>CM057048.1:64965406-67502073 GCA_029948455.1 Solanum rostratum
GAACCACAATCACAACATCACAAACATCATCATCGTCAAGGCTCTAGACTCATCCCCTACGTTCTTTCTTTTATTCTTGGGTAAAATAGACATAGAATTTTGTAAAAATCATTTATGAAAATAACTTATACAGTAAATTAAGTTTATGACGATCATCAATTTAAGAAAAGAACATGAATTAATAAGAATCTCAGTAAAATGCTCAAGGATTTTCACATATGACTCATCATCTTCAATCATAGACTCAATTTACTCGAAGGTGGCACATGGAAGAACAATCTCATACTTTAGGATAGCCTTACATAGCTGGGATGATTTCTATCAACACAATTCCCTTGGAACTTCCTCTGTTTTCCTCAATCTCATCTCTCCTATACTCTTCTCAGGCCCTAGCGTGTTAGCGTTGTTAGGAAGAGGATTTAGAATGGGGTTTTAGACCCTTTCTTTGTTAAAGCAACTTATATTGGTCGTACATGGGTTTTTAGAAGATACTAGGAATGGACTAGAATGCCCCTCGAAATTATAGAAAAATTTCTATCTGTGAAATAACCTAGTCCGCGACGCGGACTGGTCGCGTATAGCTCATTTTTGACAAAACTCCTCCCGATCGAGTTTTCTCAACCCCGTCAAAAAACATAAGAAAAATTGAAGTCACCTTTCGTGATGGATCTACGACGGCGCTCTATCGCGAACTCTCACTGTTTCTCATTTTGGAACGAAAGATTATCTTTTTACTCGGTTGCTCTAAAAATCGACCGAGACCTCTCCCCCACTCAATTATTTGTGCTGATCACGAATCCGGCCTTGGATTTTTAATCTGAGCATTAGAAGACGCACTAAGCGCACATCTTTCTTCCAGGGGTATTTTGATAATTTTACCGTAACACCCCGATGTGTTTTTCTAAGATTGAGCCATCCTTCATATTATATGCGATCTTAATTGATAATTCTTAATTTAGAATAGATGTTAAAGTTAATTTATTAGAGTGGGAGTAGAATTGGATTGGAGATGATAAAAGGATCTTTTACGTCGAGTCAAGTCCAAAGAATTTCTACCAACTAAGTTTGTGTATGAGTTGATAGAAGGGTCAACTTCAAATGACCATATCTCCTAAAGTATAATGCGTTATGTGACCCATAAAATATCAAATTAAAGATCTTTGAATTTTCTTTCCAACACATTTTATTTTGCCTTAATCCGAGTTTGGAGTAAAAAGTTATGACCATTTTACTGAAAAGTTGCAGAGCTGTTTGATGAGCCGCGATATTTCCGCGTCGTGGACCTATCGCGAACCATTTCTGGATAAGCTAAGCGAAGTCCCTTTATTTTCTTTTGATGGTAATTTTATCCTAAAACCTTTGGGTCTATTTAAGGTCCCAAGTTAGGATTAACTTTCAAGATTCATCATCAAGATGAGTTACTTTTCATAAACCTTAAGCTACCCAACCTAAATTTATTTATCTATTCATGAATCCCTAATACAATCTCAAATCATAACCTAGGGTTTCAAGAAAACGAATTCAAGAATCCTAAGAAAGGATTTCTTGATTATTATTTTCATGAATTAGGGTTCTTCATAAAAAACTCTAAAGATTCTAAGTCAAGAATTCAAGAATCAAAGAGAAGCTCTTCAAAAAATGTCTTTCCAAGTTCTTCCACTCTAAAAGAACTATCGAGATCGAGGATTTCCTCCAAGAAAATGAGTATTCATCAAATTTCGATTGTAATATCTACTTTTCAGGTATGTAAGGCTAACCTAAAGCATGGGATTGTTCTCTCATGTGCCCCATAGAGGTCATAGATGAGTTGATGGTTGAAGAGTCTATATGCATGAATACTTGAGGGTTTTCATTGAAAAATTGATTTGAAATTACATGTTCTCTATGTTGATGATCATCATACTATTTGTTATCTTGAAGTTAACATTTTTCATGAGATTTTGCATAACCCTACATGACTATTTGAAAAGCATGCATAATAAACTTAGGGGGATGAGTCTACAACCTTGACGATGATGATGTCTGTGATGTTGTGATTGTGTTTCAAATTGATAAGAGTGTTGATGATGACGTTGATGAGAATGATGTTCATGAGTCTTAAAACTTGAAACTAAATTCTGAAAAGAGTGTTTCGAGTCCATGATATTAATGTTGATGTTGATGAGACGAGTTGATGTTGATGTTGAGGTACTATGTCCCTATGGGACTGATGATAATGTATTATGTCCCTATGGAACTGATGATGATGTATTATGTCCCTATGAGTCTGATTATGATGATGTTTTCTGAGCATGTCGAGTTTTGGGAGGAGTATTATGCACCGAAATAGGTGAGAGTGAGTCCCACTTGAACCCATTAACTACGTGGCCCGCATCGGAAGAGAGGATTGAACCGCAATGCAGATGACTCCTTTCTTGTCCCAAAAGAGGACTGAGGTTTTTTTTCTTGTGGATCCACTGAGGTTGATGTCCTTTACCCCAAGCAGGGTACTGGATGGATATGGCAACGACATCGCTTCGTTGTATCATCAGTGGCTCATAGGTGATGGTTGTCGGTTAGAAAAACTCCTAGTGAGGTCTTACTTAATAGTACTCTGATGTTGATGTTAATGTGATGGTATGAGTTGAGTTTCCTTGAGTTGAGTCGAGTTTCCTTGAGTTGAGTTTCCTTAAGTTGAGTTGAGTCATGTTTCCTTGAGTTGATTCGAGTCGAGTTTCCTTGAGTTGAGTTGAGTCGAGGCGAGTTTCCTTGAGGAGAGTCTGATGTATTGATGAGTTATTGATGAGATGTTGATGGGTCATTTGTCTACTCTTTATTTTTTCTTTAGATAGACATTTGACATTCTAATGGAGTACGATGTTGAGTTGATGTTATGCCTATATTATTCTACCTGTTTCTGTTTTACTCAGCTATTTCACATAGCAGTACATTCCACGTACTGATGTCCCCTTTTGGGACTGCATCATTTTATGATGCAACAGCAGGTATTAGAGATTATTGACAGGCGCTTCATTGAGGATCTATTCGCATTCAGCTGATCGGTGAGACCTCCTTTTTCTCAGACGATTTCTATATTATTATCGTCTAACTTGGGTAGTACTTTATTTGCCTTGAGTTGGGTAACCATGGACTGTCACAGTACTATCTAGATGTTTGAGTTAGAGGCTTCATAGACATTGAGTAGAGGATGTTATGTAGTGTTGTTTTTCCAACTCCTTTTTATTGGAAATCAACTTTTCATATAAAGACTTGATTACTTTAATTACATTACAGTATTTTCCTTGAGGATGTTCCTTACGCTGCTTTGTATGATATGACGATGTTTCCAAGTGGTACGCTTAGGGACTAGCAATAGTCTTTGAGTGCCGGCCACACCAAGGGTACCCTCCTGGGGCATGGAAAACTTGGTATCAAAGCATAGAGTTCAAGTGTCCTAGAGAGTCTATGAAGCTGTGTCTAGTAGAGTCCTTATTATTGGTGGGAAGCGCGCCACGTCCATAATAGGGAGGCTATAGGACATTAGGAAAAGTTTTCCTTCTTTCAGATTCTTATCGTACGATAGAGCTATCTCCTAAGAAATATACGATGATTCATGCGTTGTTCTAAACCTTTCGACTATGCCTTATCCACGAGGCAATAGAGATAGTAGTGTTCAAACTCTTACAGATGAGATCCTCTGAGATAAAGTAATAAGAATGGTAGAGAGACTGCATCAGGCCTGAGAGAAGCCGACTGGTGTGCGAAGTTGATTGACTAGAGAGAGTGCACTATTACTCATATGAATCATGCATTTGAGTTAGCTCTAGATGTATGCGAACCCTCTTTTTTTCCAAAACCTTCTTCCGACATGACCCATGAGAAAGGAACTTATGTCTCTAAAGAGTTTAATGTTACCACCTAAGAGTGAGATATGAGGTCTTATAAACCCTGAGTAGAATCAAATCATCCCAGAGTCAGAAGGATAATGATGGAAAGAAAGGGACGAGATAACAAGAGCGATGGCTGATTGAGGCTTGTAGTTAGAGTTATGTTTTTTTCCATTTATTGGAAATTAACTTTTTATACAAAGACTTGATTACTTTAATTACAATACAATCTTTTCCTTGAGGATGTTTCTTCCACTGTTGAGTATGAGGTGACGATGAGGCCAAGTTATTCGCGCGGGGACTACAAATAGTCTCTGAGTGCCAGCCACGCCAAGGGTACCCTCCCAGGGCGTGACAAACTTGGTGTCAGGTGATGAGTCGATTGCCATAATTTTGATGAAAAAGTTGTGAGTACCCTATGATTTTCATTATGAGGTATAGAGGGAGAGTTATTGTTAGAATGTGGTAGAGCATGCTCAAACTAGAAGGAAGTTATGTTGATGCGTTTTAGTATTCATACTATTAAGGGTGAAGTATAGATGTTGAATAAAGAAAATGAGTGATTTCAATGTGATAGATCTAAATTAGGCCTATGATTTTTAATTGTGAGTTCATGAGACTCATCGAGTTATGAGCTTAGTTAGATATGGAGATATGATTGAACAGGTGAGCGGTATTGAGTTATGAGGAAGTGATGTGTTGAGTGGATACTCGCTATGAGATTTTAGAGGGATTATGTTCCCTAAATTTTTACTATTAGTTATAAGTTGGTATTAGAGAGGTGTGTGATAGATGCACATGTTAGTTGGTATTAGAGAGGTGTGTGATAGATGCACATGTTAGTGCTAGACCCTAAGCTTGAATTGTGAGGAGTAGTGTTAAAGAGGAGACAACATCGTGAGAATGATAGTCTTAGTTAGAGATCTTCTCTAAGAGGTTTGCCATAGTGTATGTTCGAAGATGAAGACGTTGATTTGTGAGGAAGTGATTCTATGGCTAAGGTACAAGTGCCCTTTAGGTAAGATGAGTGCGACGAGGATAGCTCAATAGATAAAAAAAGCTTGAGATATGTATCCATGATTGTGTATAGATGTGTGAAGCTCTAAGTTATGACTGCTATAAGAATCTAGATAGTATATTTGAGTTGTCGATGTGGAGAAGGCTGATGTAAGTAATCCTTGTCATCACGAGTAGCTAAATTGATTTGGGGCTTATCAATAAATGATGACGGGTTTTCCATGATAGACTAATTCTTATGCAATTAAATTTATGAGAGTATAGAAATTGAGCGCTAGCCGGCAAAAGAAGAGGTTAGATTGTGAGAGTTGTGGGAAGTGGTTAAGTACACCATAAGAATAGAAAATATAGAAAGATTTCCGTAGAGATTGGAAGGAGCAAAGAGTGATAGCATTGAAAAGAGCT
This sequence comes from Solanum rostratum, assembly GCA_029948455.1. NCBI lineage: Eukaryota > Viridiplantae > Streptophyta > Magnoliopsida > Solanales > Solanaceae > Solanum > Solanum rostratum. The sequence goes on from CM057048.1 coordinate 64,970,695, forward strand.
TGAGTGGCTAGTTATATGTAAGCGACTATAGCATAGCAGAAGAATTTAAGATATTCTTGAGGATGGTGATTCCTTGACTATGTGGAGGTATATGCTTATAGCCTAGTAGAGGAAATTGATTTACAAACTTAAAGTAATGACCTTGAGAGCTAAGGAGGAGATGATGTAACGCTCGATAAAATTATCAAAATACCCCTAGATGAGGGTATCCGCGTAGCGCATCTTTCAATACTCGTATGGCGAATCCGAGGTTGGATTTGTGATCAACATGAAAAATTGAGTGGGAAAATAGTCTCGGTTGATTTTTAGAGTGACCGAGTCAAAAGATAATTTTTCGATCCGAACACCAAAACAATGTCGGTGCACGACAGAGGCGCGTCGCGCACCTGTAGCGGAGTAACACTTATGTTCTTTTCAAATTTTTTGATGGGATTGAAAAGATTCGTTCAGAAAATTTTTGGAGAAAAATACACTAGTGCGCGATCAGATTGCGCCGCAGTCTGGGTTATTCCGAACCTGGAAAATTTCTAAACTTTGTAAGCGGCATTTCGGTCAATTTCCAACCCCTCCTAAACTCAATACACAATCAGATTGTGTCGTTTGAACATAAAAGGGGTCTAAAACCCCACTCTAAGTCCTTTTCTAACAATTGAATAAGAGTAAGGCTTGAGAGAAGAGGAGAGAAGCTTGAGATGGAAGAATTCAAGAGTGAATAAGAGTTCTTAATTTTGATGATGAATGTGATGCCATTTCCCTTGTAAGGTTATAGATGAGGAGGAGGTGGAGTTAGAGACAACGTGAGGAGTCTAATAGATAGGTAAAATCATATTAGCATCTCCCGAGGTAAGAGTTCATGCAATCGAGGGGGTAAGCTGCTATGGTAGGCTTAAATGTGTGGTTGTTATTATGTGAGTGTATTAGAGTGATGAGGACGAGTAGTATTCTCTAAGTACAGGTTACTATGGAGTGAGAGTTCTTGATTTTGATGTCCTCTTACGTGTGCACTGACCTTCGGCTTATTATGCTATTGTTGATGGTACGATGTAGAGTAACAAGTTTTAGAGGTATAATCGTGCTTATTTTGCATAGAGAGGTAGTAGTTTGGGGGTTTCGTCAAAGGGGGAGATGATGAATTCCTCCATGTCTAAATGGTGATGTTGATAATAGTTGACTCAGAGTGAGGGTAGATGAGAATGAGTGAATGTATCCTCATTGTGATATTGGTGTTAAACTTGTGTCATGAAGGGATAGAGATAGGGAGGAGGAAAGAGATGAGATTGTATGATGCCGCAATAGATAGGTAAGAGTATGTTGGTGTGACTTTGAGTGAGAGCTTATTGAATGGTGGAGGTAGAAGTGACAAGTAAGCTTGAAAAATTCTAAGACATTGTTAAAGTGGTTAGGGTGATAGGCTTGAATGCGTGGTTGTTATTGAGCTAGTATGGACAATAGACTATTGGAGACTCCATGATAAGGGTTTCGAGTATAGAGCTGAGTATTGAGGATTAGCTTTGTATGAATATGATCATCTTAAGAATAGTACCTTGAGGCTTAGAACTAGGCTTGAATGAAAGAAAAAGAGGTGGTTAGGTGGAGGTTTGAATAAGAGTGATGAGCTTGCATTAATGGAGTAGAGTGCCATGAATAGGAGCACAATTGAGGTGGGGACTTGAACATGAGAGTGTCCTCAGAGTCTTGTTTATACGATGGTCCTATTCTCAATTAAAGTTGATGGTTTTCTTCCTGAGTTTGAAAGAGTGATTGTCGAGGTGTTCAAATGATTCAAAATGATTGTGTTTCGATGTTCCATTCGTGCTTGATGAAGAGATTGTAGGATGTAATTTCCTTATTCTTGATTTAAATTGAGTGTCTATTTTTGAGTTGATGTGTCAATTCCTGAGTCTGAATAAAGATGGTTTGAGATTGATGAGGAGTAAGAGTTTGATTGATTGAGTGAGTTTTGAGAAGATTTCTGATTTTTATTCATGCCCTGATGTCTACCTTTGCTCATCATTCGAGGACGAATGATCCCAAGGGGGAGATAAAGTAATACCCTAACTTTTGTTTTTCTAAGATTGAGCTATCCTTCATATTATATATGATCATAATTGATAATTCTTTATTGAGCATAGATGTTAAAGTTAATTTCTTAGAGTGGGAGTAGAATTGGAGATGATAAAAGGATCTTTTATATCAAGTCAAGTCCAAAGAATTTCTACAGACTAAGTTTGCGTATGAGTTGATAGAAGGGTCAACTTCAAATGACCATATCTCCTAAAGTGTAATGAGTTATGTGATTCATAACATATCAAATTAAAGATCTTTGAATTATCTTTCCAACACATCTTATTTCGCCTTAATTCGAGTTTAGAGCATAAAGTTATGACCATTTTACTGAAGATCTGCAGAGCTGTCTGACGTGCCGCGAAAGCTCCGCGTTGCGGACCTATCATGAACCCTTTCTAGATAAGTTAAGCGACGTCCCTTTGTTTTATTTTGAGGGTAATTTTATCTTAACACATTTAGGAGTCTATTTAAAGTCCCAAAACACATAAAACATCAGTTTTCATAATTAAAACCCTTTCTTCACGTCTAAACATAAACACACTCCTAAACATAAACACTCAAGAATCATCAAGAAAGCCATCAAGTTAGTATTAACTTTCAATATTCATCATCACGGTGAGTTTTTTCCATAAAGTTTAAGCTACCCAACCCAAATTTCTTTATCTATTCATGAATCCCTAATAGAATCTCAAATCATAACCTAGGGTTTCAAGAAAACGAAATCAAGAATCCTAATAAACGATTTCTTGATTATTATTTTCATGAATTAGGATTCTTTATCAAGAACTCTAAAGATTCTAAGTCAAGAATTCAAGAATCAAAGAGAAACTCTTCAAACAATGTCTTACCAAGTTCTTCCACTCTAGAAGAACTATCGAGATTGAGGATTTCCTACAAGAAAATGAGTATTCATCAAATTTCAATGGTAATATCTACTTTCCAGGTATGTAAGGCTAACCTAAAGCATGAGATTGTTCTCTCACGTGCCCCATAGAGGTCATAGATGAGTTGATGGTTGAAGAGTCTATATGCATGAATACTTGAGGGTTTTCATTGAAAAATTGATTTGAAATTACATGTTTTCTACGTTGATGATCATCATGCTATTTGTTTTCTTGAAGTTAACATTTTCCATGAGATTTTTCATAACCCTACATGATTATTTGAAAAGTATGCATAATGAACTTAGGGGGACGAGTCTAGAGCCTTGATGATGATGATGTCTCTGATGTTATGATTGTGTTTCAAATTGATGAGAGTCGTGATGATGATGTTGATAAGAATGATGTTCATGAGTCTTAAAACTTGAAACTAAATTCTAAAAGAGTGTTTTGAGTCCATCATGTTGATGTTGATGTTGATGAGACGAGTTGATGTTGATGTTGAGGTACTCTGTCCCTATGGGACTGATGATGATGTATTATATCCCTATGGAACTAATGATGATGTACTATCTCCCTATGGGACTAATAATAATGATGTTTTATGAGCATGTCGAGTTCTAGGAGGAGTATTGAACATCAAAATAGGTGAGAGTGAGTCCCACTTGAACCCATTATTTACGTGGCCCCGCAGGAATAGAGGATTGAACCGCGGATGGCTCCTTTCTTGTCCCAATAGAGGACTGAGGTTTTTTTCTTGTGGATCCATTGAGGTTGATTTCCTTTACCCCAGGCAGGGTACTGTATGGGTGTGTCAACGACATCACTTCGTTGTATCATCAGCGGCTCATAAATGATGGTTGTCGGTTAGAGAAACTCCTAGTGAGGTCTTACTTAATAGTACTCTGATGTTTATGTTAATGTGATGGTATGAGTCGAGTTCCCTTGAGTTGAGTCAAGTTTCCTTGAGTTGAGTTGAGTCGAGTTTCCTTGAGTTGAGTCGAGTCGAGTCGAGTTTCCTTGAGTTGAGTTGAGTTGGGTTTCCTTGAGAAAAGTTGAGCTGAGTCGAGTTTCCTTCAGGAGAGTCTGATGTATTGATGAGGTCTTGATGAATGTTGATGGGTCATTTGTCAACTCTTTATTCTTTCTTTAGATTGAGATTTGACATTTTTATGGAGTATGATGTTAAGTTGATGTTATGCCTATATTATTCTACCTATTTCTGTTTCACTCAGCTATTTTACATACCAGTACGTTCCTTGAACTGATGTCCCCTTCTAGGACTGCATTGCTTTTGTGATGACCCGTATGGCCAAAATTATATTTTTCATGTATTTTTTTTCATATTTAGAGCGTATATACAGTTACCCCAGGTCATATACGACCTGCTGGGACCGGTAGTCCGGTGCCCCGGTGACTAAATTCATAAATATCTCATTTTCCTCATTTTTGGAACTTAAGCTTAAGTTAAGTGCACCAAAAAGTGAAATCTCAGCGAACGATGTCAGAATCGAGCTCTGACAGTTCCGTTAGCTCCTAAATATCGAATATGTCTTAGGTGAAGTCTCGGTTTGGTTCCTGGAACCTCACGGAAGATTTTGAGCTAAAATATAAAAATTTAGTTCTTAAGGCTTAAGGAAATGGCCCAAAAAGGGAGCACTTATTGATCGGAGCATCAAAACCCGTTTTTGTCACTTCCATTAGCTCTGTAACATCGAAAATAGTCAAGATAGACTATTGGTTTGCTTCCGGATGAGTTCGGCTTGATTTTAGGCTCGATTTTGTAAGTTTTGAAGTTTACCGGCAAAAGTGGAGCCATATTGCATTTCCCGTCAAATGGTGCGTCCTATTGCATTTCCGTCGATTCCTAACAGTTTTAAATGATGATTTTAGGCTAGGGGAGGTGTCATTTCGATTCCCGGGGTTTTCGTTGTGATTTTGGCCCCCCAAGTTCCTTATTCGTTAAAGGAACTCAATGACTCTTTTTGAGAAAACGACCTCCGATTGCGATTTCATCGATTCTGTTGGGTCCGGAACATCGAAAAACATATAAGTGCATATAAAGTTTGTTAAAATCGGACTCCGTTTGAATTTTGAAATAACCGACGGAATTCCAAGAAAATTGATAAAGCTGTTTCCAGCTGCTGTCTTTTTGCTATTTCAGCCATATCAGAGCGTCGTATGAAAAAACAGATGGTTCCTTTGGATCCGGAACGTCGAAAAACATATAAGTGCATATAAAGTTTGTTAAAATCGGACTCCGTTTGAGTTTTGAAATAACCGACGGAATTCCAAGAAAATTGATAAAAAGCTGTTTCCAGCTGCTGTCTTTCTGCTATTTCAGCCATATCGGAGCGTCGTATGAAAAAACAGATGGTTTCGTTGGATCTGGAACGTCGAAAAACATATAGGTGCACATAAAGTTTGTTAAAATCGGACTCCATTTGAGTTTCGAAATAACCGACGAAATTGATAAGAAGTTTTCAGCTGCTGTTAAAAAATGAAAAGAATTGTATAAAGGGGCACTGCTAGTGGGGTTCGAACCTGCCCTATGTTAGAGGATAGTTTGGCCTAAGGCCACTTGGGCTGCTGACCCCCTTATACCATATGTGTCTTTTTTAATTAATAAGGGTAAACAATTGGGCTCAGCTTATTTAATCCTCCAAAACAGCCCCTTAGCCCCCATGTCTCATTATCTCGTTTTTTGAAAGAACATAAGGGTTAGGGTGGCGATTTCTTGGTGGATTTTGAGTGAAAATTCGTGGGTGTTGATATTGGAACGTGTGGGGTCGATTGTTATCGCGCTATTAAGGTAATTTCTTCGCCCATAGCTCGTTTTTAGTGATTTTGGGGGTGTTTACTAACTATAATTAAACCCAATGATTTTTGCTAGCTTCTTGGGTGTTTGAATATTGATTGTTGGTCTTGGAGCTAGGGTGATCACCGCGGGTAAGTCTCGAAATATTTGAACGCCGTATTGTCAATTCGCGCTAATTATTTTGTGTAATTTGAGCGTTTGAGGACCTTTTGGTGGTCCGTTGGAGCTCAAATTCGAACCATGAGTCCCATAAATCATGAGGGATGACCCGGTGTGTTCGAAATATTTTTCGGAGCTTCGGACTCGAGGGCTCATTTTTAGGCCCGCTAGACCCGGCAATTTTTGTATTGCAATATGGGTATCAAAACGCTCCTATTGATGTCTAGAATATATATTTGATAGGTATTCGTTGATTTGTGAGCCGGTTTGGAACGTTGGGGCTATTCTTGCTCGTTTTGGCTATCGTCGGCACCCAGGTAGGCTCGGTTTACCTCGTAGCAAATGTGAGACTGGTTTGAATAAATGTAATATGATAGTGGCTAGTGAATGGGATGATCTTTAGGTTGACTTGACTTCGTTTATACTGTTACCCCTCACTAGTGAACTTGGGGTCCCGTCGCGGGACGTAGACGGGACGATTTGAGTTGTGTCCGGTAGGCTTGTGGTGCCGTAGGGGGGATACGTAGAGTATGAGATGTGTGGATATAATCTATTGTGAGAGTTGCATCGTGAGATCCTTAGTAGTAGGATTCCAATATTTTTGAGATTTGTTGTTGATGTTGTTTTGTATAGCGGTCATAGTGGTTGACGCGCACGCCCTACTTAGCTCGCATTTTTCATAGAGATTGAGCTATGCTAAGCCTTTGCTCGTGTCGTCGTAGAGGTCGACCTACACTGAGCATGTTCGCGCATATTGCCATAGAGGTTGGTTTATATGGATTATGGCTCGCGTCATCCTAGGGGTGGGTGTTTCGCTCGAGCGGGTGTTGTTTTAGTTTACGGATTTGGTTCTACTTACTTAATTTCTGCCCCCATTTCCTTGCTTATATTCTTGTTGTGTCCACCGGGCTTACGGGGGAAGTCACGGTGGGTTTTGCTTTGACTGTTTGTACTTGCCGGTGGTATGGGACGCCAGGTAAGTTTTGCTTGTTATATTCGTTTTTACTTTCCACATTTACTTACTTACTTGCTTATTATTCCTGTGTTTCGGTATTCGATACTATATTGGTTCGGGCTGTGAGAGAGGTATGGTATTAATTGCCTAGCGGTGGCTTCGAGATTTTCTTATTATTCGGGCTAGGGGTGCCCAAGTTTTTTACTATTGTTGTCCATTGGGTATTTACATTATGTCATGTTGGTATTTGTTTTCTCACTGATATTGCCTATTTTACTTACCTCGTTATTATTATGTTATATTTATTGATCCTAGTCGGCCTAGCCTACTAGGTATCACTTTATTGTGGTACTCATGCTACACTTGTTGTGCCTTCTCGTGGTGCAGAGCCAGGTGTGGGTCAGCGTAGGCATCGCGATCGTGCGGATTGAGGAGTCACATTTTGGAGGATCCGGTGAGCTTGCTGCCCCGCTGATCGAGTCCTTTATTCAGGAGTTGTTTATTCTGTCATTTATCTCTTAACAGACTTTAAACCCATTTATATTCAGTCTGATCATCTGTATATGTCTGGGTCTCTTTTGGATACCGTATTTATTTAGCTCCTGTTTTTGCCACATCACTATTCTTGGGTCGGGATTTAGCTTCTGTATCTACTTATGTCATGATTTGCTTCTTCATTTCTTATTTATTCCTCCTTTATTTATTATTATTATTGTGAGTGTTGTATGGCCCACCGCGTATGCTACGGGCCGTAGGATTTTGGCTTGTCTACATGGTGTTAGTAGACGCCATCAGGGTTCGAGAAATCGGGCCTTGACAGAGTGGTATCAGAGCTTAGGTTCTTGTAGTTTTGTGGTAAATAGGAGCGGTGTCGGTAGAGTCTTGTGAATGGTTTCGGGGATGCCTGGAATTTCATTCACGAGAAGCTACATGGCGCTTTAGGAAAGTAGTTGATCTTTCTAATCTCTTCGTGCGAATGGGTTGAGTCAGTTTCTTGAATATAGCTTATCGGCTTCACTTTTGTCGCAGATGGCACGCACGCGAGCTACCCAGGGAGAGGATACTCCTCCATCGGCTACGGAGGGAGTTGAGAGGACTGATATACCAGTTCAGGATCCTCCGCCTACTACTACTACTACTACAGCACCTGCGGGAGTGGCAGACCCGCCTATAGTGCCCCAGTCGGCATCAGCCGTCTCACCGGTCGCGCCGTCTTTATTCCAGTCTCCTGCATTCCAGACACTATTCCTGCAGATGATGCAGATGATTGGCGGGGAAGCCGCCCCCACTACATCTACTCCGGAGTCTTCTTCTCAGGGTGCAACATGAGCTGTGTTGCATACCGCTGAGGCTCCATCTACTGAGCCGCCACCAGAGAGGGTTCAGGCGCCTATTCCAGATGATAGTGCCGCCGCAACCACTACTTCTGCGGTTCTCCCGGCGTTTGAGGTCGGGAAGGCCTTGGACAGGTTTTTGAGGATTGCCACTATACGGTTTTCTGGAGCTCCATCTCAGGATGCCACCGAGTTCATCACCGTTGTTGAGAGTAGACTGAGGACTTTGCAGGTATTAGAGTCGCATGGGCCGGACTTTGTCTCTTACCTCCTGGATAAGGAGGCGGGTTACTGGTATCGTTCGTACATGGATTGTAGGCCTATGGGATCGCCCCCTCCTACTTGGGGGCAGTTTAGAGATGCATTCTTGGACCAGTATGTACCCCACAGTGTCAGAGAGTCCTTTCGTTCTCAGTTCCTACAGTTGCAGCAGGGGTCGATGTTGGTTTCTGAGTATGAGGCCTAGTTCACGAGATTGGCCCACTATGCTCCTGATCTTCTACCTACTGAGCAAGCCAGAGTTAGATTCTTTGTTGACCGGTTGACTTTGGAGAGGCAGAGACAGGTTGACCGTACTGTTACGCGAGGTGGTACCCTCGCTGAGATCATTGAGGAGGTTCGCCAGCAGGAGCTCTTTGATCGTCGGGCCCGGGAGGCCGGCGATAAGAGGGCACGACATCAAGGTAGCTTTTCGGGTACCCGGTCAGTGGGTGGTGGTCACAGAAGTGGTGGTTCGAGGTCTCGTCAGTCACAGGGTCGTCAGGGCCAGAGTTATCATGCTGCACTACATACTTCCGAGCAGGGTCAGTCTAGCCATCCCGCCAGGGGCCAGAGTTCCGGTTCTGGTACTTCAGCTTAGGGTTCTCGAGGTACATCCACAGAGAGAGGGGCTTGCTATAGTTGTGGTGAGGTTGGTCACTACTCTAGAGATTGTCCTAGTGAGATTGGGGGTCGTCGCGATCGTGGTTGATTTGAGTATGGTGATCCTGGTCATCACGTGAGAGACTGTCCTTGTCGTAGGCCACAGCGTACTGCCACACTACGTGCACAGCCTATTCAGGCAGTACCGCCAGCCAGAGATGCACCACCGGTAGCTCAAGGAGCTAGGGGTGGAGGTCAGAGGGGACGTCAGAGGGGCCGGGGTGGTCAGAGACAGGAGGGAGCACCGCAGCAGCTTTATGCCATTCCTGACAGGGCTAAGGCCGAGGGTGCTGATGATGTCGTCACCGGTATGTTATCTGTTTGTGGGCATTCCGCATTTACACTATTTGATCCGGGTTCCACTCTATCTTATGTGTCTATGTACTTGGCTTCTCGTTTGGGTTTGACTAGTGAGCCGCTATCTATTCCCTTGAGTGTATCTACTCCTGTTGGGGCGGCCCTCGTGGTGGACCGTGTATATAGATCGTGTATTGTGACTATTCGGGGTTGTGACACTCGGGCAGACTTGATAGAGTTAGACATGCTTGATTTTGATGTGATTTTTGGGCATGGATTGGTTATCTTATTATCGTGTGGTCTTGGATTGTTAATCCAAGACGGTGACCTTTTCTATGCCTGGTGTGCCCCCAGTGATGTGGTGTGGACCCACTAGTCGTACATCGGTGAGGGTGATATCATGTTGTCGGGCTCGTAGACTTGTTGCTAGTGGTTGTCTTGCTTACTTAGCGCATGCCCGTGATACTAGTGCCGATGTGTTGTCTCCTGCTTCTGTTCCTATTGTTTGTGAGTATGTTGCTGTGTTTCCTACTGACCTTCCTGGTTTGCCTCCCGCGCGTGATATAGATTTTGATATTGACCTTGAGCCGGGTACTCGACCTATTTCTATTCCTCCGTATCGTATGGCTCCTGCTGAGCTTCGTGAGTTGAGTACCCAGCTTCAGGATCTACTTGATAAAGGTATTATTCGTCCTAGTATATCTCCTTGGGGTGCTCCGGTTTTGTTTGTGAAAAAGAAGGATGGATCTTTGCGTATGTGTGTTGATTACAGACAGCTGAACAAACTGACCATAAAGAACAAATATCCCTTGCCTCGAGTGGATGATTTGTTTGATCAGTTGCAGGGAGACACCGTGTTCTCTAAGATTGACTTGCGGTCCGGTTACCACCAGTTGAGGATTCGGGCTGAGGATGTCCCGAAGACAGCCTTTAGGACCCGCTATGGTCACTATGAGTTTCTAGTCATGTCCTTTGGGTTGACTAATGCTCCTGCCGCATTCATGGACTTGATGACTCGGGTGTTCAGGCGTTACCTTGACTCCTTCGTGATTGTGTTCATTGATGACATTCTAGTGTATTCGCGGAGTCGAGTAGAGCACGAGCGGCACCTACGAATTGTGTTGGAGACTTTGAGGACAGAACGACTTTATGCTAAGTTCTCAAAGTGTGAGTTTTGGTTGGAGTCTGTTGCTTTCCTTGGCCATGTCGTATCGAGTGCTGGGCTTAGTGTCGATCCAGCCAAGGTGGCTGCCGTTCGTGAGTGGCCTAGACCTACTACTCCTACCGAGATTCGTAACTTCTTGGGTCTAGCCGGGTATTACCGTCGGTTTGTTCAGGGTTTCTCGTCTATTGCTGCACCCCTCACTAGATTGACGAAGAAAGAGGTGTCTTTTCAATGTTCCGCGGAGTGTGAGTCCAGCTTTCTAAAGCTAAAGGAGTTATTGACTACAGCCTCAGTGTTAGCATTACCTGTCGAGGGTCAGCCGTATGTCGTATATTGTGATGCCTCAGGTATTGGGTTGGGTTGTGTCTTGATGCAGGAGGGCCACGTGATTGCTTATGCCTCTCGCCAGCTGAAGACTCACGAGCATAACTACCCCACTCATGACTTAGAGTTGGCGGCGGTAGTATTTGCGCTCAAGATCTGGAGACACTACCTATATGGAGTGCATTGTGATATCTACACTGACCACCGCAGCCTACAGTACATTCTAAGTCAGAGGGAGCTTAACCTTAGACAACGGAGATGAGTTGAGCTTCTGAAGGACTATGATTTGAGTATTCTTTATCATCTGGGCAGGGCTAATGTGGTAGCGGATGCCTTGAGTAGGAGAGCGGTCAGCTTGGGTAGTTTGGCAGCCTTACCAGCTTCGGAGAGACCTTTCGCTCGGGACGTCCGGTCCTTGGCTAACAGCTTGGTTAGGTTGGATCTTTCGTCTCCAGATAGATTTATAGCTCATGTTGAGTCTAGCTCGGCCTTATATGATCAGATTCGTCGTCGCCAGTTCGAGGATCCTAGTTTAGTTGAGCTGAGAGAGGGGGTTGCTAGCGGTGAGTTCGAGTGGGCTAAGATTGATTCTGACGGGGTACTTTGGGTTCATGGTAGACTTGCGGTTCCTAAGGTTGGTGATTTGATCCAGGCCTTATTGAGAGAGGCCCATAGTACTAGGTACTCACTTCATCCTGGCACGGCTTGTATGTATAGGGATCTTCGACAATTGTATTGGTGGTGGGGCATGAAGAGCTCGATAGCTACTTTTGTGTCTAGGTGCTTGACCTGTCAGCAGGTTAAGGTTGAGCATCGTAGACCGGCTGGTGAGTTTTGCAGCGCCTCCCTATTCCTTTATGGAAATGGGAGAACATTACTATGGACTTCATCACAGGTCTTCCTCGTTCTCCTAGGGGTCATGATCATATTTGGGTCATCGTGGATCGATTGATCAAGTCCGCACACTTCCTAGCTACTCAGACGACTTGGACAGCGGAGAGGTTGGCGGAGTTGTATGTTTCTGAGGTGGTGAGATTGCATGGGGTGCCTGTTTCTATCATTTCAGATCGTGGTACTCAGTTCACTTTTCGATTTTGGAGGGCATTTCAGCGTGAGTTGGGCACTGATGTCTTGTTGAGCACAGCATTTCACCCCCAGACAGATGGCCAGTCCGAGCGGACTATTCAGGTACTACAGGATATGTTGCGGGCTTGTGTATTTGATTTTGGCGGTAGTTGGAGCAGGTACTTGGTATTAGCGGAGTTTTCTTATAATAATAGTTACCACTCTAGCATTGGCATGGCTCCTTTTGAGGCATTATATGGTAGACGCTGCAGGCCGCCGATTGGTTGATTTAGCGGTCACGAGATGACGCACCAGAGTTCTGAGCTACTTCAGGATACCGTTGATAGGGTCCGTGTGATTCAGGATAGACTTCGCGAGGCCCAGAGTAGGCAGAAGTTTTATGCAGATCGTAGGCGTCGACTGTTGGAGTTTAGCGTGGGTGATAGGGTATTTCTGCGTGTCTCGCCCATGAAGGGCGTACGGAGGTTCGGCCGGAGAGGCAAACTTAGTCAGAGGTACATTGGGCCATATGAGATACTTGAGAGGATTGGGGAGGTTGCCTACAGACTAGCCTTACCACCTGAGTTGTCAGCAGTACATCCTGTATTTCATGTCTCCATGCTCCGACAGTATGTATCGGACCCGTCACATGTGCTTCGGCAGGATACAACTGAGGTGGAGGTTGATGACCAGCTTTCAGTCATTGAGCAGCCTGATGCTATTATTGCTAGAGATGTGAGGAAGCTCAGGACTAAGGAGATTCCAGTTGTGAAGGTTCGCTGGGCACGCAGACCAATCGAGGAGGCTACCTGGGAGATAGAGCGGGACATGCGGACTCAGTATCCACACTTGTTCGAGACTACAGGTACCTTTCTCACTTTGACTTTTGAGGGCAAAAGTCCCATTTAGTGGGGGATATTGTGATGACCCGTATGGCCAAAATTATATCTTTCATGTATTCTTTTCATATTTAGAGCGTATATACAGTTACCCCAGGTCGTATACGACCTGCTGGGACCGGTAGTCCGGTGCCTCGGTGACTAAATTCATAAATATCTCATTTTCCTCATTTTTGGAACTTAAGCTTAAGTTAAGTGCACCAAAAAGTGAAATCTAAGCAAACGATGTCATAATCGAGCTCTGACAGTTCCGTTAGCTCCGAAATATCGAATATGACTTAGGTGAAGTCTCGGTTTGGTTCCTGGAACCTCACGGAAGATTTTGAGCTAAAATATGGAAATTTAGTTCTTAAGGCTTAAGAAAATGGCACAAAAAGGGAGCACTTATTGATCGGAGCATCAAAACCCGTTTTTGTCACTTCCATTAGCTCTGTAACGTCGAAAATAGTCAAGATAGACTATTGGTTTGCTTCCGGATGAGTTCGACTTGATTTTAGGCTCGATTTTGTAAGTTTTGAAGTTTACCGGTAAAAGTGGAGCCATATTGCATTTCCCATCAAACGGTGCGTCCTATTGCATTTCCGTCGATTCCTAACATTTTTAAATGATGATTTTAAGCTAGGGGAGGTGTCATTTCGATTCCCGGGGTTTTTGTTGTGATTTTGGCCCCCCGAGTTCCTTATTCGTTAAAGGAATGCAATGACTCTTTTTGAGCAAACGACCTCCGATCGCGATTTCATCGATTCCGTTGGGTCCAAAACGTCGAAAAACATATAAGTGCATATAAAGTTTGTTAAAATCGGACTCCGTTTGAGTTTCGAAATAACCGACGGAATTCCAAGAAAATTGATAAAAAGCTGTTTCCAGGTGCTGTCTTTTTGCTATTTCAGCCATATCGGAGCGTCGTATGAAAAAACAGATGGTTCCACTGGATCCGGAATGTCGAAAAACATATAAGTGCATATAAAGTTTGTTAAAATCGGACTCCGTTTGAGTTTTGAAATAACCGACGGAATTCCAAGAAAATTGATAAAAAGCTGTTTCCAGCTGCTGTCTTTCTGCTATTTCAGCCATATCGGAGCATCATATGAAAAAACAGATCGTTCCGTTGGATCCGGAACGTCGAAAAACATATAAGTGCACATAAAGTTTGTTAAAATCGGACTCCGTTTGAGTTTCGAAATAACCGACGAAATTGATAAGAAGTTTTCAGCTGCTGTTAAAAAATGAAAAAAATTGTATAAAGGAGCACTGCTAGTGGGGTTCGAACCTGGCCCATGTTGGAGGATAGTTTGGCCTAAGGCCACTTGGGCTGCTGATTCCCTTATAACATACGTGTCTTTTTTAATTAATAACGGTAAACAATTGGGCCCAGCTTATTTAATCCTCCAAAACAGCCCCTTAGCCCCCATGTCTCATTATCTCGTTTTTTGAAAGATCATAAGGGTTAGGGTGGCGATTTCTTGGTGGATTTTGAGTGAAAATTCGTGGGTGTTGATATTGGAATGTGTGGGCTCGATTGTTATCGCGCTATTAAGGTAATTTCTTCGCCCTTAGCTCGTTTTTAGTGATTTTGGGGGTGTTTACTAACTATAATTAAACCCAATAATTTTTGCTAGCTTCTTGGGTGTTTGAATATTGATTGTTAGTCTTGGAGCTAGGGTGATCACCGCGGGTAAGTCTCGAAATTTTTGAACGTCGTATTGTCAATTCGCGCTAATTAGTTTGTGTAATTTGAGCGTTTGAGGACCTTTTGGTGGTCCGTTGGAGCTCAAATTCGAACCATGAGTCCCATAAATCATGAGGGACGACCCAGTGTGTTTGAAATATTTTTCGGAGCTTCGAACTCGAGGGCTCATTTTTAGGCCCGCTTGACCCGACAATTTTTGTATTGCAATATGGGTATCAAAACGCTCCTATTGATGTCTAGAATATATATTTGATAGGTATTCGTTGATTTGTGAGCCGGTTTGCAACGTTGGGGCTATTCTTGCTCATTTTGGCTATCGTCGGCGCCCAGGTAGGCTCGGTTTACCTCGTAGCAAATGTGAGACTGGTTTGAATAAATGTAATATGATAGTGGCTAGTGAATGGGATGATCTTTAGGTTGATTTGACCTCGTTTATATTGTTACCCCTCACTAGTGAACTTGGGGTCCCATCGCGGGACGTAGACAGGACGATTTGAGTTGTGTCCGGTAGCTTGTGGTGCCGAGGGGGGGTACGTAGAGTATGGGATGTGTGGATATAATCTATTGTGAGAGTTGCATCGTGAGATCCTTAGTAGTAGGATTCCAATATTTTTGAGATTTGTTGTTGATGTTGTTTTGTATAGCGGTCATAGCGGTTGACGCGCACGCCCTACTTAGCTCATATTTTTCATAGAGATTGAGCTATGCTAAGCCTTTGCTCGTGTCGTCGTAGAGGCCGACCTACACTGAGCATGTTCCCGCATATTGCCATAGAGGTTGGTTTATATGGATTGTGACTCGCGTCATCCTAGGGGTGGGTGTTTCGCTTGAGCGGGTGTTGTTTTAGTTGACGGATTTGGTTCTACTTACTTAATTTTTGCCCCCATTTCCTTGCTTATATTCTTGTTGTATCCACCGGGCTTACGGGGGAAGTCACAGTGGGTTTTGCTTTGACTGTTTGTACTTGCCGGTGGTATGGGACGCCAGGTAAGTTTTGCTTGTTATATTCATTTTTACTTTCCACATTTACTTATTTACTTGCTTATTATTCTTGTGTTTCGGTATTCGATACTATATTGGTTCGGGTTGTGAGAGAGGTATGGTATTAATTGCCTAGCGGTGGCTTCGACATTTTCTTATTATTCGGGCTAGGGGTGCCCAAGTTTGTTACTATTGTTGTCCATTGGGTATTTACATTATGTCATGTTGGTATTTGTTTTCTCACTGATATTGTCTGTTTTACTTACCTCGTTATTATTATGTTATATTTATTGATCCTAGTCGCCCTAGCCTACTGGGTATCACTTTATTATGGTACTCATGCTACACTTGTTGTGCCTTCTCGTGGTGCAGAGCCAGGTGTGGGTCAGCGTAGGCATCGCGATCGTGCGTACTGAGGAGTCACATTTTGGAGGATCCGGTGAGCCTGCTGCCCCGCTGATCGAGTCCTTTATTCAGGAGTTGTTTATTCTGTCATTTATCTCTTGACAGACTTTAGACCCATTTATATTCAGTCTGATCATCTGTATATGTCTGGGTCTCTTTTGGATACTATATTTATTTAGCTCCTGTTTTTGTCACATCACTATTCTTGGGTCGGGATTTAGCTTTTGTATCTACTTATGTCATGATTTGCTTCTGCATTTCTTATTTATTCCTCCTTTATTTATTATTATTATTGTGAGTGTTGTATGGCCCACTGCATATGCTACGGGCCGTAGGATTTTGGCTTGTGTACATGGGGTTAGTAGACGCCATCAGGGTTCGAGAAATCGGGCCTTGACAGCTTTATGATACAGAGGCAGGTATTAGAGATCATCGGCATGCACTTCGTTGAAAATCTATTCGCTTTCAGCTGATCGGTGAGACCTCCTTGTTTTCAGAGGATTTCAATATTATTATCATCTAGCTTGGATAGTACTTTATTTTCCTTGAGTTGGGTAACCATGGCCTGTCATGGTACCATCTAGATGTTTGAGTTAGCGGCTTGATAGACATTGAGTAGAGGATGTTATGTATTATTGTTTTTCCAACTCATTTTTATTGGAAATTCACTTTTCATATAAAGACTTGATTACCTTAATTACATTACAGTCTTTTCCATGAGGATGTTCCTTCCGCTGCTGAGTATGATGTGATGATGAGTCCAAGTGGTTCACATGGGGACTAGCAATAGTCTCTGAGTGCCGGCAATGCCAAGGGTACCCTCCCGGGGCGTGACATTTACCGGGCGTTACAGACTTAGAGATAGGGACTCGTCCTATTTCTAGTTTTCATATAAGATGGAATTTATTTAATTGTGCGAGCTGAATGTTCAGTTGGATGATCTTTTCATTAAAGGGTTTGTTCTCTTAAGTGCATCTCCTAGTGTGATCTTATGAAGTATGTAAAGATGAAATATAGGGTCATCTGTATGTAAATATACTATAGCTAGTTGAACAAGGTCATTATTTGTCATGCCCCGGGAGGGTACTTTTGGCGCGGCCGGCACCTAGAGACTACTGCTAGTCTCCAAGAGAAACACTTAGCCTCATCACATTCATTCAATCAAATAACTCTACTAAACAATGGAAATAAAAGTAAATAAATGGGCGCATCTCATCTAACGTCTCGAAATGATATAAATAATAATAAAGGCTAGTAGAAAGAATAGCTCACAATCTCAATATCGATGTTCAACCATGGTCTATGATGCCTCTATCACTAATCATGTGGTGCCAATGACAGACCCATGGTTACCCAAATCAAAATAAAAGAAATAGTCCATCTAACTCTAAATCAGGGTGAAATAAAGTATTGGATCCTCCGGAATAGGGGAGGCTCACCAATTAGCTGCGAATCTCAGATCTTCAACGGAGTGCCTGTTGATGATCTCTAGTACCTGCCTCTGCATCATAAAACTTGCAGTCCAAAAGGGACACCAGTACTTGGAATATACTGGTATGTAAAATAGCTGAGTGAAACAGAAAGGATAATATGGAAACAACATCAACTCAAAATAATCATCAAATAACATCAAATCATCAAATGTCTATCTATGCAAGGATAAAGAGTAGACAAGTGACCCGTGAACAACTCAAATTCATCAATCATCTCAGATTCATCTCAAAGGAGTTCACCCCCATCTCATCTCATTATAGAGGAGCTCACCTCCTCTCATATCATCTCATCTCAGCTCAGAGTAATCAAGGTAGGAAATTTATGAGAGTTTCTATTATCTGACAACAATCACTTATGAGCCAGGGAATGTACAACAATCTCGCTGATGTTGCCATAACCGTTCCAAACTTTCCACGTAGGGAATGAATCAAAACCATATCGGCTCAACCAATATGGAGTCAGTATTCAACATGTCTGCTATTGCTTTTAGGTATCGTTACTCACGAGGGAACCATAATATATGTGATGGTTCTAAGACTCACCTACGTTTGGCGACATAGTTTGACGAGTTCAAGTTGGACTAACTCTCACTCTTTCGGTGCTCGATACTCCTCCCATGACTCAATACTCATAAAATCTCCACCATAACAAATCCCATAGGGACTTAAACCCAGTCATCGATTGATATCTGATAGGGACTCGAGCCCTGCCATCATTCAACTTATAGGGACTCTAACCCTTTCATCATTCAATCTCGTGGGGACTCTAACCCTCTCATCAATCAATCTCATCAATGAATAAAGATTAGAACAATCATTAAGAATCAATCGAACAGATACATCGGTAGAGGTCATTTGTAGAGACTCAAAAGACAATCAAATTCTATCAACTTATCATTATTCTCTCATCACAATCAACAATCTCAACTCAAGGCTCTAGACTCAATTCTCAAGTTCACTATGCATGCTTTTAAAATTAGTCATGTAGGTTATGCAAATTCACATGAAAAATGTTCAATTCAAGAAAACAAATAGTATGATGATCATCAACATAGAAAAACATGAAATTTCAAATATAATTTTTGGAAAAACCATCAAGGGTTCATGTATGTAGACTCTTGAACCATCAACTCATCTATGACCATCTATGGGGCACATGAGAGAACAATCCCATGCTCTTAGTTTAGCCTTACATACCTGGGATGAAGCTATAAACCAGTCACGTCAAGGAGTTTGTTCTCAAATCTCTCAAATTCAAGCTCTTCTCCTCTTCCCTCAAGCCCTAGCCTTGTTAGATTATGGAATGGAACTTAGAATAGGGGTTTTAGACCCCTTTTAGGTCAAAATACCTTATTAGGTATTGTATAGAGTTTAGGCGGGGTTGGCAATCGACTGGGATGCCCCTCGTAAAAATTAGAAATTTTCAGCTCGAAAAAGGCCAAGTCCGCGACGCGGACTGGTCGTGTACTATGCATTTTCAGAAAAAGTTTTTAAACGAGTTTTCTCAATCACGTCAAAAGATTTTCTTTGAAAAAATATAAGTGTTGCTCCGCAATGGAGGCGCGATGCGCTCTCGTCGCACACCAACACCAATTTGTGCTTTGGATCGAAAAATTATCTTTTATTCGGGTCACTCTAAAAATCGACCAAGATCATTTTTCCACTCAATTATTTATGTTGATCACAAATCTGGCCTTGATTTTGCCATACGAGAATTGGAAGATGCATTCGCGCATACCATCACTCTACTGGTATTTTGATAATTTTACCAGGCATTACATTATTTGAAATAAGTATCATCTTCCCTATATAGATGGCTTATTTGAGAAGTTATAGGATGTGTGAATATTATTTTAGATTGACTTGGAGTTTGAGTTTCATCAACATCTAATTTAGACTAAGAATATTCCGAAGGCGGCCTTTTAGATCAAGAATGGGCATTATGAATTTTTTTGTTATATCTTCCAAATTGACTAATGCTTATGTAACATTTTTGAGCTTGATGAATGGTGTTTTCAAATATATTTTGATTCATTCACTTTCAAATTAATTGATGGAAACTTAACATATTCTTAAAATAAGGAGGAGCATGAGAGTCACCTCAGAATTGTATTGGGGTTTTTGAAAGAGAAGTAGGTGTATGTCAAATATTATAAGTGTGAATTTTTGTTGTCTTTAGTGTCTTTACGAGAGCTTGTGGTTTCTAAAAAGGAGTAATGAATGATCCACAAAAGATCTAGAGATATCTATAAGATCCTACAATTAACAATACTACTTAAAGATTTAAGGGTGAGCTACTTCTTATGGGCTACCACATATCTTGTTCATTCTTATGCTTTTATTTCAAATATTGATACTATGATTTATTATTTTGTTATTGATACATCTAGAGTTTTTAATTTGATATTTAGTGTGATGATTTTTTAATTTGCGGATGCAGTAATTTAGACTTTAACTACTTCATTGATTTCTTTAAACATAGAGTTGTTTTTGTTGTTACTTTATATTTTGACTTGAATTATTAGATTTTGCATGAGTTCAGATGTTAAGCATTGTTTCGCCCATAATTGGGTTTGTGTAGGTGCTAGTCAAGGTGGTTTGGGTTGTGACATCAATAGTTTAGCACATTATTATTATTCTTAGCTTGTGCATGTTCAATATTCAATCTTATAGCATGTTAAATCATGAGTTGCTTGGGGTCAGTAGTGATTTTGATTGCAAGTCGCACCCAAGGTGTAGACCCAGGACATGAAATTTTTAGCATATGCATATTTCCAACACAAGTTCAAAAGTGAACCTAAAATTTTAAAGTTTATAGTTCTCATAAAGATCTTGAAATTATTTTGCATAATAATAATTATAGTCGTAGTCAAACAAAATATTTACAAATAATTAGTGAATTTCTTAAATTCACGTGAGCCCATAACTACCACAATAGATTTATCCTTGTATACTAAATTAGGGTGAAAGAAGTAAAAAAATCGAATTAGAAAACTATATTTTTATTATAATAAGGTAAATATTCTCTAATATTTCATTATAATAAATAAAAGGTATTCTTTTATATCTCAAACATGTCTTAATTTTGATTTTCAACAACAAGGACATGTGCAAAGTCCTAGGACACAATGTGGTTTACATCCACAAGAACATTTACCAAGATGAACATTGTCTCTCTTAAAGAAAATATTCCTCCTTATTCCTTTTTCACATACACAAATTCCATTAGAACAGAACGCAGTTCCATATTGACAAGATGCAGGATTACAATCTTTTGCTGTTTCACACTTTTGATATTCTCCAAATGCCATATATGGTTCTGAACCTATATCAAAATCAAATCAAATATTAATGTTATTAGTTCAAATAAATTCATTGATGATACAAGAAATTAAACATATATAGTTTCTTCAAGTTACTACAACTCTATTTATAATAAAATTCATACGAGCATACCCGAACTCCAAATTAATATGCTATGACCATAAGAGCATACCCGAAATCCAAATGAATAACAAATGAAAGAATATATATATTTCCTGTATTGCATATTGTATGTCAAAATTTAATTGGGCATTAATTAATTAATCTTTCTTAAAATATTTTATAATATGTGTATCGCTATATCAGATTTGTCTATGACAATTACCTTTATGGAGTCATATAGTCAATAAAATTATCAAAATTTACCCTAAATTATCAAATTATTATTTTTATATATTCCTTGTAATAATTCGGTACATAAAATATTAAGAAATAAAATAAATTTATATGTACCTTTAAATAATTAATAAATATTCAAATATATCTTTGCAAGGGTTCTGCTAAATCAATTGAATCTGGCGCATTTTCTATGATGAAAATAATTATTCTTCTGAGATTTGATACAAAAGGCCAAAATATGAATAAATAGATAAAACATATGATAAATGTAGTACAAATCATAAACATTAACCTTTTTCATATATATACACATATATACATACTTGGCATATGACATATGGGTATGTGTATGTGTATAAAGAAGCTAGTTATTGATGTACCATATAAGAAAATAAATGATAGGAATAGGAGATATCGTAGGAGGAGATAAGAAAAAGAAACTTACCGAGCAAAATAAGCACACAAAGAAGAGTGAATACAATGGATAATTCCTTCTTCATCTTCGTTACAACTTCACTATACTTCAAATTTTAATGATAATATTATTATTTTGTATGTTGACTCACAACACAAATCCTAATATATATATAGGACATATGTGGTATACAAACTTGGCAAGTGAATACAATAAATAAATTTTTAAATCTAGTCAACTAGTCAACTAGTCAACTGTTCTTTGGAAGTTTTGAAAGAAAGTCAATTAACTTTTATACTTATTATTTAGAGCTTAAATATGAATTAGATTTAGGAAATACATATTAAATATAAAATATTGTAATTGAAATATAAATTGTGTATCAAGATGCGTTATTTTATATCCTCTTGTATATCTTAAGCATGGTGATGGTGTCATGCCCCGGGAGGGTACCCAAGACGTGGCCGACACCTAAAGATTATTCCTAGTCCTCAAGTGAACCTCTTAGCCTCATCACATTCATTTAATCAAATAACTCAAGACAATCAACAGAAGACTAAGGAATGTAAATAGGCACATCTCATCTAGTTCTCAAAATAATATATATAATAAAAGAAGGCTAGTAGATGGAACTAGCTCACAATTTTAACAATCAACATCCAACTCTAGTCTATGAAGCCTCTATTACTGTCAAGTGGTTCCAATGACAGACCCATGGCTACCTCAATCAAAATAAAACTAGTCTGGTCTAACTCTAAGGCAAGATGAAATAAAGGTAGTGAATCCTTCGGAGTTGGGGAGTCTCACAAATAAGCTAAATGTCTCGAATCCTCAACGATACGCCTGTTAATGATCTCTAATCCCTGTATATGCATCATAAAATGATGCAGCGCCGTGTGGTGCCAGTACTTGGAATGTATAGTATGTAACATGGCTGAATGAAACAATACAAGCAGAATTAACATGGAATAACATCAACTCGTAAGGTGCTCAATTAGAAAGACCAATGTCTATCTAAGGCAAGGATAAGGAGTAGACAATAACTCATCAACATCAATCAAGACTCATATCATCAACTCAACATCATAGTACTATTAGTGTGGAACCTATCTGGGAGTTTCTCTAACTGACAACCATCACCTATGAGCCAGTGATGATACAACGAAGCAATAGCGTTGCCGCATCCATCCACTACCTTGCTAGGGTAAAGGACATGGCATCAGTGGATACAAAATACATTACATCAAGTCCTCTTTTGAGACAAAGGAAACATCTAGTTTTACCTTTCAATCCTTTCGTACGCTGGCCACGTAGTTATTGAGTTTGAGTTACTCAATTCGGTGCTCAATACTCCTCACACGACTTAATGCTCATAAGTCTTCCAACTAAACCAATCTCATAGGGACTGTAACCCGTCATCGATCAGTATCTCTTAGGGACTCTAACCCTATCATCAATCAAACTCATAGGGACTTAACCCTTTCATCAATGTCATGCCCCAGGAGGGTACCCTTGGCGCGACCAGCATCTAAAGACTATTGTGAATCCCTTAGCAAACCTCTTAGCCTCATCACATTCATCTAATCAAATAACTTTACTAAACAACGGAAGTAAAACTAAGTAAGTGGGCACATCTCACCAAAAGTAGAAAAATCGATAGATAAAAATAAAGGCTAGTAGAAAGAAACTAGCTCACAATCTCAACATCAACGTTCAAACCATCGTCTATGAAGCCTCTATCACTAATCATGTGGTGCCAATGATAGATCCATGGCTACCAAAATTGAAACTTCCACTTCAACCAATCTTATAGGGCTCAAACCCCATCATCGATCGATATCTAATAGGGACTCAAACCCTGCCATCATACAACTCATAGGGACTCTAACCCATTCATCACTCAAGCTCGTAGAGACTCTAACTCTATCATCAATCAATCTTATCAATGACTCAAGATTAAAACAATGTTAGGAATCAATCGAACAAACACATCGGTAGATGTCATTGGTAGTGACTGATAAGGCAATCATATTGTATCAACTCATCCTCATTCTCTCATCACAAATCAACAATATCAACTCAAGGCTCTAGACTCAATTCTCAAGTTCACTATGCATGCTTTTAAAATTAGTCATGTAGAGTTATGCAAATTCTCATGAAAAATGTTCAATTCAAGAAAATAAATAATATGATGATCATCAACATAGAAAAAACATGAAATTTCAAATAGGATTTTAGAAAAACCATCAAGGATTCATGTATGTAGACACTTAAACCATCAACTCATCTATGACAATCTATGGGCACATGAGAGAACAATCCCATGCTTTTAGTTTATCCTTACATACCTGGGATGAATCTATCAACCAATCACGTAAAGGATTTCTTCTCAAATCTCTCAAACTCAAATTCTTCTCCTTTTTCCTCAAGCCCGAACCTTGTTAGATTATGGAATAGGACTTAGAATAGGGGTTTTAAATCATTTTTACGTAAAAAAGACCTTATTAGGTTATGTATAGAGTTTAGGAGGGGTTGAGAATTGACTAGGATGCCCCTCGTTAAAATTAGAAATTTTCAACTCGAAAAAGGCCTAGTTCGCGACACGGACTGGTCAAGTACTGCGTATTTTTAGAAAACGATTTTGAATGAGTTTTCTCCATCCCGTCAAAAGTTTTTTTTTTAAAAAATATAAGTGCTGGTCTGCAATGGAGGCGCGACGCGCTTCTTTCACGCACCAACACTACTTTGGGCTTCGGATCAAAAAATTATCTTTTGACCGGGTCGCTCTAAAAATCGACCGAGATCATTCTTCCACTCAATTTTTTATTCTGATCACAAATCTGGCCTCGAGTTTGCCATATGAGCATTGAAAGATGCGTTCTTGTACAATCACTCTAGAAGTATTTTGATAATTTTAACGGGCATTATATTATTTGAAATAAGTATCCCCTTCCCTGTATAGATGACTTATTTGAGAAGTTGTAGGATGTGTGAATATTCTTTTAGTTTGACTTGGAGTTTGAGTATCATCAACATCTAATTTAGACTGAGAATATTCCAAAGGCGGCCTTTTAGATCAAGAATGGGCATTATGAATTTTTTTTGTTATATCTTCCAAATTTACTGATGCTTATGTAACATTTTTGAGCTTGATGAATGGTGTTTTCAAATATATTCGGATTCATTCACTTTCAAATTAATTCATGGCAACTTAACATATATTTAAAATAAGGAGGAGCATGAGAGTCACCTCCAAATTATATTGGGGTTGCTGAAAGAGAAGTAGGTGTATGTCAAATATTCTAAGTGTGTATTTTTGTTGTCTTTAGTGTCCTTGCTAGAGCGTGTGGTTTCTAAAAAAGGAGTAATGAATGATCCAAAAAAATCTAGAGATATCTATAAGATCCTACAATTAACAATACTACTTCAAGATTTAAGGGTGAGCTACTTCTTACGGGCTACCACATATCTTCTTCATTCTTATGCCTTTATTTCAAACATTGAGACTATGATTTATTATTTTGTTATTGATACTTCTATATTTTTTAATTTCATATTTAGTGTGATAATTTTTTTATTTGCAGATGCAGTAATTTAGATTTTAGCTACTTTATTGATTTCTTTAAACATAGAATTATTTTTGTTGTTTCTTTATATTTTGACTAGAATTATTAGATTTTGCATGAGTTTGGATGTTAAGCATTGTTTTTCCATAATGGGGTTTGTGTGGGTGCTAGTCAAGGTGATTTGGGTTGTGACATCAACAGTTTAGCACATTATTATTATTCTTAGCTTGTGCATGTTCAATATTCAATCTTATAGCATGTTAAATCATGGGTTGCTTGGGGTCAGTAGTGATTTTGATTGCAAGTCGCACCCAAGGTGTAGACCCAGGGCATGAAATTTTTAGCATATGCATATTTCCAACACAAGTTCAAAAGTGAACCTAAAATTTTAAAGTTTATAGTTCTATAAAGATCTTAAGATTATTTTGCATAATAATAATTATATTCGCAGTCAAACAAAATACTTATAAATAATTTGTGAATTTCTTAAATTCACGTGAGCCCATAACTACCACAATAGATTTATCCTTGTATACTAAATTAGGGTGAAAGAAGTAAAAGAATCGAATTAGAAAACTATATTTTTATTATAATAAGATAAATATACTCTAATATTGCATTATAATAAATAAAAAGTATTCTCTTATTTCTCAAACATGTCTTAATTTTGATTTTCAACAACAAGGACATGTGCAAAGTCCTAGGACACAATGTGGTTTACATCCACAAGAACATTTACCAAGATGAACATTGTCTCTCTTAAAGAAAATATTCCTCCTTATTCCTTTTTCACATACACAAATTCCATTAGAACAGAACGCAGTTCCATATTCACAAGATGCAGGATTACAATCTTTTGATGTTTCACACTTTTGATATTCTCCAAATGCCATATATGGTTCTGAACCTATCAAAATCAAATCAAATATTAATGTTATTAGTTCAAATAAATTCATTGATGATACAAAAAATTAAACATATATAGTTTCTTCAAGTTACTACAACTCTATTTATAATAAAATTCATACGAGCATACCCGAACTCCAAATTAATATGCTATGATCATAAGAGCATACCCGAAATCCAAATGAATAACAGATGAAAAAATATATATATATATATATATATATATATATATATATATAATATGTGTATGGCTATATCAGATTTGGCTATGACAATTACCTTGGTGGAGTCATATAGTCAATAAAAATATCACAATTTACCCTAAATTATCAAATTATTATTTTTATATATTCCTTGAAATAATTCGGTACATAAAATATTAAGAAATAAAATAAATTTATATGTACTTTTAAATAATTAGTAAATATTCAAATATATCTTTGCAAGGGTTCTGCTAAATCAATTGAATCTGGCCCATTTTCTATGATGAAAATAATTATTCTTCCGAGATTTGATACAAAAGGCCAAAATATGAATAAATAGGTAAAACATATGATAAATGTAGTACAAATCATAAACATTAACCTTTTTCATATATATACACATATATACATACTTGGTATATGACATATGGGTATATGTATGTGTATAAAGAAGCTAGTTATTGATGTACCATATAAGAAAATAAATGATAGGAATAGGAGATATCGTAGGAGAAGGTAAGAAAAAGAAACTTTACCGAGCAAAATAAGCACACAAAGAAGAGTGAATACAATGGATAATTCCTTCTTCATCTTCTTTACAACTTCACTATACTTCAAATTTTAATGATAATCTTTTTATTTTGTATGTTGACTCACAACACAAATCCTAATATATATATAGGACATATGTGGTATACAAACTTGGCAAGTGAATACAATAAATAAATTTTTAAATCTAGTCAACTAGTCAACTAGTCAACTGTTCTTTGGAAGTTTGAAAGAAAGTTAATTAACTTCTATAGTTATTATTTAGAGCTTAAATATGAATTAGATTTAGGAAATACATATTAAATATAAAATATTGTAATTGAAATATAAATTGTGGATCAAGATGTGTTATTTTATATCCTCTTGAATATCTTCAGCATGGTGATGGTGTCATGCCCCGGGAGGGTACCCAAGACGTGGCCGACACCTAAAGACTATTCCTAGTCCTCAAGCGAACCACTTAGCCTCATCACATTTATTCAATCAAATAACTCAAGACAATCAACAGAAGACTAAGGAAAGTAAATGGGCACATCTCATCTTGTTCTCAAAATGATATATATAATAAAAGAAGGCTAGTATGTGGAACTGGCTCACAATTTTAACAATCAACATCCAACTCTAGTCTATGAAGCCTCTATCACTGTCAAGTGGTTCCAATGAAAGACCCATAGCTACCTCAATCAAAATAAAGCTGGTCTACTCTAACTCTAAGGCAAGATGAAATAAAGGTAGTGAATCCTTCGGAGTAGGGGAGACTCACCAATAAGCTAAATGTCTCAAATCCTTAACGGTACGCCTGTTGATGATCTCTAATCCCTGTATCTGCATCATAAAATGATGTAGTGCCGTATGGCGCCAGTACATGGAATTTACAGTATGTAAAATGGCTGAATGAAACAATACAGGCAGAAATAACATGGAATAACATCAACTCGTAAGGTACTCACTTAGAAAGATCAATGTCTATCTAAGGCAAGGATAAGGAGTAGACAATAACTCATCAACATCAATCAAGACTCATATCATCAACTCAACATCATAGTACTATCAGTCTGGAACCTATCTGGGAGTTTCTCTAACCGACAACCATCACCTATGAGCCAGTGATGATACAACGAAGCGATAGCGTTGCCGCATCTATCCACTACCTTGCTAGGGTAAAGGATATGACATCAGTGGATACAAAGTAAATTGTATCAAGTCCTCTTTTGATACAAAGGAAATATTCGGTTTTACCATTCAATCCTCTCCTACGCTGGCCACGTAGTTATTGAGTTTAAGTTACTCAATTCGGTGCTCAATACGCCTCACACGACTCAATGCTCATAAGTCTTCCATCTACACAAATCTCATAGGGACTGTAACCCCGTCATCGAGTAGAATCTCTTAGGGACTCTAACCCTATCATCAATCAAACTCATAGGGACTTAACCCTTTCATCAATGTCACGCCCCGAGAGGGTACCCTTGGCGTGACCAGCATCTAGGGACTATTGTGAGTCCCTTAGCAAACCACTAAGCCTCATCACATTCATCTAATCAAATAACTCTACTGAACAACAGAAGTAAAAGTAAGTAAGTGGGCACATCTCACCAAAAGTAAAAAACCGATGGATAAAAATAAAGGCTAGTAGAAAGAAACTAGCTCACAATCTCAACATCAACGTTCAAACCATCGTCTGTGAAGCCTCTACCACTAATCAGGTGGTGCCAATGATAGACCCATGGCTACCAAAATTAAAATAAAAGAAGTAGTCCATCTAACTCTAAAGTAGGGTGAAATCAAGTGGTGGATCCTCCGGAATAGGGGAGGCTCACCAATTAGCTGCGAATATCAGATCTTCAGCGGAGAGCCTGTTGATGATCTCTAGTACCAGCCTCTGCATCATAAAATGATACAGTCCAAAAGGAACATCAATACTTGGAATGTACTGGTATGTAAAATAACTAAGTAAAACAGAAACATGTAGAATAATTTGGAAACAACATCAACTCAAAATAATCATCTAATAACATCAAATCGTCAAATGTTTATCTATGCAAGGATAAAGAGTAGACAAGTGACCTATCAACAACTCAAACTCATCAATCATCTCAGAATCATCTCAAAGGAGTTCACCTCCTCTCACCTCATCTCATGTCATCCCAGAGGAGCTCACCTCCTATTATCTCAGCTCATCTAAGAGGAGCTCACCTCCTCTCATCTCATTTCAGCTCAGAGTACTTAAGGTAGAAAATTTATGGGAGTTTCTCTTCTCCGACAACAATCACTTATGAGTTAGTGAATGTACAACAATCTCGTTGATGTTACCACAATCGTTCCATACTTGCCAGGTAGGGAACGAATCAAAACCATACAAGCTCATCCAATATGGATTCACTACTCAACAGGTCACCTATTGCTTTTAGGGACCATTATTCATGAAGGAACCATAACATATATGTGATGGTTCTAAGCCTTACCAATGTTTGTGTCATACCCCGAGAGGGTACCCTTGGCGTGGCCGGCACTCAGAGACTATTGCTAGTCCCTAATTGAACCACTTAGCCTCATCACATCATTTAATTAAATAAACTCTACTGAACAATGGAAAATATGAGTAAGTGATGGACAAATCTCATCTAATGTCTCAAAAGAATATATAAAATAATGAAGGCTAGTAGAAAGAACTAGCTCACAATCTCAACATCAACGTTCATTATAAAGCCTTTATCACTGATCATGTGGTGCCAATGACAGATCCATGGCTACCCAAATCAAAATAAAGGAAATAGTCCAATATAACTCTAAAGCGTGATGAAATAATAATAGTGGATCCTTTGGAGTAGGTGAGGCTCACCAATTAACTGCGAATCTTAGATCTTCAACGGAGCGCCAGTTGACGATATCTAGTACCTACCACTACATCATTAAACGATGTGGTCCACATGGGACATCAGTACTTGGAATGTGCTGGTATGTAAAATAGATGAGTGAAACAAAAATAGATAGAATAGTATGGGGACAATATCGACTCAAAATAAACATCGAATAACATCAAATCGTCAAATGTCAATCTATGCAAGAATAAAGAGTAGACAAGTGACACATCAACAACTCAAACTCATCAGTCATCTCAGAGTCATCTCAAAGAAGCTCATCGCCTTTCATCTCATCTCATCTCATCTCAGAGGAGCTCACCTCCTTTTATCTCATCTCATCTCTTAGGAGCTCATTTCCTCTCCTCTCCTCTCATCTCATCTCGACACAGATTACTCAAGGTAGGAAATTTATGGGAGTTTGTCTTATTCGATAACACTCACTTATGAGCTAGTGAATGTACAACAATCACACTGATGTTGCCACAGTCGTTCCATAGGGAACGTTCCAAAACCATATCATCTCACCTAATATGGAGTCAATACTCAACAGATCTGCTATTGCTTTCAGGGACTGTTACTCTTGAGGGAACCATAATATATGTGATGGTTTTATGCCTCACCTACATTCGGCGACGTAGTTAATGAGTTTGAGTGGGAGTCACTCTTAACCATTTCGGTGCTCGATACTCCTCCCATGAATCAATGATCATAAAACCTCCATCTCAACCAATCTCATAGGGACTCGAACCTCATCAACGATTGGTATCTCTTAAGGACTTGAACCTCATCATCATTCAAATCATAGGGACTTTAACCCTCTCATCAATCAATCTTTTCAATGACTCAAGATGTAGAACAATCATTAGGAATCAATTGAATATACACATTAGTAGAGTTCATTTATAGGGACTCATAAGACAATCAAATTATGTCAACTCATTATCATTCTCTCATCACAATCAACAATCTCAACTTAAGGCTCTATACTCAATTCTTAAGTTCATTATGAATGCTTTTCAAATTATTCATGTAGGGTTATGCAAGTTCTCATGAAAAATGTTCAATTCAAGAAAACAATTAGTATGATGATAATCAACATAGAAAAACATGTAATTTCAAATAAAATTTATGTAAAACCATCAAGAATTCATGCATGTTGACTCTTGAACCCTCAACTCATTTATGACATCTATGGGGCACATGAAAGAACAATTCCATGGTTTTAGTTTAGCCTTACATACGTGGAAAGTTGATATTACAATCGAAATTTGATAAATTACTAGCCTTCTTGGAGAAAATCCATGATCTCGGTAGTTCTTTTAGAGTGGAAGAACTTGGAAAGACATTGCTTGAAGGGCTTATCTTTGATTCTTGAATTCTGTACTTAGAATTTTTAGAGTTATTGATGAAGAACCCTAATTCTTGAAAAATAAGAATCAAGGAATTCTTTCTTAGAATTCTTGAATTCATTTTTCTTGAGACCCTAGGTTATGATTTGAGACTCTAGTAGAGATTGATGAATAGATGAAGAAATTTGGGTAGGTGGAAATTTATTAAGAATAGCTTACCTTGATTATGAATCTTGGAAGTCATCCCTTACAAAATGATTTAGAGGTTAGAAACAATCAACCTACAACACTTGGCTCTATAGCACGATCTAAAGAATGAAAAGAAAGTGACAACTCCTAAATGCCACATAGCCTCTTGCTTATAAATGTGGTGCACAACATATCCATAAACAAGACTCTACATAGACACGGCTTTGTAGACTTCCTAGGACTACCTGCTCAGATACCATTTTTGACATGCCCAAAGTCCCATTAAGGTGGACTAGCACCCGTTGCCGACAAGGCTCAGGAGAACCAACATATAACTATGCACTTGCTATGAACATTATAAGAGGTTTTCATATACAACATGCTTTCAAGAAAAGTAGACAGTAATAACAAGCCAAAAGGAAATGCATACCTCAATGTACGACCTCGTTATTACCTCGAAGTAACCTCCTTTTCCCCAAAATATTTATTTACAATATAGTAGGTGATAAAACTAGTGTTAGCAGCTAATAAACACATCTTGGTAGAGTCTGATTCCACCCAAAAATAATATCCGGGCAGCAAGCTCGTCATTATCAACCAAAGAGTATTCTTTCAATCCTTCCACTCCTAATCGTATTTTCTAATACACATTCTCATATACATGTCATATCCAGCTTGTTTAGTCTCATAACAGTGTACAAGAGCTCACAAAGCACAACACATAACAATTTTACACGACACACAAGTAGGCGACATAACATTACGTCTTCTCGCTACATTTCAAAGCCAACAATCCCAAACCCGTTTAAACTTCGACCAAACTGTATCCAACATATTTGCACACAAAAGTAGTCCTAAAACAGTCCAAAAATAGTCCCCAAGTAGATGGAGGACGTGCAACAATCATTCCCAATTATCAGTCCACTAATTCCTACTAAGAGTGCAATTAAGATATTATATACTAACTCATTTTTGTAGAAGATAAAAATGGTGCAGCAGCCTTCTTACATCACTATAGAACCAAACCTTGTTAAAAACATAGATATTACTTCATAATCCAGCTAACTAACAAGAGAAAAGCCTCTTAATAAACAAGAAAAGTGTAAAACAATCTTTGGAACACATGCTGTTCAAAATTCCTGCACAAGTACAACCAGCATACTCTTCATCTTTTTCATGGAAAAGTTGCACTAAATACATAGGTATTCTTACTTCGCTTAACCTCCAAGATGTAGGGCTACTCCAAGAACCCTAAGGTTTTATTGTGGCTGCTTTGTATTGGAAAGAGAGAGCAAGGAGAAACTTCGAAAAAATTTGATTTTTGGTTATGTGAAAATGACTTAAAGTTGCTGGATTTTAATCCCTTTTAAAGGGCCACTTTTGGCCGACTTTCTTTTACACTTTAAGCCTTATTTTATTAAGGTGGTTATGCAGCAACTTGGTCCTTTCAATTGGTCCTTATTGGGCTTCAATTGGATGGGCTTTAATGCAAATATTTCTCTTTTACATCCACTTAGTTTGGGCCCTATTTGTGAATTGGGTTGTGCATGTAATTTGGCCCTTTTTCTATTCATCTTGGACTGCAAATATTGTCCCTTTATGATGCTAAACCATGGACCCAAAGTAGACCCTTAACTTGGAATTTATTCTTTATCGGACTTGAACAAATTCGGTGTTAGGCCTCCTCTCCGTCTACCTAGCCTATTTAAGCTAAGCACATAGATAATCTTGAGCGTTAGACGTACATATAACCATCTAATCTCAAATTCTTTCACTTCTTTCACTTCATTTGAGGCCGCGATCTCCTCAATTTGACTTAAAACTTATATACACTCGGTCATCTTGAGCGTCAGACGTACATATAACCCTTTAATCTCAAATTCAAGAACTTTAAAAATGTGTGCTGATTTGACCCCACCATATCATATTTCATATGAATAGAACTAGTACATGTAAGATGTGGGGTGTTACAATCTTCAAAATTTACTAATGCTTATGTAACATTTTTTAGCTTGATGACTAATGTTTTCAAATATATTCGTATTCATTCACTTTCAAATTAATTCATGGCAACTTAACATATTCTTAAAATAAGGAGAAGCATGAGAGTCACCTCAAAATTGTATTGGGGTTGCTGAAAGAGAAGTAGGTGTATGTCAAATATTCAAGTGTGAATTTTTGTTGTATTTAGTGTCCTTGCTAGAGCGTGTGGTTTCTAAAAAAAGGAGTAATGAATGATCCACAAAAGATCTAGAGATTTCTATAAGATCCTACAATTAACAATACTACTTCAAGATTTAAGGATGAGCTACTTCTTATGGGCTTCCACATATCTTATTTATTCTTATGCCTTTATTTCAAATATTGAGACTATGATTTATTATTTTGTTATTGAT
The DNA here is from genome assembly GCA_029948455.1 of Solanum rostratum. Taxonomy (NCBI): domain Eukaryota; kingdom Viridiplantae; phylum Streptophyta; class Magnoliopsida; order Solanales; family Solanaceae; genus Solanum; species Solanum rostratum. The sequence continues at coordinate 65,004,249 of CM057048.1, forward strand.
ACTCCTAGATTTTTTAATTAGATATTTAATATGATGATCTTTCTTATTTGCGGATACAGTAATTTAGACTTTAGCTATTTTACTGATTTCTTTAAACATAGAGTTATTTTTGTTGTTTCTTTATATTTTGACTAGAATTATTAGATTTTGCATGAGTTCGGATGTTAAGCATTGTTTCGCCCATAATGGGGTTTGTGTGGGTGCTAGTCAAGGTGATTTGGATTGTGACATCAACAATTTAACACATTATTATTATTCTTAGCTTGTGCATGTTCAATCTTATAGCATGTTAAATCATGAGTTGCTTTGGGTCAGTAGTGATTTTGATTGCAAGTCGCACCCAAGGTGTAGACTCAGGGCATGAAATTTTTAGCATATGCATATTTCCAACACAAGTTCAAATGTGAACCTAAAATTTTAAAGTTTATAGTTCTCATAAAGATTATAAGATTATTTTGCATAACAATAATTATATTCGCAGTCAAACAAAATACTTACAAATAATTAGTGAATTTCTTAAATTCACGTGACTACCACAATAGATTTATCGTTGTATACTAAATTAGGGTGAAAGAAGTAAAATAATCGAATTAGAAAACTATGTTTTTATTACAATAAGATAAATATTCTCTAATGTTTCATTATAATAAATAAAAAGTATTCTCTTATATCTCAAACATGTCTTAATTTTGATTTTCAACAACAAGGACATGTGCAAAGTCCTAGGACACAATGTGGTTTACATCCGCTAGAACATTTACCAAGATGAATATTGTCTCTCTTAAAGAAAACATTCCTCCTTATTCCTTCTTCACATACACAAATTCCATTAGAACAAAGCCCATTTCCATATTCACAAGATGCGAAATTACAATCTTTTGTTGTTTCACACTTTTGATGTTCTCCAAATGCCATACATGGTTCTGAACCTATATCAAAATCAAATCAAATATTAATGTTATTAGTTCAAATAAATTCATTGATGATACAAGAAATTAAACAAATAGAGTTTCTTCAAGTTACTACAACTCTATTTATGATAAAATCATATGAGCATACCCGTACTCAAAATTAATATTGATATGATCATAGGAGCATATCCGAACTCCACATGAATAGCAAATGAATTCTTTTTTCATATATTGCATATTGTATGTCAAAATTTAGTTGGGCATTATCTAATTAATCTTTCTTAAAATATTTTATAATATGTGTATGACTATATCAGATTTGGCTATGACAATTACCTTGGTGGAGTCATATAGTCAATCAAAATATCAAATTATTATTTTTATATATTCCTTAATAATTCGTACATACAATATTAAGAAATAAAATAAATTTATATGTACTTCTAATTAATTAATAACTATTCAAATATATCTTTACAAGGATTCCACTAAATCAATTGAATCTGGCCCATTTTCTATGATGAAAAAAATCATTCGTCCGAGATTTCACATAAAAGGCAAAAATATGAATAAATAGATAAACATATGTCAAATGTAATACAAATCATAAACATTAACCTTCTTCATATATATATATATATATATATATATATATATATATATATATATATATATATATATATATATACATACTTTGCATATGACATATGGGTATGTGTTTGTGTATAAGAAGCTAGTTATTGATGTACCATATAAGAAAATAAATGATAGGAATAGGGGATATCATAGGAAGAGACAAGAAAAAGAAACTTTACCAGACAAAATAAGCACACAAAGAAGAGTGAATACAATGGATAATTCCTTCTTTATCTTCTTTACAACTTCACTATATTTCAAATTTCAATGATAATCTTTTTATTTTGTATGTTGACTCACAAAACAAATCCTAATATATATAGGACATATGTGGTATACAAACTTGGCAAGTGAATACAATAAATAAATTTTTAAATTTAGTCAACTAGTCAATTGTTCTTTGGAAGTTTGAAACAAAATTAATTAACTTTTGTACTTATTATTTTGAGCTTAAATATGAATAAGATTAAGAAAATACATATTAAATATAAAATATTGTAATTGTAATTGAAATTATGGATCAAGATACGTTATTTCATATCCTCTTGAATATCTTAAGCATGGTGATGGTGTCATGTCCCGGAAGGGTACCTAAGACGTGGTCGGCACCTAGAGAATATTGCTAGTCCCCAAGGGAATCACTTAGCCTCATCACATTCATTCAATCAAATAACTCAGGACAATCAACAGAAGACTAAAGAAAGTAAATGGGCACATCTCATCTAGTTATCAAAATAATATATATAATAGAAGAAGGCTAGTAGATAGAACTAGCTCACAATTTTAACAATCAACATCCAACTCAAGTATATGGAGTCTATATCACTATCAAGTGGTTCCAATGACACACCCATGGCTACCTCAATCAAAATAAAGCTAGTCTAGTCTAACTCTAAAGCAAGATGAAATAAAGGTAGTGAATCCTCCAGAGTAGGGGAGGCTCACCAATAAGCTAAATGTCTCGAATCCTCAACGGTACGCTTGTAGATGATCTCTAATCCCTGTATCTGCATCATAAAATGATGCAGTGCTGAGTGGTGTCAGTACTTGGAATGTACAATATGTACAATGGCTGAATAAAGCAATACGAGCAGAAATAACATGAAATAACATCAACTCGTAAGGTACTCACTCAGAAAGACCAACGTCTATCTAAGGCAAGGATATAGAGTAGACAATAACTCATCAACATCAATCAAGACTCTTATCATCAACTCAACATTAGAGTACTATCAGTGTGGAACCTATCTGAGAGTTTCTCTAACCGACAACCATCACCTATGAGCCATGATGATACGACAAAGCGATATCATTGCCGCATCCATGAAGTACCTTGCCAGGGTAAAGGACATGGCATTAGTTAATACAAAATAAATTACATGAAGTCCTCTTTGAGACAAAGGAAACATCCGATTTTACCATTCAATCCTCTCCTACGTTGGCCACGTAGTTATTGAGTTTGAGTTACTCAATTCGATGCTCAATACTCCTCCCATGACTCAATGCTCATAATTCCTCTAGCTCTACCAATCTCATAGGGACAGTAACCCCGTCGTCGATCAGTATCTCATAGGGACTCTAACCCTATCATCAATCAAACTCATAGGGACTTTAACCTTTTCATCAATGTCACGCCCTAGAAGGGTACCCATGTGTGGCCAACACCTAGAGACTATTGCGAGTCCCTAAGGAAACCACTTAGCCTCATCACATTCATTTAATCAAATAACTCTACTAAACAGCGAAATTAAAAGTAAGTAAGTGGGCACATCTCACCAAAAGTAAAAAACAGATGGATAAAAATGAAGTCTAATTGAAAGAAACTAGCTCACAATCTCAATATCAACGTTCAAAGCATCATTTATAAAGCCTCTATCACTAATCATGTGGTGCCAATGACAAACCCATGGCTACCCAAATCAAAATAAAAGAAGTAGTCCATCTAATGGTTCCTCCGCAATAAGGGAGGCTCACCAATTAGCTGGAAATATTAGATCTTCAACACAGCGCCTATTGATGATCTCTAGTACCTGCCTCTGCATCATAAAACTATACAGCCCAAAAGGGACATCAGTACTTAGAATGTACTGGTATATAAAACGGCTGGGTGAAAAAGAAATAGGCAGAATAATTTGGAGACAACATCGACTCATCAAATTGTCAAATGTCTATCTATGCAAGGATAAAGGGTAGACAAGTGACCCATCAACAACTCAAACTCATAAATCAACTCAAACTCATTTCAAAGGAGTTCTTCTACTCTCATCTCATCTTATCTCAGAGGAGCTCACCTCTTCTCATCTCATCTCATCTAAGAGGAGCTCACCTCATCTTATCTCATCTCATCTCATCTCATGTAAGCTCAGAGTACTCAAGGTAGGAAATTTATGGGAGTTTCTCTTCTCTGACAACAATCACTTATGAGCCAGTGAATGTACAACAATCTCAATGATGTTGCCACTACCATTCCAAACTTACAAGGTAGGGAACGAATCAAAACCATACAAGCTCACCCAATATGGAGTCACAACTTAACAAGTCCACTATTTCTTTCAGGGACCGGTACTCATGAAGGAACCATAATATATATGTGATGGTTCTAAGCCTCACCTACGTTTGTGTCATGCCCCGGGAGGGTACCCTTGGCATGGCCGGCACTCAGAGACTATTTCTAGTCCCCAAGCGAACCACTTAGAGCCATCACATCATTCAATCAAATATACTCGACTAAACAATGAAAAATATAAATAAGTGATCGACACATCTCATCTAAAGTCTTAAAAGAATATATAAAATAATGAAGGCTAGTAAAAAGAACTAGCTCATAATCTCAACATCTACGTTCAATATAAAGCCTCTATCACTAATCATGTGGTGCCAATGACATATCCATGGCTACTCGAATCAAAATAAAGGAAATAGTCCAATATAACTCTAAAGCATGATGAAATAATAATAGTGGATCCTCCGGAGTAGGGGAGGCTCACCAATTAACTACAGATCTCGGATCTTCAACGAAGCGCCTGTTGACGATCTCTAGTACCTGCCTCTGCATTATAAAATGATGTAGTCCCGAGGGTACATCAGTATTTGGAAGGTACTGGTATGTGAAATAGTTGAGTGAAACAGAAATAGGTAGAATTGTATGGAAACAATATAGACTCAAAATAAACATCGAATAACATCAAATCGTCAAATGTCTATCTATGCAAGAAAAAAGAGTAGACAAGTGACACATTAACAACTCAAACTCATCAATCATCTCAGACTCATCTCAAAGAATCTCACCGCCTCTCATCTCATCTCATCTCATCTCAGAGGAGCTCACTTCCTCTTATCTCATCTCATCTCATAGGATCTCACCTCCTCCCATCTTATCTCGACTTAGATTACTCAAGGTAGGAAATTTATGGGAGTTTGTCTTATCCTATAACACTCACTTATGATCCAGTGAATGTACAACAATCACACTGATGTTACTACAGTCGTTCCATAGGGAACGCTTTGAAACCATTCATCTCACCTAATATGGAGTTAATATTCAACAAATCCGCTCTTGCTTTTAGGGACTGTTACTCTCGAGGGAACCATAATATATGTGATGGTTTTATGCCTCACCTACATTTGGCGATGTAGTTAATGAGTTTGAGTTGTCACGACCCGAAATTCGGGCGTGATGGCACTCGTCTTATCCCACCAAGACAAGTCAGCCTAATACCCAATTATAATCATAAAATATGAAAGGATATACAAAGTGAAAATTTTAACTAACGATAATAAGGTAACTTAATTAAAATCCCCCAAGACCTGGTGTCACGTGTACAAGCCTCTAAATACATAGTACTCAAAAAAAATGAATGTCTCAAATGTCTAGTCCTCAAATAGAACGTAACATAATAATGGATTCCTTAAAGGTCCACCGGTGAGATAAGCAGCTACCTTAAGGATAATCCGGAAGCTCGGTCCTGAAATGAGAAAATTCTAACTAAAGGGACTGGGCTCGCAACCTACAAAAATGTAGCAAGGGGTGAGTACCAAAAGCAACACGGTACTCAGCAAATGAAACTAATCTAGAGTAAAACAATGAAGAACCAAGTAACTCCTTCACACCCAACCACATACCGCCAAACTACAAACCCGCACTCAGAAAAGTCCCAGCCCAGCAACACATAATACACAATAAAGGTAGTTTTTCAGTATATCACAATTATCAAATCACAAGCCATAACTCACAAGAGATAACATAATCAATCACATGAACAACATCATGCCACATAATAATATGCAAGGATGAGATGCAATGTTGTGCAATGCAAGGTGGTATCAAGACCGTCGCACAGCCTGTCGTATATACCCCCGTCGAGCTAAGGCTCCCAGACTAAGGGGACCCATGGGGACCTCGCAGGCCATATACCTCAATCACAATATATATCAACTACCTTGCCACCCAAGTGCTCGTGGTCAAGGACTCATGATAAGAATCTCGATGTATCAACTACCTTGCCACCCAAGTGCTCGTGGTCAAGGACTCATGATAAGAATCTCGATGTATCAACTACCTTGCCACCCAAGTGCTCGTGGTCAAGGACTCATGATACGAATCTCAATGTATCAACTACCTTGCCACCCAAGTGCCCGTGGTCAAGGACTCATGATACGAATCACCATTAACAACTTCTCAAAATGTCATGAGTATGAGGATGCATGCAATCAAGACACAATTATAGAAGCAATATTCCTCTCAATAAGTACAATAAATATCAAAGTTCTCAATGTTTAGCAATTATAATATTCACCCTCTTTTATACATATTTGGTACAATTCTCTTTTAAGATATTTCACCCCATTTTAGTAACTTTATTTCCTCAAAAAAACCCATGATCCTCAGTATATATCACGATTATCTCCCTTTCTCAACACGTCATATTCACACTATTCTCAATTTAGGATTCACATGCTCTCGAAGCAACAGATAGACAATTAAAGCCCTCACACTGGCATCACGATAAAAATTATCAACCCAACACATGATACGATCTCATCTCATAGATTACAACATAAGGAAGCATGCGAGGTTCAACATATTTAACAAAAGTTTAGAAATCCACTTGCCTCAATTAATAGAATAACCCTTCGAATCTTGAGTCTTTCGTAACGCTTTCGGATGATCAAAATCTGTTCAAATACATAATCTACATAAGAATACGAATCCAACGACACCCATATTGCTACTTTTATTTTTGGCTCAAAAATCGGGTCAAAAAGTCACCCCGAGCCCTTAAATTCGAATCTGGAAATTTCTTTCAGATTATGTTTACCCATAATAAACTAAACGTATACGTCAAATTCCAGCTAAAACGGATCGTTATTCGACCCCCAAATCAAAATTTTATTCTAAGAACCCTAAGACTATATTTTCTTAATTTAATATAAAGTATACACGTTCTACCCTAAAAATTTCTTCATAATCTCATGAAAACTTCATAGAAAGGATGGTAATAATTACCTTGATGTTTTGAGATGAAAGATATAATTTTTCTTCTCTTCTTTTTCTTTCTTTTCCTTCCCGCACCTTATTTTTTCCGCGTTTCTGCGTTGCTGCGTGCCTCTTTTCACGTTGTGCTTTTGGTTTCATGGGGCTGCTGCTGTGCAGCCCTTCAATTTCTTATTATTATATATATTTTTTCTTTCTTATTTATTTATTTTAATATATTAAAAGTGATAAATTTTATTAACTTATTTTTGATACATATGGGATAAATAGTATAAAATATTAATTAAAATATTATTTTAATCCACCGATAAATTAATCATCTAAAATTATCCGTCAACTAAATGACCGTAATTATGAAATAGTCCAAAATTTTCAATTTAAATTTACGGAGAGAATCTTTTATGAAAGAGAGAGTATTTATTTTTAAAATGACCTAACGGGTCATTACATTATCCACCACTAAAAATCATGTTCGTCCTCAAACATATGAAGGAGAAGGAAGAATAATGGGCACTACCAAAATCCAAAATTATGATCTTCCAAAATAGTATTTATCTCTCCAAGTAAGCTCCTCCTTTAAGAACATTCCATCAAAATATTCTAATGCACAAACCCTCATAGATTTTGTTAAGAATTACATTCTCACAATCAAATCTTCCCATGAACTTAAGTTATAAAATATTATCTTTAGACATTGGATACTCATCATAGACAATCAGATTTTTCTGACTCGATGGAGAAAAGATCAAGTAACAACTTAGCGAATGATTCATTCAAACATAGCCAGAACATAACCTGAACGACAAGAAGAGCCTTAAAACTGCTGGACAACTATAAATATTTATGGTAGCTCTTTTTATAAATTTACGTAAACAAAATTGTGTATAGAACCACTTGTATACTTTAACTGTCCCAAATAATTCTAAATATGTCAACATTGAAACAATCAAGTCCGCATAAGCATCTTATCTTACTAAGAGAAATTGCAGGATCGGTTCACCCGATCCACCACTAAGGATCTATCTACAAAAGTGAAGACACAAGTGGAAATAGGCAGATATTCCCATAATAAAATAGGTAACCACACCAGAATGCACGGAATTAAGGTCGAATGATTCACGATACTCCTTTCATATTGCTCCTATCAAACATTTTTATTCATCTCATCCCATTTTTGCTACTCACAATCAACCTGTCTGGTCCCCATTACAATCGTACACATACTTAATTATCAAACTCCACATATTCCTCACAACACCGCCTCAAAGACAATGCTCTTAATACTAACAGAATATCATAGCCATACTTGTCATTTACCATTCTCTCAAATTGTTACTAGTATTAAAGTCTTCTTAGCTACACCTTATCACCTTCAATTATTTCAAACTATGGTTTTCTCTCTTTTTATGTAAGCACTTCTTATAGATATGAGTCACGCCCAAAGTTGATAACGTCAATTTTAAATTTGATAGAACTTTTCTCATCGAGGTAAAGTTATTTAATTATACCTAAAGTCAATTTCATGTAACCTTTCACATACCGAATTTCAACTACCATTCAAATCCTCATATACCTCATGCCAAAACTTAGAGAGATTCAATCACCTTAATAATTTTGCTTATCATAAGCACATAACCTCTAGTCATCATCAATTGTCTATGTAATGCATTACAATAACCTATGTAGTTCCATTAATAAAGTCATTTCAACCCCCTCAATATCCTCAATAAGCGTGTAGAGCTATAGGTCTATATTGCAGCACCCTCATAAGTCATCTATCATAATTGGACAATCTAAACCAATATAAAAATGTAGCATACTTCAAACATTATTATTTGTCACTCGAATTCAAAACTCAGTCTTCATAAATGTCACAAGTACATCCTAGAAAATTTGTGCTAAACAAGTCTGCATTGCATTATCATGTTTGAGCTCAAAGGCGAAATAAGTAAAACCTTTAATTCCGAACCAAGGGTCCATACAAGAGGTCTTATTCCTTCACTTTCTTAAATTCTTCCTATGACACAAATTCTGAATACCCTGAACTCTTCAATATTAGATTCTCATTCCTTCACTAGCTCACTTATCAACTTTATTCTCTGACCTACAACACATGACATTTCACCTCATACTCTAAGCCAAATTTTTAAGTGGGGAACTTCTTTAGGTCCTTCAACAAAAAAACAAACTAAATTTATGACCCAAATCACATGCAGGTTCTTCCAAATGTTGAATACTCATTGCTATCCATTATTTCTTATCTTATCAATAAATATCTTGGCAGAATATATATACTACCAAAAAAATATACTAACAATTAAAAACTCGAATCTTTATTTTAACTTGTTCCCCAATTTCTTTACCTATTGGCATTAGCTCATACTTGAGATCTTTATGAATTCATAAATCTTAACTTATGATTGATCCCCTCTTTATCGACCCTACAATATCCTTTATAAAATTTTAATGTACTAATTACCATACTCAAATTCACAAAGAGAGATTATCACCATATTCAAGCCCAACATTGTAGATTTTTTTTTTCCTCAAATATCATCCAACAGTTTTCTAGTCAAGACCAATGATACTTAATACTATCACTATAACCAACGCAAAATAAATAAAACTTGGTGACTTTAATTTCAATTCTCCATTCTCTCAAAAGATATATCTTTGATTTATACCACCAAAGTGAATATCCCTACATCTCACTAATTTATGCACTTATGACTCTAACTCATTTTCAATTCTATTTAAGCAGTATCTCAACACATTTTACATCTTTCTTATGATCACGTTACTCATCACATAGTAGCAAACGTAACTTTTGATACCCCCAGATTGTGTTTACCATACTGAATTCACTCAATAAAAAAAATAATCATCATATGATTACACCTTGATCATAATCCATCACAAACTTTTATTACCATTATGCTCTATAGCCATTACCATCATCTCAAGGTTACCCTCATCATTGATATGACACCAAAACTATATCGGTCGAATATAAAGAACTAACTCCCTTGGATCTTGTTATGGAGTAATAGTCCTCATTTAGAATCCCCCAAATACACCTCACAACTTAAATACATTAATTGTACCAAAGATCCACCACTAAAATTTTCCTTATAAATAATACTTAACCCAAGCATCTAGAATAAAAACTAGTTGATTTCTCGAATATGAGTACAACATTAAACATTATTAAATGAGCCCATGATACACTAAAAATTTCTAAAATAGTTTGTATTCACTCTTGACAATGGACATATCCATTCTCATATGTCACTAGTACTACATCGTGAGAGTTCATTAGATCCACCACTAGAACACATCATACCCATCAAGAAGGTCGCACCAAACTAGCCCACATGCTTCTACCTATCCTTTTAACATTCCACCTTAAATTGTTAAACCATTTTCGATATCACATATATACCACATTAATAATGTTTGCGTTGCTGCATAACTAACCCCAAAAAGGATAACACATTCATAAAATCCCTCAGTCCACTGTTTGACCTTATCACTCCAACATCCTCAAAGTGTATAATCAAGTCATCACCTTACTCAACCTGTTTTAATCATTGAATCTTTTAAATATAACCACACACCCTTCTTACAGGTAGACCACTTACACTTTGATACTAGATCTAACATTCAAGTCTATACACAACCCACTAACTACTCATACAACGAATCACGCACGAATCATCTCTATAAGTGAGAGGGAATGGAATAAAGCAGTATGAATCACACCGAACCACGGACACACGATAGAAAAAGAATAAACAAGAGGAAGTTTCCTAACAGTCTTCATAGCCTCTCGAAGATAAGTATAGACGTCTCCATACCGATCCTCGAGACTCTACTAGACTGGGCTTGTACACACGTGAGACCTATGAACCTAGAGCTCTGATACCAACTGTCACGACCCGAAATTCGGGCGTGATGGCACTCGTCTTATCCCACCAAGACAAGTCAGCCTAATACCCAATTATAATCATAAAATATGAAAGGATATACAAAGTGAAAATTTTAACTAACGATAATAAGGTAACTTAATTAAAATCCCCCAAGACCTGGTGTCACGTGTACAAGCCTCTAAATACATAGTACTCAAAAAAAAAATGAATGTCTCAAATGTCTAGTCCTCAAATAGAACGTAACATAATAATGGATTCCTTAAAGGTCCACCGGTGAGATAAGCAGCTACCTTAAGGATAATCCGGAAGCTCGGTCCTGAAATGAGAAAATTCTAACTAAAGGGACTGGGCTCGCAACCTACAAAAATGTAGCAAGGGGTGAGTACCAAAAGCAACACGGTACTCAGCAAATGAAACTAATCTAGAGTAAAACAATGAAGAACCAAGTAACTCCTTCACACCCAACCACATACCGCCAAACTACAAACCCGCACTCAGAAAAGTCCCAGCCCAGCAACACATAATACAAATAAAGGTAGTTTTTCAGTATATCACAATTATCAAATCACAAGCCATAACTCACAAGAGATAACATAATCAATCACATGAACAACATCATGCCACATAATAATATGCAAGGATGAGATGCAATGTTGTGCAATGCAAGGTGGTATCAAGACCGCCGCACAGCCTGTCGTATATACCCCCGTCGAGCTAAGGCTCCCAGACTAAGGGGACCCATGGGGACCTCGCAGGCCATATACCTCAATCACAATATATATCAACTACCTTGCCACCCAAGTGCTCGTGGTCAAGGACTCATGATAAGAATCTCGATGTATCAACTACCTTGCCACCCAAGTGCTCGTGGTCAAGGACTCATGATAAGAATCTCGATGTATCAACTACCTTGCCACCCAAGTGCTCGTGGTCAAGGACTCATGATACGAATCTCAATGTATCAACTACCTTGCCACCCAAGTGCCCGTGGTCAAGGACTCATGATACGAATCACCATTAACAACTTCTCAAAATGTCATGAGTATGAGGATGCATGCAATCAAGACACAATTATAGAAGCAATATTCCTCTCAATAAGTACAATAAATATCAAAGTTCTCAATGTTTAGCAATTATAATATTCACCCTCTTTTATACATATTTGGTACAATTCTCTTTTAAGATATTTCACCCCATTTTAGTAACTTTATTTCCTCAAAAAAACCCATGATCCTCAGTATATATCACGATTATCTCCCTTTCTCAACACGTCATATTCACACTATTCTCAATTTAGGATTCACATGCTCTCGAAGCAACAGATAGACAATTAAAGCCCTCACACTGGCATCACGATAAGAATTATCAACCCAACACATGATACGATCTCATCTCATAGATTACAACATAAGGAAGCATGCGAGGTTCAACATATTTAACAAAAGTTTAGAAATCCACTTGCCTCAATTAATAGAATAACCCTTCGAATCTTGAGTCTTTCGTAACGCTTTCGGATGATCAAAATCTGTTCAAATACATAATCTACATAAGAATACGAATCCAACGACACCCATATTGCTACTTTTATTTTTGGCTCAAAAATCGGGTCAAAAAGTCACCCCGAGCCCTTAAATTCGAATCTGGAAATTTCTTTCAGATTATGTTTACCCATAATAAACTAAACGTATACGTCAAATTCCAGCTAAAACGGATCGTTATTCGACCCCCAAATCAAAATTTTATTCTAAGAACCCTAAGACTATATTTTCTTAATTCAATATAAAGTATACACGTTCTACCCTAAAAATTTCTTCATAATCTCATGAAAACTTCATAGAAAGGATGGTAATAATTACCTTGATGTTTTGAGATGAAAGATATAATTTTTCTTCTCTTCTTTTTCTTTCTTTTCCTTCCCGCACCTTATTTTTTCCGCGTTTCTGCGTTGCTGCGTGCCTCTTTTCACGTTGTGCTTTTGGTTTCATGGGGCTGCTGCTGTGCAGCCCTTCAATTTCTTATTATTATATATATTTTTTCTTTCTTATTTATTTATTTTAATATATTAAAAGTGATAAATTTTATTAACTTATTTTTGATACATATGGGATAAATAGTATAAAATATTAATTAAAATATTATTTTAATCCACCGATAAATTAATCATCTAAAATTATCCGTCAACTAAATGACCGTAATTATGAAATAGTCCAAAATTTTCAATTTAAATTTACGGAGAGAATCTTTTATGAAAGAGAGAGTATTTATTTTTAAAATGACCTAACGGGTCATTACATTTGAGTGAGAGTCACTCTTAACCATTTCGGTGCTCGATACTCCTCCCATGACTCAATGAACATAAAACCTCCATCTTAACCAATCTCATAAGGACTCGAACCCCGTTAATGATCGGTATCTCTTAAGGGCTCGAACCCCATCATCATTCAACTCATAGAGACTTTAACCCTCTCATCAACTAATCTCACCAATGACTCAAGATTTAGAACAATCATTAGGAATCAATTGAATATACACATCGGTAGAGTTCATTTATAGGGACTCATAAGACTATCAAATTCTGTTAACTCATCTTCATTCTATCATCACAATCAACAATCTCAACTCAAGGCTCTAGACTCAATTCTTAAGTTCATTATGCATGCTTTTCAAATTATTCATGTAGGTTTATGCAAGTTCTCATGAAAAATATTCAATTCAAGAAAACAATTAGTATGATGATCATCTGTAATGACCCGTTAGGTCATTTTAAAAAATAAATACTCTTTCTTTCATAAAAGATTCTTTTCGTGAATTTAAATTGAAAATTTGGAACTATTCGATAATTATGGTAATTTTGTTGACGGATAAATTTAGATAATTAATGTAGTCGGTGGATTAAAATAATATTTTAATTAACATCCTATACTATTTATCCCATATTTATCAAAAATAGGTTAATAGAATTTATCACTTTTATTATATTAAAATAAATAAATAAATAAGAAAGGAAAAAAAAAGAAATAAAGAAAATTAAATAAAATAATAATAATAATAATAATAATAATAATAATAATAATAATAATAATAATAATAATAATAATAATAATAATAATAATAATAATAATAATAATAATAATAAGGGGTTAAGCTGAAGGGCTGCCGCAGCAGCCCTGTGAAAACAATGCAATCAGAACAAAATTTGTTCAGCGACGCGCGACGAATGCAGAAAAGAAAAGAAACGCGGGAAGAAAAAGAAAGAAAAAAAGGAGAAGAAAAATTAGGATTTTCGTCCTAAATTATCAAGGTAATTATTCTCATCTTTTCTATTAAGTTTTCATGAGATTATGAATAAATTTTTAGGGTAGAAACGTGTATAACTAAGAAAATATAGCCCTAGGGTTCTTAGAATAAAATTTGGATTTGGGTGTCGAATAACGATCCGTTTAGCTGAAATTTGACGTATGCATTTAGTTTATTATGGATAAACATAATCTGAAAGAAATTTTCAGATTCGAATTTAAGGGCTCAGGGTGACTTTTTGACCTGATTTTTTGAGCCAAAAATAAATATAGCAATATGGGTGTCATTGGATTCGTATTCTTATGTAGATTACGTATTTGAACAAATTGTGATCATCTGAAAGTGTTATGAAAGACTCAAGATTCGGATTGTGATTCTATTAATTGAGGCAAGTGGATTTCTAAACTTTTGTTAAATATGTTGAACCTCGTATGCTTCCTTATGTTGTAATCTATGGGATGAGATCGTATCATGTGTTGGGTTGATAATTCTCATTGTGATGCCAGTGTGAGGGCTTTAAATTGTTTATGTGTTGCTTCGAGCATGTGAATCCTAAATTGAGAATAGTGTGAATATGACGTGTTGAGAAAGGGAAATAATCATGATATATACTGAGGATCATAGGTTGTTTGAGAAAATAAAGTTACTAAAATGGGGTAAAAAAAAATCTTAAAAGAGAATTGTACCCAAATATGTATAAAGGAGGGTGAATATTATAATTGCTAAACATTGAGAACTTTGATATATTGTACTTATTGAGAGGAATATTGCTCCTATAATTGTGTCTTGATTGCATGCATCCTCATACTCATGACATTTTGAGAAGTTGTTAATGGTGATTCGTATCATGAGTCCTTGACCATGAGCACTTGGGTGGCAAGGTAGTTGATACATTGGGATTCGTATCATGAGTCCTTGACCACGGGCACCTGGGTGGCAAGGTAGTTGATACATCAAGATTCTTATCATGAGTCCTTGACCACGAGCACCTGGGTGGCAAGGTAGTTGATACATCGAGATTCTTATCATGAGTCCTTGACCACAAGCACTTGGGTGGCAAGGTAGTTGATATATTGTGATTGAGGTATATGGCCTGCGAGGTCCCCTTGGGTCCCCTTAGTCTGGGAGCCTTAGCTCGACGGGGGTATATACGACAGGCTGTGCGACGGTCTTGATACCACCTTGCATTGCACGACATTGCATCTCATCCTTGCATATTATTATGTGGTACGATGTTATTCATGTGATTGATTATGTTACCTCTTGTGAGTTATGGCTTGTGATTTGATAATTGTGATATACTGACAGACTATCTTTATTGTGTATTATGTGTTGCTGGGTTGGGACTTTTCTGAGTGCAGGTTTGTAGTTCGGCGGTATGTGGTTGGGTGTGAAGGAGTTACTTGGTTCTTCATTGTTTTACTCTAGGTTAGTTCCATTTGCTAAGTACCGTGTTGTTTTGGTACTCACCCCTTGCTACATTTTTGTAGGTTGCGAGCCCGGTCCCTCTAGTTAGAATTTTCTCATTGCAAGACCGAGCTTTCGGGTTATCCTTAAGGTAGCTATTATTATGTTACGTTCTATTTGAGAACTAGACATTTGAGACATTTATTTTATTCGAGTACTATGTATTTAGAGGCTTGTACACGTGACACCAGGTCTTGGGGGATTTTAATTAAGTTACCTTATTATCGTTAGTTAATATTTTTACTTTGTATATCCTTTCATATTTTATGATTATAATTGGGTATTAGGCTGACTTGTCTTGGTGGGATAAGACGAGTGCCATCACGCCCGAATTTCGGGTCGTGACAGTTGGTATCAGAGCTCTAGGTTCATAGGTCTTACGTATGTACAAGTCGAGTCTAGTAGAGTCTCGAGGATCGGTATGGAGACGTCTATACTTATCTTCGAGAGGCTTTGAAGACTGTTAGGAAACTATCTTTTGTTTATTCTTTCTCTATCGTGCGTCCGTGGTTCGGTGTAATTCTTACTGCTTTATTCCATTCCCTCTCACTTATAGAGATGATTCGTGCTTGGTTCTTTAAATGAGTAGTTAGTGGGTTATATATGACTTGAATGTTAGGTCTAGTACTAAAGTGTAAGTGACATACTTGTAAAAAGGATGTGTGATTATAAAAGATTCAATGATTAAAACATGTTGAGTAAGGTGATGACTTGATGATACACTTTGAGGATGTTGGAGTGATAAGGTCAAACAGTGGATTGGCGGATTTTCTGAATGTGTTACCCTTTTTAGGGTTGGTTATCCAGCAACACAAACATTATTAATGTGATATATATGATATCGAAAATGGTTTAACAATTTAAGGTGGAATGTTAAAAGGATAGGTAGAAGCATGCGGGCTAGTTTGGTGCTACCTTCTTGATAGGTATGATGTGTTCTAGTGGTGGATCTAATGGACTTTCATGATATAGTACTAGTGACATATGAAAATGGATATGTCCATTGTCAAGCGTGAATACAAACTATTTTAGAAATTTTTAGTGTGTCATGGGCTCATTTAATAAGGTTTAATGTCGTATTCATATTCGAGAAATCAACTACTTTTCTACTTTGGATGCTTGGGTTAAGTATTATTTATAAGGAAAATTTTAGTGGTGGATCTTTGGTACAATTAATGTATTTAAGTTGTGAGGTGTATTCGGGGAATTCTAAATGAGGACTATTATTCCATGATAAGATCCAAGTGAAGTTCTTCATATTTGACTGATATAGTTTTGGTGTCATATCAATGATGAGGGTAACCTTGAGATGATGGCAATGGCTATAGAGCATAATAATAATAATAAAAGTTTGTGATGGATTATGATCAAGATGCAATCATATGATGATTATTTTTGATTGAGTGAATTTAGTATGATAAACAAAATTTGCAGGTATCAAAAGTTACGTTTGCTACAATGTGATGAGTAACGTGATCATAATAAAGATGTAAAATGTGTTGAGATACTGGTTAAATAAAATTGAAAATGAGCTAGAGTCATAAGTGAATAAATTAGTGAGATGTAGGGATATTCACTCTGTGGTATAAATCAAAGATATATCTTTTGAGAGAATGGAGAATTGAATTTAAAGTCACCCAGTTTTATTTATTTTGCGTTGGTTATAGTGATAGTATTAAGTATCATTGGTCTTGGCTAGAAAACTGTTGGATAATATTTGAGAAAAAAAATCTATGATGTTGGGTTTGAATATGGTGATAATCTCTTTTTGTGATTTTGAGTATGGTAATTAGTACATTAAAACTTTTTATAAAGGATATTGTAGGGTCGATAAAGAGGGGACCAATCATAAGTTAAGATATATGAATTCATAAAGATCTCAACTATGAGTTAATGCCAATAGATATAAAAATTGGGGTACAAGTTAAAATAAAGATTCGAGTTTTTCATTGTTAGTGTATATTTTTGATAGTATATATATTTTGCCAAGATATTTATTGATAAGATAAGAAATAATGGATAGCAATGAGTATTCAACATTTGGAAGAAGCTGCATGTGATTTGGGTCATAAAATTAGTTTGTTATTTTGTTGAAGGACCTAAAGAAGTGCCCCACTTAAAAATTTGGCTTAGAGCATGAGGTGAAATGTCATGTGTTGTTGGTCAGAGAATAAAGTTGATAAGTGAGTTAGTGAAGGAATGAGAATCTAATATTGAAGAGTTCAGGGTATTCGAAATTTGTGTCATAGGAAGAATTTAAGAACGTGAAGGAATAAGACCTCTTGTATGGACCCTTGGTTCGGAATTAAAGGTTTTACTTATTTTGCCTTTGAGCTCAAACATGATAATGCAATGCGGACTTGTTTAGCACAAATTTTCTAGGATGTACTTGTGACCTTTATGAAGACTGAGTTTTGAATTCGAGTGACAAATAATAATGTTTGAAGTATGCTACATTTTTATATTGGTTTAGATTGTCCAATTATGATAGATGACTTATGAGGGCGCTGCAATATAGACCTATAGCTCTACACGCTTATTGAGGATATTGAGGGGGTTGAAATGACTTCATTAATGGGACTACATAAATTATTGTGATGCGTTACATAGACACTTGATGACGACTAGAGGTTATGTACTTATGGCATGCTGAATTATTAAGGTGACTGAATCTCTCTAAGTTTTGGCATGAGATGAATGAAAACGTTTGATAGGAGCACTATAAAAGGAGTATCTTGTATTATTCGACCTCGATTCTATGCAGTCTTATGTAACTACCTACCTCATTAAGAGCATGTTTTAGAGTATTACTCCTCGCCTATTTCCACTCATGTCTTCACTTTTGTAGACGGATCCTTAGTGGTGGATCGGATGAACCGATCCTGCAATTTTCTCTTAGTAAGATAGGATGCTTGTGCGGACTTGATTATTTCAATTTCGACATATTTAGTATTATTTGGGACAGTTGAAATATACAAGTGATTCTACACACACAACTTTGTTTATGTGAATTATAAAAGAGCTACCATAAATACTTATAGTTGTCCAGTAGTTTTAAGGCTCATCTTGTCGTTGAGGTAATGTTCTGGCTATGCATGAATGAATGTGAGGCATATTGGGTCTAGTTCTACCACTCTAAAGGGTTGTTTATAATCACTGCTATCGGTATAGTATTCCTGATAGTGTTATTAGAGATTCTGTATGTTTGAATGAGTCATTCGCTAAGTGGGTACTTAAATCATTTTCTCCATTGGGTTAGAAAAGAATTTGATTCTCTATGATGAGTGTTCAATGTATAAAGATCACATTTTATAACTTAAGATCATGGGAAGATTTGATTGTGAGAATGTATTCTTAACAAAATCTATGAGGGTTTGTGCATTAGAAGTGTGAGATGGTTGATTTAGGTTTGCTTTTAATTATGACTGGTATTGATTTAGAATTTTATCATGATTTTGTGAGAAAGATTTATTGAGTTATGGACTAGTGTTTTGTTGTTCATATCGAGTTCATGGGTTAGCTTGTGGCTTGAAAATCACCATTGAATTGTAAATCTATCAAGGTTTGATTCGAAAAATAAATAAATAAATAAATTCGGTTCTTAATAGTGAATTTTGGTGGAATCGTCTTAAGGAGGAACTTACTTGGAGAGATAAATACTGATTTTGGAAGATCATAACTTTGTATTTTGGTAATGTCGATTATTCTTCCTTTCTCCTTCTTATGTTCGAGGACGAACATGATTTTTAGTGGTGGATAATGTAATGACCCGTTAGGTCATTTTAAAAAATAAATACTCTTTCTTTCATAAAAGATTCTTTTCGTGAATTTAAATTGAAAATTTGGAACTATTCGATAATTATGGTAATTTTGTTGACGGATAAATTTAGATAATTAATGTAGTCGGTGGATTAAAATAATATTTTAATTAATATCCTATACTATTTATCCCATATTTATCAAAAATAGGTTAATAGAATTTATCACTTTTATTATATTAAAATAAATAAATAAGAAAGGAAAAAAAAAAGAAATAAAGAAAATTAAATAAAATAGTAATAATAATAATAATAATAATAATAATAATAATAATAATAATAATAATAATAATAATAATAATAATAATAATAATAATAATAATAATAATAATAATAATAATAATAATAATAATAATAATAATAATAATAATAATGGGTTAAGTTGAAGGGCTGCCGCAGCAGCCCTGTGAAAACAATGCAATCAGAACAAAATTTGTTCAGCGACGCGCGACGAATGCAGAAAATAAAAGAAACGCGGGAAGAAAAAGAAAGAAAAAGAGGAGAAGAAAAATTAGGATTTTCGTCCTAAATTATCAAGGTAATTATTCTCATCTTTTCTATTAAGTTTTCATGAGATTATGAATAAATTTTTAGGGTAGAAACGTGTATAATTAAGAAAATATAGCCCTAGGGTTCTTAGAATAAAATTTGAATTTGGGTGTCGAATAACGATCCGTTTAGCTGAAATTTGACGTATGCATTTAGTTTATTATGGATAAACATAATCTGAAAGAAATTTTCAGATTCGAATTTAAGGGCTCGGGGTGACTTTTTGACCTGATTTTTTGAGCCAAAAATAAATATAGCAATATGGGTGTCATTGGATTCGTATTCTTATGTAGATTACGTATTTGAACAGATTGTGATCATCTGAAAGTGTTACGAAAGACTCAAGATTCGGATTGTGATTCTATTAATTGAGGCAAGTGGATTTCTAAACTTTTGTTAAATATGTTGAATCTCGTATGCTTCCTTATGTTGTAATCTATGGGATGAGATCGTATCATGTGTTGGGTTGATAATTCTCATTGTGATGCCAGTGTGAGGGCTTTAAATTGTTTATGTGTTGCTTCGAGCATGTGAATCCTAAATTGAGAATAGTGTGAATATGACATGTTGAGAAAGGGAGATAATCATGATATATACTGAGGATCATAGGTTGTTTGAGAAAATAAAGTTACTAAAATGGGGTAAAAAAATCTTAAAAGAGAATTGTACCCAAATATGTATAAAGGAGGGTGAATATTATAATTGCTAAACATTGAGAACTTTGATATATTGTACTTATTGAGAGGAATATTGCTCCTATAATTGTGTCTTGATTGCATGCATCCTCATACTCATGACATTTTGAGAAGTTGTTAATGGTGATTCGTATCATGAGTCCTTGACCATGAGCACTTGGGTGGCAAGGTAGTTGATACATTGGGATTCGTATCATGAGTCCTTGACCACGGGCACCTGGGTGGCAAGGTAGTTGATACATCAAGATTCTTATCATGAGTCCTTGACCACGAGCACCTGGGTGGCAAGGTAGTTGATACATCGAGATTCTTATCATGAGTCCTTGACCACAAGCACTTGGGTGGCAAGGTAGTTGATATATTGTGATTGAGGTATATGGCCTGCGAGGTCCCCTTGGGTCCCCTTAGTCTGGGAGCCTTAGCTCGACGGGGGTATATACGACAGGCTGTGCGACGGTCTTAATACCACCTTGCATTGCACGACATTGCATCTCATCCTTGCATATTATTATGTGGTACGATGTTATTCATGTGATTGATTATGTTACCTCTTGTGAGTTATGGCTTGTGATTTGATAATTGTGATATACTGACAGACTATCTTTATTGTGTATTATGTGTTGCTGGGTTGGGACTTTTCTGAGTGCAGGTTTGTAGTTCGGCGGTATGTGGTTGGGTGTGAAGGAGTTACTTGGTTCTTCATTGTTTTACTCTAGGTTAGTTCCATTTGCTGAGTACCGTGTTGTTTTGGTACTCACCCCTTGCTACATTTTTGTAGGTTGCGAGCCCGGTCCCTCTAGTTTGAATTTTCTCATTGCAAGACCGAGCTTTCGGGTTATCCTTAAGGTAGCTATTATTATGTTACGTTCTATTTGAGAACTAGACATTTGAGACATTTATTTTATTCGAGTACTATGTATTTAGAGGCTTGTACACGTGACACCAGGTCTTGGGGGATTTTAATTAAGTTACCTTATTATCGTTAGTTAAAATTTCCACTTTGTATATCCTTTCATATTTTATGATTATAATTGGGTATTAGGCTGACTTGTCTTGGTGGGATAAGACGAGTGCCATCACGCCCGAATTTCGGGTCGTGACATCATCAACATAGAAAAACATGTAATTTTAAATAAAATTTTATGAAAATCAATCAAGGATTCATGCATGTATACTCTTGTATCCTCAACTCATCTATGACCTCTATGGGGCACATGAGAGAACAATCTCATGCTTTTAGTTTAGCCTGCTTTTAGTTTAGCCTTACATACCTAGAAAGTTGACATTACAATCAAAATTTGATGAATTACTATCCTTCTAAGAGAAAATCGTCAATCTCGGTAGTTCTTTTAGAGTGGAAGAACTTGGAAAGACTTTGCTTGAAGGGCTTATCTTTAATTCTTGAATTCTGGACTTAGAATCATTAGAATTCTTGATGAAGAACCCTAATTCTTGAAACAGAAGATTCAAGAATTCCTTTCTTAGAATTCTGGAATTCATTTTTCTTGAGACTTGGGTTATGATTTGAGACTCTATTAGAGATTGATGAATAGATGAAGAAATTAGGGTAGATAGAAATTTATGAAGAATAGCTTACCTTGATGATGAATCATGGAAGCTATCCCTAACTAGATGATTTTCTTGATGATTCTTGAGCATTTATGTTTAGGAGTGAAGGAGAGGATTTTAATTATGAAAACTCACGTTTTATGCGTGTTCGAACCATAAATAGACCCCCAAAGATTTTATGATAAAATCACTCTCAAAATAAAATAAAAGGACGTCATTTAGCTTATCCGGAAAGGATTCGCAAAAGGTACGCAACGCGGAGCTCTCGCGGATCTTCAAATAGCTCTGTAGGTTTTCACTAAAATGATCATAACCTTCTACTCTATATTCTGATTAAGGGAAAATAAGATGCGTTGGAAAGCTAATTCAAAGATCTTTAATTTGATATATTATGGGTCACCTAACTCATCATACCTAGGAGATATGCGCATTTGAAGTTGCCCCTTCTATCAACTCATACGAAAACTTAGTCGGTAGAAATTCTTTGGACTTGACTTGATGTAAAAGATCCCTTATGACTCTAAATCATATCTAATATACTTTAAATACTTAGGAATTGATCCTACCATGTATATACATCCTAAAAGTCATTGGTCCATATATCTTTTATAAAATCTTACATTAGAAGTACAACCTTTTATCATCTCCAATTATATTCCCTCACTAAGAAATTGTCTTTAACATTTACGCTTAATTAGAAATCATCAATTAAAATCCTATATCATATGAAGGATGACTTGGTCTTAGCTTAGAAAAAAATTAGAGTGTTACAGTTTGGCAACGTATTTTGACGAGTTCAAGTCGAACTGACTCTCACTCTTTCGGTGCTCGATACTCCTCCCATGACTCAATGCTCATAAAACTTCAACCTCAACCAATCTCATAGGGCTCAAACCCCGTCATCGATCGATATCTGATAGGGACTCGGACCCTGTCATCATATAACTCATAGGGACTCTAACCCATTCATCACTCAAGCTTGTAGAGACTCTAACTCTCTCATCAATCAATCTTATCAATGGCTCAAGATTAGAACAATTGTTAAGAATCAATCGAACAGACACATCGGTAGATGTCATTGGTAGAGACTCATAAGGCAATCATATTCTATCAACTCATCCTCATTCTCTCATCACAATCAACAATATCAACTCAAGGCTCTAGACTCAATTCTCAAGTTCACTATGCATGATTTTCAAATTAGTCACGTAGAGTTATGCAAATTCTTATGAAAAATGTTCAATTCAAGAAAATAAATAGTATGATGATCATCAACATAGAAAAAACATGAAATTTCAAATAAGATTTTAGAAAATCTATCAAGGATCCATGTATATAGACACTTGAACCATCAACTCATCTATTGCCATCTATGGGCATATAAGAGAATAATCCCATGCTTTTAGTTTAGCCTTACATACCTGCGATGAAGCTATCAACCAATCACGTAAAGGATTTCTTCTCAAATCTCTCAAACTCAAATTCTTCTCCTTTTCCCTCAAGCCCGAGCCTTGTTAGATTATGGAATAGGACTTAGAATAGGGGTTTTAGACCATTTTTATGTCAAAAAGACCTTATTAGGTTGTGTATAGAGTTTAGGACGGGTTGAGAATTGACCAGGATACCCCTCGTTAAAATTAGAAATTTTCAGCTCGGAAAAAAGCCCAGTTTGCGATACGGACTGGTCACGTACTGCGTATTTTTAGAAAAAGATTTTGATTGAGTTTTCTCAATCCCTTCAAAAGTTGTTTTTCAAAAACAATATAAGTGCTGATCCGCAATGGAGTCGCGATGCAATCCTGTCGCGCACCAACACTATTTTGATCTTCGAATCGAAAAATTATCTTTTGACCGGGTCGCTCTAAAAATCGACCGAGATCATTCTTCCACTCAATTTTTTATGCTGATCACAAATCTGGCCTCGAATTTGCCATTTGAGCATTGGAAGATGTGTTCTTGTGTACCATCACTCGAGAAGTATTTTGATAATTTTAACGGGCATTGCATTATTTGAAATAAGTATCCCCTTCCCTGTATAGATGACTTATTTGAGAAGTTGTAGAATGTGTGAATATTCTTTAGTTTGACTTGGAGTTTTAGTATCATCAATATCTAATTTAGACTGAGAATATTTCGAAGGCAGCCTTTTAGATCAAGAATTGTATGAGAGTCACCTCAGAATTGTAAGGAGGAGCATGAGAGTCACCTCAGAATTGTATTGGGGTTGCTGAAAGAGAAGTAGGTGTATGTCAAATATTCTAAGTGTGTATTTTTGTTGTCTTTAGTGTCCTTGCTAGAGCGTGTGGTTTCTAAAAAAGGAGTAGTGAATGATCCACAAAAAATCTAGAGATATTTATAAGATCCTACAATTAACAATACTACTTCAAGATTTAAGGGTGAGTTACTTCTTATGAGCTACCATATATCTTCTTTATTCTTATGCCTTTATTTGAAACATTGACACTATGATTTATTATTTTGTTGTTGATACTTCTAGATTTTTTTTTCATATTTAGTGTGATGATTTTTTTTATTTGCGGATGCAGTAATTTAGACTTTAGTTACTTTATTGATTTCTTTAAACATAAAATTATTTTTGTTGTTTCTTTATATTTTGACTAGAATTATTAGATTTTGCATGAGTTCGGATGTTAAGCATTGTTTCGCCCATAATGGGGTTTGTGTGGGTGCTAGTCAAGGTGGTTTAGGTTGTGACATCAACAGTTTAGCACATTATTATTATTCTTAGCTTGTGCATGTTCAATATTAAATCTTATAGCATGTTAAATCATGAGTTGCTTTGGGTCACTAGTGATTTTGATTGCAAGTCGCACCCAAGGTGTAGACTCAGGGCATGAAATTTTTAGCATATGCATATTTCCAACACAAATTCAAAAGTGAACCTAAAATTTTAAAGTTTATAGTTCTCATAAAGATCTTAAGATTATTTTGCATAATGATAATTATATTCGCAGTCAAACAAAATACTTACAAATAATTAGTGAATTTCTTAAATTCACGTGACTACCACAATAGATTTATCCTTGTATACTAAATTAGGGTGAAAGAAGTAAAAGAATCGAATTAGAAAACTATATTTTTATTATAATAAGATAAATATTCTCTAATATTTCATTATAATAAATAAAAAGTATTCTCTTATTTCTCAAACATGTCTTAATTTTGATTTTCAACAACAAGGACATGTGCAAAGTCCTAGGACACAATGTGGTTTACATCCACAAGAACATTTACCAAGATGAAGATTGTCTCTCTTAAAGAAAATATTCCTCCTTATTCCTTTTTCACATACACAAATTCCATTAGAACAGAATGCAGTTCCATATTCACAAGATGCAGGATTACAATCTTTTGCTGTTTCACACTTTTGATATTCTCCGAATGCCATATATGGTTCTGAACCTATATCAAAATCAAATCAAATATTAATGTTATTAGTTCAAATAAATTCATTGATGATACAAGAAATTAAACATATATAGTTTCTTCAAGTTACTACAACTCTATTTATAATAAAATTCATACGAGCATACCCGAACTCCAAATTAATATTGTTATGATCATAAGAGCATACCCGAAATCCAAATGAATAACAAATGAAAAAATATATATATTTCCTATATTGCATATTGTATGTCAAAATTTAATTGGGCATTAATGAATTAATCTTTCTTAAAATATTATATAATATGTGTATGGCTATATCAGATTTGGCTATGGCAATTACCTTTGTGGAGTCATATAGTCAATAAAAATATCAAAATTTACCCTAAATTATCAAATTATTTTTATATATATTCCTTGTAATAATTCGGTACATAAAATATTAAGAAATAAGTAAATTTATATGTACCTTTAAATAATTAATAAATATTCAAATATATCTTTGCAAGGGTTCTGCTAAATCAATTGAATCTGGCCCATTTTCTATGATGAAAATAATTATTTTTTCCGAGATTTGATACAAAAGGCCAAAATATGAATAAATAGATAAAACATATGATAAATGTAGTACAAATCATAAACATTAACCTTTTTCATATATATACACATACTTGGCATATGACATATGGGTATGTGTATGTGTATAAAGAAGCTAGTTATTGATGTACCATATAAGAAAATAAATGATAGAAATAGGAGATATCGTAGGAGAAGGTAAGAAAAAGAAACTTTACCGAGCAAAATAAGAACACAAAGAAGAGTGAATACAATGGATAATTCCTTCTTCATCTCCTTTACAACTTCACTATACTTCAAATTTTAATGATAATCTTTTTATTTTGAATGTTGACTCACAACACAAATCCTAATATATATATAGGACATATGTGGTATACAAACTTGGCAAGTGAATTCAATAAATAAATTTTCAAATCTAGTCAACTAGTCAACTGCTCTTTGGAAGTTTGAAAGAAAGTTAATTAACTTTTATACTTATTATTTAGAGCTTAAATATGAATCAGATTTAGTAAATACATATAAAATATAAAATATTGTAATTGAAATTGACATTGTGGATCAAGATGCGTTATTTTATATCCTCTTGAATTTCTTAAGCATGGTGATGGTGTCATGCCCCGGGAGGGTACTCAAGACATGGCCGGTACCTAAAGAGTATTGCTAGTCCTCAAGCGAACCACTTAGCCTCATCACATTCATTCAATCAAATAACTCAAGACAATCAGCAGAAGACTAAGGAAAGTAAATGAGCACATCTGATCTAGTTCTCAAAATGATATATATAATAGAAGAAGGATAGTATATGGAACTAGCTCACAATTTTAACAATCAACATCCAACTCTAGTCTATGAAGCCTCTATCACTGTCAAGTGGTTCCAATGACAGACCCATGGCTACCTGAATAAAAAAAAAGCTAGTTTAGTCTAACTCTAAGGCAAGATGAAATAAAGATAGTGAATCCTTCAGAGTAGGGGAGACTCACAAATAAGCTAAATGTCTCGAATCCTCAACGGTACGCCTGTTGATGATCTCTAATTCCTATATCTGCATCATAAAATAATGTAGCGCCGTGTGGCGCCAGTACTTGGAATGTACAGTATTTAAAATGGCTGAATGAAACAATATAGGCAGAAATAACATGGAATAACATCAACTCGTAAGGTACTCACTTATAAAGACCAATGTCTATCTAAGGCAAGGATAAGGAGTAGACAATAACTCATCAACATCAATCAAGACTCATATCATCAACTCAACATCATAGTACTATCAATGTGGAACCTATCTGGGAGTTTCTATAACCGACAACCATCATCTATGAGCTAGTGATGATACAACAAAGCGATAGTGTTGCCGCATCTATCCAGTAGCTTGCTAGGGTAAAGGACATGGCATCAGTGGATACAAAATAAATTACATCAAGTCCTCTTTTGATACAAAGGAAATATCCGGTTTTACCATCAATCCTCTCCTGCGCTGGCCACGTAGTTATTGAGTTTGAGTTACTCAATTCGGTGCTCAATACTCCTCCCACGACTCAATGCTCATAAGTCTTCCATCTACACAAATCTCATAGGGACTGTAACCCCGTCATCGAGTAGAATCTCTTAGGGACTCTAACCCTATCATCAATCAAACTCATAGGGACTTAACCCTTTCATCAATGTCACGCCCCGAGAGGGTACCCTTGGCGTGACCAGATAAACATATGACAAATGTAATACAAATCATAAACATTAACCTTTTTCATATATCTATATATATACATACTTGGTGTAACAACCTATGATACCGTTTCTAGAATTAGTCCTCTTGATTTCCTACAAGATTTATCTAAAAATATTTTAAATAGGTACGTTGGACTATTCAATAACTAAGACTATGTAAATTATGAGTGAGTTTAAATAATTAATATAAGTGGTGGGTTAAATGTTAATTTAGTGAAAATTTTGTACCACTTGGTGCTTATATTTTAAAAATAAATTACAAATATTTTAATACTTAATTAGGATAAAAAAAATAAGAAGAAGAAGGAGAAGAGAAGGGTTTAGAATAGAGTGCGGCGTGACTCAGAGTCTCAAACGAAGAAAAAGAAATTGAAGAGTAAAAACATTCAGGTAAATATGCCAAACTCTTGATTATGAATTTGAGTAAATCAAAACAAATGTATGTGGCACAAGTAGTTGTTGTTGACACGAGGAAAAAATATGGTGAAGGAATCCTTTGAATTATCAATTTATAGAAATCTTAGCATTATTAGACAATTTTTTATTGGAGAATATACTATGTCCACTGACAACTGCATTGAATATCATAGACAAAACTATTTTGTGGTATTTTTGTTTCTTGAATCATGGGAATATAATAAACTGTGTGTAGGTTATAGGAAAAATGGTCATATTCTATGCTTCCTTGACACATGTACCCATCCTTTGGGTTGTGCAGATAATATGTATACATATGAACATGCACCTACGAGACTAAGAGCTATCACGCCTAATGTAATTGACATTATGGGTGTAGATAAAACTTTGATATTTATATGGTAACAAAAAAAAATATTAGATATGTTATATTATGCGAATATCATTAAACTTATACTATTTGGAAGAATTAAGATTTTATCCTAGACTTGATTATGAAAATTTAGATGAGTTATTGGGTCTAGGCTATATGTATGGTAGTTTAGGTGTTGTTAGTTTTGAAATCTTATGGTGATAATTTATTTGACTAGATCGTGGTGCTACGGATTCCATTCGAAAGGGAAAGGCCCAAGTGTTTGATTGATCGTGATTTGACTAAGGCAAGTGAATTTCTTAACCTTTGTTAAGCATATAGAATCTTGTGCTTCCTATGTGAGGTGCTAATAGTGATTTTGAAATATGAATTTGGTGTTGATGTTATTTTAAAACTATGTGGTTGTGAAATGTGCATGGTATTAAAATTCGGTCATCTC
Source organism: Solanum rostratum (assembly GCA_029948455.1). Taxonomy (NCBI): domain Eukaryota; kingdom Viridiplantae; phylum Streptophyta; class Magnoliopsida; order Solanales; family Solanaceae; genus Solanum; species Solanum rostratum. Next base: position 65,033,555 of record CM057048.1, read on the forward strand.
CCCATCATAGTGTAAACCTGTCTATTGCATTAATTTTGTGGCAAATGTTATGTGAACTGAGAAAGAATAAGGATTAAAAAGGATGTACCATTCGAGGGACGTGTCGCACGCCGCGACGGATATTATGAATCGAGGGACGTGTCGCACGTCGCGACAGATACTATGTATGATTCGAGGGTCGTGTCGCACGCCGCGATGGATGCACGGACTAAGAGTCCCCCATGGGTCCCAGACTGAGAGACAACGGGTGTGTATCACTAGGTCAGACATGCATCATTCTACTTGACATTGCATTGCATTGCATTACACATTCTTATCATTTATGAGCTTGTCGGTGCCTTTTTGTGAAACTGGTGATAGGTGAACCGATTCCTGTGTTGTTGATCTATGAATATTGGTGTGGTTACTGAGCTACATGTTATATACATTATGAACTATTATGTTGGACCGATGTTATGTGTGTTGTAGTTGTAGAGGTTCTGGCGTGGAGTTAGGAGTACTTGTATTCTGTATTGCTTAATTTTGCGTTTAGTAGTTCACCTGTTGGGTACCGTGTGTTTGGTACTCACCCCTTGCTACTATAATTTTATTTTTTATGTTACGAGCCCAGATCTTCGTGATACCTTCTTTTATTCCTTGTCTGAGGCTTCCTGTGGAGATTGTGCGAGGTAGCTGTTTGTCACCCCAGCTGACTCCCACTCCTATTTATGATTTTGTTCTACTTTAGAGACAATGTCATTTGAGACTTATGCTTTTCCTTCAAATCTATTGTAATACATTAGAGGCTTGTGCGCGTGACAACCAGATTTTGGGATTTTTAATTAAGTTGATGTATTATCTGCAATTAAACCTTTTATTTTATCATCTTCTCGCATTTTACTATGTTAATTGGGTTGCTAGGCTGACTTGTCTTGATGGGTTAAGACGAGTGTCATCACGCCCATTTTCGGGTCGTGACAGATGGTATCAGAGCCCCAGGTTCATAGGTCTCACGTGCATACAAGCCGAGTCTAAGTAGAGTCTCAAGGATCGGTACGGAGACGTCTGTACTTATCTTTGAGAGGCTATGAAGACTGTTAGGAAACTTTTTTTATTCACTCTCTCTTATCGTGCTTAAATTGTTCTTTAGTATTGAGTTGTGCCCGTGTTCATTTGACAGATGGCAAGGACTAGGGCTACTGTTGCCAGTGGTAGAGGTGGGGCAGCTCCCGAGAGAGTTATTGAGGGCCCAATTAGAGGTAGGGGAAGGGGCCGAACTAGAGGACGTGCCCGAGGAGCGACACGAGTTAGAGGGCAGGCTAGAGAGGCTCCTCTAGAGCCACAGATAGTGGTTGGTGAGGAGCAGGTTCCTTCAGAGCACGTAGCCTCACCTTTGCTGCAGGATACCTTACTGAGGGTGCTGAATGTACTTGAGAGTTTTGCCCCGAATGGTAACTCGACAGGCATGCCCGGCGGTTATCAGACCGGAGGAGGGGCTCAGACTCCAGATCAGTATCAGGCTCCCATGGTTCGTGGTCCAGTAGAGCAGCCACCACTGGATCCTAGAGTTGAGATTGATCTTGCACCAGCTGTTGAGGTTCGGGGTGCACATGTGGCCACATTGACTGAGAATGAGCAGCGCTGCTATGAGAGGTTTAGGAAAATGCACCCACCTCAATTTCAGGGTGGGAGGACAGAGGATGCTTATGAGTTTCTGACTACTTCCAGAGAGCTGTTGGATACCGTCGGCTTAGCTGAGTCACATGGGGTTCAATATGTTACTCTTCAGCTCCGTGGGCCTGCCAGAGAATGGTGGAGGACATATTCAGGATCTTTGCCAGTAGGATCTCCCACAGTGTCTTGGGAGATGTTCTCTAGTGCTTTCTGTGATCGGTTTGTCCCTTGGAGCGTAAGGGAGGAGAGCCGCTTGAGGTTTGAGAGCCTGAGGCAGGGCGGCCAATCAGTCACCGAGTATGAGACCCGTTTCTGTCAGTTATCTAGACATGCGGCAGCCATTATTCCAGATGAGACAGAGAGAAAGTCCGTAGGTTTGTGAGAGGGCTGACCTATTTTATCCGATAGGCAGTGTTTAGAGTATCTAGGGATGGAGCCTCTTTTCAGTCTGTTGTGAGTACGGCCAAGGAGGCAGATCTGATGGAGAGAGAAGAGTTCGGGGACCCCAAGAGGGCCCGTGGGTCCGGTCAGTTTTTTGGTACCTCATCTGGAGGTAGAGGGCCCTATAGAGGAAGTGACTCATCCCAGCGTCGAGGACCAGTTCATGCATCATTACCTACTCTTAGGGGTGGTCAGGCACATCATGGATCTCATAGTACGGGTCATGACTTGTATGGTTCTCAGCAACGATCAACAGGGCGAGACATCTATAGTAGTTCTTCAAGATCAGCACATCCGTCCCAGAGTCAGAGATTTTGTTATAGTTGTGGAGATCCTGATCACTTGATACGACAGTGTCCCTTATTAAGAGGACAAGGAGGGACCCATCCCAGATCTTTGGTTCAGACTAGACCACCTATGCCACCACCATACAGGGGGCGAGACAGAGCTCAGACAGCTAGAGGTGGTCACACTTTAGGCAGAGGGGCGAGTGGTGCCATAGTTCCGCAGGGTAGGGGTAGCTGCGTTGCTCAGACAGGTGGTGGTAGGGGATCACAGTGTTATGCATTCCCGGGGAGGCCCGAGGCAGAAGCTTCTGATGCAGTTATCACAGGTATTATCCTGGTTTGTCATCGACCTGCATATGTATTGTTTGATCCTGGATCCACCTATTCTTATGTGTCCTCCTACTTTTCATCTGGATTTGATTTACTATGTGATCGTATGCCTGTTCCTATCCATGTTTCCACACCGGTAGGTGAGCCCTTAGTGGTGGATCGAGTGTATCGATCCTGTCTTGTTTCTCTGGTTGGGTATGATACTTGGGTAGATATGAGTATTCTGGAGATGGTAGACTTCGATATTATCTTGGGAATGGATTGGCTTTCTCCTTATCATGCTATTCTTGATTGCTATGCGAAAACTGTGACCTTAGCCATGCCTGGTGTACCAAAGATTGAGTGGAAGGGTGACAGTGGTTCTTATCCTAGCAAAGTTATCTCCTACATCCATGCTCAGAAATTAATTGATAGAGGGTGTCTATCTTACTTGGCTTTCATTCGAGATACCAGTGTTGAACCAACTCCTATGGAGTCTATTCCTGTGGTTCGGGAGTTTGTCGATGTGTTTCCTACTGACCTTCCAGGTGTTCCTCCCGATAGGGATATTGACTTTCCTATTGATCTAGAGCCAGGCACTAAGCCCATTTCCATTCCTCCATATAGAATGGCTCCAGCTGAACTAAAAGAACTAAAGGAGCAACTTCAAGATTTGCTGAGCAAAGGGTTTATTCGTCCTAGTGTGTCACCATGGGGTGCCCCCGTATTGTTTGTGAAAAAGAAGGATGGGTCTATGCGGATGTGTATTGATTACAGACAGTTGAACAAGGTGACTGTCAAGAACAAGTACCCTCTCCCCCGTATTGATGACTTGTTTGATCAGCTTCAAGGAGCGGCTCTGTTTTCTAAGATTGACTTAAGGTCTGGTTATCATCAGCTGAGGATTAGAGCATCAGATATTCCTAAGACAGCTTTCCGAACTCGTTATGGCCATTATGAATTTTTGGTGATGTCCTTCGGGTTGACTAACGCCCCTGCAGCATTCATGGAGTTGATGAATAGGGTGTTTCGTCCGTACTTAGATTCTTTTGTGATAGTATTAATTGATGATATTTTGATATATTCTAAGACTGAGGCTGATCATGTTCGTCACTTGAGAATAGTGCTACAGAGGTTGAGAGAGGAAAAGTTATTTGCAAAATTCTCCAAGTGTGAGTTCTGGCTTGATTCAGTGGTATTCCTAGGGCATGTGGTGTCCAAAGAGAGGATTAGAGTGGACCCGACTAAGGTTGAGGCAGTTAGAGGTTGGACACGTCCTACTTCAGCTACCGAGATTCGCAGTTTTGTGGGGTTAGCTGGGTATTATCGGCGGTTTATTCAGGGTTTTTCTTCTATTGCAGCTCCATTGACTAGATTAACTCAGAAAAATGTAGCCTTTCATTGGTCCGATGAGTGTGAGGAGAGCTTCCAAAAGCTCAAGACTTTGTTGACTTCAGCTCCCATTTTGACACTACCGGAGACAGGTGTGGACTTTACGGTGTATTGTGATGCTTCAGGAGTTGGTTTAGGTGGGGTGTTGATGCAAAAGGGGAAAGTGATTGCCTATGCTTCTAGACAGTTGAAGGTTCATGAGAAGAATTATCCTACCCATGACTTGGAGCTAGCGGCTATGGTTTTTGTGCTTAAGTTGTGGCGTCATTACTTATATGGGGTTCATTGTGAGGTCTTCACTGATCATAGGAGTCTTCAATATATTTTCAATCAAAAGGATCTGAACTTGAGGCAGCGTAGGTGGATTGAGTTGCTAAAAGACTATGATTTGACCATTTTATATCATCCGAGAAAAGCTAATGTGGTGGCTGATGCCTTGAGTAGAAAGACTTCTAGCATGGGGAGTCTAGCCGCCATTAGAGTTGAGGAGCGACCTTTGGCCAGGGATGTTCAACGTCTAGCTAATGGCCTAGTCAGGTTACAACTTTCTGATGAGGGTGGTGTACTTGCTTTCATTGAGGCTCGTTGTTCCTTGATGGACCAGATTCGAGAGCGCCAGTTTGAGGATGAAAAGTTGTGTCTCATCAGAGACAAGGTGATTCGAGGAGAGGCTAAGGAAGCGACACTTGATCCTGATGGTGTTTTGAGGATTGGAGTTCGAATTTGTGTGCCTAAGGTGGGTGACTTGATTAGATTGATTCTTGAGGAGGCTCATTGCACTCTTTATTCCATTCATCCAGGAGCAGCGAAGATGTATCATGACCTGAGTCAGCATTACTGGTGGTGTGGCATGAAAAAGGACATCACAGACTTTGTGTCCAGATGTTTAACTTGTCAGCAGGTTAAGTGTGAGCACCAAAGGCCTGGAGGTGAGTTACAGAGGATGCCCATTCCTACATGGAAGTGGGAGCGTATCACCATGGAATTTTTGGTAGGTTTGCCCCCTACTGTGGGTGGTTATGACTCTATCTGGGTAGTTGTGGATCGATTAACAAAGTCGGCCCATTTCATTCCTGTCAAGGTTAAGTATACAGCGGAGAAGTTGGCTGAGCTTTACATCAGTCAGATAGTTAGATTGCATGGTGTGCCTGTTTCTATCATTTCAGATCGGGGTTCACTCTTCACTTCACATTTTTGGAGGGCCTTGCAGCACGGTCTTGGCACTCAGTTGGATATGAGTTCAGCATTTCACCCTCAGACAGATGGACAATCTGAGCGGACGATTTAGGTGTTGGAGGACATGCTTCGAGCGTGTGTGATCGATTTTGGTTCCTGTTGGGACCAACACTTGCCCTTGGCAGAGTTTGCTTATAATAATAGTTACCACTCCAGTATTCAGATGGCTCCATTCGAAGCCTTGTATGGTAGACGGTGTAGATCTCCGATTGGTTGGTTTGATTCTGCTGAGATGGACTCATTAGATGCAGACTTTCTTAGAGATGCTATGGAGCAGGTCCGTATGATTCAGGGTAGGTTGTTGACCGCTCAGAGTCGACAAAAGAGTTATGCAGATAGGAGGGTTCGAGCCCTTGAGTTTATAGTGGGCGATCATGTTTGGCTTAGAGTGTCACCTATGAAGGGTGTTATGCGGTTTGGTAAGAAGGGAAAGCTTAGCCCCCGATTTATTGGCCCATTCGAGATTTTAGAGCGAGTTGGAGAGGTGGCGTATAGATTAGCTTTGCCACCTAGCTTGTCATCCGTGCATCCTGTGTTTCATGTCTCCATGCTACGAAAATATGTGCCCGATGAGTCTCATATACTTTCGTTCGATGCGGTGTTGTTGAGTCCAGACTTGTCATTTGAGGAGGAACCTATAGCTATTTTGGATAGACAAGTTCGAAAGCTGAGAAACAAAGAGATTGCTTCCGTAAAGGTGCAATGGAAGAATCGTCCGGTTAGAGAGGCGACTTGGGAGATAGAGTCTGACATGCGTGCTACCTATCCTCATCTTTTTGAAGCTTCAGGTACTTTCTTTTACCTTATGTTCGAGGACGAACATGATTTTTAGTGGTGGATAATGTAACAACCTATGATACCGTTTCTAGAATTAGTCCTCTTGATTTCCTACAAGATTTATCTAAAAATATTTTAAATAGGTACGTTGGACTATTCAATAACTAAGACTATGTAAATTATGAGTGAGTTTAAATAATTAATATAAGTGGTGGGTTAAATGTTAATTTAGTGAAAATTTTGTACCACTTGGTGCTTATATTTTAAAAATAAATTACAAAACTTTTAATACTTAATTAGGATAAAAAAAAATAAGAAGAAGAAGGAGAAGAGAAGGGTTTGGAATAGAGTGCGGCGTGACTCAGAGTCTCAAACGAAGAAAAAGAAATTGAAGAGCAAAAACATTCAGGTAATATGCAAAACTCTTGATTATGAATGTGAGTAAATCAAAACAAATTTATGTGGCACAAGTAGTTGTTGTTGACACGAGGAAAAAAATATGGTGAAGGAATCCTTTGAATTATCAATTTATAGAAATCTTAGCATTATTAGACAATTTTTTATTGGAGAATATACTATGTCCACTGACAACTGCATTGAATATCATAGACAAAACTATTTTGTGGTATTTTTGTTTCTTGAATCATGGGAATATAATAAACTGTGTGTAGGTTATAGGAAATATGGTCATATTCTATGCTTCCTTGACACATGTACCCATCCCTTTGGGTTGTGCAGATAATATGTATACATATGAACATGCACCTACGAGACTAAGAGCTATCACGCCTAATGTAATTGACATTATGGGTGTAGATAAAACTTTGATATTTATATGGTAACAAAAAAAAATATTAGATATGTTATATTATGCGAATATCATTAAACTTATACTATTTGGAAGAATTAAGATTTTATCCTAGACTTGATTATGAAAATTTATATGAGTTATTGGGTCTAGGCTAGATATATGGTAGTTTAGGTGTTGTTAGTTTTGAAATCTTATGGTGATAATTTATTTGACTAGATCGTGGTGCTACGGATTCCATTCGAAAGGGAAAGGCCCAAGTGTTTGATTGATCGTGATTTGACTAAGGCAAGTGAATTTCTTAACCTTTGTTAAGCATATAGAATCTTGTGCTCCCTATGTGAGGTGCTGATAGTGATTTTGAAATATGAATTTGGTGTTGATGTTATTTTAAAACTATGTGGTTGTGAAATGTGCATGGTATTAAAATTCGGTCATCTCCCCATCATAGTGTAAACCTGTCTATTGCATTAATTTTGTGGCAAATGTTATGTGAACTGAGAAAGAATAAGGATTAAAAAGGATGTACCATTCGAGGGACGTGTCGCACGCCGCGACGGATATTATGAATCGAGGGACGTGTCGCACGTCGCGACAGATACTATATATGATTCGAGGGTCGTGTCGCACACCGCGATGGATGCACGGACTAAGAGTCCCCCATGGGTCCCAGACTGAGAGACAGCGGGTGTGTATCACTAGGTCAGACATGCATCATTCTACTTGACATTGCATTGCATTACATTACACATTCTTATCATTTATGAGCTTGTCGGTGCCTTTTTGTGAAACTGGTGATAGGTGAACCGATTCCTGTGTTGTTGATCTATGAATATTGGTGTGGTTACTGAGCTACATGCTATATACATTATGAACTATTATGTTGGACCGATGTTATGTGTGTTGTAGTTGTAGAGGTTCTGGCGTGGAGTTAGGAGTACTTGTATTCTGTATTGCTTAATTTTACGTTTAGTAGTTCACCTGTTGGGTACCGTGTGTTTGGTACTCACCCTTGCTACTACAATTTTATTTTTGTAGGTTACGAGCCCAAATCTTCGTGATACCTTCTATTATTCCTTGTCTGAGGCTTCTTGTGGAGATTGTGCGAGGTAGCTGTTTGTCACCCCAGCTGACTCCCACTCCTATTTATGATTTTGTTCTACTTTAGAGACAATGTAATTTGAGACTTATGCTTTTCCTTCAAATCTATTGTAATACATTAGAGGCTTGTGCGCGTGACAACCAGATTTTGGGATTTTTAATTAAGTTGATGTATTATCTGCAATTAAACCTTTTATTTTATCATCTTCTCGCATTTTACTATGTTAATTGGGTTGCTAGGCTGACTTGTCTTGATGGGTTAAGACGATGCCATCACGCCCATTTTCGGGTCGTGACACTTGGCATATGACATATGGGTATGTGTTTGTGTATAAGAAGCTAGTTGTTGGTGTACCATATAAGAAAATAAATGATAGGAATAGGGTATATCATAGGAGGAGACAAGAAAAAGAAACTTTACCAAACAAAATAAGCACACAAAGAAGAGTGAATACAATGGATAATTTCTTCTTCATCTTCTTTACAACTTCACTATATTTCAAATTTCAATGATAATCTTTTTATTTTGTATGTTGACTCACAACACAAATCCTAATATATATATAGGACATATGTGGTATACAAACTTGGCAAGTGAATACAGTAAATAAATTTTTAAATCTAGTCAACTAGTCAACTAGTCAAATGTTCTTTGGAAGTTTGAAACAAAATTAATTAACTTTTGTACTTATATTTTGAGCTTAAATATGAATAAGATTAACAAAATACATATTAAATATAAAATATTGTAATTGTAATTGAAATTGTGGATCAAGATACGTTATTTTATATCCTCTTGAATATCTTAAGCATGGTGATGGTGTCATGCGCCGGGAGGGTACCCAAGACGTGGTCAACACATAGAGACTATTGCTAGTCCCCAAGGGAACCACTTCGCCTCATCACATTCATTCAATCAAATAACTCAGGACAATCAACAGAAGACTAAGGAAAGTAAATGAACACATCTCATCTAGCTCTCAAAATAATATATATAATAGAAGAAGGCTAGTAGATAGAACTATCTCACAATTTTAAAAATCAACATCCAACTCAAGTCTATGAAGCCTATATCACTATCAAGTGGTTCAAATGACACACCCATGGCTACCTCAATCAAAATAAAGCTAGTCTAGTCTAACTCTAAAGCAAGCTGAAAGAAAGGTAGTGAATCCTCCAGAGTAGGGGAGGCTCACCAATAAGCTAAATGTCTCGAATCCTCAAGGGTACGCCTGTTGATGATCTCTAATCCCTGTATCTGCTTCATAAAATGATGCAGCGCTGAGTGGTGTCAGTACTTGGAATGTACAATATGTACAAAGGCTGAATGTAGCAATACAAGCAGAAATAATATGAAATAACATCAACTCGTAAGGTACTCACTTAGAAAGACCAATGCCTATCTAAGGCAAGGATATAGAGTAGACAATAACTCATCAACATCAATCAAGACTCATATCATCAACTCAACATCAGAGTACTATCAGTATGGAACCTATCTAGGAGTTTCTCTAACCTACAACCATCACCTATGAGCCAGTGATGATACAACGAAGCGATATCATTACCGCATCCATCCAGTACCTTGCCAGGGTAAAGGACATGGCATTAGTGGATACAAAATAAATTACATGAAGTCCTCTTTTGAGATAAAGGAAACATCTGATTTTACCATTCAATCCTCTCGTGTGTTGTCCACGTAGTTATTGAGCTTGAGTTACTCAATTAGGTGCTCAATACTCCTCCCACGACTTAATGCTCATAAGTCCTCCATCTCCACCAATCTCATAGGGACAGTAACCCCGTCATCGATCAGTATCTCATAGGGACTATAACCCTATCATCAATCAAACTCATAGGGACTTTAACCCTTTCATCAATGTCACACCCCGGAAGGGTACCCATGTGTGGCCAACACCTAGAGACTATTGCGAGTCCCCAAGGAAACCACTTAGCCTCATCACATTCATTTAATAAAATAACTCTACTGAACAGCGGAATTAAAAGTAAGTAAGTTGGCACATCTCACCAAAAGTAAAACACTGATGGATAAAAATGAAGTCTAAATGAAAGAAACTAGCTCACAATCTCAACATCAACGTTCAAACCATCGTCTATGAAGCCTCTATCACTAATCATGTGGTGCCAATAACAAACCCATGGCTACCCAAATCAAAATAAAAGAAGTAGTCCATCTAACTCTAAAGCAGGGTGAAATAAAGTAGTGGTTCCTCCGCAATAGGGGAGGCTCACCAATTAGCTGGTAATATTAGATCTTCAACGGAGCGCCTATTGATGATCTCTAGTACCTGTCTCTGCATCATAAAACTATATAGTCCAAAAGGGACATCAGTACTTGGAATGTACTGGTATGTAAAACGGCTAAGTGAAAAAGAAACAGGTAGAATAATTATGAGACAACATCAACTCAAAATAATCATCAAATTGTCAAATGTCTATCTATGCAAGGATAAAGAGTAGACAAGTGACCCGTCAACAACTCAAACTCATCAATCAACTCAGACTCATCTCAAAGGAGTTCACCTACTCTCATCTCATCTTATCTCAGTGGAGCTCACCTCTTCTCATCTCATCTCATCTAAGAGGAGCTCACCTCATCTCATCTCATCTCATGTCAGCTCAGAGTACTCAAGGTAGGAAATTTATAGGAGTTTCTCTTCTCCGACAACAATCACTTATGAGTCAGTGAATGTACAACAATCTCAGTGATGTTGCCACAACCGTTCCAAACTTGCAAGGTAGGGAATGAATCAAAACCATACAAGCTCACCCAATATGGAGTCACTACTCAACAGGTCTACTATTGCTTTTAGGGACCGTTACTCATGAAGGAACCATAATATATGTGTGATGGTTCTAAGCCTTACCTACGTTTGTGTCATGCCCCGGGAGGGTACCCTTGGCGTGGCCGACACTCAGAGACTATTTCTATTCCCCAAGCGAACCACTTAGACTCATCAAATCATTCAATCAAATATACTCGACTGAACAACGGAAAATATAAGTAAGTGATGGACACATCTCATCTAAAGTCTCAAAAGAGAATATAAAATAATGAAGGCTAGTAAAAAGAACTAGCTCACAATCTCAACATCAACGTTCAATATGAAGCCTCTATCACTAATCATGTGGTGCCAATGACAGATCCATGGCTACCCGAATCAAAATAAAGGAAATAGTCCAATATAACTCAAAAGCATGATGGAATAATAATAGTGGATCCTCCGAAGTAGGGGAGGCTCACCAATTAACTACGGATCTCTGATCTTCAACGGAGCGCCTGTTGACGATCTCTAATACCTGCTTCTGCATCATAAAATGATGCAGTCAAGAGGGTACATCAATATTTGGAAGGTACTGGTATGTGAAATAGTTGAGTAAAATAGAAATAAGTAGAATAGTATGGAAACAATATAGACTCAAAATAAACATCGAATAACATCAAATCGTCAAATGTCTATTTATGCAAGAATAAAGAGTAGACAAGTGACACATCAACAACTCAAACTCATCAGGCATCTCAGACTCGTCTTAAAGAAGCTCACCGCCTCTAATCTCATCTCATCCCAGAGGAGCTCACCTCCTCTTATCTCATCTCATCTCATTTCATAGGATCTCACCTCCTCTCATCTCATCTCGACTCAGATTACTCAAGGTAGGAAATTTATGGGAGTTTGTCTTATTCGATAACACTCACTTATGAGCTAGTGAATGTACAATAATCACACTGATGTTGCCACAGTCATTCCATAGGGAACGTTCCAAAACCATATCATCTCACCTAATATGGAGTCAATACTCAACAGATCCGCTATTGCTTTCAGGGACTGTTACTCTCGAGGGAACCATAATATATGTGATGGTTTTATGCCTCACCTACATTCGGCGACGTAGTCAATGAGTTTGAGTGGGAGTCACTCTTAACCATTTCGGTGCTCGATACTCTTCCCATGAATCAATGATCATAAAACCTCCATCTTAACCGATCTCATAGGGACTCGAACCCCATCAACGATCGGTATCTCTTAAGGACTCGAACCACATCATCATTCAACTCATAGAGACTTTAACCCTCTCATCAATTAATCTCACCAATGACTCAAGATTTAGAACAATCATTAGGAATCAATTGAATATACACATCGGTAGGGTTCATTTATAGAGACTCATAAGACTATCAAATTTTGTTAACTCATCATCATTCTCTCATCACAATCAACAATCTCCACTCAAGGCTCTAGACTCAATTCTTAAGTTCATTATGCATGCTTTTCAAATTACTCATGTAGGGTTATGCAAGTTCTCATGAAAAATGTTTAATTCAAGAAAACAATTAGCATGATGATCATTAACATAGAAAAAGATGTAATTTCAAATAAAATTTTATGAATAACAATCAAGGATTCATGCATGTGGACTCTTGTACCCTCAACTCATCTATGAACTCTGTGGGGCACATGAGAGAACAATCTCATGCTTTTAGTTTAGCCTTACATACCTGGAAAATTTATATTACAATTGAAATTTGATGAATTACTAGCCTTCTAAGAGAAAATCGTCGATCTCGGTAGTTCTTTTAGAATGGAAGAACTTGAAAAGACATTGCTTGAAGGGCTTATCTTTGATTTATTGAATTCTGGACTTAGAATCTTTAGAATTCCTTATGAAGAACCCTAATTCTTGAAAAAGAAGAATCAAGGAATCCTTTCTTAGAATTCTGGAATTCATTTTTCTTGAGACCTGGGTTATGATTTGAGATTCTATTAGAGATTGATGAATAGATGAAGAAATTTGGGTAGATTGAAATTTATGAAGAATAGCTTACCTTGATGATGAATCATGGAAACTATCCCTAACTAGATGATTTTCTTGATGATTCTTGAGCATTTATGTTTAGGAGTGAACGAGAGGGTTTTAATTATGAAAACTCACATTTTATGCGTTTTCGGACCATAAATAGATCTCCAAAGGATTTATGATAAAAGTACTCTCAAAATAAAATAAAAGGACGTCATTTAGCTTATTCGGAAAGGATTCGCAAAAGGTACGCGACGCGGAGCTCTCGCGGATCTTCAGATAGCTCTGTAGGTTTTTACTAAAATGATCATAACCTTCTACTCTGAATTCTAATTAAGGGAAAATAAGATGCGTTGGAAAGCTAATTCAAAGATCTTCAATTTGATATATTATGGGTAACCTAACTCCTCATACCTTAGGAGATATGCGCATTTGAAGTTTCCCCTTCTATCAACTCATACGAAAACTTAGTCGGTAGAAATTCTTTGGACTTGACCTGATGTAAAAGATCCCTTATCACTCTAAATCACATCTAATATACTTTAAATACTTAGGAATTGATCCTACCATGTATATACATCCTAAAATTCATTGGTCCATATATCTTTTATAAAATCTTACATTAGAAGTGCGACCTTTTATCATCTCCAATTATATTCCCTCACTAAGAAATTGTCTTTAACATTTGCGCTTAATTAGAAATCATCAATTAAAATCCTATATCATATGAAGGATGACTTGGTTTTAGCTTAGAAAAAAATTAAGGTATTACAATTTGGCGACGTGGTTTGACGAGTTCAAGTCGGACTAACTCTAACTCTTTCGGTGCTCGATACTCCTCCCATGACTCAATGCTCATAAAATTTCCACCTCAACCAATCTCATAGGGCTCAAACCCTGTCATCGATCGATATCTGATAGGGACTCGAACCCTGTCATCATACAACTCATAGGGACTCTAACCCATTCATCACTCAAGCTTGTAGAGACTCTAACTCTTTCATCAATCAATCTTATCAATGACTCAAGATTAGAACAATTGTTAGGAGTCAATCGAACGGACGCATCGGTAGATGTCATTGGTAGAGACTCATAAGGCAATCATATTCTATCAACTCATCCTCATTCTCTCATCACAATCAACAATATCAACTCAAAGCTCTAGACTCAATTCTCAAGTTCACTATGCATGCTTTTCGAATTAGTCACGTAGAGTTATGCAAATTCTCATGAAAAATGTTCAATTCAAGAAAATAAATAGTATGATGATCATCAACATAGAAAAAACATGAAATTTCGAATAAGATTTTAGAAAAACTATCAAGGATTCATGTATATAGCCACTTGAACCATCAACTCATCTATGGCCATCTACGGGCACATGAGAGAGCAATCCCATGCTTTTAGTTTAGCCTTACATACCTAGGATGAAGCTATCAACCAATCACGTAAAGGATTTCTTCTCAAATCTCTCAAACTCAAGTTCTTCTCCTTTTCCCTCAAGCCCGAGCATTGTTAGATTATGGAATAGGACTTAGAATAGGGGTTTTAGACCATTTTTACATCAAAAAGACCTTATTAGGTTGTGTATAGAATTTAGGAGGGGTTGAGAATTGACCAGGATGCCCCTCGTTAAAATTAAAAATTTTCAGCTCGAAAAAGGCCCAGTTCGCGACACGGACTGGTCACGTACTGCGTAATTTTAGAAAAAGATATTGAATGAGTTTTCTCCATCCCGTCAAAAGTTTTTCTTAAAAAAAATATAAGTGCTGGTCCGCAATGGAGGCGCGACGCGCTCCTTTCGCGCACCAACACTATTTTGCGCTTCGGATCGAAAAATTATCTTTTGACAGGGTTGCTCTAAAACGTCGATCGAGATCATTCTTCCACTCAATTCTTTATGCTGATTACAAATTTGGCCTCGAGTTTGCCATATGAGCATTGGAAGATGCGTTCTTGTGTACCATCACTCTAGAAGTATTTTGATAATTTTAACGGGCATTACATTATTTGAAATAAGTATCCCCTTCCCTGTATAGATGACTTATTTGAGAAGTTGTAGGATGTGTGAATATTCTTTTAGTTTGACTTGGAGTTTGAGTATCATCAACATCTAATTTAGACTGAGAATATTCCGAAGGCGGCCTTTTAGATCAAGAATGGGCATTATGAATTTTTTTTGTTATATCTTCCAAATTTACTAATGCTTATGTAACATTTTTGAGCTTGATGAATGGTGTTTTCAAATATATTCGGATTCATTCACTTTCAAATTAATTGATGGCAACTTAACATATTCTTAAAATAAGGAGGAGCATTAGAGTCACCTCAGAATTGTATTGGGGTTGCTGAAAGAGAAGTAGGTGTATGTCAAATATTCTAAGTGTGTATTTTTATTGTCTTTAGTGTCCTTCCTAGAGCGTGTGGTTTCTAAAAAAGGAGAAATGAATGATCCACAAAAAATCTAGAGATATCTATAAGATCCTACAATTAAAAAATACTATTTCAAGATTTAAGGGTGAGCTACTTCTTACGGGCTACCACATATCTTCTTCATTCTTATGCCTTTATTTCAAACATTGAGACTATGATTTATTATTTTGTTATTGATACTTCTAGATTTTTTAATTTCATATTTAGTGTGATGATTATTTTATTTGCAGATGCGGTAGTTTAGACTTTAGCTACTTTGTTGATTTCATTAAACATAGAATTATTTTTGTTGTTTCTTTATATTTTGACTAGAATTATTAGATTTTACATGAGTTCGGATGTTAAGCATTGTTTTGCCCATAATGGGGTTTGTTTGGGTGCTAGTCAAGGTGGTTTGGGTTGTGACATCAACAGTTTAGCACATTATTATTATTCTTAGCTTGTGCATGTTCAATATTCAATCTTTAGCATGTTAAATCATAGGTTGCTTGGGGTCAGTAGTGATTTTGATTGCAAGTCGCACCCAAGATGTAGACCCAAGGCATGAAATTTTTAGCATATGCATATTTCCAAAACAAGTTCAAAAGTGAACCTAAAATTTTAAAGTTTATAGTTCTCATAAAGATCTTAAGATTATTTTGCATAATAATAATTATATTCGCAGTCAAACAAAATACTTACAAATAATTAGTGAATTTCTTAAATTCACATGAGCACATAACTATCACAATAGATTTATCCTTGTATACTAAATTAGGGTGAAAGAAGTAAAAGAATCGAATTAGAAAACTATATTTTTATTATAATAAGATAAATATTCTCTAATATTTCATTATAATAAATAAAAAGTATTCTCTTATTTCTCAAACATGTCTTAATTTTGATTTTCAACAACAAGGACATGTGCAAAGTCCTAGGACACAATGTGGTTTACATCCACAAGAACATTTACCAAGATGAAGATTGTCTCTCTTAAAGAAAATATTCCTCCTTATTCCTTTTTCACATACACAAATTCCATTAGAACAGAACGCAGTTCCATATTCACAAGATGCAGGATTACAATCTTTTGATGTTTCACACTTTTGATATTCTCCAAATGCCATATATGGTTCTGAACCTATATCAAAATCAAATCAAATATCAATGTTATTAGTTCAAATAAATTCATTGATGATACAAGAAATTAAACATATATAGTTTCTTCAAGTTACTACAACTCTATTTATAATAAAATTCATACGAGCATACCCGAACTCCAAATTAATATTGCTATGATCATAAAGAGCATACCCGAAATCCAAATGAATAACAAATGAATATATATATATATATATATATATATATATATATATATATATTGCATATTGTATGTCAAAATTTAATTGGGTTAACTAATTAATATTTCTTAAAATATTTTATAATATGTGTATGGCTATATCAGATTTGGCTATGACAATTACCTTGGTGGAGTCATATAGTCAATAAAAATATCAAAATTTACCCTAAATTATCAAATTATTGTTTTTATATATTCCTTGTAATAATTCGGTACATAAAATATTAAGAAATAAAATAAATTTATATGTACTTTTGAATAATTAATAAATATTCAAATATATCTTTGCAAGGGTTCTGCTAAATCAATTGAATCTGGCCCATTTTCTATGATGAAAATAACCATTCTTCCGAGATTTGATACAAAAGGCCAAAATATGAATAAATAGATAAAACATATGATAAATGTAGTACAAATCATAAACATTAACCTTTTTCATATATGTACACATATATACATACTTGGCATATGACATATGGGTATGTGTATGTGTATAAAGAAGCTAGTTATTAATGTACCATATAAGAAAATAAATGATAGGAATATGAGATATCGTAGGAGGAGATAAGAAAAAGAAACTTTACCGAGCAAAATAAGCACACAAAGAAGAGTGAATACAGTGGATAATTCCTTCTTCATCTTCTTTACAACTTCACTATACTTCAAATTTTAATGATAATCTTTTTATTTTGTATGTTGACTCACAACACAAATCCTAATATATATATAGGACATATGTGGTATACAAACTTGGCAAGTGAATACAATAAATAAATTTTTCAATCTAGTCAACTAGTCAACTAGTCAACTGTTTTTTGGAAGTTTGAAAGAAAGTTAATTAACTTTTATACTTATTATTTAGAGCTTAAATATGAATTAGATTTAGGAAATACATATTAAATAAAAATATTGTAATTGATATATAAATTGTGGATCAAGATGCGTTATTTTATATCCTCTTGTATATCTTAAGCATGGTGATAGTGTCATGCCCCGGAAGGGTACCCAAGACGTGGCCGGCACCTAAAGACTATTGCTAGTCCTCAAGCAAACCACTTAGCCTCATCACATTCATTCAATCAAATAACTCAAGACAATCAGCAGAAGACTAAGGAAAGTAAATGGGCATATTTCATCTAATTCTCAAAATAATATATATAATAGAAGAAGGCTAGTATAAGGAACTAGCTCACAATTTTAACAATCAATATCCAATTCTAGTCTATGAAGCCTCTATCACTGTCAAGTGGTTCCAATGACAGACCCATGGCTACCTCAATCAAAATAAATCTAGTCTAGTCTAACTCTAAGGCAAGATGAAATAAAGGTAGTGAATCCTTCGGAGTAGGGGAGACTCACCAATAAGCTAAATGTCTCGAATCCTCAACGGTATGCCTGTTGATGATCTCTAATCCCTGTATCTGCATCATAAAATGATTCAGCGCCATGTGGCGCCAGTACTTGGAATGTACAGTATGTAAAATGGCTGAATGAAACAATACAGGCAGAAATAACATGGATTAACATCAACTCGTAAGGTACTCACTTAGAAAGACCAATGTCTGTCAAGGCAAGGATAAGGAGTAGAAAATAACTCATCAACATCAATCAAGACTCATATAATCAACTCAACATCATAGTACTTTCAGTGTGGAACCTATCTGGGAGTTTCTCTAACCGACAACTATCACCTATGAGCCAGGGATGATACAACGAAGCGATAGCGTTGCCGCATCCATCCAGTACCTTGCTAGGGTAAAGGACATGGCATCAGTTGATACAAAATAAATTACATCAAGTCCTTTTTTGAGACAACGGAAATATCCGGTTTTACCATTCAATCCTCTCCTATGCTGGCCACGTAGTTATTGAGTTTGAGTTACTCAATTCGGTGCTCAATACTCCTCCCACGACTCAATGCTCATAAGTCTTCCATCTACAAAAATCTCATAGGGACTGTAACCCCGTCAGCGAGCAGAATCTCTTAGGGACTCTAACCCTATCATCAATCAAACTCATAGGGACTTAACCCTTTCATCAATGTCATGCCCCGGGAGGGTACCCTTGGCGTGACCAGCATCTAGGGACTATTGTGAGTCCCTTAGCAAACCTCTTAGCCTCATCACATTCATCTAATCAAATAACTCTACTGAACAATGGAAGTAAAAGTAAGTAAGTGGGCACGTCTCACCAAAAGTAAAAAATCGATGGATAAAAGTAAAGGCTAGTAGAAAGAAACTAGCTCACAATCTCAACATCAATGTTCAAACCATCGTCTATGAAGCCTCTACCACTAATTAGGTGGTGTCAATGATAGACCCATGGCTACAAAAATTAAAATAAAAGAAATAGTCCATCTAACTCTAAAGCAGGGTGAAATCAAGTAGTGGATCCTCCGGAATATAGGAGGCTCACCAATTAGCTGCGAATATCAGATCTTCAGCAGAGCGCCTTTTGATGATCTCTAGTACCTACCTCTGCATCATAAAATGATACAGTCCAAAAGGAACATTAATACTTGAAATGTACTAGTATGTAAAATAACTGAGTGAAACAAAAACATGTAGAATAATTTGGAAACAACATCAACTCAAAATAATCATCTAATAACATCAAATCGTCAAATGTCTATCTATGCAAAGATAAAGAGTAGACAAGTGACCTGTCAACAACTCAAACTCATTAATCATCTCAAAATCATCTCAATGGAGTTCACCTCCTCTCATCTCATCTCATCTCAGAGGAGTTCACCTCCTATCATCTCATCTCATCTAAGAGGAGCTCACCTCCTCTCATCTCATCTCATCTCATCTCATGTCAGCTCAGAGTACCAAGGTAGAATATTTATGGGAGTTTCTCTTCTCCGACAACAATCACTTATGAGTCAGTAAATGTACAACAATCATGCTGATGTTGCCACAATCGTTCCAAACTTGCCAGGTAAGGAACGAATCGAAACCATATAAGCTCACCCAATAAGGATTCACTACTCAACAGGTCTGCTATTGCTTTCAGGGATCATTATTCATGAAGGAACCATAATATAGATGTGATGGTTCTAAGCCTTACCAATGTTTGTGTCACACCCCGAGAGGGTCCCCTTGGCGTGGCTGGCACTCAGAGATTATTGCCAGTCCCTAAGCAAACCACTTAGCCTCATCACATCATTTAATCAAATAAACTCTACTGAAAAACAGAAAATATGAGTAAGTGATGGACACATCTCGTCTAATGTCTCAAAAGAATATATAAAATAATGAAGGCTAGTAGAAAGAACTAGCTCACAATCTCAACATCAACGTTCAATATGAAGCCTCTATCACTAATTATGTGGTGCCAATGACAGATCCATGGCTACCCAAAACAAAATAAAGAAAATAGTCCAATATAACTCTAAAACATGATTAAATAATAATAGTGGATCCTCCAGAGTAGGGGAGGCTCACCAATTAACTGCGAATCTTGGATCTTCAACGGGGCGCCAGTTGACGATCTCTAGTACCTCCCTCTGCATCATAAAACGATGTGGTCCAGAGGGGACATCGGTACTTGGAATGTACTGGTTTGTAAAATAGTTGAGTGAAACAGAAATAGATAGAATTGTATGGAAACAATATCGACTCAGAATAAACATCGAATAACATCAAATCGTCAAATGTCTATATATGCAAGAATAAAAAGTAGACAAGTGACAAATCAACAACTCAAACTCATCAGTCATCTCAAACTCATCTCAAAGAAGCTCACCGCCTCTCATCTCATATCTCATATCAGAGGAGCTCACCTCCTTTTATCTCATCTCATCTCTTAGGAGCTCGCCTCCTCTCATCTCGTCTCATCTCATCTCGACACATATTACTCAAGGTAGGAAATTTATGGAAGTTTCTCTTATCCGATAACACTCACTTATGAGCCAGTAAATGTACAACAATCACACTAATGTTGCAACAGCCGTTCCAGACTTGCCAGGTAGAGAACGCTCCGAAACCATATCAGCTCACCCAATATGGAGTCAATACTCAATAAATTCGCTATTGCTTTCAGGGACTATTACTCTCGAGGGAACCATAAGATATGTGAGGGTTTTATGCCTCATCTACGCTTGGCAACGTAGTTGATGAGTTTGAGTGAGACTCACTCTTACCCATTTCGGTGCTCAATACTCCTCCCTTGACTCAATGCTCATAAAACGTCCATCTCAACCAATCTCATAGGGACTTAAACCCCGTCAACGATCGGTATCTCACAAGGACTTGAACCCCATCATTATTCAACTCATAGGGTCTTTAACCCTCTCATCAATCAATCTTACCAATGACTCAAGATTTAGAATAATCATTAGGAATCAATTGAATATACATCGGTAGAGTTCATTTATAGGGTCTCATAAGACAATCAAATTCTGTCAAAAAATTATCACTCTCATCACAATCAACAATCTCAATTAAGGCTCTAGATTCAATTCTTAAGTTCATTATACATGATTTTCAAATTATTCATGTAGGTGTGACGCCCAGTAAATTTACCGAATACCCCTAGAGTGAGGGTACGCGCGTAACGTATCTTCCGGGGTTCGTATGGCAAATCCGAGACTGGATTCGTGATCAGCATGAAAAATAGAGTGGGAAAATGGTCCGGGTCAAATTTTAGGACGACCCGATCGAAAGATAAATTTTTGATCCAAGTCACAAAACAGTGACTGTCCGCAACAGAGGCGCAACGCGCACCTGCTGCGGAGGGACACTTATATATTTTTCCAGATTTTCGACGGGAGGGAGAAAACTCGTTTAAGAATACTTTTTCCAAAAATACACAGTGCGCGATAGGTCCGCGTCGCGGACCGTGTAAATTCCGAACTGAAAATTTTTAATTGATTTGGAGGGGCATTCCGGTCAATCCCTAGCCCCTCCTAAACACTAATACACGGCTAGTAAGGTCCTTTCTACACGAAAAGAGCCTAACAAAACCTATTCTAAGTCCTATTCAAAAATCTACCAAGGCTAGGGCTTGAGGAGAGGAGAGAAAAGCTTGGGGTGAGGAACACGAGAAGAGAATCCTCGACATCACCCAGTTGAACAGTGCATCACAGGTATGTAAGGCTAAACTAAAACATGAGATTGTTCTCTCATGTGCCCCATAGAGGTCATAGTTGAATTGATGATTGCAGGGTCTACATGCATGATTTCTTTGATGGATTTTCTTGAAAATTATATTTGAAATTACATGTTTTCTATGTTGATGATCATCATACTATTTGTTCTCTTAAATTGAACACTTTCATGGAATTTGCATAACCCTACATGACTATTTTGAAGAGCATGCATAATGAATTTAAGACATGAACCTAGAGCCTTGCATTGGGATTGTTGACTGTGATGATGAGTTGATGAAATCTTGATGGTTGTATGAGTCTCTATAAATGAACTCTACGAGTGTGTTTATTCACTTGTTTCCTAATGACTATTATATACTCTTGGGTCATTGAGGAGATGTTGATGATAGGGTAAAAATCCCTATGAGATGTTTGATGATAGGGTGAAAGTCCCTATGAGATAATTGATGAAAGGGCCAAGGTCCCGGTGAAATATCAGTCGTGGACGGGGAGTGGGTTCCTATGAGACTGGCAGTCATTGACGGGGAGTGAATCCCTATGAGACTGGTTGAGGTTGATTTTATGAGCATTGAGTCGGGAGGAGTATTGAGCACCGAAATGAGCAGGAGTGAGTCTCACTCGAACTCATTAACCACGTCGCCAAACGTAGGAGAGGCTTAAACCATCACATACATACATATGGTTTCCCTCGAGGTTTAACAGTCCCTGAAAGCAATAGAGGATCTGTTCAGTTTGATTCCATGTCGGGTATATTGATATGGGATCCAGTGTTCCTTACCTGGCAAGTTTGGAACCACTGTGGCAACATCAGGGTGATTGTTGTACATTCACTGGCTCATAAGTGAGTGTTGTCGGTTAAGAGAAACTCCCGGGAAAATTCGTACCTTATTCTGAGTCTAGATGAGATGTGATGAGAGGGGGTGAACTCCTCTGAGATGATCCATGTGATGAGTTGAGACTTTGATGAGTCTGAGATAATGATGTGTCACTTGCCCACTCTGTACTCTTTCGCAGACAGGCAAGCTGGCGGTTAATGTGATTATGATGTCTATTTTGACTTGATATTATTTTCCATATTTTCTACCGATTTCTGTTTCATTCAGCTATTTTACATACCAGTACATTCCAAGTACTGACATCCACTCTGGACTGCATCGTTTTATGATGTAGAGGCAGGTACTAGAGATCATCAACAGGCGCTCCATTGAAGATCAGAGATCCGAAGTTGATTTGGTGAGCCTCCCCTACTCCGGAGGAACCATTATTTTATTTCATCATGCTTTAGAGTTAGGATTGGACTATTATCTTGTTTTGTTTTTGGGTAGCCATGGGTCTGTCATTGGCACCACATGATTTAGTGATAGAGGCTTCATAGATCGGTGTCGAGCATTGATGTTGATATTGTGAGCTAGTTCTTTCTACTAGCCTTCGTTATTTTGCTTATATTATATTGAGAACTTTAGATGAACTGCGTCCACTGCTTGCATATACTTTCCGCTGATCAGTAGAAGTATGATTGAATGATGTGATGAGACTAGGTGGTTCGCTTGGGGGCTAGCAATAGTCTCCGAGTGCCGGCCACGCCAAGGGTACCCTCCCGGGGCGTGACAAACATGGTATCAGAGCACAGAGTTCAAGTGTCCTAGGTAGTCTATGAAGCCGTGTCTAGTAGAGTCTTGTTTATGGGTGTGTTGTCGACCACACTTCATAAGCAGGAGGCTATGGGACATTAGGAATGGTTACACTTCTTTCTTATTCTAAATCATGCGATAGAGTTGAACTCTATGAAAACTATCCTCTAATTCATGCGTTACACGTGCAGAATCGATAACATGCCTCCCAGAAGAGCTGCCAGAGGAAGGGGACGTCCTGCCAGGCGAGCTGTTAACCCACCTGAGCCTCAAGTACCCGAGGGGCCCGTGGATCCAGCTGTCCCTGTTGGGCAACCTCCTCAAGCTGAGATCTCGAATGCTGAGCTACGCCAGGCCATTCAAACTTTGGCCCAGGCTGTCGCAGCACCTGCTTTGAGGCAAGGTGCGGGTGGGACAGACTCTCATGGCACCTCTAGAGTCCGAGAATTTCTGAGGATGAACCCGCCCGAGTTCATGGGGTCGGCATCTACTGAAGACCCCGAGAACTATATAGAGGAACTTGAGAAGGTGTTCCAAGTGATGCACGTGGCTGATGCTGATAGGGTTGAATTGGCTGCCTATCAACTGAAAGGGGTGGCCAGGCTGTGGTTCGACCAATGGAAGAAGGGCCAAGGGGACGATGCTTCATATGTAACTTGGGCGGTGTTTGAGGAGGCTTTCTTGGGACGCTTTTTCCCAAGGGAGAAAGGAGAGGCTAAGGTGAGGGAGTTCCTGAATTTGAAACAGGGCTCCATGACCGTGCAAGAGTATGGATTGAAATTTACGCAACTATCCCGCTATGCCCCAGACATGGTTGCTAACATGCGGGGAAGGATGGGAATGTATGTAGATGGCTTGAACAGAGGACCCAAGAGAGATGGAAGAGGAGCTATGCTTGTGAGTGACATGGACATCGGGCGACTGATGACATTCGTGCAGCAAGCTGACGAAGAAAGACAACAGGACAGGGAAGAGTTCAAGCGCAAGAGAGCTAAGATATCCAGCCACGAAGGTGGAAGGAGGGGTAATGGGAATCGACTTCCAGCACCCTCAGCTGCTAGCGCACCTGTGCCTAAAGGCCCGTATGATCAGAGGTTCCGGAATACAGGGAACCACAGGCCTCAGTCCCAAGCTAGTGTGGCTCAAGGTTCTCAGAGTAGACCACAGTGTGATAACTGTGGGAAGGCGCATTGGGGGAGATGTCGTGATAAGAATGACGCATGTTTCGGGTGTGGCCAAGTAGGCCACTACAAGAAGGATTGTCCAAAACGGGCTAGCCAGGCTCAGTCTGCGGCATCGGCCCCACCGGTTAGAGGGAACCTAAGGGCCACTACGTCAGGTGCAGGTGGGGCCACAAACCGCTTGTATAATATGGGGAGTCGCCAAAATCAGGAAAATTCTCTAGACGTCGTGACGGGTATGATCCGAGTCTTTACTCTTGATTGTTATGTTTTGATGGATCCTGGTGCCACATTATCGTTTCTAACTCCTTATGTGGCCAGTAAATTTGATAAAACCCCCGAGAGTCTTCTCGAACCCTTTGATGTTTCTACTCCGGTGGGTGAGTCGATTCGAGCTGAAAGAGTCTATAGAGCTTGGGTAGTGTCCATCCATCATAGGGACACCATTATTGATTTGATCGAGTTAAAAATGGTTGACTTTGATTTGATCCTCGGCATGGATTGGCTTTACGCCTGTTATGCCTCTGTGGATTGTAGATCCCGAACGGTTCAGTTCCAATTTCCAAATGAACCAGTTCTAGAGTGGAAGGGTGACTCAGTGACACCTAGGGGGAGGTTTATCTCATATCTTAAAGCCCAGAAGTTAATTTCCAAAGGCTGTATCTATCACTTGGTGAGAGTGAAATCTGATGATGTTGAGTCACCAACTCTTGAGTCAGTTCCGGTTGTCAACGAGTTTCCAGAAGTCTTTCCTGATGATCTGCCGGAGTCCCTCCTGATAGGGAGATTGACTTCGGGATTGATGTTCTTCCAGATACCCAGCCTATTTCGATCCCACCTTACAGAATGGCCCCCGCTGAGTTAAAAGAATTAAAAGAGCAATTAAAAGATTTACTGGAAAAGGGCTTCATTAGGCGAAGTGTTTCACCATGGGGTGCCCCTGTTTTATTCGTGAGGAAGAAAGATGGGTCTCTCAGAATGTGTATTGATTATAGGCAACTGAACAAGGTCACGATAAAGAACAAATATCCCCTCCCAAGGATAGATGATTTGTTTGACCAACTTCAGGGTGCCTCTTGCTTCTCTAAGATAGACCTTAGATCTGGCTACCATCAGTTGAAGGTGAGGGAGCGTGACGTTCCAAAGACAGCCTTCAGGACTAGATATGGCCATTTTGAGTTCTTGGTCATGTCCTTCGGACTGACGAATGCACCTGCCGCCTTTATGGACTTGATGAATAGAGTGTTCAAGCCATATCTTGATTTGTTTGTGATTGTGTTCATCGATGACATTCTGGTGTATTCAAGGAGTGAGGAGGAGCATGCTAACCACCTCAGAGTGGTCCTCCAAACTCTTAAGGGCCATGAGTTGTATGCAAAGTTCTCCAAATGTGAATTCTGGCGTGAGTCAGCGGCCTTCCTAGGCCACGTGGTTTCCGGTGACGGTATTCGAGTGGATGCCCAAAAGATTGAGGCGGTTAAGAACTGGCCCCGACCGACCACTCCAACTGATATCAGAAGTTTCTTGGGGCTGGCAGGCTACTACCGCAGGTTCGTGGAGGGATTTTCTTCCCTATCCGCGCCACTGACCAAATTGACTCAGAAAAAGGTCAAATTCCAGTGGTCCGAAAAATGTGAAAGGAGTTTCCAGGAATTGAAAACAAGGTTAACTACTGCACCGGTCCTAACTCTACCCGACGGGACCGAAGACTTCGTAATCTATTATGATGCCTCGATGGTTGGATTGGGATGTGTATTAATGCAAAGGGGGAAAGTGATAGCTTATGCTTCCAGGCAGCTCAAGGTTCATGAGAGAAACTACCCAACCCACGACCTCGAGTTGGCAGCAGTGGTGTTTGCACTTAAAATTTGGCGGCACTACTTGTATGGAGTGCATGTGGATATGTTCACTGACCACAAGAGCTTACAGTATGTTTTTAGCCAAAAGGAACTCAACTTGCGACAGAGGAGGTGGTTAGAATTGCTCAAGGATTACGACATGAGCATACATTACCACCCAGGTAAAGCTAACGTCGTGGCTGATGCTCTTAGCAGGTTATCAATGGGTAGCACAGCCCATGTGGAGGAAGGAAAGAAGGAGTTAGCCAAGGACGTGCACCGGTTGGCTCGATTAGGAGTCCAACTCGAGGAGAACAACGAAGGAGGAATTAATGTCCAGGACGGGTCTGCTTCCTCGTTAGTGGTGGAGGTGAAGGAAAAACAAGACCGAGACCCTGTCCTACTCCAATTGAAGGAGGATGTCCAAAATCAGAGGGTGATGGTCTTCTCCAAAGGGGGAGATGGAGTGTTGAGATATCAGTCGATTGTGTGTCCCAGATGTTGATGGCATACGAGACAGAATCATGGAAGAAGCTCATAACACTAGATATTCCATTCATCCTGGCTCCACCAAAATGTACCATGACTTAAGGGAGGTCTATTGGTGGAATGGAATGAAGAGAGACATCGCGGAGTTCGTTTCGAAATGCCCGAATTGCCAACAAGTGAAGGTTGAGCATCAAAGGCCATGTGGATTGGCTCAGAACTTTGAAATTCCGTAGTGGAAATGGGAGATGATTAATATGGACTTTATCACTGGGCTGCCAAAGTCTCGAAAGCAACATGATTTGATATGGGTGATAGTGGACAGAATGACTAAATCAGCTCACTTCCTGGCAGTCAAGACAACGAACACTGCCGAAGAGTATGCCAAGTTGTACATCCAGGAGATTGTGAGGTTGCATGGAGTCCCCTTGTCCATCATCACGGACAGAGGAGCTCAATTTACCTCCCAATTCTGGAGATCATTTCAGAAAAGCTTGGGTACTAAGGTGAACCTGAGTACGGCTTTCCACCCACAGAAGAATGGTCAGGCGGAGCGTACAATTCAAACACTAGAGGATATGTTGAGAGCTTGCGTCCTTGATTTCAAAGGGAATTGGGATGATCATTTGCCTCTGGCTGAATTTGCATATAACAATAGTTATCATGCGAGCATCTAAATGGCTCCTTATGAAGCCTTGTACGGAAGGAGGTGTAGATCGCCCATTGGGTGGTTTAAGGTTGGAGAAGCGGAGCTCATTGGACCTGATCTTGTTCACCAGTCGATGGAGAAGGTTAAGGTCATTAGAGAGAGGTTAAAGACTGCCCAGAGTCGCCAAAAATCTTACACTGACGTGAGGAGAAGAGATCTGGAGTTTGAAGTAGATGATTGGGTGTACTTGAAGGTGTCACCTATGAAGGGTGTCCTAAGGTTTGGGAAGAAGGGAAAGTTGAGTCCACGTTATGTTGGACCCTATCAAATCGTAAGGAGAATTGGGAAGGTGGCCTACGAGCTAGAGTTGCCTTCCGAGCTAGATGGGGTACACCCGGTGTTCCATGTGTCTATGCTAAAGAAATGCTTGGGAAACCCGGCCTTGGTGATCCCTGTTGATAGAATTGGGGTGAAGGATAACCTATCTTACGAAGAGGTTCCGGTTCAAATTCTTGATCGTCAGATTCGTAAACTAAGGAACAAAGAAATAGCCTCAGTCAAAGTCCTGTGGAGGAATCAATTCGTTGAAGAAGCCGCATGGGAAGCTGAGGAGGAAATGAAGGCAAAGTATCCGCACATGTTCGTGCCAACTGATGGTGAAAGCACTGAAGGTAAATCCTTTCTCTTCACTAAGCTAAGTGTCCTATTCTTATATCTAACTTACTATTATTGAATTGAGTGTGGGAATGAGTCGTAAGTCTATTCGTGCCTTAATGCCCACCTCCACTCCTCATTCGAGGACGAATGATCCCAAGGGTGAGATGATGTGACGCCCGGTAAATTTACCGAAATGCCCCTAGAGTGAGGGTACGCGCGTAACGCATCTTCCGGGGTTCGTATGGCAAATCCGAGACCGGATTCGTGATCAGCATGAAAAATGGAGTGGGAAAATGGTCCGGATCGAATTTTAGGACGACCCGATCGAAAGATAAATTTTCGATCCAAGTCACAAAACAGTGACTGTCCGCGACAGAGGCGCGACGCGCACCTGCCGCGGAGGGACACTTATATATTTTTCCAGATTTTCGACGGGAGGGAGAAAACTCATTTAAGAATACTTTTTCCAAAAATACACAGTGCGCGATAGGTCCGCGTCGCGGACCGTGTAAATTCCGAACTGAAAATTTCTAATTGATTTGGAGGGGCATTCCGTTCAATCCCTAGCCCCTCCTAAACACTAATACACGGCTAGTAAGGTCCTTTCTACACGAAAAGAGCCTAACAAAACCTATTCTAAGTCCTATTCAAAAATCTACCAAGGCTAGGGCTTGAGGAGAGGAGAGAAAGGCTTGGGGTGAGGAACACGAGAAGAGAATCCTCGACATCACCCGGTTGAACAGTGCATCACAGGTATGTAAGGCTAAACTAAAACATGAGATTGTTATCTCATGTGCCCCATAGAGGTCATAGTTGAATTGATGATTGCAGGGTCTACATGCATGATTTCTTTGATGGATTTTCTTGAAAATTATATTTGAAATTACATGTTTTCTATGTTGATGATCATCATACTATTTGTTCTCTTAAATTGAACACTTTCATGGAATTTGCATAACCCTACATGACTATTTTGAAGAGCATGCATAATGAATTTAAGACTTGAACCTAGAGCCTTGCATTGGGATTGTTGACTGTGATGATGAGTTGATGAAATCTTGATGGTTGTATGAGTCTCTATAAATGAACTCTACCGGTGTGTTTATTCACTTGTTTCCTAATGACTGTTATATACTCTTGGGTCATTGAGGAGATGCTGATGATAGGGTAAAAATCCCTATGAGATGTTTGATGATAGGGTGAAAGTCCCTATGAGATAATTGATGAAAGGGCCAAGGTCCCGGTGAAATATCAGTCGTGGACGGGGAGTGGGTTCCTATGAGACTGGCAGTCATTGACGGGGAGTGAATCCCTATGAGACTGGTTGAGGTTGATTTTATGAGCATTCAGTCGGGAGGAGTATTGAGCACCGAAATGAGCAGGAGTGAGTCTCACTCGAACTCATTAACTACGTCGCCAAACGTAGGAGAGGCTTAAACCATCACATACATACATATGGTTTCCCTCGAGGTTTAACAGTCCCTGAAAGCAATAGAGGATCTGTTCAGTTTGATTCCATGTCGGGTATATTGATATGGGATCCAGTGTTCCTTACCTGGCAAGTTTGGGACCACTGTGGCAACATCAGGGTGATTGTTGTACATTCACTGGCTCATAAGTGAGTGTTGTCGGTTAAGAGAAACTCCCGGGAAAATTCGTACCTTATTCTGAGTCTAGATGAGATGTGATGAGAGGGGGTGAACTCCTCTGAGATGATCCATGTGATGAGTTGAGACTTTGATGAGTCTGAGATAATGATGTGTCACTTGCCCACTCTGTACTCTTTCGCAGACAGGCAAGCTGGCGGTTAATGTGATTATGATGTCTATTTTGACTTGATATTATTTTCCATATTTTCTACCGGTTTCTGTTTCATTCAGCTATTTTACATACCAGTACATTCCAAGTACTGACGTCCACTCTGGACTGCATCGTTTTATGATGTAGAGGCAGGTACTAGAGATCATCAACAGGCGCTCCGTTGAAGATCAGAGATCCGAAGTTGATTTGGTGAGCCTCCCCTACTCCGGAGGAACCATTATTTTATTTCATCATGCTTTAGAGTTAGGATTGGACTATTATCTTGTTTTGTTTTTGGGTAGCCATGGGTCTGTCATTGGCACCACATGATTTAGTG
Source organism: Solanum rostratum (assembly GCA_029948455.1). Taxonomy (NCBI): domain Eukaryota; kingdom Viridiplantae; phylum Streptophyta; class Magnoliopsida; order Solanales; family Solanaceae; genus Solanum; species Solanum rostratum. Next base: position 65,063,841 of record CM057048.1, read on the forward strand.
ATAGAGGCTTCATAGATCGGTGTCGAGCATTGATGTTGATATTGTGAGCTAGTTCTTTCTACTAGCCTTCGTTATTTTGCTTATATTATATTGAGAACTTTAGATGAACTGCGTCCACTGCTTGCATATACTTTCCGCTGATCAGTAGAAGTATGATTGAATGATGTGATGAGACTAGGTGGTTCGCTTGGGGGCTAGCAATAGTCTCCGAGTGCCGGCCACGCCAAGGGTACCCTCCCGGGGCGTGACAGTAGGATTATGCAAGTTCTCATGAAAAAATCTCAATTTAAGAAAACAATTAGTATGATGATCATCAACATAGAAAAACATGTAATTTTAAATAAAATTTTATGAAAATACATCAAGGATTCAAGCATGTAGACTCTTGAACCCTCAACTCATGTATGACCTCTATGGGGAACATGAGAGAACAATCTCATGCTTTTAGTTTAGCCTTACATACCTGGAAAGTTGATATTACAATCGAAATTTGATGAATTACTAGCCTTCTTGGAGAAAATCCTCGATCTCGGTAGTTCTTTTAGAGTGGAAGAACTTGGTAAGACATTGCTAGAAGGGCTTATCTTTAATTCTTGAATGCTGGACTTAGAATCTTTAGAGTTTTTGATGAAGAACCCTAATTCTTGAAAAAGAAGAATCAAGAAATCCTTTCTTTGAATTCTTGAATTCATTTTTCTTGAAACCCTAGGTTATGATTTGAGACTCTATTAAAGATTTATGAGTAGATGAAGAAATTTGGATAGATTGAAATTTATGAAGAATAGCTTACCTTGATGATGAATCTTCGAAGCTATCCCTACTCGATGATTTTCTTGATGATTCTTGAGCGTTTATGTTAGGAGTGAAGGAGAGGGTTTTAATTATGAAAACTCACGTTTTATGCATTTTCGGACCTTAAATAGACCCCCAAAGGTTTTAGAATAAAAATATCTTTAAAATAAAATAAAAGGACGTCATTTAGCTTATCCAGAAAGAATTTGCGATAGGTACGCGACGCGGAGCTGTCATGGATCTTCAGATAGCTCTGCAGGTCTTCAGTAAAATGGTCATAACTTTCTCCTTCAAACTCTGATTAAGGTAACATTAGATGCGTTGGAAAGCTAATGCAAAGATCTTTAATATGATATATTATGGGTCACCTAACTCATTATACCTTAGGAGATATGCGCATTTGAAGTTGACCCTTCTATCAACTCATACGAAAACTTAGTCGGTAGAAATTCTTTGGACTTGACTTGATGTAAAAGATCTCTTATGACTCTAAATGATATCTAATCTATATATTATTAAAAGGAGAGGATAAAGCCACCACATTAAGCCACTTGGCAACTTATACATATGTCATGAGGCATGTTAGGACAATTAGTTTAATTAGTTATTAGTTAATTTAAATTATATTATAAAAACAAAATATAGTCATAAAATCAAAAAAAAAAAGTTATACTAATAAGAATAAAAACTTTAAGTAAAGTTTCATTATATAAATTTATTCTCTGTATTTTTTCTAAATTATATAAAAAAGATTACCACCTAAATATTTTCATATATTTTCTTATAAAAATATAAATTAATATTTAAATTTACATTGATTGCTTTAAAACTGCCCAAAAAAAGATTTGTAAACCAAAACATATAATAATATACTGAAAATCTAAAGAATAAATTTATTATTTATGTTAACATAAAGTATATGTTGATAATACTTTTTAGAAAAGTAAACTTAAACAATACAAAAAATTAACTGCATACCCCCTCCATAGTCTCACTAAATCACAATCACTTATGCACGTTTTTTTTTCATAATTAATTAAAACCACCTAAACAATAAAAAAAATTAACTGCATATCCCCTCCATAGTCCCACTAAATCACAATCACTTATGCACGGTTTTTTTTCATAATTAATTAAAACCTATTTTATTACATGCATTCCGTTGTAAAAAAAAAAACCTTTAAAATAGTAAATATTTACTTTTAACTGCAATAGCAATTTTTTGCACGTCTCTTTCCCCACTAACTCCCAATCACACATGCACATTTATTATTGCATTAATTAAATAGAACATAAACCAAATCACTTAATTAAGAAACTTAACATAGTAAATATCTCTTTTTTTCCCCCAATATCAGTTTTCTCCTTATTTGTAGCAACTAAATATTTTTAATTTTTCTAATTTAAAATTTTAAAATTATACTTATCCAAATCAATATCCTAATCATTTAATATTTTTATGATTTTAATTTTCATGATTTTAACTAACTTTTAATACTCAATTACTAAATATTATATAATACTCACATACTAAATAGTAAAAAAATTAAAATGAAAGAAATATTATTATTACATGTTTAAAATTTCGTATTTCAAAAAATCTAAATACGATTTTTTTAATTATCAGTCAATGTAATAAAATTTAATCTAAATCAAAACATAAAATAATATACAGAAAATATTATGAATTTATTTACTATCTATATCTATTTTTACATTTTATATTTTATTAATAAGAGAAGATAAAGCCTCCACATTTAATCAAGTGGCATTATATGAATAAGCGATTTGGCATTTTATCAAAATAATTACTTAAAGTCAGTTATTAATTACTATTTTAAATTTATTTATATACTTTTTAGAAAAAAAAACGAAATAAAACAAAATACTTAAAAACAATGATTTCTGAAAAAATGGGGTAATTTCTTTTAAGGATTTTCCCCCTATTTTTTCTGATAGACATTTATGATTCCATATATAAAATAAAAGAATTAAATAGACCAAAATAGGAACTTCTAGAAACTTCTACTAAATAACTTAAAAAATAATATATTCATATATTTATATCTATATCTATATCTATATCTATCTATCTATTAATATATATATATATATACATACATACATACATACATATATATATATATATATATATATATAATAGGATTAAATAGTAAATTATTATTTTATATTTCAATATAATACTAATGGTTACAAATAAATTCCTAAAAAGATATCCTAAAAAATAGGTACAATTTATATTGGGAGAATAAAAGTGCTCCTAAATCATAGTACTTTAAAATATAATTTTGTGTAAAAAATAGAAAAGAACCGAAGTCTTTGATAAAAAAAAAATACTCAAAATGATCACAGACAAAATACCTGAATAATTAATTTTTATTTAAATTTCAAAAAATAACTAACCTTATCTTTAGAAAACACCTTATCTCATAACTCACTTCTTTTTTAAAAAAAAAAAAAAGAAAAAATCAAAACTCCTATTCCACACCCTCTAAAACTAATACTTCCAATATGAATTCAAATAGGTGAATAATGAAAATTACCTCCACACATGGGTTTGTTGTACAATCAACATCACAAGTAAAAAAAAAATCCCAATACTTTTCTGGTATTTTAAACACAAAATTTAATAGTTTTGATATGCAGAAAAAAAGCAGAAATTGCTGATACAGAAATGACGAAATGTGAAGATGAAGTAGTTCATGGCAGTGAAAATGCTATTTTGGTTTATGCATTTGCATGTTCATCTCAACTTAGATGTGTGAGGATGCCTCGCACACATAATTTCATCTACGCGTAAGTAACTTTTTGTAATGACCCGTAGGTCATTTTAAAAATAAACACTCTCTTTTATAAAAGATTTTTTCGTAAATTTAAATTGAAAATTCTGATGATTCCGTTGGATCCGAAATATCGATTTTGGTCTAGAAGGACCCTTCATTCAATTTTCAAAGCTTCCAGGTGTGTTTTGGCCCTTTTGATTATTTTTGATACTGGGAATTGGGACCTACATTGGAATAAAATAACCTCCGATGGGAATTTCGACTACACCGTTGAGTTCGAAACATTGTTTCCGATCAAATTTCATATATGGAATGTATTTTTTCGACTCCGGATGAGGCCGGAGCATTGAATTTAAGTTTGAGAGTTTGCTGAAGATGCTGAAGCGGGGATGACGTGGCCCAATTAGGCGCTGCCACGTGGCAGACGCAATATATAAAAAAAAAATGCAGATTTCTTCTCAAACTTTTCTGGGTTTCTCCCAAACTTTAATCCACGATTTCTCCCTCGATTTTGGTCCGATTTGGACGATTCAAAAGGCTAAATCGCGTATTTTTCCGAGAGGAACACCATGGGAGTTTCAGAAATTAATTTTGGTGCGCCGTTCGAGGTAAAATTTGCTGTTTTTCGCTGGTTCGGATGTCTTTTTTTGGAAACTTTAAATATGAGATTTCTACCTCGTTTTAGCTCCGTTTTTTAAACGGTTTTCTCCATTGAATTCCTTATTACTGCGAGAACATTTTTATGTATAAATTTCCAGATTTCTGATGACTTTTTTTTGGTAACGAAATTTTTGGACCATTTTGCCCTTTTCACCGAATTAATTGATTTTAGTGTCCTTAGATTCGTTATGTGATTGTGATGTTATACTTGAATAGATTTTGGTGATTTGGAGTATTGTATAGAGGGAAAAGCTTCGGAATTGACATGATTGGAGACTTTATATAAGGCAAGTGAATTTCTTAACCTTTGTTAAGTATATAGAATCTTGTGCTTCCTATGTGAGGTGTTGATAGTGATTTGGAAATATGAATTTGGTGTTGATGTTATTTTAAAGCTATGTTGTTGTGAAAGGTGCATTGTATTAAAAATTCGGTCATCTCCTCATCATAGTGTAAACCTGTCTATTACATTGATTATGTGGCAAATGTTATGTGAACTGAGAAAGAATAAGACCAAAAAAAAAGATGTACCATTCGAGGGACGGGTCGCACGCCGCGACAGATATTATAAATCGAGGGATGGGTCGCACGCCGCGACAGATATATATATGATTCGAGGGTCGGGTCGCACGCCGCGACGGATGCACGGACTAAGAGTCCCCCATGGGTCCCAGACTGAGAGACAGCGGGTGTGTATCACTAGGTCAGACATGCATCATTCTACTTAACATTGCATTGCATTACACATTCTTATCATTTATGAGCTTGTCGGTGCCTATTTGTGAAACTGGTGAAAGGTGAACCGATTCCTGTGTTGTTGATCTATGAATATTGGTGTGGTTACTGAGTTACATGTTATATACATTATGAACTAATTTGTTGGACCGATGTTATGTGTGTTGCAGTTGTAGAGGTTCTGGCGTGGAGTTAGGAGTACTTGTATTCTGTATTCCTTAATTTTGCATTTAGTAGTTCACTTGTTGGGTACCGTGTGTTTGGTACTCACCCCTTGCTACCACAATTTTATTTTTGTAGGTTTTGAGCCCGGACTGTGAGTAGTATTTTTCTTGATCATCCGAGGCTTCTCAGGAGATTTAGAGAGGTAGTTGCTGTCATCTAGCTGACTCTCTTATCCTGTTTCCTTTCTGCTTTGTTCTATTTGAGAAGAAAGACAGTTTCAGACTTTGTAATTCTTTGGATTTCTGTATGACTAGTGGCTTGTACACGTGACAACCAATCCTTGGGTGGTATTTAAGTTTTGTGAAGATTTCTCTATTTAAGTTATCTATTTTATTTAGTACTTCCGCACGTTATTTCGATATTCTTGTTGGGTTTAGGCTGACTTGTCTTGATGGGTTAAGACGAGTGCCATCACGCCCATTTTCAGGTCGTGACAGATGGTATCAGAGCCCCAGGTTCATAGGTCTCACGTGTGTACAAGCCGAGTCTAGTAGAGTCTCGAGGATCGGTATGGAGACGTCTATACTTATCTTCGAGAGGCTATGAAGACTGTTAGGAAACTTCCTTTTGTTTATTCCTTCTCCATCGTGCGTCCCTGATTCAGTGTGATTCTTGTCATTTTATTCATTCTCTCATCTATAGAGATGATTCGTGCTTGGTTCTTTAAATGAGTAGTTAGTGAGTTATACATGACTTGAATGTTAGATCTAGTATTAATGTCTAAGTGACATACTTGTAAAAATGATGTGTGGTTAGATTTAAAAGATTCAATTATTAGAAGAGGGTGAGTAAGGTGATGACTCAATAATACACTTGAGGATATTTGAGTGATAAGGTCAAACAATGGATTGAGGGATTTTATGAATGTGTTATGATTTTCGGGGTTAGTTATCCAGAAACCCAAACAGTATTAATGTGGTGTATATAATATCAAAAATGGTTCAACAATTTAAGGTGAATGGATTGTTTAGATAATGATAAGAATGATCATGTGCCAATTGAGGTCAGAATCTCTATTATGGTTTCATAAATCGAGTGGATATCAAGGAGGGTCATGATACGACTATCACCACGATACCAATGCTTACTTGGTTAGAGTTATGAAGTGTGTTACTTTTTCTAGCGATTGAATTTATGAAAAAAAAAAATGTGCAGTACTTAGGATAGAGTCATGATGGATTGGATAATATTTTGCAGCTACTTGATGGGTAGAAATATGCAGGCGAGTTTGGTACTACTTTTCTGATAGGTATGATGTGTTCTAGTGGTGGATCTAATGGACTTTCACAATATAGTATTAGTGGTATATGAAAACGGATATGTCAATTGTCAAGCGTGAATACAAACTATTTTAGAAATTATTAGTGTATCATGAACTCATTTAATAAGGTTTAATGTCGTATTCATATTCAAGAAATCAACTAGTTTGCTACTCTGGATGCTTGCGTTAAGTATTAATTATAAAAAAAAAATTAGTGGTGAATCTTTGGTATAATTAATGTATTTAAGTTGTGAGGAGTATTCGGGGGATTCCAAATGAGGACTATTACTCCATAATAAGATCCAAGGGAGTTAGTTCTTTATATTTGACCGATATAGTTTTGGTGTCATATCAATGATGAGGATAACCTTGAGGAGATGGCAATGGCTATAGAGCATAATGGTAATAAAAGTTAGTGATGGATTATGATCAAAATGCAATCATATGATGAGAATTTTTGATTGAGTGAATTCAGTATGGCACACACAATCCGCAGGTATCAAAAGTTACGTTTGCTACTATTTGATGAGTAACGTAATCATAAGAAAGATGTAAAATGTGTGGAGATACTGCTTCGATAGAATTGAAATGAGCTAGATTCATAAATGAATAAATTAGTGAGATGTAGGGATATTCACTTTGATGGTAAAGGCAAAAAAAAAAAAAAACTTTCGAGAGAGTAGAGAGTTGAATTTAAAACCACCCCAGTTTTATTTATTTTGCTTTAGTTATGGTGATGGTATTAAGTATCATTGGTCTTGGCTAGGAAACTATTGTTTGAGGAAAAAAAAATCTACAATGTTGGGCTTGAATATGGTGATAATCTCTTTTGTAATTTTGAGTATGGTAATTAGTATATTGAATTTTTTTTTTTTATAAAGGATATGGTAGGTTAGATAAAGAGGGGATCAATCATAAGTTAAGATATATGAATTCATAAAGATCTCAAGCTATGAGCTAATACCGACAGATAAAGAAATTGGAGTACAAGTTAGAATAAAGATTCAAGTTTTTAATTGTTAGTATATTTTTGGTAGTATATATATTCTGCCAAGATATTTATTGATAAGATAAGAACTAATGGATAGCAATGAGTGATCAACATTTGGAAGAACCTGCATGTGATTTGTAGGGGTGGGTCCGTAAAACCGAAAACCGAAAACCGAATCGAAACCGACCGAAAAAAATCAAAAAAAAAAACCGCACCGTAGAAAACCGAAACCGAACACGAAGAACCGAACCGAACCGATTCTGTGCGGTTCGGTTTCGGTTTTAGTCTAAAAAAACCGAACCGTGCCAAAAAAACCGAACCAGTATATATAAAACAAAAAAAAACCCCTAAAACATCTCTAATCATCCCTTATTCCCATTTCCCCCAAATCAGAATCGAAATTTCCCAATCCCACCGCCGTGACGCCGTCCGCCGCAGCCCCCCACTCCGCCACCCAGTCGCCCCCCCCCACAGCCCGCCACCGCCTGACCGCCAGCCCTTACCCCTAAACCCCGCGAGCCCGCCGCACGCACTCCCCTGTGGCCCTGTCCGCCAGACGACCGCGACTCCCGCAGTAGCGCAGCAGCACTGCTGTTGTTCAGCAGCCTGCAAAGTGCAACCAGCACTCACGGTCTCACGCAACACTCTCGTCTCTCGCACTCCGCAGGTTTAACTCCCGCAGTTTATTCATAATTTATTTTCTGTTTACAAAGATGATAAGTAGCACAAGTATTAACTAATTCAAATATGCATTATTCTGAAAATTTTTAATTTATTAACCTAATAGTGAATTAACGCAAATTTTTTTTTAAAAAAAAGGAAAGGTTCATGTAATTAATCCTATACATAGTGCATTACTTGTCCCAGAGCTTGTCCAAAAATCACATTGTATTGTATATAAAAAGTTTATAGAATCTTTAATATGGGTTCTTGCGGGAACTGTATATATGGAATCTTTAATTGGCGTGACTTGTACAGAAAAGAGAGAAGAGAAGGTGGTTATTCAGAAAACAGAAACATTAATATATCTGTTGGTATTGCAGTTGATAGATGCTAATAGTGCAAATTACTGTAAAACAATAAAAACACGTGATGTGCAAAAATTGATATTTGATTCATTTCCCATTGTAGAGTAATATCTAATGGTAAATTGATGCTCATATGCCCAAAATTTTGAGAAAGCATTAATTCATTGTGATTGTAGAGGATTAGTAAGATATATAAACTATTAGAGGCAATTCTAATTATGCTTTCTTGTCATATAGTTGTTTAAGAAAATAAAGATAAACAACAAGACTATTACTGGATTTTATTGTTGATACTTGGATGTCTTGCTAGATTGAGATCCCTGATGGTTGTCTTGCTAGATTGAGATGACCAAATCAATTTTTCTTTGAGTCTGATTACAAATTTTTGAGTGAGAGTTTTGGACTAGGAAAAAAGTATATAAATTGTTAATTTCTCTTTGATGTTCTCTACACCATCAGGTACTTATCTTTTCAAAAACAAAATTCTTAGTTACTAATTTTCAAATTTATTTTTTAAAATTTGAAATAACTTCCATAAACTCATATAAGCTAGATTCTCAGTCAAAATATTCTCTCCATGTTTTCTTTTTGCTTATCTTTTTAACTCCGTATTCATCTCTCTTTAATGTGATAATTGAATTTTGTTATATGAATAGGAATCATGAAGAGGCATTTATCTTCAACATCATCCGCGAAGCCTAAAGTCCCCAAAGCTACTTCTTCTCATTGTCAGGTTATCATCTATTTAATTTAATTTGCTTTCTCTTAAGATTGTAATGTCCTAAATTGCTAACAAAATTTCATTTACCTTGCATATTATTCTTGCAGATGCAGACAGATTCACTAAACACAAGTGAAATACCATCTTTTCAAGCATCAACGACAAGTGATAGTAATGTGGAATGTACAGCGGGCAGTGAAAATTCAGATGACACAACAAAGTTGGGTGGAATGACAGAAGAAGAGTACTTGGCAGCTTTGAAAGCTAAAGAAAGAGCCGATATTTGGGAGCATTTTACTCGAAAGTTTGTGTCAGGTAAACTTAGAGCGTTCTGTAATTATTGCAAGCATAAACATTTTGCTGCTCACCCCAAAATGAATGGTACAACTGCTTTGAAAACTCATATTGACAAATGTAGAGAGTACCCACCGAATAAAGATTTGTGGAATCAAAAACAAAAAATATTGACTTCTGAAAAATCAAAAGATTTGGTGGTAAGGGGAAGTACTCAAGATGAAATCACTAAAGCTTGTGTCCAAATGATAATTCTAGATGAGTTACCTTTTAGTTTTGTGGAAGGAGAAGGTTTTCGATATTTTTGCAGAGTTGCATCCCCCCATTGGAGAGTGCCAAGTCGTAAGACTATGGCGAAAGATGTGCTTAACTTATTTTACGTTGAGAAAAGTAAACTGAAGAATGATTTGAATGGATATAGGGTGTCTCTTACAACTGATACATGGACGTCTATTCAAAATATCAATTACATGGTTATTACTGCACACTTCATTGATAAGAATTGGAATTTGCATAAAAGAATTTTAAACTTTTGTGTGATTCCTAACCACAGCGGGGATTCAATCGCAAGACTTTTAGAAGAGTGTTTGTTAGAATGGGGAATTGAAAAAATTTTGACTGTTACGGTTGATAATGCATCTTCAAATGATTCTGGCATAAAAGAACTCATTAAAAAAATAAGTTCTTGGAAAATTAACAATGCACTTTTGCATAATGGTAAGAATTTGCATATGAGATGTGTGGCACATATTTTGAATCTGATTGTGAATGATGGCTTGGGGTTATTGAATAAGTCAATTCAAAGCATTCGTAATGCTGTTAGATACACAAGATCATCACCTCAAAGATTAGAGATGTTTAAAGTTTGTGTGGAGAAAGTTAAAGTTGAGAGCAAGGGACTTGTGATAATGGATGTTCCAACTAGGTGGAACTCTACATTTTTAATGCTACAATCTTCTTTGAAGTTTCGTAAAGCTTTTGACAGATTGAAAGAGGATGATGGCTACTACATGGGATATTTTAAAAGTGACAATCAAGACAAGGCAAGGGAAGGACCACCTTCTACTGATGATTGGGAAAAAGCTGAGGTATTTGCACATTATTTAAGACCTTTTTATGATGTTACATTAAGAGTGTGTTGTTCAAATACTCCAACAATTCAAAACCTCTTGGGTGATTTGGTTAAAATTGGAGGTGTCATGAAAGAACCTGAAAGCACACTTTTATCTTTTATTGCAACACCCATGCAAGCTAAATATGACAAGTATTGGGGGGATATCACCAAGGTGAATGACTATATTTTGGTTGGAATGGTTCTTGACCCACGTTATAAATTTGAGAAACTTGGTGATTATTTAGAGTTGATTTATGGGGAGTTTGATAAAAGGGTTGAAGACACCATTTTTGAGGTGAAAGAGTTTTTGCTTTCTCTACATAATATATATGCATCAAGTGGATCTTTCTCTTCCGACACAACTCAAATGAATACTTGTAGTGGTGTTGACAAGTCTCCAATACAACATGAGGTAACTTCTATTTTATCAATGACACAAGTTGAGAGGAAGTTAATGGAAAAGGAGCAAAAAAGGAGAGAACAAAAAGCTAGTGTTGTAAGCAATGATGTGGATAGATATATTTTAGATGCAATTGAAGGGGATGATAACTCAAGCTTTGATATTCTGAATTGGTGGAGAGTGAACGGGGTCTCTAAATACCCAATTTTGGCATGCATTGCAAGAGATATTTTAGCGATTCCTGTATACACAATTGCTTCTGAATCATGTTTTAGCACTAGTGGACGGGTGATTGATCCATTTCGTAGCTCATTGAGTCCCAAAATGGTGGAGGCCTTAATTTGCACACAAAATTGGCTTCGAAGTACTAACGTTGCTTTACATCATGAGCCAACAATTGAAGAAATGGAATTTTATGAAGAACTTGAGAAAGGTGAGAAGTATTAATCTTTTTAAGTTAATTTCTTTATTCTATTGTTTATTCTTTTATTTTTTTATTCGTTAATTTGCTAATAGATTTTGATTCGTTCTAAATCTTTTTCTTTAGAAATTGCAAATGGTGGTGGAGTTGAAGGGTCTAAATTGCCTCCAAGAGTTCCAAGATGAAGAAAAAGTTTGCTAATTCGGGTTAGTTTCATCAATTGGACTTTGGAGGTTGCTTACTTGCTTTTGATTTGTGGACTTGCTGATTTTGATTCCACCTTTCTTCTCTTGATGCATTGTATAATTGTACTGTTTGTGACTTTGTGTAGCAAAGTTCCAGTTGCTGGTTTGGCAGTTTGCTGTTTCAGTTTTTGCTGGTTTGGCAGCTTGCTGTTTCAAAGAGTTCCAGTTTGCTCTTTGCTGTTTCAGTTTTTGCTGATCAAAATTCAAAGCTTCCATTTTGCTGTTTCAGATTTTGAAATTTGAATTGCTTTTAATTTCACTTTCCTTCATTTCTTACTTCTAATAGATGGTTTTGGAGATATTGTTTGTAGACAATATGAGGAAATTGAGCATTGTAATTCTATCAGACCTGCTACATTTGAAGCTAGATTATAAAGCTGTTTTCTGTCGAAACATTAACATTATAAAGCTGCATGTTGTTCATCTGTTATACTCCTTGCTGTTTGTAGACAATATTGTGAGGGTGGAAACATTCTAACCATGACTGTGAATTCCTTTTAATTACAAAAACCGAAAAATCGAAAAAAAACCGAAGATTGAACCGAAAAAAACCGAACCGAAAATCGATTGGTTTACTTTTTTGGGGGGCAAAACCGAACCGAACCGAACCGCCAAATGACATTCCGTTCCGTCTTTGGTTTTAGGGAAAAACCGAACCGCAAAAACCGAACCCACCCCTAGTGATTTGGGTCATAAATTTAGTTATTTTTTTTAATTGTTGAAGGACCTAAAGAAGTGCTCCACTTAAAATTTTAGCTTAGGACATGAGGGAAAATATCATGTGTTGTTGGTCAGAGAGTAAAGTTGATAAGTGAGTTAGTGAAGGAATGAGAATTTAATATATTGAAGAGTTCAAGATATCTGGAATTTATGTCATAAGAAGAATTTAAGGAAGTGAAGGAATAAGATCTCATGTATAGACCCTTGGTTCGAAATTAAAGGTTTTACTTATTTTGCCTTTGAGCTCAAACGTGATAACGCAATGCGTACTTGTTCACCACAGATTTTCCAGGATATACTCGTGACTTTTATGAAGACTAAGTTTCGAATTCGAGTGACAAATAATGTTGTTTGAAGTATGCTACATTTTTATATTGGTCTAGATTGTCCAACTATGATAAATGACTTATGAGGGCGTTGCGATATAACCCTATAGCTCTACACGCTTATTGAAGATATTGAGGGGGTTGAAATTACGTTATTAATGGGACTACATAGATTATTGTGAGGCGTTACATAGACATTTGATGTTGACTAGAGGTTATGTACTTATGGTATGCAGAATGATCAAGGTGATTGAATTTCTCTAAGTTTTGGAATGAGGTATATGATGATTTGAATGGTAGTTGAAATTCGGGATGTGAAAAATTGCATGAAATTGACTTTAGAATTAAGTAACCTTACCTCGATGAGAAAAGTACTATCAAATTTAAAATTTACGTTATCAGCTTTGTGTGTGGTTTGTGTAAAAAAAAATACTTATATAAAAAGAGAGAAAATCATAATATGAAATATTTGAAGGCGATAATGTGTAGCTAAGAAGACTTTAATACTAGTAACAATTTGAGAGAATGGTAAATGACAATGATGGCTATGATATTATGTTAGTATTGAGAGCATTGCTTTTGATGCAGTGTTGTGAGGAATATGTAGAGTCTGATAATTAAGTATGTGTACGATTGTATGGGACCAGACAAGTTGATTATGCGCAGCTAAAGATGGAATTAAAAAAAAAAGATAGGGTCAGATGAATGAAAAAGTTTGATAAGGGCACTATGAAAGGAGTATCTTGTGTTATTCGACCTTCATTCCGTGCATTTTGGTGTGGCTACCGTGTCTTCACTTTGGTAGATGGATCCTTAGTGGTGGATCGGGTGAACCGATCCTGCAATTTTCTCTTAGTAAGATAGGATGCTTGTGCGGACTCGATTATTTCAATTTCGACATATTTAGTATTATTTGGGACAGTTGAAGTATACAAGTGATTCTACACACAAAACTTTGGTTAGGTGAATTATAAAAGAGCTACCATAAATATTTATAGTTGTCCAGTAGTTTTAAGGCTCATCTTATCGTTGAGGTTATGTTCTGGCTATGCATGATTGGATATGAGGCCTGTTGGGTCTAGCTCTATCACTCTTAAGGGTTATTTATAGTCACGACTATTGATCTAGTATTTTCGATAGTGTTGTTAGAGAATCTGTTTATTTTGGTGTATTGTTCGCTAAGTGGTTACTTAAACCATTTTCTCCATTGAGTCAGAAAAATCCGATTCTCTATGGTGAGTGTTCAATGTCTAAAAGTCGAATTTTATAACTTAAGATCGTGGAAAGATTTAACTGTGGGAATGAAATCTTAACAAATCTATGAGGGTGGTGCATTAGAAGTGTGAGATGGTTGATTTTGGTTTGCTTTTGATTATGGCTGGTATTTATTTAGAATTTTATCATGATTATGTGAGAAAAGATTTATTGAGTTATGGACTAGTGGGTGGTTATTCATATCGAATTCATGAGTTAGCCTATGGCTTGAAAATCACCACCGAATTGTAAATCTATCAAGGTTAGATTCAATAAAAAAAAAAAACCAGTTCTTAATAGTGAATTTTGGTGGCATGGTCTTAAGGAGGAGCTTACTTGGAGAGATAAATACTGACTTTGGAAGATCATAACTTAGAATTTTAGTAATATCAATTATTCTTCCTTCTCCTTCTTATGTTCGAGGACGAACATGATTTTTAGTGGTGGATAATGTAATGACCCGTTAGGTCATTTTAAAAATAAACACTCTCTCTTTTATAAAAGATTTTTTCGTAAATTTAAATTGAAAATTCTGATGATTCTGTTGGATCCGAAATATCGATTTTGGTCTAGAAGGACCCTTCATTCAATTTTCAAAGCTTCCAGGTGTGTTTTGGCCCTTTTGATTATTTTTGATACTGGGAATTGGGACCTACATTGGAATAAAATAACCTCCGATGGGAATTTCGACTACACCGTTGAGTTCGAAACATTGTTTCCGATCAAATTTCATATATGGAATGTATTTTTCCGACTCTGGATGAGGCCGGAGCATTGAATTTAAGTTTGAAAGTTTGCTGAAGATGCTGAAGCGGGGATGACGTGGCCCAATTAGGCGCTGCCACGTGGCAGACGCAATATATAAAAAAAAAATGCAGATTTCTTCTCAAACTTTTCTGGGTTTCTCCCAAACTTTAGTCCACGATTTCTCCCTCGATTTTGGTCCGATTTGGGCGATTCAAAAGGCTAAATCACGTATTTTTCCGAGAGGAACACCATGGGAGTTTCAGAAATTAATTTTGGTGCGCCGTTCGAGGTAAAATTTGCTGTTTTTCGCTGGTTCGGATGTCTTTTTTTGGAAACTTTAAATATGAGATTTCTACCTCGTTTTAGCTCCATTTTTGAAACGGTTTTCTCCATTGAATTCCTTATTACTGGGAGAACATTTTTATGTATAAATTTCCAGATTTCTGATGACTTTTTTTTGGTGACGAAATTTTTGGACCATTTTGCCCTTTTCACCGAATTAATTGATTTTAGTGTCCTTAGATTCGTTATGTGATTGTGATGTTATACTTGAATAGATTTTGGTGATTTGGAGTATTGTAGAGAGGGAAAAGCTTCGGAATTGACATGATTGGAGACTTTATATAAGGCAAGTGAATTTCTTAACCTTTGTTAAGTATATAGAATCTTGTGCTTCCTATGTGAGGTGTTGATAGTGATTTGGAAATATGAATTTGGTGTTGATGTTATTTTAAAGCTATGTTGTTGTGAAAGGTGCATTGTATTAAAAATTCGGTCATCTCCTCATCATAGTGTAAACCTGTCTATTACATTGATTATGTGGCAAATGTTATGTGAACTGAGAAAGAATAAGACCAAAAAAAAAGATGTACCATTCGAGGGACGGGTCGCACGCCGCGACAGATATTATAAATCGAGGGACGGGTCGCACGCCGCGACAGATATATATATGATTCGAGGGTCGGGTCGCACGCCGCGACGGATGCACGGACTAAGAGTCCCCCATGGGTCCCAGACTGAGAGACAGCGGGTGTGTATCACTAGGTCAGACATGCATCATTCTACTTAACATTGCATTGCATTACACATTCTTATCATTTATGAGCTTGTCGGTGCCTATTTGTGAAACTGGTGATAGGTGAACCGATTCCTGTGTTGTTGATCTATGAATATTGGTGTGGTTACTGAGTTACATGTTATATACATTATGAACTAATTTGTTGGACCGATGTTATGTGTGTTGCAGTTGTAGAGGTTCTGGCGTGGAGTTAGGAGTACTTGTATTCTGTATTCCTTAATTTTGCGTTTAGTAGTTCACTTGTTGGGTACCGTGTGTTTGGTACTCACCCCTTGCTACCATAATTTTATTTTTGTAGGTTTTGAGCCCGGACTGTGAGTAGTATTTTCTTGATCATCCGAGGCTTCTCAGGAGATTTAGAGAGGTAGCTGCTGTCATCTAGCTGACTCTCTTATCCTGTTTCCTTTCTGCTTTGTTCTATTTGAGAAGAAAGACAGTTTCAGACTTTGTAATTCTTTGGATTTCTGTATGACTAGTGGCTTGTACACGTGACAACCAATCCTTGGGTGGTATTTAAGTTTTGTGAAGATTTCTCTATTTAAGTTATCTATTTTATTTAGTACTTCCGCACGTTATTTCGATATTCTTGTTGGGTTTAGGCTGACTTGTCTTGATGGGTTAAGACGAGTGTCATCACGCCCATTTTCGGGTCGTGACACTTTTTAATTCTTCATCATTTGTTAGTCGGTCGTGCTTATTTATCATTATGATAACAATTAAAAAGCTAAAGGTATATGTGAAATAACAAAATCACGATAAAATTTATAATTGAAGTTAAAAGTTTTACTATATAATGCCACAAAATCTACTACGTTTATGTGGTTATTGTCGAAGCATTATGTTTCTATTTCATGTATATAAAATTATATAAATTATATAAATTTGTATTTTTAAAATGGAGTTTTGCTTTATTATATTTCGTGGCCTTTAAGAAGTATTGTTGTGGAAAGTAGGTTGTGTTAAGAAATGTTATTTATGTTTTTCTATCTTTTCTGTAAAGATTCATAAAACTATTATATGACTTATAGAATTTTTTTTTATTATAACATTTTTGAATTTATAACTTATGACTTAAGTGAAGAGTGTCAAGATTGGATTTCTATTAAGTTATTGCATCGTGGAAAACAAAAATCCCTTTATTAAAAATTTCATAATTTGTAATTATATTGAATTAGAAAAACAAAAAAACTTAAAAATTAATTTTATCAAATAATTACTTAAAATTATATTGATATAACCATTTTAAAAGCTTATTTGAATACAAACATTTAAAATTTAAATTTCAATGATCTGTTTTAAAATGAATTTTTTTAAAAACTTTACATTCTTTATATCATAATAATCTCATTTACATACTTTCACATTCCAACCCCCATTACTCATTTTTTCGTATTTTTAGAAACAGTTAAAATTAGATTTCTCATTTTTATAACTGTTTTTCCTTACTATAAAAAAATGTCATTTATCTTTAAAAAAAATTACAAAATAAAAAAAATACTTAAGAATTATCCATATTATTAAAAAAAAAAGTTTCCAAATAAATAGGGATTTTAAAAGTTCCCATTGCAATCCTACTTCTAACTAAATTGAAAAAGATTTAAGGAAAAAAAATAATAAAAAAGTCACAATTTAACTAATGAATTAGTTTTTATGTTTTACAAAAAAACACATAAACAAGTAAATAGTGAATTTAAAACTTCCCATTACAATCCTACTAAAACAAATTAAAATAAATAACAATTTACGGTTTCAGGAGTTACAATTTAAATAAATAATTAATTAATATTTATTTTGAAGACTAAAAAACATGTGTCCGAGTTAATAGAAAGTTTTAACACTTCCCGTTACGAAACAAATTGTAAAAGTTTCAAAGCGATTAAAAAAATAGACAATTTTAAAAATGAATTTTCTTTTTAAATATAAAGTGATTAGATAAGTTAGTTATTATTCAAAAAATATAAAATTTAATATTACATAATCAAGAATTATCCTTTTCTTAATACAAAAAAGAGATGTGTTCGAAGTAAATTGGGAATTTAAAACTTCCCATTACAATCCTACTTCTAAAAAAATTGAATAAGTTTTAAGGTAAAAAAATAAATAAATCAAAAGTCACAATTTATATAATGAATTGATTTTTATGTTTAAAAAAAACATGTTGCAAATAATAGTGAGTTTTAAAAACAAATTGAAAAAAGTCAAATAAATAAATATTTATGGTTTCAAAAGAAACATTTTTAAAAAAATGAATTAATTAATTTTTATTTTTTAAAAATAAAAATAATAGGAAGTATTTCTATCACGAAACAAATTAAAAAGATTTCAAAATGATAAGAAAAATGATTTGTATAGTTACAATTTATAAAATGGATTTATCTATTTAAAAATAAAATATATTATTCAAAAAATAGAGGAGAAAAATCTTTTGAAAATTATATTAAAAATATTTTTGCAACATCATAAGGAAAATACTTTTATAAAATATATTGAAGATACCTTCAAGACATAATTATCTATTTCTATCTAATTTTGTCATTTATTACAATAATAAATGCATCATCTATGAAAGTCTTTTCTCTTTCTAGAGGATATCTTTATATATATCATCGTACATAAATATAATTAATACAATTATATTTAATTTATTTATGTAGACATAGATCTAAGTCATTTATTGACAAATTATCTACAAAAAATTAAGTTTAAACATGGTTGATATAATTTCCTTTTTACATTGGTTTTGAGAGTTTATTTAAATTCTATATAATAAAGATGTCTGAATACTATGATATGCTCTTTATTTTTATAATTTAATCATGATATTCTAACATAAGTTGAGAATGTACTATGCTTAGGCTTCACATAATTATATTTTTCTTGATCATAAATTTAGGTCATCATTAGATCACTTAGAGGTATTTTATTGCATAACTAATGTTTATAAAGAAAGTATTGATGTTATCAATGTCTTTAGTATTTATTTATGAACATTTTTATAAATTTTATATACTCAAAATTTTCCGCGCATCGCGCGGGCACTTATACTAGTATACTTTAAATACTTAGGAATTGATCCTATCATGTATATACATCCTAAAAGTCATTGGTCCATATAACTTTTATAAAATCTTACATTAGAACTGCGACCTTTTATCATCTCCAATTCTATTCCCACACTAAGAAATTGTCTTTAACGTTTGTGCTCAATTAGGAATCATCAACTAAAATCCTATATCATATGAAGGATGATTCGGTCTTAGCTAGAAAAACATTGGGGTGTTACAGTTTGGCAACGTAGTTTGACGAGTTCAAGTCAAACTAACTCTCACTCTTTCGTTGCTCGATACTTCTCCCATGACTCAATGCTCATAAAACTTCCACCTCAATCAATCTCATAGGGACTCAAACCCCATCATCAATCGATATCTGAAAGGGACTCGAACCCTGTCATCATTCAACTCATAGGGACTCTAACTATAACACCGATAAATTACCAAAATACCCCTAGGGAAGAGGTGTGTGCAAAACGCGTCTTTCGATGCTTAGATTGAAAATTCGAGAGCGGA
Source organism: Solanum rostratum (assembly GCA_029948455.1). Classification (NCBI taxonomy): domain Eukaryota; kingdom Viridiplantae; phylum Streptophyta; class Magnoliopsida; order Solanales; family Solanaceae; genus Solanum; species Solanum rostratum. The sequence goes on from CM057048.1 coordinate 65,083,223, forward strand.
TTCGTGATTAACACGGAAAATTGAGTGGGAGGAGGGTCTCGATCGATTTTTAGAGCGACCGAGTCAAAAGATAATTTTTCGTTCCAAAACGAAAAACAGTGTGTATTCGCGATAGGGCTGCCCGCGGACCTATCGCAGACCCACACTTATCTTTTTCTGTGATTTTTCGACGGAGTTGAGTTTTTTGAAATTACACTATCCGCGATAGATCCGCGTCGCGGACTGTGTTATTTCAAGTCTGGGAAATATTTTCTTAAAATTTCGAGGGGCATTCTAGTCCATTCCTATACTTTCTAAACCTCCCATACGACGAATAAAGGTCATTTTTCTGAGAAACGAGTTCCAAAAACCCATCCAAAAACATTCTATGTAGAAAAGTCACTAAGCCAGGGCTTGAGGGAAGTAGAGATTGAGGAATTCAAGAGGAGTTTGTGCAAGAAAGTGTTTTAGCAATCATCCCAAGTATGTAAGGCTAACCTAAAGCATGAGATTATTCTCCCATGTGGCCTTTTGAGTAAATTGAGTTGTGTATTGACTGTAATGAGGTTGATGTGAAGATTGTTGAGCATTACACTGAATTTTACTTAATGCATATATTTTACACGAATTGATGATCATCATAAACATAATTTGTCGCATAATTCATTTCATGAGTGATGTTTTATTTACACAAAACCCTATGATTAATTTATTTAAAAGTGTAAGAATGAATTAGGGAGATGAGTCTAGAGCCTTAATGAGAATGATGTTTGTGATGTTGTGATTGTGTTTCACATTTGATGAGAGTCTTCATGATGATGTTGAAGAGAATGATGTTTCATGATGTCTTAAAACCAAAAGTTATCTAGAAAGGTATCTTGAGTCCATGATGTTGATGTTGATGTTAATGAGGTGAGGTGATGTTGATGTGGAGGTATTACGTCTCTACGGGACTGATGTTGATGTTGAGGTATTATATTATGTCCCTATGGGATTGATGATGATGTACTATGTCCCTATCGGACTGATGAGGTTGATGTTTTATGAGTATGTCGAGTTCTGGGAGGAGTATTGAGCACCGAAATGGGTGAGAGTGAGTCCCACTTGAACCCATTAACTACGTGGCCCGCGTAGGAAGATAGGATTGAACCGCAATGTGGATGACTCCTTTCTTATCCCAATAGAGGACTGAGGTTTTTCTTGTGGATCCACTGAGGTTGATGTCCTTTACCCCGGGCAGGGTACTGGAGGGATGTGGCAATGGCATCGCTTCATTGTATCATCACTGGCTCATAGGTGATGGTTGTCGGTTAGAGAAACTCCCAGCTAGGCTCCCATCGAGGTCTTACTTCGATTGTACTATGATGTTGATGTTGATGTGATGTATTGAGTTGAGTTCCTTGAGTTGAGTCAAGTCGAGTTCCTTTAGTTGAGTTGATGTCAAGTTCCCTTAGTCAAGTTGAGTTGAGCCGAGTTTCCTTCAGGTGAGTTCGATGTATTGATGATGTTGAGATGAGAGGTTGAGGAGTCATTTGTCTATTCTAATCTCTTGCCTTAGATGGACGCATGACTTTCTGATGGAGTATGATGTTGAGTTGATATTTCACCATGCTGTTGTACTTATATTGTTATATTCAGCTATTTTACATGCCAGTACATTCTACGTACTAACGCCATTTGGCGCTGCATCGTTTCATGACACAGATACAGGAATTAGAGGACTTCAGCAGCTGCATCGTTGAGGTCAGAGATTTTCGAGTTCAGTCATTGGTGAGCCTCCTTGTTATCCGGAGGAGACCCTTCTATTTGATATTTTCCATTATTTATTGAGTTGGGTAGCCATGGCATGTCATGGTACCATCTTAGATAGTTGAGTCAGGTTAGAGGCTTTATAGACATGAGTAGAGGTTTGAGGTCGATGGTTTTCCCTTATGAATTGAGTAGTACTTATTATTTACTTATTATCATGATGAGACTGATGATGGCTATTTGGCCCTGTAATTGAGGTAGCTTACTATGTTATTTTCGTTGTGTTAATATTGAATGACTGTCCTTAGAACGAGTGGTTCGCTTAGGGACTAGCAATAGTCTCTAGGTGTTGGCCACGCCTAGGGTACCCTCCCGGGGCGTGACACTAACCCATTCATCACTCAAGCTCGTAGGGACTCTAACCCTCTCATCAATCAATCTCATCAATGACTCAAGATTAGAAAAATTGTTAGGAATCAATCGAACAGAAACATCGGTAGAGGTCATTGGTAGAGACTCGTAAGGCAATCAAATTCTATCAACTTATCATCATTCTCTCATCACAATCAACAATCTCAACTCAAGGCTCTAGACTCAATTCTCAAGTTCACTATGCATGCTTTTTGAATTAGTCATGTAGGGTTATGCATGTTCCTCCTCACTCCTTGAATATACTAGGATGTCGTCGATGAACACAATCACAAACAAATCAAGATATGGCTTGAACACTCTATTCATCAAGTCCTTAAAGGGGGCAGGTGCATTCGTCAACCCGAAGGACATGACCAAGAACTCAAAATGGTCATATCTAGTCCAAAAGGTTGTCTTTGGAATGTCACATTCCCTCACCTTCAACTGGTGGTAGCCAGATCTGAGGTCTATCTTAGAGAAACAAGAGGCTCCCTGAAGTTGGTCAAACAAATCATCTATCCTTGGGAGGGAATACTTGTTCTTTATCGTGACCTTGTTCAGTTGCCTATAATCAAAACACATCCTGAGGGATCCATCTTTCTTTTGCACGAATAGGACAGGAGCACCCCAAGGTGAAACATTTGACCTAATGAAGCCCTTTTCTAGCAAATCTTTTAGTTGCTCTTTCAACTCTTTTAACTCTGCGGGGGCCATGCTATAAGGTGGGATCGAAAAAGGTTGGGTATCAGGAAGAACATCAATCCCAAAGTCAATCTCCCTATCAGGAGGGACTCCGGGCAAATCATCAGGAAACACTTCCAGAAACTCATTAACAATCGGAATTGACTCAAGAGTTGGGGACTCAACAACGTCTGCTTTCACTCGCACAAGATGATAGATGCAACCTTTAGAAATCAGTTTTCTGGCTTTAAGATATGAAATAAACTTTCCTCTAGGGGTAACAGAGTCACCCTTCCTCTCTAGAACCGGTTCATTTGGGAATTAGAACTTAACAGTTTGAGATCTACAATCAATAGAGGCATAACAGGCGTGAAGCCAATCCATGCCAAGGATCAAATCAAAGTCAACCATCTCCAACTCAATCAAATCAACAAGGGTGTCCTTATGATGGATGGACACTACACAAGCTCTATAGACTCTCTCAGCTCGAATAGACTCACCCAGCGGAGTAGAAACATCAAAGGGTTCAAGAAGACTCTCGGGGGTTCTATCAAATTCCACGTAAGGAGATACGAATGACAGTATGGCACCTGGATCTATCAAAACATAACAATCAAAAGTAAGGACTCGTATCATACCCATCACAACGTCTGGGGAGTTCTCTTGATCTTGGCGACTACCCATGGCATACAAGCGATTTGTCGCTCCACCTGTACCTGACGTAGTGGCCCTCTGGTTCCCTCTAACTGGTGAGGCCGATGCAGTGGATTAGGTTCGGCCAGCCCATTGCAGACAGTTTCTCTGATAGTGACCCACTTGGCCACATTTGTAGCACCCATTATCCCCTCCACGACATCTTCCCAGGTGCAACTTGCCACACCTACCACACGGCGGTTTACCCTGTGATCCTTGAGCCACACTAGCTTGCAACTGGGACCCGTGGGCTCTAGCATTCTGGAGATTCTAATCATCCCTGATTCTAGGCGTGGGTGCACTAGCAGATGATGGTAGTGGAAACCGGTTACCACTGCCTTTCCTTCCAACCTCATAGCTAGATGTTTTGGCTTTCTTGCGCCTGAACTCCTCCTTGTCATGTTGCCTCTCCTCATCAGCTTGTTGCACAAATGTCATCAGTCGCCCGATGTCCATATCACTCACAAGCATCGCTCCCCTACCATCCCTCTTGGGTCCTCTATTTAGCCTATCGACATACATTCCCATCCTTCCCCTCATGTCTGCAACCATGTCCGGAGCATGGCGAGATAATTGTGTGAATTTAAAGCCATACTCTTGCACGTTCATAGAGCCCTGTTTTAGATTTAGAAACTCCCTCACCTTAGCTTCTCTTTTCTCCCTTGGGAAGAAGCATCCCAAGAAGGCCTCCTCAAACACTGCCCAAGTGACATGGCGGGGTATCGTCCCTCCTACCCTTCTTCCATTTGTCGAACCACAGCCTGGCCACACCCTTAAGTTGGTAGGCGGCCAGTTCAACCCTATCAGCATCAGCCACGTGCATCACTTGGAACACCTTCTCAAGTTCTTCTACATAGTTCTCGGGGTCTTCAGCAGATGCCGACCCCGTGAACTCAGGCGGGTTCATCCTCAAAAATTCTCGAACTCTAGAGGTGTCATGAGAATCTGTTCCACCTGCGCCTTGCCTCACAGTAGGTGTTGCGATAGCCTGGGCTAAAGTCTGAATAGCCTGGCGCAGCTTGGCATTGGAGACCTCATCTTGAAGGGGTTGCTCAACAAGGACAGCTGGATCCACGGGCCCCTCGGATACTTGGGGTTCAGGTAGATTAACAGCTCGCCTTGTGGGACGTCCCCTTCCTCTGACAGCTCTTCTGGGAGGCATATTATCGATTCTATATGTGTAGAGCATGGATTAGAAGATAGTTCTCATAGAGCTTAACTCTATCGCACGAATTGGAATAAGAAAGAAGTGTAACCATTCCTAATGTCCCATAGCCTCCTGCTTATGAAGTGTGGTCGACAACACACCCATGAATAAGACTCTACTAGACACGGCTTCATAGACTTCCTAGGACACTTGAATTCTGGCTCTGATACCAAGTTTGTCACACCCCGGGAGGGTACCCTTGACGTGGCCCTATTGCTAGTCCCTAAGCGAACCACTTACCTCATCACATCATTCAATCAACTAACTCTAATGAACAGCGGAACAATATAGTAGTAGCAAACACATCTCGTCTAAAGTCTCAAAAGAATATATAAATAATGAAGGCTAGTAGAAAGAACTAGCTCACAATCTCAACATCATTGCTCGACTATCGTCTATGAAGCCTCTATCACTAATCATGTGGTGCCAATAACAAATCCATGGCTACCCAAATCGAACAAAAGAAATAGTCTAATCTAACTCTAAAACATGATGAAATAAAAGAGTGAATTCTCCGGAGTTGGGGAGGCTCACCAATCTCGAATCCTCAACGAAGCGCCTGTCGGCGATCCCTAGTACCTGCCTCTGCATCATAAAATGATGCAGTCCAGCTGAGTGAAGCAGAAACCGGTAGAATAGTATGGAAACAACATCAACTCAAAATAAACATCAAATCACATCATTAATCAAGTGCCTACCTATGCAAGAATACAGAGTAGACAAGTGACCCATCAATAACTCAAAACTCATCAATCATCTCAAAGCTCAATTCAGAGGAGCTCACCTCCTCTCATCTCGCCTCAAAACTCATTTCAGAGGAGCTCACCTCGTCTCATCTCATCTAGACTAAGAGTATGGTAGAGAATTAATGGGAGTTTCTCTTAACTGACAATAATCACTTATGTGCCAGTGATTGTACAACATCCCGCCGGTGTTGCCACGGCTGTTCTGTACTTACCAGGTAGAGAACGAATCAAAACCATAATGGATAAATCCAAGATGGAGACAGAAAACTCAACAAGTCTGCTATTGCTTTCAGGGACATAAACTCAAGAAGAAAACCTATTCTACGCTTGGCGACGTAGTTAATGAGTTCAAGTGGGACTTAGTCTTACCCATTTCGGTGCTCGATACTCCTCTCGACTCAATGCTCATAAAACCTCCATCACAACCAATCTCGTAGGGACTTTAACCTCGTCAATGATCGGTATCTCATAGGGACATTAACCCTATCATTAATCAAGCTCATAGGGACTTTAACCCTCTCATCAATCAAGCTCATAGGGACTTTAACCCTTTCATCAATCAATCTCATCAATGACTCAAGATTTAGAACAATCATTAGGAATCAAGTGAATAGACACATCGATAGAGTTCATTTATAGAGACTCATAAAACAATGAAACTCTATCAACTCATCATCATTCTCTCATCAAAATCACAATCACAATCAACAATCACAATCTTAACTCAAGGCTCTAGACTCAATTCTCAAATTCAATGTGCATGCTTTTTGAATTAGTCATGTAGGGTTATGCAAATTCTCATGAAAATATTCAATTTAAGAAAGCAATTAGTATGATGATCATCAACATAGAAAACATGTAATTAGATATATTTTTCAAGAAAAACCATCAACATAAATCATGCATGTAGACTCTTCAATCATCAATTCATCTATGAATTCTATGGGGCACATGAGAGAACAATCCCATGTTTTAGTTTAGCCTTACATACCTGTGATGCAGCTAACAACCGAGTACGTCAAGGATCTCTTCTCGAATTTCCTCACACAAGCTCTTCTCTCCTCAAGCCCTAGCCTCGTTAGATTAAGGAATAGGACTTAGTATGGGGGTTTTAGACCCTTTTCACGTCAAAACGTCATTATTAGTCATGTTTTAGAGCTTAGGAGGGGTGGGGAATTGACTGGGATGCCCCTTGCAATTATTAAGAATTTTCCAGCTCGAAAAATACACAGTTCGCGATACAGACTGGTCGCGAACAGTGCATTTTCATAAAAGAGTTTTTGTACGAGTTTTCTCCATCCCGTCAAAAATTTTGAAAAACACACAAGTGCCTCTCCGTGACAGGTCCGCGACGCGCCTCTATCGCGGACCGTCACTGTTTTCTAATTTGGATCGAAAATTTATCTTTTGATCGGGTCGCTCTAAAAATTGACCGAGACCATTTTCACACTCAATTTTTCATGCTGATTTCAAATTCGGTCTCAGATTTGTCATACGAGCATCGGAAAATGCGTTACGCGCATACCCTCACTCTAGGGGTATGTTGGTAATTTTATCGGGCGTCACATTTCCATTCCTATGTTGGCACATAGTTCGAGAAAAAGGGGGAGGACCCTTGGGGATAGCCCTGACGCCCCCAATCCATCGGTGCTAAGTCAAACATCCCACATGAATACTTATACATATACGTGCTTTCAAGAGATATAATGTTCATTTCAAATCCGTTCAATGCACAATTGGGCTCAAAAGCCAAATCATGAATAAAAATCACGATACTCATGCAAGGAATAGCTCATTTACATATGCAAGATGGTGCAAGAACCCGAGATGCTCAAAGAGCAATAATCATAAGACATATATGTGATCACATTCATGTCATAACTAATATTGTATCAAAATCATTCCATAAGACGTAATTGGGCTTAACCCATTCAAAATTTCTCACAAAGTTCCATGCATATGAATGCAATGCTATGAATTGGACGTAAATTACATGGGCAATGTATATTCAAGGTTAGATCAATAATACATTTCGAAATTTGGCTGGAAACATAAGTAAAATCAACATTTAAATCGTAGTATGAATTACCCATGCACAAATCAGGTCTTGAAGGGGACATGCACTTTCATGAATTCATTGTCTCAATGCGAACCATTATAGAAGATCTTAAGATAGTTTAAAATCATCAAATAAATACAGCCCACATTTCAATCGGATTAAATAACCAACAATCCTCAAAACCCATTGGTAAAGTAAGCAAAACTTTATGAAACTTAATTGAAAAGTTTTCGGACTCCTTGATTGAAAGGGGTCAAGGATCAATCCCACATACCTTAGTACTAGAGGATGAGCTTGAGAGGAAATTAGCTTGAAGAAGAACCCCAACGGATCCCTAGCTTGAGTCTTCAGAAAGAAGCGGGGGAGGAGGTTTAGGAATTTATTTCTTAGTAGGATAGTGTTCTAAAGAGAATGAATAAAGATGGACTTGCCTCAGCTAATTTAGGGTTTAAGCTAGGCAGAAATGTCTTAAACTCACTTAAAGTGATTCGAATTTATGTAGAACACATTAATGGAACGGGTAGAAAAATGAATCGTCAGGACCACATGGGTGCCTACACGGTCTGTGAGCCGTAACACTAACCAAGAATAGTGCACGTGAGACGGCACTTAAATGGATTCCACGGTGCCAACACTTAGAATATTTTTCAAGGTTAAGGGTCTATATACATGCGACCACACAAACCATGTAACGCCACACGGACCATGCCAAAAGCATAAAATGTCACTTAGGAAAAATTCCGCACGAAAAAGTTACGAGATGTTGATTTCATACTTGGAACAATTTTTTAAGTCGTGAGCTCCATGGTGGGTCACATGGCCCATGACATGCCACACGGCCTGTGTGGGTGGTCGTGTCCCCACACTTGGCTTAAAATTCCCCGTCGAGTCCACGCCATTAAAAATGTGGCGAAGTACCCCTCCACGGGAGGCCACACAGTCCCCGTGGCTTCTCATGGGCCGTGTGGGCCTTCCATAGAGTGACACTGGGTAAAGTTTTTGTTCGGGACAACACTAAGACGTTCGATAAAGCCGTTCGAGAATTCGGGTCCTTATAGTATCCTTGGTGTGGCAGGCACCTAGGGACTATTGCTAGTCCCCAAGCGAACCACTTCGCCTCATCACATTCGTTCAATCAAATAACTCTACTAAACAGCGAAAATTGTAAGTAAATGGGCTCATCTCATTTAACGTCTCGAAATGATATAGATAATAATAAAGCCTAGTAGAAAGAACTAGCTCACAATCTCAACATTGATGTTCAACTGTTGTGACCCAAAAATAGACGTGATGGCACTCATCTTATCCCACCAAGACAAGTTAGCCTAAAACCTAATTATAATGATTAAGTGTGAAAGGATAATAAGAATAATAATTTAACTGAAGATAATAAGTCAACTTAAATAAATATTCCCCCAAAACCTGATTGTCACGTGCACAAATATCTAATGTATTACAATAGATTTGAAAGAAAAGTATAACTCTCAAATGATGTTGTCTCTAAAGTAGAACAAGATCATAAATAGGAGGATGAGGCTCGTTGAGATGACAAATAGCTACCTCACTAATCTCCACAGATAGCCTTGAAAAAAAAGAGTATCACATTGATCTAAGTACATAACCTACAAAAATGTAAAAGCAAGGGGTGAGTACCAACCACACGGTACCCAGCAAGCAAACTCCTAAACGTATGTCAAGTAATAAAGAATACGAGTACGCCTAACTCTCCAACCAAACCTAACAATTCGAAATGTACATAGCATTTAATTCAATAACCACACCAATATTTATAGATCAACAACATAAGGTTAAAGTCCATTTATCACAGGTTCCACAAAAGATACTTACAAGTTCAATAAGATATAGATGTGTAATGTAATGCAATGCAATGCAATGTCAAGTATAATGATGCATATCTGACCTAGTGATACACACCCACTGTCTCTCAGTACGGGACCCATGGGAGACTTTTAGTCCATGCATCTGTTGCAGCGTGCAACACGATCCTCGAATCATAGTATCCACACGACCCTCGAATTATAGTATCCATCGCGGCGTATGACATGACCCTCGAATTATAGTATCTGTCGCGACGTGTGACACGTTCCTCGAAATATTACATCCTCTTAGTTTCTTATTTTTCCTCAGTTCACATAACCTTTGTTACAAACTTGTCTCAGAATCAATGCAATTAGACATGTTCACATACATAATAAAGAGATGACCATTTTTCTAACAATGCACAATTTATGACAATACAACCATGATACAATATCAACAATAAATCAATGAACCTTTCAAATCATTCTCGACATATCTTATATCAATATATAAATAAGTTGTCTTTTTTATCCCCTTCATCATCAGGACTATTCACTAAGAACAAGCCAAACCACCATCATGTCCCATTAATCTCAAACACAAACAACAAGGAAATACACGATTCTATACACTTAACAAGAGTCGAGAAATTCAGTTGCCTCAATTAATCAAACAATCACTTCAGAACTTGAATCTTTTGTAGCGCTTCGGATGATCAAAATCTGGTCAAATACATAATCTACATAAGAATGCAAATCTAATGACGCCCATATTGTTATATTTATTTTTGGATCAAAAAGTCACCTCCGAGCCCTCAAATTCAAATCTGGAATTTTACTTCAAATTATATTTACCCATACTAAATAAACTCATATATTTAGCCTAAACTCAAAAACTCACCTAAATCTATAGTTCAATTCCTAAATTTCAAGCTTAGGGTTAAGTCTAAATTCTTCCAAGTAACATAACTCTAATGGTGTTCATATACTATAATATACACAATATTAATTACTTATACTAATATATTAAAACTTGAAGTATAAAGTTGTAATTAAAAGCACAAAATTTTAACCGAGAATTAACTAGAAACTACAGGCACCACGAGAAGACAAATTGCAGAATTCAAAACTAACCTATCATATTGTAACGCCCGGTAAAATTACCAAAATACCCCTGGAGTGAGGGTATGCGTGTAACGCATCTTCCGATGCTCGTATGGCGAATCCGAGACCGGATTTGTGATCAGCATGGAAAATGGAGTGGGAAAATGGTCTCAGTCGAATTTTAGAGCAACCCGATCGAAAGATAAATTTTCGGATCAAGTCACAAAACAGTGGTTGTCCGCGACGGAGGCGCGTCGCAGACCTGACGCGGAGTGGCACTTGTGTGTTTTCCAAAATTTTCGACGGGATGGAGAGAACTCGTACAAAAGCACTTTCCAAAATTACATAGTACGCGATAGGTCCGCGTCGCGGACCGTGTGTTTTCCGAACTGCAAATTCCTAATTTAATTCTAGGGGCATTCTAGTCAATCCCTAGTCCCTCTTAAACACTGGTACACGACTAATTAAGTCATTTTCAACCAGAAAAGGGTCTAAAACCTCATTCTAAGTCCTATCCCTTAGAAACTAACAAGGCTAGGGCTTGAGGAGAGGAGAGAAGAGCTTGTGGGAAGAATTCGAGCGGAGACCCCGAAAGTACTCGATTGCTAACGGCATCACAGGTATGTAAGGCTAAACTAAAACATGGGATTGTCCTTTCATGTGCCCCATAGAGGTCATAGATGAGTTGATGATTGAAGGGTCTACATGCATGATTCCTTTGATGTTTTTTCATAAAATTATAATTGAAACTATATGTTTTCTATGTTGATGAATCATCATACTATTGGTTTTCTTAAGTTGAATATTATCATGAGAATTTGCATAACCCTACATGATTTATTTTGAAAAGCATGGATAATGAACTTGAGGATTGAGTCTAGAGCCTTGGATTGTGATTGTGATTGTGATGATAGAATGATGAGTCTAGAGCCTTGAGTTAAGATTGTGATTGTTGAATTGTGATTGTGATTGTGATGAGAGAATGATGATGAGTTGATAGAGTTTGATTGTCTTATGAGTCTCTATAAATGAACTCTACCGATGTGTCTATTCATTTAATTCCTAATGATTGTTCTAATCTTGAGTCATTGATGAGATTGATTAATGAGAGGGTTAAAGTCCCTATGAGTTTGATTGATGATAGGGTTAGAGTCCCTATGAGATACCGATCGTTGACGGGATTAAAGTCCCTACGAGATTGGTTTGATTGGATTGATGATTTTATGAGCATTGAGTCGGGAGGAGTATCGAGCACCGAAATGGAAAAGAGTGAGTCCCACTCGAACCCATTAAACTATGTCGCCAAGCATAGAAGAGGTTTTCCTCTTGAGTTTATGTCCCTGAAATCAATAGCGGACTTTGTTGATTGTTCTGTCTCCATCTTGGATTTATCCATTATGGTTTCGATTCGTCTCTACCTGGCAAGTACGGGACGGCCGTGGCAACACCGGCGGGATTGTTGTACAATCACTGGCTCATAAGTGATTGTTGTCGGTTAAGAGAAACTCCCATAAACTTCTTACCCTATTCTGAGTTGGAAAGAGATAAGAGAAGGTGAGCTCCTTTGAGATGAGTCTGAGATGATTGCTGAGGTTTGAGTTGATGATAGGTCACTTGTCTACTCTTTATTCTTGCATAGACAGACATTTGACTACTGATGTGATTTGATATGTATTTTAAGTTGTTGTTGTTTCCATATTATTCTACCGGTGTCTGTTTCATTCAGCTATTTTACATACCAGTACATTCCAAGTACTAACGTCCACTCTGGACTGCATCGTTTTATGATGTAGAGGCAGGTACTAGAGATCATCAACAGGCGCTCCGTTGAAGGTCTGAGATTCGAAGCTGATTTGGTGAGCCTCCCCTACTCCGGAGGATCCACTACTTTTATTTCATCATGCTATAGAGTTAGATTGGACTATTGATTTTGTTTTGATTTGGGTAGCCATGGATTTGTCATTGGCACCACATGATTAATGATAGAGGCTTCATAGACGAGGGTCGAGTATTGATGTTGAGATTGTGAGCTAGTTCTTTCTACTAGCCTTCATTATTTTATATACTCTTTTGAGACTTTAGATGAGATGTGTCCATTACCTAATTATATTTTCTGCTGTTCAGTAAAGTTTATTTGATTGAATGATGTGATGAGGCTAAGTGGTTCGCTTGGAGGCTAGCAATAGTCTCTGAGTGCCGGCCACGCCAAGGGTACCCTCCCGGGGCGTGACAAACTTGGTATCAGAGCACAGAGTTCAAGTGGCCTAGGGAGTCTATGAGGCCGTGTCTAGTAGAGTCTTGTTTATGGGTGTGTTGTCGACCACACTTCATAAGCAGGAGGCTATGGGACATTAGGAATGGTTACACTTCTTTCTTATTCTAAATCGTGTGATGGAGTTGCACTCTATGAAAACTATCCTCTAATTCGTGCGTTACACATGCAGAATCGATAACATGCCTCCCAGAAGAGCTGTCAGAGGAAGGGGACGTCCTGCCAGGCAAGCTGTTAACCCACCTGAACCCCAAGTACACGAGGGGCCCGTGGATCCAGCGGTTCCTGTCGAACAACCCCCTCAGGACGAGGTTCCAATGCCGAGTTACGCCAAGCTATTTGGGCTCTAGCCCAGGCTGTTGCGGCACCTCCTGTGAGACAGGGAGCGGGCAGACTGGACACTCATGACACCTCCAGAGTCCGGGAATTTCTGAGGATGAACCCGCCTGAGTTCACGGGGTCGGCAGCTACTGAAGACCCCGAGAGCTATATTGAGGAGCTTGAGAAGGTGTTCCAAGTGATGCATGTGGCGGATGTGGATAGAGTTGAATTGGCCGCCTACCAACTCAAAGGGGTGGCCAGGCTGTGGTTCGACCAATGGAAGAATGGCCGAGTGGATGGTGATTCATGTGTGACCTGGGCAGTGTTTGAGGAGGCCTTCTTGGGACGCTTCTTCCCAAGGGAGAAAAGAGAGGCTAAGGTGAGGGAGTTTCTGAATCTAAAACAGGGCTCCATGACCGTGCAGGAGTATGGCCTGAAGTTCACACAGCTATCTCGCTATGCTCCAGATATGATTGCCGACATGAGGGGGAGAATGGGAATGTATGTCGATGGGTTGAATAGAGGGCCCAAAAGGGATGGCAGAGGGGCAATGCTGGTGAGTGATATGGACATTGGGCGATTGATGACATTTGTACAACAAGCTGATGAGGAGAGGCAGCATGACAAGGAGGAATTCAGGCGCAAGAAAGACAAAACGTCTAGCTATGAGACGGGAAGAAGAGGCAATGGTCATCGATTTCCAACACCATCATCTGCTAGTGCGCCCACGCCCAGGATCAGGGATGATCAAAGGTCCCAGAATACTAGAGCCCATGGGTCCCAGTCACAAGCTAGTGTGGCTCAAGGATCGCGGGGTCAACCGCCGTTTAAAAAGTGTGGCAAGTTGCACCTGGGAAGATGTCGTGAGGGAAATGATGGGTGCTACAAATGTGGCCAAGTGGGTCACTATCAGAGAGACTGTCCTCGATGGGCTAGCCGAGCTCAATCCACTGCATCGGCCCCACCAGTAGGAGGGAACCAGAAGGCCACTATGTCAGGAACAGGCGGAGCAACAAACCGCTTGTACGCCATGGGTAGTCGCCAAGATCAGGAGAACTCCCCAGATGTTGTGACGGGTATGATTCGTGTCTTTACTTTTGATTGTTATGTCTTGATGGACCCTGGTGCCACACTGTCATTTGTATCTCCTTATGTGGCCAGTAAATTTGATATGACCTCTGAGAGTCTCCTTGAACCTTTTGATGTTTCTACTCCAGTGGGTGAGTCTATTCGAGCTGAGAGAGTTTATAGGACTTGCGTAGTGTCCATCTGACATAGGGACACTCTTGTTGATTTGATTGAGCTGGAGATGATTGATTTTGACTTGATCCTTGGCATGGATTGGCTCCACGCCTGTTATGCCTCTGTTGATTGTAGATCCCGAATTGTTAAGTTCCAATTTCCAAATGAACCAGTTCTAGAGTGGAAGGGTGACTCAGTGACACCGAGGGGGAGGTTTATCTCATATCTTAAAGCCCGGAAGTTAATTTCCAAAGGTTGTATCTATCACCTAGTACGAGTGAAATCAGACGAGGTTGAGTCCCCAACTCTTGAGTCAGTTCCGATTGTTAGTGAGTATCTGGAAGTGTTTCCTGATGATCTGCCCAGAGTCCCTCCTGATAGGGAGATTGACTTCGGGATTGACATTCTTCCTGATACCCAACCCATTTCGATTCCACCTTACAGGATGGCCCCCGCCGAGTTAAAAGAATTGAAAGAGCAACTAAAAGATTTGCTAGAGAAGGGCTTCATTAGGCCAAGTGTTTCACCAAGGGGTGCTCCTGTCCTATTCGTGCAAAAGAAAGATGGGTCTCTCAGAATGTGTGTTGATTATAGGCAACTGAACAAGGTCACGGTGAAGAACAAATATCCTCTCCCAAGGATAGATGATTTGTTTGACCAACTTCAGGGCGCCTCTTGTTTCTCTAAGATAGACCTCAGATCTGGCTACCATCAGCTGAAGGTGAGAGAGTGCGACATTCCAAAGACAGCCTTTAGGACTAGATATGGCCATTTTGAATTCCTGGTCATGTCCTTTGGGTTGACGAATGCACCTGCCGCCTTTATGGACTTGATGAACAGGGTGTTCAAACCGTATCTTGACTTGTTTGTGATTGTATTCATCGATGATATTCTGATATATTCAAGGAGTGAGGAGGAGCATGCCAATCACCTCAGAGTTGTCCTCCAAACTCTTAGGGACCATGAGTTGTATGCTAAATTTTCAAAGTGTGAGTTCTGGCTTAAGTCAGCAGCCTTCCTGGGCCACGTTGTTTCCGGTGTCGGTATTCAGGAGGACGCCCAGAAGATTGAAGCGGTTAAGAACTGGCCACGACTGACCACTCCGACCGACATTAGAAGTTTCTTGGGGTTGGCGGGCTACTACCGCAGGTTTGTAGAAGGATTTTCTTCCTTATCCGCACCATTGACCAAGTTGACCCAGAAAAAGGTCAAGTTTCAGTGGTCCGAGGAATGTGAGAAGAGTTTCCAGGAATTGAAAACGAGATTGACTACTGCACCAGTCTTAACTTTACCCGAGGGAAATGAGGGCTTTGTGATTTATTGTGATGCCTCAAGGGTCGGACTGGGATGTGTACTAATGCAAAGGGGGAAGGTGATAGCCTATGCCTCCAGGCAACTCAAGGTCCATGAAGGGAATTACCCAACCCATGACCTCGAGTTGGCAGCGGTAGTGTTCGCACTTAAGATCTGGCGTCACTACTTGTATGGGGTACACGTGGATGTGTTCACAGACCACAAGAGCTTGCAGTATGTTTTCAGTCAGAAGGAGCTTAACTTGCGACAGAGGAGATGGTTGGAATTGCTCAAGGATTATGACATGAGCATTCACTATCATCCAGGTAAAGCTAACGTTGTTGCTTATGCTCTTAGCAGGTTATCAATGGGTAGCACAGCCCATGTGGAGGAAGGAAAGAGGGAATTAGCCAAGGACATACACCGGTTGGCTCGATTAGGGGTCCGACTTGAGGAGAACAATGAAGGAGGAGTTAATGTGGAGAACGGGTCTGCTTCCTCGCTAGTGATAGAAGTGAAAGAAAAACAAGACCAAGACCCAGTCATACTCCAATTGAAGGAGGATGTCCACAATCAGAAGGTGACGGTCTTCTCCAAAGGGGGAGATGGTGTACTGAGATATAACAAAGTCGATTGTGTGTTCCAAATGTTGATGGCATACGGGACAGAATCATGGCAGAAGCTCATAACACGAGATAATCCATTCACCCTGGCTCCACCAAAATGTACCACGACTTAAGGGAAGTCTATTGATGGAATGGGATGAAGAGGGATGTTGCAGAGTTTGTCTCGAAATGCCCAAATTGCCAACAAGTGAAGGTTGAGCATCAAAGGCCATGTGGATTGGCTCAGAACTTTGAAATTCCGGAGTGGAAATGGGAGATGATCAACATGGACTTTATCACTGGCCTGCCGAAATCTCGAAAGCAACATGATTCGATATGGGTGATCGTGGATAGGATGACAAAGTCGGCTCACTTCTTGGCAGTAAAGACAACAAACACTGCGGAAGAGTATGCCAGATTGTACGTCCAGGAGATCGTGAGGTTGCATGGGGTTCCTTTGTCTATCATCTCGGACAGAGGGGCTCAATTTACCTCCCAGTTCTGGAGATCGTTTCAGAAAGGTTTGGGTACTAAGGTGAATCTGAGTACAGCTTTTCACCCGCAGACGGATGGTCAGACAGAGCGTACGATTCAAACATTCGAGGATATGTTGAGAGCTTGTGTACTTGACTTCAAAGGAAATTGGGATGATCATCTACCCTTGATCGAATTCGCATATAACAATAGTTATCATGCGAGCATTCAGATGGCTCCTTATGAGGCCCTGTACGGGAGAAGATGTAGATCGCCGATTGGGTTGGAGAAGCAGGGCTGATTGGACCTGACCTTGTGCACCAGTCGATGGAAAAAGTCAAGATCATTAGAGAGAGGCTAAAGGCTTCCCAGAGTCGCCAAAAATCCTACACCGACGTAAGGAGAAGGGACTTAGAGTTTGAGATAGATGATTGGGTGTATTTGAAGGTATCACCTATGAAGGGTGTCCTAAGGTTTGGAAAGAAGGGAAAGTTAAGCCCACGATATATTGGGCCATATCAGATCGTAAAAAGGATTGGGAAGGTTGCTTACGAGTTGGAGTTACCTTCCGAGTTAGAGGGAGTTCATCCGGTATTCCATGTGTCGATGCTGAAGAAATGCTTGGGAGATCCCGCCGTGGTGATTCCTATCGATGGCCTTGGAGTGAAAGATAGCCTATCTTATGAAGAGGTCCCGGTTCAGATCCTTGATCGTCAGATTCGCAGGTTGAGGAACAAAGAGATAGCCTCAGTCAAAGTCCTGTGGAGGAATCAATTCGTTGAAGAAGCCACATGGGAAGCTGAGGAGGAGATGAGGGCCAAATACCCGCACCTATTCGTGCCAACGGATGATGGAAACATTGAAGGTAAAAATCCTTGCTCTTCACTAAACTGATTGTTTTATTTTGATGCGACTTACTATTGCCTAGTCGAGGATGGATTGATTGAACTGAGTGGAAGATGAGTCTCGAGTCTATTTGTGCTTTAGTCCCCACCTCTACTCATCATTCGAGGACGAATGATCCCAAGGGGGAGATGATGTAACGCCCGGTAAAATTACCAAAATACCCCTGGAGTGAGGGTATGCGCGTAACGCATCTTCCGATGCTCGTATGGCGAATCCGAGACCGGATTTGTGATCAGCATGGAAAATGGAGTGGGAAAATGGTCTCGGTCGAATTTTAGAGCGACCCGATGGAAAGATAAATTTTCGGATCAAGTCACAAAACAGTGGTTGTCCGCGACGGAGGCGCGTCGCGAACCTGACGCGGAGTGGCACTTGTGTGTTTTCCAAAATTTTCGACGGGATGGAAAGAACTCGTACAAAAGCACTTTTTCCAAAATTACATAGTACGCAATAGGTCCGCGTCGCGGACCGTGTGTTTTCCGAACTGCAAATTCCTAATTTAATTCTAGGGACATTCTAGTCAATCCCTAGTCCCTCTTAAACACTGGTACACGACTAATTAAGTCGTTTTCAACCAGAAAAGGGTCTAAAACCTCATTCTAAGTCCTATCCCTTAGAAACTAACAAGGCTAGGGCTTGAGGAGAGGAGAGAAGAGCTTGTGGGAAGAATTCGAGCGGAGACCCCCAAAGTACTCGATTGCTAACGGCATCACAGGTATGTAAGGCTAAACTAAAACATGGGATTGTCCTCTCATGTGCCCCATAGAGGTCATAGATGAGTTGATGATTGAAGGGTCTACATGCATGATTCCTTTGATGGTTTTTCATAAAATTATAATTGAAACTATATGTTTTCTATGTTGATGAATCATCATACTATTGGTTTTCTTAAGTTGAATATTATCATGAGAATTTGCATAACCCTACATGATTTATTTTAAAAAGCATGCATAATGAACTTGAGGATTGAGTCTAGAGCCTTGGATTGTGATTGTGATTGTGATGATAGAATGATGAGTCTAGAGCCTTGAGTTAAGATTGTGATTGTTGAATTGTGATTGTGATTGTGATGAGAGAATGATGATGAGTTGATAGAGTTTGATTGTCTTATGAGTCTCTATAAATGAACTCTACCGATGTGTCTATTCATTTAATTCCTAATGATTGTTCTAATCTTGAGTCATTGATGAGATTGATTGATGAGAGGGTTAAAGTCCCTATGAGTTTGATTGATGATAGGGTTAGAGTCCCTATGAGATACCGATCATTGACGGGGTTAAAGTCCCTACGAGATTGGTTTGATTGGATTGATGATTTTATGAGCATTGAGTCGGGAGGAGTATCGAGCACCGAAATGGAAAAGAGTGAGTCCCGCTCGAACCCATTAAACTATGTCGCCAAGCGTAGAAGAGGTTTTCCTCTTGAGTTTATGTCCCTAAAATCAATAGCGGACTTTGTTGATTGTTCTGTCTCCATCTTGGATTTATCCATTATGGTTTCGATTCGTCTCTACCTGGCAAGTACGGGACGGCCGTGGCAACACCGGCGGGATTGTTGTACAATCACTGGCTCATAAGTGATTGTTGTCGGTTAAGAGAAACTCCCATAAACTTCTTACCCTATTCTGAGTCGGAAAGAGATAAGAGGAGGTGAGCTCCTTTGAGATGAGTCTGAGATGATTGCTGAGGTTTGAGTTGATGATAGGTCACTTATCTACTCTTTATTCTTGCATAGACAGACATTTGACTACTAATGTGATTTAATATGTATTTTAAGTTGTTGTTGTTTCCATATTATTCTACCGGTGTCTGTTTCATTCAGCTATTTCACATACCAGTACATTCCAAGTACTGACGTCCACTCTGGCTGCATCGTTTTATGATGTAGAGGCAGGTACTAGAGATCATCAACAGGCGCTCCGTTGAAGGTCTGAGATTCGAAGCTGATTTGGTGAGCCTCCCCTACTCCGGAGGATCCACTACTTTTATTCTCATCATGCTATAGAGTTAGATTGGACTATTGATTTTGTTTTGATTTGGGTAGCCATGGATTTGTCATTGGCACCACATGATTAATGATAGAGGCTTCATAGACGAGGGTCGAGTATTGATGTTGAGATTGTGAGCTAGTTCTTTCTACTAGCCTTCATTATTTTATATACTCTTTTGAGACTTTAGATGAGATGTGTCCATTACCTAATTATATTTTCCGCTGTTCAGTAAAGTTTATTTGATTGAATGATGTGATGAGGCTAAGTGGTTCGCTTGGAGGCTAGCAATAGTCTCTGAATGCCGGCCACGCCAAGGGTACCCTCCCGGGGCGTGACACATATTTTTGCTATTATGCCTGGCAACAATTTCCTTATTATATAAATCATTAGCTCATCACTATCCAAAAAAGTAACCATACTTATATATATGTGAAAGTGAAGGTTGTAGTGTAGCAATTTACAATTGTTCCCCTTCATTATTATTCATGATTCTAACATATATTACTATAATATTATCACTACAACTCTATATACTATAATTGATACACTTGATCTAACAATTTAGTAAATCTTACCTGAGCACCAATTCGCCGCACATTCGTCTCTCCTCTTCTTTTTGCTTTCTGATTCTTGTTTTCTTTAGCCCTTTTCTATTTATATATTTTTATTTATTTATTTATTTATATTTTTCTAGATTTGTACTTTTAATTCTTTTTTTAACAAAAATATTAAATTAGTACTAAAACTGATAAATTCTATTAACCTTTTTTTTAATAAATATGGAATAAAAGGTATAAAATATGAACTAAATCAACTATTTAGCTGACCAATTAAATTAATTATCCATCAATTAAATAATTGTAATTACCCAATTGTTCAAAATTTTCAATTTTAATTACGAAAAGGGTCTTTTATGAAAAAGTGAGGACTCATTCTCAAAATGACCTAACGGGTCATTACATTATCCACCACTAAAAATCATGTTCGTCCTCGAACATAAAGAAGGAGAAGGAAGAATAATCGACCTTACCAAAATCCAAAGTTATGATCTTCCAAAATCAGTATTTACCTCTCCAAGTGAGCTCCTCCTTAAGACCATTCCACCAAAATTCATTATTAAGAACTGAATTTTTCGAATCAAACCTTGATGGAGTTACAATTCAGTAGTGATTTTCAAGCCACAGGCAAACTCATGAATTCGATATGAATAACAACCCACTAGTCTATAACTCAATAAATTGTTTCTCACATAATCACGATAAAATTCTAAATCAATACCAGCCATAATCAAAAGCAAACCTTAACCCACCATCTCACACTTTTAATGCACAAAACCTCATAGATTTGTTGAGATTTCATTTTCACAGTCAAATCTTCCCACGATTATAAAATGTGATCTTTAGACATTGGATACTCATCGTAGACAACTGGATTTTTCTGACCCAATGAAGAAAATGATTTAAGTAACCACTTAGCGAACGATATACCAAAACAAACAGATTCTCTAACAACACTATTAAAGATACTAGATCAATAGTTGTGACTATAGATAACCCTTAAGAGCGATAGAGTTAGACCCAACATGTCTCATATTCAATCATACATAGCCAGAACATAAACTCAATGACAAGATGAATCTTAATACTGCTGGGCAACTATAAGTATTCATGGTAGCTCTTCTATAAATTCACATACGCAAAGTTGTGTGTAGAACTTCAACTATCCCAAATAATACTAAACCTATTATAATTGAAATAATTAAGTCTGCACAAGCATCCTATCTTACCAAGAGAAAATTGCAGGATCAGTTCACCTGATCCACCACTAAGGACCTGTCTACAAAAGTGAAGACATGAGTGGGAATAAGGAGTAATACTCTAAAACATTCCCATAATGAGGTAGGTAGTCACATAAGAATGCACGGAGTCAAAGTCGAATGATACAAGATACTCCTTTCGTAGTGCCCCTATCAAACATTTTCATTCATCTGACCCCATCTTTTTTTTTGAATTCCCTTTTTAGCTGCACATAATCAACCTATCTGGTCCCAATACGATCATACACATACATAATTTATCAAACTTCATATACTCTTCACAGTACTGCATCAAAGACAACGCTCTTAATACCAACACAACATCATAACCATACTAGTCATTTACCATTCTCTCAAATTGTTACTAGTATCAAAGTCTTCTTAGCAACACATTATCACCTTCAAATATTTCAAATTATGGCTTCCTCCCTTTTCATTTAAGCATTTCTTATAGATATGAGTCACACCCAAAGCTAATAGCATTGATTTCAAATTTTAGAGTAATTTTCTCATCGAGGTAAAGTTATTTAATTATACCTAAAGTCAATTTCATGCAATCTTTCACATACCAAACTTCAACTACCATTCAAATCATAATATACCTCATGTCAAAACTTAGAGAGACTATTGGTCACCTTAATAACTTTGCACACCATAAGCACATAACTTCTAGTTATCATCAAGTGTCTATGTAATGCATTACAATAACCTATGTAGTCCCATTAACAAAGTAATTTCAACCCCCTCAAAATCCTCTATAATCATGAAGAACTATTGATCCATACTGTAGCGCCCCATCTACCATAATTCGAACAATCTAAACCAACAAAAAAATGTAGAATCTTCACACATCATTGTTTGTCACTTGAATCAAAACTCAGTCTTCATAAAAGTTACTAATACAATCCTAGTAAATTTTTGCTAAACAAGTACGCGTTGCATGGTCATATCTGAGCTCAAAGACGAAAATAAGTTAAACCTTTAAGTCCTAACCAAGGATATATATTGGGGACTTATTTCTTCACCTTTCATAGATTCTTCCTATGACACCAATTTGGATACAATGAACTTTTCGATATAACAGACTCTTGTTCCTTCACTAACACTTCACATATTAGACTCTTGTTACTTCACTAACTCATTTTATAAATTATATTCTCTGACCAATAATACATGATATTTTACCTCCTACTCTAAGCCAAAACTTTAAGTAGAGCACTTCTTTAGATCATTCGACAATCAAAAGGAACTAAATTTATGGCCCAACCCATATGAGAGTCTTTTCAAATGCTAAATACTCAACGCTATCAATTATTTCTTACTTACCAATTCATATCTTGACAAAACATACTATCAAAAGTGTAAACTAACAATGAAAAACTTGAATCTTTATTTTAACTTGTACCCCAATTCCTGTATCTATCGGTATCAGCTCATAACTTGAGATCTTTATAAATTTATGTATCTTAACTTAATATTGATCACCTCTTTATCGACCCTACAAAATCCATTATAAAACTTTTAACTAATTACCATACTAAAAATCACAAAATGAGCTTATTATCATATTCAAGATGCATGTATATATTTTTTTTCAAATATTACCTAATAGTTTTCTAACCTCGATCAATGATACGTAACACTATCACCATAATCAAAGCAAAACAAATGAAATCACATGGCTTTAAATTCAATTTTCTACTCTCGAAAGATACATTTTTTACCTTTACAATCAAATTGAATATCCCTACATCTCACTAATTTATTCATTTATGACTCTAACTCCTTTCAATTTTATTGAAGCAGTATCTCAACATATTCTACATCTTTTCTTATGACCACATTACTCATCAAATAGGAGCAAACGTAACTTTTGATACCTAAAAATTGTGTTTACCATACTGAATTCACTTAATCAAAAGTCATTATCATATGTGTAACGTCCGGTAAAATTACCAAAATACCCCTAGAGGGAGGGTATGCACGTAACACATCTTTCAATGCTCGTATGGAAAATCTGAGGATAGATTTGTGATCAGCACAAAATATTGAGTGGTAAAATGGTCTCGGTCAATTTTTAGAGCGACCCAATCAAAAGAAAATTTTTTGATCCGAAGTGCTAAATAGTGTTGGGGCACGACATGAGCACGTTGCGCCTCCATTGCGGACCAGCACTTATATTTTTTTAAAAATTTTCAATGATATTAAGAAAACTCGTTCAGAAACTTTTTCTAAAAATACAGTGCGCGACCAGTCCGCGTCGCAAACTGGATGTTTTCCAAGCTAAAAGATTTCTAAATTTTACAAGAGGCATTCCGATCTATTCTCATCCCCTCCTAAACTTTATACACGATCTTATAAGGTTGTTTTGACGTAAAAAGGGTCTAAAAACCCCATTCTAAGTCCTATTCTATAATCTAACAAGGCTAGGGCTTGAGGAAAGAGGAGAAGAGCTTGAGTTTGAGAGATTTGAGAAGAAATTCTTGACGTGATTGATTGATAACTTCGTCGCAGGTATGTAAGGATAAACTAAAAGCATGGGATTGTCCTCTCATGTGCCCCATAGATGGTCATAGCTGAGTTGATGGTTCCAAGAGTCTACATACATGAATCAATGATGGTTTTTCTTGAAATTCTATTTAAAATCACATGTTTTTCTATGTTGATGATCATCATACTATTTGTTTTCTTGAATTGAACATTTTCATGAGAATTTGATTAACCCTACATGACTAATTTTAAAAGCATGCATAATGAACTTGAGAATTGAGTCTAGAGCCTTGATTTGAGATTATTGATTGTGATGAGAATGATGATGAGTTGATAGAATTTTATTGCCATACGAGTCTCTATAAATGAACTCTACAGATGTGTCTATTCGATTGATTCCTAATGATTGTTCAATTGAGCCCCTATGAGATTGATTAATGAAAGGGTTAGAGTCCCTACGAGTTTGATTGATGAAAGGTTTCGAGTCCCTATGGAATTGAATGATGAAAGGGTTAAAGTACCTATGATATTGATTGATAAAAGGGTTAGAGTCCCTACGAGTTGAATGATGACAGGGTTCGAGTCCCCATCAGATACCGATCGATGAGGAGGTTTGAGTCCCTATCAGATTGGTTAAGAGGGAGGTTTTATGAGCATTGAGTCATGGGAGGAGTATCGAGCACCGAAAGAGTGAGAGTTAGTCCGACTTGAACTCGTCAAACTATGTTTCCAAATGTAGGTGAAGCTTAGAACTATCACATATATATTATGGTTCCCTCGTGAGTAACAGTCCTTGAAAGTAATAACGGACCTGTTGAGTATTAACTCCATATTGGATGAGCCGATATAGTTTCGATCATTCCCTATGAGATTGATTGATGAAAGATTTAGAGTTCCTACGAGCTTGATTGATGAAAGGTTTCGAGTCCCTATGAAATTGAATGATGAAAGGGTTAAAGTCCCTATGATATTGATTGATGAAAGGGTTAGAGTCCCTACGAGTTGAATGATGACAGGGTTTGAGTCCCCATCAGATACCGATCGATGACGGGGTTTGAGTCCCTATCAGATTGGATGAGAGGGAGGTTTTATGAACATTGAGTCATGGGAGGAGTATCGAGCACCGAAAGAGTGAGAGTTAGTCCAAATTGAACTCGTCAAACTATGTTGCCAAACGTAGGTGAAGTTTAGAACCATCACATATATATTATGGTTCCCTCATGAGTAACAGTCCTTAAAAGCAATAACGGACCTGTTGAGTACTGACTCCATATTGGGTGAGCCGATATAGTTTTGATCATTCCCTATGAGATTGATTGATGAAAGATTTAGAGTCCCTACGAGCTTGATTGATGAAAGGTTTCGAGTCCCTATGGAATTGAATGATGAAAGGGTTAAAGTCCCTATGATATTGATTGATGAAAGGGTTAGAGTCCCTACGAGTTGAATGATGACAGGGTTCGAGTCCCCATCAGATACCGATCGATGATGGGGTTTGAGTCCCTATCAGATTGGTTGAGAGGGAGGTTTTATGAGCATTGAGTCATGGGAGGAGTATCGAGCACCGAAAGAGTGAGAGTTAGTCCGAATTGAACTCGTCAAACTATGTTGCCAAACGTAGGTGAAGTTTAGAACCATCACATATATATTATGGTTCCCTCGTGAGTAACAGTCGTCGAAAGCAATAACGGACCTATTGAGTACTGACTCCATATTGGGTGAGCCGATATAGTTTCGATCGTTCCCTACCTGGCAAGCTTGGAATGGCTGTGGCACCATCAGCGAGATTGTTGTACATTCACTGGCTCATAAGTGATTGTTGTCGGATAAGAGAAACTCTCATAAATTTTCTACTTTGAGTACTCTGAGTTGAGATGAGATGAGAGGAGAGGAGAGGAGGTAAGCTCTAATGAGATGATATGAGATGAGATGAGAGGAGGTGAGCTCCTTTGAGATGAGTCTGAGATGAATGATGAGTTTGAGTTGTTGAAGGGTCACTTGTCTACTCTTTTTTTTTTTTGCATAGATAGACATTTAACTATTTGATGTTATTTGATGATTACTTTGAGTTGATATTGTTTCATATTATTATACTTGTTTCTGTATCACTCAGCTATTTTACATACCAGTACATTCCAAGTACTAATGTCCCCTTTGGACTGCATCATTTTATGATGCAGAGGCAGGTACTAGAGATCGTCAACAGCCGTTCCATTAAAAATCTGAGATTCACAACTGTTTGGTGAGCCTCCCCTACTCTGGAGGATCCACTACTTTTATTTCATCATGCTTTAGAGTTAGATTGGACTATTTCTTTTATTTTGATTTGGGTAGCCATGGGTCTATCATTAGCACCACATGATTAGTGATAGAGGCTTCATAGACGATGGTTGAACTTTGATGTTGAGATTGTGAGCTAGTTTCTTTCTACTAGCCTTTATTATTATCCATTTGTTTGAGACTTTGGATGAGATGTGCCTACTTACTTACTTTTATTTCCGTTGTTCAGTAGAGTTATTTGATTGAATGAATGTGATGAGGCTAAGTAATTCGCTTGGGAACTAGCAATAGTCTCTAGGTGTCGGCCATGCCAAGGGTACCCTCCCAGGGCGTGACAATATGCTTTCATCTTGATCATAATTCATTATGAACTCTTAATACTATTATGCTCTATAGTCGTTGTCATCATCTCAAGGTTAACCTCATCATCGATATGACACCTAAACCTATTATATCGGTCAAATCTAAAGGACTAACTCGATTTTTTATGCACTTTCTTACTAAAATTCTTAATTGGCTTTGCACGAGTATATTCGCTGGGACTTTCCTTAACCATAAGTTTATCATTCTGATATCATCCACTTATTATTTCAATATTAATCCACTCTCTTGGTTGTTATTATGGATTAGTAGTCCTTGTTTAGGATCCCCCTAATATACCTCACAACCTAAATGCATTAATTGTACCAAAGATCTACCACTAAAAATCTTCTTTACAAATAATGCTTAACCCAAGCATCCAGAGTAACAAACTAGTTAATTTCTCAAATATGAATGCAACATCAAACCTTATTAAATGAGCTTGTGATACAACTAATAACTCCCTAAGTAGTTAGTATTCGCGCTTGACAATTGATATATCTGTTTTCATATGCCACTAGTACTATATCGTTAAAGTCCATTAGATCCACCACTAGAACACATCATACCTATCAAGAAAGTAGCACCACATTAGTCTGCATGCTTCTACCTATCAATAGCTGTAAAATGTTATCCTATCCATCATGACTATCCTAAGTAATAAACATTCTTTTCATAAATTCAGTCGCTAGCAAAAGTAACATACTCCATAACTCTAATCAAGTAAGCATTGGTATCGTGGTGATAGTCGTACCATGACCCTCCCTGATATTCACTCAATCTATGAAATCATAATAGAGATTCTGACCTCAATCGGCACAACATTATTCTTTCATTATCTAAGCAATCCATACATATTATAAAAACTTTAATAGTATTAGTTTACAGAACAAAATTTGTGATCTACCTATCTTTTTAACATTCCACCTTAAATTGTTGAATCATTTTTGATACCATATACAACCCATTAATACTGTTTGTGTTGCTGGATAACTAACCCTAAAAAGGATAACACCTTCATAAAATCCCTCAATCCATTGTTTGACCTTATCACTCTAATACCCTCAAAGTGCATCGTCGAGTCATCACCTTACTCACCCTCTTCTAATAATTGAATCTTTTAAATCTAACCACATATCCTTTTTACAAGTATGTCACTTACACTTTAGTTCTAGATCTAGCATTCAAGTCATATACAACCCACTAACTACTCACATAAAGAAGCAAGCACGAATCATCTCTATAAGTGAGAGGGAATGGAATAAAGTGGTAAGAATCACACCAAACCACGAATGCACGATAGAGAAGGAATAAACAAAAGGGAGTTTCCTAACATTCTTCATAGCTTCTCGAAGATAAGTATAGATATCTCTATACCAATCCTCGAGACTCTATTAGACTTGGCTTACACACACGTGAGACCTATGTACCTGGGGCTCTGATACCATTTGTCACGACCTATAAATAGACGTGATGGCACTCGTCTTATCCTACCAAGACAAGTCAGCCTAAAACCCAATTATAACGATTAAGTGCGGAAGGATAATAAGAATAAAAAATTAACTAAAGATAATAATTCAACTTAAATAAAAGTTTCCCTAAAACCTGGTTGTCACGTGCACAAGTCTCTAATGTATTACAATAGATTTGAAAGAAAAGTATAAGCCTCAAATGATGTTATCTCTAAAGTAGAACAAGATCATAAATAGGAGGATGAGGCTCGCTGAGATGACAAATAGCTACCTGATTAATCTCCACAGATAGCCTCGGATAAAAGAGAAGAGAGAGTATCACATAGATCCTGAGCGCATAACCTACAAAAATGTAGAAGCAAAGGGTGAGTAGCAACCACACGGTACCCAACAAACAAACTCCTAAACGCAAGTCAAGTAATAAATAATACGAGTACAATTAACTCTCCAACCAAACCTAACAGTTCACAATGTACATAGCCCATGGTTCAATAACCACACCAATATTTATAGATCAACAACATAAGGATAAAGTCCATTCATCACAGGTTCCACAAAAGACAATTACAAGTTCAATAAGATAAAGATGTGTAATGTAATGTAATGCAATGGAATGCAATGTCAAGTATAATGATGCATGTCTGACCTAGTGATATACACCCGATGTCTGCGGTAATAGCCTGCCAACCCTAGGAAACTTCTAATGTCATTTGGAGTGGTCGGTCGGGGCCAATTCTTAACCGTTTTAATTTTTTGGGAATCCACTCGAATAACATCACCGGAAACAACATGGCCTAGGAAAGCCGGTGACTTAAGCCAAAACTCACACTTTGAGAATTTTGATACAACTCGTGGTCCTTAGAGGTTTGGAGGACAACTCTGAGGTGGTTAGCACGCTCCTCCTCACTTCTCAAATACACCAAAATGTCGTCGATGAACACAATCAAAAACGTATCTAGATATTGTTTGAATACTCTATTCATCAAGTCCATAAAGGTGGCAGGTGCATTCGTCAACCCGAAAGACATGACCAAGAACTCAAAATGGTCATATCTAGTTCAAAAGGTTGTCTTTGGAATGTCACATTCCCTCACCTTCAACTGGTGGTAGCCAGATCTAAGGTATATCTTGGAGAAACAAGAGGCGCCCTGAAGTTGGTCAAACAAATTATCTATCCTTGGGAGAGGATATTTGTTTTTTATTGTGACCTTGTTCAGTGCCTATAATCAATACACATTCTGAGGGACCCATCTTTATTTCGCACGAATAGGACAGGGGTACCCCAAGGTGAAACACTTGGCCTAATGAAGCCCTTCTCTAGCAAATCTTTCAGTAGCTCTTTCAACTCTTTCAACTCAGCGGGGGCCATCCTATCAGGTGGGATCGAAATAGGTTGGGTATCGGGAAGAACATCAATCCTAAAGTCGATCTCCCTATCAGGAGGGACTCCAGGCAGATCATCAGGAAACACTTTCGGAAACTCATACAATCGGGGCTGACTCAAGAGTAAGGGACTCAACGTCATCAGATTTAACTCGCACGAGGTGATAGATACAACCCTTGGAAATCAACTTTCTGGCTCTAAAATACAAGATAAACTTTCCTCTAGGTGCAACAAAATCACCCTTCCACTCTAGGACCAGTTCAATAGGAAATTGGAACTTAACAGTTCAGGTTCTACAATCAACAGAGGCATAGCAAGCGTGAAGCCAATCCATGCCAAAAATCAAATCAAAATCAACCATCTCCAACTCAATCAAATCAACAAGAGTATCCCTATGATGGATGGACACTACACACGCTCAATAGATTCTCTCAACCCGGATAGATTCACCCACTGGAGTAGAAACATCAAAGGGTTCAAGAAGACTCTTAGGGTTCTATCAAATCTACTGGCCACATAAGGAGATATAAACGACAATGTGGCACCCGGATCCATCAAAACATAACAATCAAAAGTAAAGACTCGAATCATACCCGTCACAATATCAGGGGAGTTCTCCTGATCTTAGCGACTCATGGCATACAAGCGGTTTGTTGCCCCCCTCGCGCCTAACGTAGTGGCCCTTTGGTTTCCTCTAACTGGTGAGGATGGTGTAGTAGACTGGGCATGGCCAGCCAGCTTTGGACAATACCTCTTGTAGTGACCCACTTGGCCATATCTATAGCACATATCATTTCCATCATGACATCTCTGTAAGTGCAGCTTGCCACACCTATCACACGGCGGCTTACCCTGTGAACCTTGAGCCACACTAGCTTGTGACTGGGATCTATGGGTTCCAACATTCTAAAATCTTTGATCATACCTGCCTCTAGGCACAAGTGCACTAGCAAATGATGGTGTTGGAAATCGATTACCATTGCTTTCCTTCCAACCTCTAGGCTAGATGTCTTAGCTCTCTTACGCTCTAACTCTTCCTTGTCGTGTTGTCTCTCCTCATCAGCTTGTTGCACAATTGTCATCAGTCGCCCGATGTCCATATCACTCACAAGCATGGCTCCTCTCCCATCCCTCTTGGGTCCTGTATTCAACCCATCAAAATATATTTCCATCCTTCCCCTCATGGCAGCAACCATGTCTGGAGCATAGCGAAATAGTTGTGTGAACTTAAGACCATACTCTTGCATGTGTAGAGCATGAATTAGAGCAGAGTTTTCATAGAGTTTAACTCTATCGCACGAATTGGAATGAGAAGAAAAGAGTAATAATTCCTAATGTCCTATAGCCTCTTTCTTATGAAATGTGGTCGACAACACACTCATAAACAAGGCTCTGCTAGACACGGCTTCATAGACTCACTAAGACACTTGAACTCTATGCTCTGATACTAAGTTTGTCATGCCCCGGGAGGGTACCCTTGGCATGGCCGGCACTCAGAGACTATTGCTAGTCCCCAAGCGAACCATTTAGCCATCATTCAATCAATAACTCTACTGAACAGCAGAAAGTATAAGTAAGTAAATGAGCACATCTCATCTAAAGTCTCAAGATAAAAAGATAATAATAACGGCTAGTAGAAAGAAATAGCTCATAATCTCAATGTCACACTCGACCATCATCTATGAAGCCTCTATTACTAATCATGTGGTGCCAATGATGGACCCATGGCTACCCAATTCAAAACAAAGGAAATAGTCCCATCTAACTCCAAAGCATGATGAAAATAAAGGCAGTGGATCCTCCAGAGTAGGGGAGGCTTACCAAATCAGCTTCGAATCTTAGATCTTCAACGGAGCGTCTGTTGACGATCTCTAGTACCTGCCTCTACATCATAAAATGATGCAGTCCAGAGTGGACATCAGTACTTGGAATGTACTGGTATGTAAAATAGCTGAGTTGTACAGAAACGGGTAAAATAGTATGGAAACAACATCGACTCAAAATAAACATCAAATCACAACAAATAGTCAAATGTCTATCTATGCAAAAATAAAGAGTAGACAAGTGACCCATCAATAACTCAAACTCATCAATCATCTCAGTCTCATCTCAAAGGAACTCATCTTCTCTCATCTCATCTCATCTCATCTCAGAGGAGCTCACCTCCTTTCATCTCATCTCATCTCATCTCGGCTCAGAGTACTCAAGATAGGAAATTTATGGGAGCTTCTCTTATCTGACAACAATCACTTATGAGTCAGTGAATGTACAACAATCTCACTGATGTTGCCACAGCCATTCCAAACTTGCCAGGTCGGGAATGCTCCGAAACTATATCAGTTCACCCAATATGGAGTCAAAGCTCAACAAATCCGCTATTGCTTTCAGGGACTGTTGCTCTCGAGGGAACCACAATATATGTAATGGTTTTATGCCTCGCCTACATTTAGCGACCTGGTTAATGAGTTCAAGTGGGACTCACTCTTACCCATTTCAGTGCTCGATACTCCTCCGGTGACTCAATGCTTATAAAATCTCCATTTTAACCAATCTCATAGGAACTCGAACCTTGTCAACAATCGGTATCTCATAGGGACTCGAACCCCGTCAACAATCGGTATCTCATAGGGACTCAAACCCCATCATCATTTAACTCATAGGGATTTTAACCCTTTTCATCAATCAACCTCATCAATAACTCAACATTTAGAACAATCATTAGGAATCAATTGAATAGACACATCGGTAGAGTTCATTTATAGGGACTCATAAGACAATCAAATTATGTCAACTCATCATCATTCTCATCATAATCAACAATCTCAACTCAAGGCTCTAGACTCAATTCTCAAGTTCATTATGCATTTCAAATTAGTCATGTAGGGTTATGCAAGTTATCATGAAAAATGTTCAATTCAAGAAAACAATTGGTATGATGATCATAACATAAAAAACATGTAATTTCAAATCAGTTTTTCAAGAAACACCATAAGAATTCATGCATGTAGACTCTTGAACCATCAACTCATCTATGACCTCTATGGGGTACATGAAAGAAAAATCTCATGCTTTTAGTTTAGCCTTACATACTTGGGATGCAACTATCAATCAAGCACGTCAAGGATTTCTTCTCAATTCTCTCAAACTCAAGCTCTTCTCTTTTCTCCTCAAGTCCTAGCCTTGATAAAATATTGGAATAGGACTTAGAATGGGGGTTTTAGACCCTTTTTACGTCGAAACGACCTTATTAGATCGTGTATAGAGTTTAGGAGAGGTGGAAAATTGACCGGAATGCCCCTCGTAATAATTTATAATTTTTCAACTCGAAGAAGACCCAGTCCGCGACGCGAACTGGTCGAGTACTGTGTATTTTCAGAATAAGTTTCTGAACGAGTTTTCTCAATCCCGTCGAAAAATTTCAGAAAAATATTAAGTGCTGGTCTGCGATGGGTGCGTGACGCGCTCCTGTCGCGTACTAACATTGTTTTGTGTTTCAGATCAATAATTATCTTTTGATCGGGTCGCTCTAAAAATCAATCCAGACCATTTTTTTACTCAATTTTTGTATTGATCACAAATCCGGCCTCATATTTTCCATACGAGTATTGGAAGATGTGTTACGTGCATACCCTTCCTCTAGGGGTATTTTGGTAATTTTACCGGGCGTTACAGTTGTTTTCTTTGATGAAGCTGACGGTGGAGTTGCTAAGAAGCAAGAGCAAAATGCCAAGAAAATCAGGCCAATCTGGAGGCCTATTCTGTCCATTAGCCAACACAATTTGCAACGATAACAGCAACTTCCATGACCCATGGCAAGGGGTTCCACACGAAACCAAAGAATTTTAACACTTTGTTTTCCTTTTTCTCCTCAAGTTTGTTTGGGCCAAAGTCTTGAAGCCTTCTATCTGCATCATCAGATATCAAACCCTCTTTCGAACTTACCAATATCCTAAAAATAATCATCCAATGGTACCGCTTCGAGATCAACCTTCTCTTTCTTCATATCATTCAAACTCGACATTTTTAATTAGTTATTCTCAGCTACGCACAAAATTATTTGCTCGTGTTGAGACCATCGACCCATATATGTAATATTTCTATTATTCCATGACCATATAGGAAACATAATTTGACCCATATTGAGACATGTGCCTGGCACAATCCTAAAAAGGATTGATCCTGTAATATGAAGTATTTGAGACTTGTGCTTAATTTCGAATTGTTTAAATATGAGAACAATTATTTGTTAATACGTGAAGAAGTATCATGTTGTTGATTGGTTGATTCATATGAATTAACCAAACATTAAGTGAATTTTGTTTGGATGGAAAAAATAATTAAAAAATTTCGAAGGTAGTAATTAGGTTATATATTCCGTTACATTGGTATGAAAGAGGCTTGGTAATAATTAGGATAAGAGTAATTTATTATTACTTTAACTAAAGAATGTACCAACAATAATATTTGCAATAATAATTAGTAATAACTAAAGGGATTTAAAATATCATAACTAAGAAATCAAATAATAATATATTAATCTTTAGTAATTTTAATAATATATGATATACAAAATTTCAATGATAACCTAGAACAAACAATTCAAATTAGTACATTAAAACCTGAGTCGCGAAATAATTATAAATTGATTAATGATTATTGGCCAAACATATAAAGAGCCCTTTTAACTTGTCCTTGTTTTACATTTTTGTACCTTATCTTAGCCTTATTTCATTTTAATCCTTAAACTCTAATTTTTATGTATTATTTAAATATAAATTTATTTTTTGTGATTATAAAGTTCGATATGTGTCTATTAGTTTTTGTGAAAAAAATATATATAAATTAACAAATGAAGACCGATTTTTTTAAGAAAAAAATTTTTTTTTTAGATTTCCACAGTATTTTTGCATGTAAAATAACTGATGAAATTGCTTCAATTTTCTTTCTTTGATATTCAATTATATTAGATTCCTAATTCTTAGGGGAAATTGAGTCGTGTGCGCATCACAATCCTATAAGGAAAAGGTTTGATCCTGTAACTAAGGAAAAGATTTGGGTGTACAAATAGTTTCCTAAAAACATTATACATACATATATATATATATATATATATCGAAGAGCTTGCCATTCAACATAGCGCTTACTCCCCGTAATTATATTGAAGTGCATAATTGGTTGAAGATCACGAGACGTTTCGAATAATAGAAGACCCCATGTATATCATATCATATATCCAGAAAGATTTTCACTAATAATCTTGGTGTTACTGTAGAATTTCTACATTTTCCTGTTCTGCCTTTATTCCTGTAGTATACCAGAAATATAATTCTTCTGGTGGATTTATTCCCAATAAGACCTTTTTGATAAACCACTATAACAATTTACATTTCATTAATTCTAAATTTTCAATTAATGTTATCAAATAAAATTATCTGTAATTATCTTTTAAATGACTTGATAGAGTAAATAATTCTTGAACCTAAGTGTGTATAACTTAAACTCATTCAAATTTAGTGGTCTGCACAGGGTAAAAAGGAATAAACAAGTAAGCTAGTCACCTTTCCTTCATTACTGAAAAGATAAAACAGTAAAACTACACATGAAAAATAAATAAATATATTGTTCACTCACCTCCCCAAGACTTGATCTGAGTGAAAAGAAAAAAGGAAATACGTGTAAAAGAATGTACTTTTGTAGTCCTTCCTAGTATCTCTTAATGAATTTATAAGCCATGATGGAGAGTCTAAAAAACTCTCTCTCCAGTGGCATAAATATTCCAAAAGATGGCTGTAACAAAGTAGAGGCAAGCAGTGAGAGTTAAGAATGCTTGGAAGGATCCAAGCCACTGTACAAAGTACCCTGTTCCAATTGTGCTGACTATAGCTGCCAGTGTCCCTGCTGAATTAGAAATCCCTGTTTCACAAGTAGAAAACTTGTTAGCTGCACATAGAGCTCATCTGTATCACATACATACAACGTTTAGTTTGCGATATAAAATCTGTCAGAACTAATATAACATCAGTAAAATTAATACAACGATTGAGTGCTGGTATATGGAGTGTAGCACTGGAAACTTAACACTGTATTACTCCTAATAATTTTGGTATAACTTATAAAGGAACCTATGTATTGTTTTATATGGAGTAGAATGGTAAGATAACAATACGTATATTATCAATACATGGATAAGAGTATTTAAAGATGAAAATGTTCTTAAGTTACACAATCCATACATAATGATCCATGTAATATTATTCACCAAATTGACAATCCGTGTGTTATTATTCACCACTCACCTCCCAGTACTTCCCGACTCTCTTTATATTCTATGCATATGTTTCTTTACTTTGGTTTTCACTATTTTACTGCCAGTACTTTCTTTCTTCTTATTTTCGTCATAGCTTTTGACTCGTGCATTCCTTTTGAAACACATGTTCTGAAAATGTTTTTCTTGAGCCAAGGGTCTGTGGGAAATAACCTTTCTACCCCGAAAAGATAGGGATATAGGTCTGCGTATACCTACCCTCCCCAATCCCCACTTGTGGGAATATATTGGGTATGTTGTTTGTATTATTATTCACTGCATAAATAATTCCTACATTATAATCCCCTACAACTAGACTGTAAACAGAACGACCCCTAAGAGTAGAAGTAAGATTAGTATAAATACATACCATGTAGGAATCCTGCGCACTGAGGTGCAATATCCTGTCCAAAAAGAAAACGCAAGCTAAGTAAATTGAATTTCAAAGTAAAGCTAAATGTCAATAAATAGCTTTAGAGATTTTAGTTGAGGGAAGAATCAATATTGGCTTGTGAGATTATAGAAGGGTATTCAATTAAGTTATGTTGCCTTACTTGCATATTAAGCAGAAAACCAGCTTGGCTGAAAGCACTGAAGCTCAGGGCTATAGTTATCAGCACTGATGCAACCTCGGGCGTTTTGGCAAAATTCAAGCAGATCAAAGCCAACCCGGGTCCAATGAAACCGATAGACTGCAATGTTTAAACAAAATAAACTTGAGAACTTGATTAAAAGTTCAACACAAGAAAATGGATAGATTCAGATGAATAGACTAAGATTTTGGATTAGCAGTATCCATTCGAATAGCAGAAAAGAAATGGATTATCAACATTTCAACATAATCTTCATATCTATAAATGACAATTGAGGAGTAAAAGTGTGAGAAGATGTAGTACTACTGATGTGCTGTATAAATGTAATAGATGACTTGCTGTTCATGACTGTTTTCTCAAAGAAGGTATAATTCTTGCAAAAAAACACCATATCATTAAAGGCAGTTATTTTGCGATCCCTATAGACAATGTAAACTACAAATTTAGTGTAATCTCACCCCAAAAAGTTCATTCGCCTGGTCCTTTAACCAAAAAAAAAGGGGGGGGGAAATCATGTTTCGGAAGGTAGATAAATTACCTGCATAACTTTCCTCACAAAGGTCAATGAGTACCCTGCTTTGATTAGGGAATCTGATGCAGCTCCGGCAACATAGCCTGAGATTGCCATTGTGCCCCAAGGCACTGCACTAAACCAAGCTGCTTGCTTCAAATTCACATTAAAAACCTAGCAACAATGGAAACAATTTTATTCAAACAGATATCAGGAAGAATGTCAAAGGTTCTTCGGAATAATAGGCACACAGTCTAAAACACTTGAGGTCCTAGTATATTCGCAACCACGAGTTAAAGAATGTAATTTGTAACATATTACGTAGAGGAAACTTCTTTATAATCTTCTAAGCAAGATGAAACCATGCAAGATCTTCTGCATTGCCAAAGGCGAAAAGGCAGATAAAACAAGGGAACTATGACTCACCGTTTTGAAATAAACAGGCATCCAGGACAGAAGAACAAAATATCCCTGCAACAAGTTAAAGAGTTTTAGAGGTCAACAACAATCTTCAAAGTTCCAACATTTTATCACCAAAAACCACATTTTTGCTCTAATACCAAGAAGGAACTGAGTCATAGAAAGAGGGGGTACCCAGTTATTAGTGATGTTAGCAAAAATAATAGCCCAAGTGGGCATTTTTGACAACAGCAGTCGCAGTGGTGGAAGTTCCCTTTTTTCTAGAGGAGGAGAATCTGATTTGCCTGCTTGGATTAACCTCAATTCTGCTTTTGTGATGGAATTGCTTTCTTGTGGATCATTTGTTACCCGTCTAATCCACGTTGTAAGCCAGAGAAGCCCAAGAGATGCGAAAAGGATGAATGGACCAGAAATTCCAACTGAGGTCATAAATAATGGAGTTAGCACCAAACCCACAACATTTCCGAGATGGAAACCACCCATGGATACTCCAACAGCAGTTGCCCGCTCATGGCATGGAAACCACCTGCATAATTGGAAGAACATACAAACTCAGCTACTATTGAACCTGGAAGGAAATTTTCTCTCGGAAACATAAAGCCATAGGCATATAGTCAAAAATGAATATACAAGGAACCATCAGATTTTAAATCTTAAAGTCTTTGTAGGACTTGTCACAGACTGCAACTTGAGCAAAAGCCTTCACTTTGATTAATAGGCCAATAACAACTTTGAAGGTCATTTAGGAAAAGCGTTTTCAGTATTTAGGAGGAGTATTCTCAGTTCACCACAAGTCGAAAATGAGGTAACTTCAAATAAATTGTGGCTCCCATTATTCTTTAAGTACCGATAATACTATAAACGTATATTCATCTTCTTTAGGAAAAGAATGTTATGAAATTACAGATAATACTATAACATATATTCATCTTCTTTAGGAAAAGAATGTTATGTATGTTACAGATAATACTATAACATATATTCATCTTCTTTGAAAAGAATGTTATGTATATCCTTAACTATACAGCAAATCAAAACATTGTCATATTTTGGAAAAAAGAAACTACACAGCGTGGCTATGACAAATAGAAGCAAATTATGGTGCTAGGTGTTTAGGCTACAATGAGAAATTCAAATTACCTGGACAAAAGAGTGTTCATGGAAGGCAAAGCTACTCCTTCAGCAAGACCAAAGAAAGCACGAATTGCCAATAGACTAATTGTGGAGTGATTTGCTGCCCATGGAGTAAGTAGAGTGGCCAGTGACCAAAGAGCTGCACCCCAAGCAATCACTTTCTTTCCTCCATATCTGTCAACTAACGCTCCTCCAATTACCGAGGAAAATATGTAACCCCAGAGGAAAGATGACTAGCATATGGACAATTATTTCATCGTCAGCATCATAGACAATTAATATATCCGACAAATCCAATGCCTTATTATAACTCTTTATCAATAATATTGCTAGCTATGTATGAACGAAGGACAGGTCAACTATTACTATGTTCTATACTGAAGCAGCAGCAGCTGAGACTACATGCTGCCTCAACCTACATCGCTTATAGATGTTGTTTTGAGCATAAAAATTCCTATTTCAAAGATGTGCAATTAACAGGAAACCTCAAGCATGAACCATAAAATTACTTAGAATACTCTTGGATATAACTTTTTGCAGTTGAAGGCGTCCAAAGTAGCATACTTTTTCCTTTCCTGCTCATACACTAACTTTCTGCGACTTAGTAAGATTTCAAAGACATCAAATATGGATGTGAACAATTAAATGTAGTGAGAATTATTCTGTGCAATCATCTGCCTCTCTACAATGCATAGGCTTATGTTATCTCCATGAGTTGGCTGAAAATGATCACCGCCCCTCAAATAATCAAATTTTTAATAACACTAGTACTGTCGAACTGAAAGTTTTTGAGTTTACATGTTTGATCAATATTATATTATCATCCAAAACTTAATGTCTTAATTATACTAAAGGAATTTTTTTGTAAACTAATAGGACAGACTATTTTTCTTTCTTTCTCTTATTTTTTTTTCTCAAAATTCTTATGACTAAATAGTTAAACAAAATGATATTTTACTGGTCAGATAGTATAAATTTGACTATGAGATCAACTTAGGACAATCAAGTTACAATAGAGGAGTATAATTTCATTGTGTCTTCTTGTCTTGTATACTCCACCAAAAAATAAAAAATTAAAAAAAAAGTTCCAATTCCAGAGCTACAAGCTGAATAGCAGGCCTCCCTCAAAGAAATGATTAATAAGTTATATGATTAAACAAGGAGGGAGGGTACTGAAAATGAAGAAGATTAGTAGGTGGCTTTCACTTTCAATTGTTGTTAGGTGTCTTCTACCAACCAATATTAGAAGCAGGGAAAAACGATTTTTACTATAGACAGCAAACGTGTGATTTAAGCATCAACGAAGTGAATAAATATTCATTAGAAGTGAGAAAAGATAAGTGTGTTGCTATGGTAAAAGATAGTAAGTTCCTAGTAATAGTCAACATGAGCAGTCCGAATACCTAATTATTTTAAGAAATAACAAGAAAGTGGCATCACTTTTAGGAAACAAGAAAATGTTTTTAATAAAACCAACTAAAAGGTACCCAAACAGCAACTAAACTCAAGAAATACCAAGCAGAGGCCAGAGTAGAGGTCCCACCATATCAGAATATGTGAACTCTATACATTTTTCTAGAGAGTTCATCTCATTAAAAGTCTCACCTTCACCGCCTACATGTTGCTGAATAACTTAATCCACTAAAACTTAAGTATATGAAAAAAAAATCACCTGTCATTTTTGTCTCAACTGGAATTTAAAATTCTTGTTTCTCATTATTTTTACATCCTTTATTGACCACTAGACATAACTTGAATGAAACTTAATCTCCTTAAAGGTAAAAGACAATTTGCAATCTTCCACTTGAAAGAGTTGACATCTAACAACAGTTTGGGGTGGGGTAGACTGGAGACAGGGTAAGTTGGCCACATCTCAGATTTGGAAGGAAAATAAACAGCTTCAATTCTGATCAATCACAAATGTACCAAAGGCTGATCCTCCTCACCCCACCCCACCCCATCCCACCACCTCACCCTACACACAAAAAATTAATTACTAATGTAATATTGGAATAAACAACTTGGTTGATTGATGGATTCTTCTAAAGTGAGAAATAATAGATGTATAATCACAACAACGTCTCAGTGTAATTCCACAAGTAGGTCAATTCCAAGCAAGAAAATAAGACTGCAAAAAAGAAAAGAAAGAAAACAGAATCCATTAAATTAGCCAAAGAAATACCTGAACAACACCCAAAAAGGCACTGCTCCATCCATGTTTAGCAGCTAAAGGAACAATAGCAACAGACATAACAACTCTATCAGCATTACACAAACACATAACACAAGCCATTAAAGCCACCACTTTGAATCTCTCTGCCACCTTAAACTCTCTTTCTTCACTTCTTCCACCTACAAGCAATCCCCTTTCTATCCCCTCAGCTGTACACTTCACGGTAAATCCCCTCTGCTTCTTCTCCAAGAAAACTCCCTCTTTCAATCTTTCTCCACCACCACAAAGATTCAAACTTTTCCATTTCTTCTGGATTTTTGGCTGAAATCCTACTTGGGTCTTCCTAAATTTGATCAATCCAAAATGGGTACTTGAAAAAGATAAAGAATGTAAATGAATTTTATTGCTAAATCTAACAGCTTCCATTGGGAAGAAGAATCTTGAATAAAGGGGATAAAAGAATGAGTCTTTTTGTTGTATTGTAAATCCTAGAACAAGCTCTTTATATGAAACATTCTAATATTATTAACAATTATAATACTGAAACGGGGTTGTTGAGGAGGATAACTTGGATGCATTTATATA
Source organism: Solanum rostratum (assembly GCA_029948455.1). Taxonomy (NCBI): domain Eukaryota; kingdom Viridiplantae; phylum Streptophyta; class Magnoliopsida; order Solanales; family Solanaceae; genus Solanum; species Solanum rostratum. Next base: position 65,124,297 of record CM057048.1, read on the forward strand.
TAGAGATTGATTTTCTGGTGAGAAAATGGGAAGACAGAAACGAGGTGTAAGGAAAGAAGGGGGAATTGCGTGCGTGTTGGAGGTTGGTGAGTTCTTAAAACTCGTCAAAGAGTAGGACTTTTTCCTATTTGAGGGTATTTTTGTCCATTTAAGAGATTTACCTAACCACCAAAATATGTTGGTGATGTCTACATGCTAAATTCAGCTGATACGTAAAATATGGGATAATCATTTTTGGATATCTGATTTTATCTTGTCTTCCTTTAATGGATATTTCTTTTGATTTTTTTAATATATCATCTTTACTATAAATAGATAATTTTTAATATATATCATTTCATAAGATTAATGCATAAATAATATTGTTTTTCCTATTTTACCCTTGATAGTTAATGAACTTTAAAAAGATATATCTGGCCAACTAAAAGAACCAAAAAAGTAACTAATGTACATTAAATAAGAGCAAAATAGTAAAGTCATTTTTTAATGCAAGTGCAATCTCAAAATGTGACACATAAAAGGAACCAGAAGGAGTACATTATTTAGTCATAGGAATATTTTATTTCTGTATGTTTGATACGTTTCAATACGGGAGTGGGATAAATAATTTTGTAGGATATCGTCATTTATTTCGTTTGACTAATTAAATATACTTATTTTAGTACTCATGTTATATAACACGATACTTATCTGCATCAAATATTTAATGGGATAATATAAATTTACTTAAGTTGAGTGATTAATAAGTTGAAAATGGTGGACGATTAATTATGAGTAAGTGCTAAAAGTCCATTTGCAAAAACACTTTGTTCATTAAGAGATTTGGTGTAAACATCAATATACATTTATATCTATACTATACTAAAGCATGAATATCTTTATAAATATTGTTTAAATATTTTGTCTTTCATTAAAATACTTTGCTTTAGTTAAAATCATTTTTTCACTATTTTTAAAATTTATTATTCTATCTTTTATTTATTTAGTTTCAAGATTCACTTTTGGATTAGAAGTTCTTTATATTTAGAATTCACTCTTGATTTAAGATTATTCTATGTAAATAATTGTCTAGACTATAAAGGAAAAAGAAAAAATATATTTATTTTTCTAATATTTTTTAAGACTTTGAAATTCACTAAAATTTTGATTCAAATATTTTGTTAATAAAAGTATGTAATATAGCAAATTTAAAAAGAAAAAGAATAACCAAAGTTACGTTGAAACATTAAACTACTCTTTTTATATTTAGAAGTTATTTTTAAAATTAAGTTTTAATCAATTAATCATTTAACTCCTAATTATTCAACTATAAATTATTACTTTATCTATTCATTAACTATTAACATATTTCTACGTTATAAGTAATTAAATTAATTTTCTAATCTTTGTCTGTTCATAATAGATTAAACTATTATATTAAATTAATAAAATTTATTTTTATTTTATTTATATGAATAGTATATTTATTTTAATAACAAGTATTATTTTTATATAATTTTTAGATTGACATAACATATGTGCAGAGCACTTTCCTAAATTAGTATATATATATATATAAATAGAAGAATTGTTTTCTCAGCCCAATAGTTAATGCATGATGTTATTGTGCAATTTTACTTGATAAATGAAGATGTTTAGCCTGCCATTAATAATGCAAGCTAAACATGTACACCTTTTTCTAAAGAAAAAACTCATCCATTTGCTTTTGTTTGGGTCTTTTTGAGATTTCATTGATAATAATAACTTTTTATTTTCTTTTGATACACTTTATAAAAGCTCACAACAATTATTAAAAGCATATAAAATTTAATCCTTCTCTAAATTGAGACTTTCCAAAATTTGTGTAGATTCTTTGAGAGAATGAATAGTCTCTCCCAGTTGTTTGGAACTTTGTAGGTTGTTAAAAATAATAATTAGTATTTTGAATACTAATTGATATGGATATACACATAATATGTGTCGAAAGACTATACATACATATATACACAAATCGAATATTTTTATATTGAATTAAGTTAAATAATTTAATAAGTTAAGCATATTGGCTAGTCAACCGTGATTAAGTGCTAAAGTCTATCATACATTCATCGATTTAGCGTAGAAAAATAATTGAACATTATCAGAAATTGTTGAAATTCAAACTTCTAATATTAATATATTAATTTTGAAAAAGAAATCCCCTATAACAATTTTAAATGTGACATCTGAAAAATACATATCTATATTGTATAATTTCTTTTCTTTTCAAGAAAAGCAAAAAATGCACCTAACATACACACACGCATATTTTCAAGATTTCTTTTGTTCTTTCTAAAATGAATAGAATTTGATAAGACAAATTATTTCTTTTTTGCCCTCATGAATAATAAAGGCCATCACAAGCTTCCATTCTTTAATTAATTACTTACCAAATATGAAGTGCTAAATCTAAGTCCTCTAGATTCACCTAACCCTTCACAACTTGGAAAGGTGGATGGCAAAAGATATTTGAATTTATTATTAGTGGTATAGTAACTTATAATGGATTGAATTAGAATAAAATAATTGAATATTTTCGCACTATTTTCTCCGTCTCATATTAACTTAATTTATTAGATGATGCGCATATATTAAAAAGAATATTTAAGGATAATTTAAATTAAACCATACTTCCATTATTTTTTTTATAAAATCACTTTGCAATTAATATAATTTTTCTCTTAAAAATATAAAACTTCAAATAAATAAAGGGACACATATAAAAAAAATTCAAACATTCATTTTAAACATTGAATAATTCAACTACTAAAAAAACACATAGATAATTAGGATAACGGGATTCAAATCCCACTAAAAAATACTTTTAAAATAAAATTGGATAATATCTTATCATATAAAATTTTCAAATTTAAACTAAGTTGGAAACAAATATATAGATTCGTACTTCAATTTTGATTTGGTCATGAATTTTGTATTAGAAATTTAAGCTTTTGAAATTAAAAGATTTTGTAGGTGAAAATGAAATTTCTCAGCGAAATTGATTTAGAAACTTATAAATATTTAAAAAAAATTGAAAATCTGGTCAAATTTTCATGTTCAAGATAAATTTTTAAGTTTTGATTCAAAATATAGAATTTAAAATATTAAAATTTTTAGTCAAAGGCCTATTATAAAATTATCCAATAGTTAATTAAAATATAATCGTTGTTAAATAATTGAATTGTTTTCGAAAAAGTGGTTGTATCAACTCGACATTGCAAAAGGGCAATATCGTCCATGCAATTTAAGTGTGATACGTTGGCAATACGTGGATTTGACTAAGGCCAATTATGTTTCTTGTTTCTTTGGTTCATTTAAGGTCAGTCATGTCAACTGCCAACAACCCCCCACCACTAGTTAAGGCCATGTTTGCATAGTCATTTTGGACCAATCAAATGAGGCATTATGCTGAATAAATATTTTACGATTTTAGTCTAGAGGATTCGAGATCACGTATTAGGATAGAAGGCTAATAGGAATAGGTCGATGTATGACCTTGTGATATAATAGGTTAGTAGGAGTAGTCATGTTTCTACATCCTATGTTGTCACTATTCGTCTTATATTTGTTTACTTTTATCGTATTTATATAATTTCACTTTTCATTATTAGTCACTATTAGTTATAGACTTACTTTTTTTTTTAATTAAAATCATATTTATGTACATTATGTCGAAATTTGATAAAAGAATATCATATCAATAATTTTTATTTAAATTTAAAGCTTATGTTATATTTTCAATTTCATTTGTTTTAGAGTATTGACTCGATATTTCAATTATAAGCTTCTTTTTTTATATTTTAGATAGCCTTGATAGATTTTTTTATGTCAAAACACTTTAATAATTTTATGACGTTATATTTATAATATTACCCTTTTTGTGAAACATACATTTTATGATGTTCATAAAAATTTTATACTTATAATTTTTATGATTAATTTGATTAAAATATACTAATTTAAAAAAATTATAAATCAATTATCTATTTATAATATTAATAATTAAGAACAATTTTAGGTGGATTCTATTGGGATAATACAATTTATCCCAAGGGCAAACCCCTCAACAACCATTTTAGGTGGATTCTACTGGAAACCAGCTTCCCCAGTCAACCAGTTGAATCCAAATACTAATAGACTTTGATTTGAAAATGATGATCTATTATGATATATGACCAAATAGTGGGGTCACAAAATCTAGTTTATAAACAAAAAAATACTAGGACTATTCATACATGACCAAATAATAATAATAAACAAAAAGAAAAATTCATAGATGACTGATGTTCACATTTTTTTTGCTTTTCACATTACATCTCTATGACTATTTTATGTGAGATTTCTGAATTTTAAAACTTAAATAATTTCTTAATCATAATTAGGAACTTGACTATAGATTTGGGTGTTGTTAATTTTGAAATCTTATTGTGATAATTTATTTAACTAGATCGTTGTGCTACAGATTCTATTCGAAAGGGGAAGGCTCAAGTGTTTGATTGACTGTGATTTTGGTTAAGGCAAGTGGACTTTCAAAACTTTGTAATTCTTGTAGAATTTCCAAACTTTCCTTTCTTCTATGTGTGATGCATGAAATATTTGTGATATTATAAACATGGGGTGATTAAATATAAATGTGAGTTGGTGTGGTGTTGTAACACTTGAATTGAAAATGTGGTTAATTGATGTGAATTCTAAATTGATATATATGGTTGTGATTGGTGATTATGAGTGGATTTATTCTGGACATCATCTCATGCTCATTCATTCTATGTCACACATACTTGCATTGGTTCTGGATATTGATATGAGTGAGGTAGTGGGAATTGGGATCGAGGTCTATACCGCTCGAGATGTTATGTCGAGGTCATTGCCGACGATATTGTGATACTGAGATCTTTTATAGTGATATTGTGATGTCGAGGTCATTGCAGGCGATAATCGTGATACTGAGATCTTTGCTAGTGATATTATGATGCCGAGGTCATTGCCGGCGATATCGTGATACCGAGATCTTTGTTAGAAATATTATGATGCCGAGGTCATTGCCGATGATATTGTGATACTGAGATCTTTGCTAGTGATATTGAGATGCCAAGGTTATTGCCGGCAATTATTGCATAAGCATTACATCTCACCCTTACATATTCTTGTGTGGCATGATGTTATTCCTATGATTGATTGTGTTATCACTTGTGAGTTGTGACTTGTGATTTTGAATTGTGATATTGTGAAAACTATGGTTATTGTGTATTATGTATTGCTGGCCTGGGCTGATTTTCTATGCAAGTTATAGTTGTGGAGGTCGGTTAGGATGAAAGGAGTTCGTGTATTTTATTAGACTTGTTTTATTTTGTTAGTTGACTTGCTGGGTACCGTGTGGTTAGTACTCACCCCTTGCTTCTACATTTTTATAGGTTATGCGCTTGAATCTTTGTGATACTCTTTTCTCTCTTTTTATCTGAGGCTTTCTATGGAGATCGGTGAGGTAGCTATTTGTCATCTCAGCGAGTCCTCTCCTCTTATTTATGATCTTGCCCTACTCAGAGACAACATCATCCGAGACGTGTTTTTTTCAAACTATTGTGCACGTGACAACCAGGTTTTGAGAATTTTTAGTTGAGTTGACGTATTATCCGCAATTAAACTTTTATTTTTATTGTCCTTCCGCACTTTATTGTTATAATTGGATTTTAGGTGACTTGTCTTGGTGGGATAAGACGAGTGCTGTCACATCCATTTTTGGGTCGTGACAATATTTGCCTCAATAGGTCAAAAAATTCATGTACTTTTTATTTGAGGTTGATGTGTATAATTAAAGGATATGTCATATTTTTTGTGGTTAACTTAATTACGCAATAGACAAATAAATAAAAGAATCAAAAGCATCTAATTGAAACATGTTATTAAGAGTTGAGGTGTTCAGTTAAAACATAAATTAGTTGGAGTGTTTGACTATCCCGAAAAATTTAAGAGATTGAATATTCATTAAACCTTTATCTTTATATGCCACATGCAGTGGTGAATAAATAAAGGTTTATATTTTGAAGCTTTAATACTGACATCAAACATCAGATAAAAACTTTAAAATATTTCGTATTTTCCCCTTTCTCAAACCTTTATCTTTTTGAGTTTATATTATGTTGATCTACTACATAATAAAAAAAATATGTTAATTAAGAGAGAATTACATATAAGCACCATCTATACAATTTGAGCCAATGCCAGACTTGGGCGATATCTGAGTCAGGTAAGGTCTAGGATAATTTGATAATGGATTGGATTTGATTTATGGGTTTGATCGTTTGAGTTAATAGCTAAGAAGATAAGAAGCTTGTACGGCTTTACATGGTCAAATTCGCACAAGTAGAACTCCTAAAATTGAATTCGCCGTGGAAGTTGACTTTAGAACGTCAAGGTTTGAGGGTATATTGTGAAATGGAGGTTTGGAATACAAATTTTTAGTTTTTATCTCCGTGCAATCCACCATTGATACGCCCAAATTTATACCCCAGAAGAAATAGTAAAGCGGTCGTTGATCAAATATATAATTCAACAAGAGTTGAGGTCGATCCCGCAGCGAATATGTGAGAATAGATCTATTAACACCCTTTTTTCAGGCGTAATTTATGTTCCCAAAATAAACATGCACAAAGTAAATGGGGGTTCTTTTGATGTTTTAAACTAAATTTTTAAAGTAAAGTAACTTACCCGTAAGATGACTACTGGGTTTTCGACAGTTGATGAGAAGCTAGGGTTGTGTTTCCCATGACGTCTAATACGATAGCCAGATTTGTGTGGTAAACCCATTCATGATTACATATACAAGATCAAACAAGTTAGTTAACACCTAGTTCACCTCCCGGTCCTTCTTAGATGTATTTTACTCATCACCTTCCGGTCTCAGAGTATGTACAACTTACCCCTTGTTCTGGATCTCAGAATACTCTCACCTTCCAGTCTCAAGTACTTAGGCTAGGTTAAAAACCCTGAATTTCTATTGTAGAATTCTTTTCCGAATCACTACATCCCTTCTGGACATGTAACAAATACAGGTTTATCCTAACGCGTCGACTCGTTAAGGAAGAAGTTAAAATGAAGAATTTTACAATGTATACGATAATCAATCCCAAGGTTTACCCCCAAAATTTGTTATCTTATTAATTTGTCATGGTTCCCACAACCCTAGTTGTAGATTTAGCCTAGCATATTCAAAGCAAATTGCCCACAACAATATAGAGGAATCATGATAAAGAACTTACTATTGATGGAGTAATGAATCCACGTGTTACAATCTCTAAAGAGATGATTGAAATCCAAGAATTCAATATGAATTAGTGCACAATAGTGTTCTCTTCGTTCTCTCTATCTCTAGCGTCCCATAATAATGAAAACGGAATAAAACTAATATATATATACAAGGAAAAACCTAATCCAACTTAAAATAGAAAAAGAAACGTCGTCATGGGTACGGGTCACTGTACGGACTCATGAAATGCTCCATGAGTCGTTACTGCGTTGCATTCCCACGTGCATTGACATGGTCCGTGTAGGGGTTCACGGACCATGAAACGACCTGTGACCCTTGCCTTAGCGATTTCCAAGCAGCACTTTGGTCCTCCATCTTCACGGCCCATGTCACGGTCCGTGGTTGGTCACACGGCCAGTGACGAGCCCTATCTCTCTCCACTTGTACGATTTTTGTTATTTTCAATGGTGACTCTTCAACTTCCATCACTTTCACGATGAGGGACACAGTCAATGTCAATTCCCACGGTCCGTGAAAGGGACTGTGAGAGTTGCCTTGGTTTCTTTGCTCCGTCCGCTCTTTAACAAACTAAGTGTGGGGTTACGGTGCACCACACGGTCCGTTTGGTGTTACACGGGCCGTCTGGACGCCCATGCTCTACCACTTAGCTCCATTCTTTACGTATTTGCTCAGGCCAGTCACACGTTGCCTCTCATGGTCCGTGTAGTTTTGCACGGCCCGTGAGAGGCTCCGTATGGTGACCCTTGTACCTTTTAGCTTAATTATTTTATTGTACTTTTCCCTTAATCCATGCCTCCTAAAAATAATAAAAATACTCTCATCAAACTAACAAATTTATTTGAGAACGTGCAAAATTTCTGCGTTTAAAGCGTTACAAGAGCCATAGTTACATGACTCATCAACCATGACGAGATTATTTCCACTATAGCAAGGTTGCTCTGGAGAGTTGAGTGTCGTTATGATGGGTTATTTTTGCTACTTCATCTTGAGAAACCAAAGAGGATCTAAGATTTATTCTTTTCAATTTTCACCTACTTCTTCATCAAAGGTACATAAACCATTCTAGTAACTTTTAATTAAATTCTTAGACCTTAGAATGTATGGAAATCCTCTTAGGAAAATGTTTTGACTGGAAACTAATGGTGGAAAAAAGCTCAAATTGGTGATTGATCATGAACGTGGCCATGGGTTAGGATTTTGATATAATTCGGGTAATGTAGGTCATTGTTCATTGATATTCCGTATTTCTTGTTTGTTTAGACCAAGAATGAGCCAAAGCATTGAAAAAAGAGAAAACTTCATCTCTTTATAGTTTCCAAGATTTACTTCGAGCTAGGTGATAATTTATTTTTCCTGCCTATGTTATATATGCTTATTAACTGCATCGTTAATACTCTCTGCATATGTGTGAATAGGGAAAGACGGATTAAACCTAATGAAATGATGACCTATGATCAAATTGCATGCAACGAACATGTTACTTAATTTGTAAGTATGTGCATCATTCATTATAATTGTAATTGTAATTGTGATTGTGATTGTGATTATAGTTATTGGATTAGGTACCACACTGGTACATATTAAATCGAGTATCACGTCAGTACATATTAGATCGGGTACCATGCTGACACATATTAGAAAGGGTACCACACGTAGTATATATTGGATTGAGTGTCACGCCAATACACTAACTATTGAAATGGTGTCATACCAACACACTACTAGTTTGGGCATGGATTGCATGCGAGGACCATCTTTGACTGTTGTATTAAGATTAATATTGTGAAATTGTACATTGATCATGACATGGTACTTGAGAATGTGTTTTTGTATATGCGTGATTTATTATGTTGCGGTTACTTTCATATATTGCATTTATTGAAATAGCCATGTGATCTTACCAGTACACTATTATTGTGTGTACTCATACTACACTTACTATTTTAAGTACACGCCTACAGAGCATCTTCAGGCAGCTACTGACGAAACTCGGTCAGGAGATCACCGACTCGTCGAATTCAAAGGGGAACTATCTTTTTTAGGCTACGGTAGATTCATTTAGGATCTTTGTCCATTCTCTTCGAACTTGGATATTTTTGGACATTATGTTTATTTAGTGTTTTCCGAATTGCATCCCCTTACTCTAGATTGTTGGCAGAGTTTTGGTACAATGACTTTTAGATTTTAGGAGGTTAAATTTTGTATTGTTTTACTCTAATTTATCGAATTTATGGGAACTCAACTCTTGATTATTATTTAAACCTATTTTCACATCTTTAAATGCTTGTCTCGTATTAGTATGCTTAGCCGGGTTGTAGTAATGATTTTTCCATCAGAAGATTAGCATGAGTATTAATCACGACGAATCAGGATTGTGACAATTTGGAGGGTGAACAAGTTTAAATAAATGAATTGAAATTTCAAATATGATTTTGTGATGAACTTGAAGTTGATGTTGTTTAGACTTGTTAGAAATAGTTTAAGAAAATTATTTATAAAAATTGAAAAAGTTATTTGTTGGAGATTGTATTGGTTTTGAATAAGAATTATAACTGAAAATCATAGAAGTCTATCTACAGATGCGTAAGCACTATAATAATAACTTAGTATAATTTCATCAGATAAATTTGAAGAAGACAGTGTGTATGCAAATCTTACAATTACAAGATAGAGAGATTGCTTTGATAAATCCTTAACTCAATTAAAATATAACAAAATAGTTTTGAAAGAAGAAACAAAAGGGTGAAGAAGTCAAAGCAAAAAATGTTAAAGAAATCATGACAATGCATAGTAAAAATAGAACATCTACTACCACAAAGTAATATGATCATAAAAACACTAGAAATAATCAATAAATAAAAATAGAGATGGAATAACAAAATAATTTCAAAGCAATACAATAACTATTAGTATCTAAGGCTAAGGGTATGATCCTCAACTACTTAAATCTCCCTCTACCCTAATAAAAGGCTTAGGGTATGACCCTCAACTACTTAAATCACTCTCTACCCTAATAGGTGTCCTTCATAAATTTTTATTTAAGGTTGTGTTCTTGATAACCTAGAGTTAGCCATTGATAGCCAACATTTCACACCTCCATACTAGTACATCCCTTGTGTATTTGCTCTTTACATGCTCAAACCATCCAACTCTCGCTTTTCACATCTTATTCTCCATCACTTTCCTATCTTGTCCTGAATAATCTCATTTCTCATCTCATCTCTCAAAGTGTCTTGGCATATTCATTTTCACAGCTTTCAATTTTTAAATGTAGGATTTCTAGTTTGGCCAACATTCTATGTACCCTATATAATATATCAATCTAACCATTGCTCTGTAGAACTTGTCTAAGTTTTCATATTACCTTGTTAGCACATAAGACTCCATATGCGAATCTCCATTTCATTCACCCTGAATCAATACTATGTGTGACATCCTCGTCGATTTTTTCATAAAACACGTAGACACTTTTATACAATACTATATATTAATATACGAAAATAACTTTGCTTTCTTTCTTGAGACATTTCTAAAATTTAACTCAAATCACTTTAAATTTAAGTTTTAAATTTCTATTGATATTTCAATCAATTGGAACAACATCCAATCAACTTCTATTCTTCAAGTTTTTGATCAACCACAATAAAAGGAGATCGACTTCAATTTGAAAAGCACGCAATTTAGATATCAAAACTTCAAATTAATTATTTTTAATTAAAAATTCAACTTTGAATCTTCAAAGAAACCAAACAATGGCCTTCTATGGAAGTTTCCTTGTATCCCATTCCTAGTTAAAGTTTCACTAAATATTAAAATTTTAGATTTGAACTGAATTGAAAAATAATGACACACAAATTTGAGGTGAAAATAACTTATTAACTCCCAACAATAGTATATTAACAATTGTTCAATAAAATACTACATTCTAGATAAAAGAAAAGAAGAATTAAAAAAAGAAATAAATGTTTAATGGAGACTGCAAAATCAAATCTAAATCATATGTTAGTGACAATAGAGACAGAATTCTTTAATTTAAATTGATTAAATGTATTATGACAATTCGTTTGAATAATATATCTGAATTCTCAAGTGAGAATAAATAAAAAAAGTTCATCAAATTGGACAATCAACTTTGTATCAACCTCACAAACAAAAAAAATTAGTCAATTGTGTATTAAATTAAGTTCATGTGCCTTTTAAACTACTTACTAATCAGATTATTAGGGTGATTAAGTAGTTGTTGAGTGTTGAACTGCATTACGTACTAGTTGCTATAAGATAATTAATTTATTATATATAGAGACATGTGAGCCACATCAATTTAATGAATAACTAACATGGTTTGTTGGAACCACTCACTAAAATAATTCATATGAAAAAATATAATTCGTCAAGTTAAGATATAAAATTTAAGAGAGATAACTAACATGGTTTCTAATCTAGGCTTAAAACTTAATTCGTCAAGTTAAAGATATAAAATTTAAGAGAGATAACTAAATAGTCTAGGCTTGGAACTTAATATGATCAAATAGTTATATTTTACATAATTACAGGGCATAACTTCGGCTATGTGACCTGGTGGGGAGGTGAGAGGCGAGCGAGATCGAGAGAGGCGAACGAGATCGAGAGAGGGAGGAGAGAGGCGAATTGTATATGTATGTGTATATTTGTCAAATAAATATATATGTGTAACTAATATACATATGTATTTGTATGGCAAGCGAGATTGGGAGAGGGAGGGGAGAGACAAGCGAGATTGAGAGAGGGAGGAGAGAGGCGAACGAGAGAGGGCACACAATAGAGACACGTGAATTGTATATGTATATCTGTTGAATTTACTATGTATATCTATCAAAATAATTGTATATATGCAGCTGGTATACATATGTAATTGCATATCTGACAAGAAATTGCAGAAAGAGAGAGAGGAGAGAGGAGAGAGATAGGAAGAAAGGCGGAGAGAATAGCAACAAAACCCTAACTATAGCAACAAAATTCTAGCTACAGCTATAAATTATAATTTTTTTAAACTATAGTTGTATAATATAAATACATCTCATATATTTGTCAGTTACATTATTTTTCCTTTTTTTTTATGACAAGAAAAAAAATTCAAATATATTATTAAAATTTAAAAAAAGCTCATTTATATCGTCTGTTAAAAATCAGACTCATATGTGGCACAAATTATATTTCAATACAACAATATTAACTATCTAGCAAGGTATCGAAAAGGAGATGGATTAAAAGCTCTTGTCCACTTACAAAACAAATAGAATTTTTTTTCTTTTTAAGATCTTTTGTGTAAAAATTAAAAATACACGAAACTAAAAAAAAAATATAATTGGACTACAAAATCAATTTCTCAGAGAAATTGATATTTATTTTTTAACGTCATCCAAAATTCCAATCAAAGAGAGAATGACAAAAATGATCTTATGTTCGAGAAAATTAACAAAAATTCATATTTAAAGACATAATTTTTTTGTAATATCTATTATTTTTTAATTTATTTCTAGAAATTATTGCATCTTTATGAGGTGAAATGTTTTATTATTTTTAAAGAAAAATCTTTTGTAGTGTATAGTACAATTTTTTATTTGTTCCGCATATTTTGGAATTTGATAAATTCCATATTAATGAAACTTCTTATAAGAATTTTTTAAAAAAATTTCAACTGATACTAATATTATGAACTAATATTATCATAAGAACTTTCATTGGTATTTATGGTTGATTTTTTTCCCATTACTCATTGTCTCATCAAATCTAATGAATAAAATTTAGTGAATATTTAACGAAGATTAAAAATGTTAAATTTTGACAAATTTCAAAGATGAAAACTATTGCAAAAATTTCTTAAATATACAGTAAAATAATTTTATTTGCATCAAATATAGTCAAATTTTTATTTACATAAAAAATAGCTCATAATTAGATATACTATAAAATGCTCAAGCAACATTGATTGAAAAATGAAAATAAAATTGAGATTATATCTCTTTTCATCAATCCCATTGATTTCGTCGATGATTATTCTTCATAGTTAAACCTTCTTCAAAATTTCATGATTGATACTACTTCTATTTTACTATTAGTTCATTAATTTCACTAATGATTCTGTCAATATCTCTATTAATTCATCAATTTTCATGGATTGTTTCACTTTTTTATTCAACAAAACTTGAGTGCGAGACTATCAATAAAAACGTCAATTATGCCATCAATGTTATTAATTCCAATTCTGAAGATTTAACTGCTATTATTTCTACACAAATTGGAGTGGATGCCACATTAATGTGCTAAAAATAAGAAAATTTAAGACACACAATCATATACTACAATACTAGAGGATGTATCTCAGAAAACAGACACTGATTATACATTATTATGCACTCAAAAAATTAAATATAACTTATCTAAATAAGAGTTATACACTCACTATATATGCTTAATTATTCATCAAACATACACTACCTCTATTTAAAATACATTAAGAAATTAAATATAATTTATCTATACATGAAGTATATGCCGACTATACAATGTGACAAAACTAAAGTAGAGCTTACCTATACAAAAGTATACATCACAAAATCTAACTAGAAAGATGCATCATGATGAAGAAGGTACAAAGGTGTCTAAGCTAAGAAGGAAGAGAAAGAACTAAAGCGTGACTTGAAGTGTTGATAATAATTGATGGATTTTATTATTTGGAATTTTGTAATTATATAAAATATCAGCACATAAATTTTACATATCATCTATTTAGCTCAATTTATATAAATTATCTGAAATAACTCAAAGTGGGTAAATTAGATATTTTGATAATTAAATTCATAATTTATCATCAGCTTTCTTTTCAAAAAAAAAGACAAGACAAATTATGCTTTACTCAAGCTTTACTTCTTACCTTCCATTCTTGGCTCAAAAATCATTGACATCATCTTCACCTTGATGCATCTTTCTAGTTATATTTTGTGATGTATACTTCCTGTTTAAGTAAGCCATATTCAATTTGAGTGTATCATATTGTATAATCAGTATGTAATTCAGTTATAAGTACGTTATATTCAATTTCTAAATGTATTTTAAATATAAATCAGTGTATATTTCATGTATCGTTAAGTTATATTGAGCTTTTAAGTGTATTATAATGTATAATCATGTATAAGTCATGTATAAATAACCTATATTTAGTTTTTTCCGTGTATCATAATGCTAGTACAAACATTTTGTGAAATATTGTCTATTGTTTTAGTATATGTTTGTTACGTCGGAAAATGACTTTCGGTTTAAAAATTCGATTAAGACTTAATCAATTTAAGTAAAACCGAATCTTTAAAAAAAATAGAGTCGCCACTTAATTTTTAGGAAAAATCAAGAAAACCAATTAAATTATTTTAAAAGACTCAACAGAAAAAATCTTTTAAAATCCAAAGAAAAGGGTTCGGGTTCATATTTCTATTTCGGGAAGGTTTTACGCACCCGAAATATCCGCTAACGTGCGGTTATCCGACGATTAAATATTTTTGGCTAACTTTAAAAAATAATTTATGTCATTAACTAGAAAGAAGGTTTAAGTACAAATATCTAAGTGTTAAAAAGGGGAGAAAAATATTGAAAGATTATTTCTAGGAAAATATTTGAAGTATTTTAAAGAACTTTTTTTTTTTTAAAAAAAAAAGGTGATTTTATCGTAAAGACACATTCGAAGACGTTAAAAAATAAAGTAACATAAATGGTTTGACCTTGGGGAAATTTAATTAGATTAAAACACATTAAATTAAATTAAAACACATAAACCAAATAATTGTTAGAATACAAATAACATAATTAAACAAATCTAAACAAAACAATAATAGTAATGTGAGGGAAAGAGAATTGGGCCCAGGTCTGGTTCTGTACGCCTGGGCCAGTCACTTGGGCCCGCAGCTTCTGCTTTGGGCTTTCTAGCCCAACTTTGGTCCTGCAATTATGTGTATACAAACAGTTGTATACCATGTGTATATCAGTGTATACACTTAGATTTTTCCCTTGATTTCTATCTATATTTCCTGTAAGTTCATCATCTTAGCTCCACGATTATTCCTGCAACAAATTTTGGATTTCGGACCCATGTCACTATGTATACACTCACTGTATATCAGTGTATATACGCCGAATTTCCAGCTTTCGAAACCTGCAAACTGACTTTTCCAGCTCCTAATCGATCTCCGAAGCAAGAAGCGGATGGGGGTGACTCAAAAGAAGAAGATTTGGACCTCCGTGGCCCAAAAGAGGCAAAGATAGAGTCCAAAAATGGACCCAAGAGCGTCGTTCATGCAAAGAAATAAAACAAGGATTAGCAAAGGCTCACGGACAAAAATGAACAAGTATGAAAAGACGCACGAATACAAACAAGATCTCGGAAAGGAACTTGAATCAAACTTAACATTAACTTGGATCAAAATAAATAATAATACTAGTCAATACGCAATAAACTTGCAGACAAAAAGAGAAAGAAAGAAAAGAGAAAAGAAACTCATAAAATCAAAGTAAGCCTACATAGATATATATATACATTATGTATATAGATGCATAGACACTGCAATACATAATATATATATAGATACATAGCTACTGCATTACAACAATATCTAATATAATATATATGCATAGATCCATAGATACTAGAACATAAATATATATATAGTTACATGGCCATGGCAGCCCTTTAACAGAAGCAAAAGCACGTAGAGGTAGAAATGGAAAAAAAGAAAAAGGTTAACCAACATATATACATACAGATAACATATATATATACACATATATATGTGCATATAGGGGTACATACATATGTTACAACCCAGCAAATACCATGGAATAACTTAACAAATTCAAGTTATATATACATCTATATACATATATGTAAATATATGTGCATATGTGCATATATACATAGACGCGGCAATACAACAACATGACCAAACAACTTGCAAGTTTCTTACAAATATACATGTACCCCTCGGCATATACACGTATATACACACAATCAACAACAAACCCCATACTCTGAACCGTCACAACACCACAATTTCAGACAAAACGAAACCGATTAAAAGACTGTATAACATATATTTCTCCACTAACCAACAGTCATGCCGAACAAAATGAGGGAGAAAGGTTTAAGAAAATTACCTTTTGCGGAGCAACAAACCGGGACGACGAACCCGAAACGAGCCCCTTTACCACGACGGAATTCGTTCGCGAATCTTTTGATTCCAGAAAACCAAGTACTCGGGTTTTAACAACAAAAAAAAAACTCTTTTTTTTTTTTTTTTTTTTGAGATTGAGAATGGTCGTGCGATTGGAATTTCACCTATTTTTTAGAGCCAAGCCTCGACCCGTGAACAGTGATCAAGAAATATATTTATAGGAGTAAATTCGGGTCCAAAAAAAGGGGGGAAAACAAGTGGGTAAAAAGGGAATTTCCGGTCCAAAATTCAAATTCAAAATTTGAAATAGAAGAGGGTGAAGGGGAGAGAAGGTGCATACATACCGTTGGCTTGGCGTTTTGCCAAAAATGGCGTCTGATTTCTCTGGCGTTTTTTCTGATTTTCTCTTTTTTTGGTCGTTTTTTTCCGCCTGAAGAAGACAAGGGGAAGAGGGAGTTTATTTGTTCTGGTCTGGGCTGGGAAGAAAATAGGTTTGGGTCTGGGGAAGGGAATGTTGGGCTGGGGAAGGGAAAAATGAATTGGGCCTGGGAAAAAAAATTGGGTAAGGGGAAGTTGGGCTTTAGGAATAAATTAGGAATTAGGTTTGGATTTTAGATCTTAGGATTTGGGAATTGGGTTTGAAATTAAATTAAATTAAAGAGTTGAAGGAAAATTTAAAAATTAGTCACTTTAATTATCAATGTGACCAATTAAAATGTGATCAAATCAAAACCAATTAATTAATTTGACCACGAAATGAATTAATATAAATTAATTAAAAAACTTTTAAATATTAACAACATGAAATAATTAAATTAACTACGGAATAATTAATCGTAAAATAATTAAAGTAAAGTAATTAAAGATAAAATCTATTTGAGAATCTTTTGAAAAAATTAACGAAAATACTCGACTCTCTATATATACATAATATGCAAATATTTGAAAGCATAATTAAAATTAAAAGCTTTAAATCTAAAAATCACATGAAAAATATATTTTTTTTACATTTTTAAAGCTAATTATTTCAAATTGTTAAAATTAAAAGCTCGATGATTAATTTATATTGTGGAGGGTCAAAATTGGGTGTCAACAGCTGCCCCTTTCTTTGGATAGGGTCGATGGAAGAGACCATGAACAAAGAAATTTGACGAATCCAATTTTGACCGACCACTATTTCATCTCTTTAAAAGAAGGGTATGGACTTTGGAAAAATTGTGGTCGGACCCCGGTCTCGGGTTTCCCACATATCTCAGGTTACATGAGAATTTAGGCCACTTGTAGTTCGAGAGGCTTGATTTAACGCACGATTATGAAAGAACTCAAAAGCTATTTCAGAGTCGAATTATGGAGACCAAAAAGCTATGGAATAGAATGATGGGGGGTTGGAGTACAGTCGAGTTTTCAATACCGCCTACATATCCCGGACATAGGAATCAGACTGCTTGTAGTTCGACTCTATCGGTTGAAAAGGAAATTTTCTTATGCGAAGATAACCTTCGGTTGGGAGGAGCGACAAATGATTGAATATGAAAAAGAAGCTTGCAACCTCTTAGCCATGAATGTGGAGCTCTTCACATCCATAAATAAGAACTTACCCGGATATAATTTCCAGAACCTTGTTGCATTGTCA
The DNA here is from genome assembly GCA_029948455.1 of Solanum rostratum. Taxonomy (NCBI): domain Eukaryota; kingdom Viridiplantae; phylum Streptophyta; class Magnoliopsida; order Solanales; family Solanaceae; genus Solanum; species Solanum rostratum. The sequence continues at coordinate 65,142,412 of CM057048.1, forward strand.
CTCAGATTAGAAAGATTGCCTCCAATGAGGTTTAAAATTTCATCAGATGCGAAACTGAAATTAGCAAACTCAAGAAAATACCCACATGCCTCTGATAGGGGTGTGGTTGGATTGTGGTGGAAGTCGTTTTTCAGCTCGCGTCCGAAGAGTTTGACATTCCTCTTCAGACTATGTCCCAGTTTGCTGCTAAGAAAAAGTTCCACGTTGTGTTGCGTCCTACTTGATGACGTCCACACCTGTGGTTTATTTTGAGAATTCATCCTTTCGGATGCTCCCGACAAAGACTGAAACAAAACTTGTTAGTATAAAAATTAAAATCAAGTAGGGAGATAGAGACTTTCACCTTATTGACACATATTCGTCCTTCTGAGCATTTGATGTTGAATCCCTCCAATTTGATATAATAGATGATGAATTAATATTACGTAATATGGTAATGACAATATGCAACGGCCTTCTCAGCAATAATTAATGGCATTATAGTTTTCCAACTGTAACGGGGTGGATGGCCCGATAATCATCCAATTGTAACGGGGTGGATGGCCCGGTAATCGTCCAACTGTAACGGGGTGGATGGCCCGATAATCATCCGACTGTAACGGGGTGGATGGCCCGATAATCCTCCAACTGTAACGGGGTGGATGGCCCGATAACTATCCGACTGTAACGGGGTGGATGGCCCGATAATCGTCCGACTGTAACGGGGTGGATGGCCCGATAATCGTCCAACTGTAACGGGGTGGATGGCCCGATAATCATCCGACTGTAACGGGGTGGATGGCCCGATAATCGTCCAACTGTAACGGGGTGGATGGCCCGATAATCGTCCAACTGTAACGGGGTGGATGGCCCGATAATCGTCCAACTGTAACGGGGTGGATGACCCGATAATCGTCCAACTGTAACGGGGTGGATGGCCCGATAATCATCTTGGCAATAACATAAATATAATGATAGTCTTGATGATGATATGCATAAATACTCCTCTTGGTGATTATATAAATATGATAATAATCCTGGAAATAAATTGACGATAATATGCCTAGATACTCCTTTTGGCAATAATATAACTGATGATAGCCCTGATATGTATGGACGTTCCTCTTGGCGATAATATAAATATGATAATAGTCCTGCAAATAAATTGACAACGATATGCATAGATGTTCCTTTTGGCAATAATATAACTGTGATAATAGTCCAACTGTAACGAGGTGGACGACCCGATAATAATCCAACTTAATTCAACATAAGGTCCCTGAAATAGACAAACAAACTACGCGAACCACTTATGGGGTGGCTAACCCAACAAAATCATATGTCGAGGCCCTCGAATAAACAAGTAAAATTCATAAACCACTTATGGGGTGGGTAACCCAAAATTTCTAAAATATTAACCCTCACATGGTCAACAAACACGTATGCTTATATAGATACGTGACAATCATCCTAATAGACAATCGAAGAGATAGAACAATCGAAGTGAGATGGCTGAATTCTAGCCTTTCTCATCTTCTTATGAAAAACTCAATAAACTTTGAGTTTATCGCACGATGTCTTTAGCCATTGCTGAAGACTTAAATTAACTTGTAACCTCAATTTTCGTGAAAATATGCAATCTTCAACGCCTATTGATTTGATAGACTTTTTGATTTGTCTTTGCAACACTTTTGCAATAGCATCGTCTCCAGATTCGATGCTGATTTCAGTATTGTCCCAACTTTATTAGCATAGCCACCTGCAAAACTTGAGATCAAGCATTAGTAGACATAATACAACAAAGTATACACTTAAAATAAAATGAGGTAATATCACTCGGCGATAAAGATCAGGCTATGATAAACGTAGCGCTGATCTCAATCATGATTTATCACTAATTGATGTTTGCTCCTTCGTAATCCCATAGTCCTTGCACACGCTCCGTATCTGGCGATGCTGGCTTGATTTTTTTTTGATTTTTTTTTTTGAGCCTTGAAAATCCATCAAACTTGTGTCTGATTACTGCAAAATATAGTGAAAGTAATTAGAAATCATCTTGACATAATATAATAAATTGAAGATAAGATGAGATGAGAAATTGTGTGATTAATTATGCTGAGGCCATGGTATGTGTAAATGGCGCCTTATGCTTGAAGATTTTGGCATCGTCATTCCAGTGATTTCAGTGTTCCTGCATCCAAAGAAAAATTCTTAGTTTGAGAGACTGATTTGTGTTGGCCTTGTCCTCGTGCTTCTTCATGCAACTGACTTGCGTACTCGTCCGCTCTTTGAAACATAGTTTGAGTGGAATTTTGAGGACTCTCCTCAAAATTCTGCCCCAGTTTGCTTGAATGTAACAAATGACACCTTTGTGATTTTTTTTTAGACTTTCTCAAAACTTTGCCTCCGGTTACGCCCTTCGATAAAATTCCAAACTTGATTCGTTGGAGAAACATCTTTTGGAGGAATTTTCTGAGATCTTCTAAAAAAATCTGCCCCAGTTGCATATTGTGACCCCCGATCTTGTTGGAGAAAATTGCCTTCTAGTGAATTTTTGAGACCCTCTCAAAAATTCTGCCCCAGTTTTCATTATAAGGAGAAATGAAAATTTTATGGGGAATATGACCGAGCCGTTGTGGCGCCTACGTATCCCGTTGAGGCAGGAATCAGGTTAAACGTAGTTCAAACAACAAGAGCATTAAAACATTGATAATAAAGTGACCGAGGCCGACATAGGCCGCCTACGTATCTCATTCTTGAGAATTCAGGTCAAACGTAGTTCATTACAAAAGGATATGTGCTAAAAGAGATAAATGTGCAATAACTTCATATCTTATCAATGTTTTGCTCTATTGTTTTGTCCTCTGATGGCGAATGTTCCAAGCGATCATACTTAAATCATCTTGCACTTACTCTCGAGCATGAAATATATTGTCATTTGGGGAAGTTTAATCAATTGTGATTAACTTCTTATCAAGCATATTCTGAATCTTGAGCTTGAGGGTCGAGCAATCCTCTGTATCTTGTCCAATAGCTCCTAAATGATAGGCACATGTACGGTCTGCCCTGTAGAATTTTCCCGAAGGATTGGCTTGTCTTCCTTTTATAGGATGGATCATACCCGCTGCTTTCACCCTTTCATAAAGCTGAGTTTGAGACTCCTTCAATGGTGTAAATACTCTAGGAGGCTTTCTAAAATTTGAACGAGAAAATTTTCCTTGATTATTATGGCGGTCTTGATATATCTTTAACGGAATAGCTCTGACAACAGATACATCTTCTTCTTCCTTCCTTACCATCCTTGAAGATCCAGCTGGATTTGCCATACGGGTAATTTTTCCCGTCCTGAGGCCATCCTCAATAGTTTCTCCAATCTTGACAATATCTGCAAACTTTGCTCCAATGAGCAGTATCATTCTCTCATAGAATTCTTGTTCTTGCGAGCGTACAAACACTTCGACAATCTCCTTTTCTGACATAGGAGGCCGGACCTTGGCAGCCTCCTTTCTCCATCTGTAGGCATACTCGCGGTAACTTTCCGCAGCCTTTTGTTTTATCTTTTCCAATGAATAACGATCTGGAACTACTTCCACGTTATACGCAAAACGTTCTATGAAATCTTTAGCCATGGCATTCCATCCTGCCCACTGGCTCACTTCCTGCGACGTGAACCAATCCAGAGCCTCTCCACTCAGGCTTCGGCTGAACAGTCTCATCAATAAAGCCTCGTTTTTACCAACACCCACGAGTTGGTCACAATAAGCTCTTAAGTGGGCCAACGGATTTCCGATTCCCTCAAAAGTGTCGAATTTCGGGATCTTGAATCCCTTCGGAAGGTCTAGGTCGGGACGAATGCACAGGTCTTCATAACTCAAGCCTGCAATATCTGGCGTGATGTGATATTGCTTCAAAGCTTTTGCTATCTCTTCCTTTATCCCTACCTTGGCCATTTCCTCCTTGGCCTTCCATTCCTTCTCCTTCTCTTTGTAGTGGTCTATTTCGGAGTAAGTGATTTGAGGAATCTGAGATTTAGTAAGAACCGGGACATGGAAAAGAGCTTTGGGAAGTGGGGTTTGGACAGTGGGCAAATTGTATTGGTCCGGAGTGCAGATTTCTGGATGGATTATTTGAGGGTAAGCATTGTTGGGAACGGGAGGAAAGCTGAGGGCTTTAGCATTATTGACGTTTGGGTTTTGTGGAGGAGGTGGAGCTTGGTGTGATGGACCGGGATGACAGACATTTGGAGTAGCTAGTTCAACGACGGGGGTATTTTGAGTAGGGGTGATGGGTGGGTTGGTTGATATAGGGATAGGTTGGTGTGTCGGGTTAGGAGAAGGAAAATGGAATGGAGGCCTCCCATCATCCTGGCCAGGAAGACTAGCGGTGATGGCCAGATTTGCCAGTTCTTGAGTCTTTTTTATTTCCATTTTCATTTCAATAACATGCTGCATCAGCTGTGCAATTGCTTTATTTTGTTCATCGATAATCGGACCTCTTGTAGAAACGTCGGCCAAACTAATATTCTCACTATTTTTGGTCATTTCCTATGCTGTTTGAAAATTTAATCGAAGAAGGAACCTTTGAAAACTAGACTTCGTGAAGTGTAAATGTTTTGTGAGCTCCCCCAACACAAATCAGTTCTAATTACCTGATACAGAAAAATAACTCAAGAGATGAATGTGTTAGTCTCTGTTCATAATAAATAATGCAAAATATCACTCGGAAAATTAAGCACATAATAGTTGCATCGTTCGAAGACATACTAACCCATAGATATAGAAAAACGACTAAATAAGCCGAATGTTGCCTATTTAATTTGAGATTTGTGAATTAGGGAGACGTTTTGTCAAAATTTGCTCACATCTTCTGAAATTTGTGATTCTTTTGTAAGAATGAAGGAAAAAAATAAGTTTACTACAATGAGGGAAAAAATATATTTTTTTTTCGAAAATAAGGGACCGAGCCATTGAAGGTTGCCTACGTATCTCGCAAATGAGAAATCAGGTCCGACGTAGTTCGACCAACTCGGGTATTCGAATGGAAGATTCATCTCTTGTCAAATAAGAGAGCAAAATTTGGAATTTTGGGAGTGAAATTCGAATTTTGTTGAGAAACTCAAGACTCGAAAAGTATTTTGGACGGACTTTTGATAGTGACTGTGATTTTATGCTTAGAAGGCTCTAAAAGGTTTTTTTTTTTTTTTTTTTTTTTTAAAGAAATGGGCTAGAATGTCTCTGAACAAGTCAACATAAACACATAAACAATTATAGCAGATATCATAGAAACAATTATTGCGCGTCCTATAGAATATGTGACCCTTTTATGCCAAGGGTTGGCCTATCGATTTGAAGGATGTATCTTGTCATTTTAAATATTTCATCGTTCCCCAAAAAAGTGAATTCTATAAATAAATAAATATATTACAAAACGTAAATAATAAGGGATACATTTTAGGGAAAGGGAAAAAATATAAAATATAAATACAAGGAAAAATATTCCCACGCAGGGGATTAACTAACTAGAAGATCCCACTTCATTTCCGGCTTTCTCCATCTCTTCTTTGGATGTGGTGTCGATACTGTTAACAAAATGAGCTCATCGATTACCCATCTACAAAACAAATGTGTTAGAAAATCCCCCGAACCCCCGAACGATAATTTATTTAAAAGACATATACATCCTTCAAATTAAACAAACAATATGATCGTCCAATTAGGCCGGAGGCCACTTTGGACTCAAGGTGGGCTACTAATGGGCCCGATACCCCTTGGATATCGGGTCGACCTAGGCCAATGCACCTACAGGGTTTTGGTTTCGTTCTATCCTAGGCATCTAAGAGTGGGTTTATTTTTGACTGTGGAAAGGTGACCCGAGCGGACAACCCGGGCTGGGGAAATTAACGACCGTCGACCCCGCAAGATCGACTCAATTCGTCAGGGTACCCCGATGGAAAATATTTGGACTCAACGGCTGCGACCCGCATAACCGTCGTTTTATGGAAAATAAAAAGGTGCCAAGTGACGGAAAATGCTATGCATGTATGACAGTTTAATAATTTAAATTAAAACAAACAATTAAAACATACAAACAAATAATGATAAATAAACCGATTAACAAAGTTAGTCAAAAATTCAATCTTTTGGTTTGAACCTAATTAAATATCCCCAGCGGAGTCGCCATTTCTGTTACGTCGGAAAATGACTTTCGGTTTAAAAATTCGATTAAGACTTAATCAATTTAAGTAAAACCGAATCTTTAAAAAAAATAGAGTCGCCACTTAATTTTTAGGAAAAATCAAGAAAACCAATTAAATTATTTTAAAAGACTCAACAGAAAAAATCTTTTAAAATCCAAAGAAAAGGGTTCGGGTTCATATTTCTATTTCGGGAAGGTTTTACGCACCCGAAATATCCGCTAACGTGCGGTTATCCGACGATTAAATATTTTTGGCTAACTTTAAAAAATAATTTATGTCATTAACTAGAAAGAAGGTTTAAGTACAAATATCTAAGTGTTAAAAAGGGGAGAAAAATATTGAAAGATTATTTCTAGGAAAATATTTGAAGTATTTTAAAGAACTTTTTTTTTTTTTTTAAAAAAAAGGTGATTTTATCGTAAAGACACATTCGAAGACGTTAAAAAATAAAGTAACATAAATGGTTTGACCTTGGGGAAATTTAATTAGATTAAAACACATTAAATTAAATTAAAACACATAAACCAAATAATTGTTAGAATACAAATAACATAATTAAACAAATCTAAACAAAACAATAATAGTAATGTGAGGGAAAGAGAATTGGGCCCAGGTCTGGTTTTGTACGCCTGGGCCAGTCACTTGGGCCCGCAGCTTCTGCTTTGGGCTTTCTAGCCCAACTTTGGTCCTGCAATTATGTGTATACAAACAGTTGTATACCATGTGTATATCAGTGTATACACTTAGATTTTTCCCTTGATTTCTATCTATATTTCCTGTAAGTTCATCATCTTAGCTCCACGATTATTCCTGCAACAAATTTTGGATTTCGGACCCATGTCACTATGTATACACTCACTGTATATCAGTGTATATACGCCGAATTTCCAGCTTTCGAAACCTGCAAACTGACTTTTCCAGCTCCTAATCGATCTCCGAAGCAAGAAGCGGATGGGGGTGACTCAAAAGAAGAAGATTTGGACCTCCGTGGCCCAAAAGAGGCAAAGATAGAGCCCAAAAATGGACCCAAGAGCGTCGTTCATGCAAAGAAATAAAACAAGGATTAGCAAAGGCTCACGGACAAAAATGAACAAGTATGAAAAGACGCACGAATACAAACAAGATCTCGGAAAGGAACTTGAATCAAACTTAACATTAACTTGGATCAAAATAAATAATAATACTAGTCAATACGCAATAAACTTGCAGACAAAAAGAGAAAGAAAGAAAAGAGAAAAGAAACTCATAAAATCAAAGTAAGCCTACATAGATATATATATACATTATGTATATAGATGCATAGACACTGCAATACATAATATATATATAGATACATAGCTACTGCATTACAACAATATCTAATATAATATATATGCATAGATCCATAGATACTAGAACATAAATATATATATAGTTACATGGCCATGGCAGCCCTTTAACAGAAGCAAAAGCACGTAGAGGTAGAAATGGAAAAAAAGAAAAAGGTTAACCAACATATATACATACAGATAACATATATATATACACATATATATGTGCATATAGGGGTACATACATATGTTACAACCCAGCAAATACCATGGAATAACTTAACAAATTCAAGTTATATATACATCTATATACATATATGTAAATATATGTGCATATGTGCATATATACATAGACGCGGCAATACAACAACATGACCAAACAACTTGCAAGTTTCTTACAAATATACATGTACCCCTCGGCATATACACGTATATACACACAATCAACAACAAACCCCATACTCTGAACCGTCACAACACCACAATTTCAGACAAAACGAAACCGATTAAAAGACTGTATAACATATATTTCTCCACTAACCAACAGTCATGCCGAACAAAATGAGGGAGAAAGGTTTAAGAAAATTACCTTTTGCGGAGCAACAAACCGGGACGACGAACCCGAAACGAGCCCCTTTACCACGACGGAATTCGTTCGCGAATCTTTTGATTCCAGAAAACCAAGTACTCGGGTTTTAACAACAAAAAAAAAACTCTTTTTTTTTTTTTTTTTTTTGAGATTGAGAATGGTCGTGCGATTGGAATTTCACCTATTTTTTAGAGCCAAGCCTCGACCCGTGAACAGTGATCAAGAAATATATTTATAGGAGTAAATTCGGGTCCAAAAAAAGGGGGGAAAACAAGTGGGTAAAAAGGGAATTTCCGGTCCAAAATTCAAATTCAAAATTTGAAATAGAAGAGGGTGAAGGGGAGAGAAGGTGCATACATACCGTTGGCTTGGCGTTTTGCCAAAAATGGCGTCTGATTTCTCTGGCGTTTTTTCTGATTTTCTCTTTTTTTGGTCGTTTTTTTCCGCCTGAAGAAGACAAGGGGAAGAGGGAGTTTATTTGTTCTGGTCTGGGCTGGGAAGAAAATAGGTTTGGGTCTGGGGAAGGGAATGTTGGGCTGGGGAAGGGAAAAATGAATTGGGCCTGGGAAAAAAAATTGGGTAAGGGGAAGTTGGGCTTTAGGAATAAATTAGGAATTAGGTTTGGATTTTAGATCTTAGGATTTGGGAATTGGGTTTGAAATTAAATTAAATTAAAGAGTTGAAGGAAAATTTAAAAATTAGTCACTTTAATTATCAATGTGACCAATTAAAATGTGATCAAATCAAAACCAATTAATTAATTTGACCACGAAATGAATTAATATAAATTAATTAAAAAACTTTTAAATATTAACAACATGAAATAATTAAATTAACTACGGAATAATTAATCGTAAAATAATTAAAGTAAAGTAATTAAAGATAAAATCTATTTGAGAATCTTTTGAAAAAATTAACGAAAATACTCGACTCTCTATATATACATAATATGCAAATATTTGAAAGCATAATTAAAATTAAAAGCTTTAAATCTAAAAATCACATGAAAAATATATTTTTTTTTACATTTTTAAAGCTAATTATTTCAAATTGTTAAAATTAAAAGCTCGATGATTAATTTATATTGTGGAGGGTCAAAATTGGGTGTCAACAATGTTTATGTATTTTTTTATTTTTAGGACCTTGATGTGGCACTCACACCAATTTGTGTAAATCAATGATAGTTAAATCTTCAAAATCACAATGATAGTTGAATCAAAATGTTAAAACAATCCAATTGATGGATTAATAGAGATATTGATAAAATCATCAGCGAAATCAATGAATTGACCATGAAATTGCAGTAGTATCAATGGTGAAATTGAAGAAGAATCAATTGCGAAAATTAAAAAACAATCACTGACAAAATCAACAGAATCATGATTTTTTCACACTTAAAAGAGACTATTTCAAAATTATTTCGTATACACTTAAAAAGACTAATTTGAAATTTTGAATCCACCCTCAAACATAAGGAGCCATTTTTGTCATTATTATAAAAAATTCAAACATAACGTACATGACGTTACATAGCCAGTCTTTTATTTGAGCTAATTTTCCGCCCCCTCTCAGTCAGCCTTTAAGCACCCATTTGCCCCTTTTTGATCATTGCCTATAGGGTTTACATTTTTTTTGAAATCGAAGAAGATGAAACGGATGCGCAAGCAGAAGAAACCTGAAATTCTAAAGGTGCGATCATTATTGTTACAATGTATAGCTTCTGAAATTGATTTGCATGTGTTTTTCTAGCTCACTGTGTCAATTACGGATTTTTTTGCAGCTGATTTTGGAGGAAATTGTCAATTTCACAACTGTGAATGTGAATGGACTGGCTTCCGGAGTTTCGAATTCCAAATGTGTGTATATTGCGGGATGTGTTGCGGTGGTTTATGACGTAAATTCCTCTACGCAGTCGCATTTAGTTGTGTCCGATCGATTGCCAAAGCCGTTGAGTTGTGTTGTGGTTTCACGTGACAGACGTTTTATTGCTGCTGGAGAGGTATGAAATTTGTTCTCAACTTGGAGAATTTCTCTATTTGGGCTTTTGTATGAAATATGAAAATTTGGAGGATTTCTTGTGATTTTGTTTTGTATTACATTTTGTAGTCTGAAGAGATCACAATGACGTAGTGATCTAGACGGGAAAAAAGTGAGGCTTAAGTAAGCAAATGAAGTGGAGGTTTAGGTCTAACTATTGAGTTGCGGGAATAAGAAAGGGAGGCGGGAGGCATAGTTCCTGAGCCTTCTTTGTATTAGAGGAACTAGTTCAGTTGGATAGGATAGAAATACGTAGTCAATTATATGTAGCTTCAAACATGAAAAGATTGGAGAAATTTATACTTCCGTTGGTGTTTATGGTTGATTTTTTTTCCCCATTACTCATTGTCTCATCAAATCTAATGAATAAAATTTAGTGAATATTTAAACGACGATTAAAAATGTTATTTTGACGAATTTGAAAGATGAAAACTATTGCAAAAATTTCATAAATATACAATACAGTAATTTTATTTGCATCAAATATAGTCAAATTTTTATTTACATAAAAAATAACTCATAATCAAATATACTATAAAATGCTCAAGCAACAAAATTCATTGATTGAAAAATGAAAATAAAATTGAGATTATATCTCTTTTCATCAATTCCGTTGATTTTGTCAGTGATTGTTCTTCATAGTTGAACCTTCTTCAAATTTTCATTATTGATACTGCTATTCGGGAAAATGGTTTTGATTTTGAAAATTCGATTTATCACTTAATTGATTTAAGTAAACCGAATTTTTAAATTTTTCAGAATTGCCACTTGATTTTTTTAATGAAAAATCAAGAAACCAAGTAAAACTATTTAAAAAGATTTAAACAAAAAAAATCCTTTTAAAAATTCAAAGATAAGATCCGGGTTCACATTTCCACTTCGAGAAGGTTTTATGCACTCGAAATGGCCGCTAACATGCGGTTATCCGGCGATTAGGACATATTTGACTAACTTTGGAAAAATCGATATTAGAAATGGAACCTTAAAAAATCCAAGTTGAAAAAAATTTAAACTTAGGAATTTTTAAATTGTTTAATTTGACTAATTTTGAAAATAAAGGAGAAATTAAATTTCTAAAACTTACACTAAAAAATGACTAAGTAAAAGAAGGGGAGAAATTCCGTATTTTATTTAAAAAGACACTTAAAATAATTGGAATAAACAAAAATCTTCACAAATATATTTGAAATCTTTAAAAACCCAGAAACGCATTTTTTGAATTAAAAATTACAAAAATCAAATTTAAATAAACACATATGGTTTGACTTTGGGGGAATTTAATTAGATTAAAACACATGAAATAATGGTAGAGTTAGAGACAAGTATCACAAACAAATAAATATACAATAAACAAGAAATAATAAAAGGGTAATTTACACAAATACACGACTTATTTTATCAAAATTTCCAATATTCCCTACCATTTAATTTAATTACGAAAATCTCTTTTTTCTAGGTTTTACCATTTTTTTTTGGTAACCCAATCAAAGTCAATCACTTAATTAATTATTTTCCTTTCACGGTTTATTTGCAAGTCAGTTATCATTTTGAACTTGCATTGGGAAGCCAAAACTGTATTTCCCCTTTTCATGTAACTTTTTCACTCTTCTTCGATTTTTCCGCCTCTTTCACTGTCTCTTCTCTATTTTCGTCAGTTGCACCTTCTCCATTCTCCATTTTTCCGCCATTTTTACATTGTCTGATACCAATGAGTATGAGACATGGTGTGAGTGGGACATGCGTGTGTGTGTGACATGGACTGTACCAACCTGCAGGTATCAATTAAACATGGTATGATAGAGAAAACTTGTAGGTATCACAAAGTGCAGGAATCATTAGATTGGAAACATAATAGTGATACTTAATATATCTTTGCAAGTATTAAAGTGTCAGATAAAATGCAAGTATCACTACAACTAATGTGTTACATTGTCTGATACCAATGAGTGTGAGACATGGTGTGAGTGAGACATGTGTGTGTGTGTGATATGGACTGATACCAACCTGCAAGTATCAATTAAACATGGTATGATAGAGAAAACTTGCAGGTATCACAAAGTGCAGGAATTATTAGACTGGAAATATAATAGTGATACTTAACATATCTTTGCAAGTATTAAAGTGCCATAAAAAATGCAGGTATTGCTACAACTAATGTGTGACATTGTCTGATACCAATGAGTGTGATACATGGTGTGAGTGGGACATGTGTGTGTGTGTGACATGGACTGATACCAACCTGCAGGTATCAATTAAACATGGTATGATAGAGAAAACTTGCAGGTATCACAAAGTGCAGGAAATATCACACTGAAAACATAATAGTGATACTTGATTTCGACATAAAGCTTCACACCTATGTCATTGTGAATCGTTATTGGTGATGAATTGCCATCAACAACGTATTGAATCACAATTTCCTTCCTCTGCTCATCAATACCCAACTCCGCAACAATGGCCGAACGCAGGTTACTATAAGAAATTTTATCGCCAACTATGACGCAATCACTTTTGTACCCAGTGTATATTACATCAGATTCCCATCTTCTCGAATGACGAATCAAAATCGAAATATTCATTTCGGTTGAAAAGCTTCTCAACAATGGCAGAAATGCGGTTTTTTTGTGTTCAATTTTTTTTTAAATAACGAATCTGGTTCAGTGTTTTTGTTTGAGAATTTTTTGGGATTGCTTATTATTCAAAAGTGCAATCAGCGTCAATTAAGGAATCAGATCACAGGATCTGTTACAATTCCTTAATTAATGTAACTGTTTCCATATTTGACAATTATTTTTGGGTATCATCCGAATTTTTCTAGGTATCGTTGTTCACTGCGTGTGTATCAAAGTTCACAGAAAAGTTGGTATTATTAGTAATTTTGATAAAAGTCGGTATTTTTGGATATTTCCTTCAATTAGTTTGATATTTATCAAATTTATACATAAAATTATTCTTTGGCAGGCCCAATTTCCACTTGTCCTAATTCCAAGATAGTTTGGGCCTTCCTGGCCCTATTCTCTTGTTGCTGCTGTATTTGGGCCACAGGCCCATTCCTGCCTGATGCACTCCTTGATACCTTTGGTCCAATTCCATTTCTGGATATACATTGGCTGTATACCAGTGAATATCGGGTGTATATGACTTCTTTTCCAACTTCTTATGACTCGAGATATGCAACGTTTGGAGTCCAAATGGACTCGAGTTCCATTTCACAACAAGCAAAGAAAGTAAAATTAGTAAAATGAACATCCTATTGATAACCAAAGTAAAAGAGAAGTGCAACTTTTAATTAAAGAACATAGAAAAATATAATTCCATTTGACTATAATAGGCTCCAAAATCAGACCAAAGACACAAGTAAACACATTCAATCTTACGTAATAGGACTACTGCTACCATGACACATTGAAGTTAAATTGCAAACATGAACGAGAAGACTAAATTTAAAGCTTGTAAGCATGCTAAGCTAATAAATATTAACTGTCAAAGATAATACTTTTCATAATGAATGAAGAGATAATGAGCTTGAAAGAAAATAATATATCAAGTCGAGCATGACGAATAAACGAACATAAATATGAGACTTAAAATAGCCCCAAGCTCAAGACAAATCCCAATCTAAAAATTTAAACTTTAACTGCAACAGTGATAAAATAACTTAAGAGGAAGCAAATAAAGCGAGCAAAGAGGAAAATCTTTGAATAAATAAGGAAAAATTCACCTTACTAGTCATAAACCACATAATTAGCAAGACTCCAACTTACAGATGTATCAATTTCACAAAAATTAGATACTTGGATAACTTATAAAACAAGCAGATGCATACTTCAAGCAAATTGCCGACACACATAGTCTACCAATCTTATCTAATCATGATGACAAACAGTTAAGAGAATAATCGATGATTGTTACATTTATTCATCTTAGTCAGTAAGTGAGACGATGGCATAATTTAAATTTTGGACAACACTCTAGATTCCAAGTTAAAACAAGGACAATCAAAAGTTATAGACTAATTAATCTTCATGAGAGTTTGAGGCTTTGAGCAGTGAATCATATTAATGACAACATCAGGTATACTATACTAGAGGAACAAGATGTTGAGTTAAACATTATTGACAGACCCCAGCCAAAGATATGCCTAAACCCATCACATTAGGCTAAATGAACAAAATTTGAGATAGGATGAGGGGATGAACCTCACAAATTCCACTGACTTGTTAAAACAAGAAATAGGAGGGAAAGGGGTAACAACCAGTAACTTAACTATCATGGAAACAATAAACTGGTAACCACAACATTAGTTTTCTAAGTAATACACATAAACAGTAAGCCAAAGGCAACAAAAGATACTAAGAAAGTAACATTATGATTTTCAGATTTGTCTAAAACCAAAACTAGGATTCTAAGTCAAATAAACGATAATTGAAATCAGCACGTTATGATAATATACTTAACAGAACCCAATCCTAAACATGGTTATCGACCACATATCGACCAGCAAGTTAAAAATCCAAACCGCCTTAACCAAAGTTCATACAACATTACATTCAAGTCACTGCTCGGAGAGGAAAATCCATACTAATTATTAGCAAGGAAGAAATAGAGCCAAGCGAGTAAATATAAAAGCTACCACAACAGAGATACAAGGACTCAGATGAGAAGAGACTAGAACAAAATGAATCTGAAAACTTTCATAATTTAAAATCTGGATTTGAACCGAAACCAAAACTTCACCTATCTAACACCATTACAGCAATGTCACAGTGATTTCAAACCAGGTTTTATACAACAGAGACAGTAACATAAACATCCAATAAACTATGAATGCTTCAGTGTAATACAACTATTCAACCTTTCACTCAACTAAATTATGACATATAACAGCTCAATAATGGAAAAACAATTCCAAAATAGCACATGCGTGAATAAACCCAACATAGAACCTACAAACGTTTGAAAAGAAAATGAGAGAAGTGGGGGAGAATGTTACCTGTTCGGGAGCAGAAATCGGACAAGACGAGCTCGAGAAGTGACTTCTTATCTCGTTAACTCTAGAGACCAGACCACAAAGCCTTTGTCGTGAAACCAACCCACGAATTCTTTGAAATTTGAAACTTATCAGACTCTAAAAATGTCCTTTCATCACCCGAAAACTGACCCCTTTTTTTAGTGAACAAACATGATATTTATAGGGGAAGAATTAGGGCGTGATTCAGGGGAGGAGAGATGAAATTTGGGGGTTTTCAATTCGAGATTTTCAACGGCTTTGTGAGAGACGTTAGGCTGTTTAAAACTGTCGCGCCGTTGATTTTACTGACAACGCCGTTGCTTTCGTTGTTCTTCTAATGGGGAACGTTGAGTAAAAAAGCGCGTGCACTGCTGCGCCGTTGCTTTTTCTGCTCATCGAAGCTTTTTGCAGGTTGTTGTTGCTCGTTGTTGAAGGATTCGGAGTTTCCTGGTTTCTGCGTTTGCTTGTTCTTCGCGAAGAAGAAAAACAAGTTGAGAGTGCGCGTGTGAGAGTGAAAGAAGAGGAAAGGAAAAAGATTGGGGGCGCGTGGGTCGTGTGAAGGGAGTATATATGTAGATTGGGAGTTGGTCCGGGTCGAGGAATTGGGTTGGGTTTGGGAAGAGTTGGGTTGGGGTTTAGATCTGAATTGGGTATTAGGATTTGGGTTGGGTAACAAGAAGAAGAATTTTCATAAACAATAAACTAGTGAAACATAATAGGCTAAAATAGCTAATGTTTCTAAAATTACGTTCTCTAACTTTGATCATACCAAATCATATATATAAATCCGTATTTTTTGTAATGTATAAAAAAAACTTTAAATCCATGATTAAATTAAAGACTTTTCAGCTGTTAATTATGGAAACAGTTCCATAAATGAAGGAAGTCAATAACAAATAAAATTTCTTTCCTAATTATACCAATTCGTCCAAAAAAAGGGAGAGTTTCCATTGTCAATAATAAATAGAATTTCTTTCCTAATGTGACTCGTTTGTTCAAAAAAAAAAGTTCAATTGTAGTTTCATGCGGAGTAATTTCCAAACGGGAAAATAGAAATTTCTTTTCTGGGTTTTTAGGAAAAATTTGCGGTGAGTTTGGTTTTGCTTTTTTTTTTGTGTGACATGCGTTTCCGATGAAGAAAGTGTATAATGTGCGAATTAATATTGATATTCTATACAATGGAGTTTGGCGCGCTGAAATTGTATATATTCTCGATTTGTAGATATGTGCGATGTTCATCATCGTCATACGTTCTGATGTATATGTATTTTCGTTGAAAATGTTAATTAATGCAGTGGTGTATGATCACGTTTACATGTATATAATTGGTAGCTTACATATTTTTTGAGATAGATATGAAGCATAAGAAGATGAATAGGTGAAATCTATTGGACAATTGTATAAAAAATGTTATGTTTAGTTTGTATAAATAATATATCTATATAAAGTCAAAGTTTTTAAGCTTGTTTTGTTTGTTCACATACACGCGTAGCTGTATAAAATTGTTATTTTGATGATTATGATTGCATACGTGTGTCTTTTGTATTTAACAAAATGTTTTATAGCATTATTGTTAAATTTCACTGAAATAATTTGTATACATATACAAGAGTATACGGATTGATGGTACAGATTATAATTAATTGTGTGGATGTATAATTTTGCTAGTTGTATCTGTATAAATTAAGAATTTTTTAATTGTTCGAATATACATTTCTATTATACATAGTCTAATTGTATATAATCACTAGTTAAAAATAATTGTATACTAGTTACAATTAAAATCAACAGTTGTATACAAATGCAAGTACATATGGAGAAATTGTATATAATTTACAATTAAAACTAACGTATTTACACAAAAACAATAGATGGAAAAATTGTATATAATCACAATTAAAATATATACAATCACAAGTTAAAAATGCCAAAAATAATTGTATACTAATCAGATTTAAAACCAATAGTTGTATACACATACAAGATCGTGAACACAACAACTATTTTTTATTCACCACATCACGCACTTATACATCAAAACACATTTGGGTATAAAAGTTCATTTATACAAAAATATATATGAAATATCGCCAGCTCACACTTCCTTGGATTATACTACTTCACTATTAAAGAATTAAATTAATATAAACATATAAATAAAGTTGCAACAATCAAAGCTTTTTCATGAAGAAATCATAGATGTATGATATTCAAAAAAAATGAAGAATCAATCATCAGTTGGAGTATGTGAGTCTTATTACGTCAGGACTGTTAATAGTACCTCTAGACTCTTGAGAATACTTGTTACTTCATGAAAATGTGGTTCCACATCATGAATTGGAGCTTGTGAGTCTATTTCAATTCTAACATGAAGATCCGACAAAAGCAACTATGATTTGTAAAAAGAAGGATTGTATAAGAAAGTCAACAACTGAAATTTTTAAGAAAAAAATAACAAACTGCCAAAAAAAAAATCTAAAATCAAGGATACACTATTTTGGAGGGAGTTTAAAAGAGAATCTGAAATTAGTAACCTGTTGGAGATAAATTAAAGGATGTTTATGGAAAGAGAATCTGATTTTTATATAAAAGAAGAGAGAAAGTAATGTTAGAAGATGATGAGGTTTATACAAAAAGGTCAATGGGTCCCACAAAATCTTCTAGCAATATTTATTAAACGTTAGTTATGAAAGGTAATAATATAAAACTATAGCTTAATTTTGTTATTTAGTATTAAATGTTTGTTCAGTTGCGTAATTTTTTCTATTAAGAATTAGGTTGAAATTAAAAATTGAAAGAATGGGTTAAGGGAAAATTTAAAAATTAGTCACTTCAATTGCAATTGCGACCCATTAAACGTAATCAAATCCAATTCGATTGGCTAATTTGGTTACAAGGTGAATCAATATAAATTAATCGAAGAGCTTTCACGAATTAACAACTTGAACTATTTGGATTAATTTGTAAAATAATAAATCTTGAAAATAAAAGTGAACTTGATTTGAAATAAAATATTGTTTGCATTTTTAGAAGCTAACTATTTCATTGTTACAAATTAAAAGTTCAATGATTAATTTATACGTGGAGGATAAAAATTGGATGTCAACAGATACTACTTCTATTTTACTACTAGTTCATTAATTTCGCTAATGATTTTGTCAATATCTCTATTAATTCATTTATTTTCATGGATTGTTTCACCCTTTTTATTCAACAAAATGTGAGCGTGAGACTATCAATAAAAACGTCAATTATGCCATCAATGTTATTAATTCCAATTCTGAAGATTTAACTGCTATTATTTCTACACAAATTGGAGTGGATGCCACATTAATGTGCTAAAAATAAGAAAAATTAAGACACACAATCATATACTACAATAATAGATGATGTAACTTAGAAAATGGACACTGATTATACATTATTATGCACTCAAAAAATTAAATATAACTTATCTAAATAAGAGTTGTATACTCACTATATATTGCAATACACTCAAGAAGTTAAATATAGCTAAATTTTTCATCAAACATACACTAACTCTATTTAAAATACATTAAAAAATTAAATATAATTTATCTGTACATGGAGTATATGTCGGCTATATGATGTGATATACTCAAAACTAAAATAGAGCTTACCTATACAAAAAGTATATATTACAAAATCTAACTAGAAAGATGCATCATGATGAAGACGGTACAAAGATGTCTAAGCTAAGAAGGAAGAGAAAGAACTAAAGCGTGACTTGAAGTGTTGATAATAATTGATGGATTTAATTATTTGGGATTTTGTAATTATATAGAATGTTATCACATAAATATTACATATCATTTATTTAGCTCAATTTATACAAATTATCTGAAATAACTCAAATGAATAAATTAGATATCTCGATAATTAAACTCATAATTTATTATCAGCTTTTTTTCAAAAAAAGACAAGACAAATTATGTTTTACTCAAGCTTTACTTCTTACCTTCTATTCTTAGCTAAATAATCATTGACATCATCTTCACCTTGAAGCATCTTTCTAGTTAGATTTTGTGATGCATACTCTTGTATAAATAAGCCATGTTCAATTTGAGTGTATCATATTATATAATCAGTATGTAATTCAGTTATAAGTAAGTGATATTCAGTTTCTAAATGTATAATCAGTATGTACTTCATGTATCGTTAAGTTATATTGAACTTTTAAGTGTATTATAATGTATAGCCATTGTATAACTCACGTATAAATAATCTATATTTAGTTTTTTGAGTGTATTATAATGTTAGTACATACTTTTTGTGAAATATCATCTATTGTTTTAGTATATGTTTATGTATTTTGTATTTTTAGGACCTTGATGTGGCACTCACACCAATTTGTGTATATCAATGATAGTTAAATCTTTAAAATCACAATCAAAATTGATAACAACAACATCAATGGCACAATTAATGTATATATTGTTAGTTTGTGTCGAATCAAAATGTTAAAACAATCCAATTGATAGATTAATAGAGATATTGATAAAATCATCAGCAAAATCAATGAAATGACTACGAAACTGTAGTAGTATCAACAGTGAAATTGAAGAAGAATCAATTGCGAAAATTGAAAAACAATCACTGACAAAATCAACAGAATCAGGATTTTTTTTTCACGCTTAAAAGAGACTATTTTGAAATTATTTTGTACACACTTAAAAAGACTAATTCGAAATTTTGAATCCACCCTCAAACACAAGGAGCCATTTTTTGTCATTATTTAAAAAAAGTCAAACATAACGTACACGACGTTACATAATCACTCTTTTATTTGAGTTAATTTTTCATCCCCTCTCAGTCAGCCTTTAAGCACCCATTTGCCCCTTTTTGATCATTACCTCTAGGGTTTATATTTTTTTCAAAATCGAAGAAAATGAAACGAATGCGCAAGCAGAAGAAACCTGAAATTTCAAAGGTACGATCATAAAAATGTATAGCTTCTGAAATTGATCTGCATGTGTTTTTCTAGCTCACTATGTCAGTTACGAATTTTTTTGTCACTGATTTTGGAAAAATTGTCGGTTCCACAACTGTGAATGCGAATGGACTGGCTGCTGGAGTTTTCAAATTCCAAATGTGTGTATATTGCGGGATGTGTTGCGGTGGTTTATGATGTAGATTCCTCCACGCAGTCGCATTTAGTTGTGTCCAATCGATTGCCAAAGTTGTTGAGCTGTGTTGTGGTTTCACGTGACGGACGTTTTATTGTTGCTGGAGAGGTGGGAAATTTGTTCTCAACTTAGAGAATTTCTCTATTTGTGCTTTTATATGAAATATGAAAATTTGGAGGATTTCTCTGTTTATGATTTTGTTTTATATTACATTTTATAGTCTGAAGAGGTCACAATGACGTAGTGATCTAGACGGGAAAAAGGTGACGCTTAAATAAGCAAATGAAGTGTAAGTTTAGGTCTAACTGTTGAGTTGCGAGAATAAGAGAGGGAGGCAGCGGCATAGTTCCTGAGTCTTCTTTGTATTAGAGGAGCTAGTTTAGTTGGATAGGATAGAAATACTTAGTCAATTATATGTAGCTTCAAACATGAAAATATTGGAGAAATTTATACATTTGTACTATATTGTGTAGTTTGAAGATTAGCATGAGGTAGTTGGTCAACAAAGGTATATCATACCAGTCATGAGATAGTTAAAGCATGGTCTTTCATGAGACTTCACAATGATGAGCCCATGCGATAAGGATTAACTTTATGGTTTTATAATTAGTCTTCTTTTTGGGAAAAAAAGAGATTAACTTCATGGCAGTTGGTACTGAGATTGATGGCAATGAGGTATTGAAGGTTTAAAGTGGGTCGATATCCTTTTTATATAGTTCAAAATTGAAATGCACGTCAATTGAGGCATCCTTTTTAAAGTGCATCCTTTCCTATCCATGTCATTATTGATATTCAATTTTGAAGTTTTGCAATATTGACTAAAATAAATTTATATGCCAAAATTTTCTAATTGAATTGTGTATATATATATATATATATATATATATATATATATATATATATACTAATCACACTACGCATAATTTTGCTTACAAATAATTAAATGTATAGATATGCAATAAACTTAAATAATACTGTCTTACAAATTCTCATAGGAGTCTTTTAAAGATGTGCATACTCGCAATGAATTCCACAAAATCAAATGTATTTAAAATGTTACTGGTTTTGTTAGGATGTTACGTCATGGGCTTATGCTAATTCCTAGAAGCAGAACAACACGTTATTGAATCAATGCAAGATTATGATGTTGCTCTGATGGGCTTAGATTTGTACCCACTAATAAAACGGTAATTGGGACCAGCAATTCACCTTGCAGCGCTCCTTTGAGTAGAGAGCCCTGTCTCGTGCTGTTTCTTGAGGATGGTGCCCCAGAAGAAACCTGAAATTTCAAAGGTACGATCATAAAAATGTATAGCTTCTGAAATTGATCTGCATGTGTTTTTCTAGCTCACTATGTCAGTTACGAATTTTTTTGCCACTGATTTTGGAAAAATTGTCGGTTCCACAACTGTGAATGCGAATGGACTGGCTGCTGGAGTTTTCAAATTCCAAATGTGTGTATATTGCGGGATGTGTTGCGGTGGTTTATGATGTAGATTCCTCCACGCAGTCGCATTTAGTTGTGTCCAATCGATTGCCAAAGTTGTTGAGCTGTGTTGTGGTTTCACGTGACGGACGTTTTATTGTTGCTGGAGAGGTGGGAAATTTGTTCTCAACTTAGAGAATTTCTCTATTTGTGCTTTTATATGAAATATGAAAATTTGGAGGATTTCTCTGTTTATGATTTTGTTTTATATTACATTTTATAGTCTGAAGAGGTCACAATGACGTAGTGATCTAGACGGGAAAAAGGTGACGCTTAAATAAGCAAATGAAGTGTAAGTTTAGGTCTAACTGTTGAGTTGCGAGAATAAGAGAGGGAGGCAGCGGCATAGTTCCTGAGTCTTCTTTGTATTAGAGGAGCTAGTTTAGTTGGATAGGATAGAAATACTTAGTCAATTATATGTAGCTTCAAACATGAAAATATTGGAGAAATTTATACATTTGTACTATATTGTGTAGTTTGAAGATTAGCATGAGGTAGTTGGTCAACAAAGGTATATCATACCAGTCATGAGATAGTTAAAGCATGGTCTTTCATGAGACTTCACAATGATGAGCCCATGCGATAAGGATTAACTTTATGGTTTTATAATTAGTCTTCTTTTTGGGAAAAAAAGAGATTAACTTCATGGCAGTTGGTACTGAGATTGATGGCAATGAGGTATTGAAGGTTTAAAGTGGGTCGATATCCTTTTTATATAGTTCAAAATTGAAATGCACGTCAATTGAGGCATCCTTTTTAAAGTGCATCCTTTCCTATCCATGTCATTATTGATATTCAATTTTGAAGTTTTGCAATATTGACTAAAATAAATTTATATGCCAAAATTTTCTAATTGAATTGTATATATATATATATATATATATATATATATACACTAATCACACTACACATAATTTTGCTTACAAATAATTAAATGTATAGATATGCAATAAACTTAAATAATACTGTCTTACAAATTCTCATAGGAGTCTTTTAAAGATGTGCATACTCGCAATGAATTCCACAAAATCAAATGTATTTAAAATGTTACTGGTTTTGTTAGGATGTTATGTCATGGGCTTATGCTAATTCCTAGAAGCAGAACAACACGTTATTGAATCAATGCAAGATTATGATGTTGCTCTGATGGGCTTAGATTTGTACCCACTAATAAAACGGTAATTGGGACCAGCAATTCACCTTGCAGCGCTCCTTTGAGTAGAGAGCCCTGTCTCGTGCTGTTTCTTGAGGATGGTGCCCCAGTTTAGGTGGTCCTACGCTCATAGCAAAGTGTTTATTATGTCTATTAATGCAGTATTGTCGTCAAATAGGATTTATTAGCAAGAGATAAACATGGGTTGGACTGGCTATATTCATCTCATACTGCTTTCTCCAGTTTGTCTTTTCAGCTTCAACAATATGTATATTTTGCTTGTTATGAAGATATGAATTGCATTTCACAAAATATTAAATCATGAATGCATTTGTAGTCATGACTCAATCTTAGATGTGTTAGAATCCTTGTAAGAAGAACAAGGCTGATGTAAATATCCATTTTGGTCCAGCTCAGTTTGTGCTGATGTCTATATATATACAAATATGTTAGTTTTCAGAAAAAAAATATGTCTCTTCTGCTTCTATGGCTTGTTAAAGTTGCAACATAGATAAAATTAGCTGCTCAAATTTATGAACTATATGCTCATATAAGTGTCTTTCATTTTAGTAGTAAAAGCTATAGTACTTGTATATGTATTATAGCAATAAAAGATGCATACAGACACACATATAAAGAGTGATTTCTTCAACTGGTAGGACTAGTTTTTTTTACTTTTACTTTTGAAAAGTCAGTTTTCTCACGAACTAAGGTCAACGCTTCAGTCAGGACCTCATCCTGCTGTAGTGATATGGGAAGCAACAAGTTTGTCTATGAAACACGAATTGAAGAGTCATCAACATGGCGTAGCATGCATTGCCTTTTCACCTGATGGTTTGTTGTAATTAGTCGTTGCTCTTTATCTAAGCAACTAGTTTCGGACATAATCCTTAGTGTCTTATTTTTCTTTCCCATTTTCTTGATTATCTTACTACCTGCAGGCAGACATCTTGCTTCTATTGGATATCCTCATGATGGATATATTTGCCTCTGGGATTTCCAAAGTCAGACTTTAATTACAAAATGCAAAAGGGGTACACCAAGTTCTGCAATGGCATTTGTTAGCTTCTCATCAGATGGAAGACTCTTTATCACCGCAGGAAAGAAGTAGTTGAAATTCTGGAAATTAGGATTATCTACAAGATCTCGTAAGATAGGTAGAACAGCATCAGGCGTAATTGGAAAGCAAGCTAATCTTGGTCATCATACAGGATGCTCATTCATAGCTGTTGCATCTCCTATGTGGAGTGAGAGTAGTCTCCTATATCGTATTCAAACTGATGAAGCTTCCTATGTTTATGCAGTGACAGATGCAGGTTACAAGTTTAACATACATCTGTTATCTTTATATTGTAGCTGTTCTTGAGCACTTCAATCTCTTCTGTTATTAATAGGGGTTTTGTGCCTTCTAAACTTGGAGATGACTATCACAAATTCTGTTGAATTACAAGTATATGTTATTATATCTTGCACATTAACACTCAATTACACTAAAGAAAGCTTCGTAAAGAAATTCTGTACTTCCTGAAATTTTCAATATTACAGTGCAATAAACTGGTATGTACTTACCTTTGAAAATATAAGAAGGTCCTCCAGTCTTCTTCTCATCATTGTTGTTCTTGGACTTAGGTTGAGAAAGGCTTTGGTCTATCTATATCCAGTAAGTTGGTTGCTTGTGCATGCAATAATGGACAAGTTAAACTTTTTTCTGCAAACTCTCTTTCATATGCTGGAAGCTTATACTATCCTGAAACTAGATGCAGTAAAGAAAGTGTTGCAGACTGCCATGTAATAACTGGAAAAAATGGATATGAGCAGTTGCAGAGTCTACCCAATGCAATTGCTTGTCAATTTTCAACATTGCAAAGAATTGGTAGCAACTAGTTATTTTCGCTAGAAGGAATTTATTCCTAATTTAATCAATTTTGATGGTAACTTCTGCTTTACAGTAGTGATATATGATGACCGCAGCCTTTTCATATGGGATGTTTAGGATGTTGACAAGGTATTTCTCTGAAGTTCTTAATTCTTTCCAAACCTTAACTTGCTTATTTCTTTTAGTTTGGCATAAGCCATGAAGGATCATGCTCTTCTGGGTTTGAACTCAATTTTGCGACTACATAGCATATCCGCATATGTAAGACTGATAATCATGATAGCCTCATGATATATTTTCTAGGTCAGCAGGTGCTCAGTGCTAGTTTCACACAGTGCTTGCATATGGGACATCAAGAATTTCTTATACGAACACATGCATGACACGTCCAAAGCATGCGTTGCGAAAGGATGTCCTGGTGGAGTTTCTTTTGCAACATGCTCAGCTGATGGCAACATCAGGTTGTGGGATCTTGAATTACAATCTAGTAACTTGCCGCTTCCAACAGAAGACAAATCTATGAGTACCCTTTCAACAGGAAATATGCATTTAGGTGTGCCATCTTTCCTCAAGATGCCCAAAAGTACACTTTTTTTGCTAAGTTTGCCTAAAGTATTTTAGCGGAGATGAAGTATAAAATAATATATTTACCTTATTAATAAAAACATTTGCCTTGAATATCTCTATTATAATATGTCACTCATGTGGTTAATACTCTTTTGTTTTTGTATATAAACAGAGAGGACTTGTGTTTTTGAACGTGATTCTTTGGTATTAGGCTTTGCCTCTATAGGTTATCGTTCAATGGCAGTCAGTTCATTTGGAATGTATCTGGGAGCTGGTGATTTCCTAGGAAACCTTCATATATTCAACCTACAAACAACTGATTATATGTGCATCCAGGTAAACTTGTATAGCTTTAGGCTGTAGTAAACTGAAGCCGTTTGCTTCTTCTAATGAGCTGATCGGTGAAGTTCTTTCGTTTGAAATTGTTTTCTTGTTTATAATTCTTTTCCAAGTGTATACTCTATGGCCATGTAAACCAAATTACACCTGGTATCCTTACATTTGTAGGGTGCTCATGACGGTGAAATTCTATCTTTGAGTTTCAGTTTGCAAAGCATTGAAGCTCCTATTGATAAGTTTCCACACAACCATTATTTTCTTGCCTCTGGAGGAAAGGATGTCATGATTCATCTCTATGATGTTCAAAGGTTTGACGTTGGGCTTTTGAGTTTGTTCAACAAGTTAAATAGTCATTTATAATTAACTTGTCTGACTCCCGTTTCATGAACTTTGACCTCGTCGGAAGTTTTCGTGATCATTCTGCTCCTGTGACCTGCGTGAAATGTGCTTCAAGTGGCACTAAGATTATCAGTTGCAATGGAGATAGGTTACTTAGAGTAGACTTTGAAGGCAACTAGTAAATTTAGATGAAATTGATATGTTTGAAGCATAAGCATCTTGACACACATACTCTTTTCCTGTAACATTTAACATGATTTTGTAACTTATGATTGAGGAATGGCTTAAAATTAGTACATTGCACGACTTTACTTGTGAAGACCAAAATCATTCTATGCAAATGTTTCTACATGATATGTCATGTCCCTTAACTCTTGTGTTTGCATGACAGGTCTTTGGTTTTCTGTGATGTTTCTATGATCAATTTAGCATACAAGATATCTTGCTATCACCGAGTCTTACCGGGAGTTGTATATGACATGGCAATTGATGCTTCCACTGAGATTGTTGTCTCTATGGGGCAGGTAAATTGTGAAGTGGAGTGTTTGGTTCCTTTACTCTTTCTAAATGAATGAAATTCAGATAGATAATGATAAAAGAGCACTGTTATTTCTTTCTTTGGAATTTTCAACAGATACAAATGGAAAAAAAATGATAAAACATCCTTAGAAGAAGCGATAACATGTCAGAACATTTAATAACTCAGAGTATGTCAAATTGTAGACCTTAGAGTGTTTTTTTGTCTTAGGGTAAGAAGATCAACACATGCAACATTCCTTCTGGGAAGTTAATCAGGTCATTTAAGAATATTGGAGGGGATCCTATCAAGGTACATAAATACTGATGAACGCTTGACTAGGTATCATTTAGTTGATTTTATGCAAGACATACATAATCTTTTTACAGGTATCTGTGGCACCCAGCTCTACTTATCTGGTTTGCTCCTTTAGAATGAAATTCAGATAGATAATGATAAAAGAGCACTGTTATTTCTTTCTTTGGAATTTTCAACAGATACAAATGGAAAAAAAATGATAAAACATCCTTAGAAGAAGCGATAACATGTCAGAACATTTAATAACTCAGAGTATGTCAAATTGTAGACCTTAGAGTGTTTTTTTGTCTTAGGGTAAGAAGATCAACACATGCAACATTCCTTCTGGGAAGTTAATCAGGTCATTTAAGAATATTGGAGGGGATCCTATCAAGGTACATAAATACTGATGAACGCTTGACTAGGTATCATTTAGTTGATTTTATGCAAGACATACATAATCTTTTTACAGGTATCTGTGGCACCCAGCTCTACTTATCTGGTTTGCTCCGACTCTTTTAAGATTCTCTGCTTATATGACATTATGGCTTGGGAGATGGTCGACAAGCAGTGGGGCATGGTGATGTTATAACTGGTGTCATCTTTTTACCTGACTGCAAGCATCTCATTTCTGTGAGTACATCTTATGAACATCTGCCTGATCTAGTGTTCTGCTTATCTGAACTATGATCGTTCTAATTAAGAGTTCCATAGTTGATTCCCATTAGGAAACTAATATAATGAGAACTACCCTATAATGAACGCCAAACTTGGACAAAATTTGGATGTCTATCACCTTGTTCTTCCTAATTTGTGCTGCTTAGGTGAAATCATATTTACAAGGTTCTTCAAATTTTAATGACTCTTCTATCTCCAAATTACTCTGGCTTCATCGTTGATTTATCTGGGTGACTCCAATATAGATTGACATGGGGATAACTAGAAAATCAGGAAAACAAGTAAAGGATTTGAAATAGAACAAACCTTAATATACAAATTAGAACATGTGAAGGTAGTCTTCTTTCCATGTTTCCTTAATTCCATACTCATGATGGTAAGGGTTGGAAGAATACTCCAAAATCCATGATGGCTACCTCAGGCACCATCACTATGAGGGAGTGGTGCAAACCATTTGTAATCATGTTACGTCGAATCAATGATCCGTGTAGAGCTGCTACAAATTTTCCCTATCTACAGTGATTTGCTCTATATTTCCTGTTTACACTAGTATATTTAGTGTTTTTCCCAATCTTAACATATATTTCTGATAAATTCAGGTATGCAGTGATGGTTGTATCTTTGTTTGGAAAATCCCTGGTTCTTTATCGTCAAGGATGCTGAGGAAAATTAAGGAAAATGCTTGTCCGTTATCCCCAGCAAAATTTGGTGCTCCAGTAACTTCGGGTCAAGTCAAACTTCATATGGTTAATTACCACCAACCAGAAGGCATATCTATGACCCCAAACCTATTCCAAGTAAATCAGAGAGTACTCTGTCGAGAAATGAGTTCACCAGCAATAACATTTAAATCAGTATTTCAAGACTGCCAAAGTGGGCACAAGCTAAAGTTGCTAAACTTCATTCCTTGGTGACCAACCCTAATTCTTCACCCTCCAAGGTATCTCAAGATATAGTAGTAAAACTACTAATTGCTTGTTTTAAATTTCTAGTGTAGGTACTTAACGGGATCAAGTTCTTTCCACACATTAATTTTCTTTTACGTGAATAAAAGGATAATTTGTGTATCATGCAGAATGTTTGTCTCATTTTAACATTTCCTGGGATATTCTTTCTTATTTGCTCTTTATTCTTCGTTGTGCCGATAAATGTTATTCCTTTGATTTTGATGTATGTTAGAATAGGAATAGGGAAATACAATCTTACTTAGAATAAGAATAGGAATAACAATAGTATATAGAATCCTACTTGGAAAAGGATTGTATTATAGTATCCTAGTTGGAAAAAGAGTCTAGTATAGTATCTATAAATAGGGTCTCAATGTAATAATGTAAATAATAATTCAATAATATTTTTCTCCAATATTTCTCACATGGTATCAGAACTTCTACGGTCCTGGTAGAAAATCAAAGAGCTTCCGCTGCCGGCTGGCAGCTATGACCCATATATGCTGCCCGTCTGGCCAATGGCTATGTTAACAAAAGTAGGGTGAATGATATATGTATGATTCTCATATTCAAGGGAAGAAACTCGATCAAATAGATCATTGTGCATCAATTTTCAGTGGCTTTTTAGGGTTGTTTTATGTCAATTCCACGTCTGTCAGTGTTGTGTAGCACCGTGCCATCATTCTGGTGACTACTTTTTTTATATCTAATTTGTGTAGCACCATGTCATCTTTTCGGTGACTACTTTTTCATATTTATCATGTGTAGCAACGTGCCATCTTTTCGGTGACTACTTTCTCATATTCAATTTGTGTAGCACCGCGCATCTCTCCGGACTACTCATATTTGATTTGTGTAGTACAGTAAATTTTTTGAACTGCTTTCTCGTATCTGAGTTGCATAGCACTGTGTTTTTTGGTGACTCGGATTTGATTTGTGTAGTTTCATTCGTCTTTTTAGTAACTCATCAAATCTAATTTGCGTAGGATCGTGCCATCGTTCCGATCTTATCCATATTATTCTCTTTCTCAGTAGGTTCGTGTCATCATTTCATTCCTACACATATAATTTTATTTCTCAATTGTGACCACTTTCAGCCATCAAATCTAATAGTTCAGTGCATAAGTAGGTTTCAACCAGTTTTAAAGTGACTTTCTTAGAGTAATTTTGAGATGATCAATATTGTAATTCTCCATTGACCTTTTAATCAGTTGAACATTAAGAATGTTTTTCTCCATGATGATCTTGAGGAAAAAATTATACGGAGCAACCACCTGATTTTGTTGCTCAGGGGGAGTCTGGTAACCTTATATGTCGATTGTATAAATCACTCTGTGGTCTAAAACAATCTTCTCAAGCTTGGTTTGGGAAGTTTAATAATGCAATCCTGGAATTGCATGAGAAGACTTAAAGACATTGAGGCTGAATGTTAATTTTGTGAAGTCGGAAGATCAACTTGCTAATATCTCAACATGTCCATCCTCGATCCTCGTATTAATTACATTTATAACAATCTAGGTACATATCACGTGTATACACTAGCTTGAGAGGAAGTGTTAGAATAGGAATAGATAAATACAATCATAATTAGAATTGGAATAATAATAGTATGTAGAATCTTACTTGGAAAAGGATTGTATTATAGTATTCTAGTTGGAAACGGAGTCTAGTATAGGTAGGGTCTCAATGTAATAATGTAGACATCAATTCAATAATATTCTTCTCCAATATTTCTCACAATTTACATAATAGAAATTGTGGCTAGTCCAAAGCTGAAGAAACATGTAGGACCCAACAGTCAAAAGATCCTTGTCCAGTTCACGGAGGCAATACTACGTGCAATTGTCTTGCTTTCGCTGAAATGTTTTCTGTATCTTGCAGACTGGAAAAACTGGATCAACCAATACACAACAATCAACCGATGAAACTGCCCATGTGTATGAAGAGGCACAGCATAATTTGGACGCTGCAATTGAGAAAGCAGTGCAGTTGTTTTCTAAATTAGCAGATCAGCATGCAAGAATAGAGAAATCAAGGGAGCATGAAAATTTGTTATTGACCAAGACAACAGAAATGCTCGTGACAATTCATGCTACTGCCAAATTGGCACAATCTGCCAACACTGGTTCCAATGGGAATGCCAAAATGGATATTTCAACCGATGAAATTTGAGGTTATTAGATAAAAGTGATCCACATCAACTAGTCAAGCTGGAGAGTTGCCACTAGCTTTTTTAACTCAGGTAATATGACTTGATCCTTCCTCCCAACAGTGACAAAGGTCGATTTCCTTTTCGTCAATTTCTAACATTTAGACAACAACTATGCTAACTGTCAAACTAGTTACTCTATATTCCATTTTATGTGACACTATATCTTTTCTAGTCAGTTCCAAAAAAGACATATTCCTATATCTAAATTCAACTTAGATGAAATTTAGATAGGGTACTAGTATGTCAAAGGTGATTGAACAAGAGTTGGGCCTGATTGTCCAAGTCTTCTAGTTTCTATTTGTAAAGCTCTTCGGTAAATAAAATTTACATTCCTCCCTCCCAGAAAAAAAAATTAACTTTAAACTTCCCATTTGTAACTACAAAAATATCATGATATGTTAATAACACAAAATTCAAAAGTCTGACTCTCTTTGTAAATTTTGTGCCCAGACAAATAGGTTCAATCAATCTCATCAATGACTCAAGATTTAGAACAATCACTAGGAATCAAGTGAATAAACACATCGGTAGAATTCATTTATACAGACTCATAAGACAATCAAACTCGATCAACTCATCATCATTCTCTCATCACAATCACAATTACAATCACAATCAACAATCACAATCTCTACTCAAAGCTCTAGACTCATCATTCTTTCATCATAATCATAATCAACAATCACAATCTCAACTCAAGGCTCTAGACTCAATTCTCAAGTTCATTATGCATGCTTTTCAAAATAATCGTGTAGGGTTATGCAAATTCTCATGAAAATATTCAATTTAAGAAAACAAGTAGTATGATGATCATCAACATAGAAAACATGTAATTTCAAATATAATTTTAAGAAAAACCATCAAAGATTCATGCATGTAGACTCCTCAACCATCAACTCATCTATGACCTCTATGGGGCACATGAGAGAACAATCTCATGTTTTAGTTTAGCGTTACATACCTGGAAAGTTGATATTACAATTGGAATTTGATGAATTACTAGCCTTCTTGGAGAAACTCCTCGATCTCGGTAGTTCTTTTAGAGTAGAAGAACTTGGAAAGACATTGCTTGAAGGGCTTCTATTTGATTCTTGAATTCTTGACTTAAATCCTTAGAGTTCTTGATGAAGAACCCTAATTCTTGAAAAAGAAGAATCAAGGAATCCTCTCTTAGAATTCTTAAATTCGTTTTCTTGAAACCCTAGGTTATGATTTAAGATTCTATTAGGGATTCATGACTAGATGAAGAAATTTTGGTTACGTAGATTGAAATTCATCAGGAATAGCTTACCTTGATGATGAATCTTGGAAGCTATCCGTAACTTGATGATTTTCTTGATGATTCTTGAGCATTTATGTTTAGGAGTGAAGGAGAGGGTTTTAATTATGAAAACTGACGTTTTATGCGTTTTGGGGCCTTAAATAGACCCCCAAAGGGTTTTGGATAAAATTACCCTCAAAATAAAATAAAAGGACATCGTTTAGCTTATCCAGAGAGGGTTTGCGATATGTCTGCGACAGCTCAGCGGATCTTCAGACAGCTCTGCAGGTCTTCAGTAAAATGGTCATAACTTTCTACTCCAAATTCGGATTAAGGCGAAATAAGAAGCGTTGGAAATCTAATTCAAAGATCTTTAATTTGATATATTATGGGATTATCCTAACTCATTATATTTTAGGAGATACAGTCATTTGAAGTTGACCCTTCTATCAACTCACACAAAAACTTCGTCGGTAGAAATTCTTTGGACTCGACTTGATGTAAAAGATCATTTATCAACTCCAATTTTATTCCCACTCTAAGAAATTAGCTTCAACATCTATGCTCAATTAAGAATCATCAATTAAATCCTATATCATATGAAGGATGACTCGGTCTTAGCTTAAAAAAAATTGGGGTGTTACACAATATACCAACATAGTATCACAAAGAATATATTTTCTACAATTTAGAATTTAATAAATAAGTTTGTAACTTTAATAATTTTCTCTTAATTATTTTATTTATTAAAAAAAGAGCTCAAAATTATATGATATCGATGAAATATCAATATACCGACAGAGTATCATAAAATATATTTTCTACTAATGTAGAGTTTAATAAATAATTTTGTAAAATCCTATACGATTCCGATATGGTATAAATATACCGATGAAATATCACAACGAATATAATTTCTACTAATTTAGAGTTTGATTATTTTTTTATTTGTTTCTTATTATTTCTTTAAAAAAACATAATCCTATATTATACCAATTGGGTACCAATATACCGCCAAAGTATTACAAAGGATTGAAGTCATTATATATGATACCAGTTGGTATATATATACTGTCTGAGTATTGTAGATGATTATTTTATAATATTTATGCTGACGTCACAGGCCAAAATAAAAAGAGGAAAGTAGGGTAAGAAGGTAAATAGTTTGGGTCATGGGTCTTTTAAGGGTAAATAGTTTGGGTCATGGGTCATTTAAGGGTAAATAGTTTGAATTTAGTCCATTAAGATTAAATAATTTCATATTAGGTCTATTTTGTGTACTTTGGTATGTATGTTATCTTTTTCTTTTCTCTAATTTTTTTTTTCATTTTTTTTCCCAAACCTTAGTTTTGGGTCAATTAGCTGGCCCAATTATTCCTAAATGGGGCACTGAAAGTGAGATCTAATCAATAGCCAAAAATCAAATCAAAAGTGGGCTTTAATTTTGTCTGAACTGTGAAGTAGAGTGCATGTAAAACCCAGCCTGGAAAGTTACTTATTGGGTCCATTCTCTTATCCAACAGAAAAAATGGAAATGACTGCCAATAAAGTTGTGACAATGAACTCGTATTTGAAATTGATAAAACAAGATATCTTTACACAAATAATCATCTAGATTCACTATTTACTTTTTATAGCCGATATACATGTATTAGGGTAGAAAGTTAGACTGCTAGTAGGGATAGGATGATTGTTTGTCCTTTGTGAAATAGTAGGTTAGCAGAATCAGTCGTGTCTTTATATATTGTATTGTTATTGTCTGTCTTACATTTGTTACCTTTATTGAATTTATATACTATCATTTGATTTCCATTTTGTCATATTTAGTTTTTTTCTGCTTATGAGACTTGTTATTTTTAAGACGAGGGTCTTCGGGAAATAGTCTCTCCATCTCTATGAGATAGTGGTAAAGTCTTCGTATATTTTATCCTTCCCAGACCCCACTTGTGGGATTCCGCTAGGTATGTTGTTATTGTTGTTGTATTCATTTTTATATATCAATAGACGATGTTGTAATTCCAAACTAGTTGAGATTGACTATATGTCAATTCTACATATTCATTTACTTGATTTAAACCAAAAAAAAAATTCAAAAGAAAATTCCTGTGTAAAAACATATCCTTTTGATCCATAACTCACTGATCTTTCAACTTTAGCATAAGAAAGAAAAGAAAAAGTAAGAAAAAGCATTGTTCTCTAATTGCTTTTTTTCCTCTATCACTTCACACTTCCAAAAGGAAAAAAGAGAACATTTCTTGCTGATGATTTTCATGCAATTTTAAATGTTAAAGAAACTATAGCAAAAGCTCTTTTTTTTTTGTTAGTTTCAACATATGTCAGTGTAAATAATAATATGTGAATGTCCAAAAAAATAAATAATCATTTTTTTGTAATCAACCAAAGATCTATTGTTGGAATAATTGTAAATCCCTAAGAAGGTATGCCTAGAAATTACACTTTGAATTCTTTTTGTGACTTTTGTCTGGCTTTAGTAACATGCCAAACTCTAAATTCTTTCTTGGGATTCCTTCACTCCATATGTATAAAGCCATCATTTTACTTGGTCTATAAAGCTATCATTAGAATCCCTACTCATAGTGTAATTATAAGCCCTAATACCATCTAATTAACCTAAAGCCTACTAAATCCAATATCATTAACCAAGAATGTGTGAAATCTTTATAATCTTGGCTAATCCAAGATTTAGGGTGTGGTTGGTACAAAGGAAATATCCTCCATGAAAATAAATTAATTTTTTTCTAAAACTTATTTTTGAGTGTTTGATAAGAAAACAAGAAAATATTAAGTATTAACAAGATATTTATATGTAAACTAATGAAACACTATATGGGTGAGGTTTCAGGATTGGGGAGTCGGGATCAAGAGGTGAGAATTGGGGGCGTTTGGTGGGTGGAGATAGGAAAGCGGACAATAAAGTTGAAATATTACCTATGAAACTTATTTTCCCTACTTTAAGGCAACTCATTTTCTTTACTTTTAATGTACATATTTTCTTAAAGAAAATATTTTGAGTAATCAAATATAAATAAATTGGAAAGCGTACCAAACACATCCTTAGGATAATGTTTTCTTGGTACTATATCTGTTTCATATTGTTTGACCCTTGTTAACTTGACACATCTCTTTTACTTAAAACTGTCTAATGCTTTGAAAATCTAAATTTGACTACTAAATACTTTAGGCAGTATAGATGGTGATAATATTGGATAAAAATAATAAACTTCTCTTGATTTCTTAAACAGAACAAGTAAAATGAAATAATTATTGTTGATATATTAGACCACATAAAATAAAACAAAGGAAATACTAGTGTCTTATTATCCTTATAAGAAATTAATTGTCTAAGCTTTACTAAACTAAGAATGTGTAAAATCCTTAATTGTGGCTAATCCAAGATTTAGGATCATGTCTTATTGGTTTTGAGATTTATAGGTAGTGTTTTACTAACCTTACAAGAAATTAAATGACTTGTTTTTTAAACTATTTTTGGTATTGAAAGTAGCAACTTCTTGTATGAATCAAAGACAAATTGATGCTTGTTGATGACCCAATGACACAAATATATTTTCATAAGAGTATTATTTTGGTTCTTGGCCCAAGAAAGTCACTCATTTGATTTGAGATCACCAGAGCTTAAAAAAGCTGTTTGTGCCACATGCAAAGGGACACACACCTCTGAGTTTCAAGTAGGCGCGGCGCAACGATGTTTATGGTCTAAAGCCAAATTTTTATGAAAGGTATATATATATTATTTATATATATGTTTAGAGATTTTATTGATTTTTGATAAAATATTGTCAACTTTAATTTTGAAAGTATTTTTTTGAAGATGTAGTTGTAACAATAATCGTTGACATTATTTTGTAAACAATATATGAATTTGTATGCAATAATCTAACATCGTTGTTTGATTGCTTATATTAATTATAACATTATCTTATACTTATACCAATTTTCTTAACAATTTTAATTTAAAGTAAAGTCAAAACTATCAATATGAGTTATTATCATGTTCTAAGTTTTTTTGGGGGAGTTAAGGTAATGCTTTTATTTTGTGCTCATCACCTGGTAATTTTAATATTATCACTAAATAAAAAGGTCAAAAATAATTTTTACATACTTCTAATTTAATCATTTTAAAGTACTCATTTTTTCATAAAAAATATTTTGAAACTTATTATTAGTGAAAAATAGGGAAAAAAAAACCTTTGCTTTACTTGTAAATGTGCAATTGCATAGGCTAATTAGGGGAGCCACTCTTTTGAATAGTAATTTTGTGAACACATGAGTGTATTTGGTATTCAAAAAAATTAATATTCTCATGTTTGATGGATTAAATATCTTTCCAAAAAATAATTTTTTTAAAAATAATTTTAGATGAAAGTCGAGAAAATATATACATTCTTGCCATCCCACCAACCCCAAACTCACCCTATCCTCACTCCCCTTGTCCTACCCACGTAGATATAATTTTGTCTAAATTATATAGATGCTTTTAAGATAATATTTTAAATTTTTTCTTGAATATCAAAAAATAAGTAAAAAAATTACTAATAGGGAAATAGTTTTTTCATACCCATGATAGGCTTAATTGCTATTTGAACATCTGAAAAATTGGTTAGTGTAAAAGAGGTTTGAATCAAACATAAGTTAAAGATCTTGGTATACCCACTTTAGTGATTTAGAGTCGATATAGAAGCTCACATATATCTTTATCATTGTAAAAGTAGCTCATGTATATTTGTACCATATCAAAGCAAGCGACTTATATATATATATATATATAAATATATATGTCCTTTCATCTAATGGAAGTCAAAAATTTAATTTTTAATTTTTAGAAAA
Organism: Solanum rostratum; assembly: GCA_029948455.1. Lineage (NCBI taxonomy): Eukaryota > Viridiplantae > Streptophyta > Magnoliopsida > Solanales > Solanaceae > Solanum > Solanum rostratum. The sequence continues at coordinate 65,179,219 of CM057048.1, forward strand.
ACATTTAGTTGTATATATGGTCCTTCTAGCAAAGTTCAAGGGTTATATTTGACGCATGATCTTTTGTTTTTTGACCCAGTAGTTAATTTGAGTTTTTAAATATCTCCCCTATAGATTTATATATTTTTCGTTGTTTGAGTTTCTTGTTTTTATTTCATTTTCTCTTTTATACTTTAGTGTGAGAATATGAGAAGTAAAAAATAAAGAAGCATGAATGAAAAAAGAGAAAAAAAGCAAGAAAATAATTTAAAACTAATTTTTGCGGCTATATTGAAAATAATCTTTTTGTATATGTAAAATTGGGGCATCTATGGTAAATTTTTACAACAAAATGAGTGAAAAATAAATTTGACTATTAAAATAATATAAATTTAAATTATCCATTGAATCAAAGAAGTAAAACAAATTCACATGTAAAAAGGATTAAATATACCTCTACATGGACTTCTTTTAATAAAAACTTAAAAAATAAATTTAAAATTAATGTTTTCACTTACATCGGACGAAAAGTGTATTTGTGGGTCATTTGTATAAATGTCGGGGATATATGAGCCACTTTTATAACGAAAGGAATCTTAACTCTAAATTGCAAAGTTGAAAGGCATATTAGGCCATTTCCCTTAAATATACGATAGAGGGCGTTATAATATTTTATATTCATATTAAAGTCACAAAGTCAAAAAATATATTAAATATATTATTATTATTCATATTGATATTTGATATACATATTAAAATTCACAATTAACTTACATTATATAAGATTCAGGTAAAAGAAACACACTTAAAAAAAAAATTCATATGGATCCTAGGATTCAACATGATATATTATTTGTGTTTAAGATTCTTTCCCACTGAATTATGTGTATGTGGGGTTGAAATGAACTATATATTATTGTCCTCTTTTGTGTATGTTTCTTTGAAATGAGGAGTGCACCTTTTTCTCATTTCATTTTACCTAATTTATCCATGTTCTCATTGATATAAGCCAAAAATTTATATGAAGGATTTGTTTTCTTTCTAATAGATTCTATTTATAATTTTAATGAACAAAAATGAATATGCTTGCCACTAAAGGAGAATACTCATTTTTAATATCCAAAAATATGGTGAAACGATAAATATTTCTGTATTATTGATAAAAAAAAAATTAAATTTGAATCCCCTTGAATATGAAATTACTTTATAAAAGATAATTATATCAAATTTAGTCGAGCCCAATATTTATATCAAATTTGAGCGGAAAAAAAAAGAACAAAATCTTACCTCTTATATATACATTTTAAGGGATTAAGTTCAAATTTATTTTTTATTCTACAAAATATGTTGATTTTATTATCATTCACAAATTATCTCGTCTTTTTTAATTATAAAAAAATTTCCAAAATATTTTTTTAAAAAAAATCTAAACTTATCTCTCTAATTTTTAATTAGACTAAAGTTTTAAATTACCCTCTAGTAACATTTAATTGAAGCTCCATTAGTAGAAGGCAATTTACCAAAGATATCAATGATTGCAAAGCATAATAGAGGGTAAAATTTATATTATTTCATGTAGTAAAGGAATATTTTTCAACTTTATCTTATATTTCTCTCATTGCAATGAAAAGTATACTAATTACAACTCCACATATCATCAATTATACAATTTCATATTTCATTAATTATTAGTACAATTATATTCTACTCTCCTCTATTTTTCCATTTCCCACATCCATCACTATTAAAATCATATTTCTCTTCCTAAAACCATTTTATATTTTATCTAATAAAGAGATATAGCTATATATGTCCCTAGAAATTATAATTAATAGATGGTCCAATATATAATTAGTGCTACTTATATAGTGTAAAGAGTAATAATGAGTAATAATAATTATGTAATGGGAAATTATGAAGCCACCATTATCTCACATTATTGACTTTTGGCGAAATTCGTGGAAGCTATGTGCACGCGTGCGTGTGGTTTTTTTGATTGACGTTGACATGACGTAAAATAATAATAACATATTCAGTGTAATAAGATAAAGATAGAATTAGAAGAGAGTTACGTGTAATTCAGAATTTATCCCTATCTTAAAAATGGAGAGGTAGTTTTCGTTAAACTCTCGGCTCAAGCGAGAGACAGTTGGAAGCAGTGGCAGAGTCACATTAGAATTAAGAGGTTCGGCGTTGAAAAATTATATTATTTATATATGATAAAAATAAATTTTTATGTATATATAATGAAAATCTCAAATCCCCTTCTATTAGTTCGTATGTCTACTTTCTTATAATTTTGGACCCCCTTAACGAATATTTTGACTCCGCCACTTGTCCAAAGCTATATGATGAAAGTGAAAAAACCATGATAAATAACTATAGAAAGTATGACAAACTATTTTGAACAGCGATTACAATAAAATAATATGATAATCAAAATATAAAAAATAATGGTTTAACTCATAAACAGACACCTAAACTTGTCCTCATTTTTCACTTAGACACCTAAACTAAGACAAGTTCCTAATAGACACCTCAACTGCTAAGATTTGATCCCATTAAACACTTTTAGGCACTCTCCATAGTCCTTTTTCATGTTGATTGTACTATTTTTTTTTTTTACCTTTTCAGCCAAAAATAAATAGTTGTGGTCCAAAATATTTTTTTTCGTAAAGTAGGTTTTCAAAATTCTCAGTTAACCATGTGCAAAAAAAATTAATTTAAAATTGCAATAATTTTTTTTCGCACATGGTTAACGGAGAATTTTGAGAACCAAATTTTATGAAAAATTTTTGATAACTGAGAATTTTGATAAACTACTTTTATGAAGAAAAAAACTTTTTTGGACCGCAACTATTTATTTTTGGCTGAAAAATAAAAAAACAGTACAATTAACATAAAAAAGGACTGTGGAGAGTGCCAAGTAGGATAAAATTGTTTAATGAGATCAAATCTTAGCAGTTGAGGTGTCTATTAGAAACTTGTCTTAGTTTAGGTGTCTAAGTGAAAAATGAGGACAAGTTTAGATGTCTGTTTATGAGTTAAGCCAAAAATAAAATATAGTGTTTATGATGATATATATGGCAAGCCACTTTTATAATATTAAGGTATATATAAATTGATTACATAATATTAAGAATGTATATGGATTGATATTATAACATAGGATAATATTAAATATAAATATGTTTTTTTAATTCAAACATTGGAAACAACTTTTGACATATCTTGTAATGGACGATCTTTTTATATGCATCGTTGTTGTAAACAATGTGTGTGCACATCAAGTTTTACCATAATTATAATCAATAATATATATAAAAATAGATAGATGGATAGACATACATACACATATGAGATATTCGCTTCATTTTTTATCATTTAATCATGATAAGTTAATATAATTTGACGTAAATATAAAAATGAGATTTAAGTGACTATGTTTCATCAATAATCTCCTATGAGTTTAATATATATACACTCTCAGCGAAAATATGTAAAATAGTTTGAAGAAATTGTGATTTAGCAGCAACATTATATTTTATGCAATAATATATGAAATTCTAAATTGAAATAATTACTTTTTCCGTTAAATAATAATAATAACCATAAATGATGAGTCAGCTAATTAATTTGGACAAAACCTAGTACTGAATCAACTTATTCCATTTATGAAAAATCATATTTGTGTAAGAGTTCAATTTAATGCACGGTTGATGTAAAATCTATACATTTTAAGTACGTACGTGATCAGATTATTTAAAAAATAATTTTATTAATTGATAATCTAATGGGATGAAAAAAAAAACACAACATCATCAATATGTAACCTTACTTTTTTTCCAATTATTGTATAAGCAAAAGGGTAAGAATCTTTTTTGCAAATTGACAAAACTGATTCAACTTGGGCCAAAATAGAAAACAGTAAAAAAGTAACTAAAGCAACACAATGAGTTGGATTTGGAATTATATTATAAACATGTCATCATTATTTTTCAATAATTATTTAAGGATATATACATATATATCCAATCTTTGAAGATACTTCATAATTGTTGTAATGCATGGTGAATAAAAACCCACTTAAATTCCCATTATTGCCTTATATTAAGACACAGCAAAATCAATTTTGTCATGTCCGTTTTAGTCTCATTATATAGTAAAAAAATGTGAGACATTCGCGTTTTAGCCTGAATGAATGTTTATTCAATTTTATCATTTTATTTTTAATTGTAATTTATTAAATTTATCATATATTACACCAACATACTATTAATTGCTCATTCACAGCTAAAATATATATGAAACAAACTGCTTACTTGGCAAGGGATACAAAAATCAGAAATGCATGAAGTACAATGGGCAATAACACTATACAAGATGACTTTGGTTGGTACTGTGTATCAACTATGGATGGAGCGCAACTTTAGAATCTTCCAGCAGCAGCAGAAGACGGAGGAGATAATTGTTAGACAAATTGTACGAGACGTTCAATGATAGAGGATCTCACCAAGTCAGATTAGGAAAAAGACTATGTGAATTTAATGTTTATCCTTAGATTCCAACACTAAATAGAGAAGTTTGAGTTGAGTTGTAACACTAGTGTGACTTTTGGTGTTATTAACACAAGTATGCTGGCCTGCTAATCTGTAATTTTGGTAAATAAAATCTTATTTTACAAAAAAATAAGTAAAATAAATATAATATTTAAATAAAATTTATATGAATTGAAGGAGTAGACAGTATATATGCTTCATTATTTTTATCAACAAAATGGGTTCTTAGATTAAAGCACTTTATAAAATATGGATCTTGTCATTATTAAATAAGGATGATAAAAATAGAGGACATCAAGTACTAATAATATATATTAGATCTTCCATATCGCCTTAAATTATCATTATTATCATACAATAACATATATAGAACACTATTCAACAAGTATATATACATGATGTTCAAGAGTAATTAATATTCATAATCAAATGCAAAATAAAATAAACTCGCATTTTACGTAATAAACAAACCCTAATAGTTGTTCGGATTAATGGCAGAGTCATAGTGTAATTAGTGGATTTATCTGAACCCTATTCGATGAAAAATTATATTATTTATGTATGATAAAAATATTTTTTTTATATATACATAATAGATGTCGAACCCCCTTTGATTAATTCATTGAAAGAAAATTCCGACTCCGCCCCTGGCTAGAGCTATGGTTGGTGGGACCCAGAAAGCGGAGAATGAAATTTTTGTCTGAAAAATCTTTGATAATCCACTAAAGTATCATATCCACTTCTGACCAAAATAATAATATAATTTGATTTATTCCAACCAAAACCAAACACAACATAGAAAGACAAATCCAGAGGAGGAATAATATTTAGGAATGGAAAAAAATAATATTGCAACTTAGAGACAGACAAATATAAAAGTTTTGTGGTGGTTGCATTTTTTTTTTTAATATATAATATTATTCTGATTTATGGATTAGAGAAAGAGAAATTGTCAAGAGTGAAAGAGTATCACTTTATCCACGTGCATTCCATGCATAATATAATAATGTATATTATTTATTAAAATTTAATATTTAATATCTGCATATTTAAGTCATAAATACATGCATCTATGATGGGGGCAATCTTTTACGACAGAGGTGTACTATACATTTTTTTCCTTATGAAAAAGGCAGAAATGTCTTCCTGAACTCGAAAAACAAATTACACGTTTTAATTATGATAATGATCTATTACACATCTAATCTTGTTCAAGATGATATTAATACCTCCTTAGAAGGTCATATGAATAGAAAGTGTCTTCACCTTTTTTAAGGTGCGAAAAAAAAAAAGTTCAAATGACAAATTTGAACACATAGCACTATTTTGTTAGTCCTTGCATTAAGTATGTTAAATTTCAATTTTTTAAAAAAATCTTTTTATTGGTGGCCCACCTTTTTTTTAAATAGCTTTTACATTTTTCTTGATTTTGAGTTCTTCTTCTTCAACAATTCATTGTAATTTTTCACTGTTAATTCTTCTTCTTCTTCACTTTATTCTCATGAAAGCATATCTAACACTCTATCCTTAAAGAGGAACTCTAAAAAAAATAAAGGAGTTAAAAAGATGATAACTTCCACCGAAAAGTTAATAATTTTTCAACTTAAAGTTCATGTTTTTTTGCTCAAGCTCAGTAAAGGACCCATCGGAGAATCGTCGGAAAAATCATAAGATGCTTGATTTTCATTATACACAAAGAATACAAATGAAATGCTTGATTTTCATCCATAATTATCAATATTCTAAAAAAAGTTTACAGATCTGAAAGTTTTTTTTGTTTCACTAGCAAAAATGATGTTGCCCACTCCACCCCCTATTGCCGTCGCCAACATCTCGATACTTCATAATCGTCCTACAATTACCAATTTTCTATTCAAATTTTCTTTTTTCCTTCAATTTATGAATAATGAAAAAGGAAAAAAAATGGATTTAGAAAAGAAATATATGTATGGTGAGAAGCAACAATGGTGTGTACTGTAGATTTTCGGTGTCTGGACGAAGGATTCAGAGGGAAAGCGTACAAACGACACTACTAAAAAACTGCTAAAAGCGACGGACAATGTCTACATGTCCGTCACATTTTTTGGCAAAATTTTCCGTCAATTATTTTATTAAATATATAATTATTTAATAGCAAAGTGACGTCATCCATCGCTTTTTTTATTATTTTTAAAAATTGTGACGGACAAGGCAACCCTCTCTGTCGCTATTTTTTTTAAAATAATGTTCTTTTTAAAAAAATAATAGCGACGGACGGTATTGCCCAGCCCGTCGCTTTTTTTGGTCAATGGTCAAAATATTTTAATGAAGGGCGATGGACAAAACGACGCCGTCTGTCACCCCTAGGTGTGTATAAAAAAAAAGCCCGACTTCTCCTCAATTTTTTCACTCTTACACTTTATCTCCCCTTCTAAAAAACCCTAACCCACCTTCCCCAACTCGTCGCCCCTACCCAACCTTCGTCATCGATCGCTGCCACCGCCACCAAACTTGGTTTCCTTCCCCACACCTAAGGTACTAGTTTTCTTCTCGTTTTTGGCTCTATTTTTAGTGTAGGTATTATTTTGTTGTTTAAAATTTTTTGAATTTTATAAGTTCTTAGCTAGCCCATTTCACTTTTATTGTTGAAGTTATGATATAACAAAACTTATTTTGTATATTGTATTGTGAATATGTGAATGAAGTTATTTTTTTGTTTTTTTGGCTAAACTTTAAATTTGATTTTTTGAAATTAGTTTATGAATTGGGTTCTTTTCTGTTGGAATAGTATTGTTATGAAGTTACAATGGTATTAGCATAGAATATGTTGTGCAATGCCCGATAAATATAATCAAAATACCCCTAGAGGAGAGATGTGCGCATAACGCGTCTTCTGATGCTCGGATGGAAACTCTGAGGTTGGATTCGTGAACAACACGAAAAATTGAGTGGGGAAAGGGTCTCGGTTGATTTTTAGAGCGACCTAGTCAAAAGATAATTTTTTGTTCCAAAACGAGAAAATAGTGAGAGTCCGCGATAGAGCTGCATCGTGAACCCATCGCGGAGGCACACTTATGTTTTTTCTTAATTTTTGATGGGATTGAAAAAACTCGTTCAAGAAAATTTTTGCCAAAAATGAATTGGCCGCGACCAGTCCGCGTCGCGGACTGTGTTATTTTATGGCTGAAAAATTTCTCAAATTTCGAGGGGCATTCTAGTCCATTCCTAACATCATCAAAAAATCCATATACGATTAATAAAGGTCGTAGTCATGAAGAAAGGATTCAAAACCCATTCAAAATCATCTTCCTAGCAAAATTCTCCAAGTTAGGGCTTGAGGAGAGTTGAGGTTGAAGAATCAAGAGGAGATTCTACGAATAATTATTGTTAGCAATCATCCCAGGTATGTAAGGCTAACCTAAAGCATGGAATTGTTCTTCCATGTGCCACCTTTGAGTAAATTGAGTCTATGATTGAAGATGATGAGTTATATGTGAAAATCCTTGAGTATTCTACTGAGTTTTTACTTATTTCATGCATTTTACATGAATTGATGATCATCACAAACTATTTTGCTATATAACTTGTTTTCATGAAATTTTTTTACAAAATTCTATGTCTGTTATACTAAAGAATTCAAGAATGAGCTAAGCGGGAAGGAGTCTAGAGCCTTGACAATGATGATATTTGTGATGTTGTGATTGTGGTCCAAATTAATGAGAGTCTTGATGATGATGTTGATGAGAGTGATGTTCATGAGTCTTAAAACTTGAAACTGAATTCTAAAAGAATATTTCGAGTCCACGATGTTGATATTGATGAGTTGATGTTGAGGATAATGATGATGTTGATGTACTATGTCCCTATGGGACCGATGATGATGATGTTGATGTTGATGTACTATGCCCCTATGGGACCGCTGATGATGATATTTTATGAGCATGTTGAGTTTTGAGAGGAGTATCGAGCACCGAAATGGGTGAGAGTGAGTCCCACTCTAACTCATTAACTACGTGGCCCGCGTAGGAGAGAGGATCGAACCACAATTCAAATGTTTACTTGTCCCAAAAGAGGACCGATGTTATTTCTTGTTGATCCACTAATGGTGATGTCCTTTACCCCGGGCAGGGTACTGGATGGATGTGGCAACGACATCGTTTCGTTGTATCATTACCGGCTCATAGGCGATGGTTATCGGTTAGAGAACCTCCCAGCTAGGTTCCATTTTGATAGAACTCTAATGTTGATGTGATGGTATGAGTCTTGAGAGATGTTGATGTTTTATTATCTACTCATTATCCTTGTCCTAGACGGGCATGAGTCCACTGATGTGAGTTGAGTCAAGTATTCTTTAAGATGAGTCTGACGTATTGATGATGTATTGATGAGATGTTGATGGGTCATTTGTCTACTCTTTATTCTTGCTTTAGATAGACATTCGACATTCTGACAGAGTACGATGTTGAGTTGATGTTATCCCTATACTATTCTATCCATATCATTATATTCAGCCATCTTACATACCGTACATTCTACATACTGACGCCACTCGGCACTGCATCGTTTCATTATGCAGATACAGGAGGTAGAGGACTTCAGCAAACGCATCATTGAGGTTTGGAGATTCTGAGTTCAGTTATTGGTGAGACCTCCTTGCTATTCGGAGGAGCCATTTTCGTTATTAATTATTTCATTTTATTGAGTTGGGTAGCCATGGCCTGTCATGGTACCTTCTTAGACTATCTAGTTGAGTTGAGTTAGAGGCTTCATAGATATGAGTTGAGGTTTGATGTTGAGGTCTTTTCCCTCTTTGAGTGGAGTTAGTATACTGTTTACTTGTCATTGATGTTGAAACTAAGTTTATTGGCCATTGACCATCCTTATTGATGTAGAATGACTGATGTAGCTCACTACCATATTCTATTACTTCCACAGTTCTTGATGTTGAATGACTGTCCTCAGATTGAGTGGTTCGCTTGGGGATTAGAAATAGTCTCTAGGTGCCAGTCACGCCTAGGAGACCCTCCCAGGGCATGAAAAACTTGGTATTAGAGCACAGAGTTCAAGAGTTCTAGGGAGTCTATGAAACCCTATCTAGTAGAGTCTTGTTTATATGTGTGTTGTGTACCACACTTCATAAACAGGAGGCTATAGGATATTAGGAATGGTTACACTTCTTTGACATTTTAAGTTCATGCAATAGAGTTTGACTCTATGGAACTCTTTTCTAATTCGTGTATTATGCGTTGTAGATCATGCCTCCTAAATACACTGTTGTCCAAAAAGATGCCTCAGCCCCAAACGTCGAGAATCCCCCACTAGAGGCCCCTACCTAGCCTAAGATGAGGAGACGGGGTCGACCTGCTAGAGCTAATGAGATCCCACAGGCACCACCTGCTCAGTCAGCCTTCACTTCGGAAGCAAACTTCAGGGGAGCCATTGCTATGCTCACTCAGTTGGTGGCCTTCCAGAGTAATAGCCGAGGTCCCCAGGCCCCTAGCTCCAACTCCAGCTCCCAAGAGCCTATGGCTGCAACCAGGCTCAGAGATTTCCTGAGGATGAACCCGCTAGTCCATATGGGGTCGAAGGTTGAGGAGGACCCACAAAATCATATTGATGAGATGCTCAAAATTTTGAGGGCTATGCATGCTAATAAGGTTGAGAGAGTTGAGCTGGTCTCTTATCAGCTTAAGAATGTTGCTAATGTCTGGTATAACCAGTGGGGTGATGGTAGAGGTGAGGATGGTGAACCTGCTGAGTGGGAGGAGTTTGAAAGTGCTTTCCTCGACCACTTCTTTCCGCAAGATCTGGGGGAGGCGAAGGTGGAGGAGTTTGTGAACCTGTAGCATGAGGGGTTGACTGTTAAGGAGTACAACCTCAAGTTCATTCAGCTGTCACGATATGCCCGAGGGCGAGAATGAGAAAGTTCGTGTCTGGATTGGGCAGGCATGTAAAGAGAGAGTGTAAAGCAGCATTATTGATTCCAGGTATGGAAATCTCTAGACTTATGGTCTATGCCCAGAAAATTGAGGAGGACAAGAAGAAGGACAGGGAAGAGCAGCAGAGTAAGAAGGCTAAATCGGCAGGGCATGAGCCTAGCCAACAGAAGCAGAATAAGGGTGATAGAACCTATTTTTAGAAGAGGTCTTCTAGCCATGCACCTTCGATGGGAAGTGCATTTGTTCAGTAGAACAGGTATGACCAGAAATCTTATGGTCACCAGAATTTTAGAGCTCAGGGTCCTCAATCCCAAGATAACGTGACCCAAGGCCCGAGAGGAAAGCCACCTTGCAGAAGGTGTGGCAAACTTCACCTTGGTGCGTGCCGAGAGGGTACAAATGCTTATTATTTATGCTTACAGCCGGGCAATTTTCAAGATGAGTGTCCTATGAAGGAGATGGGGTGATGGAAGTAACAAAGCTCAGTGTTCTACAGTGCCCCCTGCGGGCGGTCATCAGAAGGCTACTACTGCTGGTGCAGGAGGCAAGACGAACCGTCTGTATGTGATGGGTCGTTGACAGGACCAAGAGGTTGCACCAGATGTTTTTATGAGTATGCTCCGAGTATTTTATTTTAACTGTTATGCATTGCTTGACCCGGGTGCCACTTTATCTTTTGTGACTCCCTATGTAGCCAATAAATTTGAGATGTTTCCAGAGAGTTTGCTTGAGCCTTATATTGTTTCTGCTCCCACTGGAGAGTCTATCCTAGCTGAGAGGGTTTATAGAGATTATGTAGTATTCATCCATCATAGGGATATTTTGGCTAACTTGGTAGAGTTGGAGATGGTTGATTTTGATGTAATTCTTGGTATGGATTGGCTCCATACCTGTTATACCTCAATAGATTGTAGGGCCCGAGTTGTCAAATTCTAATATCCTAATGAACCGGTTCTAGAGTGGAGGGGAAGTTCTGTTGCACCCAAGGGTAAGTTTATTTCCTATCTGAGGGCTAGAAGGCTAATTTCTAAAGGTTTTATTTACCATCTCGTGCGAGTTAAATCTAATGATATTGAGTTCCCTACTCTTGAGTCAGTTCCGATTGTGAATGAGTTTCCTCAGGTATTCCTTGAGGATTTAGTTGGAGTCCCTCTTGATAGGGAGATCGACTTCGGTATCGATGTTCTTCCCGATACGCAGCATATTTCAATTCCACCATATAGGATGGCCCCTGCTAAGTTGAAGGAGTTGAATGAGCAGTTGAAAGATTTGTTAGAGAAGGATTTTATTAAGCCAAGTGTTTCTCCTTGGGGTGCTCCCGTTCTGTTTGTACGAAAGAAGGTTGAGTCTCTCAGAATGTGCATAGACTATAGGCAACTGAACAAGGTTACAATTAAGAATAAATATCCTCTCCCCAAGATAGATGATCTGTTTGACCAACTTCAGGGTGCCTTATTCTTTTCAAAGATAGACCTCAGATCGAGTTACCACCAGTTGAAGGTGAGAGAATGTGATGTTCCAAAGACAACCTTCAAGACTAGATATGGCTATTTTGAGTTCTTGGTCATGTCCTTTGGGCTAACTAACGCACCTGCAGCCTTCATGGATTTGATGAATAGGGTGTTCTGGCCCTACCTTGACATGTTTGTAATCGTGTTCATTGATGATATTTTGGTGTATTCGAGGGATGAGGAGGAGCATGCCAAACACCTTAGAGTTGATCTTCAAACTTTTCAGGACCATGAATTGTATGTGAAGCTCTCAAAGTGTGCTTTTTGGCTCAAGTCAGTGGCTTTCTAGGCCATGTTGTTTCGGGTGATGGAATTCGAGTAGATGCCCAGAATATCGAAGCGCTTAAGAACTGGCTAAAACCGACCTCTCCAACTGACATAAGAAGTTTCTTGGGGTTGGCAGGCTACTACCGCAGATTTGTTAAGGGATTTTCTTCCCTATTCTCTCCATTGACTAAGCTGACCAAGAAAAAGGTCAAGTTCAGTGGTCTGAGGAATGTGAGAAGAGCTTCCAAGAGTTGAAGACTAGATTGACCACCGCACCTGTTTTGACTTTGCTCGATGAAACGAAAGATTTTGGAATATATTTTGATGCATCAAGAGTTGGATGAAAGTTTTAGCCTATGCTTCCAGGCAGCTTAAAGTTCATGAGACGAACTATTTGAGCCATGATCTTGAGTTGGCGGCGGTAGTGTTCGCACTTAAAATCTGGCGCCACTACTTGTATAGAGTGCATGTGGAGGTGTTCATTGACTACAAGAACCTGCAGTATGTCTTTAGTCAGAGAGAGCTCAACCTACGACAAAAGAGATGGTTGGAGTTGCTCAAGGATTATGACATGAGCATTTTATACCACCCAGGTAAAGCTAACATTGTTGTTGATGCCCTTAGCAGGTTGTCAATGGGTAGTACAACCCATGTTGAGAAAGAGAAGAAAGATCTAGTGAAGGAAGTCCATAGGTTGGCTCGGTTGGGAGTCCAACTCGAGAAGAATGACGATGGAGGAGTCAATATTCAGAATGGATCTACATCACCCCTAGTAGCAGAGGTAAAAAAGAAGCAAGATCTAGATCTCATCATACTCTAATTGGAGGAGGCTGTCCACAAACAAAAAGTGATGGTCTTCTCCAAAGAGGGAGATAGGGTGTTGAGACACCAGAGTAGGCTATTTGTTCCTAATATTGATGGTGTCCACAAGAGGATCATGGCGGAAGCCCATAACAATAGATACTCCATTCATCTAGGATTCACCAAGATGTACCACAACTTGAGAGAAGTCTATTGGTCGAGTGGAATGAAGAGGGACATTGTTGAGTTTGTTTCTAAGTGCCCGAATTGCCCGCAAGTGAAGGTTGAGCATCAAAGGCCAAGTGGCTTGGCTCAAAACTTTGAGATTCCAGAGTGGAATTGGGAGATGGTTAACATGGACTTCATCACCAGCCTATCGAGATCTCGGAGGTAGCATAATTCCATATGGGTGATTGTAGACAGGATGACTACATCAACGTACTTCTTGGCATTTAAGACGACTAATACTCCGGAGGAGTATGCCAAGATGTATATCCAAGAGATTATGAGGCTGCATGGAGTTCCCTTGTCCATCATCTCGGACAGAGGATCCAAATTTACCTCTCACTTCTGGAAGTCTTTCCAGAAAGGATTAAGTACCAAAGTGAATTTGAGTACAACATTTAATCCACAGATGGATGGTCAGGCAGCACGCACTATTCGGATGGTAGAAGATATGTTGAGGGCTTGCGTCCTTTTCTTCAAAGGAAATTGGGATGACCATCTACCATTGATTGAATTTGCATATAACAATAGTTATCATGCAAGCATTCAAATGACCCCCTTTGAGGCCTTGTGTGGGAGGAGGTGTATGTCACCCATTGGGTCATTTAAGGTTGGAGAAGTTGAGTTGATTGGGCCTGACCTTGTCCACTAGTCCATGGAGAAGGTGAAGATTATTAGAGAGAGGTTAAAGACTGCACAAAGGCTGTTAGAAATCTTACACCGATGTGAAGAGAAGAGACCTAGAGTTCGAGGTGAGTGAATGGGTATACTTGAATCTATCTCCCATGAAGGGTGTCATGAGGTTTTGGAAGAAGGGAAAATTAAGCCCTCGCTATATCGGCCCGTATCAGATTGTTAGGAGAATTGGGAAGGTTGCTTATGAGCTAGAGTTACCTTCTGAGTTAGACGGAATCCATCCGATGTTCCATATCTCTATGCTGAAGAAATTTTTGGGACATCTTGCCTTGGTAATCCCTATTGAGAGCACTGGAGTCAAAGATAGCTTGCCCTATGAGGAAATTCCTATCCAAATCCTGGATCGACAAGTTCGCAGACTGAGGAACAAAGAAATAGCCTCCATTAAAGTTTTCTGGAGGAATCAATTTGTTGAGGAAGCTACGCGGGAAGCTAAGGAAGAGATAAGAACTAAATACCCGCACCTATTCGTGCTTGATGATGAGAATATCGAAGGTAAAATTTTGATTCTTACCTTAATTTGATGTTTCTGTATATTTTGATGTCCTAAGTAAATGTTATTGAGATCGATGAAGAGTTGGAAAGTTGAAGTATTGAGTGAGTATCGAGATGAGTTTTGAATCTATTCATGCCATAATACCGCTCCTACTAATCATTCGAGGACGAATGACCCCAAGGGAGAGATGATGTAATGTCTAGTAAAAATTATCAAAATACCCCTAGAGGAGAGATGTGCGCATAACGCGTCTTCTGATGCTCGAATGAAAAATTCGAGGTCAGATTCGTGATCAAAACAAAAATTAAGTAGGGGAAGGGTCTCGGTCAATTTTTAGAGCGATCGAGTCAAAAGATAATTTTTCATTCCAAAACGAGAAAACAATGAGAGTCCGCAACAGAGCCGCGTCGCCAACCCGTTGCGAAGGCGCACTTATGTTTTTTCTTAATTTTTTGACGGGGTTGAGTTAACTCGTTCAAGAAAATTTTTGTTAAAAATGAACTGGTCGTGACCAATTCGCGTCGCGGAATGTGTTATTTTCCTGCTAGAAAATTTTTATAATTTGAAAGGCATTCTAGTCCATTCCTAACATCTTCTTAAAACCCATATACAATTAATATAGGTTGTATTCATGAAGAAAGGGTTCAAAACCCATTTAAAATCCTCTTCCTAGATAAATTCACCAAGTTAGGACTTGAGGAGAGTTGAGGTTGAAGAGTCAAGAGGAGATTCTATGAAGAATTGTTGTTAGCAATCATCCCAGGTATGTAAGGCTAACCTAAAGCATGAGATTGTTCTTCCATATGCCCCCTTTGAGTTAATTGAGTCTATGATTGAAGATGATGAGTTATATGTGAAAATCCATGAGTATTCTACTGAGTTTTTACTTATTTCATACATTTTACATAAATTGATGATCATCAAAAACTATTTTGCTGCATAACTTGTTTTCATAAAAGATTTTTACAAAATTCTATGTCTGTTGTACTAAAGAATTCAAGAATAAGATTAGCGGGAAGGAGTCTAGAGCCTTGACGATGATGATGTTTGTGATGTTGTGATTGTGGTCCAAATTGATGAGAGTCTTGATGATGATGTTGATGAGAGTGATGTTCATGAGTCTTAAAACTTGAAACTAAATTTTAAAAGAATGTTTCGAGTCCATGATGTTGATGTTGATGTTGATGAGTTGATGTTGAGGATGATGTTGATGTTGATGTACTATGTCCCTATGGGACCGATCATGATGAAGTTGATGTTGATGTACTATGTCCCTATGGGACCGATGATGATGATGTTTTATGCGCATGTTGAGTTCTGGGAGGAGTATTAAACACCAAAATGGGTGAGAGTGAGTTCCCACTCGAACTCATTCACTACGTGGCCCCCGTAGGAGAGAGAATCGAACCGCAAATGCGGATGTTTCCTTGTCCCAAAAGAGGACTAATATTATTTCTTGTTGATCCACTGATGGTGATGTCCTTTACCCTGGGCAGGGTACTGGATGGATGTGGCAACAGCCTCTCTTCGTTGTATCATCATCGGCTCATAGGTGATGGTTGTCAGTTAGAGAAACTCCCAGCTAGGTTCCATTTTAATAGAACTCTAATGTTGATGTGATGGTATGAGTCTTGAGGGTTGTTGATGTTTTACTATCTACTCATTATCCTTGTCCTAAACGGGGATGAGTCAACTGATGTAAGTTGAGTCGAGTATTCCTTGAGATGAGTCTGACGTATTTATGATGTATTGATGAGATGTTGATGGGTCATTTGTCTACTCTTTATTCTAGCTTTAGATAGACATTTGACATTCTGACGGAGTACGATGTTGAGTTGATGTTATCCCTATACTGATCTATCTATACCGTTATATTCAGTCATCTTACATACCGTACATTCCACATACTGACGCCACTCAACACTGCATCATTTTATGATGCAGATACAGGAAGTAGAGGAATTAAGCAGATGCATCGTTGATTCTGAGTTCAGTTATAGGTGAGCCCTCTTTGCTATTGGAAGGAGCCTTTTCCGTTATCAGTTATTTTATTTTATTGAGTTGGGTAGCCATGGCCTATCATGGTACCTTCTTAGACTGTCTAGTTGAGTTTAGTTAGAGGCTTCATAGACGTGAGTTGAGGTTTGATATTCAGGTCTTTTTCGTCTTTGAGTGGAGTTAATATATTGTTTACTTGTCATTGATGTTGAGACTGAGTTTATTGTCCATTGGCCCTCCTTATTGATGTAGAATGACTGATGTAAAATGACAAAAATTGATTTTTTTTTGCAAAATTGATTTGTATCCATCTAGTGTTGACACTTATCTTAATTATCAAAGTGGCCGAGGATCTAAAAGGCGTGGAAAAAGAGGCTTCACGACCATGGAAAGACAATCGGCTATGACCCATATTCTACTTAATTGTCCAGAAATTCAGCCATATCTTGAGTAAGTATTAAATAAATTATATTGTCAAATTACATAATAATTAGTATTTACTAACTAATTACAAAAACGTACATATCAATATTAGATTGTTCGTAAACACCTGGGGCAATGAAACCATATACACGAGGTTTGCCAAATGGTTAAAGGACTATGTAAGTGTGAAAGCCTAGTCATATTGAATTAGTAGGAATGATGTATTTATTTAAGACTAAAATTGTATTATTTCGGATACAATTTGTAGGTTTATGATGAATACTCAATTGATCAGCATTCACCATTAGTGAGAGAAATCGCACTCGGGCCTGAATCTCAAATTCAGACAATGAGCAAATATTCTGTTAATGGCTTTAAGTTTCAAACCGAGGAAGTTTCTACATATAAGAAAACCAATAATAGCGGTGTATTCATTCAAGGTGATGTCGATGGTAATGGCCAAACTATTAAATATTAGGGTGCCATTCAAGAGATTATTGAAGTTCGAACCTGGCCTAAAAAGAAGATAGTATTGTTTCGGTGCAAGTGGTTTGACCCATCACATAGAGGCACAAGGGTGGACCAATAACATAATATGATTGAAGTTAAGCACACCAGACAATATGGAAGTTATGATCCTTTTATCATTCCCCAAAATGTTAAGCATGTCCACTACGCTCCATATCCATTGCGTAGAGATAAGGCTAATTGGTGGGTTGTCATTAAGACAAAGCCTGCAAGAAGAAATGAAATTGAGAATGTATTAGATATGACATACCAAAATGATCTTGTACTTGTTCAATAACAAGTTGATGTTGAGTTGGAGACCACACTAGAACATCCTCAACACATACTAGAAGAGGTGTCTAATGATGAATTAATAATGTCAAACTTTCAAGAAGAAGTAGATGAAGATAATGAATCATTGGAAGAGGAGGAATGTGTCATGCCCCGAGTTCACACCATGGACATGGCCGGCATCCAGAACCATTTTTTGATCCCAAGCAAACCACTTTGCTTGGCTAATTTACTCAACGGAAGACTTTAATGATAATAAAAGGCCTAAATATAACAAGTTAAAGATAGTGCAAATATCTGAATAAACTGAAAAGTGGAAATGTCAGGATAACAACTGAAAATAAGATCTGAAACTCCTGACATACAGTCTATGGAACCTCTAACTGGAATAGTCTAAAACAACTACCACGACACGCCCACGGTAACTACAACTGAAAATAAATACTAAAATATAAATGAAGACCCTAAAGCCTCTGACTGGTAAGACGCCTTACCAATAGTTGAATGAATAACTCGTCTTCAACAAAGCGTTTGCTGAGGAACTCTGTCACCTGAGTCTGCATCATAAAATAATGTAGGTCCAAAGGACGTCAGTACGTGGATTATACGGTAGGCACTGTACTCAAAGAAACTAAGACATGTCTCAAAATAGGATAACATGAGTAATAAGTAAAGTGCATATTGAAAGTAAAAACATATGTTGAAACTCTGTTTATAGAACTAGTTTACTTTAGCTTAGGGAGTTTCTCTAACCGACAACCACCAATATGAGCTTCATGATGATACAACATCTTTCCCACACTTCCAGAGCCGTCCAATACTTTACCAAGGTAAAGGACGAAAACTAGGGGAGTGGATCCATCCCAAAAGTGGGTCATCTCAGTGGCAAGTGAGGAGTTGTACCCTCGGTACACTCCTATCCCACGCCTGCTACGTAGTTTATGAGTTCAAGTTATTATTACTCTCACTCATATCCGTACCCAATACTACTCCCAAAATAACTTTTATAATGCTCATAACTTTAAGAGTAAAAGTTCTCAAAATGTCTCTTTACTCTTTTAGGACTTAGCCCAACTTTAACTTTTCTTAAACTTTTCTCAACTTGTCTTTTTTCTTTGTCTGAAAGTTACATCAATGCAAGGTGTCTCCAATCATAACTTTATTATTCAACTATCTTGTAAATATAGAAGTTATAAGTACTCCTTAAACTTAACTCAAAAACTGTGAATATAATAGCTTTTCATGAAATATACATAGGGATCTCATAATTATAACAATAATTGTAAATCTTTTCTTAATAGCTTTATTTAGTATTAAAATCAGTAAAAGCCATGATTTTTATCAAGAAAAATGTATGAACAAGTATTTTGATGAAATCAACTAGTAATAGAGAAAAACTTGGGTAGAGACTAGTAGTTAAAGATGCTAAAACATATGTAAGATAATTTTTGGAAGGCCTTACATACCTAGGGAATGAGTTTCTTGAAGGAATTGAAGAAGGTTCTTGAAAGCCCTAGCTTTTTCCCCTTTGAAACTACATTCTGAGTTCTTGGAGTGTTTTGACGTTAATGATATGAATAAGTACATTTTAGGAGTTTAATTAGGTGAAAATTGACAAGTTTAGCCCTCTTTACAATTGTAGGTCGGGTCACCTACGAGACCCTATACGGCCCATAGGGAACCTTAGTAAACTTTTGGGCAAATTTTTAGGTCTTTGGATCACTTTACGAGCCCCAATCTATGACCCATAAAGTGTTCTACGACCCGTCGATTGGTTCGTAAAGTCTAGGAAAAAAATGTGAAGTTTCAGGATTTTTGTCACGATTTAGCAGATAGGTCGTACTTTGATTTATGGTCCGTAAAGTGGTTTCGTAGAATGCACTCTGCTCGGGCATTATTCAATAACATGGCCATAACTTTTGACTCCGAACTCCAAATGAGGTGAAATCAGTTACGTTGGAAATATAATTCAAATAACTTTCATTTGGTATATCATGGTCCATCTAATTCATTGTGTTCTTAGAGTGATAATCATTTAAAGTTGACTCTTGCATAATTTAAGACTAGAAACTCAACTTATAGAAAAGTTTTGAACTCGACTATGTACTAGAGGTCTCTTATGACCCTAATACGCTTTCCATATGTAAGAGTGAGGCTTAAACATAAGTACATATGAGTATAGAGTTATATGGTGTCCCAATATCTCCCTCTTGGAATCATCCACTCTAACGAAGGTGAAACTGGGGAAAATACGCATGTTTGTTACTCATGAACTAGTTTATCAACAGGAAGTTATCTAGATATCTTATTACTCATATTCAAGGATGTACCTGATGATGGAATAAGGAATATATTGCCTTCATGCTCATCATTGGAAGGCACGAATAGGTGAGGATATCTAGCTTTCATATCTTCCTCAGCTTACCAAGTGGCTTCCTCGACGAACTGGTTCCTTCACAATACTTTAACAGAAGCAATCTCCTTGGTCCTCAATTTATGAACCTGCCGATCTAGTATCTGAACGAGGATCTCTTCACATTACAAGTTGTCCTTGACTCTAATACTCTCTAAAGGAACAACCAGTGTGGGGTCTCCCAAACATTTCTTACGCATAAAAATGTGGAATACTGGATGAATAGCAGCTAACCTAGGTGGTGATTCCAATTCATATGCCACATTACCAATCCTCCTAATAATTTGGTACAGGGCAATATATCGAAGACTGAGCTTCCTCTTTTTTCTGAGTCTCATAACTCCCTCCATCGGTGAAACCTTCTGGTACACCTAATCACCTACCTCACATTCTAAATCTCTCCTCCTAACATCAGTATAGGACTTTTGTTGGCTTTTTGTTGTCTTTAGTCTTTCTTAAATAACTTTCACGTTTCTCCATAGCCTGATGGACTAAATCAACTCTTATCAATCTTGACTCACCAACTTCAAACCACCCAATAGGCGACCTAAACCTCCTCCCATAAAGGGCCTCATATGATGCTATTTGTATGTTAGCCTGGAAACTATTATTATAGGAAAATTCAATCAAGTGTAAGTGATCATCCCAGTTACCTTTAAAAATTCTATGACAGATGCCCTCAACATATCCTAAAGAGTCTGTATGGTCCGCTCCGCTTGCCCGTCTTTCTAGGGATGGAAGGTTGTACTAAGATGCACCTTTGTGCCAAGACTTTTCTGAAAGGACTTCTAAATTTATGCTATAAACTGGGCTCATTTGTCTGAAATAATGGATATGGAAACCCCATGCAATCTTACGATCTCCTTAATGTAAAGTTTGGCATAGTCGTCAGCAGTATCAGTCGTCTTGACAGGTAGAAAGTGAGCTGACTTGGTCATTCTGTCTACTATTACCCATATCGAATCATGATGCCTACGAGATTGAGGTAAGCCTGTTATGAAGTCCATGTTGATCATCTTCCACTTCCACTTTGGAATTTTTATATTCTGGGCCACACCACAAGGCCTTTAGTGCTCTACCTTAACTTGCTGGAAATTCGGGCACCTGGGCACGAACTCTGTAATGTCCTTCTTCATGCCACCCCACCAATAAACCTCTTGTAAATCTCTATACATTTTTTATGTACTTGGATGAATAGAGTATCTGGCATTATGAGCCTCTACTAGAATCCTATTGCTAAGGCCATCAACACTTGGTACACATAATCTACCTAGGTATCTTAGGACTCCATCTCCCCCTTTTGCAAACACTAATTTTTTTTGCTTCTGAACATCTTCTTTCAACTAAAGGAGGATAGGATCCCAGTCTTGCTTTTGTTTCACCTCCACTACTAAGGATGACTCCGCCGCATTTTTGACAATCGTACCACCTTCATCAAAATCTTCAATCTGTATTTCCAAGCGTTCCAGTCCATGAACTTTCCTTAGATAATTCTTTATTTCCATCCTCAAAGTGTGCAATACTTCTCATGGTCAACCTGCTAAGAGCATCAGCAACCACATTAGCTTTACCTAGGTGATAGAGGATGTTCATGTCATAATCCTTCAATAGCTCCAACCATCTCCTCTGTCTCAAATTCAACTCTTTCTGGCTGAATACATACTACAAACTCTTGTGGTCAGTAAATATATCCACATGCCCACCATAAAGATAGTGTCTCCAGATTTTGAGAGTAAACACTACGGCAGCAAGCTCAAGATCATGAGTTGGGTAGTTCTTCTCATGAGTCTTAAGTTGTCTGGAGGCATATGTTATTACCTTGCCTCTTTGCGTCAACACACATCCCAAACCAACTCTGGAAGCATCACATTAGACAACGATCATTAGCTCCCTTGGGTAGGGATAAGACTGGAGTTGTAGTTAACCTAGTTTTCAACTCTTGGAAACTCTTCTCACAAGATTCAGACCATATGAACTTAACCTTCTTCTAAGTTAGCTTAGTCAAGAGAGCTGAGATAGAAGAAAACCCCTCTACAAAACGCCTGTAGTAACCTGCCAAACCCAAGAAACTCTTTATCTCTGTTGGAGTTGTGGGCCTTGGCCAGTTCTTTACTACCTCAATCTTTTGAGAATCAACTTGAATGCCTTCACCAGAAATAATATGACCCAAAAATGCCACTGATGCTAACCATAACTCACATTTGGAAAATTTGGCATACAACTGTTGGTCCTTAAGGGTCTGAAGGATGATTCCAAGATGGTTGGCATGCTCCTCCTCACTACAAGAGTATACCAGGATGTCATCTATGAGCATAATGATGAACATATCTAGGTACGACCTCAACACCCTATTCATAAGATCCATGAAAGCCATTGGTGCATTTGTCAATCCAAATGACCTGACCAAGAACTCATAATGATCATTGCGGTTCTGAAAGCTTTCTTAAGGATATAACTTTCTCTAACTTTGAGCCGTTGGTATCTAGATCTGAGGTCTATTTGGGAGAAACAAGTAGCACCATGGAGTTGGTCAAACAGGTCATCAATTTTAGGAAGAGGATATTTATTCTTTATGGTGACCTTATTTTACTGACGGTAATCTATGCACATTCTAAGAGAACCATCCTTTTTACGCACGAAGAAAACTGGAACACCCCAAGGTGAGATGCTTGGTCTAAAGAAACCCTTATCAAGGAGGTCTTTCAGCTGTATATTCAACTCTTTTAGTTCTGAATGAGCCATACGTACGGAGGAATAGATAAAGGCTAAGTATCTGGGAGGGTATCTATCCCAAAGTATATCTCCCTATTAGGAAGGACTCTAGGTAGATCATCAGGAAAGACTTCTGGGAACTCATTCACAACTAGAGAAGACTAGAGAGATGGTGTCTCGGCACTAGAATCTTTGACTCTAACTAGATGGTATATACACCCTTTGGAAATCAACTTTCTGGCTTTGAGATATGAGATAGATCGACCCTTAGGAATAACTGAGCTTCCTCGCCACTCTAAGACTGGCTTATTAGGAAACTAAAACTTAACCACCCTGGTTCTACAATCTATGAAAGCAGCATAAAACCAGTCAATGCCTAGAATGACGTCAAAATCTACCATGTCCAACTCAACCAGATTAGCTAAGGTATTTTTATGGTAAACTAACATTGTACACTCCCTATAGACTTTTTGGGCTAGAGTAGATTCCCCAATAGGAATGGAAACACTAAAAAGGCTCAAGAAGACATTTTGGGCTCATCCCAAAATCGTGGCTACATAGGGGGTCACAAATGAAAATGTGGCACCTGGGTCTAATAATGCATAGACATCATAAGTAGAAACTTTGAGCATACCTGTAACCACATCTGGTGAGTTCTCTTACTCCTGTCTGGTGGCCATGGCATATAAAGGGATTGCGCCCCCGTTTGTCCTTGATGTAGCACCCCACTGAATTGGCTTACCCTGTGGTGCTGAGGAGACTAACTGAGATTTGTTATCCCTCATGTTCTACCTCCTCATCGGGAAATCCTTCAAAAAGTGCCCCACTTACCACATCTGAAACAACCATTTGTGCCCACAAGGCACTCTCCTGGATGAGACCTGCCACACTTACCACAAACTGGATAACGAGTCAATCCTTGAGCTACGCTCCCCTGTGACTAGTTGCCTTGAAATATGTGATTTTGTGATCCTTACTCATTTCTGACCCTCGATGTATATGCACTAGCAGACGAAGTGATGGTCAATATGTCCTAGGCTAAAAGGATAAATGATTGGCAATTCCAGCCCCATTCTTACCTGTCTCCTAGCCTGATGTCTTGGCCCTTTTGTTTCTGAACTCCTCCATATCATTCATCTTCTCCTCCTCCACTTGTTGCACATAAGTCATTAAGCGAGTTATGTACATATCCCCAATTAGCATAGCATTTCTGCCCTCTCTTTTGGTAATCCGAGAGAGCCTTCATACAAATAAATCCATCCTAGTATGCATGTATGCCATCATAGTCGGAGCATAATGGCACAGCTAAGTGATTGGAGGTTCTACTCCTGCACACTCTTAATTTCCTGCTTTAGATTCAGAAACTCCCCCACTTTAGCCTGCCTCAACTCTCTAGGAAAGTACTGTCCCAGACAGTGTTTTGAAAGGCGAGCGCCTCTCGCCAAAGGCGATGAGGCGAGGCGAGGCGAGGCAGTGTCGCCTTTTCATGCCAAGGCGAGGCGCTCCTTGCAAAGGCGAGGAAAGGCGCCAAAAAGGCGAGAGGCGACGGGGCGAGGCGAGGCGCCTATGGCGTCGCCTTTTTTGTTTTAATTAAAAAATATGCTTATTTTAAAAATAAAAAAGATCTGCTAGGGTTTATTTGGAAAAAAACTTGCCCGCGTACTATTTCTCTTCTTCAGAGTCCACACTCCAGACGTCTTCCACCTACCACGCGACTTCCACTTGCGCGACATCTCCAGGTATGTTTCTTTCTGAGTTTCTTCGTTTCTTTTTTCTTCTTTCTTCTTCTTCTTCTTCTCCTCTTCTTCACTTCTTCTCCAGTCTTGCGTTGCGCGAGAGGCGAGACCGCAGTTTCTTTATTTTTTTCTTCCTTCTTCAGTTCTTCTTCTGTTCTTCAGTAGTTCTCTTGGAGTGCTCTGTTTTGTTTGCATGTTTTTCTTGGCACTCCGTTTCAATCTTTTAGAGACAGACAGACTCATTCACTACACTTGGCAGTTGGCAGTGAGTTTACCTAATTCTTTTTAAAAAAGATTTATAATCCTTTATTAATATAATATGTTGTAAAATGTAATATGTTGAAATAGATCTTGCTATCTATTATTAGTTTTTGCCTTTTTGAATTGAAATATTTGCTAATATATGTTATTGCTATTGAGATTTTGGATATTTATATATGCACTTAAATATTTTAGGATTTTGGTATAAATTGGCGCCTCAAATCAAAAAGGCGAGCGCCTCGCCTCTCGCCTCGCCGCGAGGCGAGGCAGAGCCTTGTCTCCTTTTGTCGCCTTTCGCCGTCCAAAACACTGGTCCCAGAAAGGCCTCCTCGAACACTACCCAGCTCAAATCTGGTGCCCCTTTGGCTTTACCTCCCTTCCACTGATCAAACCAGAGTCTAGCCACTCTTTTGAGCTGGTACGCAGCCAACTCAACCCACTCAACATCACCCCCCGTGTGCATAACCTGAAATACTTTCTGGAGCTCCTCAATGAAATTCTTAGGATCCTCCTTCACATTAAACCCTGTGAACTCAGGTGGGTTCATCCTAAAAAATTCACGAAACCTGGTGGTATCTCTACCATCATGTCTACAATCTCCTTGTCGACTTCTCTGTGTAGTGATTGCTTGTGCCAAAGTCTGAATGGCTTGGCGGAGCTCATCATTAGAGATATCCACTTGCGGTGGTTGCTCAATAGGCATAGCTGGACCTCCAGGTCCTTCAGGAATTGGTGACTCAGGCTGGTTTGCATTCTGCCTGGCTGGGCGCCCTCTACCTTTGGCTGGTCCGATGACTCTACGTGGAGGCATGATCTGAAAAACAAGGCGTGAATGCACGAATTAAAAAGGACTCAACAGAGGTAAACTCTAAAGCACGAAAGGGAATAACAATTGATAGTGACACTTCTTAATGCCCTGTAGCCTCCCTATTATGGATGTGGCGCACTTCACATCAATAATATGGACTCTACTAAACATGGTTCCATAAACTCCCTAGGACACTTGAACTCTGTGCTCCGATACTAAGTTTTAACGCCCTGAGTTCACACCCTGGATATGACTGGCACCCAGAACCATTTCTGGTCCCAAGTGAATCACTTGGTCTGGCTACTTTACCCGGGGAAGACTTAAATGATAATGAAAGGATAAATATAACAAACCAAAGATACTGTAAATATCCGAATAAAGTGAATAGTGGAAATGTCTCAACAAAAACTGAAAATAAGATCTGAAACTCCAAACATACAGTCTATGGAACCTCTAACTAGAATAGTCTGAAATAATTAACCGATAAGCCTGCGGTAACTACATTCTTAAATAATTAACCGATAAGCCCGCGGTAACTACAACTAAAATTAAATACTAAAATATAAATGAAGACCCTAAAGCCTCTGACTGGTAAGAGGCCTCACCAATAGCTGGTCCTCAACGAAGCATTTGCTGAGGAACTCTGTCACCTGCATTTGCATTAAAAATGATGCAAGTCCAAAGAACGTCAATACACGGAATGTATGGTATGTAAAATAGCCAAAATTGAGAACTTAAGATAAGGCACTATACTCAAAGTAACTAAAACATGTCTCAAAATAGGATAACATGATTAATAAGTAAAGTACATGCTGAAAGTAAAAACATATGTTAAAACTCTGTATATGGAAACTATTTTACATTAGCTTGGGGAGTTTCTCTAACTGACAACCACCACTATGAGTTTCGTGATGATACAACGTCTTGCCCATGCTGCTAGAGTTGTCCAATACTTTACCAGGGTAAGGGACGAAAACTATGGGAATGGATCCATCCCAAAACTGGGTCATCTCAGTGGCAAGTAAGGATTTGTACCCTTGATACACTCCTATCCTACGCCAGCTACGTAGTTTATGAGTTCAAGCTATTATTACTCTCACTCATATCGGTGCTCAATACTACTCCTAAAATAACTTTTATAATGCTCATAACTTTAAGAGTAAAAGTTCTCAAAATGACTCTTTAGTCTTTTGGGACTTAGCCCAACTTTAGCTTTTCTTAAACTTTTTTCAACTTGTCTTTTTTCTTTATCTGAAAGTTGTATCAATGCAAGGTGTCTCGAATCATAACTTTATTACTCAGCTATCTTGTAAATATAGAAGTTGCAAGTACTCCTTAAACTTAACTCAAAATTGTGAATATAATAGCTTTTCATGAAATATATAGGTTTCTCATAAATATAATAATAACCGTAAATCTTGTCTCAATAGCTTAATTTAGTACTAAAATCAGTAAAGGCCATGATTTTTATCAAAAAAATGCATGAACAAGTATTTTGATGAAATCAACTGGCAATGGAGAAAAACTGAGCTCAACTCATAAGTTTGATCTTGGGTAGAGACTAGGAGTTAAAGATGCTAAAACATATGTAGGAAAACTTTTGGAAGGCCTTACATACCTGAGGAATGAGTTTCTTGAAGAAATTGAAGACGGTTCTTGAAAGCCCTAGCTTTTTCCCCTCCGAAACTACGTTCTGAGTTCTTGGAGTGTTTTGAAGTTAATGATATATAAGTATGTTCTAGGGGTTTAATTAGGTGAAAACTGACAAGTTTAGGCTTAAAAGGGTGAGAAAAGATGAAAACACCCCTCTTTACAATCGTAGATTGGGTCATCTACGAGACCCTCTATGGTCCATAGGGAACCTTTCGTAAACTTTTGAGCAAACTTTTGGGGTCTCCGAATCACTTTACAAGCCCCATTCTACGAGCCATAGAGTGTTCTATGACCCGTAGATTGGTCCGTAAAGTCTAGGACCAAAAATGTAAAGTTTTAGGACTTTTTCCACGATTTAGCAGACAAGCCATACTTTGCTTTTTGGCCCGTAGAGTGGTTTCGTAGAATGCACTCTACTCGGGCAGTCTTTAGTAAAATGACTATAATAAGTTTTTACTCCAAACTCCAAATGAGGTGAAATCAGTTGCGTTGGAAAGCTAATTCAAAGGGATTTCATTTGGTATATTATGAGCCATCTAATTCTGTATGCTAAGAGTTATCATTTAAAGTTGACTCTTGCATAATTTAAGACTAGAAACTCAACTTATAGGAAACTTTTGAACTTGACTATGTACTAGAGGTCTCTTATGACCCTAATACGCTTCCCACATATAAGAGTGAGGCTTAAAACATAGGCACATGTGAGGATAGAGTTATGGGGTGTCACAGAATGGGAGGATGATGAATCATTGCACAAGGAGGAATGAGAGGATGATGAATATGAAACAACTGAGGAATCGAAACTGAAGGATGAAGTAAATAAAACAAGCGAGGAGGAATAGACTAGTAGATTATAACTAGCATATATCTTAATTTATCTTGATAATACAAAAATTATTTCATTTATTTTTTTCTTATATATTGTATTTGTGTTACTTTACATTCAGATGTCATCGGATGATGGTGATAGATCTTGGGATCCTCTTGGGATTACTTCTTTTGGTAGGATGAAAACAAGAAGCCTAAGAAACCGATTGATCCTGAGGATATCCCATGCTATATTTCTTCGGCACCTGATATTCTGAGTGCCCAAGTGCTAGTCATTATGTGTCTTCTAGGACTCTGGATCCTCTAGATTTTCAGAGTCAATTGTGTCGACCACAGGGCACATCTTCTTCTGTGCAGCTGAGATTCCCTTCGTATGATCAGATTTCTCCTCGACCTATAGTGCCACATCATCGATCCACACCTTCGACTACTCCAGCTCCTAGTGTTGCATCTCCTACTTCTCAGTCTCCCCACCTATCTAATCCGACACTTAAGGATTCTTTCAGTACTAATATTGTCCTTACACCATTGACTCGGCATCACGCACATATTCCATCATCAGCTACACCTTCTACTATTGCTGCATTTGAGCCTGCACAATTTGTGCCTGACTTAGCTCCTAAATAGAGGGACAGGCGTGGGAGAGTCATGATTGATCCTAATGGAACATCGTAAGTTTTTATATTTATTAATTTATTTTTGCTACCCTAACAAATTATGGATGAACTAATAATATGTTTATTATGTGTCTTATAGGTGGCATCCTTCGAAACAGGTTGTGGATGCTCTTAGGGAGAGTGTTAGGAGGTTATACTCGAAGGCATACCAGTCTTGGGGGCAGATTCCAAATCATATTCGCCAATCGATGTTTACTGAATTCAAGGTATATATAAGATTACATAATATTTTGAGTATCACTTACTTAACTTATTTTTAACACTTTTGCTTTTTTTTAAACTTTATGTACTTAGCAACCAAGTACAACCTGGTCACTGCGACCACATTTGAGAAAAAGGCAAGTTCCCGACTATCCAACTGGCTAAAGAAAGCAAGGGATGATGGAAAAGCCAGTTCTTGGATATCTCCGCATGTATATCAAGATTTGCTCCAATATTGGGATACCGATAGATTTCAAGGCTATGTCCGATCAAGCTAAAAAAGCTAGAGGAAGCCTTAAGGGTGGCTCATTGCACACGGAGGTGCAAAGAGTGTTGGTACCGTTATGAGGGAGCTGGTAAGATTTTTAAAGTTTTAGGTTTAAACTAACATATTATTCTTAAATGAAGTATTTAATTTACACAAAGTATATTTTTATTAATCATATTTTAATAATATTAGGGTGGCCTCCTTTACGTGATAAAATTTTTAGGAGGTATTATATGAAGAAAAAGAAGGACTCAGATCTGGATCAGTGGGTGTAGGAAAGGGCTGAACAAGCCTTTGTAAGTTATTTAACATAACTTGAAGTATAATTTATTTTGATTCTAATTTTTGCTTTTAATATACACATTGAGTCTAATTATTATTTTTTTGATATGTAGTGTGAGTATGAGCGACAGATACAAGAGCTTGGAGATTTGATCGAGCTAACCCCTAAGTTGTCCAATCAAATTTGGATGGAAAAAGTTGCAGGCGGGAGCCATAAAGGCCGAGTTTATGGAATGAGTTCCCAAAATAATATACGATGACTCCAATCCGGTTTACAAGTCCTTGGATCATCACGTCAAGCTGAAGTTATTGACAGGGTTCAAATGGCTATTATGACTCAAAAAGTTGAAGAACTTACAGGTGTATTAGCAGAATTTGAAGCACGAAGGGCCCAATTGGAATGCAATGTGACTCAGAAATATGATGAACTCAAAGAACAATTGCTCAGTCTAACCCGACGGTCCTCTCTCGATGATTCTGACGAGAATACCGATGATTATGTAGCAAATAGCCCCTAGTTCCCTTCATTTAAGTTTTGGACAATTTAGAATTTCTTTTTAACTTTGGAACAATTTAAAACTTTGTAAATAATGAATTTCTATGTTTTTATGTTTGATTGTGCTTATTAGTACATATTTTGAATGTTTTAGTTGTTGTTGATTGTGTTGTATTGGGTTGTATTGGTATATATTGGATTTGAATTTTAATGCAGGTGGGCAGCAGAAACTACAGATTTCTGTTGTCAAAACAATTGCAGAAAAGCGACGGATAGGGTCCCTTTGTCCGTCGCATTTTGGAAATTTTTTTAACAAAAAATTTAGAAAAGTGATGGACAGGGTCACCTAGTCCTTCGCTTTTTCATTTTTATTTTTTTAAAAAAATAATTTTTTAAATATTTACGACGTAGTCTGTCACAAAAAATAAATAAATAAAGTCACGCCGTCCGTCGCTTTATTTTCATTTTTTTTAAATTTTTGCGACGTCGTCTGTTGCTCTTTGGCGACTCTATCCGTCGCTTTTAGAAAAGCAACGTGCAAAAAAGCGACAGAACTGACTGAGTCGCTTTTTTGCGTCATTTTTTGGCAGTTTTTTAGTAGTGCGAAAGAGAGAAGGAGGTAATGGTACAGAAGAGGGCATGGAAGTAGAGGAGATTCTATGGTACGATGGTACAGAAGAGGTCATGGTATGATGTTCATAACCCTGGAAACAAGAACAAGTCTAGCTCATAAATTCATTCCACTAGTTTTTTCATTGCAAGTTTCTGAAATTTTCCTTCTACATTATAATTAATTATCTCTAATTTACAGTGTGAAAAAAAGTATGGTGAGAGGAGGAAGAACACACAAAGAGTACAAACTACTACTTTTGCAACAATGTAAGAAAGTATAAAAAAAGATTAAAAAATAAAAATAATATTAGTTGTGTCAAAACGCATGTATAATACTTTCTCACACAAAAACTGAGACTGTCTTCAGAAGGGGAAAAATAATTCACTTATGAATACTACGGGTATGTAATAGGTCGTCCCAATAGTTAAAGTGTGTATTCTACTTTTCAGTACAACTTCAGGTGTGACTTTATGCTTTTTCCCTTGCTTTTTCCCCTTTTTCATATATCCATTTGAGGAATCATTCATAAATCTATACAATATTTAGTAATTATATTATAGAAACTAAGGAAGGAGTGTTATTCCTCTATATTCAATCAGAGGTTGTGCAGATAATCTATTACAAAAGTAGCAGTACCTCAAACTTTTTTAAACTCGAATTTGAAAGAAAATTTCATGTTTGGAAAATGCAAAATTCATCAATCAATCACATCATTTGCCGAAGCCGAAATCGAAGTTGAGCCGAGCGAGCGACGACGATGATGGCACAAGGGGATCCTTTACTTGACTTTTTAAGAATTAGAGGAAGTGTTTCCAAATATAAGGACAAAACTTTTCTTCTATTTTACTGATGAGGGACAAATGACTCTTCATTTCCCTTTACTTGGTTCGCCCCACATTTCCTTATTTTTCCAATCTTCATTTCCCAATTACACAAACCCAACAAGGAGAACTTTGGAGCAACTGGTAAAGTTATTGTTATGTAATTAGGAGTTCACGAATTCAAGTCTTGGAAACAACCTCCGACAAAAATGCAAGGTAACGTTGCGTATTATAGACCTTTGTGATCGGACCTTTCCTCGAACCCTACGTAGAGCGAGAGATTTAATGCGCTGGGACTTGCCCTTTTTATTATAGGAAGCTAAGGTCCTTTTATTTTTATATAATTATTAAAATTTAGATGTTTAATATAAATGCATATTTAAATATAAAATAATTAAATATTTAATTTTCTTGATATTTTAATATTAAAATTTATCTTATTAAAAATTATAAAATATAAAAATTAAATTTTTTGGGCGGTGAGTACTTTTTAGGTGTGTCAATTTAATTTTTCGTTGATATGATAATATTTCATAGTTTATTATAAAAAAGAGATATGTAATATTTCATTTTCTAGTATTCTTAATTTGATACTATGTATGCCTCACTATGTGGCACTCTTTCCTTTTTAATTCGTTACAAAAAGAATGTCATCTTATCATAATTAGAAAATTTTTAACTTTAAATTTACTTTTAGCTTTAATGAAATGATTTATAACCATACAAATATATCTAAGAATTATTTTAGACCGTAAGCTTCTAAAGTCTTACTTTTTTTAATATCATGTTAAATCAAATAGTACTACACAAAATGAGATGGGAAAAATAATTATTTTAGCGAAAGAATTTGAAACTCAATAAATTTCTTCGAGACGTAATATAATATTTGTTGGAGCAGTAAAGTTTTGATGGCTGACAAAAGATAATGAAACAGGTTGGACTACCCGGTTCTTTCAACGTACTGTTTTCGTGGCAAAACTGCACACGCATCACACAATAAAAATGGAATAATTGGTGCTGGAAATAAGGAGGATAACAAGGAATATTATTCCAAGTTGAACTCCTAGAAGAAGAAGGTTCCAAAGAAGGAAATATTTTTCAAGAAGCATGAAATAAGGAGGATAACAAGGAATATTATTCCAAGTTGAACTCCTAGAAGAAGAAGGTTCCAAAGAAGAAAATATTTTTCAAGAAGCATGAAAAAAGGGGAGACGCTGATTAGAAAAGGAATTCGAAAAGAAGTTGGAGAAAGACTTATCAGCAACTATAAAACCAGAAAAGAATTCACAGAAGAAGGCAACGCAGAAAAAAGAAAGAAGCAGAGAGAAAAAGAGAGATTCAGACATAGAAAAAGAGAGAGACGAAGAAGAAGAGAAACGCGGCAACTTGACGTAGGGTTTAGGAGTTTTGTTTTCTCTTTGTAATTCTGAACAATTGTGTAATCTCTCAGAGTCTATAACTGAGATTAGATTCTAGTCTTCAAGTTGGGGGCAACTCGAAGACATTGGTAACATAAGCCTAGGAAGGTTTATGTGAAGTTAGGAAGTTGTTTTGAAGTTTAGATTACTAGGAATTGTAATCGTTTGTTGAAGGCTCATATTGAAGTAGTGAAGTTGGACTAAATCCTGTAGAGGTACATGTCGTGGTTTTTTTCACCTTTTGTGAGCCGGGTGTTTCCACGTAAAATTGTTGCATTCCAGTTTTTCTGCATCATTGGAACACGTCGGTTAACCTGTTCCAACGATTAGGCAAATCCATAGGGGGTGCAAAACCCAACAAGTGGTATCAGAGCAGGTTTTCTTATTAAAGGCTAGTACCCAAGAATTGATCCAGATGAATACTGCACCGTTCTTTGGACATGGAGAAGGACAATCATCTGTGAGACCTCCTCTTTTTAATGGAACACATTTCGGTTGGTGGAAGGCTAGGATGGAGGACTTCATTCAAGGAGAAGACTACGAACTCTGGGATAGAATTAGTATAGGGTCTACTATTCCTATGAAAAAAGTGGAGGACCAACAAGTGCCGAAAGAGAGAAGGGAGTTCAACGCTAAGGATTTGTTGGCCATGAGGAAAAATGCCAGAGCTAAAAATATTTTGATTTGTGGTCTTGGTCCAGAAGAGTATAATAGAATTTCAAATTGCTCCACTGCAAAAGAAATCTGGGATGCTCTTACAATTGCTCACGAGGGAACTGCTCAGGTTAGGAAGTTCAGGGTTGCCATGCTATTTACTGAATATGAGACCTTCAAGATAAAAGAGAATGAGACATTGCAAGAGATGATGGCAAGGCTCACACTACTTATTAATGAGCTAGCTTCTCTAGGAAAAGTGCTTACCTCTGAAGAACAGGTAGACAAGGTTCTGAGAATTTTACCAAAAGCTAAGTGAGATGTAAAAGTTACTGCCATTAGGGAAGCTAAGGATATTGAAACCATGACATTGAATGAGCTGGTTGGAAATCTCAGAACATATGAGATGAACATGGAAGAGCAAAAGGAAGAAGTGGGAATGGATAAAAAATCACTCGCTCTTAGAGCAGCTTCTGATGATGAGGGATCAGATCTTGATGAAGATCAGATATTATTTTTAGCTAAAAAATTCAAAAAGTTTCTAAGGAACATGAAAGGGAAGGATAAGAAAGAAACAGGTAACAGGAAGTGGTCCGATGACACTGGTAACAGGAAGTGGTCCAATGACAAAAGCAACTCTGGATGTTACAAATGTGGAAAAACTGATCATCACATCAAACAGTGTCCTCTATGGGAGATTGAGTGGAGAAAAGAAAGGGCTGAAAAAGAAATCAAAGAAAAAGCTGCTAAGCAAAAGGAAAAGGAGACCTATGCCATGATGGCCGCTTGGGGATCAGGTCTGGAAGATTCTGATACTGAAAATATTGATGAAACTGCTTTCATGGCTGCTGGAGATTCAGATATAGAAGAAGATGACAGATCTGAGGTAAGTATTTCTGAATTGAAAGAAAAGTTGCATCTCTTTTCAAAAAGAAAGCTAATCTTGCTGATGAATGAATTGATAGACGATTTTCAAGAAGTAGCAAATGGAAAGGATCAACTAATTAAAGATTTTTCAGATCAAAAATTTGAAAATCTTGAGATAAAAAATTGCCTGGATAAAGCAAAAGAAATAAATGACAAGTTGAAGAAACAGGTTAAACAACTTGATTCACTTGTTTTGAACCTAAAGTCAGAAATCCAAAAGTTAACTGTTGCTGATAAGGGTGAAAGTACAATGAGTGAAGAATTTCAGAAGGTAGAAACTGAGTTGAAAGAATGCAAAATTGAGTTTTTTTGTGAGAAAGAAAAAGTGAAAAAATTGACCCAGGAAAACTCCATTTTAAAACTGGATTTAGAAAAGGCAAAAAGATGGACTCAGTCATCAAGAATAGTGAACCATCTAGGAAGCAGGAGTCACAATGAGAAAGCTGGAATAGGGTTCTTTCAGGAGAATGTTACTACTACTGATTTGTGCTACCTCTGTGGAAAAATTGGACATCCAACTACTGAGTGTCCAATTGCAAACAATGTTAGGAGTAGAAACACATATCATGTGCACAAAAGGAGGCATGAAGATAATAAAAGAAACAGGTCAAGGAACATGTTGCCTACTTGGGCAAGAAGGGATCTCATTCATCCATTTTACAACTGGAAAGGACCCAAGCTAGTCTGGGTTCCTAAAACTAACCCTTGATCTGTCTTACAGGTTGCAGTGAAAGAAAGCAAGCATTGGTACATGGATAGCGCTTGCCCAAGGCACATGACTGGTTATAAGTACAAGTTTCTTTCACTTGCACCTTTTAAAAAGGGGGAGGACAGGATGACTATGAGCTGGATTAGAGGAACAAGTCAGGTTACCTGGTCCATCCACTGGACAAGCAGAGGGCACACAGTCAGGGGGAACTATGGAAAGTTGGATCAGAGGAACAAGTCAGGCTATCTGGTCTATCCACTGGACAAGCAGAGGGCATACAGTCAGGGGGAACTATGGAAAGCTGAAAATAAATCAGAAAAGATGAATAGACCTGACACTCAGAAAGTTTGTCATCATCAAAAAGGGGGAATTTGTTGGAGCAATAAAGTTTTGATGGCTGACAAAAGATAATGAAACAGGTTGGACTACCCGGTTCTTTCAACGTACTGTTTTCGTGGCAAAACTGCACACGCATCACACAATAAAAATGGAATAATTGGTGCTGGAAATAAGGAGGATAACAAGGAATATTATTCCAAGTTGAACTCCTAGAAGAAGAAGGTTCCAAAGAAGGAAATATTTTTCAAGAAGCATGAAATAAGGAGGATAACAAGGAATATTATTCCAAGTTGAACTCCTAGAAGAAGAAGGTTCCAAAGAAGGAAATATTTTTCAAGAAGCATGAAAAAAGGGGAGACGCTGATTAGAAAAGGAATTCGAAAAGAAGTTGGAAAAAGACTTATCAGCAACTATAAAACCAGAAAAGAATTCACAGAAGAAGGCAACGCAGAAAAAAGAAAGAAGCAGAGAGAAAAAGAGAGATTCAGACATAGAAAAAGAGAGAGACGAAGAAGAAGAGAAACGCGGCAACTTGACGTAGGGTTTAGGAGTTTTGTTTTTTCTTTGTAATTCTGAACAATTGTGTAATCTCTCAGAGTCTATAACTGAGATTAGATTCTAGTCTTCAAGATGGGGGCAACTCGAAGACATTGGTAACATAAGCCTAGGAAGGTTTATGTGAAGTTAGGAAGTTGTTTTGAAGTTTAGATTACTAGGAATTGTAATCGTTTGTTGAAGGCTCATATTGAAGTAGTGAAGTTGGACTAAATCCTGTAGAGGTACAGGTCGTGGTTTTTCTCACCTTTTGTGAGCCGGGTGTTTCCACGTAAAATTGCTGCGTTCCAGTTTATTTCTGCATCATTGGAACACGTCGGTTAACCTGTTCCAACGATTAGGCAAATCCGTAGGGGTGCAAAACCCAACAATATTGTACTGCAAAATATTTTATTAATAACATTTGCTTCTTTCATCAATAAACAAGAAAAATAGTTCTTACATCTTGAGATAGTGTGTTTTGTAGCATTATCCAGATATATATCACCTTTTATTAGTCACAAATCTAACTATATAATTAAAAGTTTTCATATTCTTGTTCCAAAAATAAATAAACATAACCTAAAGATGATGAATTTTATTAGAAGTTCATGCTAATAATATGGTGTAAGATAGAAAAAAATTAATAAGCAGTAACAAAGATAATTGACAAGAATATGTAGAGAGAAAGAGAGTCTTTTCTATTTCATTAAGCGCGTCGCATACCACTTCTTATGCCTCTCATTCATGAATACTTCTTTAATTTTTTGTCTCATATTTGATATTCATTTTGAAATTTGATACTCAATTTTCATTAAAAAAATTATTTTGAAAGTTAAAGTGTTTCATATCAAAAATAAGTTTGTACCAATAATTTAAATTCAAAATATATAATTTAAAATAGTAGAATACTTGCTACTCTATCATAATCTTTAATTCATTTTTTTTAGAAAAAAAAAAAGTTTATCCTCTTATATATATGGGTATATCAAGAGTGATAAGATTAATTAGGAATGAGATCATTCTGGAGAAGTTAGGGGTAACCTCTGTGGCAGATAAAATGAGAGAAGTGAGACTACAATCATTCAGGCATGTGAAGAGAAGAAGTGCCGGCGTTCCTATATATATTAGGAGGTGCGAGAGGTTGGATTTAGGGGTTAGGTGGAGGGATAGTCATGTATTAGGGAAGAAGGTTAGTAGGCTAGTAAGGGTAGGATGATGTATATGTCTAGCCTTGTGGTATAGTAGATTAGTTGTATTAATTGTGTTTTTATATATTGTATTGTTGTTATCCGTCTTTTATTTTGTTACGTTTATTGTATTTATACATGATCATTTGCTTTCCACTCTAGTCTTTTTTTTCCTATCTAGTATCTTTTGCATTTGGGTGCTGATATTTTTGAGATAAAGGTCTTTCGAGAACAACATCTCTATCTCTATAAGGTAATAATAAGATCTGCGTATATTTTACCTTCTTCAAACTCCACTTATGAAATTTCACTGAATATATTATTGTTGTTATTTTTTCTTTTGTGCGTTTGCATATGTAACTTAAAAGAGTACAACATTTAATTTGAGCAAATAGTAAAAATACAGTCGACTAAGTTCAAAAAGGAGCAAAAAAATATAAGAATCTTTAATAATATGATGAAATGTATAAGTTTGTGTGCATGTCCCTCCTGTCAGATAGGGCTTTACACGAGGAAGACTTTTCTATTAACACTTTATTTGCCATCAAAATATTTAATGCAATGAATTTGTGGATGTGATTGCTCGTCTCTTGATCAGAAATATTTTAAATTTGAGTCCTAAGTATAATAAAAAAAATTAAAAAGTATTTTTCCTTTAGTGAAGTCCTATATTATGAATTTTAATTAATTAAATTTCAATATCGATAACCGAAATCTAATAAGAATTAAGAAAAAAAGAAACATTTTGTTTATTCCCTTGATGAATAAATGTGTGGGTCCCATATACGGTGTGAATAAATGAAAATAAATGGGCCCCCGTGATGTTTCAACTGAAAAGAATGTGGGCCCTACTACAAAATTTTTCTTCTTAAGCCGTGACTTTAGCGGCGGCCTCTTTCATTAGCTTCCTATAAAGGCCCATTTATTCACTTCACCCCTTTTAACTTTGGGAATTTTAAGCAAATATACAACTTTGAGCATTGAAATTACACTTCTCAAATTATTTACATTAATACTCACTTTTTGACATTTTTTTACATTTATACCCAGTCATATAAATTCACTTTTTCATTAATAAAGCAATTTTTTTTTTTAAAAAAAGCTGACGCGATTGGATGTAGCATTAAATGCAAGGGCGGCTCATTAATGGAGCCATTTAATGCAACACTTGAATTAATTTTTTTTTTTTAATAAAGTAACTTTTATATCCATTGGCTAAAGAATTATATTTCTACAAGAAGCATTAATTAGAAGTGATTTTTGGTCTTCTTCTTGGTAATATTGTTTCTTTTTGACAAAAATTTCATCTTCTTCTTCTTCATTACCATTCAACTCGCCGATTTAATAGAAAACAAATATTGTGCTTTTTGTTCTTCTTCTTGGTAATATTGTTTGTTTTTGTGAAAGATTTCATCTTCTTCTTCTTCATTACCATTCAACTCGCGGATTTTCAGGTATGTAATTGTGTTTTTTTTTTTTCGTTTTGAATCCGGTCATTCAAGTAATGGTTTATTGTGTAAAGTTTATCTCAACATTTTTTATTTGAGTTTTCTTGCCTCCCATGTCGTTTTTCTTCCTCCGAAGTCCTCTTTTTCTGTATTTTCGATTTTATTGAATATATTTTTGTGTTTTTTGTTTTGGGGTTATGTATGTAATCCTTCACTGTTATTTCCTTCACTGTTAGATGACCTTTATTTTTTTGTTTGCAACTGCTAATTAGGGGGTCTTTGACTTTAGCATGTGCTGTATATCCTCTTGTTTGTATGTAATTTGTTTTTTTTTGGGCAGCAAATGTTTGTTTGTATTGCAAATGTTGGTGTATTTTTTTTTGGTATTAGGCATAGCTGTGAGTTGGTATTTTTTATGGTGTCCAACTATGGATGCCGGTTTAGGGATAATGGTATTATTGATGGTAAGTTTGTATGCTAATCTGGTAATTGGATGTTTTTTGTTATGTATGCTGTTTTGGTATGCATGATGGTAGTTTGTATGGTTTTGTTTTTGTTTACTGATTTTTGGTATGAAAGATGTAAATTTTTGGTGTAGTTTATGGTATTATTCATTATTGTCAGAATTGGTATTTTTATACGGTATTGTTGATGGTAAGGTTGTATGCTAATTTGGTAATGGGATGGTTTTTTGTATGTTTGCTATTTTTGGTATACATGATGGTAGTTTTGTATGGTTTTGTTCATGTTTACTGATTTTTTGTATGAAAGATGTAATTTTTTGGTGCATTTTATGGCATTCTTCATTATTGTCACATTTGGTATGTTATATGGTATTGCTGATGGTAAGTTTGCATGATAATTTGGTAATTGGATGGTTTTGTTATGTTTGCTGTTTTGGTATGCATGATGGTAGTTTGTATGGTTTTGTTCATTTTTACTGTTTTTTGGTATGAAAGATGTAATTTTTTGGTGTAGTTTATGGTATTATTCATTATTGTCAGATTTGGTATTTTTATATGGTATTGCTGATGGTAAGGTTGTATGCTAATTTGGTAATGGGATGGTTTTTGGTATGTTAGCTATTTTGGTATAGCTAATGGGTATGATTATGTTCAGATCGGATCAAAGTCTTTTGACCCAGCCTTCTGTCGATTACGTTATGGCACTTTATTATGGGATTATGGCACCAAAAAAAATGAGAATGGTGCCATAAGTGAAAGTGAGGTGACAGGGAAGGTGGTCAGCCGCTTTGGTGGTCCGAGGAGGCAGGTTGAGCATGTTGGACAAAGTGAAAGAGTACCGGCATCCAAGTATGTTCCGAGGAGGAAATCGTAGTTTTTAATTGTATTGTTGGACATAATATACCCCCCCCCCCCCCCCCCCCCCGTTTTTGTGAACAATGCTGTATATTTTTTTTTCCCAGTGGATTGATTTTTAATATTAAATTTCCATTTTTTCGTTTTAGTTGTTTTTTTTTTCAATTGTTATTTGGTGTAAATTTGCATGTTTCACTGTCCCAGGTTAAAGCTATGCGTACTGACATATTTTTTATTTTATATTTATTTTACAACATCCCCATTACACCAAAATGAATACCATTCGAAATATCACAAGTATACCAAAGAAATACTATTAGTATCTTCACTCCCCAAAAAAAAAATGTTTGTGATATTTCGTGACGTTTATGCAGACACTATGCATAATTACCCCACACGTATATGTCAAATGGGATGAATAATTAACCTCTTTACCAATTTTTACAAATCCTTCACAAAACCAATATGGAACCCATGTTGTATACCACAAACAACACCAAACAACTGGAATTGGTCTCTTCACTAATGGAAAGTATTTATCATTTACTAATTGGTCCCTTGTTCAAAGAAAATTTACTTGTTGAAGCCTTTTTTGTCTAAAATATAATTCTTGGTCAAACACTTATTAAATACACCAAACAAATTCCCTCCAATTTCTTTTTTCTTACTTTTTGAGCATGGGGAAAAATGAAAGACACATGGGCTGCTGACATCATGATGTGG
Organism: Solanum rostratum; assembly: GCA_029948455.1. NCBI lineage: Eukaryota > Viridiplantae > Streptophyta > Magnoliopsida > Solanales > Solanaceae > Solanum > Solanum rostratum. The sequence goes on from CM057048.1 coordinate 65,219,920, forward strand.
CAGCCCTTTTTGGGGCGGGTAGGGGCTAGGAATAGGCTGTCCAACTCCATCCAATCAATTAATTGGATGTGATTTGTCCTCTTCAATTCATATTTTATTATTTATTAAAATAACCAAAATTTATACATTACATTATTTTGAGTATAGAACAAGCCAAATTTATATGAACATGTTAATAAATAATTAATTCCACGAGTTTGGTTTCGATAATCATTTTATAATCTTAAGAAAAAAAATCGAATGTTCAACAAAATTTTCGGAAATTTTTGCCATTTATATGGAATATTAATTTTTCTCTATAGTACAATCATTATACATACCATTTTTTGAAATGTTTTTTGCGAGAAATTTACTACTTTTACGATTTACATTACGTTTTCAAAATAATATTTTATTTTCTCAATCTTTGAAGAACATACTTTTAAATATCTACAAATTATTTCTCCTTTACAACACCTATCACATCATAATTTAATCTATTTTATTATTAAAAAAATCTCTCTCTCTCTTACTTTGTAATAAAAGTGGGTATCCTTTTGGTAATTTCAACCATTTGGGTAGGGGCTTGTAATTTCCTATCCAAATAATGGTATTTTTGAAATCTTCCCTTTAACTTTTGTTCGAGTAATTGATCGATTCGATTCGATAATTTTATGTATTATAAATTTAATTTAGTTGAGATATAATAAAAGTAGTCTAAAAAATCATTTGTTTTTTATTTTTTATTTTTAATAATTTGATCTTTAATTCATTTAATCAAAAAAGGTTTAGAAAATATTTAAATAATTTCTTTAATAATTTGATACGATAAAATAATAATGTAATTTTATTGAATACTTAGAAATAGAAGTAATTAATATGAAAATAAATTATACAAAATGCAATAGAAATAAAAGAATTTGCATAGTAATATAATATATTAACCAATAAGGTATTGATTATTATGTCTTAATCTGGGGTGGATCTCGTGCAGCGTTTCAGGTGCTCGATCGCTCATTGATTCTGAAATCTTTTTTTTTGTATTTATATAAAAAATGTGCAAAAATTGTATAAATATAAAGAGAAGCATGGAATGAATAAGAAATCATGTGAGTGCTTTGGTTCTCGTCACCCTCCTAAAGCTCAAAGCAAGTTGCTTAATGAGGGATTTGAATCCTACAATAATACGTTATCGATTTGCTCAATAACCTAATATTAAAAAAATTATTATCAAACTAATAGCTCAATAATTTTTTTACATCATTATTAAAAGTCGATTTATTCAATAACTTTTTTTTTATTCAATTATTGACTAATTCGATTTTTACATATCCCTAAGCTTTTCCAAGAAGACCACTTCAAAGGTTTTATTTTCAATGAAATTGTTCCACAATTTTCTTTTGGATTGTTTGGTTTGGAAATTATGAAATAATTAGCAGGATAAGAAGTATGATGTAGGAATTATTATTATTCTGTTTGAATTTTGTTTGTTCCCGTTTTGACTTAGTGTAGAGTTTATAAAAATAAAAAAGATTTTTTAATTTTGTAATCTTAAATTAAAGATCTATTGAATGTATAGAAAAGATCTTTTAAAATCATGACCTTAAAACACGTGAAAAGTTGAAACTAAAGAGTTGTCGAAAAAAAAAGAAGATATTTTTTCAAAAATAAATTAAAATAATTGAGTAAATATTACGATTATGAATGAATTATATAGTATGGGGAAATAACAATTTTGATCTTTCAATAATTATTAGTAAAATAAGATTCTTTTTATTTTTCGGAACTTACAGGAAAATTCGCAGTCGTTAGTCTGAGATATATGCCGATTAAACTCATTTATGCTCAACAAATTCACAGAGTTATTACATATGAAATATAATCTCACTAGATAAATTTAATTCGGCAAACTTACCTGAAAAAAATATTATTTCTTGATTTCTTTTATGTGATATGACTTATTATATCAATTTTAATCACTCTTAAAAATATAAAATCTAATTTTGATCCTGATTTAAGTGAATTGAGTGGGGGATAAGAGTGAAGTGGATTGAACAAGGCTCGAGAATTAAAAAGAAAATGACACAACAAGTGAGTGGTTTTGGTTGTCCACTAGTACTAGTACAAATCATTTGCTTATTCAACTCAATATTATTTCATGTCTTACCCCTACAAATATCATATACTATATTTCTCCATCTCATTTTATATGATATTATTTAATTTTTAAATTATATATATTGATAAAAAATAATTATATAATTAAAAATAATTTTTAAATATTTATATTATTTTAATAATAATAAAAAATTAAATTATTTTTATTTTTAATAAAATAATTCTTTTTTAAAAAATAGCATCATATAAAACGAGACCATCGATACTACTATTGACTCCAGAAAATTGAAAATGAGAGAAATAAAAAAATGGCACACGTGGGTTGTAGAGAGTAATGAAGTAGATGTAGAAAAGACAGTGCAATGCAGTAGCCTAAAGTATTTGGGAGTAGCATAGGTAGGTCTCTACTCTATTCCTCCTAATTTACGCAATCCTTCTATTTTAAGAAAAATAATTTAATTTAATATATGAAATTTAAAAAGATATTTTTTTTTATTATAAATTAAAATTATATCAAATATATTAAAATATTTTTTAATCTTATGATTTTAAGTATATCATAAAAAAAGTTAAAATTTAAATATTGTAAAAAAAGTATTTTTAAACAAACTAAAAAAGAAAATAGGTTATTTTTTTTTTTAAACAGAGAAAGTATTTGATTAGACATGAAAATTTTAAAAAAATGATTAAATAAAAAGTTCAATTAAATTATTGTTAAAAATAATTTAAAGGACACACTTGAAATAATTTGTAAGACACTATAAAAAATGGTGTATATCTATTCGCTCAAATTTATATAAGTCTAAGTTAGTATTTTTGTATACCTAAATTTAAAGGATATAGGAAGGGAAAATATATTTTCTACGTCATTATTATAACATGTTTAATTTCACAAATTTGGAACGTTATATAAATATTATAAGTCATTTAATAATACAAGTTTTTGGTTTTAGCTTTTTTCCCTTAAATTTCATATAATCAATTAGACTTGCACAAATGAAAAGGAGGGGAAAATATATTTCACGGAAATTGATGTAAAGTAAAAGCTACAGTAATAAAAATTGTGGTGGGACATTTTATCTTTCAATGTGAAATTTTTCGACGTAAATTTAAATTTAATCAAAATTTTAATACAAATATCGAATATGAAATGAGAAATTAAAAAAAATATAAGAAAAAAAACAAAAAGCTGCAAAAGAAATGAGAATATGGGTGAATTTTGTATAAATGGGGTGGATTTGGGTGAGATATGTCATTTCTCTTTCTTTGGCGACTCCCCAGGAGACACATTTTGGACTTTTTCAGACAAGTCCCTACTTTTTCTTTTATTCCTCTGCCCCACCCCTTACCTTTTTCAATACTCCACTTTATTCTATATTTTTATTTTTATATTTATAATTTTGTTTTCATATCCTATATCATCACTTTATAAGGGAAGGTTGAAGGAATATGGTACTACCACAAAGGTCCTTCAAGAAGCCAATTTTCTGTGCTGTGTAAGCCAAAGGGAAAATATTTATCAGTATTATTATTATATATAATTATATATTCACATAAGATAATATTTAAATTTTAAGAATTATGAATTAAAAGTGACAATTTATAATATCACTTGATCATGTTGATGTACTTCGGTTAAAAAAAATATTGTCAATCCTTGAACTATGTAATGTATTTTATCTGTTGGCGTCTGGGTTATGGGCGAATGATCTTAAAGAGGATATCTTCTTGTCATTTTTCCGTACAACCTCTCTCAAGCCGTCTGAGGATCTCTTTTAAAGAGGAAACTCAAGTAGTGCCTTTTTCTCGCGTGATGATTTACTTCACGGGCGAGGTATTTGATTTAAGGGTTGAAAATGTCTTAGGAAGGGGTGATTAGAAAGGACAGCCACCTGCAACTTATCAATGACATAATTCTAGATAGGAATATATGAAGGTTGATCATTGGGGTAGAATATTAGTAGACCGAGGTTGTATAGTTTTATTTTTAGTATTATAATTATTATGTTCTTACGATTTTATTCATTTCATTTGATTCGGTTATCTTTCTTTTTTTGGTGTAAATATCGTTCTCTTCATTGTTATTACTACATGAAATTTTTCACTATTTTTTTATGTAGCATACATAATTATTTTATACATTTTTATCTGAGTCTAGGTCTATCGAAATAATCTCTTATCTATCGTCCAGAGCCCCACAAGCCAGCTACGAACCCTTTTCACCCTTTTGCCTTTAACAGTTTTTAACATAGCTTTTTTCTTACAATGTAAGTTGATCCATGATCATTACAATAATTTCATGCTAAAAGTGATTTCTTTTAACCGTTAGTGGCCATAATTTCATCAATAAAAAGCAGCCCAAGTTTGTGTATGGTATAAAATACTTTTAATTAGTATAAATTTTAGGGATACCATACTGTGTTGGAAAAATCTCAAATAATCCCGAATCTTTATCAAATTACCAAAAATCCCGGATATTTATAATTATTTGATACCATATGCAGATCTTTGATACCTGCAAAATAAAACTGAAACATTTAATGCTGAACCGTTAAAAATGGTAATTAAAATTCTGCCAACTAACAAAATCCCTTCAATTAAGGATATAAGTTACAAATCAATCAATTAATACCTAAAAAACGTTTTTGGCGTTAGAATTTGAATTTAAAAAAATCAAAACTACATCACCATTACTAAACTGTGAAAAGAAAAAAAAGTCAGCCGAGTTTAAAAAAAAAATACAGCAAGGTGTGCAACAATGAAGGTATGTACATAGACATAGATTCATAAAATAATGTATGTATAATGTTGAAGTATCAGTAACTACATTAATAAATAATGAATCTGTTGAGGTATCAGTAATTATAAAAGTTGAGGTATCAATCATTGCTGTGTAGAGATATCAGTAGATAAAATATTGAAGTATCAGTATTTACAATGTTGAGGTATCATTAAGTATATTAATAAATATGAATATGTTGATGTATCAGATATGTCATTTACTTAAAAAAATTTATGTTTTTTTTATTTTACTTTTTTTGGTTTTAGGTCATTCCTTCCTCAGAATTTATTTTTTCAGTGTATGATGGTGGTCACAGATACATTGTATGCATTGAGAGAAAAATTTGCAGTTGTGGGAAATTCCAAATTGATGAAATTCCTTGTGAACATGCAATTGCTGCTTTGAAGAGTAAAAATGTAGTTGATATGCATCCATACTGCTCGTACTATTACAAACCGGAAGCATTACAAAAAACATATGAAGTTCCGATGAAGGAATAGAATCCATTGTTGATGGATAATGAAGAAGATGGAGGATAAAATGGAGAATGAGGAAGATGGAGAATGAAGAATGGAGAATGGAGAGTGACAGTTTCAGCGGTGTAGAAGAAAATGGAAAAGTTTTGTGAATCAAAAACCGTAAAAAGTGAAATTTGAAATTTAAATGGTAACTGCCATTGAAATAAAAATAAAAAATTATAAATTAAAAAAAAACTGATTTAAATAAGGTAAAAATAAAAATGTAAAAATGGTTGACATTAAATATACTTCCATATTTAAAAACCATACTAAATATATTATTTAATTAAAAACATAATAGTTAGGTATCAAAAAAAAATGAATCTTATATAAAAGTCGGTATTTTAGAAGTTTTTGAAAAATATTGGGAAAAAATGATATTTGAAAGAAAAAGTATGGGATTTCCATAAATTTTCCTTTTAATTAACCTATCATTCTTCAAAAAAATTTATCCCAAAATGTTACACCCTGATCACTAAAATATGATATGCAAATTTACGTCGAATGTTATTATATTGTTCACAACAATAACAATAATTATTACACCTAGGTATTTTAGCGTGAGAATGTTATAATATAGTTCGCAACATGCAAATTATTTTTATCAAGAATATTTAAGATTTAATATATTTGGATAAAAAAATAATTTTTGACTGATATATTTTGTATAATTTTCTATATATAGATAATAGTTTTTCGACGAAGGGTGTCTGTTTGGTCACCCTAGATTATATATGAAGTACTATATTGAGCTTTAAATATTTTATGAGCTTTCATAATACTTCATGCTTTAAAATACTGAACTAAATGAGATTCTATATAGAAATTTTTACACAAATAACAACTTTCACCCCCAAAATTACACTTAAAAATTTATTTATCAAAATACCAAAAAAAACACACTCTTTTTCATTTTCCAACACTATTATATCATACCACACACCACAATAATTACACTCAAAACACTCTCTCTCCTAAATTTGTAAATAAAGTTGGTATTTTATATGGTATTTTTCAATGATTCGGTAGGGGCATGTAATTTTTATCAAAAAACTTGGTATTTTTGAAAACTCCCCTTCTATATATGCATGTATTGTGAGGAATAAACTTGCATGATTTGCTTTATAGTTTAAATAAATATTAAAATTTTCAAATTGCCTAAATGATAAATTTTTGCTAAGGTATTTATAATTCATATGTTGGTGTATATGCATTTTATTATTAAAATAAAATTAAGTGCATATGTTAGTTGGTATAAATTGTGGTAGAATGATTATTAGTTCGCGTAACTTATATGATCATTACTTCTTGTAATTCTTATGATTATTAGTTTCTTGTAACTCATATAACCTACAAGGCATAATTTCTCCATTCATTCGCCTACAATATTATCCAAAAAAAAATTTCATCTATAAATAGTGGCGATCTTTCTTTCTTTTGAAAAAGAAGTATACAAAAAAAATGAGAAGTATGATAAATATTGTAGTGTGTGGTGAAGTGTGCAATAGTGAAAGAGAGAGTTGAGACAAAGAAAATATTCTAAATCTTTAACTATATTCACTATGTAAAAAAGAGAATAATTATATGTTGAAAGAAAGGTGTTTTTTTTTTTGGAGCTTTGGACTCTTCAACTAATTCGGAGTTATTTGAGTCATACAACATTGTTGGATTGTTGTATCCTGGAGGGAACAAGTCAAGAGATGTACTCCTTGATCGGTATATATTATGCGCAATGGGCTTGAATCTCTTTAAAGAGATGGAGATATCCGCGCCTCAGCCTGAATAATTTTTTATTCAATTTTATCATTTTATTTTTCAACTGCAATTTATTATATTTGTGAAATATTACACGAACATCATATACGACTCATTTATCATTATATTTGTGCACCATAGTATTTAAATGTCTCTCAAGATATGTTGATTATAAAATTCATGGCATGCTTTCAATGACTATAAATCCTTTCCTCTTTATGTTTATTTAATCTACAAATAAAAAAAATAAAAATAAAAATGAGCTACTTGATTTAAGAAAAAAAGAGAAATTGAATTCGACGAAAATTTCATGACTTTTGGAATGATATTCATACTTGAAAATAGTGATTATTATCTCACGATTCTTATTAATAAAATGAAATATATAAACCCTTGGCATCATTTGAGATAAACGATTACATTAAATCTTTGATCATGAGTTAAAATGCTTACTTGAATTAAAGAACTTGAACTATTTATTTTTAATAGAACTTATATGTGTAACTCTTATTCCATCGAGATGAGGTATATGGCTATGACGCTTGCTTAGTATTAATTATAAGTGGTGACATCAATTACTGAAAAAGTAATATATCACGTATTAATTTAAATATCTTGTTTGTTTTAATTGTTACTAACATTCTATTAGTATATCATATTGTTTCAATTCATTATGAGATAATGACGAGTAGCGACTGACTTGGTATGATTGCATCATCATTTAAATATTTTCTTCCCATTTTGTCTTTACTTATTATTTAATAATTTTATTTTGCTCTTTACCCTATTTTTTAAATCATACCTCTGCCTCATATCGTGTTATCCTTGTAAGTTTATCATTTAAATTATTAAAGTATGAAACAGTACTGCGATGAAGAACGATATAATTTATCCAAATATCATACCTATTATTGAGTAATGCCAGTATCCTGCATAATGCAAACCCATGAATGGTGTAGTTTAGGACGGAGTCATGATTGAACATATAGCTTGTCTGATGAATTTGGTTAAAAAATAAAATTACGTCTTTGCTATCAGCTATAATTTTTTAAAACAATACAATACGAAAAATTCTTTCATTCTGAGGGACTCGAATAATGATAACCCTACCTACTATTTCTCTAATTAACCAAATTATATAAACAGAGAGGAACTATGTTGGCACAAAGTATTTTGGTAGTGGCATGTGAAACATAACAATCCACAAGTAGCAAATAATAAGAAAATAAAAACACAAATGATGTGACTAAAATTTTTGGGACTAAAATACAAAAAAACACACTGAAAAAGAAAGCTCCACAAAAACAAAAAGAAAAGCCCTTATAACAAAGAAAGAAGGGAAAAAATAGCAGAGTTTTTTTTTTCTCTTTTTAGATTTTTAAAAAAAGTTTCAAAAATTTGAAAAAGAAGAAAAAGCAAAGAAAGCGAAAGAAGATGAAAGTGTGATGGCGTGATTTACTTTTGCTTTTTATCTAGACAGGAATCTTTAAAAATCCAAAGTTCTCATAAAAGTAAATAAATATTAATTATTAATACAACTAACTAGTATTTTTTTTAGTTTTTTTTTAAACGATCCGTGTTAATTTGATAATTTATAAAGAAAGTAATAACGCATTTCTCGTTTAAATTTTTTTTTTTTGAAGCTTTTCATTCTAATTTCTAAGTTGTATGAGCCAAGGATCCTTTATATGCAAAAACTATAAAAATGTTACAACTTGTAAATAGGCATGATATTTTTAAAAATAAAATTAAAAATTAACAAGAATTTGAAACTTGTGATGTAAGCACGTGTTGGTATTGATGTAAAAACTAAAAAAATATATTAAGGTAAAATGGAAGATTTAAATTAAATTATTTTAAAATTGATAAACTCCTTTTTGAAGAAGCTAAAAAATAAAATATATTTATATAAATTGAAACAGAATAATAATAATAATTATTATTTATCTATACTATGAAGGAAAGAAAATGAAAAATATTATTATTTTTCTAATATTCGACACTTTGAAATTAATTAAGATTTTGGTTACCAAATATTTTATAACAAATAAAAAAAATTCAGTAAAATTAACATTAAATTATTCCTTTTATATTTACATTTCATTTTTTCACATTAAATTTTTTAATTAATTATTTAACTCCGAACTATTCAACTCCAAATTATAACTTTATGTATCCCTAAACTATTAACGTATCTATATTATAAGTATTCAATTGATTTTCTCATCCTTGCGGTATATAATATATCAAACGATTGCATCAAACTAATAATATTTATTTAAATAAATTTTGTAATTATTTTAGTAATAACTATTTATATATAATTTTTAAATTAATATGACACACACGTGTAAAGCACGTGAACTAGTATCACAAACAATAAAACGTTGGTGAAAATATTGAAATGTGAATAGGCTTAATCATGATATTGAGATCCCACATATTCTTAAACTATATTAAGGTAAATAAAACAGAAAACGTAAATTAAATTATTTTAAAATCGATTAACTCCTTTCTGTCGAAGCTAAAAAATAAAACACTTGGTCAAAAATGTATTAATATTGTGATTGTTTATGTCAAAATTATATTTTCCTTCTACAACAAGACAAAAAACAAGTCTTAATAGCATAATAAGTGTGGTTTAATAGATTATACCTAAATATTTAAGATCATTGACTCACATTAACTATAAGCATTTAACAGTATTAATGTTTTAGTGTATAAAGATTAACTGTTCTGTTCCCTCTTATTCAATTCACTTAATTAAAAAGGGTAATTTCATTAATTCATTCTTTAACATCAATTCAATATTATTTTCCTTTTTAGCTTATAAACTCTATTTATATTTATTGAATAAACTAATTTAGTGCACGTGCTTTGCACGTATATGCTTTGTCAATCTAAAATTTATATATAAATAGTATTTTTTATTGAATAAATGCAATATTTATATAAATAAAATTAAATAAATATTATTAGTTTGATGCAGTATTTTAATATATTGTGAACCGGCAAAGAGGAAAAAATCAATTCTTCTATGATTTTACTGGATTTTTCCATTTTAAATTTGTTATATTACATATTTTTATTAAAAAAAATTTGATTATTGTCTCACATTAACTATAGGCGTTTTGTTGATAAAAGTATGTAATATAACAAATTTATAAAGAAATTTTTTTTAGTAAAATTGTTGAAAACATTGAACTACTCTTTTTATATTTAAGAATCTTCTGTTAACTTCTAATTATTCTATTCTAAATTATTATTTTACATATTAAAAAACTATTAACATAGCAGTTAAATTGAGTTTCTCGTCTTTGCTGGTTCTGAACTATTGCATCAAAGTAATATTCTATCTATTTAATTTTGTTTACTTAAATATTATATTTATTTAATGATAACTACTATTTATATATAGTTTTTAAATTGACGTGACTTAATGGCAAGAGTAAAATAAAAATTAATTTGTAAATTAGATAAATAAAATAAAGGAAGAAGATATATTTTAAAATTTATTAAACTTCACCATAAATTTGGAGACATCCACAAAAATTAAACTAAATATGAGTAGATAAAGAAATACTACTAAAGTCAATTTTATATTTAAGGAAAAAGAGAATTCTAGAGAGAGAAAGACAAAAAAGAGAATTCTAGAGAGAGAAAGTAAGAGTAACAGAGAGTTTTCTTGTTTCTTTTTAATTTGTCTCTCTTTCCAACACATTCTACTCTTCCTCCTCCTCCTTCACTCTCTTTGCTTTGCTTCTCTCTCTTTCTTTCTTTCACTTGTTACCCGTTGTGAACACAAAATTCTCCATTTTTTCCACCTTCAAAGCTCCAATAATTGCTCAAAATTCTTGTTGTACGGTGTCACTGTAACGCTCTTTACAATGCTGTAATTAACATGAACAGAAGAGTGCACACCAATGAATCTCACCACCGTAGACCCAACACAGCCACCGCCTCAGCTGACTCAACCACCGCGTTCTTCCTTCAGTTGTGACCGTCACCCAGATGAGCAATTCACCGGTTTTTGTCCGGAATGTCTCTGTGAACGACTCACCACCTTAGATAACAACAGTAACGGTAGCAACAATCCTTCGTCTTCTTCTAGACGTCCTTCTACTTCATCATCTTCTGCTGCTGCTGCTATTAAATCCCTTTTCGCGAAACCTTCTGTTTCTTCTTCTTCTTCTTCTGTTGTTAATCTTCCGCCTAAACCCGTCAAACTCACCTCGTTTTTTCCTGAGCTTCGTCGGACTAAGTCGTTTTCTGCTTCGAAAAACGAGGCGTTGGGGTTCAACGCTGCTGCTTTTGAACCCCAAAGGAAATCCTGTGACGTTCGTGGTCGTAACACCCTCTGGTCCTTGTTCTCCATTGACGACGAGACAAAAACTGGGAAACCCACTTGTTCACAAAATCAAAATGCGAATGATATTGGGGATGGGTTTGTTGGTAGACCAGTTAAAGAGGAGGAAGAGGACGAAGAAGAACCCGAAAATGGGGAAGACTCTGGAAATGTGGTTGATGAAATAATTGAAGAGGAGATACAGGTGGAAAATGAGGTGGAACCAGAGATTGTGGTAGAAGAGGAGGTGAATGGGGACACATTAAAGCCGATGAAAGATCATATAGATCTTGATTCGCAGTCCAAAAAGGGTTCTGGAGGAAAGGATTTGAAGGAAATTGCAGGGAGTTTTTGGTCAGCTGCATCTGTTTTCAGCAAGAAGTGGCATAATTGGAGGAAAAAACAAAAGCTGAAGAAGAGAAACAATGGTGAAAACTCGGGTACATTGCCTGTAGAAAAGCCCATTTCAAGGCGTTATAGGGACACCCAATCGGAGATAGCAGATTATGGTTTTGGTAGAAGATCCTGTGATACTGATCCTCGGTTTTCGCTCGATGCTGGGAGGATAAGCTTTGATGATCCAAGGTATTCCTTCGACGAACCTCGTGCTTCTTGGGATGGTTATTTGATTGGTAGGAGTTTTCCTAGAATGCCACCGATGGTTTCAGTGATAGAAGATGCTCCAGTTGTGCATATTCCGCGGTCTGATAACCAAATACCAGTTGAGGAACCGCGTCTTTCAATGACTTCTATCAATGAGAATGAGGGGATGCCTGGAGGGTCTATTCAGACTAAAGAGTATTACTCGGATTCATCTTCGAGGAGAAGGAAGAGTCTTGATAGGTCTAATTCAATTAGGAAGACTGCAGCTGCTGTTGTGGCAGAAATAGATGAGATGAAGGCAGCATCTAATGCTAAAGTATTGCCTGCTATGGGTGATCAGTTTCTTGGAGCCAAAGTATTAGTTGGTGAGAGGGATTCAAATTCTTATAGCAATTCTTTAAGAGATGACTGCTCTGAGACTTTTGAATTGACGGGTTTTAGGGATAATAGTTCAGTGATTGAAAACGGAGAGCGAAAGGAATCGAAAAAGTCAAGAAGGTGGGCCTGGAATTTATGGGGTTTTATACATAGGAGAGTTAGTGGGAACAAAGATGAGGAAGATGATAGGTATAGTAGATCAAATGGAGTGGAGAGGTCATTTTCAGAATCTTGGCAAGACTTGAGGACAAATGGTGATGTAAGAGGTGGTATTAATAGGAAGGTCTTCAGGAGTAACAGCAGTGTGAGCTGGAGAAATTCCACTGGTGTTGGTGGATCATTTGGGAGTATGAGGAAATCTAGTGTTGAGATGAATGGAAATGTAAAGAAGAAAAGAGATGATATTGTGTTGGAGAGGAATCGAAGCGCTAGGTATTCACCTAATCATCTCGATAATGGACTCTTGAGGTTCTACTTGACACCCATGAGAGGCAGCAGGAGAGGTTTACCAGGAAAAAGTAGGCCAAATGGCTCACACACAATCGCGAGGAGCTTACTTCGATTGTACTGAGATCCAAGGTCCTTAGTGCCTCTTTTAATCAAAATGTTAATTTTCCTTGCATTTGTTTTGATATCATTTGTGCCTATATAATCTTGACGATGCATATGTCATCTGTGTACTCCTTGGATATTTTCTAATAACAGGAAAAGTCTTTTCTTTGTCTCATCACAAACCTTTATTTTTTGTGCCAATCTTATGTCTCCCATTTTGTCAATGAGCTTATTTCATGCCTTAATTGAGTAGGATTATTGTATTTGTACGTGTTTCGGTTTCACATTGTTTTCTTTTGCTGATTATATAAATATGAAAGCCTATTCTTGAGTACCTTTTGTTGTTATTAGTATTCTGTAGAATGTCCAAACCATTTATAGACTAGTGTTCGTAGTTCTTTCCTTTGGATATACATCAATTGGAATATTACTATAGATGGAACAATTTACTTGATAGAGCTACAAATATGGAAGTTGGTGTTTGATAACTTGACATTTCTTTATTTACTTTAGTTCTCTACTTAGCATTTCCATCTAAATTGTTTATTTCCACATTTCCATTATTGGATATATGCAGCTGATGTACCAAGTTCTTAATTGCTATGACTTCTCAATAATTGGCTTTTGATGTCTTTAACTGTTTTCTATACTTGTAATAGTCATGATTCTGCTGATCTATTACTCATGCATTATAATGTTGCCAATAATGATATGCTTTCTACTTGCTATGTGCCTATACTGAAATCTTGCTCCATCAGTGCACGGATTACACCACCATTCCTTTTACAAATGATTTTCATGATTGTTGTTTGTTGTGTTCATTGTTCTGTTGGTCAGAGTCAATTGCTCTTTCCAGAGTAGTCCTTGTCAAGGAAACAAAAAACAAAACATAGTGGATCATCCACCCAAAAGAAGAAGAAACTGTAGTGTGGTGATGATCAAGATGTTGAAAGTTTTGAGCTTGATGAAATCATGTCCAAGAATATGAATGTGTTTAACTTTTTTTTTTTTTTCGCTTCATCCAGGGACGAGTTTGAGGCTTAGGACGATGTACTACAAGTGTCACTTACCTTTCTTGGTAATAAGATTATCGACGATGTCACTGCAGGAAAAAACTTCGGCATTCACTTGTATGAACGGAAACTCAGTTTGAGAAGCTCCATTCTGAGGTATCAGGAAAATTTGTGCAGAGTATTGATTGGCAAAGAACAAGCTAACTATTGTGAACAAAGTGGATTATCAAAATCTTCCTTGGGCCTGGTTTAGAAAGACTGTATTAACAACTGCTGCTAAAGCTTCAAATAGGGGATTCTGTGAAAAAAAAATCCTTCATATTTTTCCCTTCAGTGATAGCTTGCAATGTATAAATGTTGCTTAGTGGTGTCTAGTACTCCTAGTGCAGAAGAGTTGAGTATCTTCCATTGGTATTGGTTAGAAATGAAAAGAGAAATTGGTGGATTGGTTGCAACAAGTTTTGTTTTTTGATTTTAGCTATGTTTTTTTTATCCTCTCTCAAGAGTTCCCACCTTTTCTCCGCTCTCTTGACCAATCGAATCCATCCACAAACCTTAGGGTTGAAGATGGAGGGTGCTTACCATATGAGTAGCCCCTTCGTATCAATTTTAGCTGTTGACTTCTTCTTTGTGAGTTTTTCTACCATGGCGTGACACCTCGAATTTCCTGCTAATTCATACCAATTTTCTCGGTTAACTTTATTTTAAAATGAAGGCGGTATGGACATTGAGGATTCATGAAGATGATTCTAAGTTGCCAAGGATTGATGTGTAGTTATTTTTGGTGATGAAAAAAAAAATCTTTTTTGACCTAAACTTAGTGTTAGTGCAAAAAGAAGAGTTAATAAACCAGCTCAAAGTGGAAATCCAAGCATTATTTGACCTAAATCCCATCCTCTTTCCTTTCTTCTTTCTAAAAAGAAGGGGGAAAAAAGATACAAAGCAATGATTATATGTCTAAATACTGAGGTGTTTTCCTCATCTTAAATGGGAATCAAAGTAATAAAGTCAGCAAATCCCTAAAAATTTCTAAGTATGAGATTGTGAGTTTCATTTTATGTCCACTTTTTGTGCTTCTTTCCCCAATCAACTCATCAAGAAAAAGCTCAATGATCAAAATATTCTGCCCATTTAAGTCAAAAAAGAGATTTTTTTTTAAAGAAAAGAAAACATCACAACATGTTTTCTTCCTTCAATTCATGACCAACATAAAAGATGAAAGAAAAAAAAGAGGCTCGAGTTCCAATGCCATGTCTACTTTCTTTCTCCCAAACAATTGAGTCCTCTTCTTTATAGTGGAAAAATGCCATGTCTCCCAATTACAAGTACTACTATGTAGTTTCCTACCCTTTATGATCTTCTTCTTCCCTTTTGCTACAACTTTTAGCATGTCATTTATTTGCTGCTTGAGTTAATAGTAATTGGTTACTAATTTAAGAGTGTGTGTATATTATTTACTCTATCTCAATTTATGTGGTATAATACAAATCTTCTAGAGTCAGATTGGTTAATTTTAATCATAAATTCGTACATAAAATCTTCAAATCTACGTAAAAAATAATATAAGTTATGATAGTTGATAATTCAAGTTATTTGAAAAATATGGTCAAAAATAATTTATTTTAAAATCTCAAAATTCAAAAGGTGCATATTTGAGGATGATAAAATACACATAATCGTTATTCTTACCTTATGAAAGTAAAAAATTAATTGTTTTCAAATGTCCCTCCACATGTTATTCTCTAACTTAAAAGAGAGATTTAAACTTTATGAGTTTTTTTAGCAATTTCAAATTAATATAAATGATAATTTTGATCACATCTTTTTCTGACTTCATTTGTTAAGAAGGAGAGTGATTCAAATGTTTGGGCTATTTAAGAAACACTATGTAATTAGACATATATTCATATAATGTCTATTGATATAATAAATACTTTCAAACAATCATGTATTTAATTTTACTAATTATTAATTATGTACTAGATTTAAAATCGAATATAAATTCGAGATAGATCGCTCCTTTAAAATAGTTTAAAAATATAGCCATTTCCACTTAATTATGTACCTAATTTATTTCTTCACTCCAAATCAATTCACCGTCTCTCATAATCCTTTCCCTCCTATATTCATTGCAGAAAATTAAATTTTGCCCAAAAAAATTATTTTTTGCTTTTGTTTGGACTAAAATTCAATCAAGATTACTTTTCCATTCATTTTTTTCGTACAGATTGCGATTCGGGCCTCAGATTCACCAAAAAAATTTGGGAGAATGCGTTATGCGAGCAATCTCTAGTCTAAGGATATTTTGATAATTTTACGAAGTGTAACAACTATAGCTTCATGGTGGTCATGTCTGGCTGGAGAGGAGAGAGATGACGGTCAAAATATGTATCTGATAAGGTGTATATATTTGAGACAAAGTATATACATATATCTAATTAAAAGTTTATGTATCTCATAAAGTGTAGATGTATATGAGTTAAAATTGTAAGTATGTATGAAAAAAATATTTTTGATGCTCGATAAACCTGAAAGGAAATTTAATATTTTTTGATTATTTTGAATGTGCCAATTACGTGTATCTGAAGAACAAAATATGACAAAAATTGTAATGTTAAAAAAAGTCTGAAACCAAAAGGACTACTTTTTTTTCCATCAAAAATGCATAAATTTAACAGTCCGAAACCAAAAAGACTACTTCCTTTTTTTTTCCGCTCTCTTTGGAGTGCTTTACATTTTATGTTGTTTTAGTAGATAGTGATTTTGTGGAGATGTGTAGCCAAGAATATGTGAATATAAGAAAAATAGGCATTGATATGCATTCATATACAAGATAAACTTACATGGTATACATTATAACAATGACTCTCCCTAAAAATAAGTGTATACGCCTCGTATATCTTCTATATCATCTATATTAGTGTATATATTTCATGTATATCATGTTTTCGTATACACACAATTAAGGAAAATGACGCAAAATATTAGAGAAGACATTATACCTTCAAAGTATTTTTTTCAACTTCACCAATGAGTATTCTTTTTTCCATTGTGAAAAAAACATTCTCTAAATTCTACTATGTATTGTTTCATTGTGAATCTTTGTGAGTACAGATGCTATAGGAAGTTCCTGTTTCTTGGCCCATAAAATGCTACCAGGCGTCGTCCGGTGCCCTTGGGCCTACTGGAACTCTTGGCGGGCTCGTTACGAACGGGTTGGTGTAATTTTTTGAAAAAATTGGGGCCGAGCCCCGGGTAGCCCCAGATTCTGAGTCTAAGATCCACGGAAAACTACCAAAATCACCTATTTTCTGTTCATTGGCCCATAAATGGCTACTAGGTGTCCTCCAGCGCTCCGACCCTACTAGGACTTTTGGTGGGCTCGTTATGGATGAGTAGAAATTATTTTTCGAGAAAATTAGGCCCGAGCCCCCGGTTGCCCCAAATTTCGTGGGCTAACACCGATGAAAAACAGCCGAAATCGCATGTTTCCTGTTCCTTAGCCTATAAAATGCTACCAAGCGTTGTCCAACGCTCCCGGACCTAATGAGACTCTTGGCGGGCTCGTTACGGACGGGTTGGTTTAATTTTTCAAGAAAAGTGGGCTCGAGCCCCAGCAACACCAGAAACCATGGGCTTACACCCACAAAAAAAATGGCAAACTTATCTGTTTCCTGTTCCTTGGCCCATAAAATGCTACTAGGTGTCATCCGGCACCTCCGAGCCACCTGGGAATCTTGGCGGGATCATTACAGACGGGTTGGTAAAATTTTTCGAAACAAAGTGGGCCTAAGCCCTGGGTAGCGCCAGAGTCCGTGGACTAACACACACGAAAAAAATGCCGAAATCACTTATTTCCTATTCCTTGGCCCATAAAATGCTATCAAGCCTCGTTCGGCGCCGCATGTCCACTTGGGACTCTTGGCGGGCTTGTTACGGATGGGTTGGTGTAATTTTGTGAGAAAAAGTGGGCATGAGCCTCGGGTAGCGCCAGAAACCATGGGCTAACACCCATGAAAAATTGCTGAAATTGCATATTTCCTATTCCTTGGCTTATAAAATGCTACCAGGCGTTGTCCGACACCGCCAGGCCACCTAAGACTCTTGGCGTGCTTGTCACGAATAGGTTGGTGTAATTTTTTAAGAAAATTACGCCCGAGCCTTGGGTAGCGCCAGAAGCCGTGGGCTAACACCTACGACAAACTGTCGAACTCGCATGTTTCCTTTTCCTTGACTCATAAAATACTACCCGACATCGTCCAACGCGTTGGGCCATCTGGACTCCTAGCGAGCTCACTACGGGTTGATTGGTGTAATTATTCAAGATAAGTGGGCCCGAGCCCCAGGAAGCACCTGAAATCATGGGCTAAACCCAACAAAAAACTACCAAAATCGCTTGTTTCCTGTTCCTTGGCCCATAAACTGATACTAGACGTCTTTTGGTACCTCTGGGCCACCTGGGACTCTTGATGAGCTCGTTATGGACAGGTCGGTGTAATGTTTTGGGAAAAGTGGGCTCGAGCCCCGGGTAGCACCAGAAACCACGTGCTAAAACCCACAAAAAACTGCCAAAATTACATGTTTCCTATTTCTTAGCCCATAAAATGCTACCAGGTATTTTCCAGAGCTGTCGTGCCACCTAGGAATCTTGGCAGGCTCGTTACGAATTTGTTGGTGTAATTTTTTGAGAATAGTAAGCTCGAGCCTCGGGTAGAGTCGAAAATGATAGGCTCACACCCACGAAAAACTGCTAAAATCGCTTGTTTCGTATTGCTTGGCCCATAAATGCTACACGTCATAGTTCGGCACTGCCGAGCCACCTAAGGCTCTTCGTGGGCTTGTTACGGATGGATTGGTGTAATTTTTGGGAAAATTAGGCTCGAGCCCTGGACAGCGCCAGAAACCGTGGGCTAACACCCACGAAAAACTATCGAAATCACTTGTTTCCTGTTGCTTGGCCCATAAAATGCTACCAGGCATCGTCTGGTGCCGCTGGGTCACCTGGGGCTCTTGGTGTGTTCATTACAAATGGTTTGGTGTGATTCTTTGAGAAAAGTGGGATCGAGCCCTGTGCAGAGCCAAAAATCATAGGCTATCACCCACGAAAATTGGTCGGGATCACCTGTTTCCTAATGCTTGGTCCATAAAATGTGACCAGGTGTCATTAGCACCATCGGGGCACCTAGGGCTCTTGGCGGACTTGTAATAGACGTGTTGGTGTATCTTTTAGGGAAAATTGGGCTCAAGCCGTGGGTAGCGCCAGAAATGGTGTGCTAACACCTATGAAAAACTGCCGAAATAGCTTGTTTTATGTTTCTTGGCCCATAAATGCTACCAGGCACCATCTTGCACTACCTAGCCACTTGGGGCTCTTCGCGGGCTCGTTACAGACGGGTTGGATTACTTTTTCAGGAAAACTGGGCCCTTGGCTCGGGCAGCGCCAGAAACTGTGGGCTAACACCCACGAAAAACTATTGAAATTGCCTGTTTCATGTTGCTTGATCCATAAGATGATACCAGGCATCATCTGACACCGCCAGGCCACCTGGTACTATTGGAGGGCTCGTTACAAATGTGTAATTTTTTGGGAAAAGTGCGCCCGAGCTCTGGGCAGCACCAAAAACTGTGAGCTATACCCACCAAAAACTATCGAAATCGCCTATTTCCAGTTTAGCCCATAAAATGCTACCAGGTGTCGTCCGGCATTGCCAGGCGACCTGGAGCTCTTTGCGGGCTTGTTAAGGACTGGTTGGTGTAATATCTTAGGAAAATTAAGCCCGAGCCCTGGGCAACGCCAAAAATCATGGGCTAACACCCAAAAAAGTTCGAAATCGCTTGTTTCTTGTTGCTTAGCCAATAAAATGCTACCAAATATTGTTCGGCACTACTGGGCCTCGTAAGGATCTTAGAGGACTCATTATGGATGGGATGGTGAAATATTCAAGAAAATTAAGCTTGAGCCTTGAGTAACGCAAAAAACTGTGTGCTAGCACCCACGAAAAATTGCCGAAATCGCCTATTTCCTGTTGCTTGGCCCATAAAATGCTACCAAGCTTCGTTTAGTGCCACCGGGACACCTGGGGCTCTATGCACAGGTTGGTGTAATTATTTGTGAAAATTGGGCTCGAGCCCTAGGCAGCGCTAGAAATCGTGGGCTAACACCCACGACAAACTGTTAAAATCGCCTGTTTCTTGTTGCTTATCCCATAAAATGCTACCAGACATCATCCAATACCACTGGGCCACCTGGGTATCTTGGTGGGCTCGTTACGCACATGTTGGTGTAATGTTTTTGGGAAAATTGGGTCTAAGCCCTGCGTAGCACCAGAAATCGTGGGCTAAAACCTATGAAAAACAACTAAAATTGCATGTTCCTGTTTCTTAGCCTATAAATGCTTCCAGACGTCGTTCGGCACCACCAGCCCATTTGAGGCTCTTGATGGGCTCGTTACGAATGGTCTAGTGTAAAATTTGAGAAAATTGGGCTCGAGCCTCAGCAACGCCTTAAACTGTGGGATAACACCCATAAAAATCTGTTGAAATCACCCGTTTCCTGTTGCTTGGCACATAAAATGCTACCAGGCATCGTACGACACCGTCGGGCCACCTGAAACTCTTGGCGGGCTCGTTACGGATTGTTTTGTGTAATGTTTTGTGAAAAGTAGGCCTGAGCCCCGGGTAGTGCCAGAAATCGTGGGCTAACACACAAAAAATTGCTGAAATCGCCTGTTTCCTATTGCTTGGTCCATTTAATGCTACCAGGTGTTGTCCGGTGCCGCCGGGCCAGCTGGATCTCTTGGCGGGCTCATTATGGATGGGTTGGTGTAATTTTTCAGGAAAATTGGGCTCGAGCCCCGGGCACCACCAGAAACCGTGGGCTAACACCTAAAAACATTACCGAAATTGCCAATTTCCTATTGCTTGGCCCATAAAATTCTATCAAGCATCGTCCGGCGCCACCGGGACACCTGAGGCTCTTAGCGGGGTTACGCATCGGTTGGTGTAATTTTCAAGAAAAGTGGGCTCGAGCTACGGCGACGCCAAAAAATCGTGGGCTAACACACACGAAAAGATGCCAAAATTGCCAATTTCCTGTTTGGCCCATCAAATGCTACCGGGCGTCGTTTGGCATAGCCGAGCCATTAGGACTTTTTGCAGGCTCGTTATGGACGGGTTAATGTAATGTTTTGGGAAAATTGAGCCAAAGCCACAGACAACACAAGAAATCATAGGCTAAGACCCATAAAAACTATCGAAATTGCTTGTTCCCTTTTGCTTGGCCCATAAAATACTATTGGGCTTCGTTCCATGCCACCGGGTCACCTGTGACTCTTGGCGGGCTCGTTATGGACAAGTTGGTGTAATTTTTCGAGAAAAGTGAGTTCGAGCCTAGGGAAGGTCCAGAAATATTAGGCTAACACTCACGAAAAATAACCAAAATCGCTTGTTTCTTATTACTTGGCCCATAAAAAGTTACCAAGCATCGTCCAGCGCCGTTGGGCCACCTGAGGCTCTTGGTGGGCTCATTACGAATGAGTTGGTGTAATTTATTAGGAAAAGTAGGTCCGAGCCCTCTGTAGCACCAAAAACCATGGGCAAACATCGATAATAATAGTTGAAATCATTTGTTTCTTGTTGCTTAGCCCATAAGATGCTATCAGATGTCGTTCAGCGTCGCCGGGCCACCTGGGGCTCTTGGCGGGCTTTTTATGGACTGGTTGGTGTAAGGTTTTTGGAAAATTTGGCTCGAGCCCTGGAAAACACCAGAAACCGTGGGCTAACACCCACGAAAAACTTCTAAAATTGCCTGTTTCTTATTGCTTGGCCCATAAAATGCTACCAAACATTGTCCAACTCTACTGGGCATCCTGAGGCTCTTAGAGGGCTTATTATGGATTGGTTGGTGTAATATTTCGAGAAAATGAGGCCCGATCCCCAGGCCGTGCCAGAAACCGTGGGCTAACACCCACAAAAAACTGCCAAAATTGCCTGTTTCCTATTGCTTGGCCCATAAAATGCTATCAAGCGTTGTCCAGTGCCACTGGGACACCTTGGCGGGATCGTTACACATAGGTTGGTGTAATTTTTCAGGAAAATTGGGCCCGACCCCTAGGTAGCGCCAAAAATCTTGGGCTAACACCCATGGAAAATTGTCGAATTTCCTGTTTCCTGTTGCTTGTCCCATTAAATGCTACAAGGCGTCGTCCAGTGCCACTGGGCCACTTGGGGCTCTTGGCGGGCTCTTTATGGACAAGTTGGTGTAACTTTTCGAGAAAAATGGGCCTGAGCCTCGGGCAGGGCCAGAAATTGTGGGCTAACACCTACGAAAAGCTATCGAAATTGCCTATTTCCTAAAGCTTAGCCCATAAAATGCTACCAGGAGTCGTCCACCGCTGCTGAGCTACATGGGACTCTTGGCAAAATTGTTATGGACATGTTGGTGTAATTCTTCAGGAATAGTGGGCCTGAACCCCGAGTAGCACTAGAAATCATGGGTTAACACCCACGAAAAGCTATCAAAATCGCATGTCTCCTATTGCTTCGCCCATAAAATGCTACCATGCATTGTTCGGCGCTGCCGGGCTACCTTGGGCTCTTGGTAGGTTATGGATGGGTTGGTGTAATAATTTTGGTAATTGGGCTGAGCCCCGGGTAATGCTAGAAATGGTGGGCTAACACCCACTAAAAACAACTGAAATCACATGTTTCCTGTTGCTTGGCCTATAAAAGGCTACCAGGCATCGTTCGATGCCGCCGAGCCACTTGGGCTCTTGAAGGGATGATTACAGACGGGTTGGTGTAACTTCTTGAGAAACGTTGGCCCGAGCCTAGGGCAGAAGCAGAAACCGTGGGCTAACACCCATGAAAAACTGTCAAAATCATTTATTTCTTATTGCTTGGCCCATAAAATGCTACCAGGTGTCGTCTCGCACTGCCGACCAACCTAAGGCTCTTGTTGGGCTCGTTATAGATGTGATAGTGTAACTTTTTGAGAAAATTAGGCCTGAGCCCCAAGCACCATCAGAAACTATGGGCTAACACCCATGAAAAACTGCCCAAATCGCTCACCCATGAAAAACTTCCCAAATTGCTTGTTTCCCATTGCTTGGCCCATAAATGTTACCAGGCATCGTACGACGTCGACGGGCCACTTGGGACTCTTGACAGGATCATTACGGACATTATTTTTAGGAAATTTAGGCCTGAGCCCTGGGCAGCTCCAGAAACTATGGGCTAACACCCACGCAAAACTACCGAAATCACCTGTTTCCTATTGCTTGGCCTGTAAAATGCTACCAGGCGTCGTACGGTTCACCAGACCACTTGAGACTCTTGCCGGGATTGTTATTAATATGTTGGTGTAATTTTGTGTGAAAAGTGGGCCCGCACCCTGGGCAACACCAGAAATTATGGCTACACCAACGAAAAACTGCCGAAATTGCCTACTTCTAGTTGCTTGGCCCATAAAATGCTACCAGGCGTTGTCTGGTGCCAGCCGGACACCTGCGGATCTTGGCGGGATTGTTACCCATATATATGTGTAATTTAAAAAAAAATAAGGGCCCGAGCTCCATGCGACACAGGAAACTATGGGCTAACACCCACAAAAAACTGTCAAAATTGCCCATTTTCTATTGTTTGGCCAATCAAATGCTACCAGGCGTTGTCCGAAACCACCAGTCAACCTGGGACTCTTGGCGGGCTCATTATGGATGGGCTGGTGTAAATTTACGATAAAATTGAGCCTATCTAGCAGCGCAAGAAACCATGGGTTAAGACCTACAAAAAATTACCAAAATTACCTATTTCCTTTTGCTTGACCAATAAAATATACCAGGCATTGTTCGGGTCCATTGGGCCACCTGAGACTCTTAGAGGGCTTGTTACGGATGGGTTAGTGTAATTCTTTTTGGGAAAAGTGGGCCCGAGGCCTAGTAGTGCAAACAATTATGGGCTAACACCCATAAAAATAGCCAGAATCGCTTGTTTCCTATTGCTTGGCTGATTAAAAGCTACCAGGTATTTTCCGGCGCTGCTGGGCCACCTGACTCTTTTGTCGGGCTCGTTATAGATGATTTGGTGTAATTTTATGGGAAAAATGGGCCAAAGCCCCTGACAGCACCAGAAACTACGGGCTAACACCCACGAAAAATTATTAAAGTTGCCTGTTTCTTAAGCTTAGCCCATAAAATGCCACCAGACATCGTCGACCCACTTGGGGATTTTGGTGGGCTTGTTATAGATTGGTTAGTGTAAGGTTTTCTGAAAATTGGGCCCGAGCCTTGGGCAGCATCAGAAATCGTGGGCTAACACCCATGAAAAACTTTCAAAATCGCCTGTTTTTTGTTGCTTGGCCCATAAATGCTACCACGCATCGTCCGGCGTTGCTGGGCCTCTTGAGGCTCTTAGAGAGCTCGTTATAGATGGGTTGGTGTAATAGTTTGGGAAAATTGTGCCCCATCCCCATCCAGCGTCAGAAATCGTGGTCTAACACCCATGAAAAACTGCCGAAGTCGCCTCTTTCCTGTTGCTTGGACCATAAAATGTTATCAGGCATCGTACGGTGTCACCAGGACACCTTGGGCTCTTGGCGGATTCGCTTTGCACAGGTTGGTTTAATAGTTTGGGAAAATTGGGCCCTAGCCCTGGGTAACACCAGAAATCATGGGCTAACACCCACGAAAAACTAATGAAATCTCCTGTTTCCTGTTGGTTGTCCCATAAAATGATACCAGGTAGAGACTGGTGCCACCAGGTCACCTGGGGCTCTTGGCGAGATGTTTATAGATGAGTTGGTGTAATTGTTTGAGAAAATTGGGCCCGAGCCCGAGGGAGCGCCAGAAACTGTTGGCTAACACTCACGAAAAACTACTGAAATCGCCTGTTTCCTAGGGCTAGGCCCATAAAATGCTACTATGCATCATCCGGATCCGCCGAGACACACGGGGCGGGCTTGTTATTGACCGATAGGTGTAATATTTTAGGAATACTGGGCCGGGGCACCGGGCAAGAAATCGTGGGTTAACACCAACGAAAAACTACCAAAATTGCCTATCTCCAGTTGCTTGGCCTATAAAATGCTACCAAGTGTTGTTCGGCGCTATCAGACTACCAAGGGATATTGGTGAGCTCGTTATGGACGAGTTGGTGTAATTTGTTTTGGAAAATTAGGCCCGAGCCCTGGGAAGAGCCAGAAATCGCGGGCTAACACCCACAAAAAACAACTAAAATCACATATTTCCGGTTGTATTGCCCATAAAAGGCTACCAGGCATCGTCCGGCGCCACTGAGTCACCTAGGGCTCTTCGAGGCTGGTTACAGACGGGTTGGTGTAATTTTTAAAAAAACTTTGGCTCGAGCCTCGGGCAACGCCATAAACCATTGGCTAACACCCACAAAAATCTGCCAAAATCGCATGTTTCCTATTGCTTGACTCATAAAATGCGACTAGACATCATCTGACGCCACCGGGGCACCTGGGGCTCTTGGTGGGCTTGTTACGGAAAGGTTGGTGTGTTTTTTAGGTAAAATTGGGCACGAGTCACAGCGCCAGAAATTGTATGCTAACACCTATGAAAAACTGTCAAAATCACTTATTTCCTGTTGCCTGACTTATAAAATGCTGCCAGTTGTCGTCCCGTGCCGCTGGGCCACCTGGGGCTCATGGTAGTCTTGCTATAGACGGGTTGGTGTCATGTTTCAAGAGAAATAGGCCCGATCCCCTGATAGCGCCAGAAACCATGGGCTAACACCCATAAAAAAATTGACGAAATCGCCTATTTCCCGTTGCTTGACCCATAAAATGCTACCAGGTGTCGTTCGGCACCGCCAAGCCACCTAGGGATCTTGGATGGCTCGCTACAGACGGGTTGGTGTGAGGTTTTGAGAAAATTGGGTCTAAGCCCCAAGCAACATCAGAAATCGTGGGTTAACACCCACGAAAAACTATTGAAATAGCCTGTTTCCAGTAGCTTGGTGCATAAAATGCTACGAGGTGTCTTCCAGCGTCATCGAGCCACCTAGGACTCCTAGAAGGATCATACGAATTGGTTGGTGTAATATTTTGAGAAAAGTGGGCCCGAGCCTCGATAGCGCCAGAAATCGTGGGTTAATACTCACAATAAACTATCGAAATTGCCTATTTCCTGTTGCTAGGGGTGGGTTCGGCTTTTGCGGTTCGGTTTTTCCCTAAAACCAAAGACAGAACGAAAGGTCATTTGGCGGTTCGGTTCGGTTTTTTTGGGTTCAATCTTCGGTTTTTTGGTTTTTTTTTAATTAAAAGGAAAAACAACAAACTTCAAGCATTATTAATATCCCTCTGTCCCACTGTAATCACATATATTAAGAAGAAAGACGAATTCATTTAACTTCAAGATAAATAAGCAAAACAACAAACTTTATAGTTTTTAGACCTCAGAATCAGCAAACTTTTTAATCCAAAACAGCCTCCTACTCCTAGGATTTCCAACAACCTCATTTTAGATTACAATTCAATAGTTCATGAAATAGCAACAAAAATCAGCAAGTCAGCTGTCAGCAAACCAGAAGCAAGTCATCAAACTTTTTCTTCATCTTTTTCCAATTGTTAGAATCAAAATCAGCAAGTTAGCAAACCAGAAGCAAGTTAGCAACCTCCAATTGATGAAACCAACCCGAATCAGCAAACTTTTTCTTCATCTTGGAACTCTGGGAGGCAATTTAGACCCTTCAACTCCACCACCATTTGCAATTTCTAAAGAAAAAGATTTAGAACGAATCAAAATCTATTAGCAAATTAACGAATAAAAAATAAAAGAATAAACAATAGAACAAAGAAATTAACTTAAAAAGATTAATACTTCTCATCTTTCTCAAGTTCTTCATAAAATTCTATTTCTTCAATTGTTGGCTCATGATGTAAAGCAATGTTAGTACTCCGAAGCCAATTTTGTGTGCAAATTAAGGCCTCCACCATTTTGGGACTCAATGAGCTACGGAACGGATCAATCACCCGTCCACTAGTGCTAAAACATGATTCAGAAGCAATTGTGGATACATGAATCGCTAAAATATCTCTTGCAATGCATGCCAAAATTGGGTATTTAGAAACCCCGTTCACTCTCCACCAATTCAGAATGTCAAAACTTGAGTTATCATCCCCTTCAATTGCATCTAAAATATATCTATCCACATCGTTGCTTACAACACTAGCTTTTTGTGCTCTCCTTTTTGCTCCTTTTCCATTAACTTCCTCTCAACTTGTGTCATTGATAAAATAGAAGTTACCTCATGTTGTATTGGAGACTTGTCAACACCACTACAAGTATTCATTTGAGTCGTGTCGGAAGAGAAAGATCCACCTGATGCATATATATTATGTAGAGAAAGCAAAAACTCTTTCACCTCAAAAATGGTGTCTTCAACCCTTTTATCAAACTCCACATAAATCAACTCTAAATAATCACCAAGTTTCTCAAATTTATAACATGGGTCAAGAATCATTCCAACCAAAATATAGTCATTCACCTTGGCGATATCCCCCCAATACTTGTCATATTTAGCTTGCATGGGTGTTGCAATAAAAGATAAAAGTGTGCTTTCAGGTTCTTTCATGACACCTCCAATTTTAACCAAATCACCCAAGAGGTTTTGAATTGTTGGAGTGTTTGAACAACACACTCTTAATGTAACTTCATAAAAAGGTCTTAAATAATGTGCAAATACCTCAACTTTTTCCCAATCATTAGTAGAAGGTGGTCCTTCCCTTGCCTTGTCTTGATTGCCACTTTTAAAATATCCCACGTAGTAACCATCATCCTCTTTCAATCTGTCAAAAGATTTATGAAACTTCAAAAAAAGATTGTAGCATTAAAAATGTAGAGTTTCACCTAGTTGGAACATCCATTATCACAAGCCCCTTGCTCTCAACTTTAAATTTCTCCACACAAACTTCAAACATCTCTAATCTTTGAGGTGACGATCTTGTATATCTAACAGCATTACAAATGCTTTGAATTGACTTATTCAATAACCCCAAGCCATCATTCACAATCAGATTCAAACTATGTGCCACACATCTCATATGCAAATTCTTACCATTATGCGAAAGTGCATTGTTAATTTTCCAAGAACTTATTTTTTTAATGAGTTCTTTTATGCCAGAATCATTTGAAGAAGCATTATCAATAGTAACAGTCAATTTTTTTTTAATTCCCCATTCTAACAAACACTCTTCTAAAAGTCTTGCAATTGAGTCCCCGCTGTGGTTAGGAATCACACAAAAGTTTAAAATTCTTTTATGCAAAATCCAATTCTTATCAATGAAGTGTGCAGTCATAACCATGTAATTGATATTTTGAATAGACGTCCATGTATCAGTTGTAAAAGACACCCTATATCCATTCAAATCATTCTTCAGTTTACTTTTCTCAACGTAAAATAAGTTAAGCACATCTTTCTCCATAGTCTTACGACTTGGCACTCTCCAATGGGGGGATGCAACTCTGCAAAAATATCGAAAACCTTCTCCTTCCACGATACTAAAAGGTAACTCATCTAGAATTATCATTTGGACACAAGCTTTAGTGATTTCATCTTGAGTACTTCCCCTTACCACCAAATCTTTTGATTTTCAGAAGTCAATATTTTTTGTTTTTGATTCCACAAATCTTTATTTGGTGGGTACTCTCTACATTTGTCAATATGAGTTTTCAAAGCAGTTGTACCATTCAGTTTGGGGTCCGCAGCAAAATTTTTATGCTTGCAATGATTACATAACGCTCTAAGTTTACCTACCACAAACTTTTGAGTAAAATGCTCCCAAATATCGGCTCTTTCTTTAGCTTTCAAAGCTGCCAAGTACTCTTCTTCTGTCATTCCACCCAACTTTGTTGTGTCATCTGAATTTTCACTGCCCACTGTACATTCCACATTACTATCACTTGTCGTTGATGCTTGAAAAGATGGTATTTCACTTGTGTTTAGTGATTCTGTCTGCATCTGCAAGAATAATATGCAAGGTAGATGAAATTCTGTTAGCAATTTAGGCCATTACAATCTTAAGAGAAAACAAATTAAATTAAATAGATGATAACCTGACAATGAGAAGAAGCAGCTTTGGGGACTTTAGGCTTCGCTGATGATGTTGAAGATAAATGCCTCTGCATGATTTCTATTCATATAACAAAACCATTCAAGCCAAAGAAAAATTAAGCAAGAAACCTTTCCAAGAGCTTTACTAAAAGGAAAAGGAAACTGTCATTCTATTTCTTTCTTTGTTTTTTTTTGGTTCACATACTTGGATAAAAAAAGAAATACTTGGCTTCGCTTATATTTTTATTATTTCATGATTGAGCTATATAAATGCATACAAATTTTCACCCATAACGCAGCTAGTTCAGTGTCGGTAGCAAACAAATTTAATCTATTACAAAAGAAACAACTTCATAGCTAAAGAAAGAAAGAAAAATGTTGTAGGGAATTAGTAGAAGTAACAAATCAAACAAATTTTCTTTATTATAAAAGGAATTAAATCATCAATTATAAATAAAGCTGTAGTACTAATTCAATAGTTATATTTGCAAATACGCATAAACAGCAAACACAATAAGCAAACATACTCATCGTAGAGGATTGAGCTGCTCCAAGCAAACATACTCATCCCATGTTACCAGAAAGTTGAAAAGTAAGACTGAAGTAATTCTACACATCAAATAAATACACACCAGCTCTGCTCACTATAAAGTTCTAAAAAACAACCTCCTCTATTTTCATCTTCCACACTTGACAAAAAAAATGTATACATACACTTGCAGTGATGCAGTCGCATAATGATTAGTGGTGTTAGCCGGCGAGGGGTGACCGGCGACCGGCGAGGGCGAGGGGGCAGGGGCGGAGGCGCGGGAGCCGGGACGGCGGGAGGGACCGAGGGAGCTTTGAGCTTTGTTGGCTGCTGCACAACTGCAGTGCTGCTACGGGAGTGGCAGTCTGGCGGAGTGCGGGCCAGCAGGGTTTAGGGGTAGGGGCTGGCGGGCTGCGCGTGGGAATTTAATTTGGGGGAAATGAGAATTAATTTAGGGGCTAGGGTTTTTGGTTTATATAGGGGTGGGTTTGGTTTGTTATGGTTTGGTTCGATTTTTTAAGACCAAAATCGAAATCGAACCACACAGAATCGGTTCAGTTCGGTTTTTTGTGTTCGATTTTGGTTTTTTACTGTGCGGTTTTTTTGGTATTTTTCGATTGATTTCGATTCGGTTTTTGGTTTTCAGTTTCACGGACCCACCCCTACCTATTGCTTGGCCCATAAAATGCTACCAGGCATCGTACGACATTGTCGGAAAACTCGAGGCTCTTGGTGGGATCATTATAGATAGGTTGGTGCAATTTTACGAGAAGATCAGGCTCGAGCCCCGGGCAATGCTAGAAACCATGGGCTAACGCCCACAAAAACCTATCAAAATAGCATGTTTCCTGTTGCTTGGGGTATAAAATGCTACTAGGCCTCGTCCGGTGTCCCTGGGATTATCTGGGGCTCTTGGGGGGCTTGTTACGAATGGGTTGGTATAATTTTTTAGGAATATTAGGCCCGAGCCCTCGGCAGCGCTAGAAACTGTAGACTAACACCCACGAAAAACTTCTAAAAACATATGTTCCCTATTGCTTGGCCCATAAAATGCTACCAGGTGTCGTCCGGTGCCATCGAACCACCTGGGACTCTTAACAAGCTCGTAATGGATGGGTTGATATAATATTTCAGGAAAAATGGGTCGGAGCCCCGAGTAGCTCCAGAAGTCATGGGGTAACACCCACAATAAACTACCTAAATCACCTGTTTCCTTTTGCTTCTCCCATAAAATACTACCAGGCATCGTCTGTCACCTCCGGACCACCTGGAGCTCTTGGCGGGCTCATTACAGATAGGTTAGCGTAATCCTTTGGGAGAAGTGGGCCTGATCCTGGGGAAGCACGAGAAATCGTGGGCTAATACCCACTAAGAAATGCCCAAATTGCCTCTTTCCTATTTCTTGGCCCATAAAATGCTAGCAGACATCTTCGGTCACCGCCAGACCACCTAGGACTCTTGGCGGTCTCGTTATGGATGGGTTGGTGTATGTTTTTGGGAAAATTAGGCCCAAGCCATGGGCAGTGCAAGAAATTGTAGGCTATGATGTGCTGTAAACGTACAAGACTTTTGATGCTTAAAACTTGAAATTTTTATGTGTTCTCAATGCGATGTTAGTGAGTTTTATGTATTTTTATGTTTGGTTGCTGGATTTCAGGGTTGACATTAATTTTCGGAAGAATGTGCAAAAGTCGTTGATTTTGCGGATTCACGAGATCCTTTACGAGCTGTAGAGCATTCTACAGGCAGTGGAGGAGTTTTCGTGTACAATTCCAGTAAGGGGTAGATCTGAAGTTTGTTCCACGAACATGCAGATGGATTGTGAATCATTTTATGAGTCGTAGATCAAGTCTCGTGGCCTGAGGATTAGAAAAGGAGGACTTTTTAAAGTTTCATGAGACGAAACCCTTACAGGCTGTAGAACCTTTTGCGGGCCGTAAAACACTCTATGGCCCATAGAGAATCTCCTGAGGCGTGCCGACTCAGTTATCCTATTTTGTTTAGGACTTGTATTTTAAACATTTAAAATAGATTTTTAGGTTATTTTTCTTAGAGAGTTCGAAGAGTTAGCATAAAATAGTAAAGTAGAGTAGAGAAGAACATTGGAGAGTTTTTAAGTAACACTTGTACACTTTGATTTGATCTTCTAATTATAATCTTGTTATTCTCATTGAAGCTTGGATTTTCTTGTGCTTAATTCAGTTGTGTAAGTGCTCTATTATGTTATTCGAATTCATAAGTCTTGCATTTACACAAATTATGAGTAGCTAAATCCATAACTAGGGTTGTGGGAACCATATAGAACTAATAAGGTAAAACCGGATAATTTATAATTCTTGAAAAGTATGTATGCATGTATTAATTAATTCTCTTCATTTTGCATGTTTTCTAGTGGTGGCCAATATCGGAACCCACCTAGTGTTATCGACTCGACCAGGGTAGTAATGAATAGGAGAAGAGATTAATTAATAGGATTTGATTGATGTGTTCTCATCTAATCAACCGAACTGGACCAAAGGGAGGTTGTACTGAGAAAATAGGTAAGAGTTAGTAATGTCACACTGCGGAGATGGACCAAGTCACATAGTAAAATTCGCCTCTCGCCTAGGTCAAAAGGTTTGGTGAACTTAACTTACCGTTCTACATGTTACACACTAGAAAAGAATTATGTTATCCGATAATGCAAAGTTAGAAAATCATGGGGAACACAATATTCTAGTTTATCTCCATATTGGTTTAACACTTGTGTTAGTGTACAATATTCCCTTAGGTTTGACCCTAACCTTGGTTAGGTTCTATTTTTTTTTACAATGATTGCTTTAGCCTAAAAAATAAGGTGTTGCTTGGGCAACATCAAGATTTTGGCGCTGTTGCCAGGGAAATACGGCTAGACTTGTTTAATTCAAGTAATTTGGGAATTAATCCTTATTTCCCTCATATTTTTTCTTTTTTCTTTTTCTCTTTTATATATGACACTCTCTATTGAAGATATATTGAATGATTGGAGCATTGAGATGAGAGGGGTTGTAGATATGTTTTTGAATCACAATGTATACTTCTTGAAAAGATTACAAATTCTCGACCTAGACAACTTTGTGCTTTTGTTAGATATTCATCAATTTGGCTTGGATGTCCACATTTTAAGTGTTGAGTTGAGTGTAAAGCTGATATATCTAACGCTCAACAAGCTTGTTATGAATTGTGTGAGGAAGAAAAAAGCTTATACGCCAACTTGAAGAGCTAAAATTGGAGGTCAACTATTTGATCATACTATTATTGATGTTACCATTGTTGAGAAAAGTACACGAGAGTTATGTGAAGAAGTAGACGATATTTTTTTTAAAGACTCTAGTGTGTGTAAACACGAGGATGTAAATAATAATATAATTCATGAACTTAGGACGCATTGGAACTCATTCCAATCATTTTTCTACATTATGTTTAGATGATGAGATATTAATCGAATCATCTGATCATATGGAAGAATGTAAGGAGGAGGAAAAATATGTTTATATTCTTGGATTTGTTGGGCTAAAAAAATTACATTTCTCATTTAATGGCCGAAAAGTACAACATGCAATCTCTATTATTTGTTCTATTTATTTTTATACCACCACTCGATGAGCATAATAGGAAATTAGAAAAGAAATTAGGGGTACAATAAGTTCAAGGTGAGAGAAAAAGTGGAAGCATACATACTTGGTGAAGTCTGAGTAACCAAGTTGTCTAAGTCGTGCCGCGACAATAAATCAGGCGCTGCTTGAGAGGCAACCCAAGGTGGAGACTGGCGCTTAGGCGCCTAGGTATGTTTTTTGACCCCGGTACTTTATGTTGTCTTGATTGTGTGCATTGAGGACAATACACTTCTTTTTCGATGGGGGTATGGGTAGTTATGGGCCTCAGTGAAGTCTGGGGAGCTTGGGTCCATAACTACCCCAATTTTTGAATCCTAGTGGTTTTGTTGCCTATGTTCTTTTTCCCCATGGATATTTATTTTCTGTTGAACCGGCATGTTTAGGATGTTTAGGTAATATTTATAGCATATAGTACTGAGATCTGTGGCATATGTATGTTTTTGTACTTTTTTGTAAAAAATGATACCCACCAAATTTTTTTTAGTTAGTCTATATAGAAATCATGCATGTTTAAGTGTGTCGACAGTGCTTGTTCTAATAAATGAGGACAAATTGAGATAAAAAGTATGAGTTGAGAGTTTATGTTGATAGTGTAATAATTGCCATGTGAGTGTGAGCTTAAATTGCTAAATTCATGTGTTGTGTTTCAATTCAGAACTTACCCTATTACTCTAATCTAGACTGTAGATTAATTGGACTAGGAAAGGATCTTATGCCGTTGTTCTTAAAAGTCCACTTAGCCTATATAACCAACCAAATTTGCAGAATATTCCTTGATCCTAATGTTTGAGCCTGACATATACCTCTTCCTTGTAAAAAAATAAACTAAATGACCTAGCCCTATTAGTTGTAAAATCCTGAAATTAGCCCTGGTCCTTCCTTGAACATTGTGCACCTTGATTGAGGCAAAAAGCCTATGTTTAGGGTGGCTACCAAAAGTAGCCTTAGTTTTGAGGATGGATAATGTGCACCTGAACTCTGGCCAAAAGCCCAAGTTGAGGGTGGCTGGTGTAAGGGTAAAACACAAAATGAGGGGGAAACGTTAGTGATACATGGAAAAGGACAAAAATCATGTACTAGGTGCAAGAAAAATAAGTGATGCCTTAGTTATGAGCTAAAAAGAAAAATGAAGTGTAAAAGCAAGGCAAAAAACTGAAAACTGAAAATAAAGCACCCAGAAAAGCTTGAAATAGGAGATAAGGGAGAATGAAATAAAAGTAACAGTGTTGGTAGGGAAAAAGTTTAGAAAGAACGCAGTGTCACAGAGGACCTTTAGTCACTATGTTCCTAAACTATCACAATAAAGCCCCTTGAGCCTACGTTACGAGCCTGTAAAGTCCTAAAGTGATCCTAGTCTAAATAGTCAAAGGTCTTAGTCATGAGTATAGGGGAAAGCATATGGTATTGGGCATGATACATGAATATATCTTGTGAGAGTGGGTGATTTTGCACAGTTCCAAGATTAAACATGAAGACACCATTGAGAGTGAGTATGAGACTTCTTTCCGTGAGGGAACTTGCATTGCATTGTTAGATTAGACTTATTCGGTAATTATGTCTTGTTGATAGTACTTCACTTGTCATAGTTGTATTGTTGCATGTATTAGTCTCTATTGGTTTGTTGGATAGCTATTTGATTATGTTTTGAAAACTAGTATGGGTATCTATCCTTAAGTTTGGTATGATGTATGCCATCAGGTTGAGGTCTGTGTGTAATTGTACTGCTTATATAAATTAAGTCTGTCGCTTGAGGACAAGCAACAATTTTATGTTGAGGGTGTTGATGTGCTGTCAACACATAACACTTTTGATGCTTAAAACTTGAAATTTTGTGTGTTTTCAATGTGATGTTAGTGGGTTTTATGTGTGTTTGTGTTTGGTTTGCAGGATTTCAGGGTTGGCATTGATTTTGGGAAGAATATGCAGAAGTTGCTGATTTTGAGGATTCAGGAGACCCTTTAAGGCTGTAGAGCATTATACGGGCCATGGAGGAGGTTTCGTGTACAATTCCTGTGATGGGTAGATTTCTAAAGTTTGCTCTAAGAACATGCAGATAGGTCGTGAATCATTTTATGAGTCGTAGATCAAGTCTCGTGCCCTGAGGATTAGAGAAGGAGAACTTTCTAAAATTTAATCAAACGAAACCACCTACGGGCCATAAAACTTTTTATGGGCCGTAGAGGGGTGTCGTAGAAGACAAGTCTTAGCAACAAAGTACGAAAGCCCGAATTACGAGCCGTAAAACACTATACGACTCATGGAGCATCTCATAAGGCATGCTGACCCAGCTATCCTATTTTGTTTAGGACTTGTTTTTAAACATTATAAACAGGTTTTTAGGTTATTTTTCTTAAAGAGTTTGAAGAGTAAGCAGAAAAATAGTAAAGTAGAATAGAGAAAAACATTGGAGAGTTTTGAAAAATACTTGTACACTTTGATTTGATCTTCTAATTACAATCTATTGATTCTCATTGATGCTTGGATTTTCTTGTGCTTAATTCATTTGTATAAGTTCTCTATTATGTTATTTGAATTCATACGTCTTGCATCTGTACAAATCATGAGTAGCTAAATTCACAACTAGGGTTGTGGAAACCGTGAACTAACAAGGTAAAATAAGCTAATTCGCAATTCTTGAAAAGTGTACATGCATGTATTAATTAGTTCTCTTCATTTTGCATGTTTTCTAGTGGTGTCCAATAATAGAACCCGCTTAGTGTTACTGACTGGACCAAGGTAATAATCAATAGGAGAAGGGATTAATTAAAGGGATTCGATTGATGTGTTCTCATCTAATAAACTAAACTGGGCCAAGGGGGAGGTTGTACTAGGATAATAGGTAAGGGTTAGTAATATCACACTACGGAGATGGACCAAGTCACGTAGTGAAATTCACCTCACCTGGGCCAAAGGGTTTGGTGAACTTAACTTATCGTCGTGCATGCTACACACTAGAAACAAATTAGGTTATCCGATGATGCTAAGCTAGGGAATCATGGGGAACAAAATACCCTAGTTTCTCTCCATATTGGTTTAAACACTTGTTTTAGTTAGAGTTACTTTTTACTTTTTATTACACCCCCCCTCGGGGAAATAAGCTGGTTAATAACCCTAATTGCATAATTGAATTTTTTCTAAGTCTAGAGTATTCCCTTGGGTTCGACCCTAACCTTGGTTAGGTTTTATTTCTTGACATTGACCGTTTTAGCCTAAAAAAAGAGGTGTAGCTTGGGCAATATCAGGCTAACAAAACTACCAAAATTACCTTTTTCTTGTTGCTTGGCCCATAAAATGCTACAAGGCATCGTCTGGAGTTGCCGGACCACTTGGGACACTTGGAGGGCTCGTTACGGATGGGTTGATGCAATATTTTAGGAAAAGTGGGCCTGAGCCCCAGGCAACACCAGAAACTGTGGGCTACACCCACGAAACACTACCAAAATCGCCTATTTCCAATTGTTTGGCCCATAAAATACTACCGGCATGGTCAAGTGCCGCCGATCCACCTGGGGCTCTTGACGGGGTACAGAACAGTTGGTTTAATTGTTTTTACAAAAAGTGAGCTCGAGCCCTGAGCAACGCCAAAAATCGTGGGCTAACACCCATGAAAAATAGCCAAGATTGCCTAATACTTGTTGCTTGGTCCATAAAATGCTAGCAGGCGTCGTCTGATGCCGCTAGGATACCTAGGGCTCTTGCTAGGATCATTACGGAGGGGCTAGCGTAATATTCTGAGAAAAGTGGGCCCGAGCCCCAGGCAGCACTAGAAAGTGTTGGCCAACACTCACGAAAAACTATTGAGATCGCCTGTTTCTTGATGCTTGGTTTATAATATGCTACCAGGCGTTGTCCGGCGCTGCCGACCCACCTAAAGCTCTTGCTGGGCTTGTTACAGATGGCTAGTGTAAATTTCTGGGAACATTGGGCCCGAGCCCCAAGCAGCGCCACAAGCTGTGGGTAACACCCACGGAAACAACCAAAATTGCCTATTTCTTGTTGCTTGGCTTATAAAATGCTACCAGGTGTCATACGGCACCACCGGGCCACCTAGGACTCTTGGAGGGCTCGTTATGGATTGGTTGGTATAATTTTTTGCTAAATGTTGGCTCAAGCCCCGAGCAGCGCTAGAAACCGTGGCCTAATACCCATGAAAAACTGTTGAAATTGCTTGTTTCCTGTTGCGCGACCCATTTAATGCTACCAGGTGTCATCCAACGCCGCCGGGCCACCTGGGGCTGTTGGCGGGCTCATTACGGATGATTGGTGTAATATTTTGAGAAAAGTAGGCCCGCGCCTCGGGCAACACCAAAATTTTGGGCTACACCCACGAAGAACTACCGAAATTGCTTTTTTCTAGTTGCTTGGTCCATAAAATGCTACTAGGCATTGTCTGGCACCGTTGGGCCACCTCAGGGGTTGGAGATGCAGGACTTGTATTAATCGCAAGTGCATTCTCTATTCAATTCTGAAAAGTTCGAAGAAGAAAGGAATTTTTGGTTAGACGCGTGGAATTGGCTAAGCATTTTATTCTAACAAATATAGAGCCAGAATGGATGGGCACACCTAAACTACAATCTTTCTTTGAAGCCCTTTGGTGTAGAAAGGGCACTTGGGGCTCTTGGCACGCTCTATCAGATGACTTGGTGTAATTTTTTGGGAAAAGTGAGTCTTACCCTCCGGTAGCCCCAGAAACCATGGGCTAACATCCACGAAAAATTGCCGAAATCACTTATTTCCTGTGACTTAGCCCATAAAATGCTACTAGGCTTCGTCCACCATTGTCGGGCCACATAGGGCTCTTAGCGGGTTCGATACAGACAAGTTGGTATAGTTTTTCGGGAAGATTAGGCCTGAGCCAGAAACCGTGAGGTAACACCCACAAAAAAGTGGCGAAATCACCTATTTCCTAATGCTTGGCCTATAAAATGCTACCTGGCCTCGTCCGTCACCATTGGGCCACCTGGGCTCTTGGAAGGCTCGTTGTTGATGAGTTGGTGTAATGTTTTGAGAAAATTATGCTCGAGCCACGAGCAGCGCCAGAACCCTTGGGCAAACACCCATGAAATCTGTCAAAATCACCCTTTTCCTATTGCTTAGACAATAAAATGCTACCAGGCATCATCCAACACCGCCGGGCCACCTGGGGCTCTTGATGGGCTCATTATAAACGGGTTGGTCTAATATTTTGGGAAAGGTAGGCCTCACCCTCGGTCAACACCAGAAATCGTCAGTTAACACCCACAAAAAATTGTCAAAGTTATTTTTAGCTAATGCTTGGACCATAAAATGCTATCAGGCATTGTCCAGCGACATCGGGCAACCTAGGGCTCTTGGAAGGATCGTTATGGATGGGTTGGTGTAATTATTTGGGAAAAATAGCACCAAGCCCCGAGCAACGCTAGAAATCGTGGATTAACACCCACGAAAAATTGTCGAACTTCCCTATTTTATGTTGCTTGGCCCATAAAATGCGATCAGGTGTTGTTCGGTGCCAATAAGCCACTTGGGAATCTTTGTAGACTCGTTACGGATGTGTTGGTGTAATTTTTCTAGAAATTGTCCCGAGCCTTGGGCAGCGTCAAAAACCGTAGGCTAACACCAACGAAAAACTGTCAAAATCGCCTGTTTCTTTTTGTTTGCCCATAAAATGCTACCAGGCATCATTCGGCACCACTAGGCACCTAGGACTCTTGGCAGGCTCGTTACAAATAGGTTGGTGTAATTTTTTGAGAAAATTGGGCTTGATCCCTGAGCAGGCAAGAAATCATGGGCTAAAAACCACGGTAAACTACTGAAATCTCCTATTTTCTGTTGCTTGGCCAATAAAGTTCTACCATGTGTCGTCCAATGTCGCCGGGCCATGTGGCGCTCTTGGTGGGCTTGTTGCGGATGGGTGTATAATCTTTTGGCAAAATTGGGTCAGGCTAAGACCCACGAAAAACTGCCAAAATTGCTTGTTTTCTATTCCTTAGCCTACAAAATACTACCAAGCATCATCAGACACCTCGGGGCCACCTAGGGATCTTGGCAGATATGGACGAGTTGGTGTAAAATTTGGGGAAAAGTGTGCCTAAGACCCAGGCAGTGCCAAAAATCGTGGGCTAACACCCACGAAAAACTATCAAAATTGCCTATTTCCTATTGCTTGACCTATAAAATCCTACTAGGCATCTAGTGGCACCACCGGGTCACTTGGGGCTCTGCCGAGCTAGTTATGGATGGGTTGGTATAATTGTTTGGGAAAGTTGGCCCCGAGCCCCGAGCAACGCTACAAACTGTGGGCTGACACCCACGAAAAACTACCAGAATCGCTTGTTTCCTATTGCTTGGCCCATGAAATCCTACTAGGCATTTTCTGTCGCTGCTGGTCCACTTGAGGCTCTTGCCGGGCTTGTTACAGATGGGGCAGTGTAATTTATCAAGAAAGTTGACCTCGATCCCAGGGCAGCGCCAAAAACCATTGGCTAACACCCATGAAAAACTACTAAAATCATTTGTTTTCTGTTGCTTGGCCCATAAAATCCTATCAGGCATCCTCTGGTACCGCCAGACCACCTGGAAACTTGTCGAGCTCGTTACGGATGAGTCGGTGTATTCTTTAAAAAAAGATGGCGCCAAGACCTGGGCAACGGCAGAAACTATGGGCTAACACCCACTAAAAATTGTGAAAATCTCTTGTTTCCTGTTGCTTAGCCCATAGTCCTACTGAGCGTCTTCCGATGCCACCGAGCCACCTGGGCTTTTGCTGGACTAGTTATGGATGGGTTATTGTAATTTTTCAGGAGACTTAGCCCTGTGTCCCGAGCATTGTAAGAAACTGTGCGCTAATGCCGACGAAAACTAACCAAATTGCCCATTTCCTATTGCTTGGCCCATAAAATTCTACCAGGCGTCCTTCCGCGCCGCTGGGCCACCTGGGGCTCTTGCTGGGCTTATAATTGATGGGTAGGTGTAATTTTTAGAGAAAGTTCACCCTGAGCCATGGACAACACCACAAACCGTGGGCTAACACCTATGATAAACTATCAAAATCACTTGTTTCCTATTGCTTGGCCTATTAAATCCTACCTGGCGACCTCCGGTGCCGCCTGAGCTACCTTGGGCTCTTACCGGGTTCATTACTGATGGATTGGTGTAATATTTTGGGAAAGTTGGCGGCGAGCCTCAGGCAGTGCCGTAAATCTTAGGCTAACACCCATGACAAACTATCAAATCGCTTGTTCGATGTTGCTTGGTCCATAAGATTCTATTCGACGTCCTTTGGCGCCGCCAGGCCACCTGGGCTCTTTTCACGCTCATTACAGATAGGTCGGTGCAATTTTTTTTGGAAAAGTTAGCCTTGATCCTCGGGCAGCACCAGAAATTGTGGGCTAACACACTCGAAAAACCACCAAAATTGCCTTGTCTGTTACTAGGCCCATAAAATCCTACCCGGGTTCCTG
Organism: Solanum rostratum; assembly: GCA_029948455.1. NCBI lineage: Eukaryota > Viridiplantae > Streptophyta > Magnoliopsida > Solanales > Solanaceae > Solanum > Solanum rostratum. The sequence continues at coordinate 65,260,641 of CM057048.1, forward strand.
CGGCACCACCGAGCCACCTGGGGCTCTTTTTGGGCTCATTACGGACAGGTCAAATGTAATTCTTCGGGAAAGTTTGCCACGACCCTTGGCGGTGTCAAAAACTGTGGGCTGACACATGAAAAACTATCTAAATCGCCTAGTTTCTTTTGCTTGGCCCATAAAATCCTACCAGGTGTCCTCTGGCATCATCGGATCAACCAGCGCTTTTTCCGGGCTCGTTACGGATGTGTAGGTGTAATTCTTTAGGAAAGTTGGCCCCTAATCCCGGGCAACACCACAAACCATGGGTTAGATCCATGAAAAATTGCCAAAATTGCCTATTTCCTATTGATTGGACCACAAACTCCTACCAGGCATCCTTCGGTACCGTCGGGACACATGGGGCTCTTGACGGACTCATTACGAATAGATTGGTGTAACTTTTCAAGAAAGTTGTCCCCGAGCCTTGGGCAATGCAAGAAACCATGGGCTAACACCCATGAAAACTGTCAAAATCCCTTGTTTCCAATTGCTTGGCCCATGAAAGTAGCCAGACATCCTGCAGCACAGCCAGGCCACCTGGGGCTCTTGACGGGCTCATTACGGACGAATTAGTGTATTTTTTTTGAAACTTGGTCTCGAGTCATGGGCAACGTTGGATACCGTGGGCTAACACCCATGAAAAATTGACAAAATCGCCTGCTTTCTGTTGCTTGGCCCAAAAATCCTACCAAGCGTCCTGCGGCGCCGCCGGTCCAACTCAAGCTCATTCTGAGCTCGTTATGAATGGGTTGGTTTAAGTTTTTAGGAAAGTTGGCCTCGTGTCACGCCCCAAAATGAGGGGAGGGGCGACTGGCACCCGATACCATTATTGGTCGGGTAAGCCACTAAACATACGAGCTAACTAAACACTGGACCAGAAGAAAATCGGGCAACATAATGTTTAGAAAAAAAGAAACTAAGTCGGGACCGTTTAGGTCATGACCTGGTTAACAACAAATTATGTATATTAAGAGAAATAAACCAAAATGATAAAGTACTAGCTAGCCGGCAAGGCTGCCACAATAGAGGTACAGACACACACTATATATACATGCCAATCTTATGATCAGAGACTGAAAGGCACAAAAGGACCAACCCACAATAACATGTGCACAATAGCCTCTAAGAGAACTACTAATACTATCAGAACAGGGCCCCGACTATACACAGCTGTACAACAAAAAGCAAGCATCCTGTGAAAGCTCCAGGATGAGGTGGTGCTTACCAACTCACAACTGACCTGGGCTCCTAGTGGAGGGGTCAATCAGAGTCTCTATCTGAACCTGCACGCACGAAATAAAATGCAGCGTCCCCAGGCAAAGGGACGTCAGTATGAATAAACATGTACTGGTATGTAAGGCAGGAAGTGAAATCATGGATAATCGTAGTAAAAAGGTTAATAGAAATACCACCTGTAACTAAAACTCAAGTAGCCTTAATGGCCAATAAGCCACCTCCTACTGATAAAAAAAATGCATGGTATGCTCGAGTATCGCATGTCGTGAATACATATATATAGATACAAATGCATGACATACCCAACCAAATGCTAGCACTAGTGGTCCTTTCCGGTAGCTAACCAGCATCATATCTGCCAACCTGTGGCCATCTGTACCATATACATATATATAGTTGGGCAAATAGGCCCCATACCTTTGATTATAGCTCGAAGTCCATGCATAACGTGCAATGTATGTATGAATGTTGAATGCACATAGTAAGACATAGCAAGAACTTAGCCAATCTTGTCTCATCAGTACACCTATTCTCATAGCATCGTAATCATTGTCATTGCATATACATATGGCTCGTGGGATCATACATGTCTTTTTAACAAGTTTGGGAATTTAACCCAACATTTAGAGTGAAGCCTTAACTTTGAAAATGTTCATAAAGGTGCTTTACATAATGATTATATTTGGTCCCATGTCAATTAGTAAAAGAATGTATTTAAACAGGATCAAGTGCCTTAGTAGTTTAGACAGGAGCACTTCACTTGAGAATATTGGAAACCAACAAGTTACTTGTTAAATTCTTCAATTATATTTTTGTATAGAAGAAGGACTGATTTTGAATACTACATTTCCTTTGCATTCTACATTTATTTTAATGGCACTACACCAAGAAGAGAAATGTCTCAAGCATATGAATAGGCAGCCGGGAAATCGACAAAATGATATATAGAAATTGAATGTCCAATTTAAGCGAACGAATGGAATTTCAACCTAATACCACTGTGAAAATAACTCAGCTGTAATCCCAATGCCTTTCACAGAAGGTCTTTCTAGCAACAGAATAGTAAGATATCGCATTTGACGTTTTGGGAAACTTCCCGGATTTCGTGCTAAAAGGAGGGACGGAGCTTAGCCTTAACATACCTCTCCAACGAATGTCCAATTGCCAAAAGTTCCTCAAGAAAGTTGTTCCTTACATCCTAAGCTTCGCAACGAATATATATACGCATCTTAAAGACACATATAAATAGTCAAAAATTCAGCATTAATGACCAGATTCGGCAAGGAGCATTTACGCGAGAAAATGTCCATAAAAATGACCGTGAAAGAGATCCAAAATTATTACCTAAATACACCAGCTGCAAACCAACAATACCAGCAAGAGCACCACTTTATTTACATCCCAAAAACAGCTCCAAACATAGCTAATACGAGGGAAAATCAATTGCAAAGCGTAAGGCACGCATTTCTAGGCACAAGGACGACTTTTAACGGTAAAAATGCGAAAAACTTACCTAAATCACTTAGTGAACTTTTGGGAGCTTTATCTTCAGTTTCACACTGGTTTGGGACGAAAATGGCTCATTTTTGAGCTTTAAAATGTCAAAATAGCCGACATTAAGTTGGGTCAACCCGACCCGACCCGACCTGACCCGTGACCCGGTTTCCAGCTCGGGCAGTCTCGGTAAAACAGTCATAACTCTTTATTCTGAGGTCAGTTTGATGCGCGGTTTTGTGGTTGCAAACTAGACTTTTAGATCTTCAATTTGATAGGTCATGGACCTTCTAACTCCTTATAGTTTGGGAGATATGACTTGATACATTTGACCCAAATTTAAAAGGATTTCTTAAAGAAACTTACGTTAACTTTGGCCAACCTTTATCTTGCAACTTTCTTAATTCCAAAACTTAATGTATGACCTTTGTGCTATTAAAATAATTTAAAGAAATCCATTATTAGCAAATTATAAACTTTTAGTCCCATCCGAAAAGTGAAACCTAATTTAAACCTTCCGAAAAGGGCGAGGTGCCACTCGGGTCATTTCTTTAATCCCGAATGTGCATTTAGGGTATTTCCTTTGGCTTAAAACTTTAGGCCCTTGACATTACCAATTATTGGCAGCCTTGTTATCCTTAGGTTCTATCCAAAGTCATATATGTCTTATATGACATGCCACCCTATATATATATGAAAGACGAGGAACACGGGGTTTCACACCTTGAGCCCCGGGGCAACGACATAAATTTTGGGTTAACACCCACAAAAAACTGCCAAAATCGCATGATTCCTATTTCTTGGCTCATAAAATGCTACCAGTCATTGTCTGGCATCGCCGAGCCACATGGGACTCTTGGCGAGCTCGTTATGGATGATTTGGAGTAATTTTTTTAAAAAGTGGGCATGAGCCTCGGGCAGCGTAGAAACCGTAGGCTAACACCCATGAAAAATTATATATTTGTCTATTTCCTAATCCTTAGCCCTTAAAATGCTACCAGACATCGTCCGCGGCCCCGGGCCTCTTTTGACTCTTGGAGGGAGCGTTATAGATGGGTTAGTGTAATTTTTCGAGAAAAGTGATCCCAAAGCCCCGGGAAGCGCTAGAAACCGTGGGCGAACACCCACGAAAAACTATCAAAATTTCTTGTTTCCTGTTCCTTAAGCCCCAAAAAAGCTACCAGGCTTCGTCTGGTGCCATACGACCACCAGGGACTCTTGGCAGGCTTGTTACGCATGGGTTGGTGTAATGTTTTGAGAAAAGTGGGCTCGAGCCCCGGGCAGTGCTAGAAACCGTGGGCTAACACCTATGAGAAACTGTCGAAATCGCTTGTTTCCTATTCCTTGAGCCATAAAATTCTACCAGGCATCATTCGACGTTATCGATCCACCTTTGAATATTGGCAGGCTCGTTGTGGACGGGTTGGTGTAAATATTTGGGAAAAGTGGGCTCGAGCCTCAAGCAATGCTAGAAATCGTGGGCTAACACCAACGAAAACCTGCCAAAATCACTTGTTTCCTGTTTCTTGGCCCATAAAATGCTATGAAGCATCATTCAGCACGGCCGAGCCACCTAGGACTGTTAGCGGGCTTGTTACGGAAGGGTTGGTGTAATATTTTGAGAAAAGTGGGCCCAAACCTGGACATCCAAAAATCGTGGGATAACAACCACGAAAAACCTTCGAAATAGTATGTTTCTTGTTCCTTGGCCCTTATAATGTTACTAGGCATCGTTCAGCACTGATGAAACACATGGGACTCTTTACAGGCCCGTTATGGATGAGTCGGCGTAATGTTTTGGGAAAAGTGGGATCGAGCCTTGGGCAGTTCCCGAAATCGTGGGCTAAACCCATGAAAAACTATCGAAATCGCCTGTGTTTGTTCCTTGGCCCATAAAATGATACCGGGCATCATTTGACGCTGCTGGTCCACCTAGGACTCTTGGTGGGTTTGTTGTGGATGGGTTGGTGTAAATGTTTGTGAAAAGTGGGCCCGAGACACAAGCAACGCCAGAATCATGGCTAACACTCACGAAAAACTGTCGAAATCGCCTGTTTCCTGTTCCTTGGCCTGTAAAATGCTACCAAGCGTCATCTTTGTCGTGGGGCCACCTGAAACTATAGGAGGATTTGTTACGGATAGATTGGTGTAATTGTTTGGAAATAATAGGCCCGAGCCTTGGGCCGCGCCTAAAATCGTGGGCTAACACCCGCGAAAAACTGCTGAAATCACCTGTTTTCTATTCCTCGCCCTTAAAATGTTATCAAGCATCATCCAGTGCGGCCTTACGACCTAAGACTCTTAGCGGGCTTGTTACAGAAGGGTTGGTGTAATTTTTTGGGAAAAGTGGGCCCGAGCCCTGGGTAGTGCCAGAAATCGTGGGTTAACACCTAAGAAAAACCTCTGAAATAGCATGTTTCTTATTACTATGACCTTAAAATGCTACCAGGCATCGTTTAGCACCGACATAACATTTGTGACTCTTGGCGAGCTCGTTACGGATAGGTTGGTGTAATCTTTTGAGAAAAGTGAGCTGATTCCCATGCAACGTCAGAAACCATGGGCTAACGCCCACGAAAAACTATCAGAGTTGCCTATTTTCTATTCCTTGACCCATAAAATGCTACCATGTGTCGTCCAGCGCAACCGGGCCACCTAACAACTTGTTTGGATGGTAGTTTTTCATGGTATGGTATGATTATTAAGAGAATGATGTTTGTTTTGATTGTTTCATTAATTATATGGTATGCTATGGTTTTATTTCATGGTTCTGTAACCATAAAAACTCCCACTTTTTGAAATCACCAATTTAGTGGTATCTCATGGTTCTCTTATTTTTTTTCCAACTATACCCTTACTTAAATTTAAATAATTCTAATTTATTATTTATTCTTTATTAAACTTTACCCTAATATATGTATTGTTTTTGTATTACTTATTTCCCTTCCACATCAACTTTTGAAACTTCTTTTCCGCCTCCCATCTTTTCTTTCACGTTTTAGTCTATTTTTTACATTCATATTTTAAAAAGTTCTTACTTTTTTATTTTTTTGTATTGTTTGTATAGATTGGAGATATATTAGCTTGTATGTTTCCCTACTCGATTCTATGTATTTATTTTAAGAAAATCATTTAAAAAATATTGATGAATTTAATATTTATAATAATTATGGAATTTTTGTAAATTTATAAGTTACGGTACAGTACTATAGAATCAAATCAAACTACCAATTATCATTAAACAATAGCAACCCATATAATCTAGTCAAACATTATATGATATTGTATTGTATGATACCATACAGTACCATACATTATTAAACAATGGCAAACCACTACCCAAACAAACTGTAAGACTCTTGGCCGGCTCATTATGGACGGGTCGGTGTAACTTTTTGAGAAAAGTGGGTCCAAGCCCCATGTAGCGCTAGAAACCTTGGGCTAATACCCATAAAAAACTATCGAAATCACCTATTTTTTGTTCCTTGGCCCATCAAATTCTACCAGGAACTGTCAATCCACCTAAGACTCTTGGCGGGCTCGTTACGGACAGGTTGGTGTAATTTTTAAGGAATAGTGATTTTGAGCCTTGGGCAATGCCATAAATTGTGGATTAACACCAAGAAAAACTATCGAAATTGTCTCTTTTCTATTCCTTGGCCCATAAAATGTTACAAGGCGTTGTTTGGCGCCGACGGGCCACCTGGGATATTTGGCGGGCTTGTTATGGACGGGTTGGTGTAATTTTTTGGTAAAAGTGGGATCGATCCCTGGGCAGTGTTAGAAATCGTGGGATAACACCCACGAAAAACTACTGAAATCGCCTGTTTCCTATTCCTTGGCCCATAAAATGCTACCAGGCATCGTCCGGTGCCGCCAGGCCTCTTGGCGGGCTCATTATTGATGGGTTGGTGCAATTTTTAGAGAAAAATGGGCCCCTGGGCAGTGCTAGAAATAGTGGGATAACAGCTACGAAAAACTACTGAAATCACTTGTTTACTATTCCATGGAACATAAAATGCTACCAGGCGTCGTCTGACACCCCCGGGCCACTTGGGACCCTTGGCGGGCTTGTTACGGACGCATTGGTGTATTTTTCAAGAAAAGTAGGCATGAGCCTCGGCAGCGCCAGAAACCGTGGGTTGACACCTACGAAAAACTGTTGAAATCGCTTATATCCTGTTCCTTGGCCCATAAAATGATATATGACGCCGCTGGGCCACTTGGAACTCTTGGCAGGCTTGTTGCAATGGATTGGTGTAATATTTCGGGAAACATGGACCTGAGCCCCGTGCAGCGCTAGAAATCATGGGCTAACACCAAAACTATCGAAATCGCTTGATTCCTATTCCTTGGCGGGCTCGTTACGGACGCATTGGTGTATTTTTTCAAGAAAAGTAGGCATGAGCCTCGGCAGCGCCAGAAACCGTGGGTTGACACCTATGAAAAACTGTTGAAATCGCCTATTTCCTGTTCCTTGGCCCATAAAATGATATCCGACGCCGCCGGGCCACTTGGAACTCTTGGCAGGCTTGTTACAATGGATTGGTGTAATCTTTTGGGAAACATGGACCTGAGCCCCGTGCAGTGCTAGAAATCGTGGGCTAACACCAAAACTATCGAAATCGCTTGATTCCTGTTCCTTGGCCTATAAAATGCTACCAGGGGTGGTCCGGCACCATCGGGGCCAGCTAGGACTTTTGGAGGGCTTGTTACAAATTGGTTGGTAAAATGTTTTGGAAAATTAGGCTTGAGCACTAGGTTGTTTTGGAAAATTAGGCTTGAGCACTAGGCAACGTCAGATTCCATGGGCTAACACACAAGAAAAACTATCGAAATCGATTGTTTCCTATTCCTTGGCCCATAAAATGCTACTAGGCATCGTCGACATCGCCTGGCCACATAGGACACTTGGTGGGCTCATTATCAATGATTGGTGTAATTTTTTGGAAAAACTGGGCCCAAGCCCTAGGTATCGCCAAAAACCAAGGGCTAACACCCACAAAAAACTATTGAAATCATATGTTTCATGTTCCTTGGCCCATAAAATGTTATCGGGAATCGTCTGGAACTACCAGGCCATATGGGACTCTTGGTAGGCTCATTACATACAGGTTGGTGTAATTTTTCTAAAAATGTGGGTCTGAGCCCCAAGCAATGCCAAAAAGTGTGGGCTAACACCTACAAAAAACTATAGATTTGCCTGTTTCCTTTTCTTTAGCCCATACAATGCTACCAGGCATTGTCAAGGTCCGCCAGGCCACCTAAGACTCTTGGAGGGCTCATTATGGATGGATTGGTGTTATATTTTGAGAAAAATAGTCCCGAGCCTCAGGCAGCGCCAGAAACTGTGGGCTAACACCACAAAAAATTGCCGAAATTTCTTGTTTCCTATTTATTGGACCATAAAATGCTACCAGGCATCGTCCTATGCCACACGGCCACTAGGAACTCTTGGCGCACTCGTTACGGACGGGTTGTGTAAGTTTTTGAGAAAAGTGGGCTCGAGCCCTGGGCAGTGAAAAATATTATGGGCTAACACCTATGAAAAATTATCGAAATTATTTATTTCATGTTCCTTGGCCCATGAAATGCTATCAGGCATCGTTTGACGTCGCCGATCCACCTGGGACTCTTGGCGGGCTCATTATAGACGGTTTGGTGTAAATGTTTGTGAAAAGTGGGTCCGTGCCTCGGGCAACGCCAAAAATCGTGGGCTAACACCCACGGAAAATTGTCAAATAGGCTTGTTTCTTCTTCCTTGGCCTATTAAATGCTATCAGGTGTCGTCCTTGCCACCGGGCTACCTAGGACTACAGGCGGGCTCGTTATGGATGAGTTGGTGCAATATTTTGGGAAAAGTGGGTCGAAGACTCAGGCAACGCCAGAAATCTTGGGCTAACACCCATGAAACATTACAAAAGTCACCAGTTTCTTGTTCCTTAGCCCATAATGTTACTAAGCATCGTCTGGCACGACCAGGACACCTGGGACTCTTAATGAGCTTGTTACTCAAAGGTTAGTGTAGTTTTTCAAGAAAAGCGGGCCCGAGCCTCGGGCAACGCCAGAAACCGTGGTCTAACACCCATGAAAAACCTCTAAAATAGTATGTTTCTTGTTCCTTGGCCCTTAAAATGCTATCAAACGTGGTTCAGCACTAACGGGACACTTGGGATGCTTAGCGGGGTCATTTCGGACGAGTTGGTATAATATTTTCGGAAAAGTGGGCTCGAGCCTCGAGCTGTGCCAGAAACCGTGGGCTAACACCCACGAAAAACTTTTAAAATTGTCTGTTTCCTATTCCTTGACCCATAAAATGCTACCAGGTGTCGTCCAGCACCGTGGGGACACCTAAGAGTCTTGGCCGACTCGTTATGAACGGGTTGGTGTAATTGTTTGAGAAAAGTGGGTCCAAGCCCTAGGCAGCACCAGAATCCTTGGGCTAATGCTTATAAAAAAACTGCCGAAATCACCTGTTTTCTGTTCCTTGGCCCATAAAATCCTACCAGGTGTCGTCGATCCACCTAAGATTCTTAGCGGGCTTGTTACGGACATATTGGTGTAATTTTTAAGGAATAATAAGGCCGAGGCTCGGGCAGCCCCAGAAACCGTGGGCGAACACCCACAAAAAATTGCCAAAATCACTTGTTTTCTTTTCTTTGGCCTATAAAATACTACCAGGCGCCGTCGGGCATCGCGGAGCCACCTGGGACTCTTTGCTCATTACGGACAGCTTGGTTTTATATTTTGAGAAAAGTTGGCTCGGGCCCTTGCAGCGCTAGAAACCGTGGGTAACACCCACAAAAAAACTACCAAAATCGCATGTTTTCTGTTCCCTAGTCCATAAAATGCTACTAGGCATCGTCCATCATCGTTGGGAAACCCGAGACTCTTGGCGGCCTCATTACGGATAGGTTGGTGTAATATTTCTAAAAAGTGGATCTGAGCACCGGGCAGCGTCAGAACCTATGGGCTAACACCCATGAAAATTGCCAAAATCGCATTTTTCCTGTTCCTTAATTAAAATTCTGACAGGTGTCGTCGGGCCTCACCAGGACACCTAGGACTCTTTGCGGGATTGTTACGTAGGGATTGGTGTAATTTTTTGAGAAAAGTGGGCCCGAGCCCTGGGCAGCGCGAGAAATCATGGGCTAACACCCATAAAAAATTATCGAAATCGCTTATTTCTTGTTCCTTGGCTCATAAAATGCTAAACACGTCGTCCGCCACCGCGGGCCACCTAAGACTCTTGGCGGCTCATTAAGGACTGGACAATTTAACTTTTTGGGAAAATTAGGCCCAAGCCCGAGATAGCCTTAGATTCTGTGGTTTAACACCAAAGAAAAACTACCAAAATCGCTTGCTTCCTGTCCCTTGGCCCATAAAATGATACTAGGTGACGTCTAATGCCTGACTCTACTAGAACTCTTTGTGGGCTCGTTACAGATAGGTTGGTGTAATGTTTTTGGAAAACTAGACCAGAGCCCCCAACAACCCCAGATCATGTGGGCTAGTTCCCATGAAAAACTGCCAAAATCGTTTGTTTCCTGTTCCTTGGCCAATAAAATTCTATTGGGCGTTGTCTAGTGTCCCCGACCCTACTAGACTCTTGGCGAACTTGTTACTGACAGGTTGGTGTAATTTTTTGAAAAAATTAGGCCTGAGTCCCCAACAGCCCAAGATTTTGTGGTCTAACACCAACGAGAAACTACCAAAATCGCCTGTTTCCTATTCCTTGGCCCATAAAACGCTAGCAGGTGTCGTCTGGCACCCCCGGATCTACTGGGACTCCTTGTGGGCTCGTTACAGATGAATTGGTGTAATTTTTTGGGAAAAATGGGCCCGAGCCCCCGGCAGCCCTAGATTCTGTGGGGTAATACCCATGAAAAACAACTGAAATCGCTTGTTTCCTGTTCCATGGCCAATAGAATGCTATTAGGCGTTGTTCGGCGTCCCTGGCCTTACTGAACTCTTGGCGAGCCCCCGATTATTGGATCTGAGCCCCCGACAGCCCCAGATCATATGGGTTAACACCCACGAAAAAAATACCGAAGTCGTTTGTTTCCTATTTCTCCACCCACAAAATGCTACCAGGCATTGTCCAACGCCCCCTCCCTATTGGAACTCTTGGAGTGCTCGTTACGAATGGGTTAGTGCCCTAGTGGGACTCTTAGCGGGCTCATTACATATGAGATGGTGTATTTTTTTTGGGAAAATTGGCCTCGAGCCCTCGGCAGCTCCATATTCCATGGGCTAAAACCCGTGAAAAATAGTCAAAATCACCTGTTTCTTGTTTCTTGGCCCATACAATACAACCAGGCATCATCCGACCCCCGACCTTATTGGGACTCTCGGAGCGCTCGTTATGGATGGGTTGGTGTAATTTTTCAAGAAAATGGGTCCCAAGCCTTCGACAACCCCAGTTTCGTGGGCTAACACCCACAAAAAACTACCGAAATCGCTTGTTTCTTGTTCTTTGGTCCATAAAATGCTACCAGGCATCGTCCTGCACCCCCAGTGCTACTAGGACTCTTGATAGGCTCATTACCGAAAGGTTGGTATAATTTTTGGGGATAATTGGGCCTGAGCTCCCAATAGCCCTAGGTTCCGTGGGCTAACACCTACGAAAAATTATCGAAATTACCTATTTCCTATTCCTTCGCCCATTAAATGCTACCAGGAGTTATCCGGTGCCTTAGGCCCTACTGCGACTATTGGAGGGCTTGTTACAGATGGGTTGGTGTACTTTTTTGGGAAAATTAGGCTTGATCTCCTAGTAGCCCCAAATTACGTGGGCTAACGCCCACAAAAAACTACCAAAATCGCTTATTTCCAATTCCTTAGCCCATAACTATTAGGTGTCGTCCGGCGCCCTCGGTACTAGGACTCTTGGCAGACTCGTTACGGATGGGTTGGTGTAAATTTTTGATAAAATGGCCCAAGCCCCCGACAACTCTAGATTCCGTGAACTGACACCCACAAAATTTGCCAATATGTTTGTTTCCTTTTTCTTGGCCCATAAAATGCTACCAGGCGCCATCTGGCACCCCCAGCCCTACTGGGACTCTTGACAGGCTCGTTATGAATGAGTTCGTGTAATTTTTTGAGAAAATTGGTCCATGCCCATGGCAGCCCCAGATTTTGTGGTCTAACACCCATGAAAAACTACCAAAATCACCCAGATTTTGTGGTCTAACACCCATGAAAAACTACCAAAATCGCCTTTTTCCTATTCCTTAGCCCATAAAAGCGGTCTTAAATTAAGACATATCTCACTCTGTGCGTAGCAATATGTCTTTTTTTTTATTATTATTAACTCCAAATTTCAGTGGCATTTTCTAAATTTTTAGGGAAAAAATAGTCTTTTTAGCTTTGGACTAATATTAAAAAGGAAAATACTTATAAAAAGTTAGACAATTAACTTATAAACTAGTAAAATTTGTATTATTTTCCCGATTATTTAATGGAATTATTACCTAATTAAGCAAACTTAAGACTAATAATATCATTTATTATCTACATTTCAATTTTATTACATTAATAGCATACCCTTTTTTTTTTTTTGCTATAAAAGATGTGGTCTCCACCAGCCCAATGTATAAAATCTAGTTCCTTTTCCCCCAGACTCCATTATACACATGATTCCATTCCACCTTCCATAACCGCCTCCCCAATTTACGCCATTTTCACACCCTTAAATCTCTCAAAATCTTAACAAATCAAGTCAAGATCAGTTTAACTAAGGTAATATTTCAGTTTATTTTCAAAATGCATACTTGAAATTTCAAGTTTTATTTTTTTGGCGCTTTTTTATTTTTACTCACCCTGTTCAAATTTTCCCCAAATTTTTTACTTTTTAGCCGGAATTTTCAACTCATCTTCCATACAATATGGTGAAGGAGTCTTCATCAAAAAGGATTACGAGAGGTATGCATTGTGCATGTTAAAAAAATGGAAGCATACAGTTTCTATATTTCCAAACATTTTCATTTTTGTTATATATGCATGTAATGTTCATTTTTCCCAAGTTGTAGATTTCACAATATCTATGTCTTGTTTTCATATTTTTATACAAAAAAAAAATATATTGACAGATCTGATAATGTATTTATATAAACATGGGTGTATAAGGGTAGATTTATACAAAAATAAAGATTTTTTAGTATTTTATACAGTTATGGAATGTATGCCAATTGCAACTGTGTATATATAAATACAGTACATTAAAAAATTTTGGGTAATGTTTATACAACCATGAAATCTCCCATCTCAATATAATGTACATTTCCATGGAATCCATCATTTAGCCCTCCTTATACATTATATAAATTATTACGGAGGAAAACTTATACAAACCTGGTCCATGCAACTTTAAAAAAAACATAAATGTTCAAGTGTATAAATTTATTACAAGTAAGCACACATGTATAAGTTCATGAAAATTTTATACACTTAATGACATACATGCATAAATTGATCTGTATAACTTTAAAAAGAAAAACACAAATGTTCAAGTGTATAAATTTATTACAAGTAAGCACACATGTATAAGTTCATGAAAATTTTATACACTTAATGACATACATGTATAAATTGATCTGTATATTTATGTGTAATTATACAGTGAGCAACATTGTATAAATTATACTAGTTTTTATATAAATTGAAAACTCACCAGTAACTTCCTTCCAAAAAACCCAGGAAAAAAAAAATTACATTGGCAATTTTTTCTGATAGAAAGAAAATCTTTTTTTTGTATTTAGAGTAGAAATATCATCTTATTTTAAGAAGAAGTGTTCAATTAGGAAAAGGATTTTAATTTGTTATTATACTTCCTTAATTAAGTTGGCAATTTTTTCTGATAGAAAGGAATTTTTTTTTTTATTTAGAGTAGAAATATCATCTTATTTTAAGAAGAAGTGTTCAATTAGGAAAAGGATTTTAATTTGTTATTATACTTCCTTTATATATGCAACCGTTTCCTATAATAAGTACCTAAAAAAAGGCCTAATTAATTAACAAAAATTTGACACTTCCGATTTATACATTACCCTGAAATCCGATTTATACATTAAATTTGCTATGGCCATAGTTATAAAAAGTAATTTCATAAACATGGCTATTTTAAGATTCTTAAGATTTTTAAGTTTGCCATTTATGAAAAATTCCCTTATTTAATAGTATCAATATTACTAGGATAAAATGCACTTGGGCTTGACAATTACCCAATTATGCTTTTCCAAGCCCAATCTCAACAACTTTGGTTTGGGCTATTTGCATGTTTGGGATGATGTTTTAAGAAAAAAATTGAAAAGATTACCTAAATACGCAGTTATTTTATCATATTCGCTGAAAATCTCCACTATTTGATTTTTTTTAACAATATCTATTTTCTTGTTTCTCTCTCCGATTTTTTGATACATGTGTACTTCTTTTTTGAGTCTCCTAAAATTATTCCTAAATCATAAACTCCATTTCAGACAATTTTAATTTACAACTGTCTTCTTCTTGTTTTCTTTATTACATTTGAATTCTTACAAAAGTAGGAGAAAATTTTCATCCTCCATTTTCGGCTTTTAAACTAATTTCTTAATTTTATTTTAAATCATTGTTCTTCATCTTAAAGTTCTTATACGCACGAATTCTCGTCCATCTTTTAGTATTAGTCTTACCCAGTTAGTTTTTCAAAATCAAAATGCTCCTCAAACAAAAGATGTTCCGCAAATAGAAGATGATTTAACTCGTGAGTTTGATTCGGAGGATGATTTTTTTCATGAGGATAACTTCAAAGAATGGAATGGTCCATTCATGAAGAATTTGCTAGAGAAGAAAGCGAAGTATGGTATAGGTTCTAATTCAAAATCTTCAGTTGAAAAAGTTTCTAAAAAGGGAAAAAAATTTGAAGTAGTTATTACACTCATTTCTTCACTAAAAGTATTGATTTCTAACGTATATGATGATTTTTACCTTATAAATTATATATAATATGTACTTTTCAACATTATGATACATTACAACTTATATTGTACAATGTGTTGTGTTCTAGTATTTTTTTGATACATAATCATAAGTTTATGAATCATAGATTTCTATGTATCATATTATTGATTGTGTATTTGATATATAACTAAGCAAATGTAAATAATTTCTAGTACCAGATACATTCAATTGGTATCATTCACAAATCTAGAGTTATGTTTGATACATAATCCTAAGTTTGTTATATGTTAATTTATATGTATCACGTTTATGGTTCTATACTTGATACATAATTACTAGAAATTTAAGTAATATTTAGTACCAGATACATTCAACTAGTATTATTCACAAGCCTAAGAATATTTTTGATTCATAAACCTAAGTTTTTTATGTATAAATTTCTGCAATTCATATTTATGGTACTGTAGTTGATACACATCTGCTGCAAATTTAAGTACAAGTTAGTATCAGATACATTTAATTAGTATCATTCATAAATCTTGGATTATTCTTAGTACATTATCCAAAGTATTTGTATCATAAATAATTATGTATGTTGTTAATGATTTTCTACTTCATACATAGTTGCTGCAAATGGAATTAAAAGTTAGTACCAGATACATTCATAAACCTTAGGTTATTCTTGATATCTAATCCAAAGTATTTGTATCAAAATGACTGTTGAGTTTCTGAAAAAGTTAAAAATCAAGATGTCGATCGATTTTAATAATATGAAAAAAGTAGATTTCTATGCTATCAAAAATTTATAGATGAAAATTATTTAAAAAAAATGATAACTGATGATTAGAAAGAAAATAAATAGATGAAGAAGAAGATGAAGATGAGAATTCATTATAAAGTTCCTAAAATTTTGGAAGAGATTAAAATAAATTTGTTTTGTGTCATTCGTGAAACTGACATTTAATTTTCTTTTTAAGCTCAACAAACAAGTTCTGTAATGTATCATTATTTATATATTCGGACGATTGCTCTGTATCCAGATGGCACAAATTTGAAGGAATATTAATAAATTGATAAAGGATAGAGATAGAATACAATTTGCTCATTACACTATAGGATTTATGTAAGTTACACAAAAAAAATTCTAAAGTTATCTCTTAAGTGATTGGTCTTTAAGTATATTGTCCTTGTCTTTTCCTTTTATATTTTTTTCGTTATAAATATAAGTTTTCTCTTTGATTATTTTATATATGACAGTTGATATTTTTACCATTTCATTACATTTGTATTGCTATCTTCTTCATTGAAAGTCCCTAGTTCTTTAACTTTGAAAGTTTGAAATTCTTATTTGGACAAAAAATTAATATTTTATTATTGTTAAAATTATTTGAGTGTATTGTTGATTATTTGTGGCGTGCCCCGAGAGAGTACCTTTGGCGTGACTGGCACTCAGAAACCATTGTTGGTCCCAAGCAAACCACTTGGTCTGATCAATATTTATTCATTCAAATCTGTGGAAGACTTAAAATAAAGAGACAATAAGATGGACAAATCCAATCATTAATCCGACTCAATGTATAGAGGTCATAGGCCAACAACCAAACTTCAAATCTATGACATAAGAATAGTTTTAAAGAAAATTAGTTAAGAGATAAAGATCTCAACATCAAAATTAGTTAAGAGATAAAGCTCTCTACATCAATTCATCACTATCTAGTTAACAAAGCCTCCATCACTACTATCTAGATGGTGCTAATGATAGGTTCATGGCTACCTCAAATCAGAATAAAAATACTAAACTCAAAAATAAGAAATATGTAAGTGGTATCCTTCGAATGTAGGGAAGGACTCACCAATCTGTTGATAGAAAATAAGATCCTCAACGAAGCTCCTGTTGATGATCTCTAATACCTATATTTGTATCATGAAAAGATGCAGGAAAAAATGGACGTCAGTACATGGAATATACGAGTATGTAAAATAGCTGAAAGCAAATAACACAATCATAGATACTCAGCTCAAGCATTAACTCAACTCGACCATCAACTCTACTCCAGAGACTCAACTCGACCATCAACTCAACTCAAGAGACTCAAGTTAGAAAGATAAGGAACTCAATCAAAACGTCATAAGTCTAAAGTAAAAATATGATTTAGGAAAAGACCAGTCATGTACAATCCAATCCAATCATTAGAGTACTATCAAGACCTATTTGGAAGTTCCTCTTATCTGATAACAATCACTTATGAGTCAGTGATTGTACAACGAGCCGATGTCGTTGCCACATCTGTTCAATACTTTTCCAGGGTAAAGGACGATCAAACATTCATGGATCCACAAGTCCTATTAATTTAGGATGATAAAAATAGGGAAGCATTTCGACTTTAACAAATTCAATCAACTCCTACGTTTGCCTATGTAGTTATTGAGTTTGAATTGGACTTACTCTTACTCAATTCGGTGTTCGATACTCCTTCCAAGACTAAATGCTCATAAAAATAATCAATCCACTCGATAAGTCTCATATATACTCTATCAATTCATTAGTTCTATTAAGTCAATCAATCTGTCAATCCTATCAACCTCTCAAGTATGGATTAGACTATCATATAGAGTTCAATTATGAAAACTCTCAGGACCATCAAGGTCTATCAACATCATCATCACCATTTTCACAGCACAATCACAATCACAATCATAATCACATTCATATTGTCAAAGCTCAAGACTCAATCCTTAGGTTCATTCATGCAATCTTTTATTAAATACTATCTAGGGTTTATGAAATAACTTATGTAAAAATATTTGTTAGTAAATAAGTTCATGGTGATCATTAAGCATATAAAAATACATAGAATATATAGTATATAAGAAAACCTTCGAAGAAATATGCATGTTAACTCAATACTTTCACAATTTTTCTATTACCATCGTGGGGGTACATTGAAGAACAATTCTATGCTTTATTTTAGCCTTACATACCTGAAAAGTTGTACTCACCTCTATTGTTAGTGTGGAGACGCTTTAGCTTTTGATTTGTCTCTCTTTCTCTCTCTACCAGAGAATGAAACTTCTAAAATACTTGAAACACCTGATCTTAGGTTTTATTTATTTATATATATACATACATACATACCCATAATTTTATGAAGAATCATCAATGCAAGTAATAAAATATTTATCATTTCCCACCGATTCAATGTCGATTAGACCAGAACTATCAAAATATACCAAATCGAGTATATTCAACTTTCTTTTAAACGATGTCGACGATGTCTGAAATGAGACTCTATATTGTTTACCAAATACATGATAGTCACAAGGTTTTATCCTTGTAAATTTGGAAAAGGAGATGAGTGGTTTTTTGGCAAAAATTTACAATCCTTTCTCGCTAAAAATGACCCATCCTTCTATGCAACATTTATACATATCTTCTTTAGCCGCATTTGATTCACCTTGACATCTTTTTGCATTTGTCTTGTACAACGTCCTGCGAGGAACTCCTTTTGTAATCACCAATGCCCCTTTGGTAAGTCTCCATTTTTTATTCACAAAGTAGTTCACGTATTCATCTCGATCTAAAACAAATTTTGAGATCAAGTTCATCCACAAATCAGGTACATGGCACGACATGTCTTTCAGAATCAATGTCCATCCAACATTAGTCTTTATGAAAATATCTTCAATTCCTACCATCTTTGAGTATTTGTTACCTATTTTCACATTGCCAAAATTACTTGCTATATATCTACAAAAAAAGATCTCTTATCAGTGCGACATGGTAAGATATTGATGTGTCAACAACCCATTCTAACTTTGCACATGCTAAGTGCATGCATTATTCCTCGTTTTAGAGAATAACATTGTCATTATTTTGAACCATGGCAGTTGTGTTGTCATCGTTCTTCCAGCCACTGCTTTCTCCTTTACCCCTTTTTAGACTTGGACAATCTCTTTTGAAGTGACTTGGTTGATTGCAGGTGTAGCAAATTCTGGCCTTTGATTTGGAAATAGATTTTTAAATTTCCAAAAAGCTCAGGATCTACCATAGTTGCTCGAATTCCTTTGGTAAGTCGAGCCTCTACTTTCTGTGATGAGAGATTCTCCAAGATTTTTAGGACTCTACGGACGACGTGCCCTTGGCACAGGCTCACCAAGGAATTATGTAGCAGTCCGCCTAGACGCTTCCATCCACTAAGACCACTGCTCCTCGACACTTGGGGCCAGTGACTCGCAACAAACAAAGGACCTTTGACTTCGTGGGTGCATCTTCAAGCTGGAAACGTGTGTGCCTTGGTAAGTCTCCCACACCCCCCTTTCTCCTATCAGAATCCCTTCCTCTCCCGAGGGGACGCCTGCACCTGGTTCTCCAACTTGCACCCCCGCTCCCCCTAGGGTTAATAAACATGTAGAAAAATTTCTAGTCATGGGGAAACATCACTATTTTGGGTCTAAGGCTGTTCTGCGTAGGAGGGTGATTCACCTAGAGGTGTGCACATACCCCTAGTTAAGAAACTATGCACGAAACTAGCCTCTCAAGGTTGGGTACACCCGTTCTTGGATGCCTAAGTCCATGGTTTTTTAGCTTGAAGTGGTCGAGTTCTTGGAGAATTTGTCTGTATTGGAGGGTAGTGTTTCCACTTCTCGAGTTCATGGGGTTGAAATTGTGTTCGACAAGGTTAGGTTGGGGGAAATATTGCGAGTTTCATCTGTGGGTTTGGTTGAATGCGTTTGGAAGGATGATCTTGGTTGTGTGTTAACCTCCAAATTCACTAACTGTAGGGTTATTGATACATCGAGGAAAGTGTTGAAGGGGGAAATGCCTCCTTTTCTTAAGTTATTTTTTTAGGTTGTCCACAAGGGTATTTTTCCAAGGGATGAGCGTCGCCAATGAGGCGACCTTTCGAGACATGGGGACTGCACATGCCATAGATCTGCAGGAGCCAGTTGAAGGAGCAAGTTGACTGGCCCTCCTTAATCATCTGCCATATGGCGCGGGTTATTGATCCTGCACCTGGTCCCCACTAGTTGGCGGCATTTGGGAACCTATTTACCTATATCTTCAAAGCATACCAGGTTCCTTGGAGCGGGGCAGGGCTTTAATAAAGAAGGACATGATTGATCGCAATACTACCCTGGAATGTTACTGCCTCCCTTCCCCTGCTGCTACTACTGCACATGTTTCACCTAAGGTTGTCGGGACTATGTGCCAAATGATGCTGGATCTTCAGGCGGCCAAGACAGAACAAGCTCGTCTCCAAGCTCAAGTGGATGGGCTTAAGGATCAGCTGGGCGATTCACAGGCAGAGGTGCTTCGTATTAAGGACCAGCTCCTTCAATAGCAACTGGACCATAATGCATGGAGGGTGTGCTTCTCAAGCTGCTAAGATCTGGCCCTTCCTCCTCATCCCCTAACCTTTAGTGCTCCCTTGTCCTATTTTTTGTTGGCTCTATATAATCCTCACTTTTTTCCGCTCCTAGAAACATCTTTTATTATGGTTGTATATATTTTTGCCATGGTTGACATGTGCAAGCTTGGTGTATGACTGGTTTTTGAATACTGATTGTCTAGGTGTCTCCTTAACACTTGCATTGCTTATGCCTATGGATGGTTAATATCAGTAGTTCTAACGTGTTATGCAGGAATGTCACACACACAGGTTTGCCATCATCAAAAGAGGGGAATTTGTTAGGACCTGTGCAGGTATAACTTTGTTGTTTTGATAATGACAAACTACAAAAAGGTTCAGATGGATGTACCAGGAATTATGGAGTGGAATCCCACTAGGAGAGGGAATGCCAAATAAGGAAGTATAATCAAGAAAGGACTCGGAAAGGGAGCAGCATTGAAATAGGACTTCTACGAGGAAAATAATATGTGCCTACTCATAGAAAGAGTCCTAGAATGGAATGGCTCTAGGGTTAACTATATAAACAATCTTTAACCCTAGTAGTCACAGCTTTTGCAATCCAAAAACTGAGAATTCTTCATGCAAGAGCACGGGCACAAGAGTAATCGAGCAAGACCTAGAGTTAGGTTTTTCTTGATTGTTCAAACTGTTGCAATCTTCTTAGAATCATCGTTTAGGGATAATAAATATAAGAGATTGTTTTCTTTGAGAGAATAATGTTAGAGAGTGGGTTTGGCTCTCAATCGTAGTGAGTTTGGACAGATTAGATTGGTGAATTAAGAGTTGAGAGTTTGTAAGTTGACATTGCTCAAGTTTTGAAGTAATAAAGTTGTTGAAATCCTACTAGTGTAGGTAGTGGTTGTTTCTCCCTTGAGCAAAGAATTTTTCCACTATAAGTTGTGTCTGCCTTGATATTACGTTCTTACTTATAACTGGTACTACTATTTAACCAGGTTCACCTAGTAGGTTGGCGGTAGCAGTCTTTTCACCAATGGGCTGTCATTGGGACCAATGTCCTTTAGGAACCATACAAATCCTGTCTTAGGAAAAGAATATCCATCTAAAAAGTCCACCTGCAGTTGCGTTCATCATCCAAAAGATGTACCCCCAACTAAGACTGCAACAAGCACAACTTTTAGATGTCTCAAGAAATCATTATTTTTGACGAAACTACAAGAAAAATCTGCAATGTTACTCCATGTTTACTTTGTTTTTATGTTTAATGGACGTTGCTTCATTTTGGCAACATACTTATGCATGTAGGCATGAAATGAGGAAGAAAGAAATGAAAAGATAAAAGACTAAACAATGGCTAAGACCATTTGGACTACATAATAATTTTACCAATCAACCTTAATAAAATTCAAACTTAAATTCACCTGTTCAAGAAAAAAGGAGTCAAGCCAATTGCAAGTATCAAATCCCATTCTTAAACGGAAGTCTAATAAATTTCTATTCAATGTTACTGCTGGAATAGATCACATAAGTTGCAGAAATTGAACCCAATAATCACAAAACATTTGATGCCAGCCAAGTCTGGTGAATAGCACTCTTCAAACATTCCATTGCACAATCCATGGAGAACTAACGCCATAGACCAAAATGACCTTTACGACTAATATAAACATAGTAAAGTTTCATACGTGCACTGAAAGTACTGCTCCCATCAAAATTCCTGGAGGAGGAAGCACAAACGCTGTAATCCATCAGGCTATGAAGCAGATCTTTCAGTAATCCCAAACCTGTAATTGGATGCCAGGGGCTAAACTAGTCGACGTAGGTAACGACTTTTCCCACCCTCCAGTTTCTTGCCTTCACTTTGTTTGCGCAAGCATGTGTCATTAATGTCAGCAGCAATAGCATCATTAATATTGACCAACTTATTGGATGATCTATTCTGTAAGCTCAGTTGTCGGGGGATGAAAACATTGAAGTAATAGTTGGCAATGGTTTTACTCGTCTTTTGCGGTAATGACTTCAATGCGCGCTTCAGAAACTTCTCTCCAAATAGCTGTTTCCTTTTGACCAGTGACTCAAAGGTCGCTTCTTCCTTCGATGACCATGCCTTAGAAGCTTGCTCCCCCATTTCATCAAATTTCCAACCGACAAAAGCAGGACCAAGGTCACATTGAAGAATTAGCCTTTCATCAGAAACATGGCGTTTAACGCAGGCAGCAGTTCCTGGAGAACGACAAGAGCAAGAGTGAGGCCTGCCTTTTCCAATTACTCTAGAAGACAGTTTCATATTTCCAATCTCAATAGGCCAAACTTTGGTGCCTAGCCATCTTGAATTTTCAGAGTTACTGGCTTCATAATTAGAGTTATCCTGCTCTGCTGGGACAGTCCAATCTGGAACATCAGCTTGGAAACGAGGACCTACTGGAATAACAAATCTCTGAAGGTGGTCACCAATGAAGTTCTGCAACCTGGAGGATTGTCGAGGTGGTTGTCGAGGTCTGCTTCTTGATCCTTTCACAGAGGAGAAGCTTGAATTATGAACCGCATCATCCAAAGTTTCTAAGGAGACGACGGATGGATTCCAATTATCACGACTCAACAGGTCTGAACCATTTACAGACTCATCAGAATCAACTAAGGAAGAGAGAACTTTAGGACCAAGATCTGTTGCATCATTGTGGAGGGAGGATTCTGAAGATAACTGCTCTTGAGTATTGTCCGCAAATGTTAGTGAACTACATGCACTCTGCGAACTCAAGAGAACCTTTTGATCAGAACCTTTTGTGGAATTCGCTGAATCAAGCAAGCATGAAATACTGGAGGCATGAGAAACATGCCTTCTCCTTAGTTTTGATGCACTTTTCTTGTTAGATTTCTTCGCTGGAAGTCCAGGAGATCTTAACTGATCTTTGACAAATTGTTGAAGTTTTCTTTTCCTCTGTCAAAAGAATCAGGAGAATATATTACTGATTAGTATGACAGAAGTACAGCAAAAAGGGGGGAAAAGAATTTGATGCTGTTCCAGAAACATAATTTTCCAGCTAAATCGATGTCCTGAAGACAAATTTCCAGAACTAATTTTCAAACTTAAAAGAAGTCACGACAGCTATAAGAACATGGATATATAATTTCACTCAGGATTTGATACATTACAACAGTAACATATCCAATGTAATCCCACAAAGTGAGGTCTGGGGAGGGTAGAGTACATGCAGACCTTACCACAACCTTAGCGGTAGAGAAGTATTTCCGATGGACCCTTAGCTCAAGAAAAAACAATCCAAAGTATAGAGAAAGACATACAACAGCAACAATACCTAGTGACTCCCACAAAGTAGGGTCTAGGGAGGGTAGAGGTATGCAAACTTTAACACTGCCTCATGGATTATAGAGAAAGACATAACAGAAATGAGAACAGTCATAACAAAATATTATAGACAACCTAACAAATCATTCTAAACAATAATTATGACAAGATACGACAATCAAAGTGTAAAAAGAAAAACAAATAATAACTAAACTCAATGGAAAAAGAAACTACAAGAGTAATACAACTAATAGTAAAGAGGAATAACCGAGACAATGCTCAACCAACCAACCTCCTACCAGAATATGTGTCCATCATAACCTCCTATCTAAGGTCATATTACCAGTAGGCTGAAGTATAGTGTCATGTCATGTCATGTCTAATCACCTCTCTCCAATGCATACCTCTATTGCTCTTGTTATCCATAGTCAACCTCTCACACCTCCGCACTGGGGCGTCCGCGCATTTCCTTTTCACACGCCCAAACCATCTCGGCTTCGATTATCACATCTTGTTCTCGATCGGGGCTACTCCTGACTTGTCCTGAATATCTTCATTTCTAATCTTGTCTCTCCTAGTATACCCAGACATCCATCTCAGCATCCTCATGAGTTGATACATTAGAAACACGAAATGGAATGATCTTGATGATTAGCGGTACCACAAAGATGTGCACGAGGAAATGGCAAAAGGAGGTAGAACCTTCCAGTATGCTCTAATTCCTATTTGTGTTCAAGTATGCAATCGAGCCCTCTTTGCCATTTTGTTTGATCGCTGGTTGACGACTTACAAAATTTCAAGATTCTTGATAATGGGTCCTAAACTTCAAAAATGATTTTAGTTTAAACCTCAGAATTGACGAAACTATGCCTCTGGGGGAAAGGAAGGTGCATGTGAATTTGCATACAATTAGATCAAAGTTCATCATCCATCTACAATTCGTTCATTTTACAAGGGAATTGATACGAAATCCACAGTAAACGATTCATTAAATGCCTCTCCATGAAGCTGAGTACAGGTTTAAATTAGACTACTCATGGCAAAGAGGATTAGTATTAGCCTCAAACATCGGTTTTGACAAATTTATCAAACCTACGGTTGCCTATGTTGCACGGACTCTTCGTTTTTGCCACCGAACCCGTCTCGACACGGTACCGATGCAAATGCAGGGTGCGTCTCAAATTCGGCCATTTCCATTCGGATACTTTGACCAGAGTCAAGAACTCAAACGGTAGCATTTTTGGAGGTTCTAGGGTTTTGGTGTTCCTGTTCCTTCATCTTTTAGAGGAGAAAAGAGAAGAGAGGCAAGAGGAGAGGAGAGAAGAGGGGTTGCAGCTCTTAACATTCTTGGAGGAGAAAAGGGAAGAGAGAACAGAGACGAGAGACCAGAGGAGAGGGTTGCGGCTCTTAAGAGAAGGAATAAGATGAAAGAATATAAAATTAGGGTTTGTAGAAAATGTCTTGTTTACTCTTTATGGGCTGCATGTTGCAATTTAAATTATTTCAATATTTGGGCCCAAACTTATAAGAGTTACTTCATTTTGTTTTTCTTTTTGAGTAGAATTCCTTACACACCCTACAAATTATATTTATATATCTACTATATTCAACAATATTTTGTTTTATAAAATACCTTTCTATATAATAAATGTATATAATGAATATTTATTCTATAAATATACCAAAAACATAATAATAAATTAGCATTGCAAAAACTTATTTTCAGAGCATAAACAAATGTAATATTCTAGATATAAAAAGTTTATATATATATATATATATATATATATATATAATAAACAATATTTTACAGAATATCTTTATAACTCTATTTTTATAATGTTGAATTTTTTTGCCGATTCCCCGCACCCATATCCACTCTCGGATTTGCACCCACGAATCTTAAAATTTAGAATTTGCCGAATCCGACTCTCATATTTGCACCCGTCTCAGATACCCGCACCCGAGTCCGAGCAGCTCAGAAGGATGCAGATGTGCATCTATCTATACACAGGCACAAACTGTCATCACTGAAGGCTGAAGGCATGCTGGCAGCTTTTAGTGGTTGAATACAAAATGTATGAGCATCTAGGTATTTGTATTTTAGCTTGTCTTTGCCTTCCAATCCTTCACATCCAACAAAAGGTGATAAGATCTATGATAACTATCGAGAAATTCCTTCGCCTTCCTTGTAGCAGGGAATAGAAGGAATTAATCAATGAAAAATGTACGCTTCATGGTTGTACAATGACCTACATAATTTGGACAGGAAATTGTTGGGAAATAATCATCCCAGCCAGGAATCTGTAGCTATCTTTTTTGGTGTGTTTATAATGAGAAGTTTAAGATCCTCTCTTATAAGGAAAGTTACCAATTTGCCAAATCAAGATATGGCAATTCAATTTGCAAATCAAGATTTGCAAACCATTACTGGTCCAACCAACCAACTTCTTTTTTTGTTACTATTTATTTAATTGGGTCCCACAAATCTCCCCCCTTAAAAGTTCTAATTTTTCTTTTCATTCCAAACTTGATCTCTTCCTCCGTGGCTTGTCTCCACCTTTTGTTTCTAACAATTTCATCAAAATTTATTAGTTTACTATTAGCAAAGAGACAATAGAAAAAAATCAAAGTTAGTAATTTACTGTGTATCATCATAGAGCTCTTGGATGCTCATAATCCTCTATGTCTTTCACGTGAAGTCTCTTGAGAAGAATAAGATGCAACATTTGCCGGAGAAGGAGGTGGTCTTGCGCCCTATGGAAATGCCAGTCTCCTGTTCTTCATCATATCCAATGTAGGGAAGAAAATTATATGTTCTTTCTTCTCAAGCCTCCCAATTCCATCCGCTTCTTCATCAATCACGACTCACCACCACCTTGTTGTTGTTAGGCTTGCATAACTTGTAGCCTTTTGAACTCAGGTCATAACCAACAAATACATACTTGACACTTGATCGGTAAGTTTAGCTCTCCCCTATTGTGGCACATGAGCATAGGTTGTCGCTGATGCTTCTTGCTCTTCCTCGAGTGCCACAACCCCTTCCTCTTTAGCTTTTTTAACCTCCACAATATTTGAAGGATACTGTGTTTTAAGAAGTCACTCAAGTGACTTTTTTTAAACTGATATGCCGGCAACCTTCAAAAGAGAAACAGGAAGAGGAGGGAAACTAGTTCCCTACTTACCGTAACACTAACAGATTTATTAGTTCTAATCCACCTATGTTTGACTTCTTACAGCAAAAATAGAAAGATACAATACAATTCCATTTAACTGTGAATGGAACTGGACCTATCTTCAAAGTTTCTACTATTTCCCTCTTTCCATACAGACTACCAAATGCAATGTAAGATGATTCTCCACCATCTCTTTTGGCTCTTGCTTCCTCCTTGTCTGATCCAACAGCTTAGCCTTAGTAGGTCCACAGTATGCTCAAGTATAGTCCATTTCATTTCCTGAGTGTCAGAAAAAGAGCCCATAATTGCATAGTGAATCTGCAATATAGAAAGAGTGGACTGTTTGTTTCATTTGTTTCACCATAGAGCTGACATCTGGAGTCTATAATCTTCCCCTTTTTTCTCTAAAACCTCACGTGTCAGACATACCTTTCTTGCTACCAAGTAAAATATTTAACTTTAGTTGGTGCTATGTTTTTTCCAATTGTTCCACAAAAAAATTGTTGTCTTCTATTTAGAAGTGCATTCTGTTTCATAGGCTCTCTTAACAAAGAAATATCCATCCTTCTTGTGTTTCCATCTAATAGAATCTGGATTTGGGGTAGTGCCTGTGAAATCCTCAAGTCAAAGAAGCAAATTGACCACCCTATCCACTTCCCAATTATTAAATAATCTCCTAAAAAATAGATCCCATCCTTGATCAGTCTAACACTCTTTGAATGTTGCCTCAAGGTTGTTGCATACGCTAATCAAGTCAGGAAATGCATTCTCCAAAGTGTCTGGTCATTCCAACCATCACCCCAAAACTTTGTGTTTTTTCCCATCTCCCACTTCCATAATCATGTTTCCTTCTAGCTTTGGGCCAAAGATCCCTGATTGTTCTGCATGCCCCCCACCCATGGGGCATAGAGCTATTGTTGCTGCATGATAGGTTACTCTCACCATATTTACTCTTGATGAACTCCTTCAATAAAGCTTACTCTTCTTCACAGTCTCTCCACAACCATTTCATCAAAAGACTATTAAATCTGTCTCCTTAGATTTTTGATGCCCAAACCTCCCAAGTGCCTATTTTTCATTACTACCTCTCATTTAACCAGATTGTATCCTTTATTCTCCTAGCAACCACACCAAAGAAAATTCCTTCTAATTTTGTCCAGCTTCTTCCCAACACTCTGAGGTATAGGAAAAAGAAACATTACATAACTGGGGAGTATAAAACTGAATTGATGAGGGTGAGTCTTCCTCCTCGTGATAGGTATCTTCTTTTCTCCTTTTGTTCTTTTCTTCCTGAGCTTGTAAAGAAGCTTCCAATCGCTTCACCATTGTAGAATCTAAATCTTTACTCATTAATAGCACACATAATCAAATTTAGGTGTTAAGAGGGAAAGATCTTCTCTACAACAAGCACAACGTTTACTTTCTCCCAGTATCTTCTTAATTGATTCACAACCAAAATCACTCTTCAATATAAATCCAAAACAGATTTCGATTCTTTTATTTTTAAAACTTCAAAATCAACCCTTAGAGTTTGAAGTTTTACCTTATTCACATATCAACTCCTTAGAGAGAATATTCTAAATCTCCCAAGCTTTCTTTGAGGTTGTAACATCGGACAACTTCTCAAACATGCCATCATCCGAGCATTGATGGATGAGAGTCATGGATTGTTGATCCTTCTTTCTTCTCTTTGTCCAAACATCTTTTTCACTTTGAGACAGAGTTTCCTCATTAGTGGATCTTGTATACCTGCTTGTTTACAATTTTCGACACTTCTTGAGAGCCAAGAATGATGTTCATTCGTAGACACCATTTCTCATAATTTTCTTTGTGAGATTTGGATACAAGATAATGGAATATTATTTGTTATGGCTTTGATATCCACGTTGTTGGGAAATAATAATCTCACCCAGGAATAACATTCATGTTAAATAACAAGAATAAGAGAATAACATGGACACAATCTTTTTAAGTAGATAAAATAATACACTCGAGAGAAGAAATACGATACCACTACAGTGAGAAATATTATAACTATGTAGTCTTGAAAGACTACACCACATGCAATGCAAACAACTCTCTTTATTTGGTACCTTACTATAACACTATAGGGATAGAAACCTACCAGACCAGAGAGAGGTGATTCTCTAACAAAGGAAAGAAAGGAATGACTATTTAACAGACAGGCTTGCTAACCATCGGCCATAGTGACTAGTGACGAGAGAAGTTGCTTAGGGACCTAGGGAGCTAGTGCCCGAAGCGGAGTCAATTCATATTAAAAATCACTCTATTATTCTTCCCCAAACTACTTCCTACCGCTGTCTATGAACTGCTCTCCACTCTCTTGTATTTGGTAAATCAATTTGCAAATAAAGATTTTGTAAATAGTTACAAGTCAGACCAATCAACTTCTTTTTTTATGATTTATTTTATTATGCCCCACAGAAATGATGAAATGTCAAAATAGCATATCAATCTCTACTTTTGATCATTTATGCCGAGTGGGATAGGAGAAAATGTATCTGTTTTACATTCTACAGAAAACAGTCAGATGGTTCTGAACTCATAGTACTAGATAGTCCCAGAAGGACTTCCATTAATAGGGCTAGCTAACCCTCCAATCAGTATAACAACCACTACACCTCAATCCCAAACATGTTGGAGTTTCCCTACAGACAAATCAGTATGTAGCCACAAATAACACTCTCTATCTTGAAAGGAACAAAGGTTAAATAAGAGTTACACAGATGACACAAGCAATGATATGTGCAGATAAACAGAGTCGAAACACAAAGTAAGTATGTCAAAGGGATACACATGTATGTAGTATATGCTTGTTTATGTGCAGATAAACAGAGTCGAAACACAAAGTAAGTATGCCAAAGGGATTCACATGTATGTAGCATATGCTTGTTTCTTTAGCTTAAAATTATATTTTGTCCATCCAGTTTCATGCAACACAACTTAACTAGACTCCAAGTTTGAGGGTTTGTTTGTTGACTCTGAAATCAGGACGAGATCTAATCTGAATCTACACGAAAAATCTACTTCCAAAATGATCTATTATCTATTATAATCCACCTAGTATTTGATCTCAATTAGGTAACTTCTCAGCGTTAATCACAAATTTACTTCATTTAGCAAAATAATTGAACTATATTATTATCTTTTGATTATATATAACAAATTGCACTTAAACAGAAGTCATTGACTGAAGTAATTTCCATATACTTCAGCTACAGTCATACAAATTGATGTGTTGTGTTTTAAACTATTTCTCTTCATTACTCCAATACAATTCATTGATGTTTAGCTTAGTCTCCTTATTTTGAAAGGTGGAAAGAGATACAAATCTGCA
This sequence comes from Solanum rostratum, assembly GCA_029948455.1. NCBI lineage: Eukaryota > Viridiplantae > Streptophyta > Magnoliopsida > Solanales > Solanaceae > Solanum > Solanum rostratum. Next base: position 65,290,542 of record CM057048.1, read on the forward strand.
AGACTATAAACAACTAATGAGGACAAATAAACAGCCATTATAGAGGTAATATATTTATAGAAACATCATAAAAGAGCAAGCATACCCATGAAATGCCATTATCAGAAATAGTCATGGCATCTCGCACTCTCAGCATCTGATTCCATAATGGTGGATCTTTCTGACGTAATGCAGAATTACAAGGATACAGAGCAAGTCTTTTCAGCTTAGCTAACATTTCTGCGTCAGAGTACCTCCCAAATACCAACTTGCCTCGTTCGTCATCAACAGTTCCTGCCTTCTTCACACCCTCCAATGCAGCCATCTTTCAGCTTACACCACCTTCAGTTTTCCCAATTTCAGCCATGAAATTGAATGTGTGCATTAGTAAAAACTCAGGGCATATTCGATTTCGAATTTCACAACGGATAGATCTAGGTTATCAACAACTGCAGTTGCTAACTTTAAGCAGAATTAAGCAGATAGATAGACTTAAATTCAGTTAGATGAATTATTAGATGATTTTTTTTAAAGATTAAATGGCTAGAAGTTATCTGTACATGATCAAAATTGACATTCGCCGGAGATGAAATTCCACCGGAAAAGGGATAAATCTTAACCCTAGCCCTAACCCTAACCCTAATCGTAACATTAATAGCAGAGGTGCTCATTGATGAAGTTTATTTTTTGTTCATATAGATATGAAAAGACTAGCAAATATGTATGTGTACCTTTTGGCTGCTTGCTCTGTTGCCTTGACAAATCCCCTCCTCTTTTTCTTCTTTTTTGTTTTTTTTCTTTATTTTAGGTTTTTGTTTTTGAAGAGAATTGTAACTCTTCCTTTTTTTTATTTTGTGGAATGAGGAGTGAGATTTGGGGTGAGGGGAAAGGGTCTTAAATAGAGGTTTGATTGAATTTGGGCTGTTTGAAGTAAGTCGTTATATTGGGTTATAATCCAATGCTTCAAAGTTTGATGGGTTAAAGACATATTAGGTAAACTTGGGCCTTTATCCAACCAAAAAAAAATTACTCCCTCTGTTCATTTTATGTGGCACTCTATTCTGTTCACCTTACTCTGATCGGAAATAGTTTAACCTTAAAATTCTCCTTTTATCCTAAATGAAATGATTTTCAGCCATATAAATATCTCAAATTATTTTAGCCACAAGTTTCAAAAGTCTTCTCTTTTTTTTTCTAAATACCGTGTCAAGTCAAAGAATGTCACATAAAATGTAACGGGAGGAGTATGAGATATTCTATTTGATCATCTTCATTTGATTTGTTTCACTTTTTAAGAAAAGATTAATTAGTATTCAGTATTCAAGTAACTTTAGATAAATTATTTCCTCTTCTTAGTTGTTGTATAATAGTATCTTTTCAATTTATAGTAGCTGAAGTATAATATTTTGAAGTAATGATTTTAAACTTCGAATATGAAAAGTGAGTTCATATCAAATGGATGTTGTGAAAGAAAAAAAAAACTTGAAATGTTAGCAAGTCTCCATTGTTGCAAAATGGATTTGTTAGGATTGGGTTGATTGAATTTGAGTGGATCGAAATAAGTTGTGTTAGTATTGGGTCATGATACAACACATAGAAAATTTGATGAAATAAGACAAATTTGGTCAATTTAGGCCTTTATCACATAATCTTAAGTGAATTTATAGAATTTCCTATTTTGTCATCCCCATTTAATTTATATCCATTTTTGGAAAAAACTTAACCTCTACATTGAGAAAATGCTTATTTACATCATCTATTAAAACTTGACTCATTTATATCACTGCTATTTGTATAAAGGTTCATCTATACTATTATTTTAATTTCAATTTTGTAAAATCACCCAAATAATTTTTAGCACTTTTTAATTGGAGTTTTCGATCAAATGTACTCCATGTACTCCTTCTTCAAGAATACCTAGAACACATGAAGTACACCAACAAGTCCAAATTTTTAACTTTTTCAATTCTTCATGAAATCAACTCAAATTTTAATTGTCACGCCCCGGGAGGGTACCCTTGGCGTGGCCGACACCTAGAGACTTTTGCTAGTCCCCATGCGAACCACTTAGTCTCATCACATTCATTCAATCATATAACTCTACTGAATAACGGAATTTAAAATACGTGAATGGTACACCTCATCAAAGGTCTCATAATATATAGATAATAATAAGGCTAGTAGAAAGAAACTAGCTTATGAACGTTCAACTATCTTCTATGAAGCCTCTATCACTAATCATGTGGTGCCAATGATAGACCCATGGCTACCCAAATCAAAATAAAGAATAGTCCAAAATCTAACTCTAAAGCAAGATGAAATAATCATAGTGGATCCACCGGAGAAGGGGAGGCTTACCGAATCAGCTGCAACTCTTAGATCTTCAACGGAGTACCTATTGACGATCTCTAGTACCTGCCTCTGCATCATAAAACTATGCAGTCCAAAAAAGACATCAGTATTTGGAATGTACTGGTATGTAAAATAGCTGAGTGAAACAGAAATAGGTAGAATAATATGGAAACAACATCAACTCAAAGTAATCATCAAATAACATCAAATCGTCAAATGTCTATCTATGCAAGAATAAAGAGTAGACAAGTGATCCGTCAACAACTCAAGCTCATCAATCATCTCAGACTCATTTCAAAGGAGCTCACCTCCTCTCATCTCATCTCAACTCAGAGTACTCAAGGTAGGAAATTTATGGGAGTTTCTCTTATTCGACAACAATCACTTATGAGCCAGTGAAGGTACAACAATCTCGCTGATGTTGTTACAGCCATTTGAAACTTTCCAGGTAGGGAACGAATCGAAACCATATTAGCTCACCCAATATGAAGTCAGTCATCAACAAGTCTGCTATTGTTACAGGGACTTCTAATCAAGAGGGAACCACAGTATATGTGATGGTTCTAAGCCTCACCTACGTTTGGCGACGTAGTTTGATGAGTTCAAGCTGGACTAAATCTCACTCTTTCGATGCTCGATACTCCTCCCATGACTCAATGCTCATAAAACTTCCATCTCAACCAATCTCATAAGGACTCGAACCCCATCATCGATCGATATCTGATAGGGACTCGAACTCCATCTTCATTCAACTCATAGGGACTCTAACCTTTCATCAATCAATTCATAGGGACTCTAACCCTTTCAGCAATCAAGCTCATAGGGACTCTAATCCTTTCATCAACCAATCTCATCAATGACTCAAGATTTAGAACAATCATTAGGAACAATTGAATAGATACATCGGTGGAGTTCATTTATAGAGACTTCTAAGACAAATCAATTTTTACCAACTCATCATCATCATCCTCTCATCACAATCAACAATCTCAATTCAACGGTCTAGACTCAATTCTCAAGTTCATTATGCATGCTTTTCAAATAGTCATGTAGGGTTATGCAAATTCTCATGAAAATGTTTAATTCAAGAAAAACAAATTTATAATGATCATCAACATAGAAAAACATATGAATTCAAATAGAATTTTAAGAAAACCATCAAGGATTCATGCATGGAGACTCTTATGGCACATGAGAGAAAATTTTCATGCTTTTAGTTTAGCCTTACATGCCTGGGATGCAGCTATCAATCAGTCACGTCAAAAATTTCTTCTCAAATCTCTCAAACTCAAGCTTTTCTCCTCTTTCCTCAAGCCCTAACTTTGTTAGATTATGGAATAGGACTAGAATGGGGGGAGGGGGTTTAGATCCTTTTATGTCAAAACAACCTTATTTGGTCGTGTATAGAGTTTAAAAGGGGCTGGGAATTAACCGGAATGCCCCTCTCAATAATTAGAAATTTTCAACTCGAAAAAGACCTAGTCCACGACACGGACTGGTCGCGCACTGTGTTTTTTCAGAAGGAATTTCTGAACGAGTTTTCTTAACCCCGTCAAAAAAATTTTAAAAAAATATAAGTGCTAGTTGTCGTGCACCAGCACTGTTTTACGCTTCGGATCAAAAAATTATCTTATGATCGAGTCGCTCTAAAAATCAATCGAGACCATATTCCCACTCAATTTTTCATGTTGATCACAAACCCGGCCTCAGATTTGCCATACGAGCATTTGAAGATGCGTTATGCGCATACTCTCTCCCTAGGGGTATTTTGGTAATTTTATCGGGTGTTACATCATCTCCCCTTTGGGATCATTCATCCTCGAATGATAAGTATAGGTGGAATCAAGGCACGAATAAACATAAAACTCATCTCAACACTCAACTCAATCAATCAAACTCTCAACTTTTCCTCGACCTCAATCAATACTACTCAAACTTACAAATAGAAAGTCACATCAAGAATAGATATATCAATTTAGAGAAGGGTGAGAAATTTACCTCCAACACTCTCATCATTTGGCACGAATAGGTGCGAATATTTGGCTTTCATCTCTTCCTCAGCTTCCCATGTGGCTTTCTCAACGAATTGATTTTTCCACAAGACTTTGAGGCTATCTCTTTGTTCCTCAACTTACGAATCTGACGATCAAGGATTTGAACCGGAACCTCTTCATAAGATAGGCTATCTTTCACTCCAATGCTATCAACATGGATCACCAAGGCAGGGTCTCCCAAGCATTTCTTCAACATTGACACATGGAATACAGGATGGACTCCATCTAACGTGGAAGACAACTCTAACTCATAAGCAACCTTCCCAATCCTCTTTACAATCTGATATGATACAATATAGCGTGGACTTAACTTCCACTTCTTCCCAAATCTTAGGACACCCTTCATAGGTGACACTTTCAAATACACTCAATCATCTACCTCGAACTCCAAGTCTCTTCTCCTCACGTCGATATAAGATTTTTGGCGACTCTAGGTAGTATTTAACCTCTCTCTAATGACCTTGACCTTCTCCATCGATAGGTGGATAAGATCAGGCCCAATCAACTCTGCTTCTCTAACCTTAAACCACCCAATTGGTGATCTACATCTCCTTCCATACAAGGCTTCGTAGGGAGCCATTTGAATGCTTACATGATAACTATTGTTATATGCAAATTCAATCAAGGGTAGGTGATCATCCCAATTCCCCTTGAATTCAAGAAAACAAGCTCTCAACATATCCTCTAGTGTTTGGATCGTGCGTTTTGCCTGACCATCTATCTGAGGATGAAAGGTTGTGCTCAGGTTCACCTTAGCACCTAGTCCTTTTTGGAATGGTCTTCAAAATTGGGAGGTAAATTGAGCTCCTCTGTCCGAGATGATGACAAGGGAACCCCATGCAACCTCCCAATCTCCTGGATGTACAACTTGGCATACTCCTCCGCAGTGTTTGTTATCATAACTGCCAAGAAGTGAGCCGATTTAGTCATCCTATCCATAATCACCCATATCGAATCATGCTGCTTTCGAGACCTTTGTAGACTAGTAATAAAGTCCATATTAATTATCTGCCACTTCCATTCCAGAATCTCAAAGTTCTGAGCCAATCCACATGACCTTTGATGTTCAACCTTCACTTGTTGGCAATTTGCGCATTGAAACGAACTCAGCAATATCCCTCTTCATTCCACTCCACCAATAGACTTCTCTCAAGTTGTGGTACATCTTGGTAGATCCACGATGAATGGAATATCTAGTGCTATGGGCTTCTGCCATGATTGTCTCGAATGCCATCAACATCTGGAACACACAATCTACTCTGGTATCTCAACATTCCATCTCCCCTTTGGAGAAGACCATCACTTTCTGTTTGTGGACAACCTCCTTCAATTGGAGTATGACAGGATCTAGGTCTTTCTTTTCCTTCACCTCTGCCACTAAGGATGAAGCAGACCCATTCTGAACATTAACTTCTCCCTTATTATTCTCCTCAAGTTGGACTCCCAATCGAGCCAATCGATGCACTTCCTTGGCTAATTCCTTCTTTTCTTCCTCCACATGAGCTGTGCTACCCATTGACAACCTGCTAAGAGCGTCAGCAACAACGTTAGCTTTACTTGGGTGGTAATGAATGCTCATGTCAAAATCCTTGAGCAACTCCAACCATCTCCTCTTTCGCAGGTTGAGCTCTTTCTGACTGAAGACATATTGCAAGCTCTTGTGGTCAGTGAACACATCCACATGCACTCTATACAAATAGTGGCGCCAGATTTTAAGTGCAAACACCACTGTTGCCAACTCAATATCATGGATTGGATAGTTCCTCTCATGAACCTTGAGTTGCCTGGAAGCATAGGTTATTACCCTCCTTCTCTGCATCAGTACACATCCCAATCCAACCCCTGAAGCGTCACAGTAAATTACAAAATCCTCCATCCCATCGGGTAAGGTTAGGACTAGTGCAGTAGTCAACCTCGTCTTTAACCCTTGGAAACTCTTCTCACATAACTCAGACCACTGAAACTTGACCTTTTTCTGAGTCAATTTAGTCAACAGTGCGGATAGGGAAGAAAATCCTTCAACAAATCTGCAGTAGTAGCATGCCAACACCAAGAAACTTTTTATGTCAGTCAGAGTGGTCGGTCGGGGCCAGTTCTTAACCGCTTCAATATTTTGGGCATCTACTCAAATACCCTTACTGAAAACAACATGGCCTAGGAAGGTCGTTGACTTAAGCCAGAACTCACTCTTGGAGAATTTTGCATACAACTCATAGTCCTAAAGAGTTTGGAGGACAACTCTGAGATGATTAACAAGCTCCTCCTCACTTCTCGAATACACCAAAATGTCGTCGATGAAAACAATCACAAACATTTTAAGATATTGTCTGAATACTTTATTCATCAAGTCCATAAAGGTTGCTAGTGCACTCGTCAACCCAAAGGACATGACCAAGAACTCAAAATGGTTGTATCTAGTCCTAAAGGCTGTCTTTGGAATGTCACATTCCCTCACCTTCAACTGGTGGTAGCCAGATCTAACGTCTATCTTGGAGAAACAAGAGGCGCCCTGAAGTTGGTCAAATAAGTTATCTATCCTTGGGAGAGGATATTAATTTGTTATCATGACCTTGTTTAGTTGCCTATAGTCAATACACATTCTGAGGGACCCATCTTTCTTTGACACGAATAGGACAGGAGCACCCTAAGGTGAAACATTTGTCCTAATGAAGTCCTTCATTAGCAAATCTTTCAATTGCTCCTTCAAATCTTTCAACTCAGCAGGTGACATCCTATAAGGTGGGATCGAAATAGGTTGGGTATCGGGAAAAACATCAATCATAAAGTCAATCTTTCTATCAGGAGGGACTCCAGGCAGATCATCAGGAAACACTTCCAAAAGCTCATTAACAATCGGGACTAAATCTAGAGTAAGAGACTCAACATGATCAGATTTAAATCGCACGAGGTGCTAGCTACAACCTTTGGAAATCAACTTTCTGGCTCTAAGATATGAAATAAACCTTCCTCTAGGTGCAATAGAATCACTCTTCCACTCAAGAACCGGTTCATTCAGAAATTGGAACTTAATGGTTTGAGATCTACGATCAACAGAGGCATAACAGGCGTGAAGCCAATCCATGCCAAGAATCAAATCAAAATCAACCATCTCCAACTCAACCAAATCAATAAGAGTATCCCTATAATGGATGGACACTACAACAGCTCTATAGATTCTCTCAGCTCAAATAGACTCATCTACTGGAGTAGAAACATCAAAGGGTTCAAGAAGACTCTCAGGGGTTCTATCAAATCTACTGGCCACATAAGGAGTTAGAAATGACAATGTGGCACCCGGATCCATTAAAACATAACAATCAAAAGTAAAGACTCAAATCACACCTGCCACAACATCTGGGGAGTTCTCCTAATCTTGGCGACTACCCATGGCATACAAGTAGTTTGTTGCTCCGTCTGCGCCTGACGTAGTGGCCCTCTGGTTTCTTCTAACTGGCAAGGCTGGTGTAGTAGATTGAGCCCGGTCATCCCACTTTGTACAATCTCTCTGGTAGTGACCCGTTTGGCCACATCTATAGCATACATCATTCCTGTCACGACATCTCCCCAAGTGCATCTTACCACACTTATCACACGGTGGCTTACCCTACGAACCTTGAGCCATACTAGCTTGCGATTGAGGTCTATGATTCCCACATTCTGTGATCTCTGATCGTACCTGCCTCTAGGCGCAGGTGCACTAGCAGATGATGGTGCTGGAAATCAGTTGCCATTACCTTTCTTCCCAACCTCATGGCTGGATGTCTTAGCTTTCTTACGCTTGAACTCCTCCCTGTCATGTTGTCTCCCCTTATCAACTTGTTGCACATATGTGTTCAGTCGCCCGATGTCCATATCACTCACAAGCATAGCTCCTCTCCCATATTTCTTGGGTCCTCTATTCAACCCATCAACATACATTCCCATCCTTCCCCTTATGTCAGCAACCATGTTCGGAGCATAGCGAGATAGTTGCGTGAACTTCAAACCATACTCTTGCACGGTCATAGAGCCCTATTTAAGATTCAAGAACTCTCTCACCTTAGCTTCTCTTTTCTCTCTTGGGAAGAAGCGTTCCAAGAAGGCTTCCTCGAACACTGCCCAAGTCAAACATGGAGCATTATTCCTTCTACTTTTCTTCCATTGGTCGAACCACATTCTAGCCACACCCCTTGAGTTAGTAAGCAACCAGTTCAACCTTGTTAGCATCAGCCAAATGCATCACTTGTAATACCTTCTCAAGCTCCTCCATATAGTTCTCAGGATCTTCAGTGGATGCAGACCTCGTGAACTCAGGCGGATTAATCCTAAAAAATTCCTAGACTTTAAAGGTGTCATGAGAATCGGGTCTACCCGCTTCTTGTCTCACAGCAGGTGTTGCGACAGCCTGGGCTAGAGCTTGAATAGCCTAGCATAGCTCAGCATTAGAGTCTTCATCTTGAGAGGGTTGTTTAACATGGACAGCTTGATCCACAGGCTCCTCCAGTACTTGAGGCTCAGGTGGATTAACAGCTTGCCTGGCAAGACCTCCCCTTCCTCTGACGGTTCTTCTAAGAGGCATGCTATCAATTCTGCATGCGTAGAGCACGAATTAGAAAAGAGTTTTCATAGAGTTTAACTCTATCGCACGAATTGGGATAAGACGAAAAGTGCAACCATTCCTAATGTCCTATAACCTCCTTCTTATGAAATGTGGTCAACAACATACCCATAAACAAGACTCTACCAGACACGGCTTCATAGACTCCCTAAAACACTTGAAATCTGTGCTCTGATACCAAGTTTGTCACGCCCCGGGAGGGTACCCTTGGCGTGGCCGGCACCTAGAGACTATCGCTACTCCCCAAGCAAACCACTTAGTCTCATCACATTTATTCAATCATATAACTCTACTAAATAGCGGGATTAAAATACGTGAATGGGCAAATCTCATCTAAGGTCTCACAATGTATAAATAATAATAAGGCTAGTAGAAAAAAACTAGCTCACAATCTCATCATGAATGTTCGACCATCGTCTATGAAGACTCTATCACTAATTATGTGGTGCCAATGACAGACTCATGGCTACTAAAATCAAAATAAAATAATAGTTCAAAATCTAACTCTAAAGCAAGATGAAATAATCATAGTGGATCCACCGGAGTAGAGGAGGCTCACCAAATCAGCTGCGAATCTCATATTTTTAACGGAGCGCCTGTTGACGATCTCTAATACCTGTCTCTGCATCATAAAATGATGCAGTCCAAAAGGGACATCAATACTTGTCTCTGCATCATAAAACGATACAGTCCAAATCGTCAAATGTCTATCTATGCAAGAATAATAGTAGACAAGTGACCCGTCAACAACTCAAACTCATCAATCATCTCAGACTCCTCTTAAAGGAGCTCACCTTCTCTCATCTCATCTCATCTCAACTCAGAGTACTCAAGGTAGTAAATTTATGGGAGTTTGTCTTATTCGACAACAATCACTTATGAGCCAGTGAAGGTACAACAATCTCGCTAATGTTGCCACAATCATTCCAAACTTGCCAGGTAGGGAACGAATTGAAACCATATCAGCCCACCCAATATGGAGTCAGTCGTCAAAAAGTCCGCTATTGTTTCAGGGACTTCTAATCAAGAGGTAACCACAGTATATGTGATGGTTCTAAGCCTCACCTACGTTTGGCGATGTAGTTTGACGAGTTCAAGTCAAACGAACTCTCACTCTTTCGGTGCTCAATACTCCTCCCATGACTCAATGCTCATAAAACCTCCATCTAAACCAATCTCATAGGGACTCGAACCCCATCTTCATTCAACTCATAGGGACTCTAACCCTTTCGTCAATCAATTCATAGGGACTCTAACCCTTTCAGCAATCAAGATCATAGGGACTCTAAGCCTTTCATCAATCAATCTCATCAATGACTCAAGATTTAGAACAATTATTAGGAACAATCAAATAGACGCATCGGTGGAGTTCATTTATAGAGACTCATAAGACAAATCAATTTCTATCAACTCATTATCATCCTCCCATCACAATCAACAATCTCAATTCAAGGATCTAGACTTAATTCTCAAGTTCATTATGCATGTTTTTCAAATAGTCATGTATCAACATAGAAATACATGTAAATTCAAATAGAATTTTAAACCATCAAGGATTCATGCATGGAGACTGTTAAACTATCAACTCATCTATAACTATCTTTGGGGCACATGAGAGAACAATCTCATGCTTTTTGTTTAGCCTTACATACCTGGGATGCAGCTATCAATCAGTCACGTCAAAGATTTCTTCTCAAATTTCTCAAACTCAAGCTCTTCTCCTCTTTCCTCAAGCCCTAGCTTTGTTAGATTATTGGAATAAGACTCAGAATGGGGGTTTAACGGCCTTATTAGGTTGTGTATAGAGTTTAGAAGGGGTTAGGAATTGACCAGAATGCCCCTTGCAATAATTAGAAATTTTCAACCTGGAAAGACCAGTCCGCATCACGGACTGGTCGCGCTCGGTGTATTTTTAGAAAGAGTTTCTGAACGAGTTTTCTCAACCCCGTCAAATTTTTTTAAAAAAATATAAGTTCTGGTCCGCGATAGAGGTACGATGCGCTCCTGTTGCACACCAACACTATTTTGCACTTCGGATTAAAAAATTATCTTTTGATCGGGTCGTTCTAATCGACTGCGACTATTTTCCCACGTAAGTTTTCATGCTGATCACAAACCCGGCCTCAAATTTGCCATACGAGCATTGGAAGATGCATCACACGCATACCCTCTCTCTAGGGGTATTTTAATAATTTTACCAGGTGTTACATTAATAGTAGCATCCCTCCAAGCTAGATACTACAACAACAACAATAACATACTCAGTGGAATCCTACAAGTGGGATTTGGGGAGGGTAAAATGTATGGAGACCTCACTACTATCTCATAGAGATGGAGAGGGTGTTTCAATATCTATTGAACTTGAATTCAGCCTAACTCAAACAAGGCATACTTAAAATTATAGTTGATCAGTGCAATACTAACTACGAGCCTAATGGAGAGCATTTGCACTTATATTATGAAACAATATAGGCAAAAATATGTAGCCAATATTATGAAATGTATTGAGTAGGGAGAATGTGCAATAAAATAACATGATAATATGATAAGTCTAAAAACTGATAATGCAATGAACAAGTAAAACATGTCATGAAAGTTGAGGACTGAAATTGAAATAATTGATATAAGGACAATAAATAATTCTGAGAATTATAACATAAACTAAGTGATTAAAATCACAAAACCTACATAGTGAGAGGTATTGCAAATCGCCATATAACCATATGAGTTATAACATAAAATATGATGTATTTCCCTATCAAAAAGGGTCCAATGTGCTTGCCAAGATTCAATAATGAGGATGTTTCAATTGAAAGCAAACCTGAAATTTCATGGGAACATAATGATATTTGCTCAAAAGCATCTTTATCATACTTTTCTTCACATCATAGTTCATGCATGTCAATATAGTTGAATTCTTAATTAAAACTAATGATTTATACTTAAATCATGCATCATAAGATCAATTTAAAAGAATTGAATGTAATTTAGTATAACTCATATGAAATCATTGGGACCCTAACTTGAATAATGATCAAAACTTATAAAATTGAGTTTGAATTGGAATTTCATAGATGAAAGAGGATTCATGGATGAAATTTCCACATACCTCGCGTGGAATCCTTGCTTAAAATCTAAAATTGAAATCTTAATTTGAAGAACTCTAGTCGTAGTCTTTGGCTTGATCTTACCTTGAGAGAAGAATCCCAGAGAGAGAATTTTTTAATTGGGTTAAGAGTAACGAGGAATTAGGCTGACAAGACTCCCTAATCTCACTTAAAATATTCTAAAAAAATATAATATAGAAGTTAAAAGGATGGTAAAAGCTTAAAATACCACTAAAAGTTAACTACTGACAGGGACCAGAAGATTGACCTACAAACCATAGTTCTTTTTATGGTTCGCGGATCCTCGTCCTAAGAAGTCAGGTCAAATTTCTAAGCCTCTAAAAATTGATCAAAAAATTAATTCTATAGCCCGTATCAGCATCTATGGCATGCCTTATTCATTCATAGAATCCAAAAACTAAAAAGACAATTCTCTAAATCTAATTCCACGAGCATATATCTACGACTTTTAGAGCATACTATGACTCGTAGAGTGCCCATTTTCCTGTCTTGGTTTGACTTCTCAAAACTCTTTGAATCTTATCTACAATCACCATCTATGATCGATGAAACTATTTATGACCCATGAATGGGTCTCGTAGATCCTTCATCCAACCCCCTTAAACTGTTTTAACTTAGATCAGCCAAAATATTTTTTTAAAAAAAGAGTTTAGTTCTACATAAGGTAAGTTTCTAGAGATGGCATCTATGAATCATAGAAGTATTCACAGACTACAGATGTATGGAACTCAACTCCTGAAAGTCCAACCTAAGTCTGACATCCATAATGAAACGACCCCCAGTTTATGAGTCTAGAAGTGCAGAAAAAGTTTGTCAGAAAATGGCCTAAGGTCAGTTCACGAGGACCATGTATGGCGCATGGGTCGATTCTAAAACATGAACTTTAGGAACGAGAAAAAATTTTCAAGTGTGGGGTAACCCACGTACCTAATGACGGCTCGTAGAAAGTGTGACGGCTCGTAGATAGGGTCGTAGATGGAAGTATCAGACATGAATAAAATTTGGAGTTATTGAAAAGTGATATATGATTAACAGGAAGTAGACCATTATACGGCCCGTATAAGCCCTTCGTAGATGAATCCCAGAAAGTAAGAAAATTGACTACATGTGGAAGGACTTTACGAGTTCAACCATGGCTAGTAAGTCAATATACGACCAGTAAAACATAGTTTCATGGTTTGGTTTGACTACATAGTTTCTAAAGATTAGAAAAAGGAAAATAGGAAGGACAGGACTATAGTCTGTGGTTCAAACCACGACCCATAATCGGGCTTTCATAGATCTCATCTAGCAGTTTTTTATGAAGGGCAGTTTTATCATTTTCGCCATTTTCAATCCTATACTATGTCATTTTGGAATCCTAAGGGCCCTAAACTAAACCTTAAAGCCGTAATGACCTTAGTCATTCTTTCATTCTCCCATTCCCAAAATGCCTAAGGCAAATATACTTTCTGTAGAAGGTCAAGGCAAGGCTAGAGTTTTCAAGTTCTTCCCAAATGATTAAAGCTTCTTCTTCTTGGAGACTAATTAAGATATGTGAGTTTGATTTATGAGTTTCCTTTCATTCACAAAGTCCTTTCATAATGTCTTTTACCCTTTTCTTTAAGTTTCTTTAAGTCAATATGCATATTAATGATGATTTTATGATACTTTATGACATTAAATGATCTCAATGATATCCTATAACGTTTTACTAAGTATTTGCTGTATTTAAGTTATTGATGATGACCCCAATAACAAGTAATATTGATGATGAAGTGTGAGTTGTTTTACATGTTTTTGAACAAGCATATTTTCATGATTTATGATGTTTAATTTAAGAATTAGCCCACTAAGTTTCAAGTAAGGCTTTGCATGATTTATGATGATGATTAGGGCATTAAATCTAAGTTTCAAAGTTATGATTTGCCAAAGATATAAGCATGTTGAAAATCTTCCTTAAAGATGTTTAAGAAGGTCCCCAAGATGAAAGGACAACTCTCACTTGGTGGTTCCTAAGTTTGAGCTACTCTTATGATTTGCTACTTATGATTCTACGTGTCATGAATTTACTAAGCATGTGTTAAGATTTCATGGGATGGCTTAGCATCGAGAGGACTTGAGATTGAGGCTCATTCCCTTAGTTGATGCATGACCCACTAGAGATGAATCTCATTTTCCCTAACTATATGCTATCATAAGAGTCCTTGTAGGCTAGGCTTGTGGATCCATATAGGTTTTTTATGTTATACAAAGATTCATGTGAAGTGACGGAGTTCCACCCGGAAAGTGGTCTCCCTGTGCCAATGTAGGGGGTTATGTTAGATTTATGTAGTAGCTCACATGGTCTTATATGTCGGTTAAGGTCCACTCCCACAAGTTTATGACTTTATGATATGATTCCATTACTATGATCTCTCATGCACTGATTCTCTTTCATATTGAGTGATATTTCCTTGTGCATTCCTTGGCCACAATTATGTACTTGTACCATCTAATATATGTGTTTTACTTATGAATGATTACATTATAATTTTATGTTTGCATTGCATCTCACACACTTAGTACATTCCAAAAGTACTAACGAATATTTTGTCTGCATTATTTAACCATGTAAGGATAGGTATTTCTCCACCGGCTCATGACTAGTTTTCAGATCTTCGAGACTAGTACCTTTATAGTGAGCCCTTAGTTCGGGACTTTACCATTTTCTATTCTAGCTTGTATTTTCTTTGAGACATTATGTATATGTTGGATTTTTGAAGCTTTTACATTCTATGTTGCCTTTGTATGGAGTCTTTACTATTTGATGAAAACCGACTGTTACAGGATCCATCCATTTATGTTTCAGTTGGTATACTTTATGGATAGATATTCATGTTTCTTTTTAGTGTTGTTTCATCGTCATATTATGGCATAGACCCTTTCCCCATTTTTATTCCGCAAATGTTTAATTTTATGCCTGTGAATGCTTAAGATATTAAAGATGACTTGGGTGAGGTGCCTTCGGGTATCTCATTCCTCGTGTGACAACTAGGCCCTAGATCGGGTCATTACAAACTTAGTATTAGAGCACGAGGTTTTAACATGTTCCTCAAATGTCCATGCATACCACGTCGAGTAGAGTCTCATTCAAGGTTGTGAAATGCGCCATTATCTTGAGTGAAAGGCTATGAGACGGTTTAGGAAAGTCTATGAGACGGTTTAGGAAAGTCTTCTCTTCTTTCTTGTTTGTGTCGTGCCTTTAGAGTTGACTAAGATTTTCCTATCACTAACTATGACCTCTTTGATTGTTTCTAAATTATACCTCTAAGAAGAGCTCCACACCAAAGAGGCACTCCCGAACAACAAGTCTCTCCACTTCAACAAGATGGCAGGGTGTCTCATATTGGAGTTTTGAGCCGCCTTCACTATGTTTGGCACAAGCATTGGCCAACCAAGCTAATAGAGAGATCAGCGTTCCTCCCCACATACCTACTCCGACCACTCGAGTGAGAGACTTCATGAGGATGAGCCCTCCGAAGTTTCATGGTTCTAAGATAGAGGAGGACCCCATTAATTTTATTGATGAGGCCTATCAGATTGTAGCAGTTATGGGTATCCCTTCAGAGAAGAAAACTGAGTTAGTGTCCTATCAACTCAAAGGTTAGCCAAAATATGGTACGAGCAATGGGTAGATGAGAAGGGCTAAGAAGCTGGTCTCGTTGGATAGGAAGAGTTCAAGTGTGCCTTATTGGATCGATTCCTTCTAATTGAGCTAAGGGAGGCCAAAATCTAAGAGTTTATCAACCTCAAGAATGGGTCCATAAGTCTGAGGGAGTATGTCCTCAAGTTCACTAAGCTTTTCAAGTATGCTCCCTTCATGGTTGCGGATCCAAGGGCCCGTGTGAGCAAATTCATCTCTGGCGTGTCTAACTTGGTATCCAAAGAGTGCAAAATGGTCATGCTAGTGAAGGAGATAGATATCTCCTAATTAATGACTTATGCAGAGCAAATAGAGGAGGAGAAGCTAAGAGAGAGGGCAAGGGGGTCCAAGAGGGCTCAAGTCTATGGTGGGGGCTATCATCACCAAAAGAGTGGAGGTCACAAATTCCAATATGGACAAAAGCAAGGTGGACAAGGGTCTACCAACACTCCTCCCTGAACCACTAAAGACAAGGGGGTAGCTCCTAAGCCTCAAATCCCAAATTGCCCTAAGTGTGGAAGGCTCCACAAGGGAGAGCGCCTAACCGATTCAAATGTTTGCTTCAAGTGTGAGAAGCCCAAACATCATGCCAAGGATTGTAGAAGCAGCAGTGCAAGGCCCCAAGGCCAAGGTGGGCGAGTTCAAGGCGCCCAAAGGACCGACCAGTTTTATGCTCTCCATGGTCTCCAGGAAGTTGAAGAGGCTCTGGATTTTGTCACTGTTATGTTGAGAGTTTTCAATTTTGATGCATATGCCTTATTAGACATGGGAGCTAATTTGTCATTTGTGACCCCATTTTTTGCTCATAAATTTCATGTATGTCTTGAAGTCCTTCATGAGCCTTATGAAGTGAGTAACCTCATAAGAGAGTCCATTGTTGCCCAAAGAATCTGTATAAATTGTCCCATCTCTATTTTGCATAAAGTGGTCTCCTGTGATCTAGTTGAGCTTTCCATGGTTGACTTTGTAATACTTGGGATGGATCAGTTTCATGCTTATGCCTCCATTGATTGTAGAAGCCACAGAGTCAAGTTTCAATTCCTAAATGAGCCAATTCTTGAGTGGGAGGGTGACAACTCTTCATGTAGGGTCAGTTCATTTTCTTCTTAAAATCCCAAAAATGATTTCTAAAGAGTGCATATATCATCTAGTAAGATGCAAAGATGTCACTTCTAAAATTCCTTCCCTTGAGTCGGTCCCCATTGTGAATGAGTTTTTCGATGCCTTTTTAGATGAGTTACCGGGTGTTCCTCTCGAAAGGGAAATAAACTTTGACATAGATTTTCTACATAACACTTAACCTATCTTAATCCCTCCATATAGAATGGCTCCCACGGATTGAAAAAACTAAAGGAGCAATTGAAGGATTTGATGGAAAAAGGTTTCATTAGACCTAGCCGGTCTCCATGAGGTGCTCCAATTTTGTTTGTGAGGAAGAAAGATGGGTCACTCTGTATGTGCATAGAATACTGGCAACACAACAAGGTCACCATCAAGAAAAAATACCACTCCCGAGGATAGATGACTTGTTTAATCAATTGCAAGGAGATACACACCTCCAAAGTTGACTTGAGATCCGGGTATCACCAATTAAGGATGGGGGAAATGACATTCCTAAGACGAAATTTCAGACTAGGTATGGTCACTTTGAGTTTGTAGTGATGTCATTTGGTCTTACTAATGTCCCGACTATATTTATGAACCTTATGAATAGGGTCTTCCAGCCCTACCTTAACATGTTCATAGTGTTGTTCATTGATGACATTCTAATCTACTTCTAAAGTGTAGAAGAACATATGGAGCACTTGAGGGTGGTATTGCAAGCCCTAAGAGAGCAAAGACTTTATGCAAAGTTTGACAAGTGTAAGTTTTGGCTATGTGAGGCTCCCTTCCTTAGGCATGTGGTATCAAGTGATGGTATCAAAGTTGATCCTAAGATGACCGAAGTGGTGAGAAATTAGCCATTAAATAGATTATTTGATTGAATTTGGACGGGATGAATTAAGTTGATATATTGGGTCATAATCCAACACATTTAAAGTTTGATGGGTTAAGATAAGTTTGATGAACCTGCGTCTCAATTGCATGATCGAACTTAGAAATTTTATGAAATATTTTATTTCATTAGCCTCGTTTAATTTGTACCCTTAAAAAAGTTAATTAGTACCCAATTTTATGTTAACAAAAATTGCTAAATTTTAGTAATTTTCACATATCACTGCACTTAATATAGGCTAAGTATATTCCTAGCCCTAGTTAATTGTTTTAAAATATATTAGTAATAGTTGATGGATGTAATGACCCTCTGGGCCATTTCTGTAATTCTGCGACTACTCAGTTAGTTTGAGCTTTGGCATGGTGACCTCACGTATTGGGGCTGTTGGAATAGTTATAGGGTGATTTGGTTGTGAATTGAGCGAAATTGCAAGTTGACGAGGAGTTACAGTTGTAAAAATGAGATTTCTGCTAAAACCCTAGCAAATGGCCTCAAAATGAGATTCTGACGATTCCATCAGTTCTGAAATAGCCAATTTAGGCCAGGAAGGTGGTTGGGCTGAGTACGAAGGGTCCCAATTTGATTTTGAGCCAAAAGTTGTAAAATGAGTTCAATCGAAAGCTAAAAAGTATGTTTTTGAAAAATTCTAGCTAAACACGCATGAAATAGAAATCTAATAGCGGTCAGCTACGGAACATTGAAAATAGTCTAAACGGCCCTTTGTCAGGTTACGAGGGCATCTAGTTGCGTTTTGACCCCCTCAGTTCTTTTAGCTAAAATTAGCTGGAAAAAAGTGAGACCCTCATTTTTCCATAGGATGCTCTGTTGGGAATTTCGACCATATTGTTGGATCTGGAACATCAAAATCCATATGATTGCATTATTTGTTTGTATAAAATGGACATTGAACACCCCGAGAATACCCCGGGGAAGTTTTCAAAATGGCTGGTGCAGCACCAGAAAAATAACCCTATGCGAACGAGTTCGCAGACAAGGGCAAGCCAGTGCTCATGTTTGCAGTGCCCTGGGCGTGTTCATGGGGGCCTAACCATACCAAGGCACCGCGTTTGCAGCCCTAGGCCCGAGTTCGTAGAAGCCAAATGGGGGGTGATGCCATGCCTATTTAAAGGCTGGTTGTGATAGCTTCAAAGGAAAACTTCACCAAGCCATAAAAATTACCCTGGAGCTTCATTTTTTACGATTCAAAGGCTATGTGACTTAGATTTTCACAAGAAATGCCATGGTGAAATTGGATTCTAGATTTGGCATGTATTTCGAGGTAAAATCATTGTTTTAGTTGATTACCTTCTTGAAATTTGTGAAAACTTATTGTGTTGATATCTTAGCCGATTCTTGACGGAATTAGGTAAAAGTTGAGTCTAAATTATTCTATGTTCTAAGAGGAACTCTATGGTTTACTGGGTGTTAGCTAAAATTGTCTGTTTTTTGTAAATTTGGACCGAGGAACTTTTGAAAGGAATATTTTCCTGATAAAGTTAACTTTGTTTTTGAGCCATTTCTCGGTCTTCTGGGGTTCGTTTTGGGCTGAATTTTTGGTTGTATACTCGGGATTTCATGAGGATCTTTTTTGGGGGTTTTGTTTGGAATTTCAAGCGTGGGCCCTATTTTTCCCGTTTTAAGCACTTTTGGCCTAACTTCACCCGTTCTTCAAGTTATTACAGCCAATATGACCATGTTAACCTTGTGAATTGTATTTCGACAGTTGAGCAACATTGAAAAGTGGTTCAGAAGGGGAAAACTTGGGCAGATTGACACGGACGCGAGAAATCGTCTGCCAGGTTAGTTTCTCCCCACCTTAGTTGAAATACATGCGTATTTGAGCTAAAATGTGTAGAAATGTACTACTTATGGGTAAACGTGTTGTGTATATATATGATGGTATGGGACAACAGTTATTGTATTTGAGGGTTGTGTTTATTGAGGTTGCTATATTAGCTGAGTTCTGATATTGTTGTACTACGAGAGGGCCTAAAATGGTTGGTTTGAGCTGAAGACATATAATAGGTATGTATATTGAGCTTAAATCTTGCTTGTATGTGTGTGACGCCCGAGGCCACTGAAATATACTACCTTATGAGATTGGCGGGTGACTATATGCTACTTTGTGCACTAATTGTAGCATCTACATTTGTCCTGAGAATCTGTGGCTGCCTCAATTGTGGTATACTCACCGGTTAGACATGTTTCTGTGCGGGTTGTGATTTATGTGCTTTATATACAACTATTATCCCCTTGTATACTTGCTATACCTACTGATAGTTGGGGGAAATATGGTTTATTTTGGAAAATACTGTGGTTCTGCTTTGGGAAAGGTGTTGGTGGTGGGTTGAGTTGTTATTTAGGTGCGGCATGTGACTAGTGGTTCTCTGCATGTGTAGTATAGGATGTTGTGGGGATATACCCCTATGTTGAAGCTATATAAACTGTGGTTTCGTTAATGGCTGGTGTTGTGACTATAGAGAGTCCTTTACAGCAGTTGGGTTGCGATATGTTTCTGGGTTGGTGACATCCTTCTGATTGTCTAGCCTCTTGGGACTTAGCTTAGGTTACACTAACGCTGCCTTATGAGTTGTTTTACACGAAAAAGGGCCTGGTAAGGGCCGAATATGGGTCAACGCCCTAGGACAAGTATGTGTTCTGACTCGAATCATATTTGTATGAGTATGTAGCATGGTGCTACTATGATATACCGGCTAGGGAGACTGTTAGTTGATTATATTCTCTATAATGGACTGATTGAGTTATAGATTTGACTTTGTTGGGCTTGGTGGTTTTGGACACTTATGATATACCTGTGATTGTTCCTGTTTACTCTTGTATATTGTTGTTAGTCCTTACGCACTGGGTTTCTTTATTTGTGTTTGGGATATTTATATTGTAAGTGTTGTTGCCTATGTTGACTCTGAGCATGATTGACTTTGGAATTTTGGATCCAGATATACTAGTGGAGTGAGTGATTACTTTGATATCTCGAGTCCTAGATGATGCTCCCTATTGTTGTTGAGCTCCGGTGGCCATGTTTAGAATTCGAGTCTTGGGTGACGCTCCCCGTGGTCCGAGTCCCAATGGTCGCGACTGAGATGCCTGGTGACGGATGCAGATTCTAAGGTCCGAGTGTCGGCTAAGATTTGGGTCGAGGACCTCGCTGACTCCATTTTGGGGGCGAGTGCCATGTTCTGACACAGGTTTAGAGACCTGGTTGACATGTGACTGTTGGGGGCAGAGACTCGATTGATTACCTATGGATCCACACACCTATATACACCCTGATTGTGCATGGGTATACCTTATGGGCTTGTGAGGGCTAAGGCCTTCTACCCACGTACAACTGACCTTTGATAATGTGATATTAGAGTTGGGTTTTGTTGTGATTCAGTTGATCAGATTGTGTGCGGGTGTACCTCCTGGGATTAAGGGGTGCCTAGTTGGCGTACAGACATAGATATTAGGGCCTTGCACCCGCGTACAACACTACGTTTCAGTTGGGGACAGTTATGGTATGGGACTACGCAGTCTTCGTCAGACGGTATTGATGTTCATCACTTGGATTGGTTTAGTTCATCATTGTCCATCACTTGGGTTGGTTTAGTTCATCATTGTCCATCACCTGGGTTGGTTCAGTTCATCATTGTCCATCACTTGGGTTGGTTCAGTTTATCATTGTCCATCACTTGGGTTGGTTCAGTATATCATTGTTCATCACCTTGGTTGGTTCAGTTTTGGGTTAAGGGTTTCCCGACATGTTTAGGCCTTAATCTAAGTTTGATTTGCTACATTACTGCAGTCCTCTACATATATTTGAGCATTCTATATGCTTACTATTTTACTCGTCAGTCGATGATGCTTACTGGTGCCTTTTCTGGTACTTAATCCTACTTCCTGCATCTTCCCATGGTGCAGGTTTAGGGCATAGGCGGGGGCACTGGTTTTTGGGGATTCAGGAGCGCACAAGAGACTTCTTTTTGGGTGAGCACCGATAACTCGGGCTTCGTTGGAGTCTCCTTCCTTTGATGACCATCTCTTGCTTTCAGACTTTGGCCTTGTACAATAATATTATGTATTTGTAGGAGCACTCCCAATTTTGTATATTATTATTATATTTATTGTCATATATGCATATCGGTATGTACTTTTATCTTTTGTAGCTCTATATAGTTGACCTCCAGGTTCTGAGTAGTTGCGGTTATTTATATTGTCATATTAGTTACAATTGTGACTAGAGAGCTAGGATAGGTACCCTGGAGTTGGGTAATTAGCTTGTCTGTAGGTGGGATCTAACATGCGCCATCATGACCAAGATCGGGTCGTGACAATGGACTCGTATATTGCACGAGTATCGCACATTAATAAGTAAAGTATTTTTAAAATGATAGAAATAATACTAAAATATCTTTTGACGCGATTCCTAAATTGAGTTTTATTTCCCTTAATAAGTGAAGCTTTGTGGTACTATGAAGGGTAATTCAGTAATTTCACACTGAAGGGTAATTCAGTAATTTCACACTGATGTATTAGTATGACACCTGGCTTTATACATGTTGAATGACAAATATATGCTCCTTTTAAAGCTAACACGTGTAATTTCTCACAACTCTTTTTTCCTTCTCCCCTCTTCTTGCAAGCATTTTCCAAACTAATTTAATCTCACTGAAAATAAAAAGCATTCACTTTCTTCTTTCATCCATTGTTGTTCCTTTACATGAAACCAAGGGTTTCGTCTTCCTCTTTTTATTTTGCTTTGAATTGTCCTTCTGCTACATCCTAATCTAGAACATAAAGAGTAATGACGGAGGTACGACTTCTTTTCCCTTAGGTAATTTTGGTCTATTTAGGTTTTGATTTGGTTAATTTGCATGAAAAAATTGTCTTTCTGCTAAGAGGTACTCAATTTTCTCTTTCAATGAGTTTCCAAAGAGATTCTAAAATTGTAGTTTTTTGGTGGGAGAAATGGTTGATACTATTGGAAGGATTCATCTTTAGATATAATAGGTACTGTAGCTGGAGCAGTAACATCGCTCACCAATCTTTGCTTTTGCTGCTGCAAATTTCGTGCCGGAAAGTAAGCTTTCTTTCTCGCAATCTTCTAATTTGACGTTTTCCTATGCCATGAACTAAAAGTTGTACTTAGTTGTGTGTATAAAGTGGGAACAAATTGTGCATGTAAGGTGTTTGATAATATGTCTTAGCTAACTTATTGGAAGTTTGAACCTTGAAACTGATTTCTTTTTCCCGGAATTGATTTCTGTGTATTAGAATTTCAGGTATACTGTTCTTTGCTTTTGTTGCTGCAAATTTCGTGTTGGAAGTAAGCTTTCTTTCTCGCAATCTTCTAATTTGATGTTTTCTTGAAATTTTATGTTTGTCTTTTATTGGTTGATTAGTAAGCCAAGTGATATGTCGTTGATTCCAACTTCTTTGTTGACTGATGCTAACTTCTAATTTAAAGGTTGATGTTCTCCTTATGTATGCTGATTTCCTAAGCAGGGGTATAATAATGTGAATATTCTTGTGCCATGACCTAAAAATTTTGCTTAGTTGTGTGTATAAAGTGGGAATAGATTGCGTATGTAAGGTGTTTGATATTATGTCTTAGCTAACTATATAGTGAGGGTTTAAGTTTACTAGAAGTAAGATTGAATATATGTGGCGTAATTTTTGCCAACACAAGAAAAGTGAAGTATAAGCGAGAGTGGACAAGATTGCAGTGCCTAAAATAGTTCACATACCTCAGCTCGGTGTTCAGATAAAATGGTACATAGAATCAAAAAGGATAATTGAAATGAAGAAGTAGTGGAGTGTTATTCAATAGGAGGACACCTACCAAAGTAAAACGTAAATTTTATAGAACGTCTTTAAACCGACAATGTTATATGGGAGTAAATGTTGAACCTCAAAAGTCCATCATATCCATAAAGTGAATGTTTTAAAAATATCTACGCTGAGATATATTACAGTCATATAAGATTAGACAAAATTAGAAATAACCACATTCGATAGAAGATACAAGTAGCATACATAGATAATAAAGTGAGATAAGGTCGCTTGAGATGGTTCGCTCACATCCTACTTTGACTTTCAGATGCACCAGATCATGTATGTGAAACCATAATAAATAGAAGTATTAAAAAAGAGGCCAGATAAACTTAAAATCACAAAAAGGAAGCTGTCTTGAGGGATCTATAGTCTCTTCAAATCCATGCACACTTGGTGCAATGCAGGGTACACTAGTAGTAAAGCATATAGGCGATGTTGTTAGAGATTTGTATGCCAATAGAAAAATGTAGATGATTTCTAATGCCAAAGAACCTAAACTATTAGTTATTAGACTGATACAGTCTAAAATAGTGCGACAAGGCTAGACATGTTTCATAGAGTTGCCTCAACGAGTTTGGAATTGAGGGCATAGTTGTTGTCGCTTGATGTGTTTACCCTAAAGTAAAAACTATAATTAGAGGACATAGTGGTGAAAAATAGCATAATGAAGAAAAATTTGTAACTATAACTGATTAGCAAGTTTTTAGTCGGTCTTAGGTGCACAAACATTGCAAAGTGCCACATTAATGTTGTGTGTAGAGAGAGAGAGAGAGAGAGAGAGAGAGTGTGTGTTCTACCTGCTTGATTGTAGATGTTTTTTCCTGAATAATTAGAGACAGTGATGATATTAATTCTTCTTGGAGAACACATAACGTGCAGCCATAATATATAGTGCATGAAGAATGGGTGAGCTCAAAATGTTTTCTTGAATGGACATTCCTTTTTACCTTCATGAGTAATTTTTGTGTCCTTGAGAATAAATGTGTCTGCAGTCATCTCCTGCAAAACATGTCTGGAAAAGAAATTTATACAACAGAATCCCTTAGCAGATGCCCTAATGGTAAACCAAACTGTATTGCAATAATATTTAGAGTCTCAGTTATTAGTATGTTTCTTACCTTTCATTGCTTATATCAAGCAAATCTTCTGCAGTCAAATTTGGCCTTACATAGTTGTTCTGACGTGCAACCAAGGCCAATGCTTAAATGCTACACGGAGGCAGAAAATAAATGTTAAGTGTAATAGAAGAGAACATGGAAGAGCGTTTTGTCAAAATGCTCACCAGTCAAGCTTAACTGCAAAATTAACAGCCTTATGCACATGCACTGAGAATTGAAGAATATGAGATACTAGGTCTCTTGTTATAGCACTCTCCATATCTTCAAAAAAGTTCATAAGAGTAATAAAGAAAGAGGAAAATAAAACAAAATACATTACGAAAGAAACTCTATCAAAACTGAATCTAAATATTCAGGCCATGAAAAAGTTTGTGCTTGGCTTAAAGCACATTACACATTGCAGAATTTGCTATATCTATTGTAATCGATTTCTGACAGGAAAAATTTATAGTCAAATATCCCGGTTGAACCAGACTGATTTATAGCTTCTTTGGATCAATATTGCTGAGATCTTAAAGCACATTACACATTGCAATTATTGTATATTTTGCAATAGATCATACACAAGGTGTCTGTTTAGATAAGGTGTGTGAAGTCTTTTGAAGTTTGATACATTTCTCTATTTCAAGTCATTATCTGTCTCATGAAAGAGGAAACATACAATAGGTATTATCAGATTGAGTTGGGCAGGTGTTGCAGTTTATGTTGCTTGGATTTTTCAAATATTGTTTTACCTGGAAACCACCTCTCTGTGTTACGAGGTAATGGTAAGATCTGCATATATTTTACTTCCCTAGACCTCTCTTGTGGGATTTCATTAGGTATTTATGTGTCTACTTATTCAATTTTATACAAGTTTAAGTGTCTCTACTTCATACGTAAAGTTGGAGAACAAAGATGTTAACAAAAGTCCAATTAAAGTAACATTTATGTATTATAGTAAAGTTTTATATGTTGTTGCTGTTTCGAGATCCTCCTACTTACATATTATGAAGATTTGAATGTCTCAAACCTGCTTTCCTTTCCGTTGTATTGTAAATATTACTTGTTAAGTTCCTTCATTGATGAGTTGTTGGTTTATTTGGACTGCTGTCCACGAAGTCCTTATTTCTACGATTGGCAGGAATGGGAACACAGATGCATTATCAAGGCTGCTTATTGGTCTTCATTTTATGGTGATAAGACCTTCACAAATCAAGAATATTGTCACTTTCCTACAGTTTCATCTCCCCCCGAAGCTCCACTGAGGACATCCTTGTTGCCCTAACTCATTCATATCTTGGTGGAAATTATTATTCCGCCATTTCTTTTTGCTGGTCGGTTAGATATAAGCAGCAAACTAAAAGACTTCAAAAATATTCTACTCATAAATCTACATTACAATCAGCTTACATTAATTATCTCCATAGAGCGAAGGTTAGAAATTTGGCGTAAACCAACATTTCAAAAGAACCTAATCATTTCTCTACTTCTTTTCTCAGCTGCAATGTAGAAAAACATGGAGGAAAGTTCATCATCGAAAGTATCAGATAGGATTGTTCATTGCATCAAATTGGCTTAAACGGTACCATAAGAATTTGGCGTTTGTTTGCTACAAGAATTTCAGGCAAAAGTAAACTGACCTTTAGGCCATGCTCACACAGGTGCATCTCCACAATTATTAACTTCACTCGACACGAAAACTTGCACAAATATCCCCTGCTATTCTCCCCTTACACAAGATCCTTTATTATGTTTTGCAAAGATTACACCTCTTGGATTGTCCCAACAAGAAATTATTCCCCACATACTACCTGCCCTCAATATTTCCCCTAACAAATATTTGTATGCCTTCTACCTACTTGCAGTTCAATGAAGGTTCAGATGCAAAGCACTACTGTCTTTCAAGTTACACATATGTATTCCACACCCACCTGACAATCTCCCTACCGAAGAAATCCTCTCAGTGAGATTGACACCAATATTTTCTTGGAGCAGATGCCAGCGCCAGGACTGAAGGTCCCTTCCCAGGTTGGCTTCTTTTTATTATTTTGTAGAGTTCTTTTGGCAAAAATAATAATCATGTTTTCAGCTTATTTATGGACTGATTATATGCTAACAAACACTTAATGCAATGGTTTGTATTAGAAAAGGAACTGACTATTCTGACATGAGTAGTTTTGTAGGGATAATTGTGAATATAGAGAATGAAAACTAATTTTAGTATTGTTAGAAACTTGTATGTCCATGCAGGAACAAATGTGAAATTTAAGGGATCTTACTTTCCTTGAAAGATAAATAATGTACCTTAAATAGACCTAATTAGACTAATGAGAGTGGAGGATCCATTGGCCCTAACTTGCATGGGATTTTGATTGATAGATTGTTTTAGTATCAACATTAATGTGCTCTCTTTATGCAGAAGTTGAATGCAGAAAGTGTGAGCAAAGGCAAAGTTAAGGAGCAGCAGCAGAATGTTGCAATGAATGTGATTGTTTCAGAATGTTGCTGTGAGGCTACCCTTTCTGCCGTTAACATTTTGCGTCCTTCTATCAAAGTAACAGTGTAATTATATAAGCTGTAAAACAGATGTGTACTTTCAAAGAGCCTTATGAATATATTCAGTATTTCCTTCCTTAATTTATCAACTCCTCTTGTATTTACCTGTACCATGATACGGCACCGCCCCTTTAGTTTAAAACATAAGAAAATATTGCAAGAATACTACCGAGAGAAATAACAAATAATAATCCTCAATAATTACTACAATGGTCTTTGATAAAAAAAAAAAAAGAAATAAAGAGAAATTTGTAGTTATAACACAAATAAAGTAAATAAAAGATGACAATGTGATGGTCCTTACCAATTCCATCCTTTTTTTAGTTTTTATTTTTGAATAAATTCCTACAAATCTTTCTACTGTCGAATGAGTTTGAGACTGAGGGAGAAGGGTATTAAATTGACGATTTGATTGAATTTAGAGAGATCAAAATAAATTATATATATTAAGTTATGATTTAGCACGTCTAATGATTGATGAATTAAGATAAGTTAGATGAACTTGAGCTTCGATCACATGATCTAACACAAAAAAATCTTAAGAAATTTTATTTGATTGTCCCCATTTAATTTGTATCATTTTTAAAAAAGCTTAACCCGTACCTAATTTTATGGATATATAAATTGCTTAATTATAACAATTTTTTGTATATTAGTATAAGTGCACAACCCGCTAGTGATATTATCCACTTTGGTCTAGGTCCACACGATTTACAATGTATCAGTAGTGGGTAAGATTTGTGTATTTATATACTCAACATTTCTTCTATGTTTTGTCGATGTGACATTTCTTATCTTAAGTTGGGGAGTCGTATACACCCTTTCTATGGACTCAATGTCCTCGATGAGGTTTACCTCCACTATATAGGATTTGTCTAGACTCAACAATGAAATTAAGCCCCACACGACTTTTCAATATATCATTAGTGGATAAGGTCTGCTTGTATACCCACGAATCACTTATGTGTTTTGTAAATTTGACATTTTCTCATCTTAAGTTGGGTGTCAAAATTATTGCACTTAGTTCAAAGCTAAGTAAAGTTCTAATTTTAATTGTGTACTTAGAAATATATCAATACTAATTAATAAACACATACATTATATGAGTATCCTACGCAAATGAGTAAAAACTCCTTAAAATGATAAAGATAATATTTAAATTTTTTTATATGATCCTTAATTAAATAACTTATTTAAAATATAAGAATACGTTGTAAGAATTTTATCGAGACAAGTAACAAATAATCCTTAATAAACATATTTGTGTTGAATAATACTCGTAGATAGTTATCTTTCATGTCAAAATAAATAAAGAAAAATTGATAGCTATAATACAAACTAATTGAATAGCATGACAATATTATAATCTTGACTATCCCATCCTCTTTTTTTTTTTTAGAAAGAAATTTCTACAACTCTTCTTTTTGTGGAGTGAATTTGGTGCGAGGGGAAAGGGTATTATACAAATAATTTGATTGAATTTGAATAAGTTATAATAAGTTGATATATTGGATCATGATCCAATATATTCAAAGTTTGACAGATTCAAATAGATTGAATGAATTTAAGTTTTGATTACATGATCGAACGTAAAAATTTCACAAGACACTTTATTTGGCTGTCCCTATTTAATTTGCATATTTTTTTAAAAGAAGTTAACTAGTCTCCAAATATTAGACAATTTCAGGCAAAATATTTCTTTTCTTTAGTTGTTGCGCAATAATTTTTTCTTTTTCAACTTTAGCAAATAAAGTATGATGCAAGTTTGAAACATCAAGAGTCTGTTGAAAAGCTATATGATAATTGTAATTGGTATAATTACTACGCTAGTAATTACACTCCCTGATAATTACGCTGTTCTATTTGTTTGCCCGGATATAATTACAAGCGTGTTGTTTGATTGCACAAGTATAATTACAAGGTTTTTATTAAATTTTAAAAATGAAAGTTAATTATTAAAAATTAAAATTTTATGTCAAACAAATATAAGTATTTATAAATAATATTAAATTAAATATTTAAGATATATATTGTCTTTTAAAAATATATTAATTAGTAAATATATATTCTTAACTAATATTATAAATAAATCAATTTATATTTTGATTAAATTAATTATAAAAACTAAAAAGAATTTTAAATAATCAATATAAAAATAAATTAAATTGAAAATATAAAAATAAAAATAAAAGCAAGAAATTAAAAAGTAATCAGCATGTAATTACACCATGTATTTACTTGGAAAGTGTAATTACACTCAATTACTTGTTAGTCTTGCAATTACTTATCCAACCAAATATGTCAGATAGTGTAATTACACCTAATTCCACCAAATCCAATTATTTCAAACAGACTCTAAATAATCACTAGTATTACAAAATGAATCTATCTAATATGTTGTTATGTTGATCAAATTCGAATGGATTAAAATAAATTGCCTTGATATTGAGTCGTGGTCTAACACGTTTAACGTTTGCTTAATGAAAAAAGGTTTTAATAAATTTGAGCCTTATCACATAGTTGTTACATTAATTTGGTTAATGAAAATAGGTTTAACAAAATGCCCTCCAGAGCCGGAGTATGTTCCTGTCTCTCCATACAAATTACATCATCATTCCAAAGACACCATTGACCATATATTATAATAAGAACTAAATTAAAAAGACATGTTGATTCTAGCTTTGACTCAATTTCTAATATAGTGGAAAAAATTCCAAACCTGGTCCAAATGAATTTTTGAAGTTGGATATATCATAAACAATAAAAAACATTAAAATAGATTCATGCAACAAATCGAATACCCCTTGTGAAGAACTTCAAACATGAGCATCTAAAATTGGAAGTTTAGGTCTTATCTTAAACTTATTTGTCTATGACTTCATATATATATAATATCTTGTCAAGTTAAATAGAAAACAAAATAAAAAAGAAATAACTTTATAATTACATCAAAATTTTAAAAGAGAAATTTTTGCATATAATTTTGGTAATCATATTTTGTAGTGTTTATATAATGAGCGAAACATTTATATGTATTTATTTAATTTACTATACAATTTATAATTTTTTATAATATTTGTATATTTTACTGTACAATTTCAGTGTTTACATATTTCGCTATTCAATTCGATCACACACAACTTTCATATAATCTCAAACAACACCTTTATAAATCGCACAAATAATATAAAATTCAAACGGTAGTTACTATATATTTACTTATCCACGTAATTTTTCCATTTTCAAACTCAAAAAATTGGAAAGCGTGTCCCAATTACATTCAAATCTCTATGAAGCAAGGAAATCCGGCATTAGACATTGTCGCTTACCGCCGCTACTCTTTCGGCAAATCAAGATTCACTCTCTCAGACAGCAGCTGAAAGAGCAAAAGGGAAGTTCTCCTTGTGAAACCATAAATCCAGTAGGAAATTTCATGAATGCAATAAGGAGACCCAAAAATCCAATCCAGAAAACTCCTTCAGTTCATGGCGATGTTACCCAAGAAGCTTTCTCCAAAATCCCTCTTAAAGCTCCTCAAATCCGAGAAGAATCCCGACGCAGCACTCACTTTATTCGACGTAGCTTCTCAACACCCAAATTACACTCACGACTCCATTATCTTCCACCATATTCTCAGGAAACTCTCTGACCCAAGATTCATCCCTCACATGACCCGAATCGTTGATATGATCAAAACCCAGAAATCTGTATGCTCTGAGGATGTTGCATTGACTGTTATCAAAGGGTATGCGAAGAATTCCATGGTTGATAAAGCTATGGAAGTTTTTCAGGATATGAAGAACATTTTTGGTTGTGTACCTGGGGTTAGGTCTTTTAATACATTGCTTAATGCTTTTGTGGTTTCGAATCAGTTGAGTAGAGCTGAGTTGTTTTACAAGTATTTTGGGACAATGGGCGTGTCTCCAAATTTGGAAACTTACAATGTTTTGATTAAAATTGCTTGTAAAAAGAGGCAATTTGATAAGGCGAAAGAGTTATTGGATTGGTTGTGGGAGAGTAACTTGAATCCAGATGTTTATAGTTATGGAACTTTGATCAATGGACTTGCTAAGAATGGACATTTGGGTAAGGCTTTAGAGGTGTTTGATGAAATGTTTGAAAGAGGGTTGTCCCCAGATGTGACCTGTTATAATATTTTAATTGATGGGTTTTTGAAACATGGTGACTATAATAGTGGTAAGAAGATTTGGGAGCAGTTGATTAGTGGGTCAAACGTTTACCCGAATGTGGTTAGCTATAATGTGATGATTAATGGTTTATGTAGATGTGGTAAGTTTAATGAGGGATTGGAACTCTGGGACAGGATGGAGAAAAATGCACAAAAAATGGACTTGTTCACGTGTAGTACATTGATTCATGGTTTATGTGAATTGGGTAATGTCAATGGGGCTGAGAGGATCTTTAAGGAAATGATTGAGATTGGACTATCACCTGATGTTGTGGTATATGGTGCTTTGCTTAATGGTTATTGTAAGGTTGGGGAAATTAAAAAGTGTTTTGAGTTGTGGGAGCTGATGGGACAGGAAGATTGTCGCAACGTTACTAGTTATAATATATTGATGAAAGGTTTGTTTGAGAATCAAAAGGTGGATGAAGCGGTTTCTATTTGGAAACTCATGAATGAGAATGGTGTTGTTGCTGATTCAACATCCTATGGAATTCTAATTCATGGATTGTGTAAGAATGGGTACCTGAACAAGGCTTTGAATATCTTGCAAGCTGAAAATGAAGGAGAAAGATGCATGGATTCATATGCCTACTCGTCTATTATTAAGTGGTTGTGCAGAGAAGGAAGATTGGATGAAGCAACTGCTATGCTTGATTTGATAGGTAAACAGGGATGTACACTAAGTTCTCATGTTTGCAATGCGCTAATCAATGGCTTCATCAAAGCATCTAAAATTGGAGAGGCACTCAGATTTTTTGGTGAAATGAGTAGTCGGAATTGTTCGCCAACAATAGTAACCTATAATGTGTTGATAGATGGCTTATGCAAAGCTGAAAGATTTAGTGATGCCTATAACCTTGTGGAGGACATGCTGCAGAAAGGGTGGAAGCCGGACATGATAACATATAGCTTGTTAATGGATGGCCTTTGCCAAAGCAAAAAGGTAGACCTGGCCCTGAAGTTATTGAGTCAAATTGTTAGCAAAGGATTTAAGCCTGATGTGACCATGGTTAACATTATAATTCACGGCCTTTGCTCTGCTGGGAAGCTTGAGAACGCGTTGCAGCTCTTTCTGAGCATGAGCCAATGGGAATGTCTCCCAAATCTCGTCACATATAACACCCTTATGGAAGGATTTTATAAAGCTAGAGACTTGAAAAATGCTTTAGCAGTTTGGGCTCTCATTTTAAGGGGCGGATTTCATCCCGATATTATTTCTTATAATATCACTCTTAAGGGGCTTTGCTCTTTCCATAGAATGTCGGATGCCATATTATTCTTTAACGATGCCCTTAATAGGAGAATCCGTCCAACTGCAATTACATGGAATATACTTGTCAGAGCAGTTATTTATGGCTGAACTCTAACATGATTTATATGAGTACACACCCTGTGGGTTGCAGATACTAATTTCTATCTCGAGCAGGAAGTTCAACTTCAGTTAGTTAAATACACTTATCTGATCTCTAAGGAGTTGGTGTCCCGGATAAAATGTAGGATTATTTTATCCCACGTTTGGTTGGAGGTATTAGGTAGTCCTTGGATTATTTATTTCATCATTTTTGCCATAATGATGGGATAAGTCATCCCATATGGTGAAATACTTATCCCCGGATGAATGATAATAAATCCCGAGATTACTTGTTCCCAACCAAACGACTCCTAAGTTCATTGGTTTCAATCACCCACTTCAGTAATCAGGTCCTAGTCTCCTCCTGATACCCTTCAGTAACCTAGTTTCACTTTCCTGCAAAGTTCATCTCATAATGTACTAAGAGAAGCATATCTTCATGGTTGCAGGGCTGGTATTATTATTCTCACCATCAAGTCAAGTTTGTCGCACCTGTATAATATAGTTCTTGTTTTAAGCTGCATGTGAGCTATCTACTTGCTTCTACTGAGTAGATGATTTTGCATTTTGGAAAAATGGGATATCCAATCAGAAGCACAATGTTCTGCTAATCAGGTGTGTTTTTTGTTGTGGTTTTTTTCGGAAACAATTTAAGATTCTGGGTTGATACAGTTTGAATGGTATTCCTTGTGATTTGAGACTCTAAAATACTGGATTTTGAAAGAGTTATGCTGCCAACTCATTCTAGCTGAGAGGTAGTGAAATCTTCCCTGTCCCTCCTATTTACTGATAAGCTTGATTATGCTTTTGTTTAGTAAAGTACTAAACTTTATTCCATGTCTTTCTGGTGCAGAAAAATGAGGGGGACAATAGAGGCAACAGAGATGTTCGTACAACAAAATTGGGCTGATTGGGATGAGATATTCTTAATGTTGAGGTATTGCTATTGTCCTTGGATTTCTTTTGCTATCTAAACATGAAGGCAAAACGGAAAAATGTCATCAAAAAGATTGGTCATGGTTATGGCAGTCAAGCCCATTGCCTGCTGTGATTGAGGAGGGGGACATGGGGGTTATTTATTATTGTCGTAGATAAAAAGAGACATACTCTCCATTTTGAAGATGTTTCCCATGATTGTGCCACCCTGGGTGTTCCGTGCAAGTAGGAACTTTTGATCAGTTGGACTTTGTAGTGTTTCTTTAGACCTTGAAATTCATGAGGGGGTCCTTGCACTATCCATCACACCCAATGTATGAATTGACAGCTTGTCGAACGAGGACCAGTTACAGTTTGCTACCTAACATAAAACCCAAGTTGCTACAGGTTTGTATCTTTGTAAAGAAGCTAAAAGAAGGCTTAAATGGTAAGTTAGGAAAAAGAGATTATTTGTCTCAATTGTCTCACATTTTACTTCATTGACACTTTCAAAGACAGAATGCTATCAGATTGTAACACTAAAGGATAGTACGTGTGATCACTAGCTTATTAAGAGAAGTACTTGGGATCACCTGATCCACTATTTCGAAATAGCTATATTATTGTTTAGGAAAAAGAATTCACCATCCGTTTAGGGTTTAGTGAATTAGATATCCTTTGATCATAGCTTCTATTTTTGTGTTGGAGATTGGACTTCTATCCTCCAGTGCCAAAAACTGACTCTGTTTCAGTTATCAAACAAATAACTCAGTGATGATTAAACATATTTTTCATATAAAAATATTACATCCCAATTGAATGAAGGCCTCCAAATATTTCGTGGCCTCTTTGTAAATAATCAAAATCAGAGGTTAACTAAAGTGTGTATTAATAATTAATCAGTCAATTACTTCTTACTGGAAATGAGCCAAAAAAGGTTCCCACCAGGCTAGTCTTTTAAGTCTACAAAGTATCTTTTGATTTTGCCCAATTTTTTGCTGTTTGACCCAACTCATTTTTGAAAAAAAAGAAAAAGAATTGGCTGAACGTTTTCAAAATAAAAGACTCAACCGAACGGATTTTTTTTCGTTATGTTTTGGTTTTCTAATTCATAAATTGGAAACCAAGAAAACCAAACCGATGGAAGCCACCCTATCTCTAGAAAGTAAAAATTGACATGTCCTACTTTGTTGATCAATATTAAGCATCCTACATGTATGCAACTTTGATGGCTGGAGTTAGCATGAAAGTTGGATATGCTGATGCTAGAGAAAAATTGGCATGATATATCATCATCTAATAATAACGTTTTATTTGAGGTTATAACTCATGCTACATTAATATCTAACATTTTGCTGTTTTTTTACAATCGGTGGAAGAGACGATTTCACTTTTTCTCTTCTTCTTCAGATGTCTGCTTTTGCTTTGTTTCTGTTTCTGATAACACTTTCTGCTCGTAGATGACTTGAGAAAGTAAACCCACCAAGATCACTCCAAGAACTGCACTCTTTCCCCAGTCAGTTGGTGAAGCAATCAAGGCATTCGTAATCCCAGCTACCACGAAGCCCATAAGAGCAAGGTAGATATTCTTTCTAGTATTTGACTCAGCAATTTCTTTATTGAGTTGCTCAATCTTCTCTGTTTCCTTCTTAGCTTTTGCTTTATCCACTGGTTGTTTTTGCCCCAAGTTCTTAAAGAAAAGCCCTTCATTTCTCTCCTCCTCCATTTGGTCTACGAAGTCCGACAACTTCTTCTCATTCTCTTCAATCTCCTGTTTGTTTAACTCTACTGATTCTTCAAAAGCTTGCATCCGACTCTCTATATTTTCCATTATCTGCTCCAAAAAGAACAAATCAAAAGTTGTATTTGAATGAATCTAAAGTGGGTGTGTGGCCATGTTTCATTGTGAAATTTGAAAAAGTAGTTTTTGTTTTTAAAGTGAAAAATGATATTTGAATTATGTGTATCTGGCCATGAATACAAATTGAAGTTGTTTTTGACTTTTTGTGAGTAATTTGGGGTGAAAAAGTGAAAACACCTTTTTGTTGTTTTTCAAATTCTTGAAAATTGCGGAATTCAACTTCAAGTTAAATTCCAGAATTTTATGGCCAAACGTGTTGAGCTCCAGAAAAAAGTGAAATTTTCATGGCTAAACGCCTGAATATTCCATTTTTGTACAATGTGCAGTTGAGTTGACAGACCCTTGCACCCGCTTCATCAAGCTCTTTGAGGGCATTTTCACCAACTTGTTCAATCTCAGTATTGGCATCTTCAGCAAACTGTGATAGATAAGCAGATCTTTCGTCTAAATAATCAGTAAGACGAACTTTCTGTGTTTGAAGCTGGGCAATCCTTGCTAGCAGTTCCTGCTGACGAGCATCTCCTTGAGGCGGCGTAGGTGGAGTTGCATCTGAGTCTGAATTTGAATCATTCGATTTGCAGGGGCGTCGAAGGAGGTCTTTCCTTTGGAATTGGCCTGTTCTGTTAAAAAAGGCATGTTGATGATTTGGTGTTATAATTGCCTTTAGATGAATCATCCTTTGAAGTTGTGTTCCAGTTTGTTAGTGAGTGTTTGAGTATGAAAAGGAATGGAAATGTTTGTGAACCTCTGATTGAATGCACCTTATCCATTTTATTTGTAACATAATTTAGAAACAAAAAATAGAGAATGGGTCATTATTACCTGTTATGGGCCGTGAAGGGGAGTTTACACTAGTC
Source organism: Solanum rostratum (assembly GCA_029948455.1). Taxonomy (NCBI): domain Eukaryota; kingdom Viridiplantae; phylum Streptophyta; class Magnoliopsida; order Solanales; family Solanaceae; genus Solanum; species Solanum rostratum. Next base: position 65,326,976 of record CM057048.1, read on the forward strand.
CTCTTGTCTTTGCTAGTTTCCTTTCCTTGGAAGAAAATTCAATTATTTATTAATAATGTATGAAGAATGAATAGTCATTCATTTAACCACTCAAATTAAAGATAGTTAAATTTTTAAGAATCACATGCCGTAAGGATTACAAATTGAAATTTGTCCCTATTGTTTTCAAAATCACAAAAATCCCCTAAAAAAATTGCACTTCGCAATACATACAACAGCCAACGATACATGTTGCTAGCTGTGGATTCTGTTTTACAAGTAAACATAAAGTAAAGTAGAATTTTTAGGGATTCCATACTGTTTTTAAAAAATCTCTAAAAATTCTGAATCTTTATCTAATTACAAAAAATTTCGACTTTTTACATTTATTTGATACCTTCTGAAGCCGCTTGATACTTACATAATTGTAACTGAAAATTAATGCTGTAACGTTAAATATGGAAAAGAAATTACTGCCAACTAGCAGTATCCCTTGAATTAAGGCTGTAAGTTACAAATTATGCAATTAAACCCTAAAAAAATGTTTTGGGAGTTGTAATTTGAATTTAAAAAAAACGACTAGATCAGTGATCTGATCTGTGAAGGAAAGAAAAAAAAGAGAGGCGACATGGAAAAAAAAGGGATGCATTTTATTACATAACTCATACCCTGAAACACAAACATCAGTAAGCATGAATCAGAACAAAATAACACCAATAATTGTAAGCATGAATCAGAATCAAACTTTGCATCATCTCTAAAAACAATAGGTATCACCAGATAGATGCACAGTTAGAATCATATGGAATTTTTTCTTAAGTATCAAGCTTACTTTATTTGTTACATATCCACATCAACTTTCAGACCCCTTGTAGAATAGGCCTCAAATACTTAAGTAACAATCATACTTAATTTGTTAGTAATCCACATCAACTTTCAGACCCCCTTACATAATAGGTATCAATTACTTAAGTAGCAATTCTACTTAATTTGTTAGGTATCCACATCAACTTTCAAACCCCTTGTAGAATAGGCCTCAAATACTTAAGTAGGAATCATACTTAAGTTGTTAGATATCCGCATCAGCTTTCAGACCCCCTTCTAGAATAGGTATCAACTTTCAGACCCCTTGTAGAATAGGCCTCAAATACTTAAGTAGCAATCATACTTAATTTGTTAGGTATCCACATCAACTTTCAGACCCCCTTACATAATAGGTATCAATTACTTAAGTAGCAATTCTACTTAATTTGTTAGGTATCCACATCAACTTTCAGACCCCTTGTAGAATAGGCCTCAAATACTTAAGTAGGAATCATACTTAAGTTGTTAGGTATCCGTATCAGCTTTCAGACCCCCTTACAGAATAGGTATCAACTTTCAAACCCCTTGTAGAATAGGCCTCAAATACTTAAGTAGCAATCATACTTAATTTGTTAGGTATCCACATCAACTTTCAGACCCCCTTACATAATAGGTATCAATTACTTAAGTAGCAATTCTACTTAATTTGTTAGGTATCCACATCAACTTTCAGACCCCTTGTAGAATAGGCCTTTAATACTTAAGTAGGAATCATACTTAAGTTGTTAGGTATCCGCATTAGCTTTCAGACCCCCTTACAGAATAGGTATCAATTACTTAAGTAGCAATTTTACTTAATTTGTTATGGAGATGGAAATGGAGATGGAGATGGAGATGGAGATGGAGAAGTTGATGGAGGTGGAGATGCAGTTTGGGGAGTAAGAATGGAGAAACGGTTCAGGAGAGACAAGTTGGAAAAAAACTGAAAAAGGAATATTTAAAATGTTTAAATGGTAACTGTAATATAGATAAATATCAAAAAACAAAAATTTAAAAAAATGGATTTAAAAAAGAAAAAATTAAAATGTAACAAGTGATTGACAATAAATAGACTTCTAAATTTATAAAATCGTACTAATTATATTCTTTAATAAAAAATATAATAATGAGGTATCAAAAATAAATGAAATTTTTAAAAAAGTTGGAATTTTAGTAATTTTCATAAAAAGTTGGGAATATTTAATATTTGGATAAAAAAAGTTGTGTAATTTCATAAATTTTACTAAAGTAAATCAATTTAATTGAAACACTAATCAAGCGATTATCCAAGAAAAATGGTAACAGATTTGTTGGGAGTTCGTTTTAAACTTTTAAATTCAAAATTTCTTCAAAATATTGCAAAAAGCCGACAAGAAAATGATTCATAAAAAAGGAGGATCATATAACTATGAGACAAATATATCCATAATTATAATAATATATTAAAAGTGTGAAGACCTTTAGAAATGTTGTTTGAACTTTTTACACTTCATTAAAAGACTCTTCTTTAGATAAAATTGTATTTTCACTATTTTTCTTTAAATTACTATTTGATTATATTTATAATATTGACTTTTAAATTATATGGAAAGAAGTGATAAAATAAGAACTCAAGAAAATACTCTGCAGTCGCTAAAGAAAATTTTAATTTACCATGGGTTCTAATTAGTGATAGAATCTCTCTATATATAAGACTTTTATAAATAAATAATTATCAAAATTACTTTTATAGTGAATTTTTCTTATAAGTTCATAATTAAATTTAATATTTCTCGTTTTGATCAGTCGTAAAACGCGTACAACAAGACTAGTAAATATAAATATGCGCCCACACATATATAATCTATGAATTCTACGTGTATAACTAGTACATTGATAGTGTATATCATCTAATAGTAAAGCATGATTTGCCCGCTATTTGTGTATAGATCCTATTATTAATTACTTCTTTTTTAATCAGTTTCAAAAATAATATTTCTTTCTTTATCAAAAACTCTTTAATTTTAATTGTTTTTACGTGACATGTTTAATATTATAATATTAAAATGTATTAAATCAATACATTTGACATAACTTTCATTCAAGATCACATGATTAAAATATATTTTAATATAGTTGACATAAATTTCATTTAAGATCACAAAATTAAAAAATTATTTTTTATATTAAGTCAAAATAGAACAAACAAACTGAAACGAAAGAGATCATTATTTGCTTTGTCACACTTCTCTAGAGAAAATCTTTTTGACTAAACATGTCACACTTCTCTAGAGAAAATCTTTTTGACCAACTAAATATGAAAAATTAGAACATATTTTATGAAACATATTTTCTTTCGTATCAAACACAGTCGATTTTTTTTTTAAAGAACGAATGCAAGTTTTATTTAATTTTAAACTAATAAAGTCCATACACATTATATTATGAAATCGCCTACATTTGAAAGTTGAAAACCATCAAATTCATACACCAGCAATTCCTAATAAACATGGACAATACCAACATATAAATTTCGACATTTCACTCTTCAAATCTATTTTCCCTTCCGGGAATCTAATATGGGTTGGGCCGACCCGTGGGTCGAATCAAAAAAATAATTAAAAATAAAATAACGTATTAAAAATAATAAGAGTTCAAACTCAAAGTTTATTAAAAATTTTCAAAATGTAATATTGTCCTGTTGTTATTTATTTTAATATTTTTAAATTATAATTTTAATTTAAACATTTACAAAAAATAATATATTAGTAAAAATATGAACTAACTCTGAAGGCCTGCAACCCACATATTTGTTAGGCTAGGCTAACTGTTTTCTGGCCCATAAAAAAAGTTCAGCCCGACCCGACCCGACACGTCAAATTTCAAAGTCTATATGAGCTCGCTCAGATGAGGTGGGCAACCTATATTGACAGCTCTGAGCCGAACCCTTCCAACATAAAATTACATATTGTATGCATAAGGTGGTAAATTGGGATCTTATGAAGATGCATTTGACCATAAAAATTTGAAAGATGCTAGGTGGCATTTGGAACTTGAGGAAGAAAGCCTCGAGATGACCAAAGCTGCTACATACAAGTCATATGGAGCGAGTTTGCCACGCAGCGGACAAGAAGGGGAAAGGACAAGTCTCAAAGAAAACTAAGAATAATTGACAAGTCAAGAAAGCGTTCACCTAGAAACTTAGCTGATGTTTATAAAGATAAAATTCATGGAAAGAACCATTCTCATCAGAACTACCAGCAGTGGTGATCCATATCTACACAAAGTTTGCGTCTACAGAAGAAAGAACGCGATGGACATCACGTTTAGGTTTTCCCAGCAACCTTCTTGTAAGTGTACCATTTGGAGATCCAGAGATAGACGAAAAAGTTGATGATGCTTAGGATTGCCAATAGCCAGTAAAAGTAATCAAGCTGGCCTCTGTTCAAGTCATTCGGAATCCATCCAGACTTCCCATGCCTTGTGGTCACGTTGGTCACGATTGAAACGAGGAGAGAACTTAGGAAGTTGCCTAATGCAGTAGTTGTAAGACAGAGGGCTGAACACAAACTTCTCATGGCATCAGGAGCCTGGTCATAGAAGAACTCCAGCTGACCGATAAATGTGAACACTTCCGCGCATCCAATCAAGATGTATTGAGGAACTTGCCAGAAGATGCTCATAGGAACGTGCTGGAGGTCATAGTAGTTGTTTTTCCTTACCATGTCAAGTCGAATGGTCTCCAAAACTGCAGCAGAAGCCATGGCGAATACTGAAATAACAAGACCAATGCCCATTCTCTGCAGCTGAGTGAATCCTCGTTCATTGCCTGTATACTTTCGTGCCAAGGGGACGATCATAAGGTCATAGATAGGCGCCCAGAAAATAACGCTGAGCGTGTCAAATACGGATAGAGATGCTGATGGAATCTCAAAGTGGGGTCCCATCTTATTGTCCATTACGTTGCCTTGGTTAACAAACATGGTGCTCATCTGACCATAGACACAGGAAAACACGATACCAGTAGCCCATATGGGGAGTAGACGGATGATCGACTTGACCTCCTCAACTTGAGTAACTGTACAGAGCCTCCACGGATTCACAGATCCATTGACTTTATCAGATTCAGTTTCCACAGCAGCCTTGTCTAAGAACCTGAAGTTCATTTTCAAGTGGCCAGTACATGAAATAAATTATTAAACCATAGAGTTGCAACTTTGGAGAATCGTCACTTCAAATGTTCAAGATATATACACAACGATATAGAATATTATATCCTATGGTTCGAGTTGCTAAAGCATTAAGCCGAGGTCAGGAAATGAGTCTTCTAATACTGCATCTCGGGAAAGAATTACAGATCACTCTGCAAGTTGTCTCTTACGAACACAAAGAATGGCACAATAAGCATGTTTTGAAACTTAACAGACCGAAAAGATGTATGTCTCTCTGTCTAAGTACGTATAGACCAACAATGAATATGACACTGTAGCAATCTATAATCAAAGTGAAGTTTGTGTTTTACAACGATCCTCAGACAACATGGATTGTAGCTTTTATCAAAGAAGTTCTAATCACCTACAACTTAGTAACATTTAGCTTCAACAGAATTGACTACCATTGTGCAATATTAACATTTTAAAAAGGCATTTATTAATATAGACACCGTAGTGTTGTCTCAATCGGTAACTAAACACTCCAACTTTGAGAATGCACATCTAGACACCTCAAACATGTCCCACTATATCTCGTGGACACCTGATGTTGATGTGACACATAAATTTTGAAGGTGTCTAGATGATTATTTCGTACATTGGAGTGTTTAACAAACACAATGGAGATGAATTAAGGTGTCCAGATATGCATCCTCAGAGTTACAGTGTTAAGTTTCCAGTTGAGGCAAAGTTAAGATGTCAATCTATGTATTATGCCTTTAAAGAAGCTAGTATAAGGTCTTTTATTCTCTTTGCATGACACTCTTTTAGGATGAAGTTTTGCTGCCTGCCCAATTATGATGTTAATAGCTCATAAACTATATTTTGCTAACTTGTTAAAGTGTTTACTTTAGAAAGGTTACAATGGGATTGTTACCTGAACTCGTCTGAGTGCTCAAGCTTGCGGCTTGCTGTGATGATGGATTCTGCATCAGCGGTCTCATAAAGAAGAGTCTTGTCATGAGGATGTTTGACATGAAATTTTCTGATAGACGCAACAAACACCTGAAATATGCGAGTCAGAGGACTCCCTGCTGGTGGTTGGAGTCTATACAGACGGGTACCTGAAAAGAAAAATACTAGTGCAATGGCCATAGCCACAGCTGGAACACCAAAACCCCAGTCCCAGCCCACCTTGCTTTGTATATACACTAGAGCTGATGAAGCGATAAGAGCACCAACATTGATTGAGAAGTAAAACCAGTTAAAAAAAGAGCTCTTCTTTTTCTTTTCGTTTTCATCATTGTCATCAAATTGATCTGCCCCGAAGGAAGAGACACAAGGTTTGATGCCACCAGTTCCAAAGGCAATCAAGTAGATCGAAATAAAGAATGTTGTTTTCTGTGATGATGTTGTGTGGCAAGTACCATTATTACAGGTTGGTTTTAGTCCCTTGACAGAAGCAGATAATGTCAAGAGTGTCATTCCCTACATAAACAAGATAAGTTCATCAATTCCTCCACCAAGATCAGTGTGCTCGAGTTAAAAAAACATCACTGGTACATGTTAAGTTTCGAATAAATTAATTGAACCACTAATTCTTCATAACTTTTGCACAATGTGTATTCAAGAAAGCCCAAGCTGATAGGACCGTCAAAATCTGAATTACAAGACACTCTCAGCAACATAGAAAATACAATCTGAAGTCAAACAGAAAACCACTACATTCTAAGTTACTGATGTGTGCTTGCTAAAGTCAAAGAACATCGAGAACACATCAAGAAAATCCAACAAAGTGGGGTCTGGGGAGGATAGAGCATGAGTAGGCCTACTTTGGCGAGATAGAGAGGTTGTTTCCGAAAGATCTTCGGCTCAAGCAAATCAAAGCAGTAACTAAAAGAAAAACGAGATGGAGAGAAACATGACAGCTAATAGCTATACAGTGTGGAGCATATATACAAGGAACCTTAACAACAACAACAAGAAGGTGCAATCACCTAAACACAGTACACCACAGATGATATCAAAATACACCAGATTACATGAAAAGACTAATACTACGATTGACATGATGCTCTATATGACCACCAAGCCAAATACATGAATAGGCTAGTAATATAACAACTCTCAACAACTTCCTCACCTTCTACCCTTATCTATAACCTCCATACGCTCTAATCAAAGAACATGAAAAGAGAAAAAAGAAGAGTTATTTAATACTTACAATGATATAAAGGAATGAGAAACCAGCAATTGTCCAGTATCGACCGAGATAGGCATCAGCCAAGAATGCACCAATCAATGGCGTGACATAGCAGGTTCCTGACCAATTATTTACAGTTCTTGACGAAGCAGCAACGCCTAGATTGAGCTTTTCCTGAATATAGTTCACCAAATTTGTACTCATACCATAATACGCCAATCGCTCACATGCTTCATCTCCTGTAAATTCGGACCTTGACATTGTCAACAACATCATTCTAGTATAACTTTAACTGAATTATACACAACTACTACTTCTATGGATTAACTGAAGAATCGTACCAAGGATAAAGGGGCAAGCCTTCCAGTTTCCGGTTTTCTTCTTGTTTGCAGGTTTTTTATAGATGTCCACGGTCCCATCCTTCGTGTAGTCATCATCGCTAGCCATTCTAGTTTCTCCCTAAGGGCAAACAAACAATCATACCAACACATAACACACCTTGTTACATATTGCAGATTTTCATATTCTAAACGACAAACTGCATTTATGAGCTTTCGATTCTAGGATTTTCACTAAAGAAATTCAAACTAGAAAAAAGTTAATATACAAAGATACCAACAGAATTCAAAATCTACTATATTTCCAAAAAAAAAACATTAAAAAAATGACCTTTGTATATATAATGCAATTTTTCGACGAGATTTTATTCCAAGATCACCACATAAACAAAAGGGTAGGGTACCAATTGGCCAAAAGTGGACCCACAACAGGAAAAACTCCTCGCACAAAACAACACTATTAATATATAGTGAAAAAGAAAAATAATCCTTTCAATGTCCGTATATGACAAAGCATTCTGTGTTCATGCAGAATGAATACATGAGGAACCATAAAGCATCCTATGTTCATGCAGAATCTGTAGAAGGGCCACATCACAAACATTGATTCGAAAATCCATAAATTAAACTAAACAACATGGCATACATGACATGTATATATATATATCAGAAACAAGAAAACGTAGAAAAAAGTAGTCCAATTATCATCATAGATATTAAAAAGTACCTCAAAAGCTTTCTGGTTGTGGGGTTTGAGTGAAGGAGGCGGCAGAGTAAAATACTGAAATATGAGAATATAAAGGGATGCTACTGGTACAGCTCAGATTTTCTAGCTGCTAAATTTGTATACCTTTCGGAAATTTTGTTGGACAAAATAAAATAAGATGATTTATTATCCAAAATTGAATCCCCAACTCTATAGTCTATATTATGCAAAAATTAATTCTCAGTATCCCTTTACAACTGTGGGGAGATAATGCAAAAATAGAAAAAAATTCAGGGTAGCTGTTTAAATTTCAAGGAGATATGAATTTTTTTTTTTTACTTTTTTGGGGGAGTTTGAACGATTATGTTTGCCCACAAAATTATGAAATTTTAAGTAATTGAAAAATAACAAAATGGTGGTTTTATTTTTGGAAAAACTATGTAACAAGACAAAAATATGATATGTATTTATACTGTACCACTATAATTTGAAAAAATTACTATTTATAGTTATGATTAGGATTTTATTGCTATAGTTAAGGTTTTGTTGCTATTTTCTTGCTCCTCTCTTCCTCTTTCTCGTCTCTCTCCTCTCTCTTTCTGCAATTTCTTGTCAGACATACAATTACATATGTATACCAGTTGCATATATATAATTATTTTTGACAGATATAGATAGTCAATTCGACAGATATACATATACAATTCGCCTCTCTCTACTCTCTAGCCTCTTTCGCTCGCCTTTCTCCTCATTCTCTCGATCTCGCTTGTCAGATATACAAATACATATGCATATCAATTACACATATACAATTATTAGACATACACATACAATTGAACAAAAATACATATACAATTCGTCTCTCTCCTCTCTGTCTCGATCTCGCTTGCCTCTCTCCTCCCCTCCGAGTCACATAGCCAAAGTTATGCTGTGTAATTATGTAAAATATAGCTATTTGACTATATTAAGTTTCAAGCCTACGCTATTTATGAAAATTCCCTTTATTTTTTCGACCCAAAAAGTCAAAAACAACTTTCATTTGTATTCATAGCCAAACAAGGTCTACATTGTATATATAAGATATATTTTCTTATTTTTGTATATCTACTAATTTTGAACAATCTAAATCAAAGAGGAGAGATAGCCCGGTGGTACTAAACTGTCCAACTTGGACCACAAATACTAAGTTTATACTTTGCATTCTATAGTTCACATATTTATATTTCTTTTTTTCAAACTCTACGAATGGAAATTTTGAATCCTCCACCGTAGTCAAACACAATGAAATATCATTTTTTTCTCAACTTTAAAATATTTTTTTCCCCAAATTTCACAATTAATATGATGAAATGCCCACTTAATAATTCTGTTAAGAAAAATTTCACTTGAATAAGTTCTCATATGTAGCAAAATTCTGACAAATAGCTAGGGTTTAAAATTGACGGATAAAACTTTTCTTGTCATAGTGATTACTAGAATTTATGATCAAATCTTGAAATTTAAAAATTAATGGTAAAATTTATCTTGTCATAATCCTGATGGATTATTATAATTTATTGTGTAAAATATTCACCAATGTATTTTACTTCAAAGTTTGTCCAAATCAATTCCAAATAATTCTAAATTTAATTTACAACCTTTTAGTACCAATTTTAATATTTTCAGTGGTTAGGTTCAATGTATTTATGTAAATCTTCCTAAATCAGTTGTCCTATTTTTTTCTTCTTCTTCAACAATATTTCAACTTATCAAATCTTAATAATGATATTCCTTAATTTTCTTCAATCAAAATTACTAAAGATAGACATTATAGAAATAAAATATTACCCACTAAATTCCAATTATAAATAAGTGACGAGTCTTCAATTTTTCTATACATAGAGGAGTAGTTCAAGAATTTTATTGGAAGTCTAAATTTGCTAATTCAATGTGATTATATATTTTTACCAATAAATTTAATTTGCAAAGTACTATGACAGGATGGCAAACTTACTTATGTTTATAATTAATTTACATTTTAAAGATGAGTTTCGAGATAAATCTGATAACGAAAATTGTAATTCAAAAATTTATTTAAACATGTGATATCAACAAGTACAAAATATCAATCTAATTGTGAGGCATCAAGCGTGTGCTTAATGTGATGTCCATGCCCTTGATTTAAATTGAATTGTCTATTTTTTGAGTTGATTTGTTTATTCCTGAGTTTGAATAGAGATTGTTTAAGATTGTTGAGGAGTTGAGAGTTTGATTAGTTGAGTGGGTAAAAAGAGGAGTCTTGATTGTCATTCGTGCCTTGATGTTCATCCTTACTTTTCATTCGAGGACGAATGATTCTAAGGGGGAGATGAAGTATGTCACGACCCAAAATTCAGGCGTGATGACACTCACCTAACCCACCAAGGCGAGTCAGCCCAATACCTATTGATCCAAACATAACAATAATAGCAGAAGATAAAATAGTCTAATATGACAAATAATCATAGGAAGATCAAAGTACAATCATCCCAGAACTGGTGTCACATGTACAAGCCGCTAAATACATAGTACTCGAATAAAATATATGTCTCAAATGTCTAGTCCTCAAATAGAACGTAACATAATAATGGATTCCTTGAAGGTCCGCCAGTGACATAAACAGCTACCTTAAGGATAATCCGGAAGCTCGGTCCTGCAATGAGAAAATTCTAACTAGAGGGACCGGGCTCGCAACCTACAAAAATGTAGCAAGGGGAGTGAATACCAAAAACAACGCGGTACTCAGCAAATGGAACTAACCTATAGTAAAACAATGAAGAACCAAGTAATTCTTTCATACCCAACCACATACTGCCAAACTATAAATCTGCACTCAGAAAAGTCTTAGCCCAGCAACACATAATACACAATAAAGATAGTTTTTCTGTATATCATAATTATCAAATCACAAGTCATAACTCACAAGTGATAACATAATCAATCACATGAATAACATCATGCCACATAATAGTATGCAAGGATGAGATACAATGCTTATGCAATAATTGTCGGCATTGACCTCGACATCACAATATCATTAGTAAAGATCTCAGTATCACAATATTGCCGGCAAAAATCTCAGCATCACAATATCACTATCATAGATTTTCAACACCGTAATATCGCCGGCAAAGACCTCGGCATCACAATCTCACTATCACAGATTTTAGTATCACAATATTGCCGGCAAAGACCTCGGCATCACAATCTCACTATCACAAATTTTAGTATCACAATATTGCTGGCAAAGACATCGGCATCACATCTAGACCGGTAAAGACCTCAGCCCCAATTTTTTTTTTTTACCATCTCACTCATATCAATATCCAGAACTAATGCAAATTATGTGCAATATAGAATGAATGAAGATGAGATGAAGTCCACAAACAAATCAACTCATAATCACCAACCACAACAATATATATCTCAAAAATAGAATCTCATCACTTAGCCACATTTTCAATTCAAGTGTCACAACACCACACCAACTCACATTTATATTTAATTGCCTCATATTTTTCTTTATAATATTAAAATATTTCATGAATCACACATAGAAGATATTACAAGAATATATGTATACCATCACAACCTCAATAACAGTCACATCTCAAAATAAGTACCAATTCGATATCAATATCAAATAAATTCACTATTTCCCCTAAAATACACTTCCACAATTAATTCACAAGTCAAATATCACCATAGAAATAATTATTCAATTCAAAATATTTCGCTCAAAGCCTACATTAATCCATCTCTATCCCAAAAAACTCAATTCTATACACATTAGAGCATACGAGGTTCAACATAGTTAACAAAAGATTAGAAATTCACTTGCCTTATATAAAGTCTCAAATCACGTCAATTCTGAAGTTTTTCCCTCTTTACAATACTCCAAATCACCAAAATCTATTCAAATATAACATCACAATCACATAACGAATCTAATGACATTAAAATTAATTAATTCGGGTGAAAAGGGCAAAATGGTCCAAAAATTTCATCATCAGAAATCTGAAAATTTATACATGAAATTGTTCTCCAAGTAATAAGGAATTCAATGGCGAAAACCATTTAAAAACGGAGCTTAAACGAGGTAAAAATCTCATGTTTAAAGTTTCCAAAAAAAACATTCAAACTAGCCGAAAACAACAAATTTTACCTCAAACGGCGCGCCAAAATTAATTTCTGAAACTCCCATGGTGTTCCTTTCGGAAAAAATACACAAGTTAGCCATCTGAATCGCCCAAATCGGATCAAAATCGAGGGAGAAATCGCTGATGGAAGTTTCATGAGAAGTCTAGAAAATTTGAGAATAAATCTGCAAATTTGTTTACCGTGTCTGCCACATGGCAGCGCCTAATTGGGCCACATCATCCCCACTTCAGCATTTTCAGAAAACTCTCAAACTTAAGTTCAATGCTCCGGCCTCATCCAAAGTCGGAAAAATACATTCCATATATGAAATCTGATCGGATATGATATTTCGGACTCAATGGTGTAGTCAAAATCCCACCGGAGGTCGTTTTATTCCAATGTGGATACCATTTCCCAATATCGAAAACAATTTAAAGGACCAAAACACACTCGGAAGCTTCAAAAACTGAACGAAGGATCCTTCTAGACCAAAATCGATGTTTTGGATCCAACGAAATCATCAGAATTTGAATTTGAGGTCTCCTTGGCCCAAAACCCGAGAAAGCTCATTTAAACTAGTTTCGGGCTCAAAAACTCAAAATATTCTCAGAAGCTCTCAAAATTGCAATGAAGTCATTTCTAGCATTAGTTTCACCGTTTGAAATTATTGGAACTGGCGAAATTTCGATCCGAGCCTCCAATATCCGAATGTTGACCAAAGTCAAACTTATGATCCAAAATGAACTTAAAATGTGACTTTGGGTTTAAATCTCCATTTTAGCTCCAAATTCAGTTCTGTAAGTTCTCCTGGACCAGATTTGGCATTCTAGAGCTGATGGAATCAATAGAATTGCAATCTGGCATTCGAAACTCAACACGGCAAAAAAAAACTCAAATTTTCCAATTTAAATCTTTGAAAACTCTTTATTTTGCAAAACTCAAGTTTATCACAATGTTTTCAAAAATCTGGCTTTTAGACTTAACCAATAATGACTCAGGCAACTTTTGAGACGGGTGAAATGATAATTTTGTCGAAAATATAAAAAAATGACCTTCAGGGTCATTACAATACCAAAATACCACTAGATGAGAGATGCACGCAAAACACGTCTTCCCAAACTTCGATGGAAAATTCGAGGCCGAAAATGCGATCAATATAAAAATTGTATGGAAAAATGGTCTTGGTTGATTTTTAGAGCAACTAGATGAAAAGATAATTTTTCAATGTGAAAACGCATTCCAGTAATAGTGCGCGACATGTCCGCGTCGCAGACTTGTTGTGGATTCATACTTAAATGTGATCCCAATATTTTCTATGGAATTGAAAAACTCGATCAGAATTTTTTTGGCAAAAAACCCCGAAAAACCACCTAGTCCATATCGTGGACTAGGTATCCTCGAGGCGAAGTTATTTTAAGTTTTCGTGAGGGGCATTCCAGACTTTTCCCAACCCTTACTAAAGTTAAAACACAATCTAAATGGGTTTTTTTAGCGTAAAAAATATTTTAATCCCCATTCCTAAGCCTTTTCTAAGTTTCTAACAAAGACTAGGGCTAAAGAGAAGAGAAGAAGAGCGAGAATTTGAGAAAATTTAGGAGGATTCTTATGAAATTGAGTGTCAAAGACTCATACCAGGTATGTAAGACTAAACTAAATCATGAAATTATTCTTCCATGTGTCCCCATTAATGGTAATAGAGAGATGGTAAATGTGTTGAGTCCCCATGCATATTTCTTGAATGTTTTCTTGTAAATTATATATATGCTATGTATTTTCATATATTGATGATCATCATAAACTTGATTTTATTGATTAAATATTTTTCATGAATTACTGCATAAACCCTATATGTTATTTTTATAAAAGATTGCATGAATAAACCTAGGGATTGAGTTTAGAGCCTTAACTTGAAAATGTTGATTGTGATGATGATATGAGCATAGTGATAGGATGTTAGAACTTGATGGTTCCATGAATATTCATTATTGAACTTTAGAGATTTGTCTAACTGACTTCCTCTTAATGATTGATCTAAGCCTTGAGCTATTGAATGAGAATTGAGTTGATGAGATAATTGAGATGATAGGCTAAAAGGCCTAATTGAGTTTGAGTTAATGAGATGATGAGAGTCTCTATGAGACTAATTGAGATGATTGATTGAGATGCATGATCTTATGAGCATTGAGTCTTGGGGGGAGTATCAAACATCGAAATGAGTAAGAGTAAATCCAATTCACACTCATTAACTACGTAGACAAGCATAGGCGAGGATTGAGCTGCTACATTTGAGGTTCCCTCTTGAGTTGAAGTCCTTGAAAGCAATAGAGGACTTGAGAGAGACTGGATCCCTTTGGGATTTGATTCGTTCTTTACCTGACAAGTACGAAATGACTGTGGCAACATCAGCGAGATTGTTGTACAATCACTGGCTCATAAGTGATTTTTGTCGGATAAGAGAAACTCCCAGATAGGTCCCACACTGATAGTAATCTGAGTTGATTTGATTGGATGAGATTGGAGTGGTATAAATGGGTCATTGTCTACTCTTTATTCTTGCTTTAGATAGACATTGACACTTTGATTAAGTATCTTTTGAGTTGATGTTATTCTGTATTATTCTGCCTATATTTGTTTCATTTTGCCATTTTATATACTCGTACATTTCACGTACTAATGTCCATTTGGACTGCATCGTTTTATGATATGGAGGCAGGTACTAGATATCGTATACAGACACACCGTTGAGGATCTATTACAGCTAGCTGAGTTGGTGAACCTCCCTTACTTCGAAGGATCCTTATTTTATTTCATCTAGCTATCAGAGTCGGACTTTAGATTAGCTTTACTTTCGAGATGAGGTAGCCATTGGTCTGTCATTGGCACCAACTAATAGTGACAGAGGCTTCATAGACTAGAGTAGAGTTGTTTATTTGGGATTATGTTGAGCTAGTTTCTTTCATGCTAGCCTATTTTATTGATATGCTTTTGAGACTGAGAATGTCCAACATTTATTATGTTTAGTCTTCTGCTGATTTGCTGAGTGTTGGGTGAATGAATACGATGAGGCCAAGTGGTTCGCTTGGGGACTAGTAATAGTCTCTGAGTACCCGCCACGTCTAGGGTACCCACCCGGAGTGTGACATTTACCTAATTACATGATATAATTTTTTGATGAAGAGTATCAGTAGATCTCCCACAAATATATGTGGTTCAGCCGTTGAAGGGGAAGAGCTAGTAGCTCGCCCACAGGTTCGGCCTAGTAGATTTTGCACAAACAATGTATTTGTGTTAATAAATTCATCAGAATACGTACAAAATATTATATTAAGAACTAAGTTATTATCACTTAAACTCACCACTAAAAATGCAGAACTCATAAAGTTGAAATCGTAGCTTTTCCTCTACAGTATGCAACATTACTTGCATTTCTACTAGAGATTGTTTCCATTGCTCGAATCCATGACCTCCTAAGCACTTGACAACAATCTTATCAGTTACACTAAGACTCCCCATCACCTGTCAGTGAAAATGGATTGAATTATTAATATTCCTATACAACAACGGACACAAGTAATTTGGGAAATAATGGTTCATATTTTCAGCAAAATCAAGACTAACAAAACACAGTCTACTTTGTTATTTATCATCATTTCCTCATTTTGCTACTTGGCTTTTGGAGAAATTATGAATGATGTGTAGAATCTCCCAATTATGTCAATTTGGACAGATGAGAAGAACAAATCAATCAACATCTGAACAACAAAAATAAGGATCATTGCAGTTCTTATCTACAAAAAGTATCCATTTCTTGGACTACTTCTTTAGCTGACAAAGACAGATACCTGAGTAAAGGCAGTTCCAAAATTTCAAGACATTATTAGCATGTTTGATCAAGATTTCAAAATCCGTTTATTTTGGAGTGTTTTTCAAAAAAAAAAGAAGAAGCTGCTTTTGGATAAGTTTGTATCGCTAATCAATTTGAAAAACACTTAAGCACTTTAGATTATTAATTTACTATGTTGCTCGAACTTTTCAAAAATATCATCGATGTGTATTGAATTCTTCAAAAATAATACATTTTTGGAGGATGAACAACTTAGCTAATTTGTGCTTGATCAAGGTTTTAAAATTTAAAAATACTTAGGGGCAAAAAAGTTTTTTTTTTTTAGTTTTTATTGCTACTTAAAAGTAATATATTTCCTTGAAAACTTAGCCAAACACCTCAATTCATTAAAATAAGCATTTTTGACTTGCCAAAAGCTTGACCAAACAAACATATAGGTTCCATTAGCCTCTGATTTCCAATTAACTTTTTCTACCAAATTAATTAAAAAAAGTTCCCAAAACTATAACCTTATATTAAATAGAGTTGCACTAAAGAGTCACAAAAAATTGCCCCAAATACACATCTACCTCCTTTGTTTGGACTGATTTTTCATCTTTACTATAAAAAAAAAGCCTTTGTTTCTTTATCCTTGAAAATAAAAATTAAAATAATTCAATTTGATCCTTACTAATACAATCAAACAGCACTTAACTTAAAAATAAAATCTTCTATGAAATAATAAAAAGAGGTCAATTTATTAATTATTATAAAAATAAAAGTAATGAGTCACAAATTATCTAATTGGCAAGTCATAGTGCAAAGACTACAATATTCTATTAATGTATGACTCACTCGTGTAGTTGTTAACTAGGATCTATACATAGGCATTAAGAAAATTAAATTTCATTTAATTTAGTTTTCTGTTGAAGGGATAACTAAACTTCACATTAATAATAAATATATATTTTTAATTTACAGTTAATATTAGTTACTCAGTTATACACAATATAGTAAATTGAGGTAAGCATAAGATATGGTTGAATTTTCTTTAAATATAATCGATGAATAAAATACATATAGTTCTTCAACGATTAATTGACCATATATACACGATGTTTTTTTCTTTTTGCCAGAATAAAAAGATAAAAATATAACTTTTGGGACTTAGATGTTTTAAATAAATGATAGTGAAACATTAAAAATAACTAGTATATGTACCCATATGTTTGTGCGAAAAATATATATAAAAAAAAAGAAATTTATTTTATTTCTATTACTAATTGGATAATTTTAAACATAGCAAAGTTCATTAATAGTTAATATCATATACATGATTATGCTAAAAGTACTAGATATTAACTACTTTTAGCCTAATAATTTATAAGACATCAACTATTAATGCACTTTGCTATGTTTTAAAATTATCCAATCAGTAATAGAAATAAAATAAATTTCTTTTTTTTTGTTGATATTTTCCGCCCAATGTGTAAGTACATATACTAGTTATGAAAATATAGAAAAACTAAAAAATATAAACAATAACAAATTACATAAAATCTAAATTAAAAAAAAGGGGAACGAAGAGATAAGTAGCTATAAAATACTTAAGATTGGAAAGTTAATTCAGAACGAAATTAACTCTAACAAAAATGGATTTATGGTACTTTGCCACATGTTGTTGCTAATAATTTCCTGAGGACATTAGTGTCGAGAGATATACTTTTATGAATTAAGAAGCACTCAAGGAGAGAAAACAACTTTATGGTATGGGTTTGAAAAGTACAGGAGAATACAGTGGAAGAAAAGTATAATTGAAATCTCTGTTAGTCTAAGATCATTAACTAAGATCTCAATTATAAAAGAGGAAGCCAGAAAGGAGAAGGGACATTTGAGTTGATCACAAATGCCTAATGCCATCCCTATTTATAGTTGTGTATGGATGATTCTAGATATATCTACAAGAAATATCTAAGTAATTTTAGCTACTAGCAATTAAGCAAAAATCTAAATTTTTCTATAATTTACCAAAAATATCTTCCTAAAATATTTAATGCTATTGACTATCTAAAATTTTCTATAATTTACCACAAATATCTTCTTAAAATATCTAATAATGCTATTGACTATCTAAATTTTTTCTAATTACAAATATTAAAAATATTAATCTATAAAATTCTAAAAAGTTCTACTAAATATCTAAGATATTTATATATCTAAAAATTCATCAATATTTTTCACATAAAAAAATTTCAAGAACGACAAAGTTAGATTCCTATGATGGCAGTTAAGAGGCTTTGAAAATTATATTACTGTGCATATAAGAATTGTATAAATTATATTGCAAATAATTTTAAAATCGTGGGGTCATGCAGTTAAAAGATGTGCTGATGGAAATGTACACATTGTTATAAAATAAATCTAGGATTAACTAGAATAAATGTAAGGAGAATCAAAAGATTAAAACTTGAGGAGAAGAGGGAATAATATATTGCAATGTATCTTTTTCTATCACTGATGTACTTCAACATTCAGAAGTTGAGGCATACATATATACATATATATATATATATATATATATATATATATATATATATATATAGAGCAATGGTGGCTACCAACGTGGACTACCAAAGCCTTAAGAGCTGAACAAAATACAAAGCTACAATTGTTGACTTTCCCTTTTACAATTCATACTTAACACTCCCCCTGAATTGTCCATGTAAAGGAAAGTTCTAGGTGATCTTAATACGCATCATTAGCTGCCTCATTAAAAATCTTACCAGGAAAACCCAGTGGGATAACACCTTGGTTAAGAAAAAAAGAGTACAACGCGTATTTTACTCCCCCTGATGAAGACTTCATTTGATACTTTGGAGACAGTGCGTTCCGATCTTATATCTTAGTTTTTTAAATGTTGACGTCGGCAATGCCTTAGTGAATAAATCTGCAAGATTATTACTCGAACAAATTTATTGTACATCAATATCACCTTTCTTCTGAAGATCATGTGTGAAGAATAATTTCGGAGAAATGTGTTTCGTTCTGTCTCCTTTTATGAAACCACCCTTCAATTGAGCTATGCACGCGGCATTGTCTTCAAATATGACCGTGGGTACTTTGGCATCATTTTTCAGTCCACATTTTCCTTTGATGGAATGTATCATTGATCTCAACCACACACATTCTCTACTTGTCTCATGAATTGCTATTATTTCAGCATGATTTGAGAAGTAGCAACAACTGACTACTTTGTAGATCGCCATGATATAGCAGTTCCTCCATGTATAAACAGATAGCCTGTTTGGGATCGGGCTTTATGTGGATCTGATAAATAACCTGCATCTTCATAACCAACAAAGTCTGCACAACCTTTGTTAGTATAAAACAAACCCATATCAATTGTACCTTTCAGGTATCACAAAATATGTTTGATACCATTCCAATGCCTTCGCGTTGGGGAAGAACTATATCTTGCTAGCAAATTAACGGAAAATGTTATATCAGGTCTGGTTGAATTAGCAAGATACATGAGTGCTCCAATGGTACCGAGGTATGGTACTTCTGGACCAAGAAGTTTTTCATCCTCTTCTGGGGGACAGA
Organism: Solanum rostratum; assembly: GCA_029948455.1. Classification (NCBI taxonomy): domain Eukaryota; kingdom Viridiplantae; phylum Streptophyta; class Magnoliopsida; order Solanales; family Solanaceae; genus Solanum; species Solanum rostratum. Next base: position 65,346,759 of record CM057048.1, read on the forward strand.
ATGGATCTTTATTCACTTCAAGTGATCTAAGAACCATTGGGGTACTTAAAGGGTGTGCTTTGTCCACATAGAATCGCTTTAAGATTTTTTTCAGTATAGGCAAATTGATGAACAAAGATCTCGTCTGCTAAATGTTCAATTTGTCGACCTAGACAAAGTTTTGTCCTTCCAAGATCTTTCATCTCAAATTCTTTCTTTATATATTCAATTGCCTTTTGGACCTCTTCAGGAGTTCCAATGAAATTTATATCATCAACATAAATAGCGAGTATTACAAACTCCGATCTTGTTTTCTTAATGAAAACACATGGACAAATGACATCATTTATATATCCTTTATTTATCAAGTACTCACTAAGGCGATTATACCACACACACCCGGATTGTTTCAGACCATATAATGATCTTTGCAATTTGACTGAGAATATTTTCCGAGACTTAGTACATGCTTCGGGCAATTTAAATTCTTCTAGGATTTTCATGTAAATATCACTGTCAAGTGAACCATAAAGGTAAGCTGTAACTACATCCATTAGATGTATTTCAAGATTTTCGTGTACAACTAAACTGATGAGATATCAAAAGGTTATTCCATCTATAACAGGTGAATATGTTTCCTCATAGTTGACACCGGGCTTCTGAGAGAATCCTTGTGCAACAAGGCGTGCCTTGTATCTTACAATTTTATTTCGCTTTCGCACAAAAATCCATTTATAGCCAACTGGTCTTACACCATCAGGGGTTTGGACTACAAGTCCAAATACCTCACGATTAGAGAGTGAATTCAACTCAGATTGAATCGCTTCTTTCCATTTTGGCCAATCATCTCTGCGTTGACATTCTTCGATGGATTTAGGCTAAAAATTTTCACTATCTTGCATGAGGCTAAGTGCAATATTATATGCAAATATATTATCTACTGTAATTTTTTATCGATCTAAATCTATTCTATCACCAGTAGAACTTATTGGAAGTTCTTTATTCACTTGAGTCTCGGGTTTATTGATTTCTTCAGGAATATCAGGATTTCTCAAGTCTGGATCTTCTTCAGGAAGTCCATTTGTAGTATCATCTTTATTATTCCTTACGCTTCTTTTTCTAGGATTTTTATCCTTTGAACCCACTGGTCTACCATGCTTCAGGCGTGTTTGAGATTCAGAAGCTGTGATACTAGCAGATGGTCCCTTTGGGACTTCGATCCGGATAGGTGCATTCACTGCAGAGATATGTGACTTAGTTATCCGTTTCAAATCAGTAAATGCATCTGACATTTGATTTGCTATTGTCGGCAAATGGATGATCTTCTGGACCTCCTGTTCACATGTGCGTGTTCATGGATCAAAATGAGATAGTGATGAAACTTTCCATGCAATATTTCCAATTTCTCTCCGGGGTTCCTTTTTCTCTCCCCCTAATTGCGGAAAAATTGTTTCATCAAACCGACAATCTGCAAATCTGGCAGTAAATAAATCTCCTGTCAATGGTTCGAGGTAGCGAATTATGGAGGGTGAGTCAAACCCAACATATATACCTAACCTCCGTTGAGGACCCATCTTAGTGCGTTGCGGTGGATCTACAGGCATGTATACCGCACAACTAAAAATTCGTGGATGAGCTATATTTTGTTCATGACCAAATACCAATTGTGATGGAGAATATTTATGATAATTAGTCGGTTTGAGACGTACAAGTGCTGCTGCATGTAAGATAGGATGACCCCACACATCAATGGGTAATTTTGATTTCATGAGCAGTGGTCTAGCTATCAATTGTAGGCGCTTAATAAATGACTCTGCAAGGCCATTTTGAGTGTGAACATGAGCTACCGGATGTTCAATTTTTATCCCAATTGATATGCAATAATCATCAAAAGCTTGGGATGTAAATTCTCCAGTATTATCCAAATAAATGGATTTAATTAGATAATCTGGGAATTGCGCCCTTAATCTATTTATTTGTGCCAGTAGCCTCGCAAACGCCAGGTTGCGGGATGATAAAAGGCACACGTGAGACCATCTTGATGATGCATCTATTAGGACCATAAAATATCTAAACACTCCACTAGGTGGGTGAATAGGTCCACATATGTACCCATGTATACGTTCCAGAAATCTCGGGGATTCGATGCCAACCTTCAGGGTTGATGGTTTGGCGATTAATTTGTCTTGATAACAAGCAATACATGAAAATTCATCATTCATAAGAATCTTCAGGTTCTTTAATGGTTGACCAGTTGAATTTTCAAGAATTCGTCTCATCATTATTGATCCAAGATGACCTATTCGGTCATGCCATAGCACAAAAGTTTTTGGATCAGTAAACTTCTGATTTACGATCGAATGTGCTTCAATTGCACCAATTTCTGCATAATATAGGCCAGACGATAAAGTTGGTAATTTTTCCAAAATATATTTCTGGCCTGAGACACTCTTGGTTATACCAAGGTATTCAATATTCATTTCATTTAGTGTCTCAACATGATATCCATTCCTACGGTTATCTTTAAAACTTAGGAGATTTCTTGGAGATCTAGAAGAGAACAGTGCATCTTCGATAACAATTTTTGTCCCCTTAGGCAGAAATATAGTTGCTCTTCCGGAGCCTTCAATTATTTTTGCACTATTAGATATTGTAGCAACGTTTGCCTTTCTTTTAAGTAAAGAAAAAAAATATTTCTCGTCTTTAAAAATCGCATGAGTTGTTCCACTGTCAATAACACAAATATCTTCGCGGTTGATTATTGATCCAAACAAAATTTGAGGCATATCCATTCTTCAAAGAGAAAAATAATAAAGTAAATATTTATTTGGACCTCATGCGTATTTAATGAAAAGTCTTGCAGAAGTCAAACATATAAGAATAAGGAAGACAAGATACAAATTATTATTATTGTTGTTATTATTATTTCATCTTCATGGGATATAAAAACATAAATGCACATATAAATAAAAAAAATTATTTTATATATTATCAGGCTCATCATCGTTCACATTTTCATTAATATTTAAATTTTCTTCTAGGAAATGTAAGTAGTTCGTTACATCCAGATACATATGTTCCATATTATTTTCAGACAAAAAATTTGTCTCTGGATTTTTTGCTCTTTTTAATGATGCCTGATATAATTGAACAAGGCGTTTAGATGACCGGCATGTCCTTGACCAATGCCGTTTGCCTCCACATCTGTGACATATACTTTCTGAATTTTTCTTTGAAAAAGCTTCTGGCTTTTCTTCCTTCTTTTTAAATTGTTGGTCGTGCCTCGGTGCGAGACGACTATCATGATTTCTTCTTTGACCTCGCTCACTATCACGACCACTTCTGAGGCTATAATTTCTTTCTCGTTGTTCATAATTCACCTGATTCACTTCAGGTAGTGGCGAAGAACCAACGGGCTGATTATCATGATTTTTTGCCACGACTCAAAAATGGACGTGATGGCACTTGCTCAAACCCACTAGAACAAGTCAGCCTAAACCCAACAAGAATATCAAAATGACGTGCGAAAGTACTAAATAAAATAGATAACTAAAAGGAAAAATCTCCACAAACTTAAATTTCACCCAAGGATTAGTTGTCACGTGTACAAGCCACTAGTCATACAGAAATCCAAAGAATTACAAGTTTGCAACTGTCTTTCTTCTCAAATAGAACAAAGCAGAAAGGAAACAGGACAAGAGAGTCAGCCAAATGACAACAGCTACCTCTCTAAATCTCCTGAGAAGCCTCGGATGATCAAGAAATATACTACTCACGGTCCGGGCTCAAAACCTACACAAGTGTAGAAGCAAAGGTGAGTACCAAAATCAACGCGGTACCCAACAAGTCAACTAGCAAAACAGAGTAAGTCCGATAGAATACACAAACTCCTTTCATACACAACCACATATCGCCAAACTACACACCTGCACTCAGAAAAGTCCCAGTCCAGCAACACATAATACATTCTAGAGATAGTTTCCACTATGTCACAAATATCAAATCACAAGTCATATCCCACAAGTAATAACACAATCAACCACAGGAATAACATCATGCCACACAAGAATATGCAAGGATAAGATGCAATGCTTATGCAATAATTTCCGGCAATAACCTCGGCATCATAACATCACTGAAAATGCCTCAACATCACTACATCGCCGGTAAAGATCTCGGCATAATATCATCGCCAGCAAAAACCTCAGCATCACAATATCATCGCCGGCAAAGACCTCGGCATCACAATATCATCTCCGGCAAAGACCTCGGCATCACATCCCGACCGGTAAAGACCTCGGTCCCAACTTTTTACCATCTCACTCATATCAATATTCAAAACAATGCAAATGTGTGTGTCATAGAATGAATGAATATGAGATGAAGTCCACAAACAAATCCACTCCTCATCACCAACCACAGCAATATATCTCAAAAGAATATATATATATAATTCTCATCACTTAAACACATATTTAATTCAAGTGTCACAACAACACACCAACTCACATTTTATATTTAAGCACCCTCATTAGAATATTTCACGAATCACACATAGGAGAAAGGATAATTCGAGAATTCTACAAGAATTACAAAGTTTTAAAAGTTCACTTGCCTTAATAATTGAGCACTCACTGCGGGACTTGAGCCTTCCCCTTTCGATTAGAATCCCAAGCACCACGATCTAATTAAATAAATTACCACAATAAGATTTCAAAACTAATAATACCCATATTACTATACGTCTAGCCTAGACCCAAAAACTAACCAATTCCATAATCAATTCTCAAAATTTCAAGCCTAGGGTGATAACTAAAAATTGCCAGAAAATGAATATGTAAATTCATTTTGTAAAAAATTTCCAGACTCAAAATTTTCTTCACTTTGGCAATTGCCAGAACTTTGTCCCCCTAACTTTTTCCCAAAAACAATGCAGCCCACAATTTCTCTATTTCATTCTTTTTATTTATTTATTAATTCAACATGCATTTATTACTAATAAGATTTGACATCAATGATCCCAAAAAATTTATACATCAACAACATGGAATTCCAGTGAGTTTTTTTTCTTTACCTGGAAAATCAAAGTCAGTCGACGCTCACGTTTTTGCGTAAGTTTTCTCCTCCTTTTTTTTGTCTCGTAGCTTGTGGAGTAAAAATACTAAACCCACTAATTTACTTTAATAAATAGGGTGAGTAGTATAGGATATTTTATAAGTTGTCAGATTAGTCCCTTAATTAAATTAGTTATCTAAGTTTACCTGAAACTTAAACAATCGTAGTTATTGAAGAGTCCAAAACACTCATTTAAATTTACGAGGGAGATATGTTTGAAAAATTGGAGGACTAATTCTAGAAACGATGTTATGGGTCATTATATTTTTCATCAATAATTCATTATGCCTTTCAGCAATAAGACGGTGTGAAAGTAATTCAGAATATTTTGTAAATCCCCTATTGCGATATTGCTACTGCAGGAGCATATTCGCGGGTGGAAATATGGAGTATGTCTTTTCAAGCTTATCTTGCTCAGTTATTTCTTCTCCGCATAAATTTAGCTGAGATATAATTCTAAACATTGTTGAATTATACTCAGTTATATTTTTAAAATCTAATAATCTTAGATTTAACCAATCATGATGTGCTTGTGGAAGGACAACCAACTTCAGGTGGTCGTATCTTTCTTTTAGATTCTTCCACAATTTCAAGAGATCTTTTATTGCCAGATATTGTAATTTTAGTCCTTCATCAAGATGATGGCGGAGAAAAATCAAAGCTTTGGCACGGTTTTGACTGGATGCCCTATTGTTATCTTTAATGGTGTCTACCAGACCTATTGATTCTAAATGCAGTTCAACATCCATGATGAATAATTAGATCTAGAAATATTAAGTATAGTAAATTCAACTTTTGAAATGTTAGACATTTTGATAAAATTTATTCCTACCCTTTTTACCTGTTTACAATAGCTTGAAATGGCCAAAGCTTCTAGCTAATAACGTGTTATAAAATTAATCTAGGATTAACTAGAATAAATACAAGGAGAATCAAAAGCTTAAAACTTGAGGAGAAGAGAAAATAATATATTGCAGTGTATCTTTTTCTATCACAGATGTACCTCAACATTTAGAAGTCGAGGCATATATATATATATAGAAATGGTAGCCACCAATGTGGACTACCAAAGCCTTAAGAGCTAAACAAAATACAAAGCCACAATTATCGACTTTCCCTTTTATAATTCATACTTAACACAGATTTGATTTTTCCATATCTTTTGAATTTGAATTTAAATTTTTAATTTATAATAAATGAGCTTACATGAAGTAGACTTACAACTTGTTTGCATGGTGGTTTTCTGTAGTATGGTATTGTAAGGACCCGGAATTTTGTACGACCTCAAGAAAGCATGAAAATTGATTTCGAAAAAGTTTTGGACCAAGATGGCACTTCATGGGAGCCATCACGGCAGTGAGGTCATCCGTAAAGCTTTCGGAGTGAGATATTTCTAAGTACGGGACCTTATGCTCAAGCTAAATTCACTCTCAAGCCTTCAATTCTAGCTTATCTATGTTGTTTAAGATCATCATGGGTCTCCTACATCAAGTCAAGTTCAAAGGAATTCCCTTGGCTATATTATTCTCAAGTGCCGATAGAGGGGCCAACTTTAAATAAGAATATCTCTTAGCTCGAAATGAACTGGGTGGATCATGACATATCAAATCGAAGCCCTTTGAATTATCTTTCCAACGCATCCGGTCTCACCTCATTCCGAGTTCGGAGCAAGACGTTACGCCCTTTTTTCGTAAAACCTGTCTGGGCCAGACGGGAGCCTTCACGGGCCGTGAAAAGCTTCACGGACCGTGAAGCTAACCGTGTCAAGGCCCTTGTGAAATTTAAGGATCTATTTTATTGAGGTGTTTTTGATATTTTGGTTCATCCCCAAGGCTTTTTATGACCTTTAAAACCCTTTTTACATTCCTAAACTTCTCCGACACTAAACCTAAAGGTTTTTCATATGATTCGGTAGAAGGGTCAATTTTAAATGGTCATATCTCTTAGCACAAAATGCACTAGGTGTCCTACCATATATCAAATTAAAGCACTTTGAATTATCTTTCCAACGAACCTGGTTTTACCTAATTCCGAGCTCGGACCAAGGAGTTATACTCGTTTTCGTTCAGCCTGTCCGTGCAGGCAAGTCATACGGCCAGCCACACGGACCGTGTGGCAGCAAACGGTCCGTGAGGCTGAAGTTGGTCACGATTTTCTTGCCAAATTTTGTTCTAAGTGTGTGTACTTCCTTGGTACCTTCATACGGACCCTTGTACGGTCCGTTAAGCATCACACGGTCCGTACGACCTTCCGTTGGAAGCCCTTGGCTTGAAATAATTTTTTGAAAATTCTAAGTAAAGTCACACGGTTACTGTTCACGGACCGTGTCACTGTTCACTGGCCGTGAACAGTGCCGTGAACAGTACCGTGAACAGTACTTAATATTTTTATCCGTTTTTAATTTTGGTTTTTATGTAAATATAAATTAGTTTAAGGGTGTTTTGGGTATTTTCCACCCCTCCTAAGACCATAAATCAGCTCATCTTCTTCATTTTTACCCATTCTCTCATTTCACTCCTCTCACTAAGGCTTCACTCCTCCAAGACTCTCCAACCTCTCTCTCTAGGAAATTCAAGTCAAGGCTCTCAATTGAAGCCCACTTCTCCTCAAGTTTGTCTTCAAGTTAGGTATGTGGGGTTTGATTCTTGGTTTCTTTCAACCAAGAAGACCCAAATTCTTATCAAAACTAATTTGTAAACTTGTGTACTTAAAATGTGAATTTTTAGTACTTGTTCTTAGTATTTTGAACCATGCATGTGTTAGTTAAGGCTCCTTATCATGATTTAGGGTGGTTTTATGGAAATGAACTATTTAGATTATGGAATTATGAACTTGCATGTCCCTTTAATTATGTTTTACGCATGGGTGATGTTACTACCATTTTTACTAATTTTACTATGGATTTTCTAGTTTTTACCTCTTATTGCTACATTTGAATATACTCTACATTACCCATGCCATTCTTACATTTTTGCATTGCATCATACTCATGGAATTGATATATGCAAATTTGAAAATGTGGGTTAAGCCCAAATTTTGTCCGAAAAGGAAACTATAATGTGAATTTTGGTAAGACATGGGATATGACAAGAAGGTGATCACCGGTATGTCTATGATTATGGCTCTTGAGCAATATGGGTGCTTGCACCATTATGGTATTTATGTAGATGAGCTATTCCTTGCATTGGCATTTTGAATATGGTCTTATAAATTAGCATTGAGCCTAAATATACCTTGAACATTATGAACTTGCACTTGGCTCTCTCTTGAAGCATATGTATATATATAAGTATTCTTGTGGGATGTGTAAGACTTAGCACCGATGGATTGGGGGCGTTAGGGATATCCCCAAGGTCCCTCTCCCTTTCCTTGAACTATGTGCCTACATAGGGACGAATGTAATTCGTCTATCTGTATATGACTATGATTTGTCTTGATTCTGTAAACCCTTCCGAAAAGCGGGTCGTAAGAAAGGTGTCCATCCACCAAAAAGCGGGTCGTAAGGTGTGATGTAGATTACCCTTGGCAAGTAATCTTCTCCCTACCGATGGGAGGTCCAAATCGGTCCAATTCGTGTAATAGCTCGCATGGATTTGGTTTGTCGGTTATAGTCCATCCCCGTTATAGAGGAGCACTATTGCATTGCACGTATCACGCATTTCATGGCATCTTGTATATTAAATTTCCATTGAATATATATTCCTTGTATATTATGTGCCCTTGCCACTTAACATGATTATGCAGGTTCGGTAAGTCATGTACATTGCATACCCGCACACTTAGTACATTCAAACGTACTAACGCATACTCTATGCCTACATGATTTTTTACCATGTAGGAACCGTGTGTTATGATCATCCACCACTTGAAGGGTAGCTCGAATTCGGAGAGTTGATATTGTGGTGAGTCCTATATTCCAAGGACAAGCCACCTTCCTTCTACCTATGTTGTTACCTATTTATCTTCTTAGTTGAGGGTGAGCCCGGGACATGTCTTGGCCCCCGTCCCATCTTATGACTAGAGGCAAATGTTGGGCACTTGTAAAACTTTCTCATTTTTTTTAATTATAAATGAATGGATTCTTGAGATTTGATTTTCGTCATTTAGATATATGTGCTTAACTAATTTATTTTGAACCAATGATGTGGAAATTTGATACTTTGAGGCTTGTTTGGGGACTCTCGGGTCCCCATTCGCCGTGTCACATCTAGGCCCCGACCTCGGGTCGTGACAAAAGATGGTATCAGAGCACCAGGTTTATAAATTGTCCTCGGAGTCCAACATGCCGCGTCAAGTAGAGTCTTATTCATGGGTGTGAAGCGCGCCACATCTATGTGTAAGAGGCTACAAGGCGTTTTAGGAAATGTTTCACTTATCTTGATTCTAATCGTGCCATGTGCGTGTCTTAAAATCCTTTGTCTCCATCCCTCCCTATCGAATAGGTAGAGTTACCTTGAGCTCATAATGCAAATCTAGGAGAGGAAGGCATTATAGCGATCTTATGGATAGGTCCAAAAGGGAGTTAGTGAAGGATATGCATTGTTTGACATGCTTGCTCCTTTGGATATTCGAAGTTTTCTTTGGTTGGCTGGTTACGATGGAAGTTTGTTGGAGGCTTCTCATCTATTGCATCTCCGTTGATCAAGTTGGCTAGAAGAAGGCCAAGTTGTATGGCCGGATTAATGTGAGGTGAGTTCTCATGCCTTGAGAGGTCGGCGTACATCAAATTCGATTTTGGCATTACCGGATGGCTTAAATAGGTTGGTGGTGTATTGTGGTGCTCCTCGGTTTGGTTTGGGGTTGTGTTCTTATGAAACATGTTAGGGTGGTAGCTTGGGCTTCAAGGCAATTGGAGGTGCAAGAGCGTAATTACCCGGCTCCTAATCTTGAGTTAGCGGCTGTGGTGTTCGCCTTGATGATTAGGAGGTACTATTTGTAGGGGGTGTGTATCAATGTTTTCATCTACCACAAGAATCGCAATATGTGTTCACTCAAACGGATCTTAACTTGGGACTAAGAAGAAGGTTGAGACTCTTTGGGGGCTATGAGATGAGTGTACAATGTAATTTTGGCAAGGAAAGTGTTATAGTCGTTGCTCGGAATAGGCTATCTATGGGAAATATGGTTTCTGTTGGTGAAGGGAAGAGAGAGCTAGCAAAGGATGCTTACCGATAGACTAGACTGGTTGTTAGGCTGACCGACTCTAATAATGTTGGTGTTTATGTTTAGAATGGGGCGGAATCTTGAGTGATTGTTGATGTTAAGGCTAAACAAGATCTAGATCTGTCATTGGTTGTGTTGAAGAGGTTGGTTGCCAATAGGATAGTGGTTTTCTCCCAAGGGGGAGATGGTGCGTTTCCGTATCAAAGTCAGTTATGTGTTCCGGATGTGGGTGATCTTAGGGAAAAATAATTCATCCCAACCATGCTCGGGAAATCCTTTTTCAAGTCTTCTCCAGGAAGATTGTGAGTGGAGCCCATAACTCTTTGCATTTGATTCACCCGGAACACACTAAGATGTGTTGGGATATGAAGGAGGTATATTAATGGCATGGTATGAAGAAGGGCATAGCCGAGCTCGTACCTAAGTGCCCCAGTGTCAACAAGTGAAGGTAGCGCACCAAAGGCCCGGTGGTGCGACTCAAAATATTGAGATCCCTACTTGGAAGTGGGAGAATGTAAATATGGATTTTGTGGTTGGGTTGCCCTAGACTGAAGGTAATTCGACTCTATTTGGGTTATTATTGATCGGATGAGTAAGATAGCTCATTTCCTACCAGTCAAGGCTATTTTAGCGCCGAAGGGTATGCAATGTTGTACATCCAAGAATTTGGTGAGGTTGCACGGTGTGTCTAGGTCTATCATATCTGATCGCGGTACCTAATTTGCGTCTTACTTTTGGAGGTCGTCTCAAAGATGACTTAGTACTAGGTAAAGTTGAGCACCGCCATTCATCCTCAAACCGAGGGGTAAACTGAGAGGATAATTTGAACTTTGGAAGATGTGTTGAGGGCTTGTGTGTTGCAATTCAAAGGTAATTGGGGTAATCATCTACCACTTCTTGAGGTTGCTTACTACAATTTCCTTCATGCTAGCATTGGTATAACTCTGTTTGGGGCTTTATATAGTAATATGTGTAGGTCTCCGGAGGGTTGGTTTGAGAAAGGGGAAATGGCATTGATTGGATCGGATTTAGTATTGAAGGCTATGGAGAAGGTGAAGTTGGTTGGGAAAGGTTGGCGGTGGTTCGGAGTCATCAAAAGTCTTATTTGGATATTTGAAAGAAGGATCTTGAGTTTTGTATTAGTAATTGGATATATGTAAAGGTCTCATTCGTGAAGGGTGTGGTGTATTTTTGGGAAGGAGGGAAAGCTAAGTCCCCGGTATATAAGTTCTTATGAGATCATTATAGCGGATTAGAGATGTAGCTTATAGGTCGGATTTGCCTCCGAAATTGAGCTCTAGTCATTCGGTTTTGCATATATCTATGTTGAGGAAGTGTTGGTGATTTTAGTGCTACTTTGACTTTGGAAGGTATTGGGGTTGAGGGGAACTTGTTTTACGGAGGAAGCTCCGGTTGAGATTTTAATAAGACAAGTTAAGCGGTTTCGTAACAAGGATGTGGCTTCGGTTAACGTACTTCGGAGAAACCAATATGTGGAAAGTCTACGTGGGGAGTGGAATCAAGTTTGATGCGGTGATACCTCTATCCTTTCCAATCTACTCAAGCCCATAATATTAGGTCCTTTCCTATTCTCAATGGTCCTAATTCTTCAATTCTTGAGTCTCATGACATGACATGCATACATGTGCACAGAAAAAGATTTTTCAAGATGTTTTGAGTGATTTAAATATGTTTTGGTATCGGTTTTAAAGGATTTATGATTTTCAAATGATAGACTATGCATTGTATCTTGTGTTTGGATGTTTCATGTCTTAAGTCAAGCCCTTCAAGCCTTGCTCTTCCACATTCGAGGACGAATGTTCCCAAGAGGGAGATGATGTAAGGACCCGGAATTTTGTACGACCTCAAGAAAGCATGAAAATTGATTTCGGAAAAGTTTTGGACCAAGATGGCACTTCATGGGAGCCATCACGGCAGTGAGGTCATCCATAAAGCTTCCGGAGTGAGATATTTCTAAGTACGGGACCTTATGCTCAAGCTAAATTCACTCTCAAGCCTTCAATTCTAGCTTATCTATGTTGTTTAAGATCATCATGGGTCTCCTACATCAAGTCAAGTTCAAAGGAATTCCCTTGGCTATATTATTCTCAAGTGCCGATATATGGGCCAACTTTAAATAAGAATATCTCTTAGCTCGAAATGAACTGGGTGGATCATGACATATCAAACCGAAGCCCTTTGAATTATCTTTCCAACGCATCCGGTCTCACCTCATTCCGAGTTCGGAGCAAGATGTTACGCTCTTTTTCATAAAACCTGTCTGGGCCAGACGGGAGCCTTCACGGGCCGTGAAAAGCTTCACGGACCGTGAAGCTAACCGTGTCAAGGCCCTTGTGAAATTTAAGGATCTATTTTATTGAGGTGTTTTTGATATTTTGGTTCATCCCCAAGGCTTTTTATGACCTTTAAAACCCTTTTTACATTCCTAAACTTCTCCGACACTAAACCTAAAGGTTTTTCATATGATTCGGTAGAAGGGTCAATTTTAAATGGTCATATCTCTTAGCACAAAATGCACTAGGTGTCCTACCATATATCAAATTAAAGCACTTTGAATTATCTTTCCAACGAACCTGGTTTCACCTAATTCCGAGCTCGGACCAAGGATTTATACTCGTTTTCGTTCAGCTTGTCCGTGCAGGCAAGTCATACGGCCAGCCACACGGACCGTGTGGCAGCAAACGGTCCGTGAGGCTGAAGTTGGTCACGATTTTCTTGCCAAATTTTGTTCTAAGTGTGTGTACTTCCTTGGTACCTTCATACGGACCCTTGTACGGTCCGTTAAGCATCACACGGTCCGTACGACCTTCCGTTGGAAGCCCTTGGCTTGAAATAATTTTCTGAAAATTCTAAGTAAAGTCACACAGTTACTGTTCACGGACCGTGTCACTGTTCACTGGCCGTGAACAGTACCGTGAACAGTACTTAATATTTTTATCCGTTTTTAATTTTGGTTTTTATGTAAATATAAATTAGTTTAAGGGTGTTTTGGGTATTTTCCACCCCTCCTAAGACCATAAATCAGCTCATCTTCTTCATTTTTACCCATTCTCTCATTTCACTCCTCTCACTAAGGCTTCACTCCTCCAAGACTCTCCAACCTCTCTCTCTAGGAAATTCAAGTCAAGGCTCTCAATTGAAGCCCACTTCTCCTCAAGTTTGTCTTCAAGTTAGGTATGTGGGGTTTGATTCTTGGTTTCTTTCAACCAAGAAGACCCAAATTCTTATCAAAACTAATTTGTAAACTTGTGTACTTAAAATGTGAATTTTTAGTACTTGTTCTTAGTATTTTGAACCATGCATGTGTTAGTTAAGGCTCCTTATCATGATTTAGGGTGGTTTTATGGAAATGAACTATTTAGATTATGGAATTATGAACTTGCATGTCCCTTTAATTATGTTTTACGCATGGGTGATGTTACTACCATTTTTACTAATTTTACTATGGATTTTCTAGTTTTTACCTCTTATTGCTACATTTGAATATACTCTACATTACCCATGCCATTCTTACATTTTTGCATTGCATCATACTCATGGAATTGATATATGCAAATTTGAAAATGTGGGTTAAGCCCAAATTTTGTCCGAAAAGGAAACTATAATGTGAATTTTGGTAAGACATGGGATATGACAAGAAGGTGATCACCGGTATGTCTATGATTATGGCTCTTGAGCAATATGGGTGCTTGCACCATTATGGTATTTATGTAGATGAGCTATTCCTTGCATTGGCATTTTGAATATGGTCTTATAAATTAGCATTGAGCCTAAATATACCTTGAACATTATGAACTTGCACTTGGCTCTCTCTTGAAGCATATGTATATATATAAGTATTCTTGTGGGATGTGTAAGACTTAGCACCGATGGATTAGGGGCGTTAGGATATCCCCAAGGTCCCTCTCCCTTTCCTTGAACTATGTGCCTACATAGGGACGAATGTAATTCGTCTATCTGTATATGACTATGATTTGTCTTGATTCTGTAAACCCTTCCGAAAAGCGGGTCGTAAGGAAGGTGTCCATCCACCAAAAAGCGGGTCGTAAGGTGTGATGTAGATTACCCTTGGCAAGTAATCTTCTCCCTACCGATGGGAGGTCCAAATCGGTCCAATTCGTGTAATAGCTCGCATGGATTTGGTTTGTCGGTTATAGTCCATCCCCGTTATAGAGGAGCACTATTACATTGCACGTATCACGCATTTCATGGCATCTTGTATATTAAATTTCCATTGAATATATATTCCTTGTATATTATGTGCCCTTGCCACTTAACATGATTATGCAGGTTCGGTAAGTCATGTACATTGCATACCCGCACACTTAGTACATTCAAACGTACTAACGCATACTCTATGCCTACATGATTTTACCATGTAGGAACCGTGTGTTATGATCATCCACCACTTGAAGGGTAGCTCGAATTCGGAGAGTTGATATTGTGGTGAGTCCTATATTCCAAGGACAAGCCACCTTCCTTCTACCTATGTTGTTACCTATTTATCTTCTTAGTTGAGGGTGAGCCCGGGACATGTCTTGGCCCCCGTCCCATCTTATGACTAGAGGCAAATGTTGGGCACTTGTAAAACTTTCTCATTTTGTTTAATTATAAATGAATGGATTCTTGAGATTTGATTTTCGTCATTTAGATATATGTGCTTAACTAATTTATTTTGAACCAATGATGTGGAAATTTGATACTTTGAGGCTTGTTTGGGGACTCTCGGGTCCCCATTCGCCGTGTCACATCTAGGCCCCGACCTCGGGTCGTGACAGGTATGGTATGGTTATTAAGAAAATGACGGTTGTTTTGATTGTTTCATTAATTACATGGTATGGTATGATTTTGTTTCATGGTTCTGTAATCATGAAAACCCCCACTTTTTGAAACCACCAATTTGGCGGTATCCCATGGTTCGCTTATTTTTTTTCCAATTATACCCCTATTTAAATTTAAATAATTATAATTTATCCTTTATTTTTTATTAAACTTTACCTTAATATATGTATTATTTTTTATTACTTTCTCCGCATCAACTTTTGAAACTTCTTTTCCACCTCCCATATTTTCTTTCACGTTTTAGTGTATTTTTTGAGGTTCGTTTCTTGTATTGTTTGTATAGAATGAAGATATATTATCTTGTATATTTCCCTACTTGATTCTATGTATTTATTTTTTAAAAAGTTATTAAAAAAACAATTGATAAATTAATATTTATAATAATTAAAGATATTTTTGTAAATTTATAAGTTACGATACAGTATCATACAGTCAAATCAAACAATAAATTATTATTAAACAATAACAACCTCTACAATCTATCCAAACATTGTATGGTACGGTACTGTACGATACCATACGGTACCATACATTATGAAACCATGGCAAACCACCATCCAAACAAGCTGGAGAACTGAGCTAAATAATTTAAAGACTTTTAGTATTAACCAAATAATTTAGTCTATCGGTCAATCACATGTTAGCGAATCCTTTAAGGTGCACAAAATTTTTCTTAGAGGGCTGTTTGAACCCTTGCCCGATTATGGTTACTCTTTATTAAAAGATTTCTTTCAAGACTATCTTTTTAACTAATTTTCCTAAATTTAAGTGGCGAGTGATGACTACTATTAATTAATTATTTTTTTAAAAATAAAGTCAATTGAGTTATTTTGCCAAATTATGAAAGGTTTTGAAACTTATTTTTTCGAAATTAGATCGTAACACCTTAGACTATAACATAATTTACTTGACATTATCAACAAAAAGGCAGTCAATTTGTATATCGTCTAAAAGCTATTTTACGTGAAATGATAGTAAGACAAACGAAAACAAGTATAAGGACCTTCCAGATTATTCCGCCTTTTTAGAATATATATACCAAAAAAAAACCATATTTGGCTAAGATAAAAATGACACCAAATAATTAATCACTGTTTTGGAAATATGAGTTAAGAGTGTATTTAATTAATTTTTAAGATAATGAGCAAAATATCCCAAAAAATCTACTTTATAGTGTGAACAAATATTTTTTTTAATTGTGGCCAAAAGAATTTTCCCTATAAGAACTTTTTAAAAATACTCAATTCTCAAGAAGAAAATTTAGAACAAGAAAACAAGCTTAATGCCTTTTCAAGAATGTTATAGGTGGAAGAAAGGAGAGGAAAACAGTAATTATGAGGATGACATCCTAATTATACTGTTACAAATTGTAACTTAATTAATTATTGCGGATGGACCTATTGCCTTCTTATAAGTATAAAATTTTGCAACAAACAGAAAAACTCCAAAATTGAGCACACTTAGGACAGCCAAAAGCCAGAAGAAATAATGTAGATGACCATAGTTCAAATTATCAGGAATCCAACCAGGACCACCATGCCTAGTACTCATGTCTGTAACAACATTGACCAAAAATGTACTCAGATAGTTCCCCAGCGCGGTCGTTATAAGTGAAAGAGCAGAACACAAACTTCTCATAGCATCAGGAGCTTGTTCATAGAAGAATTCCAATTGTCCGATGAATGTGAAAACCTCAGCACAACCTATGACAAAATACTGAGGAACTTGCCAAAATATTGACATAGGAATATGTTTCATCTCATAGTAATTATGTTGTCTTACACTTCTCAGTCTTAACAATTCCAATGTTCCAGCAATCAGCATCGCAAAAATTGAGATTACGAGTCCAATTGCTATCCTCTGTAGTTGAGTGAAACCATTCCTATGACCGGTGATTCTTCTAGCCAATGGAACAATCACGCGGTCATAGACAGGTACCCAAAAAATGACACTAATCGTGTCGAAAAGGGAGAGGGAAGCTGAAGGTATTTCAAAGGATTTGGTCATGTGAAGATCCATTGTGTTTCCCTGGAGAACAAATAAAGTTCCCATTTGACTATAAACACTGCTGAAGATTATACCAGTAGCCCATATAGGCAACAATCTTATGATTGCTTTTAATTCTTCAACTTGTGTCACAGTGCAAAGGCTCCATGGATTAATTGACCCTTTGATTCTATCTGATTCTGTCTCCACTGCTGCCTTGTCAAAGAAACTGGATAAAATATGAAGAAAAAAACATTTAAAAAAAATCAATGTATTTAATACTATACCTCAATTTTCTAAAATTAGTAGGTCGATCAGTTACAACAGATTAAAGTAGACTGATAGTATATCCTTATTGTTACTTAATGGGGTCAAAAATAAGTCCAAGAAAATAAGTCAGACACGTTAAGAGGCGTGTTAACAACCTAAATTAATCAAAAGAAGTACTATGTAACTTCTTGACTAAAAGATGAGATGATCATACGATTGAACAGAAAACACATAGATACCTCAATTGTTCAGTGTGATCAAGTTTCCTGCTACCTTGTACAGCACATTCTTCATCATTAGTTTCAAACAAAACAGAACTATCTCTAGGAACCTTGACATTAATTTTCCTAAAAGATGCAACAATAACTTGACAAATCCTTGTAAATGGACTTCCACCAGGTTTTTGATTCCTATAAAGTTTTGTACCTGAAAAAAAACTCACAACAGCAATAGCCATAGCAACAGCAGGGATACCAAATCCCCAACTCCATCCAACATTTGTTTGTATCCAAACAAGAACAGTTGAAGCAACAAGTGCACCAATGTTGATAGAAAAATAGAACCAATTAAAGAAAGAACTCTTTTTCTTCTTCTCTGTTTCATCAGAATCATCAAATTGATCTGCCCCAAATGATGAAACACAAGGTTTGATACCACCTGTACCAAGTGCTATTAGGTAAAGACCTAAGTAGAAAATTCCAATTTGGATCCCTTTAGGGTGACAAGAATTGTTGTCATCACAAGGTGGTTTTAGTCCATGTACTGATGATGACAATGTGAGGACTGTCATCCCCTGCATAAATTTTGAAGTACAACGTTTAACTTATATATCCCGACGATATGATTTTTTTTTTTAATATTCTATCATGTGAAAGTGTTTTATTCTTGCGAGCTACTTGTATTTTCCACCTAAGTCAAAAGAGGTTGGATTTTGACTCATTTGTTGACTTGATCTTACAAGTTGAATCCAATATGACTCATCAATCAAAAGAAGTCAAATTATTTAACCTAACTAGTTAAAATTCTGCAAATTCAGACTCAAATGGAGTTCAAGATTTTATAAGTTTGGAACAAATTAACCTTTTAATTCAAAACAAACATATACATGCATGCATACATACATACATATACACACATACATACGTACATACACACATATATACATACGAAAAAATCAGGAAGCGATATTATTTTAGTGAGAATCTGTTTTTCACCATGTATTTTGCCAGTGAACTAATTCAGTGAAAAATGAGTGGAAAAAATCAAAATTCACAGATTTTTCACAGATTTGCAATGGGAAAAACCTTTATTTTCAGTAGTGGTTTGAATCTAAATTGTCATTTGCCACTTTATTATTACATGATCTTAAAAGCTAAATTACTTATAATTGGTGGAATTAGTAAATCTAAAAACAAGACAAGTAAATAGCAAATTCTTTTTGAACTTTTAAATTTTGTAGGATTCTTTATCATGCTAGAAACATGTAAAAGAGAAAATGTAAAATATAAAGAGTGATGCAGCTTACAAAGACATAGATAATTGAGAAGGCAGCAATGGTCCAAAATCTTCCCAAATAGGCATCAGCTAAAAATGCACCTAGCAATGGTGTAACATAGCATGTCCCTGACCAATTTGTCACATTATTAACTGCCACAACACTACTCTCATTCATCTCATATTTCAGATAATTCACTAAATTTGTGTTTATCCCATAGTATGCCAGCCTCTCACAGCATTCATTTCCTGTTAAAAATGAAAAAGATTCAAAATTTATGTATGTAATAAATACAAACAATCAATCATGTATATGCCTTATAAATGTTGGCCGCAGAGGTTCAGGTGAACATCCTTCCTTTCCCTAAATTATAGGAGATTCAAATTTATGTGAAAATCAACTAGATGTGTTTGTCCTGACTTTTCTAGTATAATTGAGTTTTCTTTTTTACTAAAAGAAAACCACATCCTCCATATTTGATGAGCTTTTTTTCTTGTAGGAATATGTTTATGATTTTATAAATAGAGGTTCATTTCTTCTAACTTGATAGCATTCACAATGTAACCGCAGAGGCTTTGAAGATTTTGTGCGGGGGGAGAAACGGTGTGTTACGTCAACACTTGTGTGAACTTTTTATTTTGAGTGAATTTGTGAGGTTATCTTTCTCGATATTGTGTACTCTCTTTTACATAGTTGATTGCCCATATCTTCTCATGAAATGTAAGTCAGTTGACTAAACCACAACAAATTTTGTATGTCTCTTTTGATATATTCCTCGTTTATCTTCTCAGTCATATCTTTCAAGGTTCAATTTGTTAGCTTCCGCGTGACACTCAATTATTTCGATCCTAATAATATATACACAGTAAATTTTTGAGCGACAGGGGTTCGGGTGAACATCCTCTCACTCCCTAAATCCGCCGTTGTATTCTAATGTATACTTAAAAAAGCAAAAAGTATCATATAAATTAAAATAGAGAAAATAACAGTGTACCAAGGATGTAGGGGCAAGCTCTCCAAGTTCCAGTATGCTTCTTGACTGCTGGATTGTTTTTGTAATCCACCGTTCCATCTTTCACAAACTTATCATCTTCCGCCATACTTTAGGTATTCGAAGTACGAGGGTCAAAACACTTAATTTTGATTTTAAATATTTTTTGAAAAATATACAAAACATGTTACAAGTTGTGAACATAATTAATAATTCAAAATATCTTTGAAATGTGATGGAATTACAGTTAAAGAAAATGTTTAACTTTTCAAACAGTAATATCTTCGTATAAATTGATACAAAAGAAATAATCATAATATGTGCATACCTAGGAATGTTTTGCAGATTGGTTTTGCTAGCTTTGGAAAGATTCAAGAAAACAAGGAAACTGACCAACTTATTTATAAGAAAATCAATATAATTAATTAGGGAAGTTGGAAATGTAATATATATATATGTAATACAGTGCATGGTTTCCATTCTGCAGCCATGCATACATTTCATTGGACCTATCTTATCCTACACTCCCATCATCTAATAAAATCCTATTCGACCAAATTAATGTTTTCGTTAGGTGTGCAGATGGGCGGATTAGACTAAATTTAAACGGCGGGTTAAAATGGTCCAAATTTTGGGCAAGTTATATAGTTGGCGTTGGTTAATCAAAACTAATTACATTTGGTAGTTAAATATATAAAAAATATATATATACTCCCTCGCTTTTAGTTTAGGGGAGTTTTCAAAAATACCAAGTTTTTGGATAAAAATTACATGCCCCTACCGAATCATTGAAAAATACCATATAAAATATCAATTTTATTTACAAAATTAGGAGAGAGAGTGTTTTGAGTGTGATTATTGTGGTGTGTGGTATGATATAATAGTGTTGGAAAATGAAAAAGAGTGTGTTTTTTTTGGTATTTTGATAAATAAATTTTAAAGTGTAATTTTGGGGGTGAAAGTTGTTATTTGTGTAAAAATTTCCTTTAGTTTATGTGTCACCTTCTAATTTTGGGATTCAAACAAATCTTTTTTTTAATATTTTAAAATAATTTGAATTATCAATTGTTGTGATTATGGTACTTATACATAATTTCAAATATGTAAATTTTAATTCAAAATATAGATGCCATGCTCGAACTCAGAGACAAAATAAATTGTTTGAATGTCAAAATTTGAACGGTGCTACATAAATTGAGATAGAGGAAATACTATTTATATATATATATATATATATATATATATATATATCTTATGTTATATACAAAAATATACATTTGCTAACTATTATTTTGGTGAACAACTATTTATATCTATTTTTCAATTGATAAATGGACGAATTATTTATCCACCTAATAATTATTTCGACTGAGATGAGCTGAATCAAGATGAACTAAGCAATGGATAGCTCGATTTGTTCAATCCTAATCAATTTTTAATTTTTTTAATAATTTTTTTAATCATCAAAAAGCTATTTTTCTTTATTATAAAATATTTAACATCTTAAATTTTTTTTTTAAAATAAATATTTTTAACAAACTTTTTGTGGGTCAATTTGTTACATACTTAGTCCAAATAAGATGTGATTAATCACTTGGTTATGCTTTAATTGACATGTCGCCGCGAAGATATGCCCAACCCAACTATAACCATACCTACTATTGTATTCTAAGAAAATATAGAGAGACAAATGTCCTCAACCATCATATAGAGATTTTATATTTTGACCTTTGAGAAAATTCCCGATAAGAATTATCTTTCTTTATAAAGATCTAGAAGTACTAAAAATATCGTTGAACTTGATACGAATTAGTAGTTTCATTCTTAAACTATTGATAGGTTTAAAAACATCTCTCAACTTGGCGAACTAAGCTTAAATACACGCTCGAACTTGACACGAATTATTCGTTTCGTCCCTAAACTATTGATAGGCTTAAAAATATCCCTCAACTTGGCAAACTAAACTTAGATACACCTCTCTCATACCACATGGCATAACAAGTAAGTACAATTTATTTAAAACGCGTGAAAGGTTAAAAAAAAAGACCACGTCGACCTTAATTTTTCTTTTTTTTTTAAAAAAAAAATGAAAAAGAAAATTTCCTTTCAACTTTTAATTACCAACTACTAGAACACCCTTCTTCTTCCCATTCAACCTTTCCTCCACTAATGGTGACCTCAAAGCAAGATTTTTTTTTTTTCATTCTCATTTATAATTGCTTGATTTTCTTTCTTTTCCTATTTTAATTTGTTTATGATTATTTTTTATTAATGTGGACTACCGGCAACATTAAAAATTTTATGGTCGGTTGACAATCTCGTAAGAAGATTTTGGGATTGTAAAAATATGGCAGCAAATGAAGCTCTACAAAATTTAAAATCAAAATTTAATAAGTTACAAAAACATGAAGCTGAGGGGTGTTTTTAAGCCTATCAATAGTTCAGGGACGAAACTAGTAATTCATGCCAAGTTCGAAGGTATATTTAAGCTTAGTTCACCAAGTTAAGGAGTGTTTTTAAGCTTATCAATATTTTAGGGACGAAACTAATAATTCGTGCCAAGTTCAAGGATGTATTTAAGCTTAGTTCGCCAAGTTGAGGAGTGATTTTGAACCTATCAATAGTTTAGGGATGAAACTAATCATTCGTGCCAAGTTCGAAGGTGTTTTTTAGTACTTCTCTCTTCTTTATAATAAATCTTACGTAATAATAAAATCAAGTTAGCTAGTTTAACAGTATTGTCAGTGTACTATTCCAGCTATCACTTTCAATTTACTAAGTCAATACTAATGCCAATTATAAAATGAGATCATCTCAGAGTTTGTCAAATCATCAAAACTTCATATATTATTATTATTTTCTTTTTTGATGATGACAAACACAACTATAAAAATGTAATTCAGCCTGTTTCAACTTCAATATCATGTGAATCAGGTCCTCATTTATGAAAGAACTTGGTGTTTTAGTTTGAATCTTTTCTCTCCTGTTTATTTTATAGCTAGAGTTAGCTGGGATGGGGTTTTGAAGTCTAGATTTATTTGAGTATAGTAGTTTAGGAGGCAACAAAGTTATTGCTTAGTTGAAGAGGGTTTTTATATCTTTGTAAGGGGGAAAAGGGATATTTAAGAGGTTAGTCCTTTATATTACAAGGATTTGTAATCGTTACTACTCCTTGACGTTAATAGAACCTTCTAGAGATCCTGTGAGACAGATCATGAGTTTTATTCCCTTGAGAAAGGTGATTTTTCACGTAAAATACTTGCGTTATTTACTTATTGTTCTTATTTAATTTCTATGATAAGAAACTTGGTCCCTTAGTATAGTCGACACATGCAAGCCATCAAGTAGATTTCAAATATCGATGCATAGAAAAAAAATACACATCTAATCAAAGTTTAGTAGATTATTATGTCTCTTCAAAGTTTGGGACTACTAATTTACGTAGTTTTTACTAGAGGTGTGTTCTGATAGTTCACATTGGATATAAAACTTCGATTTGGATTTTCAGTTTTCTATAATTCAAATATTGTAAACAAGATAAGTCTATTTGTCGTTTGACAATATAGCCTTTTTGTTTTTATATGATTTTTTCTTTTAAAAAAATATTTGAATCTTTTACATTTAACTCTAAAGATCCTTTTTGAATAAATTAAAAGTATTGTGGAAAAATGTTAAATTGCGCTATAGTTTTTTTTTTATTTTATAAATTAATACAATATTGAACGCAATATAATATTTTATTGGTAATATTGACAGAACGGAAAATTGAAAAAGATGTTATCCTAAAGTTTAAATAATGACAAAAATAGAAGAATATGTCATAGATCAATCAAATAAGTACACGCATGTTTAATGATAAGTTGTGTGCTTTAATATAAAAATAGATAATAAATAAAAGAGAAATTAATATAAATAGTTGTTTATTAAAATAGCCACATATATAAAAAAAAAGGTTAGTACATAGTATTTTTGCATTTGCAGATAAGGATAGGCCTAGTGATCAAAATAAGTTAAGGTCTATCGAAAATAAATTTTTTATTTTTATAAAAAGTAAAATTTACATATATTTTATTTTTTTTAAAATTTTATTGTTGAATTATATTATGTATGTTATTGTAGCATGTGTTACTCCTCATGTAAATTAAATTTCTTAACATTTTGACAAACGACTACAATTATTTTTTAAATAAATTTATATACTTGACTACTAGCTATTGTTATTCTCTTGGATTGAACCATAAAAAAATGTTAAAAGTCCATAATACTAATTTACATGAAGTTATATAATCAATGGTCTGACATATAGATCTCAACTACTCGTCAATAATCCTTTTTATTTCCTTGGTACTTGTTGTGGTTTCATGATAGCAGTAATCCCTCCGTTTTAATTTAATTGTTAGGGTAAGAATTGACATAATTTTTTTAAAAAAATTAACAAAGTATGTAATTTAACTAAAATTAATTCAATAAATATTATACTGAAAACTACACCATAATAAATAGAGATTTCACATTTAAAAATAATAATTACTGAGGGTAAAATTGAAAAAAAAAAGATTAATTATTTGTTGATTCTTTAAATTGATAACTAATTTAGGATAATTATTTTTAGTAATCCTGACAACTAAATTGGAACGGAGGGAGGAGTATACAAGATATTTCTCCATGGCACACACATTTTCATTTTTATGGCACACATTTCAATCCATAGTAGTAAATAGTAATTGATCAATCAATGTGTGCTCATTTTTGAGCCCTTATTATTCATGATTAATCAATCCACTTTCTCTACTTGCTCTGACTTTCCATCTTTCTTTTTAATTGAATTGAATTTTTGGCTGACTTCTCTCCCCTATAGGGATTTGAGAGGTTACAATCACAATAAATATCAGAGTTACTTCCTTCATTTAATTTCAGAGTAGTGCTATTTGACCTAAATTTAGCCATAAACATTAAAATTTTAAAAAATAAAATGTGTCAGGTGCTCACCCTCATTTTCGAATCAAACTACTGTAGGCTCGAAAAATCAGTGCTGATAACTAGTACTCGAATCTGCATCACAAAAACATATACAAAGTACCAAAACAACAGGTACTAAGTAGATATCATAAACCGATTGGGGAGGAAAAGTAAAAGCAATATGGAAAGAAGGTATAAACCAGAACATAAGTGAATAACTGAAATCTGAAGCAAATAAATAGTGCACATGGGTGTAGATGGAGCTAAGCTAGAGAAATCTATAACTAATTATACCTAACTAGACCTCCATAAGCTCAAAAGGTTCACTCATACACAATTTAAAGTAAAAATCCAAACAGTCCCTTATAAATCCGCGGAGTATATAGAAATGTTAAAACTACTAACCGTTTGAACTCGCAACCCTAGATCAGAAAATGTAAAACCAAAACTTCAACCCAACTAGCAGTATCTGAAAGTACAGAGGTCGAACCTCAAACCAGATGCTCGGGAGTAACAACGAGATTAAGGCTACAACTCACATTCAGATGCTCATCGAGAGTATCTATGAGACGAGGTCAGAGCTCATGTATAGATGCTCATAAGGAGTATCTAAGTAATAGAGGTCAGAGCTTAAATCTAAGTGCTAGTTGAAGGTGAAATTTGGGTGTTGAGAAAGCCCATATCCAACTGTAGTCAAAAGTCATTGTGTAATATCGTCCACACTGAATGGATTTATACAATCATCTGAGCTGAACCCTAAAACCAAACTTGAATCGCACGGATGAAACTTGATATCACTAATGTATCTCACAAAGCTATGGAGCTGGGGAAATATGGATGGATTATTCGTCAGAGTAAGGTTACCGTCTAACTAAGGCTCAAATTTTCAGATTCAAATCTGCTGCACCAATATACAAGGATCTAAGTCAACTGAAACAAGGTTGGAGCAACTAAAGTAAGCATTGATCATCCTAGACTAAGACCAACTTACTTAAGATAGTAAGTAACCTAGTATTCATCATAACACAAGGCATGATCGATCAACAGTAATAAGCAGCAAGTTCAAAACTACCCAAAATAAACCTGAATTTCTAAACACTTATGAAGAATCTAGTAGCTACTCAATCCAAGTTCCGACTAATCAACAAACATTTACATATTCAAGCTCAATTTAAGAAATGGAAATCATAGCCTACAAGTAGGCTAATCACACATGCTTTAAATCACAATATTGAAGTTTTCTCCTTCCATATGCTCTCTAAATGTTGTTACGCTATCAAAATATAGCGAGGTGCATACACAACCGGCGAAACACATTTGTGGACTAGCTAAGATAAATGAAAAATTCAAAAAGAAAAATGTTATGGCAAGTCTCTGTAGGGGAAGATCACTAAGGCAAGGGAGTGCTTGTTGAAACAAGAGGATCCACGCAATGCGCAAATCAATATTGGATTGAAACATTCATGGCGCTTATCCGAAAAGATAAGGATTGGCTTTAAAGAGCTTTCAAGCAATTTGATCAATCACCAACAAAGTCAATCTTTCAAGTCGAGTGGATTGCATGAAAAATCAAACCCCACGAGATCAAGGCCACAAATCAACCACCAGTTAGAAAAACTAACAAATCGTTCTTTGATTAAACAGGTTCGAGCAAATCCTGTAAATAGTTCTGAGAGATGAGCACCAAAGGTATGGCTGGCGACGGAACCGGTAAGTACCGGTTCCGGTCCGGTTCCGGTGCCGGTTCGGTGCCGGTCCGGTCCGGTTCCGGTACTTACCGGTAGGTTCCGGTAAGGGGGGGTCCGGAAAGGGAACCGGGACGGGACCGAGTATTTGTGCCGGTAATTACTGGTTCCGGTTTACCGGTTCCGGTCCGGTACCGGACCGGTAATTCCGGTCTAAAATTATTTTTTTTTAATTTTTTAATTTGTTACCGTTGGTGTGGGGCCCACCAACGGTAATATAATTTTTGGGACCGTTTTTGGTCCGTTTATTACCGTTTGGAACCTTTTTTTTTATATTTTTTTAATTTTTTTTTACCAAAATTCAATATTTTCTCAACTATAAATACCCCTAAATCTTTCATAATTTTTCACTTCAATTCTGTCAATCTAATTCTCTCAATTCAATCCAATTCTCTCAATCCAATTCTCTCCACTTACTAATATTACAAATTTATAATTATATACATATTACATATTTACATACTACTCTCAAATATTATATATTATATATTCATTATCTACATTCTACTCTCTCAATCATTATTCCAAAATATTATTTAGTTTTGGTAATTGCATTTTGGAGCAAAATTTGGTGGATCAATTTGGAGCATATTCAAGCTTCAACTTTCATCAATTTCGGCTTCTACGTCTGTTTTTACACAGACGTTTGGTACCTTCGTTCCTAAATTCTACTTATTTATTCTTCCAAATTTACTTATTTGATTACTTTTACTTGTTGAGTTGTTGTCTCCTTGAATTATTTTTTTTACATTCATAAA
This sequence comes from Solanum rostratum, assembly GCA_029948455.1. Taxonomy (NCBI): domain Eukaryota; kingdom Viridiplantae; phylum Streptophyta; class Magnoliopsida; order Solanales; family Solanaceae; genus Solanum; species Solanum rostratum. Next base: position 65,374,083 of record CM057048.1, read on the forward strand.
CTTGATTTTTTTGCATATAATCGTAATTTGTTTATTTAAATTTAACATGGATTCCGGTGGAAAAGGAAAGGGAAAGAGTACATTTTTTGGTGGAATTAAAAAGGCTTTAACCGGTAAAAAATCAGGTGGTAGTTCGTCTACAAGACAAGCACCACTTAGATTAAATACCGAAGATTCTACTTACGTAGACAACACTTTTATTAATATTGACTCTACCACGGGATTAGACAATGATTTTCTTGAACAACATTTTGGGAATTTTAACGAAGATTTACCGGAAGATGATTTTGAAATAAATGAAAATGAAGATACTTTTGATGATGATGAAACTCAACCCCCATATAGTGCTACTACTCTCCCCCCCCCCTCCCGCTCCCGCTCCCGCTCCCGCTCCCGCTCCCCCCGTACAACCTACGTCATCTAATAGGCCTAAGACGGAACGTGCAAAAAAATCCGTTGTTTGGCAATTTTTAACGCAAAATGAAGATAAAACAAAAGCTATTTGTAACAAATGTAAACACGTTTTAAACCATAAAACTTTGGGAAAGGGGGGCGGGACGGGTCATTTGAAAAATCACCTTATGCATTGTTGTAAAATGGAATTTTTGCATGCACAGGCAGTTGCGGACGCCAAAAAATTTGGAACTCCCATTCCCGATGAATCGACGGGATGTTCAAATATGGTGCAATCGCAACTAAATCCTAGTAATATTTCCGGTCCTAGTACACATAGACCTTATGCTAGACAATGTGACCTTGATGAACTTTCTAAAATGATTGTTGTTACTGGTTTGCCCTTTAGTTTTGCAGAAAATCCCGGTTTTGTGCATTATATTCAAATTGTGTATAACCCGTCTTTTAATGGATTTTCTAGAAATACTATAAAAAAAGCTGTTTTTGACTTTCAAGCACGCCATGTACAATATCTTAGGTGTTTATTTGCTTATAATAATTGTAGGATAGCAATAACTTCTGATATGGGACGTAGTGTAACCGGTAACGATTACTTTACAATTACGGCCCACTGGATAGATGATAACTGGAATTTGCAAAAAAGAATTTTAGGATATAAAACTTGTGAATTTCGAAAAACAGGTTCTTATATTTCCCAAACTATTCTTAATGTTTTACAATTTTTTGGTATAAGTAGAAAAATATTTAGTGTAACTTTAGATAACGCTAGTAATAATAAACGTGCTGTAGAATTTTTACAACCTATTATTTGTCCAACTTATGAAGATGGTTTTCATATTAAATGTGCTGCACATATTTATAATTTAATTGTTAAAGATGGTATTTCTTTATTTGAAAATGGATGTAATAAAGTGGAAGCCGCATGCCACTTTATTTTTAAATGTCAAGTAATGGCTAGGCGTAGGAAATTTGAACAGCGTTGCATTGAATGTAATTTGCCTGTTAGAAAAATTCCTAAATCAATAGCAACTAGGTGGAATTCATTTTATGAAATGTTAAAAGTTGCTTACGACTATAGGAGACCGCTTACAATGGTCTGGAATGCACATAATGCAGATCCCAACTTCCGTCTAGATGAAAATGATTGGATTAATATTAAAGATTTAGTTGATTTTTTAAAAGTTTTTTGTTTAGCAACAAAACAAATTTCCGGCCTTTACTATCCTACTATTTCTTCTGTGTTGCCTTATATTTGTACTATTTGTAATAAATTAGCTTCGTTTAAATATAATCCAAGATTTAGTGAACCTGTTAGAAAAATGATTGAAAAATTTAGGAAATACTTTTTTCCAATCCCTCAAATTTATTTAACTGCTGCTTTATTTAATCCCGCCTATAAAGAATTTGGTGTATCTAAAATGGTAACTAGTATATTTACAGACTTAGAAATAGTATACGACGGAGAAAATCAATCACTTCATTTAGAAACAGTTCTAAGTAGCGTTAGACCTGAAGCTAGGAAATTATATGATTTAGAACAATATAATTCAATACAAAATGTACAACACCAACCACAACCTACTAGGGCTAGATTTGATGATGACATGGACGCAATGTTAGAATTACAACTTGGGTTAGAATCTAACACAAACAACGACTTTGATGAATATCTTAACCAGGCACCGGAAAGCATCAAGGACTCAGAGGGGAAGCCGCAGCTGTTGGCGTGGTGGAACACTCGTGGAAAAAATTTTCCAAGACTTCAACGGGTGGCTCGTGATGTGCTGGCAATTCAAGCTTCTTCAGTTGCTTCGGAAGGCGCTTTTAGCGCTGCTAGGTTCCAAGTAGGAGACCATAGGCATTCACTAGCTGGCGATAGCTTAGAAGTTTCAGTCTTATTTCGAGACTGGATAAATGCGGAGCGGAGGAATTTAGGGCGTCCGACATTGCCTTCTCAGTTTGAAGCCGATATCGATAATGTTATATCGGAATCAAGCGAAGACGGCATGGAATTTCTGGAAGAACAAGCTCAAGAGCCGATTCCAGAAAATGTGACAGCTGAAATGTTAGAAACTCTTAGACAAGAGTTTCAAAGTAGTTTAAGATATTAGTGATTAAATATATTTGTATTACCTAGTTGAAACAGAACCCTTCCTAGAAGGTGGCTGCGTAGATTAGGTTGATTTCTAATATCTTACCTTTCTACATTGTACAATTTAAATTTTAAAATTACATAATAAAATTAGAGGCTATTCGCCTTATTTCTTTTTTTATTTTTATTATTCTTTTTACTTAATCTTAATTTAAGTTTTGACTTCTAACTTCTTTTTAATATATTTGCCCCTTTATTTCTCAAATCTTTATTAACTTTAAAGTTTAAAATACAAAAAGAAACATTCAAACTTTAATCGTTTAAAATTAAACTTTATAACAAGTTAACAACTTTAAGTTTGAATTATAAATTATATAACTTATAGTGTTATACTTATAAATAACTTATAACAATTTTGAATTCAAAATTTCAAACTTTCAAACTTCATTTTAAATTTTAACAATTTATATAATAATTTATGAATAATAATACTACCATTTTAACATTTTATTTTAACCTTTAACATTTTAAACTTGAATTTAAATTTTTAAATATTAAATTTTTTTTTATTTAATTATAGGAGTTCCGGTGGACCGGTCCGGTCCGGTCCGGTCCGGTCCCGGTTGGTACCGGGACCGGTAAGGTAAGGGGGGATTTTCCCGGTACTACCGGTCCCGGTTCCGGTCCGGTACCGGGAAAATACTCCCTCGCCTTACTGGTTCCGGTCCCGGTACCGGTCAATGCCGGTCCGGTGTGACCGGTTCCGGTCCCGTCGCCACTCTTGACCAAAGGTAAGTTCTCAAATCTTTGTGGGCGATCCGATATGCATATGAAATCGTTGTTAATTCATATCAGAAACTAGTAAAAAGAACCTTTGTATTCCTAATCAAAACTGCGACATATTTTATTTTTTTCAAAAATAAAAATAAAAAGTAAAATAAAATAAAGTCCCCTTGTTCTTCATAGGGCACAAACTCTCATAATATTCGTTTAGGGAGCGAACCCTCATAATATTCGTTTAGGGAGCAAACCCTCATAATATTCGTTTAGGGCACGAACCCTCATAAGATTCATTTAGGGAGCGAATCCTCATAATATTCGTTTAGGGAGCAAACCCTCATAATATTCGTTTACGGCACGAACCCTCATAATATTATTTTAGGGCACGAACCCTGATAATATTCGTTTAGGGCACAAACCCTCATAATATTCGTTTAGGGTACGAACCCCCATAATATTCGTTTAGGGCACAAATCCTCATAATATTCATTTAGGGAGCGAGCCCTCATAATATTCGTTTAGGGCACAAACCCTCATAATATTCGTTTAGGGTACGAACCCCCATAATATTCGTTTAGGGCACAAATCCTCATAATATTCATTTAGGGAGCGAGCCCTCATAATATTCGTTTAGGGAGTGAACCCTCATAATATTGTTTAGGGCATGGACCCTCGTAATATTCGTTTAGGATACGAACCCTCATAATATTCGTTTAGGGCATGAACCTCATAATATTCGTTTCGGGAATGAACCCTCATAATATTCGTTCATATCTTCATAGGGCATGATAGCCCTCATTTTTATTTTTCATAAAGCATAAAATCTGATTTCATTCAAAAATAAAATATTTATTTTTTCCCCTTTTTTTAAAAATTATTTCTTATTTTTGTTTAATATGATGTTCAAGTTAAGCAAAATAACCCACAAAATATTTCTTAGCACAAACTGGGGCAGAAGATTTTGCTTTGGTTTGCTTGTCTTTGATTGCAGTTGGGTCCTGCACCACAAATTTGGACTTCAATAATGGAGTAACATTTGTCCGATTTGAGAAGTGAAAATGACATTAAGAGTTGGTTCGGACCTATGTAGCAGCTCAATATTTGAAGATTTAGTTTCCCAACTTCAATTCAGGAAATAAGTGTTCACGAGTAGTATACTAACTTTCCTGTGGAGAGACATCGGTAAGTCAATTGAGATTTCAAGTTCAACCCTTAAACTCAAACTTCAAGATTGGATTTTGAGATCAAGGTACCTACCAGAAGACGGCGAGGTGATAATTGAAGATGCAAAGGAAGACTTGAAAGAAAAAGAGGGCTGAGACAAATAGAATAGAATAGATCTTGTATTGTTTCCTTTCAGTTTTATTATCATCAATGTAACAATAGGAACCATGGTCTGGGATCTCGACAGGACAAGACTCAACTCTCTAATTCATCCATCCATCCATCCATCACTACACTTATTTGAACTACATGTGACCTGATTCTCTTATAACTTGAGATATGTAGGCTGCCCAAAGCCAAGGCTCGGTCATTCTTGCTTGCTCTTTATTTTTTTCCTACCTTTTAATAATCGTTAGGCCAAAATTAGGCATGTTCACTTCTTTGCTTGAAAACTCTTCATGTTCTCAAGCAAAGAGGAACACCTTGTTAGCACCTAATTTTTTACCAAACTTAAGTTATTTATTTTTAGTATTTAAATATTTATTTTTTAATCTAAATTAGATATTCTTATTTTCATCTTATTTAGAATAATTTGAAAACAACAAAAATAAAGTCACATTTTAATGTAAGTTTTGTTCTAAAGAAGAGAAAATTTATAAAAAAAAATATGTTTTTTCTTTTAAGTTTGATTCTAATAAATAATCTAGTATTGTTATTACTTTCTTAAGTATATTTTAGTTTTAACTAGTTAAATTTCTATATCTTATTAATTTAAAATAATTTTTAAATATTTTTATATATTTTTTCTTTCAAAATAAAAGCAAAACAAAATAAAATAAATAAACTTAAAAAATAACTATCCATTAATTCCAATTGCTCTCTCACTCACCTAAAGTAGGGGTGGGTTCAATTTTTGCAGTTCGGTTTTTGCATAAAACCAAAGACAGAACGGAAGGTAATTTGGCGGTTCGGTTCAGTTCGATTTTACCAAAAAAAAGTAAATCATTGGTTTTTCGGTTCGATTTTTCTCGGTTCAATCTTCGTTTTTTTTTTGTTTTTCGGTTTTTAAAAGTAATTTTTAAAGTAAAATAATATGTTGGGTAAAGACATATTATTGTATAGATATGCTAAACAATTGGTAAAGAGTAAAGTTTGAATTAGTACAATTATCACAATATAAGAACTACAATTATCACCAAGAAAATTACAAACATATGTTCTAGAAAAACAAATATCAAATACTCCTTGGAAGGTTCAAGTCAATTGTGTGTAGCTAAAAGAAATTATCAAACGATTATCAAATACTCCTTGAAGTATCAATTAGTTGCAGGTGACAGTAGCCAAAAGACTTCTCCTTGGAAGCTTCAAATCTATGTCTCTTTCGTGCAACAAGAAAGACTTTCCTTCTTAGCCATGTAGCCTATAAAGTATAAACGATGTAGTATAACAAAATCGGTTTTTGACTGTTCGGTTCGATTTTAGTAGACCAAAACCGAAATCGAAATCGCACAAAATCGGTTCGGTTCGGTTTTTTGTGTTCGATTTTGGTTTTTTACGGTGCGGTTTTTTTTTTTGGTATTTTTCGATCGGTTTCAGTTCGGTTTTTGGTTTTACGGACCCACCCCTAACCTAAAGTACCCCACAATGCCCCCACAGTACTCCCAATTTTCCACTCTCACATATTCCCTCTATGTACTAAACACAAAGAGGGAGCAAAAAGGAAAAAAAAAAGAAAAAAAACATACAAGACAACACACACACGGCAAAACAAGAACTTTTTATGTTGAAATCCTGTCTTTGTCTTTCCAGGCTGTCTTTTGCGTGCTATTCCTTACGCCCTGAGAAAGAACCTCCACTTGGATTCATTTCAAGCAGCGCGAGTACCCTTTTTTTGACTTTTGCTGCAATAGAGGAGATTTCCATTGGACTAGTTAAAAGACTTAGATAACACACCGGGTTATTACTTTGAGAAGAGAATCATTGGTTTGACCGACGAACTACGTGGGAAAATAGACCTTCTTTCTTTGATTTGAAGCAAGATTTTGGAAAGTAACAATTCCATTCAGTTCGCTTTCGGAAAACTTGCTGGTCGCGGATTAGTTCGTTCTGCTAATTTTGCTCCTTCACCCTTGACTGCATTCCCGGAAATGCCATTCCCATCCGCTAAACCTGCTCCTTCTGAGAATGGTTTTACCCCGCTCCTTGGCTTGAGTCGAGTGGCTTTCCGCTCCTCAATCTTATTCTGTTTCCGATCCTGCTTCAGATTCTCTTTCAGTTGTGGAAACAAGCCCCTATTCCCGTGCTTACTATCTCCTCCATCGTTGTTATGTAAGAGGAAAAGAGCGAAAAGCTGACTTTTAGGTAGTGGCCTAAGCGCTAAGAAGGAAAAAAAACAATCTTGTAACGCCCGCGAAATTACCGAAATACCCCTCAAGGAGAGGGGTGCGAGAAACGTGCCTTCCGATGCTCGGATCAGAAATCCAAGAGCGGATTCATGATCAGCACTAAAAATGGAGTGGGGGAAAGGTCTCGGTCGAATTTTAGAGCAACCGAGTCAAAAGATAATTTTTCGTTCTAAAACGAAAAACAGTGAGCCTCCGCGACGGAATCGCGACGCGGACTGGTCGCCTGAAAATTTCGACGGAGTTGAATTTTCGAAAATACACTGTCCGCGACCAGTCCGCGTCGCGGACTGTGTTATTTCAGGACGGGATTTAATTTCTTAAAATTTCCAAGGGCATTATGGTCCAATCCCACCTATCCTAAACGTACCCCTATGACCTATATAGGTCGGTTTTCACGAAAAAGGGTTGAAAGACCCCATTGAAGAAGTCTTCCTAAGGTTCTTAAGGCTAGGGCTTGAAGGAGGTTGAAGAGAGCAAGAGGAAAGAAGGTGCTTTAGTGTGACTATCTTCTTTCAGGTATGTAAGGCTAAACTTAAAGCATGGGAATGTCCTCCCATGTGCCCCATGAGTAAGGTATTAAAGTCTAATGGTGAATGATGTTAGGGTAATGAAGTGAAACATGTTAATTCATGTAATGTAAGGAACAAATGCCATTATTTTATGCATAAACCTACATATTTTCTTGCATTGATGATGACCCTCGTAAAACCCTCATGCATTCTTTTTAAACTATTTTCTTGAAAAGCATTTAGTTAAAAACCCCGTATCTATTGTATATGTATCCTAGAAAAGCATGCATGATGAACATGGGTGTGGGTGTAGAGTCTAGAGTAATGATAACTTAATGAATGATGAATGTTGAGAATGTGAGTGTGGGATTGTCTCTAAGTTGAGAGTCAAAGTTCCTAAACGAGTGTCCCTAAAGTCAATGATGTTGATGTTAATGAGATGGAATGACAATGATGTTAATGTTGATGTAAAGGAGATGCTAATGACAATGTAATGTGCCCCTATGGGACAAATGAATGTTGATGCCAATGATAATGTAGTATGCCCCTATGGGGACTAATGATGATGAAACGCGTCCTTATGGGACTAATGAATGTTAATGTTTTATGAGCATGTCGAGTTCTGGGAGGAGTATTGAGCACCGAAATGGATAAAAGTGAGTCCCACTTGAGTCCATTAACTACGTGGCCCGCGTAGGAAGAGAGGATTGAACCGCAATGCGGATGGCTCCTATCTTGTCCCAAATGAGGACTAATGTTATGTTTTATGGATCCACTAATGTAATGTCCTTTACCCTGGGCAGGGTAATGGATGGATGTGGCAACGGCATCGCTTCGTTGTATCATCACTGGCTCATAAGTGATGGTTGTCGGTTAAAGAAACTCCCAATTAGGCTTCCCAGAAAAGGTTTCCCTAATAGTACTCTAATGTAAAGGCCAAATGTTAATGTAAAGGTCAATGTTAATGTTTCCCTGATATAAATGTTAAGGTCTCATGATGATGTACGTTATGTTCGTATATTCCTAACGATGTGTTCCAGCTATTTTACATGACAGTACATTCCACGTACTGACGCCATTTGGCGCTGCATCGTTTCATGATGCAGATACAGGAGCTAGAGGACTTCAGCAGCCGCCCCGTTGAGGTCAAGTGTTTCCAAGTTCTGACTGTGGTGAGCCTCCTTGTTTCCGGAGGAAACCTTTATTTATGAATGTTATCCTGTTCTTTGAGTCGAGTAGCCATGGTATGTCATGGTCCTCTTCCTAGACGTTTTAAGGAATGTTAGAGGCTTTGTAGACATAATGGTGTAATCAAGGTGAATGTTATGATACCTGAGCAATATTCCTCTGCTTGGTGAAATGAACAGTTTTGATGTTTTGGCCATTGGCCCACTTTGTTTAGGTATTATTTTCTATCTCCTTCCGCAATGTTTATAATGAATGATGTGATGAATGCTAAGTGGTTCGCTTGGGGGCTAGCAATAGCCTCTGAGTGCTGGCCACGCCTAGGGTACCCTCCCGGGGCATGACAAACTTGGTATCAGAGCACAGAGTTCAAGAGTCCTAGGGAGTCTACGAAGCCGTGTCTAGTAGAGTCTCGTTTATGCGTGTGTTTTGCACCACACTTCATAAACAGGATGCTACAGGGCATTAGGAAATGGTTCCACTTCTTTGATGTTCTGAGTCGTGCGCTAGAGCTTGACTTTAAGCAAACCTCTTTAACTCGTGCATTACGCGTTTGCAGATAATGCCTCCAAAACGCACTGCTGCCCAAAGAGATGGTTCTGTCCCAAGTACTGAGAACCCCTTGCCAGAACGTGAGGTAAGGAGACGGGGACGACCAGCTAGAGCTGCTGAGGCTCCACCAGCACCCCCAGCACAGTCAGCCCCCACTTCAGCGGCAGACTTAAGGGGAGCCATTGCCATGCTCACCCAGTTGGTGGCCTCGCAAAGTGGCAGTCGTGGTCCCCAGGCCCCAAGCTCCAGTTCCCAAGAGCCAACTGCTGCTTTCAGGCTCAGAGATTTTTTGAGGATGAATCCGCCAGTCTATACGGGTTCTAAGGTTGAGGAGGATCCACAAAACTTTATTGATGAAATGCGCAAGATCCTAAGGGCAATGCATGCAAGTGAGATTGAAGGAGTGGAGTTGGTCTCATATCAACTTAAGGATGTGGCCAACATTTGGTACAACCAATGGGAGGATGTCAGAGGTAAAAGTGCTGAACCAGCCGAGTGGGACGAGTTCGAGAGTGCTTTTCTCGATCATTTCTTTCCCTAAGAGTTAAGGGAAGCCAAGGTTGAAGAGTTTGTGAACTTAAAGCAGGAGGGTATGACCGCCAAAGAGTATAGCCTAAAGTTCACCCAGCTGTCAAGGTATGCTCCGGAGATGGTTCTTGATATGAGGGCCAGGATGAGAAAATTTGTGTCTGGACTGGGCAGACATGTGAAGAGGGAGTGCAAGGCAGCATTGCTGATCCCAGACATGGATATTTCCAGGCTGATGGTTTACGCTCAACAGACCGAAGAGGACAAGAAGAGGGACAGGGAGGAACAGCAGAGCAAGAAAGCCAAGGCTGTGGCCCAAGAACAAAACCAGCAAAAGGGGGACAAGGGCAGCAAGAACTTCTTTCAGAGGAAACCTCCTCGCCATGCAACACCGATGGTGAATGCACCTGTTCAGCAGCACAGGTATGACCAAAGGACCCAGGGCCATCAGAATTTCAGAGCACAGGTATCTCAGTCCCAGGCCAGTGTCGCCCAGGGCCCCAGAGAAAAAGCAACTTGTGGCAGATGTGGCAAACAACATCTTGGTGCGTGCCGGGAAGGCACCAATTTATGCTATACGTGTGGACAGCCTGGCCATATCCAGATTGAATGTCCTATGAGGAGCCAGAGGGGAAACGACAGAGGTAATAGAGCCCAGTCATCTACAGCGCCCCCTGCGGGCAGTCAACAGAGGGCTACTGCTACGAATGCTGGAGGCGGAGCGAACCGCCTGTATGCTATGGGAAATCGGCAGGACCGAGAGGCTGCCCCAGATGTTGTAATGGGTATGCTTCAAATCTTCTCTTATAACTGTTACGCATTACTTGATCCGGGTGCCACCTTATCCTTTGTGACACCCTATGTGGCTAATAAGTTCGAAGTTGCCCCAGAATGTCTACGTGAGCCATATTCCGTTTCAACTCCTACTGGAGAGTCTATTCTGGCTAAAAGGGTCTATAGGAACTGTGTAGTATCCATTTATTATAGGGATACATTGGCTAATTTGGTAGAATTAGAGATGGTGGATTTTGATGTGATCCTTGGGATGGATTGGCTTCACGCTTGCCATGCATCCATAGACTGTAGAACCCGAGTGGTTAAGTTTCAATTCCCACTTGAACCGGTCTTAGAATGGAAGGGAGATTATGTTGCACCCAAGGGTATAATCATTTCTTACCTGAGGGCAAGGAAGCTGATCTCTAAGGGGTGTATCTACCACCTAGTAAGAGTTGAAGCTGATAATGTTGAGACCCCCACTCTTGAGTCGGTCTCAGTTGTTAATGAGTTTCCTGAGGTGTTCCCGGAGGATTTACCTGGAGTCCCTCCTGATAGAGAGATTGACTTCGGTATTGATGTACTCCCCGATACGCAGCCTATTTCAATTCCGCCATATAGGATGGCCCCCGCTGAACTGAAGGAGCTGAAAGAACAGTTGAAAGACCTGTTAGAGAAGGGTTTTATTAGACCTAGTGTTTCTCCGTGGGGTGCTCCAGTGTTGTTTGTGCGAAAGAAATATGGGACGCTTCGAATGTGTATAGATTATAGGCAACTGAACAAGGTCACAGTCAAGAACAAATATCCTCTTCCTAGGATTGACGACTTGTTCGACCAACTTCAGGGTGCCTCATGTTTTTCAAAAATAGACCTCAGATCGGGTTACCATCAGTTAAAGGTGAGGGAGTGTGATATCCCAAAGACAGCTTTCAGGACAAGATATGGTCATTTTGAATTCTTAGTGATGTCCTTTGGGTTGACCAATGCACCAGCAGCCTTTATGGACTTGATGAACAGAGTATTTAGACCCTACTTGGATATGTTTGTAATCGTCTTCATTGATGATATTTTGATGTATTCGAAGGATGAGGAAGAGCATAATAAACATCTCAGAGTTGTCCTTCAAACTCTTAAGGACCACGAGTTATATGCTAAGTTCTCCAAGTGTGAATTCTGGCTTAAGTCAGTGGCTTTCCTAGGCCATGTGGTTTCCGGTGATGGTATTCGAGTGGATAACCGGAAGATTGAGGCGGTGGCAAGCTGGCCAAGGCCAACCTCTCCGACTGACATAAGAAGCTTCTTGGGGTTGGCAGGCTACTACCGGAGGTTTATGGAGGGGTTTTCTTCCCTATCTGCACCATTGACCAAACTGACCCAAAAAGGGGCTAAGTTCCAATGGTCTGACGAATGTGAGAAAAGTTTCCAAGAGCTGAAGACCAGGTTAACCACTGCACCTGTTTTGACATTGCCTGACGGAACAGATGACTTCGTGGTATACTGTGACGCATCTAGAGTTGGGTTGGGGTGCGTGTTAATGCAAAGAGGAAGGGTGGTAGCCTATGCTTCCAGACAACTTAAGGTTCATGAACGAAACTATCCTACCCATGATCTTGAGTTGGCAGCCGTTGTGTTCGCACTTAAAATCTGGCGCCACTACTTGTATGGAGTGCATGTGGATGTGTTCACAGACCATAAGAGCTTGCAGTATGTATTCAGCCAAAGGGAGCTCAATCTGCGACAGAGGAGATGGTTAGAGTTGCTCAAGGACTATGATATGAGCGTCATGTACCACCCAGGTAAAGCTAACGTTGTTGCTGATGCTCTTAGCAGGTTGTCTATGGGTAGCACGGCCCATGTTGATGAAGAAAAGAAAGAACTGGTGAGAGAGGTGCACAGGTTGGCCCGATTGGGGGTCCAACTTGAAGAGAATGATGAAGGAGGAGTTAGTGTTCAAAATGGGTCTTCATCATCCCTGGTAACTGAAGTTAAAGAGAAGCAGGATCGAGATCCCATTATACTCCAACTAAAAGAAGATGTTCAGAAGCAAAAAGTGATGGCCTTCTCCAAAGGGGGAGATGGGGTGCTGAGGTACCAGAACAGATTATGTGTCCCTAATGTTGATGGTGTTCGAGAAAGGATTTTAGCTGAGGCCCATAATGCTAAGTACTCCATCCATCCAGGTTCCACCAAGATGTATCACGACTTGAAAGAAGTCTATTGGTGGAGTGGAATGAAGAGGGACATCGCAGAATTCGTTTCCAGATGCCCCAACTGCCAGCAAGTCAAGGTTGAGCACCAAAGGCCAAGTGGTCTGGCTCAGAATTTTGAAATTCCAGAATGGAAGTGGGAGATGGTGAACATGGACTTTGTCACGAGCTTACCGAAATCCCGGAGGCAACATGACTCCATATGGGTGATTGTAGACAGAATGACGAAATCAGCACATTTCTTAGCAGTCAAGACGACTAACACTGCCGAAGATTATGCCAAAATATATATTCAGGAGATAGTGAGATTGCACGGAGTTCCCTTGTCTATTATTTCAGACAGAGGAGCCCAATTTACCTCTCACTTCTGGAAGTCGTTCCAGAAAGGGCTGGGTACTAAGGTGAACTTGAGCACGGCCTTTCATCCACAGACGGATGGCCAGGCAGAACGCACTATCCAGACGTTGGAAGACATGTTGAGAGCATGCGTTCTTGACTTCAAAGGAAATTGGGACGACCATTTACCCTTGATTGAATTCGCATACGACAACAGTTATCATGCGAGTATCCAAATGGCCCCTTATGAGGCATTGTATGGGAGAAGATGTAGATCGCCCATTGGGTGGTTCGAGGTGGGAGAGGCCGGGCTGATTGGGCCAGACCTTGTCCACCAGTCCATGGAAAAGGTGAAGACTATACGAGAAAGGTTAAAGGCAGCCCAGAGCCGCCAAAAGTCGTACACAGATGTAAGGAGAAGGGATTTAGAGTTTGAGGTGAATGACTGGGTTTATCTGAAGGTATCACCTATGAAAGGTGTCACGAGGTTTGGGAAGAAAGGGAAGTTGGGTCCTCGCTATATTGGTCCCTACCAAATTGTGCGAAGGATTGGAAAGGTTGCTTATGAGCTGGAACTACCCTCTGAATTAGATGGGATTCATCCAGTGTTCCACGTCTCAATGTTGAAGAAATGTTTAGGGGATCCTGCCTTGGTAGTGCCTGTAGAGAGCACAGGAATCAAGGACAGCCTGTCCTATGAGGAAACCCCAGTCCAAATCCTTGATCGACAGGTTCGCAGACTAAGGAACAAGGAGATAGCTTCTGTTAAGGTACTGTGGAGAAATCAATTCGTTGAAGGATCCACATGGGAAGCTGAGGAGGAGATGAAAGCAAAGTACCCGCACATGTTCGTGCCTGAGGTCGATGGAAACATCGAAGGTAATGACCCTACTTAATGTAAATTAATGTATATTACATGAATTCCCTGTGAAATTGTTAATGTTGAATAAATGAGCTTAAAGACCAATGAAAGATGAAGGTAGTAGGTTATCAAAGTAATATTGAGTTGAGTCGTGAGCCTATTCGTGCTAAAATACTTCCCTACTTATCATTCGAGGACGAATGATCCCAGGGGGGAGATAATGTAACGCCCGCGAAATTACCGAAATACCCCTCAAGGATAGGGGTGCGAGAAACGTGCCTTCCGATGCTCGGATCGGAAATCCGAGAGCGGATTCATGATCAGCACTGAAAATGGAGTGGGGGAAAGGTCTCGGTCGAATTTTAGAGCAACCGAGTCAAAAGATAATTTTTCGTTCCAAAACGAAAAACAGTGAGCCTCCGCGACGGAACCGCGACGCGGACTGGTCGCCTGAAAATTTCGACGGAGTTGAATTTCCGAAAATACACTGTCCGCGACCAGTCCGCGTCGCGGATTGTGTTATTTCAGGACGGGATTTAATTTCTTAAAATTTCCAAGGGCATTATGGTCCAATCCCACCTATCCTAAACGTACCCCTATGACCTATATAGGTCGGTTTTCACGAAAAAGGGTTGAAAGACCCCATTGAAGAAGTCTTCCTAAGGTTCTTAAGGCTAGGGCTTGAAGGAGGTTGAAGAGAGCAAGAAGAAAGAAGGTGCTTTAGTGTGACTATCTTCTTTCAGGTATGTAAGGCTAAACTTAAAGCATGGGAATGTCCTCCCATGTGCCCCATGAGTAAGGTATTAAAGTCTAATGGTGAATGATGTTAGGGTAATGAAGTGAAACATGTTAATTCATGTAATGTAAGGAACAAATGCCATTATTTTATGCATAAACCTACATATTTTCCTGCATTGATGGTGACCCTCGTAAAACCCTCATGCATCCTTTTTAAACTATTTTCTTGAAAAGCATTTAGTTAAAAACCCCGTATCTATTGTATATGTATCCTAGAAAAGCATGCATGATGAACATGGGTGTGGGTGTAGAGTCTAGAGTAATGATAACTTAATGAATGATGAATGTTGAGAATGTGAGTGTGGGATTGTCTCTAAGTTGAGAGTCAAAGTTCCTAAACGAGTGTCCCTAAAGTCAATGATGTTGATGTTAATGAGATGGAATGACAATGATGTTAATGTTGATGTAAAGGAGATGCTAATGACAATGTAATGTGCCCCTATGGGACAAATGAATGTTGATGCCAATGATAATGTAGTATGCCCCTATGGGGACTAATGATGATGAAATGCGTCCTTATGGGACTAATGAATGTTAATGTTTTATGAGCATGTCGAGTTCTGGGAGGAGTATTGAGCACCGAAATGGATAAAAGTGAGTCCCACTTGAGTCCATTAACTACGTGGCCCGCGTAGGAAGAGAGGATTGAACCGCAATGCGGATGGCTCCTATCTTGTCCCAAATGAGGACTAATGTTATGTTTTATGGATCCACTAATGTAATGTCCTTTACCCTGGGCAGGGTAATGGATGGATGTGGCAACGGCATCGCTTCGTTGTATCATCACTGGCTCATAAGTGATGGTTGTCGGTTAAAGAAACTCCCAGTTAGGCTTCCCAGAAAAGGTTTCCCTAATAGTACTCTAATGTAAAGGCCAAATGTTAATGTAAAGGTCAATGTTAATGTAAAGGTCAATGTTAATGTAAAGGTCAATGTTAATGTTTCCCTGATATAAATGTTAAGGTCTCATGATGATGTACGTTATGTTCGTATATTCCTAACGATGTGTTCCAGCTATTTTACATGCCAGTACATTCCACGTACTGACGCCATTTGGCGCTGCATCGTTTCATGATGCAGATACAGGAGCTAGAGGACTTCAGCAGCCGCCCCGTTGAGGTCAAGTGTTTCCAAGTTCTGACTGTGGTGAGCCTCCTTGTTTCCGGAGGAAACCTTTATTTATGAATGTTATCCTGTTCTTTGAGTCGAGTAGCCATGGTATGTCATGGTCCTCTTCCTAGACGTTTTAAGGAATGTTAGAGGCTTTGTAGACATAATGGTGTAATCAAGGTGAATGTTATGATACCTGAGCAATATTCCTCTGCTTGGTGAAATGAACAGTTTTGATGTTTTGGCCATTGGCCCACTTTGTTTAGGTATTATTTTCTATCTCCTTCCGCAATGTTTATAATGAATGATGTGATGAATGCTAAGTGGTTCGCTTGGGGGCTAGCAATAGCCTCTGAGTGCCGGCCACGCCTAGGGTACCATCCCGGGGCGTGACACATCTACTACTTTCTTCTTTTACGCACACATCTTATACACATTTAGGAAAAACCTTAGCAAAAATTTGCACAAGAAACATAATTAGAGAAAATAAAAGTTGAGTTTAAGGTTTGCTTTTGGAATTTCGAATTCGTGGTTATTATTGTAATCTACTCTTTGTAAATTATTCTTCACAAGAGGTAATACTAATCTCTCTTGTCCAATTTAATATGATTACAATCCATTAAAATTGTCAAATTTCGTATATGTTTGACCCATTGATATTATTTAACTTTGTGTTCAAATCTTTCCTATCAACTTTTTGTTTAGATATTTTATATTGTTAAATTTAATGTAAAATTGTTAGATAGTTTATTTCATGTTGAGTAACTCCATTGTCCAAGTCTACTCTTATTTTCAAAGTCAATTATTTTTTTGTGGTGTTGTATGTATTTACGATTTAATAAACATAAATGATGAAAATAATCAATGATTGAATCATTATATAAAATATTTGTTTCACTTAATATATGTTTTTCTTTTCATTTTAATATAGTGGTCATTTCGGAGCTAATGAAACTGTCATAATTTTGTTCTGAAGTCGTTTAGCTGCATTATTGATCAAAGTCAACCTTTTAAGTTATGAAAGTCTCAAAATACAAAAAACTGTACAAAATCCAAATGAACGACCAGACGTTCAAACTATGAGCATCAATAAATCATAAATAAACTAAGGTTGCTATAAAAAGACTCTAACCAATGAAAAGAAAATAATAGCACGAAAATGACCATGAATATAGAGGGCAATCTATTTGAATAAACAAGTAATAGTTTGAAAGAATACTATGAGTACTAGTAGAAATAGTGGCATCAAAACTTATGTGCACCTCCACGTTGCCCATAGGTTTAGTAGAATCTAAGTTTTGTTGTGATAAATCACATTTTGGTCAAGCTTACATGAGTTCAACATAATTAGGTAAAATAACATAAATTAATTCCAATAATTAAGTCAGAAAACTTAATAATACCTAATTCTAGAAGATTGAATTATTTATTGATTTGTTTCATTCTCAAACACAAAATATTCAATATTTTATTTGTATTTTATGTCTTTAAAAGGTAGCAAGTCGACTCAACACTAAGCTTTCAAATACTAAATGTTCATCATAGTTTTCAAAACATAGTAAGTTCACAATTGATTTCTAATATAACGAACATTGTTTTTCTAACTTTTTATAAGTTAAATTATACGTGAAGTACTATTTTATAGGTAACAATATTTTGAGCTAAAAATAGTTAAAGAATACTTCCAAATTTGCAGTCAAAAGAGAAAATATAGTGTACTTTAGGTCATATTAGTTATGAAGATCCCGTAGAATGCACGGGCCTAATAGTTATTCATAAATTTATTTTATAATAATATAATTAAACGCTATTAAATTTTCTCATTAAGTGTACAATAATATATAATAAATATTATTAATATTGATTAAATTTTAAATTTAATGATTAAGTGATTTAAAATTTTTTATATATATATTTGTAGTATTTTCTTTTTGACACAAATATAATCACGGAAAGATATTAAATAGTTATTTAATTTTATTTGTCTAGTTTAAAGAGAAATTTATTTTATCCTAATTTCAGTGTTTACTTAACTTAAAATAACTTATCAGGGTGATATAGTGAAATCATAGTTGAAGCAAATGGTAGTCGAAGCAAACAGTTGCCTTAAAAAAATTAAATTAAAAAGTTTACGAAATATTTTTAGAGGTTCATATAAGAGGAAGCATACACGTCAACGGAGAGCTACGCTTGCCGCGTAACTACGGCTTATATATTAAGATAATAATTGAATAAAGAGGTGTTTATGTTTACTCAAGTAATGATCAGATTAGTGTCTGGTATGGACCGTATGGTGTTTTTGATTTTTCTATCTTCACTATATCAATAAACTTAAGAAATAATTTTTTTTTTAAGAAAATAAATTCCTTAAAAATTTAGAATATAATTTCACAAATGATAATAGAAAAAACAAGTATCTGCAATTTTTCTACAAATCATCTCGAGGCTTTAAAATGCATTCAAAAAATTATTTATTCAAAGGGCGAGATGAATAGCTTGACCTGAGTTGATTAGTAACAGCAACCCTTGAAAAAGAGAGAGCGGTGTTGAATCTATGCAAACTCTAAATTCGTCTAGCGCTCCAAATCATATTAAATTTCTAAGAAGTTCCGCATTGATTGTAACATTTCACCTTCCTCTTCTTCACTCCACTCTCCTAACCCCATCCCCCCTCACATCCCTATCCACCTTTGGTAATGTTTGTTAAGATTATACACAATTTTAAAATAATTTTTTTTACTTACACACCAACCATAAAAAAATAAGTAAAAATTTTATTTATTATTCTAGAAAATATTTTTTGGATAAAACAATTTTCAGAGAAAACATTTTAATTTGTACCAAAAACACCCTAGTTGTCCACTTTTCCTCAGTCACAATGTTAGGTAAGTCCTCAAAAGCTATATTTATTCAGTTCATGTTTTAATTAAAGAGCTAATTATGCTTATCATAAATATGTCATCATACAATATACACATCCCATCTTTATTTTACACTTCAAATTAAATTTCCAGCTTCTTAACTAGTATAACTTATCCATCATGTACTTGATATATTTCATTAAATATTTTTATTTTAATCAAATAAAAAGAATTGAAACAAAAAGACAGTAATAGGTAATATAACTTAAATTGTTCCGTTTTTTTATTTTTTTTCTTTTGTGGTCACAATTTACATGCAATGATCATGAAGAATATTAATATACTATATATCATGAAAGTGAAATTTAATCTACCATATTTTAGTAGATGAACTCCCTTCCCAAACAAGGAGGTTTAGTTAGTTGATCACCAAGTCATCCTAACACTCCTAAAAGTTGATGATTGATTCATTACCCTAATTTTGTGGTAATTACTTGATTGTCACTATATTATATTTAGTAACAATAATATAATATGAGTATTAGTAATCAACAATTTATTGAAATATCGCTAAAGACTTATGCAACTCTGAATGCAATGAATTAATGCCTGCTAAATATTTTTATGGCACCACTAAATATATATTTTGCTATAGCGTTTGTGTCAAAAGAATATGAAAAATCGATCGAATCGACCGAGCCTAATCATATCAAAGCAATTTTTATTTTATTTTTCAATAAAATTGTGGACTTTTATTTAATTCTATAACCGCCCTGAACAATTGGGATGATTTTTTTAGTTTATAAATTAACTTTCAAGTTGAACCGAATAACTTTACATGTATGCAAATATATTTTATAAATTTTTCAAATATAAATATAACCTAGGTCCCAGTTCTCTAGTGACTTTATCCTTTAATTAAGTAGGTTACAATTTAAAAGATACTATAATAGATACTCCATCAAACAACATGACAAAATCAATGCAAACATTCTTATGTAAAGTTTTAGATCAAGTAGTATGACCAGAAGATTTTACATTCTTGACTTTTTGGTGAATTAAAGTGTTTCTTCAAATACACACGTACGAAAAGATATTTTAATATATAATAGTCTATTTTGAAGTGATACTTTAAAATTTTAATAATAAAAAATTAACTAAAGAGAAGCCGATAGATTTGAATTGTTTTAAGAAAATTAATTTTATTACATTATAAAATACCCAAAATATTAAAATGGTATAATTTTAAAAAATAACTGATAAAATCGTCCCATTGAAACCCCTGACAATGTTAATAAACTTCATTCTTGATTTTTGGTATAAAAAAAATTCTGAATTTTATTATCTTGTTGGGGAGGGTGAGGGAATTCCAAGCTTGTTTATTGTATGTATATATTGTTGTTATTATCATTATTATTGTTGAGATTTAACATTGTTATTAGAGAGGGTGGGGGTAGGAGCAAAAGGAAAATTGACAACTAATAAGTTGTTAAATTCCATTTGGTTGGCTTAATCTTTGCTTTGAAACAATGTTTAGTGTCCTACAGATAGCAAGTATAAGTCACAATCTATTGTCCTTTAATTTTGTTTCTACAATAATATCATTACTTTTCACTAATCCATCACAAAAAAGAAGTTTCCTAAATCAATTTCCCATCTTCTTTTTTTTTTTGGAAAAAATTAAATAATATTTTTTTAATAAGAAGTTGTGGTTGATTAAAATGGTTTAGTTATTAGAGTTTAATTTCAAAGTCTCAAGTTAAAGGGGGGTGGAAATAAAGAGTATTCTAAACTCAAATTTAATATAATTGTTTACCCTAAAAAAGGTATAATTGGAATTGTAACATGGTTTAAAGGACATGTGAATTGAATTGATTAAGATAAGGATAAAATGAATCAAACTAAATAATATAGTAATAAATTGAATTTAGTTAATCAATAATTTAAACATAGATAGCCTATTTAGGCTGATTTCGAATGTCCTTGATGAAGATAATTCCAGATAAGTTTCGTGCATGATGAACATCACAAGAAGTAGCAGAAAAGTAAATGAATATATTGATGATTTGCTAATCGCGTATGATTCTCGATGCCTTTGAACATGAAGATAAAACTCCATTTATAGGGGGTGTGAAATTCTTGTTATTAATTAGCTTATGAGAGGAGGATTGTCCAAGTTCATATAAGGAGATAGGCTACTTGTTTTAATAACCATCGGTGTGAGATGCGTTTGGGATGTTTTCATTTTTTAACATCCCACCTCACACTTAGGACTGAACATCTGGAATGTGGATGATTTAATTTGAGGGTCCAACATCGATGAGATAGGTCTTGCTCTGATATCATGTAAAGAAATGGATCTTGAGCCTAAATCAATCTCAAAAGTTTGCTTACAAGAGGATGATTGCCAAATTCATATAAGGAGACCACTCATTTCATTATCACCGACATGAAATATTTTTCATCCTTCAACAATTTGATTCCTTCTGAACTTAAACACAACACATTTGACTTTCCACGTATCTTCAATTAACTTGACCACATAATTTACTTATTTTTACCCTACACCATAATAAATCTTCAAATTCCTATTTGAATAACTTCTTAGTTATTAAACTAAAATAAAATGACTTATTATATAATCTTATTTTTTAAGATTCTGCATATATTTTTACTTTAAACGCTAATTAGTATACTGGTTCTTCATCAAACAGTACTAGAGTATTATTATATTATATAAAAAAGAAGGATTATTTTAGTCTTCTTGAAACTTCTCAATTTACCTAATTTATATTTAAGAATTTATAACTTCTCTCTAGATTTACTTTTTAACGTTTTAATGCTTGCACCAAAATATAATAAAAATAAATCAATAATGGATACACTACTCAAAAATCAAAATGGGGTAGAAATTGATGGACATAATTGATTTAAAAAATCGATAAATAGGGTGAGTCTTTCAAAAAAATATATAAAAGATATAGCTATTGGAATTATTTTCAAATAACACATGATTTTGATGAAATAGTTTTATGTTTTTTATTTACTTTTCAACTGTAATTTTACACTTTAAAAAATATAATAAAAATTTGAGGGACTATGTCAATTTCCTTTTTTTAAAAAATTATAATTTTTTCACGGATAAAAAATGATGGTGTTGGTTTTTTATTAAATTATTTTTTTAAAAAAATAAAACCAATAAACAAGTTCAATTCCACAAATTTTTGGACCAATCCTATTCATCGATTTTATTTTTATTTTTATTTTTTTTAGTGTTGATAATGATGAAGGTTTGACATTTATATTCTTTTTGCTTAATATTTGATTGATCTACATTTTAGCTTTTAATGTTCGGATTGACTCTTTTTGCAATCATTTATTCCCTTTTAGCCAAAATATATATTTCTTTCTTAACCATAATTTTTTTTTAATTATTACTCAAATTCTATTATATCGTATCGTTTAAATCTGTTGTTATATAGCATAATGAAAAGACCCATTTTATGTAACGACTATTTTGATATGATCGTATCTTTACTTATTATTTAATAATTTTATTCTATCATTTACGTTACCTATTCATTGTAGCTCTACTATGTATCCTATAGTTTCTTGTAAGTTTATCATTCAAATTATGGATATGCGATGAAACGAAAGAGAAAGATGCATTCTATCCAAATATTATATTTATTAAAATAATAAAATACGATGCGATACAACACAAATACGATACATTATGAAACAATACATAAAAACTATCCAAACAAAGTGTAAGTCCATTTTTGTCAAACAGACATAATATTGGAAACCTTTTTATTTTTACAAATGTAGTTTTTAAATACTTGTATTCATTTAAATAGAACTATAAGCTTTAGAATTATTACTAATAAAATTAAATAAACGGATGGAAATTGCTTTGAATCTTTTTTAATTATTTTGTTAGGTTTCAATTAGATAGCTATATAATATAATTACTTAAACTTTCAAAGCCTTTTGAACTAAATAATTACTTAAACATGAAGACCACCAATAAGCATCATAGATTGCTTTTAGATAATTCAATCCCTTAAACCTTGAATTTTCATTAAATTAGTTGACATCAACCTTTGAATAATTAATAATTATGAACTTAAATTAATTAGACAACTAATAATAATTGCATTAGAAAATTAATAATCTCTTGCATAAATACAAAAATAAGGTTATGCACACGCATACAATAAACTTGATGTGGTTTAACCTTTGGATGAGATCTTTGAATTCTTTATAAGGCCTGGATAGTTCGATCCAATTCAAATTTTAATTTGACATGGTATAAGAGTTAGACCCGATCAGATGTGGGCCCCAAAGTTTCGAACAGTTATTTAGAAGTACAACGAATTTGGACTCCTTATATGGATGAAAAATTCTTTTGAGATATGAGTTAGATCCAAAATTCGACCTAATGTAACCAAATAATGAAATCCAAAAGTGAAATTAATTAAATGAGAATTTTGTTACTTGACCTAAACAAACTCATATAGCTTAACTTGCAAATTTAAGTAGGTCCACAAAGTTTTAAAACTTTATGTAACATGCAAGGAATGAATGAGGGGCAAAAAATATGCCAAAAAGAAATTCAATTGTTGTTGAAGAAGAAGTATATCCATCTTACCTAATTGAAGAAAATGATAACACAACTACAAATTAAATTGAATGTCCTTTCTTTTTTCACATATATATATATTTGTGTTGGCATGTCATTTCTTGAATAGAACAACATTACACAACACATCAAGAACTAAAAAAAGAAAATTCACTTTCTCTAAGCACTTTAATTTGCATAGAGAAAGTTCTTATCTAAAAAAAACAAAAATGAAGTCTTGGATTAGCCTTTTCATTGTATTGACACTTTGCCTTTTTCCTCTTCTTGTTGAATGCAGAGTTAGACATTACAAATTCAATGTAAGTATTATTTTTTATTACTATTACCTTTTTTTTTTTAATTGCATATTCAGTTACTCGTAAGTTTACCCTCTTGCATCAAATATACAAAAATTTACTTTGTTTCTTGATGGTTCAATTAACTAATAGTTATTGTCTCATAAAATTATCTTTTTTCGTAACTTTTTGAGATAATAACTATTAATTAAGTGATGATATCAGAAATATATAACTCCGTTGTGAAGATATCAATCATTTGTTATAAAGAAGAAATATTTCTCTTTTTTCTTTTGTCATTGCATGAATAACAAATGGTCAATTTCATGCACTATATAAACAAAAAACTTTCACAAATTTCTTACAAAACATTATTTTGACATCAAGACAAGCAAAATCATTACTTTTTAAAGCCATATGGTTTAATCAAAATATATTTGTTAACTACATATTAATGAACCTAAGTTTTACTCCAATTTATAGTAATTTATGTCAAATATTATATATTGCAGGTGGTAATGAAAAACACAACTCGTCTTTGTTCCTCAAAGCCCATTGTTACTGTTAATGGAAAATTTCCAGGACCTACAGTCTATGCTAGGGAAGGAGACAATGTACTTATCAAAGTTGTTAATCATGTTAAGTATAACATCTCTATCCATTGGTAAGTCATCTAATATTTAATAATCATGCATTTCAGCAATGACGGAGCCAGAATTTTTATTAAAAGAATGTCAAAATATAGAGAAATAAATTCACGAAGAAGTTAAGGAGTGTCAATATATAATACACGTAGAAATAATATTTTTATCTAACTACGCTATGATTTTTTGATGAAGAGTTATCGGTTGACCCCCTCAATTACATGTGGCTTCGCCACTATATATCAGAGGTGGCGAAATCAGAAACTCTAAAGAGATAGAATTCAAAAAAATAAAATTGTAATTGTGCTACCTTTGCCACTATAATACACAAATTGGACCTTAGACTTGGCTTCAAAGTTTAACTTTCATAGTGTACAAGTAGGCACTTTAACTATCCAACACTTTAACAAAAAAACGCTTTAACATTCAGAGTGCACAAGTGCCTACTTGTGCCAAATTGTTGAAGTTAAAAAGTGTTTTTTTGTTGAAGTGTTGGATAGTTAAAGTGTCTACTTGTGCACTATGAAAGTTAAAGGTCAAAGTTTAAATGTGAAGCTAAGTTTAGGGTCCAATTTATATATTATGCCCAATATTTTTTATGCAACCCATGTTTCATGTTATGTAACATTAGCATTTCGCTCTAGCATTCAAAAAATATCAAAACAAATGATATTGTTATAGAGAGGTTTGACTGTATAAGTGACCAACCACCTATAAAAAGTGAAGCTAGTTATTGAAAAATAAGATATGGTACATGCTAAAATATAATAATCTCACTCTTTTAGTACATAGTTGAAATCCAATATTTAGTCATACTATACAACAAAATTAATTATCAAGAACTTATACAAGTTACAAGGATTTCTTTTAATTTACAGGCATGGTATTAGACAACTTAGAACAGGATGGGCAGATGGACCAGCATATATTACACAATGCCCAATTCAGCCAGGGCAAAATTATGTCTATAACTTCACCATCACAGGCCAAAGGGGTACACTATTTTGGCATGCTCATATTTTGTGGCTAAGGGCCACTGTTCATGGTGCAATTGTCATCTTGCCTAAACTTGGTGTCCCTTATCCTTTCCCAAAACCAAACCATGAAGCTGTTGTCATCCTAGGTAAACAACATTGATAATAATTTTTCTTTTTTGAATAATAAATTAGGCACAATACATAAACACGCCCTTTTAACTTGACTTCAACAGACATATATGCACTGCATCTTTGGTCGTGAAGTTGAACAAGTACACACACATGTATACTACATGTAAGATGCAACTTGCCACATCGGAGGCATGTGTCTACTTGTTCAATTTTATGCAAGTTTAAATGTTTACTTGTACACAACCAAAGTTGGAGGACGTAGATGTCAGCTAATATCAAGTTAGATGACATATTTATGTATTACGTCTATTGATTTATATTGGAAGTATTTTACTGTGTGCTTGATTAGTAAAACTAATGACTTAGATTTGTTATAATGTTGTTGTTGTTGTGTTGTGCAGGTGAATGGTGGAAATCTGATACTGAAGCTGTGATTAATGAAGCCATAAAATCAGGATTGGCACCTAATGTTTCTGATGCTCACACAATCAATGGCCATCCTGGTCCTGTTTCAAATTGTCCTTCACAAGGTCATAACTCTACGAGTTTAACTTTTATACATCGTCACAAAATATACGTAATGATTGATAATAAGTGAAATTATTAACCTAAAATATGTTAAATTATGCTGACAAGCCCTTACTGATGTTGTTAGGGCTTGTCCCCTGCATGTAGTAAGTAGTACTTCACGAATTATGTTAAATCACGAAAAATGTGACATTCTTTTTGGACCATATGATATATGCAGGTGGATACAAGTTAAATGTTGATCCAGGAAAAACCTACATGTTACGAGTCATCAATGCTGCACTCAACGAAGAACTCTTCTTCAAAATCGCTGGTCACAAAATGACAGTAGTTGAAGTTGATGCCACCTACGTTAAGCCCTTCAAAACGGACACAATAGTCATCGCCCCTGGCCAAACGACCAACGTAATTGTCACTGCCAACAAAAATTCAGGCAAATACATGGTTGCTGCTTCACCTTTTATGGATGCACCTATTGCTGTTGACAATGTTACAGCAATTGCAACATTACATTACTCTGGCACACTTGCAAATAACCCCACTACTACACTTACTAGTACAAATACACCCCCCAAAAATGCCACTCCTGTAGCCAACAACTTTCTAGACTCTCTACGTAGTTTAAATTCCAAAAAATACCCTGCTAAAGTTCCACAAAAAATTGATCACTCTTTGTTATTTACAGTAGGTCTAGGTGTTAACCCATGCCCAACTTGCATACAGGGCAATGGAAGCAGAGTTGTGGCTAGTATAAACAATGTTACATTTGTTATGCCAACAGTTGCACTACTACAAGCACATTTCTTTGGGATCAAAGGTGTTTTCACGACAGATTTTCCAGCAAATCCCCCCTTTGCATTCAACTATACTGACACAACACCACCCGCGAATATGGCCACGATGAACGGGACTAAGCTTTATAAGTTGTCTTATAATGACACAGTTCAAGTAGTCTTGCAGGACACTGGGATTATAGCTCCTGAGAACCATCCAATTCATTTACATGGATTCAATTTCTATCAAGTTGGTAAAGGACTCGGAAATTATAATCCAAAAGTTGATCCTAAGAATTTTAATCTTGTGGATCCTGTAGAGAGGAATACAGTTAGTGTTCCTTCTGGAGGATGGGTTGCCATTAGATTTCTCGCTGACAATCCAGGTACGATACATTATACATACATCATTTCTTCATCGAATATATAATATAACATGACATGAAAAGTCGTTCAGGAGAAAATTTGACTGTATTATTTATTGCAGGAGTTTGGTTTATGCATTGTCATCTAGAGATACACACAACATGGGGATTGAAAATGGCATTTGTTGTGGAAAATGGCAAAGGTCCAAATGAGTCACTTTTGCCACCTCCAAAAGATCTTCCAAAATGCTAAAAAGGAATGAAGGCCCATTTGAAAGGAGAAAAATTCACATACACAAATTTTCATAAGAAGAAAAGTTGTAGGAAAAAAATAGGGAAAATGTTGCATAGAGACAATAAGACATGGTATTCATTTGTTGAGTGAAAGAGGAAATTTTCCTCAAGCAATTCTTAATAATTATGCGAGTATTATTTCCATGAAATATCATTTTTTTTTCTTTTTATGTTTATCAATGAAAGTTTGAAAAGTTTGTTTTATGTTACCTCTCTTTTTATGAATTATAAAGGTCTTGCATATAAAGATTTTATCACTAATTAAAATCAGAATAAATTAGAATTTTTCTTAGTAGTTGCGAGTATCTTCTTGATTCAAATAAGGAAGAAGTAGAAGTCTATCAGGAAGATTTAGAAGTCTTTTCATGACTAGAATTCTTTATTTTATCACTTCTTTCCATATATTTTAAAACCCAATATTATAAATATAATAAATAATAATTTAAAAGAAAATGACAAAAAGACGATTAGATAGGGAGAGAGATATATATATTCCTGTTGCATATGTTTTTCCCTATAATAAAAAAAGAAAAAAGGTGCATTGTTCATATAAAAGATATTTACACAAGAATTGATAATTATAGGTAAATCTATAGGATGTTAATGAATTTCAAATCCTAATTCCATGCTTTTTTTCACTTCTAAAATATTCAATCTCATGAACTCAAATAATTTCAGGACAATAGCATGAATATATCCCTTATGTATATCAATGTTACTCTTGTAATTAACAACACTTACAACATAGTATATCATATATATCAGTGTATATCACACATATTTATATGAATATATGAAAAGCTATACATGATACGTATCAACTACATGTGAATATACAGTGAGGGGTAAACAGATATAAAAATCATCAAGTCCATAACCACCCAAATCACACCATTTTTTTTTTCAAAAGAGCTCAAATTTCAGATTTAACATTCCACTTATGCTTCTTGCAATGTCACTCATTCTTTATGCTATAATTAAGGAAAATGATTTTGGTTGGATCCCAATTCTTTTAGATAAATATTGAATTTTGATTATTGGATTCCAAATGTTAGGAAAAAAAAAAGAAGAAGAAGAAGAGCTCTTTTATGCAAAAATTATTGAACACGCTTGTCATTAGGGATGTGAAATAGACTGATTAGACTGAAATTAGAGACATTGAAATGGATTGAACCAGAAGGCGGGTTGATTGAAATGGATTGAACTAGAAGGCGGGTTGACTCATGATCCCATCAAATTTACTATGAGCTAAAATGGGCAAAAAATCAGGTTGGATCATGAAACGTCTAATTTGACCCGCTTAATCTCAACAATATTAGCATATTCCTATTTAACTTTTGTAATCATAATTTAAATTACAACCCAACAAAATAAAAATTAAGTTCTTGATTTTGGAAAGGAACGAGACCAAACATTTTATGTAATAACCTTGCCGGTCATTTTTGAGCTTATCTGTGAAAATTACTATTTTGTTCTTTCGTAAGTTGCTTCGGACCTATTTTGAACTATCTGTGTTTTTGGAACCGAGATCTTATGTTTTAAAAGTGAAAAATATGAGTTTTGGTATTTTTGGAAGCTTAATTTATTGAAAAAGTGAGTTTTTGTACCATTCTGAGTTTCAAGTATGGAGTTAAAAATTCTTTGACTCCGTTAGCTCTGAAACATTGAATTTGGTCTTGGAGAAGTTGCGGAAGTGAGTTTGGAGTTAGAACGGAGATTTTGGACCCAAAATTGCATTTTCAGTTGATTACGGAGCCTAAGTTTGACTTTGGTCAATATTCGGAGTTCGGAAGCTCTAATCAAAATTTTGATAGTTCCAGTGGTTCCAGGTGGTGAAACTAACGTTAGAAATGGTCACGTTGTAATTTTTGGAATTCTAGAGGATAGTTTTGATATTTTGAGTTTTAAACTAGTTGTATCGGTAACTGGGTCAAGGAGACCTCAGAATCGAATTCTGATAATTTTGTTGAGTCTAGATCACCATTTCTGATAGGGATACATGTTTAATTTGTGTAATTTGGGTTCCGAATGAACCCCGAAGGGCCTTTCCGTGAATATCCTTGGCTGGATTTTCTGATATTTAGTGCAACTTCTAACCTTCTCCGCGTCCACCCCTTATAGCTTCGCGCTCGTGAAGATCTGACATTCCCTTCTCCACGTTCGCGGACAGGGTCTCCGCGTTCATGGAGGTTAGTTCAGTGAACCCTTCGCGGATCCTTGTCGGCATTCGCGGAGGTCTGTGTCACCTTGGACTCCGATCTGCGTTCGTGGAGTACAACACCTGCCTGATCAATTTTCATTTGGAAAAACACCAATTTCCTCCATTTTTAACATTTTCAAGGTTTGTTGGGCAATTTTTGAAGAGATTTTTCGGGAAAAACATTTTGGTAAGTGTTCCTAACATCAAATTGATTAATTTCCATTACTTTTATCTTGATTTTGTCTTGAATTTCACGATTTTGGATATTTAAAATTAGGTTTTCTATGACTTTGATTTGAAAACTTTAATTATTGATTTCTCTCTCAATTTTACTGAGATTTTCAGCCACAAACTTTTTTTCTCGCGTAGAATCATAATTTTTAGTTTAGTTTCAGTTTCGAGAAACTCAGAATTTAGCCCTAATTTTAACTATTTTGTCCATGAGTCTAATTAGTGCCAATATGGGTATCAAAATTCATCCCTTGATGTGTATAATCTATTCTTGATAGTGGTTGATTGATTTAGAGCTCGTTTTGAAGTTTGGGTTGATCGAAAGCTTGGTTCGAGTGCAGTTTCGACATCGAGATAGGTTTGACTAACTTTTTTGGGACTGGACTTGAGTTATTGGGTTTGTTATGTAATAATTATAAGATTTAAATTCTTTCATAAGTAATTAGATGGTATGATAGTATTTTAGCAAAAATTGTGATATTAGTTGTAGTGGAATTGGGGGAAATTGTGGATTTGTTGGTAAATTGAAGTGTTTCCTTGATATTTGAGACAACTTTGGATATTGTGGTGATAACATGAGACATATGATATTATTTGAGGAACTTTGTGGTAGTTGATGGTATTTGAGGTATTTCCGCCTTCATCTTCTTTTAGACTTCCTTTAGCATTCGCTTATTTTCTTCATCCATGCACTCCACCAACTTTGTATGTGTAACCTTCTTACTTTGACTTTGCTTTAAACTTCTTCGTTCCATTACCAATCTCCTTGATGACCACCCGTGTTATCTCTTGAAATACCTAGCACCTCTATAGCTACTTCCCTAACGTAACTAGCTATGATTTATTAGTATATGTTAGCAAAAATATGACGATCACCATAAATTATTATTAAGGAAGCCTTGCCTAATATGAAGTAAGAAATCCTAGTTATCCGTTAGGATTTTGCTCTGGATATTAGCGTAAGAATGTGATTACACCATATTTTTATTGAGGTAAAATTTTATGAGGTAGCACCAAAAGATCTTATTTGTGCAAATCACCGTTTTTTTTTTTAACCTGGTGGAATGTTACACTCCGAAAATTATTAAAATATCTCTAGAAAAAAAAAATTGCTCGCATAATGCATATCGATCAGTGCAAAAACTTGTGTGGGAAGTGGTCTCAGTTGAATTTTAGGCCAACCAAATCAAAAAATGACTTTTTCGGAGCAAAATTCCACAACCAAATGGTTGCGCGATAGGTTCACGTCGCGGAACTGCTCTGTCATAGTTCTTCTTTTTTTTATCTTACTCATAAAATGCACTGGACAAGTGTCATTACATAAATAAGCATAAAACACATTCAATGAGTGCAATTTATGCCTTATTTTATATAAAAATATATTCTAAATGTGTTTTATGTTTTTCGTAAAAAAATGGACTGAAATAGAACAAGTCCGCATCACGGA
This sequence comes from Solanum rostratum, assembly GCA_029948455.1. Classification (NCBI taxonomy): domain Eukaryota; kingdom Viridiplantae; phylum Streptophyta; class Magnoliopsida; order Solanales; family Solanaceae; genus Solanum; species Solanum rostratum. Next base: position 65,405,171 of record CM057048.1, read on the forward strand.
CTTGCTCCATCACAGTATTTGACATTCAATTTTAAAAGCAAGAGCATTCTAGTCGTTTTTTCCCATCCATCCTAGATTAAAACCTTGTCGTTTTTAGGTCATTTTCTCCCTAAAATTAGTAGCCTATGTTCATTCTCTTTCACTTTCACGTACTTCATTCAGAGAAAAGCAATTAGGGAGAAAACGGAAGAGCTAAGGCTTGAGAAAATCTCTCGAATTCTTCAAAAAAATTCGTGCCCAGCTATGTAAGGCTCCTTAAAAAAATTTAAGTTCGTTTTCCTACAAATGGACTATTAGTTTCTACCCAAATTAAACTATGGGTTGAGTTCAAGTCTTCTTCTCTTATTTTGAGTATATTCCTTGAGTTATATGCTTATGTTATCTCTTTAAAGTGAATTATTGCAAAACATTATGCTATTGTTAAGTGTTGAATGTGAAGACATTATGTTCATATATTTATGACTGAAGAATTCATGAAAAAGTTATCCAATCCAAAGTATGAGTTAGTTTCAAAACGATCTCAGCATGAATTTTACAAGTAGCCTATTTGCTATACTTGCTTTTGAACATAACATATTTGTTTTGAAAAAAAATAGTCCAATCAGTTAAAGATTTTGCATTACTACTCATTATGCATAAATTACAGAGTTTGAGAAAAACTTGATAGTTCTTAATGCATTATTTTATCAATAGAGAGCATGATTGTTTTCTTTTTAAAGAAAACATTGCCATTTATGAGAGAGTGTTATTATATTAGTTTTAAGAAAGAAAAGTTAGTTTAGAAAAAATATGCTGAGCCAAGGCTCTAAGTATCAGATAGGATAGGATCATACCAATACTGTATGACTCGTCATATGCCACTGAGATAACCCAGTTTAGATAGATCCATAAGTTCAGCTTCATCCCTTACGCTGACAATATATTGGATGGCTCTGGCAATGTGGGTAAGACATTGTATCATCATGATGCTCATAGTGATGGTTGTTGATTAGACAAACCCCCCAAGTTAAAGTATACATTATTTTCAAACATAGATTGAGTTGCACTTATTTATGCATTAAATAATCAGATATTTTATTATATTGCATTGCTGATGTTATTGAGTTATTTTCTACATTAAGTCTATGATTTGAGCATTGTATCCTAAGTTTTCTTGTTTTGGCCATTTTACATACTCGAACATTCCACGTACTAATGCATCATTTTACGATTCAAGCACAGGTGACAAAGCCCCTCAGTAGACATATCATTAGACGATCCAGCATTCTTACTAATCAGTGGTGAAGCCTCTATGTAGTCAGAGACTCCTTATTGTTATTCTTTTTCGTTTCAATTATTTTCTTTTAGTTTGAGGTAGTTGTGGCTTGTCACGGTAACTATTCTCTAGTCATGACTTGTAGAGACTTCATAAACTTGTAAAAAGTATTTCAGTATCTCTTTCAGATTGTTGACTTCTCAGTTGGTTTATTTTATTATAATTTCAACATTGATTTAGTAGTTGTGCTTAATTCTAGCCCATCATTATTGCTTAAGTCTTCCGTTGGGTAAAGTAACCAGGTCAAGTGATTCTCTCAGGACCAAAAATGATTTCTAAGTGTCGACCACGTCTAGGGAATAGACTCCGGATGTGACATGGAACTTATTGTCCTCATAAGGGTAGTTACAATATAAGATTTGATGGGTTTAACTGAATTCATTATGTGAAAATTTGTTAAAGTTTTAGAATATAATTATGATTTGAATTTAAAATCTCAGAAGTGCAATGATTTTAGTAATGAAAGTATAAAATTAAACTATTAAATATAAATTTTGAATTCATCTCCGACAATAATAACTCCAATGTAACACCTTAGAGGTTGACAGGGTTGATAATGATTTGGCCAAACATCAAAGTTTAATATAATTTTTTGAAAAGCGGCTAATGTAGTGTCAAGAATCCCATGTAGTATTTTTTATTTAATTGATAAGTAAATACTTTAACTTTGAACATACACATCAAGACTTCCTAACTTGTTTCTACTGAGTCAGTCTATACATTTTCAAATTTATATCTCATATCAGTTTCAGATAATCACAAGATACAACAAAATGAGTTAGAGTATTTAGTCGTCAATATATTGAGATTAAGTTGAGATGTTTAAATATGTATGGTCAAAATTAAAGTACTTACATAACAATTAAAGCCAAATATAAATACTTATTTATGTATGGTGCCTTTTTTAAACAATAAAATATGTAGCACCTCATAAAAAAAAAAGTTAAAATTAGGTGGGGTGGGGCTTGTGGGATTGATTGGGAGACAAAGATGAGCTATTGAAGGGGCATATGCAAGAGATCAAGAATGCATTTGCAAGTTGTATTTGTGCCCACATCACATGACCTAATCCATTTTCACCTTTTTTTGAAAAAGATGTCAAGTAAGGAATCTTTCCACTTATGGAAACTCACATTTATTTTAGAAAAAAAAATACCACTCTCTTTCATTTCCCACACAAATACACTAAGAGAAAACAATATTTATTTATTTATTTATTCATTCATTTCTGTTTCCTATGAAGTCAAGATTTCCAATGGTAAATATTATAACAAGGAAAGTCAGATGGGTTATTTCACAATCTTTATGGGGTTCACTAAAACTTCTTCAACTCAAAATAATAGTAAAAATGCAAGGTTGGGAATTGTAACTCAAGCTTCCTCACTCAACTTACAAATCGTGATGCGTTGATAGTCATATAAAACTAGTTAAAAATACGTCGAATCATTTGAATATCTAGAAATAGTCCTCGGATTAAATATAAAAAATTCAGATAGACGACTTTGAATTATTTTGAGAGTAATATATATTTATTGAAAGAAGAAAAAAGAAAATAAAAGATTCGTAATACATAATTAATATAACTCAAACAATTAAAAAAAATGAGAAAAGAAAGTAATCAATATTTTATGTGAGAGAAAAATAAAATAAAAAAAGGTAGAAGAAGATCAACATTGAATGCCACCAAGAATATGTACAAATGGAGCCAACTACCCTCAATACTATTATTTGTTTGTTTTCTTCTTCTGGTTTTCTTTTTTTTTTTTTTTTAAAAAAAACCAAATTAATTTTTTCTTAAAAAAAATAAATCTACAACTCGAAATTAATTTAAATTTATGTTTCCAACCACTCCCAAGCAACCCTTCACAGCTTGTCAGAAAATAAATAAATAAATAAATAAATAACAAAAAAAATGAGAGCCCCTCAATTATTTTCCATATATTCTTGCAAAATTCCACTATCGTACATTACGTACAAATAAAGAACGTGTGATCCTATTATGCAAATATTATTTGTTGAAAAAATACTACTAATAGATGGTTAAGACAATGACCCATTAGCTACCTTTCATTCTAATACTGAAATTAAATTAATAAAAACTAAAGAAAAAGACTACCAATTAATAAGTTTTTTTAAACTTGTGATTTAAAACAATCTTTAGATATCTGTATGGTTGTAAACAGTGGTGGAGCCAGAATTTTTAATGAGAGGTGTTAAATAAAAATATATATGTTGTTACAACATATGACCTCAAGCAATTTTTGCAATTCCTTAACCACTAAGCTAAACATTTAGCTTTAAAGATGTATAAATATTTGTCTAAATTTTGATCTATATATACAATGTAATTTTTCGACGACGAGGTGTCGCTTGACACCCCTTAAATAAGGGTGGCTCTGCCCCTGATCGTAAATCATTTCATTGAGGGAAAAGTGAGAATTTTAAAGTTAAATTATTTTTAATTATAATAAGGTAATTTTTTTTAAATAAATTAAAAAGAAAAAATGTGTCACATAAAATGAGACATAAGGATAATTTTTTCCCTTTCTTTTTAAAGAACATAGTTACATATTATTTCATTAATTGCATAATGGTGCAGAGTGAGCAATGTCACCATTATCATAGATTTTACGAGAAATGTGTAATTTGCTTTTTAAAAATATGATTTATATTTGTAAGTTTTAAAAATTATTAAAAATATTTATAAGCTTGTACTATCATTTTATAGTGAACATATTCTGTGAAAAATCATGAATCTGAAAAAAGAGAAAGAAAACACCTTTGATTTGCATACGAAAAACTATTATTACTATTTATAATTGGAAGTGATTTCGAAGAACAACACTTGGATAAAACATTATATAAAATATGTAATAAATGTATAACTTTGTAAACGAACTAAGAATGAAATTTTGTCCAAAACTATAAATAATGAATGATTCTATAAAATATAAAAATTTAGAGTAATTTTTAATTTTTTAAAATTTTCAAATATTATATTATTTTTTCTTAGTATTTGAAAATTTAAAATATTTGTCAAATATATTAAGCAAGTAATAACAAATTATACGATCCAACAAAATTTCCTAAATTTTTTTCTTAATACATTTGGGAATATTATTTGTGGTCAAACTGCACCTTAATTAAAACTAGGACAATTATTAGTCATTGTAATTTTGTTATTCCATCATAAAAATAAATAAATAATCATTAATGTGTTATCAAGATCATATCCGTTAATGGGATTCATATTTCAAACTTTCACAAAATCAGGACAATTAAAAAGCATATGTTCCACAAATTCATTCTCTAGACTCTATTTTTTCTTATAGATTTTATACCTCAAATTATTAATATATGATATTATATAAGAAAACGATATAACTTATTAAAATATTGTATTCACTAAAATGATGATAACTAATCTAACATCATATTTTGATAAAATGCCAAATTGGTTTATCAATCTAGCTAGTTAACTTATCAACCTTCCAAGTATGAGGCTCGGCAAGCTGTTGTCCCGGATCTCATTGATTATGCCTAGGATGGCTTCCCGTTTAGCGGGGAAGCTTCGCCTAAGCCAATTTCCTTGGTTATACTTTCGATCAAGCGTTCGGGGGCTCGCCTTTTTGGCCAAGAGCTATTTAGGAAATCTTTGATATGACGCTTTACCTGTGCGTTAGATGGCACAGGAGCATATTAACACTTTTTTTTTAATTAAGTTATTTTATATGAGGGCTTCCCTTAATGATTGGGACCAATCGTTGGTAAATAAATACAATATTTATTTAAGTTAAAATTACGCACTTTAAATGTTCAGTCAATTCTAATAAGAATCTTTACTTGTGACAAATTGACTTGACATAGAGATTAAGAAGTAGTAAATGATAGGGGTAATTTTTCTAATTATCCTTTGAATATAATAATAAATACAATATCTTGAAAAATGTAATATGAAAATGACTATAATTAATGATAATAGTAAATCAGGAACTAAGTGTAAGATTATTTCTTGATTTCATAAACTAGACAAGTATTGTTGAACATTCGAAAATACTATAGTGGACAAGTAAAGATAGACGGCGGGAGTATGTATTTCCTTTATTCACTTTTACTTGTTTATTATATATTAAAAATAGATTTTCATTTTACTTGTCATTTTTAATATATAAAAAGAATCAATATTTTATACTTAGCATTGGTTACTAATCAATCCCCAAATTAGTTTTTAATACATAATACTAAATATCAATGTTATATTAAAATATTCATATCGATCATTATCACGTAAGGAGCATGCAAAGTCCAAAATAAATAAGTACTACCTCCATTTCTTTTTAATTGTTATGCTGCATTTTTCAAACGTCAATTTATCTAATTTTTAAATAAAAATTTAGATATCCCTTATTAAAAGTACAGTAAATTACAATTATTTTCATATCAATATAATAAAAATATATTTTTTAAAATCTTTTAACTTTTAAATGAAGGAAAGAACACCACAATTAAGATGGCCTACAGACACAAGATCAATAATTCATAAACTTTAATAAAATAGAATTAAAAATTGAAATAATTTTTGATGGAAAAGAAATACCGACAGTTCTCAATGAAAAATAATACTCAAGGTTTTTATTTCTTTGACTTAAAAGACAGAGTGTCCAAATTTATTTTATTTTTTTGGCACCTTACTCTTCATTTTCTTTTAATGTGTGTTTTTTTTTTTAAGAAGTGGGTGAGGGCGGCAGATGTCATAAAGTAGATTTCAACTCTATAATGCTTTACATAAATGAAAATAAATACACATATGTAAATTATGAGAGAAGCTATGTATGTATAATGTTATGTACTATAGAAAGGAAAATAATTAATATCTGTATAAAATAATATACTCTTAAGAAATGGACTTTTGCCTCAATAGATGGTTGCATTTGAAAAGTAGCTACTGAGGTATATACTAGGGACTTCGAGAGGGATTTTTTGTGGTCGTCAAGGAGATTGGTAGTGGAATGGAGAAGTTCAAGACAAAGTGAAGGTTAAGAAGGTTGCCTATATGAAGTAGTGGGAGTGTATGGATGAGGATGAGAAGCAGAGGCTTAAGGATATCTATAAGACGGCATATATAGAAGCGAAGCGGGTGGTCAAAGGTGCTAAGATGACAACTTTTGAACACTTATATGCTGAACTAGGAGAAAAAGGCAAGAATAAGAGATTGCACATGCTAGCGAAAGAGAGAGAGATAAAAGCTCGCGACTTTGGATTAAGTGAAGTGTTAGGATCGATTACAACAACACTTGGGAATTTCGAAGAATAATTCAAGAATCAAGACAGTTTTTGGTAAACCTAAGAGAGAGAGAGAAATAATTTCGTGGTAACACCAGTGAAGGTAACCTCCACGGTGATGCAGTATTTATATTAACAGTACATCTACATATTAATCAGGCTCCACATCCCAACAATTCTCCCACTTGGAGACTGATCAGGTAACCAAGACAGTATTCTCTCAAACAGTGTAATCATAGCATCAATATTTCCTACTGCATCACAACATTGTAGAACTCACATCTACAAAAGTCCAACTGAGGTCTTGCACAACCCTAGTTTCCCCACATCAACACATTTGGTCAACATGTCTGCAGGATTCTTTGCACCCTTTATCTTCTCCACACACATATCACCATCCTCCACTGCCCTGCGAGTGAAATGGTATCTTCTTCTGATATGCTTTGTCTTCGAATGATAGACTGGGTTCTTCACTAACTGTATGGCACTCTGACTGTCTGAATAAAGAATCTTCTCGCTTTGCTTCTTGCCCAATTCTTCCAGATAATCAGCCAACCACACCATCTCCTTCCCAGCTTCAGCCATAGCCATATACTCAGCCTCAGTAGATGAAAGAGCAACACACTTCTGAAGCCTAGACATCCAACTTACAGCTGTACCACCTATGGTGTAGATGTACCCAGATGTGCTCTTGCTTGAGTCCACATCACCACCAAGATCAGCATCCACAAAACCCTTCAAAACCACTTTATTCTTGCCAAAACAAAGTGAAGTATTTGAGGTACCTTTCAAATATCTTAGAAGCCACTTCACAGCTTCCCAATGCTCTTTTCCTGGGTTTGCCATATACCTGCTAACAACTCCCACTGCATGTGCTATATCTGGTCTGGTGCAAACCATAGCATACATCAAACTCCCAACTGCTGAAGCATATGGAACAAGTGCCATATGTTCTCGCTCCTCAACTGTCTTGGGTGACTGCTCCTTTGACAACTTTTTGTGATTTGCCAAAGGAGTAGTTCTGGGCTTAGCATCAGTCATCCTGAATCTGGCCAACACTTTCTCGATATACTGCTCCTGGGATAGATTTAAAGTGCCAGCAGATTTATCCCGAGAAATCTTCATCCCCAGAATCTGCTTTGCTGCACCCAAATCTTTCATATCAAATGCTGAAGATAAACTTGCCTTCAGACTATTTATTTCCTGCATGCTGGATCCTGCAATCAAGATATCATCCACATACAAGAGTAAGAAAACAATGGACTCAGTGTATTTCTTAAAGTAACAACACTGATCCGTTTCAGTCCTGCTAAATCCACTCTTGATCATGAAGGAATCAAACTTTTTGTACCACTGTCTTGGTGCTTGCTTCAGTCCATACAAGCTCCTGTTGAGCTTGCATACCATGTGTTCCTTGCCCGGAACAACAAAACCTTCTGGCTGCTGCATATAAATCTCCTTGTCTATATCTCCGTGTAAGAAAGCAGTTTTTACATCCATTTGCTCAAGATGCAAATTCTCAGAAGCAACAATACTTAGTAAAATTCGGATAGTAGTTAACTTCACAACAGGAGAGAATATTTCAGCATAATCAATACCTTTCCTTTGTGAGTATCCCTTAACTACTAACCTCGCCTTGAATCTTCTTTTGCCATCTGGTTCAACCTTGATTCTGAACACCCACCTGTTTGACAAAGCCTTCTTCCCCGTAGGTAACTCTGTCAGTACCCACGTATTGTTCTTCTCAAGTGAACTCATCTCATCATCCATGGCTTGCTCCCACTTGGTTGAATTCTCCACTTGTACAGCCTCATCATAGGACTCAGGTTCCCCTTCATCAGTCAGCAACAGATAGTGTAATGAAGGTGAATACCTGTCAGGTGCTCTGATGGTTCTGGATGATCTCCTCAACCCCTGCTCAGGTGTCAATTGCTCACCCTCAGACTCTTCAGCAACAGTGTCAGGAGTTGGTTGAGTTTCTGCAGCAACATCTTTGGGTAACTCAATGTCAACTCCCACTCGCTTTGTAGCTTCTGAATCTTTCTGCTCTCTGTGTTTGTATAGGACAGACTCATCAAACGTGACATCACAGTGCCTTAGGATTTTTCGATTTTCATCATCCCAAAACCTGTAGCCAAACATGTCAGTACCATAGCCTATGAAATAACACTTCACAGCCTTAGCATCAAGCTTGTCCCTCTTCTCTGGATCAACATGAACATAAGATGTGCAGCCAAAGGTTCTCAAGTGTGAGTACTTGACTTCTTTCCCGGTCCACACCTCCTCTGGAATCTTGAACTCCAAGGGAACTGATGGTCCCCTGTTTATCAAGTAAGCAGCTGTGTTGACAGCATCTGCCCAAAACATCTTAGGCAGCCCACAGTGTATCCTCATGCTTCTTGCACGTTCGTTCAATGTTCTGTTCATCCTTTCAGCAACTCCATTCTGTCTTGCCTTCCCCGGAACTGTCCTCATCAATCTGATACCCTCAACACCACAAAATGCTTTGAACTCTGACCTATCGTACTCTCCACCATTGTCAGATCTCAAGCATTTGATCTTCAAACCAGTCTGATTCTCAACTTCAGCCTTCCACTTCTTGAAAGTTGCAAACACATCTGACTTATGCTTCAAGAAGTAGACCCAAACTTTCCTGCTAAAGTCATCAATGAAGGTTACATAGAATCTGGATCCTCCTACTGATGAAACTGGAGCTGGCCCCCAAACATCTGTATGAACCATCTCTAACCGCACCTTCTTTGGTTGTCTCGGAGTCTTTGTAAAGCTAACTCGTTTTTGTTTGCCCATAACGCAGCTCTCACAAAGACCCACATCAACTGATTTCAAACCTTCCAATGCTCCTTTTGCAACCAGCATCTTCATTCCCTTAGCACTCATGTGTCCAAGTCTATTGTGCCACAAACACGAACCAGAACCACCCTCAGCAACAACGACCATATTCATGCACCCTGCAGTGGTGTACAAGGTTCCAATTTTTGTGCCACGAGCAACAACCATAGCCCCCTTCACAATCTTCCATGAACCATTCCCGAACTGTATTGTGTAGCCCGTGCTATCCAACTGACCAATAGAGAGTAAATTTTTCTTAAGTTCGGGAACATATCTGACATCTTTCAATGTCCATTGGTTTCCGGATGGGGTCTTAATGCAAATATCCCCTTTTCCTTCAACCTTTAAGGGCTTGTTGTCTGCAAGATACACTTTTCCAAAATAAGCGGATTTGAAATTTTGGAACAGTTCCTTGCTCGGACAAGAATGAAAGGATGCAACAGAATCCAGAATCCAGGATTCAACCGGGCTGTCCACGCTCAGAATCAGAGCATCCGCAACGTCTTCCGCCGAATTTACAGAATCAGTATCATCTGCAGATTTCTTATTCTGCTTCTTCTTTGGTTTCGTACAACTTGACCGGTAGTGCCCTCTCTCTCCACAATTCCAACACACCACGTTGGGTCTGTTCGGAGACTTCCCACGATTCTTTGATTTCGATCGACCATGTTGATGCTGGCCTTTCGATTTGCTTCTCCCCCTTCCGTCAACGCTGAGAGCACTGCCCGATGAATCTCCCACTTCTCGTTTGCGAATACTTTCGCTGAGAACAACATCACGGATTTCATCAAACTTCAGTTTCTCAGACCCACGGGAACTACTAATCGCAGAAACAATAGTATCCCAAGACTCGGGCAGAGATGACATCAAAATCAACGCCTTAATCTCATCCTCGAAGTTAATCTCCACAGAACACAGTTGACTCACAATCATATTGAACTCGTTTATGTGATCCGCTACAGATCCAGTCTCAGACATCTGCAAATTGAATAACCTACGCATCAAATATACCTTATTCATCGCGGATGGTTTTTCATACATATTTGATAGCGCCTTCAACAGATCTGCTGTGGTCTTCTCCTTTGCGATGTTGAACGCTACGTTCCTAGACAACGTCAACCGAATCAGCCCTAACGCCTGCCGATCCTTGAGTTTCCATACGTCGTCTGCCATGGCTTCAGGCTTCTCCCCAGTCAAGGGTGCGTGAAGATCCTTCTGATAGAGATAATCTTCGATCTGCATCTTCCAGAAACTGAAATCAGATCCATCAAACTTCTCAATTCCAAGCTTCGAACTATCCATCTTCAGTGATCGTGTTGAATCGCCTGTGCTCTGATACCAGTTGTTAGGATCGATTACAACAACACTTGGGAATTTCGAAGAATAATTCAAGAATCAAGACAGTTTTTGGTAAACCTAAGAGAGAGAGAGAAATAATTTCGTGGTAACACCAGTGAAGGTAACCTCCACGGTGATGCAGTATTTATATTAATAGAATAACACTGTTACAAAATACACGGAGAATAATAAAAATAGTACAGCCTAATATATATAAACAGTACATCTACATATTAATCAGGCTCCACATCCCAACATGAAGTGCATCAAGGATGATAAAGGTGAGGTGTTGGTGGACGAGACCTCTATCAAGCAAAGGTGGCAAGATACTTCCACAAACTCTTAAATGAGAAAGGAAGGTGATTTGGCACACTGATGTAGTCTTCAAGAATTTGGGTAATCCTAGTATTTTAAGGTTGAGGAAGTTAGACATGCTATTAGTAGGATGAGCAGGAGGAGAGGGACCGGACCCGATCGATGCGATTTTGGTAAAATTTCGAAAGAGACTGACAAGACAGGTATAAAGTGGTTTACTAGGTTGTATAATATTATTTTAAAGATAACTAAGATGCCCGACAAATGGAGATACAATTCAATAGTTTTAGTGTACAAGACCAAGGGTGATATCCAAAACTGTAGTAATTACAGGACTATCAAATTGCTAAGCCATAATTTGAAGGTCTGGGAGAAAGCGGTGGAGATGAGGGTGAGGAGAAGAGTATCTGATTTAGGTGTATTTACACGCCTAATTAGCCAAACAGACCCATAAATTGAGCTAAGTCAGAGGGTAAAAATAGAGAAAACAGCTGCTTTTAGTAGGATTCTTATTATTTTTCTAATCTGGGGGTCAAGTACTCCGTTGGGTTGTATTTTGCAGATTTTGGTCAAATAACGGCATTCCGAAGCCATGCTCGAATTAGGAGGATAAACACAGCCCAAAAATCAAGGAGGAAAAGAAGCATACCGCAGCAGAGATGATGGTCTGCGTCGCGGACCTGAGAGGACACGAGCAAAACTGGAAAAGGAGAAGAAAAAGGCGCAAAGGCCAAGTATGCTGCAGGGTCCGCGTCGCGGACCAGGGTAAATGTAAAGGCGAATTAGTCCAGTCAGCAAATTGGCGAAGCCGAGTCAAAGCACACTAATCTGCGTCGCGGACCACGTGTATCCCAAGAGAAAAAATGAGTTACGGATTTTAAAACAGTAGGCTATTAATTGTTTTAAACGTAACTTTTATTTTATTCGGTTTTTGGAACGACTTAGCAGGAGGAGAAGGTAGAGAACACAACCTAGGTCAATCTTGGTTTGTTTTCATCTTTGTATTCTTGAATGTTGGTAATTGTTAGCTTAATTTTGATGTGGGAATCAACCATGAGTGGTTAGTTCTCCCATATTCTGAGATTGTAGCCCTAGACAATGTTAACTCTTGATTTTGTTTATGTATGATTAGGTTTGATACTTATTTCTGTGACACTATTTTTTTATACTTCTTAGCCTGATCAACTGGAGAGTAAATGGGTTAGTCGTTCTGAATTCGAAAGATGTTGGAGTGATTAGAATACAGTGGAATAGAGGGCGTTTTCAACTAGGTCATTAGATTGGTTCATGTAAGGGAGACCTATGACAACTACCCTTACACCTCGCTTAGTTCATAATATAGGAAGATAAAATTAAAGCGCTTTTGGTGGTCTGTCTATCCCCTGCTCAACGATGTAGTTAGACAGTCAATAAAAGTAGGCATGCAGAGGCGTGCAACCCTGTTAGATTATTAAACCTGTGAACTAGTAAGTGTAAATCCAGATGCATAAACAATGATTGAGAAACAACGAAGTCGCAATGGCTATAATCCCGGAGTTACCTATAATTTGATAATTACTATTTCGCAGAAATCGAGTCGTGCCTTAAACCATAGATTTTAGACGTAATTCTTTTCTTTTATAAATCTCATTGCTATTTATCATGGATACCAGTTGAGCAGAATAACTTAGGTAGAAACCATTAATCTTTTAGTCCTTTGGGTCTGATATCCCGGCCTCTTTCTCTTAGGGCCATTATATTACTTTGGTTGACCACATATACTTGCGTGTGCTAGGGAAGCAACAATATCCATTTCAAATAATTAGTTTGGATTTATGCATGGGCGATCGGCTATTGAAGCAATTCAATTGGTATATATTATAATGACCTGACTCCATCATTATAATAAGTCAATAGGAAAAGAAATTGGGCCAAAAGAAATTTTGAGTAGTAAATTAAAAATTTTAAGCCTAGGCTAGACTTGGATGAAAATTGAGCCACGTGAGGTCTAAGATAAGCTGATAAGGGATTGGAAGCTTGATTGTAAGTTCAATTATTTGAATAGATGGCCAAGACAATCCTGTACAACTTCACGGAATTGATGATATGCGAGTATACCTCTCAAAATTGATCTTGGTACTAAGTATATATGTTGGGATGCCATAATTTGAGAGTATGCTGTAAATTTGGGGTTGAATTAGAAGTTACAAAATTTTTGTCTCCGTGCAAAACCCGCTATGGTGGGATTAATCCCGCTATGGCGGCGCCACCTATGGCGGGGTAAGTTTCCACTATGGTAGGACAAATTTGAACTTAAACCCGTGAAAAGTCCTAGATTCATTTTTATTTATCCCACTTCATCCTTGAGAAACCAGATATAACTTAGGACAATTTTTCTCTAATTTTCCATCAATACTCTTGCTAAAGGTAAGTTAATCTATTTTCTAACGTGTACTTTAATTTCTAGACCTTAGATTCTAGGGAAAATGATTAGAGAGAAAGATTTAGGCTAGTGATTTGTGGTGCGTAAAAGCTCTAGTTGGGTGGAGAAGATCATGTGAGTGGCCAATAACTAGGATTTTGTTATAATTCGGGTACATTAGGCCATTATTATTGATTTTGTGCACTTTTTTTAATTGTTTGTAGACCAAGAACGAGCCAAGACTTTGGAGAAGGGGAAAACTCCAGTTCTTTAGAATTCAAGGCTTGCATTGAGATAGGTGATGGTTCAATATTCCCATCTGTGTGATATATGAATGTTAACTAATTTATAGTACTTCTTGCATGTATTTGAAAAAGAGAATGATGAACTATACTATTTGGTAATCTGTCATGATCTAATTGCATACAATGAGTCTTACTTGAAGTTGGTCAATGTTGCATTATTCAATGTGAATGTAATTATGATTGTGATTGTGATTGTGTTTGTGTTTGTGTTTGTAGATCGGATGTCACATTCCAACACACCTATTACTATTGGACCGGACGTCATGTTCTGACACATCTCTTAATATTAGATCAGGTGTCATATTTCGATATATTTACTATTATTAGACCGAGTGTCACATTCCAATACATTCATGATAATTGGATCGGGTGTCACGTTCAAACACATACTTCTTGGGTTTGGGACCCTTGAGAGGACTATTGTTGCATTGCATTAAATTGATAAATTGAGACTGTATATGAGCATGAATTATAAAACTCTCTATTATGTTCATATATGTATGGATTTCTGTGCTTGGTTTCTTGTTTATATTCTACTTATTAGAGTAGTCGTGTGATACTATCAGTACACTTTTATTTTGTGTACTAATTCTACACTTGTTCTCTTTTTGTTGTTGAGTATAGAGCATCTTTAGGCAGCTGCAGATAGACCTCAAATAGGAGATCGTTGATCTAGAGTCCAAGGATGAGCTAGCTTGCTTTGGGCCACAACAATTTTTTTCTTGTTCTTTGACCATCTTGTTCTAGACTCAGACTTTCTTATTTTGTTGTTGACTTGTTTTAGTTTTAAGGTTGCATCCCCCAATATTAAACTTGTAGCTAGAGTTTTGGAATAATGCCTACAATTCTTGGGTAGTATATTTCACACTGTTAAATTTTGTTGAGTTTATGGGAACTCAATTAGTTCTTTTATTCTAACTTGCTTCTGTAACTTAAAGTTATTGGCTTATATTAAATTGCTTGGTATGGATTACGGTATTGATTCTTCCACCGGAGGATTAGTGTGGACATCACTCATGACCCATTTGAGCTCGTGACATATTGGTTAAGGTGACTTTGAGCATGCCGTTATGTTAGTATAAATTGAGTCTAGATGGTGGATAAAAGTTAATGTGTGGAGTACTTTAGGCTGATAGGATTCTAATAAGTATGGTAAGACAATCAGAAAGCATATGTGACTCCTATGTGAAGTAGTATATTATGGCAAAGTCTATAGGCAAAAGAGAGCTTTAAGCCTTAAGAAGATGGATATGTATCCAGGATACTGTATAGTCGTATGTGTCCTCTATATTTATGATTTTCTATGTGTTCATGGTTAGTATTCCTTGAGTTGCCAATGTGGAGTATGTTGATATTGGGAGTCTTCATGGATCAGATTGATTCGGATTTTTTAAATATTAAACTATATTATTTGTGTTGGAATTTTTTAAATTTGTAGATCAAACCAAACCAATAAAACTCGGGTTTGTCAACCTCGATTTTTTTCGGGTTTTCCGTTTTTTTTTTTTTTGAATTTTTGATTTTTTTTTTTTCAAAATTCTCGTGTTTTTACAAGTTTTTTTTGGATATTTTGATAAAGTATTTATAGAAACACATAATTAACTTATGATTCAAATATTTCTTTAGTCCTATCAAAATACGAAAATCTAGGATATCTTTAAGAAAAACACAAAATATCATATTAGTGAAGACACAAAAATATTCAACAAAAAATAATAATGAGATCGCATAAAAAATGTAAGTTGCAATGAAGATGATCCTAATTTTAAAATACTAAATCATGCTAAAATAAGTGATAATGAAAATATCATAATTTTAAAGTATCAAATCATGCTAAAATATGAACTTACAGCTAGATACGTTGTTATTGTAGTACAACTTAGACATAGTCAAATAATAAATATGTGTTTGAAAATAAATGTTTAATAATTATTAATTTGACATAAATACTGAATGTGACTTTCTTGATTTAATTTTTATGAGTATTTGAAATCTCTTTTGAGATTTAATTAATTCAAATCCACATAAAAAAAAATACCTTATTAAGAGTGGAATAAACTTTTCTTTCATATACAACTTCATATTAAGAGTTTATATCTATATATTTAAATTAAGAATGAATATTGGCATAATACATAAATTAAATCTTAAATTTAGTCTTAAAATTTAACTTTGATCTTTAACTTTCATAGTGCACAAATAGACACTTTACCTATCCAATACTTCAACTAAAAAAAATACGGGTTCAACAACCATAATGCGTAATATACAAACGCTCCTACGTGGATTACTGAGCCATTAAGTCATTGCAACGTAATTAAAAGATTTACACGTAGGTTTAAAATTTTAAAATAAAAATATATAAAAGAAATTCATTGAGGGTATAATTGTCATTTTTCTTTAACTGTTGTGGGCCTCAAAATTTACTCTTGACGCGCCTGAATTGTGTGTCGACCACACGTTTTGTCAAGTCGAATTCACATGTTTTTCTTGTTGAAGTATTGGATATTTAAAGTGCCTATTTATGCACCATGAACGTTAAAAGTCAAAATTAAAATCTGAAGCAAAGTTTAGAGTCTAATTTTTGAATTACTCTATTAATATTAAATACTTGTCACAAACCTTTAGTAGAGCCTTGAAGCAAAATAGAATTATCTTCATGTTATCTATAGATTACATAATCAAATTCCTAAAAATAACTATAGATACTTATATTAGAGTACATTATTTTATCTGACTCTCCATACATATGAGACGCTAGTCAAGTTCAAATTCATAAATATAGTCATTAATACTTATATTAAAGTGCATTACTTCATTATACTCTATATAAATACGAGACGCTTTATACATCTGACTATTCACAAACTTTTAAAGGTGAACATTTTTATTTTTTTTTTGGCTCAACCAACAATGATAGATTGTCCTTTTTGGTAAAGGAGTACTATCCAACTAGGCCACTATATGTCTCTCTCTTCACTCTCTAAACACCAAGGAAGAAGAAAACAAAATTCAGACCCCACAAACACCATTTTAGCCAATGACATCTCAAAACGTTGCTAATCAATCACTTTGGCTCTCTCTCTCTCTCACTGATTTCAATTCTTGATTTTCTACAATAAATTTTCTCTTCATTCTTTAATCCTTTTGCTGTCACTGTTTCTAATATATGAGTTATATTCTCTGAATTTCTAGCTATGATGAGCTTTTGATACCTCCACTCCTTATATAATTCACAAAACAAGATCTACTTTTTATTACAATTTCAGAATTTTCCTTGGGTTTTGGAAAGTTGGGTGGTCTTTTCTAGATTCCTCAACCTCTCACTTATTGAGAAAAAAATAATCAAGATTCCTTTTTTATGCCCTTCTTGTGTTTGATTAAATGCCTCTGAGACCATAAAAGACTCCTCCAGGCCTCCACTTCTCATCATTTGCCAAGAAAATCAAAAGGGGTTGTTTTTTAGGTGGTGTTTTCCACTATACATGAACAGCGAAATGGGATTTCTATCCCCTGCTACATACATCAAGAACTCAAGCTGGTTGTTTGAGGAAAACAAGGGAACAAGATGGACACCTGAAGAGAACAAGATGTTTGAAGAAGCACTTGCTTTATTTGATAAAGATACTCCAGATAAATGGTACAATGTAGCAGCAATGATCCCTGGGAAAACAGTGAACGATGTGATTAAACAGTATAGAGAATTGGTAGAAGATATTAGTGATATAGAGGCAGGGCTAATACCAGTACCTGGCTATACTACTAGTAATTCTTTCACATTAGAGTGGGTCAATAATCAAGATGCTTTTCATGGATTCAAGCAATACTATGGTCAATCTGGGAAACGAGGCTCGTCGAATCGATCTTCTGAACATGAAAGGAAGAAGGGTGTGCCATGGACTGAGGAAGAGCACAAGTGAGTTTGCTAATCATATAAATTTTTTTTATTAAATTCTCTCTAGATCGAAGAAGTAGTATGATTCTCCATATAAAAATGTTAGGGAAAAAGGTGTGAATTTGTCAAAGGACTAATAATCGTACAGACGATCGCCATGGCTCATCGTGGTGATAAAAACGCGAGTTTTAACTTTCTAGCTGAACATGGTCATGATGATATCTAATCTAAAAGGTTGTACTTGGACTAGTAGTTTCATTTAGATAATGTAGATTCATAAACATAACATCATCATAGTTTTCGAAAAATGTGTTCAGCATTAAGCAAGAGTGATCTGCAAAGTTATTCCTTTTTAGGTATGAATTAAGTTTTTAGCAAATTTCTGTTACAAGTGAAGGTTGGATATATGTTATAGTCTTGTTGATACATTTACTTCAGGCTCCATGATTGTTCGGAATCCTTCGCTCGAGTTAGAGATTTATATGCCGGAAGAAAATATAGAAAAGATCAAATACTACTTTGTATGTTTTATGTTTATTTTGTATAGTATTTGTCATGAATGAGTTTAGATGGAGTGGTATGGTCAGTAGAGATTCATATGACCGAGCCTAACTTGCTTAAGATTGGGCATAGTAGTAAATGATAGTTGTTGTGGCACAAGAGTAATAGTGTTCCCTATATTTTTTTCCAGGCAATTTCTGCTGGGGCTGAAAAAGTATGGAAAAGGAGACTGGAGAAATATTTCACGCAATTTTGTGACCACGAGAACTCCAACTCAGGTAGCTAGCCATGCTCAGAAATACTTTATTAGGCAGCTTTCTGGTGGAAAAGATAAAAGGAGATCAAGCATACATGATATCACAGTTGTCAATCTTACAGAATCCAAGTCTATTTCTCCTGAGGATCATAAATCTGCCCCTTCTCCACAAGCACAACAGCATTCAAAAATGAATGACATGGTAAAAACACTATGCGAGTATAATTCACCAAAACAAGAATCGGACATAACATTCAACTCATCAAGTGGTAGTCTAATGGCCATGCCTTTTCGAGGGGCTCCATCGTATGGACTCGAGCATGGAATGCATAACATTGCACTA
This sequence comes from Solanum rostratum, assembly GCA_029948455.1. Classification (NCBI taxonomy): domain Eukaryota; kingdom Viridiplantae; phylum Streptophyta; class Magnoliopsida; order Solanales; family Solanaceae; genus Solanum; species Solanum rostratum. The sequence goes on from CM057048.1 coordinate 65,423,973, forward strand.
CAAGGTCTCCAATATGGTAACTACAATACTATGTGTTGAGTCAGCGAAGATTCAAAGTTCAGTCCTTTGTCGGTCAGTAGCAGTGAGGATTCATATAGCCGTCTCCAATTCGCTTGAATTGAGGTGTAGCTGTTGTTATCATTTGTCAAGCCCACGAGCAAAAACAACCACTACTAGAAAGAGATTTGCTTTAGTAAGTTCATATGGCTACCAAACTGGGGTTGCTCATTATTTAGGAAAACTTTGAGCTATTTCCATGCAGTAATTTGTCTGCTGTGTTTCTTCAAAGTGTGAATGAGGTTGATTAAACAGATTTGCTGACTAAGACTACTCAACACAATCAAGCTTAATTATGAAGATGCCAAGTTGATAAGGTCAAAAGTTGCAGCAAATTAATATTCCTTCACAATCTTGTGGTAGTTTTAGTCATTTAGTGAAAACATCTAGCATGCTAGGTGTTTAATGTTTCACTACTTTATAGTTAATCTCAGTTATTCATTTTGCTTCAGTTGCAAAGAAAAGAGAAATTTATGAAAATGCTGAATTTCTTCATAGCAAATAAAGGAGGAATTAATATTCAACACTCAAAATCTTTTTCCAATGCTTAAGTTATGTACACAGCAGACCTTCACTAATGAAGGGGTTATTCTAATAACTAATGCGAATTTAAATTAATCGAGTTTAGTGGATCCAACCACAAATAGTTAACAACGAATGTGTATGAGATACCATAAGAGTCCAATATCTCAATAACACTTTTGTCTAAAGCTTAGAAGGAGACTTTATATTCGAAACGCAAGAATGATCTGACTAGATTTCTTCTAATGGCATATAGAAACGTGGTAGAGGAGGTTAGCTCAAGAAGCTAAGTAAGAGTGAGCTACAACAAACACAGAGGAAAGATCCATTAGATAATGAACTATTAGTTTTAATTCCATGACTATCTCGTTCTACTTCCATTGTGATATCTGAATTGGTTGTGAGGGTCCTGTTGGTCTCTAGTGCTCAGCCTTATCCAGTTGGTACACTAAGCAAAACCACTCTTTCAAAGGTGGGATCAATCCCAACCTATTCTTCTTAGCCTAACAATGTATTCGTGGAAGTACTCCACCCCCACCACCAACCCCCAAACCAACAAAAGAAAAAGGGAAAGAAAAGAATGGAACCCCTTTTTTGATGCAGCTGCCCCTGCCCCAAATAGGGCAATTCATATAGCACTTATTAATAACATATTATTTGTTGAGTCAATGTCCACTTATTCATGAGGTGACTTGGTGTAACATGAACAGGTTTTTCAAGAGCTTTCACTTCTATATATTGACACTATAAATCAAATTTTACACTATGAGGTCACATAAAAAACAATTATAGTGACTATATAAAAAGATTAAAACAAGTTACTTTCTACAGCATATTTAAATACATTTAATATTATATTTTTACATTTGCTAATGCATATAAGTTAGATCCTTTGTTCATTCCCAGTGGACTAACCAATAGTCATCAAGACTTGTCATTGGTGTGAAAGTGATGACTTTTTCTTCAAGATAAAATGCCATTCTACTTAACAAGAAGGCATAAGTTTGGTTATTCAATTTTCTCCCATTTGTTTAAAGTTGCTTGCTCTAAAGTGCATGGAAGTTGGAATCACTTATTGAGGCTCTTCATGAAGCTTTTCTGACTCATCATAATTATATCAGTTGATTTGCACATTTCAGATTCCTATATGATTAGAAGGAGAGTATTGACATAACTAGTAAAGTAACTGTCAGGTGATCAGAATTCGAGCTTCGGAGACAACTTATTGCAGAAATGCAGAATGAGACTGCTTACATTAGACCCTTATGAATCCGGTCTTTCCTCGAACTCCATATATCGCTCGAATTTAGTGCACCATACTGCCTTTTTTAGATTCCTATATAGTTAGTAAGATACCTCCCCAAGTGGGAATATTATTTTATCATACACTGATTTCCCCAAAACTGAATTAATAAGGTGGAGGAGAATTCTTTCCTAATGAAGTGGAATTGGGAATTAAGATCAAATAATCAAATGATGAGATAACATAGAAAGGGGCATTAGTGATAGTCCAAGATTAGTAACCACTTAAAATCACCTTTTTGACATGTTTCATGAAATTCAACTATAGCCTTTATTTTGTCCACAATCCAAGCAAAGGACTTTCATGTGTTTTACCATATTCTTCAAACTAGTCCTTTTTTAAAATGATTAACAAGAACTTGAAATCACAATATGTTGATCAAATGAAAAGTTTAGTTACTTATGTAGTTGTCTGGTTGTCCTTTAAGTGATGAACTTGGAATTTAGACGTCGTGGGTTTTGAATTATTTATACTTGTTTTAATGTGCGTGCCTTTATATATATGGCTCGATACACAAACACTAGATTTTATCAAACATGAACGCATAGTTGGACCCACCACTATTTTAATTGGAGTCTGTTACTCCATTCATTCCAATTTATTTGTCCTATTTTAATTTGATGCAAAATTTAAGAATAGTAAATGAAATATTTAATTTTATGGTCTTAGTAAATTGAAAGCATTTGGTAGTATTACTATGACAAGTTGGTTATGGAAGTATGATGAAAATCCTAATGCCCACCAACATGTTTCTCCTCATTATATTTTGGTCCCCTCCATTAGCCAAAGAATTTAAGTCATAGTATGACCATTCATGTAAGCTTTTCCAATAAATGACAAAAATGCCCCACTATTTCCTTTTCTTAAAGTGCCTTTTTGCTAGTTGAATAGGATAGCATTTTGCCACTTTATTCTTAATTGATATAATTCTCTTAAGATATATTAAAGACCACATACCTTGTCTCTCAACCCACAGCTTTCCTGCTTTTATATTCCTAGATTCTGATACCTTGCTTCATTATCATTTTAGGAATAGTGCACTTTGTGTAGGTCAAAATAAGGATCAACTAAAACAACATCAGGGGTGTAGTCTAACCGTCAATGAAGTTGGCGAGAATATTATAAGATATCGAGACTTTAAAATCGCTAAATAATTAGTATATATTTGCTAGCAAATGAAATATGACAAATACTTAGTGAAATAGTCGAGTTGTGACAAGGTGGCATTCCCCCACTATTACGAAGAAAATGAAAGGAGGATCTAAAAGGAGTAAAAGCACAATTGACTGACTTATTTTTAGATTATCAAACATTTTGTGTGTTGTGCTTCTTTATAGGCCCACAGATATATATATATATACTATATGAGAAAAATAATACTCATCCAACTTTTCATACACATATGAAATAGATGGTTGAAAAGAAGACAGAAAGTGGAGGTTAAATTATATTATCATGAGCACTCAATTGAGTCCAAACAAATTTGATAATAGACATGCCAAAAGTATTTGTAAAAAGGTTAACAAACTTAATATTTTATGCACTGAGACAGAGACTACAACTCATTGCAAATGAGTCATTGAAGAAAATAATATAAACCAAAAAAGTATGTAGCTAGAAATGTGAGGATTCACTTGTCATGTCTTCCTTCTTTTCCTAATGTAACAAGTTTTACAACGACCACAATCCTTCTTATTTAATTGTCATTATTGAGTTTGGAATCATAGACAGTTCGTTCGTGACAAGTCAGAGAAAGGTGAAAATGACTTACGTTGATATAACAGACCGAATGATTCTCCAACAAAAGCAAAAAAAAAAAAAAAGTAGAATGTTCATATTTGTTTGATTCTAAACTTATGGTCTGAGTTTTTTGTTTTAAAAATGTAAATATCCTTGCATTACATATTTATTTAAAGACTTCAAACAAATACTCAAATGCTAGAATAACTATCAAGACTTCGCAATTATCTTCGGTTACAAAGTAAAATTTTCTATTATTTATGTATCGTACAATAACTGGATCTTGAATTAAATTGGATAGCCAAATAGGTAATCCACTTTGTCATGCAGACAAATATTGATATTTAAGTGAGGAAGATTATCAATACATATTCATTATCCATCTAGTTTTAAGCTATACACTAACTGACCCCAGAAATTTCTTGATTATTAGAAGAAAATATTTTGTATTTTTCGGGATGATAAATAGCTATAAAACCTATATATTAATTATGATATAACACATATAATCAGTATATAGATTTTGTATATTTCAATTTTCAACCATATTGATAAATAAATTTGGTGTAATTTTACATATTGATAAGTATATCCAAAAATAACTGATTTAATGTAACTTGTATAAAGTAGTAGTTAATTGTTGTAAGTCAAATGCATAAAAGCAAAATTGTACTAGTAGGTATTGACATAAGAACTATAAAAATACCGCCCAAAATTCTCATTCGATCCCAATAAAGGTGCCTAAAAGGTGAAAATGAAATATACTTTTTGTGGCGAAGATAAAATTCTCACTGTTGAAATTTGGATGATTCCTTTTTTCTTCGCTAACTCTGCCTCTATATATTATTTCCTGAAAGTAAGAAAAATTGCATAAATGACTTTAGAGTTATTTATAATATCAATCAAGAGATATCACTAATTTATGAATTGAGAATCCAAGTATCATTTAAGGGCCTAGATGCTTTTCTCTAAGTTCATGTCTTTTACGATGTAGAAGATTTTATTGTATTTTGACTGTGTTTAGATAAGATTAATAATGATCACATTTGTCAAAAGGTGATAGTATCACGTATTAAGAATAAAATGATAGATAGCCACTTGACATGGCTTGACCACATTTTGCATCGACCTACATATGCATTAATATGTAGGTATGGAACGATGGTAAGCAAAAGTGCCAAAAGGGGACGAAGTAGATCTAACGTTACTCGAAAAAAAAATTGTTTGGAAAGACCTACAATTCTTAGAATTAATACTGACTAACTAAATATAGGGCGCAATGAAAGATAACGATGATATCTTTTAATTGGTAATAAGTTTTAGTCTTGTTAGTATGTTCATTTTCAACATCTAGGAGCATTTTGACCTAATCGATTTGTATGTAAATAATGTATTATTCACATGTATTTTTGTTTGGTATGATGATGACGACATGAATTAAGATTAAATATAGAAATATGATCGATAAGGATTCATGTAATCGATCCACACTTGGCTTTTTAGGTACAAGAACAGAGTGCAGATTCCATTATAGTAGCAATGTGGAATGACTTTTATCAATAAATCATAAATGGGATGAGTGGTGATTCATGCTTCTTGGAGAAAAGTTATATCGATTATCATGTTCAGGTAAACTTTCACGCACCTGAACTGATTTTATCTAGTGGAAAAGATGTTTATTGATGAATCATGAGCCCTACCTTTTTGCAGTTTTATACCAACACATTTTAGTTATTTTAAGAAGAGAACTTCACTGGTTATATCAACTCATCCTATCATAATTTCTTTTGCGACTTATGAACTTCTTTGAACCAACAAAAAAAGAAAAAGATAACTTTCAACCCACAATAAATGGTGCTTCACAATTGACATGCCAAACCAAAAACTAATTATCTAAGAAAAGATAATGCAGCACAAGCAGACAATACATTAAAACACAACATCATATTTCTATCAACTTTGCATTAATGTAGCAATTCAATAAAGAGTTTCACTAAACAAATAGATTCTAAGTTTAAAAACATAAATGACTTTTTATGTGAGCTTCAAATTAAGAAAGATTACAAGTTTCACATCATCAGAACAAAGAATATAAAATATATATATATATATATAAATAATGAAAAGAAGATCATGGATAACTCACCATCAAACTCAAATATTGAAGAAGAGGAGAAGTACCCAAGCTTAAGTTGCTCCGACTCTTCAAAAATATTGTTGCACCTATGTCGGATCCTTCAAAAATACACTATTTTTGAAAGATTCAATCCGAACCACTCGACATTTTTGAAGAGTCTGAGTAACATAACCCGAGGCTAAGAGTGTGGTCACAAGTATCTAGACATCGATACATTATAGAAATCATAAAAATTATACAATGCATAAGAATTGACCCTAATTAACAATAATCAAAGAGTCATACATTAGTGCGATAGTTTTCTGCCCTTCGTGTCATGTTTATTTGATAACTTGTGAATCATTACTTATATTTGTTATTAATATAATCTTTATTAATTATTATATTTATATTTAATTTAAACTATATAATTAAAATACTTTTTAAATATAACTTATAAATATTTCAATAACAACAATCAAATTTCATAACACTATAGACATATTATAAAAATTGAAAAAAATATATAATTCATGAGTGTCGATTCTAATTAACAACGATCCCAGAGAGTTGCACATCAATTAATTTAGAATACATAACTTGCTAGGGAAAAAAAGGGTTCCCACAAAACCATAATTAATTTGTTTGTGCCAACTTGGAAAGTTAATATTGGCATGCTACATTTATTAATTAAAATTTAACTAATTAAGAATAATTACCTAATTAAACTTCTTTATTTTTATCATATTTTTTGTTATTTCCATCTATTTTTAAAAATTTCAAAAATTCTTTCTTTTCACCCGGATACATTAATTCAGTAATTCGAGTACATTAATTATGATTCTTAAATTATCTCTATATTTCATGCTTTAAATGTTATCTATTGATACTTAAACACTTTAATTTTTGTATCCAGAACGGAATTAATATATCTGCATTACTGAATTAATGTATCTAGGTTGTCATATTTTAAGAAATTTCTGTAAATTAAAAAAGGTAGAGAAATATTGTAACTAACTCTTTACACTATAATTTATGTAAATTCTACTTTTATTTATAAGAGCAGAGAGAAGGCCACAAATACCCCCTAAAAGGGGATGGTCTTGATATAATGCTCCCAATAAGGGTAGCTTTGCAAAAAATACCCTCCATTTCTTTAAGAATATATTTCCGAACAAAATTACCCCTCAGCTATAAGGACTAGAAAAAATGAAAAAATAAAAAAAAATAAAGAAAGTAAAAAAAATAGAAGTTAAAAAAAAAAGACAAAGAAATAAAGGAGAAAAATAAAGAAAGAGAAAAATAGAAAAATTGAGAGACAATTGAGTATAGAGAGTTTTTAAAAAATATTTAAAGTATAGAGGAAAAAACATGTCTTTGATTCAACTTAAAGTGAAAAAAGGGGCATTTTTGTAAGACTACTGGACAAAAAATTAAGATCACTACATTTAGTGAGCATTATATGTAATTTTTTGATAAGGAAAATAATCAAAACAGGCCCAAGGTAAGCCATGGCCCGAAATAGGTTATGGGTTCAAGACTACAAAGTCCAAATCAGGCTATGGGCTCAAGACTACAAAACCCAAATCCACCAATTTTTGCTTCCTTTTCCTTTTTGGAAAATTTACGGAAGTACACATATTATGTTTCATTATTTTTAAATATTTTCTACTATTTTTATAAATTTATAAAAAAAAATTTCCTATTTTTAAATTTACACGTCTGATACACTTCATTCACAATCCTATCTTCTCTGCCACAAACTCTATTTTTGCTCCAAAAATCAAGTTCAACTTGATTCATTTGCTTCTAACTTCTCTCCTATTTCAAATGGCATTTTCTCCTTCTATTATCATTTTTTTTAAAAAAAAGAAAGATAGGTTAACTTCATCTTCCCCATTCCAATTTCATACAGTTTCTTTTTTGAATTCACTGTAAATTGCAATTTTTTCAACTTTCATATACTGATACATATGGGTCCACCATCCTTTAGCATTGGACCCACTCAATTAGAGCAAGAACAAGTTATCCGAGATGGTGTGTATGACTCTGACGACCTAATGAATCATCAACATATATGAGTCAGTTTTATGTCCCAAAAAGAATCAATTAATTAACATGAATGCATGATGTGTTATTTTGTTTGATACATCCACTGAATCATCAACCTATACCAAACAAAAACTTTTGTAATGAATCATTGTATTCAACACATATAGTGCCAATGAACCAACAACATGTATGAATCACTATATTTTCATAATGAATCAAATAACGATAAAAATATACAACCTCACGTCCACATATGTGTAGTGATTCATACACAATTAGTTACTTAATCCAAAAAATGTCCAACATCTAAATTTTCAGCTACGCATTTTATCAAACACCTCATGTGCACAATTTTTTGCTACACCAAAACTCACAAAAAATAAAAATATACAAGATACAACTACCTCGTCACTCTTGTATCGCGAATAAACAACGTTGTTTTCCCAAATTCTAGAATGCCTCAACATAATTACCACATTCGACATATTTTGGCTCATGATTCGTGTTTACAATATAAATTCCTGTCCGTCACAGCCTGAAGAATTGGAATTTTTTTATTTTTTTGAAACGTATTGTTGTCTTTATTTCAGGGATTTGGTTATGATCTATTTAGCTAATTTTTAGGGATTGGAATCTACCGTTCGTTTAAATTGTAACTGAAATTGATTAACATGAATCATGACTTATGTATCCGCATAATAGATATTTTAAGGAATTTTTATAAATTTGCAAAGAGTTGAAATATATTAAAATTTCTTTAGTATAACATGCAGTTTATGTAAGTTATTCCCTTTGCATCATCATTTTTTTTTTATAACTAATAAAATTATTCTATTGTTTTTTTCTTTTGCTGTATTTTTTAATTAAAGACATTTTCCTTTTTTTTATAAGAAAAAACTCGTTCCTCTTTGTTTTCAAAACCTTTTTCATGCAATTCTTCTCATTCATCAATGTTGTATAATGGTGTATAAACATATATAAATAATGTATAAATAATTATGTAGTATATATGTAATATTTGATATTATATATATAGTGTATAAATATGTATGAATATTGTACAGATAATGTATAAACATGTATATATGATATATAAATAATTATGTAATGTATATGTAATAAATTTATGTTCTATAAATATATATAAACGTGTATCAACATTGTATAGATAACAATGTAATGTATCGTCATTACAAATGGTGTATACACGTAAATCAATATTACATAAATAGTTTTAAATGTGTATGGATATTATATAAATAGGTATATAATGTATTGGCATTGTATAAATAGTGTATAATCATGTATTCATATTATGTAAATAATTATCTAATATTTGACTATCATGCATTTTCACCTTAATAAATTTAAAAAATACTTAAAAAGAGGCATAAATATTCCTTTTTTCCCAAAGAAGCAAAATAAATAAAAAAGGGAAATAAAAGGCTTTTAGAAATAAAAAAGAGCAGTAAACAATATATCAACAACAAAAAAAGTATTCTTTTTAATAGCACAACAGAAAAAAAAAAGATTTTTTTTTATAAAACAGAAAGGCTAAATGGCCAAATACTGGCATTAGCCATATTATTTGCAAAATAAACAGTCAAGCTGCTATTTGAAGTATAGAAAATAAAAAATAATATAAATATTTTTCACAAAAAAATTAGAAAAGCAAAAAAATTTATAAAGAGCAACAAAAAAAAATGTAAATAACAAAAATAAAAATTGAGATATAAGCCCAAAATCTGAGCCATCTTAGCCTTTTTCAAAAAAATAAATTTAGGAATTTATTTATATTAAACATGGCCATTAAGAAAAGGACTTAACGCATTTTTGGACGTGACGCATTTTGTAGCATACCTCCCGTCATTTTTATTTATCATATTTGAACTCGAAGCACGTATTAAGAAAAGAAAAAGATATGATATATCTCTTAACTTTATTATTTAAAGTTAATATACCATTAGTTATAAAAATGACGCATATATTCTATTATCGTACAAATAGCTCACATATGTCCCTTTTCCTCTAAAGGGAAGTGAACAAATTTATTTTTAAATTTTTTATTTTAAAAAATAATCTCTGTAGATGTATTTGATCCTTCTCACACGTATTTTTTTAATTCTCTACTATTCAACGGCTAACTTAGATTTATTACTTTGATAATCAAAATTACTTTTTTTACTATTTTTTTGTAAAATTTATCACAGGTGCCTCAATTTTTTCTACAAATACCAAAATTAAATCCAAAAAATAGTTTTTAAATTACAATATAGCCACAAAAATATTAATTTTCAATTTTTTTTTTACTTTTTCTCTTTTTCTGTTCACTTTTTTTTCTTCATATTTTTATATTAAAGAATAAAAAAAAATGAAATAAGAATAAGAAAATCATATAATGATAATCATGGATTTAATGTTGATCTAACTTTTAATAAGCATTTTAATAACTTTGAATAACTATTGCTATAACATGTAAAACCGTTGCAATAGACTCAACGCTGTGAATGTCGACTTGAATGTCTATCAATCGACATTCTATATGATGTGATTTTATTAGTTTCATCCATTAGTAAATAAAATTATGATGTATAAATTCTTTTCGATTAAAAAATGTCTGTTAAAGATTCATTTATCGTCCAATTCTAGATAACACTCCTAAACCAGTCGACTGTTAATCAAGATCTTTGTTTTATAACAAAAAACTATATCCACCTTTGAGGTTGTTTTTTCCTCTTCATCTATAAAAAGAAAAATAATACAAAGACTTTTTGTCAAAAAGTGGTAGTTAACAGAAATTAATATTATGAAATAAATCAATAAAGTCTAAATTCAATTTAAAAAATTTGAAAACGGTAAATGTCTAATATATAATTCATCTAAAAATCTTATTTTATATAGTATCTCGTTAGATAACCACATGGCGCAAGATAAAATTTCTTAGACATGAAATTGTGCTAAAACAGTTACCACATTAACCATGTGCACTATTATGAATTAAAAAATGAAAAAATTTTAATCACTTTTTATAACAACTTGTAACAACCAATAGAGACATTCACACAGAGAAATTGACGTGCACAATTAAAAGAGCGTATAACTCTGGCTGCTCAAAAGTGGAAGTCTTCCAACCTAAAGCAAGACCTAAAGATATTACTCCGTCTCTTTTATTTTATATGACATTATCTAACTTAGTATAAGTATTTTTAAAAAATGAACACTTTTAAAATTTTTGGTGGAAAACAATTCTTAGATATTTGTGTGGTTGTAAATCATTTCATTAAAAGTAAAAAGAGATTTTTAAAGTTAAAATGTTTCTAATTATAGTAAGGTGTCATCCTTTTTAGGACATACTAAAAAGGAAAGTGTAACACTATAAAAAAATTTAAGCTAAAACTGAGTTATTATTCGTGTATAAGGTTGTATCGGATGATTCTTAATTGAGCATAAGTGTTAGAGTCAATTCTTTAGTGTGAGAGTAGATTTGAAGATAAATTAAGGTACAAGAACCCTTTAGCACAAAGTTGAGTTGAAAATTTTCTTAGCAATTGAGTTTCGATATAAGATTATACTTGCTCAACCTCAGACGATCATATCTATTAGAATATAAAGAGCTCGGTGTCCCATAACCTATCAAATTAAAGGTCTCAAAATTCTCTTTCCAACGCCACCAAGATTGCCTCATTTCGAGTTCAAAATGAAAAGTCATGTTCATTTTAGTGAAGCTCTATCAAGCAAAGTATTTGTATGAGACTCTTGTACGGGTCATGAAACTCTTCACAGGGCGTGGAGCCTCCCGTGAAGGTTTCCTTTACCTTTTTTTCAGACACTTCCTGGATGTGTTTTGGAGTGAATTAGGTCCTTTCCAAAGTCTTTTAACCCTATTTAAAGTCGTTTTGGGGTGTTTTAAGGGAATATATCATTCTACTAACTAGTTTTTTCTCTCGTAATCATCAATCTAAATAATCTAGTCTCAAGAAGTCCTCTCAAAACTAACATAGGACTTCTAATCTTCATCAAGATCCCAAATACTCCCCAGTCAAAACATTCAAGAATCAAGGAGAAGCCCTTCACCCAAAGTTTTCCCAAGTTCTTCCACTCTAAAAACTACATAAAGGAATTTCTTTTCTCAAGAACAAGCATCAAGGTTCAGAGATAAAAAGTTTCTTCCAAGAAAACTAGTATTCTTTGAATTTTGATTGTAATATCAATCTTCTAGGCATGTAAGGCTATTCATAGCGTTGGATTAAGTTTGTCCTCGTGCCCAACGTCTAAATTCTATTTTGTTTGAGAACTTAATTGAGTAAAAAATTCTAGTTTTCAAATTTTATTTACGTTAATTTTTCTTCTATTGAATTCTATATAATTATGCATTGAAATTATTATTACTTTTGTCTCTAATATTTTTGGAATTATTATTCATGGTTACTTTCCCATGAACCCTAGTTGAGTTGATGATCATGACCTTCACAGATATTATTTGATGTTGAGATTCATGAATTTCATGCATAAAATAAAGTATTATTTTCAAATTGAGACGATGCATGTTTTAATGAGTTTGAGCATCGAGTTAAACAATGTTTTGCTGCAAGAGTTTGACAAGATGTAAATAATTTTTAACATATAATTATTGATGAAAAAGGATGATGATGCTTTGAGACGAGATTGATGTTTTATATTAAAGTCCAATGAGATTAAATGATATGATGATATGGGTATATGTTTTGAAAGTAGTATTCTGCACTGATTTGAGTAATAGTATAATTAACTCAAACCCCATAAATTATTTAGTCGGCATTGGATAGGGGCTACGCCTCTTTTGAGACAAAAGAGGACTTTTATATTGGATCCATTGACGTTGTGTCTCTTGACTTTTATATTGGATCCATTGACGTTGTGTCTCTTACTCTGGAAAAGTAATGAATGATTATGGCAATGACAATAGTTCATTGTATCATCACTAACTCAGGTGGTTGTCAATCAGAGAAACTCTCAAAGAGTAAATACATATTATTTTGCTGAGTTGCATATGCATATTAATGACTTATAAAAGCACTGTTTTTTTTTTAAACTTGCATAGCATGTTGATGTTGAGTTGAATTTCATTATTTCCTTGAATACTTTTGATGTATTTATTCTACCTGACTATCTTATATATCGTACATTTCACCTACTGACACCACTGAACATTGTATCATCTTATGATGCAAATATAGGTGTTAGAGATCCTCAACAGGCGCTTTGTCGAAGATCTATTCAGTTTTAGACGAAGGTGAGACCTCCTTGCTTTCAGAGGGGTCTTTTTCTTCAGCTTATTTCTTTCTATTGTTTTGAGATAGCCTTGGGATTGTCTTGGCACCTTCTTATGAGTTGATAGAGATTTCATTAGATTGAGTCAGATAGAGTTGAAGTGGAGTCTATTTCCCATTAGAGTCAATTTTTAAAATTATTATTATTTATTTGATTGAAACATTGAGTTATTTTAATAAGAGATATCTTGAAAACTATTTTATATGATAATTTAAATGCCCACTTGAGTATTTTCTTTGATTTCATTGAGTTGTTTGCTAACTGAATAAGTGATCAGGCTAAGTGATTTGCTTAGAACTAGAAAAAATATCTAAGTGTCAGCCACGCCTAGGGTACCATTCTCAGGATATGACAAACTTGGTATCAGAGCATAGAGTTCAAGTATCCTAGAGTGTCTATGAAGTCATGTCCATAGGATCTTATTTATAGTTGTTGGGCCCTACTTTTATAAATGAGGGACTATGGACATTTAAGAAAAATTTTAGAGTTCAAGTATCCTAGAGTGTCTATGAAGTCGTGTCTCTAGGATATTATTAATAGTTGTGGAGCCCTGCTTCTATAAATGAGGGACTATGGAAATTTAAGAAAAGTTTTTCTTCTTTCATATTCTAGACTGTGCAATAGAGTTGTCTCCTAAAAAATTTATTTGAATTAGTATATTGGCCAAATTTGTTTGCCTATCCCTCATACTCAAGGTGGTTAAAATAAAAAATCTCAAATCCTTATCGATGAGTTACTTCCAGAAAAAGTATTCAAAAAGTAAAGAGACTACACCAAGATTAAGAGGAGCTGATTAGTGTTTGTAAGTTTATTCATTCGAAAGAATGTACTCTTATTCATATGAATCGTGTGCTTGAGTCAGAGCAAGATGCATTTCTCAAATTTTTTCTCTACACCTTGCTTCAAAAGAGTTTAGTGTTACCGCCTGAGAGAGATAAAAGTGGAAGAGTGGAGACCAAATAGTACGAATAGTGGTTAATTGAGGCTTGTAACTAGAGTTATGTATCTATTAAGTAAGTAATGAGTTGATAAATCAAGTCCCTTTGATTTTGAATAAAGAGTAACGATTATCATCTAGCTTTCATAATTGGATATAGAAATAGTTGTGGTTAGGATGAGTTAGGATATACTCGAACTAGGAAAAAAGTTTATTTTGATATGTCATTGTGTTATTAAATGTCAAGATAGGTGTTGAATAGAGGAATAAAGTACTCATGAGATAGTTCTATGCTATGCTTATGACTTTAAAAGAAAAGCTCCTAATATTCATAAAATATGAGTTTAAATAGGCAAAGAGGTATAAAAAAGGGGTAGATAGTACCTAAATTGAGGAAAGAGAATGTGATGATTGAATATAACTTGACAAGCTGAGAGGTATAGATCAATTAATTGTCATGAGGTTTAGTGGACTAATGTTTCCCATTATACCTAGCAGTTGTAAGTTAGTATGACGTACGAGAAGTGTGTAATATACATGTTTAGTACTAGATCCTAAGCTTGAACTTTAAACGAGCATTGTAAATAGAAGGATAACTTTATGAGAGTGATATTGTTAATTTGAAGATTTTCTCTAATAGGCTTGACATATCATATATGATAGATTAAGATATTAACTTGCAAGAAGTGTGATGCTATGGGTGTGATGCACATGATCCTTAATGACAATAGTAAATTGAGTCAAGTCATTAGGTAAGAATAAGGTTCAAAGATGTATATCCAAGATAGTGTATAGTTGTATGAGGCTCTAATTAAGTTTGTAAATTTTGTATGTATGCCTAGATAGTATATTTGAATTGTCAAGGTAGAGTAACCTGATGTAAGCATTCATTATCACCTGGTCAAAAGAACTTGTAATCTAGAATTGGAGATTAAAAAAATAAATTTGGACGAAAGTTCCATAGACTCATTTACGGGCCGTGAAAACTTTCATAAGTCATTTATAGATCGATGAATCAGAACCTTAGAACTAAAAAATTTCAGCCTTAAATAGGCGTTTGTATGGCCCATGAACTAATATACGAACGATATAGGCTTCTATAAAAGTCTACCTTCAAAATCCAAATTCCTTTCCCTTTACATGTATACCTTCAGACTGTGAAGAGGTGTACGATCAGTGAAAGGAAAATCATGAGCCATATAGATAAAGTCTAAGTTTCCTTCGATTAGGTATAAATTTTCACACTTAGAACGATGATCTTGATTTAAGAGGGAGATGATGAG
Source organism: Solanum rostratum (assembly GCA_029948455.1). Classification (NCBI taxonomy): domain Eukaryota; kingdom Viridiplantae; phylum Streptophyta; class Magnoliopsida; order Solanales; family Solanaceae; genus Solanum; species Solanum rostratum. The sequence continues at coordinate 65,439,293 of CM057048.1, forward strand.
ATAATGAATCAAAGTAATTTTTTTGAGCTTCAAGTCGTAATGAGTTGACCAAGAGGGGACATCAATGCTTATCCATTTCATATATTCCCTATACTTTAGTCGAGGTAATACCCCATTCTTGTTTTATGTATAAACTCTATACCCACGACCTAGGCCCATGCATCTTATATTGATCTATGTCCATGCTTAGTTCCTAGAGTGAGAGGTGATAACTTCATTCACTTATATTATACCCCTTTAATGAATTCAAGAATATCTAGACCTATGTTATATGAGATATGATATATATACTTATATTTTATAGTATGCTCGATTTCATAAATTCATAATAGCCCTCGAAGGGGATGTGAGATCATATTACATTATGAATTCTCTCAAAATAGTCTCTCAAATAAATTGTGCATATAATACCGTTCTAAGCCCTTTCAGTAATCTTTTTCCTAGTCTTGATAGTGATGATGATAATTGATGAGTCTTGCCAGATGGGAGAGAGCATGCATTCCTTATTGCGATAATTGTGTTCTGCTTGTTTCCTTTGAGATTAGAGATATAGAGGGGGAGCGAGATAAGATCTTGTGGTGTGCCTCTTGGTAGGAGTTAATGCAATTGTGGATGTACAGATGCTAACGTAGGCATAAAAATTCTATAAGTGATGTTGACTTTGAAGAGGCCGTAAAGTGATTAGAATGATGGTATTGAATGTATAATTGTCTATTTCAAGTAGGCTATTGATGACTTCCTTGTTAAAATTTCTAGGTAAGAGTATTAGAGCAGTAAGAAGAAGTAGCATCCTCTAAATGAAATCCCCTACGAAAGTATTAAACATGTCATGTGGGTTAGATTTGTATAATTATAATCTTTCATGGGTAGAACTTTGTGACTTTAAGTTAGGCTTGAACTCCGTAAGAGCATGAACTTAGACTTAGAATTTGACTTTGGTGGGAATTAGAAGTTTTGAAAAATAAGGTGTAGTTTGCAGAAAGAAGAGTTGCTAAGCTTGAAAACTATCCGTCGTATCTTTTAATGCATAGTATTACTGTTCTCATATCAGGTTAAAAGTTTTTTTTTGAGTTATGAGGAATTTTGATGGAAGCATTCTCGATTGTAGTTCTTTTCTTATTGCAAATACGATGTCCTCTAATGAGTTGAGTTTCTTATCCTTAAGTCAATATCCACCCTTGACTTTGGTATTTGAGTTTTTGATTGTATTTGTGCCTTGAGAAATCTTACACCGATGTGAGCATAAGAGACTTAGAGTTTGAGGTGAATGATTGGGTGCACTTGAAAGTGTCACCAATGAAGCGCGTCATGAGATTTGGAAGGAGAGAGAAGCTTAGTCTCTGTTTTATTGGTCCTTACCAGATTGCGAGAAGGATCAGAAGTGTCCCTCATGAGTTAGACTCGCCTTCTGAGTTAGCTGTCATTTATTCAGTGTTTTCTATCTTGATGTTGAAGAAATGCTTGGGAGATCCTTTATTGGTAGTTTCTATTGATAGTATTGGCATTAAAGATAGCCTATCCTATGAGGAGATTTCGGTCCAAATTCTTGATTGTCAAGTCCGTAAATTAAGGACTAAAGAGATAGGCTTAGTCAAAGTTCTGTAAAAAAATCAATTTATTGAGGAAGCCGCATAGAAGCTGAGGAAGATATGAAAGCTAAATATCCGCATCTATTCGTTCCCAATGATGAGAATGTTAAAGGTAATTTCCTTACCCTTGATTTGAATTGATTTGTCTATCCTTGAGTTGATTACTGATTGTCTAGAGAGTTTGATTGTTGGTTGATCATTTGAATGAGTCTTGATTGTTATTCGTGCCTTGAGTCCATCTTTAGTTACACTTCATTCGAGGATGAATGATTCCAAGGGGAAGATAATGTTACACCTGAGATTTACCAAAATATCCTAGACAAGAGATTGCTCGCATAACACATCAACCCAATTTTTTTTTGATAAATCTGAGGCCAGAATCATTATCAATGCAAAAAATTGAGTGGAAAAGTGGTCTCGATTGAATTTTAGACCAACCAAAGGTAAAAATAATTTTTTGGGGCAGAATGCAATTTCCAGCAAGATGTGTGACACCCTCGCATCACGGAGATGCCCTAAAATAAGTCATTCTCACAATTTGCAAATAAAATTCATTCGACAGCTGTGATTCATATGTTACGTAAAAAAATGAACTAAGATGGAGCAAGTCCACGACGCGAACCTGCTCCATCATAGTTTAAAAAAATTTTGTTGGTTGAAATTTTAATGAGGGGGCATTTTAGACTTGTACTCACCTCTCCTACACTTAATCATAACTGATATAGGTCGTGTTTTTCCTTAAAATTCCTAAACCATTCCTAAGTTTCTTTACACGTTCTAACTAAGAAACTAGTGCTAAGAAGAGGAAAAAAGAGCTAGGGATTTGAGTGACTAGAGAAAATTCTTGTAGTTGATTGCCTATCTTCATCAAGTATGTAAGACTAAACTAAAGCATGGACCTTGTTCTTCCATGTGCCCCATGATTGTGATAGGTGAATTGTGATTGAATTGAAGTCCCTAAGATTGTGTTTTCTTGAAAACTTCTTTAATGTTTGACCTATTTTACTTATACTATATAATTGATGATTTCTATAAATTACTTCTTGAACAAATATTTAAGCCTTTTATCTTATAAACCGTAATTATAGTTTATATTAATATTTAAGGAATGTGATTAAGGATTGAGTTTAGAGCCTTGACGTGATGAATGTTGATTGTAATTGTGAGGTGAGCATGATGATAGTGTTGATAGAACTGGATCGTTCTCAAGGCTGACAATGGAACAGGTAGGTATCGGTACCGGTTTGGTTCTTTCCCGTTCAGTGCCGATTCTGGATCCGGTCCGGTGCCGTCCCAGTATGTGCCAGAAAAAGGAGTAATGGGAGGGGTACTGGGATGGGACTGGGAAAGGAAAAAATCTTGGTAGTTACTGGTTCCGCTATACCAGTTCTGATCCAGAACTGGTCCGATAATATCTGTTTAATTAAAAAAAATTACTGGAAAAGTATTGGACCGTTGGGGGGGACCACTGCCCAGGCCCAATGGCTCCATTTTTTGCAGGCAGCAAAAGAGTCATTCAACGGCTCTTTATTTTTTTTTAATTTTCTTTTTCAAAATTACCTCCTAAAATTCAATTATAAATAACCCCACCCCATTCACAATTTTTCATACAAATTCTCTCAATATATTCTTAAATTCTATCAACTTTCTCAACTCTCTCGTTTCTCAATTCTCTCTACTATTGTAATTATATTATACTAGTATACTTCTATCAAATTAATTATAAATTTTTATTATTTACTCTCTCAAGTCTCAATTAGTATTAATTAGTTAATTAGTTTGTCAATTTCGGTAGGCTATTTGGAATTTGGAGTAAATTTTGGTGGATTAATTTGGAGTATATTCAAGCTTCAAGTTTCATCAGCTTCGGCTTCTACGTCTATTTTTACACAGATGTTCGATACATTCGTTCTAACTTATAAATTTCATCTTTATAGTTTTTATTCTTTAATCATTATTAGTTGAATACTTGAAATTTTTTATATTTATAATTTGATAAATTTCATATAATCTTTACTTGTATCATTTTATTTAACACGGATTCCGGTAGAAAAGGAAAGGAAAAAAGTATTTTTTTCGGTGGAATTGCTAAAGTTTTAACCAGTAAAACATCAACTAGTAGCTCTTCTTAATTTACAAGACAACCACCATAAGAGATTTAATACGGAAGATCTTACATATGTTGACATTACTTGTTTTAATATCGATTCTAATACGGGATTAGATCATGAATTTCTTGAACAAAGATTTGGTTTTAATGAAGATTTAGATGAATATGATAATGAAATTAATGAATATGATGATATTTTTTATGATGATGAAACGCAACCACCATATACTGCTACTACTCCCCTCCCCCTCTCGCTCCCCCCGTATATCCATCGGCATCTAGTAGGCCTAAGACGGAACATGTAATTTTCTAACATGCAATGGGTCTACTAGACTTCAGTAGGTGGTTCGTGATATCCTAGCTATTCAAGCATCGTCGGTGGCTTCAGAAGGCGCTTTTAGTGCGGCAAGATTCCAATTTGATGACCATAGACATTCATTAGCAGCAGATAGCTTGGAAGTTTCGATTTTGTTCAGAGATTGGATCAATGCGGAGCAGAAAAATTTAGGGCGTCCAACTTTGCTATCTCAATTTGAAGCCGATATAGATAATATTTTATTGGAATCAAGTGAAGACGACATGAATTTTATGGAGGAATAAGCTCAAGAACCAATTCCAGAAAATGTAACATTAGAAATGTTAGAAATACTTAGGAAAGATTTTCAAAGTGGTATAAGATATTAGTATATTACAATAAATAAGACCTAGTTGAAATAGAGCCCTTCCTAGAAGGTGACTGCGTAAATTAGGTTATTTTCTAATGTTTTGTACAATTTAAAGTAACATAATAAATTATAGGCTATTCACCTTATCTTTTCAAAGTTATTATCTTGAATTTACTTTTACTTTAAGTTTAGAATTTTTTTAATATACATTTACCCCCTTATTTCTCAAATCTTTATTAATTTTAAAATATAAAATAAAACATTCAAAAATTTAAACTTTAAAATTAAAAGTTTATATTTAAAAAAGTTTGAAATTTAAACTTTTAAAGTCAAAAGTTTTAAATTTTATATTTAATTTTGAAAACTCAAAAAATTCTAAATTTAAACCTTTAAACTCAAAATTTTAAATTTTATATATAAGGTAACTTTAAAACTTTTAAAATCTTTAAAAATTTATATTATGATACTATGATAGCTTTAAACTTAAAAACTTAATTTTTGACTATGTATGTTAAAGGAATAAACTTTAAAACGTATAAAAATTTTAAACTTTTTAAAGTTTAAAGTTTAAACACTTTAAATTTCTATACTTGAGAATTGAGAATTTCAAATTGGACTTTCAAAAATACAACTTTACGAATCGTTCAAAGTTCTTGTCCCCCAACGAATCGATCAAAGTTCAAACAATTAACCAATTATTTAATAAAAAAATAGGAATTTCGGAATACCGGTCCAGTTACTACCGGACCAGTAAAATAAGGGGGAGTTTTTTCGATTTTGTCGGTACCGGTACCGATCCGGTTCCAGAGATATTTGTTCCATATTTTACTGATTCAGGTTATTACTGGTCCGGTCGTGCCGGTACCGGTTCCCCTGCCACCCTTAATGGTCCTATGAGTCCTCATAAATTGGACTCAAATGATTGGTTTAAATTGATAGTCCTCTCAAATGATTATCAAAATTGCTCTTGAAAAATGTGATTGGAAATTGATCGGATGGTTGATATGTCGAGAAACTTGACTGTGATAGAAATGATGAACTAATAAGAATCTATATGAGACTTATTAATTAGTTAGATTGGGATTGATTGTTTTATGAACATTGAGTCTTGGGAGGAGTATTGAACACCGAATTGAGTAAGAGTAATTCCAACTCGAACCCAATAATTACATCACCAAACGTAGGTGAGAATTAAACCATAAATCAAATGAATTCCTTATTTTTTTCCTTTCAAGGACTTTGATTGATTATTTTGGATCTATGATTGATTAATTTGTTCTTTACCATGGCAAAGTATTGAACGGTTATGGTAACATCAACACAATTATTGTACGGTCACTGGATCATAAGTGATTGTTCTCGGATCAGAGAAACTCTCATATAGGTCTTGATAGTGATTGGATAGGATAGGATTGGATATGATTGGTCTCTGTCTAAACTAATCTTATTTTAAACTTTTGACATCTTGATTGAGTTTCTTACTTCTTGACTTGTGTATCTGAGTTGATGTTATTCTACTTTAATGCCTATTTCATTCTGCCATTGTACATACTCGTACATTTCACGTACTCGTGTCCATTTGGATCTGCATCATTTTACGATACAAAGACAGGTGCTAGAGATCATCAACGGTCATTTCGTTGAGGATCCTTTCGCATTCAGCTGATTGGTGAGTCCTTCTCTACATTCTGAGGATATCTCACTTATCTTTTTCACTTTTGAGTTTAACATTTTTATTTTGATTTGAGATAGCCATGAATCTAGCATTGGCACCACTTAAATAGATGGATAACGGCTTCATAGACTAGATTGTTGAGCTATTGATTGGATAGTGTTTTGGCTAGTTTCTTTCTTTCTAGTCTTGTGATTGGATTAGCTTGATTGGTTTGCCTATTGTCACGACCCACCACTTGACCATTAATAAGAAGGAAGAATCTAGAGTCCAGATGAAGAAACTAAAGTCTTGGAGAGGTTTTCGAAAGACTCTAGAACATTGTAGATAGCACTTGAAGCTCCTTAGAAGACTCTAGAATAATATAGACCAATATTGAGAAGCGCTAGAAAACTCTAGATGAGTAGAGTATTCTAGGGACAGGGACTAAATGATAAATATTTAGAGACTTGTGGAGTAAATATTATTTGCACTTTAGCTCCTAGGGAGTAGTATAAATAGAGGGGTCATTCATTTGTAGGAATTAACCAAGATAGTTTAAGCAATCTTCTAAGTAATATACAAGTGTTCTCCAAAAGTTCTCTTGTCTTCCTCAATCTAGCGTTTCTTTAGCAATCTAGACGAATAGGCTTACTTGAACTTGCAAAATCGTGAGTAAGTTATTAAGTACCGTATAAAATTCTTAATGGAAGTCTAAGTCCATGATAGAGTGGTATCAGAATAGGTTTCTACTAAGGGAAAAATGGCAGGTGAGGGAGACTTTAATGCTGCCAATGCTTGGCAGGATGTTGGAAAGAAGCAACGCAAGGGAAATAAGAACTCTAAGAGGAACGAGGAAGTGTCGTTCGAACCTGCGCCGTGAGGCCCTAACATCTCACTCACTCTCGACCACTGAGATAAGTGACGAGGAATGAGGTGGGGAATTCGTGGACGTCACGCCCAACATAAAGTGGATTGCAAGGGTGGATGATGCTAAGCAAGCAGTGTAGATTTTCAGCAAACACTTGAACCAGTTCGATGGAAAGTTCAAGACCCTGGAGGAGTTCACCTTTGAAGAGAATGATCACATTCAGAAGGAGTTGGAAAGGCATCAAGATGTAGAGTATGAGATGAAGGAGACAATTACTTCCTTAGAGTGTAGACTTATGGAGGCGCTAAGCACGATTGAGACCATGAGGACCAAGATGAAGACACTTGAGAAAAGTATAGAGAAGGGAAGATCTGCTACGTCTGGTGGAGACAGGTATGCCAAGATTAAGGCTCCCAAACAACCCATGTTCAAGGGCGTTCGTGATGCACAAGAAGTGGAAAATTTCCTTTGGCAGTTGGAGAATTACTTCATGTGTAACAAACTGGAAAACGATGAGATGAAGATCAACACGACTATGTTGTACCTTTTAGAGATGGCTATGTTGTGGTGGAAGCAAAAAGAGTCAGAGATAGGGAAAGGGTTATGCACCATCACTATATGGGAGAAGTTCCGAAATGAGTTCAAGAAAGGCTTCTTCCCCAACAATATCATCTATTAGGCGAAGCGCAAGGTCAGGGAACTGAAGCAAATAGGTAGTATAAGGGCTTATGTGAAGGAGTTTATTACCCTCACGCTTTAAATTTCCAACCTCACAGATGAAGATATGTTATTCCACTTCATGGATGGGCTACAAAACTGGGCCAAGACAGAGTTGTAATTCCAAAAAGTTAGGACCATTGATTAATCCATCACACAGGCAGAAGCTTTGACGGACTTTAAGCATGACAAGCATGATAAAGACAGAGAAGAGGAGTCGAGAGATAGTCATGACCAAGGTGGGGGAGATCGTAGGTAAAACAAGGTTTGGAAGCCACGTCCCAAGAATTATGACACTATAAGTTTGATGACAAGAAGTTTGGTCGACAAAGCAACAAAGAGAGAAAGGCATGACCCGAAAAAGGATATACATGTTACATATGTGGTGGGCTGCATAGCTATAAAAATGCCATGAACTAAAGAATCTTGATGTCATACTACGAGAATGGAAGGTGAAAGATGCACAAAAACAAGGGGAAGGTTCAGGCACAACACAATTAGGTGTGATTGGACTATACAGAGTTATCACAAAGAAATCGAAGAAGACAAAAGAGTATAGTATGCAATATGTGGATATCATGATCAATGGCTGACTCACTCGTGCGATGGTAGACACAGGTGCATGGGCTAATATCATGACCAAGTCTCTAGTGAGAAGGTTGGGGTTAAGATATAGTATTATGACCCGGACCTAGGGCCTAGAAGTGACACGGCGAATGGGGACCCAAGAGTCCCCAAACAAGCCTCAAAGTGTCCAAATCCACATCATCGGTTCGGAAGCGCATTCAAATAGTAAATACATAGTTCTAAGGGATGGGAATGTAGGACTCACGTTATGAGGATATCAAAGGGAAAGGGATTTACATGGATTCACATAGCACATAACACATAAGAGCTAAGGGGCGGGTAAGTATGACTCACTCTATGGGGACAATACGGGGCTCAGGATCTTCCATATTTCCACATCAAACATACATACATATCATAATTCTTATAATCAATCATGATAGCCTATCACGACCCGAGGTCGGGGCCTTGATGTGACACGGCGAATGGGGACCCGAAAGCCCCCAAACAAGCCTCAAAATTTCAAAATTTGCATAGTAGGTTCAAGGCATATAAGACGGATAATATAATAGCGGAATCTAAAGTCAAAAGGGAAGACCATTCATTTTTGGATAAACAAAACGAGAGAGTTTATACAGTGCTCAACGCATGCCTCTAGTCAAGGAATGGGGGCCAGGACAAGTTCTGGGCTCACCCTCAACAAAATATATATACACATAGAAACATTAGAAACAAAAGCTTGCCCTCGGAAGACGGGGCTCACCACAGGAGTATCTTCAAGAGGGACTATTCGTCCTGCGGATGGTGCTCAAACTGCTCGGTCCCTACATGGTAAAATCATGTAGCATAGAATATGCGTTAGTACGTTTGAATGTACTAAGTATGTGGGTATGCAATGCACGTGACTTACCAAACCTGCATAAACATGTTAGATGACAAGCGCACATAATATACAAGAACATATAAGCAATAGAATTTAATATACAAGATGCCATGGGATGTGTGATGCGTGCAATGCGGTAATGTTCCTACATAACGGGGATGGACTATAACCGACAAACCAAATTCATGCGAGCTACTACATGAACTGGGCCGATTGGGATCTCCCACCGGTAGGGAGAAGATTACTTGCCAAAGGTAATCTACATCACACCTTACGGGCAACCCCATTTCGGTGGATGGTCACCTTCCTTACGGGCAACCCCATTTCGGAAGGGTTTACAAGAATCTTATCAAGACATAATAACCAAATAGCCATTCCTTACGACCGGTAATTTCGGTAATGTCTCCTATGTTGGCACATAGTTCAAGGAAAGGGAGAGGGACCTTGGGGATATCCCTGCACCCCAATCCATCGGTGCTAAGTCAACACATCCCATAAGAATACTTATATATATATATATATATATATATATATATATATATATATATATGCTTTCAAGAAAGTCAAGTGCAGGTTTCAAAACGTTCAAGGCACATTTAGGCTCAGCGCCAAATTACAAGATCATATTCAAGATGTCAATGCAAGGAATAGTTCATCTACAAGTACAAGATGGTGCAAGCACCCAAGATACTCAAAGAGCCAGATACATGATGGTGTAAGCACCCAAGATGCTCCAAGAGCCATAATCATAGACATATCGGTGATCACCTTCTTGTCATATCCCATGTCTTACCAAAAATCATATCATAATTCCTTTTTAGGACAAAATTGGGCTTAACCCCACATTTCCAAGATTTCCATGCACCAATGTCATGAATGTGATGTAATGCATAATGTAGGGATGGCATGGATAATGTAGAGTATATCCCAAAATTAGCAATATAATATAAAGACTAGGGAAAAATCCATAATAAAATTCATATGAAAATGTAGTATAAATTACCATGCAAAACAACATCTTTAAAGGGACATGCATGCTTCATAGTTTCATAGTCCAAGTAACTCACCATATTTAAGCTTAACATAACTCAAAATTCGGAATATTATCTAGCACATACATAGTTCAAAATATCTAGATCAAGTAGTAAAATTTCACATTTTAGTAGACAAGTGTATAAAATAGTTTGAGAAGAACTTGGGTCTTCTTGGTTGAAAGCATATATATATATATATGCTTTCAAGAGAGTCAAGTGCAGGTTTCAAAACGTTCAAGGCACATTTAGGCTCAACGCCAAATTACAAGATCATATTCAAGATGTCAATGCAAGGAATAGTTCATCTACAAGTACAAGATGGTGCAAGCACCCAAGATACTCAAAGAGCTAAGATACATGATGGTGTAAGCACCCAAGATGCTCCAAGAGCCATAATCATAGACATATCGGTGATCACCTTCTTGTCATATCCCATGTCTTACCAAAAATCATATCATAATTCCTTTTTAGGACAAAATTGGGCTTAACCCCACATTTCCAAGATTTCCATGCACCAATGTCATGAATGTGATGCAATGCATAATGTAGGGATGGCATGGATAATGTAGAGTATATCCCAAAATTAGCAATATAATGTAAAGACTAGAGAAAAATCCATAATAAAATTCATATGAAAATGTAGTATAAATCACCCATGCAAAACAACATCTTTAAAGGACATGCATGCTTCATAGTTTCATAGTCCAAGTAACTCACCATATTTAAGCTTAACATAACTCAAAATTCGGAATATTATCTAGCACATGCATGGTTCAAAACATCTAGATCAAGTAGTAAAATTTCACATTTTAGTAGACAAGTGTATAAAATAGTTTGAGAAGAACTTGGGTCTTCTTGGTTGAAAGGAACCAAGAATCAAAACCCACATACCTGGTTTGGAGACAACTTGGAGAGAAATGGACTTCAACTTGAGAGTCTAAGCTTGACAAATCCTAGTGAGAGGTTGGAGAGCTTGGAGGAGTGAATTCTTTGAGAGAGGAGTAGAAATGAGAGAAATGCTGAAATTTGGTGAAATTAGGCTTATATAGGGAGCTTAGGAGGGGAGGGAAATGACCAAATTTTCGTTGGGAATAAACAATATTTCAAAAATATCATTAATGAAACGGATCTGAAATTGGTCCGTCTAGGGCATATGGTCCGGTAAACGGACCATCTCGGGTTGCACAGACCGTTTACTGTACCGTGGCCCTAGACTTGAAATTTTCAGAGGCAAGATTTTCCGGACTAAGTATCACCACACGGACCGGTAAACGGTCCATCTGGGGTCACACGGACCGTTTACTGTACCATGGCCCCAGACTTGAAATTTTTAGAGGAAAGATTTTCCGGACTAAGTATCACCACACGGACTGGTAAATGGACCATCTGGGGTTACACGGACCGTTTACTGTACTGTGGCCCCAGACTTGAAATTTTTAGAGGCAAGATTTTCCGGACTAAGTATCACCACACGGATCGATAGACGGACTATCTGGGGTCACAGGGACCGTACGAGGATTCGTATGAAGGTACCAAGGAAGTAGACACACTTAGAACCATATTTTGGCAAAAAAATTGTGAGTGACTTCAGCCTCACGGACCGTTTGCTGCCACATGGTCCGTGTAGCTGGCCGTGTGGCTTGCCTGCACGAACAGTCTTAAAGAAAACGAGCATAACTCCTTGGTCCGAGCTCGAAGTTAGGGAAAACTAGGTGAGTTGAAAAGATAATTCAAAGGGCTTTAATTTGATATATTGTAGGACACCTAGTTCATTTCGTGCTTAGAGATATGACCATTTAAAACTGACTCTTCTACCGAATCATATGAAGAATCTTTGAGTTTAGTGTCGGAGAAGTTTAGGAATGTAAAAAGGATGTTAAAGGTCATAAAAATCCTTGGGGATGAATCAAAATATCAAAAACACCTTAATAAAATGGATCTTTAAATTTCCTGAGGGGCTTGACACGGTTGGCTTCACGGTCCGTGAGGCTCTTCACAGTCCGTGAAGGCTCCCGTCTAGCCCAGACAGTTTTTACAAAAATGGATGTAACTCCTTGCTCCGAACTCGAAATGAAGTGAGACCGGATGCGTTGAAAAGATAATTTGGAGAGTTTCGATTTGATATGTCGTGAGCCGCCCAGTTCATTTTGAGCTGAGAGATATTCCAACTCAAAGTTGACCCTCCTATTGGTACTTGAGAAGAATTTAGCCAATGGAATTTCTTGAGGTCGTTCAAAATTTCCGGGTCCTTACATAACCATATCCAATAGATAACCAAAATTATAAGCTTCAAATACAACACATAACATATAGAATCTATGGGAGTCTATAAGATGTCCAACAATGTCTCTAGTCATAAGATGAGACGGGGGCCAAGACATGTCCCGGGCTCACCCTCAATCAAGAAGATAAACAGAATACAACATAGGTAGAAGGAAGGTGGTTTGTCCTTGGAAGATAGGACTCACCACAATATCAACTCTCCAAATTCGAGCTACCCGTCAAGCGGTGGATGATTGTAACACACGGTCCCTACATGGTAAAATCATGCAGGCATAGAGTATGCATTAGTACGTTTGAATGTACTAACTATGCGGGCATGCAATGCATATGATGTATCAAACCTGCATTTAAATGTTAAATGACTAGGGAACATAATATAGAAAGAATTATATATCCAAAGAAGAGTAGTACATAATATACCATGAAATTCATGATGCATGAAATGCAATAATGCTCATATATATAGTGGGGATGAACTATAACCGACAAACCAAACCCATGTGAGCTATTACACGAGTTAGACTGATAATGACCTCCCATTGATAGGGAGAAGATTACTTGCCAAAGGTAATCTATATCACACCTAACGGGACCCCCATTTCGGTGAATGGTCACCTTCTTTACGGAACTCACCATTTCGGAAGGATTTTTCAAAATCATATCATATCAAGACAAAATGAATAACCATTCCTTACGACCTGATCACTTCGGTAATGGCTTCCATTCCTATGTTGGCACATAGTTCGAGGAAAAGAGAGGACCCTTGGGGATAGCCCTGATGCCCCCAATCCAATGGTGCTAAGTCAAAACATTCCACGAGAATACTTCTACATATACGTGCTTTCAAGAGATACAAGGTTCATTTCAAATCCGCTCAATGCACATTTGGGCTCAAAAGTCAAACCATAAATCAAAATCATGATACTCATGCAAGGAATAGATTATTTACATATACAAGATGGTGCAAGCACTCAAGATGCTCAAAGAGCCATAATCATAAGATATGTATGTGATCACATTCTTTTCATAACCCAAAATTATATCGAAATCATTCCATAAGATGCAATTAGGTTTAACCCATTCAAAATTCTTCATACAGTTCCATGCACATGAATGCAATGCTATGAGTTGGACGAAAATTACATGGTCAATGTAGATTCAATGTTAGATCAATAATACATTTCAAATTCAGCTGGAAAACATAAATAAAATCAACATTTATATCATAGTATGAATTACCCATGCGCAATTCAAGTCTTGAAGGGGACATGCACTTTCATGAATTTATTGTCTTAATGCAAACCATTATAGAGGAACTTAAAATAGCTTAAAACCATCAAATAAGTGCAGCCCACACTTCAATTGAATTAAACAACCAATAATCCTCAACACCCATTTGTAAAGTAAGCAAACCCTTATGAAAATTAGTTGAAAAATTTTGGGACTCCTTGGTTGAAAGGGACCAAGAATCAATCCCACATACCTTGATTAGGAAGATGAATTTGAGAAGAATTTAGCTTGAATTTGAAATCCCAATTGAATCCTAGCTTGAATCTTGAAGCTGAGACTTGGAGAGAATTTTGAGAGTCTAATTTTAGAAACTAAATGTTAGTCTTGAATGAGGGTTTAGAATTAGTGTAGGAGAAGTTTAGGAATATAAAGGGGGGTTAAAGAGGTCTTAAAAGCCTTGGGGATGGATCAAAATATCAAAAATACCTCAATAAAATGCCTTTTTAAATTTTAAACTGAACTTGACACGGTTGGCTTCACGAGTCGTGAAGCTCTTCACGGTCTGTGAAGGCTCCCCGTCTAGCTCAGACAGATTCTACGAAAAAGGACATAACTTCTTTCTCCAAACTCAGAATGAGGTGAAACCGGATGCGTTGGAAAGCTAATTCAAAGAGCTTCAATTTGATAGGTTGTGGGCCACCTAGTTCATTTTGTGCTAAGATATATGCCCATTTAAAGTTGATTGTTCTATCGGTACTTGTGAAAAACTTAGCCAATGAAATTCCTTTGAACTTGACTTGATGTAGGAGACCCATGATGGCCTTAAACAACATAAATAAGCTTGAATTGAAGGCTTGAAAGTGAACTTAGCTTGATCTTGAAGATCCCATACTTAGAATTTTTCATCGAAGTCACCTTCACGGGAGGCCACACGGGCCGTGTAGTGTCACACGGGCTGTGACACTGCCCGTACCCCTCTCCTTAGAAAAATTTCATGATTAAGTTACGAGACGGTGATTCCTTACTTAGAAAATTCCACTCCAGAAGCCTTACAGGTGGCCATACAGCGCGTGACACCCCACACGAGCCATGTGCCTGGTCGTGTAACCATACTTGGTCCCAAAACTGTGGGATTTCATGCCAAGGCCACCACACGGTCCATGAAGTGTCATACGGACCGTGAGGGGTCCAAGTGTGGTGTGCCTTAGTTTAAAACACCACATTTAAGAGCCAAACATCCTCCATACACCAAGGACCACTCCGTGGAGACTCCACACAGACCGTGGGACCTCACACGGACCGTGAGGGCTCCCATGAAGTGTCACCTTGGTCCAAAACTTTTCCGAAACAAATTTTTCATGCTTCATGTAGGTCATACAAAAATGTGGGTCCTTACATAATGCCCAAGTAATACTCGCTTTAGGACAGTCAATGCACCAATGACTCCTATATGTGGAGTTGCTCAGGGAGTAGACATCATGTTGGGGAAATGGAATGGTAAGCCCAACTTCACTATCGCTCTTCTATATCTCTTTCATATAATTCTCGGGCAGGAGTCTTTTCAAAGGTGTCAGATGGTAATCGATCCTTATCTACAAAAACTCGTGATCATGGAGCAAGGAGGGTCCTGCATAGTACCCCTACTCAAGGTACCCAAATCAGAGGAAAAGCCCAGACATCAGCCTTGCATCTTGTGACGAGGATCAAGAATGAAAAGTCATTATCGTGTTCCATGCCCATTAGAAGGAGGAATCGTCAGAGGAGGCCAAGTGAAAATAGGGATAGACAGCCGCAACAATGTTTCTCGTGCACTAGAAGGGACAATCTTCGAGGAAGGCCATATGAGAACGATTGAAGACCTGTGGCAGTTCAAAGACAGAGTCTGAGAGCTACTCCAGCAGCAGTGCGCTGAGTATGTCGCAACATCAAGTGGGATAAAATGCACAATCCGCCACTTGACCACTAATAAGAAGGAAGAATCTAGAGTCTTAGAGAGATTTTCGAAAGACTCTAGAACATTGTGGATAACACTTGAAGCTCCTTAGAAGACTCTAGAATAATATAGACAAATCTTGAGAAGCCTTAGAAAACTCTAGATGAGTAGAGTCTTCTAGAGATACGGACTAAATTGTAAATATTTAGGGACTTGTAGAATAAATATCATTTACAGTTTAGCCCCTAGGGAGTAGTATGAATAGAAGGGTCATTCATTTAGAGGTATCAACCAAGAAAGTGTAAGCAATCTTACAAGTAATATATAAGTCTTTTCCAAAAGCTCTCTTGTCTTCCTCAATCTAATGTTCTCTTAGCGATCTAGTCGAACAGGTTTACTTGAGCTTACAAGATCGTGAAAGAATCACGAGTAAATTGTCAAGTGCCGCACAAAAAAGTCTTAGTCGTCTGTAACACTATGACCTTTATCAATAGAGATTTGATTGTCATATTCCTATTAATTTTTTTCGTTGATTGTGTATTTCTGTAATTTTTTCATATCCAAAGCGAAATCTTTTAATGAATGGTAAAAAGTTCAAACAATATTTCTATGCGTCTTCATGCTTTTGATATAGTGTATATGTGCGTCTATATCAATGTATAACCAATATAATTATGTATATTAGTAGAAATTTGTATACATTCATACATACAATATATAACATAATATACACATGTTGTTGGGACATTTTATATCTAAATTTGATTTCAGATCACTCTAGTCTTCCTTAAATTTTGCACTTTATCTAGATCACTCTTAGTCTTCCTTAAATTTTGCACTTTATCTGGTCAAAGTATTTTTTTTCAATGTATTCAAACCATGCCTAATAAAAAAAAACACTACATAACTAAGCAAACATGTAGTTAATATATATACATAATATAGCAGTATTTTAAAAAAAAATCTAATATATTTATATTTAAGGTTTTATATCAAGTCTCTCCTCTCTCTCGATCACCACTCTTCTCCCTATCTCTTTCTCTCTCTCTCTCCGTCTCTCTCCGTCTCTCACTTTCCTCTCTCCTCTCATATTCCCTCCTCGCCCTCTTGTCTTCACAATTCATTGTGTGCGAGTCTTTCTTCTTTTCCCTCTCTATTTTTATATTAATATGAAACTCCATTAAAATTTTACTCGAATTATTTTTATTTACACCTGTGCTCTTGACTTTCAATATTATTTGGGTGGCTGTTGTTGATTCATTTATTTATTGAATTAATGTTGGTATATTAAAAACATTTGTTCTACATTTTTTTTTGTTGTTCAATATTTATATTAATAGATTTAAAACATCTAATAGACTGTATCAGACTCTTCTCTTCTTCTTATATTGATATAGTCGATTGTATTCATGTATCCGAAAAAATTGTACATGTGTATAAAAAAATTGATACATGTATTATCAAACTGTGTCTCTTCTATTAATACATATTGCTACCATCAATTGTATCTATGAATCAGAAAAAACTAGTACTTGTGTATCAGAAAAAATTGAAATAACTATTGCCAAATTGTAGTTGTGTATCAAAAAAAAAAAATTGATATAACTATTATTAGGGAAAAAATATATTTGTATATTTATTTTAGGGGCGATACAATATTCAAACATTGTATGTATCAATATTTTTTTTAATTAGTGTATTATGAAAAATTGATACAAATTATATTTGTGTATGTATTTTAGGGGTAATACAATGTTTATTATGTATATATATATTTCAGTTTCAAAGCTTATATGTGTATTTGTGTGAGAGATTGTGAGAGAGAAAGAGATTCTGTATATGTGTATCTGTGATAAGTGTATTTCAGTTTCAATTGAGATAAAACATGCTTGCCTCTCTACTCTATCTCTCTCCATCTCATCGTCTCTCTCCTTTATCTCTCTTGATCTTGCTCGCCTCTCTCCTCTTTAAAACTGTTGCAATGAATTGTAATTAGGTAAATTATACCTACTTTCATCATTATGGTACAAACTATTACTATCTATGAAAATTCATAAAAAAAAAGTATGCAAACAAATATTTTTACATTACACATTTTGACTAATCTAATCATCAACTAAACTATGATACATTATCATAAATGAATTTTTTTTTTTAAATGTAATATATAACAAGCCATGTAGATGTGTTACAAAATGGAATAGTTTAAGACTATTAAATTTTGTCTATTTCTTTGGAATTCACATGCAATGTATGGGGCATGTAAATCCAATACACACAGGAAAAAAACTTTATTATATATTTTCACCAAAGATGTGACATGTAGAAAAAAAAATCTCTTAATGGACCATCTGACTCTATTAACAACATACACTGCATTTATACTAATTTTGTCCTGCTCTCTTTTGACCAAAAACTTTCATATAAAAATTGCTGCTAAATGCAAATATCTACTTATTTAACAAACATCTTCTTTTGTTTTTTCTAGAAAATTTGGTACACAATAGTACTACTTTTTAGTGAGGAAAAAAGTTATAAGTTTCCTTTATATTATTAGAAATTGAAATTTTTGTCATCTACTAAATTTTTGTCTAATAATAACCCTCCAAACTGAAGATAGTTTTAAATTATGGCCATAAGTTGAAGGATAATCTTACTGTATCCTATTTCATGTTGGAACTTTTTAAATGCAAGAGCAAATATTAGAAAATTAGCTAAGAACAAAGATACGAATGAGCTAAAATATAATGTGCGGGAAAAATTGAGCAATTTCGACTAATATCATCGAAAATTTTGAATCTTTTCTCTTTTTAATATTGAATTGGTGTTAAAATCGAATAAAATTTCTAAATTTAGATATATTTGGGATAATTATTTAATCAAGCAAATTTACACGCTTTATTTATCAAACATAACAAGAATTTATAAAATTCAGCTTATATTAGTGATACAACAATTTATGCAATTGCATTTAAGTGAAACACTATCTGAAATTCAGTATATATCAGTGATACAAAAATTCGCTTTATATTAGTGAACAACCACATATACTGATAGCTAGACGAAAGATCATTTAGAATTGTATTCAGTTGCCTTCACGAATAATACAATAGAGAATCCTTATAGTTATACAATTGTAGGGCTAGAGTTCTATTTTGGGAAGGAGTATATATTGTAATAATTGTACAATCTCTAATTAAGTCCTATTATAAGAAAGAGTATATTTTGTGATTACTATACAATTATATCATTGCCCAACATCCCCCCCTCAAATTGATACTGGTGATCATACAGTAGCAATTTGGAGATAAGATAGCAATGTCATGCACGTGTCATTGCCTTTGTGAACAAATCAACAAGTTGTTCATAGGAAGAAATATGTTGTAGAGTGATGAGACGATCGATGACTAATTCTCGAATGTAATGGTAGTCCACCTCTATATGCTTTGTGTTTTCATGTTGCACAGGGTTTGTGGCTATTGTAATCGCACTGGTGTTATCAACATGTAACCTGTAGGTGATGTAATAGCAACATCGAGCTCAGATCATAGGCATCACAACCAAATAATTTTCGAACTTGTTGGCGACATAGCACAATCCTCAGCCTCCGTAGATGATTTAGATGTGCGAGATTGTTTCTTACATTTCCATGATATCAAATATGTTCCAAAAAACATGCACCAACCAGTAACAGAACGACGAGAATCTGGACAACGAGCCCAATCTTCATCAACATACCCTTCAAGATGCATAGGAGAATCAGAACGGAAAAGAACACCTTGACTCATAGATCCACGAACATACCAAATGACACGCAATAATACAGTGTGATATATACGGTAAGGATTAGCCACAAACTGACTTAGAACCTGTGCTGCATATGAGATGTCTGGCCTTGTCATAGTGAGATAAACTAATGAACCCACCAACTACCGATATAATACTGGATCATTGAATGGTTCTCCGTCAACCTCTTTGTACTTCGTATTAATCTCCATTAGGGTGTAGATAACCTTTTCATCAGTAAGACCATCCCTTGCAACAAGATCACTAGCATACTTTTGTAGTGTAACATGATTCTAGTAGGAAATATAGAACCTCAAGTCCAAGAAAGTATGTCAGTCATCCCAAGTCCTTCATCTTGAACGTGGTATGCAAGAATTCATTCAACTTAGAAATGTCTTCTTGATCATTTCCCGTAATAATGATATTATCAACTGTAACACCCCAATTTTTTCTAAGCTAAGACCGAGTCATTCTTCATATGATATAGGATTTAATTGATGATCCTTAATTGAGAATAGATGTTAAAGTTAATTTCCTAGAGTGGGAATAAAATTGAAGTTGATAAATGATCTTTTACATCAAGTCGAGTCCAAAGAATTTCTATCGACTAAGTTTTTTTGTGAGTTGATAGAATGGTCAACTTCAAATGACCATATCTACTAAAGTATAATGATTTAGGTGATCCATAATATATCAAATTAAAGATATTTGAAATAGCTTTCCAACGCATCTTATTTCGCCTTAATCCAAATTCGGAGTAGAGAGTTATGACCATTTTACTGGAGACCTGCAGAGTTGTCTACAGATCCGCAACGGCTCCGCGTCGCGGACATATCGCGGACCCTCTCTGGATAAGCTAAACGATGTTCTTTTATTTTATTTTAAGGGTACTTTTATCTTAAATCCTTTGGGGGTCTATTTAAGGCCGCAAAATGCATAAAACTTCAGTTTTCATAATTAAAACTCTCTCCTTCACTCCTAAACATAAATGCTCAAGAATCATCAAAAAAATCATCAAGTTAAGAATAGCTTCAAAGAGTCATCATCAAGGTAAGCTATTCCTCATGAATTTCAATCTACCTAACCGGAATTTCTTCATCTATTCATGAATCCTTAATAGAATCTCAAATCATAACCTAGGGTTTCAAGAAAACGAATTCAAGAATTCTAAGAGAGGATTCCTTGATTCTTCTTTTTCAAGAATTATGGTTCTTACTCAAGAACTCAAAAGATTCTAAGTCAAGAATTCAAGAATCAAATAGAAGCCCTTCAAGCAATGTCTTTCCAAGTTCTTCCACTCTAAAAGAACTACCGAGATAAAGGATTGTCTCCAAGAAGGCTAGTATTCATCGAATTTTGATTGTAATATCAACTTTTCAGGTATGTAAGGCTAAACTAAAACATGAGATTGTTCTCTCATGTGCCCCATAGAGGTAATAGATGAGTTGATGATTGAAGATTCTACATGCATGATTTCTTTGATGGATTTTCTTGAAAATTATATTTGAAATTACATGTTTTCTATGTTGATGATCATCATACTAATTGCTTTCTTAAATTGAATATTTTCATGAAAATTTGCATAACCCTACATGACTAATTCGAAAAGCATGCATATTGAATTTGAGAATTGAGTCCAGAGCCTTGAGTTAAGATGGTGATTGTTGATTGTGATTATGAGTATGAGGAGAGAATGATGAGTCTAGAGCCTTGAGTTAAGATTGTGATTGTTGATTGTGATTGTGATTGTGATTATGATGAGAGAATGATGATGAGTTGATAGAGTTTGATTGTTTTATGAGTCCCTATAAATGAACTCCACCTATGTGTCGTTTCCCTTGATTCCTAATGATTGTTCTAAATCTTAAGTCATTGATGAGATTAATTGATGAGAGGGTTAAAGCCCCTATGAGATTGATTGATAAGAGGGTTAAAGTACCAATGAGCTTGACTAATGATAGGGTTAGAGTCCCTATGAGATACCATTATTGACGGGGTTAAAGTCCCTACGAGATTGGTTGAGATGGAGGTTTTATGAGCATTGAGTCGGGAGGAGTATCGAGCACCGAAATGGGTAAGAGTGAGTCCCACTTGAAGTCATTAAACTACGTCGCCAAGCATAGAAGAGGTTTTTCTCTTGAGTTTATGTCCCTGAAAGCAATAGCAGACTTGTTGAGTTTTCTGACTCCATATTGGGTGAGTTGATATGGTTTCGATTCGTTCCCTACCTGGCAAGTTTGGAATGGTTGTGGGAACATCAGCGTGACTGTTGTACATTCACTGGCTCATAAGTGATTGTTGTCGGATAAGAGAAACTCTCATAAATTTCGTACCTTACTCTGAGTCTAGATGAGATGAGAGGGGGTGAGCTCCTCTGAGTTGAGTCTTGAGATGAGATGAGAGGGGGTGAGCTCCTCTGAGTTGAGTTTGAGATGAGTTGAGACTATTGATGAGTCTGAGTTAATGATGTGTCACTTGTCTACTCTTTATTTTTTTCCATAGATAGACAATTGACTGTTTTGATGTGATTATGATGTTTATTTTGAGTTGATGTTGTTTTCCATATTTCTCTACCGATTTCTGTTTCATTCAGCTATTTTACATACCTGTACATTCCAAGTACTGACATCCACTCTGGACTGCATCAATTTATGATGTAGAGGCAGTAGTAGAGATCATCGATAGGCGCTCCATTGAAAATTTGAGATTCGAAGCTGATTTGGTGAGCCTCCCCTACTCCAGAGGATCCACTACTTTTATTTCATCATGCTTTAGAGTTATATTGGACTATTTCTTCTATTTTGATTTGGGTACCCATGGATTTGTCATTGGCACCACATGATTAGTGATAGAGGCTTCATAGACGATGGTCGAGTGTTGATGTTGAGATTGTGAGCTAGTTCTTTCTACTAGCCTTCATTATTTTATATATATTCTTTTGAGACTTTAGATGAGATGTGCCCATTACTTAATTATATTTTTCGATGTTCAGTAGAGTTTATTTTATTGAATGATATGATGAGGCTAAGTGGTTCGCTTGGGGACTAGCAATAGTCTCTGAGTGCCGGCCATGTCAAGGGTACCCTCCCGGGGCATGACAAACTATAGATGAGAGGTATTGTGATACCTACCGGAGAACTATGAAGAAATAAGAAATGATCTAAAGAACTCCGAGAAAAGCCCACAGTTTGAATCGTGGACTGAAATTTATTAAATCAAGCTAAGGTAGCCTGTTTTAAGCCATGGAGAGATTTTCGAAGACGAAAAATTACATTTGCTCTTGGCAGCACACATCCAGGTGGTTTTTATAAACACAACTTCTTCCAGATCACTGTGAAGAAACGCATTCTTCACATCCATCTGATGTAGGGTCCAACCTCTTATTGAAGCCTCAATCGATAATGTCTGTACCGTTGTCATCTTAGCAACAGGTGCAAATGTCTCCTCATAATACACTTCATACTCTTGTTTGTACCCTTGAGCAACTAATCGAGCTTTGTAGCGATCAATTGTACCATCTGCCTTAAGTTTAATAGAATACACGCACTTACTTCCAATGAGAACTCTATCTGCTAGTTTGTCAACAAAGTCCCAAGTAGAATTTTCATTTAATGCACGAAGATCTTCTGACATAGCCTCTTTCCAACAGGTTTATGTAGAAACCCGAGAGTAAGATGTAGGCACATCAACAGAATGTAGTGCGGTGTGCATGGCTAAGAGTTACCAAATTTTGCTGGAGAGTAACCAAGCTTTTCAGGAGCATGGCGGTTTGTCCTACCAGACCGGCATGGGAAAGTACCTGGATGAGATGATCCTTCTTCTGACAATGGGGATGAGGATGTAGAATCAATACTAAAAGGAGATAAGGGCAGGAGATCCTCGTTATCATAGTTCATGGTCTGTTCCGGAGGGTCATGTGGAGGATTAGTATCTCCCACATCCTCATCAAACTTGTACATAAAAGAAACAGATTCTAAAGCATATTGAGAATTTTCTTTGTAAGAAAATTGATCCTCGAAGAAAATAATATGTCTAGATACTCGAAAGCTGACGAAGAGAAGCATCATAACAGAGATACCCCTTTTGTGCATCACTATAGTCTACAAAAAATACATTGTGCTACCTTTGCTGAAAGCTTATGCCGTTCATATACTGGAAGATGAATAAAACAGACACAACAAAAAACTCGCAAGTGAGAATAACCAGGCTTATAATAAAATAATTTGAAGTTACAGTGTCTCATTGACAATGATTGGGCAAGTTTGTCTATTGATCAAATATATAGAGGTATGTACGACTTCGGTCCAAAAACTCTTTGGCATATTAGACGTACCCAACAGAGCCAGTGTATTTTCTAAAACATATAGATTCTTTCTTTCAATAACTCCATTTTGTTCTGGTATATGAGGACAAGTGCGTTAGAAAATAATTCCTTTGTTTTGAAAAATTCAACAAGATTAGTCTTAATGTACTATCCCCTGGAATCAAAACAAAATATCTTGACAGTTTTATGAATTGTGTATGAACATACTCAACAAAATTCATAATAAGAGTCAGAACCACAGATTCATTTCGAATAAAAAACACTCAGGTGTATCTAGATATATGATTAATAAATAACACAAAATACTTATATCCCATCCTTGACAAAATAGGAGAAGTACCCCAAACATCGTTATGCACTAAATCAAAAGTCTCCTTATAATTAGATGAACTGGATGAGAAAGGGAGCTTGTGACTTTTTGAACCAGCATAATGTGAATAGGTTAGGGGGAGACATGAATGAATGTCATGTTGTTGGAAGACATGATTTAAGCACGTGCTGAGGCCGAGAGGAATGAGGATGACCCATCCTATTATGCCAATAAGTGAGCAGCTTATTCGAGCGAGTGACATCCTCTACAGAAACTGAAATAAAACAATAATGCAAGTGACGATGAACCGACTCTAGTAGAAACATTCTGCCAACTCTATGGCCTATGGCCATGGTCATCCTGGTTTTCAGATTCTGAACAACACAACCATTGGATGAGAATTTTACAACACAATTTCGATTAACTAGTTGACCAATTGAAACCAAATTAGCCTTCAAATTTGATACATAAAGAATGTTAGACAAATTTCCAATAGAACCAACACCCGAAGCAGGTAATATATGCCATTTGCTGTATGAATGACATGTTTAGCAACATCATCAGATAATAAATATTGGGACAAATCTCCTATCATATGATCGGAAGCAGCCGAATCTAGATGCTAAGTAATTTTAATAGAAATACTTATATCTGAAGATGCTGAGAGTGCACTTGAGATGGCTCCAGGAAGGGAAACTACTATAGAATCTCATATTAGTTTTTCAAGATCATGAAGAGCAGGAAAGGAACCAGATGTTATAGTGACGTCCGTCTGGTATGCTTGGTGAGCAGGCCATGAACGATTTGGACGATGATGACAGTCTGAAATATGATGGCCAGGGATCTTGCAGTAAGCACAATACTTTTTCTTCTTAGGACAGTTAACTACTATGTGACCGAAGTCATGTCAGTCATCACACTAAACACTCCTTTTAGTATTTTCTGAAGTAGCAACCTTTCGTTTTCTGTGCAAGTAATGCAACAGTAGGTAATGTCTTACATTCGATGAAAACCTAAAATCCAAGCCTAGTCTCTTCATACAAGATGGCTGCCAACACTACGTTAAGAGAAAGTGTGACCTCTCTGTTCAACAAATTACCATGAATCGGCTCGAAGTCAGGCCTGAGTTTCATTAAGAACTGCACCATCCTTATCTTTTGTCGTTCTCCCACACTGTAGACATATTTCACGCAGAAATTTGATCTTGTTTATACCATAGCAATTGCAATCCAGCATCAAAAGAGCAAACATTCTTGTCCCCCTGTATATATTCGGCAATGTTACATTCCACTTCAAACTCTCGTGCGAGATTGCTTTGCTGATAGACAGTATGAAGATAGAGCCACATCTCTAAAGCAGAGCTAAATGGTCTAAGTCCCATAGCGATGTTAGCATCCAAGGGATTACCTTTGCATTATTCAGTTTCCATAGATCCAACTCTTTTGCATCAGTTGGTGGACGAGCAAACCCATCAAACCACCCAAAAGGCCCTTTCCTTGAACAAAGATTCCAAAGTGGAATTTTCATAGTGAATAATTGGAACCATCCAACTTTGTGGAGAGCAAATCATGCGAGGATGATTCTGAATCCGTTGAGCAGACAGAATACAACAAAAGAAAAAAAAGTAGGGCACTTGTGCAGAGATAACGGAGAGCCAAGAAAAATGCAAGAAGGTAGCGAGGTAACTGTGTAGAGGAATCAGAGAGCATAAAAAGGAAAAGAGAAACCAAACGATGGCTCTTGATACCATGATAGCTAGACGAAAGATCATTTAGAATTTTATTTAGTTGCCTTTACGTATAATACTATAGAGAATCCTTATAGCTATACAACTATACGGCTAGAGTTCTATACTTATTTATCATTCTATACTTATTTTACCCTTATTTTTAAGGGTTATTCATCTCCCAACATTTTGATGACTAATAATAATTAAGGATGATATAGTATGATTACTACTTTTTATTTGCATAGTTTTGATTGATGAGGATATTACAGTGCGATGGATGGAATGAAGTTTAGCATCTGACGTTCTGTGTGATAAAAATGTGTCATCCAAATATAAAGGTAAGTTTTAGTACCCAGACCGACTATGTTATATAATGTAGAGTATTGATTATTAAAGAACTCTCATGTTCAGAAGATGTGAGCGACAGAAACGAGGATGTTGAGGTGGATGCATAGATACACTAGGAGAGATAAAGTTAGAAATGAAGATACTTGAGACAGAATGGGAGTGGCTCCTGGAAGATAAGATGCAATAATGGAGGCTAAGATGGTTAGGGTGTGTAAGGGTGATGAAAAGTTTGGATGTCTCGTTAGAAGGTGAGAAAGGCTGATTACAGTAGACTTGAGAAGGAGCAGAGATAGGCTTAAGAAGTAGTATTAGAATAAGAAGATTGAGAATACATTTTTATTATTTATTGAAACGAAGAGAATATTATTTTATTTATTATTTCTTAATGAATGTCTCAAGTCAAACATGAATAAGTCAAAATGGACGGAATAATATTGAGTATACAACTTTTAAATGATAAAAATATATTTTCTCTAGCTAACATTTTAAATTTTTAAATAGAACACTACACATGTCAACAAATATCACATAATTAACTATGTGTGATAGTGTGGGAAATATCTAAAGACTTGTAACATTGTTGAGTGTTGTGACCTTCTGTGGACTACATTGTCCCCTTTAAGACTCTTTAAATACTCAAACTAAAATGACAGGAGCAGTATTAATTCCACTAATTAAGCATTGACAACCCCCTCTGTCTTCTTGCACTTTTCTCACTTCCCTATCTAAAAAGGAAATTGGACAAAAAAAAGAATATTAAAAAAAAAAAAAGATTGAAAAATTTGCAAGTTGTGTAACAAACGTGATAAAATAAAAGTCAATACTCCAATAGTTCATGAGAATTATCCAAGAATAATCTATAGCATTAATGGACTATATTTAATTATCCTAACATGCCAAGGAATAGAAAGTGTTACTATTAGCTTTTTGGCAAATGGCAACTTATATACAATTATGACATTTCAAAAATAAAAATTCAAGAAGTGGGTGCTCATGATAAATTAATTAGAACTTATCCAAGTATATGATGTGCTTGCTTTATCATGAGTGTGGAAATGACTGCCCCATTGTCTTCTACCAACTAGAAACAAACATCTATGTAACATGGATTTTTGTTGCCATTCCATCTGGAATTGTCGGATTGTCAACATGTTCAATTATTTTACCTCTCCAAAATCTTATTTGCGGATTCAGAATTTTAAATTTATAGGTATCGAACTATTAATTCGGTCGCTTCTTTTCGCAATTCAGATCTACTTGTATCAGGAGGCTTATTCGCAAAGGCATAGCATCAGAAAAACTTCCTTGACCGATTGGGTAAATCAAGAAAACTGCGTAGCAGCTGCGACAGGAGCGGAATATATATGTAACAACAATCCAAGGTCGAATACGCAAATGAAAGCTAAGCTCGCACTCACGACCCATATAACAAGCTACACCAAGTAAGAAGTGTAGAACAATTAGTTCATAATGACCACCGTTGTATAACCATTCATCAACGGATGCCGCTTCCATAAAATTTGTAAAAATTGTATGGCAAGGCAAGGTCGTACTCATTTGGCTCTTCGCGGAGCATAGCTCATACGATGTTTGGATGACATACCTTTAGTATTAATCATCTAATTTGTAAATGAATAATTAGGGATTTTTTTAAAGAAAAGATAAGGCAAAAAGCAAAAACATAACTGTAGTTCAAAAGTGAATTTTTTAAAGAATAGATAAGGCAAAAAGCAAAAATGCAACCATAGTTCAAAGTTGTTGCACCTTAGTATATCCATTTTCTTATTCGTTAGCGTTCCCCACCCTTACCCTCCACTTGTGTGTCTCCTAATAATTTTATAAAATTATTAGACTTGTGTGTTTTATTCAGGATCCTTATCACAAAAGAAAATAAACTTCCCACCTTTTTTTTTTGGGTTCAATTGTATGTTAAGATCCACAATTGTTTGAATTAGTGTAAATAAATATAAATATATATTTAGAAAAAAACAAATATATATGGAAGAACACCTTAATTGATTTTTGTAATTTTCCAAAAGAATTTCTTTCTTTTTCACAATAATTGATTTGTTGCCAGGCTTGCCTCAAGTGGATGGGCCAATTTATTTGTTTTGATATTAGGCAGGTGCACCTTAGTTAGTCCAAGACGTGGCCAATTTTTAAACATATAACAATGGCAACTCAATCCATAGCATTTAAGGCATTTGAATGGATACTATCTGAGCCAGAGGTGCAAGGAATTCATCCAAAAAATTATATATATAATTAAAATAAAAAAAATTGTGTTAACTTTTTATATTTTGAATAACGTCTCAGAATTTCATTTGAAAGTTGTTACTCCTCCAATTACATAAAATTTGAAATTTCAAAATGCAACGAATCAGAATATGATTTAGTGATCGATAAAATAAGTATGAATGATTTTCAAATGCAACGATGATATATACTAGATGACTTTTATTGAAGGCAAATTACATGATACATGTATTTCATGAAAAATATACAATAGATATTCGACGATATGCACTCCAATTATCCAAAAGAGTAGCATTATAAGAAAGTCTCCAAATTTTGTAACTTAACATGCATGCATTATGTTATTTTTAAGCATAAGAACATAGTTGTACCCTAGTCTTAGGTGGCCAATTTTTTCTTCCATAGCTGGCATATCATTAATCAATCACATAATTTCTGATTTTCAATTCCAAAATTCTGACAAATTTCACCTACATCAAGCTCCCCTAATACACAGGAAATTGTTGGTTCAGTTAACCTTCCAAAGTAGATACATATACATTGTAAAGAGTCCAAACTTGTATTTTTCTTTTTTCAATCCATCAACCAAAAATTGAAAGTTTTATAATATCTCAAGAACCTTCAACAAAAGAATATTTGGTCTTTCAATAATGATTTTATTAATTATTCGTACGTGCATAACTACTACTAATCATCAATGAATTAATGATTAGGGGGATTTAAGCACATGATCCCAGGAATCAATATTATTAGTCCATATGATTTTTGTTCATTTACTTTTTAAAAAACAGCTTCGACATAGGGCTGTCAAATAGACATGATGAAATGAATTTGAAAGGGACAAAATAAACTGAGTTAATGAATAAACAGATTATTCGGCCATCCGAAAATTATTTGAATTTAGATAATTAAGTCAGGTCAAGATAGGATGAACAATGGGGCATACCTAACCCGCCAAACATTTAATTTTAAACTTTATTTTTTGTTTTCTTATTATTATTTAATTATCAAGAAAAACTAGTATATATATATATATATATATATATATATATATATATATATATATATATATATATAAGTTCTTATTATTTAATCAAATGATTGAATTGGATGGTCTTGCATGCTCTTACTCAATTCGGTATTCAATACTCATTCCAAAACTCGATGCTCATAAAATAATCAAACCCAATCTAACTAATCAATAAGTCTCATATGGACTCTTATCAGTTCATCAATTATGTCACAATCAAGCCTTTCGGTCTATCAATCATCCAATCAATTTTCAATCACATCTTTCAAGAGTAATTTAGCCTTACATTTATGATCACATTTAGCTAGGTTCAATCTTTTGGGGTTCAAGTATAAAGATTATATTTAAGCATCAAGTTCATCGGGTTGTCATCATGTTCACATCTCAATCACGATCAATCATTCACAAGTTCAAGACTCTAGATTTAATCTTTAGGCATAGTCATTAATGTTATTACATGTTATGCAAGATTAGGTCATATAGGGCAAGATGAATAAATAGGTTGGCAAAAGAAAGACATTTATGTTCTTTATTCAAAATTGACTTGCCAACTTATGAGAATTGTACTTAAGATTCCATAATGAGGTTATTTCATTTGATTTCACCATGACTGGTGAAGACCATTGCATCTATGTGAAAAAATTCAAACTAAAATTTGTAATTCTTTTTCTTTACGTGGATGATATTTTATTAGTCGGAAATGATTTGGTGTATGTGAAAACTTTCTAGTCATAACTTTTAAAATCATTTGATATGAAAGATATGGTGAAGCGGACTATATATTCGGTGTTCAGGTCCAAAGAGATTGTTCCAAGAAATTTTCAATTCATCTGAAGAAACATACATAAAGAAGATATTGGCTTTCGAATGAATAGTTGCAAATTAATAGACACTCCAATAGCTAGAGGTGAAACTTTCAGCCTTGAAATATGTTCAAAAGCTGGAAAAAAAAGACATGTCTCAAGTTTCATATTCTAGTGTTGTCGGGAGTATGATGTAAGCTATGATGTGTATTCGCCTAGATATTTATCATACCATTCATTTGATAAGTAGGTATTAATCTGACACTGAAAGAAATCATTAGAATACAGTGAAGAAAATATTTCAATATCTCTAAAGAATTGCAGAATATTCACTATGCAATAGTAGACCTCATTTATTCATAAGAGGTTATACAAATATTGTTGATGACAAGTTTAACAAAATATCGACATTCCATTTATTTTCTTACTAAATGGTGGTGTTATTTCATGGAAGAGTAAGAAATAAACTTGCATGACACTTATTACTACGAAATCTAAATTCGTGGCTTATGCATCCATTGTACAGAAGATATTTGATCAAACAGGTTCTTTGAGCATTTGAATATTGCAAAGAATTCTAAGGAATTCGTGACTTAATATTGTGACAATCAGACAACCATCACATGGACAAATGATCCTAAGTATCACAGCAAAATCAAACATATTGATATTAAATATAATTTTAGGGAGACCTGATAGCATGGGGAGAAGTGAATTTACAATACTTCCTACTCTTAAAATGATAGTGGATCCTTTTACAGAGGTTATATCTAGAGATCTATTTAAGAAACATGTTACAACTTTAGATTTGTGTAGGAAATGATGACATTTGTATATTAAAACTACTTGATTATTATAATATTCTCATCAATATAAGAATATTGAACTTATGTCATATATGCATATATAATGTTCTAAAAATAAAATATATCAGACAAGTTATGAGATTGACTTCCGCACACAAGCAATCATCTCTTACGTCGCAGAACGTGAAGAAATAATTTTTATTGTCATGTTATGATTTGTCTTATAAAATCAGACAAGTGTCTCTCTAAGAAAAAGAGTTTGAGGATCACTGAAGAGAGAAACTCGAGTTAGACATTCAGATGTGTTTAAACCAAAGTCTCTATGACATTGTATAATTAAAAGAAATGAGACACATACACCAGTATAAGATGAGAATATCATAGCACGTGTTTCATATCACTTGTATTAAGCAATCAATGGATTAAAGAAAAAATAGTTCCCTTCTTCTTCATTGTGTTAGACCCAAAAAAGATAAAATTAATTTTTCGTTGGAATACTCTGTAACCTTTGATTGTTTCTTGAAACTTCAATCAATGTTGCTACTTTCACATGTCAGTAACAACCATGAATAATTCAATAGTGCAGTACATGTCTAGGAAAGCAGTTGACTTGGAACAAATAAATTCGAGTAAAAAGAAGAGATGATTAAATTAAAATAATTTGATGTATGTACACAAGCCAGATATTACACTGACCATATGTTTCGAGAGTAATTGTGTATATAAAATTAAACTTGAACTGGAGTTCACCTCTTAAAAAGGATGAGGGATTAAAAATTACCTTTCAAAGTAGTAAAGTTTGGGGTACTGTGAATAATGATATTCCAATATTAAAAGTGAAGTCTTTCCATACGTGATTGAATCCCTATATAAGGCTTATAAGATATTAAAAGCAAGCGTTGATGCTCACAGGTATCGCACGAACTATTTATCGTATGAATTGTCTATCTAGTTGATAGAATATTGACCTGAAACTTATCCATCATGTGTGGAGTGGAAGATGTAAGTTTTTGGGATCATGAGTCGCCCATTTGAACCTATTGGTCAATCTTACCCGACTCGTAAATAAAGAATAATCTGATTTTTAAAAATAAAGAAGTAACACTTATGTTTAACCTTACCTTTAAAGGGAGAGAGAATAGTTATAACTGTTCTAAAGGGACATTTAGTTTGTGAACTTTAATCTTAATTTTTTGGTGAAATTGAATGAGACTTGAGGCAGCTTCTTTTGATAGCAACAACAATAACATTCGCTGCAAATTTAAGATACACAAATCCTTATTTTTGCTCCAAATTTTCCTACGGCTAATCTCTTATAGATTTAATTTTTCTTAACATAGAAAAACATCCCACCTAAATCATATTTCTGTTTGTTTTTAAATAGTAAATTATTGAGATCTAAACTATGGTTAACTTTTATTACTAATATAATACAAAGTGATTGAATCCCTTGGGACAACCCTTTTTTTTTTTTTTTTACTTTTCCTTTTTATTTATTTATTATTATTGGGGTTGGGGTTGGGGTGGGGGTTAAGGGGGTGTAGATGGAAAATGTCAATAATTCTCAACAATAATGATGACAATGATAAGGTTGATAATACACCTATTAATGAGCAATTAATTAGTGATAATCCTGTACGTATATTATTAGTTGATTAGTCTGAGAGCAGACACAATTAGCAAAAGTTGATAAGAAGATATGATTGTGTCATTTGTGTGCTAATTAACAACTAATTTCCAAAGATTAAGATTTTGTTTGGGCCTAATATGTCATTATAAAAGGGTCAATTAGTAAATTAAATTAATACCAATACGCCCCACCTCTTCTCTTAGATGCATGAACCAGGGGAAAATTTGGTTTTAATTACATTGATCATCTTTTTCACTTGATTTCGTCACTCAATCCAGCACATAAATCTGACATATATATTCATATTTTTTGAGGTGGTATTACCCACAAGTGAATTAATTTAAGAGAGAAAGACAGTGTTCACTCGATTTTCATCGATAAAATTTTTTATTTTAGATAATACAGCCTAGAAAATCGGAGGTTGATTTAGTGATTTAATCAATTCAAAATTCACCTTCAAGTTCCAATTCCAAATCCCAAATTAATATATTTAGTTTTCAAATTAACAATCATTATTTATATTAAATTAGAAAAATTGAGTTAGAATTGTATATTTATCTCTATTTATTTGAAGAATCAAGTAGGCTGAAGAAATTGTTATCAATAATATCTAACCTTATTTTTGAAAATTATCAACTAAATCTTTTTTCAACGATCAAATATCTTTCGATTCTCTATTTTTCATCCTAGTCAAGACGTCAAGACTCTATATATGTTAAGCGGGATAAATAGATAGATATATAGTATATTCAATCACTGTCAAGTTTTTATTCTACTCATAATAAGCATTATAATTTTTAAATTAAATTATTAAATATTTAAAAGAGAGAACAAAGACAAATAATAATTGGTGAATCACAAGGACAATTAGTGAATGAGCGGAGATACACCCTCAACATTATACTCTAAACAAATTTAAGAGCTTTTATAGTCACATAAATATTATGAGATATATAATAAATTTTAACTAATTTATTTTATTTCTTAAACTATATGATCAATCAAACTAGGATGTTTAACTTAAATGGAGAGAGTTTCATATATATTTAAACATTTGAAAAAAGAAGAGTCAAAGATACTTATGTCCTAATAGTGACACTCTTTTTAGTGCATGAACAAATTAATTAGAAGAAAGTGCCATTGTTCTATATATCCACTTCTATCCAATTACTAATTGACAATTATTTTAGATTTTCCACTAAAACATGACCTATCAGTCAATAAGCCATCCCCTTCTTCCTCAGTGGCCTTTGAAATTTCAAGTGTGTAATAATAGAGTATATATTTTGATTTAGGTTGGTAGTATTGCAATGTGTCTTGTATGAGGAATTTATTAGAGTAGGGTTTGAAGAGACAACTATTTTTGAAGTATTATGAATTTTATTCACATAAAACAAAAACAAAAACAAAAAAGTAAAGTGAAAATTTATATTCCAATAAAATTTTGCTGAATATTTTTTATATTCCTCAATAGGAAGAAGTACAGGCGAAGAGGGTCACACCTAATCTTGTTAGTCCTAATGAGGTAATAAATATTTACTAATTAAAAATCATGGAAAAAATAAAAGCTAGAGGGTACTGGGTAGTTTATCCTCATCATAGAGTTTATTATATACTCTATATATGAAGACGCTTAAGCAATGTAAAATTATAAAAGCGAAGAAGAAAGTTGAGTTATCAATATTAGACTTTCTTTTACCTATATATGAACTAGAAAAGATAGATTTGTTTATGAAGTAACCAGAAGTATATTCCTTTTATCTTTAAATTTGTCTAATAATACTTGATAATTCATCTCTTCTTCTTGAAATTATTGAATCTTGTTGAATTTGTTGACACTGTCATATAATTCTACTTTGCTAATTACATGAATAGGTATCTTGCTTAATTTGAATATCCATAGATGAATATCCACATACCTTGATTAATTTGCTTGAAGAAAATTGAAATTTGAATGGTGGAACTTGAAATGAACCCTAACTTGATTGCTTCAATATAATTTGAGGAGGAAGCATGGGAGAATTTGAGTGCTTAAGGGACTTGGTGAGAATGATGTGAGATTAGGAGGGTTGGGACAATTACTAGGTAGTTAGGGAACCAAAATAATATAGTTTAGGGGTTATGAAGGTAAAAAATATAAAAAATATCCTTGATGAAAATCTATCAGACTGGGTCTCTACGAGACCGTACCTATAGAGACCCTTCTACAGGTCGTAGACCTATGTACGACTCATATACTGGGGGTTTCATGGTCCTGGACAACTTTTGATGGCTCAGGGTCCCAAATTATAGGACCATTTTATGATTCATAAATATTTCTATGGGTTTATCCTGTTGGTCGAACAAACTTCTGAAGCCTTAAATTTTGGTCTAAATATGATGAACAACTTGTACAGCTCGTGAATAACCCTCATAAAACTTGTGCACCAAAATCTTAGCTATTGAAATTTGCACCTCAACTTAGATCCTAACGTATGACCCGTATAACTTCTACGACTCTTAAAGAGACCTCGTAGTTTATTCCAGCACTTGGTCGAATTTTTAATTTCAAGACCCATTTATGAACACGTATTACAATCCCTCAAGACATCTGCAATTCGTAAATACTACTTGTATTTCATCCAAAAGAAATTCAAGTCTGGGGTCACATACGAGATCCCATCTACAACCCATATAACATCGTACGAGCCGTAGACTAGGTTGGTGGTCCTTGCACCAATTCCAAATATGAACTTTCCTCCTTGTTCCGACTTTCCAACTCACGAGGTATTACAGAATCCATCCATGATCAACCTCTCACACCTTCGCATTAAATATCCATGCATCTCCTCATCACATATTCGAATTATCTCAAACTCGCTTTTCATATCTTGTATTTTCACTTGAGCCATTCCACATCCCAAACATCTCCTCATCGCTATTTATAATTTTCAAAGTTGTGTTTTGCATACTGTTTAAAATAAATAGTTAGAATTTGAATGCACTTAAAAAAAGATTTATACGTGAAAAATAATTTAAATGAGTATAAAATAAAATAAAAGATCAGAGTAAATTTGGAAAAAAAAAAGGCAAAAGGCAAAAAAAAGTAAAAGCGAAAACAAAATTTTAAATATTTTTTTAAATTATTGAAACTTTTATAATCAACACTGATTTTCAAATAAAGTATTCATATGATCAAATGGTCCTTAGTTTTTTAAAAATAATTTATTCATCAATAACATTGAAAATGTGTTTAAAATTAAAATAGAAAGTGTTGAGATAATTAAGGATAATAATGATGTGTGGCCGACCATATACCAGGTTGCTATTTCTATATTTCGACCAATCCCACAATGAAGGCATTTTGTCTTTAGATCACACTTTTAATTAAAATAAAATTAGATTAATGTTGACAGGTTTAAACTACATGATTAATGGGGCACAAACACGTGGGGTAAATTAAAATGGATAGTATTACATCCTCTAATTACTTTATTACAATTGGTAATAAAAATAAAATATTAATTATGAACCAATATATACGCACTGTTCTATATTTTGTAACAATATCTCACAATAACGATTAAATTTTCTTTAAAATAATTTTCTTATATTAAATTATGTTATATTATATATATCAAGACTTCAAGTAAACAATATTATTATAGAGAAATTTTGACGATACTAATTTGATTAATTCAATGACGATCTCGTGCTTATCGAGATGAATGTAATATCGTAATTCTTTCTTTTGATATATATAAAAAAGAATAACATTGGTGGTAAATTGACCCTTTTCTTTTCCTCTTTTACTATGCAAAAGTAGCTTCTTAGAAAAGAAGAAAAAAAGTTACCATCATTTTTAAGCACGTTTTCCTTGATGGACAAAAAAAGAAAAAAGCATGGCTTCCAAGTAATTTCTGACCACCAAAGAGGAACACAAGTATTAACCTTCTTGGAAATTGGTTGAAAACCTACCAAAAGTGCAACATGCTATTTTCCTCCGTTTATTTTTAATTGTTAATGCATTCAGAAAAAATAATTGTTCTTTCTGTTTATTTTTACTTGTCACAATTTTCTTTCCATATGAACCTTGAATAGCATTTTAATATGTATTTTTTTCTAAAATATTCAATTAATTTAATCTAATTTAATTCTATAAATTAGTCAAAATGACTTTGGAAAAGTGCAATATGGCAACTAAAAAGGAATCGAGAATTTTTTTTTCCCACTAATTTTACCTCAACGTTAATTACTTATTCCCGAAATCATTTTGCAAGACTTAAACCTAAACATCAATTAATATGGATATGTGGTTAAATACTCATATTAATAGTTGCTTCTTTAGAGCATTCAAAATTCAAAGTGGAAAAGTAAAAGTGAACAAAGAGAGTTGTTATTATTTTTTTCTGATTAGGTGTTCCACATCCATTTGAAATTCAATTAAATTTTGAATTCCCATTAAAAAATTTCAAATAAACGCTTTTCAACAAAAGCAATTTTTTACTCAGTAAATCTCAAACTCAAAATATTTGATTATTTGGTGCGGATATTTTTCCTCTTAACAACCAACTTGAGAGTTGCAGGACCATATATCACATGTAAGGTTTAGTAGGCCAAGGTTGGCAACAAGTTAAATCATCTTTATGTCCAGTCAACATTAAAGTTTAATTTAGGTTAAACATATACAATTTAGGACTAACATGAAATAGACAAGTGCCTAGGTTCGTGAAAGCACCGGCCAAGTTATTTTCGAACGGAAATATTTCTATTTAACGCTTAGATTCCACAAGATTGAACAAATAATACAAGTACATGTGTACATCGTGTTTCTCGAACGAACAATTAAAAAAATTCTAAAATATTTCAAGAATAGTATTAATTCCGTAATGATCATAATACCAAATATTTTGTAGTATAATATCATTTGATTTATAAGTATCTCTCCTAAAATCTAAATAATGACTCAAATTGTACTAATAGAGTATGGAGAGCAAAGAGTACAAGCCCATGGCTATTAATTGAATTTGCCTCTTCAATTTAGTTGTCCTTAATTTCCTTCAAAAAAAAAATATATATATATATATATATATATATATAATAGCAAAAGGTCCAAGGGTCAAATTAAAAGTCTCTAACCACCAATGTGCATGAACCCAACCCATGACTCCTAATCATCTATATATACCTTCCAACTGTCTTGTTTCCTTGCCCATCTCCATCCCCATTTCCTCCATAACAAATCTCATCCATCCATCCACCCACCCTCTCCCTGCAACAATGCCTACTTCTTCACTTTTTATAGTTTCAAAATGCTCTATTTATCCAGATGATCATCAATCTCTTAATAATACCTTAAAACTCTCTGTTTCTGATCTTCCCATGCTTTCTTGTCAATACATTCAAAAGGGTATTTTATTAACTCAGCCTCCCTTTGAATCTTCAAATTCCCTTATTAAACATCTCAAAAGTACCCTTTCCAAAACCCTTGCCCATTTCCCTCCACTAGCCGGCCGGTTGATTACTGATTCCGATGGATATGTTTACATCCTGTGTAACGACGCCGGGGTCGATTTTGTACATGCCAAAGCACCCCATCTCACTATTTCAACTCTTCTACCACAAAATCAGTCTGATATCCCCATTTATTTCAGAAAATTCTTTCAATTTGATAAAACCCTAAGTTATGCTGGGCATGATAAACCGTTAATGGCGATTCAGGTTACGGAGCTAAACGACGGCGTTTTCATCGGGTGTACGATGAATCACGCCGTCGTTGATGGAACTTCGTTTTGGAATTTCTTCAATACTTTTGCGGAATTTTCTAAAGGGGAGAAGAAGATTATTAGGCAGCCGTGTTTTGGGCGTAAAACGGTGTTTGATTCTCCGGCGGTACTGAGGTTCCCGGAAGGTGGACCGTCGGCGACTTTCTCCGGCGACGAGCCGTTGCGTGAGAGGATCTTCCATTTTAGCCGAGAAGCTATTTTGAAGCTCAAACTCAGAGCAAACAGAACGGGATTTAACGGTAAAATTAACGGAAAAATAACGCCAGTTAATGACGAGCCGGGTTTGAAAAACGGCGCGACTGTGAAGAATTCGGCTTTGGAGATTTCGTCGTTTCAGTCGCTGAGTGCTCAGCTGTGGAGATCCGTGACGCGGGCTAGGAAATTGGAAGGGAACCGAACGACGACGTTTAGGATGGCGGTTAATTGTCGTCATCGATTGGAGCAACGGATGGAGCCACTCTATTTTGGAAACGCCATCCAAAGCATCCCGACCATTGCTTTGGTCAAAGAGTTGCTATCTAACGACTTATATTGGAGCGCGAATCAACTACATCAAAATGTAGTGGCACACGGTGATGCCACCGTGCGTCAAGGTATAAAGGATTGGGAAAGTAATCCCAGGTTATTTCCTCTAGGTAATTTTGATGGAGCTATGATTACTATGGGAAGTTCACCTAGGTTTCCAATGTACGATAATGACTTCGGGTGGGGTCGACCGATCGCGGTTCGAAGTGGCATGGCTAATAAATTTGACGGTAAGATCTCCGCCTTCCCCGGACGAGAAGGAAATGGAACTATTGATCTTGAAGTGGTTTTGGCACCCGAGACAATGGCGGGACTCGAAGAGGACATGGAATTTATGCAATATGCCTCTTGAATGTGCTTATTAATGCGCAAAAAAGTCGAGTTAAGGTGTTTAAATGAAAAATTCGTATTGCAATGACAAACGGGTGCAAGTTTAGATGGCCATTTCGCAATTGTGTTTTATGTATTTAACAAAATGTGTGAAGGTTTAAATTGAAATCACGATGGGCAAAAAGGTTTTGAAAAAAATGTTCCCCTTTCTTTTAATTCTTACTGGATTTATTCATGTGGTAATGTATTTTTAGACTCTATTTTTGTTATCCAAATTTTATTAAAATATTTTCTTTCCAATACCTTATTTATGGATAAAATTAAATCAATAAATATCAGTTTGTTCTGAACAATCAAACTCGAAAACATAACTTATTAACATGATCACAAATGAAAAATATAGTAATACTTTATGACATTTCAAAAATAAAAATTCAAGAAGTGGGTGCTCATGATAAATTAATTAGAACTTATCCAAGTATATGATGTGCTTGCTTTATCATGAGTGTGGAAATGACTGCCCCATTGTCTTCCACCAACTAGAAACAAACATCTATGTAACATGGATTTTTGTTGCCATTCCATCTGGAATTGTCGGATTGTCAACATGTTCAATTATTTTACCTCTCCAAAATCTTTTTTGCGAATTCAGAATTTTAAATTTATAGGTATCGAACTATTAATTCGGTCGCTTCTTTTCGCAATTCAGATCTACTTGTATCAGGAGGCTTATTCGCAAAGGCATAGCATTAGAAAAACTTCCTTGACCGATTGGGTAAATCAAGAAAACTGCGTAGCAGCTGCGACAGGAGCGGAATATATATGTAACAACAATCCAAGGTCGAATACGCAAATGAAAGCTAAGCTCGCACTCACGACCCATATAACAAGCTACACCAAGTAAGAAGTGTAGAACAATTAGTTCATAACGACCACCGTTGTATAACCATTCATCAACGGATGCCGCTTCCATAAAATTTGTAAAAATTGTATGGCAAGGCAAGGTCGTACTCATTTGGCTCTTCGCGGAGCATAGCTCATACAATGTTTGGATGACATACCTTTAGTATTAATCATCTAATTTGTAAATGAATAATTAGGGATTTTTTTAAAGAAAAGATAAGGCAAAAAGCAAAAACGTAACCGTAGTTCAAAAGTGAATTTTTTAAAGAAAAGATAAGGCAAAAAGCAAAAATATAACCGTAGTTCAAAAGTTGTTGCACCTTAGTATATCCATTTTCTTATTCGTTAGCGTTCACCACCCTTTCCCTCCACTTGTGTGTCTCGTATTAGTTTTATAAAATTATTCAACTCTTAGCAGAGACGTAGATGTCGAACCTGAAAGGAAGCGGGGTGGGTGATTTATTCAGGATCCTTATCACAAAAGAAAGCAAACTTCCCCCCTATTTTTTTTTGGATTCAATTTTATGTTAAGATCCACAATTGCTTGAATTAGTGTAAATAAATATAAATATATATTTAGAAAAAAACAAATATATGTGGAAGAATACCTTAATTGATTTTTGTAATTTTCCAAAAGAATTTCTTTCTTTTTCACAATAATTGATTTGTTGCCAGGCTTGCCACAAGTGGATGGGCCAATTTATTTGTTTTGATATTAGGCAGGTGCACCTTAGTTAGTCCAAGACGTGGCCAATTTTTGAACATATAACAATGGCAACTCAATCCATAGCATTTAAGGCATACTATCTGAGCCAGAGGTGCAAGGAATTCATCCAAAAAATTATCATATATATAACTAAAATAATGTTTTTTTAAGAAAAGATAAGACAAAAAGTAAAAACATAATCGTAGTTCAAAGTTGTTACTCCTCCAATCACATAAAATTTGAAATCTCAAAATGCAACCAATCAGAATATGATTTAGTGATCGATAAAATGAGTTAGTAGCATTATAAGAAAGTCTCCAAATTTTGTAACTTAACATGCATGCATTATGTTATTTTTAAGCATAAGAACATAGTTGTACCCTAGTCTTAGGTGGCCAATTTTTTCTTCCATAGCTGGCATATCATTAATCAATCACATAATTTCTGATTTTCAATTCCAAAATTCTGACAAATTTCACCTACATCAAGCTCCCCTAATACACAGGAAATTGTTGGTTCAGTTAACCTTCCAAAGTAGATACATATACATTGTAAAGAGTCCAAACTTGTATTTTTCTTTTTTCAATCCATCAACCAAAAATTGAAAGTTTTATAATATCTCAAGAACCTTCAACAAAAGAATATTTGGTCTTTCAATAATGATTTTATTAATTATTCGTACGTGCATAACTACTACTAATCATCAATGAATTAATGATTAGGGGGATTTAAGCACATGATCCCAGGAATCAATATTATTAGTCCATATGATTTTTGTTCATTTACTTTTTAAAAAACAGCTTCGACATAGGGCTGTCAAATAGACATGATGAAATGAATTTGAAAGGGACAAAATAAACTGAGTTAATGAATAAACAGATTATTCGGCCATCCGAAAATTAAACTTGAACTCGAGTTCACCTCTTAAAAAGGATGAGGGATTGAAAGAATACCTATTAAAGTATTAAAGTTTGGGGTATTGTGAATAATGATATCCCAATATTAAAAGTGAAGTCTTTCCATACATGATTGAATCCCTATATAAGGCTTATAAGATATTGAAAGCAAGCGTTGATACTCACAGGTATTGCACAAACTATTTATCGTATGAATTGTTTATCTAGTTGATAGTAATATTGACCTGAAACTTGTCCATCATGTGTGGAGTGAAAGATGTAAGTTTTTGGGATCATGAATCACCCATTTGAACCTATCGGTCAATCTTACCCAACTCGTAAATAAAGAATAATCTGATTTTTAAAAATAAAGAAATAACACTTATGCTTCACTTTATCTTTAAAGGGAGAGAGAACAATTATAACTGTTCAACTCTTTTTGAAAAGGAGAGGATATAATTATATGATAATTGCTCATCATCTCCTAATTAAAAAGGAAAAAAAACGAATGCAAAAATTAAAAACAAACAAATAGAAAAAGAAAATCAATTCTTACTTTCTAGATTTCATCGGAGACATTTAGTTTGTGAATTTTAATTTTAATTTTCTAGTGAAATTAAATGAAATTTGAGACAGCTTCTTTTGATAGCAACAACAATAACATCCGCTGCAAATTTAAGATACACAAACCTTTATTTTTGCTCCAAATTTTCCTACCGCTAATCTTTTATAGATTTAATTTTTCTTAACATAGAAAAAAATCCCACCTAAATCATATTTCTGTTTTTTTTTAAATAGTAAATTATTGAGATCTAAACTATGGTTAACTTTTTATTACTAATATAATACAATGTGATTGAATCTCTTGGGACAACTTTGTTTTTCTTTGTTTTTTTATTTTTGCTTTTCCTTTTTATTTATTTATTATTATTGTGGGTGGGTCAGTGTAACAGAAAACCCCATTCTTTATGATAGTTCCATGTACAAAAGTGTCTACCACTTATTACTCATCACTAATTTTCTAACTTGAATGATTGTACAAACTCCTTAAACACCACAACTATGTCCACTACACTCTTAATCATTCACTCTACTCTGTACTCATCATCAATGATTCAATACCTATATTATATGGGAGAAAGTAGACAAGGAAGGACAATAAAAGAGTGTGGAGGTTAGATGAGATTCTTCTGGCTAGAGATACATTCGAAATTTGAAATTTATGAATATTTATATTGAAATCTGATTAATAAAACAGTAATACATCGTTAATTAAGTTTTTTGTGACTAATAGAAATTTTTTTATATTCTGTTGTTAAAAAGGATTAGTGATGAATCTTGTTGTTAAGCTGCAAAACTTGTTGGTCGCTAATTTATTATTAGAAAATTTTAAATTTCTTAACATATAGAAGATATGAACAAAAACTATTGAGTTTGTGCGAAGTCAAAAACTTAACCAGAAAGTTTTGAATTCAACTTCTAGGAATGAAGAAATTTATATAGGAAATCCTTCTTCCTTTATTGAGCTTTTTATTAACCGAAATCGAAATTGATTGTCACAGCGTGAATTGTCTGATTCTACTATATGTTATAACACTTGAGTGGATGAACAGTTAATCGGAAGATAATTTTTATTTGCTTGACCATCAAACAGGCAACATGCTTATCTTGTGTGACAATACTGTAAAATAAACGTGCAACTACATAGTGAACTTCGAATACTGAATGATTATATATATATATATAATAGCAAAAGGTCCAAGGGTCAAATTAAAAGTCCTTAACCACCAAAGTGCATGAACCCAACCCCTGACTCCTAAACATCTATATATACCTTCCAACGGTCTTGCTTCCTTGCCCATCTCCATCCCCATTTCCTCCGTAACAAATCTCATCCATCCATCCATCCACCCTCTCCCTGCAACTATGCCTACTTCTTCACTTTTTGTAGTTTCAAAATGCTCTATTTATCCAGATGATCATCAATCTCTTAATAATACCTTAAAACTCTCTGTTTCTGATCTTCCCATGCTTTCTTGTCAATACATTCAAAAGGGTATTTTGTTAACTCAACCTCCCTTTGAATCTTCAAATTCCCTTATTAACCATCTCAAAAGTACCCTTTCCAAAACCCTTGCCCATTTCCCTCCACTAGCTGGCCGGTTG
Organism: Solanum rostratum; assembly: GCA_029948455.1. NCBI lineage: Eukaryota > Viridiplantae > Streptophyta > Magnoliopsida > Solanales > Solanaceae > Solanum > Solanum rostratum. The sequence goes on from CM057048.1 coordinate 65,483,139, forward strand.
ATTACTGATTCCGATGGATATGTTTACATCCTCTGTAACGACGCTGGGGTTGATTTTGTACATGCCAAAGCACCCCATCTCACTATTTCAACTCTTCTACCACAAAATCAGTCTGATATCCCCATTTATTTCAGAAAATTCTTTCAATTTGATAAAACCCTAAGTTATGCTGGGCATGATAAACCGTTAATGGCGATTCAGGTTACGGAGCTAAACGACGGCGTTTTCATCGGGTGTACGATGAATCACGCCGTCGTTGATGGAACTTCGTTCTGGAATTTCTTCAATACTTTTGCGGAATTTTCGAAAGGGGAGAAGAAGATTACTAGACAGCCGTGTTTTGGGCGTAAAACGGTGTTTGATTCTCCGGCGGTACTGAGGTTCCCGGAAGGTGGACCGTCGGCGACTTTCTCCGGCGATGAGCCGTTGCGTGAGAGGATCTTCCATTTTAGCCGAGAAGCTATTTTGAAGCTCAAACTCAGAGCAAACAGAACGGGAGTTAATGGTAAAATTAACGGAAAGATAATGCCAGTTAATGACGAGCCGGGTTTGAAAAACGGCGCGGCTGTGAAGAATTCGGCTTTGGAGATTTCGTCGTTTCAGTCGCTGAGTGTTCAGCTGTGGAGATCCGTGACGCGGGCTAGGAAATTGGAAGGGAACAGAACGACGACGTTTAGGATGGCGGTTAATTGTCGTCATCGATTAGAGCAACGGATGGAGCCGCTCTATTTTGGAAACGCCATCCAAAGCATACCGACCGTTGCTTTGGTCAAGGAGTTGCTATCTAACGACTTATATTGGAGCGCGAACCAACTACATCAAAATGTAGTGGCACACGGTGATGCCACCGTGCGTCAAGGTATAAAGGATTGGGAAAATAACCCCAGGTTATTTCCTCTAGGTAATTTTGATGGAGCTATGATTACTATGGGAAGTTCACCTAGGTTTCCAATGTACGATAATGACTTCGGGTGGGGTCGACCGATCGCGGTTCGAAGTGGCATGGCTAATAAATTTGACGGTAAGATCTCCGCCTTCCCCGGACGAGAAGGAAATGGAACTATTGATCTTGAAGTGGTTTTAGCACCCGAGACAATGGCGGGACTCGAAGAGGACATGGAATTTATGCAATATTCCTCTTGATTGTGCTTATTAATGCGCAAAAAAGTCGAGTTAAGGTGTTTAAATGAAAAACTCGTATTGCAATGACAAATGGGTGCAAGTTTAGATGGCCATTTCGCAATTGTGTTTTATGTATTTAACAAAATGTGTGAAGGTTTAAATTGAAATCACGATGGGCAAAAAGGTTTTGAAAAAAATGTTCCCCTTTCTTTTAATTCTTACTGGATTTATTTATGTGGTAATGTATTTTTAGACTCTATTTTTGTTATCCAAATTTTATTAAAATATTTTCTTTCCAATACCTCATTTATGGATAAAATTAAATCAATAAATATCAGTTTGTTCTGAACAATCAAATTCGAAAACATAACTTATTAACATGATCACAAATGAAAAATATAGTAATACTTTAGCCTTCTTGTATCTGCATTTTTTTAAAATGTTTTTTTATTTTTGCTTTTCCTTTTTATTTATTTATTATTATTGGGGGTGGGGTGATTTAAGGGGGTGTAGATGGAAAATGTCAATAATTATCAACAATAATGATGGCAATGATAAGGTTGATAATACACCTATTAATGAGCAATTAATTAGTGATAATCCTGTACGTATATTATTAGTTGATTAGTCTGAGAGCAGACACAATTAGCAAAAGTTGATAAGGAGATATGATTGTGTCATTTGTGTGCTAATTAACAACTAATTTCCAAAGATTAAGATTTTGTTTGGGCCTAATATGTCATTATAAAAGGGTCAATTAGTAAATTAAATTAATACCAATACGCCCCACCTCTTCTCTTAGATGCATGAACCAGGGGAAAATTTGGTTTTAATTACATTAATCATCTTTTTCACTTGATTTCGTCACTCAATCCAGCACATAAATCTGACTGTGTTCACTCGATTTTCATCGATAAATTTTTTTATTTTAGATATATACAGCCTAAATAGAAAATTGGAGGTTGATTTAGTGATTTAATCAATTCAAAATTCACCTTCAAGTTCCAACTACAAATCCCAAATTAATATATTTAGTTTTCAAATTAATAATCATTATTTAAATTAGAAAAATCGAGTTAAAATGGTGTATTTATCTCTATTTATTTGAAGAATCAAGTAGGCTGAAGAAATTGTTATCAATAATATCTAACCTTATTTTTGAAAATTATCAACTAAAATCTTTTTTTAACGATCAAAATCTTCAATTCTCTATTTTTTATCCTAGTCAAGACGTCAAGACTCTATATATATCAAGTGGGATAAATAGATAGATATACACTATATTCAATCACTGTCAAGTTTTTATTCTACTCTTAATGAGCATTATAATTTTTTAATTGACTTATCTATATATTATTAAAAGGAGAGGACAAAGCCACCATATTGAGCCAAATGGCAGCCTATAAATATGCCAAGTGGCATCTTAGGAAAAAAATTAGTTAGATAAATTATTAGTTAATTTAAATAATAAATCCAATTATAAAAACAATATATATAAATATAAAATATTTTCTACAATTACATTAATTTCAATTATATAAACAAAATATATAAATATACAATATTTACTACAATTAAATCAAATTCAATTATAAAAATAAAATATATAAATATAAAATATTTTCTACAATTAAATTAAAATAATTTTAAAAATTTATATTTAACTAACTTTAAATAAGTATTTAATCAATATATTAACTAACTTTATATAAGTATTTAAGCAATAACGAAAATCTTAAAAAGAACAAATCAATTTTTTTAAATTGATGTCAAACCTTAACTAAATAATATTATATATTAATTGATATTACTATTAATTATTAAATTTACATATTTAAAACTATTGAAAATTTCAATTAACGGATTACACATTATCTATATCAAAACATAAAACATCTATCTTCTATATATTATTAAAAGGAAATATCTAAATAAATATCTGAAATATCTTTTTTTTTAAATGAGAAAATAATTAAATTTAAATTCAAATTTTAAAAGATGAATAACTAATTCTATCTCTAAAAACCGCTTAACCCCATAACCCACGTATTATAAAAATAAAGATAAAGATATATTATTAAAAGGAGAGGACAAAGCCACCATATTGAGCCAAATGGCAGCCTATAAATATGCCAAGTGGCATCTTAGGAAAAAAATTAGTTAGATAAATTATTAGTTAATTTAAATAATAAATCCAATTATAAAAACAATATATATAAATATAAAATATTTTCTACAATTACATTAATTTCAATTATATAAACAAAATATATAAATATACAATATTTACTACAATTAAATCAAATTCAATTATAAAAATAAAATATATAAATATAAAATATTTTCTACAATTAAATTAAAATAATTTTAAAAATTTATATTTAACTAACTTTAAATAAGTATTTAATCAATATATTAACTAACTTTATATAAGTATTTAAGCAATAACGAAAATCTTAAAAAGAACAAATCAATTTTTTTAAATTGATGTCAAACCTTAACTAAATAATATTATATATTAATTGATATTACTATTAATTATTAAATTTACATATTTAAAACTATTGAAAATTTCAATTAACGGATTACACATTATCTATATCAAAACATAAAACATCTATCTTCTATATATTATTAAAAGGAAATATCTAAATAAATATCTGAAATATCTTTTTTTTTAAATGAGAAAATAATTAAATTTAAATTCAAATTTTAAAAGATGAATAACTAATTCTATCTCTAAAAACCGCTTAACCCCATAACCCACGTATTATAAAAATAAAGATAAAGATATATTATTAAAAGGAGAGGACAAAGCCACCATATTGAGCCAAATGGCAGCCTATAAATATGCCAAGTGGCATCTTAGGAAAAAAATTAGTTAGATAAATTATTAGTTAATTTAAATAATAAATCCAATTATAAAAACAATATATATAAATATAAAATATTTTCTACAATTACATTAATTTCAATTATATAAACAAAATATATAAATATACAATATTTACTACAATTAAATCAAATTCAATTATAAAAATAAAATATATAAATATAAAATATTTTCTACAATTAAATTAAAATAATTTTAAAAATTTATATTTAACTAACTTTAAATAAGTATTTAATCAATATATTAACTAACTTTATATAAGTATTTAAGCAATAACGAAAATCTTAAAAAGAACAAATCAATTTTTTTAAATTGATGTCAAACCTTAACTAAATAATATTATATATTAATTGATATTACTATTAATTATTAAATTTACATATTTAAAACTATTGAAAATTTCAATTAACGGATTACACATTATCTATATCAAAACATAAAACATCTATCTTCTATATATTATTAAAAGGAAATATCTAAATAAATATCTGAAATATCTTTTTTTTTAAATGAGAAAATAATTAAATTTAAATTCAAATTTTAAAAGATGAATAACTAATTCTATCTCTAAAAACCGCTTAACCCCATAACCCACGTATTATAAAAATAAAGATTGTCTTAACTCCATATTGCTCTTTTGCTTCACATGGTGCTCTTATGATTTCAAGACTTTCTTTTTCTAATCTCTTTGTTTTTTGCCATGAATCTTCATGATTTGAAGTGATAAGTTAGAATATTCATTATATATGGTGCATACCTACTAAGTTTGGATTACTATTCGTTCTCTTCTTCTTCTTTTTTGAACACTTGCACATGTATATGTTTTCCTTTTTCTTGATTTAGAATTATTATTATTATTCAATTGAGGAATGACTATTTCATTGATAATTATGTATTACTTAATTATGATTATCTTACTTCATTTTTTAGTAACTAATTAATACGTTGATGTTGGAAATCTTTGTGATAGTTAACACTAGCTTTTAGTGTTGAAGTTTTTACAATTTATATACTATTCAAATTTAACAGTAGTATCTATATATGTATAGTATTGTTTGAATTTTTTATTTTTTTTTTCACAAATATAACACACAACACACAATGAAATCCACATAAATTCTCTAAAGAAATCAATTGATTTAGATATAATTTTGGTGTAAACTATTTGTTTTTTTAAACATTTGCTACTTCTTATTTTCTTTAAAAAAAAAAAAATGAGAATGACGTCCTAGACAAAACGAGGTGCTGGCCATTCGTTTAATATATCAATTTTAGATATAATTTATTATTATTTTTGTCAAATAACTACTTGACTGTAGAAATTATTATTTTTCTTTACAGGTACTTTTAGTGTTCTTATAACTAATTCACATTATTTTTGAAAAATTTAACATTCTAAATTATATGTAAATGATAAAATTCCTTCTTCCTTATTCTTAATATAAATATTTGTATTATCAAGACTAGAAAGTTATTATAGTTGTAGTATAAAAAATATATTATAAATGAAAGAATTATAAAAGTTATTAATTTATTTAAAATTCAAAATATGAAAGAAAATATTGAATGTATAATTCAAATACTAATTGTTTTTTTTATTTAAAAGAATAAATAATTAGGTAGCTTTAGATATTGTGAAGAAGTGGGTGTACATTGAGCAGTTTTAAATTGACAAATTTAGATTGAAATATTAATTAGTAAAATATTATTATTTCTTAAAAAAAAAACAATATATTATAAATTTCTATGTTGCAAAATAGTGTCACATTTTATTGTTAAAATAATTCTCAACATTTCAATTTGATTATTTTGTAAAAACCAATTATCTCCAAAATATAATTTTAATTTATTAAATAATTATGAAAAAAATGTTAAATAACACTGTCAAGAACAAAAAATAATAAAAGAAGACTAAAAGATTACCACTACCCCCATTTTTCACATTTCTCTTCTTAAAGATGATTAAATTCTTACTCATAAAATTGTTTATTTTACCGCAATTTTGCTGTTCTAAGTGACAATATCTATGAAAATCAAAAAATGTCATGATAAAATTATATAAACAAAATAACAATCCATAAAGTAGAAAATATTGATAAAGAAATAGTTAAAAATACATAGGTTAAATTTTTTTAAAAAAAGGATAAAGATCAAGAAAAAACAACAACTAACCCAAAATCATCCCTAAAACTCCTCACCAACTTATTTATGTTATTATCCCAATCTTTGAAAACTCAATTATATATTTTAATCTTATGCCTATATAACTGCAAATGCAAAAGTGTCATATAAACATCACAAAAAAAAACTACATTTGATTTTTTAAAAAAATTAAATATTTCAAATATGTTTTTTTGTAAAAATAAAATAAAAGATCATCGATAAAAATATTTTCAAACTATCGATTTTTAAAAAGAATACATTAAAATACTTTTTATGAGTACTCATCAAATTAGGTTAATAAATGCAAGCTTCGGATAGAAAACATTCCCGTTATATTTATTAATTTTAATATATATGCAATTTTGCTATCATATCATAAAATATGTGTATTGTAAGTCAATTTTAATGTAGTTTGGTAGCAACTACTTCAATATGAATTTTAAAGACTATATTGTATTTTTTTTTAAAAAATTTACGATCTTGATATTGTTTTATGTCATTTATTTTAATTTAAAATATAGATGACAATTTGAATACAAAAGTCGACAAAATAAGCAGGTATTTTGAGGGATGTCATTCTTAAAAAAAAAATGAATTCTTTGTAGTTGTAAATTGTAACTATAAAAATATTAAATTTATCAAAATTATTTTACATGTAGAGATAAAATTTACAAAAATATATATACATATTTAATTTGTAACAATTGTTACATAAATTGAAACAACAAAAAGATAAAGTTTATTTTTAAAAACTTTTTAGATAAAATACAATTTCATCAAAATTCGACAAATCCTGAAGTTGAATTCATTTATAACAGTCGTACTTCTATAAGAGTTTTTTTAACACCCATAAAAGTCCTTCTACGAATCTTGGTTAATTTAAATTAAACTAAATACAAAATATAATTTTCTAATTCTCAATTTAAATAAATAAATAATTTTGCAACATTAAAAATTAAATTATATACCCAAATAAGTTTTTGAAATTCACAATTTAAAATAAATATTATTCTTTTGATTTTGAAAATGAACTGGGAGTTATATAACTTGCATAATCCCATTACACTAAATATGGTTTTTATATTTCTCAATATAAAAAATAAATAAATAATTTTTATTCTACAAATAAAATTGTTAACCTAAATATTTTTTCTAAAGACACAATTTTTTTAAAAAAATTGATCTTTAATAATTTGTCAAAAAATGTTTATCCAATTTAATGTGGATTTTTATAACTTCCCATCACATTTCCAACCGAAGGGGAGTTTTATAACTTCCCATGATATTAATTACATTTTCAAAATTCTCTATTTAAATAAATAAATAATTTTTATTCAGAAAAAAAAGTGCACCTAAATACATTTTCAAAAGTCAAAATAGATTTTAAAACTAAGTTTTCCGTGCAAATTTCATTTTCATTCTTAAACTAATTAGTGAACTTAGTTGATATCTAAAATTTAAAACTGCGCACCTAAGAAATTAAATTTAACAATACAAACTTAACAAAAAACTACTAAATAGCTTAGTACTTATTTTAATGGTTTATACTGATTGCCAAATAAAATTACATAATATAGTTTATATTTTAAAATTTTAATATAACTTTTGTACACAATACACGTTGCTAAGTATGATATATGAAAAAAAAATATACAAAAATTTTTAAATAAAAAAACATGACCACATAAATAGGAATTTTAAAACTTCCCATAAATATTATACATAAAAACAAATGAAAATAATTTAATATTAAAAAACTGTCTGTCCAATTACATTTTCAACCGTCATAATTTGAAAATCACATCAATCTTTATCTCTTTAGAAAAACAAAAATGTTTATCCAATTTAATAGGGAGTTTGGTAACTTCCCATCACTTTTCCAAGTAAATGGGAAGTTTATAACTCCTCATCATATTAATTACGAGTCAACTTTTCAAAATAACTAAATAAATAATTTTTATTATAAAAAAAAAATGTGAATCTAAACACCTTTTAAAAAAGTTATATAATATTTTAAAAACAAAAACTTTATTATTAATATATTTGGCAATCAATTTAAACTTTTTAAATAATAACTAATTTATTTATTATATTTTTAACTTCATATTTTAAATTTTAATATTTTGGGTATTTAGTTTTAACTTTTCATACATTAACAAACGTAACTAATTAATTATCTGGAAATATTTTAATTTAAGAAAAATAATAACAATTAAATATACTTAAATAGATTCGTATGAATTAGTTGATATCTTAATGAAATAGTTTATTTATTATGCATAACTTTTTAAATTATTAATTCAAATTTAAAACTTTTCCATTTTTTTGTAGAAATTTTATATTACTTAAAACTCTTATTTATTTGGTTACACATTTTATTGATTAAAATAATACGCTACATACGGTTTCAAAATTCTCCTTATAAATACATAAATAAATTTTATTCAGAAAAAAAATGTTAACCTAATTATTTTTTCAAAAGACACCATTTGAAAAAAATAATTTTTAATTTGAAAAAATAAATGTTTATCCAATTAATGGGGGAATTTATAACTTCCCATTACATTTCCAGGTAAATGGGGAGTTTTATAACTTCCCATTTTTATAATTCTCAATTTAAATAAATAAATAATTTTTGTCCAGATAAAATTTACACCTAAATACATTTTCAACCGTCACAATATATTTTTAAAACATAAATTCTAATATTAATATAATTGGCAATCAATTTAAACTTTTAAAATAGTGACTAATTTATTTATTATATTTTTAACTTCATATTTCATAATTTTTAATTAAAATATTTTGGGCATTTAGTTTTATACATTAACAAAGTTATCTTATTGATTATCTGTCAATACTTAATTTTGAAAAATAAAAAAATTTAATGATAGTTACTTAGATTCTTATAAAATTAGTTGAGGTCTTAACGAAATAATTTATTTAGTATGCATATCTTTTAAATAATAATTCAAATTTCAAAATTTTTCATTTTATTTATAAGATAAATTTTATCCTAATTAAAACTCCTTTTTAATTGGAATCAAGTTTTAGTAAGTGCAATACATTAGTTTTCCCAACATACATTAAACTGTATTAAAAAATAAATAATAATTAAGCTGCATAATTTATACTAAAAACACTTTCAAAACTATACTAGAAGTATTCTTATAAGATGATTATGTAAAACACTTTTATAATTGTAATGAAAGTACATTTATAATGATAAAGAAAATATTTTTACAAATGTAATAAAAGTAACCTTCCAATAAGAAAGAAAAATACTTTTACAAGATTTTTATAAAGTATAATTGCACAACGATCATAAATTTATTATATAAAATTTACTAAAATAGTTTTGCAACACAATAAGATAAAAAGCTTTCAAATTTATATCAAAAATATCCCGACAACATCAGAAGGAAAACATTTTATAAAATATGACGAAAAAACCTTCAAAACATAATTATCTATTTAATCTTATTTGTGTTTATTAAAAAAATAAATGCATTATATATTGAAGTCTGTTCTCTTTTCAGACAATATTTTTGTATATGTTATTCTACATAAATATGATTAATACTATTATACATACACTTTTTATTTAGAAATTAATCTAACCTATTCATGGATAAATTATGTAATTTTTTTAAATTGTGAAGTTTGGTTGATATAATTTTCTTGGTGACATTGGTTTTGACATTTTATTTTAATATAATAAAGATGTCTGAATTATATGATATGCTCTTCATTTTGATAATTTAATCATGATATTCTAAAAGTTTAGAATGTATTATGCTGTAGACTTCACATAATTATATTTTGTTTGACCAAATATATAGGTTGTCATTAGATTTTTAAAGATATTTTGTCTTATAAATAATGCTTATGAAGTAAGTTTTTGGTGTTATCAATATCTTTAATTTTTACTTATGAACACTATTTATTAATTTTATAGACTCGAAATTTTCCGCGCAACGCGCGGGTACGAATACTAGTTAAACATTTAAAAGAGAGAACACAGACAAATAATAATTGGTGAATCACAAGGACAATTAGTGTATTCGCGAAGATACACCCTCAACATAAAACTCTAAACAAATTTAAGAGCTTTTATAGTCACATAAATATTATGACATATATAATAAATTTTAACTAATTTATTTTATTTCTTAAACTATATGATCAATCAAACTAGGATGTTTAACTTAAATGGAGAGAGTTTCATATATATATTTAAACATTTGAAAAAAGAAGAGTCAAAGATACTTATGTCCTAATAGTGACACTCTTTTTAGTGCATGAACAAATTAATTAGAAGAAAGTGCCATTGTTCTATATATCCACTTCTATCCAATTACTAATTGACAATTATATTAGATTTTCCACTAAAACATGACCTATCAGTCAATAAGCCATCCCCTTCTTCCTCAGTGGCCTTTGAAACTTCAAGTGTGTAATAATAGAGTATATATTTTGATTTATGTTGGTATTATTGCAATGTGTCTTGTATGAGAATTTATTAGAGTGGGGTTTGAAGAGACATCTATTTTTTTTTTTTAAGTGTTATGGATTTTATTCACATAAAACAAAAACAAAAACAAAAACAAAAAAATAAGTGAAAATTCATATTCCAATATAATTTTGCTCAATATTTATTGTATTCCTCAATAGGAATTAGGAAGAAGTACAAGCAAAGAGGATCACACCATATCTTCTCAGTCTTGATGAGGTAATAAATATTTACTAATTGAAAATCATGGAGAAAATAAAAGCTAGAGGGTACTAGGTAGTTTATTATTATCACAGAATTTATTATATACTCTATATATGAAGACGCTTAAGCAATGTAAAATTATAAAAGCGAAGAAGAAAGTTGAGTTATCAATATTAGACTTCTTTTTACATATGTATGAACTAGAAAAGATAGATTTGTTTCAAAAGCAATCAGAAGTATATTATTTTTGTCTTCTTTTTCAAATTTGTCTTATAATACTTGATAATTCATCTCTTCTTCTTGGAATCATTGAATCTTCTTGAATTTGTTGATATTGCCATATAATTCTGCTTTGCTAATTGCATGAATAGATGTCTTGAAACAAACTCTTTAGTCATCTTGTCATCCAAATTATTCTTTTTGGTATGCGTCTTTTTGTCACCTTCCTCAAAAGATGTCCTCCTCTTGTAGGTTAGCAAACTTATTTAGAAAAAAGTACTACTATCACCACCAACTTGTAGTTGTTTGTTAATAGGTATAAAACAAGTCAAGTGTTCAACATTAGAACTCACGAGTGCATCAATAAAAATAGTTTAGAAAATGATGTAATTGAAGCAAAAGAGACAACAGAAAGTAAAAAATACTAACAGAACAGTACTACAACAGTAATCTTATTATTGAGCTACATGAAATCACAATTAGTAACATACATTAAAGAATAAGAAAATACAAGCATAGTATTACACCTACAAGTCAAGACAACAACATTACACACTTCTAAATATTAGTATAGATGTACTCCTACTTACTGACCTTCAACTATAATATGTTTCCTTCACAATTTTCTATCTAAGGTCATGTTCTCGATTAACTGTAACTATGTCATATCTGGTCTAATCATCTCTCCACAATACTTCTTCGATCTACCATTACCTCTCCTAGATCTGTCATAATCCAAGCTAGGCCCTAGATGTAACACGATGATTAGGATTCCCATAAGGATCCCAACCAAGCCTCTTAGCATATCAAGCATACATAAGATAAAGAAATAAGACAGACAGACTCCATATATCCAATCATGCCTCTAAAAGATCTAACATAGACGGGGGCCTTAGCACATGTTCTGGACTCACCCTCAACAAAATGAAATAACATGAAATAGTCTCAATATATCAACATAGTCTAAAAATGACAAGGAAATAAAAGATAGACTCAGCATGCCCTCGAAGCATGAGGACTCACCACACAATCTTCGATGTAAAGTGAATCTAGCCACATATGTGAGGAGTCGAATGAGAGCTCTCCCTTACATTATAATACAATGTCGGCAAAGAAGTGTACGTTAGTACGTCCAAATGTACTAAGTATGTAGGCAATACAAATAACATAAATCATGTAGTGCAAATTACCAAGTAAATAACATGATAAGATAGGTATTTAAAAGCATGAGTAAACAAAAGAATGGTCAATGCACGAGTAAATCATAGGGAGAATCGTGTAAAGAAAGTACTAGATAGTCAAGTAAACGTATAATAAAGAACCATACATATGTGGGATATAACCATAAAAAATAATAAAATCATGTGAGTAACAACTAGTTTCACCTCATACAACAAAAAAAGCGAAATTCGCTTGTCAAGGTAGACTCTACCCCGCTAAATGGGTAATCATGAAAATATATTATACCTGGATTCACTAGCTATGTCATATTGACAAATAATCTTATGGTGGCAACGTAGTTATGGGATTAGAGATTGCTACTAAGGACCCTTCGGTCGAATCCCACCTCAAATTTCACTCAGGTGCTAAGTCAAAAACCCAAAAAATACATGTCATAAAATTATACTTGAATCAATAAGCTTGTCATAAATTATAGTTCATAGTTTTCGTATGTTTGTCATGTAGGAAAGGCAATTCATAACTATCAACCAAATCATAGAAACTTGTTCATAGAATAGCTCATTTTCATATGATTCACGTAATGTGGGTGTGTGCCTTCCATCATTATGAATCCTACCTCAATTAAGAGTATTATCATGGTATTAGGTCACCTTTATCATAAACTTCCTTGAAGACTTGTAAATTTCAGAACGAGGACTTGTAAGTAAAAACTAAAGCAAAGTATGGATTCACACGTGATAGATTAAAATTATGAAATTAAATTAAAAACATGTATAATCATATCAAATAGTATCAATTGAATGAAAATTAAAAGAACCAATGTCATGAATCCTAGATAGCATGTAAGAGAATTCACTTGAAAAATATGAAAATCATGCAATTGACGACAATTCATACATAATTAAGTCAATAATCATAAGATGAATCATAATTGATGCAATTGCAATTGAGATCATAAGATACCCATGAAATACATACTTGTAATTTGATGGAAAGAGATGTCACGACCCCAAAATGGTGTGATAGCACTTGCCTAACCCACCAAGACAAGTAAGGCTAAACCTGCTAAATTTAAGACATAATACTAAAAGCAAAACAAAAGTCTAAAAGATAGGAAAACCACTAAAATATCAAGACTATAAACCATCCCAAGACTAGTGTCACATGTACAAGCCTCTAATAATGTAAAGAGTACAAAAGAAATGAAAATACAAATTTGATGTCTCAGTTCTCAAATAAAAAATAGATAGGATATAAGACTTTGAGATTCTGCTAGAATAAACAAGTTGCTACCTCTCCAATGTCCAAAAGCTCGGTCCATCAACAAAGGAAGCTAACTCATGTGGAACGGGGCTCACAGCCTACACAGGAGTGTAAAAGTAGGGTGAGTACCAAACAATAGTCACTCAGCAAGAGAATCTAAACACTAGTAAAGCATATAGAACAAAATACTTCTTCCACACCAACCACATACTACCGAACTATACATCTGCACTCCGAAAAGTTTCAGCACAACAACAACAATATATATGTACTCAAGAACCACACAACAATTAATCTCAACAATCGTCACAAGGTATAGCTCAGAGACACAATAATGTCTCAATATACAACTTAGTTATACAACAGATATATCAAGAGGTTTCAAATAATCAACAGATACAGTCCAAGTGTAACCATCTCACAATCCAATCTCAATAATCGAAACAAGTTACAAGCACATAGTAGAATGATATGATATGTAGTGAAGTCATATGAAATGAAATGATGTAATCCAATATCAAATATCGTGATACATGTATGTCCTACGATAAACATCCGCTAATATAATCAGTCCAAAATTCATGGGGGACATATCTGTCCATGCACCTGCCCTGAAGCGTGAGGTTCGACCCCAGTATAAACAGTGTGACATGCCACGACTCGTGTAGCCCGTTTTATATTTTATATTAGTGTTACATGTCACAGCTTGTGCGACCCGTCTCGACCATATTTCTCATAAATGTTACATACCACAACTCGTGTGGTCCATACCATATTTCTCTTAAGTGGTACTCAGTCATAAATGCACATCAAGAACATATACATACGATGCAATAATGATGAGTGAATACAAGAGTTCACTTTACAACATATACAACAATTCAAGTCAAATATCACAATGGTCAAGGCATAATGACTGATCTGTTCCAAGCCTATAGTCAATTCTATAATCCACAAATGAAATTCAACAACAATATCTCTAATGCTAACTATGATCAAACATAACCGGATTCACAATCAACATTCTCATGTCACAAGAGATTCTCAATATCGGAATACAAGTCAACAAGTATCAATCTCAATGTTTCACTTCCATATCATAAAGGAATTTCACATTCAAATTGAATTCTTACAATTTACCGAATTCAGCTTAATCAACAACAATTAGCCAATCATTATAAGCCAGCCACAAACACAGAAAATATAGTGTTCAAGTAAGCTTAACAATGTTTAGAAATCCACTTCCCCTTAAATAATAGCCAAATCAAGCAAATATTGGAGATTTCCCTTCGAATTCGCACCTGAAACATCACAATCTAGTCAAATATGAATTCACAATCTCAATACGGAGCCAATGACACGAAAATCAAGCAATTCGGATGAAAAGGGCAAAATGGTCAAAAAAAACCATACCGAAAAAGGTTCCCCAAATCCGAAAATTATTATATGAAAATGCCCTCAAAGTAATAACAAATTCAGTGGCGAAAACTATTTCAAAAATGGAGTCAAAATGAGCCCTTAATCGACATCTTTTGATAAAAAAAATTCAATATCCGATAAAATCCCAATTTCTCCAATTAAAAGTCTCCAATTTTATGTTAAAATCACAAATTAATTGATGGAAATTGAAGAATTAAGTTAAAATCAGGTTATCCGAAGGTCTTTTCTTGAAAATATTTGAAGAATCCCTCTAGAATCGAGCTTGGAATATTAAAAATGGTCGAAAATGGTGAAATCCATCACTTTTAATCAAAACACTATTTCGGGTAAAAATAGTACTCCGAGAATTTGGAGCTCATTGACCCATATAACCCCGCGAACGCGGTGTGGGCTCCACAAACATAGAGTTCACACAAGGAAGACCTCCGCGACACGGGCCCCAATCCCGCAAACGTGGAGAACAAAAATGGGATGCACTAGATTCGAAAAATTAGCTTTATTTTCCAAAACACGGAATAGACCCTCCAGGATTCGTTCGGAACCCAATACACACAAACCAAACATGTAACCCTACCCGAAATGGTGTTTTGGACTCAATAGAACTATCAGAATACGATTTTGAGGTCTCCTTGACCCGAAATCCAAGAAAACTCGTTAAAACTAGTTAACTTGAAATACCCAAACGTGCTCGAAAACTCTAAAAATTACAACGAGATCATTTCTAGCGTTAGTTTCACCTCCGAAACCACTAGAACGGTCGAAGTTTTGATTAGAGCTTCCGAACTCTGAATGTTGACCAAAGTCAAACTATGATCCGAATTCAATTGAAAATCACAACTTTGAATCCAAAATCATTGTTTTAACTCCAAATTTGGTTTTGTAAGTTCTCTTAAACCATATTTTGCATTTTGGAGCTGATGAAATCGACGGAATTGTATTATGACATTTGAAACTCAAGATGACCTCAAAACTCACAATTTCAAACTTTAAGCTTTTTAAAAACTCTTTTTTTAGAAAAATTTCAATGTCTCACAAGGTTTTCGAAATCTGACTTTCCAACTCATCCAAACATGACTCAAGACAACTTCCACGAAGGGCAAAATGATAATTTAACTGAAAATGCCAAAATTACCTTCAGAGTCATTACAAGAGAGGAATTTTTGGGTTCCATGGGTGAAAGAGACCCATAGATGAATATCCACATACCTTGATCAATTTGCTTGATTAAAATTGAAATTTGAATGGTGGAACTTGAAACGAACCCTAACTTGATTGCTTCAATGTTGTTTGAGGAGGAGGAAGCATGGGAGAATTTGAGTGCTTAAGGGACTTGGGTGAGATTGATGTGAGATTAGGAGGGTTGGGACGATTACTAGGTAGTTAGGGAACCAAATAACATAGTTTAGGGGTTAGAAAGGTAGAAAATATAAAAAATACCCTTGATGAAAATCTGTCAGACTGGGTCTCTATGAGACCGTACCTGTGGAGACCCTTCTACAGGTCGTAGACCTATGTACGACTCATACACTGGGGGTTTCATGGTCCTGGTCAACTTTTGATGGCTCAGGGTCCCAAATTACGGGACCATTTTATGATTCATAAATATTTCTACGGGTTTGTCCAGTTGGCGAACAAACTTCTGAAGCCTTAAATTTTGGTCTGAAAATCACAAACAACTAGTACAGCTCGTGAATACCCCTCATAGATCTTGTGCACGCACCAAAATTTTAGCTACTGAAATTCGCACCTCAACTTAGATCCTGACATACAACCCGTATAACTTTCTACGGCTCTTAAAGAGACCTTTCCAGCAGTTGGTCGAATTTTTAATTTCAAGACCCATTTATGAACGCGTATTACAATCCCTCAAGACATCTGCAATTCGTAAATGCTACTTGTATTTCATCCAAAAAAGTTTCAAGTCTGGGGTCACCTACGAGATCCCATCTATATCCCATATAACATCGTACGAGTCGTAGACTAGGTTGGTGGTCCCTGCACCAATTCCAAATATGAACTTTCCTCCTTGTCCCGACTTTCCAACTCACGAGGTATTACAGAATCCATCTATGATCAACCTCTCACACCTTCGCATTAAATATCCATGCATCTCCTCATCACATATTCGAATTATCTCAAACTCGCTTTTCACATCTTGTATTTTCACTTGAGCCATTCCACATCCCAAACATCTCCTCATCACTATTTATAATTTTCAAAGTTGAAGTTGAAATTAAAGTTGTGTTTTGCATACTGTTTAAAATAAATAGTTAGAATTTGAATGCACTTAAAAAAAGGTTTATACGTGAAAAATAATTTAAATGAGTATAAAATAAAATAAAAGATCAGAGTAAATTTGGAAAAAAAAAGGCAAAAGGCAAAAAAAAGTAAAAGCGAAAACAAAATTTTAAATATTTTTTTAAATTCTTGAAACTTTTATAATCGAACACTGATTTTCAAATAAAGTATTCATATGATCAAATGGTCCTTAGTTTTTTAAAAATAATTTATTCATCAATAACATTGAAAATGTGTTTAAAATTAAAATAGAAAGTGTTGAGATAATTAAGGATAATAATGATGTGTGGCCGACCATATACCAGGTTGCTATTTCTATATTTCGACCAATCCCACAATGAAGGCATTTTGTCTTTAGCTCACACTTTTAATTAAAATAAAATTAGATTAATGGTGACAGGTTTAAACTACATGATTAATGGGGCACAAACACGTGGGGTAAATTAAAATGGGTAGTATTACATCCTCTAATTACTTTATTACAATTGGGAAAAAAAAATATTAATTATGGACCAATGTATATGCACCGTTCTATATTTTAGAATAATATCTCATAATAACAATTAATTTTTTTAAAAAAATAATTTATTTTATATTAATCATATTATATTATATATATATCAAGATTTCAGATACACAATATTATCGTAGAGAAATTTTGACGATATTAATACGATTAATTCAATGACAATAGCAACACATGCATATCGGGATGGACATAATATGGTAATTCTTTCTTTTGATATATATAAAAAAGAATAAGATTGGTGGTAAATTGACCCTTTTAATTTCTTTTCCTCTTTTTTTATCTTCTTAGAAAAGAAGGAAAAAAGTTACCATCATTTTTAAGCACGTTTTCCTTGATGGAACAAAAAAAACTAGCATGGGTTCCAAGTAATTTCTGACCACCAAAGAGGAACACAAGTATTAACCTTCTTGGAAATTGGTTGAAAACCTACCAAAAGTGCAACATGTTATTTCCCTCCGTTTATTTTTAATTGTTAATACATTAAGAAAAAATAATTATTCTTTCTGTTTATTTTTAATTGTCACAATTTTCTTTTCATATGAATCTTGAATAGCATTTTAATATGTATTTTTTTCATCATTTTGATATGAAAATTAAATTTTTATTTTAAAATATTTAATTACTTTAATCTAATTTAACTTTGAAAATTAGTCAAAATGACTCTAGAAAAGTGCAATATGGCAACTAAAAAGGAACAGAGAATTTTTTCCCCTAATTTTACCCTCAATGCTAATTACTTATTCCCTAAATCATTTTGCAAGACTTAAACCTATACGTCAATTAATATGGATATAGTGGTTAAATACTCATATTAATAGTTGCTTCTTTAGAGCATCCAAAATTCAAAGTGGAAAAGTAAAAACGAACAGAGAGAGTGTTATTATTTTTTTCTGATTAGGTGTTCCACATCCATTTGAAATTCAATTAAATTTTGAATTCCCATTAAAAAATTTCAAATAAACGCTTTTCAGCAAAAGCAATTTTTTACTCAGTAAATCTCAAACTCGAAATATTTGATTATTTGGTGCGGATATTTTTCCTCTTAACAACCAACTTGAGAGTTGCAGGACCATATATCACATGTAAGGTTTAGTAGGCCAAGGTTGGCAACAAGTTAAATCATCTTTATGTCCAGTCAACATTAAAGCTTAATTTAGGTTAAACACATACAATTTAGGACTAACATGAAATAGACAAGTGCCTAGGTTAGTGCAAGCACCGGCCGAGTTTTTTTCAAACGGAAATATTTTTATTTAACACTTAGATTCCACAAGATTGAACAAATATAAGTACATGTGTACATCATATTTCTAGAACGAGCAATTAAAAAAATTTTAAAATATTTCAAGAGTGGGTATTAGTTTCCTAATGATCATAATACCAAATATTTCGTAGCGTAATATAATTTGATCTATAAGTATCTCTCATAAAATCTAAATAATGACTCAAATTGTACTAATAGAGTATGGAGAGCAAAGAGTACAAGCCTATGGCTATTAATTGAATTTGCCTCTTCAATTCAGTTGTTCTTAATTTCCTTGATACTACTTAATTTTCTCTGCACTGCACTTAAATAACAACAGTAACAACATATTCAGTGAAATCCCACAAATGAGATTTGAAGAGGGTAGAATCAGAGGTAGAGTTACCCTTGCCCGACGGGTGTTGCTTGACACTCCTTCTTCAAAAAATTATATTGCACATATGTCAAAATTTAATTTAATCAATATATGTATATATATAACTATTGATACATTTTTGATATAAGTAAAAGGTTTAGTGAGTGGTTAAGAGGCTCTGAAATGGGTTGATGTTGTGTGATTGATCCTTGTTAGCAAGCTAACATATAATTTTTTACTTTATATTTTGACGTTCCTTAATGAAAATTGTGCAATAAAACCATTTACAAAGAAGAAGGAAATAATGGAGAGAATATAGCAAGTAACAACATAAGTCTACTAAAAAGAAGCAAAAAATATAAAAAGATAATGTGATAATCGAAACATAATATATGATAAACTAGGATAAATTAGTGAAATAAATAACAAACAATCATAAAAATAAGGAATCACTACTACCATGGCAAAAACCAGTCATCCTAAGTAAAACAACACTACACTATCTATTAGCATTCTACTCTAATGCGTACTCTTCATATTCTCTTATTTAAGATCATGTCCTCGATAATCTAAACCTGCGACATATACTATTTTGTTACCTCTCCCTAATATTTTTCCTGACTCACCTCTACCTCTTCAAATACCCTCTAGCTCTCACACTTTTTCATTGGATAGTCTATAGGCCAAAAAGCAGGCCTTTATTATAGTATAAAAGACTATTCATTAATTCTAAAATGGCTATTTTAGTATTATGTGACTCGGCTTTGGTGTTGGACTTGAGGCTAATTGGGGTAAGATTGTTGTCAGACTTGAGATTGACTATTGATCTACTTGAGAGACATTATAAAGGTAACAAAACAATAACAATAATATATCAAGTGAAATTTCATGAGTGGATTCTGGGAGGGTAAAATGTACGCAGACCTTATCACTATCTTATAGAGATAGAGAGGCTGTTTTCGAAAGATCCTGGTCTCAAATATCAAGCAATGACATTATAAAGTACTTTAGCTAGAAATTGATTTGTTTTTGGGGAAAGATCCTACGGGTTATTTGGTTATAAAGTGGCTCTTGGTGATATCAAATTAATACTAGTCCAAGTCATGTCGAGGACCATGTAACTAAGATTTTCTGAACCTGAGGTAAGAAGAATCAAAGTCTCTTCGATCTCCATTCAAGCACGCATTGTAATCTAATTTGTCCATTACTCAAGCCCGAATTCACCTCTATACAAGAGAAAGATGTAGCACTTCTTAAAATATCCTAACTTAGAAAGTCTAGAAAATAGATTTGATTTTACAAAAAGTTGGGTTCCATGAGTCCAATCTACGGCTTGTAGATCAGTCTATGAGCCA
Organism: Solanum rostratum; assembly: GCA_029948455.1. NCBI lineage: Eukaryota > Viridiplantae > Streptophyta > Magnoliopsida > Solanales > Solanaceae > Solanum > Solanum rostratum. The sequence goes on from CM057048.1 coordinate 65,503,939, forward strand.
TAAAAGGAGATTTTTTGGACGTTTCTTTCCAGGGTTGAGCCTAGTTCAGATTCACAAGATCAGACCACGACCCATTGAAAGTTCTACAAATCGTGACCAGGTTTAGTAGTCCATCACTGTATTTAGGTCATCGGGCTCTATAGACAAGGTCTATGACCCATAGTTCGAATTATGAACCATCATTTAGCATCATAGTTTTGAACCTCCAAAAATCCATACTCCCTTTATCCCATTTTATGTGGCATGCTTTGACTTGGCACGGTGTTTAACAAAAAAAGGGAAGACTTTTGAAACTTGTAGTCTAAAATCATTCTTATATATTTGTGTGGCTGATAATCATTTCACTAAGGCTAAAGAGAAATTTTAAAGATAAATTATTTCCAATTAGAATAACGAGATATTCTTTTTGGGACGGACCAAAAAGGAAAGGGTGCCACATGAAATGGGACAGAGGAAGTAGTTGCAATACATTTTGTATGAACATGCAGGACGGACCTGTAGAAGGGTCCGTGACCCGTAAAAGATGATCATGGATCCAAGACAAAAAATTTCAAACTTGTTCTAGTTTTCACAAAACCATTGTATGATCCGCAAAAGGGTCTATGACTCGTAGAAGCTTGCTCATAGACTCAAACTTAATTTTTTTTCTCAGATTCCATGAATGGCAGTCCACGAGCCATAGATTGGACCATGACCCGTAGATAAGATTTCGTGGTTTGGTCCGACAATTTTAATAAAGATAATTTTATCTTTTTTCACCTTTTTCCAATTAAAATCTTGACCTTTTTTAGATAAAAAAAAATAAACTCCTTATTAATACTCATAATCTCATAATCACTTGAATACTTAAAGAGTGAGTCCAACAGGAGAAAAAGCTAGGGGTCAAGTAATTCTATTGATGTTTTCGAATTTTGACCTTCAAGGTATGTAAGGGTATTCATAGCATTGGATTGAGTTCGTTCACATGCTCAACATCTAAATTTCATTTTGATTAAGTATCGAGTTGAGCCAAAATCTATTTTTTGAATTTCAATTGAGTTAATTCTTCTTCTATTGAATTCAATATAATTATGTATTGAGACTGTTGTTATTTTTTTCTCATATTGTTGGAATTATTGTTCGTGATTATTTTCTTATGGACCTTAATTGAGTTGATGATCATGACTTTTTCATGCATTATTTGATGTTGAGATTGATAGTTTTCATGCATAACACAAAGAATTATTTTCAAAATATGACAAAGCATGTTTTAAGTTATTTTCAATGGATTTGGGCATTGAGTTAAATGATATTTGGATGTAAGAGTTATGTACATGATTTTCAAGGTATAATTTTGATGAAAAATGATGATGATGCTTCATGACGATATTGATGTTTTAAACTGAGTCCTATATGACTAGATGAGATGATGATATGAACATATATATGTTTTGGGAGTAGTATTGAGCACTGATATAAGCAAGAATATAATTCGCTTAAACCCCATAAACTACGTAGTCAACATAGGATAGAGAATATGCCTCTCCTATCCCAAAAAAGGACTTTTATTATTAGATCCATTGATGTGATATCCTTTATCTTGACAAGGTATTGGATAGATGTGATAACGACATCGCTTTGTTGTATCATCACTAGCTCATAGATGATGGTTATCGGTTAGAGAAACTCCCTAATGAGTAAAGATATTTTATTTTACTGAATTGCATATGTATAAGGTGATTAAATGAAACATTGTTCATATTTTTAAACTTGCAACATATTGATGTTGAGTTGAATTTCATTTTAGTACCTTAGATGTATTTGTTCTACTCATCTATCATAAATACCATACATTTCATGTACTAACGTCACTCAATCCTGCATCATTTCATAATGCAAATACAGATGATAAGGATCCTAAGTTGACGCTTCGTTGAAGATCCAAGAGATCAAGAGCATTGGTGAGGCCTTCTTGCTTTCAGAGGAATCCTTTTTATTTTAGTTTATTTCTTTTCATTGTTTTGAGTTAGCTTTGGGATTGTCTTAGCACATTCCTATCAGTTGATAGAGAATTCATATATTGAGTCAGATGATGTTGACTTGGAGTCTTGAACACCATTTTTATTGATATAGAGTTATTATTTGAGCTTTCGAGTTACTTGTCGATTGATTGTGAGGTTTTAAAGCCCACTTGAGATAATTCTTTGATTCCATTAAGTCTTCAGCTAATTGAATGAGTGATCAGTCCATGTGGTTTGTTTAAGAACAAGTAATGATTTTGAGTGTCGGACATGCCTAGAGTACCCCTCTCAAAGCATGACAGAAGATAATCACTTAATTATCATCAACATTAGTAACTATCACAGCTAGATTAGTTATTATTCTGAGGAGGATTGAACTCCACAAATTGTTTGAATTTTTTGCTAATCACACATTTAAACTAGAAGCTTTGGATTGTGCATGCTAATATCCTTAGTTTCTTCTTTGAGGCCAAAACAAACTTTTCATGGTGTGAATAATTAGTGATTATTGAGGATGTAATTAGTCATTGTATGCTTGTTCATCAATTGCAACATGCCTGAAATTCATTAATGGCTAATTGAGATTATTATGTATAATTAAAAAATGTGACATATGTAAGTGATTATCTATGTAATAAGCGCATGAGTACATGTCTAGAAACTTTATAAATTTTTTATTGTTTATCATATGATTAGATGCTCTCGGAAAACCGACTATAACTCAAGTGTTTAAATAAAATATATCGGCAAGTTTAAAGGGTTATCAATGTACTTCATCCTATGAAAGCATATAATTAGAAGAGGGGTTAAAATTTTAACTTTATGAGTTTTGAATTAAAGAATAACGACTATAAGTGATTAGCATCAATTGAAAATCCAGTTTAACTTTTAAAATGGAAGTGAGCACAGGTGAGAAGAACTAATTTCAAAATTTAATACTAAATGCATTCAATAAACTTATTGATACACATATCTTATTTAAGTAAAAATTACTAGATTCTATGGAATTCATATATAATCGGGCTCCTATATATATTGTCCACATCCTCCACACTCTATTCAAGATTTACTGACATATTGTGTCAGCCATGTATCACATGATGAAACTACTTGGAACTGGAGTCTGGAACAACCTTGACCACCTAATAAGGTATGGGACAGTGTAACAGAAAACCCCATTCTTTATGAAAGTTCCATGTACAAAAGTGTCTACCACTTATTTACTCATCACTAATTTTCCAACTTGTATGATTGTACAAACTCCTTAAACACCACAACTATGTCCACTACACTCTTAATCATTCACTCTACTCTGTACTCATCATCAATGATTCAATACCTATATTATATGGGAGAAAGTAGACAAGGAAGGACAATAAAAGAGTGTGGATGTTAGATGAGATTCCTCCGGCCAAAGAGATATTCAAAATTTGAAATTTATGAATATTTATATTGAAATCTGATTAATAAAATAGTAATACATCGTTAATTAAGTTTCTTGTGACTAATAGAAATTTTTTATATTCTGTTGTTAATTTATTGTTTAGCTGCAAAATTTGTTGGTCGCTAATTTGTTTTTAGAAAATTTTAAATTTCTTAACATATATAAGATATGAACAAAAACTGTTGAGTTTGTGCGAACTCAAATACTTAATCAAAAAATTTTGAATTCAACTTCTAAGGAATGAAGAAACTTATATAGGAAATCCTTCTTCCTTTATTGAGCTTTTTATTTGTGAAATCTAAATTGATTATCATAGCGTGAATTATTTGATTCTGCTATATGTTTTCACACTTGAATGGATGAACGATTGATCCAAAGATAACTTTTATTTGTTTGACCATCAGACAAGCAACATGTTTATCTTGTGTGATAATACTATAAAATAAGTTGCTCCTCCGAACGTGCAACTACGTCGTAAACTTCGAATACTGAATGATTATATATATTTATGTATATATATAATAGCAATATATATGTGTATATATATAATAGCAAAAGGTGCAAGGGTCAAATTAAAAGTCCCTAACCACCAAAGTGCATGAACCCAACCCCTCACTCCTAAACATCTATATATACCTTCCAACTGTCTTGCTTCTTTGCCCATCTCCATCCCCATTTCCATTTCCTCCATAACAAATCTCATCCATCCATCCACCCACCCTCTACCTGCAACTATGCCTACTTCTTCACTTTTTGTAGTTTCAAAATGCTCTATTTACCCAGATGATCATCAATCTCTTAATAATACCTTAAAACTCTCTGTTTCTGATCTTCCCATGCTTTCTTGTCAATACATTCAAAAGGGTATTTTGTTAACTCAGCCTCCCTTTGAATCTTCAAATTCCCTTATTAACCATCTCAAAATTACCCTTTCCAAAACCCTTGCCCATTTTCCTCCACTCGCCGGCCGGTTGATTACTGATTCCGATGGATATGTTTACATCCTCTGTAACGACGCCGGGGTCGATTTCGTACATGCCAAAGCACCCCATCTCACTATTTCAACTCTTCTACCACAAAATCAGTCTGATATCCCTATTTATTTCAGAAAATTCTTTCAATTTGATAGAACCCTTAGTTATGCTGGGCATGATAAACCGTTAATGGCGATTCAGGTTACGGAGCTAAACGACGGCGTTTTCATCGGGTGTACGATGAATCACGTCGTCGTTGATGGAACTTCGTTCTGGAATTTCTTCAATACTTTTGCGGAATTTTCGAAAGGGGAGAAGAAGATTACTAGGCAGCCGTGTTTTGGGCGTAAAATGGTTTTTGATTCTCCGACGGTACTGAAGTTCCCGGAAGGTGGACCGTCGGCGACTTTCTCCGGCGACGAGCCGTTGCGTGAGAGGATCTTCCATTTTAGCCGAGAAGCTATTTTGAAGCTCAAACTCAGAGCAAACAGAACGGGAGTTAACGTTAAAATTAACGGAAAGATAACGCCAGTTAATGACGAGCCGGGTTTGAAAAACGGCGCGGCTGTGAAGAATTCGGCTTTGGAGATTTCGTCGTTTCAGTCGCTGAGTGTTCAGCTGTGGAGATCCGTGACGCGGGCTAGGAAATTGAAAGGGAACAGAACGACGACGTTTAGGATGGCGGTTAATTGTCGTCATCGATTGGAGCAACGGATGGAGCCGCTCTATTTTGGAAACGCCATCCAAAGCATCCCGACCGTTGCTTTGGTCAAGGAGTTGCTGTCTAACGACTTATATTGGAGCGCGAACCAACTACATCAAAATGTAGTGGCACACGGTGATGCAACCGTGCGTCAAGGTATAAAGGATTGGGAAAGTAACCCCAGATTATTTCCTCTAGGTAATTTTGATGGAGCTATGATTACAATGGGAAGTTCACCTAGGTTTCCAATGTATGATAATGACTTCGGGTGGGGTCGACCGATCGCGGTCCGAAGTGGCATGGCTAATAAATTTGACGGTAAGATCTCCGCCTTCCCCGGGCGAGAAGGAAATGGAACTATTGATCTTGAAGTGGTTTTGGCACCCGAGACAATGGCGGGACTCGAAGAGGACATGGAATTTATGCAATATGCCTCTTGATTGTGCTTATTAATGAGCAAAAAAAGTCGAGTTAAGATGTTTAAATGAAAAACTCGTATCGCAATGACAAATGGATGCAAGTTTAGATGGCCATTTTGCAATTGTGTTTTATGTATTTAACAAAATGTGTGAAGGTTTAAATTGAAATCATGATGGGCAAAAGTTTTTGAAAAAAATGTTCCCCTTTCTTCTATTATTATTGGATTTATTCATGTGGTAATGTATTTTTAGAGACTATTTTTATCATCCAAATTTATTAAAATATTTTCTTTCTAATACCTCATTTATGGATAAAATTAAATCAATAAATATCAGTTTGTTCTGAACAATGAATCAAACTCCAAAACATAACTTATTAACATGATCACAAATAAAAAATATAGTAATACTTTTAGCCTTCTTGTATCTGCATTTTTTATTTCGCACACGAAAATATATATAATACCTCTTGTCTTATTTTGCGCATGACGTCAAACATCATTATTCTGTGATACTCCATCGATATATGATATCATAGTGATATTATATAGAATTGAGTTTAATTCTCTGTGATACTCTATTAGTACATTAATACCTTATAAGTATCATATAGAATTGGACTATTTTTTAAGAAATAAATATGAAACAATTAATATATGATACCACATCGACATCATATAAGACTAAGCACTCTAGTATAATCTATATACTCTAATATATCAAGCAGTTTCTTCCTCTTTGATACTATCATAGTATATTATACTTTCATCTATCAAGTAATTTCTTCCTCTTTGATAGCATCAGAATATATTATATTTTGATTGTATCAAACAGTTTCACTGAAGCACTGCATCTTTATTCTTGGTACTATCAACAATGTATATATATATTCTCATGGTATCAAACGTCCAAAAATAGTTAAAAACATGAGATATGAAAGTAAGGAGGTAGCCGCTTGTAAATAGTTTTCTTTTTGATTTACAAGTGTTATTTTTCCTAAAATTTTATGGACCTGCCATCTTGATTTTCTTTATCTTTCCTCCTCCTTCCGCTTTTTTTTTCTTTAAATACTTCAGCATTTCTACCTCCATCATTGTTATTCATATTAGGACTATCATTGCCACCGCCATGGCCGCCATCATTGAAGTTTGGCAGTAGTTCTTTTGTTGTTAATGTAGTGTTTGCGTTAAATTGATGTAGATTTGTGTAAATTTTGTTAGAGGTTTTTTCTATTTATTTCTTGTTTTGATTGTTGTGAATGTATTGATTTGGGCTTTAAATTGATGTGTATTTGTTTGAATGTAAGGATGTCCTTCAATAAAAACAATTATGTACATAATTGGGAGTGACAAATGAATGAATCGAGTCAAATATGAGTTGATCAAATACTAGTGAAGTAAAAATAGACAAAGTATCCAACTCGACTCAGATTTTAAATGGGTAAAAATGAGTTGCCCAACGGATAATATAGGTAATTATAAATACTCATATTATAATAGAGATTATGTTAAAAATTTCAAAAGTAAACCTTTTTAGCCATTCATCACCCCCTACCCCTCCATCCCGAGTCCCCCGGTCCCGAGCTCCCCCTACCCAAAATAAAATGTAAAAAAAAAATCATTTTTTAAAAAAAAATTAAATTTTTTCATCCCCCAAGCTCCTAGCCCCTCACCCCCTCCCCTACCCCCCACCCAAAATGTAAAAAAAAAAATCTTAAAATTTTTTACCCCGGGCCCACCGCTCCCCCCCCCCAAGTGCCCCCCACCACCCACCCTACCCAAAAAAAAATTATGAAAAAAATCTTAAATTTTTTTTAAGAAAAAATGTAATTTTTTTTTTATCCCTATCCCTTGGTTTCAGCTCCTCCCAATGAAAAGTTAATCTACTTTTTAGAAAATTCAAAAAACTTTGCTTACCCCACCCACCCCAGCCTCTCCCAATAAAAAATTAATTTACTTAATGAAAGAGTCTCTTTTACCTATATTACTCATTAAGTTACTTATTTTTATCTATCTTAAATGGTTTGGGTGCCCAACTCGTTTTACTCATTAGGTACCCAAATAACTTACTCATTTTGTCACCCCTAGACTTTCAGGCTTCTTTTTTTTTTTAAATTAAATATAATTTCTTTTTTTCTTTTACTTTATAATACTTTTTGTTTTGATAATTTCTTAGGACTCGAGAATAACAGATGTCATTATTTAATTCAAAATTTTCATATCATCGTAAGTGTATTTCACACACTTTATACTTTTAAATTATTATAAAAAAAAAATTATTCAAATGGTTCAAATACTTAAGAATAGAGGTGCTCAAGAGGTACAAGTCTAGATTTAAGTGTCTAAGTAAACTATGCCAATAATTTTAAAAGGCCATCATTGACTTAAGCCTTTCTTAAAGACTTCAATTGGGTTGGTGGAAGAGGAAGCGCGGGGGGGAGGGGGGGGGGGGGGGTTGAGAGGAGTAAGAAAAGGTTCAAAATTAGTTATTTGTAGTTGATATATCCCTTGTTACAGAAAAGACTACATATATTCTTATCATTACAAAATTAGCTTACATAATTATTTTTAAAAAAAAAATATTATCATTATTTGAATTTATTATTCTTATTTCATTTCTTTTCTTTCATTCTTTCGTGTAAAAATATGAGAAATAAAAATAACGAAGTGTGAATAAAAAAAAAATTCTGCGGCATTGTAACTAAAATAATAAATCTAAATTAACCATTGAATCAAAGAAGTAAAAAAAGAATACGGATGAAGATGATCAAATATACTCCTACATGTATGTTTTCTTACTAAGAAATAAAACTTAGAATTAATTTTTCACTTCTATTGGAGAAAAATGTATATGTGAATTATTTGTTTATAAGTAAGGGTATACATAAATTATTTTCATAATAAATGGGATAATAAAAATTTACCCACACTCGATGTATACATCAAAATAATATGATTTCTCATGATTAGATTATTCAACGAAGTAAAAATATATATTAATTAATCAAGATTAAATAAAATAAACTCTACTCAAAGGAAAGTGTAATTGAAAATTTAATGGCCCTCAAAACTTTATTGAAATTATGTAGAAAAAGAAACTATATAGTGCTAACTTTAATGACAAATTAAACCTTTGGAATTTAATGTGCAAATTGAAATAAGAGGAAAAACAAAATAAATCCAATGTGTAGGGGAAAAGACTTTGTCATGTACAAAATATTTAATGGGGACCAAACTTCAGACTGAAGATGACATTGTAGAGGGTAGATATTTAAATTTGATGGGACTCTAAAAGTTGAATCTAATTTTAATTATGATTTTTGCTCTAAAAAGCTAGATGTGTCTGAATCTTTTTTGATAATCAAATATTTTAAGAAGATTCACAAAAAAATTTTATGGAATCATCTTACTTCGAGAAATACGTCAGAAATGTTTCTCAAATCATGAAAAAAAAAATTAGAAGAGAAGAATCAAGGTAATACACAAATTTGTATTCACAATTTTGATGAATAAAATCATACTTTTTATTTGTTTTGTGATTGCAGTATATTTTCATATTTGATAATTTTTATGAAAAAGAGACATAACGTGTGCAATTCAAACATCAGATATTAGATTTGTAGTTAGAGTTAATTAAATTTGAAGTTTGAACTAGAATTAAATGTATGACGTTCAACTTATTAATTATAATTAAATTAAGTCTGAGATTTTTTCAAATGGTTGGATTTAGATTAAAATCCTTAGATTTCTTGAGTTTGTAAATGTTAAAAGAGAAAAATGTGAAATATTTGAAAGTAGTAAAGAGGAAAAAGAGGATAGGGAAATAGAGAATCAATATAATGGGAAAAAATGTAGCATCATTTTCAAAGACATAATATCGACACTATCTGATTTTGAGAGGGCATATCTAGACACCTATCTTCACTGTGCCACGTGGACAACTGACGTTGGCGCAACACATAAATTCTTAGTGTCTAGATGATCATTTTGTAAGTTGAAGTATTCACGTGCTACAGTAGAGACGATTTGAAGTACGTATATATGCATACTCAAAATTGAAATATTTACTCGCAGCGTGAAATAAAATTTGGATGTACAATTCCTACATATGTGAAGCACTACAAATTAAGAACTTTAGTAGGCAATGGATGCATGTTGAAATAAAGAGCCTGTCTCTGTCTAATGCATGATATTGGAAAGGCAAGCTTCATGTCATCTCTTTTTCAGCCTTTCGATAAAATTACTCCTCTTGCAAGGGCCAATGATTCTGGATAATTTGGATAGGATTACTTATACAAAATATCCAAAAAGGTGCCCTCTTGAACACAATAGTACTAAAAAACATTTTTATTTTGGTTAAAAAGAGTGCTTCGATCGAATCGGTATGTCAATATAAATTCGAGGTGAATTTATGAAATTGAAATAAATTTTACAACGGATCAAAAAATCTTGATGATCTTCTCGAATGAGAATTCTGTTGTAAAATCTTCTTACACTTACCATGAGTATGCTTCAACAGAAATAGTATTGTGAGTAAAATTGCTCCTAATTGTTCAATCATTTGATATTTGGAGTCATTCTTAAGACCCTTGCAAAAGTTGCTTCATCTTAAAAAAGTTAGTAAAAAATTTTGGATACAAAAAACAGAATCGGGACTTTTATTAAATATGAAACTATAAAAACGCATTCAGTCATCAAAAAATGAAGATTTAATTGAGTATCGAGGAAAGAAGGAATTTTGACCAAAAGACCAAATAAAAGTATGATCGATTTTTTTTCTTTCCTGAAGAGGTACACATCTTACTCGGAACTTCTTCCATAGTGGTACAAAACAATTATATCATTTGGGTGGATACACAAATCGCCTTAAATCTAAGAAGCTCGATCGGTGGGTTGATCCGGGTGAAGAGAAAAAAAAAAAGGAATTAAACTGAAAATATGCCTCACTAAATTCAAATCTTTATGAAAATAAACTTACATGTACATGAGTTTCAATTTAATACATAACAGCACAATAGACCTAGATTTGAGGTCTACATTGTACAATCAATTGACAACAAATATCATAACACATTTTCAGATCAATATTCTACAAATAATATTTTTTTCATTTCCATTTCCCATCCGGGAGCCCGACTATTCCGGATTCACGCTAGGTAGAGCCCATTTGGGAGATAAGGCTACCTTACAAACACCACATCTAGATGCAAAGCTATGAAGGATACACCTTCCAAAACATAAGAAACAAACTCTATGATTTTAGAGAAAAGGATCTATCACCTATAGTCGACTTCTGGAGCTGCGAATATACGCTTAAACAGCCATTGAAATGGTCTCAGAAATTGTGCTCTTTGCTTCCTCCAGAACCAAATGGCTGCACTGTACTGTTCATCACGAATTGTTCTTGTTGCAGCCTTCCAGTCGTATTTCTCCATTTCTAAGCGTGCAGCTTTCCCCATGGTTTCTCTCAATTCAGCATCATGCAAAATAGGCACTAGTTTGCTCATGCAGTCGTCAAGATCCCCAGGAGTAAAAAGATATCCAATCTTGCCCTGCTGGTCATCAGGGATGATCTCTGGAACTCCCCCGGCACGGGCAGCCACTACTGGAAGCCCTGATGACATGGCCTCCAAAACGACGAGTCCCAATGTCTCCGACTCTGAAGGCATAAGAAAAACATCTCCACTGGCATATGCTTGGGAAAGCTCCTCCCCTAGTAATGTACCTGTGAACACGGCAGGCATGCCATGGAACATTTTCTCCAATTCCTCCCTACAAGCAGCAAACAGAATGATAATCTTACAACTACTCTATGTAAGGATCGAATATTGCATCTCACTATAATGATGAGAAAACATGAAATGTTTTTCTCAGGGACACATTTTTATATCTTTTTTGGAGGAAATTCATATAATAAACAGCAAGGGCTTCCAGGTACACACATTCTTAGTTAATTCAGCATTCAGTAATAGATTCCTTTTATTTACCGCTTCGGAACTCAGCAGATTATCCCCTCCCCCCCCCCCCCCCCCCCCAAAGCACACACAACCCCTCCCGACCCTTCTACACTTAATTCAAACTCGCAGCATGCACCTACCACAAGTAACCTTTACCGTCAAGCCAAATCCCTGGGGAACATTTGACAATAGATTCTTCCAAGCAAACACCCATGTCTTCGCAGAAAAAGCTGCTGGCATTGCATTGTAAGATACTATATATTTTTCAGCAATATTTAACTATTATTTCTGCCAAGAAGGTAGATAATTCACCTATGATAAGGAAAACACCACAAAATGAAATTTGATCCAATATAATGATCACACATCAAGTATCTACAGAAGGGCAAGAGGAGCGTCAAAGCGCAGGCTTGCTAATAGTCAAAGTGACTTAATAATGTGCTGAAGTTTACTTCTTACTCGGTTATCTATCACCTTCAATCAATTATCATACGGAACCTTTAACAAACTAAGAAATTCTAATCAGTTAACCCAAAGCTGACATATACTAGTTGCTGAACCATCATACAATGAGGAATCCCTGTATGTTAAAACATTACTATCAGAATTTCGACATAAAAGGAAGTTTCACGTAGATTTCTGGCTAAGGGTCAATCTTAAAATTGGAAGTTTCCTTTGAATTCAGTACCAGACAACCTAAGTAACAATTCTGGCAATACTATTAAGAACGGTAAATAACCCCTGAAGGATCTAGTCACATCTTCGCATGCGCTAACATTGTCACCTATAAAAAACAGTCGTAGAATGAACATGAGTTAAGGTACAAGAAACAAAATTGGTGTACTTTCTTAGCAAACATGAAGCATTTTGGCTGATGTTCCAGAAATCAAGAAGCTAAATAGTCATCGCAACTCACCTGTACGGCCCATCTCCAATAAAAGCTATCCGAGCATCTGGAAGTCTATCCATGACCCTGTTTCAAAACCATTCTCGAATGTCATGTGCAAGTTATCGACATTTTCAGACAAGCACATAATTTGCTCGATACAATTCATTGCCCACAACTTGCAAGTACATTTCATCCCCATATCAATGAAGGAAGATTATTGTGTAATGCTGCTCTGAGATGAATTTAAATGGAGAACATGAACAGTGAGGATTCATATAGACAATTGTTTGAGATTGAGGGTAATTATCGTTGCTGTATATTATTGAAGGAACAAATTGTACCTTTTGAGGAAATCCAAACTCTTCTCAACTCCAAGTCGTCCAACATGGACTATCAATGGTTTATCAGGTTCTCCACCACTTATTGTGAATAACAGCAGGAGGAAAGGAGAGAGAATAATCAGCATATACTAAAGATTGCTTCATACTGGATCAAATTTTCAGATGAAAGATCCTACCTTAGCCTTACTCGCATTTCATGAGACCGATATTGAGGGTGGAAGCTCTCTGAATCAACACCCTTGTTCCACAAACGTATTTTGTTCGCTGAAAATGAAAGAAAAAAGTGACCAACTTGTATGCTTTAATAGGTAAAGCATCTGAATCCAGAAAAAACAACTGTTTTGACAGAACAGAGAAGATGAATATTTTCTTTTTCTTTCTCAGTTTACTAATTATAAAATCATTACTGGAGAGCAATTGACTAATTCAAGTTTCTTCCTATTACCTGATGTTACTTTATAAGCTTCCAGATCCTTTGCAATAGCAGCAGACGGCACCAGTGTAAGATCAGCCGCTCTATGTAGAAACTCTGGTGAGCAGTAAATGTATCTTAATTAGTACCTAGAAGAGGAGAAGGAAGAGAACAGCTAATTGATAAGATATTTCTCAACTGACATACTTATAACCATCCACATTGGTTGAACCAGCCAACTAAAGGTGTATCTCGGTATGTACCTAAAGAACAAGAATGAGGATCAAAGCGTACTCATCCAGAGAGAAAAGAAACGTAAATAGGATCAAAGTGAAGCCCTCCAGTGATAAGAAGCTCCAGAGACTTATTGCTTAGTATTCTCCATCAGGAAGATCAATGTCAGGTAGAATGAATGTTTCATGGTTAATGTTGTATATTTAATATATCAAATTTTCCAACGTGGATTTTAGCTAAGAACTAGAAGGAAGGAGGAAACTTACACTGGCACATGTGTGTGATAAGACATTACAATCGGCACAGATAAAAGTTTTGCGATGATAAGAGCACCAAATACCTAAAAACAAGGAATAAAGTTATCCAAGTCAGAAAGTTACAAACAACAACATACCCAACGTAGTAGCACAAAGTGGAGTCTGGGAAAGGTAGAGTGTATGTAGACCTTACCCCACCTCAGAGGTACAGAGGTGGTTTCCGATAGGTCCTCGGCTCAAGGAAAAAGAAGTAATGGAAGTACAAGAAACAACAGATAAAAATAGCAGACAGTAACAGAATGGAAACGATAACAAAACAATATGATAATTAAGGTACAAGAAACAATATATAGCAATAGAAATCGAAGGACAACAACAAAGAACATAACTGAAATAAGGAAAAGAGCAACTGAAAACTTACCATTATACCAGGAGATGATGCATGTATGATATCAGGCTTGAACTGTGCTACCTCTGAAATTATTCTAGGGCTGAGAGCAAGTGAGAGGGGTACTTTCCGGTAGCAGGGGCAGGGAAAACTGCAAAGAAAGGAAGAACATCAGGAAGAAGCTTTCTTAGAGGACGGGAAAAGCTTCATATATTGACAATTTTTCATAATCATGTAGCCTTCAGCCTCAACTGTTCGACGGTAACATAGAAAAATGAGTGAGTTAATTATTTAAACAAGGAAAGGGAAAACTAGTAAAGGTAATAGTTGCAACCTCCGTGATCCTATCAACTTTGCCCCATGAAATTCTTCGGGTACTCCTTCATGCGTCGTCACAACCATAACCTGCAACACAAATGCACAACGATCTGTTCAGCAGTTGATCATCAGGTGTAAATCATCTTGCTTATGCCATAAATACTGCTCCACTTAATAGATACATGAACTATGCCTAGGGGTATATTTATAACAATGGATACCTCTGAGCTAAATTACTGTTAGAATAAACATTTGTTCCAATATATAAAGATTCCATATCAAAAATTGGTTGACATTAAGGTCAGCGCACACTCTGCCTCCTCACCCCAGACCACACTTGTGGGACTTTGCTGGGTATGTTGTTGTAAAATTGCTTGACATTGGTTCAAGTGAAAAAAAAATAGAAGAAACAATCAATGGATATTAAATTCATTATTGATTATTGAATCATAAAATATTAACTAGATTTAATAATATGAACATGGCAATTACACAAGTAGATCATTACGCTATATCATGTCAATCAGGCCCTACCAAAAGAACACAAACAGATATCATAAACTAACAACATCATTGTCAGGCATAGAATATACCTCATCCCCCATTTCTCGGAGGTACTTTATAAAATTCTGGAACCTGTTCTTATATCCAGAAACATACCTGTATTACACAAAAGCAAAACGGAGGTTATCATCAATAATAAGAAAATTCGAGAAAAGAACAAACATGATCATGCATAAATTTTATCATAGAATATAGAGTTAATTTTCTAAAACTAGAATCTTTCTAATCTAAAAGCACATTTGCATATGCAAATATAAAGGTAGAGGTAAAGTTTTTACTACTAGAGAGGACACTGGAGAATCTGGGAGAAGGATCTCTCCCCAACCCCACCCAAATGAGAGAAACAAACTATAAGATGAATGAAGTGTCACTTATAAGGACTACGAACTAGGAGGAGGAACAATTCTATCCAAGGTTGACGTTTATCTATTTTTGAACAAAAAGATCATTCCAGTATATGACATAATATGACATTCGATATTTTGTAATCTTGTGAAGATCCCTCTACGTTGAGTAAGATTTAGGAACCATGCGACCCAGTGAAGAGCCAAAATGAGGCAAAAAGCAATTAGCTTCAAAAAGTGAAGTGGTAATGAGCATGATGAGCACTAGAAAAGTGAATTGTACCATAGAAGTATTTGTTCATAGGAAGAAATGAGAAACAAGATACTGCATTATCCAGCTTGATAAATATATGAAAGGGGAATTTAAATACCATTCAAGTAAAGTAAAGACATTCCTTTGTACTCCTAAATAGAAGTTACTCGAAAATTTGCATATGATCCATCAACATCACATTGCATTGTAATATTGATACTTGACAACAGATTATGGCTATCAACTTAGTTAAAGACTTAAAGTAACACAGGATTTCCAATACAATGACAATATTGTGCAAAATAACACAGAGTAGGAAGAGTTTGATTGCAAAATGCAAAGCAGACTAATGGCATTTCCCTAAATTGCAACTCACATAGCATATTAGCAAAGCTTCTGATCATAGGAGGAACAGATGGTTAGTAATCAACTCTAAAACTGTAACATCTGGCAGCCCAAATGAATACACACCTCTGTAACCAGATATAAATAAAAAATATATCTTGAAATTATTGCTTTCATTGAGGAAACATATGGTCAGCAGGTATGAACACTTCCACATACAAGCAAAATACTAAGACATAATACATAAACAGACACTCAAACTTGGCCTCAGTTGACAAGTAAGAACTCCAACTTCTAGTATGCTAGTATGCATATCTAGAGTTAACATTCCAACTTACAAAATGTTTCTAGACACCTCCACAATTTGTGCCATGTCAGCATTTGGTGTCCACGAGACACCATGGATATGAGTTGGAGTTTTTAGTTGTCAATTAAGCCCAAGTTGAGGTGTCTTCAAAGTTAAGAGTATTTACTTATTAGAGGTCAAGTTTGAGAGTATTATGCCTAATAAAAATACAAGCATAAGAGCCCACATCCAAAAATAGTCATATAAGCTCATAAACATTTCAAAAAAAAGGGATCTAGAGGATCACATAAACTAATGGTCAACATATCAAACATAAAGAATCAAGAAACCAAAGTTTACTAGCAAATGCATCTAAAGCCAACAACTTTTCAATTTGGGTTGTAATTAAAAACTATACAAGTGAAATTGCAACAATAATCAAGAATTGGGATATAAATTAGTTTAGTATGACTCACGCAAAAGGAGAAGGCTCAACAAAGAGAGCAATACGCCTAGGCTCTTTCATCTCAGATTCAAGTAAAAGAGGAGGATACTCTTCTTCCTCTTCATCTCTGTACTCTGTAATTGTCATCTTACTACTAATTAAGGCTCTTTTCTTAAAGGGTTTTCTTCTAAAACTCTTTTCACACTGTAAAAAAATGATCTTCTTGGGAATTAAACTAATGGGTTTTGTTCTTGAATTGGAAAAGAAAGAAACTTTATGAAAACCAGAGGTGAAAAGGGTAGAATCAGTATAAGTGGAAAATGAAGGTAAGGAATCATCACAGGGTATAAAGACAGAAGAAAGAAAGCTGGACATGTTAAGAGTTGTCCAAATGATGTTATAATATACTTAAGAAGGAGTTGGGGAGGGTGTGGGGTGGGGTACGGGGGCGGGGGGGGGGGGGGCTGCATTTGAATTAGAGAGAATATAAGGAAAAAAAAGTAAAAAATGTGCATTATATACGGAACCAATCTAATTCGATTTGGTTTGATTTTTTCAAGTTCGATTCGATTTTTTTCAATATATTTAAATTGGTCTTTTTATATGAACTAATGAGAAATAAACGAGGACAAAATCATAGTATAAGAAAGTTAAAATCATGTTAAGTGATAATGTGGCCTCATAGAACACTTATTGTGCTTAAAAACTATATTTATCTTTGTCAAGAACTTGCCCCTTTAACTATTGCTCGAGGAAAACAAGTACGAATACAAATTCCTTTACATAACATGAATTGATAAAAATATGTTTGAATTTCTCGTGGAAAACAATATTCCAAGTTAATTATATGAATTATAAATTTGTTGCTACTTTGACTTGTTTCATGAATGATTTAATTGTTAATTGATTTATATAAATCGAAGAATCGAATTAGTTTGGTTCGATTCGATTTTTCAATTTTTCGATATTTATGCCTACCCCTAACGAATATGAGTTGTGGTGAAGCAATCTTTGATCAAAGGTTTCACATTCGAGCTTTGGATATAAGAAAATTCTACTGTAAGTAATATATTTATCGAAAATGAGCTCAGTAATGTGTAATTCAAATGTAATCAAAATTTTAATATTAACGTCGAATATGAAGCGTGAAAAAACCCAAAATATGAGGGGGCCATGAGAAGTAGACTATAATGGATATTCTTTTTAGAGAAGGGTGGAAATGTGGAATAATTGGAAACTAAGAATAGCATATGCTTATTTAGAACCACAAATATGGGGCCTTCATTCATAACATGTTATTTTCTATGTGGGGTTTCATTTAATTTCTTATACTATAATGTTGAAGCATGTGAAAATCAATATCTGGCCTTTAATGAAAAATTTGTATTTTTTTTTTTTTTTTTTGTGTGTGTGGTGAAGAAATTTGATTCCATAATTCTTATAAATTTGATTTTTTTAGTTTTATGTTTTTTTATAATTTTTTTTTAACATAGAACTTTTTTTTAATTTCTCTATATAAAAAATGTATAGTTTTCATTTTTTTTCTTGCATTCAATTTATAGCTAATTATATAATATCATTTCCTATGTATGGTTGTGTGCTTGTTGAAGATATTGGAAGCATATGCTATATGCTATTTAGGATTCTATGGGAAAAAAATAGTATGTACTATTATTATTTTTTTTTTGAAAAAAGGTTACGTTTAAAATTAAAAATAAATTTATTAAGGCTACAAAATCAATTGATTCCCACCTCATGCTCCCTTTTCTCTTGTTATTATTTTGTTATATTTATTTTTATCATATACAATAGAAGCAAGAGAAATTGAAAACTTCTCATGTCGTTTTCGCGTATATTATTAATTTTTATGTTGATATTTCTTTTTTCAAAAGACATTATATGTGTAGATATACACACATAATAGTATTTGATTCAGAAAAAACACGTTTTTATACTTGATTGATTAAAATATTATAATTTTACTTTAAATAAAATAATTTTTAAAAATTGAGGAAAATTTCAAATAGATACCCTCTATGCCGCACTTTTTTTTTAAAAAAAAAAAGTTAGATATCCACAACTTAATTCTCCATTTGTTGCATTTTATGTTTTATTTTTCTTGTCAACTTTTTGATTAATCCTCAAAATTTTATACGTACAATATGAATTGAAACAAAATAATTAACATATATTATTTAAGAATAACATAAAATATGTTATAACTCATAATAATTAATAATTTAAACATTTAAAATATATGTATATTGTGTTTGAGTTGACAAATTCTATAATCAATTTATAAGTTGCAGGCATGAGAACTGATTTTTCAACCCTGCAACTAGTATTATTATTAAATGGTAATAACTTTCCATAAATTACAATCATTGTTAGCACCTAATTTTTTACCAAATTTAAGTTATTTACTTTTTAATATTTAAATATTTAGTTTTGAGTCTAAATTAGATATTTTTATCTTATTTAGAATAAGTTGAAAACAACAAAAATAGAATCATATTTTAATGTAAGTTTTGTTCTAAAAAAGAGAAAATTTATAAAATATATGTTTTTCTTTTAATTTTGATTCTAATAAACAACCCAGTATTGTTATTACTTTTTTTTAATTATATTTTAGTTTTAACTAGTTAACTTTCTATATCTTATTAATTTAAAATAGTTTTGTAATATTTTTTTCCTCTTTTCTTTCTTTTCTTTCAAAATAAAAACAAGACAAAATAAAATAAATAATCCTAAAACTACCCATTAATTCTAACTCCTCCCCCACTCACTTAAATTACCCCACAATACTCCCAAAAAAACTCCCTACTCCCTCATATTTTAAGAGAACACACGACACACACAAGGGGGGAGACAATGTTTTATCCATCTTTTTTTTCTTTACATACATTCTACAAAGACAAAACACAAGACATTCTACACACTGTTAAAAAAAATCCTACACCACATTCTTTCCTTTTTCCCACATACACAAACACAGTAGAAAAAATACTATTTTTTTCTTTTACACACACATTATATACATTTGCACAACAAACATACCAAAAAAAAATCTAAAAATACCACTAGAGAAAAACAAAAGTTGAGTTCAAGGTTTGCTTTCGGGATTTCGGATTCGTGGTTCCTATCATGGCCTATTCCTTGTAAATTAATTCTCACAAGAGGTAACATTTATTCTTTCTTGTGTAATTTAATGTGATTGAAATATATTAAAGTTGTTCATTTTCTTTCTTGTTTTACGTGTTAATATTATTTGATGTTGTAATATGACATATATATGCTAAAATCCATCATGCTAACTTCATGTTCATATCTTTTATTGATAAATGTCGTGTCAGATTATTATAATAATCTGCAATTTGTTTCATGTTTAAACACCACATAATTTGTTTCGTATTTAAGTAAATTTATGATCCAAGTTCATCTTTTTATTTTCATAGTGTAATTTTTATGATGACATGTGTATTGATGGCTTCATAAACTGAAATAATGACAATAATTAATGACAGAAATTCATTATGTAAATTGTTAATTTTAGGTGTGCATGATTCCTAACATGCTTATATTTGTGCAAAATTTATATTGAAAAAATGTATTTTTGTGTTCTTACAAATATTTAGTCTTTAGGGAAAAAAAACAAAAAGAATTGTTGTAATTTTTTTTAAAAAAAATTACTAGAGTGATGGTTTCTTTTAGAATTCCAATTTAGTGATTTATGTTGATTCACGTAACTAATATTAAATTCTTGATTTATACTTTTAGTTAATCACAGTGACCAACTTTTAATTAAAAAATAAAAGAATTAAAATCCTTCGACTTTGTAAAAAGAATTTAGATTTGAAATAACTTTTACAATTAATTTTTTTTAAATTGAACCGTTAAAAGCATGATTACGCCAAGAATAATAGGCAAATTTTACGATTTGAAAAGGATTACAAAAATTTTAGGTGTGACATATAAAATAAATACCTCGTGAGAAGGTTGGAAAGTGTTGCTACCAATATACCACTGTTAGCACCCAATTTTTGACCAAACTTAGGTTATTTACTTTTTAATATTTAAATATTTAGTTTTGAGTCTAAATTAGATATTTTTATCTTATTTAGAATAATTTGAAAACAACAAAAACATAGTTACATTTTAATGTAAGTTTTGCTTAATAAAGAGAAAATTTATAAAATATATATGTTTTTTCTAGTTAACTTTTCTATTTATTTTTTAATTGGAAATAGTTTTCTAACATATTTATTTTTTCTTTCTTTCTTTTTTTTTCTTTTCAAAACAAAATGAAACAAAAATGAAAAATTAAATAATCCTAGAACTACCCATTAATTCCAACACCTCCCCCACTCACCTAAACTACCCCATAATTCTTCCACACAAAAAATCACTACTCCCTCACATTTTAAAACACACGACACACACCCAAATAAGAAGACAATTTCATCCATCTTTTTTCTGGACAACAAAAAACACTGATAAAAAAAATCATCATACACCAGATTCTTTCCTTTTTCCCACATACACAAACACAGTAGAAAAAATACTGCATTTTTTCTTCACACATCTTATCACATTTAGGGAAAACCTAGCAAAAAATTTGCACAAGAAACATACAGAAAAAAAACCCTAAAAAAAATAATTAGAGAAAAACAAAAGTTGAGTTCAAGATTTGCTTTCGAGATTTCGGATTCGTGGTCCTAGATGTGGTCTTTTCTTCTTGTGAATTAATTTTCACAAAAGGTATTCCCTGAATTTCATCATATGACTTTATTTCATGATTATATAATACTTGATTCAAATATTACGAAGTTATTCAAATTCGATGCATATTTAACTTTTATGTTATGATATTGAAATATGTTTAAACTTTTTATACTGTTACATTTAAAATAACATTTGGTATAACATGTGGTTATATGTTACATGCTTAAACATTTAATTTTTTTTTAAACTATTCTTGATTAAAATCCAAAAATGTCACGACCCGAAAATGGGCGTGATGGCACTCGTCTTAACCCATCAAGACAAGTCAGCCTAAACCCAACAAGAATATCGAAATATCGTGCGGAAGTACTAAATAAAATAGATAACTTAAAAAGAGAAATCTTCACAAAACTTAAATACCACCCAAGGATTGGTTGTCACGTGTACAAGCCACTAGTCATACAGAATTCCAAAGAATTACAAAGTCTGAAACTGTCTTTCTTCTCAAATAGAACAAAGCAGAAAGGAAATAGGATAAGAGAGTCAGCCAGATGACAGCAGCTACCTCTCTAAATCTCCTGAGAAGCCTCGGATGATCAAGGAAAATACTACTCACAGTCCGGGCTCAAAACCTACACAAGTGTAGAAGCAAGGGTGAGTACCAAAAACAACGTGGTACCCAACAAGTGAACTACTAAACGCAATATTAAGCAATACAGAATACAAGTACTCCTAACTCCACGCCAGAACCTCTACAACTACAACACACATAACATCGGTCCAACATAATAATTCATAATGTATATAACATGTAGCTCAGTAACCATACCAATATTCATAGATCAACAACACAGGAATCGGTTCACCTATCACCAGTTTCACAAAAAGGCACCGACAAGCTCATAAATGATAAGAATGTGTAATGCAATGCAACGCAATGTCAAGTAGAATGATGCATGTCTGACCTAGTGATACACACCCGCTGTCTCTCAGTCTGGGACCCATGGGGGACTCTTAGTCCGTGCATCCGTCGCGGCGTGCGACCCGATCCTCGAATCATATATATATCTGTCGTGGCGTGCGACCCGTCCCTCGATTTATAATATCTGCCGCGGCGTGCGACCCGTCCCTCGGATGGTACATCCTTTTAATTTTTATTCTTTCTCAGTTCACATAACATTTGCCACAAAATCAATGTATAGACAGGTTTACACTATGATGAGTAGATGACCGAATTTTCAATACAATGCACCTTTCACAACAACAGAGTTTTAAAATAACATCAACACCAAATTCATATTTCGAAATCACTATCAACACCTCACATAGGAAGCACAAGATTCTATATGCTTAACAAGGGTTAAGAAATTCACTTGCCTTAGCCAAATCACGATCACTCTAACACTTGAGCCTTCCCTTTCTGATTAGAATTTGTAGTACCACGATCTAAACAAATAATAATTCACAATAAGATTTTCAAACTAAAAACACCCAAATTCATAGTCAAGTTCCTAATCTTGAGCCTAGAGTTCCATCTTAATTCTAAATACCTTGAATTTTAATTATATTCTCTACTTTCTCCTGCAGATTCGTCCACCAGGGGGATGACACACATGCCACAAAGACATATGTCGATAGTACACATATACTGCCTTTGCTTTCGTCCACAAGGCTTCTCACATTTTTATAGCAATTATTCCTACAACTCACTGCACTATATCTCTCTTTCTTATTCACATTATTTATTCCTCACAGGAAATTCCTTCAATATACATGCATGTATACATAATAACAATAATAGTCATTAACAAAGTTTATTACCAAACACAATTAAACTATTAATTAAGAAAGGAAGTAACGTTCTGTGGCCAACCTCAAATGCTCCCGAGATGAGATTGCTCCTGGAAATTATGATTTCTTTTCGCCGGCGGCACCCCGTTCTCTCTTTTTTTTTACATAGGGCATTTCAGCCCTTCATATATACATATATATATTTTTTTCTTATTTCTTATCTATTTATTTTTATTATATCAAAAGTGATAAATTTTGTTGATCTATTTTTGATAAATATGTGATAAATAGTATAGGATATTAATTAAAAAAAAATATTATTCTTAATCCACCAACTAAATTCTTTATAAAAAAAATTATCCGTCAACTAAATGACCACAATTATCGAATAGTCCAAAGTACCCACTAAAATTTTTCGAGGGAGATATTTTTTTATAAGATCAAGTGGACTAATTCCATACACGATACTACGGGTCATTACATTATCCACCACTAAAAATCATGTTCGTCCTCGAACATAAGGTAAAAAGAAAGTACCTGAAGCTTCGAAAAGATGAGGATATTTAGCACGCATGTCCGACTCTGTCTCCCAAGTCGCCTCTCTAACTGGACGATTCTTCCATTGCACCTTCACGGAAGCAATCTCTTTGTTCCTTAGCTTACGGACCTGTCTGTCCAAAATAGCTATAGGCTCCTCTTCAAATGACAAGTCTGGACTCAACACCACCGAATCGAATGAAAGTATATGGGACTCATCGGGCACGTATTTTCGGAGCATGGAGACATGAAACACAGGATGCACGGATGACAAGCTAGGTGGCAAAGCTAGTCTATACGCCACCTCTCCAACTCGCTCTAAAATCTCAAATGGACCAATAAATCGGGGGCTAAGCTTTCCCTTCTTACCGAACCGCATAACACCCTTCATAGGTGATACTCTAAGCCAAACATGATCGCCCACCATAAACTCTAGTGTTCGAACCCTCCTATCTGCATAACTCTTCTGTCGACTCTGAGCGGTCAACAACCTACCCTGAATCATACGGACCTGCTCCATAGCATCTCTAAGAAAGTCTGCGTCTAATGAGTCCATCTCAGCAGAATCAAACCAACCAATCGGAGATCTACACCGTCTACCATACAAAGCTTCGAATGGAGCCATCTGAATACTGGAGTGGTAACTATTATTATAGGCAAACTCTGCCAAGGGCAAGTGTTGGTCCCAACGGGAACCAAAATCAATCACACACGCTCGAAGCATGTCCTCCAACACCTGAATCGTCCGCTCAGACTGTCCATCTGTCTGAGGGTGGAATGCTGAACTCATATCCAACTGAGTGCCTAGACCGTGCTGCAAGGCCCTCCAAAAATGTGAAGTGAAGAGTGAACCCCGATCTGAAATGATAGAAACAGGCACGCCATGCAATCTAACTATCTGACTGATGTAGAGCTCAGCCAACTTCTCCGCTGTATACTTAATCTTGACAGGAATGAAATGGGCAGACTTAGTCAATCGATCCACAACTACCCAGATAGAGTCATAACCACCCACGGTAGTGGGCAAACCCACCACAAAATCCATGGTGATACGCTCCCACTTCCATGTAGGAATGGGCATCCTCTGTAACTCACCTCCAGGCCGCTGGTGCTCACACTTAACCTGCTGACAAGTTAAACATTTAGACACGAAATCTGAGATGTCCTTTTTCATGCCACACCACCAGTAATGCTGACTCAGGTCATGATACATCTTCGCTGCTCCTGGATGAATGGAATAACGAGCACAATGAGCCTCCTCCATGACCACTCTAACCAAGTCACCCACCTTAGGCACACAAATTCGACCTCCAATCCTCAAGACACCATCAGGATCAAGTGTCGCTTCCTTAGCCTCTCCTCTAATCACCTTGTCTCTGATGAGACATAACTTCTCATCCTCGAACTGGTGCTCTCGAATCTGATCCATCAAGGAAGAACGAGCCTCAATGAAAGCAAGTACACCACCCTCATCCGAAAGCTGTAACCTGACCAGGCCATTAGCTAGACGCTGGACATCCCTGGCCAAAGGTCGCTCCTCAACTCGAATGGCAGCTAGACTCCCCATGCTAGAAGTCTTTCTACTCAAGGCATCAGCCACCACATTAGCTTTTCCCGGATGATATAAAATGGTCAAATCATAGTCTTTTAGCAACTCAATCCACCTACGCTGCCTCAAGTTCAGATCCTTTTGATTGAAAATATATTGAAGACTCCTATGATCAGTGAAGACCTCACAATGTACACCATATAAGTAATGACGCCACAACTTAAGCACAAAAACCACAGCCGCTAGCTCCAAGTCATGGGTAGGATAATTCTTCTGATGAACCTTCAGCTGTCTAGAAGCATAGGCAATCACTTTCCCCTTTTGCATCAACACACCACCTAAACCAACTCCTGAAGCATCACAATACACCGTAAAGTCCACACCTGTCTCCGGTAGTGTCAAAATGGGAGCTGAAGTCAACAAAGTCTTGAGCTTTTGGAAGCTCTCCTCACACTCATTGGACCAATGAAAGGCTACATTTTTCTGAGTTAATCTAGTCAATGGGGCTGCAATAGAAGAAAAACCCTGAATAAACCGCCGATAATACCCAGCTAACCCCACAAAACTGCGAATCTCGGTAGCTGAAGTAGGTCGTGTCCAACCTCTAACTGCCTCCACCTTAGCCGGGTCCACTCTAATCCCCTCTTTGGACACCACATGCCCTAGGAATACCACTGAATCAAGCCAGAACTCACACTTGGAGAATTTTGCAAATAATTTTTCCTCCCTCAACCTCTGTAGCACTATTCTCAAGTGACGAACATGATCAGCCTCAGTCTTGGAATATATCAAAATATCATCAATGAATACTATCACAAAAGAATCTAAGTACGGACGAAACACCCTATTCATCAACTCCATGAATGTTGCAGGGGCGTTAGTCAACCCGAAGGACATCACCAAAAATTCATAGTGGCCATAACGAGTTCGGAAAGCTGTCTTAGGAATATCTGATACTCTAATCCTCAGCTGATGATAACCAGACCTTAAGTCAATCTTAGAAAACAGAGCCGCTCCCTGAAGCTGATCAAATAAGTCATCAATACGGGGAAGAGGGTACTTGTTCTTGACAGTCACCTTGTTCAACTGTCTGTAATCAATACACATCCTCATAGACCCATCTTTCTTTTTCACAAATAAGACGGGGGCACCCCATGGTGACACACTAGGACGAATAAACCCTTTGCTCAGCAAATCTTGAAGTTGCTCCTTTAGTTCTTTTAGTTCAGCTGGAGCCATTCTATATGGAGGAATGGAGATGGGCTTAGTGCCTGGCTCTAGATCAATAGGAAAATCAATATCCCTATCGGGAGGAACACCTGGAAGGTCAGTAGGAAACACATCGACAAACTCCCGAACCACAGGAATAGACTCCATAGGAGTTGGTTCAACACTGGTATCTCGAATGAAAGCCAAGTAAGACAGACACCCTCTATCAATTAATTTCTGAGCATGGATATAGGAGATAACTTTTCTAGGATAAGAACCACTGTCACCCTTCCACTCAATCTTTGGTACACCGGGCATGGCTAAGGTCACAGTTTTTGCATAGCAATCAAGAATAGCATGGTAAGGAGAAAGCCAATCCATTCCCAAGATAACATCGAAGTCTACCATCTCCAGGATACTCATATCTACCCAAGTATCATACCCAACCAAAGAAACAAGACAGGATCGATACACTCGATCCACCACTAAGGGCTCACCTACCGGTGTGGAAACATGGATAGGAACAGGCATACGATCACATAGTAAATCAAATCCAGATGAAAAGTAGGAGGACACATAAGAATAGGTGGATCCAGGATCAAACAATACATACGCAGGTCGATGACAAACCGGGATAATACCTGTGATAACTGCATCAGAAGCCTCTGCCTCGGGCCTCCCCGGGAATGCATAACACTGTGATCCCCTACCACCACCTGTCTGAGCAACGCCTCTACCCCTACCCTGCGGAACTATGGCACCACTCGCCCCTCTGCCTGAATTGTGACCACCTCTAGCTGTCTGATCTCTGTCTCGCCCCCTGTATGGTGGTGGGGTAGGTGGTCTAGTCTGAACCGAAGATCTGGGATGGGTCCCTCCTTGTCCTCTTAATAAGGGACACTGTCGTCTCAAGTGATCAGGATCTCCACAACTATAACAACATCTCTGACTCTGGGACGGATGTGCTGATCCTGAAGAACCACTATAGATGTCTCGCCCTGTTGATCGTTGCTGAGAACCATACAAGTCATGACCCGTACTATGAGATCCATGATGTGCCTGACCACCCCTAGGAGTAGGTAATGATGCATGAACTGGTCCTCGACGCTGGGATGAGTCACTTCCTCTATAGGGCCCTCTACCTCCAGATGAGGTACCAGAAAACTGACCCGACCCACGGGCCCTCTTGGGGTCCCCGAACTCTTCTCTCTCCATCAACTCTGCCTCCTTGGCTGCACTCACAACAGACTGAAAAGAGGCTCCATCCCTAGATACTCTAAACACTGCCTGTCGGATAGAATAGGTCAGTCCTCTCACAAACCTACGAACTTTCTCTGTCTCATCTGGAATAATGGCTGCTGCATGTCTAGATAACTGACAGAAACGGGTCTCATACTCGGTGACTGATTGGCCACCCTGCCTCAGGCTCTCAAACCTCAAGCGGCTCTCCTCCCTCACGCTCCAAGGGACAAACCGATCACAGAAAGTACTAGAGAACATCTCCCAAGACACTGTGGGAGATCCCACTGGCAAAGATCCTGAATATGTCCTCCACCATTCTCTGGCAGGCCCACGGAGCTGAAGAGTAACATATCGAACCCCGTGTGACTCAGCTAAGCCGACGGTATCCAACAGCTCTCTGCAAGTAGTCAGAAACTCATAAGCATCCTCTGTCCTCCCACCCTGAAATTGAGGTGGGTTCATTTTCCTAAACCTCTCATAGCAACGCTGCTCATTCTCAGTCAATGTGGCCACAGGTGCACCCCGAACCTCAACAGCTGGTGCAAGATCAATCTCAACTCTAGGATCCAGTGGTGGCTGCTCTACTGGACCACGAACCATGGGAGCCTGATGCTGATCTGGAGTCTGAGCCCCTCCTCTGGTCTGAGAACCACCGGGCATGCCTGTCGAGTTACCATTCGGAGCAAAACTCTCAAGTACATTCAACACCCTCAGTAAGGTATCCTGCAGCAAAGGTGAGGCTACGTGCTCTGAAGGAACCTGCTCCTCACCAACCTCTATCTGTGGCTCTAGAGGAGCCCCTCTAGCCTGCCCTCTAACTCGTGTCGCTCCTCGGGCACGTCCTCTAGTTCGGCCCCTTCCCCTTCCTCTAACTGGGCCCTCAACAACTCTCTCGGGAGCTGCCCCACCTCTACCACCAGCAACAGTAGCCCTAGTCCTTGCCATCTGTCAAATGAACACGGGCACAACTTAATACTAAAGAACAATTTAAGCACGATAAGAGAGAGTGAATAAAAAGAAATTTCCTAACAGTCTTAATAGCCTCTCAAAGATAAGTACAGACGTCTCCGTACCGATCCTTGAGACTCTAATTAGACTTGGCTCGTACACACGTGAGACCTATGAACCTGGGGCTCTGATACCATCTGTCACGACCCGAAAATGGGCGTGATGGCACTCGTCTTAACCCCTCAAGACAAGTCAGCCTAAACCCAACAAGAATATCGAAATATCGTGCGGAAGTACTAAATAAAATAGATAACTTAAAAAGAGAAATCTTCACAAAACTTAAATACCACCCAAGGATTGGTTGTCACGTGTACAAGCCACTAGTCATACAGAAATCCAAAGAATTACAAAGTCTGAAACTGTCTTTCTTCTCAAATAGAACAAAGCAGAAAGGAAATAGGATAAGAGAGTCAGCCAGATGACAGCAGCTACCTCTCTAAATCTCCTGAGAAGCCTCGGATGATCAAGGAAAATACTACTCACAGTCCGGGCTCAAAACCTACACAAGTGTAGAAGCAAGGGTGAGTACCAAAAACAACGTGGTACCCAACAAGTGAACTACTAAACGCAATATTAAGCAATACAGAATACAAGTACTCCTAACTCCACGCCAGAACCTCTACAACTACAACACACATAACATCGGTCCAACATAATAATTCATAATGTATATAACATGTAGCTCAGTAACCATACCAATATTCATAGATCAACAACACAGGAATCGGTTCACCTATCACCAGTTTCACAAAAAGGCACCGACAAGCTCATAAATGATAAGAATGTGTAATGCAATGCAACGCAATGTCAAGTAGAATGATGCATGTCTGACCTAGTGATACACACCCGCTGTCTCTCAGTCTGGGACCCATGGGGGACTCTTAGTCCGTGCATCCGTCGTGGCGTGCGACCCGATCCTCGAATCATATATATATCTGTCGCGGCGTGCGACCCGTCCCTCGATTTATAATATCTGCCGCGGCGTGCGACCCGTCCCTCGGATGGTACATCCTTTTAATTTTTATTCTTTCTCAGTTCACATAACATTTGCCACAAAATCAATGTATAGACAGGTTTACACTATGATGAGTAGATGACCGAATTTTCAATACAATGCACCTTTCACAACAACAGAGTTTTAAAATAACATCAACACCAAATTCATATTTCGAAATCACTATCAACACCTCACATAGGAAGCACAAGATTCTATATGCTTAACAAGGGTTAAGAAATTCACTTGCCTTAGCCAAATCACGATCACTCTAACACTTGAGTCTTCCCTTTCTGATTAGAATTTGTAGTACCACGATCTAAACAAATAATAATTCACAATAAGATTTTCAAACTAAAAACACCCAAATTCATAGTCAAGTTCCTAATCTTGAGCCTAGAGTTCCATCTTAATTCTAAATACCTTGAATTTTAATTATATTCTCTACTTTCTCCTGCAGATTCGTCCACCAGGGGGATGACACACATGCCACAAAGACATATGTCGATAGTACACATATACTGCCTTTGCTTTCGTCCACAAGGCTTCTCACATTTTTATAGCAATTATTCCTACAACTCACTGCACTATATCTCTCTTTCTTATTCACATTATTTATTCCTCACAGGAAATTCCTTCAATATACATGCATGTATACATAATAACAATAATAGTCATTAACAAAGTTTATTACCAAACACAATTAAACTATTAATTAAGAAAGGAAGTAACGTTCTGTGGCCAACCTCAAATGCTCCCGAGATGAGATTGCTCCTGGAAATTATGATTTCTTTTCGCCGGCGGCACCCCGTTCTCTCTTTTTTTTTACATAGGGCATTTCAGCCCTTCATATATACATATATATATTTTTTTCTTATTTCTTATCTATTTATTTTTATTATATCAAAAGTGATAAATTTTGTTGATCTATTTTTGATAAATATGTGATAAATAGTATAGGATATTAATTAAAAAAAAAATATTATTCTTAATCCACCAACTAAATTCTTTATAAAAAAAATTGTCCGTCAACTAAATGACCACAATTATCGAATAGTCCAAAGTACCCACTAAAATTTTTCGAGGGAGATATTTTTTTATAAGATCAAGTGGACTAATTCCATACACGATACTACGGGTCATTACAAAAAAATATCCATGTTCTAAGAGATATAATTAATTGACATTTAAACGAAGTTTAATTATAATGAATTAAATTTATTTTTTTTCTAGAAAATAAAAATGAAACCCGAAATAAAATATTAAATAAATAATTTTTTTGGATCTTGTATTTAGGAGTATGATTAGGTGGATAAAAAATGATAGGCAAATATTAGGACTCAAACTTTATTAAATAAACTTTCTTTTGAAAACTATAAAGTGATAAAATAATAATTCGTGGCAAGGTTGGAAAGCGCTGCTACCAACACACCACACTAATAAAATAAGACAATTTCAGACGAGTTCAAAATAAATTAAAGATGGCGGATAAACGACCTTTTTGAAAACATATAAATACAATATATTCAAAATAAACTAAGCCATAAACTAGTCAATAAAGCGATCGTGCTAGAACCACGGGACTCGAGGGGTGCCTAACACCTTCCTCTCGGTCAACAGAATTCCTTACCTGATCTTTGTTTCGTAGACCAAAAAATAAAGAGTCTTTTCCTTTTGATTAGGGATAAAAAATTAGGTGACTTGGAACACCAAAACTCAATTCCAAGTGGCGACTCTGAATAAATAAAATAATCCCTTTTCAAAATGTCACTTTAATTGAAAAACTCTATTGTTCAAAACCCACGCGGGAAAAATAGGGGTGTGACAACCACATTAATAAAATGAGAGAGTCTTAGACAAGTTCAAAATAAATTAAAGAAGGCGGGTAAATGACATTTTCTTAAAAACTGATAAATACAATATATTCAAATTAAGTTAAGCCATAAACCAGTCAATAAAGCGACCATGCTAGAACCACGGGACTCGAGGGGTGCCTAACACCTTCCTCTCGATTAACAGAATTCCTTACCAAATCTTTGATTCACAGACCAAAAATAAAGAGTCATTTCCTTTTGATTAGGGATAAAAAAAAGGTGACTTGGAACACCAAAACTCAATTCCAAGTAGCGACTCTAAAGAATAAAATAATCCCTTTTCAAAATGTCACTTTAATTGGAAAAACTTTATTGTTCAAAACCCACGCGGGAGAAAAATAGGGGCGTGACAATCATAATGGAAAACATAGTACAAGAGAAACTTTTCCCAAATAGCAAGAGTTGTCAAGATAATCTCAATTATTATTTTCACAGTTTTATTTATGTGATATTATTTGACTTGATGTAAAATTTAAGAAAAAAATAAAGATCTTGAAAGCGTATTTTTTAAAATAAAATATAAACATTTGTGTGCCTATAAGTAAAATAATACATTTAAAAAGTTGAAGTATTTTTCCTTCTGTTCATTTTTACTCGTGCACTATTTCAAAAATAGACTTTTACTTTTATTTGTTACTTTTAAAAAATGTTTTTATTTTTTATCCAAAGAGTTAATTATTTATTTTCTAAATTATTTTTCAAAATTTAATACTGACTATCAATAACTAGGGATAGTATAGTAAAATAATGGTGACAAGTTGGGTACACATGTGTCTATTTTTTTAATTATATATATATATATATATATATATATATATATATATATATATATATATATATATATATATATATTTGCATACGTATAAAGTAGGAAAGAAATGTTATTTACATAGTGAAGTGTTTCCTTATTTTAATTTATTTATCTTATTTTTTTATTTCATTTTTTAATCAATCATTAATTCTATCTTTCTACTCAGCATGATATATTTAATGCTACAAATCTAAAAGGCATTTTAATATACTATTCTATGTATTTTTAATTTAAAATCATAAAATTTAATTTTTTTTTTTAAATTTTATATCAAATTAAAATCAGATAAACATATTGAGTAGAGGAGATATTATTTCTATCAAACATAATTAATTTAGTTTGTATGCATGCATTAGCTAGTACAAATTAGATAAGTGTACAAAACAGGAAGACACTTTTATTTTATTGTTTTGTGTATAAACTAACGTATACACAAAATATAAATGCACAAACTAACGTGTACACAAAAACTAACGTATACACAAAATACACACGTATATAAATGCAATGAAATTATGTAAGCAATACAAAATATTTTTCTCAATTTTTCATTTATATGTGCAATAGGGTATTAAAGACTTATGACACAATTTTTTTTTCTTTCCTCAGATTATTAAACTCTCTTTTTAAGTGTGTCATTTAACTTTAACTCAGTTACTATTTACATCCTTCAACTTTGAATCATGTGCATAAGTAGACATTACATTTAACACTCGCATAAAGTTAAACAAGTATAAACATATATCCTACGTGATAATTTGCTTCCTACATGATATTCTACGTGTGTCATGTCATATAAAATGTGTGTGCCTATTTTTTTAATTTTGTAGGCACTGCCTTCGTGATCTTCATATAATAAGTTGAAAAAGAATATCTTTATTAGAAAAAAGACCTGGACAATCTCTAGTCTTACAATGTAAGGCTACAAAATTCCAATAATCTGATTAGTTAGCCAATTAGTATTTTGTTGGAATAAACACAGTTTTGATAATGGACAAAGGATAATGAAACATGTTGACTTATTAGGTTCTTCAGTATATTGTCTCCCTGGAAA
The DNA here is from genome assembly GCA_029948455.1 of Solanum rostratum. Lineage (NCBI taxonomy): Eukaryota > Viridiplantae > Streptophyta > Magnoliopsida > Solanales > Solanaceae > Solanum > Solanum rostratum. The sequence goes on from CM057048.1 coordinate 65,537,302, forward strand.
GCTGCACAGCATCACAAGAAGCGGAATGGATAAGAACTCCTGAAGATAAGGTTTACAAGCGCATAAGTAGGAATATGATTCAGCAGTCACATAAGAATACAGAGTTGGTGTGAAGAAGGACTCTAAACGAAATATAACTCTAAATAAACAAAATGCAACAATATAAGAGTTACAACTGATGAAGAAGTCTTCTGCGAAAATACAGTTGCAGAGCAAAAGAGCAAGTAGAACTCTTCAAGACAATTATAAGAAGGAATTCAAGAAGGTGTATATCTAGAACTCTAATAAAGCAAGAAGAGTTTAAGTTGAAAAAGGAGTCTTAACAAGAGAAGAAGTCTTCTACAAAGAGAGAGCTAACAAGTGCAAATAGAACTCAGCAAGACAACAATAAAAAGGAGTTTCAGGAGATTCAGAAAGCACCTGACGAAAAAAGAAAAAAAGGGTCAGTGAAGTCTAGAGTCAGGAAACAGTTAGGTGGTTTGGCTCTTTATTGTGTCATCATTTGAGAATTTGTTTTTCTTTTGATGTTGAGTCTGAATGTTGTTCATATCTCACTAGTTTATAAACTGAGAGGTAGTCTAGTCTTCAAGTTGGGGGCAACTCGAAGACGTGGGGAACATAATCCTAAAGAGGTTTATGTGTTGTTAGGAAGTTTTTGAAGTTTTTGTTGAAGTCTTAGATTACTAGGAATTGTAATCGTTTGTTGAAGGCTCATATTGAATTAGTGAAGTTGGGAGTAAATCCTGTAGATGTACAGGTCGTGATTTTTCACCTTTTGTGAGCCGGGTGTTTTCACGTAAAATTGATGTGTTCCTTTTTATTTCTGCTTCACTGAAACACGTTTGCTAACTTGTTCCTACGATTAGGCAAATCCATAGGATATGCAAATCCAACATATTTGGTACAAATGAGTTAAACTTTATGAATTTATTACCTTTATTATGCACAAAAAATTAGAAGACTAAGGTGGCCATTTTGAACTCTAAACTTAACCCTTGCAATTTGATAAGTTTTTTGGTAGCATTTCTCCTATTTCTTTTTCCAACAAATGGTAGGTCTTCTGTGATTTACTTTACCTTCTTTTTATTAAATAGCTTTGCGCATGATCAAAGCATATACTTTGTTTGATAACAAATATTACGGAGAAGAATTAAATTTTATTATCAACTTATAAAAAGATAAATAATTCACCAATTTTGATAAATTATTTATTTATAAAGGTTCTATATATAGAGATTCTATCACTAATTAGAACTCGTGGTAAATTAGAATTTTTCTTAGCGACTGTAGGGTATTTTCTGGATTCAAATAAGAAAGAAGTAAAAGTCTATCAAATAAGGAAGATTTAAGAGTCTTTTCATCGCTAGAATTCTTTATTTTATCACTTCTTTTCATATAATTTAAAAGTCAATATTATAAATATAATTAAATAATAATTTAAAAAAATAGCAAAAAGACGATTTTATCTAAAGAAAATTATTTAATGAAGGGCAAAAATTTTAAATAATAATTCTAAGGGTCTTCACATTTTTAATATATAGAAAGATATATATAAATATAGATTATTCTGCTTATGAATTAGATATAAATATAGATTATTCTGCTTATTAATTGTTGAGACGAGAGTTCCGAAACAATCTCTCTACTTCTTCTAAAGTTTATACAAACACTTTATCCATTATTATTTACCCCTAGCAAATGAATGTATGATATATCTATATTTTTTTATACACATCCAAAATGACAATTTAACCATAGTTGAGTAATATATATTATTTTATATTTATCATCAATCATAACACATAGGAGGTAATTAAATAGCAACTTTTTTTGACTGGGGTGGAGATTTGAAGAGAGAAGCTATTTACTTGTATTCTCAGCACTATTTGACATTATCTTCTACATTATTTTTTCTACTTAATTAACATTTTTAGGGTAGACCATAAAGGTTCATAGTTCACTAATTACCCATCGTTACTAAACTTTAATTTATTTAAGTTAATAAAAGAAGGTTAAAATGCTTATTTTCAAGTTGCTTCTACGCATTAATCCATATTTATTACTTTCAACAAATTATTATCAAAGGCAAAATGAAAAAAAGAACATAAATTTTCTAAAGTGAAGAATAATTTGAACCATCTGTTTTTAATAAAAATGACACGTAAAATGAGTCGAAGGGAGTAATATAAATAACTTAAAAATACAATAATTGAACTTTAGCATCAGTAAAAATATTCCATAGTATATCCTTCAGGTATTTAATTTGTTTTGGAACATGTCGTTCTCATAAGCAAGAAAATTAGTCTGACATCATTAATAATTATCTTTAATTATTCATAACCAGTTTGTGTAATTAAGGATTTAAAAGACTTTGTGTGTCATTTGTTCAATTTAAAATATTTATTGGTGTTATAAATCCAATCCCAATTGATGAAACCCCATGTGTGGTTTGCCTTTTTTTTTGGAATCTATGTTCTGTATTTCTTTAATGAAATGGACCTAACAACCGTATATTGTTTGTCCAAAAAAATACAATTTAAATGTGAGGTTCAAAAAATATATAACTATTGAGATTAGGGGCGTTAACGGATCGATTTGAATTGGTTATTGGTTAAAATTAAAATCAAACCAACTTAATTAGTTTACAAATTCTCAAAACCAAATCAAACCAATTATACTATACATTTACTGGTTTGATTGTTATCGGTTTAGGTTTGGTTTGGTTTGGTTCAATTATTTGATCATTAACCATACACGAAACTAAAAGCAATGATACGTTCAAAACGGAGAAAAAGTGACAACATTCCATTCAAAATAAAAAATAGTTAGAACGATTGGTATTATAGAACTCTCAGTCACTAAATTTACTGTGAATAAAGTTTCAAAATTTACCATTTTGGCCTAGAAAGACGAGATAATGACATTTCTTGTAACACCCTAGAAATTACCGAAATACCCCTAGATAAAAATTGTTTGAATAACGCATTATCCCCCAATTTGTTTTTGACAAATCTAAGGCTGGAATATCAATCAAGGCGAAAAATTGTATGAGAAAGTGGTCTCGGTTGAATTTTAGGATAACCAGATCAAAAGATAATTTTTCGGAACAAAATTACAAAACCAAAAGGATACGCGACAGGTCCCCGTCGTGGACCTGCCCCACTATAGTTCATTTTTTGAGTTTTATTCCTAAAACGCACCGAACAAGTGCAGTTTACATAAATTACACATAAAACATATTTGTCAAATGATTTATCTGTTATTTTATAAAAAACTAGTTTCTGAACGCGTTTTAAGTTTTCTATCAAAGATACACTGAAGTGCGACAAGTCCGTGTCGCAAACTTGCTCCATCACAATACTTAACATTTAATTTTAAAAAGTAAAAATATCTTAATCTTTTTCTTACCCATCCTAGACCAAAACCCCTCCCCTCGCCTCCACCCAAAATAAAAAGTTGAGTTTAGGCCTAGACCCAATTTTGGTTCAAGTGCTCCTGTGGATTTCGTTGGGCTTTTTAGGCTATTTCTACTCCTGTTTTGGACTTCCAGCCTCTAACATTAGCTTTCATTTTCCAATGATGAGGCCCACTCTATAGAGATTAAATCACGTTGACGTGTTATTTGATCATAAATATATTTTTAAAAAATTTAGAAAAATTCAAAAAATAGTGTCTAATCATATAATTTATCATTATTTGGCAAATAGATTTGATAAACATCCCAAGTTTTAGAAGAAAAAAATCGAAGTTAGACTAAATTCTATTATTTGAAATTTTTTAAGAATTTGATAATTACCCCCAGTTTTTATATTTTTTAAAACATTCATCATTTAAAATTTTGGACTCGATGCTAATTTATTGTACAAAATTTATACCGTTATATACGATTTCTCTCTGAAGTCCCTTCTAATTACGAGTAGTAATAGTAGTTTTGCATACAAATCAATGGTATCTTTCTTTTGTTTTCTTTCTTTTTTTCAAATTCGTATTAGTTGTATTCGCTGTCATACCTTTTCATGGAATATGTTTGTCATAAAATAATAATACAAACTTACGAGTATTTTTAATAATTTATAAAACTTATGGATATAAATTATATATTTTTTTAAAAATCAAATATTTCTTTAGAATCTATGGCCAAAGGCATGGTAAAACTTCACTCAAAAACTTCAACAAAAACTAATGTGTGAAAAATGTATGAAAATTTGCAGCCAACCGCTAGCTAATTGGAGCCCATTGGAACTCGGACGAGGAAGTAACATATAAAAGAAAGAGAAAGAATCAGTTAAGGAAAAATGAGTTAGATTTAATTTGATACTTAGTAGAAGCAAGCCTGATATTTAATTGGAGAAAAATAAAAGAGCAAAATTATGATATTTATACCGTTATATATAATTTATCCCGGAAACACAATTGTTATGATGATGTGATCTATAACATATTCGAAGCAAAAAAAAAAAAAGACATTTTCACTAAGCAAAAATAAATCTATTTCACTATTATCAGGGGTAAATTTAGAGACCCAAAATACTCCTTTTAACAATTTTACAATCTTTTACTTAAACAGGACCAGTTTTTTTTTTTAGTAGGTAATGTACATTATATATACCCTCACCATATATAGGCCCTCTTCCTTATCCTGGACTGCTCCACCAATTGTCCTCACAAAGTGAATGTCACGTTTCGAGTTTAGATCTTGAACGTGATTGACACTTAGAAATTATTTCTGGTCTCAAGTGAACCACTTGGTTTGACTAATTTACTCAGCGGAAGCCTTAAGCAACAATGATAGGCTAGAATTAAACACAACAACTAAATCAATTTCTGAAATTATAATAAAACAGACCAACTGAGAAGTTAACAATATGAAAGAGATACTAAAATACTGTCAACTAGTCCATGAAGCATCTACAAGTCATGATAAAGAGTGGGTACGATGACGGGTCACAACTACCTCAAACTAAAAGGAAATAACTAGAACTGAAATGAATAACATCAAGGAGCCACTGACTGGAAAGAGGTCTCACCACTTGCTAAGTTGAAATGCTGAATCGCCTGATGATACGCCTATTGAGAGGCTCTGTCACATGTGTCTGCATTGTAAAATGATGCAGGTCCAAAGGATGCCAGTATGTGAAATGTACACGTATGTAAAATAGTCAAAACAGGGAAACTCAGGATACAGTGCTCAAATCATAGGCTTAATGTAGAAAATAACTCAATAACAAAGGCAATGCAATATTATGATTTAATTTATACATAAATAAGTACAACTCAGTCTGTATCTCAAAATAATATGTACTTTAACCTGGGAAGTCTCTCTAACCAACAACCATCACTATGAACCTCGTGATGATACATCGTCTTGCCCACATTGTGAAAACTATCCCATACCTTGCTAGGGTAAGGGACGAAGTGCTAGGGATCCATATAAACTGGGCCATCTCAATGGCATATGAGGAGTTGTACACTTGGTACAATCTTATCCTACGCTGGTTGCGTAGTCTAGTTCAAGTTATTATTATTCTCACTCATGTTGGTGCTCAATACTACTCCCAAAAATAACTTTTATAATGCTCATAACTTTAAGAGTAAACTTACTCAATCTGTCTCTTTTCCTTGATTGAAAGATGTATCAATGCAATGTGTCTCAAAAGCATAATTTTACTACTCAACTATCTTGTAAATAAAGATGCTTTAAATACTTCTTGAACTCAACTCAATATTATGGACATAATAACTTTTTATGAAATATATAGGGTTCTTACAAATCCAATAATAACTATGTAATATTAACTCAATAATTTAACTCAGTAGTGAAATCAGTAAAGATCATGATTTTTATCAAGAAAAAAAATACATAAACAAGTATCTCGATGAAATTAACTAGCAATGGAGAAAATTTGATCTCAACTCATAAACTTAAATTTTGGATAAAAATTAGTAGTTAAAGATGCTAAAACAAATGTAGGATAATTCTTGGAGGGCCTTACATACTTGTGCACGAATTTTCTTGAAGAATTTTGGGAGGTTTCTCAAGCTCTAGCTCTTTCCTTTTCTCCCTAATTGCCTTTCTTCGAATGATGTACATGAAAAGTGAAGGAGAATGAGTGTAGGTTACAAATTTTAGGCCGTAAATAACCTCAAAACGACGGGATTTTAGTTCAGGATGGTTGGGAAAGGACAAGAATGCCCTTACTCTTTAAAACTAACTGTCAAGTACTGTGATGGAGCAAGTCCGTGACGCGGACTTGTTCCATTTCAGTTCATTTTTTTATGGAAAACTTAAAACGCGCTCAGAAACTTTTTTTATGTGTATTTTATGTGAATCGCACTTGTCCAGATCGTTTCATGAACAAAACTCAAAAATGAACTGTCACGGAGCAGGTCCGTGACACGGACCTGTAGCGTACCCTTTTGTTTTTGAAATTTTGCTCCGAAAAATTATCTTTTAATTTGGTTGGCCTAAAAGTCAATTAAAACCACTTTCCCACACAATTTTTTGGCCTGATTGATATTCCGACCTCAGATTTGCCAAAAAAGTTTGGAATAATGTATTATTTGGATAATCTTTTGTCTAGAGATATTTTGATAATTTCTAGGATGTAACATAATATAATTTTTATAGTCGAGCACCTAAACATAAAACCAAATTGATTCTCAAAAATAGACACCCTTGTTTTCGAAACTTTCATAATATGGCTCTAACACCTTAAAATGAAAGTATTTTCTATAATTAAACTCAAGGGATTTGGAGGGTTAGGTGGGTTAGTTGAACTATCCTTTTTTTTGCAAAAAATTTCTTCCTTGTACGAATGGCCATGGAACAAATGAATCATCTTTATGGAAAAAATAAATGTCTTTCATCTTCAAGATGATTTAGGTGTTAAATCTTTTCCATTTACCATTTATGAGTTCCCCATTTGAAATTTAATTTCATTAGAACAAACATATTCCAAAAAGAGTAATTACTTGGTATTAGTCTAAAGACTAAATGAGAGTCGTCGCTTTTAAGTTTAGGGGTTATGAATTTGTCATTAAGGTTATAGCTCATTTTAGCTATTGATTTTAGAGTTAAACATTTCTAGAAATTTTTTATTTAATAAATTTTTAATAGTACACATACAAGATTTAAGCAAATTTGGCCAGTAAAAATAACAAGCTTTGTGATCGATTTTTCAAATTACCTTTCTTTCTTCACATTATCCAATTACTACTTGTCATAAACTAATTACGTAATATTGAATTATTGATGATGAGTTCTGAATTTGATATTAAAATCATAATTTGCTTTAGTTATTGATTTCATAATTAAATATTTATATAAATTTGATAAAAAATTTAATAGTGCACATACAAGATTTAAGCCTAAATACTCAATATAGCTAATGATGTGGCTTCGCCTTTGAACTAAATGAAGTTTCAACGTTTTTCGTTTGCAAAACTCAGCGGAGCTATAAGTTTATGGATTCTAAATTCTCTACCAAATCCATAACTTTCCTTGGTTATTGGATTCATAATTAAATATTTACACACATTTAATGAATTTTTTGATACATATGTAAAATCTAAATAAAAGTTAATTGGTTATTTGATCCCGAATTCAGTACACTAGCTCTAGGAGAAGATCTAGGGTTTTAGGTGCAGGTTAACTTTTGCACAATCAATATTTATATTTAAAAAATCTATTAAATATATAAAAATAATGTGTTGGAACCTAGAGATTCCTTATCAAATCACAAAAATGGGAACCACCCACTTAAACTTCATGTCCCTTCTATTCTTCTATGGAAATTCGTAAACCTTAAATCTTGAATTTGGGCTCCAACTGGCTCCACCCCAAGGAAAAATCCAGCTATAAATACTTGGTTAAATCAAAGCTAAAGTATCAATACTTTAAAGAAAATTGTGATAAGGGGAAAAATGGCTCTTATTTCAGCCTTTGTCATTTCCATGTTATTTAGTCACCTAGCTGTTATGTGTCATTCCAATCCCACTTGTGAATCAGAGTTCCCAAAAGATGAAATTCCAGTGTACAAAGAAGACATAGACTATGTGCATTTTGCACAAAATTTGGAGTTCTTGGAAGCAGAATTTTTTCTATGGGCTTCCTATGGATATGGTCTTGATGTAATAGCACCATATTTAACCAAAGGAGGACCTCCTCCAGTTGGTGCCCAAGAAGCAAATCTTGATCCACTAACACATAGCATTATCATGGAATTTGCCAATCAAGAGATTGGTCATCTAAGGTGGAGTACTTCCTCCGTTTTAATTTAATTAATTATTATTCGAAAATAATTTTAGTAGCTTATTTGATTGATGGTGAGAATTATTATCTATCTTGTGATCTTTTCCGTTATTTTCTTTTTCCTACTCTAAAACTTTTATTTTTTTAAAAAGGAATGTTATCTTTAACTAAGGTTTTTTCAAGTGTAAATGATAAAACACACACTAAGATTATCATTTTTTGTGATTTTGGAACTTCAACTGTCTGTTGTTCCATTTATTTCTTTAAACTATCACTCTATTTATATCAAACACACATATATCGATATTGAGTCAGCCTACACACATCTATTGTCGATTGTGAACTTGTCTAACTCAACATTGAAGTGTGTTTTAATAGAGAAGAAGTGATAGTTTAGGTGTGTAAAGGAAATAATAGAAAGTTGAGATATGATACTTGGATTTTTTTAATTTTTTTTTTTTTGATATTTTAGATGTGTTCTGATCATTAACTCTTTTTTTAAATACTTTAAATTATTCGAATTCTGACTTATAGTACAATTTATATGATCTCTATCGATATAAATTTTATTTCACAAAAGCTGATGTTATTGTGTTCAAATTCACATTGAACATTAAAATTAATTTGATTCTCCACTCCAAATCAAGCCACATAAATTGGAACTTAGAGGGAGTATTATTAGCCTCTTCTCTCTGCCATGTATATATTTCTTTTCCTCATATTGTGGGTCAGGAAACAACCTGTAAAGTCTGCGTATATTATACTCTTTCCAGATCTTATTTTTGGAATTTCACTGAGTATGTTATTGTTGTTCCTCATATTAAGGATATTATTAACATTTTTGTTATACTAATATGTTTTGTTTGTTTTTAGGGCAATTGACAATACAACGGGTGGCATTACTAGACCTTTACTAAATCTTAGCTCTGAAAACTTTGAAAAAATATTTGATGCAGCAATTGGATACAAATTGGATCCCCCATTTAATCCTTATAGGGATAGCTTGCATTACATGCTATCTTGTTACATTATACCATATGTTGGGATGAATGGCTATGTTGGTATGAATCCCAACCTCAAAGGCTATGCCTCCAAACGTGTAAGTTCATAAAATAAATTCACACACAGAATTAAGATTTTAGGTTTATATATTTTGAATTTTAGAAGGAAAAAAAATTAGCATATTGAGTTCTAAATAGATTATTTATGTATCTTAAGTTATGTTGAATCGTTAGATAGACTTGTAGTTCCGCTCTCAACAACACTTCACAACTATGTCTTCCAATTATTCTAAAAAAATTCGTCGATTATAACTGATTCAAGGGAACGCTGATTGTGTGATCATTAGTACTTTCACTGTTCACTTTTATTTGTTACTGTTTTGTTTTTCGAGGTCAATTTGACTAAACTTCAAAGTTAAATTGAATTTTTAAAATAAAAAATTCAGGTGGCTGAAAACTATGCGAAACATGTTACTATAAGTTGCAATCTTTCTCATATTAATATGTTAAAAAAATATATCTAAAAAATATCAGTCAAAGTTCATGTAGTTTGATCTTGATAAACGAAATAGTGAAAGTAAAAAAAGTGAACGAAGGAAGTATTATTTTTTCATTCTCAATTTATGTGATATCTCATTCTTTGGCCGATCCATAAAATGATATATTTCCATATATAATAGTAATAATTTAACTTTAGATTTTTCATTTTATCCCTCTTATCACAAAAAACGGAGAAAATATGACATATTTGGTGAGTGGTTTTTTATTTTTGGCAATCACAGCTTGTGGCAGGACTACTGGGAACAGAAGCACAACAAGATGGGATTATTCGTATGTACCTTTATGAGAGAGGTGACGAAGTAGTACATCCTTACGGATACACTGTGGCTGATTTCACGGCTCGTATTTCAAATTTGAGAAATCAATTAGGAATGTGCGGAATCAAAGATGAAGGCATTATTGTCCCATATGAACTTGGAGCTGAAAATCGAACGGAAAGTAATGTTATATCTGCTGACTATTATTCCCTTGCCTACTCTAGAACTCCGCCGGAGATAATCAGAATTGTGTACACAACGGGCAATGAACATATGCCTGGTGGATTCTATCCCCATGGTGCTAATGGCAGGATTGCAAAAGAATTCCTCAAACACTCATGAAAAATTAAAAATAATATAATATTAATATTATTAAATCAAAAGAATTATATATGAAAGTTTCTTTGATGTGCTCAATATGGAATGTAATATATGTTGACTTGTTTCTGGAAATATTTGTATGAACAATTGAAGATAAATGAATCAAATAATATCGAATTTTATTAATTTGATTTGATTTATAGATTTAAAAACCTGGTATAAATGATTTGATCTAGTATTGTAAAAATCCAAACCAATACTACATGTATACACCTAGATGAGTCTGCTTAAATGACATGGGAATGAGTTAAGCCCCTTTATAGTCAAGTTTTATTCTCTTTTAATTGAATAATGCGCTCTAGGTCAGGACTTTAGTATTATATTGCTACAATTTGGCCTCAAATTTCTAAATATTCTTGGTAAGTTTTGATGAAGTTTCACTATACGTTTGGCCTCAAATTTTTCAAAGAATATTTTGTTATTTCAAAAAATATAATTTATACCTGTAAGTTCTAAAAATTATCCATAAGTTTGTATTATCATTCTACAATGAACAAGTTCTGTTGAAACTAACCTTATAACATGATTGATAACAATCAACAACAACAAAAGAATATTATGGGCAAGATCAATAGATAAATCTATACCCAAATTTGTTATTGATTCAGTTGAAATTATAATCCACTAAACGCAAATTGTTCTTTTTTTTTTTTCTCAATCTTGTCACTCAAATTATAATTCTAACTTTTTCAAAGGAGATAGATAAATATTAATTAGAGTAATGAATAATGGATTTTCTTATATAAAATATAAAAGTTTTAAATATTATTCAAAAAAATTTAAATATTATTCCAAGCCTCAAATACTTTTTTTTTTTTTTTTATAATATTTGAGAACTTGAGAATTCTTCAAATCTATGTCTCAAATTTTATGACCAAACGCCATTTCTCAAATTTTTTCCAATTGTTTTCTTCAAAAAATTTTTAGGCCAAACATCATTGTTTGTCTTATTTTTTGTTATTAATAAATATAAATAGTTCTTATTTAAACTAACAGAGAGACACAAAACAGATGAGTGGCAAAAAATGAAATTCTTATCTTATTTTCTTATTAATAAGTGCGAGTTAGGACAAACAAGCAGGTAGCTCTTTGTCGATGTGTTTGCTTGAACTACGTGCTTCTTCTTATATATTATGCAGAGTCAATAAAAGTATTTCGTGGATTTTTTATTTAATCCTTTTTAAAGCAGCTGTTTGCTTCAACTATAATTTTACAATATTACCTGGGCAGCCAAGCAGGCAGTTCTCTGTCGACGTGCCTGTTTGAGTTGCTTGTTTCCTCTTATACATTATGCGGAGTCCATAAAAATATTTCGTGAATTTTATTTAATCTTTTTAAAACAGTTGCTTACTTCAACTATGATTTTACAATATTGTCTCTAATAAATAATTTTCCCAGTGGCTTCAACTATGATTTCGCTATATCACCTCGACAAATTATTTTAAGTTAGGTAAATACTGAAATGGGATAAAATAAATTTCTCTTTAAACTAGAAAAATAAAATTAAATAACTATTTTAATATCTTTCCGTGATTATATTTGTATAAAAAAGAAAGTACTACAAATATATGTATACAAATTCAAAATCACTTAACCATTAAATTTAAAATTTAATCAATATTAATAATATTTATTGAATATTAATTTTACACTTAATGAGAATATTTAATATCGTTTAATTATATTGTTAAAAATAAACTTATAAATAATTATTGGGCTATACATTGCTTTAAAATCTCTGTTTTAATGTGTATTTTAAAGCTAGTGCCTACTAACTATGGTGAGGTGTAACTACTACTAAACCACCTGATTAAGTTAGCTAATTTGAACGGTTAATACTTTCCCTCACGATGAAGGTAATTATATACTAAAATAAAGAATTTAGCGATAATTATTTAACAACAATAATATAATTGATTTTATATTTTTTTTGAAAAAAATAATAAATATGGATATTTATAACGAATGTTTTATATAAATGTCACTAAAGACTTTACATGCAATGATATTAAGGGTCTGTTTAAAAAATCCATCAGATAATTGAATTGATGTAATTATTAATTACCATCCTAGTAATTACACAGTCTAATAATTACTTTGACCTATTTTTTTGTCACAATGTAATTATAGTGTAATTACAAATGTGTTGTTTGGTTGCACACGTGTAATTACAAGATTATATTAAATTTTAAAAATAAAAATCAATTATTTAAAATTTAAAAATAAAAATCAATTATTTAAAATTTAAATTTTATATTTAAAAAAATAAGGGTATTTCATTTAAGATATATATTGTCTTTTAAAAATAGATTAATAATATATGTTCTTAATTAATATTATTAAAAAAACATTTATATTTTTCAAGTTAGTATATTTTAACTAAATCAATCATAAAAACTAAAAATATAAAATTTCAATAAATATCAAAAATGCATGTTTGTAATATTAAAGAAAAGGTAAATTTGACACTATAACCTTATTCAACAATGAATTCTACTTTATTTAAAAATTAAAATGCTAACAAAATTATACGAATAAAAAAATACACTATAATAAATAAAAAATTTGCATGAAGAAGTAAAAGTTGAGAACAAGAAGAAAATAAAGTATAAATAATAAAAAATATTTTAATAATAAAATAAAAAGAATCTAAATAATAGAAATAAAAAATAAATTAAAACAAAAAAATAAAAAAAAAAGGAAGAAAAGAATTTTAAAAAATTTCATGTTTTTACATGGTAATTACACCAATTACTTACCCGTAGTGAAAAGTGTAATTACACTCCTTCAATATCGGTCTTGTTAAGTAATTATTTGGCCTACCAAATCCTAATTACATGGTAGCTTTCCAAACAGGCTCTAACTCATATAAATCCCACTCAACCATGTAAGCAGAAACAACAACATACCCAGTGGAATTCTACAAAGTGGGGAGAGTAAAATATACGTAGACCTTATCATTACCTCATAGAAATAGAGAAGTTATTTTCGAAAAATCCTAATCATAAGAATCAATCCTCATAAATAGAATAAACTGGATATGGAAGAAAGGGAAAAGGAAAGAACGACTAATTGAAAGCAGAAAATGGGACAAAAAGCCCATAACAGCAGAATTCACTTAAGTGGACTCTTAAGTCCAAGAATTCATAGTAGCAGATTTGGGCCATCGGCCCAAGACTATTTTTTTTTTTAATTTTGCTGATAATCTATTTTTTTTAGGGTAAATTACAAAACTACACGACTTTATTTATCGAAATCTTCAATATTCCCTACTTTTTATAAAAATTACAAAAATTCCAATTTTTTTATCATTATCCTTTTAATTTTGATACTTAAAGAATCAGTAATTTTATAAAAAACTATAATTACTCCTACTTTACTGTGTAAGAGTCTAATTAATGTCAATCACAATTTAATTTCTCATATTTTCAATTTAAACACGCTTTCCAATTTTTTTTAATTTTGTATTTCTCTCTCTCCTGTAAGTTAATATTTTCCATTTAAATACATATTTCAAATTCAAAATTCTACTCTCTCTCTCTCTTAGCCGCCTTCATCATATTTGGACTTCCAGCGTCCCACCTCTCTAAGCAATTACCTACTTTTATCAATAAAATTATCCTTTAATTTTTGCAATTTCGTCAATCAACAATGGAATCCTGCCATCTTTTAGTCTGGGGCTTTGTTGGAGCAGTAAAGTTTTGATGGCTGACAAAAGATAATGAAACAGGTTGGTCTACCAGGTTCTTTCAGCGTACTGTATCCATGGCAAACTGCACACGCTGCACACAATAAAAATAGAATAAAGGGTGCTGGAAATAAGGGGTATAAAAACAACAGTTGTCAAGAAGAAGGATTTAAAGAGGAATACTACTCCAACTCAAATAGGATGCGTAAAAGAAGGAGAAAAGAGAAGTTCGATTAGAAGAAGGAGTTCTAAAGGAAAAAGGATTCCACTAATAACTGGTGTTATCCTTAAAGAGGTGGAGAGCAATTAAATCTTCGATCAGCAACTATAAAACTAGAGAGAGTTCACAGAAGCAAGGGGGCGCAGAAAAAAAGAGAGATTCAGAGAGAAAAAAAAAAAAAAGAGATTCGCAGATGAAGAAAAAAACAGAGGCACTGTAGAAATTACAACAAGAAGAATCGTTAGAGCTAACAAGTTTCTTTCTGCAGCATAGTTTTTTTCTTTCGTTCTTGATAGTTGAACACTGTAATCTTTCAGTACTTATAAACTGGGAACATAATCCTTGGGAGGTTTATGTGTAGAAAATAGGCTAGGGAAGTTGAGTTGAAGTTTGAATTGTTGGATCTTAGGGCTAACTAACTAAAGATCTAACTAAGGTTGTAATTGTTGTTGAAGGCTCTTTTGAAGTAGTGAAGTTGAAGTTAAATCCTGTAGAGTACAGGTCGTGGTTTTTCACCCTTCTTGAGCCGGGGGTTTTCCACGTAAAACTGTTGCGTCCTGTTTATTTCTGCATCATTGAAAGTCGTTCGATTAACCTGTTCCAACGATTAGGCAAATCCGTAGGGGGTGCAAAACCTAACAGGCTTACTCAAAACGAGATTGAAAGTGGAAAAGACACTGACACAGCCAAAGTCGACGAGCACCACGGTTGCGGCGAGTCGATCGGGGAAATCGCACATGGAAAAGAAGAAATATTGAAGGATGTAACGTCAACTTCAAGATCCCCAAGTCGGAAAAGTAAAGCACATATTTCACGTATTGTTCGGGGGCATGCATCTACAGAACAGTACTTAGGTATGCATCTGACTGTTGATACCTATATTTTTAAGAGATATATTGTTTTGATAGAATACAGTTGGTACAGTACATGGGGCATGCAACTGGAACGTACAACGGTAATTGAGGGATCACAAAATTAGAAGGGAAAGTTGTTTTCCTAATTTAGCGCAATAACTTTAAAAAATCAGTGATGTAGTTTTACGTATCAACGTTTAGATATCAAGTATCATTAAAATAAGTAAAAGTCGACATTTTTAATAATTTCAGAAAGAATCATAATTTTAAGAAATTATGGTAAAACAATATCAGATCTCTATAATTTATAAAAAAAAAAAAAATTCAATAATGTTCATTCAAATGTCTTCAAGTTATAGAAAAAAAAAAACAATCGGATTACTTCCTTACATAACCTTCCTTTCTTCAAATTGAAGTTAATAATTTTTTGTGTTAAAGTTTTGTTCAAAATTAATTTCTTTTAGAACAACTTCAAATGTACCTTCTTTTTAGAATAAGTATTCTTTATATTTAGGTAATTTTTGTTAGTTGAATCGCGGAAAAATCATATGTTTGTGGATGTTTTTAAATGCTTAAAATTTTCTTATTAACATCATTTCGACCCTTACTCAAAATCTCTAAACATTTGAAGAATTAATTTGTTAAGTTTTTTTAGTATTAAATTTTCTTAATTTCATTCAGTGACTCTGTTTTAAATATTTTTATAAGTTGTGAAAATAGTTTAGACATTTCAAAAGTGATTTTATTCGGTTTTCTAAAAAGAAAAGCAAAGTCGAAATTTCAAAAATAATTTTATTTCAAAAAGGAAAATTCTTTCCTATTTTCTGATAATACAATTTTTTTTTTTTAAAAAAAACGTCCAAATGCCTAAGGAGGGTCAATTGAACTATTTCTTTCAATGGCTGCATTAATTGTCTTTCTGAAATATCATTTTTTTTTTCTTGTGGTACCACTAAAGCATAGCAGGTCAACCATGTTGTCTCTTTAATTTGGACCATTCAATTTCCATTAACATTGGAATCTAAAATGGTTAAAATATTTATTTGATATGTTTGCATGGAATCAAGTAATTTAACTTTCCTAGTTAAAAAAAAAAATTAAAATAAGAACACATATTACTTAATCATGTCTCTTTTTAAAATCTACAAGAGATATCTGTTCTAGGTGATAAAAAAATATAATAATACTTTATAAATAAATTAAACACCATAGTAGGAGCTACAATTGACTCAAAAGGATAGCCATACTTATGTCAAATCATCTTTCAATGATGCACATTATGATGCAAGGAAGCTTCCATCTTCATCTTGCCTTATTTATTAACTAAGTAACAATTTTTTTATATTTATTGATTTGATATAAGTATAGATTAACTTTATCATAAACTTCTTCACCCAAAAACTTAAGATTATTGGCGCTTCATATTTTTTTTATTAATTCTTTTGGCCTTTAATTTGGGTCATGTGAAATTTTCTACTTTGCAATAAATTCAAAATTTAGAAATAATTGATTTTAAATTGAGAGAGTGAATTTTGAGAATATTTATTTATATTTATACTTAATTATTTTTTATTATGAAATATTGAATTTTGTTTATTTCAAATTTGTGAACCCATTAATTAAAGGATTTTGACATTGTTTATCCTCCCAAATATTTGTCAACTTTTATTCGTCATAAATCGAGGCCTTGCCCTTGCCAAGTACCAACATGGTAAAATGCCTTATAACTTCTGTCTTTGTTCCATTGGTGGAGTCAAAGATTACGATAACAATAACAAATCTCGTATAATTCTATTAATGAGGTCTAGATTATGAACGGAATTAGTTAGATCGAATTTAAGAATGTTTCGATGAAATTATATTATTTATAGATATTTTTTTAAAAAATTATATACATATTATAGATGCTAAGCCTTCTTTGGCTTCTTTCTTGTGTTTACTTATTCATATTTTGAACATTATTAGTGAAAACTCTGGTTTTACCACCACTGGAGAGCCAGAATTTTCATAAAGGGGATTCAAAATCTGAAGAAGTAGTCATATTAACTAGTTGAAGGGGGTTCAACATCTAATATATATATACATAAAAAATTATTTTAACCATGTATAGATAGTATAATTTTTTGCCGAATGGAGTTCAAATGAATAGCCTAACCTTATGGTAGCTCCACCCCTGTCTACCACTAGTTTAGAAAGGATATAATGTACACAGTCTTACTAGCTCTAGTTTTATGAAGTAGAGAGGTCAATTTTGATTGACTCTCAGCAACTCTCCTCCTTTATTCAGACTTGAGATCGATTATGTGAGTAAAATCGCACCAACAAAGTTGGTGAGGTCAAATACTCTATATGATATAATAAACACTTCCCCCATTTTATCATTATCAACTTACCAAAACACTCTTTAATTGTTTGGTCCTATGTTGTACATAAAACAAGAGATGGCCAAAATGTTATTTAGTGCAACATATAGAATTATTCTTTTTAGTCAAAGAAGGTAAGAAGAAAAGGTAAAGATAGGAGTGATTCCCAAATATCCATGCCATGCCCCCACATTTCAAAATTGATTCTATGCTTTTTCTTCCCACTTTAAATTTGTCTTTCTCAATTTTACACATTCAATTCAAAGAGGGCCATACTTAGAATTTATGATACCTCAAACAATGAAAAAAATGAATTAATAGTCATATTTTACTTTTTGAAATTAGTACTTGAACTAATTATTGTAATTAAATTGGATTAGCTCAATTCAATATTTGAAAATTATATAATATATATTACAAGTTACAATTTTTCTCTTATCAAATTGATGAAAAAGTATTAATCAAAATTATATTAAAAAATATGACATGACATTTAATCTAAGACGATAGAGTATACATGGACAATTTATATTATAACTTATTTTAGCAAGTAATCTACCTTATATTTCAGCTTATTAATCTTATTTTTGTGAACGGTTGTGTATGCAATTTTCTTTTAGGTGACATAACAGCATAAACATTCTTTTAGTTTGTTTAGCCTACATTATTTTTCATCGATAAACTTTACTCTATATTGACAATTAGTTTTACTACTATAATAATAATATATTTAGTGTAATTTCATAAATATTATTTGGGGAGGGTAGTATACACATAACCTTATCACGACCTTGCAAAGGTAGAGAAATTTCTTTCAATAGATTCTGGCTCAAGTAAACCATATCAAAATTAAATATGAAAAAAATACAACATTGAAGAAGACACTCTGAAACTAATGGAGAACATAATAATATATATCAACAACGTCAAATAATATACAAACTAAATTAAAGCAACAGGAACAACATGCATGTAACAATAAAATCGATTAATAAGATAGTACCAAAGTAATACTAACAGTATTGATAAGAAAAATTAGATAAGACTCCACTACCTAATAATTTTCTACCCTAAATCTCAAACTTTATACTTTTTTAGTCCTTATTAAATTATAAATATTCATGTTCTGCCTAATCATCTTTCTCCAATATTTCTTCGACTTAACTTTCTTTAACTATGTTTTATGTGATGTAACAGAAGAGAGTCATTGCGCAAGTCCAAGCATTGGATTGAGAACACCTATTAAAGTTAAAGCTGAGGAATTTTTTTTTCCTACACCTCTTTATGTATTTGGATAAATTGATATTATTAATATCCTTAAATGCCCCAAAAAGGAAAGGAAAACTAATTTCCAATTTGTAATTTGAAGAGCGTCAGTATAAGAGCACAAAATTAGTGAAATAATATCTTTTCTATTGAAGTTAATGAATCATTCAGAAACATTTAGTAATATTCAATGTGATACAACTTTGACCTGTAAAACATAAGTTTTGTGATGGAATTTTTTTAAATGGCCTATTTTTTTTTTCAATAAACCATTTACACAACATACTGAATTATTGATCGTGAGTTCTAGTTCATACCTTGAGTCAAGGACTTCAGGGATAACCTCTCATCTTTTAAGATAGAAATAAAATTTGTGTACATTTTATTATATTCTTCGCAGATCCACATATGAAATTGTTGTTTAGTTCTAGTTGAGAAGTGGCATCAAAATTATTCCAACTTAGAGTAATGAGAGGAAGCCTTCAATAGATACTTAATAGAAGATTTCATTATGGTCTTATGTTTGGACAAGTTACACATTTGATCGATCTAAAAATAATTACATTATATATATATATGGTTGTTTGTTGTTCAAGAATTCTTGTTTAGGCAGTTCATACCATTCAGATATAGTGTTTTAATCTAAGATTTCAATTCTTCTGTGTTTCAGCAGTAACATATTCTTCCATGGAGCTAAGGTCCAAAATATGGAAGAAACAAGTGTTTCCATGATTCTACCAACCAGTCAATTCTGTTCCACTTAATCCCTTTTTCATGGCCACATATCATTCCTACTAAGGAATGAGAAATCTTGTATGCGTGAAAAGCTTTGTGATCGATTTTTTCCAAATTGCCGTTTTTATAAGCATATATAATCCAATAACTACTTATCATATGAGAAGGAATTGAGCAACTATTAATGAATTGTTTACCATATAATATAGAAACATTGATCATTAGTTATTAGTTCATGATCTTGAGTCGAAGATTTATCAGAAATTACCATTCATCTTCCAAGGTAGAAGTAAAAGATCTACATACACATTATTTTTGACAGACCTCACATATAAGATTGTTATTTAATTCTAATCGAAGAGATGATATCAAAAGTATTCTAACTTAGAGTAATGAGAGAAAGCATTGAATTGATACTTAATAAAAGGTTTCATTATGACATTATATTTAGACAAGTTACACATTTGATTGATCCACAAACAATAACATTACTAATCAAATATACAAGAATAATATAAAAAGTAAAAGTTTATGTTGTAAATTTTGATAATTGTAAAAGTTATAAATCCCTTTTGGATGTTTTCTCTTTTTCACCTATATAAGCTCATGTCCTCTTCTTCATTCCCTTCTTTTGTTACCAAATGTACATTATTATTTCACTTTATCCAATTCCTACTAGGGGTCCATCATCCCCCACTACACTTTTTTGACCAAATTTTATCTTTTCTCGATTCTCTAAATCTCTAATTTACCTTATACTTCTCTAGAAACTAAAAATTCAGCAGCCAAATTCTAAAATCATTAAAACAAATTAGAGGTTCTTGATTACAATATCCAAAATTAATGATGATTAATTATTTGAAAATGATATTTTTTTCAACTTTTGTTAAAAGTAGTTGTGTGGATATATATCCTATACTTACCCCCATGATTGCCTTCCATGCACGTTTTGTCAATCTTGAGTAAATCAAAGTCATCATGCTCCTTTACAAAATTTTAATATTTATATATATAGTTTCTTGTACAAGATAGTTTCCTTTTGCATCCTTTTAGGTTTAACATGTTAGACTTTCTTTCTAAAATTTAAACTAAATTTAAAAAGATAGAGAATTTGATTTACTCGATATTAGGCTCATATTATATTATCTATATTCTACATATTCAATTTTGTCGTGTGGAGGGTGGGGTGTTAGAATCTCAGCATATTAGTGAGATGAGATGAGATTTTGCTTTTTTATATGGTATTAGACAATCATGTATATATCATGATGAGTTTCTGTTGGTGTAATATATTATAAATACAATAATTTACAGTTAAAAATTAAATGACAAAATTGAATAACAAATTTATTTAGGCTGATGCATGGATATTTCGCTCCATTAAGGAGATTCAAACCCATTACGTTATAATCTATAACAACCAACAATAATACTCTTGGTTTGTCCCCTCTAGGATACAATAGTCAAACAACATCGTATGACTCAAACAACTCTGGATAAGTTGAAGAGTCCAAAGCTTCACCAGAAAAACACCTTTCTTCAATATATAATTACTCTCCTTTGTATAACGAATTAGTTGAAGACTTGAAATATTTTTTTTGTCTCAGCTCTCTCTTTTTTCACAGCATACTATGATATTAACATATTTCATCTCTTACCCAATACAAAGAAGATGTGCAGTTATTTTAAAATGAAGAAGTCTTTCATGTATTCAATTGATAGAAAGAGGGCTAGTAATGTGGACGGATAAATGTAATAGATGTTACATAAGTATAATTAAGAAACTAATGATCATATAACCTACGAGAATTAATAGTTATCTTTTATCACAATTTACACCATTAATATATACATTTAATATTTTATTTTAATAATAAAATTTATATACACCAATAATTTTCTATCGAGATTGAGTTTATCTCAAATTAAAGTTCATTTATTTAACATGATACCAGAGAAATAGAGGTCCTAGAAAGAACTTAATGTGTTTGACTTAAAAAAAAATCAAACAACAAACCAATAGATACATGACATTTATTTATGCATACACTTCTCTCACTTAAATATTGGGTCTAACTCATCCTTTCCGCCCCGTTATGGTTAGATTTAAATATTTTTTCCATTTAATTTATTTTGCACGTTATTTAAAAATAAATTTTCACTTTTAAAAATCAATTTTGACATATCAATAAAAAATAACTATATTTCTTATTTTATTCTTCATATTAATAATCTTTTCTTCAAATTACTCCATTCGTCTAAAATTAATTGAATTTTTGAGACTTTTTTCAATTTCCAAAATGTTTGAATTGTTTAAAGTTCAAGGTGAATGTTTGAAATTTTTTTCATATTTGCCCTTTCATTTATTGAACTTTTATATTTTCTAAGAGATAAATTACACCACATTTTTATGATTTTACAAAAGGCAACAGTGGAACGTATGATGTAAATTTTATCTTTGAATATTTCTCTTAATACGTGTACATTACCTCACAAATTCAGTTTATTATAAAATTTAAAACCATATATTAAGTCATATAAATATTATTATAAAATACTATTATTTTTGTAAAAAAGTATATGATAAATTCAAAATCAAGAAGTAAAAATATATGAAAAAGTATCATTTTATGGAAATGAATTTATGCATAGGAGTAAATAAATGAATGAAACATTAGGTTGGTCAATAGTCAAACAGTGATATGAATATGGGCCATGAAATTTTGCAGAATATCAGTCAAACTTTGTCTCTTCTCTGCTCTTATTGCAATAAATGATAAATAATTAAATTAAATAGGTCAAGTTATAGCTTTGAATCTTCTCCTTTTCATTATTATCTACAATTAAAACTCAAAGATGAATGGCCAATGGAGTATTACTCCTTCTTAGTGTCATTTTTCGAATTTCGAGAGTAATTTTTTTATACGATATTTTGAGTAGTTAAATTTTACGACTTATAATTTTTATTTAAAAAAAGATTTAAAGATTCTATTTGAAGTTATTATTGGTTGATTACCTAAATTTTTTTTATCTTTGCTGGTGAGATTTGATTCTCCACTTTGTAATTCTCGAACGATTTTTTCTACCTTAAATCTTAATTAAATAAAAAAGAATTTATAATCAAAATTAAAAAGCTCGACTCTTCTTTTTGATATGGTCAAAATGTTAAATTTCTCTTTTTGGACTGACGCAAATAATTTTCCCTAAGGTACCGATGAACCAACGTCTTCATACATATATCCCCTGACTCACAAAATTTCAACCGCGTTACATAAATCGCTTTGGGACTAGAGGAGTATGTTTTTTCTCTCTCTTCAACTCTCAATAAATACCTAGTGTAATTCTCGAACAATATTTCCTACCCTAAATCTTAATTAAATAAAAAAGAATTTATAATCAAAATTAAAAAGCTCGACTCTTCTTTTTGATATGGTCAAAATGTTAAATTTCTCTTTTTGGACTGGCGCAAATAATTTTCCTTAAGGTACCGATGAACCAACGTCTTCATACGTATATCATCTGACTCACAAAATTTCAACCGCGCCACATAAATCGCTTTGGGACAAGAGGAGTATCTTTTCTCTCTCTCTTCAACTCTCAATAAATAGCTATCATCATTTTTCCCAAGTGCCTCTCTTCTTCATATCACAACAAACTCTCCCTCTCTTCCAAGAAAAAACACACAAAAATGAGTAGAAGAGTAAACTTTAGCCCTGAACATGTTCATGACCAAAACAATTTCTACTTTAAAAAGAAGCCACCATCTTCATCTACTTGGAATTCTAGGCTTCAAAAGAGCTCTTCTTATTCTTCTTCTTCTTCTTCATATGTGGCTAGTTTTGTAAAGAAAATAGGAAGGAAAGTGGCTATTGCACTAAATTTCCTTTCAAATTCCAACAGAAAAAGGTCATCATGTAAAGTATGTTCATCATCAAGTTTGATAAGGTCACGTTCTTATGCAGAAACATTAATTGATGATTCACAAAGAGCTCAAGCTATTGAAGATTGTATTGAATTCTTGAATTCTTCTTCTTTACATAGATCAAGTTCTGTTTCTAGCACTACATGCTAAAAATAAAATCTTTTATGTTATGTAATTATGTAGATGATGAGTTGAAGAGGAAAAAAAAAAGAAATAGTTAGACATTTTAGTTGTTTATTTCTGCAGTTCGATGCATAAAGTATCTTGTGTTCATGGGGGATTCGAGAAATTAAGAGTCGCACTTCAAAAAGTATGATATAGACAATATTGATTGTACAACTTAATTTCATGGCTCATAGATTATACGTAGATAATTTTATTGTTGCGTCGGGATTTTTCTTCACACAACAAAAAGATTTTAGTTATTTTTGGAATTAGCTATCTTTTTAGCACTAGAGTAAGCATAGAAGCAGGAAAAAAGAAAAACTGATATTGTAACGCCTGGCTTTTCGTTTGAAGATTTTGGATGTATTTACTTTTTAATTACGCTTTTCTTTTTTTAAAGAGTTACTTGTGGATTACTGTTTTCGTCCCATTTTATATAATTTACTTTTTTTTTGGATCGGTAAAAAAATATATATTTCTTTATTTAGTAACAATTTAACTTTGAAATACCTATTCTATCCCTAATGAAATAATTTCTAATTATATAAATATATATGATTTATTTTAGAATTATACTAAAAAAATTGTTAGCTCCTTTTTCCTGTTGTACTTTATTTACCAGGTGAAATGCTGATTGGTGATACTCTATCATCTCTGTCTCTCATATAATTAGCTGTCATCTTCTTTTTTTTAAATTTAATTTGATTTATTTTAAAATTATACTAAAAATATCATAAATTATAAGTATCATAATTTTAATATAATAAAAAAATATTATTGAAAGATCATATAATTTAGCCTTTGAAAAGTACTGGAGTGATTAATCACCAATATTTTTTTATTAGTTAGTGGCCGGCAGACAAGATTTATGAATTCTTGATGTGTCTAACCTCATACATTAGAAATAAAATTTACTAATAATAAATAAAACATATTAGAAATAAAAGCTAAGGAGTTAATTTGATACGGAACATTAAGGTTAATTAAATGGATTTTTAGTAAAAGTAGTGGTTATTTGAATGTCAACATATCATACTTTTTTCTTCCTTTCATACCAAACTTGTGCTTCCTCTAATTTCATGAAGAGACATGTAGTGGGGATCCTACAAATAGTGTCATGTCAGGTCGGTATACATTTTACTTTCTTCGAATTTTACTTATAAAATAATGATATAATACATAAATTAAATTTTTAACGTAACTTTAAATCATAAATTTTATTCTTTAACTTTGATAGCGAACAAATAAATATTTTAACTATTCAAAATTTAAATAAATAAATATTCGAATTTTATCTGACATTCTCTTCGTCTTCTCAACCCACCCCTTTCCCATTCTCAGCCACCGGACCACCACTAACAACCATCAAAATCATCCTTTCCTTTCTCTTCTTCGCCGACTGAATTACCATCGAGACACCAGATCTCCATCCCAAACAAAAGCTGTATTTTACGTGTAAAATTGTTAATTAGTTGGCAACAACTGAGTAGCTCACTAATACGCGTCAAAGCGCTACATATCATGTGTTTTGGCGACATAATTTGAGTTTTTTTTTTTAAGTGTTGCATAGTTAAAGTGTTTATTGTGCACTGCCAAAATTAAAAATCAAAATTACAAGATAAAGCCAAGTGAATGGTTCAATTTATGTATTATGCCTAAAATCACTATTGAATTTGTTATCATGTTGTAAACTAAAAGTAAGTATTTTCATTTTAAATAAAAGGTATAAAAATGAAAAGTATTGAATTTTCAAATGTCAAATCATATTATTTGTGTCTAATTTTGAAATTTATAAATCAATTGATAAAATTTAGTTTTTTTCAACCTCTAATTTTTTTAGATTTTTTCAATAAAATATTCATATAAACATACAAATAATTTGTGATTCAAATATTTCTTTAGTTCTATTAAAATGTAACTATCTAATGTGTTTTTTAAGAAAAATAACATAAAATATGACACAAAAATATTTAATAAAAATAATAAAATAAATATTGCTAATTAATAGGTTATAATGAAATGATAATAATTTAAAAATACTAAGTCGTGCTAAAATAAGGTCTCATTTGTTTGTACTTAATGGAGGTCTGAATTTGAATGGTTCAGATATTAGATCATTAAGTCATTTATTTTTATTAAGATGTTTACAGTTTACTAGTCTGAATATGTGTTAATCATTAAGGTCTAGAATAGTGTCTTAGGCCTTATTTGTTTGCACTCGATCAAGTCTAAATCTTGATCATTTAGATTTAGATCTCAATAAGTAAATCTAGTTGTTTTCAGGGTTTTTTAGTTATTAAGTGCATTTTTATTTTTCTTATTTTTCAACCACTTAGTGAATCTAAAGGTCTAAACTTAACATCTCTAAAAAATCTTAATATCATTAAAATGTCTATTAAAGAATTTATACAAAATAACAATTCATACTACTCCATCTACTTTTACCAACCACCCGCTATTTCAGCCACAATTATCATTATCATCAATCACCACCAACTATCATTCACAACCACCATTCTCAACCCAACCACAATACCACTATTGTCAATGATCAAAATCAATCGTCATCACTATTAGCCATTATTTCCAATCATTATAATCAATCATTAATACATCTATTAATCACTATTAATAATTACCATTTTCAGTCAATATTATATATCACTAATCGCCATCATTGTTCACCGTCATAATTAGCTATCAATATTATTTCACTATTAATTATCAGTCGTCACCACAGACAACCACGATTAATCACTACTACCAATAACTATACCATAAGATACTATCAAAATCACCATCTTCAGTCAACATCAACCCAAATCAATAAACATAATCACTATCATTAGTCACTACCACCATCAATTATCATAAAAAAAATCTAAAAAAATTTATTGATATTATATTAGATAAATTTAGTATTTTATTTGAATTTTATGTTTATTATTTTTTAAACAAAGACACATTTTATACATTTAAATGTTGAAAAAATAAACAATCTTTAATATTTAGTATTTAGATCTTAGTACAACATCTTAATATTGAGATGTGTATTCAGAGTTTACAGCTCTAAATTTTAATGCACATCTTAATATTCATATATGCATTAAGATTCAAATATCTTAATCTTAATAAAAACAAATGATGGTTTAATATCATTAAGAGGTATTCTTATGTGAATAGCCATCACTCTATTCACAATCACTAACCACCATCACTAGCCACCTTGCCATCACAAACACCACCACTAGCATTGTTAACCATCAATGACGTCATCTACCACCAACCATTTTTACCATTACAATCACCACCATTGCTAACCACTACTGTCAGC
This sequence comes from Solanum rostratum, assembly GCA_029948455.1. Lineage (NCBI taxonomy): Eukaryota > Viridiplantae > Streptophyta > Magnoliopsida > Solanales > Solanaceae > Solanum > Solanum rostratum. The sequence goes on from CM057048.1 coordinate 65,564,300, forward strand.
TGCTATCACACTTACTTTCACCACCACCATAACTATTTCCATTATGACCACTATTCACTGTCTTTGTAATAGTTGCGGTTGCCGCAACCGCCACCACCACCATCACTATCAGCTACTATCATGTCACGCCCCGGGAGGTACCCTAGACGTGGCCGGCACTCAGAGACTATTGCTAGCCCCTAAGCGGACCACTCGTTCTCAGGAAAGTCAATTTAACATCAATATAGCAGAAGTATAGTAGTGAACTACCTCAATAAATCTATTTTTCGCCACATAGTATAAGGTAAATTGATGGGAGAGATCATGCTTAAGCCCTTGGACTGAGTGTAGATGGCTAAACGTGTAATATTGTTGTTATGACAAGAATATATTATGTGAATCATGATTATTCTATGATTAGCGATGATACTCTAGTTCTTGATTGTCTTTAATACTTCTTGTTGAGATGATTGATGATACTTGTGAAACTTATGTGTCACAAAATTACTGGGTTATTGCGAGATCCTGAGGTTAGTGATAATTAAGAGGGTCCCATGTGGAATATATATGTGTGAGTGTGTTCATGTTGATTATTCCCTGTGAAATATCACAATAATGCATATTCATGAAATGAAAGGGTGAATATAAAATGACTTCATATTAGTAATATCATACAATGAACCTATTGATTTACTTGTGGCTTCAGGTACGATGGTTGCATTATAGGTGATAGTATATGTCTATCCTGTGATATATATGTATACCCGTTAACTACATATTAGTAATGCCTGCATATCTATGAATCGAGAAAGATGGAATGAACCCAAAAAAAAGGGCAAGTTGTGAAGAATTGCATACAATAAAATCTATTATATGATTGTGCAAGTTGTAATATATTCATTGTTGTTGTCATTGTGATTGTAATTGTAGATTAGGTGCATATTCTGACATACTATTGGATCATATGTCACATTCTGACACATATTAAATCGAGTGTCACGATTTGACATGCTTTGACATACTAACAATTTGTGTATGCGTTCCATGAGAGGACCATTGTTGATATGAACTTGTTACTTGTCTTGTACAAGTATGTGAATTATTCATTGTGAAAATAATTGTATTTGTGACTGTGATAATTGGATCGAGTTCATATTCCTACACATATTAGATCGATTGTCATGTTCCGACAACTATTGGATCGAGTGTAACGCCAACATGCTAATAGTTTGAGTATGAGTATCATGAGAGAATTATTATTGACTCTTATCTATGTATAATCATGATTATATATATATATATATATATATATATATATATATGAAGATAAAGAAATTGACATAACTGTAATTGATCATGCTCATCTATAATAATTTGTATAGAGAATTAAAAGTCGATGTGTACTAAATTCTATGTTGTAAAGATTTTATCTATGTTATATTTGTGACATGATTATGTAACACCTATCTTACTACTTGTGCCTGTCTTTCATATTTCATATAGTCAAGTATAAGGTTGTGTTTTACCAAGTGGAGAGTAGTTGAGGGGTTGTTAAGCAATAAATTGGTGACTTAGAGTTAGATTATGTTTGGTACTATGATTATGTGTGTTAATGGAGGCTCGGGAAAGAAAATCCGAGTTTGTGTTTCTGTGTAGGCCTCTCTGGCAGGAGGAATTCCGTTATGGCGGGGCTGTCATAGTGGGTAGGTCCCGCCATAGCGGGCCAGTACGAATAGAAAGGGAGAAGTCTCAAATCGTCTTAATGTGTTATCTTGAAAGTGAGTTACTAAACGTTCTAGACCAAGTGTAGTTGAGAATGATTAAATATAAGTGGTAGATTGATTAGATTGAGTTAGTGATTGTAGGTTTGTAATCCCTATTATAAGGAATAGAAGGTTATGCCTTGATCGGTATCAGAGTTGGCAATGGAATAAATTAAAAAAATTGAGATCATATCATATACTAGAGGTGGTTAAGGTAATCGGAATGGTAAGAGTATACGGGTAAAAGATTAGGTGATACAGTCCCTTACTACATGCTTACTTCTTAATATTTACTATATATTGTGTGAGGATTTCAGGTTGACCGATGATGCCTACTAGTACGTGTTGTTTGTATTGATACTGCTCTTTCTATACCTTTTTGGTATAGTTTGGTTGCAGGATTGGTGATGTTTCTTAGATGAAGACTGTGTTGATCTATCAACTTCTACTCTTCCTTCTTCATAGTGAGAGTTGTGTCGTTATTTTACTTTTCATTGTATTCTTAGAAGCTCTTGTACCTGTTTGGACTAGAATCCTTGGGGTTATTAAAAAATCTTTTCCAAAATTTAATTTAAATTTTTAACTCGGTACTTGATAAATTCAAAGATCTTTTCAGCTATATCTTTTGTTTCTTCTATCTCCCGCATGACCTTATTGATTGAAAATTTAGAATTCTCCTATTTAAATGTTAGAGTAAGTGATTTGGATCGTGACAAATAGTCAACCATTTTGTGAGTTTCTTAAGTCATGAGTCATTGAGAGAGATTTATGTCACCACAATATGAAGTTTCACATGAAAACACAAGGGTCATAGTAGGCGGCAGCTTATCATGGGCTTTTAGGAATGTGGTAGGTTGAAATAGAAGATAACTTGGGAGGAAATTGCTGCCATTATCTGCTGAATTTTTGGCAATTTCTATGGACTTAGCTTTATTGGATTCTACTGAAAATTGCCACTACTTTGAATGTACAAGAATAAGAAATATTTGTTCCACTCTCAATTTTCTCATGGAAACACACCAAAATTCTTATAGAAGACAAAACAAGTAACAACACAATTACGTTTCATTATTTTAGCGGAAAAGAGTCAAAAATATTCTTGAATCATATAAAATTAAACAAAAATATTCTCAATTAATAGTTTGATTTTAAAATATCACTGCCGTCAATAATTTTATTTTCCAAATACATACATTGTTTTATCTCTTTTTAAACACATTCTTTTCTTAATAATAATTTTTTTTATTTTCATACTCATCCTACTTTATTTCAAAAAAAGATTAAGGGATACAAAGATTTTTTATTTTGCTAAAATTATGTTATGCTCATCAAAATAAAATTAATGAAGAATTATTATCAATTAAAAAGGTACATGTACTTATTTTATTTTAATAGATAAAGTGGGATTTAACAAAAAAAATTCCTATTTATTTATTAGTTAAAAGTAAGTTTTAAAGAAAAGAAACAAGAATAAGATTCTTTATAAAAGATATTTATTAGGAATAAAATGTGTTTAAAAAGAAAAATATATAATTATTAACAAAAAGCATTTTGACACGTAAAGTAACAATAAATCATTTTCAAACCAAACTACTAATGACAGAGGCATCTTTGGATCAAATTATTCAAGCCAAGGGTTTGTTAGACCACACGATTAATGACGGGCATTTTAGACCAAACAATTAACCGAAAATATGTTTGTTCAATTTTAGCATAATTCAACATCGTTTTGACCCTTTTCCATTATTTCAAAAGAAAATAACGGTGGCAACGATTCTCATTACAGCCATCAGTAGCAGAAATCCAGAAAACAGTTTCATAGCCAGTGACCATTGTCTGTTAATTCAAGATTTAAACACCCAAGTATAATAAATAATTTTGCTATTACACAAGTGTGTGACTTATCATCCTTCTTTGATGACCAGAAAATCAGTTGTTTTCAACTTTGGGAGTTAGAGTTGATAATAATGGATTCGCTCATCTACCCTTTTCTACTTAAATATCATCCCGTAGTAGGGACACAAGTATATGTCTCTCTTCTGGTTCTTAACTGTCTAAAGTCTACCAAAACACATTCAATTTAAACAAATCGCAAGAGCAGTTGAACAAGGAGCGCTTACATTTGGTGACATATAGCAGCAACTCTTGAGACGTCGCGGAAGAGAACTGTTCTTGCTCAGGGACCAAGAGAAAGCTTGTCTAGATTATGCATTCCTTGACTTGAAGCTTTTTTCAGTTCAAGAGCTCGTTTATAAGGTGGTGCAATCGGAGGTTGTACAGGATCTAAACACTGATAGGTTCCGTCTGCAGATTTAGGAAGTGGATATGAACGATCTGAATCATATCCACTCAGGTCTCCACAAGCCAGAAATGGTATATAAACCTTATTAGGACCTTCCAGCCATCCACTACTGCAATCTGTCATGTGACAGATGTTCGGAAGATAATGTAAGATAAACATATAATCGAAATTGCATCTAGCCTAGCATCTGAAAAATGGAAACCACATTGCTTCTAACATAAAAAAAGCAACTAGAAAATATTACTTCTAACATTTAAAAAAGCAACTAGAAAACTTTACTCCAACACAAACAAACTGATATAGAGTGCTTCCTCACAAATTTAAGATCCACAACTTACCTGAAGGCAAAATTCAGAGTTAGGCAATTTAGAGATGAAGGATCTGTATATCAAAATTACCTAGGTCCTCAGTGCCTGATGGACTTCCAACTTGTTCAAGTAGGCGATGAAGGTCTTTTTCATTGAATCCTTCAGGTGGAGAGTAATTTTCACAAACTGCAAATGCCTCTGCACAGCGGGAAGATTGAATTAGATTTACGTTACATAGCATTTTAGTGTTGCTTTAACAAATCTTTCTCAACCAGAACTATACAAGTCGAAATTTTCATTCCAATTTGCATTTGATATGCATCGACTCTTAATAATTCCTAAAACATCTTCCATTAATTCATAAAAATAAGCAGCGCTGAAGCTGCATATAAGAACAACAACTGGAGAAAATTTTTATGGCAATAGAAAGCCATAAATATCTAAAAGTTCTGGTGAAAACAACTGGGGAAACTTTTTTTTAAGATTGTGAAGACAAAAGGCAAAGACTGAAGTCTCTATAATATTACAACATTAAACTTTGACAAAATATCACAATTGACAACATTAAGTTTTGACAAAATATCACAATTGACAACATTAAGTTTTGACGAAATATGACAATTGACAACATTAATAACATTTTTAAGAGCTATTAAATGAATGGGTTGCATTAACAGGAAACTTTGCCACATAAACAAGGTAGAAAACATTATCTACTCACCTATGCTAGAATTGCGACTACTTTTCGGCTTAGCAAAAGTCACTTCTGTGAAAAATAGTTTTAGCTGCAGTATGAAAGTAAAAATATCAGCAATTCACCAATCAGACAAATGCAAGAATGTAGAACATCCTACAGCAGAATACATTAAACTGAGGTCTCCTCTGAAAACCAAACAAGATTTTGACCGAGTTAAAAAACTAAATCCAGAAATAATTACACAGGAAACTAACTTGACAGTAAAGGAGGCTTGTGTCTTTTCCTCGAAAAATCTTTGCTATGAACTTTCCACCTTCTTTTAGTATGTGAGTGACTATGGTTAGGCCCTGCAAGTTCAACCAACTATGTGACAACTGAGATATCTCCAAACAGACGCTGAGAACTACTTGGTAGGTTATTAAGAGAAACATCTCTTTAAGCACAAATAAATGATCATTCAAGGAAAAACTAAGATAACATAAGAAGCAATTGTTTTCCTTTTCTGATAATCTATAGATGCAACATATTAGGAATAGAGAGATAACATCACCAGATAGAAGAATAATTAGTTATCTTTCTCCAAAGAAATGCGGGCTTCAGGGTGGAGATCACCAAAAAGGCATTTCTTCCAGACCTCCAGCCATTTACTCCTAAATGAGCTCTCAAGTATTCCTAGACAACACTTTGCATCCACTAAATTTGGCACTATGACGCTGATTCTTTAACAAATGCAGGCATGCAGCAAGGCACGAAAACTAAACTAAAGATTAATGAGTGTACCTTCCCATGTTATTATGGGTTCACTACATATACATATAGATATAGGTGAATGATAACCGCTTAATCAATTCCATCAATTTCTCTAATAAACTAACCGCCAGTATCAGCTGGGATTGAACAAATTCATCCATATCATGAAGTCCCGTTACTGCAACATAAGAACATAAGCACAGATTAGTTTCATCAAATACAGCAAATAACAACCTAATGTATCAGGGTAGTTGAGTTTCTTACCATCAGGTGCACCATCACAGACAACAAGGTCAGCCTTGCATCCATCAAAATGTCTAATAACCTGTTAAAATTTTTGACAATGGTGTTGATAAAGTATTGAATACAAGTATGAAGGGAAATAATATAGTACCAATATCTCCTTTTGTATACTTCTCAAAAAACGAGAAGAACAAATAAGAGCAAATGTACAAAGAAAGATAATAGAACAAACTAGAACATTAAGATAAGAAGCCCAATATCTCACAACATATTGAGTAGCATGGATATATGATGGTTTTTCGAGCAAATCGCAGCAACCATCCCTAATGTTTTTGCCTAAAATTGAACTTAATGTTTTCTTTTGCTTTAAGTCATGGCTCATGCCTCATGTTATAATAGTATTTTGTCTACTGGTCCAGCCAATACCGAAACAGATCAAGGTGTAAGAAGACAAAACCAAGTTGAATTTCACATCTAATTCTAAATCACAAGAGAATAATCAATGATATAGTTGGACATCAAATTAGCCACATTTTTCCAAATTTAACCTCGTAGTTTTCTCCGAGCATTGCGCTAATAGACGTAAAATGGAAACGAACAATGTCCTCAAAACTGATGATATAAAGTGCATGTTCCTTTTATCCACTCTATTGATCATGTCCTGAAACATCAACCAGAGTTCATAACTCATCTCTTTTGTGCTGAAATCGGGAACTTAGATTCCATTTAACCCATTTATCCTAATTCGCAAGGAAAAAAAAAAGAACTCTCTCTAACTTCTGAAACACAAAAGGTAACAAATATCTTTCCACCATTCCAAAAACTCATGCGATACTTGATGGAAGGTGTGTTTAGTCCTCAACGTGTCTAGGGAAACCCCTTGATCACACTGGAGTTCCGATGGTAACCCATGAATCTATTCCACCAAAGAGCAACTATATGCAGGCGGTAGCAGGTTCCCAAATTGATCTAGAACGCAAAAGAGAATCAGTGGAGGCTGAAATTACAAATCACCATGGCATGCCGGCAATCATATTCGAAGCATAGGACTAGTATGGTATATGGCCAGTGCAGATACACTATCAATGGAAGATTTCTAATAATGCGACCCAAATTGAGACGATTTGAGCTTCTGTGAAAGAAGCTATTCCTAGTAAAGGATCGATCATACTAGGGGTCTACGACAACAAAAAATGTGTTCATTGAAGTCTATAATGAAGAGATTGCAGCCTGTGATTGAGATTGAAGGTCAGGCTATGTGGTTAAGGCGATGGATACCGGATTTCACTCCAGAGGAAGACAGGTCTCTAACTACAGTATGGGTATTCTCACCAAAACTCCCTTTCATCTACATACATGGCACTTCGTGAAACAAATAATGAATCCAGTTCGAGTACCCATGGAAATATATGTGCCCACTGAAGGAACAAGAAGGCCAAGCGCGAAAATGCAGGATGAAACCGATTTGACAAAGCCTAGACTTTCTCATGTGTTTTGATGGACAGAGAAATTCTACCAATGCACTGCAAGGTTTTGAACAAAAAAATTGAGTACAAAGGAGTCCCCAAATATTGTTCTTGTTGTAGATTAGAGGGCCATTCTGTCAACCAGTGTCAGAGACGCGAAAGGGACAACGAAGAAGCAACTGAGGGAACACAAATAAGGCAAAGGAAACCCATAATCAGACTAATGTGACTAGTCAAAAGGATGCTCCAAAAGAAATCAGATCGTGACTGACAACAGGAAGCTCCCAAGGATAAACAGCCTGTGCAAGAGCTGAAACAAAGGGGAAGAAAAAACTCCACAGAACAAGCACACAAAAATATTTCGAGAAGGGGGAAAGGTCTTCTCCAAAACAGGCTTACAAACCAACGGACAATTTTTGGTATTGATAAACCATTGCATGATAATGTTGTGAAAAAAACAGTCATCGCCAAAGCTACAAACAATGGTGAACAAAGCACACAAGTAGTGAAGGCTAATACAGGGGAGGATAACAGGGCTCTGATCACCAATATTACTTCTAGCAGCACAAAACATATAAATGAGCCTGACCACTCCAACCAAAGAACTGAGAATCCAAATGATAGCAGCACTATAATGTCAATAAAGGACCCCAAAGCTCTTCAGATTGTTCTTCAACAGGATGAGGAAAACCAAAAAGAAGATGAAAGGAAATGGATGACACAAAAACAGAGAAAAGTGACTCCTTAAAAAGCAGGCAATGGATGACATAAAAACAGAAAAAAAAAACACTCTATTAAGGAGACCAGAGTCCAAAATGCCTTTGAAGCTCTCAGAAAGGATGACGATCATAACAACCATCAAGAAGCAAGAAAAATATCAAAAAAGTAGGAAGAAATAGAGAATCTCCTATTACTAGGGGCCAAAAGAAAAACTCACAAACAACTTTCCAAAAACATGATCATGTTTAGATTGTTAAATTGGAATATTAAGGTTATGAAGTCGCAAGCTGCTAGCGAAAAACTCAAATGCATGATGAAGCTTAACAAAATCTCTATAGTTTCCATATACCGGACCTTTTATGCAAGAAACCACTAGAGGGCTTTACAAATTAATGTTAGATATGCAGGGATGCTTGGCTAATAGTTGCAATAACTTTGGACGAATACAATGACTTGTGGTGGGAGTTTGGCCATTAAAACACACACAAACAAAAAAAAATCACTTATTTGGAATTTTTGAAGTTAGAGTTTTGTTTGGTTATACTTTTTACAAAGAATATTTAGAATTTAAATGTACTTTTTTTAAATATGATTTATACCCCTCATTTCAATTTCTAAAAACTAGCAAGATCACTCAATTTGACTAGTTTACCTAAAACATGCAATTAAATTTATTATACAAGAGTAATATGTCAAAAATAGATAGTCACATAATGTTGAAAATTAGATCTTATATATGACCTAGAGCTACTACATATTATGACAAGTATTTTTTTCACTTTAATATTTGAAGATGGAGTTGTGTTTGGTTATAATTTTTCAAATAATGTTTGATTGTTTGAACTTACTTTTCCTAAAAACATGAAAAATGATTTAAACATTAAAATATAATTTTTTTATTTTTTTTTTTGAATTGGCACCAGGTGTCCGAGTAAACATTAAAATATAATTTAAATAGGACCATTTTTATCAAAATAAAAAAATTAGGGTAAATTTTTAAAAAAGATTGTGAAAGTGAAAAAAGAGACATTTTGGCGAATAACCTTGAAACTTAACAAGTTTCTTAAAGACTTACTACAATATTGTGCATTCTGAAAGAAGATAAATAAAAATTGGGGTCATGAGATAGAAGCATATGATCATTCTGAAATAATATAAAATAAAAACTGGAGTCATGATAATGTTGTGGACGTGTTAATGGCAAAGAACAATATAATAATCATCGTGGTGGTGGCCACCATAAAAGGGAGAACAATATGAATTCTCAAATCAATCCATCAAACGGCAACTGCCATCGTTGTGACATGAAAGGCCACTGGAAGAATGGATGCCGATTGCCGAGCATTTGAGCATTTTGTTCAGCTTTACCAAAATTCCTTCAAAAGAAAGGAAAATCAAAATGATCCCTCTTCATCTAATGTTCGAGTGGAGTCACATTTGACTTATAAAAAGGACGTTGAGTTAGGGCCTTCACAAGAATATGATGATAATATTGAAGCAAATTTGACTTTGAAAGATGATTTTAATGACCTCGATAATATTACTCATTTGGAAGTTGAAGACTTATTTGGAGATTAAAACTAAAGTTTGGCATTTTATTGGGGAAATTAATTATGTTGTTTTATTTATGTTTTTTCTTATATTGCTTTTATATTCAAAGAAAAAGTACTTAAATTTTCTTACAATGTATTTTTTCGTATTTCTTATGATGTACTTCTAATTTTATGAAGATAAATAAAAATTTTCAAATCTTCAATTAGATTCAAGATGAGTAATGGAGATGTGTCTTTTTGATAGTGCTACAACTCACACTTACCAACAGACGAAGTATTTCTCTAATTTAATTATGAAAAAGGCTTATATTAGTACAATATTTGGTAATACAAAATTGATGAGGACTCTAAAAGAGTGGCCTTATTACTACCGGGGGGAATAAAATTGACTATTTACAATGCACGGTATTGTAGCAAGTCTCAAAGAAACTTGTTAGTTTCAAAGTTATTCGCCAAAATGGCTCTTTTTTCACTTTCACTACAACCTCCATTTCAAAAAGAATGATCCACTTTTCTTTTTGGTATGTTTCAAAAAGAATGATCCAGTTTCTTTTTTGGCAAAACTTTAACTTCAACTTTCCACGTGGCATGTTTGCAACCACATGATTCGAGGGTATTTTGGTACATTTGACAAAACCTCAATTTTGGACCACAAAATTGAAAAGTCTTCTTTATTCTCATAAACTCCATGTCAAGTCAAACTAGGTCGTTCTTTTTTAAACGGAGGGAGTATTTTTTTTTTAATTTTGCCTAATTTTTTTATTTGATAAAAATAATCCTATTTAAATTATGATTTAATATTTAAATCATATCCCATGTTTTCTAGGAAAAGCAAGTTCAAACAATCAAATATTATTTAAAAAAATCATGACGAAACATAACTCCATCTTCAAATATTTCAAATAAGTGAAAACTATTTGTCATAGTAGTAGGTAGCTCATATATAAGCTCTAACCTATAACATTATGTGACTATTTATTTTTGAGATATTACTCCTTTAGAGCAGATTTAATTGCATGTTTTAGGTAAACTAGTCAAGTTTAGTGATTTTGCTATTTTTAAGAAATTGGGAGTGGAGGTGGGGGGTGGGAGTAGGGGATATAAACCATATTTAGAAAAAGTACATTCAAATTCTAAATGTTCTTTGTAAAAATTACAACCAAACAAAACTCTAACTTCAAAAATTCCCTATATGTGATTTTTTTTTCGTTTTAATGGCCAAACTCCCACTACAAGTCATCGTATTCTTCCAAACAAAACCAAATTCACTGTAACTATTAGCAAAGCATCCCTGCATATCTAGCATTAATTTGTAAAACTTTATAGTGGTTTCTTGCATAAAAGGTTCCTGTATGGCAACTACAGAGAATTTGTGAAGCTTTACCATGCATTTTCCACTAGCAACTTCGGACTTCATACCCTTAATAGTCCAATTTAACAATCTAAACATGAGCTTTACCTACCACTATCTTGGAATGCCTTTGGGAGAAATCAAAGTTCATGAACATTTGGAGCTCTGTGATTGAAAAGGGTGAAAAGAAATTGTCTAGATGGAAGGCACAATATTTATCATTAGCAGGTAGAGTTACTCTCATAAATACAGTGTTGGGTGCTCTTCCTACCAACATGATGTCCATCTTGCGCATTCCAAATGGTATCATACAGAGAATAGACAAGGCTAGAAGGGACTTTCTTTGGAAAGGAAATAAGAAAACTGATTCAACAATACTTCACCTAGTTAAGTGGAACAAAGTGCTTGGGGAAAAAAAACAAGGGGGACTTTACATTAAAAACCTTAAGTTACAGTGTAAGGCACTCAGATTGAAATCGCTCAGGAGATATTCACAAACCTCAGGCGTACTGGAGTAAGGTTATTAGAACCAAATATAGATAGGTGGATGACAAAGGAAGTAATTACTCCATTTTATGAAGAACCACATCATATTAAAGTAGGAAATGGTTGCAAGTTGGGAGGATAAACTGCTGAGATCAGATAGTTTAAAGGGTTTGTCCCTGAATTAGCGGGTATGGTAGTTCAACAGGAAGTGAGTATGGCTGACATATGGACACAAGAAGGATGGGACGTTTAATTCAGGAGGAGAGTCTGACATATGGAAACAGCATTTGGGATTTTTAATGCTCACACTCAAGCTCTGGAGAAGAAAGTAAATCAATAACAAGCTAATTATATTAACTCTCTCAAACAAGAGGATAGAATGATCATAAACAAGGCGAAAGCAGAGTTAATGATTCATCACAAAATGGTTGATACTTTCTGGAAACAAAAAGCCAACCTTAAATGGCAACTTGAGGGGGATGAAAATACCAAGTTCTTCCTCAAAGTTAGAGGAAGAAGGAAACTATTACATATCCACCGAATCAATGTGAATGTCAGTGGATTGAAGGGGATGATAACATAGGACAAGCTGCAGAGCATTTCCATCTAGATCTTTTCGGCAAAGGAATGACAAAATTGACATGAGCATTATGGAACACATCCTTCATTTATAAATTCTGAGAACAATGATATGCTACTGGTAAAACCAACTCAGGAGGAAGTCAAGAGGGCAGTTTTTGGCATCAACCTCAATAGTAGTGCTGGCCTTGATGGTTTCAGCATCTTGTTCTTTCAATAAAGCTGGGAATTATTGGCTTGATATGGTTCAATTAGCGAAAGCTGTGTTCAAGAAAAACCAAATACCTAAGTTTTCGCCAATACTTGCCCAGTTCTTATACCCAAAGTTGACTTACCTCAATTTTTCTGAGTTTAGACCTATCAGCCATTCTCAGAAGATTGTCTCTAAAGTGATGAATAATAGGCTTTCCAAACTTCTGCCTACTATTATATCTCAAAACCAAAGTGGCTTCATTATAGGTACAGCCATTGGAGAAAATGTTTTATTGGCTCAGGAAATCACTCATAATATAAGAAAGGATAATTAAGGTGGTATTGTAGTGATCAAATTAGACATGAATAAAGCATGACAGACTATATTGGCTTTTTCTCAGCATGGTCATGAGGAAGAGAGGATTTGCAGAACAACAGATAGGATCCATATTATTTGGAATCTTTTGTACAGTATGTGGTATACTGGTATACAGTGGTGATTAATGGAAAAAGATATTGTTTCTTAGAATCACACATAGAAGTAAAACATGGAAACCCCTTTATTCTCTTCATTTTATTATAGGTGCAGAAGTGTTATCTTGAATGCTTATAACAACTTATATGCTAAGCCTAGGTTCATAAGTTATTCTATGCAACCAAATGGACCTACCATTTATCATTTATCTTGTGCCGATAACATTATAATTTTTTGTGCACGTAAAACAACAACTTAAAAACTTATCATGACCACTCTAAGAAAATATGAAGACAGTACTGGCCAAATCATCAACAAAGAAGAGATGGACAAAGATTTCTGGCAAAAGAAGGAATATTGTAGCTAGAAATCTGGGCTTCCAGGAAAGGAGTTTCCAATCAAATATTTTGGGTTTCCCCTTATAAACATAAAGTTATTGCAACAAATAGCATATATGAAGTCGTAATTTTGAAAATAAATGGTTACAATGCTAGGAACCTTAAAGGTTGAGCCCATAGAATTTATATTCTGGATTTGCTTATGGTTACAAACCAACCTTCACAGTCAAAATTTCTACAATAAAGAAAGGGAACAGCATAGGAATCCATACCATTTCAGCTGTTTTAGCATTTGTTATATCACCTTGTACTTGAATAACACCTTCAATGGGAGCCATAGGCTGTAAGTCAATAGCCACAATAAGTGGTAGATCGCCGTCCCTGAAAATCACATGAATAAGAAAGACTGTAGCACCTCATGTAACAAGCTAGTGACATGGCCAGGAAACAGAATTGATAAAGGTGGAAACAATTCGACTTTTTTTTTTACCATCTATACGAAAATCATTTCTTGGACTTATACAATTTTAAAGTTGGTCAAAAAGTGAATATTAAAGAAGAACTTTCTCGTCCACAGACTGGAGTGGCAAAATGGATAAAACTTACGTTATCCACTTGACTCAACCCATTTTAAACGGGGTAGAAATCCTATCATTTAAAAGTGGGTTAAATATGGATCAACCCATATCAACCATCATAATACATTGGTAATTCATGGGTATCCGCCAATTGCACTCTACTTAGCGTATGTAAGGATGTAAGTACCTCTAAAAAGTAAACTTATTAAGTTTTTTTTTAAAAAAAAAAATCTCATATTTGGTTGGCTTAAATGTTTTGAAAAGTATTTTTCAAATGGACTTATTTTCCTCTAATTTAAAGAAAATGAATTCCCTACATAAAATAAGGAAAATATTTTCCAAAACTTTCCCTAAATAAGGGAAGTATTTTTGAAAACTCTCCTTAAAGTTCACCACACCCAAAATGAGTCCCAAACTGGGACCTGACCCCGACCCCGACCAAGGACCCAACTCCCGGTTCCCCACCCCATCTCTCTTAACTAACAAAATTATTCAAAATTTTAGTTTGGATGGAAATGTATCAAACAACACCAGGAAAAAATGGAATTAAAATGCTATCAAATACGTTAGATGAATTCTTTAAAATTCAAATTTGAATCCTTTCATTTCATATTCAAATTATAAGTGACTGATATATATCATTACAAAGCACGATTCAACTAACCTGAAATTAGACTACTTAATTTTACCAGAAACATCCATTTCGAAATTTCAAAATTGATATTATTTTCTTCCCTGTACAATAGTATCATAACCACTACTAATGGACCAAACCTGTACTACTACCATTGAATAAACATACTTATTTCTTATTATTATAAGCGATAAATAATATGGATATCCATACTATCCGTCCGCATACATATCTAATATGGGTGGGTCGGATATTTTTATCCATTTTCACAAGACTCATGACCTGCCCATATCCGACTCACTCATGTGTTTGCCACCCCCCTACCCAAGGACATATTATAGTTGCAGTGGCAAGCTTCTGTGATAGGAAACTTGCCAACACCTTAATTCAACCACCACTAAAGAAAAGTTTGATAACATGGAGAGCTAAAAGATTTTCCACTCCACGTGGTCATGTGGGGCAAGGTCAATGTGATAGCAGGACTATAGGAGAACGGATGCAGCAAGCTAAAGCTTTGGTTCATGACCAATTGTTCTTCCAAATTATTACATGATTATTATGGTGGCATGCTAACTTATGAACATGTCATAGCGTCAAAGATGGGGCAGATTGGTGTGGAATTAAAAAGTCGATGCTGCTTTTTTGGTTATTTATTTATTATTATTACTACTATTTGGGATGGGTAATGTTGTCCACTCTCTTTCCAAAAGATTGAATGATAAAATTAGGATGAAATGAGACAAAAGGGAAAACAATTGACAGAGGCACCAACTACACAAGAAGACCACAATCACTAGATCTGAAAGAAAACTTTAGAATATCATTATAATGGGCCTCTTTTTAGTTTTCCTTAGTAACTAGAAAACACAAAAAGCGGTACGAAAAATTTCCATAGCACTAATACTATAAAAAAGGAAGTACACATACTTGGTACCCGGTGACAGCTTTGCTGGGAGATATAACGTCCGGCTTAAGACCTACAGAGAAAACAAAACCATTTAGCGACTTGGAAATGGGGCTCACAATTAGGAGAAAGACATAAATCGCATTAATTATATTTCTTTACTTTTTCGTATCTTTCTTTTTGAAGAGTAATGGTTCTCTCAAAAACAAGCTAATTGGGGGCATCACAAAACATCATGCTAAATCTAACAGCACATACATACTTGTTCAAAGAGTACCTCTAATTTTTAGAAAATGAAAACTCTTTCCCATTATTTCCCTAGTAAAGCTCAAGATCACACTCTAAGACATAGTACTTTGGGTCTGGGCTTTAGATTGCACTCAATCTTTTTATTGCTTAAGTTATTTTCCATTCTTATATTCTATGCAGGTCTGATCCAACAGACTAACCGAAAGCGCACAGGGAAAAACTATTAAATTCAGACGCTAAATCATACAGCAAAAAGTCAAAAACAATAGTTCTCTGAAATAGGATGGCATAATAGTGACGACCTTATTTTGTGTGTGTGTGTGTGTGTGAGAGAGAGAGAGAGAGAGTACTATGTCTTAGAGTGAGGAAGATATCAGCATATTATTCTGAGAAAATAAAATCAGACAGCCAAATCTTTATAGCAAGTAATAATTGATAAAAAAGCTATATGCAGACAGAGAAACAATAATAGTCTAGTTCCAATTGTAAGCACCTGACTCCAGCTGCCTGGAGCAGCACACAAATCCACGACACGCTTCACACCTGCATATGGAAAGGGTCGTAAATGAAATTCTACAAACAAGCAATTTTTTTTTTTGGATTTGCACCGGGTGTCCGAGTCTCTTTGAGCCCCGACTAATCCGGGGGGTGCACAGGCCCTCGGCAAGGAATTTTCGCAAGTGCACCACAAAAATTATTTGCACCAGTGGGTTTCGAACTTGAGACCTTGAAAGGGAGCAAACCCTAAGGCTCAAGTCAATTGTCACTAGGCCAACCCCTGAGGATTACAAACAAGCAATTCTGACCAACAAAACAATTATAAATAGAATTTGTGAATTCCGGATGTGCAGAACTTTGCCAAAAGAGAGTTCACTAGCACATATATATTCATTCAATATACAGTTATTTCAACCTCTAACAAACATATTTTAACTTGATATATTGTTCTCTGTAGTCCATACAGCATATTGCTTCAGAATTCAGGAATGTAGTTTGTCCACAACTTCTTTGATTTTCATAAAAGGCTTAAACCCTACATCAGAAACTGCATTATAATGAACTAATAAAGAGCTGCCAACTTTTCCAGGCCTTCAAAGACACCTTACCAGTAATAAAAGTTTTTATTCATTAACATCCGTCAGATAGCAAAGAATTTTTTTACTTGATAAAGATAAAATGCAGTAGCTTCTATAAGATGTTTTCCGTGGAGATATTATGAGCTATACAAGTTTATAATATTGATCTCTTTCCATAGGTGGGGGATTCAATCAGGAGAACAAAAACTACGAAATTTCAAACCAGATATTGAGAAGAGAACCTTCAAAGATATTAAACTCCTCATCTATCTGAAGAAGCTTGAAGGCACTCCGGGCACGCCACCCTTCTTCCTTTGCTTTCCGGTAGTATATGTCCTACAAAACTGAAACTTTTAAAGGAAGAAGCATTTGGTTATACGCCAAAGAAAACAAGTGCATAAAGGCCATACCCTCTTGTCCCTCGATGCTTTTCCCATCAGATTAACTTTCAGCCGTCCAAATTGCCTCACTATAAATGGAGAACCTGAATGGGGTTGCTAATTATGCCAGCAAAAGACCAAATTTGAATTAAATTTGTCAGTGTTACCTCTAAGAACATTAATAAGACAATGTCAAATTCTTAGCAAACTACCCACCAGTTACCACAAAAATAAATATAGACTATTTCTACCTAGTCCCAAATAATCATAGGCAAAACTTAGTGTTTAGAAGTAGTGAGTTTGGTCCATTTTATTTATACACACACTTTCTTGAAAAAAAATTGTCACACAGTTCGTTCACATGAGGCTATTATCACCCAACAATCCCCTCAAATGCTCTTTTCCTGATACCCATAATTCTAAAAATGTCATATCATTGATAATCTTTCGAAATATGAGTGGTTTTAATACCTAAAGGTTGTGCATTTTCTCTTAGAAAATTCGTCGAACAGGTTATGAGCAAACGCTGGGGGGTGACATAAAATCTATGTAAAAACAAGTTAACAGAGAAAAGGGTGAAGAAATCACCTGATTACACTTGTACAGAGAATCAGAAATGAGTGTATAAGGAACGGTGAGCTTTTTGTCAGCTCAAACAATAGCAGAGCACAAGTTCAAGTGAATAAGTTTTAGCGAAGGACGGTAGCAGTAGTGTATATATAGAATAGCGACAGATTATTACTGAATTATTGCATACACGGGAATTGGGCCAAGCCCATTGTAAGCAATTTGTTATATTATTATTAGGGTAAATTACAAAACTATACGACTTTATTTATCAAAACATTTAATATTTCCTACCTTTTATAAAAATTATAAAAATTCTGATTTTTTATCATTATCCTTTTAATTTTGATACTTGAAAAATCAATATTTTTATAAAAAGCTATAATTACTCCTACTTTATTGTGTAGGAGTTTAATTAATATCAATCACAATTTAATTTCTCATATTTTCAATTTTAAACATGCTTTTCAATTTTTTTTAATTTTGTATTTCTCTCTCTCCTGTGAGTTAATATTTTCCATTTAAATACATATTTCAAATTCAAACTTTTACTTTCACTCTCTTAGCCGGCTTCATCATATTCCGACTTCCATTGTCCCACCTCTCTAAGCAATTACCAGCTTTCATCAATAAAATTATCCTTTAATTTTTGCAATTTCGTCAATCAACAATGGAATCGCTGCCATCTTTAAGTCTGGGGCTTACCCAAAACGAGATTGAAAGTGGTGAAGACGCCGACACAGCCAAAGTCGACGAGCACCACGGTTGCGGCGAGTTGGTCGGTGAAATCGCACATGGAAAAGAAGAAATATTGAATGATGTAGCGTCAACTTCAACATCCCCAAGTCGGAAACGACATGCAAGTCGGATGATAGGATGGCCTAGGAAGGGGAGAAGGAAGAGCGCAGGTGAAAATGTTAGCACAAGCACGAATTATTGTAGTCGTTGTGGACATGAAGCGCACAATAGACGAACATGTAGTTTCTTCCCCAAAGAAAAATAAAAAAAAAATCCCTTGTGTGATGTTCTCATGAATAAAAAATATATGCATCTCCTATTTTTGATAAAATCATTATATGGTAATGATGATACTATTGTTAGCATAATTCAAAAACAATAAATATATGACAAAGTATCATCATGATTAGTTAATGTTTAATTGTCCGTTTAATTTTTTTGTGCATGGTTACTAAGTCGAAATCAATAAATATAATTCGGTACCCATAATATATTACCAGAAAAATAAGTAATTCACAGTTTGATTTTTTTTGTTTGTGGTATTTCTGTTATTCATACACAACAGTTTGTGATTTTTCCAAGTTTAATAAGGAAATATGATATCGAATTTAGTGTATTTCAATATCAAGCTGGACTTTATTTTTTATTTCATGTATCATCATAATTGTAGTTGTGTGGAGTGGAGTGGAGTGGACTGTACAATTAATTAATATAACATATTTGATTAAAAAAAAATCAATATGGATATAAAAAATATATAGGTAGCCAAAAAATAGCGTAATTAATATTTAATTACACAATAACTACAATGTTGTTAAGGTATCAAAAAATAATTGTAGTTATGTTAACAAAAAATTTTAAAAAAATGTTCCCAACTGGAAAATCATATGATCAGAAATTTGCTAAGAATGAAGCACTACTTTGTCGTTGTCTGTTGAATGGAATGAATCTTTGGGCCTGGGAGGATCGTCGTTTTCACTTTCAAAACCTTCATTTGCCTTGTATAGTCCGTACTTCCATAGAAGCGCAACATATCTTCTTCGAAGATAAAGAGATTGAGATGAAACATGAATCTCGTCGCTAAGATATTTCGCAAATGCAGCGACATGTACACCGCAGTCACTGCACGTAGTGTATCAAAAAAAGAAACAAGAAAATAAAAAGAAATATGTATATAACTGAATAATAAACAGGTTTTTATAAACTTACACGTTATCGCTTCGTTGTTGAACTACTTCTTCAACAAACTCAACTCTGAAAGGCACTTCTTGGCCAACCATTTCCCCAGTTGAAATATCATTATACGCATCAAGCTTTGACCAATTTATGCGAGAGGTTTTTTCGAAAAAACCATTGTCGAGTAGATAGGTGGGAAACATCAAAGCCATTTTTTGAATTTCGGTGGATGGTTTCATACACCTTGATCTCGAGGACGAGTCGTAAACATGTATCGTCCTTTCTTTCAGTACAATTACAGCAAGTACCTAGTGAAAATCGTCATTGCAATTTACAGGAACGTAGACCTCATCTACGAGGTGCCAGGGATATCCAGCAGGGATAGAGTATCCCTTGATCATGTTCATGATAGATCTCTCATGCCTAGATACAACAACAGCACGTTGAAAGTGTTCCTAACTACTTATATCATCGTCATCCCGTGTGTCATAGTACTCAGTAGCCCTTATGAAGCCATTAAAGAGGCAGTTTGTGGTAGTATATTTATAATTATCGCCAAAGAGACTCTTGGATTTCTTTTGAAGGTAGTAGAAAATGACATCTAAGTGCTGCATAAATGAACCATTTACTTATCAACATAAATAAAATTTTGGAAGGTATCAATAGTAAGCAATCTGATTATTGATTATGTAAACAAAAATTATGTGGTTGTGATATGTTGAGTTGGTATCCGGAAAGCATTTCAAATTATCATAATAGTTTTTGTTCTTTTAAATGTAAATTGAGGCATAAGTATCAAAGAAAGGATATGGCTATCTGTTCAATGGCATTAAAGGTGTTAGTAGTGTACAAGTAATATACTAAGTATATCAACACTAACCTCGTCCATCCAACATCTGTTTTCTTGAGACATGAGATAAAACCAATGCTTGTAGGTTGGTGAAGCGACAACATACTCAAACCTAGGAACCCCAAGTGATGCAAATCCTTTCCGATAATGTGTGTCACCTGATTTTCTAGAGGAATTAGGAATACAATTAGGATATATCTAATATCACAATATTTTTTTTAAAATTTAATAATCTGTGACTTACCTTTTCTCATGTCTTTTGAGGAGTCCTTCTCGATCCAGTTGTCAAAATTATTGAGTAAGTCCAAAGGATGGTCATAACAAATCTCATATCTGTCAAAAGGCAATTTTTGAGGAAACACGTAAGTCGTTTTCTCTTTGCCTTTTTCACTTGAACTGAAATTTGCCAAAAATGGTGACTGGCAGAATTTCGAAGGGTTCCTACTATGTTGTGCAGGGGCCATTGATGATGTATGCAACACAATTTCTTTGCATGGAAGAGTATTTGGTAGTTGGCTGTCACGGAGAAGAAAATGATCATCTTCTTGCTGGGTGCATGTCTTCAGTGGGGTTGTTGTTACTGGTTCTTGTAGTTGGGCCAAAATTGCCTCTATAGCTTGGTTAGTTCCTTCTGAAAAAAGGAGTGAAGGCCGATGAATCCTGAAAAATAAGTAGTAAGTCAGTAACTTGTTAACTTTAAATTAAACGCTACTGATTAAATAATAATATTGTTTACCATCACGTCAGCCATTTGTTGGTTAGCATCTATATTAGACTCGGTGCTTACTGATGCATCGTGAACACTTCCACATACACTATCCCATTTTTGAAAATTCATTGGTTTAATGACAGCAATTGCCTAGTGCGACAATTAAATCAGATGAAACGTAAATGAAAAATGGAGATTGTTTTCATAAAAGAATACCTGAGAATATAAGAGATACTTCATGTGTAACATAAAAGTGGTACATGAAACTGTCAGATATACTTTAGAAATAACAGATAATTGTGGATTAACTTACTGATACATCATAATGGTACATAAATAAATATGACACATATTACATAAGGTATCAAATATGTTCAATAACTTAGTATGTGTAAGATGAGATCAGAAAGTAATCGGATTTGTAAATTACTTAATGGTTTACCACAGAACCTCCCGGTTGAATATTTTGTTGACCGATGTTAGATAGTGATTTTTGTTGGTCCATAGCTTGTACTTTAGATGGAACAATTTAAAAATCAACATTTGAAGCAGTTTGGAAGAAAAATAACAAAATAAAATTTCGTTAGTGTTTTATTTTTATGGTATCGACCTTAAATGTGGTTGAGATGCATTTATTAATGAAAATGTTTTGTCTCTCTGTTGTTGGTGTCACAAGGTCAATCACATTGTGGTTTTTTACAGCCACATCAACTTGGAAAGTATCCAATATTTTTGTTAAATTTATGCACTGAAAACCATATGTTCTTGTAAAACTAAACTGTGTAAATTGAGATTGGTTTATAATCAACCAACCTACGTAGATTCATGCACAATATCTCCTTTTTGAATATCGCAAAGGGGAATATCATGATTTCTGAGTGGTGTCTTTTCCTTACCGACCAATTGAGGATCATTTTCAACTCGATTGGTCACATTCAAAGATGTATCATGATTGCCTGCTTTATCAACTTAAAATCCTTATTAGTGTAGTCTACACTACACATGCTTTGAAGTTCTTTGGGGAAAGGAAGCAGTTTAGAAGGTTTTGGAGCTGAAATACAGGCCGTGGAGTGCAAAGGAGCCAAATATACACCAGTATAAATAGTGTATACGTTGGTATACACCTGGTGTATACAGCAGATAAATGGGTCCAAGAGCCTAATTCTGGAAGAACAACAGCAGGGAATTTAGGGCCAGGCAGGCCCAAACATGTAGAATTAAGACAGGTTTTGAGAATTGGGCCTGCCAAAGCCCAATTTTATTTTATTTCTTATTCCTTGTATATTTATTTGCTTGTTATAATTGCTATTTGTTTCTAACACTAATTTTAATTTAATGTTATTTTATTTGTTTTTAATCTAATTGATTCCCCAATATTGTCAAAATCATTTGTGTTATTTTCTTTTATTGATTAGATCTGATTTTATTCAAAAAGGTGTTTTGCTTTAGATTTTTCCATTATTTTAAAATACTTGTGAAATTTTATTAGTTAAGTGTCTTTTAAATAAAATGTGTAAGTTTTCTCCTTTGATATTTTAGTTCAATTGGTCGAAATGTAGTTAAGTTTTAAATCACTTAGAATTTTCTAAAACATGCTTTAGGTTTTCTTTAGTCATTTTTAAACCAATTTTTCGAAAAGTTAGTCAATATTTCCTAATCGTCGGATAACCGCGTGTTAACGACCATTTCAAGTGCGTAAAACCTTCTCGAAGTGAAAATATGAATTCGGACCCTTTTCTTTGGATTTTAAAAAGATTTTTCTGTTTAAATCTTTTTAAAGGGATTTTAATGGTTTTCTTAATTTTTCCTAAAAAATTAAATGACGATTTCAAAATTTTGAGAATTTGGTTCACTTAAACCAATTAAGAAATAAATCGAATTTTCAAAAATTCAAAATCATTTTTTCCAAGTAACATTATTAATTAGAGAACAATATTTATTCTCTTACAAACTTATTTGATTTTTGGGCGAATCGGTGTAATATTAATGGAAGAAGATGTAGAAGAGCTATTGAGATCTCAACCATTTTATTTTGAAAAAATCCTCCTAGAAAAAATTAAGGACATTCAATTTTGTAGCGCTTTACAAAGTTGTTCCTAATTTATCTTCTTTAAAAAAAAAAAATCTTCACTTTTATGAATACGATATTCAAAAATCTATTTTATTCTATTCAATTTATAAGTAATCAAAAGAAATTATTTTCAAAAAAAAAAAAAGAGTTGTAATTAAACCTCACCAAACAATACATGAGACAAAATGTTATGATACAACAATAGTTGTGTTATTTCTAGGTTTCAGCAAATACACTCATTACAAAGACAATTTCTGACCCAACAACTAATTGGTATCTTTCCTTTCAATCTTTTGAGCTTTCAACAGAAGACGAGATCGTAATGTATGATGAGCTCAAACGATGAGACTGAATGAAAAGTTGATAAAAATCTTACAAATTCCTCTCAAATTTCACTTATGAGATCATACTGAGTATGTTGTTGAGATCATAATGATTAAATAGCCACTCATATACACCATATCATTCAGTTTGTAACAAATGGTCAATTGTAATAGGAACTACACATTTACAACCCACAACTACATGGCAACTATATCATATGTCAAAGCCATACCAAGGTTTACACATTTACACCCCAGAAGAGTCAAAATGCACAAACTGACATTTTCAAGGAAGGATTGTCAACCAAATCATTAAGGCTTTCTAGCGCTCCTGTCTAAAAGATTCACTTCCTGAAGCAGTGCAATAATCCATTATCAACATGCTGACACCACAATCATGAGGGTGCTCACACAAGAGTAGGGGCATTTCCGCAAACCAATTTGCAACGATGACGACTAAGACAACAACACCCAAGTCCTCACAGACCATGTTGCTCCATTTAAGCTCATCTAGGACCAATACTGTACAATATGATCGGACTAAAGGACTCCTTGAAAACATAGGACCTGAGGTAACTGTACTAACACGAAAAAAAAAAATGAGGTTACTAGACCCTACAGATCTCCAAGCTTGTAGCCCCGCTGTTCAGATGGGCATGCAACAACAATATTACTGGTTTGGGAACAATCAACTTCCATCAGCACGCAACTTCTTTTCTTCTTCGACTCTAACAAGGAAATGATCAAAACCTTAGTCCTTGAACCTGCACAGTTCCATAATCATCAGCTTGAGCCTTGAAAGGGTCAGTTCAATATTCTACAGTAGAATCCATTCTAGAAACCATCCCAGTTTTAAGTGAAGTATGTTATCATGAAAGGGATATACAATCTCCAGGTTGATGATATTCTGACTTTCTTAAAGCAGCGATATATTAAGGTTGTAGTTCCCAAAATATGCTAAGCACCAGTATAGACAATTAATTCTCTTGAACAGCTATTAGATGTTGGCACAAACAATGGCCAAGTCAGAATTTTCACAGAGGGGAGTAAAAATATAAAGAAGTAAACATATGAAGAAAGAAAGGGGGTTCAACAGACAGTATATATTCATAAAAAAAATCACATCTACACAGTATAATTTCCAGTGAAGAGGTGTAAATCGACATCCTTTGGCCAACTGTGGGGATTCAACAAATAGTATATGCACAACTTTTTTTTAAACCTATTGACACAATATAATTTCCAGTGAAGAGTTGTTAATCAATATCCCTTGGCCAAGTGTGGCTCTACCACTGAGTATAAAATGATCTGAAAACTGAATTTAAGCTAAAATTATAACTTAAGCGAAGCATTCAAAGGGAAGAACTCTAGTTCTGTCTCCAACAACATCCAAAGTCACTGTTTTGTTCCACACTTACGTGCCCACCTATGTGATGGGATTGACGATGAGATTGGAGTTCATAGGAACATTCAAAAAGGACCGTAAAATGTGGAGTCACAGAAGTATATACATATTGGAGGTATGTCACAAATAAGACAAGAAAGTGCAACTGGCGCGCGCGTGCGCACGTGGGGGGGGGGGGGTTACCTTGTTCGTCTGGACTTGGTTCGACGTTGGTCATAACCCGGTTCGAGCAGAAAAGATTACTCGAAATGCTTCCTTCACAAAAGAGAAGTTTCACAGTCTTAGTACTGTGCATCAAAAACTTTGTAATCGCCAAGTACAACAACCTTCAGATGATGCGAGGCCTTAACAGATTGGAAAGATTATTCACAAATAAACAAAGGAAAACACTTCCCCTGTTGAGGAGGGAATATATAACTTCATGACTCGAGCAGAAAAGATAACTTGAAATGCTTCCTTCACAAAAGAGAAGTTTCACAGTCTTCGTACTGTGCATCAAAAACTTTGTAATCGCCAAGTACAACAACCGTTAGATGATGCGAGGGCTTAACAGATCGGAAAGATTATTCACAAATAAACAGAGGAAAACACTTCCCCTGTTGACCATTTATTGCAAACAGATAAAGAACCTACAGCTCCACTTACTGCTTTCAGGTATCATAAAATCCTTTACCTTCAATTCAGAGCTCATTCAGGTCTCTTATGACTTTCTCCCTTCAACCACTATGAGAGGGAAATCATGACTTCTCTACAATGCCATCACTAGCAGCTTATCCTATACAAGGAAAGGTATTTCTAAACCAGCAATTACCTTTCGTCAGTCTTCCTCTGTCTTTTCTCTTTATTATTTCCTTCATCCTATTGCTTGCCCCTCCATTAGCCTAGGGATTTCAATCTTCAGATTAAGCTTAATTTCTGATTTCACAATTATAGCAGCACTTGTTTCTTTTACACATGAGCCCGGATTCAATGTCTATTAAAATTTCATTGTTCACTTTATAGCTTCTTTAAACAGGAATTTATGATTACCCGGGAGTCGTTTCTGATGTTCCTCAAGCCATCACTTTGCTTGACTACTAGACTAGTACCACAACCACATAACCCCAGGAAGTTGCCTCCAAAACTTAAATTACAGCAAATGCCAAGAGAAAAATGCTAAAGATGCTTTTTTCAGTTTATTACTTGGGAGGATCAGGAAAGAAAAAGAAGAAGAAAAAACACCTGCTAGAGAATTTGAGAAAGGCAAGGGCAAGCCTGGTACACTAAAGCTCCCGCTATACGCAGGGTCCGGAGAAGGGTCCGACCACAAGGGTCTATTATACGCAGCCTTGCCTTGCATTTTTGCCAAAGGCTGTTTCCAAAGTTTGAACCCATGACCTCCTGGTCACATGGAAATAATTTTACCAGTTACTCCAAGGCACCCCTTCCAAATTGTTGGATCGAGACAGATTTTGATGATCGACAAAAAGAAGAACAGATGAAAGGAGCTGGTTCCTGCATCATGTTCCTATCACACAGAATCCAATAGGGATTAGGAAAAGACGATTCATGTGGAGAAAGAAAAGTAAAGGCAGTGAACGAAGCACGACTTCTGTTCATAGTGCAAATCTACAAGGAAAGGGATGCAGTAAAAGGACACCGACTCCAACTCAAAGAAGGACAGGTCTCACGTCTTTAAATCAAGAAGGATTTTCTACAAAAAATTTTGCGCATTTACATAGAGAGCTACAAGCAGAACAAATTCAAGTAAGAGAGAGTTCATATTTGAGAGAGTTTTGATTGAAGAATCAAGTGCTACGGATACAAAGAAGAAAGATTAAAGAACCTGTTCTATAGGATTAAGTCTTCTAGTTCTTGAGTCTAGTTGGTTTGTACTGATGATTATCGAGTTGTTATTTTTGCATATTAGTTTAGGCTGTTCTTTGAGTTGGAGAAACTTGACGAAGGGTTCAACATTCCAGGTGATTGTTGATACGAAGGAACTAGAGTTTATAATTCATTAGTTACATAGGTTTGTAATCTTAAAACTGTTGAGGTTCAGAGTTTAGTGAAGTTGAAGTTAAATCCTAATAGAGGTGTGGGTTGTGGTTTTTTACACTTTATGAGCTGGGATTTTCCACGATAAAGTATTGTATTGTTACTTTAATATGTAAAGGAACAGATAGATTATACTTGTTCCTTTAGGCAAATTAGGAGGTCGGTATTCTCACAATTAGTATCAGAACAGGTTATCTTAACAAGAGTCTAACAAGTTGGACACAGCGAAGAACATGTCATTAGGCTACCTTTGTTCAAAAGACAATACTACTCATGGTGGAAGGCACGAATGGAGGACTTCCTTCAAGTTGAGGTCTATGAATTATATATCAGAGTTATTGGTGGTCCTTGAAGTCCTATGACGAGGGAAACAACATCCCAAAGCCCAAGGCTCAAAATGGATAAGCTGATTACAAGAAACTCGGGAAGAATGCTAAAGCCAAGGGTATTCTGGTGTGTGGACTCAGACTTGACGAGTACAATCGCATCTCTGGATGTACTACTGCAAAGCAAATTTGGGACACGCTACAGAACGCGCATGAAGGAACTACTCAATTGAGGAAGTTTAGAATTGCTAGACCAAGCACGGAATGTGAAGCCTTCAAGATGAAGAACGGAGAATCTCTTCAGGATATGGTCACGAGATTTACTACTGTAGTAAACGAACTAATGTCTCTGGGAAATATACACCACTAAGGAACAAGTTGACAAGGTACTTAGGACTCTTCCTAGGTCATAAGAGATAAAAGTCAGTGCATCCAAGAAGCAAAGGATGTTCATAGTGCGAGTCTACAAAGAAAGGTATGCAGTAAAAGGACACTGACTCCAACTCAAGGATTGAGAGGTCTCATGTCTTTAAATAAAGAAGGATTTTCTACAAAAAAAATTTGTAGCACTTACATAGGGAGCTACAAGCAGAGCAAATTCAAATAAGAGAGAGTATGATTGAAGCGTCAAGTGTTGCAGATACAAAGAAACAAGATAAAAGGACCTGTTCTACAGGTAAGTCTTCTAGTTCTTGAGTCTAGTTTGTTAGCATTGTTGATTATCGAGTTGTAATTTTGCTTATTAGTTTAGGTTGTTCTTTGAGTTGAGGGGAACTTGAAGAAGGGTTCAACAGTCAAGGGTGATTGTTGATACATGGAAATTAGAGTTTATAATTCATTAGGTTACATAGGTTTGTGATGTTAAAACAATTGAGGCTCAGAGTGTAGTAAAGTTGAAGTTAAATCCAACAGAGGTGTGGGTCATGGTTTATTTTACCCTTTAAGAGTCAGGGTTTTCCACGATAAAGTATTGTATTGTTACTTTATAATTCATTAGGTCACATAGATTTGTAATCTTGAAACTATTGAGGCTCAGAGTTAAGTGAATAAAAGGAATAGGGATTATTTCTAATTTGGGGTAAAAGCGACATGTAAACTAAAAGAGTTACTTTGTATTGAAATGACTCACCATCACTAGCAGCTGAAACAAAGAATACAATGCTTACGAATCTCCTTTACACCTTGTTTACTAAGGAATAGGGTATAGTCTTGTTAAAGTGGAATTATGCATGAAACAAAAGTAAGAAGTTACAAGCTCACATGTACATGTAGCTGGACAAATGATGCAGCAATCTAGCAACCAAAGTCATTAATACAGATAAAGCATCAAGTACAACAGTTAGAGGCCTACCTCTGATACAACTAATTTAACACGCTTGAATACCATTCTTTCTTGATAACAGGGATGCCCAAATTCATTTCACTACATGATAGCACAACACCTTTCCATATTGTTCTTCATTGATCAACATCATGTCCAAAATGGATCAACAAGAATCCAATTTCAGATAATCATCATGATCATATTAACCTTTGCACATTGTTCCATGATTGATCAACTTGACATCCAAAAGAAATTACCATATACACAATTCATTTCATTGATGATCATTGAAAACTGTCATTAGACAGCTACAACAGATGATACAACAACTGTGCTCAATCTCAAACTAGTTTGGGGTGATTCTAACTTTACTCTGACTGTCAACCTACTGCAACCAATTGATGATCATGGCAAACCGCAGCAGACAGCTCAGAAAGATACTACAACAACAAATATGCTCAATCTCAAACTAGATCGATTGGCTCGAAGTTTTACTCTAATTATCAACCGATCGCAACCCTCTCCTCTGTTCAGACATGAAACCGGCAATGTAAGCTCATACATAGAATATGCAAAGCTCACAGCTCTATGCGATCACAAACTTAAAACAGCACCAGAAAACAGAGAACTTTGCCACACTTCAATCCCCTCAGCATCTTCTCTAGTAACAAACAGCCTATCTCCAGCTCCCTCGATCTTCTTTATGATACCTCTTTCAGCATCCTCCACTTTATCCATATAATTCCTCCTATACAATCCTTCATGCAACACCCTTTCCCTCTCAACATCACTTCCCTGCTCCGCCATTCTTGACCACACTTCCAACTCTCCTCCTCTTCCCACAAATACCTGCTTTCTATAACAATGAATCAAGCTACTGCTTCCACCACCTGCATGCCTCATACATGGATTTTTCTCTTCCAGATAAACCCACGGATCTTCACTTAATTTACGAAGGTCTGCAACAGCCAAATCACCTGATTTTGAACATATCTTGAACATAGTCAAATCCTCCCGGTCAAAGTCAACGTCAGCAAACGAGTCCCCGAAGCGGCTGCTCCGACCTGAACCCGGCTCATTCGTCTCCCACACAACGTCTCCGGACCTGGAGTCCCACAACCGCACGTAACCAGAACAACCAAAAGCTCCGGCAGTAACTGAAACACCGAGCAGCGCATTAATCTCCGGCAAAAAAGTCAACTTCCCGACAACAGTTGACTTCGCCGAATTGCCAGATTGTCTTCCCAACTCCGACACCGCTTTCATCGTAGACTTATCAATACTCAGAATACAATTTTCTCTATGTTGACACTCGAAGGCTGCAAAAACAGAGTCCGGCGAGTCAACAACAGCGTGTACTCGGGCCTTGTAAATTCTCGGGTCAGACGGGTCGGTCCATTCTACTGACCCAACTCTACGGCCATTAGCCAAGTTATATAAGTGGAGCCCCGATTCGAATTCAGAACCAACAACAGCCAAATCGGGTCCAACCTTCCGAATGGAACTGATGTAATCAAGGTGTGTCCTAATAGTTTCGGTATGGGTCAAACTCCAATCATAAACGGAAACCTGTCCGCCGTGAGCAACCCAAACGGAGCCATCGCAATCTACAGCGTCGAAATCCGTTACAACGCCATCAGAGGAAGGACGAATGGTTGAGAAAAGTGAAGCGTCGATTCCACTGAGTTGACTCGGGGCCAGTGCAGATCTGAGTTGTGATTCAATTCCGTAATAAACAGCTTCATCGATAAGTTCTTGATTGGAGAAATGTTTTGCCGTCGAAGGTAGACGATTAGACCGGAGAAGAGCTAAGAGAGCCGAGAAAATTTCTGGGTCCCGGTCGATGAAAACCGGATCGTCGGAGTTCCGGTTCGATAAGGCGGATAAGAGAGAATCTGGTCCACCGGAGCGAAGTGTGGATACTGTGGTTTCAAAGAGCTTGCCACCGACGTTGAGCTTCACACGATCACCGCCTTGCCCTTGAATTGCACGTCGTCCGCCGTCCTCCATCGGAGATTTACAAAATAGAGATGCCCGCGTAAAGTTGAACTGAGCAAGGAAGAAGATTTATTAGTTGACCAAGTCACCGGAGCTGAATTGTGCTCTTTTATATTTTGATTATTTTGGGTGAAAAATAAATAAATAAATAAATAAATAAATCTGATTTTGGTTTAATCTTTCTTTGTTAGGTGTAAATTAATTCAAAGGCAATTGAGACTCGTAGTGTACAAGCAAACTGTAAAGCCAAAACAAATTGATAAATCAAGTCAAATTAAAGAAAAAATGACTTCTTTGGTTAGTTTGGCATTGAAAAAAATCGATCTCTCATAATTTAGCTATGATATTAAAAGAAAAAAAAGTCAAATCAAAATCTCTAAATGAAGTTATCACTTCTCATCCTCAGAACTCAAAATGAATAGGAATCAACATGAGGTGCATGGGTCTAAGATATGGGCATGGCACTCGTACACAAGACAGGAATAAGTATCACCTCGAATGAAATATAAGAAATGTATGAGATAGAAAAGCATTGATGTCTCATCCTGATCAACTCATCACTATCAAAAGCTCAAGACCACTTTGATTCATTACCTCATCATCTCCCATTTAGCTCAAAGATCATCTCTCTAAGTTTGCGAATCAATTCTCTTTATTATGCTATAAGTACAACTCTCCACACGGTCAAGACATTACTATTCCCAAGAACATCTTAAACTCTCATGTTACACTATACTCAAAGATATAAAATCGCTACTAGGATTTTCTTATGAGATACCACTCTTAGATGCCTTCTATCTCTATGGTCACATTGCTATACTTGTTGCTCTTATTGCCATACATAGCGCTTTTTACAACTTTTACAATCTAACTTCTTCTTTTAGTCTTCTAACATTCAACTTCTAAGCTCCCATTAACTTGACCGAAGAAAACTTATATTATAATGGAAACTCATTATCATCTCATCATCATCTGTACATAAACTCCCATCGACTTAATTACTGAGGGTGACAAAGGATGCTTACATCAACCTACTCCACATTGACAACTCAAATATACTATCTAGGTTCTTATAGCAAGTCATAACTTAGAGCTTCCCACAACTTTACACTATCGTGAATACACATCTTAAACCTTCTTTTATCTAATGATTTATCCTCAATTCACTATTTTCATCTAAGAGGCGCCTACACCATACTCATAGCATCACGTTTCTTGCAAGTCAACACCTAAATCTCGAACATACAATATGTGAGCCTCTTAAGCAAACCTCCAACTATGACTATCACTGTTAAAATACTATCTCATTCTTCACGATACTCCTCACAATTCAAGCTTAGAGTCTAGTGCTAACATGTGCATCACACACTTCCCTCATATTATACCAACCTATAACTACAAGGTAAAAATTGAGAACATAGGCCCACTAAAATCTCATAGCGAATACTCGATCATCACATCTCCCTTCACAACTCAAGTACCATTTACCCATTTATTGTACCTACTTATCTGGCTAAGCTCATAACCCTAGGAATCTCATGGGTCTCTCCCTTCAGAATTGTAAGCCTAGTTTAATATATCACCTAAAAAATACTCTATTCCCCTATTCAATATCTATACTTCACCCCCATTAATACGAATACTATAACACATCAATGTAGCTTCTTTATAGTTTGAGCACACTCTAACTCATCCTAATAATAAATCTTTCTTTATGCCTCATCATGAAAAAATTTAGATGGTACTTACTACTCTTTAGTCAAAACTTATGGTAATCGACTCATCACCCCATTACTTACCTAATACGTATATAACTTTAACTACCAACCTCAATCAACCAACGCTCTTACTATCTGTTCTCTTCTTTTCCACCATTATTCTTCTACCTCTTACATGACTCAGTTCAACTTATGATTTACAAGACCTCAAATCACACTCCCTTATGTGGTAATATTAAACTTTTAGAGACATAACTTTCTCTCTCACAGATAACATCGGAAGCATGTTTTGGATAAGAGAGTCTAGGGTGCATCTTAATCTAGCTCAATACACAATTCATATGAAGAGGAGTGCAAATCATCTGCGCATATTAGTCAGCTTCTCTCAAGCCTAGTGTAGTGTTAGGACCCGCCACCATTTTTACGTAACAGAGCAAAATCTGGAGCGTCGGGTAGCTCGGAAGACTTCAGATCTATGTAGATTACTCTAGCACTGTGTAGTCTTCTCTAGAACTGTGTGGAGAATTCTAGAGAAAGGACTAAGTTGTAAATATGGAGGACTTGCTTATAAATAAGGAGAACTTACTATGTAAATATTATTTGCACTCAGGTTCCTTAGGTGTAGTATAAATAGAGGAGGCCATTTTCATTTGCAAACCATCCAAGAATCAAGTACAAGCATTCTTCCAAAGTTATAAAAACTTTCTTTCTAAAGCTCTCCTTCTCTCTTTTAAGTCTTCTTATCTAGCGTTCCCTTGGCGTTCTTAGTTGAAGGGCTTATTAATATTTGCAAGATCGTGAAAGAGTCGTGAGCAAATCGACTAGTGCTGCACGGAAGTCTTAGTGAGAGTTCTAAGTTCGTGACAATGTGGTATCAAAGCAAGATTGCACTAAGGGATCATGGCAAGTGGAGGAGACTTTGACGCCGCCAATGCCGCCAACGTCAGGACCGATGTTGGCAAGAAGTCACGAAAGGGAAAGAAGAACTCCAAGAGGGACGAAATGCTGCTTGAACCAGCACCAAGTGATGTCATTACCACCCACTCACTCTCAGCTACAGAGGTTAGTGACGATGAATGTGGCGAGGAGCCCGTGAACGTCACACCTAGCATGGAGTGGATCACAAGGGTAGAGACTGCCCATCAAGCAGTGGAATTCCTTGGCGAGCGCTTAAACAAGTTCGATAGTAAGTTCAAGACCTTGGAGGAATTTACCCTTGACGAAAATGACAACATCCAGAAGGACTTGGACGAAAAGAAGGCCCAAGGCGAAGGAAGCACTTACTTTCTTGGAGTGCCGGGTCGCCGCCTTGGAGAGTAGGTTCATGGACATGCTGAAAGTCATGAACTAGAGGGCGAAGGCGCTCGAGGAGATCGTCGAGGAAGGGAAGTATGCGACACCGGCCGTTGAAAAGGAGGCCAAGATCGAGGCTCCCAAGCCACCCGTCTTTAAAGGCGTCCGAGATGCTCAAAAGGTGGTGAACTTCTTGTGGCACTTAGAGAACTACTTCAAGTGCAACAAGGTGAAGAGCGACGAGACGAAGATCAACACAACCGTGCTATACTTGACGAAGATGGCCATGCTATGGTGGAAGCGCAAGGAGGCCGACATTGGGAGGGGGTTATGCACGATAAGCACGTGGGAGCAGTTCAAGACAGAGTTCAAGAAGGCCTCCTCCCAAACAACGTCGTCTATGAGGCCAAGTGTAAGTTCAGGCAACTGAAGCAGACTAGCAGTATAAAGGCATACATAAAGGAGTTCACAACTCTCACCCTTCAGATTCTCAACCTTACGGAAGAAGACATGATGTTTCACTTCATGGACGGCTTATAGAACTGGGCCAGGACCGAGCTAGAGCGGAGACAAATGTCCACCGTAGACGAAGCCATCACACACCCGAGGCCCTGACGAATTTCAAGCATGACAAAGGCAAGGCCAAAGAGTCGAAGGGTGGCCATGCCAAAGGTGGGGGAGATCGCGGCAAGGGCAAGGAGCCACACCAACCTAGAAACCAAGATCGGGCTGACAACAAAAGGCCCAGGCGTCAGGGATATGCTGAGAAGAAGGAGCAGTCGTCCAAAGGAAGCGGCTGCTATATTTGCGGAGGCCCACACGGGTATGCTAGGTGTTCCTAGATGAGAAATCTTGGAGCCATCCTACGGGAACACAAGGAGAAGGAGACACAGGACCAAGGACAGAGTTCGGGCACCACCCAAGTGGGCATGATCGAGTTATGTGCCACCACAACCAAGCCAGCCGGTAAGTAGGAGGCTTACCCAACGCAGTACGTGGACATGACCCTGAACGGGAGGCCGATACGTGCCATGGTAGACACGGGTGCAGAGGGCAATATTATGATATAGACAACGACAACAAGGTTGGGGTTGAGCTACAGTCCAAGCAACACTCGCCTCAAGACGGTTAACACCCCACTGACTCCTGTGTGTGGAGTAGCTTAAGGAGTACATGTCACCCTTGGGAAATGACAAGGTAAGACTAACTTTGCCGTTGCACCCTTGGATATTTTTGACATCATCCTTGGGCAAGAGTTCTTTAGGCAGTGCCACACCATGGTTGACCCCTACCTCCAACGTATGCTTGTTATGGAGAAGGAAGGGTCATGCATGGTGCCATTGATAGAGATGCCAAATGCTGAAGGCGTGTCCCATTTGTCAGCCATGTAGATAGTGAAAGGGCTGAAGAAGGGGGAGCCGACATACCTAGTTACCATCATGAGTACAGGCGAGGAAGATAGTGCTAAGGAAGCCTTTCCACCATGCATCGAGGATGTGCTGGAAGACAACAAGGATGTGATGCCAGAGGAGCTGCCGAAACACTTGCCTCCTAGGTGGGTAGATCACAGGATAGAGCTAGAGCCAGGGACCAGACCACCCGCCTACCCACCTTACTGCATGGCACCACCCGAGTTAGAGGAGCTGAGGAAGAAGTTGAAGGAGCTCCTCGAAGCTGGCCACATTAGACCCTCCAAAGCATCGTATGGTGCACCAGTGTTGTTCCAGAAGAAGAAAGACGATTCGTTGCGCCTTTGCATCGACTACCGGGCGTTGAACAAGGTGACAGTAAAAAACAAGTATCCTATCCCGCTCATTGCAGACTTGTTCGACAGACTTGGGCAAGCTAAATACTTCACCAAGGTGGATCTTCGAAAGGGGTATTACCAAGTACGGATAGCGGAAGGGGATGAGCCAAAAATGACGTGTGTGACAAGGTATGGATCCTACGAGTGGTTGGTGATGCCTTTCGGTCTAATCAATGCACCCGCTACCTTTTGCATACTGATGAACAAGATCTTTCACCCCTACTTGGATGACTTTGTGGTAGTGTACTTGGATGATATTGTCATCTATAGCAACACCTTGGAGGAGCATGTGCAGCACCTGAGGAGAGTATTCCAAAGTCTTGCGGGAGAATGAGCTCTACATAAAGTGGGAAAAGTGTGAGTTCGCCCGGCATGAGGTGTACTTCTTGGGTCATGTTATTAGTCAGGGTCAGTTGAGAATGGATGAATCCAAGCTACGAGCCATCAAAGAGTGGGAGACTCCCACGAAGGTGACAAAGCTGAGGTTGTTCCTTGGACCTGCTAATTAGTACCGACGATCTATCAATGACTACTCTGCGAAGGCCGCTTCACTCACCGAGTTGCTGAAGAAGAATAAGCTGTGGGTTTGGAGCAAGGAATCCCGAGAGGCATTAGAGGGTCTAAAAGTTGCCATATTGGAAGAACCAGTCCTTGCCTTGCCTGACTTCTCCAAAACTTTCAAGGTACATACTGATGCCTCGAACTATGCCATAGGGGGTGTGCTGATGCAGGAAAGACACCCTATTGCCTTCGAGAGCCGAAAGCTGAACGAGACTGAACGATGATACATAATACAGGAGAAGGAAATGACTGTCATAGTACATTGCCTATGCACCTGGAGGTATTACATATTGGGGTCCAAGTTTGTGGTCAAAACCGACAATGTTTCCACTAGCTATTTCCAGTCGCAGAAGAAGCCCACGCCCAAACATGCTAGATGGCAGGACTTTCTAGCTAAGTTTGACTACGAGCTAGAGTACAAGCCAGGCAAGGGAAACACTGTGGCAGACGCCTTGAGCCGAAAAGTTGAACTTGCCGCCATCAGTACGGCCCAGTGCATATTCGGGAGGCTATCAAGAAAGGCTTACTGCACGACCCAAAAGCAAAGAGACTCATGGAGTTGGCATCTAAGGGCAAGACGCGACGCTTCTGGATGGAGGATGGCCTCTTGCTCAGCGCTGGACGGAGAGTTTACGTTCTGAAGCATGGAAACGTCAGGCAGCAAATCATGAGGGAAAGCCACGACACTTTATGGGTCAGACACCCTGGGCAGCGACACACGAGAGCTCTCATCGAGGCTATATACTACTGGCCACACATGCGGGATAATATAGAGTGCTATGTGCAGACTTATCTTGTGTGCCAATAGGACATGACGAAACAATGTCAGCCTGGAGGACTTTTTGAGCCGCTACCAATAGCCGAACGTCTATGGGAAAGCGCCACTATAGACTTCATCACTTGCCTCCCTAATGGGTACCGGACGATCATGGTTGTGGTGGATCGATTTTCCAAGTATGCCATCTTTATGCCCGCCACAGCCGGATGCACTGCCAAAGAGGCTGCCCAGCTATTTTTCAAGAATGTAGTGAAGTATTGGGGGCTGCCGAGGCACATCATAAGCGACCGAGACCCGCAATTCACGAGGAACTTCTGGAGAGAATTATTCGAGATGTTTGGCACGGAGCTACATTTCTCCACAAGTTTCCACCCTTAGACAGATGGCCAGACGGAAAGGGTAAATGCCTTATTGGAGTGCTATCTTAGGCACTTCGTGAGCTCTCACCAAAGAGATTGGGCAAAGTTGCTTGATGTAACCCAATTCTCATATAACCTGTAGAGGAGCGAAGCCACTGGCAGGTCGCCGTTCGAGTTGGCCACAGGCCAACAGCCCAAACTCCACATTCGTTACCGGCTACGTTTGAGGGTAAGAGTTTGGGGGCGTATCATTTGGCCCGGGGCTTCGAGGAGCAACTGGATACCGCTAAGTCTTATTTAGACAAGGCGGCCAAGAAGATGAAGAAGTTCGCCGACCGTAAGCGTCGCCCCACGGATTATAAGGTTGGGGACTTGGTCTTGGTAAATTTCAACCCAAGACTATTCAAAGCTTTACGAGACGTACACTAAAACTTGGTACAGAAGTACGAGGGCCCGTTCAGGATCGTTGCCAAGGTAGGCAAGATCTCTTACCAACTGGAGCTTCCACCAGCGTCAGAGTACATCCTGTATTCCATGCCAGCGTCCTCAAGCCGTACCATGAGGACAAAAGAGAGCCAAGCAGAAGACAATCGACGAGGGTGCCTTTTACAATTATCGCCTCGCACGATCGGGATATAAAAGCCATCGTGGACTACCAAGCTAGGCAGAAGAGGGGAAAACCTGCTATTGCTATGTTCCTCATACACTGGAAGGGTTAGGCACCGGAAGAAGCCACATGGGAGAGGTACGAAGACCTGTGGCAGTTCAAGGACAAGGTACGAGAGTTCTTGCAGTAGCAACAACAGTGCACCACGATCGTCGCCACATCAAGTGGGGAGAGTGTGAAGACCCGCACCATTTTTACGTAACAGAGTAGAATCTGGAGTGTTCCGGTAGCTTGAAAGACTCCGGATCTATGTAGATTACTCTAGCACTGTGTGGTCTTCTCTAGAACCATGTGGAGAATTCTAGAGAAAGGAATAAGTTGTAAATATGGAGGACTTGCTTGTAAATAAGGAGGACTTACTATGTAAATATTATTTGCACTCAGGTCCCTTAGGTGTAGTATAAATAGAGGGGGCCATTTTCATTTGCAAACCATCCAAGAATAAAGTGCAAGCATTCTTCTAAAGTTATAAAAGCTTTCTTTCTAAAGCTCTCCTTCTCTCTTTTAAGTCTTCTTATCTAGCATTCCCTTAGCGGTCTTAGTTGAAGGGCTTACTAGTATTTGCAAGATCGTGAAGGAGTCGTGAGCAAATCGACTAGTGCCGCACGGAAGTCTTAGCGAGAGTTCTAAGTCCATGACAGTAGTCTCTCTACCATTTTAATTACTTTATCACAAAGGAACTCATTCATAAGTGTTTGAAATTTATTGTCTTTATCACCACGTAAATGAGGCATAGTCGAAAGGTTTAGGACAACACACGAGCCATCATAAGTTTCTTAGGGAATAGCTCTATCGCATGATTTAAAATCTGAAAGAAGGAAATTTTTTCTTAAATGTCAATAGTCTCTCATTTATAGAAGTGGAATCTCACAATCATAAATAAGACCCTACAGACACGACTTCATAGACACCCTAGGACATTTGAACTCTATACTCTGATACCAAGTATATAAAATAGCTTGAAAGGAAAGGAAAGAAAAGGATATAATCAAAGATATTCAACTCATCTCAACTCAGTAAAACATGCAAGTTTAAAAATAAAGTCATGCTTTGAAAATAAACTCAATAATATATAACTCATACCAAATCATCCAATCAGTAAGTGAGAATTTCTCTTAACCGACAATCATCACCATATCAATGGGTGATGATAAAACGAAGTGATGTCATTGCCATATCCATCCAATACCTTGTCAGGGTAAAGGACGCCCATCAGTGGATCCAATAAAAACCTATATAGGGACTTCAGAGGTATGACCCTTTCTCATCCTATGTTGATGACATAGTTTATGGGATTTGAGTTATTTATAATATTATCCCAAATCAGTGCTCAATACTACTTCCAAAACATATACTCATATCTATCAAGTGAGTAGATTACTCATAAACATCTCATCAAGTCTCAGTGGACTTCAATTTAAACATCAAACACATCTTACGACGTCATCATCATCATCTTTCTTCAATTAATATATTTGAAGATTATTTACGTCATAATCAAAATATTTCTTCAAAACATCATTTAACTCAATGCCCAATTTCATCAAAATTCATTAAAACATGTGTTGTTTCAATCAAAATCTTTTTCTCAAAATACCATCCTTTGGACTCAATAAAATAAATATATAATATTAATTTAAATTACTCTTTCATCGATGCATAGAAAAGCCACCATCTTTACTCTCAAAATGCAAAACGTTGACTTAAAATACTTTTTTTAATGCATAAAAATCATCAATCTTAACATCAACTAATGTATAGAAAAATCATGATCATCAACTTCATTAGGATTCATGAGAAAGTATTCACGAATGACAATTTCAATAATATAAGAGATAAAAATAATAATAATCTCAGTGCATCAATATATATCTAACTCAATGGAAGATGAATTAACTCATTTAAAATTCAAGAATTATGGTGAAACCCTATTTGAACTCAATTATGAAGAATTAACATATGGGACGCATGGATGAACTCAATTCAAAGCTGTGGGTAGCCTTACATACCTAGAAGAACAAAAATTCTTGAAGAAAAATTTGGCTTGGAACCTTATAACTTGAACTTGAAAAGCCCTTCTATGAAGTTCTTGATGTTTGAAGAAAAATCTTGATTCAAACCCTAGGTTCTTGAAGAGAATCTTGAACTTGGAGCCTTTAGATTTTGTAAATTTGGAGAAATTTGTTTCTCGAAGTTTTTGATCTTTAGGAGAAGAAAAATTGGGGATCTTGGGAGTTGCTACACATATAATGATGTTATTAGCTTATAAGATGGGATTGAGAATTTATTTAAGGATAAAAGGTTAAAAATATCTTTTGGGAAAGTCAAATAATCATCCAAATTGAAAAAATGACCATTTGATGAGTTTCAGCGACCAACTCAGCAGTTTTAGATCCCCATCGCCGAACCGACGTATGGAGACCTTCGATCGCTCTTTTTGACGGTTTCTAAACTTCCTTGGAGCATTTTGGTGGTCTAAATTGGTGGATTTTCAAATTTTACAAATTCAACAAGCTTCAGTAAAACGGTCATAACTTTTTACTACAAACTCTGATTAAGGCGAAATTGGATGCGTTGGAAAGGTAATTCAAAGATATTTAATTTGATATATTTTGGGTCACCTAACTTATTATATTCTGAGAGATATGGTCATTTTAATTTGCCTCTTCTATGAACTCATATCAAGACTTAGTCGATGGAAATAATTTGAACTTGGATTGACCTTGGATGTCCCTTATGACCTCAAACCACATTCGACACACTTCAATTACTTAGAAAAAGACCTTAACATAAATTCACAACTTGGAATTATTGACTCACCTAATTTCATGGAATTTCATTTCAAAACTCAATCGGTAAGGGGGGGGGGGGTCAACTCAACTTTGTGCTAATGGATTTTTGTAACCCTTATTCATCTCAAATTTATCATCTCCCTATAGTATAGACTTTAATACCTACATTCAAGGTTAGAATTACTTAGCATGATCTCATACGCATAAGAGGAATGTTAAGATCTTAGCTTAGGAATTTTCAAATTGTTACAGATCCCTTGGAGTTTTAGGCAAGAGGGCAAACCACAGAGCTCACACGAGTCATGGTCCCCACCACAAGTCATGGTGGATCACATAGAGGGCCACCCCTTCTATTCAATGCATCCCCACCCACCATGATTCCTATCACGGACCGTGGTGCCCTTCATAGGCCGTGTAGGGCTTTCCATGAAGGGAGTCCATCTAGTCGAATTTTAAGTTCAAAGAAGGTATTTGGGTCATTTTTTTTCTAATTTCTAATCATGTATTTGGATGGTTTTAGACTAAATATTTATTTATTAACTATCCTAAGTCCCTAAAAGATTTTCATTCACACCTAAGTCTCAAAATCAAAATTTCTCTCTCTAAAAATACTCTCAAAGTTCTCTTTTTTTCTCCGGTAAGGGTTTTAATGAAGATCAAGAAATTCTCCTCAAATTCAAGATAAATTCTTCCAAATTTCATTAGTTTCTAATCAACATATGTGAGTTTCCATCCATATGGTACAACCGCCCATGGAGCCTAAAAGATTTTCTACTTTTCTATTGATTTCAAGTATGAACTTTATGAGTTTTACCTAATTCTCTTTCAGTTGCATGAATTACGTCTCTAGTGGTGTTTATTTACCTAATTATATATGAATTATCATAAAATTGCATAATTTTTATGGTGTTAAAGTGATTTCTCTACAAGGCTTTTTGAGTTTATGAATATATATGATGAATTCTTATGTTTATGATTCACATTGATGTAATTCTTTATAATTATGCATGATCTTCATGAATTTCATGTTTTAAATTTATTTTAGCATTGAAATTACATGATTTACCTTAATTTTCAATTAATCATGATCATGAATGATAAGGGATATTTCCAAGGTTTATGAGAGTTATTCAATTATATTTTATGAAGTCCCTTCAATAATGAATGAATGAATGAATGAATGAATGATGAATGAATGAATAAAGAATTAATGAATGTGAGTGAAAGGAAAATTCTCACCTAATCATGGATTCATGTGTGATAAGGACAATCCTCACATTGATAAATTACTCAAGGTTTTTATGAGCTATTCTTTATGAATGAAAACTTTTTAATGACTTAAAGTTATGATTGATTTATGAGTGATTATGATACTGTGATTTACTATATCATGGGATTTTGACTTAGCATTGAGAAGGTTCGAGGTGGGGTTCGTTCCAATGAACGTTAAGGTTATCCACCCAAGAAAATTCTAGTAGCAACCTCGCATCTAAAACCATACGCCACCATAGGTTACCTTTTTAGGCTAGGCTAGTGGATCCACATTCAGCTCCTTATGTTGAATGAACGAATGTACCATCATGGAGTATATCTTGGCAAAGTAGCCTCTCCTTTCTCAGTGTGGGAGTTACAACGGATTTTATGTTATAGGTTGCATGGTCTTATTGTTGGCTATAGTAATCTCCCACAAAATGATTATGTTACTTTAAGCTTTCTTATAATTTGATGCTTTGACTATATAATTTATGATTATGTTTTACTTCAAGCTTCATTTCATGTTAATGTTATTGTGGTCTTGCATCTTAGGACTCATGCATCATTTTTACTCATGTTATATGTACCCATATATATATATATATATATATATATATATAAGAGCCAACCTTTGGGACGACCAAGGGTATATTGGTAATTTCACGCACTAAAAAAATCATCTAGACCAAGGATATATTGGTAATTTCACGTGCTAAAAAATCTGAGCCAACCCTTGGGACGACCAAGGGTATATTGGTAATACACATTAAAAAAATCATCTAGACCAAGGATATATTGGTAATTTCACGTGCTAAAAAATCTTCTACAATACAATTGATGTTCTAAGGGTATAATAGTAATTTCATGCGGTAAAAAATCTTTTACCTTATAGATATTTTAAAGCCATTTGTATCTATATATATTTAGTCTACTGCAGTCCTTTTTGTTCTTTCTACGCAACCTCTCCTTGTTGTATCTTGAAGATAAGCTGCTTCTCCCCTTGTTCCAATTCATTACAAAAAAATTAATCAAAAACGTATACTTTTCCACCGCTTCTCTGTTTTATGTATGCAAATTTAACAATATTTTTTATTTGTTAGTTCTTGAAGAAACCTTTGGATTTTCTACTGTTGCTCTATTTTTTTGTGCGGTAAAAAGATCAAACCTTTTTTTAAATTCTCTATGATATATATTTTTTAAGAAACTTTAGGGTTCTACTTTTGCTCTGTTATTTATCAAATTATTTCTTTCTTTTTTAAAAAAAGCTCTTTTTACAGTTATTTCTTTTTGCTGGAGTAGTTGTCCATTTCTATAAAAATATAAATACTCTAGGATGACCAAGGGTAGAATGATAAACTTAGTTATTACCAAGGGTAGAATAGTAAATTTAGTTATTTGTAAAAAGTGTTTCCTATTTCTTTCACATTACTTATTCTCCAGAGAAATTTACCAACTCTCTCTCACAAGTACACAATACAAATACTCTCTTCTTCAGAATTTTTAAGTTTGATTTTTCTGACTTCTCCCACTCTAATTTATGAACTCTTTCTCAATGATATGGATTTTGTAGTATCAGGTAAAAGTTAATCATAATTTTTTACCTGATATTCTGCCGATTAGATTTTCAATTTCATGTATGATGTTTGTTACGGTGCCCAACTTACATATGCTTCCTTTTTTGTTTCTTTCTTTGGTTTCTAATCTATGCATGATCTGTGTTTTTCTTTCAAGCTTTCAAAGATTACTTTTTCAGATCCAACAATGTATTTACATAGATAACTGCTCCTCTCCTTCTCCGCCTTTAAGGCTTCATCTTCCCTTTTTGGGTGTTTCAATTTTAGTAAGTTTTTTTTTTAATTTTTGCTTGAATTTTTTTGACTGAAATTCATGTTTGATTTCAATATTGCTCTATTTAATCTCTCTAACGGCTAAAGTGAAGGTTTTTTATATCCTCACGTAACAACGATCCGTTTATAGTTGATCTTTATCCCTTAAAAGACATATAATATGTGCCCCTTTATACTGTTAATTCCACTACACATTTACTATTACTTCTTATTTTTTGTTTTGGTGAATATTTATTTTTATAATTTGTGTGTGGATTTATGTAAAACAGGTTTATTGAAATTTTGCAGCTTAAAATGTGAAAAAGTTTCGTTTTTTCTCGAACTTTTTTTTTTTTAAAAATAATTAATGAGTATTTGAACTTGTAATTCTAGGTAGTTCCGCTCATATTAAACAAAACAGTTTGGCAACTCAGATGTTGGAAAATTCAGTTCTTGAGGACTTCGCATTTTTAATGTATTGATACAAATTATGAAAGTTGATGTGAATTAATTTTGCACCAGAAGAGTTAAGTGAACATTAAACATACTCGGTAGAAAGAAAAGCATAAAAAGAGTTAGAAGAACCTTATAATCTTACTTTTTGTTAAATTGTATTATGTAAATAGGAGAACATCAATAAGTAACTTACACAACATGGACAGAAAAACTAAAAAATTTGAGGGGCGAGAGCAGTAGAGAGAAAGAGAATAGAGTGAAGGAAATTGAGAATTGTAGCGTTAAATCTAATTCATAAAAAAGAGTAAGATATAAAGTGATACAAGTGTTTTACTGAAAGGCAGAGCACATATCTAATTACCAATAAGATAGGTCCACTCTAGAGTGCATCTCAATGCACATTGTTGTTTACTTATTAAGAATAGAATTTTGCGTACTAAAATGATAGGGGGTCGTTTGTATATATTATATTACATTTGGAAATCTTTGTGGGTCTTACACTCTTTCTGAGTTAGTGTAGTCTATTCTATTTATGTCTATCATAAACTCACTCTTTTATCTAGAGTCATTTATATCTTGGTGATATTTCAATATTTAATTTCGAATTTGACTTGGTGATATATTGAAGTTGTGTAAAT
The DNA here is from genome assembly GCA_029948455.1 of Solanum rostratum. Lineage (NCBI taxonomy): Eukaryota > Viridiplantae > Streptophyta > Magnoliopsida > Solanales > Solanaceae > Solanum > Solanum rostratum. The sequence continues at coordinate 65,608,996 of CM057048.1, forward strand.
GACTTAGAAAATAAAAGAACTATATGTAGAGCAATGATAAATTTGAATGAATACTCTCTGGTGTGATGAATGATTTTGTTAACCCATTCTTTTATTGTGTAGAAGACCGGAGGCCAATAGATCTTTTACAAGCAACCTTATGATTTTGGCCAGTGGTGTTGTGGTGTGGATGTGATTTTTTTGCGTAAGCAAAAAGACTACATTCTTAGGTAATAGTGGAATAGCTTGGAGATTTTTTTTATGTCTATTCAACTGAACCATATTTCTTGATTTTTCTGTTGGATGTGAATCTCTCTAGTTAATACAAAAATTTCATTAGGAGATTTTTTTTTGCCCAATTTAGTATTTAGTACAACAAACAGTAGCATAGAAGAACATAAATATTCTGTAGCTATAAAAAATTATAGCTTTTATGAAAGAAGATTGATCATAAAAAATTTGTTCGAGATAAAAAAACTCTCCCTTGTCCTCATTGCAAAAGAAATAATTATATGATGTCTTTGCTTTGGTAAATGGAAGGTATAATGAGTTATGTCAATTGCATGTGGTAAGTCGGATTGATTGTTCTAATTTTATATTGGGATAACTATCCTTAGCATTTTTCATGTTCTTGTATGTTGATTAACTATCTGACATAAACTATTGCAGGAGAGCATATTGTGCTTCTATATATTATGATGTTCACACAGTCATCAATCTGCCTAACTGTTATAATCTAAAGGAAGGTATTGCAGAGCACTTAGGAAAGGACTTTGAGGCAACAATAAAGAAATGTGGCTACGTTGATGTTAAAAATAAAGCAAGTAATGACTTTTCAGTAGATAATAAAAAATAGTCAATGATAGTAAATTTTTATTCAACTTATGCATATAAACATTTTCCATGTATAAGCGTGAACTTTGTCTTTTTCCTAATTTATATAGTTAATGTTGATTTGGATTGGTGAGAATATGTATAATATGGTTGAAGATAAATCTCGACATGGAAATGCACAACTGCCCCTGTTTTTCCTTCATTTCTCTATATAACTCTATTTAATTACAGAATTCTCGAAGCTCTTTAAGTTTTTTATGGGAGGAGCTGTGAGTAAACTATACAAGAGATGCTAATTTTGTGTACCTCGAATGCTTCTACTGGATCCACATTCAGCGAGATTCACTTTACCTTATTACAAAAGACATGAGTCTTTTTATATTATATTTACTTGGTCTCTTGTTAATTCTTGAGATCAACATGCAAATGAACTTTAATATTAACTTAGACAGATCAAAGCTCGAATGACAAATAACAACCTATTGCTTATGATTAGAACTATAATATTAACTTAGACAGATCAAGGCTCGAGTGACAAGTAACAACCTATTGCTTATGATTAATATGCATGTGATTATGTAGGCTTCCATAACCATTTTCTTCCCCATCTGTGTAGTATGATTTTGGAATTGACAACACATATGATTTTACTTTCTTTGGAGGTCTGAAAATATGCTTCTCTATTGGTGGAGGACTTTAATTATCGTGTCATGGAGAATAGTTTAATGGATCAATTTTCTATAAACATGGATGAAGCATGCCTTCAAATTGACAAAAAATGCACGCTGAGCTAATGTTATTTCCATTACATCAATGCTTTATCTATTTGTTTTCAATACACCATTTACTAGAGTTGTATTATATTGACTCAAGTAATTAGAAAATATTACTTTCTTAAAAAAATAGAGGGAATTATAAATTTTCATATTTAGCTATTTACAACAAATTCTGAATGTTTGACCAATTTATTGTTGTAACTTAAGAAAAATGACAATTCACCACAATTATTGGACGTGCATTTTTTTATTATATAAAGTGAGAAATATGACTAAATGATGGGTGTTGTGTTTTTATAATTATGGAAAACTGAAAAGTATACATTGCTACTTTTGATCTCAAATATACTTTTTAGGTAGACTAAACACAAATAAAATAACATCCGAACTTAAAAAGTTGGGCCCGTATTTGCCACGGGCAAAAATCATCTAGTGTGTGTGTATATATATATATATATATATATCATTCACTATTCACATACTTAGTACATTCCAATGTACTAACACATATTTTGCCTATATTGTTAAAAATGTAGGGTTCGAGGCTTTTCGCTCTCCTCTTGGCTAGCTTGGTTGATAGCACATCACTTGATTGGTAAGTCCTCATACTTTGGGGTTTCGCCCATTAAATTTATGATTTCATTGTCGGCTTGAGTTCCATGTTGAGACATTTACTTTACTTTTCATTGAATGTGATCTAGGGACATGTCTTAGCCCCCGCTCATTGTTAGACTATTCTATGTAGATGTTTGTTGGATATCATGTATAAAAGTTTACGTTGACTCCTATTTACTTGATTACTCCGTTCTATGGATTGAATGTTCGAGATTTACTTCTAGTCACTTTTGGTCTATTGATTGAATGATGTTTTATATGCCTTGTAGATGCTCATATATTATATGTAAGATGGCTTGGTAGGAGTCCTTCAAGATTTCGATTGCCATGTCATACCTAGGTTCTAGCTTGGGTTGTGACACTTGTACATGTGATACCAGTCTTGGGTTGGTTTTAAATTGTGAGTTCCTTATCTTATTTTATTTAGACTGTTACTTTTACTTTATCTTTCGTATTATCATGTTATATCCTGTATGAGCTGACTTGTCTCAGTGGGTTAAAGGCAAGTGCCATCACACCTTATTTTGGGTCATGCCAGTAAATAAACTACATTATATATGAACATCAAATATAAACAACTACTTATAATAAATTAATAATGTCAAAAAGATTATGCTAATACAAATGATGACAACTTGAAGTTTCGATAGAAGAAAACTGAGAGTCATCTATCTACCAAGAGATTTTACATTTTATATAGTATATACAACTTGATTTACTTCTTTAGATTTAGCTCTTTCATCCAACTTGATTTTCGTAAAAAATAGTAGCACACACATATATATGAAATACTTCTGAAGATATTGTGATGACCCGTATGGCCAAAATTATATTTTCATGCTTTTTTTTTCATATTTAGAGCATATATACAGTTATCCCAGGTCGTATACGACCTGCTGGGACCGGTAATCCGGTGCCCCAGTGACTAAATTCATAAATATCTCATTTTCCTCATTTTTGGAACTTAAGCTTAAGTTAAGTGCACCAAAAAGTGAAATCTTAGCAAACGATGTCAGAATTGAGCTCTGATAGTTCCGTTAGCTCCGAAATATCGAATATGACTTAGCTGAAGTCTCGGTTTGGTTCCCGGAACCTCACAAAAGATTTTGAGCTAAAATATGAAAATTTAGTTCTTAAGGCTTAAAGAAATGACCCAAAAGGGAGCACTTATTGATCGGAGCGTCAAAACCCGTTTTTGTCACTTCCATTAGCTCTGTAACATCGAAAATAGTGAAGATAGACTATTGGTTTGCTTCCGGATGAGTTCGGCGTGATTTTAGGCTCGATTTTGTAAGTTTTGAAGTTTACTAGTAAAAGTGCAGCCATATTGCATTTTCCGTCAAACGGTGCGTCCTATTGCATTTCCGTCGATTCCTAACAGTTCTAAATGATGATTTTAGGCTAGGGGAGGTGTCGTTTCGATTCCCGAGGTTTTCATTGTGATTTTGACCCCCCGAGTTCCTTATTCGTTAAAGGAACTCAACGACTCTTTTTGAGCAAACGACCTCCGATTGCGATTTTGTGAATTCCGTTGGGTCCGAAACGTCGAAAAACATATAAGTGCATATAAAGTTTGTTAAAATCGGACTCCGTTTGAGTTTCGAAATAACCGACGAAATTTCAAGAAAATTGATAAAAAGTTGTTTTCAGCTGCTGTTAAAAATGAAAAAAAAAATTATAAAGGGGCGTTGCTAGTGGGGTTCGAACCCAGCCCATGTTGGAGGATAGTTTGGCCAAAGGCCACTTGGGCTGTTGATTCCCTTATGTCATATGTGTCCTTTTTAGTTAATAAGGGTAAATAATTGGGCCCAACTTATTTAATCCTCCAAAACAGCCCCTTAGCTCCCCTGTCTCATTATTTTGATTTTTGAAAGAAAATAAGGGTTAGGGTGGCGATTTCTTGGTGGATTTTGAGTGGAAATTCGTGGGTGTCGATATTGGAACGTGTGGGGTCGATTGTTATCGCGGTATTAAGGTAATTTCTTAGCCCTTAGCTCATTTTTAGTGATTTTGGGGGTGTTTACTAACTATAATTAAACCCAATGATTTTTGCTAGCTTCTTGGGTATTTGAGGATTAATTCTTGGTCTTGGAGCTAGTGTGATCACCGTGGGTAAGTCTCGAAATTTTTGAACGCCGTATTGTCAATTTGCGCTGATTAGTTTGTGTGATTTGAGCGTTTGAGGACCTTTTGGTGGTCCATTGGAGCTCAAATTCGAACCATGAGTCCCATAAATCATGAGGGACGACTCGGTGTGTTCGAAATATTTTTCGGAGCTTCGGGCTTGGGGGCTCATTTTAGGCCCGCTTGACCCGGCAATTTTTGTATTGCAATATGGGTATTAAAACGCTCCTATTGATGTCTAGAATATATATTTGATAGGTATTCGTTGATTTGTGAGCCGGTTTGCGACGTTGGGGCTATTCTTGCTCGTTTTGGCTATCGTCGGCGCCCAGATAGGCTCGATTTACCTCGTAGCAATGTGAGACTAGTTTGAATAAATGTAATATGATAGTGGCTAGTGAATGGGATGATCTTTAGGTTGATTTGACTTCGTTTATATTGTTACCCCTCACTAGTGAACTTGGGGTCCCGTCGCGGGACGTAGACGGGACGGTTTGAGTTGTGTCCGGTAGGCTTGTGGTGCCGGGGAGGGGGGAGGGGGGTACGTAGAGTATGGGATGTGTGGATATAATCTTTGTGAGAGTTGCATCGTGAGATCCTTAGTAGTAGGATTCCGATATTTTTGAGATTTGTTATTGATGTTGTTTTGTATAGCGGTCATAGCGGTTGACGCGCACGCCCTACTTAGCTCGCATTTTTCATAGAGGTTGAGCTATGCTGAGCCTTTGCTCGTGTCGTCGTAGAGGTCGACCTACACTGAGCATGTTCGTGCATATTGCCATAGAGGTTGGTTTGTATGGATTGTGGCTCGCGTCATCCTAGGGGTGGGTGCTTCGCTCGAGCGGGTGTTGTTTTGGTTGACGAATTTAGTTCTACTTACCTACTTTCCGCCCCCATTTCCTTGCTTATATTCTTGTTGTGTCCACCAGGCTTACGGGGGATGTCATAGTGGGTTTTGCTTTGACTGTTTTTACTTGCCGGTGGTATGGGACGCCAGGTAAGTTTTGCTTGTTATATTCATTTTACTTTTCGCATTTACTTACTTACTTGCTTATTATTCCTGCGTTTTGGTATTCGATACTATATTAGTTCGGGCGTTGATAGAGGTATGGTATTATTTGCCTAGCGGTGGCTTCGAGGTTTTCTTATTATTCGGGCTAGGGGTGCCCAAGGTTGTTACTATTGTTGTCCATTGGGTATTTACATTATGTCATGTTGGTACTTGTCTTCTCACTGATATTGCCTGTTTTACTTACCTTGTTATTATTATGTTATATTTATTGATCCTTGTCGGCCTAGCCTACTGGGTATCACTTTATTGTGATACTCATGCTACGCTTGTTGTGCCTTCTCGTGGTGCAGAGCCAGGTGTGGATCAGCGTAGGCATCGCGATCATGCGGACTGAGGAGTCACATTTTGGAGGATTCGGTGAGCCTGCCGCCCCGCTGATCGAGTCTTTTATTCAGGAGTTGTTTATTCTGTTATTTATTTCTTGACAGACTTTAGACCCATTTATATTCAGTTTGATCATCTGTATATGTCTGGGTCTCTTTTGGATACTGTATTTATTTAGCTCCTGTTTTTGACACATCACTATTCTTGGGTCAGGATTTAGCTTTTGTATCTACTTATGTCATGATTTGCTTCCGCATTTCTTATTTATTCCTCCTTTATTTATTATTATTTATTGTGAGTGTTGTATGGCCCACCGTGTATGCTACGGGCCGTAGGGTTTCGGCTTGTCTACGTGGGGTTAGTAGACGCCATCAGGGTTCGAGAAATTGAGTCTTGACAGAGTGGTATCAGAGTTTAGATTCTTGTAGTTTTGTGGCAAATAGGAGCGGTATCAGTAGAGTCTTGTGAATGGTTTCGGGGACGCCTGGAATTTCATTCACGAGAAGCTACATGGCGCTTTAGGTTAGTAGTTGATCTTTCTAATCTCTTCGTGCGAATGGTTGAGTCAGTTTCTTGAATATAGCTTATTGGCTTCAGTCTTGTCGCAGATGGCACGCATGCGAGCTATCCAGGGAGAGGATACTCCTCCACCAGCTACGGAGGGAGTTGAGAGGATTGATATACCAGTTCAGGATCCTTCGCCTACCACTACTACTACTATAGCACCTGCGGGAGTGGCAGACCCGCCTATAGTGCCCCAATCGGCATCAGTCGCCTCACCGGTCGCGCCGTCTTTATTCTAGTCTCCTGCATTCCAGACACTATTCCTGCAGATGATGCAGATGATTGGCGGGGCAGCCGCCCCCACTACATCTACTCCGGAGTCTTTTTCTCAGGGTGCAGCACGAGCTGTGTTGCATACCGCTGAGGCTCCAGCTACTGAGCCGCCACCAGAGAGGGTTCAGGCGCCTATTCCAGATGACAGTGCCGCTGTAACCACTACTTCTACTGTTCTCCCGGCGTCTGAGGTCGGGAAGGCCTTGGACAGGTTTTTGAGAATTGCCACTGTACGGTTTTCTGGAGCTCCATCTTAGGATGCCACCGAGTTCATCACCATTGTTGAGAGTAGACTGAGGACTCTGCAGGTATTAGAGTCGCATGGGCCGAACTTTGTCTCTTACCTCATGGATAAGGAGGCGGGTTACTGGTATCGTTCGTACATGGATTGTAGGCCTATGGGATCGCCCTCTCCTACTTGGGGGCAGTTTAGAGATGCATTCTTGGACCAGTATGTACCCCGTAGTGTCAGAGAGTCCTTTTGTTCTCAGTTCCTACAATTGTAGCATGGGTCGATGTTGGTTTCCGAGTATGAGGCCCAGTTCACGAGATTGGCCCGCTATGCTCCTGATCTTCTACCTACTGAGCAGGCTAGAGTTAGATTCTTTGTTGACCGGTTGACTTTGGAGAGGCAGAGACAGTTGACCATACTGTTGCGCGAGGTGGTACCCTCGCTGAGATCATTGAGAAGGTTTGCCAGCATGAGCTCTTTGATCGTCGGGCCCGGGAGGCCGGCGATAAGAGGGCACGACATCAGGGTAGCTTTTCGGGTACCCGATCAGCGGATGGTGGTCACAGAAGTGGTGGTTCGAGGTCTAGTCAGTCACAGGGCCGTCAGGGCCAGAGTTATCATGCTGCACTACATACTTCCGAGCAGGGTCAGTCCAGCCACCCCGCCAGGGGCCAGAGTTCCGGTTCTGGTACTTTAGCTGAGGGTTCTCGAGGTACAGCCAGAGAGAGAGGGGCTTGCTATAGTTGTGGTGAGGTTGGTCACTACTCTAGAGATTGTCCTAGTGAGATTGGGGGTCATCGTGGTCGTGGTTGCTTTGAGTGTGGTGATCCTGGTCATCACGTGAGAGACTGTCCTCGTCGTAGGCCACAACATACTGCCGCACTACCTGCACAACCTATTCAGGCAGTACCGCCGGCCAGAGACGCACCACCGGTAGCTCAGGGAGCTAGGGGTGGAGGTCAGAGGGGACGTTAGAGGGGCCGGGGTGGTCAGAGACAGGAGGAAGCACCGCAGCAGCTTTATGCATTCCCGATAGGGCTGAGGCCGAGGGTGCTGATGATGTCGTCACTGGTATGTTATCTGTTTGTGGGCATTTCGCATTTACACTATTTGATCCGGGTTCCACTCTATCTTATGTGTCTGTGTACTTGGCTTCTCGTTTGGGTTTGACTAGTGAGCCGTTATCTATTCCCTTGAGTGTATCTACTCCTGTTGGGGCGGCCCTCGTTGTGACACTCGGGCAGACTTGATAGAGTTAGACATGCTTGATTTTGATGTGATTCTGGGCATGGATTGGTTATCTTATTATCGTGTGGTCTTGGATTGTTATGCCAAGGCGGTGACCTTTTCTATGCCTGGTGTGCCCCCGGTGATGTGGTGTGGACCCACTAGTTGTACATCGGTGAGGGTGATATCATGTTGTCGGGCTCGTAGACTTGTTGCTAGTGGTTGTCTTTCTTACTTAGCGCATGCTCGTGATACTAGTGCCGATGTATTGTCTCCTGCTTCTGTTCCTATTGTTTGTGAGTATGTTGATGTGTTTCCTGCTGACCTTCCTGGTTTGCCTCCTGCGCGTAATATAGATTTTGGTATTGACCTTGAGCCGGGTACTCGACCTATTTCTATTCCTCCGTATCGTATGGCTCCTGCTGAGCTTCGTGAGTTGAGTACCCAGCTTCAGGATCTACTTGATAGAGGTTTCATTCGTTCTAGTATATCTCCTTGGGGTGCTCCGATTTTGTTTGTGAAAAAGAAGGACGGATCTTTGCGTATATGTGTTGATTACAAGCAGCTGAACAAAGTGACCATAAAGAACAAATATCCCTTGCTTCGAGTGATTTGTTTGATCAGTTACAGGGAGCCACCGTGTTCTCTAAGATTGACTTGCGGTCCGGTTACCACCAGTTGAGGATTCGGGCTGAGGATGTCCCGGAGACAGCCTTTAGGACCCGCTATGGTCACTACGAGTTTCTAGTCATGTCCTTTGGGTTGACTAATGCTCCTGCTGCATTTATGGACTTGATGACTTGGGTGTTCAGGCGTTACCTTGACTCCTTCGTGATTGTGTTCATTGATGACATTCTGGTGTATTCGCGGAGTCGAGCAGAGCACGAGCGGCACCTACGAATTGTGTTGGAGACTTTGAGGACTGAGCGACTTTATGCTAAGTTCTCAAAGTGTGAGTTTTGGTTGGAGTCCGTTGCTTTCCTTGGCCATGTCGTATCGGGTGCTGGGCTTAGTGTTGATCCTGCCAAGGTGGCTGCCATTCGTGAGTGGCCTAGACCTACTACTCCTACTGAGATTCGTAGCTTCTTGGGTCTAGTCGGGTATTACCGTCGGTTTGTTCAGGGTTTCTCGTCTATTGCTGCACCCCTCACTAGATTGACGAAGAAGGAGGTATCTTTTCAGTGGTTCGCGGAGTGTGAGTCCAGCTTTCTAAAGCTAAAGGAGTTATTGACTACAGCCCCAATGTTAGCATTATTGGTCGAGGGTCAGCTGTATGCCATATATTGTGATGCCTCAGGTATTGGGTTGGGTTGTGTCTTGATGCAGAAGGGCCACGTGATTGCTTATGCCTCTCGCCAACTGAAGACTCACGAGCGTAACTACCCCACTCATGACTTAGAGTTGGTGGCGGTAGTATTTGCGCTCAAGATTTGGAGACACTACCTATATGGAGTGCATTGTGATATCTACACTGACCACCGCAACCTACAGTACATTCTTAGTCAAAGGGAGCTTAACCTTAGACAGCGGAGATGGGTTGAGCTTCTGAAGGACTATGATTTGAGTATTCTTTATCATCCGGGCAGGGCTAATGTGGTAGCGGATGCCTTGAGTAGGAGAGCGGTCAGCTTGGGTAGTTTGGCAGCCTTACCAGCTTCGGAGAGACCTTTAGCTCGGGACGTCCAGTCCTTGGCTAACAACTTGGTTAGGTTGGATCTTTCGTCTCCAAATAGAGTTACAGCTCATGTTGAGTCTAGCTTGGCCTTATATGATCAGACTCGTCATCGCCAATTCGAGGATCCTAGTTTGGTTGAGATGAGAGAGCGGGTTGCTAACGGTGAGTTCGAGTGGGCTAAGATTGATTCTGACGGGGTACTTTAGGTTCATGGTGGACTTGCGGTTCCTAAGGTTGGTGATTTGATCCAGGCCTTGTTGAGAGAGGCCCATAGTACTAGGTACTCAGTTCATCCTGGCACGGCTCGTATGTATAGGGATCTTCGACAATTGTATTGGTGGCGGGGCATGAAGAGCTCGATAGCTACTTTTGTGTCTAGGTGCTTGACCTGTCAGCAGGTTAAGGTTGAGCATCGTAGACCGGCCGGTGAGTTGCAGCGCCTCCCTATTCCTTTATGGAAATGGGAGAACATTACTATGGACTTCATCACAAGTCTTCCTCGTTCGCCTAGGGGTCATGATCAGATTTGGGTCATCGTGGATCGATTGACCAAGTCCGCACACTTCCTAGCTACTCAGACGACTTGGACAGCGGAGAGGTTGGCGAAGTTGTATGTTTCTGAGGTGGTGAGATTGCATGGGGTGCCTGTTTCTATCATTTCAGATCGTGGTACTTAGTTCACTTCTCGATTTTGGAGGGCATTTCAGCGTGAGTTGGGCACTGATATCTTGTTGAGCACATCATTTCACCCCTAGACAGATGGCCAGTCCGAGCAGACTATTCAGGTACTACAAGATATGTTGCGGGCTTGTGTATTTGATTTTGGCGGTAGTTGGAGCAGGTACTTGGCATTAGCGGAGTTTTCTTATAATAATAGTTACCACTCCAGCATTGGCATGGCTCCTTTTAAGGCATTGTACGGTAGACGCTGCAGGTTGCCGATTGGTTGGTTTAGCGGTCACGAGATGACGCACAAGAGTTCTGAGCTACTTCAGGATACCGTTGATAGGGTCCGTGTGATTCAGGATAGACTTCGTGAGGCCCAGAGTAGGCAGAAGTCTTATGCAGATCGTAGGCGTCGACCGTTGGAGTTTAGTGTGGGTGGTAGGGTGTTTCTGCGTGTCTCGCCCATGAAGGGCGTACTGAGGTTCGGCCGGAGAGGCAAACTTAGTCTGAGGTACATTGGGCCATATGAGATACTTGAGAGGATTGGGGAGGTTGCGTACAGACTAGCCTTACCACCTGAGTTGTCAGCAGTACATCCTGTATTTCATGTCTCCATGCTCCGACAGTATGCATCGGACCCGTCACATGTGCTTCGGTAGGATACAACTGAGGTGGAGGTTGATGACCAGCTTTCAGTCATTGAGCAGCCTGAGGCTATTATTGCTAGAGATGTGAGGAAGCTCAGGACTAAGGAGATTCTGGTTGTGAAGGTTCGCTGGGCACGCAGACCAATCGAGGAGGCTACCTGGGAGATAGAGCAGGACATGCGGACTCAGTATCCACACTTGTTTGAGACTCTAGGTACCTTTCTCACTTTGACTTTTGAGGGCAAAAGTCCCATTTAATGGGGGATATTGTGATGACCCGTATGGCCAAAATTATATTTTCATGCTTTTTTTTTCAAATTCAGAGCGTATATATAGTTACCCCAGGTCGTATACGACCTGCTGGGACTGGTAGTCCGGTGCCCCGGTGACTAAATTCATAAATATCTCATTTTCCTCATTTTTGGAACTTAAGCTTAAGTTAAGTGCACCAAGAAGTGAAATCTTAGCAAACGATGTCAGAATCGAGCTCTGACAGTTCCGTTAGCTCTGAAATATCGAATATGACTTAGGTGAAGTCTCGGTTTGGTTCCCGGAACCTCACGGAAGATTTTGAGCTAAAATATGGAAATTTAGTTCTTAAGCCTTAAGGAAATGGCCCAAAAGGGAGCACTTATTGATCGGAGCGTCAAAACCCGTTTTCGTCACTTCCATTAGCTCTGTAATGTCGAAAATAGTGAAGATAGACTATTGGTTTGCTTCTGGATGAGTTCGGCGTGATTTTAGGCTCGATTTTGTAAGTTTTGAAGTTTACCGGTAAAAATGGAGCCATATTACATTTTCCGTCAAACGGTGCGTCCTATTGCATTTCCGTCGATTCCTAACAGTTCTAAATGATGATTTTAGGCTAGGGGAGGTGTCGTTTCGATTCCCGGGGTTTTCGTTGTGATTTTGACCCCCCGAGTTCCTTATTCGTTAAAGGAACTCAACGACTCTTTTTGAGCAAACGACCTCCGATCGCGATTTCGTCAATTCCGTTGGGTCCGGAACGTCGAAAAACATATAAGTGCATATAAAGTTTGTTAAAATCGGACTCCGTTTGAGTTTCGAAATAATCGACGAAATTCCAAGAAAATTGATAAAAAGTTGTTTGGCCCAAGGCCACTTGGGCTGCTAATTCCCTTATGCCATATGTGTCCTTTTTAGTTAATAAGGGTAAATAATTGGGCCCAACTTATTTAATCCTCCAAAACAGCCCCTTAGCCCCCCTGTCTCATTATTTCAATTTTTGAACGAAAATAAGGGTTAGGGTGGCGATTTCTTGGTGGATTTTGAGTGAAAATTCGTGGGTGTCGATATTGGAACGTGTGGGGCCGATTGTTATCGCGGTATTAAGGTAATTTCTTCGCCCTTAGCTCGTTTTTAGTGATTTTGGGGGTGTTTACTAACTATAATTAAACCCAATGATTTTTGCTAGCTTCTTGGGTGTTTGAGGATTGATTCTTGGTCTTGGAGCTAGTGTGATCATCGCGGGTAAGTCTCGAAATTTTTGAACGCCGTATTGTCAATTCGCGCTAATTAGTTTGTGTAATTTGAGCGTTTGAGGATTTTTTGGCGGTCCGTTTGAGCTCAAATTCGAACCATGAGTCCCATAAATCATGAGGGACGACCCGGTGTGTTCGAGATATTTTTCGGAGCTTCGGGCTCGGGGGCTCGTTTTTAGGCCCGCTTGACCCGACAATTTTTGTATTGCAATATGGGTATCAAAACGCTCCTATTAATGTCTAGAATATATATTTGATAGGTATTCGTTGATTTGTGAGCCGGTTTGCGACGTTGGGGCTATTCTTGCTCGTTTTGGCTATTGTCGGCACCCAGGTAGGCTCGGTTTACCTCGTAGCAATGTGAGACTAGTTTGAATAAATGTAATATGATAGTGGCTAGTGAATGGGATGATCTTTAGGTTGATTTGACCTCGTTTATATTGTTACCCCTCACTAGTGAACTTGGGGTCCCGTCGCGGGACGTAGACGGGACGGTTTGAGTTGTGTCCGGTAGGCTTGTGGTGCCGGGGGGGGGGGGGGGCTACGTAGAGTATGGGATGTGTGGATATAATTTATTGTGAGAGTTGCATCGTGAGATCCTTAGTAGTAGGATTCCGATATTTTTGAGATTTGTTGTTGATGTTGTTTTGTATAGCGGTTGACGCACATGCCCTACTTAGCTCGCATTTTTCATAGAGGTTGAGCTATGCTGAGCCTTTGCTCGTGTCATCGTAGAGGTCGACCTACACTGAGCATGTTCGCGCATATTGCCATAGAGGTTTGTTTATATGGATTGTGGCTCGCGTCATCCTAGGGGTGGATGTTTCGCTCGAGCGGGTGTTGTTTTGGTTGACAGATATGGTTCTACTTACTTACTTTCCGCCCCTATTTCCTTGCTTATATTCTTGTTGTGTCCACCGGGCTTACGGGGGAAGTCACGGTGGGTTTTGCTTTGACTGTTTGTACTTGCCGGTGGTATGGGACGCTAGGTAAGTTTTGCTTGTTATATTCGTTTTACTTTCCGCATTTACTTACTTACTTGCTTATTATTCCTGCGTTTCGGTATTCAATACTATATTGGTTCGGGTTGTGATAAAGGTATGATATTATTTGCCTAGCGGTGGCTTCGAGGTTTTCTTATTCTTCGGGCTAGGGGTGCCCAAGGTTGTTACTATTGTTGTCCATTGGGTATTTATATTATGTCATGTTGGTACTTGTCTTCTCACTGATATTGCCTGTTTTACTTACCTCGTTATTATTATGTTATATTTATTGATCCTAGTCGGCCTAGCCTACTGGGTATCACTTTATTGTGGTACTCATGCTACGCTTGTTGTGCCTTCTCGTGGTGCAGAGACAGGTGTGGGTCAGCGTAGGCATCGCGATTGTGCGGACTGAGGAGTCACATTTTGGAGGATTCGATGAGCCTGCCGCCCCGCTGATCGAGTCTTTTATTCAGGAGTTGTTTATTCTGTCATTTGTTTCTTGACAGACTTTAGACCCATTTATATTCAGTTTGATCATCTGTATATGTCTGGGTCTCTTTTGGATACTGTATTTATTTAGCTCCTGTTTTTGCCACATCACTATTCTTGGGTCGGGATTTAGCTTTTGTATCTACTTATGTCATGATTTGCTTCCGCATTTCTTATTTATTCCTCCTTTATTTATTATTATTTATTGTGAATGTTGTATGGCCCACCGCGTATGCTACGGACCGTAGGGTTTCGGCTTGTCTATGTGGGGTTAGTAGACGCCATCAGGGTTCGAGAAATCGGGTCTTGACAAATATAATATCAAAATTTCATAGCTAATTTCTTAATACAAAAATATTCATGAGTTGAAAATAAACAAACCAGTATACAACAAAAGAAAATGGATAAAATAGATTCTCGCTTTCAAACAAGATTTTCCTATAGGACTATTACATTTATTTTCTCAGAGAATAGCTATAAACATAAACTGATTTAATAAATTTCGTAGAGTGATATTAAAAAAAGTTACAAGCTTGCGCACACGTGAGAACTAAGAAAATTGATTTATGCAGACAAAACTTTATTAGATATAGTAAAAAACAAATAGTCATACAACTGTTATAACAATTTAAAAAGGTTAATTTATTGATGACCATAGAAGTTAAGATATAAAAACTTACTCCCTTAAAATTGATGATGAAGATCATAGAGAAAATGTTAATGGATGAAAAAAAATATTATTACAAAATAGAAAGGAAAAGTTAATCACTTCTAAATTTCAGTTCACGTAACAATTTAATTACCATAAAAAGTGTAGAAATAGGTGCTATTCTATGTAGTACATTATATGTGCATAACAGAGTTGTACATAGTTAGTTAGCTTGTTAAACAATTAGTTAGTGAAAAATTAGCACAGATAATGAGTTAGTTAGGAGATACTGTATATAAAGCACATTGTACAATTCCTTTGTCAGTTTTGTCAATATACAAGCAAAAATTTATCTCCCAAATTCCTTCCTCCATTGTTGAACAATCTCAAAACTTCATCATAAACCTCAATTATCCCTTTAACATGGTATCAAAGCTAGTCATCAATGGCAACATTGTTGATCTGAGTTTTTTTTTTTACAGATTCAATATCAGTGGAATAATATTTGGGGAAATCTCCAGCAAACCTCAGGATTGCATTTTGCATAGCTGAAAATGATGAATCCGAGTGCAGAAACTGCATGAATTGCCTCTGCAACAGTAGAAGTTTCGCAGATTGAACGCTTCACCGATATTCATCCTCGAAGTCCTCTCTATCTTCACCCATCAGACACTCCAGGTAGCATCCTAATCCCTCAAAAAGTCACTGGAATCGAAAACTACACTGTGTGGAGTAATTCAATGCGAGTAGCATTATTAGCCAAAAATAAGATAGGGTTCATAGAGGGAAAATGTCGTCGTGAATAGTACAAAGGTGATCTAGAACATGAATGGGACAGGTGTAATGCTTTTGTATTATCGTGGCTAGCCAATTCTGTCTAATCGGAACTGGGAAATGGCATTTGATTCTCTTCTAATGCTTACGATGTTTGGATGGATCTTAAAGAGCATTTTGATAACGTAACCTCACTAGGATATATCATTTGTATTGTGAGATTTATACTATGAATCAAGGCACTAGCTCTGTCTCTGAGTTTTTCTCTAGGTTAAAGAACACCTAGGATGAGTTCATCTCCCTAGTCCCTCGTCCTGCTTGTGAATGTGACAAATACAGAGAATATGCATCACATATGGAATAATAACGCTTGATGCAATTTCTGATGGGGCTAAATGAAACATATGCACAGTCTCGTAGTCAGATCATGTTGACCGTTCCTAGCCCTTCCTTGAATCAAGCTTACAACATGATCATGCAAGATGAAAGTCACAGGTTACAGTCTAATATGATATCTCACTCCTTACGACACCTGGAATTGAATGACCCTACAGCTCTAGTATCTATACAACACAAGAAGTGCAAGAAGAATTTGGATCTTTATTGTGATTACTGTAAGCTCTATAGACACACTAGAGCCATTTGCTATAGGTTAGTAGGCTATCCACCTAACTACAAGCATAAGAAGAAGCTTCAGCAACAACCCTCTTGGTTATGAGCATCGTTATCTTAAAATTCCTCAGTTAAACAATGTGAATCTTGTTGATAAACCTGAATCTTCTAACAGTCTCATAGGTGTACCTCATAATGTACCTGCAGTGCCTCAATTCACTCCTGATCAATATCAACATGTTTTACGTCTCATCAACAAGGATTCTGAACAAGAGTCAATTCCTACTGTTGCATCAGCGAACATGGCAGGTATGCACTATTCTGCTTCCCATAAGAATAAAGATACTACTCCCTGGTTGATTGACTATGGAGCAACAAACCATATGATTTCTGACATGAATTCTCTTCTTAATTCTACTCATGTTCCTTCTCAATCCAATCAAATTCATCTTCCAAATGGTCAAAACCACACCTGTCACACATGTAGGAACTATCTCCTTGTTCAATAATGTCCTATATAATGTGCTTTATGTGCCCAATTTCAAATATAACTTGTTATCAATTTCAAAGATCAATAAAGCCCTACACTGTCGTATTTCCTTTTGCCCTGATTTTTGTCTATTTCAGGACCTATGTACTGGCAAAGTGAGGGGATTGGTAAAGAAAAGAATAGTCTATACCTTCTTCAACCTACACAGTTACCTGCCTCACTTGCCAATGATCCTATTCCCACCAACAATTGTTCCAATTCCTCAACTTCCAAATGCGTATCATCTGCTCAACAAGTTTCCAGTCACATATGGAACCAACGATTGGGTCATGCACCTTCTTCAGTTCTTCTCAAGATTCCTGTAATTCAACATTTTATTTTTGTAAATTCTACACCTTGTAATGTCTGCCCTTTGGCTAGACAAACTAGATCTCCTTTTCCTATCTCTGTTAAGAAATCTATTTGACCTTGTACACATGGACATATGGGGTCCTTATAAACAAAGTACTCATAATGGTTTTAGATGCTTTCTTACTATTGTGGATGACTTTTCTAGAATGACTTGGGTCTACTTGATGAAATTGAAAAGTGATACTGTTGTATCGATCAGGAACTTTATCAATTTCATTAAAACGCAATTTTCTGCTTCCATTAAGACCATTAGATTAGATAATGGTCTTGAGTTTTTTAATTCTCATTGTACTAGTCTTTTCTCCTCTCTTGGTATTGTTCACCAAAGTTCTTGTGTCCATACTCCTCAACAAAATGGGGTGGCTGAGAGAAAACATAGACATCTACCTGAAATAGCTAGAGCTCTTAGATTTCAGGCTTATGTGCCTCTAAAATTTTGGGGAGAATGTTTTCTTACTGTTGTTCATCTCATTAATAGATTGCCTTCTATTGTCTTAGCAGGCAAATCACCATATAAGGTTTTTCATGGTACACCTCCTTCCCTTGATTACTTGAGAGTTTTTGGTTGTCTTTGCTATGCCACTAAGCCTCACTACACTGACAAATTTTCTGCCAAGTCTATCCCCACTGTTTTTTTGGGTTACTCTAATACTCAAAGGGGTTATTTACTTTATAACATCTCCACTGGTTCATCATTTGTCAATAGAGATGTTACATTTCATGAATCTATTTTCCCTTTCAAATTCTCAAACATACATTTCTTGAGCCTGGTCCATTCTCCTATTCTACTGTGATTACTGATCCCTCAGATTTGCTTCCACACGCCTCAATTCCTATCGAACCTTTCTTTGATCATACACATGATCCATTTTCTTCTACTCCTAATCCATCTTTGGAAATCTTTTCTCCTGATCCTGCTCCCATTATTATTTCTTCATCTGAAAGTCTACATCATCCTGATTCTTTACCTGCTCCCACTGTACCTCTTAGAAGGTCCGCTAGACCAACTAAGTCACCAGGTTGGCTTAATGATTATACCCACCTCAATTCTACTTCATGTCTTTACCCAATCTCAACTTCCCTCTCATACTCTTCCATCTCTCCTACTTATGCATCCTGCCTATCTGCCATGTCTTCTATTCCCAAGCCTTCAACTTTTCTACAAGCCTCTCAGGATCTAACATGGGTTCAGGCCATGAATCTTGAGTTGCAAGCTCTCATTGCCAATCATACTTGGGATGTAGTTGACTTACCTCCAGGGAAGAAGCCCATTGGCTGGAAATGGGTGTATAAGGTGAAGTATAAGGCTGATGGCACTGTGGAAATGTACAAAGCCAGACTTGTGGCTAAGGGATTTACACAACAAGAGGGCCTCGACTACTATAAAACCTTCTTACCTGTAGTTAAAAATGGTCATAGTGAGATGTGTTATATCTATTGCTGCTCAGTTTCAATGGCCCCGTTTTCAAATGAATGTTTATAATGTCTTTTTGTAAGGTGATTACATGAGGAAGTATATATGTTCCTGCCTCAGGGATTTGTTTGCCAGGGGGAGTCTAAGGTATGCAGGCTGCTCAAATCACTCTATGGTCTCAAGCAAGTTAGCAGACAATGGAACATGAATTGACTAATGCATTAGTACAAGCAGGGTTCCAACAAAGCAAGTTATATTATTCATTGTTCACCTAAGAGACTTGGTACTGACAGTAATCATCTTAGTCTATGTCGATGACTTACTAATCACAGGAAGTAACACCTCACTGATCAAAGAAGCCAAAGATATTTTGAATCAGATTTCAAGATGAAGGATTTGGTAAATATGAGATTTTTTCTCAGCATTGAATTTTCTAGATCAGACAAAGGAATTCTAATGAATCAAAGGAAGTATGTGTAACGCCTGGTAAAATTACCAAAATACCCCTAGAGAGAGGGTATGCGCGTAACGCATCTTTCGATGTTCGTATGGAAAATCCGAGGTCGGATTTGTGATCAACATGAAAAATTGAGTGGGAAAATGGTTTCGGTCGATTTTTAGAGCGAGCCGATCCAAAGATAATTTTTCGATCCGAAACACAAAACGGTGTTAGTACGCGACAAGAGCGTGTCGCGCACCCATCGTGGACCAACACTTGTATTCTTTTTAAAAATTTTGATGGGATTGAGAAAACGCGTTTAAAAACTTTTTCTGAAAATACATAGTACGCGACCAGTCCGGGTCACAGATTGGGTCTTTTCCGAGTTGAAAAATTTTAAATTATTATAAGGGGCACTCCAGTCAATTCGTCACCCCTCCTAAACTCTCTCCACGATCTAATAAGGTCATTTTGACATAAAAAGGGTCTAAAACCCCCATTCTAAGTCCAATTCCATAATCTAACAAGGCCGGGGCTTGAGGAGAGAAGAGAAGAACTTGAGTTTGAGAGATTCGAGAAGAAATTCTTGACGTGCTTGATTGATAGCTGCATCTCAGGTATGTAAGGCTAAACTAAAAACATGGAATGTTCTCTCATGTGCCCCATAGAGGTTATAGATGAGTTGATGGTTCAAGAGTCTACATGCATGAATTCTTGATGGTGTTTCTTGAAAGACTAATTTAAATTACATGTTTTCTTATGTTGATGATCATCATACTATTTGTTTTCTTGAATTGAACGTTCTCATGAAGAACTTGCATACTCTACATTAGTAATTTGAAAAGCATGCATAATAAACTTGAGAATTGAGTCTAGAGCCTTGAGTTGAGATTGTTGAGCATGACGAGAGAATGATGATGAGTTGATAGCATTTGATTGTCTTATGAGTCTCTATAAACAAACTCTACGGATGTGTCTATTCAATTGCTTCCTAATGATTGTTTTACATCTTGAGTCATTGATGAGATTGATTAATGAGAGGGTTAAACCCCTATGAGATATTGGTTGTTGACGGGGAGTGATTCCCTATGAGATTGGTTAAGGTAAGGGCTTTATGAGCATTGAGTCATGGGAGGAGTCTCGAGCACCGAAAGAGTGAGAGTTAGTCCGACTCGAACTCATCAAACTACGTCGCCAAACGTAGGAGAGGCATAGAACCATCACGCATATTATGGTTCCCTCGAGAGTAACGACCCCTGAAAGCAATAGAGGACCTATTGAGTTGACTCCATATTGGGTGAGCTGATATGGTTTTTGAGCATTCCCTACCTGGAAAGTTTGAAACCACTGTGGCAACATCAAGGTGATTGTTGTACATTCACTGGCTCATAAGTGAGTGTTGTCGGATAAGAGAAACTCCCATAAGTTTCCTACCTTGAGTACTCCGAGTTGAGATGAGATGAGATGAGAAGAGGTGAGCTCCTCTGAGATAAGATGAGACGAGATGAGAGGAGATGAGCTCATTTGAGATGAGTTTGAAACTATTGATGAGTTTGAGTTATTAATATGTCACTTGTCTACTCTTTATTCTTACATAGATAGAGATTTGAAGATTTGATGTTATTTTGATGATTACTTTGAGTTGATGTTGTTTCCATACTATTCTACCAGTTTCTATTTCATTCAGCTATTTTCTTTTTACATGCCAGTACATTCCAAGTACTGATGTTCACTCTGGACTGTATCGTTTTATGATGCAGAGGCAAGTACTAGAGATCGTCAATAGGCGTTTCGTTGAAAATCTGAGACTCGCAGCTGATTTGGTGAGCCTCCCCTACTCCGGAGGATCCACTATGATTATTTCGTCATGCTTTAGAGTTAAAGGACTCTTTCATTTGTTTTGATTTGGGTAGTCATGGGTCTGTCATTGGCACCACATGAGTAGTAATAGAGGCTTCATAGACGATGGTTGAGCTTTGATGTTTAGACTTGTGAGCTAGTTCTTTCTACTAGCCTTTATTTTTATATATATTTATTTTGAGATTTTAGATGAGATGTGCACATGTTCAGAAGATGCAGGTCGCAGAGATGAGGATGTTGAGATGGATGTGTGGTCACACCAGGAGTGATAAGATAAAGAATGAGACCATTCGGGAGAAGCTAGAGGTGGCCCCTATAGCTGACAAGATGAGGGAAGCGAGACTGCGATGGTTTGGACATGTGCAGAGAAGGAGTACCGATGCTCCTGTTAGGAGGTGCGAGAGACTGGATTTGGGAGTTACACAGAGGGGTAGAGGTAGACCGAAGAAGTATTGGGGGAGGTGATCAGACAAGACATGGTGAAACTTAATCTCACCGAGGGCATGACCTTAGATAGGAAGGAGTGGAGGTCACGAATTAGAGTAGTAGGCTAATAGGTTAGATAGGTAGGAGTTGTCTGGTGTCGTCTTAATATGCCTTATATATGTTAATTGTTTCGTATTTACTTGTTATCGTGCTTTTCGTTATTAATCGCTCTTTCTGCTTACTTTCTCTCTTTCTTCCTTTCCTGTTTTCCATATCTAGCTATTTCTGCTTATGGGATTTGTGACGAGGCTCCCCAGGAAACAGTCTCTCTACCTCTATGAGGTAGTGGCAAGGTGTGCATACATTCTACCCTCCCCACACCCCACTTGTGGGATTTCATTGGGTATGTTGTTATTGTTGTTGTAGATGGGATGTGCTCATTTACTTGCTTATACTTTCCGTTGTTCAGTAGAGTTTATTGATTGAATGATGTGATGAGGCTAAGTGGTTCGCTTGGAGAGTAGCAATAGTCTCTGAGTGCCGGCCACGCTAAGGGTACCCTCCCGGGGCATGACAGTCTCTGAAACTAATTTTTGAATGTGGACTGGGAGGAGCCAAACCAGCTTCCACACCATTAGAACCTAACCAAAAGCTAACCAATTTGGAGTATGACAAAGCCCTTGATATAAGAAATGATAAGGAGATCAATTATATCGGGAGTTACCAGAGACTCATAGGCAGGTTACTATACTTAGCCACTACAAGACCTGATATCTCCTATGCCATACAACATTTAAATCAATTCATGCATTCCCCAAAACAATCACAATATGAAGCAGCATTGCACGTGGTAAGGTATATCAAAAGTTGCCCTGAACTTGGATTGTTAATGAGCAGCAAACAATCTAACAAGGTGACAACATATTGTGATGCAGATTAGGCTTCGTGTATGGTATCTAGAAAATCAGTGACTGGATTCTGCATTACCTTGGGAGATTGATCTCTTGGAAATCGAAGAAGTAAAGTAGTGTATCCAGAAGCTCAGCTGAGGCTGAGTACAGGAGTATGGCCACCACTGTGGCAGAGCTGATGTGGTTAAAAGAATTACTAAATGAGTTGTCAATGGAAATTAGCTTGTCCATAGAGCTGAATTGTGATAGCAAGGCAACATTGAAAATTGCCTCCAATCCTATGTATCATGAGAGAATCAAGCACATTGAGATAGATTGCCACTTTATTAGGGAAAGAATACAACAAGGTAACATACAGACAACACATGTACCAAGCAAAGAACAGGTGGCTGACATTCTTACTAAAGGACTAGGAAAGCAACTACACAGTAAAATGATCTGCAAGTTGGGAATGCTAGATGTGTTTCATCCCTCCACTTGAGGGGGAGTGTAGAAATAGGTGCTATTCTGTGTAGTATATTAGATGTGTATAACAGAGTTGTACACAGTTAGTTTGTTAAACAATTAGTTAGTTAGTTAGTGGAAGATTAGCATAAATAATGAGTTAGTTAGGAGATACTGTATATAAAGCACATTGTGCAATTCCTTTGTCAGTTTTGCCAATATACAAGGAGAAATTTCTCTCCCAAATTCCTTCCTCCATTGTTGAACAATCTCAAAACTTCATCATAAACCTCAATTATCCCTTCAACAAAATGGTATAATTTTGAAATCCCATATAATTTGTATTAGGACATATATGATTAGTATTTTTTTTTAAATTTTTGTAAAAATAAGACGGTTCGATCTACACCAGATTTTGTTTGTTTATTGTTTTTGTTAGGACTCTTAACTTGTTTTTTTTTGTTTTTTTTGTTAGGACTCTTACTACAATTATTTTTCAAAATTAAGTCAAGTTTTTACTTTGCCAAAAATATGGCAGTCAAAAATCACAATAATTTTTATATCTTAAAAAATATATATTATTACTGTTTATGTATAATTATGAAAAAATGGTGAATGACAAACGCTGTGAGAGTGTATCCAGGTGTAATTAAGAATCCTAAGATATATTTTTCTCTTACCATATATTATAGGACTTAATTATTAATTTCCCTTATACCATTTATGGTATATTTTAGGAATTCTTAATTTTATATATTGTAAAAATAAGAAAATAATAAAAAAATAGGAAAAGATAATTTTGTCTAAAGACAAATCTTTTAATAAATGGCAATAAATTCAAATAATATTATTAAGAACCTTCGTAATTTTAATTATAGATGAACTAATTTATCCATCTTTATTTTGAAAATCTGATAAAGAATATGAATATTTTGGATGTTTGGTAGTTGTTTCAAAGTGGAGTTGGGCTAGGCCCAAAACTCTCCCTTATATTTTGCTAAGCATTTGATTGTTTATATTAACTCTAACTTTTAATTTTAGATTAACTTAATTAAAGTTTGAAAAAAAGAAGTTAGTTTTTTTTTTGTCTGTGTGGATCATTTTGTTCTAAATCAATTTTTTTATTTACTTTATTTAAAGAAGCGCAATGAACTAAGTATTTTAATCAAGTCTTAATCATCCTCAGTTTCCTTAATTTTATTTTTGTTTTCTTTTTTTACTTGGTCATTTTTGATAAAATATCAAATGTTTTAAGTTGATTTCTTATTCAAATGATTTTTAAAATATCTTTATTAGTTTCAAGTTATTTTTTTCAAGGTTGGTCAAATAAAGTTTTTTTTTTAAATTGTCGAACAATCGTATGTTATCGGATATTTTAAGTGCATAAATTCTTCTTGAAGTAGTAATAAAAACCTCTTACTTGTTTTCTCTAAATTTTTAAGACTTAATCTGTTAGAATCTTTTCAATTAAGTTTTTTTTTTTTAAATTTCATTAAAAAATTAAGTGAGCTATGTGGGCGGGGTGGGGCGGGTTGAAGTATCTATTTTTAAAACTAATGTTGGGGTTGGGGGGGGGGGGGTTGCGAGTTTAAAAAACTAAATAGGAATTCGGAGAAATTATACCTTTGTAATTAGTAAAAATCAAAGATATACATTTTTCATATTAAACACTGACTTTAATTTTATTTTTTTCTTAAATTTAAACTAGACATGTCTGGTAATTGTTAGTTATTAAAATATTAATTAGAAACTTTTAATTAATAATTAAGAAACAATTGTTAAAATGTCAACTAAAAATAGTTAATTAGTTGTTGAAACGTAATTAGCCCAAAAAAAACTAAATTTAATTAAAAAATAAAAGAAGTTTAAAGTTTAAGGGGGACGGGTTTATTGGGGGCGGGGCGATTTAAAAAATTTGCAGGTTGAACTTAACCCGCCCTGCACCGCACCCACCCCATTGTCATCCCTACTTTTAGGACATAGATTGGTGGGTATGGTGAAAGAGAAAAAGTTTAGATTTGTATGAAAAGAGAAAGAGAATATTCGCTCGTTTATATAGAAATATCAAAATGTGGAATCTGATTGATAGCCACTTTTCTTTAACTATAATCTTTATTTGTAACTAAATTAAACAGTAGTTATAGAGCATAAATTACTACTATATGTTAGCTTAATTATATAAAGTTTCTGATCTTATTTGATTGTTCCCATTTAATTTGTACTCAATTTAAAAAAAATATTTAATAAATACCCAATGTTAGGTAAAAAAGAAATATTGTTTTCGCTTCTTCTCATGTTTCTTCTCTCATATAGGATTTGAGATTATAATAAATTTTTTATTAGTTGATTCTAAATTTGAATTGATTTGAGAATTTTATTTTTATGATATATGAAACACATATTTCAAATTTGAATTTATTTAAGATAGATTTAGATGTTTGAATGTGCATTTGCTTATTAAAATTTGATGAATAATTTATTGGTCCTGTGCAAAAATTCATTAACCTAAACTTCACGCAAAAACATTTGAAATTTATCAAAATTAAATGACCTGATCTCATGCAAAAATATCTGGAGTTTAATTTTACAATCATCATCATTTCAGACCTTGCCAAGTTCATACCTTTAGATAAAAATATCTTAATTTGATCTCCTAAAGCCTTCTCATTCTAACATTTGTTGAATTCTATCACTTCTTTGTGGCCATTTTTCAAACAAAATCTTATTATTCTTGTGTTTGCTTCAGTCCTACGTGTTGTTATTTGCTCAATTATTTGAAAACTTTTGTTACTTTATCTGTTTCAAAAAGAATAATGTAGTTTGACTTTGCATAAAATTTAAAAAAATAAAGAAGATTTTTTTTAAATTTTTTTATCTTAAATTATAGTTATATTAAATATACTAAATTGTTTTTTTATCTTATGACTTTAACCATATCACGTAAAAAGCTAAAATTAGAATATTGTTACAAAAAAGATTACTTTTTTTTACACAAACTAAAGAGAAAAGCAAATCATTCTTTTTAAAACAAAACGAAATAAATATGTTGAAGTTTGGCCTTTTTAAGACATCATTTCAATTCAAAATATTTGAAGTTGGCATTAACAAGCCATTAATTTTTTTTTAAGCTTTATCAAGGTCATAACTTCAAAAAAAAGGTTTAGAAAAAATTGAATTTGTCAATTCACAACTTTAGTGAAAATATAATACTTGGATTGTTGGTTGGTGGAAATTAATGAGCTTTAAATTGTAGTAGTTGCAAGTCCAATTGGATTAGGTGAAATCCTAAAATAGTTCTTACTGTCCAATCAGCTAAATCAATATATTCATAGTCTATATGAGCAAGCTATTAATAATAGATTAAAATTATTATTTTTTTCTTTTTCATCAAAAATACTATTAGTTAATTTTTTGAAAAACAAATTGTTTCTCATCAGAAATACTATTAAAAATCCTTTTCAAATACAAATTGTTTTTCATCAAAAATACTTTATTGAAAAACACATTTCAAAATAAATTAATTTTAGAAGTCTGATCAATTATGCTATTAGTATCTCAAATATCCCATAAACATTTGGAATATTCATGAAATGATCAAAATATACCTCACTCTTTTTGATAATCAAATATTTCGAAAAGATTCATATAAATATTATGAGAAAAACATCAAGGAAGTAAAAAAAAATATTTCTTCATATTTTATTTATAATTACGATAATATTTGAAAAGTTTTAAATATTTAAAAATTATCCCAAACTTTTATATTTTATAGAAAACACCATTATTTATTTATTTCAACTAATATTTATCTACCTCCTTCGAAAAAGTTTGAATTATAATTTGAGCAACAAGATTGAAAAAAAAAGAACAATTTGCTTTCAATGGACCGAAGCAATGCGATTATTGTATTAGTCTTGTCCATATTGTTATTTTGTTGTTGTTGATCGTTATCAATTATTTTATAACGAAATATATTCATTGTAGCATGATAATTTAGAACTCAAAAGTATAAATCATATTTTTTGAAATAGTCAACAAAAATTTGGGAACAGCGTGAAAAGTTGAAATTAACTAAAAAAATTGTCATTCTTTTTTAAACTTCTTTTTTAAACATACTAAAGAAAATAAAATCATTTTTTTAAAATGAAAAAAAACATTTTGTATCATAATATCTTCCAAGTTATTGACTTCAATAAAAATTAAAGGTCAAGCTCATTTTAAAAATAAAAATAAAAATGAGGCAATTTTAATGACAATTCTTGCAGTTTCAACATTTAATGGACCTCCAATCACGTGGGCTTGGGCTAACGGGCCTACTTTCTTTATTTCACTTCACCCAAATTAGCTGGCTGTATAACCTGGTCCCGCTCAACTGTAATATTCCTACACGCACGCGCAAAAATACAAAAAACTAAGTCCATGCCTTTTTGAAGCAAATAATTTATATTCATATAATTCTTTATGTTTATATCTCCCTAATTAATATCCACCTAATTTGTCTACTATTAAAATTTGTATGCTAACACTAATGCCCATCCTGTATGATATCGATAGAGTATCATTTGCCGACAAAATATCTTAGAAATACTAAAAGGATATCAATATATTGACAAAGTATTATAGAGGATACCTACAAAGTATCACAGAGAATGACAACAAACTTTTCTGTGACATCCTATTGGTATCATATCTTAATTATTTCTTAAAAAGAGGCGATTCTATATGATACTGATAGAGTATCAATGTACAGATGAAGTATCATAGAGGATACCAATAGAGTATCAATATACTGACAGAGTATCACAAAGGATTAAATTCAGTCCTATATGATACTGATATGGTATTAATGTACTGACGGAGTATCACAAAAAATATATTTTTTACTAATTTAAAGTTTAATAATTTTTTTAAAATTATTTCTTTTAAAGAAAGAGCCTAATCATATATAATATCGATAGAATATCAATATACTGATAGAATATCACGGAGGATTAAGCTCATTCATATTGATATTGGTATGATATCAATATATCGATCGATTATCACAAAGAATATATTTTCTACTAATTTAGAGTTTAATAAATAAGATTGCAATTTTGATAATTTTCTCTTAGTTGTTTCTTATTTATTTCTTAAAAAAAGAGATTAATCCTACAGGATACCGATATGGTATTAATATATTGATTGAGTATATGACACCGACATGGTATCATTATACTGATGAGTATCACAAAGGATTGATTCATAGCAGTGATGTTGATGTCATGGTAAAATAAAAAGGAAAAATGGGATAAGAGGATAAATAATTTGGGTCATGAATCCATTAAAGGTTTAATAATTTGGGTTGAGTCCAATTTAAGTAAATAGTATTACACTTTGATCTATTTTGTGTAGTTTTCTCCAATAACAAAAAAATCATCTTTTTTTAGATATGATTTTAGTCTTAATTAAAATTTTATGATTTGAGGTAGAAATTTTATTTGAACATGCCGTTTTGATTTCTAAAGTTGTATTTTTTTTTCTTATAGAAATGAAAGTTAAAATTATAATTTTTTTTCAACTTGTACAATTTTACCAAATAAGGAAATATTAGTTCACAAATAAGGTACCAAAATATCCTAAAGCACTAAATAAATAGCTCGCATCTCTCCATAATTTTATATACTATCACAAACTTTCAAATACTCATAATTTTAAAAAGATTCACTGATCCAATAAATCAACTAGTATTAATATTACCTTGTCCGCCACGACCTCTCTGATTTTCTTCTTGCCCATCTTATTGACACCCTTTGTTATTATTTACTCCACCTACAGACTCCACGACTTCAGTCTGCTATTGTTGCACGGGTCATTTATATGAGGGTGAGAACACTTCCTCCTCACATGTCCAAGTCCCCACAATTAAAGCAACTGTGATCAAGAGAAGATCCAATAGCTAATGTAGAAAAGGCTCCCTCTCTGTCATGAGTATCCATTTATTGAGAAGCCCTAGAATAACCACCTATAGAAGCCCTAGAATAACCACCTATAGAAGCAAGCAAGGTAGATTGAACTGGTTGGACTGCAATGACCGACTTACCCGAACCATGAGTAGTAACCTTGAAAACTATCCAAGCTCTTGAGCTTCTCAGCCAAAGCCTTGGTTTACTCAGCTTCCCTCACTCCCTCAACTTTTTTCAAAAAACTAGTCACCTCATTAGAGCTTTTACATGCAGTAGTCATATGGACAAACAATACCTATAACTCAGAATTCAAATCTTTGACAAACCAATCTATCATGAACTGATTTCTCCGATCATAATGGCACCTACCCCAGTTCACCGGTAAGTAAGTCTAGACTTAGGCAACAAGCTATCCCGCGAAAGACAACCATAAGAAGTAAAAGTTGTTACAATAAGAAGGAGAAGTACAAACCTAAAAGAACAACATATAGAAACCCACCCCAAGACTTGGCATCAGTTAGTAATCGAGCTTCTAATACATAAAACAATAATATAAGACTTCTACAAAATACAATATTAGTACATACTATCTCTGACTACAAAATAAAGACTAGTGTAAACATAACATGATGGAAATCTGCTACTGCACGCCAAAAGCTCACCACAATCTCTGATATCTCGATCTACTCTACACGAATGAAAATCAACAGTGAGAACTCGCACTATGATTTGTAGGGGGCAGCAGTGTAGTATGAGTACCAAATAAATGGTACATAGTAGGCGTGGGCCGACTGAGCTCCATAGATGAAACAAGTCAAATATCATGAGAATAAGGTAAGTAAAGTACAAGTAATGGGATAACAACTTTAATAATAAGAAGTTGAGGTATATAGAATGACGAAAAGAAGCCAGGAAACATACGTGGGAGAATCATGTCTACTATCTGCTAGCATGAAAAAAAGGATACGAAAATACTCGATAAAAACAATGAAAGAATACAGAGCTAGAGCTAATCCATTAACCTAGAAACTAGTCTGAGACAACCTAAGAGGGTACATGCTCAATTCAGAAAGAACAACTAACGCCTATCTAGACTATAGAATCATCACAATAGGAAACACAGACGGACAGGTATAAGCAATATGAAAAAGAATAATAAACCTAAACAGAGGCCATGATAATATATCTAAGGTAAGGATAGAACAATAATAAGAATATGTTGAAACTAGCCAAGAGAGCTACACTAACTACACCCAACCCGAACACACATGCATAATTAAAAATAATCTGAGTAAACCCTCATAAGCCCACCGAGTATACTGAATAACTATACTAAAAAGATTAGGAGCTAGGGTTCTCTAAGAGTAAATGCCCTAGGGATCAAGGCCAGGCTTAAGACCCTGAATACTTATCCGATTTCTCAGTGTGGTAGAGGTAGGGGCTTGAACTCGATACTTACCAAAAATGACCAAATCAGTAGAGAAGGGGGCTTGAATCTCGATTTTTTTTTATATAAATAATGAATCAGTAGTGACGGGGGCTTGAACTCCAATGCTCTATATAAGTAATGAATTAGTAAAGGCGGGGGCTTGAACCATCCCAATGCTTTATATAAGTAAAGAATTCGTAGAGGCAGAGGCTTGAACCCGGAAAATCACCATGAATGGCCAAATAAAATAGAGGCAGATACTTGAACTATGATGCTCTATATAAGTAATGAACCAGTAGAGGCGGGGACTTGAACCCCGATACTCATGATAAATGTCCAAATCAGTCGAGAAGGGGGCTTGAACATCATTTCTCTATATAAGTAACGAATCAAAGTGCTGATCTAACTTTTTTCTCAATAAGGGCCTAACACTCACCAAGGCTTTCCTTCCATAATAAATCAAGTCTACAGGTGTATGAATGCTTGAGTCCTCCTTCCATAAGGAATCAACTCAACATCTACACTTAGGCTTCAACCTGAATCAAAACAAGCTAAATACAAGGTCTAGAATCACCGACGTACTCTAAAGGTTGCTAAACTCGAGAAATTATGGATAGCGATATTCACAATAACACGATTATTGCCTTACTAAGTCTCAGTTATCAGGCTTTAGTATACTACGCCATTCTACAAAGACATACACCTCTTGAGCCACACTGAAAGGAAAAATAATTAGTCTACTGGCTCTAAACAATGCGGGTCTCTGACATCACTAGTCTAAGCCTAGACTAAGACCAATATATTTCGATATAACACAATCTAAACCACAAACTTCAATATATATCACAATCTCAGTCATAAGTTTCACTATCTCACAGTCTCATCCATAACATATATTACTAATAAACATAGATGATCAGCGAAACAATGCAAGTATTCATCGGCCCCAAAATCAACCTGTTAGAACTGCGCACCTTAATTTTGCCTACTTGTTTGGAACAGGTTTAGATGACCTGTTTCAATCGTATAGAATTAACGCTTTAGACACAATGATTTTACGTGGAAACACCTAGCTCACGATAGGTGTAAAAACCACGACCTGTACCACTACAGGAATTTCTCCAAATTTATTAAAATCAACGTGAGCCTTCAAAAAGTTAATTACAACTCGTAATAACCTTACTTCTATACCTTCACCTACAAACTACTCACAATCCTCCCAAGGATTATGTTTCAACTTATCTTCTTGTTAACTCTAACTTGAAGATAAAACTATTCTCAGTTATAGACTCTGAGAATTACAATGTTCCTATGAAACACAAGAAAACCCTAGACTCGATTTTATTGTTCTTTCTTATGCTTCGTTTTTTTTTTCTCTCTTTTTCTGCGTTTTGTGTTGTGAATCTTGAATCTGGTTTTATAGCTGTAAGAAAGTTCTATCTCCCACTTCTTCTTGAATTACTCTTCTTAATCCATATCTCCTTCTTCTTGACAAAACTTTCCTTCCTTGCGACCTTCTTCTTTTAGGATTGTTAGTTGAGATAGTATCGCTTGTTTTCCTCCTTATTTCCAGTGCCAGCTGTTTGTATGTCCGTAATAATAATATATTATATTTTTTTCTTTTATGCCGTGTTGTGCTTTTCGTTGCTGCGCCATCGTTTCTACAGTGGAATGGACCTGATACATATTGCTGTTTCATTTACCTGTTTCATGTACTTTGTTAATCATCAAAATTTCTTGTCCCAACAAATTCCCCCTTTTTGATGATGACAAATTTCCTGAGTTGATACCATCCTTTTTCGCACCAATGAAACAGTAAGTATAACTATATGTATTTCAACTTCTTCCCCCTTTGGACATCATCGAAAAGAAAAGTGATAAGTATACGCAAGGAGAACCAACATGTATAACCAGCAGTAGAACAGAACAGAGAATGTATATTTATATACGAGAGTACACAACATAAGCAACAATAGAGGAACAAAAGATCTACCACCAGTCAAACCACCTGCCATGCAAAAAAGAAAAAGAGACAAACAACTTAAACAAGGCACCAAAAAGGAAGAGAGGACACAAAGGCTGGAAAGAAAGGTCGGAGTTAAGAGATGAGCTTGGTAAGGGCATGAACAATATCGGTGTGTTTAGCTTGCTCCTTCATGAGAGTCTCCTCTAGTTCCGTAATTTTGAGAGTGAGGGCCTGTTTTTCTTGCTGAAACCTTTCTCGTTCCTGGGCCAATTCTGCATCCTTAGTATGGAGAGTCATCTGAAGACGATGCAGAGGAGTGCCTGGTCGCTGTATGGAACCAGGTAAAACCTGATGGTCCACCTGTCCTA
Organism: Solanum rostratum; assembly: GCA_029948455.1. Classification (NCBI taxonomy): domain Eukaryota; kingdom Viridiplantae; phylum Streptophyta; class Magnoliopsida; order Solanales; family Solanaceae; genus Solanum; species Solanum rostratum. The sequence continues at coordinate 65,641,119 of CM057048.1, forward strand.
TCACATCTTTAGTGGTCTGCATGGTCCAGACTTGGACTGGGACGGAAGAGGCCTCAACAACGGTAGCCAACAAAAATCCGTAGGGAAGAGCATGTCCCTTTTTAACCTGAACACGAACCCTCTGCAGTATGAGAGCAGGAAGGTTGATTGGAACACCTTCATCGAGTAGTTCCATCAGTGTTAGGTCCAAATAGCTTGCTTCAGAGCGACGCTCCTGTCGGGGAATGATGATCTTATGGACCACATCAAAATATAGCTTGTGAAGAGGCGACATTTTCTTGCGTTGGACACTTCTATGGTGGGTGAGAGAGATGTGAAAAGATAGGAGAGTTATGGCATTGGGGAGAAAATGGGTGGTGAAGGGAAAGAACCCGTTGTTTCGTCAGGGAAGGAGGCGAAGAGACGGTTTGGGCGGCAAGGATGGGACTTTGCTGACAGGGTAATGATGAAGGAAACAAGTTGAATGTGCCAGGTTTAAATATTTGACTCAATAATAAGTATAATTTTGCACAGCAAGTGTTACCTGGTGAATTGACCTGTTCCAATCGTTGATGCCTGTTGCGACAATACTCCGGCATATAAGACCACGTCCTCATGTTAACCTCTACAAGATGAAGGGATATACATGAGATAAAATAATTATCTAAAGCTCTCCAAAACTTATAAAACATATCATGATATTTTGAGTTAGTCAAGGAGGGTTTTATGCAATTTTGACCATCCCCAAGTCTAGCCTGATTTGTTCAAACCGTTCTCTACTTAGTGCCTTGGTAAAAATATCAGCAATTTGATTTTCAGTGGGGCAAAACATGATCGATATCAGCCCTTTGTCTACACAGTCACGAAGAAAGTGATGCCTTATGTCGATATGTTTAGTCCGTTTGTGTTGGACTGGATTTTTTGCAATGTTGATGGCGCTCGTATTGTCACACAAGATTGGAACATTTCCAACATCGATTCCAAAATCGAGTAATTGTTGTTTAATCCAGAGCAATTGAGCACAACACGAACTTGCTGCTACGTATTCAGCTTCAGCTGTGGATAGTGCGACAGAGTTCTGCTTCTTGGTGGACCAGGAAACTAAACACGTTCCAATGAAGTGGGCCATACCAGATGTGCTTTTGCGATCCACGAGGTGACCAGCATAATCAGCATCAGTGTATCCCATGAGATTGAAATTGCTACCTTTGGAGTACCATAACCCCAGATCAGAGGTGCCCTTGAGATATCGAAAGATCCTTTTCACCGCTTTGAGATGTGATTCTTTCGGATTGGCTTGAAAACAAGCACAAAGACCTACGCTAAAAACAATGTCAGGTCTACTAGCAGTAAGATATAACAAGGAACCAACCATACCTCGATAGAGCTTTTGCTCAACAGTTGAACCTGTGTCATCTATCTCCAGCTTTGTGGCAGTGGTAATAGGCGTATCAGTTTCCTTGGCATCTTCTAGTTTGAACCTTTTGAGGAGTTCCTTCACATATTTACTTTGGTGAATCATAGTTCCAGAGGGGGTTTGTTTGAATTGAAGGCCCAAGAAAAAGTTTAGTTCTCCCATCATGCTCATTTCAAATTCTCCATTCATTAGTTTTACAAATTCTTGAGTCATGACCTCACTTGTGGACCCAAAAATGATGTCATCTACATACACTTGAACAATGAGGAGATCAGGGCATTGAGTTTTTAGGAATAGGGTATTATCAATTTTTCCTCTAGTGTGACCATGGTTGAGGAGAAATTTTGATAGCCTTTCATACCATGCTCGTGGGGCCTGTTTCAGTCCATACAAGGCCTTATCTAGTTTAAAGACATGGTCAGGATGCTCCATACTCTCAAATCCCGGAGGTTGTTTCACATAGACTTCCTCTTTTAAGTATCCGTTTAAAAATGCACTTTTTACATCCATCTGATATAGTGTGATTTCTTTGAAGACGGCGAAGGCTATGAGGAGCCTAATGGCTTCAAGCCTTGCAACAGGTGCAAAGGTCTCATCGTAGTCTATTCCTTCTTCCTGATTGTATCCTTGGACCACTAGTCTTGCCTTGTTCCTTGTAACTGTTCCATGTTCATCTAGTTTGTTTCGAAAGACCCACTTAGTGCCAATAATAGTTCTTCCTGCTGGTTTAGGTACTAAGTGCCATACTTTGCATCGTTCGAACTGATTAAGTTCCTCTTGCATGGCAAGAATCCATTTCTCATCTTGGAGGGCTTCCCCTATTCGTTTTGGTTCTATGAGTGAGACAAAGGCTTGAAAGGCACATAGGTTTCTTATTCCAGATCTTGTAGTAATTCCGGAAGTCAGGTCTGTGAGAAGGTTATCAAGAGGATGTGAGTCTTGATATTTGTAGTTTCTTATCACCAATCCCTGGTTCTGTTCATTTTGTGACTGGGCTGAGGAATTGGAGGTTGACTCTGCCTGTTGACTTTCAGATTCTACTGTTGTTCCCCCTGTCTGTAAGCTCTCGTCCTTTTCAGTAGATGAAACAGGTAAATTGACCTGTTCTATCGACCGGAGTTCACGTTCATCAGTATCCTGCAAGTTATCCTCAGGAACACAGAGAGTTTCGTCAAATTTAACATGTATACTTTCCTCAATACAATTTGTTCGTTTATTTAGGATTCTATAGGCCTTACTGTGTAAAGAGTATCCTAAGAAAATTCCTTCATCACTCCTAGCATCAAATTTTTCTAAATTATCTTTACCATTGTTGTGAACATAGCATTTGCAACCAAAAGTTCTAAAGTGAGAGATGTTGGGTTTTCTTCCTTTGAGTAATTCATAGGGTGTTTTATTTAACAAGGGTCTAAGCATACATCTGTTGAGTATGTAGACAGCAGTGTTTACTGCTTCAGCCCAGAGGTTTCTAGCTACATTGCTAGCTATCATCATTGTTCTTGCCATGTCCTCTATGGTTCTATTCTTTCTCTCTACTACTCCATTTTGTTGAGGGGTTCTTGGGGCAGAGAAGTTGTGATCAATACCAACTTTTGAACAAAATTCTAGGAATTTTATATTTTTAAATTCAGTTCCATGGTCTGATCTTATGGATTTTAGGGAAGTTTCTAATTTCTTCTCCATTTTCTTGATGAAAATTGAGAAGACATCAAAGGATTCATCTTTAGAAGCCAAGAAAAAGGTCCAGGTATATCTAGAGTAATCATCAACAATAACAAACATATATCTTTTACCTCCTCTGCTTTTTACCCTCATAGGTCCACATAAGTCCATATGGACCAGTTCCAAACACTTGGTTGTACTTACCTGGTTCTTTGATTTGAAGGATGTTCTAACCTGCTTCCCTTTAGCGCAAGCACTGCATACCTTTTCTCCTTTGAATCTGATTTTTGGTAACCCATCAACCATGTTCTTGGATGAGAGTGTATTTAGTTGTTTCAAGCTAGCATGTCCAAGTCGTTTGTGCCATAGCAATGGATCCTCTGTTATTGCACTGAGACATTTTAATTTCACTCCACCCATACCTATGATGTCGGCTTTGTATACATTCTTGTATCTATTTGCTGTTAGGACCACTTCTTTTGTCTTTAGATTTTTGACCTTGCAACTCTCAGAGGTGAAGATGACCTCGTTACCTTTGTCGCATAATTGAGAGATGCTTAGGAGATTGTGTTTTAGTCCGTCTACATGATAGACATCTTCTACAGCTTTGGATTCTTCTCGTCCAATCTTTCCAATGCCCACGACTGTCCCCTTCTTGCCATCGCCGAAGGAGACCTTTCCACCTTTTAATGGTGTTAGTGAAAGGAATTTGAGTCTGTCTCCCGTCATGTGTCTCGAACAAGCACTGTCCATATACCAATGCTTGCTTCCTTTCACTGTGGCCTGTAAAACAAATTAGGGGTTAGTTTTAGGAACCCAGACTAGCTTGGGTCCTTTCTTGTTATGGAAGGGATGAATAAGATTTCTTTTAGCCCATTGAGGCAACATGTTTTGTGATCTGTTCCTTCTGTTTACCCCAGTCTTACTTTTATGCATATGGGCAATGTTTCTGTTTCTGGCTTTACTAGCAATAGGACATTCAGTGGTTGGGTGCCCAGTTTTGCCACATAGATAGCATAAATCAGTGGAGGTGGTTCTTTCTTGAAAGAATCCTATTCCAGCTTTCTCATTATAATTTTTATTACCTAGATGGTTAACTATCCTAGAAGACTTGGTCCAACGGTTTGCCTTTTCTAGGTCTAGTTTTATGGTTGCTATTTCGTGATTTAGTCTTTTTACTTTTTCCTTTTCTTGAATTAGATCAACATTGCTGTTTTTAAGCTCAGTTTGTAAATTCTTAAGATTTAGACTAATTTCATTTGTCCTTTTGTCAGCAGTAGTGAATTTTAAGACTTCTGTTTTCAGACTTAGTACGAGTGAATCAAGTTGTTTGACCTGTTCCTTTAAGTGGTCATTTATTTTATTGGCTTCATTCAAACCGTTCTTAATTTCGAGGTTTTCAAATTTTTGGTCTGAAAAGTCCTTAATTAACTGATATTTTTCACTTTCAATTTCTTGAAAATTGTCTATTAGTCCTTTCAAGAGAATGATAAGTTTGTTTTTTGTGAAACAGTGTAGTTTTGCTTTTAGCTCAGAAAAACTTACCTCAGGTTGAGTTTCATCCTCTGCGTCTGAGTCTTCAGCAGCCATGAGAGCCGTCTCATCAGCATCCTCAGTATCAGATTCTTCTATTTCTGATCCCCATGCAGCCATCATTGCATAGTTTTCCTTCTCCTTTTGTTTAGCAGCCTTTTCTTTGATTTCTTTTTCAGCCCTTTCTTTTCTCCACTCAATTTCCCATAGAGGACATTGTTTAATGTGATGATCAGTTTTACCACATTTAAAACATCCGGAGTTGCCTTTGTCATCGGACCACTTCCTGCTACCTGTGTCATCGGACCACTTCCTGTTACCTGTTTCTTTCTTATCCTTCCCTTTTCTGTTCCTTAGGAATTTTTTGAAATTCTTTGCAAGGAAGGCAATTTGGTCTTCCTCCATGTCTGATTCTTCGTCATCAGAGGTAACCTTTAGAGCCAGTGTCCTTTCATCCACCTTTGTTTGTTTCTTTGAATCTTCCATATTCATCTCATAGGTTCTGAGATTTCCAACTAGTTCGTTTAGGGTCATGGTTTCAATATCCTTTGCTTCCCTGATTGCAGTAACCTTGACATCCCACTTGGCTTTTGGAAGGATTCTAAGAACCTTGTCAACCTGTTCTTCAGGGGTGAGAGTCTTTCCCAGTGATGCTAACTCATTTATGAGCAGGGTAAGTCGAGCCATCATCTCGTTCAGTGTTTCATTCTCCTTCATCTTGAAGGTTTCATATTCAGTAAACAGCATGGCGACTCTGAATTTTCTAACCTGAGCAGTTCCCTCATGAGCAATCGTGAGGGCATCCCAAATCTCTTTGGCAGATGAGCAATTTGAAATTCTGTTATATTCTTCAGGTCCTAGACCACAGACCAATAGGTTCTTGGCTTTGGCATTCTTTCTCATGGCTGTTAGATCGTCGGCATTGAATTCACTCCTTTCTTTTGGAACTAGTCTGCCTTCTACAGTTCGCGTGGGAATGGTTGGACCCATGATGATTCTATCCCAGAGTTCATAATCTTCTCCTTGGATAAAATCTTCCATACGGGCCTTCCACCATGCGAAGTGTGTTCCGTTGAAGAGCGGGGGTCTAACGGCGGACTGTCCTTCTCCATGTCCAAGCGGTGGTGCGGTGTTCATGATGATCGTTTCTTAGGTATTAACCTTTAACAAGAAACCCTGCTCTGATACCACTTGTTAGAACTGCGCACCTTAATTTTGCCTACTTGTTTGGAACAGGTTTAGATGACCTGTTTCAATCGTACAGAATTAACGCTTTAGACACAATGATTTTACGTGGAAACACCTAGCTCACGATAGGTGTAAAAACCACGACCTGTACCACTACAGGAATTTCTCCAAATTTATTAAAATCAACGTGAGCCTTCAAAAAGTTAATTACAACTCGTAATAACCTTACTTCTATACCTTCACCTACAAACTACTCACAATCCTCCCAAGGATTATGTTTCAACTTATCTTCTTGTTAACTCTAACTTGAAGATAAAACTATTCTCAGTTATAGACTCTGAGAATTACAATGTTCCTATGAAACACAAGAAAACCCTAGACTCGATTTTATTGTTCTTTCTTATGCTTCGTTTTTTTTTTCTCTCTTTTTCTGCGTTTTGTGTTGTGAATCTTGAATCTGGTTTTATAGCTGTAAGAAAGTTCTATCTCCCACTTCTTCTTGAATTACTCTTCTTAATCCGTATCTCCTTCTTCTTGACAAAACTTTCCTTCCTTGCGACCTTCTTCTTTTAGGATTGTTAGTTGAGATAGTATCGCTTGTTTTCCTCCTTATTTCCAGTGCCAGCTGTTTGTATGTCCGTAATAATAATATATTGTATTTTTTTCTTTTATGCCGTGTTGTGCTTTTCGTTGCTGCGCCATCGTTTCTACAGTGGAATGGACCTGATACATATTGCTGTTTCATTTACCTGTTTCATGTACTTTGTTAATCATCAAAATTTCTTGTCCCAACACAACCGAACAGAAATTCATAATATACATGGCATATCCAACTAACTCTCCACTTCGAATTCATACAATTCCATCAATATTCATGTGAACCAATAGAAAATTATCTAGTCACAAAAAGAACCACTCATGCTTGCAATCACCCGAAAATTTTCGAAAAAGGACCTAAAACATGATTCCAATATTGAAGCATATAATTAATCTACCTAACCCTAATATTCCTACTATTCCAACATCTTTTCATAAAAATCTAACTCAATCTAAAGAAGGAGAAACCGTTAGAGCTGTCAAAATGGGCTGGCCTAACCCAACCTAGCCCAACTCTGATGGGTTAGATAGTTAAACGGGTTAGGACGGGTTGACCATTTTAACTAAAGGGCCTATAAAATAACAGCCCAACCCAAGCCTACGCGGGTCACATGTTGGGACGGTTTGACCCTTCAGCCAAAGGATGGACAACATGACCTTCTTAGAATGACTATGCAACATTGATAAACACAACACCAATAAATACAAAATTTCACAAATCCGTTAGTTACTCGCACTTTAGTAGAATACTTACAAAATAATAAGATAGGCAAGATATAATATTCATAGTATTCATTAAAGTAATATACATTACATGTTTTTTTTTATCATAAATAGACAACAAAAGGAAAAACGAAAAATTAGGGACCCGCACTATTCCTCCCCACTAAAAAGAGCAATTGAGAATCTCGAGAATGCCTAAAATAAAAGTGAAAAACTGCAGTAAAGTAATCGCTACGCCACAGAGAAGAGGAGAATGTTATATTAAATGAAAGTAAAATAGAAAACCTAATGGAGTAATGGACTAATAAGTAAATCTAATGGGTTAAAGGCCCTAAATGTAAAAGCTGCCCAAATGAAATGAGTTGGGCTTGGTTTATATTTTTCAAATATTCATTGAAAAAATATTCACAAACAAAACACTCTTATTAAATATATAATAAAGGAAAATTTACAGAAATACACGTCTAATTTTACCATAATCTCTAAATTTGCCAACTGTTTTATTTAATTACTAAAATTCCCTTTTTTTTAAATTTTCCATCTTCTCTTGATACCTTATTTCATAAGAATTATATTTCCTTTTTCTATGCACTTTTTTTTGGTAACAGTCATATTAAAATAAATTAATAATTCAGTTAATTAATTTTTTTCCTTTTCCCGGTTACATTAACATGCAGTTACCTTTTTAAATTGGGAACCCACATAATTATCAGTTAAATAATAAAGTTATCTTTTAAAATTTAAATTTTTATTAACAAAGTTACCTTTTAAAATTTTAACTTTTTATTGGGAACATGCAAAAAACGGTTCCCTATTTTTTGCAACTTCCTTTACTTTCTACATTTTTCTCTTTCTCTCTATTTTTTCGGTTCTCTTTCTTCTTCACTGTCAGAATTTCTCACCATTTTTTCGTTCACTTTCATCTTCACTTTCACTCCTCCTCTCCGTCGATTTCTCCCATTTTTTGTCTAATGGATACTCCTTCATTTAGTGTAGGTTTAACCCAAAATACTCCGGATAATAAAGAACTTCCGGCGACTTCTACTTCTTCAATGCCGTCGAGTTCTCATTCTCCAACGGAACAAGTTGATGCAATAGATGAAGAAATTGAAAGAGATACAAGTGTTCCGAAGGACACGGGTTCAACATCAAAGCCTTCCATAAAAAAATCGGATGAAAAAAAAAAGAAAAAAGTTGAACAAGTTGTTGTTCGTCCGTCTACAAAAAAGGTTTGTTTTTTTTTCATTATTTTGGGTTTTTAAATTGTTGATGATATCATGCATTTCGTTATGTAAGCGAAATCTATCTAAAACAGTAAAGAACGCATTTATATTTTATCTAAAAAAGAGGTATCGTCAACAGGTATAGAAATATTGCCATGTCTATGTGTTATTATCCTACAGATATCACCGTTTGCAGGTATCATCACACTATCAACATAAGATTGATACCTGCTATTTTTTATTTTTGCTGTATTCCAAAGTTTCTCTCTTCAGAGAGCAAAACATCTTTAAATCTATCTAAAACAGTAAAGAACGCAGCTACAATTAAATTACCTTTTGTTATCCGACCTTTTCACGCGATAGTTAAATCCTTTCTCAATCTTGTATTTGTTCATCACTGCAACCAACGTAGCTTTGTCTTTGTAGATTTGTTTGGCTTTCACATCGACAATCGAGACATCCGTTATTACCTTCGACACATCAATATCAGTCACACTTTCCGAATCAATCCAGTCATGATCAATTCTTCCAGTCGACGCATCGAACACATCTTCGAGTGGCTGTTCAACATCGCTTGTATCCACGCATAATGGATGCATCTCAAACCGAGGTTCTTTTTTCTTGATTTCGACATAAAGCTTCACACCCATGTCATTGCGAATCATTATTGGCGATGAATTGCCATCAACAACATATTGAATCACAATTTCCTTTCTCTTCTCATCAATACCCAACTCTGTAACGATGGCCGAACGCAAGTTAATATAAGAAATATTATCGCCTACTACGACGCCATCGCTTTTGTATCCAGTGTATATCACATCAGATTCCCATATTCCTGAATGACGAATCAAAATCGAAATATTCATTTTTGTTGCAAAGCTCCTCAACAATGGCAGCTCTTACTTTCTGTACGTTTTAATTTCTTTCTTTTCTTAAAAAAAAAAATTATTAAAGCATAGCGAATTCGTTTGAGTGTTTTCAGGGATTTGATATTACTCAAATCTTCAATACTCTGTTGATTAAGGAATCGGATCACAATGAATGTTACAATTCCATAAAAAACGTAACTGTTTCCATAATTGAAACTAATTTACAGGTATCATGCGAAATATATTAGGTATCGGCCTTCTATGCTTGTGTATCAGAATCCACTAAAAAAATGGTATTTTTTGTAATTTCACTAAAAGTCGGCATTTTTGGGAATTTCCTTCAATCAGTTTGGTATTTGTCAAATTTATACTATAATAAATGGCCTTTGAGGTTTGCAGGTTGGCCTATGAGGCTAGCGGGCTAAATGAGGGCAGGCTAAAAAGCCTCGTTCCTAAATGGGCTAAAAACATTTAGCTGAACCTCACTTAATTCAATGGTTGGATTGGGTCGGCTTCACGGGACAAGCCCATTTTGACAGCTCTAGAAGTCGTAGCTTACTAACAACTCGGCCACTAGCTCAAACATATCGCCACTAATAAACCTCTTCAGAAGTCAAAACTAACTATAACCACTATAAAGGTCCACAATAACGCCCTAAGGCTCAACCTCGTTATAAGCCCACCTATTATCTCCTCATAAGGGTATTATATACCAACCAAGACATAACACAACTCCAATTCTGCATCGAGGTCTAAAAGGTTCTTTACTAGCCTAAGGCTCAACCAAAATTCACGAGTCATGGGAGGAAATAAGAATCAGGTAAAATACAAATCGAATTAACATGAAATTCATACTAGATAATATCAAATGGGCTAAATCAAATCGGAGACCGTTGCGTACCTCGAAGCCAATCATGCGCACTCCAAATCCACTCCACAGTAGTTATCCATGCCTGAAACACTTCCAATTGTTATCACACTAACAAATTATCGATCTACATGACATAATGAATGTTTTGATACCAAGAACATAATGTTTAGAATCGGATCCAAACTCGGGTTAAAAAATGAGATTGCGGGACTTGCAATGATAATCACAAAATAACTCCATACAAAGGTCACAAACATAACTGAAAATTTGTACCCCCAAAATGAGGCACAATTCAAGGCTTGAAACAGAGGAATTCGATTCAAGCAATTTTTTCATGATAAAAAGGAATTTTAAGAAAAAGGACAACAACTAATTCAACTAAATTATCTCTAACGGAGCCTCCAACACACTTTTTGATCATACCACAATCATCACCATACAAAATTCCACAAATTAGACTTTTTTATCAATCAATTCGGACCTATATTGGCCAAGATATCAACTCCCAAAAATCACCCAAGATTCAGTTAAAAATGATATATAATAGCAATTATTTTTGAAAAATAACAAAAACGAAGCCTTCACGACTTAAATCAAGTATACCTCGATATTTCTCATAGAAAACCCCACAATATACCTTAAGAATCACTGAAAACGGACTACGAATGCTCAAGATATCAATCCTTAAATTTAGCCAAAAATCAATTCGAAAATATGCAACTGTAGTAGCTAAATTCATAGATTTATCTCAAATGGAAGTTCCAATCCTAACATCGAGCTTATCAATGTGTTCTTAGAAACTTCACACAAGTTAGCCTAAAAAAATATCAAAAGTGGACCAGAATTGCTTAAAAAATCAGCATCCAAAGTTCCTCAAAAATTGAACCTGAAAATGATGCATGATAGCAACTAAATTTGAAATTTTACCTCAAATAAAGGCTCCAATTCAAATTCTAAGCTCACCACTGCGATCCTCGTGAAAAATCTTTGAATATGGACCTTTGAATCATCCAATTTAAATTAGAAATGGGGGAGAAATCAAGTTAAAAACTTAGCAAATAATCTAGAATCGAAAAATAGTGTATACATATATACACCACTAGATTGGCCTTGCAATTGCTGGGCCCAAGTCCGCGATCTCAGAGTTCCAGTTATTCTATGCACCACGAAGCACTAGCAGCCTGACCCTTTGCGAACATGGCCAAGGAGCCCGCGATCGCAATGAGTAATGGAGCCTGCACTAGATATCAGCTAAACAACTTTAAATTTTTTTAATGGGGTACTCGAAATTCGTCTAGAATCCTATGCACATAAACAAACTATGCTAACTTACCAAATTTGATGTTCCAAATTTAATGGTGCAATCAAAATTTCCATATGAGGTCGTTACGACTGAATATGGGTCCACCACTCCCAAGATCATTTTTAACCAAATCCCATCAAGTGGCTCGAGAAGAGTCTAAAAGTATTAGGAGTCAAACAGAAGATCGTTCTAAACCAAATTTGATAATTTAGAGCTAACTACGTGTTGCCAGAATTTCCATCAAAGCGCATTTTTCAAGAATATTGACTTAATTCAACCCTGGATCAAATTTCAACAACCAAAATACTAAATGGACTAAACTTGCACCGAATGCCTCGATACTCGAAATGACAATGCTTCTAGCTGAATTTAATGATTCTAGAGCTAATGGAACTATGAAAATTTTGATCTGAGGCCATCTTCCTAGAGTTTTGGCTAAAGTCAACCGTTCCAACTCTAGGAGCTCTAAACACGAAAACTGGCATAAAAATCACATGAATAGCCAAACAAACAAGCTATTAGTGTCAACAAGTCATAAATAATTTAAGATCGCTACTGAAAATATCTAAACGGTGAAAAGAACGAGGAGCAAAGGAAATGACCTAAAGGGTCATTACACAATCGAATCTCCTCCTCCTCTATTGTTACAACCTGGTGGCATATCTGAACAAAGTATGGAACTTAGCCTCATAAGCGGCTATGGTCATGTTAACCTACTCAAGTGCTATGAACTATCCTTCTTGGGATCTCTTAAGGTTCTAGGCACATATTTCTCTAAATAACTGGGTCTAATTAAAAGGTGGCAAGGCAAGAGATTTGCATTCTACATAAGCTCTCCACCACTGCTTAGCCTCACTCTGAAGCTGGAAAGTCACAAACTATACACCATGTTAATGTCTAATGCCCAACTTATGCAGCCTCTCATAGCAATCTAGAATAAATTCATAAGCATCCTTACTTTTTATACCTTAGAACACTGACAACTTCAATTTCAAGAACTTTGCCAGCATCTCATATTTTTTGTGTCGGTCATTATTAAGCCCAGAAGGGGGTAAAAGAAAACATTATTACTCATTGCTCCACTAACAACAGGATCCACAACAACAACGAGATGGGTGGCAGGAGCTGGAGCGACGGGCACAACAGAGATGGTTCTAGAATAAACCAACCCAGAGAACAGTACCTGATGTGTAATGGCAGGGTCTAAGGTAGAGAGTCTTGAAGCTTTAGTCTATCTCGACATTCTCATCCACTCCTAACTTCATATTATCCTTAATTTCCTCCTGAGGTGAAGGTGAGACCTCTCAAGTTGGCACCTCTTCAACTTGGGCGATAACCCTGTTGGGTGCTACTCTTTCTCTACTACGACCACTTTTTTGGCCCCAGCCCCTTGTTGTAGGCTTCTCTATGAGCTCATTAGTGCAAGTTGCTGGTCTGATACCGTTATAACACGTGTTAACCATCTACATATAGAAGACTGAAGTAAGTCATATCAATTGAAATTAAGCGATGACACGAAAAGATGAGACAAGAAATACAAGATATATTTTTTATAGTCCTATAACCTCTCAAAGAAAAGTACGGACGTCTTCCTACCATTTCGCATGACTTTGCTATACTATTTTGGTATGTTGAGATCAATGAATCTATACTTGGATACCAACTTTGTCATGACCCCAAATAGGCCATGAGTAATATTTACACTAATCCTTTAGTAGGAGAACCAAGAATTTAATCCACCAACAAAACAAGCATAATCTAGACAATTTAAAGTTACAGAAGTTAGTTTAAATAGGTAAATAGTTGAATTTCCTTAAATTCAAATGAAAAAATAAATCTAACTCTTAACGACACTCTCAGAGATTGAAAGTCAACACCAAAACTCTACTATAATGTCTAATTATTGGGGATGCAACCTCGAAACTAAAACTACAATAAATAAATAAATGAAGTCTATGTTCAAAAACTAGTAGACTAAGATGAAAGAAGAATCTATAGCAACCCAAAATATGCTGGCTCACCCTTGAATTTTGAAGTCAATAGTCACCTAGCAGAGGTTTATCTGCAATCGCCTGAAGATGCTTTATACTCAATAAAAGAAAGAGCAAGTGCAGAATTAGTACGCAAAATAAAGTGTACTGGTATGATCATACGGCTAATCCAATAAATAGGATATACTCAAGAAACCAAAGCATAGTAATCCATACACATGCTGAAATAACACAGAGTTTCATAATTCATGCTCACGTACAATCTCAAGTTATCAATTTAATGCAATGCAACAATAGTCCTTTCAAGGGACCCAAACCCAAGCAAATATGTGTTAGAACTTGGCACACGATCCAATATTAATGTATGTATCAAAATGTGACATCTGGTCTAATAGTAACATATGTTTCAGAATGTAATACCTGATCCAATAATACATGCGTCGAGATGTGAAACTCAATCCAATAATAATATATATGTCGTAATGTGACACTTGATCCAATAATTATGTGTTAGAACATGAAACTTAATCCACAAACACAAGTACAAGCACAACAAACTCATAATCACATCTACAATGAATAATGCACCAGGGACCATTGCATGCAATTAGATCATGGCAAGTAATCAATTAGTTTATTTCATCATACATGCAAGAAATACTATAAATCGGTTAACATGCATATTTGAAATGAGAATATTAAACAATCACTTACCGCAATTCAAATTTTAGACCCGTCTCCAAAGTCCTAGCTCATTCTTGGGGTATAAATAATCAATAATTATACACAAATCAATAATAATAGCCTAACTTACCTATATTATAGAAAAATCCTAATTGTTGACCACTCCCATGATCATCTCCCCCAAGCTATGACTTTTACTCACCACAAATCACATGCCTAAATTTTTTTCCATAATTATTTTCCCGATAATCTAAGGTTTAGGAATTAAAATATACGTTAGGCACCTTTAGGAAGAGAATTAGTGGAAAACTAGAGAAAAACTGCCCTAGGTCATATCCGGTCTCTCAAGGACAAAGTCGGAGAAGTAAAAATGAATTTGAGACATTTTTGGGATTTAAGTTTGCATCTGTCTCACCATGGTGACAACTTACCCTTACCATAGCGGTGCCATCTAACGGGAATAATCCCACCATAACGGGTTGCATGGAGACAAAAACTTCAAAAACTCGCATACCAACCCCAAATTTACAAATCATTCTCAAATCAGACGTTCCAAGATATACCCTTAGCGCCAAGATCAATTTCGGGAGTTATACTCACCTGAATTCAGTTCCGTAAAGCCATAGAGGATTTTTATTGTTTTGAGTGTCTACTCAGATGATCAAACTTGCAATCCGATTCTCAATACATTATCGGATTGCTCTAGACCTCACGTGGCTCAAAATTTGTTCAAATCTAACCTAGGCTCAAATTCTCAATTTACTACGAAATATTTTTCTAGCCCAGTTTACTACCCTATTAACCTACCCATAATGATGGGGTCAGGTCCTTACACATTTCTACCATCGGAGTTGGACCTTCCAATGCATCTTGAATTGGTGAGTTAAGATCATGCTCATCTAATCAAAATTTATAGTAGAATTAACACAAATTTAATTTTAAAAAAAATCATGTATAGAAAAATGATTTATAAAAAAATTGACTTGCATATCCAAATTTAATATTATAAAATATTACATAAATATAGTCACATGTTTAAAGACATACAATTTAGTCTATATAATATATAATTAAAAGTCAAGTAATAAAATAATATTAAAATATTTAAAAGGTGAATTGATTTGATGAATAGTGTTACACAAATTTGATGTAAAACTATTCATACATCAAAATAGAGTAAAATTTGATATGGAGTTGAAGCTTCAAAACATCAAATTTTACACCAAAATAGACTTTGGTGCAAAATTTGATGTTTGATCGAAGATGGTCACCAAAATTAAATCAATCAATATTTTTTTTTAAGTTTCAAAGACAATAACGTTACCTAAAGAAGATGTACGTTATTTAGGTCGTAGAAAAAAAAGAGAAAATATTCATTAATTACACACACAGAACTATATAGTTAGGAAGATATCCATCACCATCTCTTAGCTAATAAGGCGACTTATTAATATTGTTCAAAACTTTTTCTACTAGTTTATAGTTCACATAAATGGCGTATAATAAGAACGAAAGCATGTGTATATCATATTTTATATTCAGAGGCAAAATCAAAATTTTAATTTTATGGATTTCGAATTTTATATCTATATTTTCAAGTGTTAATAATTGAGTATTGTAAACTCAATATTTAAATATATTTATAAACTTCTTAATATAATACAACTATTTGAGCAAAAGTTGATGAATTCTGTCAAATTCATGTTCAAATTTCTAGATCCACCCCGTATTATATTAGTAATTACTTAATTCAAACTGATTTATATTATTATTTTTGTAATTTGGTCAGGGTTCTACTTTATTCTTATACATTTAACTTAATTAAGTATTATAACGTGTGTATTTCTTTATAATTATGGAATATTTACATAAATAATATATTATATATTAAATATTATCCCTTTTTAGGGTAGTTTTTTAGATTATGGTCTATAACATATTTTACCAATAAATTATAAACATCCTTCTCTTTCTTCCTCTTCTTCTTTTTTTCTTTCTCTTTCTCCTTCTCCTTCTCCTTCTCCTTCTCATTCTCTTTCTTTTCTGTCATCGTCCTTTTTTTTTTCCCCTTTACTCTCTCTTTCTCCCTCCCTGTTCAACTCTTCATCTTTAATATTATATATTGTTATAAATTTTATAAGTTTCAATAAATATAATACATTTTGAACAATGTAAAATAAATTAAATCATATTAAAATATTTTAAATTCACCTTTTACATTGAAAGATGCTTATAATATGTATTATTTACTGAATTTAAAACGTATTATAATTATGTTTTATTATTCTCTTATTAGTGATGTTAAAATAATTATTATATTAAAAATATATTACTTATATTCTTCACGTGCATTAAAAAATGTCTATAATACATATGAAGTATTGAATTCAAAATGCATTACAATTGTAGGTTTTACTTATTTATTTTTATTAATGGTGTAAAAAATTATTGTATCTGAATTACATATATTTAAACACTATTTAAATTAGTTTATATGTTTAATATATTAAAATTGTGTTAATGCATTATATATGTATTTACATAAAACAAATCTTCTAGTTTAAAGAATAGTAAGAATATCATTTGCATAATATTCAATCTAAAATTAAATTTCAAATTAAAATAATTAATTAATATTTTTTAAAAGAACGAGAGAGACAAAAGAGAAAGAGTAAGAAAGAGAAATTGGAAGAGAAAGGAAAGGACCGACAAAAAAAAGAAAAGAAAAGAGGAGGAGGAAGTGTGACGCCCGGTAAATTTACCGAAATGCCCCTAGAGTGAGGGTACGCGCGTAACGCATCTTCCGGGGTTCGTATGGCAAATTCGAGACCGGATTCGTGATCAGCATGAAAAATGGAGTGGGAAAATGGTCCGGGTCGAATTTTAGGACGACCCAATCGAAAGATAAATTTTCGATCCAAGTCACAAAACAGTGACTGTCCGCGACAGAGGCGCGACGCGCACCTGCCGCGGAGGGACACTTATATATTTTTCCAGATTTTCGACGGGATGGAGAAAACTCGTTTAAGAATACTTTTTCCAAAAATACACAGTGCGCGATAGGTCCGCGTCGCGGACCGTGTAAATTTCGAACTGAAAATTTCTAATTGATTTCGAGGGGCATTCCGGTCAATCCCTAACCCCTCCTAAACACTAATACACGGCTAGTAAGGTCGTTTTTACACGAAAAGAGCCTAACAAAACCTATTCTAAGTCCTATTCTAAAATCTAACAAGGCTAGGGCTTGAGGAGAGGAGAGAAAGGCTTGGGGTGAGGAACACGAGAAAAGAATCCTCGACATCACCCGGTTGAACAGTGCATCACAGGTATGTAAGACTAAACTAAAACATGGGATTGTTCTCTCATGTGCCCCATAGAGGTCATAGTTGAATTGATGATTGAAGGGTCTACATGCATGATTTCTTTGATGGATTTTCTTGAAAATTTTATTTGAAATTACATGTTTTCTATGTTGATGATCATCATACTATTTGTTCTCTTAAATTGAACACTTTTATGGAATTTGCATAACCCTACATGACTATTTTGAAGAGCATGCATAATGAATTTAAGACTTGAACCTAGAGCCTTGCATTGGGATTGTTGACTGTGATGATGAGTTGATGAAATCTTGATTGTTGTATGAGTCTCTATAAATGGACTCTACCGGTGTGTTTATTCACTTGTTTCCTAATGACTGTTATATACTCTTGGGTCATTGAGAAGGTATTGATGATAGGGTTAAAGTCCCTATGAGATGTTGATGATAGGGTGAAAGTCCCTATGAGATAATTGATGAAAGGGCCAAGGTCCCGGTGAAATATCAGTCGTGGACGGGGAGTGGGTCCCTATGAGACTGGCAGTCGTTGACGGGGAGTGAATCCCTATGAGACTGGTTGAGGTTGATTTTATGAGCATTGAGTCGGGAGGAGTATTGAGCACCGAAATGAGCAGGAGTGAGTCCCACTCGAACTCATTAACTACGTCGCCAAACGTAGGAGAGGCTTAAACCATCACATACATACATATGGTTTCCCTCGAGGTTTAACAGTCCCTAAAAGCAATAGAGGATCTGTTCAGTTTGATTCCATGTCGGGTATATTGATATGGGATCCAGTGTTCCTTACCTGGCAAGTTTGGGACCACTGTGGCAACATCAGGGTGATTGTTGTACATTCACTGGCTCATAAGTGAGTGTTGTCGGTTAAGAGAAACTCCCGGGAAAATTCGTACCTTATTCTGAGTCTAGATGAGATGTGATGAGAGGGGGTGAACTCCTCTGAGATGATCCATGTGATGAGTTGAGACTTTGATGAGTCTGAGATAATGATGTGTCACTTGCCCACTCCGTACTTTTTCGCAGACAGGCAAGCTGGCGGTTAATGTGATTATGATGTCTATTTTGATTTGATATTATTTTCCATATTTTCTACCGGTTTCTGTTTCATTCAGCTATTTTACATACCAGTACATTCCAAGTACTGACGTCCACTCTGGACTGCATCATTTTATGATGTAGAGGCAGGTACTAGAGATCATCAACAGGCGCTCCGTTGAAGATCAGAGATCCGAAGTTGATTTGGTGAGCCTCCCCTACTCCGGAGGAACCATTATTTTATTTCATCATGCTTTAGAGTTAGGATTGGACTATTATCTTACTTTGTTTTTGGGTAGCCATGGGTCTGTCATTGGCACCACATGATTTAGTGATAGAGGCTTCATAGATCGGTGTCGAGCATTGATGTTGATATTGTGAGCTAGCTCTTTCTACTAGCCTTCGTTATTTTGCTTATATTATATTGAGAACTTTAGGTGAACTGCGTCCACTGCTTGCATATACTTTCCGCTGATCAGTAGAAGTATGATTGAATGATGTGATGAGACTAGGTGGTTCGCTTGGGGGCTAGCAATAGTCTTCGAGTGCCGGCCACGCCAAGGGTACCCTCCCGGGGCGTGACAGGAAGAGACGGAAAGGAAGAGAGAGAAATATACTTTTATTTTTTTCTATTTCGAGTAAACAAGACAGTCATTTTTGGCAAAATCAAAACATATGTTAAAATAAGTAAATAATGTTATATAATGTATTATTTATGTATATGACCCTATAATTATTGGGTTACGATTAGTGGACTAGGCATCGGTGCCTGTGCTAGTAGGGGCCAAATATCTACCATTTTTCCATCTCAATTTATGTGATATAGATATAATTTAGAAAGTTAATTAAATGTATTTTTTATTTAATTTCTATATGTAAATGTATTCTTACTATTAAATATCTAGATTTACCCTTCTACGTAATATCCTAATTATATAATACATGTTACCTTTTTTTGTTTCATTTTATGTGATGTCGATAGATTAATTTCAACAATCAATCGATTTTTTATTGGTTGCTTAAGCAGCTAAATTAAATAATACATGTTACTTCTTTTGTTTCAGAACAATTTTAAGTCATTAATTAGCATGTCTAATAGTATTTTTACACCATTTTTAATTTAAATGTATAAATCACTAAAAAAAGGACAAACCAATCAAAATGAAAGAACTATAAAAATTATGGATATACCCTCAAGTCGTTCAAGCAGGCATGTCGACCTGCTGCGGCGCTTGAGCAGGTGAAACTCCCCCTTAAAATATTTTAAGTTGTCAATTATCACGATTTATGATATCTTTTATGCTCTTAAGCAACATGTTTTTTAGAACTATTTTAAGTCATTAATTATCATGATCAGTGGTATTTTTTACACATATTTTAAATATATAAAGCACTAAAAATAAAATAAATAAATTAAAATAAGAGTATTACAAAAAATAACGAATGTATCCTAAACTGCTCAAACAAACCATGTTAATTTGCTGCCTGCTTGAACACCTTAGGAGGATGACATGTCGACGGCCTCTTCTATATATTTTAGTAAAAAACGATGAAGAATGAAAGAGAACATGTATATAGTCTTAGATTAGTATATATGGCCACATATTGTGGTGCTCAATTTTTTGCGTTTATATTTTTTTCCTTTTACCAAAGTTTACATATTTTTTCCTATATAAAAGTTTAATATTCAATTGCTAAGAGGCCAAGGCAAATGAATAATGAGTATATAATAATAAAGGTAAAATCGATATAAAGTGGTCAATTATTTTTTTATTTTTTAAATTAGACAAATAAAAATAAATATTTAATTTTTATACAATGGACAAAAATGAATGAAGGAAATATTTAATAATTATAAGAACAAAATAAATATAAGATGGCAAATTATCTCTTTTATTTTCAAATTGAACATCTATTTTTAATATAAAATAGACAAGTAAAAATGAACAGAAGAACTAAGCGTTAGATATTTCTCTTATTGGAAGATTATGCTAAGAGATTGTTCTCGTTTGATAGAATATATAAAAAATTTAATACATGTATTAATCATAATATTATTTAATCTTTTATTTGGTAGGATTTTCAACTAACAGCAAATGAGCCTTTAATGAAAAAGACTTTATGAAGCAAATATCACATGGATGACAGTTGAAAAACACCCATAAAGACATATAAAGAATAAATGGAGTACCAACCATAGAGTAAACATAATAAATTAACTAGGAGTATATTTGTGCAAACAGTAAAATTATTGGTGATTCTTGGACCACTGACTTTTAATTAAGGACATGTCACTATAAGAGTCAACTCATTTATATATATATTGATTTGAAAGGAAATACAATTTCAGCCAGTAGTGAAATTTTGAATTATTTTCATTTAGTTTGAACCAGTACTCGAAATTAATAAATAAAATAATTATTTTCATTTAGTTTGTTTCATGCCTAGAGTTGAAGCATTGAAAATGACTACATTTAATCTGCATGGGACATATACATGCATATAGCCAACTTATTATTTACTCCAACATCTACCATGACTAAACTTTTTAATTTATAATTATATCGTTTGTCTTCATAATTTTTAATTCTTATAATTTATAGACTACGTAATTTAACATAATATTATTAATTGATTTCATCAAAAATATGTATACTATAGTGAAATATTATTTACATTGATAATGAGTTTTGAGATTGAACTCAATCGTCTTTTTGAAAGAACCACCTTCTTTTTTGGAAATGCAATTGGTGACGAATCAGAGAGGAGATATCAAACAAAGACTTGTATCGTTAGCGAATGTATCTACTAGTAATTTTTGAATAACTTCTTAGGTAATATTGACCATTTGGGTCAGAACTGGTTGCTGACTGAAGTTTTCTATACTAATGTTTTCTGACTAATCAAATTAAGGGATAGTTACAGTAGATGATCACTAGGTCAAAGTAATTATAAAAAAATGGTCATTCATTGTATAAGCATGTATAATTAGTGTATAATCAAACTATATTCTGTTTTTGAGCGTATCATAATGTATATTTAATGTATAATTCATGTATAAGTAATCTATATTGTATAGTTAGAGACTTTTGCCAAGCTATATTGTATAATCACTCTATATTTTCTATGAATTTTTGGTTGTTTCTTATATAAATAAAACATGACTATATTTATTGTAAATTAATTAGTTAATTATATATATTTAAAATTATTCCTTTAATTAATAGTATCTATCTATCTTTCTTGATTTTTTTTTAAAAAAAGAAATACTATTGTAAAATACTTTGATTGTACTCATAAGTAATTAACTTCACACGAACAACAAAAATTGCATTAAGATATCACTTATACATCCCAATAAAAAATAATATACATATTAACCATATTATTGATAAAAATCATCATCATCATCATGAATATCACAATATAAGCAATTTTTTTTCTTTTTCCATTTTTTATATTTTCCTTTTCAATCTTTGTTCCTTTGATGAAGACAATGGGGAAAATCCAATATTAAAAAAAACAACAATAATCATTACATATTACTAAATTTAATCCATTTATTTCTTCTCCTTGTCCTTAACCGGAACACGACCGTCCGTTCCAGCTAGTATAGCGTACTTGTCCCTTCTTGTCAAATTAGTACACTCGAACCCCAATGTACCACCAAGTACCTTCTGAATATAGTTAGCAACTTCAATAGCTGATTTCCCTCCGTCGGTACAATTGAGCTCCGGAGGGAGTTGATTCAAGAATGTAATCTCATAAGTCGGTCTTGGATTCATGAAAACAAAATAAGGATCCAATAATTTGTATCCTCTAACAGTTGTCCCATTAAACACACTTTGTTTAGTGTTAATTGCCACTGGCACAATTCTATCTGTCAATTCAGCAAAAAGTGCACTAAATCTCAACAAAAAAGGTTCCCTACATGTTGTTCCTTCAGGACATATAACCAAATCACCTTCTTCAAGCAATGCCTTAATATGTGCTGCATCTTTCTCCCTCTCTCTCGATAACGCCACGGCTTTTATCGGCGAAATCATCTCTGAAAATTTACTAATACTATATGTAACACAACTTATTTTTCTACCTAGTGCAACAGCTGTGACAACGGGGTCTAGTATAGTTCTATGGTTGCACACAAAAAGTACACCACGTTGACCATTTTTAGGGGGTGGGGGTGGTGTACCTTTAACAATAAGTTTAATACCAAGGATTTTATAAGTGTACCTCACTATTTTTTCTGGTAAAGGAATGTTAATATATACTCTTAGAATTGACAGAATAATGCCTATTGGTATCCATAAGAAAGTTAAGAGTGCCATAAGTGGTGTAGGCCTTTGTACAAAACGACCTTCATGGAAAATGACTGGACTTAAGAGTTTATTTCTTGCTAGGGGTTCTATTTGTGATCTTGGGACCATGTACCCCTCCTGCAATAATAATATTCACATAATTAAGTGAGTTTATCAAATAGCATTAAATAAATAATAATGATAATAATATAAGCTAGAAAAGTAGTTCAATTTATATGTCACATAATTTCACTCAACATATCACAATATTTGTGTGACTGTGTATAAAACTTATGGTGTTAAATGTACCATAACATTTACGTAAATTTCTCATTGAGGTTGAAATGAGAGATGTTTTAAATATAGAAATGCATTATTTTTTCATAGCTGACTAATACAAAAATAATTTTATATAAAATGAAACGAAAGGAACAATGCAATATCTTTTTTATTGAATCAGCTTAATTTATCATGAGAAAGTAACATAAAAAAAAAGTATAAGGATTTATCTTATATTCATCAAAAACACAATCTTGCATGTTTTAACACCTCTTATAATATAACAACCTAATCATGAAAAAATTATTTTTTTCAACACTTAATACATATGAGAAGTTGTGTTTTATTATAACATTTATTGCATGACCTAATCAATCATATTATTTTACACTATCAATATATAGGTAGTTAACATTATCTTCATCCTCTTTGGTCCCCCTATGGAGAGAGTTGGGATAAAGACTCATGTGTTTGGTATGCAATAATCCCTTTGGAGGTACATCTTAAATGAGAAATGAGTTGGAAGTTAAAAGATGTATGATGGCTTGTCTGGTTTATTTTTATTTTTTGGGAAGTAAATGTCATCAATGTACCCAAAGTCTATACTAATTACTACTTCTTTTGTCCCATTTTAGTTGTCATGATAAAGTTTGATACAACTCTTAAGAAAACATTAATCTGAAGTGTTGTTTGACTAATATATCCCTTATAAATAATTAAACTTTTATTTATATATGTGATTCTTAATTCTAGAATAATTTTATAATAAGAGCAAAATTGAAAAAAAAAGAACTTAATTTTATTTTCATTTTCTAAATTGACAACTACTTTTAGTATACCTAACAACTAAAACGGGACAGACGTAGTACTCTTTATGTCCCAATTTATGTGATACAATTAAGATTTTGAGATCAAGCTTCTTTATCTTGAATCTTGAATTCCAACATATTTTTATAAATACCTAAGAAGTACTATAAATTATGATTATCACAAAACAATTTATTAAAATATTTGAAATACAAATGAAAAGATCTAATAAAATATATTTAATTGACTTTTGAAATTTAAAAAATACCACATATATGAAAATAAACGGAGTAATAATCTGACAAAATATTCCTTCTTTATAGTATATGTTCAGAAAAGGATAATAACTACACAAGCAAACAAATTACTTAGGTAGGTACAGTAACTCATAAGATCAACCTCTTTTTCTGGTCTTTATTATTGTAATACAAAACTTTTTCTTTTATACAAACTCTTTAATAATATCCTAAATTTTTTGATCATTAAGCCAATAAATATAGATACTCTAATTTCTCTACACTACAACAAAAAGACAATCTAACAATTATTCAGTATATAGTTAGTTACTTTTGATATCTATGTAGAGAGAATTTACTGGTATTCAGAAGCGGAGTCGAGAAAAATCTAGGAGGGTCAAATTTATATATATTTTATATAAATATAGTAGACATTAAACTCTTTTTATCTACCGCGAATCAAAAAGAAACCAAAAAGTTAAAGCAACCACGTGAACAAAAATCAAGAACATTATAACTTCTTGCCAACCCCACCAATAACTACAATAGATATTGTACTGCCTATATTATTTGACAAATTTGAGAGAAAAAGATATGGGAAATCTAGTAAAATTAGCACAGTAGAATAATTCTTACTCTATAAGCTCATCTAAGAAACATAATTATATTACTCTAAAGTGAGATTACACTACAAAATAAAAAAAACTAAAATTTACGATTAAAAAAACAATAAGCCAAACTTACTCATTACAAAATATTAAAATGAACATATAATGTAAGAATTATTTTATACTATCAGCATAAATAAGTTAAATGTATAAAATTTACCTTGCATATGGACATGAAATCGTGAGTTATAACATGAAAAAAATTAGGCAGATTACTTGTTACAACATACTAAGATGAACAAATAACGTAACAATAATTTTATAATATTGTTAAACTGTCAGTATATATAAGTTTTAAAGTATGAAATTTATACCTTGCATATGGACATGAAATCGCGATCAGTGTCTCTATTTCCAAGTCCTACATCAGGCACATTTGTTCCAAATTCCTTAATAAGAGCATCCCTTTTGTGTTCTCCATCAAGAACACCAGGTTTTCTTACAAATCCAGTTGCACGTCCAGATTTAGAAACTAGTAATTCTGTTCCAAGAACCTTATCAACACCTAAGAAATGTTTAGCAAAATGTTCAACCATAATTCTTGGATTTGCGGTAACAACGTATCTCTTTCCAAAAGAATTGAACACTTTCCAAGTATGTGGATGCACATCCTCAGAATAAAACTTAGGTAAAACAGCTCTAGACACGATTTCGATGTCTTTAATCTTTAATCCAGCAAAGGATATGAAGATTAAGGTTTCAATTGCAATAGATTGTGAGATGAATATGTTAATAAAGTAGATAACTGGAAAAGACAATAGAAGTAGTAATGCCCTTATGAGGCTACCACCTTCTAAGGCAATTAGAAAGAAATAAGGAAATGAACTTGTTGATACTAAGAGTGTTCCATCTAAATTAGATGCAATTGTTTGATTTGATCTATTAATCTCTTTGTTATATTTTGAGATTGGTTCAAAATGGGGAAGAGCACCCATTAGGGAAGTATGATTGGGTGGGTAGGAAAAGGAATTGAATGAGAGATTGTGTGTGTGTGTGTGTGTTTGGGCTATATGTGTGAAGAGAAGGGAGGGGTTTAAAAAGGCATGAAAAAAGATGGCCATGTTACAATTCGTTGTTCAAGTCTAACCATGAATATGTCATGTGGTTGAAAATAAGTGTTTCTTTTTTCTTATTAATTTTATGGGTTTAATTAAGTTGTTTATAGTATAAAGAATTTTGGACAACTATCAAATAGACTTGTTATCAAGATTAACTTACGTGTTCTACTTTCTGTCTCAATTTATATGATACTTTTTTTTAGTTGTCCAAAACAGACACATTTCAATCTTTCTTCTTATCTTAGATTGGATGATTCATATATATCCACACAAATATTTATGGCTTAATTCAGTACACAAGTTTCAAAAGTCTTCTTTTCATTCTTAACTTTCGTATTCAACCAGATACCTTCATAAATAAATTAGGATAGAGAAAGTACCTATAGTAGATTAGCTTAACTTGATTCTATAAAACAAAACTACGTATTGTGGCGAACACAATTCTTCAATAACTTTAGCTAAACCTAATATTTTTTACTCTAAACATGAATTATATGTGAAAATCCATTACAAATTCAACAAGTACTAAATTTAAATTCATAATCTTACTAGAACCAATAAAGTTTAAATTTCATCCTCTTATCTATTTTTCTATGAACAAAAACTAACGGATATTAATATTATCTAATGAAAAAGTCTTAATATTAGACATCGTCTGTGCAAATAACTTAATTTCTTTATTATAAAGTTGAGATATAAGAGGATTTTTTTAGGGGGTTGGGGGGAAGGAGAACCATTATAATGGCTTTGTAGTTGTAGAAGAAATGGTCCTCCAAGTCCAAGTCTAAGTAGTTGAAAGTCCATAACAATTCTATAAGTTAACATTTAATTAGCCTACTTTTTAGTTCTTAGACGCCGTTCTTGCCGTGCAATTATAAGTTTCCCCTTGCCGTAAAACACTCCACATTTCTTCTTTCGACACAATAAAAGAAATTTTATTAGACACACTATTAGAGCTGGTGAAATAAAACTTCGTAAAAATTGAGTAAATTAAATTATGATCATTTTAAATATAGAGAAAGTAACTTTAATTCATTTTGACCCGCCAATGAACACACACCACAACATGTAGAATACTACTATATCATTATATTTTGTTGAAGTATATTATTTGTTTTGGGTTTTTAAATATATGATGATATAATATATTTTTCTTACAAAGGTTATTTTTGCTTCGTAAAAGAAAGAAGAAACATATATTCTTCGAATAGCAACTTAAATTAGGTGTACCAAGTACTTTTAATGTATTTATCTTTTAACTTCCTTTTCACCAAAACTATTGGCAATTGTGTTAGCAGTATGACTTCATTAAATGCACCATTATGCATAAAAAAAAAAAATTAGAAAGGAGAGACTTAGAAAATTTGAAAGTAAAAAAGTGACAAAAGAACAAATAATATTAGCTAATAGTTAGTTGTGAGATATGAAAGAATTTTGTTTTCTTTTGATACAAACTCTCAACTAATTAATTAACAACTATTGCGGTGAGAGAAGTAGTCAACTTGAGAATCAATAAGAGAATTTTGTTTAGAAAGTTGTTGATTAAATTATTGTGCCCTAGATCTAAAAGATAGATTCTTTAAACTTTATTTAGCCATTTGAACTATCATCTGTTTCGGTTGAGCATTTGAATACATAATAAAAATTTAAATGTTCTTATTAAATACTTTTGATTCAAAAAATTCGAAAATAATTTTGCACGTGTTCTCAAGCAAATGTTATATAAAGTTGTTTATACCGTAACATTTGTCACTTCATTTTAATTATATGCATCAGTCTCAATAAGTTATTAAACATCTATGCATAATTCAATTGATGCTGATGTCTATAATTAAAAGATCAAACTACATATTTTATATAATTAACTTCTCTATGTACGCACGAGCATTTAAGAATATAAACTTTTCAAAAAATAATTATTTAATAAAAATACTTCATCACGTAATTTAGTACTCAATTAAAAGATGTCATCACTCAATGGTATAGCCACACATAGTTTGGGATGGCCAATCGGACACTCTTGTCGAGAAATTACACTATATATGTAGAAATTGTACGAAATATATCAATCAAAAATTATTTTTCATACATGTATATTAAATTTTAGACATTCTTAATAAGATTTCTAACTTCCTCATTGTCATCATTTAAATATCTAAATAAAATTTAAAGGTCATAAATTTGACAGATTATCGAAAATATGATCCTGTCCAAATAAAATATGGTTAGACAATCACACAAATAAGAAGAATTTTCTATCTATAAAATAGTAAAAACATTTTTTAAAGGTATGGTTCAACAAGTTTGTCTAGTTGCCTCTTGTAATTAAGGCAAAAGCATTAGTGAACACTACAAGTTTCTGGATTTTGGTTAGAATAAAGGAAGCTCAATTTTTTCAAGCTTAATTAAGCCATGAGGATAGAACCGTAATGAAGAAGTTAGGTCACCAAACGGCAAAGGTATTAATTAGTTCATTGAAGAAACAACTTTCTTGTGAGATTAATGCAAAACAACCATGGAAGTACAAAAGATCTAGTTGTAAAAATTAAATTACCTTTATTAAAGATTATCAAATGGACTAAGTTGAAATGAATTTAAATATGTTAAAATAGATTGAATTAGTAAATGGACATCTGATTAAGCTAAGAATCGGATTATAACCCAAATAGTTTTCATTTATTTATTCATTATTCATATTTTAATTTTTTTTTCATTATTATAACAACCCATTAATATAGGATATGTAATCAAGGGAAACTGAAATATCTTCATAGTCAGAGCGTAATGACTTTAAAGGTCATTTTTGACAAAATTATCATCATTTTACCTCTTCCTACAACGACCTCAATCATGTTTGAATGATCTTGAAAATCAGTTTCTGAAAATCTTGTAAAAAGTTGAGTTTTGCTAAAGAATTGAATTTCTAAGGCTTAAGTTGCCTAATTTTCAAGTTTGCGTCATCTGAAGATTGAGTCTAGACATAGAATTCTGTTGATTCCATCAATTTGGGAATGTGAAAATTGGTCTAGGAGAGTTGTCAGAATCAGATTTGGAGTTGTTATGTGGATTTTAGGTCTAAAGTTGAAAATTGAGTTCAAGTTTGACTTAGGTTTGACTTTGGTCAACATTTTGAGTTTCGATTGTTGGATTGGATTTCTAATGGCTCCATCGATTTCGAGAGGCGATTTTAGAGCTAGAATGAATTTTGTCATAATTTTTGGGTCTTTCAGTAGCGTTCCAATGTTTCGACTACCCTAAGTTAGTCGCTCTTTATCAGATTTTGAGTAAAGGAGAATTCAGATTCGATTTCAATTCCGGCGATTCCATTGAGTCAAAAATGTCAATTTTAGTAGGATTGTACATATCGTTTGTATGCACGGGGTTCAAAATGAATCCTAAGGGTTGATTTTGAGCTTTTAATATATTTGTGAAATTGTCTTGTTTTCTCGTGCCTCAGGCCTCACTAAATTGAAGCTTGGTCACTTAAGCGATCATCGCTAAAGTGAGGCAGGGATCACGAAAGGGACTAGGGTTCGCTAGAGTGAAGCCCACCCTTTTGGTGGGTGTTTTAAGCGATCCCCTTATCGCTTAAGCGACATCAGGGGCCTAGTTTCAGGTCCCTGGTCACGGAATTTTAGTCATTTTCTTCATTTTTGAACTTTGAGAGCTCGGTTTAGGTGATTTTCACTTGATTTTTTGAGGAGAATTCATCGGAAATTTATTTTCAGCTTTCATCTTCATTACCCATGGATTATTTCTTGATTTAACATCAAAATTAGTATTTCTGATTGAGGAAATTGGAGATTTTTCTTTAACTTGAATTTTTCACGAATGCGGTGATTATGAACTCATTTAAGCTCCATATTTAAAATGATTTTCACCAATAGATTTTCAATTACGTGAAAAATGTCTTCATTTAAGAATTTCCAAAGTTTGGCCTTGATTTTCGGTATCGAATTTTAAGATTATTTTGCTCTTTTCTCCTGAATTGGATGACCTTAGTATAATTAGTTTTGAAATGTGATTGTGAATATATTTTTGACTAGATTGTGGTGCTTTGGATTAGAATTGAAAGGGAAAAGCACTTTTGCTGGATTGATTATTTAGCTTTATCGAGGCAAGTGGATTCCTAAACCATATTGAGTTTAATTGAACCTTGTATCTTCCTTCTTTGCATTTGGGAATAATGAAAT
The DNA here is from genome assembly GCA_029948455.1 of Solanum rostratum. Lineage (NCBI taxonomy): Eukaryota > Viridiplantae > Streptophyta > Magnoliopsida > Solanales > Solanaceae > Solanum > Solanum rostratum. The sequence continues at coordinate 65,671,076 of CM057048.1, forward strand.
GACCTAGTGAATATGTTGGGGTAATGAGAAAGGTTATGTGATAACATTTGTCGCTTAGTTCTTGAATTGGTACATGCATATTAGTGATAATGATATTTGATTTGATTATATGGATTGAACTTGTAATTCCCGATTGTTGAAAGTTTAAGAATTGTTTATATTGATCCAATTTTTGACTAAAATTTCATGTTAATGTGGAATATTTATTGAAGTTCTTTACACATGATGTTGGACTATATATGACTTGTGTGGATTACTTGCATATTTTCATACCTATGAAGTGATTATTGTGTTGTGATGATACATTGTTTGATCCTGTTGTTGCTGAAAAGTTGAAGAAAAATGCTAGAAAAGATTAACATGTCGAAGGAAAATGATTTTGGCAAAGAGAAAGAAAAGGAACGTCGAAGGAAAATGATTCCGATTACATATGAAAGATTAATGCTGAAGGAAAATGGTTCTGACGAATACATGGTCCATTTGAGGCTACATGGATTCCGATTTGATTATATCAACGGATATGTATCATAGGATAAACATGCATCATGATTATTTGACATTGCATTGTATTGTTTGTGTCACACCCCGGGAGGGTACCCTTGGCTTGGCCGGCACTCAGAGACTATTGCTAGTCTCCAAGTGAACCACTTAGCCTCATCACATCATTCAATCAAATAAACTCTACTGAACAGCAGAAAATATAAGTATGCAATGGGGACATCTCAACTAAAGTCTCACAAGAATGTATATAATAATGAAGGCTAGTAGAAAGAACTAGCTCACAATCTCAAAATCAATGCTCGACCATCGTCTATGAAGCCTCTATCACTAATCATGTGGTGTCAATGACAGATCCATGGTTACCCAAATAAAACAAAAGAAATAGTCCAATCTAACTCTAAAGCATGATGAAATAAAAATAGTGGATCCTCTGAAGTAGGGGAGGCTCACCCAATCAACTTCGAATCCCAAATCTTCAACGAAGTGCCTGTTGATGATCTCTAGTACCTGCCTCTGCATCATAAAACGATGCAGTCCAGAGTGGACGTCAATACTTGGAATGTACTAGTATGTAAAATAGCTGAATGAAATCGAAACAGGTAGAGCAATATGGAAACAACATCAACTCAAAATAAACATCAAAATCACATCAAACAATCAATTGTCTATCTGTGAAAGAGTAAAGAGTAGACAAGTGACACATCATTAACTCAGACTCACCAATAGTCTCAACTTATCTCGAACTCAACTCAGAGGAGCTTGCCCCCTCTCATCTCATCTCAAAACTCATCTCAGAGGAGCTAACCCCCTCTCATCTCATCTCAAACTCATCCCTGAGGAGCTCACTTCATCTCATCTCATCTAGACTCAGAGTAAGGTAAGAAATTTACGGGAGTTTCTCTTATCCGACAACACTCACTTATGAGCCAGTGAATGTAAAACAATCACCCTGATGTTACTACAGTGGTTTCAAACTTTCCAGGTAAGGAACGCTCAAAAATCATATCAGCTCACCCAATATGGAGTCAAAACTCAACAGATCCGCTATTGCTTTCAGCGACTGTTACATCTCAAGGGAAACCATATATATATGTGATGGTTTAAGCCTCACCTACGTTTGGCGATGTAGTCAATGAGTTCGAGTGGAACTAGCTCTTACTCATTTCGGTGCTCGATACTCCTTCCGACTCAATGCTCATAAACCTCAACCTCAGCCAGTCTCATAGGGACTCACTCCCCGTCAACGACTGATATTTCACAGGGACTTTAGCCCTTTCATCAATCATCTCATAGGGACTTTAACCCTATCATCAAACATCTCATAGGGGCTTTAACCCTATCATCAAACATCTCATAGGGACTTTAACCCTATCATCAACATCTTATAGGGACTTTAACCCTATCATCGACATCTCATAGGGACTTTAACCCTATCATCAACATCTCATCAATGACTCAAGATCGTATAACCGTCATTAGGAAACAAGTGAATAAACACATCGGTAGAGTTAATTTATAGAGACTCATGAAACAATCAAGATTTCATCAACTCATCATCACAATCAACAATCTCAACTCAAGGCTCTAGACTCAATTCTCAAGTTTAATATGCATGCTTTTCAAATTAGTCATATAGGGTTATGAAAATTCTCATGAAAATATTCAATTCGAGAAAACCATTTGCATGATGATCATCAACATAGAAAACATGTAATTTCAAATATAATTTTCAAGAAAATCCATCAAAGAAATCATGCATGTAGACTCTTCAATCATCAACTCATCTATGATCTCTATAGGGCACATGAGAGAATAATCCCATGTTTTAGTTTAGCCTTACATACCTGGGATGCAGCTATCAACCGAGTATGTCAAGGATCTCTTCTCAAATATCTCAACTCAAGCCCTTCTCTTCTCTCCTCAAGCTCTAACCTTGTTAGATTATCGAATAGGACTTAGAATGGGGGTTTTAGACCCTTTTCATATCGAAACGACCTTATTAGCTGTGTATTAGAGTTTAGGAGGGGTGGAGAATTGACCGGAATGCCCCTCATAATTATTTAGAAATTTTCAGCTCGGCAAAGACAGGGTCTACGATGCGGACTGGTTGTGAACAGTGTATTTTCAAAAAAGAGTTTTTGAACGAGTTTTCTCCATCTCGTCGAAAATTTTTGAAAAAGACACAAGTGCCTCTCCGCAACAGGTGCACGACGCGCCTCTGTTTTTTGTTTTAGATCAAAAAATTATCTTTTGATCGGGTCGCTCTAAAAATCGATCGAGATCATTTTTCCACTCAATTTTTCATGCTGATCACAAATCCGACCTCGAATTTGCCATATGAGCATCGGAAGACGCATTACACGCATACCTTCACTCTAGGGATATTTTGGTTATTTTACCGGGCGTTAAAGTTTGCATATCATGGCATCCCATTCCATCTAATTTTGTATTTAAATGCAATAATTTGTACTAAGTATGATATGTTGATTGAATCTGTTCTTGTAAATCATTGAGAATGATCAGTTGAGATATTATGTACTGAGATTGTGAATGCATATAGATATTGCTTGTATGCTGACTTTTCCTGCGTGCAGGGTTATACTTTCAGAGGTATGTGGCTGGGTAGGAAGGAATACTTATGTTCTTTATTCTCTACTTGTGTTTAGATTCTCTTGTTGAGTAGTTGTTGCTAGAGGTGCTCACGGGTCGGTTTGGGTCGATTATTGGTCAAAACCAAAACTAAACAAACTTAATTCGCTTTTTAAATTCTCAAAACCAAACCAAACCAATTTTAATATACATTTATCAATTTGGTCAATTTCAGTTTGGTTTGATTTGGTTATTCGATTATTAATCATACACAAAAATAAAAGCAAAAGTGACAACAATCCATTCAAAATGGAAAATGGTTAGAACGACTAATATTATAGAATTTTCAATCACTAAATTTATTGTGAAAAAGTTAAAAAGTTACCATTTTGGCCTAGAAGAAAGAGATAGTGACATTTCTAGTCCTACAAGGAATTGTCATAGACATTCATATACATGAAATCAATAAGATAAATATTCCCGTCTATGAGCATTTGTGCTTTCATAAGTAGATTAAAAAATAAAATTTGATGAAAATGTATATGAGAAACTTATCTTCTTCAGTTTGTTTTAGATTTATAATTGTCCCAAGATATGCTTGTTCCAATATATAATGATACATTGGAATTTTAGAATATGACTCTTCTCGGCCACCTCGCAATATCTTCATTGCTTTTTGTTTACCTCTCTATGCTTGCATGTACGTCAATTAAATATCATATTTCCTCTTCATGTCTGCCTGTATGTCACTGGGTGTGTAAATTGTTTTGGTGTCGCTATACTTAGGCAGCAACATGGTACCAAGTACACAACTAGTCGATTGACATTTTGACTACAATTTCTTATTTGCTGGGCAACTGTGTTCATGTTGAAAACTCTCACTTTGAATAAATCAAATTTTCCTAGGGACTACAACTTAAAGAACAATGAACAATGATCATCTGGGCATTTCAAAGTAAAACTGCAAATAACAAAGAAACCAACTCAATGATCGTTACAATCTCACCACAATACCAAAAAATTAATCATTATTATATTTTTCACTTGGCAGTACATGATTTAACAACTTTGAATCAAAACTACCTCAATAGAGCATATCTCTGCGTAACCTCTACCAATGTATGCTTGTTAATGTAAATTTGTCCTTCCACCACTGGATCCATTAAAGTGTTGCTGATTACATGTGGTTCTTCATTTTCTTCAGCAAAATCCACTAATACTACGTCACTCACGGCCAACCCCATCTCCACTGATATTATTGTTTGTGGATACATTATTTGATCATTTCATTCGTACATTATTGTCTCCACATCTCTATCAATATACATCACACATAATAGATATTTTGAAAAGAAATTTGGGTTGAACTTTTTTTGATCTAAATAGACTTTTACCCCCATGTCATTGTGGATTTTCAATGGTGGTAAATGTACACTCACGACATATTGTATTACCAACTCGACGTTCGTCGTGTCCACCCCTATTGGAGAAGCAATAACTCTAACCAGACCATCATAATTTGATGACGTATCATATAACACTCCTTCCATCTTATAATCTATATAATTTCCTGTATAACACACCAAATATATACTACATTAAACATCATATATTGCGCAATCAACAATCCAATGTTGCTCCCAATTAAAATACCATCCCAAATACCAACTGAAATCAACTGTTAATGCTACCATTATATACACCAACTTAACCCCATGACAGTTGGATTAACACAATTAAAATACCATCCAAAATAGCAACTTGAAACCATTTGTTCATGCCACCATTATAGACACCAACTTAGCCCCCACAACAGTTGAATTAATTCTTCACAATTTAATTTATTTCATACCTATATTTATATCGTACGTGTAATTGACCTTCATGGGTGTCGCAAAATATACATGGTTCACATCATTTTAACACCACCATCGTACCACTTAAATGTTAACCAAAACAATAACTAATTTCATCTTATAGACAGTTAAGCAAAACCTCACATTTAAACATCAATAATCATGAAAGAAAAATTTATAGCACCATTAACGAAACATTTAAAAGCATTCTTTTTACCACAAAAAAAAAAAAAAAACCTTCACCACTTGCTAAGTTGTAACTAATTAAATAAATAAATTTCACCAATCTTTAATATTTGCTAACCAAAACTAAGATCATTTTTGCTACTATTACATACATGTTAGGTCCCATTTTTGCTACTTTTTGGTAGCTCACTAATGAGCTTAATATGTGAGTCAAAATTTTTATATACAACTTTTGGTAACTACATCAATTTTTTCCCCTAATAATTATTTATGTACATGAAACAATGAAGACTTTTTCTATATGTACAAGGTACAAAAAGTAACCCCTCCATTTTGGTAGACACGCTTGCCAAAAAGGCTGTTAATATGCAATCAAATCAAATAAATTGATTTGATTGCTTTTGATAAAAGGAAAACATTTTTCAAATGTATTAAAAAAATATGGAAAAGATATATAAGTAATGTTCACTAAGGTAGGGAAATTGATTTTCTTTGTGTTGGTAATGATATACACGTTTGAATTGATTTTTTAACAATTCTACTTTATTATTTCTACTTTTCCTTTTCCAATATCCATCAAATCACATTTTTATCAGCATTAATTAACATCAATAAATACCTTTTACCTATTTTGTAATTAAATATTAATATATTTGTGTAAATAACAAAAAGTTGATAGGGTCATGTAATTTTGTATATATTTTTGTATAGTTATGTTTTTCATCCTTAATTTTTTTTTCATATTTATTCTTATTCAAATAAGTGAAATTTTACATGAATAAGAAATCATATAAATGGATACTAATTAATAAAAAATAATTTAATGAAAATACTTTTTATGTCTGACTTGAATTTATCATGAGTGATTCCCACACTAATTCTTCGATGGAAAAATCAACTATCAACCCAATAACTAACCCCATTAAAAGCATTTAAGATACAATATCATTAAATAGAACAACCATCTATAAAATTTTTAAATAAACCTATGGAATTAACCCCCTAATATCATACAATATTATTACAAATGAACAAAGGGAGTATGTGGCACATAGCTGCATAATTGAATTCAAAATATTGTACTTCCCTGGTCCTTTTTCACTTTTATTTGTGCAAAATGAATTTCCCACACTTTAAAAAAATATATATATGAAGTGTATATTTGACTGAGCGATCCTTTATTCCTTGTTTCCGTTGGGACGCAACATTCTGATGTATCACTTATTTTCAAATTTGATCTTCAAATGGGTGTATAAAAAATAATCTACAATGCATAATTAATGGTAAAAGTAAAATAGGAAACACGATTATTTTCTTATACTTCCTCTCTTCGCTTTTAATTGTCAAATTTTAATTTAATACACGTAATAAAGAAATACCATTCATATAGTAAGTTTATCATCTTACCCTCTATTAATTGATAGAGTCCATTCATTATATCTTTCAAAGTCATTACATCAATGGCAATAAATTGAGGATATAACTGGAAAAAAAATTATCCTATCTTGAATTGTCAAAAATGATACCCCTCTCATTTTGTGTGGCACCCTTTCCTTTTTGTTCCGTTCTTGGATCTATAAATTGACCCATCTCCATAAAGGAGCCGAATGAAACCAAAGTTTCATATTCGGTTTTGAATTAGAGACATTATAAATAATGAATCGACGTCGACTATTACCCCTAGCCTTCCAAGCTGACGATACGGGAACAATTCCTGCTACCCGCTCTCTCTCTCTCTCTCTATATATATATATTTATTCTAAATATTTTAATCTATTCATTAAATCAAATTTAGGTTATTGGTATTAGTACATTATTGAATATACAATTCAAAAATTCTTTCACATCTGATTCTTTTTGACAAAAAGTTAAAATACGAAAAAAAATCAGAATGAAAAGCGTCCATTGTCTATTGGATAGGACAGAGGTCTTCTAAACCTTTGGTGTAGGTTCAAATCCTATTGAACGCAATTTATTTCCATATATATATATATATATATATATATATATATATATATATATATATATATTAGATTTCGATAGCAAGAAAGACTGTTTGAATATTTGAATCCAAGATGCTTAATTCCTTTTTTTTTTTAATTAAGATTAAGAGAAAAGTGATAAATATTTCTTTATGCTTGTTCCTGAAGTATAAAACGGTCCATTTGTTCCTGAATAGCTTCCTTCAAAAGGTCTTCTACTTCCTCAATAAAAGTCTTGGTAGAAGATATGATTTCTTGAAACTGTGGTTTAGTAGTTTTTAAGTAAGTACATAGCTCAACAAGAAATTTCCTTACCTGTCCAACTTCTAATGAATCAAGATAGCCATTTGTTCCGGTATAAATAGTCAATTATCAGAATGTCACCTTACTCTAATTGGAAATAATTTACTTTTAAATTTCTCTTTCTACCCTTAATGAAATGATTCTCAGCCACACAAATATTTAAGTATTATTTTAGATCATAAGTTTTAAAAATTTTCTTTTTCTTCTTAAGTACCGTATCAAGTTAAAAATACCACATAAAATGAGACGAAGAAAGTAAGTAAAAACAAAATTTTGACTATTAAAAGTAAATGGCGAGAGTACTATATTAAAGTGAATGAGCAAAATGAACGAATTAAGTATAATCTATTTCTATTTGATTGAACCTCGTGACACGAAATTTTAAAACAAATTTATTTAGTACTACTAATTACATGGTAGACCCAAAAAGAAAAAGAACCTCAAAATTCATGTATCATTTTATTGGTTGCTATGAATCCTGTGTTAATTGTTACATCCCTATTGCCTCAAAACAGATGCATATCAACCTCAACCATCAAATCTTTTCCCCCCTTCACTGGCTCACAGGTGGAAATACATTTCCACACCCCACAACTTTTAAATTACAAGAGTGACATGAAAGATTGCATGTGAGTATGGAGAGTTGGTTTTGATAAGTGGCAAAATTAAAATTTTTATTAGGGGGCTTAAAAAAATAAGCAGTTAAAGAGATTTATTATATATTATATATACATAAAAGTTAATTTTAATCTTATACTTATAACTTAATTTGTCAACGCAAACCCTTTGACTTAAGATATTTGGAGGTGAGCTATATCTGGCCTTTCTTGCTCCTGATTATGGCACTTTAGCACCATATCATGATCAGATAAGTGGGGATTCGGATGAATCCAATAACTTTTTCGTTAACTCTAAATTATAATAAAAAATATATTTTATAATATTTTTTTTCTTCTTTAGAATCCCCAAACTCCTAATTCTCGCTCCGCCCCGAATTCATGGTTGCCAATGTAGAGAGGAGTGGGACTCTTTCCTAGTGCATTTGGAGTGTTAGGGGCTGTATCACCGCGTTGGACTCGAGCATAAACTATATAAATTCAAGGGGTTTGGGGGGAGAGACAAAACATAGTATTTTGGCACATCCATTTTGAAGGAAAAAAATAATCCAGGGTTAACCTCGTAATCGATTTAGATTCGTATTGAAATTGATGAGATTGACATTATTCAATTAGGATTGCTTATTGAATAGTCTGTCACCTGATCCAGTTCAATTTTGAAGTTTATTAATTATTAAATTGTTTGCATATTAATTTATTATAGAACCATTAATGTAATATTGATATTAAAAAAACAGACAATTTAGGTGTGTTTTGATACTTCACTCTTATTTTAGTGGAATACATTGATATCACTTTATATGTGTTTGTATATCTCTTGTATATATCTTCTTATGCATGTCTTTCACATCAATGTTATATATAAATTACACAAATGAAATGCAAGTAGCTTGTATTAATAAGCATGTTTAATATAGGGACAAGTCCTTAAATTTATTAGTAAATTTCATGTAGACGCTTGAACTATGACTTTTTCCAACTGAACATCTAAAATATGTGTGACAAAATGTTCTTATTAGACATTTTCGCTGCAATTTTTTTTTTCGCACATATTCTCAAGTGTCCACATAGATAAGTTAACCACCTACCATATGTCTCCATTTTACCCCTAACAAAGATTAAATGCTACGACGTAATAAAAATGTATTATATAAAGATTTTGGTTATATATGAATAGGCTTGTATGTAATATTATCTTTTATTGGCATATTATTTTCCCATTTAAGAGAAAGTTAATTAAAACCTATCTTTTAAATGATTTAATCATTTAAAGCCGTAGAAGTGGGTTTGTTGACGGTTTCTAACTTTCTGTTTCTTGTTTTGGCTGAAAATGATGATTGTTAATGCTTTGATAGTTACAATTTTCTAACATTTCCTTTTATTTATCACAAATAATGTTACAATTTTCTAACATTTAAAATGTTTGTTAGAAATATTTAATTGATGATTAAGAAATAATTATTAAAATATCAACTAAAAATATTAGTTGTTGAGACGTTAATTAGCGGAAAAAAACCAAATTCAATTAAAAAATAAAAAAAGTTTAAAATTTAAGTAGGACGGAATTATACAAAGCGAGTTTATGTGAAGTGGAGCGGATTGAAAATTTAAAAAGTCATCATACGGAATGGGACGAGTATTTTAAAAAGCTTGTGGATTGAGCTCAACCCGTCGTGCACCCGCCCCATTGCCATCCCTCTTTTTCTCTTAAATTAACATCTCCTATTTTTCAAAATTTGTGATAGCTATAGTGATGAGGGCAGAAATAAAAGCCACCCTTTTATGTTAGCCATCAATTAATTAGGAGGAAGTTGCATGAACAAACATTTTTTTTATGAGGAGCACTATTCATTTATTGTTATGTTTCCTAGAAATTAAGATCATATAAGACCACTTATATTTTTATATATTTTAGGAAACCAAGTGTATGGTGCAAAATAAGAGGGTGGAATAGTCCAAAAAGAGAAATTTCTCGTGTTCTTGAAAAATTGAGAACGATAGATTGTTACATTTATTGTTATTTATCTTTGATTTTTTTTTTGGGTGAAATCGATGTGAAATTATTTTTTAGTAAGTAAAATTGATTAAAAACCACCTATATTTGATGAAAGGAAAAAAGTTGAAGTGCGTGTTCTTTTTTCTTCAATAGATGAAATGATCAGTGAAATTTGTCAATGCATGTCACCTACATAACCACGCGGAGAAAGATAACAATAGAATTGTAACTAAAATGATAAAAAAGCTGTAATCAATAATGACAATGTCTAAGAGCAGGCATGTTGATACTACACAACTCTTATTCTCTCTTCTATAATAGTATTAATATCGTCAACGAATGACCAAAGCATCTTATTAGTAGACATTAGAAAAATTTTTATTAACTTCGCCGCTTCAAAATTTCCAACAAATTATATTCCAAAATATAACCTATAATAAATAATGTTTTAAACGAGAGACCTTTCTTAAATATAATTATATATACTAGAGCTATATATCATGCAAAGTGATCATTCATCATCATCAAGAATGACATTGTCTTATGTAAACTTTATGATCATGTAAGTCCTTTGAATAGATATCTACAAAATTATATGATATTTAAGAGTGAAAATAGACCAAGAACTAAATAATCCCAGATTTTAACTAAATAATACTTTAGCTAGTTACACTAAATAATGGCCGTGTATACATAATTTTGTTCTTTACTTTTTTTCCAATATATTTAAACCTGTTGGTTATATATTGTATTAATTTTTCATTCCAAACTTGCAAAAACGTTTTTCTAATTAAAATTTCTCCTTTTTCATCCAGCAATGCTGTTTAATCAAATTAGTCCGATCGAGGTTTCAATGATCTTAAAGATGGTTTGGTCCTAAATTATAATCTTTGAATTAATTTAGATACATCCAAGATGGAATAAAATAATTTCAAGTTTGAGGAGATAAAAAAGGATTTATACTGTATTTAAATGACGATATAAATTTATTCTAAGATGTTTCGCGATAAGGCTTTGAATCATTTCTTGCTATGAAAGTGTAATGCTATTTTCTCTAAAATTTGGAAGGGGAGAAGGAAAAACTATACAAAATAGGTCTAATCTAAAATTATTTATCAAAAATGAACTCAACTTAAATTATTTATTCGCTTATCCCATTTTCTCGTTTCTTATTTTGCACATGACGTCAACATCACTACTCTATGATACTCCGTCGTTATATGATACAGTAGTAGTATCATATAGAATTGAGCTTACTCTTTTATGATACTCTGTTAATATATTGATACCCTATTGGTATCATATAAGATTGAACTCTTCTTTTAAGAAATAATAAATACCCCCTCTACTCCATTTTATATGACAACATTTCCTTTTTAGTCCGTCTAAAAAAGAATGTCACCTTATTCTAATTGGAAATAATTTAACTTTAAATTTTCAATTTACTCTTATTGAAATGATTCTTAATTAGTCGTAAAAATATCCAAGAATTTTTTTAGACCACAAGTTTCAAAGCCTTCCTTTTTTTCTTAAATAATGTATTTGTATATTTGGCAAGTGAGATTGGGAGAGGGAGGAGAGAGGTGAGTGAGATCGCGAGAGGCGAGTGAGAGTGGGGAGAGAGTGGAGAGAGGCAAATTGTATTTGTATATCTGTCGAATTGACTATGTATATCTGTTAAAATAATTGTATATATACAATATACATATGTAATTGTATATCTGCAAGAAATTGCAGAGAGAGACAGGAAGAGAGAGAAAAAAAATAACAACAAAAATCGAATTATAGCTATAAATTGTAATTTTTTCAAACTATAGTTGTATAATGTAAATACATATCTTATGTTTGCCTAGTTATGTTATTTTTTTAGAAATAAATAAGAAACAATTAAGAGAAAATTACTAATATTATTTATTAATGTCACAATCTTATTTATTAAATTCTAAACTCTGGTGATATCTATAACTCTGATGGTATCAAGTGGTTTCCTCCTCTTTGATATCATGAGAGTACATTATACTTTGATGGTATCGAGCAGTTTCACTGAAGCACCACTTCTTTCTTCTTGATACCATTAAAGAGTATATATACTCTCATGATATTAAACGTGCAAAAATAATTAAAAATATGGAGTATAAAAGCAATAAAATAGGTGCTTATAAATAGTTTTTTTTTTTTTGAGTTACAAGTATTATTTAAAACAAAAAAAACAAAAAGGAAGAAGAAGCAAAGAAACAAAATGCAAAATCCCAACTTTTCCTTTTAGTGTTCATAGATGAAAAATCATATGTACACAGTGCGATAGTCATGTAAAGTAAAAGATAGCTGAAATTCGTTGAAAAATTATACTATATGTAAACAAATTATGTGAAGTTACATATATCATAAATTAATTTTCATGAGTATGGATTAATTCTTTGAATATTTCTTATAAAATTTTTGACTTCGTGATTATAAGTGTGTATACTCATCCAAATTAATTTAGACTCTTTATTTAGGAAAAGTCAGTTTTGGATTATTTTTCTTAATTTGGTATATACACATTATACCAATAGAGACAATTTCAATTAAGGCCAATTAAATCAATAGAGACAGTTTTAATTAAGGCCAATTAAACCAATAGAGACAGATTTTTAATTTTTTCCCTTTCCTTCACCTAATTACGCGGTTGTCTCGTCAAATTCTTGTTGAGAATTATTTTAAAGTTTTATTCTTTATAAATTCTTTTATATTTTTAAAATGGTTATATAAAAGAACAATGATGTATGATGACAAGTGGCAGAACTAGATCATTCACAATGGGGTCGGATGAATTTGATATTTTCTCGACCTATTTTAGTTGTCATGTTGCGTTTTTTAAAGTCAATTTAACTAAATTTTAAAGTCAAATTATATTAAAATCAATTTGATACTTTAAAACAAAAATTTTGATATAAAAAAACTATAAGAAAACTATTATTGGTTGCAACTTTTTCCATATTAATATTATAATAAAATATATTTTAAAATGTTAGTCAAAGTTTGCATACTTTGTCTATAAAAATAGAAACTGTGATTAGGGGTATCAATTGAGCGGGCAGGGTCAAATTTGAGCGGGTTATAATGTGTCAAGACAACAAATGGTCAAAACCCAGTCCAACCCAAACTTGTGTGAGTCAAAACGAGATGAGTGACGGGTTATAGAACAGGTCAAGACCCAATCCAATCCAACTTTTATTAAGTTTTACTTACTTTATTTGTTCTTTTTCAATATTGTAGTACTTTATTAAATTATATTATTCTTTATTTTGACTATATAAAACATATCAAATTAAAAAAAAAAAAAAGAGTTTTAAAAATATTTTGACAAGATCTCTCCTAAGTCAATTCGAGTTGAATATCAACCAATTTTAAATGGGTTGGGTTGAAATGAGTTGAGCTAATAAATGGGCGGGTTACTACGGGTTGGGCGGGTTAAACGAGTTGGGTTTAATTTTGCTACCCGTAACTGTGACAACGAAAATGGGATGAGAGAAGGTCCAAAAATGCCCTTATCGTCAATATTTTGGTTTAAAAATACTCTTATCGTTATTTAATGTGTCAAAAAATTCCCCCTTTTCAAATAAGTTTGTTATTTATTTTATTTTTGAACACATTACTTTTCTAATAATATTTTTTAATCAGCAAATTACTTCAATTCGAGAAAAAATTAAAAATAAAAATACTTCTTGTTTTATTATAACTACTATTTGTATTGTTATCTAAATAAAAATTAATGTTGGGTGTTGACACCCAATTTTTACCCTCCACAGTATAAATTAATCATCGAGCTATTAATTTTAACGATTTGAATTAATTAGTTTTCAAAAGTGCAAGAAATATTTTTTCGAGTAACTTTAGGTTTGAATCTCTGAATTTTCAATTTTATTAGGTTTATGTATTGCGTATTATATATATATATATATATATATATATATATATATATATATATATATATATATATATCTTAAAATACTTTACTTTACTTTTTCGTATTATATTATTTTAATATTGCATGTTGCTTTACTTTACTGTTTTTTTTTCGTATTATATATATATTTTTATGTTTATATATTGCGTATTATATAAATCTTTTAATTTTAGTTATATTTAAAATATTTTCTTAAATAGATTCTATCTTTAAATATTTTACTTTGTTCTTAAGTCGTTAATATTTAAAAGCTCCTTAATTAATTTATCTTAATTCGTTTCGTGGTCGAATTAATCGATTGATTTTCAAATTGGTCATATACGTAATTTAAATGGTTAGTTTTTAAATATTTTCCTTAAACCCTTTTACTCTTTTAAATCTTTTCTCCCCAGGCCCAACTCTTAAAGCCCAATCCCAATTCCCTCCCAGAACCGGCCGGCCCAACTCCTCTTTTAAAATCCCTACCCGACCCGGTCCAAATCATAATTAAAAAACCCTCCCACACGCGCCCTCCCCTCAGTCTTCTCCCCCAAACCCGATCCCCTCCTTCTCCTTTCCTCTTCCATGTCAATAGCCAGAGAACCCTGCGAAATCAGCCATTCCAGTCCCAAATTTGGCAAAATGCCAAACCCCATAACTCCCTCTCACGCGTTCCCCCTCCCCAATGCTCGTCCCTCTCCCGAAACCGAAAACAACCAAGCGACAGCCCATAAATCAGACTGCTACGAGTCGGTACAGTGGCCGTTTTGGCCATTTTTGGTCAACCACGTGCTCCTCCCTTCTTCCCCTTGTCCTTGCACGCCAGAGAAACCCATCTTACGTGTCTTACATCTAAACCATCGATTCAAATCGATGGTTGAGATGTGAGACCTGTAAAATGGTTTCAAATTTTGAATCCGTTTTTGAAGGCTTTTTTCCCCTTTTACCCCTGGTTTTCGGCCCTAATTTTGGGCTATATAATCAGTATGTAAACACTGATTTGGGGGGGGGGGGGTTTCTTTTCGGATTTTTCGGAAGTGAAAAGGAACTCGAAAATATTTAATTCCTACTCTGAGAACAGTTTAGAAAAGGAATTTTCATCTTGAAATAGGGACTAAAACCAAAAGGTTTGATTCCATTTTGGTGGTGTCGCAATTCATCGCTCGGTTTGCCTCGTCCCAGTTCCGCTGCCCCAAACCAGGTGAATTTCGCTTCAATTTAGTTCGTTTTAGATCATTTGACATGCTCGTAGTGTTGATGGAAGAATAGTTTGGGTCGTTACCTGCTTCGTTGTTGCTGTAGTTTCCTGTGATGATGGGCCTTTGCGCCTCTGCGTTTATTTTCGTTGTTTTTGCTCTTTCCTAAAAAACATTTAACATTATTAGTCCATTTTTTCAAGTTGTTGTCACTGTTCTTCTTTTACTGTTTCATTCGAGCTTGTTGTATCTTCTTCGCGGCCTACTGCTTTTGCTTATATGAACTACAGAGTAAGTTTGAGGGTCAGTATTACTCATCGATCTATGAGTGTGGTGTTTTAGTCGATTTCGAGTTGCTCTTAGATTAAGCAAGTCTATAACGACCCATTTTTGTCACTTTATATGTTAACAGCTAGCCATGACTTTCTTCTGTTCTGTTTTCGGCCATCATGATGCTTTGAAATGGTCATCTTCTCATGGTTTTCATGTTGTAAAAGCCATGTTTCCTAAAGTAAATCTGAGTTTCGTGGTTATTTCTGATAATCAAGTATTCGGTCGTCTTTGCGAACTACTGAAATTATTTAGTTGAAACCATGGTTTAAATATGCTCATATTAGTTCATTATTAGGACTAAGCCTAATCTCTGTACAAAGTGTTAGAATCGTGTCCACATGTTGATGTTATCATTCAAATTAGCATGAGTTTTGGTCATTTTTTGTTGTTCTTTTAGTATATGAATATCTCTACCTTAATGGCTTCGAGCATTTGCATTCTTAGCTTTCTTTTAGGTTATAACTTCTCTTTAAATTTTATGTGGCTAATCCCAGCACTGTTACTTTCCAGTATGCATGTATATTTCTTTGTGTTTTGTTGTCATTGCTTAGATCCACCTGTAAAACTCTTCTTAGGATTCAAGTTTGGTTATCCTTGTAAACTGTATCTTTTGCGGATCTTAGTAGACCGATATCATTATTTTTGTAGTGATTAGTTTGCTGCTCTTTTATGGCTGATTTATTTTTCTCTCTCTTTTATTGGGCTGCTTTGTATGTTACTAATCCATACCCCTTTTTATTTACATGTACCCCTCTTTGGAGTCCATTTTGGACTCCCATATGCATATTTTGAGTCGTCCCTCATCGGGACAGTGTACATGTTCGAGGGTATGCCGATATACAGGTTCCGGAGGCCGAAAATCATTGTTTATACACTGATATATCTATCGTATACACTACAACCAGTGTATACCATAGGTTAATACAAAAGAAAAGGGGCCAAAAGCCCTAATGTCTTGTGGCAGGAGAATGGGCCAAAGGCCCAATTGGCGGCAGCAGGCCCAATCTTGAAAGGGAATGGGCAGGCCCAGACTTAATAATTATGCAGGTTGAAGGATTGGGCCTGCCCAGGCCCAAATCATTTTAATCTATTTTTACTTACATTTTTATTTATGATATTTGCCATATTCTTTTTATATTTATTTGTTCTAACTCTAATTTCATTTTACGTGTTTTAACTTAATTAAATTCCTCAAAGATAGCCACGTTGTGTCATGACTTTATTTTGGGCCACAAAAATCACCTTGAAGAAATTAAATTCTAAGATTTTCCTTTAAAATATTTCTAGTATTTTCCTTTAAGAATAATTTTACTTTAAAATATGTCTTCTCTCTTAAACACTTAGAATTTCGTAGGTTTAAAATTCTAATTACCTAATTAAATTTGTCAAGTTCCTTAATTAAACAAGTATTGGTTGGATTCCCATAATATGCCATTGAATTTTAAGTAATCTACTTAATTAAATTCTAATTGATTAAAATATAAGTAAAAAATTTTAATATTCCATTTCCTACTCTTAAAATATGTTATTTAAACTTTTCAAAATTAATAATATAAAATTGTATTATTTTTAAAGTTAATCAAAATATTTAATCGTCGGATAACCGCGCGTTAGCGGATATTTCGGGTGCGTAAAACCTTCCCGAAATAGAAATATGAACCCGAACCCTTACTTTGGATTTTTTTTTAAAGGATTTTTCTGTTAATTCTTTTAAAAATAATTTAATCGGTTTTCTTGATTTTTCCTAAAAATTAAGTGGCGACTCTAAAACTTTAAAGATTCGATTTACTTAAATCAATTAAGTCTTAATCGAATTTTTAAATCGAAAGTCATTTTCCGACGTAACATTGGGTTTACTATTATCTTATATTCATGAAATATATCATTTGTTACAAGGGCATGATATTCTATTTTAATTGATAAATGAGATTAACAAAAAAAAAATTCTTATATTTTTATTAGTTAATGTGATTTTATGATTTTAAAAGAAACAAAACAAAAAAAAGGGTTCTTTAAAAATGATGTTTTTAGTAGGAACACAATACATTAAAAAAGAAAAAAAATATTAATTTAAAAAATGACATTTCTAACCCATTTAGTGACAATAAGGGTATTTTTGGACCAGAATATCAATTACAAAGGTATTTTTGAACCAAAGTGCCTACAATAACATTTTTGGACCAAAGTGGCTACAATAACATTTCCCACCCCCATTGATTGAAGTTTGGGCGGATTATTAACCCGTCCATTTATTTGCTCAACTCAATCCATTTCAACCCATTTAAAATTGGGTTGATATGCAACCCGAATTTACTCGAGAGATATATGTTCAAAATATTTTTAAAACACTTTTTTTTTAATTTGATATGTTTTATATAGCAAAAATATAGAATAATATAATTTAATTAAGTACCAAAATATTGAAAAAAATAAATAAAATAAGTAAAATATAGTAAAAGTTGAATCGGGTTGCGTCTTGACCCGTTCTACAACTCATTACTCAACTCTTTTTAATCCAACCCACTTTGATCCAAGCAAATTTGAGTTGGATTGGGTCTTGACCCGTTTATTGTTATGACCTAATATGACCCGCTTAAATTTGACTTAACCCACTCAATTGCCACCCCTAGTAGGATTGGGGATGGTTATGGCTAATTAATCACCGATTAATTTCATTCCAATCATCAAAGTTGTTATTTAGTCTTAATAACTTGTTTCAATTGTACTATTTGAAAGTACAAATCTTGGCATACAATTTTAGTTGTAGTTGAAAGAGTATTTGAAGTTAACATTTCTTGAAATAAGTTTTCTTGACGAATACATAATTAGATAAACATTTAATCGAAATTAAATTCACGAGGAAAAAAAGTTCACGAGGAAAAAAAGACCTAACCCTGCTACTCACTTGAATGGCAGCTCAAAAGCCTTCCATGGTTGTTGCTGCCTCTCCCCAGTCTCAAATTGTGGGAGAGCCAAACCCTAATGTGACATATGCGTCTTTAATGAATGCTAATCCTACAGCAGTGACCAAAATAATATTGAAACCTATTCAATTAATACATGGAGAACCAACAATCCAATTTACTTTTAAGGAATTAGATGAGTATGCGGTTGAAGAGGGACTTCACCAAGTAGTGATTATGAAGCTTTCTTATGGTGCACCAAGCTTAGCTTACATGAATTGAGAAAATTAATTCCAAAACAGTTGGTCATCAAAGGGCGTTGTTTAATTGGTTCGCCTGCAGCCCGACATCTTTTAATTCGTTGTGATCTTTATGAAGATTTTTACTATGTTCTTTCGAAACAATTTGGTTATCTTCACTTCAATGGGGAACAACATCTGTTCCGTAACTTTCCATGGACACAAAATTTTAATCCTAAGGAAGAAACTTCAAAAGATTTGTCATGGGTGTCGCTACCGGATCTGCCACCAAATTTTTTTGCTCGAAGACCTTTTTATCCATTGCATCGACTATAGGTAAGCTAGTAGCCATAGATAAGGCTACCCAAGATAAGGCAAGACCTAGCACAACTAGAGTTAAGGTCATTCTTGATCTTCTGGACAAACATCCAAAAACGAGTAAGGATGCATTTTTCGGATGAACAATCTGGTAAGCTTGTTGAACACTATCAACAAGTTGTTTTTGATAATCTTCCTTTGTATTGTACCCGTAGTAAGCACCAAGGTCATGAAGATGCTGATTGACGTCTAACGATCAAGAATAATAAATGGGGAGAGGGTTATCCAGATGACATTGGGAAGCAAGGTGACCAAACAAAAAATGTGGAACAATTGCAAGGTGATACACAAGACTCTTCAAATTAAAAAAAAAATGAAAATAAAGTCTCTAATGATAAGAATAATGCAAGTAATGTGAAGAGAACACCGAATATCAATTCTGGGTTAGCTGATCGAAGGTTAGTGTAGGAGGGACTTTTGGTGCCTAAAAAAAGTTTAGATAATTCTCTGGAAAAATCAAATGAAGTCCAAGGGTATAAAGAAGGTAAAACATGTCTAATTTTGGATGAAGAGAAAGCTGATTTGAATGTAGATCACGTGCTTGATTGAAATTCTATTGCAACATCGAAATTAAAAAATTCTGGACAACAAACACGTCAAATTGAAGTTGGGCAGCAACTAAATTATAATGCTACTGAAAAAGAAAGTGTCGCAACTGCAGGGATTACGAGTGTTAGGAATGAACTTGCAACTACATCACATGATAAGGTTGAACCTAAAACTAATTCAATGGTTTTAGTTGTTGCATCGCAAGTCGCTTCTGGAAAGCTAACGACCGAAGATGTAGCTACTTTGAGTGAGCATAAAGGTGCTACAAGTGAGAGTCGATGGGCTGACCAGGTGGAGGAACAAGATGAATACATCATAACTCATAGAAAATTGAGCCCCGAGGTACCAATTTTTGTACCTAAGGGAAGTGGCATTGGCAGTGATTCATCTTCATTAGAGATAGTGCGACAATTGGTTTTACCAGGTACTAAACATATCACGCCTCATAGAAAATTGAGCCCCGAAGCACCAATTTTGGTACCTAAGGGAAGTGACATTGGCAGTGATTCATCTTCATTAGAGATAGTGCGACAATTGATTTTACCAGGTACTAATGTTCAAAAACCATTGGCAGTGATTCATCTTCATTAGAGATAGTGCGACAATTGATTTTACCAGGTACTAATGTTCAAAAACTTGGTGACAAAAAGCTTGTTGATGCATTGGTGAGTTCTATAAAGAGTTGACTTCACTTACACCTATTAGTACAAACACACAACTACAACACGATGGTAGTAGTTCTTTCTTCACAAATAGATTTGCTAACCTACAAAATGAGGATACCTTTTAGGAAGGTGAGAAAAAGGATATGTTAAATTATTGCTTTGTAAATGCAGCTAGGGAGGCACATATTTCTCCTAGGCAATATCACAATAACAAAAAGAAGCATAAAAGAAAAAATAGTTGGGATGGTAAAATGACCGAGGAGTTTGTTCCAAGGCATCTACCGATGCGATTGGCAAAACAAAATCATATGATAATGTCAACAATTTTAACAAGATATAGTAAATCCAAAAAGAATTGATGAACTATCAAGTATTGCTAGACAGATGTGGAAGAAGGCAAGAGGAAAATACTTTAGGTTACTTTAGAAGCGCAATCTATCTTTTTTAGTTTATACTTTTATAAAGCAAAGTTTGAGTTTGATTACTCAAATCTCATAATGGCTTTTATAATCTTACACTATATAAGCATCTCATTTGTAATATCATCATAGAGTGTATTATAAACTCTATGATCATAGCATACTTAGTTCTCTCTAGCTCTTTTTTCCTTCATGCGTGTTAATTAGTAGAGGTATCTTGCCTCATTAGAATTGGTAAGGTAAGGCCTAGCTCCCCTTACTTGTACTTATTTCTCTTGAGGATTTTTTTAATTATATTATTAATACAAGGCTGCTAGACACTCTGTATAGTGGTATAAATTTAATTAAAAAAAAGAAGATAAATATTTAATTACAAAGAAGGGAGTCAACAACCTAAGCATGATACTTGCCCCTTATTAGTAGCTTAATATATATTGAAACATTTATTGATTTGTATGATTTTAATTAGGAGAAAAAAATTCTGGTAAAACTTTTGTCCACCAAATTAATGATGGAAGACATATATTTTTAATACTCATATTTATTACTTAATTAGGTCGTTGTATAGGGTAAAAATGAGCAAGACATGTGATCAAGTTAGCTGAAGACGTGTGAAAGGTCGAGTGTGCCATAGAATTCGAAGAAAAGGCAAGCGGAAAATATTAATCGTTATACATCTGCTTAAAAGGCAACATCGATCATTATTCTCTTAACATTAAATATCATTTTAATTTTTTAATCAATCTAAATTAAGAGAGATTGAATAAATAGGCGGAACTAAGATTAGGACTTGCAGGTTCTAAAGAAGAAAAAAATATTACAAAATATATTTTTTAATATAAGTATAAAGTCAATAAAATAATTATTGAAATCGTCTAAATTCACAAATCTCCATTTAGTTCTGCGTGTTAGATTGAATGTCGAGTATTTAACTTGAAGCCTCAACCCTATAAAAGGATCCTAACCTTTATACTAATGGATTGAAGTGCATGATCAACAAATAAAAGTTCTTTCTTTGTTTGTTGGGCCAAAAACTTGGCAAAGTGGAGAATTTGGTTATTAGAATTGATGTGTGTGTTTTTTTGTTGAGCAAATTATATAAATAGTAAAGAGAATTGATTTAGTTATGCTCTTTAGTGATAGTTTGCTTAATTATACTTCATAGTGATAGTTTTATCTGCTATGAATATTTTAGTTTGTATATTCATTGGCCTATATACAAATATGGTAACTATATACAAATTTTGTATATACAGTTATGAAATTTTCATTTCTTATATAAAATCAAATTGTATCAACAAATTATATTCAAATAGCTAACCGTTATGAATTTTTCATACTAACTTATACGAATCAAACGTATCAAGAGATTATACACAAATAGCTAGGTGATCTTAGGGGTGGTGATCTTAGGCGTATTTATACGCTGAACTAGCCAAATATACCTATAAATACAGCCGAGTTAGAGGGTAAATCCATAGAGTCTAGGTGTTTTTAGTGTGATTTTT
This sequence comes from Solanum rostratum, assembly GCA_029948455.1. Lineage (NCBI taxonomy): Eukaryota > Viridiplantae > Streptophyta > Magnoliopsida > Solanales > Solanaceae > Solanum > Solanum rostratum. Next base: position 65,693,224 of record CM057048.1, read on the forward strand.
TTATTTTGCTAATCTAAGGTCGAGTTTGCCGTTTGGTTGTGTTTTTGCAGAGTTTGATAAGATTATGCTATTCCGGAGTCAGACCCGGATCAAGAGGAAGAACACAACCCAGAATTGAAGGAGAAAAATCAATAAACTCAGCAAAAGTACTCAAGTGCGCGTCGCAAACCTGGGGAAAAGCTGTGTGAACTGAAAAGGAGAAGAAAAAGGCGCGAAACAGGAAATATTGCACAGTTTGCGTCGCGAACTTATGCAAAACCAGTGCAAATTAGTCCAGTCAGCAAATAAAGCGAAATCCTGCTCAAATCATGCCTGTTCGCCTTACTTACTTCGAGGATGTGTGAAAAAAAATCGAATTACGGGATTTTAAGTTATATTTGGTTGTAAGCTTTAGGTTTTTCATATCTGGTTGAAGGGAGAACGTAGAGGAGACGACTAAAAACTCTTTCTAGGGCTAGTTTGGTTAGTTTTCATCTTTGTTTTCTTGGTTGTTAATGTTTTTAGCATATCCTTGATGTATGAACCTACTATGAGTGGCTAATTCACCCATATTCTGGGGTTGTAGCCATAGACAATATTTTGGTTCTTGATTTTTGATACATATGAATGGGTTTTCGTTGACTACTCCTATATTACTTGAATCTATACTCCATAGTCTGGCCAACTAGGGAGTAAACTTGTTGTTTATTCTGGATTCGAGAGATGTTGAATAGATAGAACACATAAGTATAGGGAGCTTTTTCAACTAGGAGACTAGATTGATTCGTGTAAGGGAGATCCGTGACAACTATCCTTACACCTCGCTTGGTTCATAATACAGGAGGATAACGTTAAAACACTTTTATTGGTCTGTCTATCCTCGCTCAATGATATAGTTAGGTAGTCAATAACGGTAGGCCGGCAAAGGCGTGCAACCCTGTTTAGGCAATTTTAACGTAACCCTGTGAATCAGTAGTCAGTAACCCAGACATATGTTTAAATGTTGAGACTAAAACGGCGTCGATAAGGTTACAATCTCAGAATTGCTCTTAAATTGATAGTTAACAACAGACCAGTCTAGTGTAGTATTTTGATGAGTGGTTTAATTTCTTTTCACAAAAATCTCTTCACTATTTTTACTCAAAACACTCTAAACGTAATAGCTTGGATTGTTTACCAATTTTCTTTAAATCCTTTGGATTTGATATCCTGACCCTTTAATTAGGGCCACTATATTACTTGTTTAGACTACGTACACTTGTGTGCGCTGGGGAGCAACACTAGAGTAAACATATACGAATTCTGAATTCACACAATTAGTAACCAAATTATATAAATTGTAGAAAAATAATCAAACTATAGTCATGTTCAATAATTAACCAAAACTATAGCCAAAATACATAATAACCATTAAATATTTGTCATTTTGCTTAATTTTCCTTTTTCTTTTTCTTTTTTGTTTGACATAAACACTTCTGAATTCTTAAACAAAATAAACCAGTATTAAAGAGTAAAATATCAAAACCATCAGTCTAGGACTCAAAAAGAACATTTCAAAGATCTAATTGTAGGTCCTTGAATTCATTTTAGAGTAAAGGACAAAAAAAATTCTTAGAATTATGTGAAATGGAACAATGCTCCTCAGTAAGATAAGGCATAGACCCTTGTTTATATTTATCTTTATCTAAAATTTTCTTATTGCTTCTAATAAAATTCACCAAACACTCTATTTAGTGGTATAAATTCATTACAAAAATAATTCTGCTCCTCGTTAGAAAAATATCTTGATTTTCCCCATATTGTTACCAAAATTAAGTCAGGAAGAAGATTGACGATACAATATAAGGAAAAATAGGCGTTAGGTGCCAAATTTTACAATAGACTACAGATGTATACAAACAAACGTGACACTATATACAAATTATGTGCCAAAATAAGCCAAAGTTTATTGTGCAACTCAGAAATCATTGTGTATACAACTTATTGATGTTGATTTCCTATTATTTAACCACTTAACATATAATAAAAAAATAGAAAGAAAAAAGAAATCGAAAATAGTTTTAGTATGAAATGGTTCAACTTTCATCAAGACATTACATGAGCAGCTAAAATGTTCGAATTACGTACGAAGTCCATATTAAAATTTTGGGCTTGTAGTTACTTTCCTCATCAAGTCCAATAACTATTTAAGTTAGAGACTTATACAAAAATATAGGAAATCTTTTTAAAAGTATAAAATATTATATTATGTAACTCAATATATAATGGGGAATTTTCTTAAATAGCCTACGTTTGAAATTACTTAATATAATCAAATAGCTATATTTTACATAATTACACAATGTAACCTCGTCTATGTGACCTGGAGGGGAGGAGAGAGGCGAGCGAGATCGAGAGAGGGAGGAGAGAGGCGAATTGTATATATATATTTATCAAATTATTTGTGTATATCTATCAAATAATTGTATATGTGTAATTAATATACATATATATTTGTATATCTGGCAAGCGAGATTGGAAGAGGGAGGAGAGAGGCAAGCGAGAGTAGAGAGAGGTGAATTGTATATGTATATCTGTCGAATCGACTATGTATATCTGTCAAAATAATTGTATATATGCAACTGATATACATTTGTAATTGTATATCTGCAAGAAATTGCAGAGAGAGAGAGAGGAAAGAGGCGAGAGAGAGGAAGAGAGGAGAGAGAAAATAACAACAAAATCCTAGCTATAGCTATAATTTTTTCAAACTATAATTGTATAATGTAAATACATATCATATGTTTCCCTAATTATATTATTTTTCCATATATAATATTATACAATATTATATCTGGAAGGAAAAATCTTAACGTGTCAATCTTGTAGAAAGTGTATAATAGCATATAAAATGTGCTTATACAAAAATATTGGTTAAACCATGTACAATATTGTATAAAATTATATCAGCATACGTGGTATAATAATTGTTTTGTATTTTGAATATGTATACCAAGTTAGTAATACAATTCTAAAATCAACTAGTTTCTTATAAATTGTGAAGTGTGCATAACTTAATCGTTAGTGGAACTATGGGGCATAGAGGATTATTTTGTATTCTGAATATGTATTAACTTAATCAATGACACAATCGATAAGCCACAGATAATTGTTAAACCTAATCGAATCAATCAATATCTTAATGATTTAACACGTATAAAATTCATAATTGATAAATCAAATCGTCAGATAAACACATACCTGAAAAGAAAAAAGACATAGTCTAAAGCTCAAATGGTAATTAAAGATTCCAAAAAAAGTAGTTTAGCCTTATCATAAGAACCTTAAAAAGTGATGAATGAGACATTATCTATTAATTCATTTCCAAAAGATAACAAAGAGGATACCATTTCATTATATTTGCTTGTTCTAATTAAGTCTTTGGATTCCATTATTGATTGCAACTTATTGCTTTTTGTAAACCCTTTTCTTAATTACAAGTTTGAAGGGAAAAAGGAATATTTACTTGAAAGAAAATGGCACCAAGTGTCAACCCTAACATATGTTGGAAAGCAATTACTTTAAAATTTTCTTCTAAGATTATACAAAAATTTTTTAGGTGATTAGTTTACTAGTTTGTTATTAACAAACAATACTCACGAAAAAACAATGAACAGTTTAGTTTACAATCTAAAAGATTATTAGCACTACATTTAGATATGTGTGCTTTTAATGTTGCATAAATTAAAACGAAAAATATAAGATATTATCTTATATGAAAAGGTATTTTTTTAAAATAAATTAAATAAATATTTAGTTTTGAGGTTAGCACGAATGCATTGCAGAGAAGGTGGCAGACATAATGCATGAAGAAATTCAGATGAACTTATGAAAAGAAAGATACTAATTATATAACCAAAGTCAAAATGAGAAAAAGAAGAACAAAATTCAAAGCCTTAGTGGATTCTCTTCTAGTCATGACTAGCTATAACTTTACTGTTCTAAATTTTGGAAGGTAGCTAACCTCATTGTTCAACTGAGTGTTCATGGGTTTGCCTTGGGATTTGAGATCTCAAAATTTTAAACACTCTTTTCGTTTAAAAAGAATGGCCTGGTATGATTAGAGACGGAGTTTAAAAAAATAAAGAAAATTTTTTAATTTTGTGGTCTTAAATTATGGTTATGTTAAATGTATTAAAATGTTTTTAATCTTGTGTTATTAAACATACCATGTGGAAAGTTGAAATTAAAGTTTTGCTACAAAAAAAAGAAATTGATCATCTTTTCTAAATAGACCAAAAAAAAAAAAAGTAGGTCATTCTTTCTGAAAAAGAAAAAGTATTAGCTTGACATTGCTATTTATTTATGAAAATTGTACAAATTATAATTCCAATTTAAATCCCATATTATCAAAGAAGTGGGATTTTAAATATTTTTTAAATGAAGAACTTGACCTATGATGAATTTATATATTCTTTTTAAAGATTAATTATTTTAAATTTGTTTTACAAAGGCTCACGCTTAACGTGAATATGCCAACTAGAATTTTCCAAAGTCAAGAATCATTAGTCAAATAAATTTAAATTTTCAACCTTGTTTAAATACTTTTTAAACTCTGTTGAGTAATTAGGAACAAGCTAATGGTGTTTAGAGTTAGTTAAGAAAGTAGTTATGTAGTTAAAAGTTAGTTAGAGAATTAGTTAGCCTAAATGCATGTTTTACACGTGTAAATTCTCTAAGTGTATATATATACACATGGCTGTACATCTAAAAAGGGCTTAATGGAATGAGAGAGCATTCAGATTCCTTTTCATTCTTCTTCTGTTCCTTCTTTGTTTCTCTGTTGCAACTTCCTCTGAGGGAAGTTATCATGGTATCAGAGCGGAAGATCTGAGGGCAGAAAGCTGGGCTTTGAGAAGCTGAAGCTTGAGGAAATTGATTAGTTGTTTAGAGAAGTCGATTAGAGAAGTCGATTGAAGAAATCGATTGAAGAAATCGATTGAAAATTGAAGAAATCAGCTGAAGAAACAAGTTCCTTAGCTGAAATTGAAACTGTGTGAAGTAAATTGAAGCTTAGATTAGAGACAGAAGCAAAAGAAGAATGGCAACCACCACTGGAAATACGCATGCAGGTTCAAATCCGTCTACATCAAGGAGTTCAGGAAGAGTTGAAATTGATCATCATCATCCTTTGTTTTTATCTCCAACAGACACACCAGGTAGTTCACTAATCTCAGTACAATTAGTTGGATCTGAGAACTATGCCTTGTGGAGTAGGTCGATGACTATAGGCTTGCTAGGTAAGAGTAAATTGGGGCTGGTAGATGGTAGACATAGTAAGGATAAGTTTGATTTATCCTTGCATGAGCAATGGGAGAAGGTGAATGCAATAGTCTTGTCGTGGATAATGAATTCTGTGTGTAAGGACCTGTTAAGCAGTATTATCTATGCATCTAATGCACATAAAGTGTGGATTGACTTGAAAGAAAGGTTTGACACTGTAAATGGATCAAGAATTTTCTACTTACATAGAGAAATTACTACTCTAGCTCAGGGAACTTTATCTGTGTCTGAGTATTTTTCTAAATTGAGGAATTTGTGGGATGAATTTGATGCTATTATGCCTTGCCCTGGTTGCAATTGTGCTGAATCTAGAAGTTATGCTCAACATCATGGCTATCAGAGGCTTTTGCAGTTTCTTATGGGATTAAATGAGACATATACTCAGTGTAGAAGCCAAATCCTAATGATGTCTCCTATTCCTACATTGAACAAAGCCTATTCTATGGTAATTGATCATGAGAGTCAAAGGTCCATAACCAGTGTAGCATCTATGGTAAGTGACACACTTGAAGGGGCTGTGTTTTTTAGTCAAACAGGTGGTAACAGTTCAAATCACAAAGGAAAAGGAACAAATACTGGAACTCAGTTCAATTCAGGCAGAAATAATGGAAGTGCAGGGGTTAACAATTCAGGAGGAGGATGGAATCCAAACATGAACTATAACAGGTCTGGGAATAGTCATAAACCTCAGAGAAAACAGGCAGTAATATGTGAGCATTGTGGATACACTGGACACACTAAAGATACTTGTTACAAGATTGTTGGGTACCCACTGGATTGGCCTAGAAACAAAAGAAAAGGTGTGGTTCAATATGCAAATCTTGCAGAAGATGGCACTAGTAGCTGCAACTCAAACAGGCAAAGTACAGTTCAGTCACCATCCTATTTCACTCAGGATCAGTACCAGCAGATCATTCAGCTACTAAACAAAGGCAATGAAGAAGGAAATATTAGTTCTACAGCAGCAAATCAAGCAAATGCAAGTAACTCAGCTAATGCAGGTATCTATCTAAAACCAAATGAAATCTACTCTAAATGGATAGTTGATTCAGGAGCAACAAACCACATGACCTCAAATTCTGATGTGATATATGATTGTAAAGAGGTATCAGGACATGAGAATAACTATGTACATCTACCCACTGGTGATGAAGCCAAGGTTACTCACACTGGCAAATCCTGTGTGCTTAAAAATCAACCTGTGTCCAATGTGTTCTTTCTTCCAGAGTTCAAATGTAATCTATTGTCAGTGTCAAAATTGACTAAGGAATTGCAGTGCTCAGTGAATTTTTTTCCTGATTTCTGTATATTCCAGGATCTTTACACTGGCTTGGTGAGAGGGATTGGTAGGGAAGAACAAGGACTCTACATTCTCAGAAGCAATTCTTCACCTCCTCCAGTTGTTCAGTATTCAGTTAACACAGCTGATCACAAAGATAAAAGAGTATCTTCTTCCACTACTCTTTGGCATAGAAGATTGGGTCATGCTCCTATAAATATCATTAGAAAACATATTGCTCTTCAACATCTTGTTTCTGATAATCACATATGTACTGTGTGTCCACTTGCAAAACATACCAAGTTGTCTTTTCCCTTAAGTACTTCTTGTTCAAAGTTTGCTTTTGATTTACTACATTGTGACATTTGGGGGCCCTATAAGGTTCCTACTCATAATAATAAAAGGTTCTTTGTCACTATTGTAGATGATCTTACCAGATATACTTGGTTATTTCTTATCCATTCTAAATCTGAAGTGTTAGTGGTCTTAAAAGACTTTCTAACAAAAGTGTCAAATTACTTCACCACTTCTGTCAAAGTTCTAAGAACTGATAATGGCTGTGAATTTCTTAGCCATGATTTCCAACATCTCATGACCACATTAGGGATCACTCATCAGACCTCTTGTGTATATACTCCTCAACAGAATGGAGTAGTAGAAAGGAAACATAGAACCATTCTTCAAGTAGCCAGGGGTCTTAGATTTCAAGCTGGTGTGCCTTTAAGATTCTGGGGTGAGTGTGTTAATGCAGCTGTATATCTCATTAACAGAACACCATCACAAATCCTTAAATACAAATCCCCTTTTGAACTTCTCTTCAAGTGTTCACCCTCTCTCACTCATCTAAAAGTGTTTGGTAGTCTAGCTTATGCCTCCAATACTAGACTGGCAGACAAGTTTTCACCTAGAGCAATTCCAAGTGTCTTCATGGGGTACTCTTTAACACAAAAAGGTTACATTCTATATGACATTCACTCTAAGACATTTTTCACAAATAGGAATGTAGTATTCATAGAATCTATATTTCCTTTCCTTCATACAAAATCTATTGGAACACCTATTTTTCCAACTCTTGATATATCATATATAGACTCATCATCTATTCAAACTCCTTCTTCCAACAGTAATGCCACTCAAGAAGTTTTCAATGTTCCTCCTCATACTAATTCATCTGGTCCAGATCAGTCTACAATAGAACCTCCTGAGTCATCTGTACCTCTCAGAAGGTCCTCTAGAACAAAAAATCCTCCAGTATGGATGAAAGATTTCATCACTAATCCTTCCACCTCATGTACCTATCCTATGTCATCCTATGTTACTTATTCACATCTTTCTTTGCCATATCAACAAGCCTTAGCTGCTTATTCTTCTAATGTAGAACCTACATCCTTTCATCAAGCCTCTAAAGATCCTTTATGGATTAAAGCCATGCAGGCTGAGATAGATGCTCTTGAGGAAAATAACACTTGGTCACTGGTTGATTTGCCACCTGGAAAAAAGCCTATTGGTTGTAGGTGGGTGTACAAAATTAAATACAAGTCTACTGGTGAAATTGAAAGGTATAAGGCAAGGTTAGTTGCCAAAGGATACAGTCAAAAACCTGGTTTAGACTATTTTGAGACCTTCTCTCCTGTGGCCAAGATGGTCACTGTCAGAACCTTGATTGCTCTTGCTGCTGCATCAAATTGGCAAATAGTTCAGATGGATGTACACAATGCTTTTTTGAATGGAGATCTACTTGAGGAAGTATACATGACTGTACCAGAGGGGTTTGCTAGACAGGGGGAGAATACACAGGTCTGCAAACTGAATAAATCCTTATATGGCCTTAAACAGGCCCCTAGACAATGGAACAGGAAACTCACAGATGCCTTATTGCAGATGGGGTTCAGCCAGAGTCATTATGATTACTCTCTTTTCACAAAGTCAGTTTGTAAAGAGAGGGTAATTGTCTTAGTGTATGTGGATGACCTATTGATTACAGGGAGCAGTGAAGAATTGATTAAACAAACAAGAAGAGACCTACAAGCACAGTTTAAAATGAAAGACCTTGGAAAGTTGAAGTTCTTTTTAGGAATTGAGGTGGCAAGATCATCAGAAGGAATTGTTATGTGTCAAAGAAAGTATGCCATGGAGTTAGTATCTGAAACTGGGTTAAGTGGAGCAAAACCAGCTAGTACACCTATTGAAGTCAATCAAAAACTCACAACAGTTGAGTATGATAGATATTTTCCAAAAGAAGGGGATGAAGATGAAACAGTGAGTGATCCTACAACTTATCAAAGGTTAGTAGGGAGACTGTTGTACCTAACAATGACCAGACCAGACATAGCATTTGTAGTTCAAATGCTAAGCCAATATATGCACAATCCAAAGAGGTCTCACATGGATGCAGCATTGAGAGTTGTCAGATATATAAAGGGGACACCTGGTGTAGGATTGTTTATGCCTTCTAACAGCTCTAAACAACTAGAAGCTTATTGTGATTCAGATTGGGGAGCCTGTGTTGAGACTAGAAGATCCATAACTGGATATATAGTGAAGTTTGGAGAAGCCTTAATATCTTGGAAGTCAAAGAAACAAGAGACTATATCTAGGAGCTCAGCTGAGGCAGAGTTCAGAAGTATGGCCTCTTGCACAGCAGAAGTTATCTGGCTTACTGGACTACTCAAAGAGCTTGGTATACAAGTTAAACAACCTGTTGATCTCATGTGTGACAGCAAAGCTGCAATTCAAATTGCAGCAAATCCAATATTCCATGAAAGAACAAAGCATATAGATATAGATTGCCACTTTGTAAGGGAAAAAATCAGTCAAGGCTTGCTCAAAACTCATCATGTGTCAACCAAAGAACAACTTGCTGATATACTCACAAAAGGATTAGGTAGAGCAGCTCATGAATATCTACTTGGAAGACTTGGGATGAAAAATCTCTTCAAGCCATTAGCTTGAGGGGGAGTGTTGAGTAATTAGGAACAAGCTAATGGTGTTTAGAGTTAGTTAAGAAAGTAGTTATGTAGTTAAAAGTTAGTTAGAGAATTAGTTAGCCTAAATGCATGTTTTACACGTGTAAATTCTCTAAGTGTATATATATACACATGGCTGTACATCTAAAAAGGGCTTAATGGAATGAGAGAGCATTCAGATTCCTTTTCATTCTTCTTCTGTTCCTTCTTTGTTTCTCTGTTGCAACTTCCTCTGAGGGAAGTTATCAAACTCTACTGTCAAATTCGTTTAAAATTGTTAAGTTTTACATGCCAAAGTTCTTTCAGAGAAACCATTAGGTCATCTTTTAATTCACATTGACTACGTTGTTCTTAAAAAATGAAAAATTCTTTCTCATCACCCTTCATGATCGTGAGGTAATATTAAGGGGCTCAAAATAAACTCAAAATACCAGAGTGTTGGTTTGAAAAGGACAAAACTATCTCTTATTAAACTGTCGAAGTGAATTACGAAATCCTATTTACGAGTTGTCACTATTACGAATCGTACTAGCCCTCATAGAAATCAAACAAAGTTTATGGGTTGCAAGACTTAATCTATGAGGACCAAACTACGGTCTATTTTTTATAGATCGTAGAACCTCCTCATAAAAGTCATAGACTCATTTCAGGGTTCAAGATTGAATTCTACAAACCCTTTGTACAAGTCATGGAAAGAAATACAATTCATCCTGTTCACTCATAGAAAAACTTCAAAGACTATATTTTTGGGTTCAAGACCACGAGACAATAACTACGAGTCGTAGTCCTCCATACAAGTCGTAAACCTACTTGTGGATCCACCTGACACATGGAATAATTTTCAACATCTCGAAAATCATGATCTCTTCTACCAGTCATAGAAGTTTGTGCACATTTTCATAACTGCTGAAACTTTGTACGGGTTGTAAAGATCCTTTGTGAAACTTTGTGCACATTTTCATAACTGCTGAAATATGACGCTTACTCTCCGATCTAATCTACAGGTTGTATTGGGTGTTCGTAGACATGATCCTCGGGAACTCAAATTTTACCAAGTGTGGAAGGGACTTACAAGTCCCATTTATGGTCCATAAAATCACCTTGGGGCTGTAGGTGTAACTCGTAGAAGTCCATCTAAAACAGAACAAAATTCAACATTTAGACTTTCTGGACTGATCTAAGTTAGAATAACTACTAGGTGTTACATTTCTAGTCATTATACACCCTAAAGTTGTAATTCTAATACTAGAAAGTTGTTAAACTTACCTTGATTGATGTCTTTTAAACAAGTTATGGATTTTGGCTTTTTAACAACTATTTGAGTTCTTGTCTGGAGAACTAGGTCTTAAGAATTAGAAGGTGTTACATTTGTTAAAATCAACATATTTAACTTGAATATACGGTAGAAAACTTTCTTTAGGATAAAATTTAAAATAATAAAAATAAATTATAAAAGTAAAAAGAGAAAAAAAAACTTTTAGGATGTTTTCCAAATTCTAAACATAACTTCAATTGTATTTGTAATTCTTATGTCCAACTGCTAATTTACAAAATAAAATATAAAAAAATTCCTGACAAAGTGAAAAAATTATTTACTTGCAAAATTTGCTCTCTCTAAGGTGATTGGTAGAACAAACTAGTGGATTGAATTCATATCATTTAAGCACTTGGGCTTTTTCTAACAGATGGGCTTTAACGCCTACACTCATAGCACCAAGAAAATCTAATATCTTTGGTCAAGTGTGGTGCGATAGTATCATAGCATTGAAATTATTTTTTTTAATCGAAATATATAACATGTTACCATTTTCACAAATTATGATGAGATGATATAACTTCTCTATCTTTAAATAAATAGATTTTGAATCTTTAGCAAAAGTATTTTAGAGGATATGAATCTTATCAAACAGATCGTAAATAAAATACCGAGAAACCAAAAACGAAAGTCTAGCCTAGAGGATCATAAAGAGTAATGGGCATAGGTCTAACTAGTCACATGTTCATGCAATAAATAGTCCATCTTAAAGTAAGTTCCAACCTTTAATTTGTTAGGCCAGTGCCAAACGTGCACGCATTGAATAGGGTTTACACTCATTTTCTTCTAAAACAAATTTTCCAAAGAGGAATCAATAATTCACTTTTTTTTGAAGACCTAACATACCCTAAAACCAATCCTAAAAAAGGCTAATCAACAATCAATAATTGACAATCAATAATGGAATCCAAAGACTATTAGAGACCCGGCAAAACAGAATATAATCCTTTGTTATCTTTTGGATCTATATTATAAATAACATCAAACTCATTTTGTCTTCTTTTTAAGGTTGATAAGATAGGACTAATCTATTATTTCTACTAACTTTAATTACCATCCATTTACAATTAAAAATAAGATAAGAGAGCCAACAAGAGAATATTTAGATTAAAAAAAAAATTCATTTTTTGCACAAGGATGTTTATATATTCCATGATATAAGTCTTTCTCCTCTCCCTATTTTACTCAAATTCTTGCTTGTATTGAAAACGCATGACATAAATAAATTTAATGACTAAAACTTTACAGGTTAACACAAATTCTAACTATGATTTAGATAATAAATACATTTTTCGTTTGGTTCCAAAAAAAATTATAATTCGAAATCTTAACAACATATTATTATGTCCATAAATATAGTGAAAACAATAGGGAAATTTTCATAAATAGCCTAGGCTTGAAAATTAATATGGTCAGGTAGCTATATTTTACATAATAACATGGCATAACTTTGGCTATGTGACCTAGAGGGGAGGAGAGAGGCAAACGAGATCGAGAAAGGGAGGAAAGAGGTGAATTGTATATGTATATTTGTCAAAGTGTATATGTATATATCTGTCATATAATTGTATATGTGTAACTAATATACATATGTATTTGTATATTTTGGCAAGCAAGATTGGGAGAGGGAGGAGAGAGGCGAGCGAAAGAGGGCAGGGAGTGGAGAGAGGCGAATTTTATATGTATATCTGTCGAATCGACTGTATATATCTGTCAAAATAATTGTACATATGCAGCTGGTATACACATGTAATTGTATATCTAACAAAAAATTGTAGAGAGAGAGTAGAGAGGCAAGAGAGAGGAACATATGAGAGAGAAAATAGCAACAAGATCCTAACTAAAGCTATAAATTGTACTTTTTTCAAATTATAGTGGTATAATGTAAATATGTATTATATGTTTGCTTAATTATTTAATTTTTCCAAAAAAAAATTCTCACTTCCTATGATTTTTTTCTTTCCCTCGTACCAATTTATACAAAATTTGCTTTCTCTTTTTTCATTTCATTTGGTGAATCCAAACACCTCCTATAATCTTGTGCTACTCTATAATATTTTTCTTTTTACATTTATCAAAAGTAATAAAACACAATATATTTGACTATTAAAACGTGAAAAAATTGAATAATATTTTCTTTTCCTCCCTAACTTAACACACCCTAAAAGAGGCAAACAAGAATAACAAAAAGATAAATAAAAAGGAACTAAATTGCAAAGAGTTTGAAGAAAGAAAAAAGTGGGAAAAAAGAACAAAATAGAAAATTTTTCTTTTTACATTTCATTAATGATAAAAGAACTCACAACTTTAGCTTCTACTGTTTTAAAATATGTTAGATTCAAAACTTTTTCCCGAGTAGAACGGTATGAATATTAATTAATATTTTAATATGTATTTTTATTATATTATATAAAAATTATTATAATTTACAATAGCTTTTATGTAATTTTTAAATAATCAAATTAATCAAATATAATTTTTTTAATCATTAAATTATTTCTCCTAAAATGAAATGTGATAAATAAAAATAGACGAACAATAATATATACACTTTTAAGGCCCAAATTTCATGCCGGCCAATTAATTTTCTTTATAATTTTTGATTCCTTAAGATTGGCATTTATTGATATTCATAGAATAATGTGGTCATATAATTCTCTTTAATTCCCAACTGCTAAGTTGTCTAAGTTGAAACTTATGCTAGATAGATACTCACTCCGCTCGTAATAATGTGGTCATAGAATTTCATTTTTAATTAAAAAATAAATTCACAAAATTAAAATTATTCTTTTATTTTGTTTTTATTTAAATAAATGAAGTTTTGCATAATTAAGGAACTATGAAAAAGTTATTTTTTCAAGGCATTTGATTAAGACTTGTAAAGGACTGCATCATGATTCATCCTTTATTCTATTTTTATTTTTCATGGTGATAGATGTAATTATGCAGCATATTTAAGAAAAGGTAGCTTGATGTATGTTATTTGTAAATAATAAAGTTTTGATTAACAAGATTTGTAGCAAAATTAATGATAAGTTAAAAATTTGAAGATAAATTCTGGAATCTAAAGGAATTCAGGTTAAATAGGACTAAGTGGTGTAACAAATGAGATTGATGTAGAAGTGAGGCTATTCAATTCGATACACAAGTCATATCCAGGAGAAAGAGTTCCAAAGTATATCTAGAGATTATAATTCAAGAAAATGGAGAGATTGACAATAATACTACACATCACATTGAAGCAAGGCGGATAAAATGGAGATTCACATATGTGTCTTGTGTGATAAGAAATATAGTAAGTTTTATGATTAAAGTGGTTGTAAGACCAACTATGGTATATGAGATAAAGTATTGACCAATCAGGAACGACACATCCAAAAATAAAAGTAGTAAAAATGATAATGTTGAGATAGATGTAAAGGCATGTCAAGAGAGATAAGATTAGGAACAAAGATATTCTAGACAAAATGAAAGTGACCTTTCCATGGAAGAAAAGATGAGGGAAAAATGTGAAAAGGAGATGCACAAGCACTCTAATGAGGAGGTATGACGGATTGGCTATACTGAATATGAGGATGAGAGCCAGAGGTAGGCCAAATTAAGTATTAGAAGAGGTGATTGCACAGAACGTGACACAACTATAGCCTAACGAGGACATTGCGCTAGACAGAAAGATTAGAAGGTCGAGGATTAGCATAGAAGGTTAGTAGGTAGTCGATCATTGTCAGATTTTTCTATGTGTGTTATTTTTATTACTCTCCTATTTTCTTATTCTTCGACTTTGTTGTTTCTTTGGCCTCAATTATCATATTATTTATTGATGTTAATGTTCTCTTTTTCATCGTTTGAGTATGAATGTTTCACTACTATATTTATTTTAAATACTTGATTTTTTTATATGTTTTATTTGAGTCTAGAGTACATTGAAAATAAACTTTCTATCTTCTCAAGGTAAGGGTAATTAGACTGCAGTAGACACTATTCCATACCCCCACTTGTAAAATTACACCAATTATGTCATCATTGTTATATATTAGCGATGCGCCTAAACAAAAACACCAGTCATTATAAACCGGAGGAAATAGTACTCATATATTACCAAATTGAATAATTAATTAAACCAATATATTTAAGCTAAAAACACCATTTATATAGGTTGAATCGGAGAAAGTAGTAACCATATATTATCGAATAATAAATTAAACCACTACTAAAGAATTGATTTCAAGTGATTTACATTAAAAAGTATGTGATTTAATATATTCCCAAACCTAGTCTATCTTGGAATTGAGTTAGGTGAAATTCCATTATCATATTATTAATATACAAGATTGAAATCAAAATTATATATACCTAGCTACCTAACCTAATTACTACTATACGTGACCAATAGAGGGATGCCTTATTAATATCTTAAAGAGATTATAATTCATGAACCTTATTCTTCTCAAGAACTAACATTGGTATGATTTGATGGTAATATGTCCCACACGTACAACAAATTTAAAGTTTAAAGGGAAAATTTAAAGCGTTTGCACATTATTTTCTTCAATTTTTTCAAGAAAAAATATATATGAAACTAAACTTAATTAAAAGAATATTTGGACTTGACACTTAAAAAGAAAGGACAAGGCTTTTTGAACGAAAACGACTATTTCAGTACAAACTCTTAGAACCTTGTTTGCATCGATATTTATTTACGTGATTATGATTAGATGTTATAAATTATTAAAAAAAATTGAAATTTAAATATTTTGTTGTTGTAGACAAAAATCATCCGAGGATCAATTTTTTTCATCTTTTAATGCTATTAAAAAATATTAAAATTATTTTAATTTAAAATCTCAAAAGATATTCAAATTTCAGTAAGTAAAAGTTAAGAAAGTTAATAGTCTTTGATAAATATGGTTTAACATTTACAATTTTAAATTATTTGGTCAAAGTATTTTACTTATTATTAGTTAACTTAGAGAGTCATTTGTGTATGTGGCTCTATGATGAAAAAGCATTTAATTTGTAGAATTTTCATTATTATGAAAATAAATCACCAACAATAAAGTAAAAGTAGTAAAATCAATAAAAATTTGAGTAAGATTGTTATAAAAGTCAAAAAAAAAAAAAAAAGGAGTTGTTATACCAGGGGTAATTTTAGATGAAATATGTTATTATTATGATAATCTACGTTGCCACTATAAGTAAAATTTTGTTATAAAGAGTTCGAAAATAAACTTGACTGTTATAATTGAAAAGTTTAAAGATAATTTTTATAGAGAAGTCCTACTTTACAAATTCATCATTTGGCTAGCCAACTAAGATAGTTGTACGATGAAAAGTTGTGATATGGTGGATGATATTGCCAGTCTCTTAATTAAAAATTTCGAATTCGAGCCTGAATATAAATTATTATTTTTTGTACGGAGTGTTTCCTTTTCGAATAAAATTCTATGTGATGTGAATCTGAATTAGTCAGATTTCAATGCCGATTCTGGATACCGGATGAAACAACAAAAGGTTTCTAGCTAGACTTCATAGACTACACATACTAGTGGAGGATGATCCATGTATTGAAGTCAAGAATGGGCTTTATACTTGGTTTGATAACCAAATGGTACAGAAGGATGTCAAATAGTCTCTAGTGATTGAAAAGAAGGAAATAGTAACTGCAATTTGGGGGGCAATCATCAACCACATAGGGTAGGCAAGAAATTGGAAACTTTTCAATAATACAAATTTTGTATTAGCACACATATAATACATGGAAAAGGTTAAGAAAATATTTTTAAATTATGTAAAATAAAATAAAAATGTTGTTCGTTAATAAAGTAATTTAAAAATATTCTTACTAATAATACTTTCGTCCAAAAAATATTAAGACTAGAATAAACATATTGCATATTACGAATTAAAGAAAGCTTGCAGGGTGCAATACTTGTTTGAGAGTTCCGAAAAACTCTAGCTAGCACCTTTCCTAGAAGGTGGTTGTAGTCCTAAGTGCTTTGTCAGTGTATGAATTCTTTTGGACATCGTCAAGGATATTATTACCAAATAAGATAATTAATAATTATATATACTTTACTCTAAAAATTAAATAATTTAACAATATTATTTTCTTTCTTAAATTCTATATCCCAGTGAAATATGTCTCAAAATTGAGGTAAGAGGAAGTACAGAGCAGCGGGACTTGCTCTTTTTTCGACGGCAACAAAAAGTTAGATTTTTCAGAGTGTTTTATTGTTAAACATAATCATGGTTTTTTCAATTTCTCTGTCTATTCAGCAAATCAATAATAGTTCTTTTTATCAATATGGATAGTCTTGGATCATCAATAATGATTTTTCTTTACACTTCAGATACTTGATCAATCCGCTTACTTCTATTATGTCAATATTAATCATTACTGTATGACTCTTATTTGTAGTAATAATTATATGGCTCATGATCAAGAATATTTGAGTATTTATGCTTATATAAATTTTGGAAAAATGAGTAAAAATTACTACACGTTGAGAACAGGAAGGTACGCAATTTTAATGTGATCGATTTTACATCACCTATTGTTGTAGCTAATTGTCCCCATGCCATACCAAAAAAGAATTCTTGAAAGGGAAGTGTTATCTGTCTCAGGCAGGCACGTGATATGCACGATCCAGTGTGTCCTACCTTGAGAGATGAGTAATGTCGAATGTCTGTCTAGGATAATTCCAGTTCAATTTCTCAAAGCCACATTTTCTTCCCTTTTTTTAGGTTTTGATAATCCACACAAGTCTTAGTCACAATTAATGTTGACAATGAAGTATGTATTATGAACTCTTGATGTTAACTTCTCCTAAATAGCTACTCAATCATATGCTAATTTTATTTTTTTATGTATGTACATATATATTATGTATACCCTTTTAATTCAGTTTATAAGAGTCAAGTTGATCTCTACAAAAGAGCTGGATAGAATTCTAAGAAATATACGTTGCTGAATTTTTGAAAAATTATTTGTACATATTAAGTAATGGAGTTTTGAATCAAAGTTTACTAATTTTTTCCGAAACTTATTGATTTATTTACGGATACAGAGCTAATGGGTAACTGTAACAAACACAATAACACCCCAACTGATTACTATATTAGTTACTGGATAGGATTACAACAATGTCATATTGGGGGACAATCTCAATAATAAAGGTCATAGGCAACTAATCAAACTTTTATTCTCTAACATAAAAATAGTTTCAAAGGAAAACAATCTAGAGATAAAGATCTTAACTTCAACTCATCACTATCTAGTCTATGAAGTCTCTAACTCTAATGTCTAGGTGTTGCCAATGACATGTCATGGCTACCTCAAGCAAAAGAAGATAAAGTGCTAAACTCAAGCTAAATGATAGTAATATGGAAATCCTCCGAAAGTAAGGAGGTCTCACCAATCAGCTGATTGAATGTGAATAGATCCTAAACGATGCGTCTATTGATGATCCCTAATACCTGTCTCTGCATTATTATAAAATAATGCAGTCCAAATGGACGTCAGTACGTGGAACGTACAAATATGTAAAATGGTTGAATGAAACATACATCAAGGTAGAGTACTATCAACTCAGATAACTCAAATCAAGAGATAAGGAACTCGATCAGGATATCAAATGTCTATCTAAAGTAAGAAAAAAAGAGTAGACAATAACCAATCATAGACAATCCAAGCCTCATTCCAATCAATCCAATCCAATCATAATACTATCAGTATGGAACTTTTATGGGAGTTTCTCCTATCCTACAACAATCACTTATGAGCCAATGATCGTACAATAATCCCGTTGATGTTACCACAAAACCTTTCAATACCTTGACAGGGTAAAAACAAATTGAATCCATAATGGATTTGGACAATCATCCGATCAAGTCCTATTGTTTCAGGACAATAAAATGGGGACATGTCCGAGTTTAACAACTTCGTCCTCAAAATAGAAACTTATTCGACTTTAACGGACTTAGTCCTTAAAATAGGAACTTGTCCAACTTTTACGGAATTAGTCCACTCCTACGCTTAGTGACATAGTTATTGAGTTCGAGTGGGACCTACTCACTCGATACAGTGCTCGGTACTCCTCTTTAGGCCCAATGCTCATAAATGATCAATCTCAATCAATCCAATCAACGAGTCTCATAAGGACTCTTATCAATCCATCAATTCCGTGACAATCGATCCATTTTGCCTATAAGCCATCTAGTCAATTCTCAATCACATCTCTCAATAGTTTAACCAACCAATCCCATCGACCTTTCAAGAGTGAATTAGACAATCATGTAGGAGGACTTTCAATTTAGACCCAACTTTAAACTTCAATTATGAAGACTCACATGACCATCAAGTTCTATCAATCTATCATCATGCTCACATCACAATCACAATCACAATCAACGTTATCGAATCAAGGCTCTAGACTCAATCCCTAGGTTCATTCCTGTAATCTTTTATCAAAATATCTGGGGTTTGTGAAATAACTGATGTAAACATATTTATTCAGTAAATCAAGTTTATAATGATCATCAACATATGAAAATACGTAGGATATGTATAATTTTACAAGAAAACATACATAAAGACTCAATACATTTATCTATCAATCTATCTCAATCAAGGGACACATGGAAGAACAATTTCATGTTTTAGGTTAGCCTTATATATTTGGGATGAAGACAAACAATTAAATTGGCAAGAAATTGTCCTCAGTCCTCTTGAACCCTAGCCTCCTCTTTTCTCCTTAACCATAGTTCTTAAGATGAATTAGCATAAATGGTTGAAAATTCACGCTTAGAAATTGATATGGGGTTAAAAATGACTTCAAAACGACAAGGTTTTAGTCTAGGATGGGCGGGGAAAGGACTAGAATGCCCTTGCTTTTAAAACTGATCGTCAAATACCATAATGAGGCAAGTTCGCGATGCAAACTTGTCGCGCTTCAGTTTATTTTTCGATGAAAAACTTAAAACGCGTTGAGAAATTATTTTTTTTATAAAAATACACATAAATCGCATTTGTCAAATGAGTTTTATGTGTAATCTTACGTAAATTGCTTTTCGATCGATTTTCTGATTCTATAGAAAATAATAGGACCAAAATTAAATGCAAACCTATGACAAGTAATTGTCGTGCACTTTCCTAGAATTGGTTTGCCTTAAAAATTATCTTTTGATCCAGTTGCTCTAAAAATCAACCAAGATCATTTTCCTACACAATGTTTTGTGCTGATCGCATTCCTAGCCTTGGATTTGCCAAAAGAGTATGGGAAGATGCATTACTCCAGAGTCTCTCATCTAGGGATATTTTGGTAATTTTTACCGTATGTTACAGGGTACACTTGACGTGGCTAGCACTCAGAAACCATTGTGGGTCCCCAAGTGAAAACTTAGCTCAATCACTCATTCATCAACAACAGAAGACTCGGTTTATGTACAAGGAACGTTCTAGTGGGCTCATCAATTAAAGACTCAATAAAATAATGGTTAAAACTGACAATTCACATCAATTCAATATTGTGAAAATAGTTTAAAATGTACAAGTCTTCAAAAATGAAAAATTATATCTAATCCATCACTGTCTATGAAACTTCTATCTCTAAATATTTAGATGGTTCCAATGACAGGTTCATAGATACCTCAAATAAAAAATGAAAGTGTTAAACTCAAAGCAAGAAAGATAAGTGGGGTATCCTTCGAATATAGGGAAGGACTCATCAATCAGCTGAATGTGAAAAGATCTTCAATGAAGCGTCTGTTGATAATCTCTAATATCTGTCTTTGCATCATGAAAAAATGCAGTTCAAATGGACGTCCATATGTTTAATGTACGAGTATGTAAAATAGCTGAAAAGGAAAGAACATAATCAAAGATACTCAACTCAAAGAACTCAACTCCACAATCAACTCAACTTAGTAAAATATGCAAGTTTTAAGAAAATAAAGTCATGCTTTAAAAATAAACTCAATAATATGCAACTCATATCAAATCATCCAATCAGTAAGTAAGAGTTTCTCTTAACCAACAATCATCACCATATGAGAGAGTCATGATACAATGCAGCGATGTTGTTGCCACATCCATCCAATACCTTGTTAGGGTAGAGGACATCCCATCAATGGATCCAATAAAAATCTCTATAAGGACTTCACAGGTGACCCCTTTTTATCCTATACTGACGACATAAATTATGGGATTTAAGTTATTTTATACTCTTACCCAATTTGGTGCTCAGTATTACTCCCAAATCATGTGCTCATATCTATCAAGTGAGTAGATTACTCACAAACATCTTATCCAGTCTCATTGGACTTTAATTTAAACATCAAACTCATCTCAAGACATCATCCTCATCATTTTTCTTCAATTAATGTATTTGAAAATCATTTACATCATCATCAAAATATTTTCTCAAAACATCATTTAAACTCTATGCTCAATTTCATCAAAAACTCATTAAAATATGCATCATCTCATTAAAACATGGTCCTCAAAATATAACTCTTTGGACTCAATAAAAATAACACATGCAGTATTAGTTTAAATTACTTTTTATCAATGCATAAAAAAATCATCATCTTTACTCTCAATATGAAAAACCTTGATTTAAAATAATACTTTATTTAATGCATTAAAACTCATCAATGTCAACATCAAATAATGCGTGGGAAAGCCATGATCATTAACTTAACTAATGTTCATGGAAAAGTATCCACGAACGACAACTCCAATAATATAATATATAAGATAATAATTATAATCTCAGTGCATAAATACATCTAACTCAATGGAAGATGAATTAACTCATTTAGAATTCAAGAACTAGGGTAAAATTCTACTTGAACTCAATTATGGAGAATTATCATGTGGGTCGAGTGGATGGACTCAGTCCAACACTATGAGTAGCCTAACATATCTGGAAGAGAAAAATCTCTTGAAGAAACCTTCAATTTGCACCTGAAGATGAAGAACCATACACTCTTCTTCGGTAGAACTTTGAACATAGATACTAATGTTTTCAGGGATTTATGATTAATGGGAGGTTATTAGGCTATATGATAGGCTTAGAGAAGTTAATTAGGGGTAAAAGGTCAAAAATAACCTTCTGGGAAAGTTAAATAATCATCAAAATTGAAAAAATGACCTTTTTGATGAGTTTCAACAATCAAAACAGCGGTCTAGAGGCCCCATCGCCGAATCATTCGGTGGTGCACTAAATGGGGACCCCTAGTCACCTTTTGTTTTCTTTCTTTTTACAGTTTTAAAGCTTTTCTTGAACATTTCGGCGGTCAATTTTGGTGGATCCCCGAATTTGGTAGTCCGAACATATTTCAGTAAAATGGTCATAACTTTTTACTTCAAACTCCGATTAAAGCAAAATCAGATGCGCTAGAAAGATAATTAAAAGATATTTAATTTAATATATCATGCGTCACCTAAATTATTATGTGCTGAGAGATATGATCATTTGAAGTTGACCCTTCTATTAACTCATACCGAAACTTAGCCAACTAAAATATTTTGAACCTATCTTGACCTTGGATGTCCCCTGTGATCTCAAACCACATCCAACACACTTCAAATACTAGAAAAGCACCTTAACATACATTCACAGCCTTGAAGTTATTGGGTTAGCCAATTTCGTAGAGTTTCATATCGAAACTAAATCGGTAAGGAATGTTTCAACGTAATTTTGTGTTAAAGGATTTTTATGACCTTAATTCATCTCAAATATATCATCCCACTATAGAATAGGCTTTAATACCTATATTCAAGATTAGAATCACTTGGTATTATCTCATACACATAAGAGGAAAGTTTGGATCTTAGCTTAAGAATTTCCAAGATGTTACATACTCCTTTTAGCCAGAATAAAATTATTGTTATCTTCTGGGTGAGCCCTGATTTCCTCCATGTCATCACTCTAGTTCATAACAATACTTCCCTTCCGCAAAAGAACCTTGTCCTCAAAGTTCGAGGTAGACTCAACCCTATGCTCAACGAAATCAGTTAAACTTAATGGAGTAATCTATTATTCTGGCTCTCTAACTCATCGCTTTAATAGTGAAACATGAAAAACTAGGTGAATGTGAGCCATGGTTGGCAAATCTAACTTGTATTCCACTTGACCAATGTGCTTTTTAAGGTCATGGTATGGTCCATAATAATGCCTTCCCATCTTAGGATGTATTGGTGTATGCGCACAGTGTTTTGATGATATAGATTAAGCTTAACAAACACCTAGTCCTCCATAACGAACTCAAGATTTGAACCATGTTTGTCCGCCTAATTCTTTATGCGAGCCTGCGCCTTAATCAGATTGAGCTTTAACTTTACCAGAATTTCATCCCTATGCAGAAAATATGTTTCCACCAGCTCACAAGGACTTCTACCCCCGATATAGCGAGTTATAGTTAGGGGTTCTCTCCCATAAAGAGCCTGAAAGGGTGTCATACTTGAGGAAGTTTAGAGGGAGGTGTTGTACCTATACTTTGCGCACGACAACATGGAAACTCAATTGTGTGGCGAACAACAACATAGCAACGAAGATATTGTTCCATACATTTATTAAGGGCCTCAGATTGCCCATCAGACTGTGGGTGGTAAGCGATATTCATTGCCAAAGAAGTGCCCTATAAACGAGGGATTTCCAGTCAAAAGATGTGCAAGAATCAAGAATTTCGATAAAAAAGACTATGGTTCTTGGGGGTCCATGAATATGAATAATTCCCACCACAAAGTTTTTAGCAATAATTTTTATGGAAAAAGTGGCTGGTAAGGGAATGAAGTGACCATACTTTGTTAGACGATCAACCATTGTCATGATGGTAGATTTCCCCTTTGAGCTAGGTAAGCAAGTGATGAAATCCATGGAAATGTCTTCGAATACAAAATTAGGGATGCAATGCCATCGAATATTAAGAAAGAACATGACTATTGTCTTTTCAAAGGCAACATTACTAGTCATGAGAAAGCATTACTAGTTATAGAAACTATTATCAATTTTGAGAAGAAAAGCCAGTTTAAAGAAAACATATTGAGCCAAGGCTCCAAGCATCAATTTTTTCAATTTTCTCCTAAAGAGGAACATCTTTACAATTATTGAGCATAGTGCATGTTTTAGGAGTAGTGTAGGGCACCAATATGGGTACGAGCTCAGATAATTCAATCCTATAAACTACATAGTCGACGTAGGATAGGATCCTACCAAACTAGTACGACTCCTCTTATGCCACTAAGATGACCCAGTTAGACGGATCCATAAGTTTAATTTTGTCCTTTACCCTGACAAGGTATTGGATGACTCTAGCAACATGGGCAAGATGTTGTATCATCATGGTCATAGTGATGGTTGTTGGTTAAAGAAACTTCTCAAGCTAAAGTATATTATTTTAAAATATAGACTGAGTTGCATTTATTTTTGCGTTAAACCCAATGTTTTACTTATATTGTTTTGCTTATGTTACTGAGTTATTTTCTGTGTAAATTCTTTGAGTTGAGCCTTAATCTCGAGTTTTTTTGTTTTAACCATTTCACATACTCGTACATTTGACATACTGACATTCTTTGGACATGAATCATTTTACTGTGCAGACACAGGTGACAAAATCCCTCAATGGGCATATCACAGAGATCCAGATCTCTATCCATCCATTGGTGAGGTCTCTTCAGAGTTCAAGGCATCTTGAGGGTCTTCTTCTAATAATTTATTTCATTATGGTAGTTGTGTGTCTGTCAAGGTGTTTGTTTTAGATTTAGTTTAGAAGTTTCATAGACTAGTTGATATAGTATTTTAGTTTATCTTCTCTTTTCATATTGTCTTCGAAAAACTTTGGTTTATTTGTTATCATTTAAAGACTTTAATAGATTTGTAGACATTGTGCCTGATTCTATCCACTCATTTATATTTAAGCCTTCCACTGAGTAAAGTAGCCAGGTTAAGTGGTTCGCTTGGGATCAAAATTGGTTCTGGGTGCTGGGCACACCCAGGGTGTAGACTCGGGGCGTAACATCATATCCCGTAGCTAGCATCTCTGTGATTAGTTTAAGGATATTTTTGTTTTTTATTAACTTTGAAAGATTTTATAAGCCTTTAAACTATGATTTATTATTTTTGAGTGTTTAATTAAGTTTTTTATTATATATTTTTTGTATTGTATTTTTTGTTTTATATTTTGAATGGGATGAATATATATATTATATTGAACATAATTTGATTTGTAAATATATAGCTGCTTGTTACTTATGTCAAAAAATTACGGAAAAGCAACGAACAATGTCCTTTAGTCTATTATTTTTTTTGTAATTTTTTAAATTTTTTTTCGAAAACAGATAGACAAGGATCCTAAGTCTGTCACTTTGCTGAAAATTTGCAAGAATACGAAGAACAAAAGCGATGTGCGGAAACCCAATATCCATCGCTAATTTGAAAAAAGGATAATTAAAAGATAATATAGCCCATTTTTGTCAAATAATTTAAAAATAAAAATTAAAAAATGATGCAGTCCATTGTTTTAGTATAAAATGAAGAAACGGTGCAAAAAAGCGTTGGAACTAACTGCATTGCTTTTTCATTGATTTTGTCCAAAAAAGCAACCCAATCTGTCACTTTTGCCTATCGTTTTTTATCAGTGTAGTGTAAGCATTGCATCACTTCTTGGTAATATTACGCCTTTTTACTATGATTAATACCATGAATTTTTAGGTATTAATAATGCAAAGGGATTTAATGCATACATTAGCATGATTAATAACTTAATTTCTCCTCAAAACCCTTTTACATCTTTTTCACTATCTTTGTGGAGGATATATTTATAAAAAATATTTTTTGAAGAAATTATGCAGTATTGCATACTCTTTTTAATACATCAAATCAAAGAATGCATAAGTAGTATCTCTCGTTAAAAATTAATGCAAGCACAACTAATACAATTATTACTAATACACCGATTCTCTGAAATAGATACTTCTTTTCCCACCATCATCTCCACCAAGATATGGGACAGAGTGGTGGAGATGAGGGTGAGAAAATGAGTGTCTATTGCAGAGAATCAGTTTAATTCATCTTGTTTGGAGATTAATGGAGAAATATAGGGACAGAAAGAAGGACCTTCATATGGTATTCATTGATCTCGAGAAAGCGTGTGACAAATTTCTGAGAGATATTCTATGGAGGTGTCTAGAGGTGAAAGATGTTCTGATGGTGTATATTAGGGTGATAAAAGACATGTACGATAGAGCCAAAACTCTGGTAGGAACGGTGGGAGGAGACTCAGAGTATTTTTCTGTTGAGATAAGACTTCATCAAGGATCTGTGTTGAGCCATTTTCTATTTGCGTTGGTGATGGATGAGCTGACACGGTCTATTCAAGAGGAGGTTCCATAGTGTATGTTATTTGCAGATGACATAATACTGATTGATGAGAATCGAGCTACAGTTAATGATAGATTGGAGGTTTAGAGATACACTTTGGAATCCAAATGGTTCAAACTGAGCAGGACCAAAATAAAAAATACTTGGAGTGCGAATTCAATGTTACGAAGGATGAAGCAGAAATTGATGTAAGGCTAGCCACTCAACCTATTCCCAAGAGAGAAAATTTTAAATACCTTGGGTCCAATCCAGAGTAGTGGTAATATCGACGATGATGTCACACATCGTATTGGGGAAGCATGGACAAAATGGAGGCTTACCTCTGGAGTATTGTGTGATAAGAAGATACTACCTACACTCAAAGGTAAGTTTTACAGAATGGTGGTTAGACTGTCTTTGCTATATGGGGTGGAGCGTTAGCCAATCAAAAACTCACATGTTCAAAAAATGCAGATCGCAGAGATGAGGATGTTGAGATGGGTGTGTGGACATACAAGAGTGATAAGATTAGGAATGAGAGCATTCGAGAGAAGCTAGAGGTGGCCCCTGTGGCTGACAAGATGAGGGAAGCGAGACTGCGATGACTTGGACATTTGCAGAGAAGAAATACTGATGTGCCTGTGAGGAGGTGCGACAGGGTGGATTTAGAAGTTACACGGAGGGGTAGATGTAGACCAAAGAAGAATTGGGGGGAGGTGACTAGACAAGATATGGTGAAACTTGATCTCACCGAGGACATGACCTTAGATAGGAAAGAGTGGAAGTCGCAAATTAGAGTAGTAGGTTAGTAGGTTAGTACGGTTAGGTTGATGTCTAGTCGTGGGGTATAGTAGGGTAGTAGATGTAGTCATGTCTTTATATCTTGTGTTGTCATTGTCCGTCTTATAAAGGCTAATTTTATTGTATTTGCATACTATCATGTGTTTTTCATTATTAATCGTTCTTTCTGTTTCCTTGTCTTTTCCTTTCTTTTTTCATATTTAGTTTATTCTGCTTATGGGTTTTTGAGACGAGGGTTCCTAGGAAACAACCTCTCTCCCTCTATGAGGTAGTGGTAAGGTCTGCGTACATTCTACCCTTCTCAGACCCCACTTGTGAAATTCCACTAAGTATAATATCGTTGTATACTTTATTTGGCATTATTTTTATACAACATACAAACAACCCTTTAGAGTTGAAATCACACTTGTCTTAGAATTGGTATATTAACCTTTCTTGAGTTATTCAAACTACCCATATAATCTCCAATGATCCCAATCTATTGAAAATGAAAAAAAAAACTTCCCATCCCTACCAAACACACCCTAAATCTCAACAAATTTTAACATTCTTGCAAGTTGCACCATATTAAATAATAAATACCATCAAACATACAAGATTCATTTGAAAAATGCTCTCCCTAGCTATAAATTTACATCCAAATTGTTCTAGCTAGGGAGCAAGTATCTTCCATATCGAATATGTTGGAGTCATGACATGTATCACGAAATTTTGGTCCTAAGTAGAAATGATAATAAAACAAATCCTGCAATCTCAATAGAATTGTGCTACACTACCTAACACTTGAAGGTGACTTGTTTAATCCAACTACAATCAAATCTTTTTATAATAATATTGTTTGTTATGATCTTTTTTAATTATTTAGAGAAATATTATTTTAGGATGTCCACTTATCCACTATACTATTTTAGGATATTCAACAATATTTTTGTAGTTTATGAAATAAAGAGATAATTTTACACTTATTATTAATTATAGTCATTTACCTATTACGTTTGTCAAGACATTGTACTTATTATATTCAAAGAGTGATTTGGTAAAATTACTCCTTTCATGTACTACTTAATCCATGTGCCAAGTCAATAAGGGACAATTAAAGATGGACGGGAGCAGTATAAGACACACGAATATTTGATTTTCAAAAATTGATCGTTATTGTGAAATGTTGTTATAAAACATAATTGTTATAGAGACGAAATAAATCTAATAAATCTCAATAGAATTATGGTCCACTACCTGACACTAAAAAGGTGTCTAGCTTAATAACACCTTCTTTGACACAAAAATACTTGAGGATTCTTGAGAATCTTGGCACATGAAATTGTGAGAAAGTCTTGATTTGATTTGAGACTACGAAGGGGAAGAAGAAGAAGATATATTAAAATGGGTCCTTCAATCCTTCCATAACAGCTTGCAAGATGTTGTAAGATAGGAACATTGTCGAGTTGTAGGGTTATGGAAATTTACTACCTAAAATGGACCTTATCTTTCCATATCATAATGGGTCCCCTATCATGAATTTATTAATGACATACACTAAAGTTTTTGTGTGGGGTACCTATCCTACTTGCCACAATCTTAGGCCAATGCCCTTGACAAAAAGTCCCCCATTTCTTTGACCACAAAACTCCAAATTGTGTTCTAAAGACTCCATCACTTTGTAAAGCAACTAAACCATAAGATACTCAAGTTCTAAATGGACCCTTTGACAACCTCAACAACATATAAAAGGTAAAGGATAATTCCAGTTTATCATGTCATTTGTCATTCTTTTGGCACTCCTGCAGTAATTGAATCTTGGCATGATCTCAAAAAACAAAACCATGTCCAAAGGCTGGTGGACTATGTACATAATCAATGAATTTAACATTCTTTACATTAACATATGTAGAATAACTTGAACTTCAACAGATATTAAATTCTGAACATATAATGTTTCGGTGAAAGTATAATGATTAGCTCAATGGTAAGAACATAAAGGTTAAAGTGCGTCAAATTCAAATTCTGAATCTAACTCTATTTATATTGTCGATAATGTGGCATAGTCATTATATATATAAGAATCAAGTTACACATACATTACTATATAAGAAGCACGAATAAGTAGGCAAGTCTCCGTTAACATGTCTGCTTGAGCTGCCTGCAGCTTCTACCCCTTTATCATATAGGGTTCATAAAAATATTTCGTGGACTTATTAATTTAATCTTTTTAAGCTAACTGCTTATTGATGTGCTTGCTCCAGCTGCTTGCTTATATTTCTTTAATTCAACTATGATTTTACAATATTAACCTTAATAAATTATATTTTCAGCTGCTTCAATTATTTTAAGTCGTGTAAATACTAGAATTAGGATAAAACAAACACAAAATCATAAATTAAGTCTTTCTTTTTAAACTTAACAAATAAAATTAAATAATTATTTTAATATTTTTCGACGATTATATTTGTGTCCAAAAAAAAGTATTTGTTAACAAATATATAATATAAATAAACCAAAATTTTTATATATATTACTTGAAATAATATAAAAAGTACAATAGGTCATAATAATTGTTAATTTAAAATTTTGATTCTTGAAATTTCATCAATGCCACATAAATTGTGACAGAGAGAGTAACATAAAATATAGAGACTATAAGTCTAATAATTAACAACTTATATATTTTTTTAAAAATATATAAAAAATCTATCAGCATCATAAATCAAAATAAAAAAAAATATATTGGGCCTGTGCAGGCACGGGCGCTTATAACTAGCACGCATATAAAGTTGATAAAAATATTTACGCCAAATTTGAAGTTATTGCCAAGTATTTATCTGAAATGGTCTTTTTACCCTACAAAGATAGAAGTAAGGTTTTGTTTTTCCGAATGTGATATTGTTGTTGTTTGTTGACACGAAAAAAGTAGTGTTGAAATCCTTTATTTGTTAGAAATTGGGAGTTGTTCAAAAGTGTAGCCAAAAGTCTGATGAATGAGAAGAAGGTCATAGTAGCAGGTATTGAAATTAAGAAAGATATGTGGGATAATATAGTACTCTTGAATTCACAATAGAGACATTATATCAATCTTTAGCTCACCACCACTAGTTTTTTTCTTCTTGTATTAGTTATACATTCATTAAAAGGACAGTAATGGACAATGAATTCTCCCCTTAGCAGACAGATGAGAGACACCAAGCATTAGCTATTGCAAATTCATTGCTTCTGAATCCTGCTATTACTTCATCAACTAACACATTATTTACTGGTACCATATGGCACTCACTTCTTCCAATCTTCTTGCATTTTGTCACCTAAGTAATAATATGACTTCACATAGGACAAATTGTTGGTTTTCTCCACCAACAATAAATACACATTTGGGAGGAAAATGTTTGCTTTTTCTTTTGATTTTTTCTTTTTAATTCGTACTAACGTCTGATTAAATTTGAATTGTGCACTATAGAGCCTTATTTCTAAGGGGTGACGCTCTCAACAGAAAGATTTCCATTCCTATAGGAGACTGAATTCAAGATCTCTAATACGAGTGAATGAATCTCAACCATCTCATCACAACCCATGTTGATGATTAGAATCAAGAATGTATAGTCTATAGTTGGGATTTATTCTTGTTATGCCAGATTAGATCTCAACTTTCCCACATAATTAACACATGAGTAGGAAAGATCCAACTGGCTAGTAATATAGTACTTTAATTAGGGTGCAATAATATTTAGTATAGATTTTGAATCATTGAATCCAAAAAAATAATAATTCAGGATTTGATAGTGGACATTTTCATATTCAATATAGTATTTAGTTGGAGTTATTTTTAAGAAATTCAGTGAAGTATTTGATATATTAGGGGTGGGGGGTGGATCATTCCAGTTTACCAATAGTGAGAAAATTTGCCTATGCACCTGAATGAAGTAGTACTCTCTTTGTTTTAAATAGTAAAAAAAGGATTGTGTCGAAAGAAGTTTAATTCAAGACAAAAATTAGTATATATTTTTTTTTAACTATAACCTTATATTTTATTTTCATATTAAGTGTTCAATTTATTGAATAGGGACAAGTTAATAAATTACATATTATATTTATTCGTTCCACTACAACAAAAGAGACTTTATCGACAATAGACTTTAGTTTTAAGAGAAATATTTATCACCGTAGAATCATTTAGTTGCAATTGAGTAGGTGTTCTTGCATCTAAAGTTATTAAAGTCTTTAACAGTGTTTATATATAGTGCTAGTTATAAATAATACTGTAATATTTATAATTCTTTCCGTTCCTTTTTTATTGTCGCAATTTTATTTTGAGAGTCAAACAATATGTGTTTTGACTAATATTTAAAATCTATATTTTTAATTATACTGAAACAGATTGCAACTTATAATACTTTTCGTATAGTTTTTGTATTTTGTAATTTTCTTTTTAAAATATCAATAATGTAATTGAAGTTAGTCAAATTGGCTCTTGAAAAGCGCAATTTAACAACTAAAAAGAAACAAAGAGAGTATTGTTGCTAAATATAATATAGTGATAATTATATTATTACTGTCAAATTCTTCATTAATTATAGTTATTCTTACTAAATATGATGCTCGTT
Source organism: Solanum rostratum (assembly GCA_029948455.1). Classification (NCBI taxonomy): domain Eukaryota; kingdom Viridiplantae; phylum Streptophyta; class Magnoliopsida; order Solanales; family Solanaceae; genus Solanum; species Solanum rostratum. The sequence continues at coordinate 65,724,840 of CM057048.1, forward strand.
AAAATGACACCTATTTTGGACAGAGTGAGTAAGTCCAATTATTAACTTTTGATAGAGGCATCTAAGCAAAACCTGGAAAATGGAAATTTGTGTTACATATATACTAACTACTCTTTGAATGTACTAATCATTCTTGTTATTATAGAGTGTAAAAATATCATAATGACAACTCAAAACAATTCAAACAGTATGGGTAGATCACAAGGTTTCCCATGTTAGCCAATTAATTCGTTCAGCCAATAATTATGTTGTCATTAAGAGACGATTAATGATTTAATTAATTAATATTATTATAAATCTCTGATATGACAACCACTTTAACTAGCTTATCATTAGACATCTAATAACCTACCTGCATTATGCATTTATTTATTTATTTTTAGCTGCAGCCCGCAGATCATACTTATAATAATTATTAAAAGTTTAATCCTACAGTTAGCTTTTAATAATTAGTCTTAAATATTATATACTTCACATGGAGGATTATGCCTAAGGTTAATTAGATATCGTCATGGAGTACTAGGCTTTCTTTGGTTTATTCATTTAATATTTCTATTTAAAAAAATCAGCGCCATGTATTTAAAATTAGGCATCAAATAAATAATTTTGACTCTAAAAATTAAATCAAATTAAAAATGGTGGTGGTAAGGTAAACTTGTCTGCACATCAATTATTTCTACTTTTCACTTAGTTTAAATAATTTTGTCCCTCAAAACTTAAGCATTACAAAAAAAAAAAAAAAAAAAAACACTATTTTGAAAAAGTTATAAGTATTAAATTGAAGATTTTCGAAAGGGGAAAAATGTTAGGTGCTTAAACATAGTTTTAATATTATAACTCATTCTTGGAATTATTGTCAATAATTTATGTTTTTTAAGTATAATAAATAAGTTGAATATTTGATTAAAAACATTTTTATAAATGGTGCTTTTTATTAAATCTAGTCCTTTTAAAATGTTAAAAACTTTTAATTTTGAAGAAACTCATGAAGTCATACTAGACTGCTAGAATTAACTAATTTAATTAAGTACTTCTAATTAAAGTGGTTACTTTTATTCGTTTACCAAACCAAATTTAATTTATAACTCGTCAAATAAAACATCTAGTAAAAATTCATATATGCATGGAAGTGACCTCAAAAATGCAATCATAAACGGTAATATGTATCATTATCATATTGATAGGACAATTAAAACAACAACAACAACATATTCAGTGATTGATGGGACATTAAACAACCAAAATACTACTATCACAATATAGAATTCCCAAAATTAAAATAGGGGAAATAAAATTAAAATTAAACATGCCAAAGTAATAGTTAAAAGGGAAAAGGGAGTAGATATACCATTTTATTTGCAATTCAAATGGTATATCCCTCGGTAAAAAAGAAAACATATATATATATATATATGTCATCTAGCAAATAATTTATATATACCCCTATTGTTTAATAAATAATGAGTATTTATCATTTTTGTTGATAAGCTGAATTTATAAAAAAATTAATACTGATTTTCAAATTTCAAAGATGTCAAATGTCTTAAAAAGATTACCTCATGTGATGTTTTTACCTACCAAGGCCCACCCATTTTATGATTGAGTAGATGAGGAATTAAATTATTTAGATGATTGAATATATATGCATCATTTTTCTTAATGAGCAATATATATGCTCTAAATCACAATGTCGAAGATGATCTTTCCCGTAGCTACAAACAAAGTTGAAATTTTCTATCTATATGAAATCTAAATATTTATACAAGTATAGATATACAAGTATAATAGTCCTAAACAATTGAATTCTAAATATAAAGAAATTCTAATCTAAAAGTGAATCTTGAAATTGAATAAATAAAGATTAAATAATAAATAAAGAAAAATAGCTAAAGATAATTTTGTCTAAAGAAGAGTATTTTAATGGAGGGCAAAAAGTTCAAAGAGATATACACGTCTCAATTATCCTTGATTCTCAAATAGAACAAACATAACATAAGTAAAAGTCTTAAGGGTCCGCTGCAAGAAGTAGCCACCACCTCTCAAGTCTAAAGCTCGAATTAATTAGAATGGAGCAAATAAGGAAGAATCGAGCTCACAATCTATACAAGTGTAGAAGCAAGGGTGAGTACTAACAAGGTACCCAACAAGCAAATACTTAACACAATATAGAGAGCAAAGGAACTCAAGTGTAATGACCAATAAGGTTGTTTTGTCATTTCCAATAAAATTATTGTTTTATCCCTCCCAATAGTATCATGTTTAATTTTTGAAAGCTGATTTTTGACAATCTTGTAAAAGTTGAGTTTTTGCTAAAAGGAAGTGAGTTTTGAAGGGCTTAAGTTGCCAAATTTTGAGTTTTTAAGTCATTTGGAGATCGGAGTCTTGGAATGAAATTTCATCGATTTCATCAGTTTCGAAATGTAGAAATTGGTCTAGGAGAGTTTTTGGAATCAGATTTGAAGTTGTTATTTGGATTTTAGGTCCGAAGTTGGGAATTGAGTTAAGGTGACTTAAGTTTGACTTTGGTCAACATTTTTAGTTCCGGTGCTCGGATTGGATTTTTTTATGGTAAACAGTGGTTTTAGGAGGTGTTTTGAGTGCTAGAATGAGCTATCTTAATTTTTAGGTGTTCTGTAGCATTTTAGAATTTCAAGTGGCCTAAACTAGTTTAATTATGACTTATCGAATTTTAGATCAAGGAGACCTCAGATTCAAATTTCGACGATTTCATTGAGTTTAAAATGACGAATTTAATAGGGTTACATATATGGTTCGTATGTATTGAATTCCAAATGAATTTTGAGGGTGCATTATGTGATTTTTGTATCAAAACAATTGTTGATATCTGGTGTCTAAGGTCTATCACTTCGTGTCTGCGGCCCTTCAATCGAGTTTGAGACGTACAGGTCTATTGACCTCTGCATTCACGGAATAGGGTCTGAAATCGTAGAGTGTTAACCCTGTTAACCTCCATGTTCGCAGCATTGGGTCAGTGAACTCCGCGTTCGCGACCCACTCTTCGCATCGCAGAGTACATAGCACCTTGTGTAATGGGGTCAACCCTTGCGATCTAATCCAATCGACAACCTAACTCACTTAGACTCAACCCTTTTTTTCACTCACTTTTGATCAAGTCCCAACACAAAAAAAGACTGGAAAATTAAATACACAAGCACACACAGGAACAAGTCCCAACCTTATTATTTAACTCGTACCAACAAAGAAAGCACACAACACTTAGCCTACAAAATTCATCTAGGCCAACTTGCTGCCAAAACCGACTGTCCATCCTTTAAATAGGCCACAACATGCCCAGTCATGTACCTGCCAACTCTATCGATATCCCCAACTGATAGGCTTAATTTAACATTCGAATTATAAGTTTATCCAAGCTTGCTAACATGTCCAAACAGCTAGAAACTTCTTCAACCGCCAACTGCCCACACATGCGGGCAGTCTTCAAATTTGGCGCCAACGCCTTGCCCTTAACGCCCAGATTCACTCCTGCCCTGCATGCTTATTCCATGCCCTAGCCCTGTATATGTGCCTAAGCCATGGCACAGGTCCCGCCCTGCACAACTTTCCATTGGGGTTCGGTTTCCTGCACCCTTGGCCTTGCCCAATACCTAACCTTAAATTGTTTAGCCACAACTTTGCCACGTCATTGTCTTGCCTTGACATAGCTTGCCTAGCCCTTGTCATGCCTTAGCCACGTCCAGCATTGCATTGCCTTATCTTGTCCAACCTTGCCATACCTTAGCCACGTTCTGCCTTGCATGCCCTAGCCACACCAATGTCAAGGTCTTCCTTCAGTTGAATTTTATCTTGGCTGAAGTCATAGAGCCTTGTCTAGGCTCATCAGGTAAATCACTAGCCAAGCCCGAGCCACTCGAACCATCAGGCTGAGGGTCTGACACCTGGAATAGTGACATTTCATTAAAAGTCGAGTTTTAGACACCTGGAATAGTGAAACTTCATTAAAAGTCGAGTTTAATCGAACGATGCTTCCGTTGGATCTTTACCAACCTAATCTCTCTGGTCCTCATTTTTCTAACATCACAATCAAGAATTACAATTAGCTCTTTCTTATATTGAAGATTCTTTTCCAATAATACTGAGTCTTGCTTAATGATATAATCTCTATCCCATAGTATTTTTGCATATAGATACATGAAAAACTGAATAGACTCCAGAAAGTTAGGTAGTAAGGCCAACCTATGTCTGTTATAATTCATATGATAAGGTATGAGGTTGTGCACAATCAAGGAAAGAGTAGTTGAGGTATTGTTGAGTGTGAATTTATGACTTAAATACTGTTAGTATCCAATACACTGTGTGTTTGAGGAGAATGTTAGAAGAAGCCTGAGTTTTTGTTCATGAGTGGGCCATCCAGATGGTTTGAATCCCATTGTGGTGTGACTGCCATAAAGGGACAGGTCCCATCGTGGCATGCCAAAATGGATAAAAAGAGAGGAAGTCTTAAACCGTCTTACTGTGATCATTTTCAAATGAGTTATTACACATTTTAGGACAAGTAGTAACAATAACGAAAACGAAAAGGTGAGCGAATACATTAAGTTAGAGGTTTCAATAATTCTATTATGAGAAATAGAAGGGTTAGGCCTTGACTGATATTGGAGTTAGCCACAAAGTAATGGTAAGTCTGATTTTATGTCGGATAATAGTTATGATTAAAATGATGGGCTGACAGAGTATGTGATTGTAGATTTGGTGCTGAATTTTCTTGTTTCATGTTACTTATGTATTTACTTATATTATTTGGAGGGCTACAAATTGCAGATGATGTCTACCAGTACGTGTTGTTTATATTGATACTACTCTTTAGATACCTTTTGGTATAGATTGATTGTACGGTCAGTGATGTTTCTCAGATGAAGACAATCTCCAACAAATTTACTTTTCCTTCCTAATTGTGGGAGTCATGTCGTTGTTTTTATTTTTCATTGCGTTCTTAGAAGCTCTTGTACTTGTTTAGACAATTTTCCTTAGAGGTGTTGGTTGTCTTTTTGTCATGACCCGGACCTAGAGCCTAGAAGTGATATGGCGAATGGGAATCTGAGAGTCCCCAAACAAGCCTCAAAGTATCCAAATTCACATCATCGATTCAGAAGCACATTCAAATAGTAAACACATAGTTCTAAGGGATGGGAAAGTAGGACTCACGCTATAGGGATATCAAAGAGAAAGAGATTTACATGGACTCACATAGCACATAGCACATAGCACATAAGAACTAAGTGTCGGGTAAGTATTACTCACTCTGTGGGGGTAATATGGGGCTTTGGATCTTCCACATTTCCACATCAAACATACATACATAGTAAAATTCCCATAATCAATCCATGATAGCCATATACAATAGATAACCGAAATCATAAGCTTTAAGTACAACACATAACATATAGAATCTACGGGAGTCTACAAGATGTCCAACAATGCCTCTAGTTATAAGATAGGACGGGGGCCAAGAAATGTCCCGGGCTCACCCTTAAAGTAAATAACATAAGAAATACTTCATAGGTAGAGGATGGTGGCTTGTTCTTGGAAGATAGGACTCACCACAACCAATATCTCAAATTTGATCTAGCGTCAAACGGTGGGTGAAGGTAATCTCTGGTCACTACATGATGAGATTATGTAGGCAAAAAGTATGTGTTAGTACATTTGAATGTACTAAGTATGCGGGCATGCAATGCATATAACTCATCAAACCTGCATTTCAATTTGATGACAAGGACACATAATATGGAGAGAATCATATTTCCAAAAAAGAATAGTATAACGATATGCCATGAACATCACGATGCAAGAATGCAATCGCATTCGTATATAGCGGGGATGTGACCTCAACCGATAATAGTAAGACCAAGCGAGCTATTACTTGAAATCATGATGAAATCCCCTCACCGGTAAAGAGGTGGTCTACTTGCCAAAGGTAAATCATACTTCACCTTACGGGCATCCCCATTTCATATGAAGTAACCTTCCTTATAGGCATCCCCATTCAGAATAGGATTTTCACATATACCATATCATATCGTACTTACTTCACCTTATAGACATCCTCATTTCGTATGAAGCAACCTTCCTTATAGGCATCCCTATTTTGGATAGGATTTTCACATAACCTATGTTAGGAACATAGTTCAAGGAGAGAGAAAACCCTCAATCCATCGGCGCTAAGTCGGCATCCCACGAGAATACATATACGTGTATATATATATATATATATATATATATATACATATATATATATGCTTTTTCAAGAGGTAATAATCATTTCAAATCCGTTCCATGCATATTTAGGCTCAAATGCCAAACCATTATTCTTAATCATAATTCTCATACGTGGGGATAGCTCATTTAAATATGCAAGATGGTGCAAGCACCTAAAATGCTCATGGATCCATAAACATAGACATGTATGTGATCACATTCTTGTCATAACCATAATCTTATCAAAAATCATTTCATAAAACATAATTGAGCTTAACCCAATTCATAATTTCCATAAAGACCAATGTCCATGAATGCACATGCCACGAGTGATGTGGGAATAGCATGGGTAATATCGATTCAAGCTAAAATCAACATTACAATATGAAATTGAAGTTAATTTATAATTATATCCACATTTAAATCATAATATAAATCACCCATGCATAAATCAAGCTTCAAAGGGGATATGCATCTTCATAACTTCATAACCTCAATGTAAATCAGCATAATAGGGCTTACGATAACTTAAAATCATAAATAAATTACATCCCATACATCAATTAAATTTAATAAAATCAAATAATGAAAACCCACATTTAAAGTAAGCTTAATTTCATGAAATTTAATTGAAAAGAGTTTGGGTCTTCTTGGTTGAAAGGGACCAGGAATCAATCCCACATACTTTGATTAGGAAGGTGTATTTGAGAAGAATTTAGCTTGGAGTTGAAACCTCAATTGAATCCCTAGCTTGAGTCTTGAGAGAAGAACTTAGAGAGGATATTTAGGAATTGATTTTAGAGTGAGAGTGTTTCAAATGAGAATGAATTAAAATGAAAGGATATCAGCTGATTTAGGGGTCTAGGATAAGAGAAAAGGTCATAAAACACCCTTAGAATAACCCAAAATTATGTAAGAGCCATTAATGCCACGGAATTAAAAATTCGCCTAGATCCCTGCACAAATGAGTTTTACGAAAATGGGCATAACTTCTTGATCCGAACTCGGAATAAGGTGAATCTAGATGCTATGGAAAGATAATTTAAAGAGCTTCGATTCTATAGGTTGTGGGCCACCCGATTCCTTTTGTGCTAAGAGATACTCCCAATTAAAGTTGACTGTACTTGTGAGAAACTTAGCTAATGGAATTTCTTTGAACTTGACTTGATGTAGGAGACCCGTGATGGCCTTAAACAACATAAATAATCTTGAATTGAAGGCTTGAAAGTGAAATTAATTTGAGCTTGAAGATCCCATACTTAGAATTTTTCAACGAAATCACCTTCACAAGGGCCACACGGGTCGTGTAGTGTCACACGAGCTGTGACACTGCCCGTACCTCTCTCCTTAGAAAAATTCCACGATCACGTTATGATATGGTGATTCCATACTTAGAAAAATTTCACTCCAAAAGTCTTACGGGTGGCCACACGGGCCGTGACACCCCACACGGGCCGTTTGCCTGGCTGTGTGACCATACTTGGTCCCAAAATTATGGGATTTCAAGCCAAGGCCACCACACAGCCCACCACACGGTCCATGAAGTGTCACATGGACCGTGAGGGGCCAAGTGTCGTGTGCCTTAGTTTAACGCCACATTTAAGGGCCAAACATCCTCCATAGGCGAAGGGCCACTCCGTGGAGGTCCACACGAGCCATGTGACCTCACATGGACCGTGAGAGCTCCCATGAAGTGTCACCTTGGTCCAAAACCTCTACATTATACTTTACGAACATGTTTAGGAATATTCAAGAAGGAAAACCCAGCCTACCTGGATCTAAGCTGTCATGACCCGAAAATGGACGTGATGGCACTCACCTAACCCACCAAGGCGAGTAGCCCAATACCTACTGATCCAAACATAACAATAATAGCGGAAGAGAAAATAGTCTAATATGACAAATAATCATAGGAAGACCAAACCACAACCATCCCAGAACTGGTGTCACGTGTACAAGCCTCTAAATACATAGTACTCGAATAAAATAAATTTCTTAAATGTCTAGTCCTCAAATAGAACGTAACATAATAATGGATTCCTTGAAGGTCCACCGGTGACATAAGCAGCTACCTTAAGGATTAATCCGGAAGCTCGGTCTTGCAATGAGAAAATTCTAACTAGAGGGATCGGGCTCGCAACCTACAAAAATGTAGCAAGGGGTGAGTACCAAAACAACGCGGTACTCAGCAAATGGAACTAACCTAGAGTAAAACAATGAAGAACCAAGCAACTCCTTCACACCCAACCACATACCGCCGAACTACAAACCTGCACTCAGAAAAGTCCCAGCTCAGCAACACATAATACACAATAAAGATAGGTTTTTAGTATATCACAATCATCAAATCACAAGTCATAACTCACAAGTGATAACATAATCAATCACATGAATAACATCATGCCACATAATAATATGCAAGGATGAGATGCAATGTCGTGCAATGCAAGGTGGCATCAAGACCGTCGCACAACCTGTCGTATATACCCCCGTCGAGCTAAGGCTCCAAGACTAAGGGGACCTATGGGGACCTCGCAGACCATATACCTCAATCACAATATATCAACTACCTTGCCACCCAAGTGCTCGTGGTCAAGGACTCATGATAAGAATCTCAATGTATCAACTCCCTTGCCATCCAAGTGCTCGTGGTCAAGGACTCATGATAAGAATCTCAATGTATCAACTACCTTGCCACCCAAGTGCTCGTGGTCAAGGACTCATGATAAGAATCTCGATGTATCAACTACCTTGCCACCCAAGTGCTCGTGGTCAAGGACTCATGATACAAATCTCAATGTATCAACTACCTTGCCACCCAAGTACTCGTGGTCAAGGACTCATGATACGAATCACCATTAACAACTTCTCAAAATGTCATGAGTATGAGGATGCATGCAATCAAGACACAATTATAGAAGCAATATTCCTCTCAATAAGTACAATAAATATCAAAGTTCTCAATGGTTAGCAATTATAATATTCACCCTCCTTTATACATATTTGGGTACAATTCTCTTTTAAGATATTTCATCCCATTTTAGTAACTTTATTTCCTTAAACAACTCATGATCCTCAGTATATATCACGATTATCTCCCTTTCTCAACACGTCATATTCACACTATTCTCAATTTAGGATTCACATGCTCTCGAAGCAACACATAGACAATTTAAAGCCCTCATACTGGCATCACAATAAGAATTATCAACCCAACACATGATACGATCTCATCCCATAGATTACAACATAAGGAAGCATACGAGGTTCAACATATTTAACAAAAGTTTAGAAATCCACTTGCCTTAATTAATAGAATGACACTCCAAACCTTGAGTCTTTCGTAACGCTTTCAGATGATCAAAATCTGTTCAAATACATAATCTACATAAGAATACGAATCCAATGACACCCATATTGCTATATTTATTTTTGGCTTAAAAATCGGGTCAAAAAGTCACCCCGAGCCCTTAAATTCGAATCTGAAAATTTCTTTCAAATTTTGTTTGCCCATAATAGACTAAACGTATATGTCAAATTTCAGCTAAAACGGATCGTTATTCGATCCCCAAATCAAAATTTTATTCTAAGAACCCTAGGGCTATATTTTCTTAATTTAACCTAAATTATACACGTTTCTACCCTAAAAATTTATTCATAATCTCATGAAAACTTAATAAAAAGGATGAGAATAATTACCTTAATGTTTTGGGGTGAAAATCACAATTTTTCTCTATCTTTTTCCCTTTCTTTTTCCTTCCCGTATTCTTTTTCTTTCTACGGTAGCCGTCGTTTTTTTTCTCCTTTCATGTTTTCTGTTTTGGGTTTCAAGACTTTGGGGCAGCAGCCCCTTTTCAACTTCTTTTTTTTCCCTTTATTATTATTATTATTATTATTATTATTATTATTATTATTATTATTATTATTATTATTATTATTATTATTATTATTATTATTATTATTATTATTATTATTATTATTATTATTTCGTACTAAAAGTGATAAATCCCATTAATCTATTTTTGATAAATATGGGACATATATTATAGGATATCAATTAAAATATTATTTTAATCCACCAATTAAATTAATTATCTAAAATTATCCGTCAACTAAATAGCCGTAATTATCAAATAGTTCCAAATTTTTCAATTTAAATTTACGGAAAGGGTCTTTTATGGAAAAGCGAGGATTCTTTCTCAAAATGACCTAACGGGTCATTACATTATCCACCACTAAAAATCATGTTCGTCCTCGAACATAAGAAGGAGAAGGAAGAATAATCGATATTACTAACTAAGTTATGATCTTCCAAAGTCAGTATTTCATCTCTCTAAGTAAGCTCCTCCTTTAAGACCATTCCATCAAAATCTTCTATTAAAAACTGATATTTTTTTTTTGAATCAAACCTTGATAGATTTACAATTCAATGGTGATTTTCAAGCCACATGCTAACTCATGAATTCGATATGAATAACCACTCACTGGTCCATAACTCAATAAATCTTTTCTCACATAATCATGATAAAATTCTAAATCGATACCAGCCATAATCAAAAGCAAACCTATCATAATTGAAATAATCAAATATGCCCCCGATCGGTTTACCCGATCCACCACTAAGGATTCATCTACAAAAGTGAAGACACGAGTGAAAATAGGCAGGTATTCCCATAATAAGGTAGGTAGCCACACTAGAATGCACAAAGTCAAGGTTGAATGATACAAGATACTCCTTTCATAGTGCCCCTATCAAACATTTTCATTCATCTGACCCTATCTTTTTTTTTTAATTCATATTTTAGCTGCGCATAATTAACTTGTCTGGTCCCAATACAATCGTACACATACTTAATTCATCAAACTTCTTATACACTTCACAGTACTGCATCAAAGACAACGCTCTTAATACTAACAGAATATCATAGCCATACTTGTCATTTACCATTCTTTCAAATTATTACTAGTATTAAAGTTTTCTTAGCTACACATTATCACCTTCAAATATTTCAAACTATGGTTTCCTCTCTTTTTATTTAAGTATTTTTTTTATAGACATAAATCACACACAATGCTGATAGTGTTAATTTTAAATTTGATAGTACTTTTCTCATCAAGGTAAGGTTATTTAGTTATACCTAAAATCAATTTCATGCAATCTTTCACATGCCGAATTTCAACTACCATTCAAAACATCATATACCTCATGCCAAAATTTAGAGAGGTTCAATCACCTTAATCATTTTGCATACCATAAGCAAAATTTAGAGAGGTTCAATCACCTTAATCATTTTGCATACCATAAGCACATAACCTCTAGTCATCATCAAGTGTCTATGTAACGCATCACAATAATCTATGTAGTCCCATTAATAAAGTAATTTCAACCCCCTCAATATCTTAAATAAGCGTGTAGAGCTATAGGTCTATATCACAGCGCCCTCATAAATCATCTATCATAATTGGACAATCTAGACCAATATAAAAATGTAGCATATTTTCAACATCATTATTTGTCACTCGAATCAAAACACAGTCTTCATAAAAAGTCACGAGTAAATCCTAGTAAATTTGTGCTAAACAAGTACGCATTGCATTATCATGTTTGAGCTCAAAAGCAAAATAAGTAAAACCTTTAATTCCGAACCAAGGGTCCATACAAGAGGTCTTATTCCTTCACTTTCTTAAATTCTTCCTATGACACAAATTTCAGATACCCTGAACTCTTCAATATGTTAGATTCCCATTCCTTCACTAACTCACTTATCAACTTTATTCTCTGACCAACAACACATGACATTTTACCTCATGTTCTAAGCTAAAACTTTAAGTGGAGCACTTCTTTACGCCCTTCAACGATCAAAATAACTAAATCTATGATCACAAGTATACACAAGTCATTTCAAATGCTCAATACTCAATGCGATCAATTATTCCTTTACAAAATATACTATCGAAATGTAGGCTCACACACAAAAAAAACTTGAATCTTTATTTTAACTTGTACCCCAATTTCTTTATCTATCAATTGTAGCTTATACCTTGAGATCTTTATGATTCGTATATCTTAACTTATGATTGATCGCCTCTTCATCGACTTTATAATTTTTTTTTTAAAAAAATTCAATGTAATAATTACCATACTCAAAATCACAAACGAGGTTATCACCATATTCAAGCCCAACATTGTAGATTATTTTTTTCCCTCAAATATTATCCAACAGTTTTCTAGCCAAGACCAATGATACTTAATACTATCACCATAACCAAAGCAAAATAAATAAAGCTGGGTGGTTTTAAATTCAATTCTCTACTCTCTCGAAAGATATATTTTTGATCTTTACCGTCAGAGTGAATGTCTTTATTCTCATCTCTTTCTAAAAACAAACCTACATCTCATTAATTTTATTTATTTGTGATTCTAACTCCTTTCAATCCTATTCGAGCAGTGTCTCAATACATTTTTACATCTTTCTTATGACCACGTTACTCATCAAATAGTAGCAAACATAACTTTTGATACCTGCAGATTGTGTTTACCATACTGAATTCACTCAATCAAAATTACTCATCAGATGGTTGCATCTTGATTATAATCCATCACAAACTTTTATTACTATTATGCTCTATAGCCATTGCCATCATCTCAAGGTTACCCTCATTATTGATATGACACCAAAACTATATTGGTCAAATATAAAGAACTAACTCCCTTGGATCTTATTATGGAGTAATAGTCCTCATTTAGAATCTCCCGAATACACCTCACAACTTAAATACATTAATTGTACCAAAGATCCACCACTAAAATTTTCCTTATAAATAATAATTAACTCAAGCATCTAGAGTAGCAAACTAGTTGATTTCTCGAATATGAGTACAACATTAAACATTATTAAATGAGCCCATGATACACTAAAAATTCGTTTGTATTCACGCTTGACAATGGACGCATCCATTTTCATATGTCACTAGTACTATATCGTGAAAGTCCATTAGATCCACCACTAGAACACATCATACCTATCAAGAAGGTAGCACCAAACTTGCCCGCATGCTTCTACCTATCCTTTTAACATTCCACCTTAAATTGTTAATCCATTTTTGATATCATATATACCCCATTAGCATTGTTTATGTTGCTGGATAACCAACCCCCAAAAGGATAACACATTCATAAAATCCCTCAATCCACTGTTTGACCTTATTACTTCAACATCCTCAAAGTGTATCATCAAGTTATCACCTTACTCAACCTCTTCTAATCATTGAATCTTTTAAATATAACCACACATCCTTTTTACAAGTATGTCACTTATACTTTAATACTAGATCTAACATTCAAGTCTATATACAACCCACTAACTACTCATATAACGAATCACGCACGAATCATCTCTATAAGTGAGTGGGAATGAAATAAAGCGGTAAGAATCACACCAAATCACAGACGCACGATAGAGAAAGAATAAACAAAAGAAAGTTTCCTAACAGTCTTCACAGCCTTTCGAAGATAAATATAGACGTCTCCATACCGATCCTCGAGACTCTACTAGACTCGGCTTGTACACACGCGAGACCTATGAACCTGGGGCTCTGATACCAACTGTCACGACCCGAAAATGGACGTGATGGCACTCACCTAACCTACCAACGCGAGTCAGGCCAATACCTACTGATCCAAACATAATAATAATAGCGAAAGAGAAAATAGTATAATATGACAAATAATCATAGGAAGACCAAACCACAACCATCCCAGAACTGGTGTCATGTGTACAAGCCTCTAAATACATAGTACTCAAATAAAATAAATGTCTCAAATGTCTAGTCCTCAAATAGAATGTAACATAATAATGGATTCCTTGAAGGTCCACCGGTGACATAAGCAGCTACCTTAAGGATAATCCGGAAGCTTGGTCTTGCAATGAGAAAATTCTAACTAGAGGGATCGGGCTAGCAACCTACAAAAATGTAGCAAGGGGTGAGTACCAAAACAACGCGGTACTCAACAAATGGAACTAACCTAGAGTAAAACAATGAAGAACCAAGCAACTCCTTCACACCCAACCACATACCGCCGAACTACAAACCTGCACTCAGAAAAGTCCCAGCCCAGCAACACATAATACACAATAAAGATAGTTTTTCAGTATATCACAATCATCAAATCACAAGCTATAACTCACAAGTGATAACATAATCAATCACATGAATAACATCATGCCACATAATAATATGCAAGGATGAGATGCAATGTCGTGCAATGCAAGGTGGTATCAAGACCGTCGCACAACCTATCGTATATACCCCCGTCGAGCTAAGGCTCCAAGACTAAGGGGACCCATGAGGACCTCGCAGGCCATATACCTCAATCACAATATATCAACTACCTTGCCACCCAAGTGCTCGTGGTCAAGGACTCATGATAAGAATCTCGATGTATCAACTACCTTGCCACCCAAGTGCTCGTGGTCAAGGACTCATGATACAAATCTCAATGTATCAACTACCTTGCCACCCAAGTACTTGTGGTCAAGGACTCATGATACGAATCACCATTAATAACTTCTCAAAATGTCATGAGTATGAGGATGCATGCAATCTAGACACAATTATAGAAGCAATATTCCTCTCAATAAGTACAATAAATATCAAAGTTCTCAATGGTTAGCAATTATAATATTCACCCTCCTTTATACATATTTGGGTACAATCCTCTTTTAAGATATTTCATCCCATTTTAGTAACTTTATTTCCTTAAACAACTCATGATCCTCAGTATATATCACGATTATCTCCCTTTCTCAACACGTCATATTCACACTATTCTCAATTTAGGATTCACATGCTCTCGAAGCAACACATAGACAATTTAAAGCCCTCACACGGGCATCACAATAAGAATTATCAACCCAACACATGATACGATCTCATCCCATAGATTACAACATAAGGAATCATGCGAGGTTCAACATATTTAACAAAAGTTTAGAAATCCACTTGCCTTAATTAATAGAATGACACTCCAAACCTTGAGTCTTTCGTAACGCTTTCAGATGATCAAAATCTGTTCAAATACATAATCTACATAAGAATACGAATCCAATGACACCCATATTGCTATATTTATTTTTGGCTTAAAAATCGGGTCAAAAAGTCACCCCGAGCCCTTAAATTCGAATCTGAAAATTTCTTTCAAATTATGTTTACTCATAATAGACTAAACGTATATGTCAAATTTCAGCTAAAACGGATCGTTATTCGATCCCCAAATCAAAATTTTATTCTAAGAACCCTAGGGCTATATTTTCTTAATTTAACCTAAATTATAAAATTTATTCATAATCTCATGAAAACTTAATAGAAAGGATGAGAATAATTACCTTAATATTTCGGGATGAAAATCACAATTTTTCTCTATCTTTTTCCCTTTCTTTTTCCTTCCCGTATTTTTTTCTTCTACTGCAGCCGTCGTTTTTTTTTCTCCTTTCATGTTTTCTGTTTTGGGTTTCAAGACTTTGGGGCAGCAGCCCCTTTTCAACTTCTTTTTTTCCTTTATTATTATTATTATTATTATTATTATTATTATTATTATTATTATTATTATTATTATTATTATTATTATTATTTCGTACTAAAAGTGATAAATCCCATTAACCTATTTTTGATAAATATGGGACATATAATATAGGATATCAATTAAAATATTATTTTAACCCACCAACTAAATTAATTATCTAAAATTATCCGTCAACTAAATAGCCGTAATTATCAAATAGTTCCAAATTTTTCAATTTAAATTTATGAAAAGGGTCTTTTATGAAAAAGCGAGGATTTTTTCTCAAAATGACCTAACGGGTCATTACATAAGCCGATGCTGAATGATGAAAGATTCCACTTTTGATTTCTGACAGTGAATTTGATAAAAGCATATATGAAATTTGTTGGTTGTAACCTTCATCAAGATCCCTTCTCTCCTTTATCCATCCATATTTACTCCTATAGTTTCTTATTCTTCGTTTTATGTAATTATTTGTTATCTTTTGTACTTTAACTAGTATATTATTGTATTATTGTTACTTCCATGCATGTTATTACTATCCATTATTTTTAATATATATATTACTTCTTTAAACTATGTTTTCATTGAGCAGGACGGTCAGCAAAAACACTTGTCTCTACCTCTTCAAATGAGTGAATGACCTATGCAGCTGCCTCTATCGAGAGCCATACATTTCCTTTTAATATACATGTGCAGGCCAACATTGATGAACAGACAACAGACTCAATTGGGCAGATATGATCAGAAAGAAAATCATAGAAATTGGAACACTAGCAAGGTAGTGGAGACATATTTGCTATTTATTCAATCAACAAATTGAATGTGAAATTTCAGTGCAAATAAGGAGTCTCACATATTATTGCACAAAAATATATACAATATTGTAATAATCTTATGCTAACTTATTATGTCTGTAAAATGGGCATAATGTGCCACAAACAACCCCAACATACTTCACATGCCTATGTATCCAGAAAGTCAAGCATCTGACAATTTGAACTAAATCCCATGCTCTTTGTAATTATTACCCTTTTTACTCATCCCACTCTTTCCTTTTCAGTATCTTAAAGATATCACACACTTATTACAATAATCAATATTGGAATAATCAAACTATATAATATTTCAAATATTCTTTTTCTTTTATTTTTCTATTTCAATTTAGTTCTTTTCTTTTGATTTCGTCCCAACAAAATATTTTTCTCTTTTCAATAAATTTTCATATGACATATTTTATTTATACATAAGTAAATATATATTGGCGAAAAAAATAACATATTTCAAATTACAAAATCTAAAACTTATTTTGGTATATTTAACATATCTCAAACTATAAGATTATAAAGTTTTATTTGCTTTTTAAAATTCTATATCAAGTCAAAACAAGACGAAAAATTGAAATGAAGAGAGTATAAACATGAAAACCTCATCACTTGTGAAATTTATATATAAAAAATCTAAATTCTTAAACAATCTTATTAGATGAGCAAATCATAAAAAATATCAAAATATTCTTAAGGTGTTTTATTGATATTCAATATTTCCATGTTTCTTAAATAAAATAATATTTGTGATTATATATTCTTAAATACACATAATTTTATAAAACTTCATTGGTCAACAATGTAATAATTAGTTATTCTTTAATAAAATCATTTCATATAGTATGGACAATCTCTTCTTGGTGAACATGATGAGTCATGTTTTGCGAAATTTAAAATGATGAGAAGTTTTATATTTAAAAAAAATTGAAGTCACGATTTAAAATCCCAAATTTACATTTAGAATTTAAAATCATAATTCGAAAGTGCATGTCCAAGCACTAATTAAAATCGTATCTAAATTACACCGCTAAATGACTACTCTCTTCATTCCTTTTTAGTTGTGACAATTTTCTTTTCTAGAGTCAAACAATATGAATTTTAACTAATATTTTAAAATGCGTTTTTTTCATATCATATTGATATAGAAAAAAAATAATTTATAATATTTTTCATATAATTTTTTGAATATCCAAATTTTTATTTCAAAAATATCAAATCAACATAATTTAAATTAACTTTAAAAATTAATCAAATTAATTTTTGAAAAAATTAACATAAAAATAAAAAAATTGAAGTACTAAATTTTGATTACATGTGATATTCTAACAGTACTTTTCAAGTTTCCTTTAATTGTGTGTACAAATTCAAATTTAATATTCAATATATTTGTAAGTCAGATCAACTTCTTTTAATCTTCAAATGAAAGTTAATTATATTCGAACGATGTGTTAACTTGTTTGGACAAAAATTGATATGATAGGGATCAAATAATAATGCTTAATATTGAAGATGTTATAAAATAAATCTAGAATTTACTAGAATAAATGCAACGAGAATTAAAAGCTTAGAAACTGAGGAGAAGAGAGAATAATATATTGCAGTGCATCTCTTTTTCTTTTTTTACTAATGTGCCTCAACATTCAGAAGTTGAGGCATATATATATAGAAATGTTAGCCATGAATGTGGACTACCAAAGCTTGAGAGCTGAACAAAATACAGAACCACAATTGTTGACTTTCCCTTTTTATAATTCATACTTAACACTCCCCCTGAATTATCTATGTAAAGGAAAGTTTTAGGTGACCTTAATATGCATCATTAGCTGCCTCATTAAAAACCTTACAAGGAAAACCCAGTGGGATAAAATCTTGGTTAAGGTGAAAAGAGTACAGTGCATATTTTACTCCCCCTAATGAAATTTTTATTTGATACTTTGGAGACGGTGCATTCCAATCTTATATCTTAGCTTTTCAAATGTTGACGTTGGTAATGCCTTAGTGAATAAATCTGCAAGATTATCACTCGAACAAATTTGTTGTATATCAATATCACCTTTCTTCTGAAGATCATGCGTGAAGAATAATTTCGGTGAAATGTGTTTCGTTCTGTCTCCTTTTATGAAACCATCCTTTAATTGAGCTATGCACGCAACATTGTCTTCAAATATGACCATGGGTACTATGACATCATTTTTCAGTCCACATTTTTCTTCGATGAAATGTATCATTGATCTCAACCACACACATTCTCTACTTGCTTCATGGATTGCAATTATTTTAGCATGATTTCAAAAAGTAGCAACAACTGACTGCTTTGTAGATCGTCATGATATAGCAGTTCCTCCATATGCAAACAAGTAGCCTGTTTGAGATCGGGCTTTATGTGGATCTGATAAATAACCTGCATTTGCATAACCAATAAGGTCTTCACAGCCTTTGTTAGTATAAAACAAACCCATATCAATTGTACCTTTCAGGTATCGCAAAATATGCTTAATACCGTTCCAATGCCTTCGCGTTGGGGAAGAACTATACCTTGCTAGCAGATTAACAGAAAATGGTATATCAAGTCTGGTTGAGTTAGCAAGATACATGAGTGCACCAATGGCACTGAGGTATGGTACTTCTGGACCAAGAAGTTCTTCATCTTCTTCTGGGGGACGAAATGGATCTTTATTCACTTCAAGTGATCTAACAACCATAGGAGTACTTAACAGATATGCTTTGTCCATATAAAATCGCTTTAAGATTTTCTCAGTATGGGCAGATTGATGAACAAAGATCCCGTCTACAAAATGTTCAATTTGTAGACCCAGACAAAGTTTTGTCCTTCCAAGATCTTTCATCTTAAATTCTTTCTTTAAATATCAATTGCCTTTTGGACCTCTTCAGGAGTTCCAATGAGATTTATATCATCAACATAAACAGCGAGTATTACAAACTCCGATCCTGTTTTCTTAATGAAAACATATGGACAAATGACATTATTTATATCTCTTTTATTTATCAAGTACTCACTAAGGCGATTATAACACATACGCCCTGATTGTTTCAGACCATATAATGATCTTTGTAATTTAACTGAGAATATTTCCCGAGACTTAGTACATGCTTCGGGCAATTTGAATCCTTCTGTGATTTTCATGTAAATTTCCACTGTCAAGTGAACCATAGAGGTAAGCTGTAACTACATCCATTAGATGTATTTCAAGATTTTCATGTACAACCAAATTGATGAGATATCGAAAGGTTATTCCATCCATAACAGGTGAATATTTTTCCTCATAGTTGACACCGGGCTTCTGAGAGAATCCTTGTGCAACAAGGCGTGCCTTGTATCTTACAATATCATTTCTCTCATTCCTCTGTCGTCGTCGGGGAGCTCTTGGCGAGGAGACCTTAGGTAAGTTGCTAAAACAAACGGGATGGGAGGATCGACTCCGCAACTAAACTAAAGGCTCTGGAACATACTATACGCCTAGAACTGGTGATACAGATAATGCGGTATCTGTTGGAATTGGAGCGAATCCAGATGCAATTTACCAAGTCAAAACTTCGCTAGGTAACAGTGTGCCTGTCTTCTATTCTAATTCTTATTCTGAAATAGTTCGCCAATTCAGTGCTTTATTTGTCGAGTCAATCTTCCTGGAGATTTTACTTTCGCACAAAAACCCATTTATAGCCAACTGGTCTTACACCAGCAGGGGTTCGGACTACAGGTCCAAATACTTCACGATTAGAGAGTGAATTCAATTCAGATTGAATTGCTTCTTTCCATTTTGTCCAATCACCTCTGCATCGACATTCTTCGACGAATTTAGGCTCAAGACTTTCATTATCTTGCATGAGGCTAAGTGCTACATTATATGCAAAAACATTATCCATTGTAATTTTTGATCGATCTAAATCTATCTCATCACTAGTAGAGCTTATTGGAAGTTCTTTATTCACTTGAGTCTCGGGTTCACTGATTTCTTCAGGAAAATCAGAATTTCTCAAGTCTGGATCTTCTTCATGAAGTCCTTTTGTAGTATCATCTTTATTATTCCTTACGCTTTTTTCTAGGATTCTTACCCTTTGAATCCACTGGTCTACCACATTTCAGGCGTGTTTGGGATTCAGAAGTTATGATACTAGCAGATGGTCCCTTTGGAACTTCGACCCGGATAGGCACATTCAATGCAGAGATATGTGACTTAGTTATCCGTTTTAAATCAGTAAATGCATCTAGCATTTGATTCGCTATTGTCTGCAAATAGATGATCTTCTGGACCTCCTGTTCACATGTGCGTGTTCGTGGATCAAAATGAGATAGTGATGAAACTTTCCATGCAATTTCTCCAACTTCTCTCTGGGTTTCCTTTTTCTCTCCCCCTAATTGCGGGAAAATTGTTTCATCAAACCAACAATCTACAAATCTGGCAGTAAATAAATCTCCTATCAACGGTTCGAGGTAGTGAATTATGGAGGGTGAGTCGAGCCCAACATATATACCTAACCCCCGTTGAGGGCCCATCTTAGTGCGTTGCGGTGGTGCTACAGGCACGTATACCGCACAACCAAAAATTCGCAAATGAGCTATATTAGGTTCATGACCAAATACCAATTGTGATGGGGAGTATTCATGATAATTAGTCGGTCTGAGACGTACAAGTGCTGCTGCATTTAAGATAGCATGACCCCATACGTCAATGGGTAATCTTGATTTCATGAGCAGTGGTCTAGCTATCAATTGCAGACGCTTAATAAATGACTCTGCAAGGCCATTTTGAGTATGAAAATGAGCTACCGAATGTTCAATTTTTATCCTAATTGATATGCAATAATCATCAAAAGCTTGGGATGTAAATTTTCCAGCATTATCTAGACGAATGGATTTAATTGGATAATCTGGGAATTGCGCCCTTAATCTTATTATTTGTGCCAGTAGCCTCGTGAATGCCAGGTTGCGGGATGATAAAAGGCACACGTTAGACCATCTTGATGATGCATCTATTAGGACCCTAAAATATCTAAACGCTCCACTAGGTGGGTGAATAGGTCCTCACATATGTCCCCACGTATACATTCCAAAGATTTTGGGGATCTGCCAACCTTCAAGGTTGATGGTCTGGCAATTAATTTGCCTTGATGACAAGTAGCACATAAAATTTCGTCATTCATAAGAATCTTCAGGTTCTTTAATGGATGATCAATAGAATTTTCAAGAATTTGTCTCGTCATTATTGATCTAAGATGACCTACTCGATCATGCCATAACACAAAAGTTTTTAGATCAGTAAACTTCTGGTTTACAATCGAATGTGCTTCAATTGCACTAATTTCTGCATAATATAAGCTAGACGATAAAGTTGGTAATTTTTCTAAAATATATTTCTGGCCCGAGACATTCTTGGTTATACCAAGGTATTCAATATTCATTTCATTTAGTGTCTCGACATGATATCCATTTCTGCAGATATCTTTAAAACTTAACCGATTTTTTGGGGATTTAGAAGAGAACAATGCATCTTCTATAACGATTTTTGTCCCCTTAGGCAGAAATATAGTAGCTCTTTCGGAGCCTTCAATTATTTTTGCACTACCAGATATTGTAGTAACATTTGTCTTTCTTTTAAGTAGAGAAGAAAAATATTTCTCGTCTTTAAAAATTGCATGAGTCGTTCCACTGTCAATAACACAAATATCTTCGCGATTGATTATTGATCCAAACAAAATTTGAGGCATATCCATTCTTCAAAGAGAAAAATAATAAAGTAAATATTTATTTAATCCTCGTGTGTATTTAATGAAAAGAATATGTAAGTTAAATATATAAGAATATGAAAGACAAGATACAAATTATTATTATTATTATTTTCATCTTCATGGGATATAAAAACATAAGCACACATATAAATAAAAAAAATTATTTTATATATTATCAAGCTCATCATCGTTCCTATTTTCATTAATATTTAAATTTCCTTCTGGGAAATTTAAGTAGTCCGCTACATGCAGATACATATGTTCCATACTATTTTCATATAAAAAATTTGTCTTTGGATTTTCAGTTCTTTTTAATGATGTCTGATATAGTTGAACAAATCGTTTAGGTGACCGGCATGTCCTTAACCAGTGCCCTTTGCCTCCACATCTGTTACATATACTTTCTGAATTTTTCTTTGGAAAAGCTTTTGGCTTTTCTTCCTCCCTTTTAAATTGCTGGTCGTGCCTCTTTGCGACACGACTATCATGATTTCTTCTTTGACTTCGGCCATGACCACGACCACTTCTGGGGCTATAATTTCTTTCTCGTTGTTTATAATTCATCCGATTCACTTCAGGGAGTGGCCAAGAACCAACGGGCCGACTATCATGATTTTTCATCAATAATTCATTATGCCTTTCAGCAATAAGAAGGTGTGAAAGTAATTCAGAATATTTTGTAAATCCCATACTGCGATATTGCTGCAGGAGCATATTCGTAGGTGGAAATGTGGAGTATGTCTTTTCAAGCTTATCTTTTTCAATTATTTCTTCTCCGCATAAATTTAGCTGAGATATAATTCTAAACATTGCTGAATTATACTCAGTTATATTTTTAAAATCTAATAATCTTAGATTGAACCAATCATGACGCGCTTGTGGAAGGACGACCAACTTCAGGTGGTCGGATCTATCTTTTAGATTCTTCCACAATTTTAGGGGATCTTTTATTGTCAAATATTGTAATTTTAGTCCCTCGTCAAGATGGTGGCGGAGAAAAATTAAAGCTTTGGCACGGTTTAGACTGGATGCCTTATTGTCATCTTTAATGGTGTCTGCCAGACCCATTAATTCTAAATGCAGTTCAGTATCTAGTGCCCATGATGAATAATTAGGTCCAAAAATATTAAGTACAGTAAATTCAACTTTTGAAAGTTAGACATTTTGATAAAATGAATTCTTACCCTTTTTACCTGTTTACAATAGCTTGAAATGGGCAGAGCTTCGTACTGATAACGTGTTATAAAATGAATCTAGAATTTACTAGAATAAATGCAACGTTAATTAAAAGCTTAGAAACTGAGGAGAAGAGAGAATAATATATTGCAGTGCATTTTTTTTAACTAATGTGCCTCAACATTTAGAAGTTGAGGCATATATATATATAGCAATGTTAGCCACCAATGTGGACTACCAAAGCTTGAGAGCTGAACCAAATACATATGCACAATTGTTGACTTTCCTTTTTTACAATTCATACTTAACAGAAGACAAAAAGTACAATGTCTTAAATAATTTCAAATTCAAATTAAAGATAAAACTATTAATCATCAAAACAAGTATATTGAATTATAAGTTGTAAAAGGAAGTGAAATGCCAACCAATCTTTAATATGTCGCTGTCGGAAAATTCTCCTATGGATGGTCAAACATAAGCAATTGCAAAAATTGATATAAAAAATGATGAAATTCGAGACGACTCCCTAATCGTAATATGTTACTCGAAATTTTGAAGGATCCTTGGTAAATCACATCGCATAACACAAGCATACTAAAGATTCAAAAAAATCATAGGCGAAAGTAATGCAAGAGTAGTCTAACAAATCTTATGACTTGAAAAAAAAGTAAGTCTAATCGACAACATAAGCTTACACATAGGTCAAAAAACCTCTAATAATCATAGATAATTTACTAAACGTGCTCTAACTTAGAGTCTGAAAGCGAAGTCTAAACATGAAACTAAAATAAAAGAATAAATAATTCTCGGAGAATGAGGACTCACCAACACTAATAGGTGTCATTCTACAAGTACGGCTTTGGCTCTTACCTTAGGTTCTAGCTTTACCTTTAGTTGGGTTCTCAAAAGCTACCTCGAGGACTATCTCCCTTCCTCTAGGAATAATTGAAGCTCTCATCCTAGGAATCAGTCAAGAAGAATGTGTGACAACTCAGTACTAAGCAAGTAACTGTGTATGATAAGAATTGAAAGAACAAAAAAAAAAAATTAAGAAACGGACGTTGCCGTGCTGCTCCTCCACGCTTCACTAAATTTGGCTTGTACACATATGAGATCTATAAACTTCGGATTCAAATACTATTTTATCACAACTCAAACTTGGGTATGATATCAATTTTTTTACCCCACCAAGATAAGTTAGTCTAAGACTCTATTACCAATATGCAGAATAAAGTAAAACACAAGGCTAATATTTCATAAAAATTACATATAAAATAGCATAATTCATAAGCATCCTAAAAATCTAGTGACACATGTACAAGCCTCTAGGTATTACATTGGATTTAAAAAAATATTTATCTGAATGTCTTTGTATCTAGAATAGTACAAAAACATAATAAAGAGTGAGTTATGCCTATTGGAATGACAAGCAACTACCTCAAAAACTCCTAACTGATTTTCTATAGATAATTAAAAAAAAACAAGACATCTCTGTCTCATAATATACACAAGTGTAGAAGCAAGGAAATAAGTATCAAACAACACAGTATCCCGCATGCAATTCTATTCGCCCTAAGTAAAACTATACAGAACTCAAGTATTCTTTAAAACTATACAGAACTCAAGTATTCTATCACATACTATTTGAACCTTCATAATGATAACTTGTATAAGATAATTAGTCCATCCTAACAGATCATAATATCGAGGATGAAAGACCTAATAGAAGGACTCAATGTATCAAGATCATCTATCAGTTTTAACCACTGAAATAACAAGAAGGGAATCCAAGTACGTACTCACAACAAGAATCAACCAAGGATGATAAAGTTTAATGCAATGCAAATATCACAGAAAAAGTGAAATATGTCATTCTTAATGCTACAAAATTGCTGAATCTCAGATCCATTAAATCAAATCTATCTACATCATAATATGCATTAATATGTGCCACTAAATTGTATTTTTGTTATCCCTTAATGTCGCTTAAACCAAAAGACATGAGCCATATAACCAAATTTCTATTACTTTCGAAAGCACATAATAGGAAAATACAATATTCTACATACTCAACTAAGGTTTACGAACACAATTGCCTCAAATTAATCAGACAATCACTCCACAACTTGAGTCTTCCCTTTCTGACGACCTCCAAAACGACAAAGCTTAAATATAGAATCATTAGGAATACAAGAAGAACAACGCTCAATTCATTAATTTTGAAATACCGGATAAAAAAAGATCTCAAAATTTATTCTCAAAAAAGTAGGGAAAAATATGAAAATTAATACATAAATATGGTACCCAAAGCATTTGAAAATCAATAATGAAAATCATTTAAAAAATGGAGATAAAATTAGTTCATAATTATCGATTTATAAAAAATGAATGTTTTTTTTTTGAGAAAATTCATTAACCCAAGCATTAAAGGTTAAAATCATGAAGTAAAATGTAAAAATATAGATTTTAAGTTAATATCACTTACACAATAAATTTATCATGAAATACCACTTTGAAATAGCCCCCCAAGCATTCCTAAAACTTAAAAATGGTAAAAATGAGAAGAAATTTTGACTTTTGAACACAATTTAGGTCACATTTACTCTTGGCAATCGTGACCCAAACCTAGTGATCGCGATGAGTAAATTCTAATTAGCTTATTAATTGACCATCGTGATTGTGTCATTGACCTATGCAATTGTGATTCTTCACCACTCGCGATTACAAAACATACAAATGTACACCTACGCAATGGTAACACGTGAAAGCAATGTACATCGCATTAGATATCAGAACTCAACAAATACGTAATATAAAATTTCACCAAGTGGATCCTCAGGATTCATTCGAAATTCTGAGTACATAATTCAAATATGTTAACCTACTAAATTCAATGTTTTGAACTCAATGAAACTATCTGAATATGGATTCGAGTCTCCTTAGTCTGAAATCTATTTAGCCGCAATTAAACTTACTTAAGACATAAAAAATCAAAATACCCTCAGAAATTCTGAAAAATAAATTAATCAAAACTCTACCTAAGTTAAAATAACCTCTTACCTTGGCTTCTCTTTTCTCTCTTGGGAAGAAGCATCCCAAGAAGGCCTCCTCAAATACTTGCCAAGTCAAACATGGAGCGTCATCTCTCCTACCATTCTTCCACGATCAAACCACAGTCTGGCCACACCCTTCAGTTGGTAAGCAGCCAGTTCAACGCTATTTGTTTTAGTCACGTGCATCACCTGGAACACTTTCTCAAGTTCCTCTACATAGTTCTTGGGATCGTCATTGGATGAAGACCCCATGAACTCAGGCGGATTCATCCTCAGAAATTCTCGGATTCTAAAGGTGTCATGGGTGTCTTGCACGCCTGCTCCTTGTCTCATGACAGGCGCTGTGACAGCCTGGGCAAGAGCTTGAATAGCCCGGCGCAGCTCAACATTAGAGACCTCACCTTGAGGATGTTGCTAAACAGGGACAGCTGGATCCACAGGCTCATCGGGTACTCGAGGCTCAGGTGGATTAACAGCTTGCCTGGCAGGACATCCCCTTCCTCTGACAGCTCTTCTTGGAGGCATATTATCAATTTTGCAAGTGTAGAGCATGAATTAGAAAGGAGTTCTCATAGAGCTTAACTCTATCGCACGAATTGGAATAAGAAAGAAGTGTAACCATTCTTAATGTCCTATAGCCTCCTGCTTATGAAATGTGGTCGACAACACACCCACAAACAAGACTCTACTAGACACGGCTTCATAGACTCCCTAGGACACTTGAACTCTGGGCTCTGATACTAAGTTTGTCATGCCCGGGAGGTACCCTTGGCGTGGCTAGCACTCAAAGACTATTACTAGTCCCCAAGCGAACCACTTAGCCTCATCACATCATTCAATCGAATAAACTCTACTGAATAGCGGAAAATATAAGTAGGTAAATGGGCACATCTTATCTAAAGTCTTAAAAGAATATATATAAATAATAAGGTTAGTAGAAAGAACTAGCTCACAACCTCTACATCAACGCTCGACCACCGTCTATGAAGCTTCTATCACTAATTATGTGGTGCCAACGACAGACCCATGGCTACCCAAATCAAAATAAAAGAAATAGTCCAATCTAACTCTAAGGCATGATGAAAAATAAAGGAGTGGATCCTCCGAAGTAGGGGAGGCTCACCCAATCAACTTCGAATCTCTGATCTCCAACAGAGCGCCTATTGATGATCTCTAGTACCTA
Organism: Solanum rostratum; assembly: GCA_029948455.1. NCBI lineage: Eukaryota > Viridiplantae > Streptophyta > Magnoliopsida > Solanales > Solanaceae > Solanum > Solanum rostratum. The sequence goes on from CM057048.1 coordinate 65,752,626, forward strand.
CCTCCACATCATAAAACAATGCAGTCTAGAGTAGACGTCAGTACTTGGAATGTACTGGTATGTAAAATAGCTGAATGAAATAGAAACCAGTAGAAAAAGATATGGAAACAACATCAACTCAAAATAAACATCAAAATCACATCAAACAGTCAATTGTCTATCTATGAAAGAGTAAAAAGTAGACAAGTGACACATCATTAGATCAGACTCATCAATAGTCTCATCTCATCTCAAAACTCAATTCAGAGGAGCTCATCCCCTCTCATCTCATCTCAAAACTCAACTCAGAGGAGCTCACCCCCTCTCATCTCATCTAGACTCGGAGTAAGGTAATAAATTTATGGCATTTTCCCTTATTCGACAACACTTACTTATGAGCCAGTGAATGTACAACAATCACCTTGATGTTGCCACAGTGGTTCCAAACTTGTCAGGTAAGGAAAGCTCAAAAACCATATCAGCTTACCCGGTATGAAGTTAAAACTCAACAGATCCGTTATTGCTTTCAAGATCTGTTACATCTCGAGGGAAACCATATATATGTGATGGTTTAAGCCTCACCTATGTTTGGCGACGTAGTTAATGAGTTCGAGGGGGACTCACTCTTACTCATTTCGGTGCTCGATACTCCGCCCCACTTAATGCTCATAAACCTCAACCTCAACCAGTCTCATAGGGACTCACTCCCCGTCAATGACTGATCTTTCACAGGGACTTAAGCCCTTTCATCAATCATCTCATAGGGACTTTTACCCTATCATCAATCATCCCATAGGGACTTTCACCCTATCATCAATCATCTCATAGGGACTTTCACCCTATTATCAATCATCTCATAGAGACTTTTACCCTATCATCAAACATCTCATAGGGACTTTAACCCTATCATCAATATCTCATCAATGACTCAATATTGTATAACGGTCATTAGGAAACAAGTGAATAAGCATATCGGTAGAGTTCATTTACAGAGACACTTGAAACAATCAAGATTTCATCAACTCATCATCACAATCAACAATCTCAACTCAAGGCTATAGACTCAAGTCTCAAGTGCATTATGCATGCTTTTCAATTTAGTCATGAAGGGTTATGCAGATTCTCAAGAAAGTACGCAATTTGAGAAAAACAATTAGTATGATGATTATCAACATAGAAAACATGTAGGTTAAAATATAATTTTCAAGAAAATCCATCAAAGAAATCATGCATGTAGACTCTTCAATCATCAACTCATCTATGACCTCTATGGGGTACATGAGAGAACAATCCCATGTTTTAGTTTAGCCCTACATACGTGTGATTCAGCTATCGATCGAGTACGTCAAGGTTCTCTTCTCGAATATCTCAACTCAAGCCTTTCTCTTCTCTCTTCAAGCCCTAGCCTTGTTAGATTATGGAATAGGACTTAGAATGGGGGTCTTAGACCCCTTTTCACATAAAAAACGACCTTATTAGTTGAGTATTAGAGTTTAGGAGGGGTGGAAAATTGACCGGAATACCCCTCATAACTATTTAGAAATTTTCAGCTCAGAACAGACACGGTACGCGACGCGGACTAGTCGGGCGACTAGTGTATTTTCAGGAAAAAGTTTTTGAACGAGTTTTCCTCATCCCGTCGAAAAATTTGGTAAAGACACAAGTGTCCCTCCGCGACAGGTGCGCGTCGCACCTCTGTCGTGCACCGCCATTGTTTTTCGTTTTAGATAAAAAATTATCTTTTGATTGGGTCGCTCTAAAAATTGATCGAGACCATTTTCCCACTCAATTTTTCATGTTGATCACAAATTCGACCTCAGATTTTCCATACGAGCATCAGAAGGCGTATTACGCGCATACCCTCACTCTAGGGGTATTGTGATAATTTTACCAGGCGTTACAGTCAGAATTCTTTTATATTGACTTGGAGTTTGAGTATCATCAACATTTACTTTAGACTGAGAATATTCCCAAGGCAGCCTTTTAGATCAAGAATGGGCATTATGAATTTTTGTGTTATATCTTTCAAATTTACTAATGCTTATGTAACTTTTTTTACCTTGACGAATGATATTTTCAAATGTATTCAGATTCATTCACTTTCAAATTAATTGATGACAACTTAACATATTCTTAGAATAAGGAAGAGCATGAGAGTCACCTCTAATTGTGTTGGGTTGCTGAAAAAAAAAGTGGGTGTTAGTCAGAGGGAATTTTTGTTGTCTGCAGTGTTCTTGCTAGAGCGTGTGGTTTCTAAAATGGAGAAATGAATGATCTACAAAAGATCTAGAGATATGTATAAGATTCTATAATTAACATTACTACTTCAAGATTTGAGGTTGAGCTACTTCTTTGGGGCTACCACAGATCTTCCTCATTCTTATGCCTTTATTTCCAAACATTGAAACTGTCATTTATTATTTTGTTATTTGTAATGCCCGGTAAAATTACCAAAATACCCCTAGAATGAGGGTATGCGCATAACGCGTCTTCTGAAGCTTGTATGGCAAATCCGAGACTGGATTTGGAGTCAACATGGAAAATTGAGTGGGAAGGTGGTCTCGATCGATTTTTAGAGCGACCCGAGCGAAAGATAAATTTTCGATCCAAAGCAGAAAATAGTGACGGTCCGCGATAGAGGCGCGTTTGCGGACCTGTCGCGGAGAAGTACTTGTACGATTTTTAAAATTTTCGACGGGATGGAGAAAACTCGTTCAAAAGCGTTTTTCTAAAAATACCCTGTTCGCGAAAGGTCCGCGTCGCGGACCGTGTATTTTTCGGACTGAAAATTTCTAAATAATTACGAGGGGCATTCCGTTCAATCCCCCACCCCTCCCAAACTCTAATACACGACTAATAACGATGTTTCTACGTGAAAAGGGTCTAAATTCCTCATTCTAGTCCTATTCCCTAAAACTAACAAGGCTAGGGCTTGAGGAGAAGAGAGAAGAGCTTGTGTGGGAAATTCGAGAGGAGATCCTAGACGTATTCCATTGTTAGGCGAACCACAGGTATGTAAGGCTAAACTATAACATGAGATTGTTCTCTCATGTGCCCCTTAGAGGTCATAGATGAGTTGATGATTGAAGAGTCTATATGCATGATTTCTTTGATGGTTTTTCTTGAAAAGTATATTTGAAATTACATGTTTTCTATGTTGATGATCATCATACTATTTGTTTTCTTAAATTGGTTACTTTCCATGAGAATTTGCATAACCCTACATGACTATTTTGAAAAGCATGCATAATGAACTTGAGGATTGAGTCTAGAGCCTTGGATTGTGATTGTGATTGTGATGAGAGAATGATGAGTCTAGAGCCTTGGATTGTGATTGTGATTGTGATGAGAGAATGACGAGTCTAAAGCCTTGAGTTAGGATTGTGATTGTTGATTGTGATTGTGATTGTGATGAGAGAATGATGATGAGTTGATAGAGTTTGATTGTCTTATGAGTCTCTATAAATGAACTCTACCGATGTGTCTATTCACTTGATTCCTAATGATGGTTCTAAGTCTTAAGTCATTGATGAGATTGCTTGATGATAGGGCCAAAGTCCCTATGAGATACCGATCGTTGACGGGGTTAAACTCCCTAAGAGATTGGTTTGATTGAATTGATGGTTTTATGAGCATTGAGTCGGGAGGAGTATCGAGCACCGAAATGGGTAAAAGTGAGTCCCACTCGAACCCATTAAACTACGTCGCCAAGCGTAGAAGAGGTTTTCCTCTTGAATTTATGTCCCTGAAAGCAATAGCGGACTTGATAAGTTTTCTATCTCCATTTTGGACTCTCCATTATGACACTTCTTTGTGATTCGTTCTCTACCTGGAAAGTATAGAACGACTGTGGCAACACCGGTGGGATGTTGTACAATCACTGGCTCATAAGTGGATGTTGTCGTTTAAGAGAAACTCCCATAAGTTCCATACCTTACTCCGAGTCTAGATGAGATGAGAGGGGGTGAGCTCCTCTGAGTTGAGTTTGAGATGAGTTGAGACTATTGATGAGTCTGAGTTAATGATGTGTCATTTGTCTACTCTTTATTCTTTCATAGATGTTTTGATGTGATTATGATGTTTATAGTGAGTTGATGTTGTTTCTATTTTATCTACCGGTTTCTGTTTCACTCAGCTATATTACATACCAGTACATTCCAAGTACTGATGTCCCCTCTGGAATGCATCATTTTATGATGCAATGGCAGGTACCAAGGATCGTCGATAGGCGCTTCGTTGAGGATTCGAGATTTCAGCTGATTGGTGAGCCTCCCCTACTCCGGAGGATTCACTCTTTTATTTCATCATGCTTTAGAGTTAGACTGGACTATTTCTTTTGTTTGATTTGGGTAGCCATGGATTTGTCATTGACACCACATGATTAGTGATAGAGGCTTCATAGACTATGGTCGAGCATTTGATGTTGAGATTGTGAGCTAGTTCTTTCTACTAGCATTTGTTTTATATATATACTCCTATGAGACTAGAGATAAGAAGTGTCCACTAGACTTATATTTTCCTGCTATTCAATAGAGTTATTCGATTGAATGACGTGATGCAGCTAAGTGGTTCGCTTGGGGATTAGTAATAGTCTTCGAGTGCCGGCCACGCCTAGAGTATACTCCCGGGGCGTGACAAACTTGGTATCAGAGCACAGAGTTCAAGTGTCCTAGGGAGTCTATGAAGCCGTGTCTAGTAGAGTCTTGTTTATGGGTGTGTTGTCGACCACATTTCATAAGCGAGAGGCTATGGGACATTAGGAAGGGTTACACTTCTTTCTTATTCCAATTCGTGCGATAGAGTTAAACTCTATGAAAACTATCTTCTAATTCGTGCTCTACACGTGCAGAAATCGACGATATGCCGCCCAGAAGAGCTCTCAGAGGAAGGGGACGTCCTGCCAGGCGAGCTGTTAATCCACCTGAACCCCAAGTACCTGAGGGGCCCATGGATCCAGCTGTCCCTGTTGAACAACCCCCTCAAAATGAGGTTTCCAATGCCGAATTACACCAAGCTATTCGAGCTCTAGCCCAGGCTGTTGCGGCACCTCCAGTGAGACAAGGAGCGGGCAGACTGGACACTCATGACACCTCTAGAGTCTAAGAATTTCTGCGGATGAATCCGCCTGAGTTCACGGGGTCGGCATCCACCGAAGACCCCGAGAACTATGTAGAGGAACTTGAGAAGGTGTTCCAAGTGATGCACGTGACTGATGCTGATAGGGTTGAGCTAGCCGCCTACCAACCTAAGGGTGTGGCCAGGCTGTGGTTCGACCAATGGAAGAAAGGTAGGGGAAACGATGCCCCGCATGTGACTTGGGCAGTGTTTGAGGAGGCCTTCTTGGGACGCTTCTTCCCAAGGGAGAAAAAGAAAGCTAAGGTGAGGGAATTTCTGAATCTAAAACAGGGCTCTATGACCGTGCAGGAGTATGGCTTGAAATTCACACAATTATCTCGCTATGCTCCGGACATGATTGCAGACATGAGGGGGAGGATGGGAATGTATGTCGATGGTTGAATAGAGGACCCAGGAGGGATGGTGGGGGAGCGATGCTTGTGAGTGATATGGACATCGGGCGACTGATGACATTTGTGCAACATGCTGATGAGGAAAGGCAGCAGGACAAGGAGGAGTTCAGGCGCAAGAAAGCCAAAACATCTAGCTATGAGGTTGGAAGAAAGGGCAATGGTAACCGGTTCCCAGCACCATCATTTGCTAGTGCACCCACGCCCAGAATCAGGGATGATCAGAGGTTCCAGAATGCTAGAGTCCATGGGTCCCAGTCCCAAGCTAGTGTGGCCCAAGGATCGCAGGGTAAACCGCCGTGTAGTACGTGTGGCAAGCTGCACTTGGGAAGATGTCGTGAAGGGGAAAATGGGTGCTACAAATGTGGCCAAGTGGGTCACTATCAGAGAGACTGTCCGCAATGGGCTGGCCGAGCTCAATCCACTGCATCGGCCCCACCAGTTAGAGGGAACCAGAGGGCCACTACGTCAGGTACAGGCAGAGCGACAAACCGCTTGTATGCCATGGGTAGTCGCCAAGATCAAGAGAACTCCCCAGATGTGGTGACGGGTATGATTCGAGTCTTTACTTTCGATTGTTATGTCTTGATGGACCCTGGTGCCACGCTGTCATTTGTATCTCCTTATGTGGCCAATAAATTTGGTAGGACCCCTGAGAGTCTCCTTGAACCCTTTGATGTTTCTACTCCAGTGGGTGAGTCTATTCGAGCTGAAAGGGTCTATAGAACTTATGTAGTGTCCATCCATCATAGGGACACTCTTGTTGATTTGATTGAATTTGAGATGGTTGACTTTGATTTTATCCTTGGCATGAATTGGCTTCACGCCTTTTATGCCTCTGTTGATTGTAGATCCCGAACGGTTAAGTTCCAATTTCCAAATGAATCAGTCCTAGAGTGGAAGGGTGACTCGGTAACACTAGAGGGAGGTTTATCTCATATCTTAAAGCCCGAAAGTTAATTTCCAAAGGCTGTTTTATCACTTGGTGAGGTTGAAATCTGATGATGTTGAGTCCCCAACTCTTGAGTCCGTTTCGATTGTCAACGAGTTTCCAGAAGTCTTTCCTGACGACTTGCCCGAAGTCCCTCCCGATAGGGAGATTGACTTTGGGATTGACATTCTTCCCGATACCCAGCCTATTTCGGTTCTACCTTACAGGATGGTCCCCGCTAAGTTGAAAGAATTGAAAGAGCAACTAAAAGATTTGCTAGAAAAGGGCTTCATCAGGCCAAGTGTTTCACCATGGGGTGCCCCTGTTTTATTCGTGCGGAAGAAAAATGGGTCCCTCAGGATGTGTATTGATTATAGGCAGCTGAACAAGGTCACGATAAAGAATAAATATCCTCTCCCAAGGATAGATGATTTGTTTGACCAACTTCAGGGAGCCTCCTGCTTCTCTAAGATAGACCTCAGATCTGGCTACCATCAGCTGAGGGTGAGAGAGTGTGACATTCCAAAAACAGCCTTTCGGACTAGATATGGCCACTTTGAGTTCTTGGTCATGTCCTTTGGGTTGACGAATGCACCTGCCGCCTTTATGGACTTGATGAATAGGGTGTTTAAACCATATCTGGACTTGTTTGTGATTGTATTCATCGACGACATTCTGACTTATTCAAGGAATGAAGAGGAGCATGCTGATCACCTCAGAGTTGTCCTCCAAACTCTTAGGGACCATGAGTTGTATGCAAAATTCTCAAAGTGTGAGTTCTGGCTAAAGTCAGCAGCCTTCCTAGGCCACGTTGTTTCTGGTGAGGGTATACGAGTGGATGCCCAAAAGATTGAAGCGGTTAAGAACTGGCCCGGACCGACCACTCCGACCGACATTCGAAGTTTCTTGGGGTTGGCAGGCTACTACCGTAGATTTGTCGAGGGATTTTCTTCCCTATCCGCACCATTGACCAAATTGACTCAAAAGAAGGTCAAGTTTCAGTGGTCCGAAAAATGTGAGAAGAGTTTCCAGGAATTGAAGACAAGGTTGATTATTGCGCCAGTCCTAACCTTACCGGATGGAACCGAAGACTTTGTAATTTATTGTGATGCCTCAAGGGTTGGACTGGGGTTCGTACTAATGCAAAGGGGGAGAGTGATAACCTATGCTTCCAGGCAACTCAAGGTTCATGAAAGGAACTACCCAACCCATGACCTCGAGTTGGCAGCAGTAGTGTTTGCATTTAAAATATGGCGTCACTACTTGTATGGAGTGCACGTGGATGTGTTCACTGACCACAAGAGCTTGCAGTATGTTTTTAGTCAGAAAGAGCTCAATTTGCGGCAGAGGAGATTGCTGGAATTGCTCAAGGATTATGACATGAGTATTCACTACCACCCAGGTAAAGCTAATGTTGTTGCTGACGTTCTTAGCAGGTTATCAATGGGTAGCACCTCCCACGTGGAGGAGGGAAAGAAGGAATTAGCCAAGGACGTGCACCGGTTAGCCCAATTAGGAGTTCGACTCGAAGAGAACAATGAAGGAGGAGTTAATGTGGAGAACGGGTCTGCCTCCTTGTTAGTAGTAGAAGTAAAGGAAAAGCAAGACCAAGACGCAGTCATACTCCAATTGAAGGAGGACGTCCATAGACAGAAGGTGATGGTTTTCTCCAAAGGGGGAGATAGAGTGTTGAGATACCAAAGTAGATTGTGCGTCCCAAATGTTGATGGTATTCGGGACAGGATCATGGCGGAAGCCCATAACACCAGATACTCCATTCATCCTAGCTCCACCAAAATGTGCCACGACTTGAGGGAAGTCTATTGGTGGAATGGGATGAAGAGGGACATTGCGGAATTCGTTTCAAAATTCCCAAACTGCCAACAAGTGAAGGTTGAACATCAAAGGCCATGTGGATTGGCTCAGAACTTTGAGATTCCGGAGTGGAAGTGGGAGATGATTAATATGGACTTTATCACTGGTCTGCCAAGGTCTCGAAAGAAACATGATTCGATATGGGTAATCGTGGATAGAATGACTAAATCAGCTCACTTCCTGGCAGTCAAGACAACCAACACTGTGGAAGAGTACGCCAAGTTGTACATCCAGGAGATTGTGAGGTTGCATGGAGTTCTCTTGTCCATCATCTCGGATAGAGGAGCCCAATTTACCTCCCAGTTCTGGAGATCATTCCAGAAAGGCTTGGGTACCAAGGTGAACCTGAGCACCGCCTTTCATCCCCAGACGGATGGTCAGGCAGAGCGTACAATTCAAACGCTTGAAGACATGTTGAGGGCTTGTGTCCTTGACTTCAAAAGGAATTGGGATGATCACCTACCACTGATTGAATTTGCATACAACACTAGCTATCATGCGAGTATTCAGATGGCTCCGTATGAGGCCTTGTATGGGAGGAGATGTAGATCACCAATTGGGTGGTTTGAGGTGGGAGAAGCTGAGCTGATTGGGCCTGATCTTGTTCACCAGTCGATGGAGAAGGTCAAAGTCATTAGAGAAAGTTTGAAGACTGCCCAGAGTCGCCAAAAATCTTACACTGACGTGAGGAGAAGAGATTTGGAGTTCGAAGTGGATGATTGGGTGTACTTGAAAGTATCACCTATGAAAGGTGTCCTAAGGTTCGGGAAGAAAGGAAAGCTTAGTCCGCGTTATGTTGGACCCTATCAGATCGTAAAGAGGATTGGGAAGGTTGCTTACGAGTTGGAGTTGCCTTTCAAGCTAGATGGAGTCCATCAAGTATTCCATGTATCGATGTTGAGGAAATACTTAGGAGATCCTGCCTTTGTGATCCCTGTTGATAGCATTGGAATGAAGGACAACCTATTTTACGAAGAGGTCCCAGTTCAAGTCCTTGATCGTCAGATTCGCAAGTTGAGGAACAAAGAGATAGCCTCAGTCAAAGTCCTATGGAGGAATCAGTTCATTGAAGAAGCCACATGGGAGGCTGAGGAAGAGATGAAAGCAAAATATTCGCACCTATTCGTGCCAACTGATGAGGAGGATATGGAAGGTAATCCTTACTCTTCACTAAGCTGATTGTTCTATTTTTCTAAGTGACTTACTATCATTAAGTCGAGAATTGATTGATTGAATTGAGTGTGGAAATGAGCGTTGAGTCTACTCGTGCCTTAACCCCCATCTCTTCTCATCATTCGAGGACGAATGATACCAAGGGGAAGATGAAGTAACGCCCGGTAAAATTATCAAAATACCCCTAGAATGAGGGTATGCGCGTAAAGCGTCTTCCGAAGCTCGTATGGCAAATCCGAACCGGATTTGGAGTCAGCATGGAAAATTGAGCGGGAAGGTGGTCTCAGTCGATTTTTAGAGCGACTCGAGCGAAAGATAAATTTTCGATCCAAAGCAGAAAACAGTGACGATCCACGACAGAGGCGCGTCGCGGACCTGTCACGGAGAAGTACTTGTATGATTTTTAAAATTTTCGACGGGATGGAGAAAACTCATTCAAAAGTGTTTTTCTAAAAATACCCTGTTCGCGATAGGTTCGCGTCGCGGACCGTGTATTTTTCGGACTGAAAATTTCTAAATAATTATGAGGGGCATTCCGGTCAATCCCCCACCCTCCCAAACTCTAATACACGACTAATAACGATGTTTCTACGTGAAAAGAGTCTAAAATCCTTATTCTAGTCCTATTCCCTAAAACTAACAAGGCTAGGGCTTGAGGAGAAGAGAGAAGAGCTTGTGTGGGAAATTCGAGAGGAGATCCTAGACGTATTCCATTGTTAGGCGAACCACAGGTATGTAAGGTTAAACTATAACATGAGATTGTTCTCTCATGTGCCCCTTAGAGGTCATAGATGAGTTGATGATTGAAGAGTCTATATGCATGATTTCTTTGATGGTTTTTCTTGAAAAGTATATTTGAAATTACATGTTTTCTATGTTGATGATCATCATACTATTTGTTTTCTTAAATTGGTTACTGTCCATGAGAATTTGCATAACCCTACATGACTATTTTGAAAAGCATGCATAATGAACTTGAGGATTGAGTCTAGAGCCTTGGATTGTGATTGTGATTGTGATGAGAGAATGATGAGTCTAGAGCCTTGGATTGTGATTGTGATTGTGATGAGAGAATGATGAGTCTAGAGCCTTGAGTTAGGATTGTGATTGTTGATTGTGATTGTGATTGTGATGAGAGAATGATGATGAGTTGATAGAGTTTGATTGTCTTATGAGTCTCTATAAATGAACTCTACCGATGTGTCTATTCACTTGATTCCGAATGATGGTTCTAAGTCTTAAGTCACTGATGAGATTGATTGATGATAGGGCCAAAGTCCCTATGAGATACCGATCGTTGACGGGGTTAAACTCCCTACGAGATTGGTTTGATTGGATTGATGGTTTTATGAGCATTGAGTCGGGAGGAGTATCGAGCACCGAAATGGGTAAGAGTGAGTCCCACTCAAACCCATTAAACTACGTCGCCAAGCGTAGAAGAGGTTTTCCTCTTGAGTTTATGTCCTTGAAAGTAATAGCGGACTTGATGAGTTTTCTGTCTCCATTTTGGACTCTCCATTATGGCACTTCTTTGTGATTCGTACTCTACCTGGTAAGTATAGAACAGCTATGGCAACACCGGCGGGATGTTGTACAATCACTGACTCATAAGTGGTTGTTGTCGGTTAAGAGAAACTCCCATAAGTTCCGTACCTTACTCCGAGTCTAGATGAGATGAGAGGGGGTGAGCTCCTCTGAGTTGATTTTGAGATGAGTTGAGACTATTGATGAGTCTGAGTTAATGATGTGTCATTTGTCTACTCTTTATTCTTTCATAGATAGACAATTGACTGTTTTGATGTGATTATGATGTTTATAGTGTGTTGATGTTGTTTCTATTTTATCTACCGGTTTCTGTTTCACTCAGCTATATTACATACCAGTACATTCCAAGTACTGATGTCCCCTTTGGACTGCATCGTTTTATGATGCAGAGGCAGGTACCAAGGATCATCGACAGGCGCTTCGTTGAGGATTCGAGATTTCAGCTGATTGATGAGCCTCCCCGACTCCGGAGGATTCACTCTTTTATTTCATCATGCTTTAGAGTTTGACTGGACTATTTCTTTTGTTTTGATTTGGGTAGCCATGGATTTGTCATTGGCACCACATGATTAGTGATAGAGGCTTCATAGACTATGGTCGAGCATTTGATGTTGAGATTGTGAGGTAGTTCTTTCTACTAGCCTTTGTTTTATATATATACTCCTATGAGACTAGAGATAAGAAGTGTCCACTAGACTTATATTTTCCTCCTATTCAATAGAGTTATTTGATTGAATGACGTGATGCAGCTAAGTGGTTCGCTTGGGGACTAGTAATAGTCTTCGAGTGCCGGCCACGCCTAGGGTACACTCCCGTGGCGTGACATTATAGCTGCACCTAGATTTTCTAATTTGATATTTAGTGTGATGATTTTTTTTATTTTGAAGATGTAATAATTTAGACTTTAGCTACTTTGTTGATTTCTTTAGACTTAGAGTTATTTTTGTTGTTTTTTATATTTTGGCTAGAATTGTTAGATTTTGTATGAGTTAGGATGTTAAGCATTGTTTCGTCCACAATAGGGTTTGTATGGGTGCTAGTCAAGACGGTTTGGGTTGTGACATCAACAATTTAGCACATTATTATTATTTTTAGCCTGTGCATGTTCAGTATTCAATCTTATAGCATGTTAAATCAAAAATTTCTTGGGATCAGTAGTGATTTTGATTGCAAGTGCACCCAACGTGTAGACTCATGGCATGAAATTTAGCTTATGGATACACAAATTCAAAAGTGAACCTAAAATTTTAAAGTTTATAGTTCTCATAAAGATCTTAAGATAATTTTGCATAATAACAATTATATTCGCAGTCAAACTAAATATTTACAAATAATTAGTGAATTTCTTAAATTCACTTGAGCCCATAACTACCACGATAGATTTATCCCTGTATACTAAATTAGGGTGAAAGAAGTAAAAGAATTAGAAAGCTATGTTTTATTATAACTAGTTTCAATCAACGTGCTCTGCATGTATTAGCCGTGTCAATTTAAAATTATATATAAATAAAACTTATCATTAAATAAATATACTATTCATCTAAAACAATTTAATAAATGTTATTAGTTTGATGTAATAATTAAGTTTATTGTGAAATGGTAGAGATGAGAAAATTAATTCAATTGCCTGTAATATATGTCAATAGTTTTTGAATATATAAAGTAATAATTTAGAGTTGAATAATTAGAAGTGAAATAATTAACTGATTAAAATTTAATGTAATAAATGATTCCTAAGTATAAACGGAGCACTTTAATGTTTTCAATATAATTTTACTGTATTTATTTTCTTTTTAAATTTGGTTATATTATATATTTTTCTTAACAAAATATTTGATGGTCAAAATATTGGGTAATTATTTACATAAAAGAGTCCTAAATCAAAAGTGAATTCTAAATATAAAGAGTTTCTAATCCAAAAAGCGAATCTTAAAACTAAATAAATAAAAGAACAAATAATAAATTAGGAAAAATAGTTAAAAGACGATTTTGTCTAAAGAGGAGTCTTTTAATGAAGGGCATAAAGTCCAAAACAACATTTTTAAGGGCCTTAACGATTTTAATATAGTATAGATAAGATAAATATTCTCAAAGATTTCATTATAATAAATAAAAAACATTCTTTTATACCTCAAACATGTCTTAATTTTGACTTTCAACAACAAGGACATGTGCATAATCCTAGGACACAATGTGGTTTACATCCACAAGAACATTTACCAAGATGAAGATTCTCTTTCTTAAAGAAAACATTCCTCCTTATTCCTACTTCACATACACAAATTCCATTTAAACAAAGCTCAGTTCCATCTTGACAAGATGCAGGATTACAATCTTTTGTTGTTTTACACTTTTGATGTTCTCCAAATGCCATACGTGATTGTGAACCTATATCAAAATCAAATCAAATATGAATGTCATTAGTTCAAATAAATTCATTGATGATACTAGAAATAAAACATTTATAGTTTCTTCAAGTTACTACAACTCTAGTTATAATAAAAATCAATTAATATTGATATGATCATACGAGCATACCCGAACTTCAAACGAATAGCAAATGAAAAAATATACATTTCCTATATTGCATATTGTATGTTAAAATTTAGTTGGGCATTAATTAATTAATTTTTTTTAAAAATATTTTATAATATTTGTATGGCTATATCAGATTTGGCTATGGCAATTACCTTGATGGAGTCATATAGTCTATCAAAATATCTAAATTTACCCTAAATTATCAAATTATGGTTTTATATATTCCTTGTAATAATTCGCTGCATACAATACTAAGAAATAAAATAATTAATAAATATTCAAATATATCTTTACATGGATTCCGCTCAATCAATTGAATCTGGACCATTTTTCTATGATGAAAAATATAGTTCGTCCGAGATTTGATACAAAAGGCAAAAATATGAATAAATACATAAACATAAGACAACTGTAATACAAATCACAAACATTAACCTTTTTCATATATGTATATACACACACACACGGCATATGACATATATGTATGTGTATGTTTATAAAGAAGCTAGTTATTGATGTACTATATAAGAAAATAAATGATAGGGATAGGGGGATATAGTAGGAGGAGACAAGAAAAAGAAACTTTACCGAGAAAAATAAGCACACAAAGAAGAGCGAATACAATGGATAATTCCTTCTTCATCTTCTTTATAGTTTCACTATATTTCAAATTTCAGTGATAATCTTTTTATTTTGTATGTTCATTCACAACACAAATCCTAATATATATAGAACATATGTGGTATACCAACTTAGCAAGTGAATACAATTAATAAATTTTTAAATCTAGTCAACTAGTCAATTAGTCAACTAGTCAACTACCTTTGAAAGTTTGAAAGAAAATTAATTAGCTTTATTACTTATTATTTTGAGCTTAAATATGAATTAGAATTATGAAATCCATATTAAATGTAAAGTATTGTGATTGAAATTGAAATTGTGGATCAAGATGTGTTATTTTATATCCTCTTGAATATCTTATGCATGATGATGGTTAATCATTACGATCATAAATTGGATCATGATGACGCCTACCAAAACTCTCAATAGGTAAGCCAAAATCCCAACAACAAGTGATAAAATAATCTAGAATATGACTTTAGAAAAGCAATAATAAGAGAAAAGAGTAATTCTTTGGAAGTTGGAATGAAAGTTAATTAGCTTTTGCACTTATTATTAGAGCTTAAATATGAATTAGATTTATGAAATCCATATTGATGAATATCAAATATTGTAATTGAAATTGTGGACCAAGATATGTTATTTTATATCCTCTTGAATATCATAAGCATAGTGATAGATAATCGTTACGATCCTAAATTGGATCATCATGACGCCTCCATAAACTCGCAATAGGTAAGCCAAAATCCCAATAACAAGTGATAAATAATATAGAATATGACTACAGAAAATCAATAATAATAGAAAATAGAATACCATAACAAATAATATATATATAAAATGATAAAAAAAAATATATAATAAGGGCTCGAAAGAGACCTACAAAATGAATATGTTTAGAACTAAACTTTGAATCCAGTGTCACTGGTACAAGAGTGGCTAAAGTACAACAATAGAATTATATACATAATAGGTCTATTAAATCAAAATACAAAATAAATAGATAGTATAAAAGAGAAAGCAACAAGTCGTTGACTACCAAGAGGATAATCAAATCCATATTGGCCTTAAGTGACGGCCCGATTTTCTTGAGTCATTATGACACCTACCATAACCCACCAATAGGTAAGCTCGTACTCGAAATGGTATGCATTGGGTATAAGGGGGGAAGACTAACAAAATCCAGCATAATACACAAGATAATAAAGACAAATAAAAGCAAAAACTAAACTAAATATGTGCAAAAGAACCCTCCCAGAAACTAGAAGTCACTAACACAAAGTAAAGAGTACCAGTCCCCAAAGTGAGCATAAATACGTACAAGATTTGGCTAGTCTCAAAATGTACAAAAAGATGGGCCACCAAGCTAAGGGAGATAGAAATGCCCAAAAAAAAATGTTGAATGCTCACCTTGGTCTCTAATGTAAGCTGCAACAGGCTCGATCAATTAGCGTTGATATCTGGTGCTTGAACCAGCATCATGAAAGTAGATACAGAAATGTAGTATGTGTACTAGAAAAACAGGTACTCAATAAGCATTGTAGGCCAACTGATCAGGAAAGCTAAAAAACAACATGAAAATAAGGAATAAATCTAAATTAGAGTCATATATACTACCAAAGGTAAGGTAAACGAACAATTGCAGAAGTATAGATATTTCTAATTGTAAATGTTATGCTATGTTCACCCATTAAGGCCTCTGAAAGCCCAATCGAAAAACAGAAGCGTTGTAACTACAGAATCTAAGAAAATAGAGGGTCAGACATACTAAAATATGAGGAAACGTCACCAACCTTGAATTGTAAATTCCGAAGAATAGAAGAACCGCGCATGAGTTTAGTACCGAGGCTGGCATTGTTGCTACCTAGATGCTCGCTTGACTATTAAGGGAGGTCAAGGCTAGGGCTACCCAATACCCAAATGCACGTCTGGGTAAGATAGGATGTGTTAAGGTAAGGGCTGTCCAATACCTGGATGCTTGCCTAAATAATATAAGAGGTGTGGACGCCGGGACTGCCTACCCAAAATCTCACTCAGTTCATATAAAGGTTGAGGCTGGGACTGCCCAATACCCGACTGCTCGCTTGAGACTAACCGAAGGTGCAAAACTTTTTCACATTCAAACTATATGCTCATAATGATCGAAGATTTCTTTCCTCAATAAACTGAGTCAATATAACCACCAAATCATCAATTGGAATTGGCATCGGTGAGAAATGGGACGTAACTTCACAAATGTAACTCAAGGGCGTCAAACTTGGGGAATTATTGATGGGAGAGTTTATATTCGAAAAAGTTAATACCTAGATAAGGCTTAACTACCAAATTGTAGTTTACTACACCATTTTACAGCGAACTAACCCATATAAAACAACATCGGCGCATCTTAAGCAGGTTTCATGTCACGCTCCAAGCCTACATCTTGAACATGGCCGACGCTCGGAAATCATTGTTGGTTCCCAGGTGAACCACTTGGCTCAATTCGCTTATTCAATTAGTAGAAGATTTAATGAAAAAAAAGAAACCACTCAAATGGGCATGCAAATTTTCATGTAAAATAATTTTATATCTTGTATTAAAATAACTCAATGTTTCAACTCAAATAAATAATAATAGTTTTTCAAAATAGACTCTGAATGTAAGACCGACTCCACTATTCTCTATCTGAATCGGTCTATGAAGCCTCTATCAACTCATAATAAGGTGCCAAGACATGTTCAAGACTACCTCAAGATAAAAAAGAATGAACTAAAATAAAAGGGTTCCTCTGAAAGCAAGGAGGTCTCATCATTGTCTAAGACTGAATAGATCTTCAACGAAGTGCTTGCTGAGGATCTCTAAAACCTGTATCTGTATCATAAAATGATGCAGCCGTGAGTGGTGTCAGTACGTGGAATGTACAGTATGTGAGATGGCCAAAAAGTACTAAGAACAGGATACCCACTTTAAAATTGAACTTTGAGATAGCTTAATTGACAAAAGTATGTCATGCAAGTAAAACATATGTCTTTAAACTTGTTTAACATTGCAACTTAATATAAAAGAAATACTAACTTTAATGTTTTAATGAGCACAAGTAAATATATAAAAATATGATACTCATATGCTTAGCTCTGCAAATAGCTCAACTCAATTAAATATGCTATATAATAAAAAGAAATACTTTAAGAAAAAAATAATAAATATCAGTATGTAAAATAATAAACATTACTTCTTGGGGAGTTTCTCCAACCGACAACCATCACTATGAGCTTCATGATAATACAACATCTTGCACACGCTGCCAGATTCATCCCATACTTTGCCAAGGTAAGGGATGAAAACTAGGAGAGTGGATCCATCCCAAAACTGGGTCATCTCAATAGGAAGTGAGGAGTTGTACTCTTGGTACGATCCTATCCTACGCTGGCTACGTAGTTTATGAGTTCAAGTTACTTTTTTTTTACTCTTATCCATATCGGTGCTCAATACTACTCCCAAAAATATTAATCATATGTTCATACCTTAAAGGATATTTTTGCTCAAAGTATTACTTCCTTCTCTTTAGGACTTAAGCCAACTTAGCATTCTCTTAACTTTTCTCAGATCTGTCTAAAATCATAGGCTTCATGCTTCATTATTCATAAAATACTTATACTAATACTTTTCTTGAGTTTAAAGCAAGATTTTGAATTTCATAGATTTTCGTAGTAACTTATGTTTTAACTAGTTTAACAATTAAAAGTAGTATCTCAACTTAAGACCCCATTTTGGTAGAAAATTTTGGTAAATGTCATGCTTCTTTTTTAAAAAAAATAGCATAAACAAGAACAATGACTTATAATAAAGAAATCTTGTTATCAACTAATAACTTGGTACTTAGAGAAACTAGTAGTTACATGATGGTAAAATAATATAGGAATTTTTAGTAGGCCTTACATAAATAACCTTGATTTAGAACAATATTTTATTTAATACATGAAAATTATGAATCACAATATCAAATAATGCATCGAAAAAATCATGATCATTAACTCAACTAGGGTTTATAGGAAAATATCCATGAAGAATAATTCTAATGAGAAAATAATAATAATAATAATAATAATAATAATAATAATAATAATAATAATAATAATAATAATAATAATAATAATAATAATAATAATAATAATAATAACAATAAGTTCAATGCATAATTATGTAGAACTTAATAGAAGAAGAATTGATTCAATTGTAATTCGAAAACTAGGTTTTTTTACCCAATACAATACTCATTAAAAATAGAAACATAGATCTGGGACGCGTGAATGAACTCAATCCAACGCTATAATAACCTTACATACCTGGAAAATTGATATTACAATTGAAATTTGATGTATTCTAGCTTTCTTGGAGAAAATCTTTGATCTGAGAACTTTGATGCTTGTTCTTGAGAAAAGAAATTCTCTTTGTAGTTCTCTTAGAGTGAAATGTAACACCTCCAAATTTCTTTATACCTGATCTGGACTGAATGGGCAGAGGTTGCTGAGAAAGGGATGAGAATAGCTGCAGAGGAAGGTTCACGAAAATCATTTACGACTCATAGAATAGGTCTCGTGAAACCCCAGATGACTTGGTGAAATTTTCTACGTCTGAGGCCTCTAAATGAAATGGTATATGGCTTGTAGTTTATTTCACGACTCGTAGAGGAGGTTTCATGACAAATTCCAGTAACTCCGTTTTAGGACCCCCTATTTACAAGAGGAGAATATGACCCGTCGAATGTTTTCGGATCGTAGAGAGGGATTTCGTACCAACTTCCAGTAACTAAGGTTTTCAGGCACCTAGTTTATGAGCAGTGGTCTACGGTTCGTACAAATGGTCTATGACTCCTAGATGGGGTCTCATGGACTCAAATGACAGTTCTAATAAGGGGTATTATTGTCTATTCCGACTTCTATTTTGAATAAATCCTTAGTTGTTTTAGGCTTGAATAAGGCCTTAAAACAAACCCTAGGTGTATCATTCATCATTCTTCACACATAGAATTTCTTGAGAGCACTTGAGAAGGAAGAAGAACTTAGGGTTTCTAATTGAAGTGTGAGGATCAACTAAGGTTCGATTTTTTTCTTCTAATTCCAGGTATGTATGGCTTACTAAAGTGTGGAACTATGTCCGTTCACACGCCCATTTCCTTATATGAGTCGATTTTGAGAAGCAATGAGTTGGGTTTTGTATTTTTTAAACAATTACCAAATTTTCTGTAATTCTTATGAATCCTTCCGATGATGTATGAGATAATTGTTTTATTGCATGATTATTCATTAGAGATTTACATATGCATTTCATACTTGATAGCATGAATCCTAAATTGCGTGATTTTCTGAAATTCTATGCATGTCATTGGGTATTTGAGTTAAGTAATTTGAGTATTTGAGTTGAGTTAATTGAGTATGATTAGCATGAGAAGCATGTTGCATTAAGTCACGTACATCACTATATATGATTATCTTGCTTGCATTACATAATGAGTTAAATTGAGTGAGTCTAAATGACCATTTGAGTTTGATGGTTTGCATTGATGGTATGAATTGACTAGTAACAAGATGCGTTGAGATGCGATAACCCAATGAGGTTGAAATTTGAGTTGATTGATGAGTTGAGCATGTTTTAGTCCTTGGAGGAGTATCGAGCATCGAGCACGGAGCGAGTAAACATCTACTTTAATCCACAGAACAATGTTGCCACCGTAGGATAGTCGTACAACCCTTTCTGGCGACTCTTATCCTATAAGTGGACATTTATTATGGATCCAAGAGAGAGGTTGATCGTCCTTTACTGTAGAAAGTTTAGGACGGGCGTGGTACAACATTGCCTTTGTTATGCATCACCAAACTAAAGGTGATAGGATTGGATGTCGGTTAAGAGAAACTCCTAAGCAACATTGATTAAGCATGACATTTTAAATTGAATCTAAGGGTTACTGAGCATACATTCAGAAGAGAATGAATTACTCTAAACTTGTATGAATTGAGTTGAGCATGAGTTTTTAAGTTGAGATGAGTGAGTTGAGCCTAAATTCTTGAGCTATTTTACATACAAGTATATTTAATGTACTGACATCGTTTTATGATGCAGATACAGGTGATAGAGAACTTCAGCCCGCATATCGTTAAGGTCCAGATCAGTACACTATCAGAGTTAGTGAGCCCTCATTGCTTTCTGGAGGAGCTCTTTTATCATATGAGTTGATTTAGTATATTATTCTTTTCTTTCTTTCTTTGATTTGAGGTGTCCATGGCCTGTGATGTTACCATCTAGATTGTTGAGTAGAGGCTTCATAGAAACTGAATAAAGGATTTTATTGAGTGTTTTGTATTCCAAACTCATTTCATTAGAACTTATAATATAATAGAGTTATGTCTTATATATGAGCTACTCTTCTATTGTTGAGTTGATGTGACGATGAGGCCAAGTGGTTTACTCGGGGACTAACAATAGTCTTTGAATGTCGTTCACACTAAGGGTACCCTCCCGGAGCGTGACAAACCTGGTATCAAAGCACAGGTTCAAGTGTCTTAGGGAGTCTATGAAGCCGTGTCTAGTAGAGTCTTATTTATGGGTGTGCTTTGCACCACACTTTATAAGCAGGAGGCTATAGGACATTAGGAAAGGTAGCCCTTCTTTTTTATTCTAATTCGCGCGATATGAGTTAAAACCCTTTGAGAATTCCTTTCTAACTCGTGTGTAGGCTTTTGCATAATTGCGATCATGTTTTCAAGAAGAGCTGATAAAGGAAAGGATGAGATAGTGAGAGTGATAGCTGATTGAGGCTTGTAACTAGAGTTATTATCAGAATGTGTTAGAGCGTACTCAAGGCTAAAAGGAGGATTATGTTGATATGTTGTAGTATTCATACTACTGAGGGTGAAGTATAGATGTTGAATAGCGGAACATAGTGCTTTAAATGTGTTAGATCTAAACTAGGCTTATAATTTGTAAGTGAGAGTTCATGAGATTCATCGAGTTATGAGCTTCGTAAAATAATGAGATATAACGAATAGGTGAGTGGTACTAAGTTGAGAGGAAGGGATGTGTTGATTGAATACTCGCTATGATATTTTAGTGGGCTTATGTTCCCCAAATGTTTACATAGTAGTTACAAATTGGCATAATATGAGGGAAGTTTGTGATGCACACTAGACCCTAAGCTTGAATTTTTAGGAGTAATGTGAAAGAGGAGATAGTATCATGAGAGTGATAGTCTTAGTTGGATATTTTCTCTAAGAGGTTTTCCATAGAGTATAAAGATGCTAATTTGTAAGGAAAGTGATTCTTTGGGCAGGGTATAAGTGCCTCTTAGGTAAGACTAGTGAAAACGAGGATGGCTCAATAGATAAAAAAAGGCTTGAGATATGTACCCATGATTGTGTAAAGATGTGTGAATGCCCCTCATAACTATTTCAAAATTTTCAGCTCGGAACAGACACAGTATGCGACGCGGACTGGTCGCGAATAGTGTATTTTCAGAAAAAAGTTTTTGAACGAGTTTTTCTCATCTCGTCGAAAAATTTGGAAAAGACACAAGTGTCCCTCCGCGATAGGTGCGTGTCACGCCTCTGTCGCGCACCAACACTGTTTTTCATTTTAGATCGAAAAATTATCTTTTTATCGGGTCGCTCTAAAAATCGATCGAGATCATTCTCCCATTAAATTTTCATGCTGATCACAAATCCGGCCTCGGATTTGCCATACGAGCATCAGAAGGCGCATTACGCGCATTCCCTCACTCTAGGGGTATTTTGGTAATTTTACCGGGCGTTACAGTTAGTATTCTTTTATACTTGGAGTTTGAGTATCATCAACATTTACTTTAGACTGAGAATATTCCCAAGGCATCCTTTTAGATCAAGAATGGGCATTATGAATTTTTGTGTTATATCTTTCAAATTTACTAATGCTTATGTAACTTTTTTTACCTTGACGAATGGTATTTTCAAATGTATTCAGATTCATTCACTTTCAAATTAATTGATGACAACTTAACATGTTCTTAGAATAAGGAAGAGCATGAGAGTCACCTCAGAATTGTGTTGGGTTACTGAAAAAAAAAGTGGGTGTTAGTTAGAGGGAATTTTTGTTGTCTTCAGTGTCCTTACTAGAGCGTGTGGTTTCTAAAAAGGAGTAATGAATGATACACAAGAGATCTAGAGATATGTATAAGATTCTATAATTAACATTACTACTTCAAGATTTAAGGCTGAGCTACTTCTTAGGGGCTACCACCAGATCTTGTTCATTCTTATGCCTTTATTTCCAAACATTGAAACTGTCATTTATTATTTTGTTATTGCTACACCTAGATTTTCTAATTTGATATTTAGTGTGATGATTTTTTTTATTTTGGGGATGTAATAATTTAGACTTTAGCTACTTTGCTGATTTCTTTAGACTTAGAGTTATTTTTGTTGTTTTTTTATATTTTGGCTAGAATTGTTAGATTTTGCATGAGTTAGGATGTTAAGCATTGTTTTGCCCACAATAGGGTTTGTATGGGTGCTAGTCAAGGTGGTTTGGGTTGTAACATCAACAATTTAGCACATTATTATTATTTTTAGCTTGTGCATGTTCAGTATTCAATCTTATAGCATGTTAAATAAAAAATTTCTTGGGATCAGTAGTGATTTTGATTGCAAGTGCACCCAACGTGTAGACTCATGGCATGAAATTTAGCATATGGATACACAAATTCAAAAGTAAACCTAAAATTTTAAAGTTTATAGTTCTCGTAAAGATCTTAAGATAATTTTGCATAATAACAATTATATTCGCAGTCAAACTAAATATTAACAAATAATTAGTGAATTTCTTAAATTCACTTGAGCCCATAACTACCACGATAGATTTATCCTTGTATACTAAATTAGGGTGAAAGAAGTAAAAGAATTAGAGAGCTATGTATTATTATAACATGTTTCAATCTATGTGCTCTGCATGTATTAGCCGTGTCAATTTAAAAATTATATATAAATAGAACTTGTCATTAAATAAATATAATATTCATCTAAAAAAATTTAATAAATGTTATTAGTTTGATGTAGTAATTTAGTTTATTTTGAAATGGTAGAGATGAGAAAATTAATTCAATTGCCTGTAATATATGTCAATAGTTTTTGAATATATAAAGTAATAATTTAGAGTTGAATAATTAGAAGTGAAATAATTAACTGATTAAAATTTAATGTAGTAAAAGATTCCTAAGTATAAACGGAGTACTTTAATGTTTTCAATATAATTTTACTGTATTTGTTTTCTTTTTAAATTTGGTTATATTATATATTTTTCTTAACAAAATATTTGATAGTCAAAATATTGGGTAATTATTTACATAAAATAGTCCTAAATCAAAAGTGAATTCTAAATATAAAGAGTTTCTAATCCAAAAGGCGAATCTTAAAACTAAATAATTAAAAGAACAAATAATAAATTAAGAAAAATAGTTAAAAGACGATTTTGTCTAAAGAGGAGTCTTTTAATGAAGGACATAAAGTTCAAACAACATTTCTAAGGGCGTTAACGCTTTTAATATAGTATAGATAAGATAAACATTCTCTAAGATTTCATTATAATTAAAAAAAAAGCATTCTATTATACCTCAAACATGTTTTAATTTTGACTTTCAACAACAAGGACATGTGCATAATCCTAGGACACAATGTGGTTTACATCCACAAGAACATTTACCAAGATGAAGATTGTCTCTCTTAAAGAAAACATTCCTCCTTATTCCTACTTCACATATACAAATTCCATTTAAACAAAGCTCAGTTCCATCTTGACTAGATGCAGGATTACAATCTTTTGTTGTTTTACACTTTTGATGTTCTCCAAATGCCATACGTGATTGTGAACCTATATCAAAATCAAATCAAATATGAATGTCATTAGTTCAAATAAATTCATTGATGATACTAGAAATTAAACATATATAGTTTCTTCAAGTTACTACAACTCTAGTTATAATAAAAATCAATTAATATTGATATGATCATACGAGCATACCCAAACTTCAAACGAATAGCAAATGAAAAAATATACATTTCCTATATTGCATATTGTATGTCAAAATTTAGTTGGGCATTAATTAATTAATTATTTTTAAAAATATTTTATAATATTTGTATGGCTATATCAAATTTGGCTATGGCAATTACCTTGGTGGAGCTATATAGTCTATCAAAATGTCACGCCCCGGGAGGGTACCCTAGGCGTGGCCGGTACTCAGAGACTATTGCTAGCCCCCAAGCGAACCACTTAGCCTCATCACATCGTTCATCTTAAACATAGCGGAAGGAAATCAGTAAACAACACTTTTAAAGTAGTGGGCCAATGGCCAAACCTCAAGCTGATCATCAAAACCAAACAAAGAAATATTGCTCAGTTATCAAATCATTCACCTTGACTACATCATTATGACTACAAAGCCTCTAACATTACATAAAACGTCTAGGAAGGGGACCATGACATACAATGGCTACCCGACTCAAAAGAAACAGGATAACATTAAATAAAGGTTTCCTTCGAAAGCAAGGAGGCTCACCACAGTCTGAACTTGAAAACACATGACCTCAATGGGGCGGCTGCTGAAGTCCTCTAGCTCCTGTATCTGCATCATGAAACGATGCAGCGCCAATTGGCGTCAGTACGTGGAATGTACTGGCATGCAAAATAGCTGAAACACATCGTTAGGATTATACGAACATAACGTACATCGTCATGAGACCTTAACATTTACATCAGGGAAACATTAACATTGACCTTTATATTAACATTGACCTTTACATTAACATTGACATTAGAGTACTATTAGGGAAACCTTTTCTGAGAGGCCTAACTGGGAGTTTCTTTAACCGACAACCATCACTTATGAGCCAGTAATGATACAACAAAACGATAGCGTTGCCACATCCATCCCTTACCCTGCCCGGGGTAAGGAACGTAACATTAGTGGATCCTTAAAACATAACCTTAGTCCGCATTTGGGACAAGATAGGAGCCGTCCGCATTGCGGTTCAATCCTCTCTTCCTACGCCGGCCACGTAGTTAATGGACTCAAGTGGGACTCACTTTTATCCATTTCGGTGCTCAATACTCCTCAGAGGACTCGACATTGCTCAAAAAATATTAATATCATTAGTCCCATAGGGACCATTACATCATCGTTAGTCCCCTTAGAGGCATAATACATTATCATTAGCATTTCATTTACATTCACATCATTGACATCTCATTGCATTAGCATTAACATCATAGACTTTAGGAACACTAGTTTAGGAACTTTGACTCTCAACTTAGAGACAATCCCACATCCTCATGCTCAACATTCATCATTCATTATTTTATCATTACTCTAGACTCTACACACGCACCCATGTTCATCATGCATACTTTTCTAGAATACATATACAATAGATATAAGGTTTTCAACTAAATGCTTTTCAAGAAAATAGTTTAAAAGGATGCATGAGGGTTTTTATGAGGGTCATCATCAATGCAGGAAAATATGTAGGTTTATGCATAAAATAATGGCATTTATTCATTACATTACATGAATTAACATGTTTCACTTCATTACCCTAGCATCATCACCATTAAACTTTAATACATTACTCATGGGGCACATGGGAGGACATTCCCATGCTTTAGGGGTAGCCTTACATACCTGGAAAAAGGTAATCACACGAAACCAATTGCTTTCTTCTTGATCTCCTCAACCTTCTTCAAGCCTTAGCCTTAGGAACCTTAGGAAAACTTCTTCAATGGGGTTTTTGAACCCTTTTTCGTGAAAACCGACCTATATAGGTCATAGGGGTACGTTTAGGATAGGTAGGAATGGACCATAATGCCCTTGGAAATTTTAAGAAATTAAATCCCGACCTGAAATAACATAGTCCGCGACGCGGACTGGTCGCGGACAGTGTATTTTCGAAAATTCAACTTCGTCAAACTTTTTTCAGAAAAACATAAGTGTGTCTCCGCGACAGGTCCGCTTCGCGGTTCCATCGCGGAGGCTCACTGTTTTTCGTTTTGGAACGAAAAATTATTTTTCGACTCGGTTGCTCTAAAATTCGACCGAGACCTTTCCCCCACTCAATTTTCAGTGTTGATCATGAATCCGCTCTCGGATTTTTGATCCGAGCATCGGAAGGCACGTTTCTCACACACCTCTCCTTTAGGGATATTTTGGTAATTTCGGGGGCGTTACATTATCTCCCCCTTGGGATCATTCGTCCTCGAATGATGAGTAGGAAAGTATTTTAGCACCACTAGGCTCACGACTCACCTCGACATTACTTTGATAACTTACTATCTTCACCTTTCATTGGCCTTTAAACTCATTTATTCAACATCAACAATTTCACATGGAGTTCATGGAGTATACATTAATTTACATTAAGTAAGAACGTTACCTTCGATGCTTTCGTCAACCTCGGGCACGAACAGGTGCGAGTACTTTGCTTTCATCTCTTCCTCAGCTTCCCATGTGGCTTCCTCAACGAATTGATTTCTCCACAGGACCTTAACAGAAGCTATCTTTCTGTTCCTTAATTTGCGAACCTGTCGATCAAGGATTTGGACTGGGGTTTCCTCATAGGACAGGCTGTCCTTGATTCCTGTGCTCTCTACAGGCACCACCAAGGCAGGATCCCCCAAACAATTCTTCAACATTGAGACGTGGAACACTGGGTGAATTCCATCTAACTCAGAAGGTAACTCTAGCTCATAAGCAACCTTTCCAATCCTTCGCAAAATTTGGTAGGGACCAATATAGTGAGGACTCAACTTCCCTTTCTTCCCAAACCTCGTGACACCTTTTATAGGTGATACCTTCAGATAAACCCAGTCATTCACCTCAAACAATAAATCCCTTCTCCTTACATCTGTGTACAACTTCTGGCGGCTCTGGGCTGTCTTTAACCTCTCTCGTATAGTCTTTACCTTTTCCATGGACTGGTGGACAAGGTCCGGCCCAATCAGCTCGGCCTCTCCAACCTCGAACCACCCAATGGGCGATCTACATCTTCTCCCATACAAGGCCTCATAAGGGGCCATCTGAATACTCGCATGATAACTGTTGTTGTATGCGAATTCAATCAAGGGTAAATGGTCGTCCCAATTTCCTTTGAAGTCAGGAACGCATGCTCTCAACATGTCTTCTAACCTCTGGATAGTGCGTTCTGCCTGACCATCCGTCTGTGGATGAAAGGCTGTGCTCAAGTTCACCTTGGTACCCAGCCCTTTTTGGAAAGACTTCCAGAAGTGAGAAGTAAATTGGGCTCCTCTGTCTGAAATGATGGACAAGGGAATTCCGTGCAACCTCACAATCTCCTGAATATACATTTTGGCATAATCCTCAGCAGTGTTAGTCGTCTTCACTGCCAAGAAATGCGCTGATTTCGTCATTCTGTCTACAATCACCCATATGGAATCATGTTGTCTCGGGGACTTCGGTAAGCCCGTGACAAAGTGCATATTCACCATCTCCCACTTCCATTCAGGAATTTCAAAATTCTGGGCCAGACCACTTGGCCTTTGGTGTTCAACCTTGACTTGCTGGCAGTTGGGGCATCTGGAAACGAATTCTGCGATATCCCTTTTCATTCCACTCCACCAATAGACCTCTCTGAAGTCATGATACATCTTGGTGGAACCTGGATGGATGGAGTATTTAGCATTATGGGCCTCAGCTAAAATCCTTTCTCGGACACCATCAATATCAGGGACACATAGTCTGTCCTGGTACCTCAGTACCCCATCTCCCCCTTTAGAGAAGACCATCACTTTTTGCTTCTGAACATCTTCTTTTAGTTGGAGTAAAATGGGATCTCGATCCTGCTTCTCTTTAACTTCAGTCACCAGGGATGATGAAGACCCATTTTGAACACTAACTCCTCCTTCGTCATTCTCTTCAAGTTGGACCCCCAATCGGGCCAATCTGTGCACATCTTTCATCAGTTCTCTCTTTTCTTCCTCAACATGGGCCGTGCTACCCATTGACAACCTGCTAAGAGCATGCTAAGAGCATCAGCAACAACATTAGCTTTACCTGGGTGGTACATGACGCTCATGTCATAGTCCTTGAGCAACTCTAACCATCTCCTCTGTCGCAGATTGAGCTCCCTTTGGCTGAATACATACTGCAAGCTCTTGTGGTCTGTGAACACATCCACATGCACTCCATACAAGTAGTGGCGCCAGATTTTAAGTGCGAACACAACGGCTGCCAACTCAAGATCATGGGTCGGATAGTTCTTTTCATGAACCTTAAGCTGTCTGGAAGCATAGGCTATCACCTTTCCTCTTTGCATTAACACGCATCCCAACCCAACTCTAGATGCGTCACAGTATATCACGAAGTTGTCTGTCCCGTCAGGCAAGGTCAAGACAGGTGCAGTGGTCAACCTGGTCTTTAACTCCTGGAAGCTTTTGTCACATTCGTCAGACCACTGGAACTTAGCCCTTTTCTGGGTCAGTTTGGTCAATGGTGCAGATAGGGAAGAAAACCCCTCCACAAACCTTCGGTAGTAGCCTGCCAACCCCAAGAAGCTTCTTATGTCAGTCGGAGAGGTTGGCCTTGGCCAGCATGCCACCGCCTCAATCTTCTGACTATCAACTCGAATACCATCACCCGAAACCACATGGCCTAGGAAAGCCACTGACTTAAGCCAAAACTCACATTTGGAGAACTTTGCATACAACTCATGATCCTTAAGAGTTTGAAGGACAACTCTGAGATGTTTGGCATGCTCTTCCTCATCCCTCGAATATATCAAAATATCATCAATTAAGACGATTACAAACATATCCAAGTAAGGTCTGAACACTCTATTCATCAAGTCCATAAAGGCTACTGGTGCATTTGTCAACCCAAAGGACATCACTAAAAATTCAAAGTGACCATATCTTGTCCTGAAAGCTGTGTTTGGGATATCACACTCCCTCACCTTTAACTGGTGGTACCCCGATCTGAGGTCTATCTTTGAAAACATGAGGCACCCTGAAGTTGGTTGAACAAGTCGTCAATCCTAGGAAAAGGATATTTATTCTTGACTGTGACCTTGTTCAATTGCCTATAATCTATACACATTCGTAGCGACCCATCCTTCTTTCGCACAAACAAAACTGGAGCACCCCAGGGAGAAACACTGGGTCTAATAAAACCCTTCTCTAACAGGTCTTCAACTGTTCTTTCAACTCTTTCAATTCAGCGGGGGCCATCCTATATGGTGGAATTGAAATAGGCTGCGTATCGGGGAGTACATCAATACCGAAGTCAATCTCCCTATTAGGAGGGACTCTAGGTAAATCCTCCGGGAACACCTCAGGAAACTCATTAACAACTGAGACTGACTCAAGAGTAGGGGCCTCGACATTATCAGCTTTAACTCTTATTAGGTGATAGATACACCCCTTAGAGATCAACCTCCTTGCCCTCAGGTATGAAATAATTATACCTTTGGGTGCAACATAACCTTCCTTCCATTCTAAGACCGGTTCATTGGGAAATTGAAACTTAACCACTCGGGTTCTACAGTCTATGGATGCATGGCAAGCGTGAAGCCAATCCATCCCAAGGATCACATCAAAATCCACCATTTCTAATTCTACTAAATCAGCCAATGTATCCCTATGATAAATGGATACTACACAGTTTCTATAGACCCTCTTAGCCAGAATAGACTCACCAGTAGGAGTCGAAACGGAATATGGCTCACGTAGACATTCTGGGACAACTTCGAACTTATTAGCCACATAGGGCGTCACAAAGGATAAAGTGGCACCCGGATCAAGTAATGCATAACAGTTATAAGAGAAGATTCGAAGCATACCCGTAACAACATTTGGGGTAGCCTCTCGATCCTGCCGATTTCCCATAGCATACAGGCGGTTCACTCCGCCTCCGGCATTCGTAGCAGTAGCCCTCTGTTGACTGCCCGCAGGGGGCGCCGTAGACGATTGGGCTCTATTACCCCTGTCGTTTCCCCTCTGGATCCTCATAGGCCATTCGCCCTGGAAATGGCCAGGCTGTCCGCACGTATAGCATAGGTTGGTGCCTTCTCGGCATGCACCAAGATGTTGTTTGCCACATCTGCCACAAGTTACTTTTTCTCTGGGACCTTGGGCGACACTAGCCTGGGACTGAGATACCTGTGCTCTGAAATTCTGATGACCCTGGGTCCTCTGATCATACTTGTGCTGCTGAACAGGTGCATTTGCCATCGGTGTTGCATGGCGAGGAGGCTTCCTCTGAAAGAAGTTCCTATTACCCTTGTCCTCCTTCTGCTGGTTTTGCTTTTGGCCCGCAGCTTTGGCTTTCTTGCTCTGCTGCTCCTCCCTGTCCCTCTTCTTGTCCTCTTCAGTCTATTGAGCATAAACCATCAGCTTGGAAATATCCATGTCTGGAATCAGCAGTGCTGCCTTGCACTCCCTCTTCACATGTCTGCCCAGCCCAGACACAAATTTTCTCATCCTGGCCCTCATATCAAGGACCATCTCCGGAGCATATCTTGACAGTTGGGTGAACTTTAGGCTATACTCCTTGGCAGTCATAGCCTCCTGTTTTAAGTTCACAAACTCCTCAACCTTGGCTTCCCTTAACTCTTGGGGAAAGAAATGATCAAGAAAAACACTCTCGAACTCTTCCCACTCAGCTGGTTCAGCACTTTCACCTCTGACATCCTCCCATTGGTTGTACCAAATGTTGGCAACATCCTTAAGCTGATATGAGACCAGCTCAACTCCTTCAACCTCACTTGCATGCATTGCCCTTAGGATCTTGCGCATCCCATCAATAAAGTTCTGCGGATCCTCCTCAACCTTAGAACCCGTGTAGACTGGCGGGTTCATCCTCAAGAAATCCCTGAGCCTGGACGTAGCAGTTGGCTCTTGGGAACTGGAGCTTGGGGCCTGGGGACCGCGACTGCTACTTTGCGAGGCCACCAACTAGGTGAGCATGGCAATGGCTCCCCTGAAGTCTGCCTCTGAGGTGGAAGCTGACTGAACTGGAGATGCTGGTGGAGCCTCAGTAGCTCTAGCAGGTCGTCCCCGTCTCCTTGTCTCACGTTCTGGCAAGGGGTTCTCAGTACTTGGGACGGAACCATCTCTTTGGGCAGCAGTGCGTTTTCGAGGCATTATCTGCAAACGCGTAACGCACGAATTAAAGAGGTTTACTTAAAGTCAAGCTCTAACGCACGACTCGGAACATCAAAGAAGTGGAACCATTTCCTAATGCCCTGTAGCATCCTGTTTATGAAGTGTGGTGCACAACACACGCATAAACGAGACTCTACTAGACAAGGCTTCGTAGACTCCCTAGGACTCTTGAACTCTGTGCTCTAATACCAAGTTTGTCACGCCCCGAGAGGGTACCCTAGGCGTGGCCGACACTCAGAGACTATTGCTAGCCCCCAAGCGAACCACTTAGCCTCATCACATCGTTCATCTTAAACATAGCGGAAGGAAATTAGTAAACAACACTTTTAAAGTAGTGGGCCAATGGCCAAACCTCAAGCTGATCATCAAAACCAAACAAAGAAATATTGCTCAGTTATCAAAACATTCACCTTGACTACATCATTATGTCTACAAAGCCTCTAACATTACTTAAAACGTCTAGGAAGAGGACCATGACTGTCACGACCCGGGGTCGGGGTCTAGATGTGACACAGCGAATGGGGACCCGAAAGCCCCCAAACAAGCCTCAAAGTATCAAATTTCCACATCATTGGTTCAAAATAAATTATTTAAGTACATATATCTAAATGACGGAAATCAAAATCTCAAGAATCCATTCATTTATAATTAAACAAAATGAGAAAGTTTTACAAGTGCCCAACATTTGCCTCTAGTCATAAGATGGGACGGGGGCCAAGACATGTCCCGGGCTCACCCTCAACTAAGACGATAAATAGGTAACAACATAGGTAGAAGGAAGGTGGCTTGTCCTTGGAATATAGGACTTACCACAATATCAACTCTCCGAGTTCGAGCTACCCTTCAAGTGGTGGATGATCATAACACACGGTCCCTACATGGTAAAATCATGTAGGCATAGAGTATGCGTTAGTACGTTTGAATGTACTAAGTATGAGGGTATGCAATGTACGTGACTTACCAAACCTGCATAATCATGTTAAGTGGCAAGGGCACATAATATACAAGGAATATATATAAACAATAGGAATTTAATATACAAGATGCCATGAAATGCGTGATGCGTGCAATGCGGTAGTGCTCCTATATAACGGGGATGGACTATAACCGACAAACCAAATCCATGCGAGCTATTACACGAATTGGACCGATTTGGACCTCCCATCGGTAGGGAGAAGATTACTTGCCAAGGGTAATCTACATCACACCTTACGACCCGCTTTTCGATGGATGGACACCTTCCTTACGACCCGCTTTTCGGAAGGATTTACAGAATCAGAACAAGACAAATCATAATCATATACAGATAGACGAATTACATCCGTCCCTATGTAGGCACATAGTTCAAGGAAAGGGAGAGGGACCTTGGGAATATCCCTAACGCCCCCAGTCCATCGGTGCTAAGTCTTACACATCCCACAAGAATACTTATATATATACATATGCTTCAAGAGAGAGCCAAGTGCAAGTTCATAATGTTCAAGGTATATCTAGGCTCAATGCCAATTTATAAAACCATATTCAAAATGCCAATGCAAGGAATAGCTCATCTACACATATACCATAATGGTGCAAGCACCCATATTGCTCAAGAGCCATAATCATAGACATACCGGTGATCACCTTCTTGTCATATCCCATGTCTTACCAAAATTCACATTATAGTTTCCTTTTCGGACAAAATTGGGCTTAACCCACATTTCCGAGATTTCCATGTATAAATATCATGAATGTGATGCAATGCATGGTGTAGGAATGGCATGGGTAATGTAGAGTGTATCAAAATTCACAATATTATAAAGAGACCAAAATTCATGGTAAAATACATATAAAATGTAGTATAGATCACCCATGCATGGTAAAAGCTTAAAAGGGACATGCAAGTTCATAATTTCATAAATCCAAATAGTTCATTTCCATAAAACCACCCTAAATCATAATAGGGAGCCTTAACTAACACATGCATGGTTCAACATACTAAGAACAAGTACTAAAAATTCACATTTTAAGTACACAAGTTTACAAATTAGTTTTAATAAGAATTTGGGTCTTCTTGGTTGAAAGGAACCAAGAATCAAACCCCACATACCCGGTAGAAGACAAACTTGAGGTGAAATTGACTCACAACCTTGGCCCCTAGCTTGAACAACCTTAGAGAGAGGACGGAGAGTTCTTGAGGAGTGGATTTTTGAGAGAGAGAGTGAAGTGTGAAAGTGGCTGAAAAATGGTGAAGTGTAAAATATATAGGGAGCTCAGGAAAGGGTGGAAAAGACCATATTTGCACCGGAATAAACCAAAATTACAAAATTGCCATTAATGAAACGGACCGGAAAAATGGTCCGTCTGGGTCACACGGTCCAGTAAACGGACCGTCTGACTCCACACGAACCGTCTACTGGTCCGTGGCACTAGACTTAGATTTTTCGGAGGCAATATTTTTTTGACTAAGTCAATCCACACTGTCCAGTAAACAGACCATCTCGTGTCACACGGCCCGTGTGATGGACCATCTCACCAGACTTAGAATTTTTCAGAAAAATTTTCCTTCGGACCAAGTGTCACCAAACGGTCCGTTAAACGGACCGTTTAAGGTCACATGGACCATGCAAGGGTCCGTATGAAGGTACCAAGAAAGTACACACACTTAGAACAAGGTTTTGGCAAGAAATTCGTGGGTCAAAGTAGCCTCACGGACCGTTTGATGCCACACGGTCCGTGTGGCTTGCCGTGTGGATTTCCTGCACAAACAGTCTGAACAAATATGAGCATAACTCCTTGGTCCAAGCTCGGAATTAGGTGAAAACAGGTGCGTTGGAAAGCTAATTCAAAGAGCTTTAATTTGGTATGTCATAGGCCACCAAGTTCGATTTGAGCTAAGAGATATGCTCACTCAAAGTTGACCCTCTTATTGGAACTTGAGAAGAGTTTAGCCAAGGGAATTCCTTTGAGGTCGTTAAACAAATTTCTGGGTCCTTACAATGACATACCATGGCTACCCGACTCAAAAGAAACAGGATAACATTAAATAAAGGTTTCCTTCGAAAACAAGGAGGCTCACCACAGTCTGAACTTGAAAACACTTGACCTCAACGGGGCGGCTGTTGAAGTCCTCTAGCTCCTGTATCTGCATCATGAAACGATGCAGCGCCAATTGGCGTCAGTACGTGGAATGTACTGGCATGTAAAATAGCTGAAACACATCGTTAGGATTATACGAACATAACGTACATCGTCATGAGACCTTAACATTTACATCAGGGAAACATTAACATTGACCTTTACATTAACATTGACCTTTACATTAACATTGACATTAGAGTACTATTAGGGAAACCTTTTCTGAGAGGCCTAACTGAGAGTTTCTTTAACCGACAACCATCACTTATGAGCCAGTAATGATACAACGAAACGATGTCGTTGCCACATCCATCCCTTACCCTGCCCGGGGTAAGGAACGTAACATTAGTAGTTCCTTAAAACATAACCTTAGTCCGCATTTGGAACAAAATAGGAGCCCTCCGCATTGCGGTTCAATCCTCTCTTCCTACACGGGCCACGTAGTTAATGGACTCATGTGGAACTCACTTTTATCCATTTTGGTGCTCAATACTCCTCCCAGGACTCGACATTGCTCATAAAACATTAACATCATTAGTCCCATAGGGACCATTACATCATCGTTAGTCCCCATAGGGGCATAATACATTATCATTAGCATTTCATTTACATTCACATCATTGACATCTCATTGCATTAGCATTAACATCATAGACTTTAGGAACACTAGTTTAGGAACTTTGACTCTCAACTTAGAGACAATCCCACATTCTCATGCTCAACATTCATCATTCATTATTTTATCATTATTCTAGACTCTACACACGCACCCATGTTCATCATGCATGCTTTTCTAGAATACATATACAATAGATATAAGGTTTTCAACTAAATGCTTTTCAAGAAAATAGTTTAAAAGGATGCATGAGGGTTTTTATGAGGGTCATCATCAATGCAGGAAAATATGTAGGTTTATGCATAAAATAATGGCATTTATTCATTACATTACATGAATTAACATGTTTCACTTCATTACCCTAGCATCATCACCATTAAACTTTAATACATTACTCATGGGGCACATGGGAGGACATTCCCATGCTTTAGGGGTAGCCTTACATACCTGGAAAAAGGTAATCACACGAAACCAATTGCTTTCCTGTTGATCTCCTCAACCTTCTTCAAGCCCTAGCCTTAGGAACCTTAGGAAAACTTCTTCAATGAGGTTTTTGAACCCTTTTTCGTGAAAACCGACCTATATAGAGGGGTACGTTTAGGATAGGTGGGAATGGACCATAATGCCCTTGAAAATTTTAAGAAATTAAATCCCGACCTGAAATAACATAGTCCGCGACGCGGACTAGTCGCGGACAGTATATTTTCGGAAATTCAACTCCGTCGAAATTTTTCAGAAAAACATAAGTGTGTCTCCGCGACAGGTCCGCGTCGCGGTTCTATCGCGGAGGCTCACTGTTTTTCGTTTTGGAACGAAAAATTATTTTTCGACTCGGTTGCTCTAAAATTCGACCGAGACCTTTCCCCCACTCAATTTTCAGTGCTGATCATGAATCCGCTCTCGGATTTTTATCCGAGCATCGGAAGGCACATTTCTCGCATACCTCTCCTTTAGGGGTATTTTGGTAATTTCGCGGGCGTTACACAAAATATCTAAATTTACCCTAAATTATCAAATTATTGTTTTATATATTCCTTGTAATAATTCTCTGCATACAATACTAAGAAATAAAATAATTAATAAATATTTAAATATATCTTTACAAGGGTTCCGCTCAGTCAATTGAATCTGGACCATTTTTCTATGATGAAAAATATAGTTCGTCCGAGATTTGATACAAAAGGCAAAAATATGAATAAATAGATAAACATAAGACAAATGTAATACAAATCACAAACATTAACCCTTTTAATATACACACACACACACACTTGTCATATGACATATATGTATGTGTATGTGTATAAAGAAGCTAGTTATTGATGTACTATATAAGAAAATAAATGATAGAGATAGGGGACATAGTAGGAGGAGACAAGAAAAAAAAACTTTACCGAGCAAAATAAGCACACAAAGAAGAGCGAATACAATGGATAATTCCTTCTTCATCTTCTTTATAGTTTCACTATATTTCAAATTTCAATGATAATCTTTTTATTTTGTATGTTCATTCACAACACAAAACCTAATATATGTATAGCACATATGTGGTATACCAACTTAGCAAGTGAATTCAATTAATAAATTTTTAAATCTAGTCAACTATCAATTAGTCAACTAGTCAATTAGTCAATTAGTCAACTATTCTTTGAAAGTTTGAAAGAATATTAATTAGCTTTATTACTTATTATTTTGAGCTTAAATATGAATTAGAATTATGAAATCCATATTAAATGTAAAGTATTGTAATTGAAATTGAAATTGTGGATCAAGGAACAATTTCAAGTTCCAACTCTAATGGTAAAATTTTCTCTCTCTAAGCCTCTCTATCAATCTTTACTGCCAGACACGCTGTAGTGGCGCGTGATGCGCCGGCGGGAGAGGATAGGCCACCGGACCAGGAGTAACAGGGCCGTTTCACGAGGGCCCTTCATCCTCAACATAGCACACACAATAGTTCATCCCACAGTTCTAGAAATGAGCGATCCAGTCAAGCGATTGCTGGAGCAATTTCTGCAAAAGAACTGGCTAGGGCACAAGAAATTATTTCCATTGTTAATTTGGGACAAATTCATATCGTAACAAAGAACGGAGATGATTCTACATCTCATGATCCTCAAATAACTGAAGTGTCGCAGCAACTCATCGTCCCAAGTCTGAGTTCTAATCAAGTGACTCTAGTCAGTAATGACTCAAGCCCCATTGCGATGCGCGATGCGCGATTCGACTCACACACCCTTCAAGGAGTTGGGTGACATTGGTGAAAATGCTTCACCTAGTCTTGAAATAGGTGGTGTGAGGGCCAGGTCTACCGGTGGAATCGATGGGAGAAGTACCGGTGATGGAGCCGGAGCACCGGTGAGCTTCGACAGCCACGAGGTATGTCAGTCAAATCCTGGGACCAAGGAGAACACTGCAATACCGAAACCCCCAGAAGTTAATGGTCTGAATTTATCAAACTTGGGAAGTAGGGTTCCCCAAGTTCAATTGATGTCCTAGGCCAATCGGCCAAGGGGACATGAGAATACCCCCAAAGTATTTGACAAAATATGGGATATGCTAGATCAAGATCAGGAAATGAACCAAGTGAAGGCCAAGGGTCGGAGGGAAGGCTTGAAGGATCCTAATGACTCTTCCTCGATTTCAAGTAAATGTACTGATCCTGTGACCACTAATCAAAGCATTTCACTTAATCATTTGTGTGTTGGAGATCAAACTGAGAAAGATGCTAATGCTCCTAACAACATGATGGCTGGTAGGACTCATGTTGTGAGTTGTATGGATACTACTCCTCCTGTGGAAGCTAAGGAGAAAGTAACCAAACATCATAAGCAAGATGTACCTGGAATGCAATCCCAACTAAAAAGTTCCTCAAATTTTGATGTTCACTTACCACAGAAACCCAAATATCCCTTTACCAACACAAAAGAGCATACCCACATTATCAAAACTGCCATCAACCCTCCACTGCAATCTAAATACACTCAACATCCTAATAAACCCCCTCCCCCTACTATTATTCAATCATTTGCCACCAGACTCAGAATGAACCAAGCCAAATAGGAAACTCCCATAGCCATTTCTCCTCCTAAAATAACCACCAAACAAGGCCACCCTGCTGTCATCTTTAGGAAAGAAGAATTTTTGGGTGAACTTGATGATAGGTGTAGGTTCACTTTGGTTGGAAAATTTTCCAACACTATGCCCAGGATGGAAGTGATAAGGAGAAGCTTTATTGCCCAAACTCAACTGACTAGTGGGCTTAAAATTGCTCATTTTAACTCAAGGCATATATATATATATATATATATATATATATATATATATATATATATATATATATATATTGATCTGGATAATAAGGCTGATCATATCACTGTGTGGACAAAGCAAAGGATGTTTATTGATGGCCAACTAATGAGACTACAATTATGGACTCCCACTTTCAATCCTGAAGAGGAGACCTCTATAGTGCCTGTTTGGGTGACCTTACCTGAATTACCCGGGCACTTCTACTACATGGAGGTCATTTCTACACTGCTGGCACCTATTGGGAAGGCATTACACCTTGACA
The DNA here is from genome assembly GCA_029948455.1 of Solanum rostratum. NCBI lineage: Eukaryota > Viridiplantae > Streptophyta > Magnoliopsida > Solanales > Solanaceae > Solanum > Solanum rostratum. The sequence goes on from CM057048.1 coordinate 65,791,295, forward strand.
CTGCCTCCATTCAGAAAACTAGGGGTAGTGTGGCTAAAGTAAGAGTTCAGATGGACATCACGAAAGACAGACCTCAATATGTTTGGTTGGGATTTGATGAGAATGACATCTTTGTGGGTAAATGGCAATTGATTCAATATGAGGATATTCCTGATTTCTGCCAACACTGCAAACATCAGGGTCACTCCATTGGTAACTGCCTGATCAAAAGGAGGGAGAATGAAGCTAAAAGGAAGAAGGAACTGGAAGCTGATGCTACTCAGAATACTGATGCTGACACCAGGGAGAAAATGGTCCTGAATGATAAACAAGGTCAAGCTCAACAACTTTCCACTATTGATGGTAAGAAGAAGAACAATGGGAAAACCTCTCAAAATGATGAACAATGGCATACTTAGAAGAAAAAAGCAAGCAGGAGGAAACAAGACCATGGATAATCCAAAAAGGTTGATAAAGGCCCAGGTATTGACTTTAAAGGTCCCCAGAATACCAAAGTTGATCACTCTGTGGAGAATCAGCACCCAACCCCCTTGATTGTATTGTTGATATTTGTAAATCCTCACCTCACAATCCCTTGGTTGCTGCTGATGATGTAGTTTTGGGAGGAAGGTTGGAGAGGTAGGAGAAAACTACTAATATGCAGGAAGGGGAGCCTAATGGGGGGAATTTATCTCATGGTACCTACACTCCTGATAACAGTAAGGTTGGTCATGAACCTCAGATCAGATTCAATCCTGATGCTGCTCCAGAAACTCCAGGACATGGTAATTAGAGTCAACAAAATCAGGTACAAGATCAAGATGGGAATACTACACAGGGACATCAAAAGGGAGGCATGGCCAAAGACTTGGGTGCAGTGGCCAGTTCAAGTGGTACCAAAAGCAGGAACAAACCTAGTAAAAAGAGGAGAGATGCTCAGAAGAAAAAACTCAGTGAAACTGATGGGGTGTGCCAGAATGTTATTGAGACCAGTCCCCAGGGTAACACCTTATCATGTAAAAGTTTATATTGGTAGATGAGTACCAGGGCATGACCATAACCACTCTCAATATTCAGTATAATACCCCCCCCCCCCCCATTGAAGAACCACCAAATCCTGCTATTAATACAGCAACTGAAATTTGCCAAGCTAAGTCTGATCCTGTGCTACCTGGTACTGAGTATGATGGATATGCAGTGATAAATTCTGAAGATGAGGTTGATAGAGATACTCTCCCAGTTATTGATGAAGAGGAGGATATAACCAGTGACCAACTCACCAGAACCTTTAATTCAATCAATGACAAGGCTTTACAGGAAGAAATTCAACAAGTTAGCCAAGAACAAGGTTTGTCTCCTAGGGGTCATCACCACTCCACCTTATCCAAAAAGATCCTTCCAAGTGACCATTCTATCACTGCAAGTTGGCCAACACCAGACTTTTTACCTCCAGATCTTCCCAATGATTAGTACAATCATTTGGAATGCTAGGGGTATTTATACCCAAGGAGCAATGGAGAGAGTCCAATCACTCAAGATTATATATCATCTATCCATGATCATTATCTTGGAACCTTTTTCCAACAACACTCAGGTTCAGAACTGTAGAATTCAGTCGGGAATGGATAAAGTTGTCTACAATCCCAATGGTAAGATCTGGATCTTCTGGAATCATGAAGTGGATTATAAGGTTATTGAAAGTGATGACCAGCAGGTCACTTGTGAGATTTAGCATGTCGAACTCCCCCACAGATATATATCAACATTTGTCTATGCCAAATGTAAAGCAAATCGTAGAAGACCTCTCTGGGTGAGAATGCTTGCCATTTCTAACAAGTTTCAGGATACTCCTTGGTGTGTTGTTGGTGACTTCGATGTCATTTCTGCTACTCATGAGAAGTTAGGGGGTATTCCCTACAATATGAAAAAGAGTCTAGAATTCATTGCAGTTATCGAAAGCTGTGGACTCATTGACTTGGGATATGTTGGATAGAAATACACTTGGACAAACAAAAGAGGGGTTTTGTTTAGGATCTGGAAGAGGTTAGACAGGGCCATGGTTAATGACAAATGGCTCGAGGACATGCCTCAATCTACTATTACCCACTTGCTTATTGTGGGATCTGATCATTGTCCTCTATTACTTGAAATGTCCTGCAAATCTGGTCATGTAATCAAATATTTCAAGTTCTTAAAATGTTGGACTAATCAGCCTGAATTCATGGACATTGTTAAAGAGTGCCGGGATAGACCTATTAAAGGGAACCCCATGTGGGTTTTCCATCAAAAATTGGGTAGACTATCTCAGACTCTTAGCAAGTGGTCTAGGAGCAGTTTTGGGGACATTCATGCTAAGGTGAAAGAGTGTGAGGAAGAAATAAGAGCTGCTGAAGAAGAATTGATCCTACATAACACTGAAGAACTCTGAATGCATCTACACTGTTTGAATGTTGAATATATCAGATTTTTGAAACTTGAGGAATCCATCCTCAGACAAAAATCCAAACTCCACTGGCTTAAAGAAGGGGATGCTAACACCAAGTATTTTCATGCTCTATTGAGGGGAAAAAGAAGGAGATTATTCATTCACAAGGTTCAAGATGAAGATGGTGACTAGATCCAGGGTGATACAGGGATTGCTGAAGCTACTTGTAGTCACTTTCAAAAGATGTTTACTGAAGAAGATGTTCACATCAATGAGGAAGTTTTCAATTGTATCCCTCAAATGGTTAATTCTAATCAAAATGCAAGCCTGCAAGCTATGCCTGATCCGGTGGAACTAAAGGAAGTGGTATTTTCCATGAGACCTCACTCTGCTTCAGGTCCTGATAGGATGAATGGCAGATTCTTCCAAGCCTGCTGGAGTATTATTAATCAGGATCTGTTGGAAGTTGTCAATGCCTTTTTAGTGGGCAGACTATGCCCAAGTATTTCTCTCATGCATGTTTGGTACTTCTTCCTAAAACTAGCTTTCCTAATAAGTTATCTGAATTTAGGCCTATTAGTTTGAGCAACTTTATCAACAAGGTGATTTCAAAACTCCTAAGATTGGCCCCTATCCTCCCTAATCTGATATCTGCCAATCAATCAGGCTTTATTAAGGGAAGGCACATCTCTGAAAACATCATGTTGGCTCAAGAAATCATTCATCATATTAAGAAACCTGTCATTGGGAGTAATATTGTTATTAAGCTTGATATGGCAAAAGCTTATGATAGGGTTTCTTGGTCTTACATCTGCATTGTGATGAGGAGAATGGGATTTGGTGAGTTCTTTATAAACATGGTTTGGAGGATAATGTCTAATAACTGGTACTCCATCATTATTAATGGGGCTAGACATGGTTCTTTCACTCTACTAGAGGACTTAAACAAGGGGACCCCCTATCCATAACTTTGTTTATTATTGGTGCTGAAGTGTTATCTAGACTTCTCAATGGGTTGCATCAGAATCCTGGTTTCCATGGTTTGTACATGGAAAAAGGGGACCTCAGATTAATCATCTAAGTTTTGCAGATGATATCATTATCTTCTCTTCTGGAAGATCTAAATCCCTTCAATTGATCATTAAGGTTTTGTCTATCTATGAAGGGGTATCAGGTCAGCAAATCAACAAGAGCAAGAGTCACTTTATTGTTCCATCTAATGTATTCAGAAGTACCATTGATAGAGTAAAACAGATCACTGGGTATGTGCAAAAAAGTGACCCCTTCACATACTTGGGCTGCCCCATCTATATCGGTAGACAAGAAATTATCTATTATTCTGATATGATATCCAAGGTAGTTTCCAGGATTGCTGGTTGGCAGTCAAGGTTGCTGAGCTTTGGGGGCAAGGCTACTCTTATCAAATATGTACTACAATCTCTTCCTATCCATCTCTTGTCTGTTATTTCTCCTCCATTAACCATATTGAAGATGATCCCGAATACAACTGTTGATTTCTTTTGCGGATGGTTTGATAACAAAAGGAAATATCATTGGTCTTCTTGGAAGAATCTCAGCTTCCCCTATGATGAAGGACGAATAAGGGTTAGAAGAATTACAGATGTCTGTCAATCCTTCCAATTCAAACAATAGTGGACCTTCAGGACCAAAAATACTTTGTGGGGTGATTTTCTCAAAGGTAAATACTGCCAGAGATCTAATCCAGTGAGTAAAAAATGTGGCTCTGGGGATTCTTTGGTCTGGAAGCATATGATGAAGAATAAGCACAAAATGGAACCTCACATTTTGTGGAAAGTTAACTCAGGCTCATGTTCTTTTTGGTGGGACAACTAGCTAGGTGTTGGTCCTCTTGCTCAGTTTAGAGATGGGAGCAGTAGATTGGACAACACTAGAGTGAAAGCTTTTATTCAGAATGGGCAATGGGATATAGAGAAGATTTATCACATTGCACCTCCACAACATGTTGATACTATTCTGGTTGTTTAACTTCAGGATCAGCAGGGAACCCCTGACAAGCCTATATGGAGTCTGAATGCAGATGGTAACTTCTCTACAATATCTACCTGGAATATTATTAGGGAGATCAGACCTAAGACTAAGATCAACAGATACACATGGCACAAGAACATTCCTTTCAAATGTTCTTTTGCACTTTAGAGAGCTCTTAGAGGGAAACTACCGACTAATGAGAGGATTACCAACTTTGGCCATAATCCTAATGTTTGTTGTTGTTGTTATATCCCTAGCTGGGATATAATTGAACACATTTTCTTGACAGGGCACTTTGCTAGAAATGTCTGGAAGCACTTTGCTATGTCTTGTGGCATCAGTTGGGATTACCTTCCCCTACACAATTATATCATGAGATGGTGGGAAGTTGAGCATAAAAATGAAGCTCAAAAATTGGTTTTGCACTCTATCCCTATATTTTTATGCTGGAACCTATGGAAAAACAGGTGTGCTGGCATGTATGCAGGAAGGAAATCAAATATTACCAGGGTCAAATATTTGGTGTCTAAAGACACCTTTGTTCTGATGAAGACAGTTTTCCCATATATTCCTTGGCCAACCTATTGGAAAGAGTTGGTCTTGGTGTCTGAAAAATGTGTACATGACATCAAATTACTCCTGTTAAATGGCAAAAACCTCCTCCTTATTGGGTCAAATTGAACTCTGATGGGAGTACTTTGGCTGATGGTAATATGGGGGCTGGGGGAATTATTAGAAACCATGTGGGTGATTTTCTTTTTTCCTATGCTTCTCCTCTTGGTGTCGGGTGCAAGAACAAAGCAGAAGTTGAAGCTGCTATCATGGGAATTAACTGGTGCATTCAGTTCAGGTATACTAGAGTTATTTTAGAGGTTGACTCTGAATTGTTGTGCAAATGGATCAATCAACTATCGAATTCACCTTGGCATGTTAACAACCAGATCAACATGATACATCATTGTGTTGCACAACTTAAGAGTTTAAATGCATTCACACATTTAGGGAAGCTAACAGTGTTGTTGATACTATGGCTAAGTATAGCCATACTGTCTCCACTCCTAAGTCTTTCTTTGATATCCATCAGTTACCTAGAATAGCCAGAAATCTCCACTCCTTAAACAAGATGGGCATGGTTAATTTCAGAAGAAGGAAACTGAGAAGAATAAAGCATCCACCTTAAAAAAGCAATCTTGACTAGGACTTCTCGACTAGGACCTCTCCTAGTCTGTTTTCTTGACAGTGTCCCTCCTAAGGGATTTGTCTTTTGGAGTCTTTTGTCTTGTCATTATGTAAGGGGAGAGTCTCCCTTGTTTAATGCTTACTTAGGTGTTTGTGTATGGAGAGGAGTCCTCTCCTTAGACTTTAATCTTTGTTTAGCTTCTCATAGATATGGGGACAGTTATCCGACCTTTGTAGGATGGATTATATGTGTACCACCATAGGGCGGAGGTAAGGTCCATGCCCCCCTCCATTGTATCTTTATTTCCTTTCTCTTTTTATAATAAAACTTGGGGGTGTGCTGCTTAACCCCTGACCGTCCAAAGGAGTGGGGACCCTTTGGCATAGGTCTGTTCCAAAAATAAAATTGTGGATCAAGATATGTTATTTTATATCCTCTTGAATATCTTAAGCATGATCATGGTTAATCATTACGATCCTAAATTGGATCATGATGACACCTACCAAAACTCTCAATAGGTAAGCCAAAATCCGAACAACAAGCGATACAATAATCTAGAATATGACTTCAGAAAAGCAATAATAAGAGAAAAGAGTTATTCTTTGAAAGTTGGAATTAAAGTTAATTAGCTTTTGCACTTATTATTTAGAGCTTAAATATGAATTAGATTTATCAAATCCATATTGAATATAAAATATTGTTATTGAAATTGTGGACCAAGATATGTTATTTTATATCCTCTTGAATATCATAAGCATAGTGATAGATAATCATTACGATCCTAAATTGGATCATCATGACGCCTCCATAAACACGCAATAGGTAAGCCAATATCCCAATAACAAGTGATAAATAATATAGAATATGACTACAGAAAAGTAATAATAATAGAAAACAGAATACTATAACATTTAATATATATAAAATGATAAAAAAAATATAATAAGGGCTCAAAAGTGACCTGCAAAATGAATATGTTTAGAACTAAACTTTGAATCCGGTGTCACTGGTACAAGAGTGGCTAAAGTACAACAGTAGAATTATATACATAATAGGTCTATCAAATCAAAATACAAAATAAATAGATAGTATAAAAGAGAAAGCAACAAGTCGTTGACTACTAAGAGCATAATCAAATCAGCAATGGCCTTAAATGACATCCCAATTTTCTTGAGTCATTGTGGCACCTACCATAACCCACCAATAGGTAAGCTCGTACCCAAAATGGTATGCAATACCCGAATATTAAGGTTGAGGCTGGGACTGCCCAATACCCGAATGCTCGCTTGAGACTAACCGAAGGTGCAAAACTTTTTTACATTCAAACTATATGCTCATAATGATCGAAGATTTCCTTCCTCAATAAACTAAGTCAATATAACCACCAAATCATCAATTGGAAAAAGTTACTGCCTAGATAAGGCTTAACTACCAAATTGTAGTTTACTACACCATTTTACAGGGAACTAAGCCATCCAAAACAACATCGGGGCATCTTAAGCAGGTTTAATGTCACGCCCCAAGCCTACATCTTGAACATGGCCGACGCTCGAAAATCATTGTTGGTTCCCAGGTGAACCACTTGGCTTAATTTACTTATTCAATTAGTGGAAGATTTAATGAAATAAAAGAAAGCACTCAAATGGGCATGTAAATTCTCATGTAAAATAATTTTATATCTTGTATTAAAACAACTCAATGTTTCAATTCAAATAAATAATAATAGTTTTTCAAAATAGACTCTGAAAGTAAGACTGACTCCACTATTCTCTATCTGAATCAATCTATGAAGCCTCTATCAACTCATAAAAAGGTGCCAAGACATGTTCAAGACTACCTCAAGATAATAAAAAAAAGAAAGAACTAAAATAAAAGGGTTCCTCTGAAAGCAAGGCGATCTCAACACTGTCTAAGACTGAATAGATCTTCAATGAAGTGCTTGCTTAGGATCTCTAAAACCTGTATCTGTATCATAAAATAATGCAGTCGTGAGTGGTTTCAGTACGTGGAATGTACAGTATGTAAGATGGCCAAAAAGTACTAAGAACAGGATACTCACTTTAAAATTGAACTTTGAGATAGCTTAATTGACAAAAGTATGTCATGCAAGTAAAACATATGTCTTTGAACTTGTTTGACATTGCAACTTAATATAAAAGAAATACTAACTTTAATGTTTTAATGACCACAACTAAATATATAAAAATAAGATACTCATATACTTAACTCTGCAAATAGCTCAACTCAATTAAATATGCAATATAATAAAAAGAAATACTTTAAGAAAGAAATAATAAATATCAGTATGTAAAATAATAAACTTTACTTCTTGCGGAGTTTCTCTAACCGACAACCATCACTACGAGCTTCATGATAATACAACATCTTGCCCACGTTGCCAGAGTCATCCCATGCTTTGCCAAGGTAAGGGATGAAAAATAGGAGAGTGGATCCATCCCAAAACTGGGTCATCTCAGTGGGAAGTGAGGAGTTGTACTCTTGGTACAATCATGTCTTACGCTGGCTACGTAGTTTATGAGTTCAAGTTACTTTTTTTCCTCTTATCCATATCGGTGCTCAATACTACTCCCAAAAATATTAGTCATATGCTCATACTTAAAAGAATATTTTTCTCTAAGTATTACTTCCTTCTCTTTGGGACCTAATTATCCAACTTAGCATTCTCTTAAGTTTTCTCACAACTGTCTAAAATCATAGGCTTCATGCTTCATTATTCATAAAATACTTATACTAATACTTTTCTTGAGTTTAAAGCAAGATTTTGAATTTCATAGATTTTCATAGTAACTTATGGTTTAACTAGTTTAACAATTAAAGTAGTATCTCAACTTAAGACCCCATTTTGGTAGAAAATTTTGGTAAATCTCATGCTTCTTTTTTTCAAAAAATAGCACAAACAAGAACAATTACTTATAATGAAGAAATTTTGTTATTAACTAATAACTTGGTACTTAGAGAAACTAGTAGTTACATGATGGTAAAATAATATAGGAAGATTTTCGTAGGCCAGACATACATAACCTTCATTTAGAACAATACATTATTTAATACATGAAAATTATGAATCTCAATATCAAATAATGCATAGGAAAAATCATGATCATTAACTCAACTAGGGTTCAGAGGAAAGTAGCCACAAACAATAATTCTAATGATTAAATAATAATAATAATAATAAGTTCAGTGCATAATTATGTAGAACTTAATAGAAGAAGAATTGATTAAATTGTAATTGGAAAACTAGGTTTTTTTACCCAATACAATACTCATTAAAAATAGAAACATAGATCTGGGGTGCGTGAATGAACTCAATCCAACGCTATAATAGCCTTACATACCTTGAAAATTGATATTACAATTGAAATTTGATGTATACTAGCTTTCTTGGAGAAAATCTTTGATCTTGGAACTTCGATGCTTGTACTTGAGAAAAGAAATTCTCTTTGTAGTTCTCTCAGAGTGAAATGTAACACCCCCAAATTTCTTCATACCTGATCTGGAGTGAATGGGTAGAGGTTGCTGGGAAAGGGATGAGAAAAGCTGCATAGGAAGGTTCACGAAAACCATTTACGACTCATAGAATGGGTCTTGTGAAACCCCAGATGACTTGGTGAAATTTTCTACGTCTGAGGCCTTTATATGAAATGGTATATGGCTTGTAGAGTATTTCATGACTCGTAGAGGAGGTTTCGTGACAAATTCCAGTAACTCAAATTTTAGGACCCCCTATTTACAAAAGGAGAATATTACCCGTAGAATGTTTTTGGATCGTAGAGAAGGGTTTCGTACCAACTTCCAGTAACTCAGATTTTCAGGCACCTAGTTTATGAGTAGTGGTCTACGGCTCGTAGAAGGGTTTATGACTCATAGACGGGGTCTCACAGACTCAAATGACAGTTCTAATGAGGGGTATTTTTATTCTTTCTGACTTCTATTTTGAATAAATTCTAGTTGTTTTAGGATTGAATAAGGCCTTAAAACAAACCTTAGGTTTATCATTCATCATTCTCACACTTAGAATTTCTTGAGAGCACTTGAGAAGGAAGAAGAACCTAGGGTTTCCAATTTAAGCGTGAGGATCAACTAAGGTTCAATTTTTTCTTGTAATTCCAGGTATGTAAGGTTTACTAGAGTGTGGAACTACGTCCGTTCACACACCCATTTCCTTACATGAGTCGATTTTGAGAAGCAATGAGTTGGGTTTTGTATTTTTTAAACAATTACCAAATTTTCTGTAATTCTTATGAATCCTTCTGATGATGTATGAGATAATTGTTTTATTGCATGATTATTCATAGGAGATTTACATATGTATTTCATACTTGATAGCATGATGTGACGCTCGGTAAAATTACCAAAATACCCCTAGAGTGAGGGTATGCGCATAACGCATCTTTGGACGCTCGTATGGAAAAACCGAGACCAGATTTGGAATCGGCATGAAAAATTGAGTGGAGAATGGTCTCGGTCGATTTTTAGAGCGACCCGATCAAAAGATAAATTTTCGATCCAAATTAGAAAACAGTGACGGTTTGCGACAGAGGCGCATTTCGGACCTATCTTGGAGGGGCACTTGTATGTTCTTAAAATTTTTTGACGGGATGGAGAAAACTTGTTCAAAAAAATACTTTTCCGAAAATACCCTATTCGTGATCGGTCCGCATTGTGGACCATGTATTTTCTGAGCTGAAAATTTCCAAATAATTATGAGGATCATTTCGATCAATCCCCCACCCTCCTAAACTCTAATACACGGTTACATCATGATGTTACAATGTGAAAAGGGTCTAAAACTCCCATTCTAAATCCTATTCCCTAAACTAACAAGGCTAGGGCTTGAGAGAGAAGAGAAGAGCTTGGGTTGAGGAAATTCGGGAAGAGATCCTTGATGTACTCGATTCTTAGCAGCATCAAAGGTATGTAAGGATAAACTAAAATATGAGATTGTTCTTTCATGTGCCCCATAGAGGTCATAGATGATGTGATGGTTGAAGAGTCTACATGCATGATTTCTTGATAGTGTTTCTTGAAAAATTGAATCAAAATTACATGTTTTCTATGTTGATGATCATCATACAAATTGTTTTCTTGAATTGAACATTTTCATGAGAATTTGCATAACCCTACCTGACTATTTTGAAAAGCATGCGTGCATAAATAACTTAAGAATGATGAGTCTAGAGCTTTGAGTTAAGATGGTGATTGTTGATTGTGATTGTGATTGTGATGATCGGTTGATAGAGTTTGATTGTTTTATGAGCCTCTATAAATGAACTCTACCGATGTGTTTATTCACTTGATTCCTAATGATTGTTCTAAATCTTGAGTTATTGATGAGATTGATTGATGAGAGGGTTAAAGTCCCTATGAGCTTGATAATGATAAGGTTAGAGTCCCTATGAGATACCGATCATTGACGGGGTTAAAGTCCCTACGAGATTGGTTGAGGTGGAGGTTTTATAAGCATTGAGTTGGGAGGAGTATTGAGCACCGAAATGGGTAAGAGTGAGTCCCACTTGAACCCATTAAACTACGTCGCCAAGCATAGAAGAGGCTTTCCTCTTGAGTTTATGTCCCAAAGAGCAATAGTGGACTCGTTGAGTTTTATGTCTTCATCTTGGATTTATCCATTATGGTTTTGATTCGTTCTCTACTTGGCAAGTATAGAACGGTCGTGGCAACACTAGCGAGATGTTGTACAATCACTGGCTCATAAGTGGTTGTTGTCGGTTAAGAGAAACTCCCATACATTTCCTACCTTACTCCGAGTCTAGAGGTGATGAGAGGGGGTGAGATTCTCTGAGATGAGATGAGAGGAGGTGAGCTCCTCTGAGATGATTGACGAGTTTTGAGTCATTGATAGATCACTTGTCTACTTTGTATTCTTGCATAGGTAAGCATTCGGCTAATGATGTGATGTGATATTTATTTTGAATTGATGTTATTTCCATACTATTCTACTGATTTCTGTTTCACTCAGCTATTTTACATGCCAGTACATTCCAAGTACTGATGTGCCCTCTGGACTGCATCGTTTTGTGATGCAGAGGCAGGTAATAGGGATCTTCGATAGGCGCTTCTTTGAGGATTCGACATTTGCAGCTGATTGGTGAGCCTTCCCTACTCCGGAGGATTCACTCTTTTATTTCATCAGGCTTTAGGGTTAGATTGGACTATTTCTTTCGTTTGATTTGGGTAGCCATGGATTTTCCATTGGCACCACATGATTAGTGATAGAGGCTTCATATACGATGGTCGAGCATTGATGTTGAGATTGTGAGCTAGTTCATTCTACTAGCCTTCATTACTTATATATTCTTTTGAGACTTTAGATGAGATGTGTCCATTACTACCATATTGTTCCGCTGTTCATTAGAGTCATTTGACTGAATGATGTGATGAGACTAAGTGGTTCACTTGGGGATTAGCAATAGTCTCTGAGTGTCGGCCACGCCAAGGGTACCCTCCCGGGGCATGACAAACTTGGTATCAGAGCACAGAGTTCAAGTATCCTTGGGAGTCTATGAAGCCGTGTCTAGTAGAGACTTGTTTATGGGTGTGTTGTCGGCTACACTTCATAAGAAGGAGTCTATGGGACATTAGGAATGGTTACACTTCTTTCTTATTCCAATTCGCGCGATAGAGTTAAGCTCTATGAAAACTATCTTCTATTCCGTGATCTACAGTTGCAGAGTCGATAATATGCCTCCCAGAAGAGCTCTCAGAAAGCCAAAACATCTAGCTATAAGGTTGGAAGGAAATGCAGTGGTAACCGGTTTCCAGTATCATCATCTGCTAGTGCACCCAGGCCTAGAATCAGGGATGATCAAAAGGTCCAGAATGCTAGAGCCCTTGGGTCCCAGTCGCAAGCTAGTGTGGCTCAAGGATTGCAGGGTAAACCGCCGTGTGGTAGGTGTGGCAAGTTGCACCTGGGAAGATGTAGTGAAGAGGATAATGGGTGCTACAAATGTGGCCAAGTGGGTCACTATTAGAGAGACTGTCCGCAATGGGCTAGCCGAGCTCAATCCACTGCATCGGACCCACCAGTTAGAGGGAACTAGAGGGCCACTATGTCAGGTATAGGCGGAGTGACAAACCGCTTATATGCCATGGGTAGTCGCCAAGATCAAGAGAACTCCCCAAACGTTGTGACGGGTATGATACGAGTCCTTACTTTTGATTGTTATGTTTTGATAGATCCAGGTGCTACACTGTCATACATATCTCCTTACGTGGCAAGTAAATTTGATAGAACCCTCGAGAGCCTTCTTGAACCCTTTGATGTTTCTACTCCGGTGGGTGAGTTTGTTCGAGCTGAGAGAGTCTATAGAGCTTGTGTAGTGTCCATCCATCATATGGCCACTCTTGTTGATTTGATTGAGTTGGAGATGGTTGACTTTGATTTGATCCTTCGCATGGATTGGCTTCACGCCTGTTATGCCTCTGTTGATTGTAGATCCCGAACTGTTAAGTTCCAATTCCCAAATAAACTGGCTCTAGAGTGGAAGGCTGATTTGTTTGACTAACTTCAAGGAGCCCCTTGTTTCTCTAAGATAGACCTCAGATCTGGCTACCATCAGCTGAAGGTGAGGGAGTGTGACATTCCAAAGACAGCCTTTAGGACTAGATATAGCCATTTTGAGTTCTTTGTCATGTCCTTTGGGTTGACGAATGCACCTGCCGCCTTTATGGACTTGATGAATAGAGTGTTCAAGCCAAATCTTGATTTGTTTTTGATACATCCTGGTATATTCAAGGAGTGAGGAGGAGCATGCTAACTACCTTAGAGTGGTCCTCCAAATTCTTAAGGACCATGAGTTGTATGCAAAATTCTCCAAATGTGAGTTCTGGCTTAAGTCAGCAGCCTTCTTAGGCCATGTTGTTTCCGGTGATGGTATTCGAGTGGATACCCAAAAGATTGAAGCGGTTAAGAACTGGCCCCAACCAACCACTCCGACTGACATTCGAAGTTTCTTGGGGTTGGCAGGCTACTACCGCAAGTTTGTTGAGGGATTTTCTTCCCTATCCGCGCCATTGACCAAATTAACCCAGAAGAAGGTCAAGTTTCAGTGGTCCGAAAAATGTGAGAAGAGTTTCCAGGAACTGAAAACAAGGTTGACTACTGCACCAGTCTTAACCTTACCCGATGGAACCGAGGACTTTGTAATTTATTGTGATGCCTCAAGGATTGGATTGGGATGCGTATTGATGCAAAGGGGGGAGGTGATAGTCTATGCTTCTAGGCAACTCAAGGTTCATGAAAGGAACTACCCAACCTATGACCTCGAGTTGGCAGCAGTAGTGTTTGCACTTAAAATCTAGCGTCACTACTTGTATGAAGTGCATGTGGATGTGTTCACTAACCACAAGAGCTTGCAATATGTTTTTAGTCAGAAAGAGCTCAACTTGCGACAGCGGAGATGGTTGGAATTGCTCAAGGATTATGACATGAGTATTCACTACCACCCAGGTAAAGCTAACGTTGTTGCTGACGCCCTTAGCAGGTTATCAATGGGTAGCACAGCCCCTGTGGAGGAAGGAAAGGGGGAGTTAGCCAAGGACGTGCACCAGTTGGCTCGATTAGGAGTCCGACTTGAAGAGAACAATGAAGGAGGAGTTAATATTCAGGACGGACCTGCTTCCTCGTTAGTGGTGGAGGTGAAGGAAAAGCAAGACCAAGACCCTGTCATACTCCAATTGAAGGAAGATGTCCACAATCAGAGAGTGATGGTCTTCTCCAAAGGGGGAGATGAAGTGTTGAGATACCAAAGTTGATTGTATGTCCTAAATATTGATGGCATACAAGACAGAATAAGGGAAGAAGCTCATAACACTAGATATTCCATTTATCCTGGCTCCACCAAAATGTACCACGACTTAAGGGAAGTCTATTAGTGGAATGGGATGAAGAGGGACATCGTGGAGTTCATTTCGAAATGCCCAAATTGCGAACAAGTGAAGGTTGAGCATCAAAGGCCCTATGGATTGGCTCAGAACTTTTAAATTCTGGAATGGAAATGGGAGATGATTAACATGGACTTTATCACTGGCCTACCGAAATCTCGAAAGCAACATGATTCGATATGGGTGATCGTGGATACAATGATTAAGTCGGCTCACTTCTTGGCAGTTAAGACAACAAACACTATGGAAGAGTATTCCAAGTTGTACATCTAGGAGATTGTAAGGTTACATGGGGTTCCCTTATCCATCATCTCGGACAGAGGAGCTCAATTTACCTCCCAATTCTGGAAATTGTTCCAGAAAGGCTTGGGTACTAAGGTGAAACTAAGTACAACCTTTCACCCGCAGACGGATGGTCAGGCAAGCGTACAATTCAAACGCTTGAGGACATGTTGAGAGCTTGTGTTCTTGACTTCAAAGGAAATTGGGATGATCACCTACCACTGATTGAATTTGCATATAACAATAGTTATCATGCGAGCATTCAAATGGCTCCTTATGAAGCCTTGTATGGGAGGAGATGTAGATCACCAATTGGGTGGTTTGAGGTTGGAGAAGCAGAACTAATTGGGCCTGATCTTGTTCACCAGTCAATAAAAAAGGTCAAGGCCAATAGAGAAAGGTTAAAGACTGCTAAGAGTCGCCAAAAATCTTATACCGACGTGAGGAGAAGAGATTTAGAATTTGAAGTAGATGATTGGGTGTACTTGAAAGTATCACCTATGAAGGGTGTTCTAAGGTTCGGGAAGAAAGCAAAGCTAAGTCCACGTTATGTTGGACCATATCATATCATAAAGAAGATTGGGAAGGTGGATTACGAGTTAGAGTTGCCTTTCGAGTTAGATGGGGTCCACCCGGTATTCCAGGTGTCAATGCTAAAGAAATGCTTGGGGAACCCTGCCTTAGTGATCCCTATTGATACCTTTGGGGTAAAGGATAACCTATCTTACGAAGAGGTCCTAGTTCAAATCCTTGATCGTCAGATTCGTAAGCTGAGGAACAAAGAAATAGCCTCAGTCAAAGTCCTGTGGAGAAATTAATTCGTTGAAGAAGCCACATGGGAAGCTAAGGAAGAGATGAATACAAAATATCCACACCTGTTCGTGCCAACTGATGAGGAAGATATTGAAGGTAAAAATCCTTACTCTCCACTAAGCTGATTGTTCTATCTTTATGTGACTAACTATTAATAAGTCGAGAGTTGATTGATTGAAGTGAGTGCAGAAATGAGTCTTGAGTCTATTCGTGCCTTAATCCCCAACTCTACTCATCATTCGAGGACGAATGATCCCAAGGAGGAGATGATGTGATGCCCGGTGAAATTACCAAAATACCCCTAGAGTGAGGGTATGCGCGTAAGCATCTTTCGATGCTCGTATGGCAAATCTGAGATCGGATTTAGAATCAACATGAAAAATTGAGTGGGAAAATGGTCTTGGTCGATTTTTAGAGCAACCCGATCAAAAGATAAATTTTTTAATCCAAATAAAAAAACAGTGATGGTCCGTGACAGAGGCGCGTCGCGGACCTGTCGCAGAAGGGCACTTGTGTGTTTTTCAAATTTTTTAACTGGATGGAGAAAACTCATTCAAAAAAATACTTTTCCAAAAATACCCTATTCGCGATAGGTCCGCGTCGTGGACCATGTATTTTTCGAGCTGAAAATTTCCAAATAATTATGAGGGGCATTCCGGTCAATCCCCCACCCCTTCTAAACTCTAATACACGGCTAATTATGACATTTCAATGGGAAAAGGGTCTAAAACCCCCATTCTAAGTCCTATTCCCTAAACTAACAAGGCTAGGGCTTGAGGAGAGAAGAGAAGAGCTTGGGTTGAGGAAATTCGGGAAGAGATCCTTACTCAATTGTTAGCTGCATCACAGATATGTAAGGCTAAACTAAAACATGAGATTATTCTCTCATGTGCCCCATAGAGGTCATAGATGATGTGATGGTTGAAGAGTCTATATGCATGATTTCTTTAAAAATTGAATCGAAATTACATGTTTTCTATGTTGATGATCATCATACAAATTGTTTTTTTTGAATTGAACATTTTCATGAGAATTCGCATAACCCTACCTGACTATTTTGAAAAGCATGCGTGCATAAATAACTTAAGAATGATGAGTCTAAAGCTTTGAGTTAAGATGGTGATTGTTGATTGTGATGATGGGTTGATAGAGTTTGATTGTTTTATGAGCCTCTATAAATGAACTCTACCGATGTGTCTATTCAATTGATTCCTAATGATTGTTCTAAATCTTGAGTCATTGATGAGATTGATTGATGAGAGGGTTAAAGTCCTTATGAGCTTGACTAATGATAAGGTTAGAGTCCCTATGAGATACCGATCATTGACGGGGTTAAAGTCCCTACGAGATTGGTTGAGGTGGAGGTTTTATGAGCATTGAGTCGGGAGGAGTATCGAGCACCAAAATGAGTAAGAGTGAGTCCCACTCGAACCCATTAAACTACGTCACAAAGCGTAGAAGAGGCTTTCCTCTTGAGTTTGTCCCTGAAAGCAATAGTGGACTCGTTGAGTTTTATGTCTCCATCTTGGATTTATCCATTATGGTTTTGATTCGTTCTCTACCTGGCAAGTACAGAACGGTCGTGGCAATACCGGAATCACTGGCTCATAAGTGGTTGTTGTCGGTCAAGAGAAACTCCCATACATTACCTACCTTACTCCGAGTCTAGAGGTGATGAGAGGGGGTGAGCTTGTCACGCCCCGGGAGGGTACCCTTGGTGTGGCCAGCACTCAGAGACTATTACTAGTCCCTAAGCGAACCACTTAGCCTCATCACATCATCCAATCAAATAAACTCTATTGAACAGCGGAAAATATAAGTATGTAATGGACACATCTCATCTAAAATCTCAAAGAATATATATAATAATGAAGGCTAGTAGAAAGAACTAGTTTACAATCTCAACATCAATACTCGACCATCGTCTATGAAGCCTCTATCACTAATCATGTGGTGCCAATGACAAATCCATGGCTACCCAAATCAAAATAAAAGAAATAGTCCAATCTAACTCTAAAGCATGATCAAATAAAAGTAGTGGATCCTCCGGAGTAGGGGAGGCTCACCAAATCAACTTCGAATCTCAGATCTTCAACGGAGCGCCTGTCGATGATCTCTAGTACTTGCCTCTACATCATAAAATGATGCAGTCCAGAGTGGATGTCAGTACTTGGAATGTACTGGTATGTAAAATAGCTGAATGAAACAGAATCCGATAGAATAATATGGAAACAATAACAACTCAAAATACATATCAAATCACATCATTAGTCAAATGTCTGTCTATGCAAGAATAAAGAGTAGACGAGTGACCTATGAACAACTCAAACCTCATCAATCATCTCAAACTCATCTCAAAGGAGCTCACCTCCTCTTATCTCATCACATTTCATTTCATCTCGTCTCATCTCAGAGGAGCTCACCTCCTCTCATCTCTTTCAGACTCAGAATAGGGTAAGAAGTTTATGGGAGTTTCTCTTAACCGACAACAATCACTTATGAGCCAGTGATTGTACAACAATCCCGCCGGTGTTGCCACGGCCGTCCCGTACTTTTCAGGTAGAGACGAATCGAAACCATAATGGATAAGTCCAAGATGGAGACAGAACAATCAACAAAGTCCGCTATTGATTTCAGGGACATAAACTCAAGAGGAAAACCTCTTCTATGCTTGGCGACATAGTTTAATGGGTTCAAGTCGGACTCACTCTTATCCATTTCGGTGCTCGATACTCCTCCCGACTCAATGCTCATAAAACCATCAATCCAATCAAACCAATCTCGTAGGGACTTTAACCCCGTCAACGATCGGTATCTCATAGGGACTCTAACCCTATCATCAATCAAACTCATAGGGACTTTAACCCTCTCATCAATCAAACTCATAGGGACTTTAACCCTCTCATCAATGACTTAAGATTAGAACAATCATTAGCAATTAAGTGAATAGACACATCGGTAGAGTTCATTTATAGTGACTCATAAGACAATAAAACTCTATCAACTCATCATCATCAGAATCACAATCACAATCACAATTCAACAATCACAATCTTAACTTAAGGCTCTAGACTCATCATCCTCTCATCACAATCACAATCACCATCTTAATTCAAGGCTCTAGACTCCATCCTCAAGTTCATTATGCATGCTTTTCAAAACAATCATATAGGGTTATGCAAATTCTCATGAAAATTTTCAACTTAAGAAAAGCAATAGTATGATGATCACCAACATAGAAAACATGTAATAAAAAAATATAATTTTCAAGAAAAACCACCAAAGAACTCATGCATGTAGACTCCTCAACCATCAACTCATCTATGACCTCTATGGGGCACATGAGAGAACAATCTCATATTATAGTTTAGCCTTACATACCTGGAAATTTGATATTACAATCAAAATTTGACGAATACTAGCTTTCTTGGAGAAAATCCTCAATCTCGGTAGTTCTTTTAGAGTAGAAGAACTTGCAAAGACATTGCTTGAAGGGCTCATCTTTGATTCTTGGACTTTGGACTTAGAATCTTTAGAGATCTTGATTAAGAACCATAATTCTTGAAAAAGAAGAATCAAGGAATCCTCTCTTAGAATTCTTGAATTCGTTTTCTTGAAACCCTAGGTTATGATTTAAGATTCTATTAGGGATTCATGAATAGATAAAGAAATTCCGGTTAGGTGGATTAAAATTCATGAAGAATAGATTACCTTGATGATGAACCTTGGAAGCTATCCTTAACTTGATGATTTTCTTGATGATTCTTGAGTATTTATGTTTAGGAGTGAAGGAGAGGGTTTTTAATCATGAAAACTGACGTTTTATGCGTTTTGGAGCCTTATATAGACCCTCAAAGGGTTTAGGATAAAGGCACCCTCAAAATAAAATAAAAGGACATCGTTTAGCTTATCCAGAGAGGGTTCGCAGCTCTGTAGGTCTCCAGTAAAATGGTCATAACTTTCTACTCCAAACTCTGTTTAACGCGAAATAAGATGCGTTGGAAAGATAATTCAAAGATCTTTAATTTGATATATTATGGGTCACCTAACTCATTATAGTTTAGGAGGTATGGCCATTTGACGTTGACCCTTCTATCAACTCACACAAAAACTTAGTCGGTAGAAATTCTTTGAACTCGACTTGATGTAAAAGATCATTTATCAACTCCAATTTTATTCCCACTCTAGGAAATTAACTTTAACTCTATGCTCAGTTAAGGATCATCAATTAAATCCTATATCATATGAAGAATAACTCGGTCTTAGCTTAGAAAAAGAAATTGGGGTATTACAGAGCTCCTCTGAGATGAGATGAGAGGAGGTGATCTCCTCTGAGATAAGATGAGAGGAGGTGAGCTCCTCTGAGATGATTGACGAGTTTTGAGTTATTGATGGGTCACTTGTCTACTCTATATTCTTGCATAGGTAGGCATTCGACCAATGATGTGATGTGATATTTATTTTGAATTGATGTAGTTTCCATACTATTCTACTGGTTTCTGTTTCACTCAGCTATTTTACATGCCAGTACATTCCAAGTACTGATGTCCTCTCTGGACTGCATCATTTTGTGATGCAGAGGCAGGTACTAGGGATCGTTGACAGGCACTTCGTTGAGGATTCGAGATTTGCAGCTGATTGGTGAGCCTTTCCTACTCCGGAAAATTCACTCTTTTATTTCATCAGGCTTTAGGGTTAGATTGGACTATTTCTTTTGTTTGATTTGGGTAGCCATGGATTTGTTATTGGCACCACATGATTAGTGATGGAGGCTTCATAGACGATGGTCGAGCATTGATGTTGAGATTGTGAGCTAGTTCATTCTACTAGCCTGCATTACTTAGATATTCTTTTGAGACTATAGATGAGATGTGTCCATTACTACCATATTGTCCCGCTGTTCATTAGAGTTATTTGATTGAATGATGTGATGAGACTAAGTGGTTCGCTTGGGGACTAGCAATAGTCTCTGAGTGCCAGCCACGACAAGGCTAACCTCCCGAGGCGTGATACATGAATCCTAAATTGCGTGATTTTATAAAATTCTATGCATGTCATTGGGTATTTGAGTTGAGTATTTGAGTTGAGTTAATTGAGTATGATTAGCATGAGAAGCTTGTTGCAATAAGTCACGTACATCACTATATATGATTATCTTGCTTGCATTACATAATGAGTTAAATTGAATGAGTCTAAATGACCATTTGAGTTTGAGTTGAGTTTGATGGTTTGCATTGATGGGATGAATTAACGAGTAACATGAGATGAGTTGAGATGCGATAACCCAACGAGGTCAAGATTTGAGTTGATTGATGAGTTGAGCATGTCTTAGTCCTTGGAGGAGGATCGAGCATTGAGTAGGGAGCGAGTAAATATCTACTTTAACCCACAGAACAATGTTGCCAGCATAGGATAGTCGTACAGCCTGTTCTGGCGACTCTTGTCCTGTAAGTGGACATTTATTATGTATCCAAGAGAGAGGTTGATCGTCCTTTACCATAGAAAGTTTAGGACAGGCGTGGTAACAACATTGCCTTTGTTATGCTTCACCAAACTAAAGGTGATGGGATTGGATGTCGGTTAAGAGAAACTCCTAAGCAACATTGATTAAGCATGACATTTTAAATTGAATCTAAGGGTTACTGAGCATACTCTTAGAAGAGCATGAATTACTTTAAACTTGCATGTATTGAGTTGAGCATGAGTTTTTTAGTCGAGATGAGTGAGTTGAGCCTAAATATCTTGAGCTATTTTACATACAAGTATATTTCATGTACTGACATCGTCTTATGATGCAGATACAAGTGATAGAGAACTTCAGCCCGCATATCGTTGAGGTCCAGATCAGTACACTCCCAGAGTTAGTGAGCCCTTTTTGCTTTCCAAATGAGCTCTTTTATCTTATGAGTTGATTTAGTATGTTATTCTTTTCTTTCATTCTTTGATTTGAGGTGCCCATGGCCTGTCATGGCACCATCTAGATTGTTCAGTAGAAGCTTCATAGAAACTGAATAAAGGATTTTATTGAGTGTTTTGTATTCCAAACTCATTTGATTGGAACTTGTAATATAATAGAGTTATATTTTTCTCATACGATGCCTTATATATGATCTATTCTTCTATTGTTGAGTTGATGTGATGATGAGGCCAAGTGATTCACTCGGAGACTAACAATAGTCTTTGAGTGTCGTGCACGCCAAAGGTACCCTCCCGGAGCGTGACAAACCTAGTATCAAAGTACAGAGTTCAAGTGTCCTAGGGAATCTATGAAGCCGTGTCTAGTAGAGTCTTCTTTATGGGTGTGCTTTGCATCACACTTTATAAGCACGAGGCTATAGGACATTAGGAAAAGTAACCCTTCTTTTTTTATTCTAATTCGTGCGATATAGTTAAAACCCTTTGAGAATTCCTTTCTAACTCGTGCGTAGGCTTTTGCATAATTGCGAGCATGCTTTCAAGAAGAGTTGATAAAGGAAAGGATGAGATAGTGAGAGTGATAGCTGATTGAGGCTTGTAACTAGAGTTATTATCATAATGTGTTAGAGCATACTCAAGGCTAGAAGAAGGATTACGTTGACGTGTTGTAGTATTCATACTATTGAGGGTGAAGTATAGATGTTGAATAGCGAAACATAGTGCTTTAAATGTGATAGATCTAAACTAGGCTTATATTTGTAAGTGAGAGTTCATGAGATTCATCGAGTTATGAGCTTCGTAAAATAATGAAATATTGAATAGGTGAGTGGTACTAAGTTGTGAGGAAGGAATGTGTTGATTGAATACTCGCTATGATATTTTAGTGGGCTTATGTTCCCCAAATGTTTACCTAGTAGTTACAAATTGGTATAATATGAGGGAAGTTTGTGATGCACATATTAGTACTAGACCCTAAGCTTGAATTTTTAGGAGTAATGTGAAAGAGGAGATAGTATCGTGAGAGTGATAGTCTTAGTTGGATATTTTCTCTAAGAGGTTTGCCATAGAATATAAAGATGCTAATTTGTAAGGAAAGTGATTCTTCGGGCAAGGGACAAGGGCCTCTTAGGTTAGACTAGTGAAAACGAGGATAGCTCAATAGATAAAAAGAGGCTTGAGATGTGTACCTCATAACTATTTAGAAATTTTTAGCTCGGAACAGACATGGTCCGCGATGCGGACTCGTCGCGAATAGTGTATTTTCAGGAAAACGTTTTTGAACGAGTTTTCCTCATCCCGTCGAAAAGTTTGGAAAAGACACAAGTGTCCCTCCGCGACAGGTGCGCGTCGCGCCTCTGTCGCGTACCGCCATTGTTTTTCGTTTTAGATCAAAAAATTATCTTTTGATCGGGTCGCTCTAAAAATCGATCGAGACCATTTCCCCACTCAATCTTTGATGCTGATCACAAATCTGGCCTCAGATTTTCCATACGAGCATCAGAAGATGTATTACGCGCATACCCTCACTCTAGGGGTATTTTGGTAATTTTACCTGGCGTTACAGTCAGTATTCTTTTATATTGACTTGGAGTTTGAGTATCATCAACATTTAATTTAGACTAAGAATATTCTCAAGGCAGCCTTTTAGATCAAGAATGCGCATTATTAATTTTTGTGTTATATCTTTCAAATTTACTAATTCTTATGTAACTTTTTTTTACCTTGATGAATGGTATTTTCAAATGTATTCAGATTCATTCACTTTCAAATTAATTGATGACAACTTAACATTTTCTTAGAATAAGGAAGAGCATGAGAGTCACCTCAGAACTATGTTAGGTTGCTGAAAAAAAAGTGGGTGTTAGTCAGAGGGAATTTTTGTTGTCTTCAGTGTCCTTGCTAGAGCGTATGGTTTCTAAAAAGGAGTAATAAATGATCCACAAAAGATCTAGAGATATGTATAAAATTCTATAATTAACATTTCTACTTCAAGATTTAAGGCTGAGTTACTTTTTGGGGCTACCACAGACCTTCTTCATTCTTATGCCTTTATTTCCAAACATTGAAAATGTCATTTATTATTTTGTTATTGCTACACCTAGATTTTCTAATTTGATATTTAGTGTGATGATTTTTTTTACTTCGGGGATGTAATAATTTAGACATTAGCTACTTTATTGATTACTTTAGACTTAGAGTTATTTTCGTTGTTTCTTTATATTTTTGCTAGAATTGTTAGATTTTGCATGAGTTAGGATGTTAAGCATTGTTTCGCCCACAATAGAGTTTGTATGGGTGCTAGTCAAGGTGGTTTGGGTTGTGACATCAACAATTTAGCACATTATTATTACTTTTAGCTTGTGCATGTTCAGTATTCAATCTTATAGCATGTTAAATCAAAAATTTCTTGGGATCAGTAGTGATTTTGATTGCAAGTGCACCCAACGTGTAGACTCATGGCATGAAATTCAGCATATGGATACACAAATTCAAAAGTGAACCTAAAATTTTAAAGTTTATAATTCTCATAAAGATCTTAAGATAATTTTGCATAATAACAATTATATTCGCAACCAAACTAAATATTTACAAATAATTAGTGAATTTCTTAAATTCACTTGAGCCCATAACTACCAGATAGATTTATCCTTGTATACTAAATTAGGGTGAAAGAAGTAAAAGAATTAGAAAGCTATGTTTTATTATAACTAGTTTCAATCTACGTCTTTGCATGTATTAGCCGTGTCAATTTAAAAATTATATATAAATAGAACTTGTCATTAAATAAATATAATATTCATCTAAAAACAATTTAATAAATGCTATTAGTTTGATGTAATAATTTAGTTTATTGTGAAATGGTAGAGATGAGAAAATTAATTCAATTGGCTGTAATATATGTCAATAGTTTTTGAATATATAAAGTAATAATTTAGAGTTGAATAATTAGAAGTAAAACAATTAACTGATTAAAATTTAATGTAATAAAAGATTCCTAAGTATAAACGGAGCACTTTAATGTTTTCAATATAAATTTACTGTATTTTTTCTTTTTAAATTTGGTTATTTTATATATCTTTCTTAATAAAATATTTGATAGTCAAAATATTGAGTAATTATTTACATAAAATAGTCCTAAATCAAAAATGAATTTCCAAAAAGCGAATCTTAAAACTAAATAAATAAAATAACAAATAATAAATTAAGAAAAATAGTTAAAAGACGATTTTGTCTAAAGAGGAGTCTTTTAATGAAGGGCAAAAAGTTCAAACAACATTTCTAAGGGCATTAACGCTTTTAATATAGTATAGATAAGATGAATATTCTCTAAGATTCCATTATAATAAATAAAAAGCATTCTCTTATACCTCAAACATAACTTAATTTTGACTTTCAACAACAAGGACATGTGCATAATCCTAGGACACAATGTGGTTTACATCCACAAGAACATTTACCAAGATGAAGATTGTCTCTCTTAAAGAAAACATTCCTCCTTATGCTTACTTCACATACACAAATTCCCTTAAAACAAATCTCAGTTCCATCTTTACAAGATCTAGGATCACAATCTTGTGCTGTTTTACACTTTTGATGTTCTCCAAATGCCATACGTGGTTGTGAACCTATATCAAAATCAAATCAAATATGAATGTCATTAGTTCAAATAAATTCATTGATGATACTAGAAATTAAACATATATAGTTTCTTCAAGTTACTATAACTCTAGTTATAATAAAAATCAATTTTATTGATATGATCATACGAGCATACCCGAACTTCAAACGAATAGCAAATGAAAAAATATACATTTCCTATATTGCATATTGTATGTCAAAATTTAGTTGGGCATTAATTAATTAATTTTTTTAAAAAATATTTTATAATATTTGTATGGCTATATCAGATTTGGCTATGGCAATTACCTTGGTGGAGTCATATAGTCTATCAAAATATCTAAATTTACCCTAAATTATCAAATTATTATTTTATATATTTCTTTGTAATAATTCGCTGCATACAATACTAAGAAATAAAATAATTAATAAATATTCAAAAATATCTTTACAAGGGTTCCCCTCAATCAATTGAATCTGGACCATTTTTCTATGATGAAAAATATAGTTCGTCTGAGATTTGATACAAAAGGCAAAAATATGAATAAATAGATAAACATAAGACAAATGTAATACAAATCACAAACATTAACCTTTTTAATATATATATATATATATATATATATATATATATATATATATATATATATATATATATATATATATATATATATATATATATATATATATATATATATATATATACACACACACACACACACACACACTTGGCATATGACATATATGTATGTGTATGTGTATAAAGAAGCTAGTTATTGATGTACTATATAAGAAAACAAATGATAGTGATAGGGGATATAGTAGGAGGAAACAAGAAAAAGAAACTTTACCCAGCAAAATAAGCACACAAAGAAGAGCGAATACAATGGATAATTCCTTCTTCATCTTCTTTATAGTTTCACTATATTTCAAATTTCAATGATAATCTTTCTATTTTGTATGTTCATTCACAACACAAATCCTAATATATATAGCACATATGTGGTATACCAACTTAGCAAGTGAATACAATTAATAAATTTTTAAATCTAGTCAATTAGTCAACTAGTCAATTAGTCAATTAGTCAACTAGTCAACTATTCTTTGAAAGTTTGAAAGAAAATTAATTAGCTTTATTACTTATTATTTTGAGCTTAAATATGAATTAGAATTATGAAATCCATATTAAATGTAAAATATTGTAATTGAAATTGAAATTGTGGATCAAGATATGTTATTTTATATCCTCTTGAATATCTTAAGCATGATGATGGTTAATCATTACAATCCTAAATTGGATCATGATGACGCCTACCAAAACTCTCAATAGGTAAGCCAAAATCCCAACAACAAGCAATAAAATAATCTAGAATATGACTTCAGAAAAGCAATAATTTCTTTGAAAGTTGGAATGAAAGTTAATTAGCTTTTGCACTTATTATTTAGAGCTTAAATATGAATTAGATTTATGAAATCCATATTGAATATAAAATATTGTAATTGAAATTGTGGACCAAGATATGTTATTTTATATCCTCTTGAATATCATAAGCATAGTGATAGATAATCGTTATGATCCTAAATTGGATCATCATGACGCCTCCATAAACTCGCAATAGGTAAGCCAAAATCCCAATAACAAGTGATAAATAATATAAAATATGACTACAGGAAGAAGCAATAATAATAGAAAATAGAATACTATAACATATAATATATATACAATGATTAAATATATATATATATAGATAGATAGATAATAAGGGCTCGAAAGAGACCTACAAAATGAATATGTTTAGAACTAAATTTTGAATCCGGTGTCACTGGTACAAGAGTGGCTAAAGTACAACTGTAGAATTATATACATAATAGGCCTATCAAATCAAAATACAAAATAAATGGATAGTGTCACGCCCCGGGAGGGTACCCTTGGCGTGGCCGGCACTCGGAGACTATTGCTAGCCCCCAAGCGAACCACCTAGTCTCATCACATCATTCAATCACATACTTCTAATGATCAGCGGAAATTATATGCAAGTAATGGACACAATTCATCTAAAGTTCTCAATATAATATAGATAAAAATAACGAAGGCTAGTAGGAATAACTAGCTCACAATCTCAACATCAATACTCGACACCTGTCTATGAAGCCTCTATCACTAAATTATGTGGTGCCAATGACAGACCCATGGCTACCCAAAGCAAAATAGGAAGACAGTCCAATCCTAACTCTAAAGCATGATGAAATAAAATAATGGTTCCTCCGAAGTAGGGGAGGCTCACCAAATCAGCATCGGATCTCTGATCTTCAACGGAGCGCCTGTTGATGATCTCTAGTACCTGCCTTTACATCATAAAATGATGCAGTCCAAAGTGGACGTCAGTACTTGGAATGTACTGGTATGTAAAATAGCTGAATGAAACAGAAACCTGTAGAAAATATAGAAAGTAACATCAAGCCAAAATAAACATCATAATCACATTAACCGCCAGCTTGCCCCTCTGCGAAAGAGTACAGAGTGGACAAGTGACACAACATTATCTCAGACTCATCAAAAGTCTCAAATCATCACATGAATCATCTCAGAGGAGTTCACCCCCTCTCATCTCATCTCATCTCATCTAGACTCAGAGTAAGGTACGAATTTTCCCAGGAGTTTCTCTTAACCGACAACACTCACTTATGAGCCAGTGAGTGTACAACAATCACCCTGATGTTGCCACAGTGGTCCCAAACTTGCCAGGTAAGGAACACTAGATCCCATATCAATAAACCCGACATGGAATCAAACTGAACAGATCCTCTATTGCTTTCAGGGACTGTTAAACCTCGAGGGAAACTACATGGTTTAAGCCTCTCCTACGTTTGGCGACGTAGTTAATGAGTTCGAGTGGGACTCACTCTTGCTAATTTCGGTGCTCGATACTCCTCCCGACTCAGTGCTCATAAAATCAACCTCAACCAGTCTCATAGGGATTCACTTCCCGTCAACGACTGCCAGTCTCATAGGGACCCACTCCCCGTCCAGGACTGATATTTCACCGGGACCTTGGCCCCTTTCATCAATTAGCTCATAGGGACTTCCACCCTATCATCAACATCTCATAGAGATTTTAACCCTATCATCAACACCTCCTCAATGACTCAAGATTATATAACCGTCATTAGGAAACAAATGAATAAACACATCGGTAGAGTTCATTTATAGAGACTCATACAACAATCAAGTTTTCTCAACTCATTATCACAATCAACAATCCCAATGCAAGGCTCTAGACTCAAGTCTCAAGTTCATTATGCATGCTCTTCAAAATAGTCATGTAGGGTTATGCAAATTCCATGAAAGTATTCAATTTAAGAAAACAAATAGTATGATGATCATCAACATAGAAAACATGTAATTTCAAATATAAGTTTTCCAGAAAATCCATCAAAGAAATCATGCATGTAGACTCTTCAATCATCAATTCAACTATGACCTCTATGGGGCACATAAGAGAACAATCTCATGTTTTCGTTTAGCCTTACATACCTGTGATGCAACTGTTCAACCGGGTGATGTCGAGGATCTCTTCTCGTATTTCTCACCCAAGCCTTTCTCTCCTCTCCTTAAGCCCTAGCCTTGTTAGATTTTGGGATAGGACTTAGAATAGGTTTTGTTAGGCTCTTTTCGTGTAGAAACGACCTTACTAGCCATGTATTAGTGTTTAGGAGGGGCTAGGGATTGACCGAAATGCCCCTCGAAACAAATTAGAAATTCCCAGTTCGGAATATACACAGTCCGCGACGCGGACCTATCGCGAACTGTGTATTTTTGAAAAAATGTTTTTAAATGAGTTTTCTCCATCCCGTCGAAAATCTGAAAAAATATATAAGTGTCCCTCCGTGGCAGGTGCGCGTCGCGCCTCTGTCGCAGATAGTCACTGATTTGTGACTTGGATCAAAAATTTATCTATCGATCGGGTCGTCCTAAAATTCGACCCAGACCATTTTCCCACTCCATTTTTCATGTTGATCATGAATCCGGTCTCGAATTTGCCATACGAGCCCCGGAAGATGCGTTACACGCGTACCCTCACTCTAGGGGCATTTTGGTAAATTTACCGGGCGTCACATCATCTCCCCCTTGGGATCATTCGTCCTTGAATGAGGAGTAGAGATAAGGATTAAAGCACGAATAGACTCAAGACTCATTCACACACTCCATTCAATAAATCAACCCTCGACTCAATGATAGTAAGTCGCATACAAGAATAGAACACTTGGCTTAGTGAAGAGTAAGGATTTTTACCTTCAATACTTTAACTATCAGTTGGCACGAACAGGTGTGGATACTTTACTTCATCTCCTCCTCAGCTTCCCATGTGGCTTCTTCAACGAATTGATTCCTCCACAGGACTTTGACTGAGGCTATTTCTTTGTTCCTTAATTTACGAATCTGACGATCCAGAATTTGAACCGGAACCTCTTCGTAAGATAGGTTATCCTTCACCGCAATGCTGTCAACCGGGATCACCAAGGCTGGATTTCCCAAGCATTTCTTTAGCATTGACACATGGAACACCGGGTGTACCCCATCTAACTCGGAAGGCAACTCTAACTCGTAAGCCACCTTCCCAATTCTCTTTACGATTTGATAGGATCCAACATAACGTGGACTCAACTTTCCCTTCTTCCCAAACATTAGGACACCCTTCATAGGTGACACTTTCAAGTACATCCAATCGTCCACTTCGAACTCTAAGTCTCTCCTTCTCACGTCGGTGTAAGATTTCTGGCGACTTTGGGCAGTTTTCAACCTCTCTCTAATGACCTTGACCTTCTCCATCGACTGGTGAACGAGATCAGGTCCAATGAGCTCCGCTTCTCCAACCTCAAACCACCCAATAGGCGATCTACACCTCCTTCCGTACAAGGCTTCATAAGGAGCCATTTGAATGCTTGCATGATAACTATTGTTATATGCAAATTCAGCCAGTGGCAAACGGTCATCCCAATTCCCTTTGAAGTCAAGGACACAAGCTCTCAACATATCCTCCAGTGTTTGAATTGTACGCTCCGCCTGACCATCTGTCTGTGGATGGAAAACGTACTCAGGTTCACCTTCGTACCCAAACTTTTCTAAAATGATCTCCAGAACTGGGAGGTAAATTGAGCTCCTCTGTCCGAGATGATGGACAAGGGGACTACATGCAACCTCACAACCTCCTGGATATACAACTTGGCATACTCTTCCACAGTGTTTGTTGTCTTGATTGCCAGGAAGTGAGCCGACTTAGTCATTCTGTCCACGATCACCCATGTCGAATCATGTTGCTTTCGTGACCTTGGCAGACCAGTGATAAAGTCCATATTAATTATCTCCCATTTCCATTCTGGAATTTCAAAGTTCTGAGCCAATCCACATGGCCTTTGATGCTCAACCTTCACCTGTTGGCAATTTGGGCATTTCGAGACGAACTCCGTGATGTCCCTCTTCATTCCGTTCCACCAATAGAACTCCCTTAAGTCATGGTACATTTTGGTGGAGCCGGGATGAATGGAATATCTAGTGTTATGAGCTTCTACCATGATTCTGTCTCGTATGCCATCAACATCTGGGACACACAATCGACTTTGATATCTCAACACTCCATCTCCCCCTTTGGAGAAGACCATCACCTTCTGATTTTGGACATCCTCCTTCAATTGGAGTAGGACAGGGTCTTGGTCTTGCTTTTCCTTCACCTCCACCACTAAGGAGGAAGCAGACCCGTCCTGGACATTAACTCCTCCTTCGTTGTTCTCCTCGAGTCGGACTCCTAATCGAGCCAACCGGTGCACGTCCTTGGCTGACTCCCTCTTTTCTTCCTCCACTTGGGTTGTGCTACCCATCGATAACCTGCTAAGGGCATCAGCAACAACGTTAGCTTTACCTGGGTGATAGTGGATGCTCATGTCATAATCTTTGAGCAATTCCAACCATCTCCTTTGTCGCAAATTGAGCTCTTTCTGGCTAAAAACATACTGCAAACTCTTGTGGTCAGTGAACACATCCACATGCACACCATACAAGTAGTGTCGCCAAATTTTAAGTGCAAACACCACTGCTGCCAACTCGAGGTCATGGGTTGGGTAGTTCCTCTCATGGGCCTTGAGCTGCCTGGAAGCATAAGCTATCACTTTCCCCCTCTGCATTAATACGCATCCCAATCCAACCATCGAGGCATCACAATAGATTACAAAGTCTTCGGTCCCGTCAGGTAGAGTTAGGACCGGTGCAGTAGTTAACCTTGTTTTCAATTTCTGGAAACTCTTCTCACATTTTTCGGACCACTGGAACTTGACCTTTTTTTGAGTCAATTTGGTCAGTGGCGCAGATAGGGAGGAAAATCCCTCCACAAACCTGCGGTGGTAGCCTGCCAGCCCTTAGAAACTTCTAATATCAGTTGGAGTGGTCGATCAGGGCCAGTTCTTAACCGCCTCAATCTTTTGGGCATCCACTCGGATACCGTCACCGGAAACAACGTGGCCTAGGAAGGCCGCTGACTCACGCCAGAATTCACATTTGGAGAACTTTGCATACAACTCATGGTCCTTAAGAGTTTGGAGGACCACTCTGAGGTGGTTAGCATGCTCCTCCTCACTCCTTGAGTACACCAGGATGTCATCGATGAACACAATCACAAACAAGTCAAGATATGGCTTGAACACTCTATTCATCAAGTCCATAAAGGCGGCAGCTGCATTTGTCAATCCGAAGGACATGACCAAGAACTCAAAATGGCCATATCTAGTCCTGAAGGCGGTCTTTGGAACGTTACACTCCCTCACCTTCAACTGATGGTAGCCAGACCTAAGGTCTATCTTAGAGAAGCAAGAGGCGCCCTGAAGTTGGTCAAACAAATCATCTATCCTCGGGAGGGGATATTTGTTCTTTATCATGACCTTGTTCAGTTGCCTATAATCAATACACATTCTGAGAGACCCATCTTTCTTCCGCACGAATAAAACAGGGGCACCCCATGGCGAAACACTTGGCCTAATGAAGCCCTTTTCCAGCAAATCTTTTAATTGCTCTTTCAATTCTTTTAACTCCACGGGGGCCATTCTGTAAGGTGGGATCGAAATAGGCTGGGTATCTGGAAGAACATCAATCCCAAAGTCAATCTCCCTATCGGGAGGGACTCCGGGCAGATCATCAGGAAAGACTTCTGGAAACTCGTTGACAACCGGAACTGACTCAAGAGTTGGGGACTCAACATCATCAGATTTCACTCTCACCAAGTGATAAATACAGCCTTTGGAAATTAACTTCCGGGCTTTACAATATGAGATAAACCTTCCCCTAGGTGTCACTGAGTCACCCTTCCACTCTAGAACTGATTCATTTGGAAACTGGAACTTAACCGTTCGGGATCTACAATCCCCAGAGGCATAACAGGCGTGAAGCCAATCCATGCCGAGGATCAAATCAAAGTCAACCATCTTTAACTCTATCAAATCAATGATGGTGTCCCTATGATGGATGGACACTACATAAGCTCTATAGACTCTTTCAGCTCGAATAGACTCACCCACCGGAGTAGAAACATCAAA
Organism: Solanum rostratum; assembly: GCA_029948455.1. NCBI lineage: Eukaryota > Viridiplantae > Streptophyta > Magnoliopsida > Solanales > Solanaceae > Solanum > Solanum rostratum. The sequence continues at coordinate 65,824,024 of CM057048.1, forward strand.
GGGTTCAAGAAGTCTCTCAGGGGTTTTATCAAATTTACTGGCCACATAAGGAGTTACAAACGACAATGTGGCACCAGGATCCATCAAAACATAACAATCAAAAGTAAAGACTCGGATCATACCCGTCACAACGTCTGGAGAATTTTCCTGATCTTGGCGACTCCCCATAGCATATAAGTGGTTTGTGGCCCCGCCTGTACCTGACGTAGTGGCCCTTGGGTTCCCTCTAATAGGTGGGGCCGATGCAACAGACTGCCTGGCCAGCCTATTTTGGACAATCCTTCTTGTAGTGGCCTACTTGGCCATACCCGAAGCATGTGTCATTCTTATCGCGGCATCTCCCCCAGTGCGCCTTTCCACAGTTATCACACTGTGGCCTACTCTGAAAACCTTGAGCCACACTAGCTTGGGACTGGGGTCTGTGGTTCCCTGTATTCTGGAACCTCCGATCATACGTGCCTTTAGGCACAGGTGCGCTAGCAGTTGAGGGTGCTGGAGATCGATTCCCATTACCTCTCCTTCCACCCTCGTGGCTGGATGTCTTAGCCCTCTTGCGCTTGAACTCTTTCCTGTCCTGTTGTCTTTCTTCGTCGGCTTGCTGCACGAATGTCATCAGTCGCCCGATGTCCATGTCCCTCATAAGCATAGCTCCTCTTCCATCTCTCTTGGGTCCTCTGTTTAACCCATCTACATACATTCTCATCCTTCCTTTCATGTTAGCAACCATGTCTGGAGTATAGCGGGATAGTTGCGTGAATTTCAACCCGTACTCCTGCACGGTCATGGAGCCCTGCTTCAGATTCAGGAACTCCCTCACCTTAGCCTCTCTTTTCTCCCTTGGGAAAAAGCGCCCCAAGAGAGCCTCCTCAAAAACCGCCCAAGTCACATACGAAGCATCGTTTCCTTGACCCTTCTTCCATTGGTCGAACCACAGTCTGGCCACCCCTTTGAGTTGGTAGGCGGCCAATTCAACCCTATCAGCATCAGCCACGTGCATCACTTGGAAAACCTTCTCAAGTTCCTCTACGTAGTTCTCGGGGTCTTCAGTAGATGCCAACCCCGTGAACTCAGGCGGGTTCATCCGTAGAAATTCTCGGACTCTAGAGGTGCCATGAGAGTCTGCCCCACCTGCACCTTGCCTCACAGCAGGTGCTGCGACAGCCTGGGCCAAAGTTTGAATGGCTTGGCGTAGCTCAGCATTCGAGATCTTATCTTGAGGGGGTTGCCCAACAGGGACAGCTAGATCCATGGGCCCCTAGGGTACTTGAGGCTCAGGTGGGTTAACAGCTTGCCTGGCAGGACGTCCCCTTCCTCTAACAGCTCTTCTGGGAGGCATGTTATCGATTCAGCACGTGTACGCACGAATTAGAGTATAGTATTCATAGAGTTCCACTCTTTCGCACGAATGGGAATAAGAAAAAAGTGTAACCATTCCTAATGTCCCATAGCCTCCTGCTCATGAAATGTGGTCGACAACACACCCATAAACAAGACTCTACTAGACACGGCTTCATAGACTCCCTAGGACACTTGAACTCTGTGCTCTGATACCAAGTTTGTCACGCCTCGGGAGGGTACCCTTGGCGTGGCCGGCACTCGGAGACTATTTATAGCCCCCAAGCGAACCACCTAGTCTCATCATATCATTCAATCACATACTTCTAGTGATCAGCGGAAATTATATGTAAGCAATGGACACAATTCATCTAAAGTTTCAATATAATATAGATAAAAATAACGAAGGGTAGTAGGAAGAACTAGCTCACAATCTCAACATCAATACTCGACACCTGTCTATGAAGCCTCTATCACTAAATCATGTGGTGCCAATGACAGACCCATGGCTACCTAAAGCAAAATAGGAAGATAGTCCAATCATAACTCTAAAGCATGATGAAATAAAATAACGGTTCCTCCGGAGTAGGGGAGGCTCACCAAATCAGCTTCGGATCTCTGATCTTCAACGGAGCGCCTGTTGATGATCTCTAGTACCTGCCTCTTCATCATAAAACGATGCAGTCTAGAGTGGATATCAGTACTTGGAATGTACTGGTATGTAAAATAGCTGAATGTAACAGAAACCGGTAGAAAATATGAAGAGTAACATCAAGTCAAAATAAACATCATAATCACATTAACCGCCAGCTTGCCCATCTACGAAAGAGTACAGAGTGGACAAGTGACACATCATTATCTCAAACTCATCAAAAGTCTCAACTCATCACATGGATTTTCTCAGAGGAGTTCACCCCCCCTCTCATCACATCTCATCTAGACTCAGAGTGAGGTACGAATTTTCCTGGGAGTTTCTCTTAACCGACAACACTCACTTATGAGCCAGTGAATGTACAACAATCACCCTGATGTTGCCACAGTGGTCCCAAACTTGCCAGGTAAGGAACACTGGGTCCCATATCAATAAACTCGACATAGAATCAAACTGAACAGATCCTCTATTGCTTTCAGGGACTGTTAAACCTCGAGGGAAACCATGCATGTGATGGTTTAAGCCTCTCTTACGTTTGGCGACGTAGTTAATGAGTTTGAGTGGGACTCACTCCTGCTCATTTCGGTGCTCGATACTCCTCCCGACTCAGTGCTCATAAAATCAACCTCAACCAGTCTCATAGGGATTCACTCCCCGTCAATGGCTGCCAGTCTCATAGGGACCCACTCCCCGTCCACGACTGATATTTCACCGGGACCTTGGCCCCTTTCATCAATTACCTCATAGGGACTTCCACCCTATCATCAACATCTCATAGGGATTTTAACCCTACCATCAACATCTCATAGGGATTTTTAACCCTATCATCAATACCTCCTCAATGACTCAAGATTATATACCCGTCATGAGGAAACAAGTGAATCAACACATCGGTAGAGTTCATTTATAGAGACTCATACAACAATCAAGTTTCATCAACTCATCATCACAGTCAACAATCCGAATGCAAGGCTCTAGACTCAAGTCTCAAGTTCATTATGCATGCTCTTCAAAATAGTCATGTAGGGTTATGCAGATTCCATGAAAGTATTCATTTTAAGAAAACAAATAGTATGATGATCATCAACATAGAAAACATGTAATTTCAAATATAAGTTTTCAAGAAAATCCATCAAAGAAATCATGCATGTAGACTCTTCAATCATCAATTCAACTATGACCTCTATGGGGCACATGAGAGAAGAATCTCATGTTTTGGTTTAGCCTTACATACCTGTGATGCAATTGTTCAACCGGGTGATGTCGAGGATCTCTTCTCGTATTTCTCACCCCAAGCCTTTCTCTCTGTCACGCCCCGGGAGGGTACCCTTGGCGTGGCCGGCACTCAGAGACTATTGCTAGTCTCCAAGCGAACCACTTAGCCTCATCACATTATTCAATCAAATAATCTTTACTAAACAGCGGAAAATATAATTAGGTAATGGACACATCTCATCTAAAGTCTCAACAGAGTATATAAAATAATGAGGGCTAGTAGAAAGAACTAGCTCACAATCTCAACATCAATACTCGACCCTCGTCTATGAAGCCTCTATCATTAATCATGTGGTGCCAATGACAAATCCATGGCTACCCAAATCAAAAAGAAATCAATAGTCCAATCTAACTCTAAAGCATGATGAAATAAAAGTAGTGGATCCTCCGGAGTAGGGGAGGCTCACCAAATCAGCTTTGAATCTCAGACCTTCAACGGAGCACCTGTTGATGATCTCTAGTACCTGCCTCTACATCATAAAACGATGCAGTCCAGAGTGGACGTCAGTACTTGAAATGTACTGGTATGTAAAATAGCTGAATGAAACAGAAACCGGTAGAATAATATGGAAACAATAACAACTTAAAATACATATCAAATCACATCAGTAGTCAAATGTCTGTCTATGCAAGAATAAAGAGTAGACAAGTGACCTATCATCAACTCAAACCTCATCAATCATTTCAGACTCATCTCAAGGAGCTCACCTCCTCTTATCTCATCACATTTCATTTCATCGCATCTCATCTCAGTGGAGCGTACCTCCTCTCATCTCTTTCCAACTCAGAATAGGGTAAGAAGTTTATGGGAGTTTCTCTTAACCGACAACAATCACTTATGAGCCAGTGATTGTACAACAATCCCGCCGGTGTTGCCACGGCCGTCCCGTACTTGCCAGGTAGAGACGAATCGAAACCATAATGGATAAATCCAAGATGGAGACAGAACAATCAACAAAGTCCGCTATTGATTTCAGGGACATCAACTCAAGAGGAAAACCTCTTCTATGCTTGGCGACATAGTTTAATGAGTTCGAGTGGGACTCACTCTTACCCATTTCGTTGCTCGATACTCCTCCCGACTCAATGCTCATAAAACCATCAATCCAATCAAACCAATCTCGTAGGGACTTTAACCCCGTCAACGATCGGTATCTCTTAGGGACTTTAACCCTATCATCAATCAAGCTCATAAGGGCTTTGGCCCTCCAATCAATCGATCTCATCAATAACTCAAGATTAGAACAATCATTAGGAATCAAGTGAATAAACACATCGGTAGAGTTCATTTATAGAGGCTCATTAGACAATCAAACTCTATCAACTTATCATCATTCTCCCGTCACAATCACAGTCACAATCAACAATCACAATCTTAACTCAAGGCTCTAGACTCATCATTCTCTCATCACAATCACAATCACGATTCAAGGCTCTAGACTCAATCCTCAAGTTCATTATGCATGCTCTTCAAAATAGTCATATAGGGTTATGCAAATTCACATGGAAAATATTCAATTTAAGAAAACAAATAGTATGATGATCATCAACATAGAAAACATATAGTTTCAAATATAATTTCCAAGAAAATCCATCAAAGAAATCATGCATGCAGACTTTTCAATCATCAACTCATCTATGACCTCTATGGGGCACATGAGAGAACAATCTCATGTTTTAGTTTAGCCTTACATACCTGTGATGCCGTTAGCAATCGAGTACTTTCGGGGTCTCCGCTTGAATTCTTCCCACAAGCTCTTCTCTCTTCTCCTCAAGCCCTAGCCTTGTTAGTTTCTAAGGGATAGGACTTAGAATGGGGTTTTAGACCCTTTTCTGGTTGAAAACGACTTAATTAGTCGTGTACCAGCGTTTAAGAGGGACTAGGGATTGACTAGAATGCCCCTAGAATAAAATTAGGAATTTGCAGTTCGGAAAACACACGGTCCGCGACGCGGACCTATCGCGTACTGTGTAATTTTGGAAAAAGTGCTTTTGTACGAGTTCTCTCCATCCCGTCGAAAATTTTGGAAAACACACAAGTGCCACTCCGCGTCAAGTCCGCGACGCGCCTCCGTCGCGGACAACCACTGGTTTGTGACTTGATCCGAAAATTTATCTTTCGATCGGGTCGCTCTAAAATTCGACCGAGACCATTTTCCCACTCCATTTTCCATGCTGATCACAAATCCGGTCTCGGATTCGCCATACGAGCATTGGAAGATGCGTTACGCGCATACCCTCACTCCAGGGGTATTTTGGTAATTTTATCGGGCGTTACATCATCTCCCCCTTGGGATCATTCGTCCTCGAATGATGAGTAGAGGCGGGGACTAAAGCACAAATAGACTCGAGACTCATCTTCCACTCAGTCCAATCAATCCATCCTCGACTAGGCAATAGTAAGTTGCATCAGAATAAAACAATCAGTTTTAGTAAAGAGCAAGGATTTTTACCTTCAATGTTTCCATCATCCGTTGGCACGAATAGGTGCGGGTATTTGGCCCTCATCTCCTCCTCAGCTTCCCATGTGGCTTCTTCAACGAATTGATTTCTCCACAGAACTTTGACTGAGGCTATCTCTTTGTTCCTCAACCTGCGAATCTGACGATCAAGGATCTGAACCGGGACCTCTTCATAAGATAGGCTATCTTTCACTCCAAGGCCATCGATAGGAATCACTACGACGGGATCTCCCAAGCATTTCTTTAGCATCGACACATGGAATACCAGATGTACTCTCTCTAACTCGGAAGGTAACTCCAACTCGTAAGCAACCTTCCCAATCCTTTTTACGATCTGATATGGCCCAACATATCGTGGGCTTAACTTTCCCTTCTTTCCAAACCTTAGGACACCCTTCATAGGTGATACCATCAAAATCACCCAATCATCTATCTCAAACTCTAAGTCCCTTCTCCTTACGTCGGTGTAGGATTTTTGGCGACTCTGGGCAGTCTTTAGCCTCTCTCTAATGATCTTGACTTTTTCCATCGACTGGTGAACAAGGTCAGGTCCAATCAGCCCTGCTTCTCCAACCTCAAACCACCCAATCGGCGATCTACATCTTCTCCCGTACAGGGCCTCATAAGGAGCCATCTGAATGCTCGCATGATAACTATTGTTATATGCGAATTCGATCAAGGGTAGGTGATCATCCCAATTTCCTTTGAAGTCAAGTACACAAGCTCTCAACATATCCTCGAGTGTTTGAATCGTACGCTCTGCCTGACCATCCGTCTGCGGGTGAAAAGCTGTACTCAGATTCACCTTAGTACCCAAACCTTTCTGAAACGATCTCCAGAACTGGGAGGTAAATTGAGCCCCTCTGTCCGAGATGATAGACAAAGGAACCCCATGCAACCTCACGATCTCCTAGACGTACAATCTGGCATACTCTTCCGCAGTGTTTGTTGTCTTTACTGCCAAGAAGTGAGCCGACTTTGTCATCCTATCCACGATCACCCATATCGAATCATGTTGCTTTCGAGATTTCGGCAGGCCAGTGATAAAGTCCATGTTGATCATCTCCCATTTCACTCCGGAATTTCAAAGTTCTGAGCCAATCCACATGGCCTTTGATGCTCAACCTTCACTTGTTGGCAATTTGGGCATTTCGAGACAAACTCTGCAACATCCCTCTTCATCCCATTCCACCAATAGACTTCCCTCAAGTCGTGGTACCTTTTGGTGGCACCAGGGTGAATGGAATATCTCGTGTTATGAGCTTCTGCCATGATTCTGTCCCGTATGCCATCAACATCTGGGACACACAATCGACTCTGATATCTCAAAACTCCATCTCCCCCTTTGGAGAAGACCATCACCCTCAGATTTTGGACATCCTCCTTCAATTGGAGTAGGACAGGGTCTTGGTCTTGTTTTTCCTTCACCTCCACCACTAACGAGGAAGCAGACCCGTCCTGGACATTAATTCCTCCTTCGTTGTTCTCCTCGAGTCGGACTCCTAATCGAGCCAACCGGTGCACGTCCTTGGCTAACTCTTTCTTTCCTTCCTCCACATGGGCTGTGCTACCCATTGATAACCTGCTAAGAGCATCAGCAACAACGTTAGCTTTACCTGGATGATAGTGAATGCTCATGTCGTAATCCTTGAGCAATTCCAACCATCTCCTCTGTCGCAAGTTAAGCTCCTTCTGACTGAAAACATACTGCAAGCTCTTGTGGTCTGTGAACACATCCACGTGTACCCCATACAAGTAGTGACGCCAGATCTTAAGTGCGAACACTACCGCTGCCAACTCGAGGTCATGGGTTGGGTAATTCCTTTCATGGACCTTGAGTTGCCTGGAGGCATAGGCTATCACCTTCCCCCTTTGCATTAGTACACATCCCAGTCCGACCCTTGAGGCATCACAATAAATCACAAAGCCCTCATTTCCCTCGGGTAAAGTTAAGACTGGTGCAGTAGTCAATCTCGTTTTCAATTCCTGGAAACTCTTCTCACATTCCTCGGACCACTGAAACTTGACCTTTTTCTGGGTCAACTTGGTCAATGGTGCGGATAAGGAAGAAAATCCTTCTACAAACCTGCGGTAGTAGCCCGCCAACCCCAAGAAACTTCTAATGTCGGTCGGAGTGGTCGGTCGTGGCCAGTTCTTAACCGCTTCAATCTTCTGGGCGTCCACCTGAATACCATCACCGGAAACAACGTGGCCCAGGAAGGCTGCTGACTTAAGCCAGAACTCACACTTTGAACATTTTGCATAAAACTCATGGTCCCTAAGAGTTTGGAGGACAACTCTGAGGTGATTGGCATGCTCCTCCTCACTCCTTGAATATATCAGAATATCATCGATGAATACAATCACGAACAAGTCAAGATACGGTTTGAACACCCTGTTCATCAAGTCCATAAAGGCGGCAGGTGCATTCGTCAACCCAAAGGACATGACCAGGAATTCAAAATGGCCATATCTAGTCCTAAAGGCTGTCTTTGGAATGTCGCACTCTCTCACCTTCAGCTGATGGTAGCCAGATCTGAGGTCTATCTTAGAGAAACAAGAGGCGCCCTGAAGTTGGTCAAACAAATCATCTATCCTTGGGAGAGGATATTTGTTCTTCACCGTGACCTTGTTCAGTTGCCTATAATCAACGCACATTCTGAGAGACCCATCTTTCTTTCGCACGAATAGGATAGGAGCACCCCATGGTGAAACACTTGGCCTAATGAAGCCCTTCTCTAGCAAATCTTTTAGTTGCTCTTTCAATTCTTTCAACTCAGCGGGGGCCATCCTGTAAGGTGGAATTGAAATGGGTTGGGTATCAGGAAGAATGTAAATCCCGAAGTCAATCTCCCTATCAGGAGGGACTCCGGGCAGGTCATCAGGAAAAACTTCCGGATACTCACTAACAATCGGAACTGACTCAAGAGTCGGGGACTCAACCTCGTCTGATTTCACTCGTACTAGGTGATAGATACAACCTTTGGAAATTAACTTCCGGGCTTTAAGATATGAGATAAACCTCCCCCTCGGTGTCACTGAGTTACCCTTCCACTCTAGAACTGGTTCATTTGGAAATTGGAACTTAACAATTCGGGATCTACAATCAACAGAGGCATAACAGGCGTGGAGCCAATCCATGCCAAGGATCAAGTCAAAATCAATCATCTCCAGCTCAATCAAATCAACAAGAGTGTCCCTATGATAGATGGACACTACGCAAGTCTTATAAACTCTCTCAGCTCGAATAGACTCACCCACTGGAGTAGAAACATCAAAAGGTTCAAGGAGACTCTCAGGGTCATATCAAATTTACTGGCCACATAAGGAGATACAAATGACAGTGTGGCACCAGGGTCCATCAAGACATAACAATCAACAGTAAAGACACGAATCATACCCGTCACAACATCTGGGGAGTTCTCCTGATCTTGGCGACTACCCATGGCGTACAAGCGGTTTGTTCCTCCGCCTGTTCCTGACATAGTGGCCCTCTGGTTCCCTCCTACTGGTGGGGCCGATGCAGTGGATTGAGCTCGGTTAGCCCATCGAGGACAGTCTCTCTGATAGTGACCCACTTGGCCACATTTGTAGCACCCATCATTTCCCTCACGACATCATCCCAGGTGCAACTTGCCACACGTTTTACACGGCGGTTGACCCCGCGATCCTTGAGCCACACTAGCTTGTGACTGGGACCCATGGGCTCTAGTATTCTGGGACCTTTGACCATCCCTGATCCTGGGTGTGGGCGCACTAGCAGATGATGGTGTTGGAAATCGATGACCATTGCCTCTCCTTCCCGTCTCATAGCTAGACGTTTTGGCTTTCTTGCGCCTGAATTCCTCCTTGTCATGCTGCCTCTCCTCATCAACTTGTTGTACAAATGTCATCAATCGCCCAATGTCCATATCACTCACCAGCATTGCCCCTCTGCCATCCCTTTTGGGCCCTCTATTCAACCCATCGACATACATTCCCATTCTCCCCCTCATGTCGGCAATCATATCTGGAGCATAGCGAGATAGCTGTGTGAACTTCAGGCCATACTCCTGCACGGTCATGGAGCCCTGTTTTAGATTCAGAAACTCCCTCACCTTAGCCTCTCTTTTCTCCCTTGGGAAGAAGCGTCCCAAGAAGGCCTCCTCAAACACTGCCCAGGTCACACATGAATCACCATCCACTCGGCCATTCTTCCATTGGTCGAACCACAGCCTGGCCACCCCTTTGAGTTGGTAGGCGGCCAATTCAACTCTATCCACGTCCGCCATATGCATCACTTGGAACACCTTCTCAAGCTCCTCAATATAGCTCTCGGGGTCTTCAGTAGCTGCCGACCCCGTGAACTCAGGCGGGTTCATCCTCAGAAATTCCCGGACTCTGGAGGTGTCATGAGTGTCCAGTGTGCCCGCTCCCTGTCTCACAGGAGGTGCCGCAACAACCTGGGCTAGAGCCCGAATAGCTTGGCGTAACTCGGCATTGGAGACCTCGTCCTGAGGGGGTTGTTCGACAGGAACCGCTGGATCCACGGGCCCCTCGGGTACTTGGGGTTCAGGTGGTTAACAGCTTGCCTGGCAGGACGTCCCCTTCCTCTGACAGCTCTTCTGGGAGGCATGTTATCGATTTTGCACGTGTAACGCACGAATTAGAGGATAGCTTTCATAGAGTTCAACTCCATCGCACGATTTAGAGTAAGAAAGAAGTGTAACCATTCCTAATGTCCCATAGCCTCCTGCTTATGAAGTGTGGTCGACAACACACCCATAAACAAGACTCTACTAGACACGGCCTCATAGACTCCCTAGGACACTTGAACTCTGTGCTCTGATACCAAGTTTGTCACGCCCCGGGAGGGTACCCTTGGCGTGGCCGGCACTCAGAGACTATTGCTAGTCTCCAAGCGAACCACTTAGCCTCATCACATTATTCAATCAAATAATCTTTACTAAACAGCGGAAAATATAATTAGGTAATGGACACATCTCATCTAAAGTCTCAAAAGAGTATATAAAATAATGAGGGCTAGTAGAAAGAACTAGCTCACAATCTCAACATCAATACTCGACCCTCGTCTATGAAGCCTCTATCATTAATCATGTGGTGCCAATGACAAATCCATGGCTACCCAAATCAAAACAAAATCAATAGTCCAATCTAACTCTAAAGCATGATGAAATAAAAGTAGTGGATCCTCCGAAGTAGGGGAGGCTCACCAAATCAGCTTCGAATCTCAGACCTTCAACGGAGCGCCTGTTGATGATCTCTAGTACCTGCCTCTACATCATAAAACGATGCAGTCCAAAGTGGACGTCAGTACTTGAAATGTACTGGTATGTAAAATAGCTGAATGAAACAGAAATCGGTAGAATAATATGGAAACAATAACAACTTAAAATACATATCAAATCACATCAGTAGTCAAATGTCTGTCTATGCAAGAATAAAGAGTAGACAAGTGACCTATCATCAACTCAAACCTCATCAATCATTTCAGACTCATCTCAAGGAGCTCACCTCCTCTTATCTCATCACATTTCATTTCATCGCATCTCATCTCAGTGGAGCGCACCTCCTCTCATCTCTTTCCAACTCAGAATAGGGTAAGAAGTTTATGGGAGTTTCTCTTAACCGACAACAATCACTTATGAGCCAGTGATTGTACAACAATCCCGCCGGTGTTGCCACGGCCGTCCCCTACTTGCCAGGTAGAGACGAATCGAAACCATAATGGATAAATCCAAGATGGAGACAGAACAATCAACAAAGTCCGCTATTGATTTCAGGGACATCAACTCAAGAGGAAAACCTCTTCTATGCTTGGCGACATAGTTTAATGAGTTCGAGTGGGACTCACTCTTACCCATTTCGGTGCTCGATACTCCTCCCGACTCAATGCTCATAAAACCATCAATCCAATCAAACCAATCTCGTAGGGACTTTAACCCCGTCAACGATCGGTATCTCTTAGGGACTTTAACCCTATCATCAATCAAGCTCATAAGGGTTTTGGCCCTCCAATCAATCGATCTCATCAATAACTCAAGATTAGAACAATCATTAGGAATCAAGTGAATAAACACATCGGTAGAGTTCATTTATAGAGACTCATTAGACAATCAAACTCTATCAACTTATCATCATTCTCCCGTCACAATCACAGTCACAATCAACAATCACAATCTTAACTCAAGGCTCTAGACTCATCATTCATCACAATCACGATTCAAGGCTCTAGACTCAATCCTCAAGTTCATTATGCATGCTCTTCAAAATAGTCATATAGGGTTATGCAAATTCACATGGAAAATATTCAATTTAAGAAAACAAATAGTATGATGATCATCAACATAGAAAACATATAGTTTCAAATATAATTTCCAAGAAAATCCATCAAAGAAATCATGCATGCAGACTTTTCAATCATCAACTCATCTATGACCTCTATGGGGCACATGAGAGAACAATCTCATGTTTTAGTTTAGCCTTACATACCTGTGATGCCGTTAGCAATCGAGTACTTTCGGGGTCTCCGCTTGAATTCTTCCCACAAGCTCTTCTCTCTTCTCCTCAAGCCCTAGCCTTGTTAGTTTCTAAGGGATAGGACTTAGAATGGGGTTTTAGACCCTTTTCTGGTTGAAAACGACTTAATTAGTCGTGTACCAGCGTTTAAGAGGGACTAGGGATTGACTAGAATGCCCCTAGAATTAAATTAGGAATTTGCAGTTCGGAAAACACACGGTCCGCGAAGCGGACCTATCGCGTACTGTGTAATTTTGGAAAAAGTGCTTTTGTACGAGTTCTCTCCATCCCGTCGAAAATTTTGGAAAACACACAAGTGCCACTCCGCGTCAGGTCCGCGACGCGCCTCCGTCGCGGACAGCCACTGTTTTGTGACTTGATCCGAAAATTTATCTTTCGATTGGGTCGCTCTAAAATTCGACCGAGACCATTTTCCCACTCCATTTTCCATGCTGATCACAAATCCGGTCTCGGATTCTCCATACGAGCATTGGAAGATGCGTTACGCGCATACCCTCACTCCAGGGGTATTTTGGTAATTTTACTGGGCGTTACACTCTCCTCTCCTCAAGCCCTAGCCTTGTTAGATTTTGGAATAGGACTTAGAATAGGTTTTGTTAGACCCTTTTCGTGTAGAAACGACCTTACTAGCCGTGTATTAGTGTTTAGGAAGGGTTAAGGATTGACCGGAATGCCCCTCGAAATAAATTAGAAATTGCCAGTTCGGAATATACACGGTCCGCGACGCGGACCTATCACGCACTGTGTATTTTTTTGGAAAAGTATTTTTAACGAGTTTTCTCCATCCCGTCGAAAATCTGGAAAAATATATAAGTGTCCCTCCGCGGCAGGTGCGCGTCGCGCCTCTGTCGCGGACAGTCACAATTTTGTGACTTGGATCAAAAATTTATCTTTCGATCGGGTCATCCTAAAATCCAACCCGGACCATTTTCCCACTCCATTTTTCATGCTGATCACAAATCCGGTCTCGGATTCGCCATACGATCCCCGGAAGATGCGTTACGCGCGTACCCTCACTCTAAGGGCATTTTGGTAAATTTACCGGGCATCACACCACTAGTCACCGACTAATTACAATGTGCGTAGTACATTCCTGTCCTAACAACAATAATCACACACTTAGCTATTCAAACTCCATGTCCGAACACCTAAACATGATTTTTTCCGTCAATCTACATTATACTTTGCTGAACAGGTTTAGGACTACTCAAGAAGGAAAACCTAGCCTACCCGGACGCTAAGCCGATGCTGAATGATGAAAAATTCCACTCTTGATTTCTGACAGCTAATTTGATAGAAGCAGATATGAAATTTCTTGGTCGTAACCTTCCTTGCATCAAGATCCCTTCTCTCCCTTATCCATCCATATTTACTCCTATAGTTTCTTATTCTTCATTTTATGTAATTATTTGTTATCTTTTGTACTTTAACTAGTATATTATTGTATAATTGTTACTTCCATGCATGTTATTACTATCTATTATTATATATATATATATATATATATATGTATTACTTCTTTAAACTATGTTTTCATTGAGCAGGAGGGTCATTAAAAACACTTGTCTCTACCTCTTCAAATGAGTGAATGACCTATGCAGCCGCCTCTATTGAGAGCCATACAATTCCTTTTAATATACATGTGCAGGCCAGCATTGATGAACAGACAAGAGACTCAATTGGGCAGATATCATCAGAAAGAAAATCATAGAAATTGGAACACTAGCAAGGTAGTGGAGACATATTTGCCATTTAATCAATCAACAAATTGAATGTGAAATTTCAGTGCAAATAAACAGTCTCACATATTATTGCACAAAAATATATGCAATATTTTAATAATCTTATGCTAACTTATTATGTCTGTAAAATGGACATAATGTGCCACAAACAACCCCAACATACTTCAAATGCCTACGTATCCAGAAAGTCAAGTATCTGACAATTTGAACTAAATCCCATGCTCTTTGTAATTATTACCCTTTTTACTCATCCCACTCTTTCCTTTTCAGTATCTTAAAGATATCACACACTTATTACAATAATCAATATTGGAATAATCAAACTATATTATATTTCAAATATTCTTTTTCTTTTACTTTTCTATTTCAATTTAGTTCTTTTCTTTTGATTTCGTCCCAACAAAATAATTCTCTTTTTAATAAATTTTCATATGACATATTTTATTTATACATATGTAAATATATATTGGCGAAAAAAATGACATATTTCAAATTACAAAATTTAAAACTTATTTTGGTATATTTAACATATCTCAAACTATAAGATTATAAAGTTTTATCTGCTTTTTAAAATTCTATATCAAGTCAAAACAAGACGAAAAATTGAAATGGAGAGAGTATAAACATGAAAACCTCATCACTTGTGAAAATTATAAAATAAAAAATCTAAATTCTTAAACAATCTTATCAGATGAGCAAATCATAAAAAATATCAAAATATTCTTAAGGTGTTTTATTGATATCCAATATCTCCATGTTTCTTAAATAAAATAATATTTGTGATTATATATTCTTAAATACACATAATTTTATAAAACTTCACTGGTCAACAATGTAATATTAGTTATTCTTTAATAAAATCATTTCATATAGTATGGACAATCTCTTCCTGGTGAACATAATGAGTCATGTTTTGCGAAATTTAAAATGATGAGAAGTTTTATATTTAAAAAAAATTGAAGTCACGATTTAAAATCCCAAATTTTACATTTAGAATTTAAAATCATAATTCGAAAGTGCATGTCCAAGCACTGCTTAAAATCGTATCTAAATTACACCGCTAAATGACTACTCTCTTCATTCCTTTTCAGTTGTGACAATTTTCTTTTCTAGAGTCAAACAATATGAATTTTAACTAATATTTTAAAATGCGTTTTTTTCATATCATATTGATATAGAAAAAAAATAATTTATAATATTTTTCATATAATTTTTTGAATATCCAAATTTTTATTTCAAAAATATCAAATCAACATAATTTAAATTAACTTTAAAAATTAATCAAATTAATTTTTGAAAAAATTAACATAACAATAAAAAAATTGAAGTACTAAATTTTGATTACATGTGATATTCTAACAGTACTTTTCAAGTTTCCTTTAATTGTGTGTACAAATTCCAATTTAATATTCAATATATTTGTAAGTCAGATCAACTTCTTTTAATCTTCAAATGAAAGTTAATTATATTCGAACGATGTGTTAACTTGTTTGGACAGCAATTGATATGATAGGGATCAAATAATAATGCTTAATATTGAAGATGTTATAAAATAAATCTAGAATTTACTAGAATAAATGCAACGAGAATTAAAAGCTTAGAAACTGAGGAGAAGAGAGAATAATATATTGCAGTGCATCTCTTTTTCTTTTTTAACTAATGTGCCTCAACATTCAGAAGTTAAGGTATATATATATATAGAAATGTTAGCCACCAATGTGGACTACCAAAGCTTGAGAGCTGAACAAAATACAGAACCACAATTGTTGACTTTCCCTTTTTATAATTCATACTTAACACTCCCCTTGAATTGTCTATGTAAAGGAAAGTTTTAGGTGACCTTAATATGCATCATTAGCTGCCTCATTAAAAACCTTACAAGGAAAACCCAGTGGGATAAAATCTTGGTTAAGGAAAAAAGAGTACAGCGCATATTTTAATTCCCCTAATGAAAATTTCATTTGATACTTTGGAGACGGTGTATTCCAATCTTATATCTTAGCTTTTCAAATGTTGACGTTGGTAATGCCTTAGTGAATAAATCTGCAAGATTATCACTCGAACAAATTTGTTGTATATCAATATCACCTTTCTTCTGAAGATCATGCGTGAAGAATAATTTCGGTGAAATGTGTTTCGTTCTGTCTCCTTTTATGAAACCACCCTTTAATTGAATTATGCACGCAACATTGTCTTCAAATATGACCGTGGGTACTATAACATCATTTTTAGTCCACATTTTTCTTCGATGAAATGTATCATTGATCTCAACCACACACATTCTCTACTTGCTTCATGGATTGCAACTATTTTAGCATGATTTGAAGAAGTAGCAACAATTGACTGCTTTGTAGATCGTCATGATATAGCAGTTCCTCCATATGCAAACAAGTAGCCTGTTTGAGATCGGGCTTTATGTGGATCTGATAAATAACCTGCATTTGCATAACCAACAAGGTCTGCACAACCTTTGTTAGTATAAAACAAACTCATATCAATTGTACCTTTCAGGTATCGCAAAATATGCTTAATACCGTTCCAATGCCTTCGCGTTGGGGAAGAACTATACCTTGCTAGCAGATTAACAGAAAATGGTATATTAGGTCTGGTTGAGTTAGCAAGATACATGAGTGCACCAATGACACTGAGGTATGGTACTTCTGGACCAAGAAGTTCTTCATCTTCTTCTGGGGGACGAAATGGATCTTTATTCACTTCAAGTGATCTAACAACCATAGGAGTACTTAACAGATATGCTTTGTCCATATAGAATCGCTTTAAGATTTTCTCAGTATAGGCAGATTGATGAATAAAGATCTCGTCTACTAAATGTTCAATTTGTAGACCCAGACAAAGTCTTGTCCTTCCAAGATCTTTCATCTCAAATTCTTTCTTCAAATATCAATTGCCTTTTGGACCTCTTCAGGAGTTCCAATGAGATTTATATCATCAACATAAACAGCAAGTATTACAAACTCCGATCCTGTTTTCTTAATGAAAACATATGGACAAATGACATTATTTATATCTCTTTTATTTATCAAGTACTCACTAAGGCGATTATACCACATACGCCCTGATTGTTTCAGACCATATAATGATCTTTGTAATTTAACTGAGAATATTTCCCGAGACTTAGTACATGCTTCGGGCAATTTGAATCCTTCTGGGATTTTCATGTAAATTTCACTGTCAAGTGAACCATAGAGGTAAGCTGTAACTATATCCATTAGATGTATTTCAAGATTTTCATGTACAACTAAATTGATGAGATATCGAAAGGTTATTCCATCCATAACAGGTGAATATTTTTCCTCATAGTTGACACCGGGCTTCTGAGAGAATCCTTGTGCAACAAGGCGTGCCTTGTATCCTACAATATGATTTCTCTCATTTCGCTTTCGCACAAAAACCCATTTATAGCCAACTGGTCTTACACCATCAGGGGTTTGGACTACAGGTCCAAATACTTCACGATTAGAGAGTGAATTCAATTCAGATTGAATTGCTTCTTTCCATTTTGGCCAATCACCTCTGCATCGACATTCTTCGATGAATTTAGGCTCAAGACTTTCATTATCTTGCATTAGGCTAAGTGCTACATTATATGCAAAAACATTATCCACTGTAATTTTTTGATCGATCTAAATCTATCTCATCACTAGTAGAGCTTATTGGAAGTTCTTTATTCACTTGAGTCTCGGGTTCACTATTTCTTCAGGAAAATCAGGATTTCTCAAGTCTGGATCTTCTTCATGAAGTCCTTTTGTAGTATCATCTTTATTATTGCTTACATTTTTTTTTCTAGGATTCTTACCCTTTGAACCCACTGGTCTACCACGCTTCAGGCGTGTTTGGGATTCAGAAGTTGTGATACTAGCAGATGGTCCCTTTGGAACTTCGACCCGGATAGGCACATTCACTGCAGAGATATGTGACTTAGTTATCCGTTTTAAATCAGTAAATGCATCTAGCATTTGATTCGCTATTGTCTGCAAATAGATGATCTTCTGAACCTCCTGTTCACATGTGCGTGTTCGTGGATCAAAATGAGATAGTGATGAAACTTTCCATGCAATTTCTCCAACTTCTCTCTGGGGTTCCTTTTTCTCTCCCCCTAATTGCGGGAAAATTGTTTCATCAAACCAACAATCTGCAAATCTGGCAGTAAATAAATCTCCTGTCAACAGTTCGAGGTAGCGAATTATGGAGGGTGAGTCGAGCCCAACATATATACCTAACCCCCGTTGAGGGCCCATCTTAGTGCGTTGCGGTGGTGCTACAGGCACGTATACCGCACAACCAAAAATTCGCAAATGAGCTATATTAGGTTCATGACCAAATACCAATTGTGATGGGGAGTATTCATGATTATTAATCAGTCTGAGACGTACAAGTGCTGCTGCATTTAAGATAGCATGACCTCACACGTCAATGGGTGATCTTGATTTCATGAGCAGTGGTCTAGCTATCAATTGCAGACGCTTAATAAATGACTCTGCAAGGCCATTTTGAGTATGAACATGAGCTACCAAATGTTCAATTTTTATCCTAATTGATATGCAATAATCATCAAAAGCTTGGGATGTAAATTTTCCAGCATTATCTAGACGAATGGATTTAATTGGATAATCTGGGAATTGCGCCCTTAATCTTATTATTTGTGCCAGTAGCCTCGTGAATGTCAGGTTGCGGGATGATAAAAGGCACACGTTAGACCATGTTGATGATGCATCTATTAGGACCATAAAATATCTAAACGCTCTACTAGGTGGGTGAATAGGTCCTTACATATGTCCCCACGTATACATTCCAAATATTTTGGGGATCTGCCAACCTTCAAGGTCGATGGTCTGGCAATTAATTTGCCTTGATGACAAGCAGCACATAAAATTTCGTCATTCATAAGAATCTTCAGGTTCTTTAATGGATGATCAATAGAATTTTTAAGAATTTGTCTCGTCATTATTGATCTAGGATGACCTACTCGATCATGCCATAGCACAAAAGTTTTTAGATCAGTAAACTTCTGGTTTACAATCGAATGTGCTTCAATTGCACTAATTTCTGCGTAATATAAGCTAGACGATAAAGTTGGTTTCTAAAATATATTTCTGGCCCGAGACATTCTTGGTTATACCAAGATATTCAATATTCATTTTATTTAGTGTCTCGACATGATATTCATTTCTGCGGATATCTTTAAAACTTAACAGATTTCTTGGGGATTTAGAAGAGAACAATGCATCTTCTATAAAGATTTTTGTCCCCTTAGGCAGAAATATAGTGGCTCTTCCAGAGCCTTCAATTATTTTTGGACTACCAGATATTGTAGTAACATTTGTCTTTCTTTTAAGTAAAGAAGAAAAATATTTCTCGTCTTTAAAAATTGCATGAGTCGTTCCACTGTCAATAACACAAATATCTTCGCGATTGATTATTGATCCAAACAAAATTTTAGGCATATCCATTCTTCAAAGAGAAAAATAATAAAGTAAATATTTATTTAATCCTCGTGTGTATTTAATGAAAAGAATATGTAAGTTAAATATATAAGAATATGGAAGACAAGATACAAATTATTATTATCATTATTTTCATCTTCATGGGATATAAAAATATAAGCACACATATAAATAAAAAAAATTATTTTATATATTATCAGGCTCATCATCGTTTCTATTTTCATTAATATTTAAAATTCCTTCTGGGAAATTTAAGTAGTCCGCTACATCCAGATACATATGTTCCATACTATTTTCATATAAAAAATTTGTCTCTGGATTTTCGGCTCTTTTTAATGATGTCTGATATAGTTGAACAAATCGTTTAGATGACCGGCATGTCCTTAACCAGTGCCCTTTGCCTCCACATCTGTTACATATACTTTCTGAATTTTTCTTTGGAAAAGCTTCTGGCTTTTCTTCCTCCCTTTTAAATTGCTGGTCGTGCCTCTTTGCGACACGACTATCATGATTTCTTCTTTGACTTCGGCCATGACCACAACCACTTCTGGGGGCTATAATTTCTTTCTCGTTGTTTATAATTCATCCGATTCACTTCAGGGAGTGGCCAAGAACCAACGGACCGACTATCATGATTTTTCATCAATAATTCATTATGCCTTTCAGCAATAAGAAGGTGTGAAAGTAATTCAGAATATTTTGTAAATCCCATACTGCGATATTGCTGCAGGAGCATATTTGTGGGTGGAAATGTGGAGTATGTCTTCTCAAGCTTATCTTTTTCAATTATTTCTTCTCCGCATAAATTTAGCTGAGATATAATTCTAAACATTGCTGAATTATACTCAGTTATATTTTTAAAATCTAATAATCTTGGATTTAACCAATCATGACGCGCTTGTGGAAGGACGACCAACTTCAGGTGGTCGGATCTATCTTTTAGATTCTTCCACAATTTTAGGGGATCTTTTATTGTCAAATATTGTAATTTTAGTGCCTCGTCAAGATGGTAGCGGAGAAAAATTAAAGTTTTGGCACGGTTTTGACTGGATGCCTTATTGTCATCTTTAATGATGTCTGCCAGACCCATTAATTCTAAATGCAGTTCAGTATCTAGTGCCTATGATGAATAATTAGATCCAAAAATATTAAGTACAGTAAATTCAACTTTTGAAAGTTAGACATTTTGATAAAATGAATTCTTACCCTTTTTACTTGTTTACAATAGCTTGAAATAGGCAGAGCTTCGGCTGATAACGTGTTATAAAATGAATCTAGAATTTACTAGAATAAATGCAACGAGAATTAAAAGCTTAGAAACTGAGGAGAAGAGAGAATAATATATTGCAGTGCATTTTTTTTAACTAATGTGCCTCAACATTCAGAAGTTGAGGCATATATATATATATAGCAATGTTAGCCACTAATGTGGACTACCAAAGCTTGAGAGCTGAACCAAATACAGATGCACAATTGTTGACTTTCCCTTTTTACAATTCATACTTAACAGAAGACAAAAAGTACAATGTCTTAAATAATTTCAAATTCAAATTAAAGATAAAACTATTAATCATCAAAACAAGTATATTGAATTATAAGTTGTAAAAAGAAGTGAAATGCCAACCAATCTTTAATATGTCGCTGTCGGAAATTTCTCCTTTGGATGGTCAAACATAAGCAATTGCAAAAATTGATATAAAAAATGATGAAATTCGAGACGGCTCCCTAATCGTAATATGTTACTCGGAATTTTGAAGGATCCTTGGTAAATCACATCGCATAACACAAGCATACTAAAGATTCAAAAAAATCATAGGCGAAAGAAATGCAAGAGTAGTCTAACAAATCTTATGATTTGAAAAAAAAGTAAGTCTAATCGACAACATAAGCTTACACATAGGTCAAAAAAACTCTATTAATCATAGATAAGTTACTAAACGTGCTCTAACTAACTTAGAGTCCGAAAGCGAAGTCTAAACATGAAACTAAAATAAAAGAATAAATAATTCTCGGAGAATGAGGACTCACCAACACTAATAGGTGTCATTCTACAAGTACGGCTTTGGCTCTTACCTTAGGTTCTAGCTTTACCTCTAGTTGGGTTCTCAAAAGCTACCTCAAGGACTATCTCCCTTCTTCTAGGATTAATTGAAGCTCTCATCCTAGGAATCAGTCAAGAAGAATGTGTGACAACTTAGTACTAAGCAAGTAACTGTGTATGATAAGAATTGAAAGAACAAAACAAATTAAGAAACGGACGTTGCCGTGCTGATCCTCCACACTTCACTAAATTTGGCTTGTACACATATGAGATCTATAAACTTCGGATTCAAATACTATTTTATCACAACCCAAACTTGGGTATGACATCAATTTTCTTACCCCACCAAGATAAGTTAGTCTAAGACTCTATTACACATATAAAAAGCAGAATAAAGTAAAACACAAGGCTAATATTTCATAAAAATTACATATAAAATAGCATAATTCATAAGCATCCTAAAAATCTAGTGACACATGTACAAGCCTCTAGGTATTACATTGGATTTAAAGAAATATTTGTCTGAATGTCTTTGTATCTAGAATAGTACAAAAACATAATAAAGAGTGAGTTATGCCTGTTGGAATGACAAGCAACTACCTCAAAAACTCCTAACTGATTTTCTATAGATAATTAAAAAAAACAAGACATCTCGGTCTCATAATATACACAAGTGTAGAAGCAAGGAAATAAGTATCAAACAACACAATATCCCGCATGCAATTCTATTCGCCCTAAGTAAAACTATACATAACTCAAGTATTCTATCACATACTATTTGAACCTTCATAATGATAACTTGTACAAGATAATTAGTCCATCCTAACAGATCATAATATCGAGGATGAAAGACCTAATAGAAGGACTCAATGTATTAAGATCATCTATCAGTTTAACCACTTAAATAACAAGAAGGGAATCCAAGTATGTACTCACAACAAGAATCAACCAAGGATGATAAAGTTCAATGCAATGCAAATATCACAGAAAAAGTGAAATATGTCATTCTTAATGCTACAAAATTGCTGAATCTCAGATCCGGACCTATTGAGAACTCAATGATTCATGTATTCACCAAAACCACTTTTCTTCAACATAAATATAATTTGTCGAAATTATTTTCCTTTGACATCAATATAACTCGCTAAAACCATTTTCCATTGGTGTAAACATAACTCGTGGAAACTTTTTTCCTTTGACATAAATGCAAAAAATTTAGAATCAATGCAAACAGGCATGTTCATATAATTCATGAGCGTACGATGATGTTCATAAAAATAAACAATTCACATCAACAATTACTATAATTTTCACTAATGAATTAACATCATAAATCAAATCAATCTACATCATAATATGCATTAATATATGCCACTAAATTGTATTTTTGTTATCCCTTAATGTCGCTTAAACCAAAAGACATGAGCCATATAACCAAATTCCTATTACTTTCGAAAGCACATAATAGGAAAATACAATATTCTACATACTCAACCAAGGTTTAAGAACACAATTGCCTCAAATTAATCAGACAATCACTCCACAACTTGAGTCTTCCCTTTCTGACGACCTCCAAAACAACAAAGCTTAAATATATAATCATAATAGGAATACAAGAAGAACAACGCTCAATTCATTAATTTTGAATACCGGATAAAAAAAGATCTCAAAATTTATTCTCAAAAAAGTAGGGGAAAATATGAAAATTAATACATAAATATGGTACCCAAAGCATTTGAAAATTAATAATGAAAATTATTTAAAAAATGGAGATAAAATTAGTTCATAATTATCGATTTATAAAAAATGAATGTTGTTTTTTTTGAGAAAATCCATTAACCCAAGCATTAAAGGTTAAAATCATGAAGTAACTCGTAAAAATATAGATTTTAAGTTAATATCACTTACACAATAAATTTATCTTGAAATACCACTTTGAAATAGCCCCCCAAGCATTCCTAAAACTTAAAAATGGTAAAAATGAGAAGAAATTTTGACTTTTGAACACAATTTAGGTCGCATTTACTCTTGGCAATCGTGACCCAAACCTAGTGATCGCGATGAGTAAATTCTAAATAGCTTATTAATTGACCATCGTGATTGTGTCATTGCCCTATGCAATTGTGATTCTTCACCACTCGCGATTACAAAACATACAAATGTACACCTACGCAATGGTAACACATGAAAGCAATGTACATCGCATTAGATATCAGAACTCAACAAATACGTAATATAAAATTTCACCAAGTGGATCCTCAGGATTCATTCGAAATTCTGAGTGCATAATTCAAATATGTTAATCTACTAAATTCAATGTTTTGAACTCAATGAAACTATCAGAATATGGATTCGAGTCTCCTTAGTCTGAAATCTATTTAGCCGCAATTAAACTTACTTAAGACATAAAAAATCAAAATACCCTCAGAAATTCTGAAAAATAAATTAATCAAAACTCTACCTAAGTTAAAATAACCTCTTACCTTGGCTTCTCTTTTCTCTCTTGGGAAGAAGCATCCCAAGAAGGCCTCCTCAAATACTTGCCAAGTCAAACATGGAGCGTCATCTCTCCTACCTTTCTTCCACGGTCGAACCATAGTCTGGCCACACCCTTCAGTTGGTAAGCAGCCAGTTCAACCCTATTTGCTTTAGTCACGTGCATCACCTAGAACACTTTCTCAAGTTCCTCCATATAGTTCTTGGGATCGACATTGGATGAAGACCCCGTGAACTCAGGCGGATTCATCCTCAGAAATTCTCGGATTTTAAAGGTGTCATAGATGTCTTGCCCGCCTGCTCCTTGTCTCATGACAAGCGCTGTGACAGCCTGGGCAAGAGCTTGAATAGCCCAGCGCAACTCAACATTAGAGACCTCACCTTGAGGATGTTGCTAAATAGGGACAGCTGGATCCACAGGCTCCTCGGGTACTCGAGGCTCAGGTGGATTAACAACTTGCCTGGCAGGATGTCCCCTTCATCTGACAGCTCTTCTTGGAGGCATATTATCAATTTTGCACGTGTAGAGCACGAATTAGAAGAGAGTTCTCATAGAGCTTAACTCTATCGCACGAATTGGAATAAGAAAGAAGTGTAACCATTCCTAAGGTCCTATAGCCTCCTGCTTATGAAATGTGGTCGACAACACACCCACAAACAAGACTCTACTAGACACGGCTTCATAGACTCCCTAGGACACTTGAACTCTGGGCTCTGATACCAAGTTTGTCATGCCCGGAGGGTACCCTTGGCGTGGCTAGCACTCAAAGACTATTACTAGTCCCCAAGTGAACCACTTAGCCTCATCATATCATTCAATCGAATAAACTCTACTGAATAGAGGAAAATATAAGTAGGTAAATGGGCACATCTTATCTAAAGTCTTAAAAGAATATATATAAATAATAAGGTTAGTAGAAAGAACTAGCTCACAACCTCTACATCAATGCTCGACCACCGTCTATGAAGCTTCTATCACTAATTATGTGGTGCCAACAACAGACCCATGGCTACCCAAATTAAAATAAAAGAAATAGTCCAATCTAACTCTAAGGCATGATGAAAAATAAAGGAGTGGATCCTCCGGAGTAGGGGAGGCTCACCCAATCAACTTCGAATCTCTGATCTCCAACAGAGCGCCTATTGATGATCTCTAGTACCTGCCTCCACATCATAAAATGATGCAGTCTAGAGTAGACGTCAGT
Source organism: Solanum rostratum (assembly GCA_029948455.1). Classification (NCBI taxonomy): domain Eukaryota; kingdom Viridiplantae; phylum Streptophyta; class Magnoliopsida; order Solanales; family Solanaceae; genus Solanum; species Solanum rostratum. Next base: position 65,849,237 of record CM057048.1, read on the forward strand.
ACTTGGAATGTACTGGTATGTAAAATAGCTGAATGAAATTGTAAAATAGCTGAATGAAATAGAAACCATCAACTCAAAATAAACATCAGAATCACATCAAACATTCAATTGTCTATCTATGAAAGAGTAAAGAGTAGACAAGTGACACATCATTAACTCAGACTCATCAATAGTCTCAACTCATCTCAAAACTCAACTCAGAGGAGCTCACCCCCTCTCATCTCATCTAGACTCGGAGTAAGGTAATAAATTTATGGCATTTTCCCTTATTCGACAACACTTACTTATGAGCCAGTGAATGTACAACAATCACCTTGATGTTGCCACAGTGGTTCCAAACTTGCCAGGTAAGGAACGCTCAAAAACTATATCAGCTTACCCGGTATGAAGTCAAAACTCAACAGATCCGTTATTGCTTTCAAGATATGTTACATCTCGAGGGAAACCATATATATGTGATGGTTTAAGCCTCATCTACGTTTAGCGATGTAGTTAATGAGTTCGAGGGGGACTCACTCTTACTCATTTCAGTGCTCGATACTCCGCCCCACTTAATGCTCATAAACCTCAACCTCAACCAGTCTCATAGGGACTCACTCCCCGTCAACGACTGATCTTTCACAAGGACTTAAGCCCTTTCATCAATCATCTCATAGGGACTTTTACCCTATCATCAATCATCCCATAGGGACTTTCACCCTATCATCAATCATCTCATAGGGACTTTCACCCTATCATCAATCATCTCATAGAGACTTTCACCCTATCATCAAACATCTCATAGGGACTTTAACCCTATCATCAATATCTCATCAATGACTCAATATTGTATAACAGCCATTAGGAAACAAGTGAATAAACACATCGGTAGAGTTCATTTACAGAGAAACATGAAACAATCAAGATTTCATCAACTCATCATCACAATCAACAATCTCAACTCAAGGCTATAGACTCAAGTCTCAAGTGCATTATGCATGCTTTTCAATTTAGTCATTAAGGGTTATGCAGATTCTCAAGAAAGTACTCAATTTGAGAAAAACAATTAGTATGGTGATTATCAACATAGAAAAAATGTAGGTTCAAATATAATTTTCAAGAAAATCCATCAAAGAAATCATGCATGTAGACTCTTCAATCATCAACTCATCTATGACCTCTATGGGGCACATGAGAGAACAATCCCATGTTTTAGTTTAGCCTTACATACGTGTGATTTAGCTATCGATCGAGTACGTCAAGGTTCTCTTCTCGAATATCTCAACTCAAGCCTTTCTCTTCTCTCCTCAAGCCCTAGCCTTGTTAGATTATGGAATAGGACTTAGAATGGGGTTTTAGACCCCTTTTCACATCAAGAACGACCTTATTAGTTGAGTATTAGAGTTTAGGAGGGGTGAAAAATTGACCGGAATACCCCTCATAACTATTTAGAAATTTTCAGCTCAGAACAGACACGGTACGCGACGCAGACTAGTCGGGCGAATAGTGTTATTTCAGGAAAAAGTTTTTGAACGAGTTTTCCTCATCCCGTCGAAAAATTTTGAAAAGACACAAGTGTCCCTCCGCGACAGGTGCGCGTCGCACCTCTGTCGTGCACCGCCATTGTTTTTCGTTTTAGATCAAAAAATTATCTTTTGATTGGGTCGCTCTAAAAATTGATCGAGACCATTTTCCCACTCAATTTTTCATGTTGATCACAAATTCGGCCTTAGATTTGCCATACGAGCATCAGAAGGCGTATTACGCGCATACCCTCACTCTAGGGGTATTGTGATAATTTTACTAGGCGTTACAGTTAGTATTCTTTTATATTGACTTGGAGTTTGAGTATCATCAACATTTACTTTAGACTGAGAATATTCCCAAGGTAGCCTTTTAGATCAAGAATGGGCATTATGAATTTTTGTGTTATATCTTTCAAATTTACTAATGCTTATGTAACTTTTTTTACCTTGACGAATGGTATTTTCAAATGTATTCAGATTCATTCACTTTCAAATTAATTGATGACAACTTAACATATTCTTAGAATAAGGAAGAGCATGAGAGTCACCTCTAATTGTGGTGGGTTGCTGAAAAAAAAGTGGGTGTTAGTCAGAGGGAATTTTTGTTGTCTGCAGTGTTCTTGCTAGAGCGTGTGGTTTCTAAAATGGAGAAATGAATGATCTACAAAAGATCTAGAGATATGTATAAGATTCTATAATTAACATTACAACTTCAAGATTTAAGGCTGAGCTACTTCTTTGGGGCTACCACAGATCTTCCTCATTCTTATGCCTTTATTTCCAAACATTGAAACTGTCATTTATTATTTTGTTATTTGTAATGCCCGGTAAAATTACCAAAATACCTCTAGAATGAGGGTATACGCGTAACGCGTCTTCCAAAGCTCGTATGGCAAATCTGAGACCGGATTTGGAGTCAGCATGGAAAATTGAGCAGGAAGGTGGTCTCGGTCGATTTTTAGAGCGACCTGAGCGAAAGATAAATTTTTGATCCAAAGCAGAAAACAGTGACGGTCTGCGATAGAGGCGCGTCGCGGACCTGTCGCGGAGAAGTACTTGTACGATTTTTAAAATTTTCGACGGGATGGAGAAAACTCGTTCAAAAGTGTTTTTCTAAAAATACCCTGTTCGCGATAGGTCCGCGTCGCGGACCGTGTATTTTTCGGACTGAAAATTTTTAAATAATTACGAGGGGCATTCCGATCAATCCCCCACCCCTCCGAAACTCTAATACACGACTAATAACGATGTTTCTACGTGAAAAGGGTCTAAAATCCTCATTCTAGTCCTATTCCCTAAAACTAACAAGGCTAGGGCTTGAGGAGAAGAGAGAAGAGCTTGTGTGGGAAATTTGAGAGGAGATCCTAGTCGTATTCCATTGTTAGCCGAACCACAGGTATGTAAGGCTAAACTATAACATGAGATTGTTCTCTCATGTGCCCCTTAGAGGTCATAGATGAGTTGATGATTGAAGAGTCTATATGCATGATCTCTTTGATGGTTTTTCTTGAAAAGTATATTTGAAATTACATGTTTTCTATGTTGATGATCATCATACTATTTGTTTTCTTAAATTGGTTACTTTCCATGAGAATTTGCATAACCCTACATGAGTATTTTGAAAAGCATGCATAATGAACTTGAGGATTGAGTCTAGAGCCTGGGATTGCGATTGTGATTGTGATGAGAGAATGATGAGTCTAGAGCCTTGGATTGTGATTGTGATTGTGATGAGAGATTGATGAATCTAGAGCCTTGAGTTAGGATTGTGATTGTTGATTGTGATTGTGATTGTGATGAGAGAATGATGATGAGTTGATAGAGTTTGATTGTCTTATGAGTCTCTATAAATGAACTCTACCGATGTGTCTATTCACTTGATTCCTAATGATGGTTCTAAGTCTTAAGTCACTAATGAGATTGATTGATGATAGGGCCAAAGTCCCTATGAGATACCGATCGTTGACGGGGTTAAACTCCCTACGAGATTGGTTTGATTGGATTGATGGTTTTATGAGCATTGAGTTGGGAGGAGTATCGAGCACCAAAATGGGTAAGAGTGAGTCCCACTCGAACCCGTTAAACTACGTCGCCAAGCGTAGAAGAGGTTTTCCTCTTGAGTTTATGTCCCTGAAAGGAATAGCGGACTTGATGAGTTTTCTATCTCCATTTTGGACTCTCCATTATGGCACTTCTTTGTGATTCGTTCTCTACTTGGCAAGTATAGAACGGTTGTGGCAACACCGGCGGGATGTTGTACAATCACTGGCTCATAAGTGGTTGTTGTCGGTTAAGAGAAACTCCCATAAGTTCCGTACCTTACTCCGAGTCTAGATGAGATGAGAGGGGATGAGCTCCTCTGAGTTGAGTTTGAGATGAGTTGAGACTATTGATAAGACTGAGTTAATGATGTGTCATTTGTCTACTCTTTATTCTTTCATAGATAGACAATTGACTGTTTTGATGTGATTATGATGTTTATAGTGAGTTGATGTTGTTTCTATTTTATCTACCGGTTTCTGTTTCACTCAGCTATATTACATACCAGTACATTCCAAGTACTGATGTCTCCTCTGGACTGCATCGTTTTATGATGCAGAGGCAAGTACCAAGGATCGTCGACAGGCGCTTCATTGAGGATTCGAGATTTCAGCTGATTGGTGAGCCTCCCCTACTCCGGAGGATTCACTCTTTTATTTCATCATGCTTTAGAGTTAGACTGGACTATTTCTTTTGTTTTGATTTGGGTAGCCATGGATTTGTCATTGGCACCACATGATTAGTGATAGAGGCTTCATAGACTATGATCGAGCATTTGATGTTGAGATTGTGAGCTAGTTCTTTCTACTAGCCTTTGTTTTATATATATACTCCTGTGAGACTAGAGATAAGAAGTGTCCACTAGACTTATATTTTCCTGCTATTCAATAGAGTTATTTGATTGAATGACGTGATGCAGCAAAGTGGTTTGCTTGGGGACTAGTAATAGTCTTCGAGTGCCGGCCATGCCTAGGGTACACTCCCGTGGCGTGACATTATTGCTACACCTAGATTTTCTAATTTGATATTTAGTGTGATGATTTTTTTTATTTTGAAGATGTAATAATTTAGACTTTAGCTACTTTGTTGATTTCTTTAGACTTAGAGTTATTTTTGTTGTTTTTTATATTTTGGCTAGAATTGTTAGATTTTGTATGAGTTAGGATGTTAAGCATTGTTTCCCCCACAATAGGGTTTGTATGGGTGCTAGTCAAGGTGGTTTGGGTTGTGACATCAAAATTTAGCACATTATTATTATTTTTAGCTTGTGCATGTTCAGTATTCAATCTTATAGCTTGTTAAATCAAAAATTTCTTGGGATCAGTAGTGATTTTGATTGCAAGTGCACCCAACGTGTAGACTCATGGCATGAAATTTAGCTTATGGATACACAAATTCAAAAGTGAACCTAAAATTTTAAAGTTTATAGTTCTCATAAAGATCTTATGATAATTTTGGATAATAACAATTATATTCGCTGTCAAACTAAATATTTACAAATAATTAGTGAATTTCTTAAATTCACTTGAGCCCATAACTACCACGATAGATTTATCCCTGTATACTAAATTAGGGTGAAAGAAGTAAAAGAATTAGAAAGCTATGGTTTATTATAACTAGTTTCAATCAACGTGCTCTGCATGTATTAGCCGTGTCAATTTAAAATTATATATAAATAGAACTTATCATTAAATAAATATAATATTCATCTAAAAAAATTTAATAAATGTTATTAGTTTGGTGTAATAATTTAGTTTATTGTGAAAAGGTAGAGATGAGAAAATTAATTCAATTGCCTGTAATATATGTCAATAGTTTTTGAATATATAAAGTAATAATTTAGAGTTGAATAATTAGAAGTGACATAATTAACTGATTAAAATTTAATGTAATAAAAGATTCCTAAGTATAAACGTAGCACTTTAATGTTTTCAATATAATTTTACTATATTTTTTTTTAAAAATTTGGTTATATTATATATTTTTCTTAACAAAATATTTGATGGTCAAAATATTGGGTAATTATTTACATAAAAGAGTCCTAAATCAAAAGTGAATTCTAAATATAAAGAGTTTCTAATCCAAAAAGCGAATTTTAAAACTACATAAATAAAAGAACAAATAATAAATTAAGAAAAATAGTTAAAAGACGATTTTGTCTAAAGAGGAGTCTTTTAATGAAGGGCATAAAGTCCAAAACAAAATTTTTAAGGGCGTTAACGATTTTAATATAGTATAGATAAGATAAATATTCTCTAAGATTTCATTATAATAAATAAAAAACATTCTCTTATACTTCAAACATGTCTTAATTTTGACTTTCAACAACAAGGACATGTGCATAATCCTAGGACACAATGTGGTTTACATCCACAAGAACATTTACCAAGATGAAGATTGTCTTTCTTAAAGAAAACATTCCTCCTTATTCCTACTTCACATACACAAATTCCATTTAAACAAAGCTCAGTTCCATCTTGACAAGATGCAGGATTACAATCTTTTATTGTTTTACACTTTTGATGTTCTCCAAATGCCATACGTGGTTGTGAACCTATATCAAAATCAAATCAAATATGAATGTCATTAGTTCAAATAAATTCATTGATGATACTAGAAATTAAACATATATAGTTTCCTCAAGTTACTACAACTCTAGTTATAATAAAAATCAATTAATATTGATATAATCATATGAGCATACCCGAACTTCAAACGAATAGCAAATGAAAAAATATACATTTCCTATATTGCATATTGTATGTTAAATTTTAGTTGGGCATTAATTAATTAATTTTTTAAAAAATATTTTATAATATTTGTATGGGTATATCAGATTTGGCTATGGCAGTTACCTTGATGGAGTCATATAGTCTATCAAAATATCTAAATTTACCCTAAATAATCAAATTATGGTTTTATATATTCCTTGTAATAATTCGCTGCATACAATACTAAGAAATAAAATAATTAATAAATATTCAAATATATCTTTACATGGGTTCCGCTCAATCAATTGAATCTGGACCATTTTTCTATGATGAAAAATATAGTTCGTCTGAGATTTGATACAAAAGGCAAAAATATGAATAAATACATAAACATAAGACAACTGTAATACAAATCACAAACATTAACATTTTTCATATATGTATATACACACACGCACACACACACTTGGCATATGACATATATGTATGTGTATGTGTATAAAGAAGCTAGTTATTGATGTACTATATAAGAAAATAAATGATAGGAATAGGGGGATATAGTAGGAGGAGACAAGAAAAAGAAACTTTACCGAGCAAAATAAGCACACAAAGAAGAGCGAATACAATGGATAATTCCTTCTTCATCTTCTTTATAGTTTCACTATATTTCAAATTTCAGTGATAATCTTTTTATTTTGTATGTTTATTCACAACACAAATCCTAATATATATAGAACATATGTGGTATACCAACTTAGCAAGTGAATACAATTAATAAATTTTTAAATCTAGTCAACTAGTCAATTAGTCAATTAGTCAACTAGTCAACTATTCTTTGAAAGTTTGAAAGAAAATTAATTAGCTTTATTACTTATTATTTTGAGCTTAAATATGAATTAGAATTATGAAATCCATATTAAATGTAAAGTATTGTGATTGAAATTGAAATTGTGGATCAAGATGTGTTATTTTATATCCTCTTGAATATCTTATGCATGATGATGTTAATCATTACGATCCTAAATTGGATCATGATGAAGCCTACCAAAACTCTCAATAGGTAAGCCAAAATCCCAACAACAAGTGATAAAATAATCTAGAATATGACTTTAGAAAAGCAATAATAAGAGAAAAGAGTTATTCTTTGGAAGTTGGAATAAAAGTTAATTAGCTTTTGCACTTATTATTTAGAGCTTAAATATGAATTAGATTTATGAAATCCATATTGAATATCAAATATTGTAATTGAAATTGTGGACCAAGATATGTTATTTTATATCCTCTTTAATATCATAAGCATAGTGATAGATAATCGTTACGATCCTAAATTGGATCATCATGACAACTCCATAAACTCGCAATAGGTAAGCCAAAATCCCAATAACAAGTGATAAATAATATAGAATATGACTACAGAAAATCAATAATAATAGAAAATAGAATACCATAACAAATAATATATATATAAAATTATAAAAAAAAATATATAATAAGGGCTCGAAAGAGACCTACAAAATGAATATGTTTAGAACTAAACTTTGAATCCAGTGTCACTGGTACAAGAGTGGCTAAAGTACAACATTAGAATTATATACATAATAGGTCTATTAAATCAAAATACAAAATAAATAGATAGTATAAAAGAGAAAGCAACAAGTCGTTGACTACCAAGAGAATAATCAAATCCGTAATGGCCTTAAGTGACGACCCGATTTTCTTGAGTTATTATGGCACCTACCATAATCCACCAATAGGTAAGCTCGTACTCGAAATGGTATGCAATGGGTATAAGGGGGGAAGACTAACAAAATCCAGCATAATACACAAGATAATAAAGACAAATAAAAGCAAAAACTAAACTAAATATGTGCAAAAGAACCCTTCCAGAAACTGGAAGTCACTAACACAAAGTAAAGAGTACCAGTCCCCAAAGTGAGCATAAATACGTACAAGATTTGGCTAGTCTCAAAATGTACAAAAAGATGGGCCACCAAGCTAAGGGAGATAGAAATGCCAAAAAAAAAAATGTTGAATGCTCACCTTGGTCTCTAATGTAAGCTGCAACAGGCTCGATCAATTAGCGTTGATATCTGATGCTTGAACCAGCATCATGAAAGTAGATACAGAGTGTAGTATGTGTACTAGAAAAATAGGTACTCAATAAGCATCGTAGGCCAACTGATTAGGAAAGCTAAAAAACAACATGAAAATAAGGAATAAATCTAAATTAGAGTCATATATACTACCAAAGGTAAGTTAAACGAACAATTGCAGAAGTATAGATATTTCTAATTGTAAATGTTATGCTATCTTCACCCGTTAAGGCCTCTGAAAGCCCAATCGAAACGCAGAAGCGTTGTAACTACAGAATCTAAGAAAATAGAGGGTCAGACATACTAAAATATGAGGAAACGTCACCAACCTTGAATTGTAAATTCCACTACAAGAAAAGAGACTTTTAACGACCATTTCTTAACGACGAGAAATGAATCTGGTTTTTATAAATACACTTATAGTGACCAAATTCTTTTCCGGTCGTTATAAATATACTTATAGTGACCAAATATTTTTCCGGTCATTATAAATATACCTATAGTGGCCAAATTTTTTTCGGTCGTTATAAATATACTTATAGCGACCAAATTATTTTACGGTCGTTAGAAATACACTTATAGCGACCAACTGTTTTTTCGATTATTATAAATACACTTATAGCGACCAAATCTTTTTCCGGTCATTAAAAATAAATTTTAATCTAACATTAACGAGGGGACAAATTTGATTTTTAAAAAGCATAACATGCCATTGTTAAAACATATTAGTTAGTATAAAAATATGTTTAACTAATATGAGAATAAAGATATCAGACCAAATCATATTATAAGTATAACAAGTCGTGTTTTGTTAATCATTTTGATAAAAATCCTCCATCTTTTATAATTTTGCTTATTCCATAAAAAAAGTTTAATAAAAAGAAAAAAATATTAATTTATTATTTTCTAATAACTCTATCCATCATTTGTATTATAGTCAATTAAATAAAATTTTAAAATATTATAAAAATATTTAGTTACAATCTTTTTGACATAATTTTTTTAACTTAAATATTTTCTTGATATAGTTTTTATATATGTTTATATTTTGAGAGACAATTTATTCATCTTTACTTGACATTTTTAAAGATGCAAGATGAAGTAGGTCAAAACAAAAAATGGTAATGAAACAAAAAATTAACAATAAAATTAATAATATTATATATATAATTATGAGCTTATGAGATTAATTTAAGGTAGAAAAGTTAAATAAATTTGGTCGTAAGTAATTTTCTCAAGAAGAAAGATGTTTCTCCACTTGCAAATTACCTCGATCAATATACTTAAAAATCAGTATCCAGTAATAATGTTTCTTCTAATAAAAAAAATATATATTGTGCTGATTTTTTTTCATTATTGGTTGTGAAACCAACAGGTGAATACAAAGAAAAATTATTTGTTTAAGTTAGAAAAGTATAACGTGAAATTTTACAAACAGAAAATTTAAAAACTTTACATGACATATAATCAACAACTAATTAATTAAGAAATCGTAATTTTTTTATTATTTAAAATTTAAGATGATATAATTGATTTGTATCTCATAATAATTTTAATAATATTGAATTATTTATATTAGGTGAATACCATTAGTATAAAAAGTGAAACTAAAAGAAGTTGGGGGTTTTATCCATGAAGCAATGTGCAAAAAGTCAATATCTTAAGGTGCAAAATACAAAACAAACAATTTTAAGTCTAGAACTAGGAAGCCCAACTTTCTTTTTATATGGTTGTGAGAACAGAAATAAATTTTATATTTCATTGTGGTTAATCTTTGATTTTGCGAAAAGGAAAAAGGAAGATAATAGTTTTATTAGGAGTATTATTAATAACTTTACATGAAGTTTCTATACTTATTTTTTGAAAGGTCATGCAGTTTGACGAACTCATCCTCTGAAAAAGTGTAAAGAAGTATAAGCAACAGAAAATTTTGAAGCACAGGAAGAATGCATTTCATATTTCAGAAATTGTTTAAAAATATTCTAGTTTTTATTTTATTAAGAGTTAAAAAATATAATATTATATAAATTAGTATGTCTATATTTTTGTAACTTTACGCAATATCATTCTTATTAGTGAACTATGAAATTTTATATGAATATAATAAATTTGTATGTTTTCATATGTGCATGTATTTGTATGTTTCTATGTGTAAATCCATACGTAGTTTGCACTTTTGCTGATTTGATTTGTGGTTATAATTATGGTTTTAATAACTAGAACTGAAGAGAGCTTTGGAGTAACTGGTAAAGATGTTGTCATGTGATCAGAAGGTCACAGGTTCAAACTGTCACGCCCCGGGAGGGTACCCTTGGCGTGGCCGGCACTCAGAGACTATTGCTAGTCTCCAACAGAAACCGAAACCGGTAGAATAATATGGACACAACAACAACTTAAAATACATATCAAATCACATCAGTAGTCAAATGTCTGTCTATGCAAGAATAAAGAGTAGACAAGTGACCTATCATCAACTCAATCCTCATCAATCATCTCAGACTCATCTCAAAGGAGCTCACCTCCTCTTATCTCATCACATTTCATTTCATCTCATCTCATCTCAGTGGAGCTCACCTCCTCTCATCTCTTTCAGACTCAGAATAGGGTAAGAAGTTTATGGGAGTTTCTCTTAACCGACAACAATCACTTATGAGCCAGTGAATGTACAACAGTCACGCTGATGTTTCCACAGCCGTTCCAAACTTGCCAGGTCAGGAACAAATCGAAACCATAATGGATAAATCCAAGATGGAGACAGAACAATCAACAAAGTCCGCTATTGATTTCAGGGACATAAACTCAAGAGGAAAACCTCTTCTATGCTTGGCGACATAGTTTAATGGGTTCGCGTGGGACTCACTCTTTTCCATTTCGGTGCTCGATACTCCTCCCGACTCAATGCTCATAAAATCATCAATCCAATCAAACCAATCTCGTAGGGACTTTAACCCCGTCAATGATCGGTATCTCATAGGGACTCTAACCCTATCATCAATCAAACTCATAAGGACTTTAACCCTCTCATCAATCAATCTCATCAATGACTCAAGATTAGAACAATCATTAGGAATTAAAAGAATAGACACATCGGTAGAGTTCATTTATATAGACTCATAAGACAATCAAACTCTATCAACTCATCATCATTCTCTCATCACAATCACAATCACAATTCAACAATCACAATCTTAACTCAAGGCTCTAGACTCATCATTCTATCATCACAATCACAATCACAATTCAACAATCACAATCTTAACTCAAGGCTCTAGACTCATCATTCTATCATCACAATCACAATCACAATCCAAGGCTCTAGACTCAATCCTCAAGTTCATTATGCATGCTTTTCAAAATAAATCATGTAGGGTTATGCAAATGCTCATGATAATATTCAACTTAAGAAAACCAATGGTATGATGATCATCAACATAGAAAACATATAGTTTCAATTATAATTTTATGAAAAACCATCAAAGGAATCATCCATGTAGACCCTTCAATCATCAACTCATCTATGACCTCTATGGGGCACATGAGAGAACAATCCCATGTTTTAGTTTAGCCTTACATACCTGTGACGCCGTTAGCAATCGAGTACTTTCGGGGTCTCCGCTCGAATTCTTCCCACAAGCTCTTCTCTCTTCTCCTCAAGCCCTTGCCTTGTTAGTTTCTAAGGGATAGGACTTAGAATGAGGTTTTAGACCCTTTTCTGGTTGAAAACGACTTAATTAGTCGTGTACCAGTGTTTAAGAGGGACTAGGGATTGACTAGAATGCCCCTAGAATTAAATTAGGAATTTGCAGTTCGGAAAACACACGGTCCGCGACGCGGACCTATCGCGTACTGTGTAATTTTGGAAAAAGTGCTTTTGTACGAGTTCTCTCCATCCCGTCGAAAATTTTGGAAAACACACAAGTGCCACTCCGCGTCAGGTCCGCGACGCGCCTCCGTCGTGGACAGCCACTGTTTTGTGACTTGATCCGAAAATTTATCTTTCGATCAGGTCGCTCTAAAATTCGACCAAGACCAATTTCCCACTCCATTTTTCATGCTGATCACAAATCCGGTCTCGGATTCGCCATACGAGCATCGAAAGATGCGTTACGCGCATACCCTCACTCCAGGGGTATTTTGGTAATTTTACCGGGCGTTACATCATCTCCCCCTTGGGATCATTCGTCCTCGAATGATGAGTAGAGGTGGGGACTAAAGCACAAATAGACTCGAGACTCATCTTCCACTCAGTTCAATCAATCCATCCTCGACTAGGCAACAGTAAGTCGCATCAAAATAAAACAATCAGTTTAGTGAAAAGCAAGGATTTTTACCTTCAATGTTTCCATCATCCGTTGGCACGAATAGGTGCGGGTATTTGGCCCTCATCTCCTCCTCAGCTTCCCATGTAGCTTCTTCAACGAATTGATTCCTCCACAGGACTTTGACTGAGGCTATCTCTTTGTTCCTCAACCTGCGAATCTGACGATCAAGGATCTGAACCGGGACCTCTTCATAAGATAGGCTATCTTTCACTCCAAGGCCATTGATAGGAATCACCACGGCGGGGTCTCCCAAGCATTTCTTCAGCATCGACACATGGAATACCGGATGAACTCCCTCTAACTCGGAAGGTAACTCCAACTCGTAAGCAACCTTCCCAATCCTTTTTACGATCTGATATGGCCCAACATATCATGGGCTTAACTTTCCCTTCTTTCCAAACCTTAGGACACCCTTCATAGGTGATACCTTCAAATACACCCAATCATCTATCTCAAACTCTAAGTCCCTTCTCCTTACGTCGGTGTAGGATTTTTGGCGACTCTGGGCAGTCTTTAGCCTCTCTCTAATGATCTTGACTTTTTCCATCGACTGGTGAACAAGGTCAGGTCCAATCAGCCCTGCTTCTCCAACCTCAAACCACCCAATCGGCGATCTACATCTTCTCCCGTACAGGGCCTCATAAGGAGCCATCTGAATGCTCGCATGATAACTATTGTTATATGCGAATTCGATCAAGGGTAGATGATCATCCCAATTTCCTTTGAAGTCAAGTACACAAGCTCTCAACATATCCTCGAGTGTTTGAATCGTACGCTCTGCCTGACCATCCGTCTGCGGGTGAAAAGCTGTACTCAGATTCACCTTAGTACCCAAACCTTTCTGAAACGATCTCCAGATCTAGGAGGTAAATTGAGCCCCTCTGTCCGAGATGATAGACAAAGGAACCCCATGCAATCGCACGATCTCCTGGACGTACAATCTGGCATACTCTTCCGCAGTGTTTGTTGTCTTTACTGCCAAGAAGTGAGCCGACTTTGTCATCCTATCCACGATCACCCATATCGAATCATATTGCTTTCGAGATTTCGGCAGGCCAGTGATAAAGTCCATGTTGATCATCTCCCATTTCCACTCCGGAATTTCAAAGTTCTGAGCCAATCCACATGGCCTTTGATGCTCAACCTTCACTTGTTGGCAATTTGGGCATTTCGAGACAAACTCTGCAACATCCCTCTTCATCCCATTCCACCAATAGACTTCCCTTAAGTCGTGGTACATTTTGGTGGAGCCAGGGTGAATGGAATATCTCGTGTTATGAGCTTCTGCCATGATTCTGTCCCGTATGCCATCAACATTTGGAACACACAATCAACTTTGATATCTCAGTACACCATCTCCCCCTTTAGAGAAGACCGTCACCTTCTAATTGTGGACATCCTCCTTCAATTGGAGTATGACTGGGTCTTGGTCTTGTTTTTCTTTCACTTCTATCACTAGCAAGGAAGCAGACCCGTTCTCCACATTAACTCCTCCTTCATTGTTCTCCTCAAGTCGGACCCCTAATCGAGCCAACCGGTGTACGTCCTTGGCTAATTCCCTCTTTCCTTCCTCCACATGGGCTGTGCTACCCATTGATAACCTGCTAAGAGCATCAGCAACAACGTTAGCTTTACCTGGATGATAGTGAATGCTCATGTCGTAATCCTTGAGCAATTCCAACCATCTCCTCTGTCACAAGTTAAGCTCCTTCTGACTAAAAACATACTGCAAGCTCTTGTGGTCTGTGAACACATCCACGTGTACCCCATACAAGTAGTGACGCCAGATCTTAAGTGCGAACACTACCGCTGCCAACTCGAGGTCATGGGTTGGGTAATTCCTTTCATGGACCTTGAGTTGCCTGGAGGCATAGGCTATCACCTTCCCTCTTTGCATTAGTACACATCCCAGTCCGACCCTTGAGGCATCATAATAAATCACAAAGCCCTCATTTCCCTCGGGTAAAGTTAAGACTGGTGCAGTAGTCAATCTCGTTTTCAATTCCTGGAAACTCTTCTCACATTCCTCGGACCACTGAAACTTGACCTTTTTCTGGGTCAACTTGGTCAATGGTGCGGATAAGGAAGAAAATCCTTCTACAAACCTGCGGTAGTAGCCCGCCAACCCCAAGAAACTTCTAATGTCGGTCGGAGTGGTCGGTCGTGGCCAGTTCTTAACCGCTTCAATCTTCTGGGCGTCCACCTGAATACCATCACCGGAAACAACGTGGCCCAGGAAGGCTGCTGACTTAAGCCAGAACTCACACTTTGAAAATTTTGCATACAACTCATGGTCCCTAAGAGTTTGGAGGACAACTCTGAGGTGATTGGCATGCTCCTCCTCACTCCTTGAATATATCAGAATATCATCGATGAATACAATCACAAACAAGTCCAGATACGGTTTGAACACCCTGTTCATCAAGTCTATAAAGGCGGCAGGTGCATTCGTCAACCCAAAGGAAATGACCAGGAATTTAAAATGGCCATATCTAGTCCTAAAGGCTGTCTTTGGAATGTCGCACTCTCTCACCTTCAGCTGATGGTAGCCAGATCTGAGGTCTATCTTAGAGAAACAAGAGGCGCCCTGAAGTTGGTCAAACAAAGCATCTATCCTTGGGAGAGGATATTTGTTCTTCACCGTGACCTTGTTCAGTTGCCTATAATCAACACACATTCTGAGAGACCCATCTTTCTTTCGCACGAATAGGACAGGAGCACCCCATGGTGAAACACTTGGCCTAATGAAGCCCTTCTCTAGCAAATCTTTTAGTTGCTCTTTCAATTCTTTCAACTCAGCGGGGGCCATCCTGTAAGGTGGAATCGAAATGGGTTGGGTATCAGGAAGAATGTCAATCCCGAAGTCAATCTCCCTATCAGGAGGGACTCCGGGCAGATCATCAGGAAACACTTCCGGATACTCACTAACAATCGGAACTGACTCAAGAGTTGGGGACTCAACCTCGTCTGATTTCACTCGTACTAGGTGATAGGTACAACCTTTGGAAATTAACTTCCAGGCTTTAAGATATGAGATAAACCTCCCCCTCGGTGTCACTGAGTCACCCTTCCACTCTAGAACTGGTTCATTTGGAAATTGGAACTTAACAATTCGGGATCTACAATCAACAGAGGCATAACAAGCGTGGAGCCAATCCATGCCAAGTATCAAGTCAAAATCAATCATCTCCAGCTCAATCAAATCAACAAGAGTGTCCCTATGATAGATGGACACTACGCAAGTCCTATAAACTCTCTCAGCTCGAATAGACTCACCCACTGGAGTAGAAACGTCAAAAGGTTCAAGGAGACTCTCAGGGGTCATATCAAATTTACTGGCCACATAAGGAGATACAAATGACAGTGTGGCACCAGGGTCCATCAAGACATAACAATCAAAAGTAAAGACACGAATCATACCCGTCACAACATCTGGGGAGTTCTCCTGATCTTGGCGACTACCCATGGCGTACAAGCGGTTTGTTGCTCCGCCTGTTCCTGACATAGTGGCCCTCTGGTTCCCTCCTACTGGTGGGGACGATGCAGTGGATTGAGCTCGGCTAGCCCATCGAGGACAGTCTCTCTGATAGTGACCCACTTGGCCACATTTGTAGCACCCATCATTTCCCTCACGACATCTTCCCAGGTGCAACTTGCCACACTTTTTACACGGTGGTTGACCCCGCGATCCTTGAGCCACACTAGCTTGTGACTGGGACCCATGGGCTCTAGTATTCTGGGACCTTTGATCATCCCTGATCCTGGGCGTGGGCGCACTAGCAGATGATGGTGTTGGAAATCGATGACCATTGCCTCTCCTTCCCGTCCCATAGCTAGACGTTTTGGCTTTCTTGCGCCTGAATTCCTCCTTGTCATGCTGCCTCTCCTCATCAGCTTGTTGTACAAATGTCATCAATCGCCCAATGTCCATATCACTCACCAGCATTGCCCCTCTGCCATCCCTTTTGGGCCCTCTATTCAACCCATCGACATACATTCCCATTCTCCTCCTCATGTCGGCAATCATATCTGGAGCATAGCGAGATAGCTGTGTGAACTTCAGGCCATACTCCTGCACGGTCGTGGAGCCCTGTTTTAGATTCAGAAACTCCTTCACCTTAGCCTCTCTTTTCTCCCTTGGGAAGAAGCGTCCCAAGAAGGCCTCCTCAAACACTGCCCAGGTCACACATGAATCACCATCCACTCGGCCATTCTTCCATTGGTCGAACCACAGCCTGGCCACCCCTTTGAGTTGGTAGGCGGCCAATTCAACTCTATCCACATCCGCCACATACATCACTTGGAACACCTTCTCAAGCTCCTCAATATAGCTCTCGGGGTCTTCAGTAGCTGCCGACTCCGTGAACTCAGGCGGGTTCATCCTCAGAAATTCCCGGACTCTGGAGGTGTCATGAGTGTCCAGTCTGCCCGCTCCCTGTCTCACAGGAGGTGCCGCAATAGCCTGGGCTAGAGCCCGAATAGCTTGGCGTAACTCGGCATTGGAGACCTCGTCCTGAGGGGGTTGTTCGACAGGAACCGCTGGATCCACGGGCCCCTCGGGTACTTGGGGTTCAGGTGGGTTAACAACTTGCCTGGCAGGACGTCCCCTTCCTCTGACAGCTCTTCTGGGAGGCATGTTATCGATTCTGCACGTGTAACGCACGAATTAGAGGATAGTTTTCATAGAGTTCAACTCCATCGCACGATTTAGAGTAAGAAAGAAGTGTAACCATTCCTAATGTCCCATAGCCTCCTGCTTATGAAGTGTGGTCGACAACACACCCATAAACAAGACTCTACTAGACACGGCCTCATAGACTCCCTAGGACACTTGAACTCTGTGCTCTGATACCAAGTTTGTCACGCCCCGGGAGGGTACCCTTGGCGTGGCCGGCACTCAGAGACTATTGCTAGTCTCCAAGCGAACCACTTAGCCTCATCACATCATTCAATCAAATAAACTTTACTGAACAGCGAAAAATATAATTAGATAATGGACACATCTCATCTAAAGTCTCAAAAGAGTATATAAAATAATGAAGGCTAGTAGAAAGAACTAGCTCACAATCTCAACATCAATACTCGACCCTCGTCTATGAAGCCTCTATCATTAATCATGTGGTGCCAATGACAAATCCATGGCTACCCAAATCAAAACAAAATCAATAGTCCAATCTAACTCTAAAGCATGATGAAATAAAAGTAGTGGATCCTCCGGGGTAGGGGAGGCTCACCAAATCAGCTTCGAATCTCAGACCTTCAACGGAGCGCCTGTTGATGATCTCTAGTACCTGCCTCTACATCATAAAACGATGCAGTCCAGAGTGGACGTCAGTACTTGGAATGTACTGGTATGTAAAATAGCTGAATGAAACAGAAACCGGTAGAATAATATGGACACAACAACAACTTAAAATACATATCAAATCACATCAGTAGTCAAATGTCTGTCTATGCAAGAATAAAGAGTAGACAAGTGACCTATCATCAACTCAATCCTCATCAATCATCTCAGACTAATCTCAAAGGAGCTCACCTCCTCTTATCTCATCACATTTCATTTCATCTCATCTCATCTCAGTGGAGCTCACCTCCTCTTATCTCTTTCAGACTCAGAATAGGGTAAGAAGTTTATGGAAGTTTCTCTTAACCGACAACAATCACTTATGAGCCAGTGAATGTACAACAGTCACGCTGATGTTGCCACAGCCGTTCCAAACTTGCCAGGTCGGGAACGAATCGAAACCATAATGGATAAATCCAAGATGGAGACAGAACAATCAACAAAGTCCGCTATTTATTTCAGGGACATAAACTCAAGAGGAAAACCTCTTCTATGCTTGGCGACATAGTTTAATGGGTTCGAGTGGGACTCACTCTTTTTCATTTCGGTGCTCGATACTCCTCCCGACTCAATGCTCATAAAATCATCAATCCAATCAAACCAATCTCGTAGGGACTTTAACCCCGTCAACGATCGGTATCTCATAGGGACTCTAACCCTATCATCAATCAAACTCATAGGGACTTTAACCCTCTCATCAATCAATCTCATCAATGACTCAAGATTAGAACAATCATTAGGAATTAAAAGAATAGACACATCGGTAGAGTTCATTTATAGAGACTCATAAGACAATCAAACTCTATCAACTCATCATCATTCTCTCATCACAATCACAATCACAATTCAACAATCACAATCTTAACTCAAGGCTCTAGACTCATCATTCTATCATCACAATCACAATCACAATTCAACAATCACAATCTTAACTCAAGGCTCTAGACTCATCATTCTATCATCACAATCACAATCACAATCCAAGGCTCTAGACTCAATCCTCAAGTTCATTATGCATGCTTTTCAAAATAAATCATGTAGGGTTATGCAAATACTCATGATAATATTCAACTTAAGAAAACCAATGGTATGATGATTATCAACATAGAAAACATATAGTTTCAATTATAATTTTATGAAAAACCATCAAAGGAATCATGCATGCAGACCCTTCAATCATCAACTCATCTATGACCTCTATGGGGCACATGAGAGAACAATCCCATGTTTTAGTTTAGCCTTACATACCTGTGACGCTGTTAGCAATCGAGTACTTTCGGGGTCTCCGGTCGAATTCTTCCCACAAGCTCTTCTCTCTTCTCCTCAAGCCCTAGCCTTGTTAGTTTCTAAGGGATAGGACTTAGAATGAGGTTTTAGAACCTTTTCTGGTTGAAAACGACTTAATTAGTCGTGTACCAGTGTTTAAGAGGGACTAGGGATTGACTAGAATGCCCCTAGAATTAAATTAGGAATTTGCTGTTCGGAAAACACACGGTCCGCGACGCGGACCTATCGCGTACTGTGTAATTTTGGAAAAAGTGCTTTTGTACGAGTTCTCTCCATCCCGTCGAAAATTTTGGAAAACACACAAGTGCCACTCCACGTCAGGTCCGCGACGCGCCTCCTTCGCGGACAGCCACTGTTTTGTGACTTGATCCGAAAATTTATCTTTCGATCGGGTCGCTCTAAAATTCGACCGAGACCATTTTCCCACTCCATTTTCCATGCTGATCACAAATCCGGTCTCGGATTCGCCATACGAGCATCGAAATATGCGTTACGCGCATACCCTCACTCCAGGGGTATTTTGGTAATTTTACCGGGCGTTACATCCTTGGTAACATCATCTGGCAGAATTGCAAGCTAAGACTACTGTACAATAGATTCTTGTGGTTAGACCCTTCCTCGGATGTGCATTGGGCTTGCCGTTTTTTTATTTTTAATAACTAGAAAATCAATTAGTGAAGGAAAAATTTGGTTGCTACAAAAAAGGTATAACGACCAGATTGTTATCGTCGTTAAAGCTTTTTTAACGACCAAATTTAATTCGATCGTTAACTTTTAACGATGGGGTTTAATCTAGTCATTAACTTTTTACGTCGGAGCTACTAACGACCGGTGACGACGGGATTTTAATCGGTCGTTATTGACTAATAACGACCGAATTTATACTTTTAATGATCGAATTTCCCCTCGTTAAAGACCTAATTTCTTGTAGTGTTCGGAAGAATAGAAGAACCGCGCATGAGTTAAGTATCGAGGCTGGCATTGTTGCTACCTAGATGCTTGCTTGATTATTAAGGGAGGTCAAGGCTAGGGCTACCCAATACCCAAATGCACGTCTGGGTAAGATAGGATGTGTTAAGGTAAGGGTTGTCGAATACCTGGATGCTTGCCTAAAGAATATAAGAGGTGTGGACGCCGGGACTGCCTACCCAAAATCTCACTCAGTTCATATAAAGGTTGAGGCTGGGACTGCCCAATACCCGACTGCTCGCTTGAGACTAACCGAAGGTGCAAAACTTTTTCACATTCAAACTATATGCTCATAATGATCGAAGATTGCCTTCCTCAATAAACTGAGTCAATATAACCACCAAATCATCAATTGGAATTGGAATCGGTGAGAAATGGGACGTAACTTCACAAATGTATCTCAAGGGCGTCAAACTTGGGGAATTATTGATGGGAGAGTTTATATTCGGAAAAGTTAATACCTAGATAAGGCTTAACTACCAAATTGTAGTTTACTACACAATTTTACAGCGAATTAAGCCATACAAAACAACATCGGGGCATCTTAAGCAGGTTTGATGTCACGCTCCAAGCCTACATCTTGAACATGGCCGACGCTCGGAAATCATTGTTGGTTCCTAGGTGAACCACTTGGCTCAATTCGCTTATTCAATTAGTATAAGATTTAATGAAATAAAAGAAACCACTCAAATGTGCATGCAAATTTTCATGTTAAATAATTTTATATCTTGTATTAAAATAACTCAATGTTTCAATTCAAATAAATAATAATAGTTTTTCGAAATAGACTTTGAATGTAAGACTGACTCCACTATTCTCTATCTGAATCGGTCTATGAAGCCTCTATCAACTCATAAAAAGGTGCCAAGACATGTTCAAGACTACCTCAAGATAAAAAAGAATGAACTAAAATAAAAGGGTTCCTCTGAAAGCAAGGAGGTCTCATCATTGTCTAAGACTGAATAGATCTTCAACGAGGTGCTTGCTGAGGATCTCTAAAACCTGTATCTGTATCATAAAATGATGTAGCCGTGAGTGGTGTCAGTACGTGGAATGTACAGTATGTGAGATGGCCAAAAAGTACTAAGAACAGGATACCCACTTTAAAATTGAACTTTGAGATAGCTTAATTGACAAAAGTATGTCATGCAAGTAAAACATATGTCTTTGAACTTGTTTAACATTGCAACTTAATATAAAAGAAATACTAACTTTAATGTTTTAATGAGCACAAGTAAATATATAAAAATATGATACTCATGTGCTTAGCTTTGCAAATAGCTCAACTCAATTAAATATGCAATATAATAAAAAGAAATACTTTAAGAAAAAAATAATAAATATCAGTATGTAAAATAATAAACATTACTTCTTGGGGAGTTTCTCTAACCGACAACCATCACTATGAGCTTCATGATAATACAACATCTTGCACGCGCTGCCAGATTCATCCCATAGTTTGCCAAGGTAAGGGATGAAAACTAGGAGAGTGGATCCATCCCAAAACTAGGTCATCTCAATGGGAAGTGAGGAGTTGTACTCTTGGTACAATCTTATCCTACGCTGGCAACATAGTTTATGAGTTCAAGTTACTTTTTTTACTCTTATCCATATCGGTGCTCAATACTACTCCCAAAAATATTAATCATATACTCATACCTTAAAGGATATTTTTGCTCAAAGTATTACTTCCTTCTCTTTAGGACTTAAGCCAACTTAGCATTCTCTTAACTTTTCTCAGAACTGTCTAAAATCATAGGCTTCATGCTTCATTATTCATAAAATACTTATACTAATACTTTTCTTGAGTTTAAAGCAAGATTTTGAATTTCATAGATTTTCGTAGTAACTTATGTTTTAACTAGTTTAACAATTAAAGTAGTATCTCAACTTAAGACCCCATTTTGGTAGAAAATTTTGGTAAATGTCATGCTTCTTTTTTTCAAAAAATAGCATAAACAAGAACAATTACTTATAATGAAGAAATCTTGTTATCAACTAATAACTTGGTACTTAGAGAAACTAGTAGTTACATGATGGTAAAATAATATAGGAATTTTTAGTAGGCCTTACATACATAACCTTGATTTAGAACAATATTTTATTTAATACATGAAAATTATGAATCACAATATCAAATAATGCATCGAAAAAATCATGATCATTAACTCAACTAGGGTTCATAGGAAAGTAGCCACGAACAATAATTCTAATGAGAACATAATAATAATAATAATAATAATAATAATAATAATAATAATAATAATAATAATAATAATAATAATAATAATAATAATAATAATAATAATAATAATAATAATAATAATAATAATAATAATAATAAGTTCAATGCATAATTATGTAGAACTTAATAGAAGAAGAATTGATTCAATTGTAATTCGAAAACTAGGTTTTTTTCCCAATACAATACTCATTAAAAATAGAAACATAGATCTGGGGCGCGTGAATGAACTCAATCCAATGGTATAATAACCTTACATACCTGGAAAATTGATATTACAATTGAAATTTGATGTATTCTAGCTTTCTTGGAGAAAATCTTTGATCTGAGAACTTTGATGCTTGTTCTTGAGAAAAGAAATTCTCTTTGTAGTTCTCTTAGAGTGAAATGTAACACCTCCAAATTTCTTTATACCTGATCTGGACTGAATGGGCAGAGGTTGCTGAGAAAGGGATGAGAAAAGCTGCAGAGGAAGGTTCACAAAAATCATTTACGACTCATAGAATAGGTCTCGTGAAACCCCAGATGACTTGGTGAAATTTTCTACGTCTGAGGCCTCTAAATGAAATGGTATATGGCTTGTAGAGTATTTCACGACTCGTAGAGGATGTTTCGTGACAAATTCCAGTAACTCCGTTTTAGGACCCACTATTTACAAGAGGAGAATATGACCCGTCGAATGTTTTCGGATCGTAGAGAGGGGTTTCGTACCAACTTCCAGTAACTAAGATTTTCAGGCACCTAGTTTATGAGCAGTGGTCTACGGCTCGTACAAAGGGTCTATGACTCCTAGACGGGGTCTCATGGACTCAAATGACAATTCTAATAAGGGGTATTATTGTCCATTCTGACTTCTATTTTGAATAAATCCTTAGTTGTTTTAGGCTTGAATAAGGCCTTAAAACAAACCCTAGGTGTATCATTCATCATTCTTCACACAGAGAATTTCTTAAGGGCACTCGAGAAGGAAGAAGAACTTAGGGTTTCCAATTGAAGTGTGAGGATCAACTAAGGTTCGGTTTTTTTCTTCTAATTCCAGGTATGTATAGCTTACTAGAGTGTGGAACTACGTCCGTTCACACGCCCATTTCCTTATATGAGTCGATTTTGAGAAGCAATGAGTTGGGTTTTGTATTTTTTAAACAATTACCAAATTTTCTGTAATTCTTGTGAATCCTTCCGATGATGTATGAGATAATTGTTTTATTGCATGATTATTCATTGGAGATTTACATATGTATTTCATACTTGATAGCATGAATCCTAAATTGCGTGATTTTCTGAAATTCTATGCATGTCATTGGGTATTTGAGTAGAGTAATTTGAGTATTTGAGTTGAGTTAATTGAGTATGATTAGCATGAGAGGCATGTTGCATTAAGTCACGTACATCACTATATATGATTATCTTGCTTGCATTACATAATGAGTTAAATTGAGTGAGTCTAAATGACCATTTGAGTTTGATGGTTTGCGTTGATGGTATGAATTGACTAGTAACATGAGATGAGTTGAGATGCGATAACCCAATGAGGTCGAAATTTGAGTTGATTGATGAGTTGAGCATGTTTTAGTCCTTGGAGGAGTATCGAGCTTCGAGCACGGAGCGAGTAAACATCTACTTTAACCCACAGAACAATGTTGCCAGCGTAGGATAGTCGTACAACCCTTTCTGGCAACTCTTGTCCTATAAGTGGACATTTATTATGGATCCAAGAGAGAGGTTGATCGTCCTTTACCGTAGAAAGTTTAGGACGGGCGTGGTAACAACATTGCCTTCGTTATGCATCACCAAACTAAAGGTGATGGGATTGGATGTCGGTTAAGAGAAACTCCTAAGCAACATTGATTAAGCATGACATTTTAAATTGAATCTAAGGGTTACTGAGCATACGTTCAGAAGAGCATGAATTACTCTAAACTTGTATGTATTGAGTTGAGCGTGAGTTTTTAAGTTGAGATGAGTGAGTTGAGCCTAAATTCTTGAGCTATTTTACATACAAGTATATTTCATGTACTGACATCGTTTTATGATGCAGATACAGGTGATAGAGAACTTCAGCCCGCATATCGTTGAGGTCCAGATCAGTACACTCCCAGAGTTAGTGAGCCCTCTTTGCTTTCTGGAGGAGCTCTTTTATCATATGAGTTGATTTAGTATATTATTCTTTTCTTTCTTTCTTTGATTTGAGGTGTCCATGGCCTGTGATGGTACCATCTAGATTGTTGAGTAGAGGCTTCATAGAAACTGAATAAAGGATTTTATTGAGTGTTTTGTATTCCAAACTCATTTCATTAGAACTTATAATATAATAGAGTTATATTTTTCTCATACGATGTCTTATATATGAGCTACTCTTCTATTGTTGAGTTGATGTGACGATGAGGCCAAGTAGTTTACTCGGGGACTAACAATAGTCTTTGAATGTCGTTCATGCCAAGGGTACCCTCCCGGAGCATGACAAACCTGGTATCAAAGCACAGAGTTCAAGTGTCTTAGGGAGTCTATGAAGCCGTGTCTAGTAGAGTCTTGTTTATGGGTGTGCTTTGCACCACACTTTATAAGCAGGAGTCCATAGGACATTAGGAAAAGTAACCCTTCTTTTTTATTCTAATTCGTGCGATAGAGTTAAAACCCTTTGAGAATTCCTTTCTAACTCGTGTGTAGGCTTTTGCATAATTGCGATCATGCTTTCAAGAAGAGATGATAAAGGAAAGGATGAGATAGTGAGAGTGATAGCTGATTGAGGCTTGTAACTAGAGTTATTATCAAAATGTGTTAGAGCGTACTCAAGGCTAGAAGGAGGATTATGTTGATATGTTTTAGTATTCATACTACTGAGGGTGAAGTATAGATGTTGAATAGCGGAACATAGTGCTTTAAATGTGTTAGATCTAAACTAGGCATATAATTTGTAAGTGAGAGTTCATGAGATTCATCGAGTTATGAGCTTCGTAAAATAATGAGATATAACGAATAGGTGAGTAGTACTAAGTTGAGAGGAAGGGATGTGTTGATTGAATACTCGCTATGATATTTTAGTGGGCTTATGTTCCCCAAATGTTTACATAGTAGTTACAAATTGGTATAATATGAGGGAAGTTTGTGATGCACATGTTAGTACTAGACCCTAAGCTTGAATTTTTAGGAGTAATGTGAAAGAGGAGATAGTATCGTGAGAGTGATAGTCTTAGTTGGATATTTTCTCTAAGAGGTTTGCAATATAGTGTAAAGATGCTAATTTGTAAGGAAAGTGATTCTTTGGGCAGGGTATAAGTGCCTCTTAGGTAAGACTAGTGAAAACGAGGATGGCTCAATAGATAAAAAGAGGCTTGAGATACGTACCCATGATTGTGTAAAGATGTGTGAATGCCCCTCATAACTATTTCGAAATTTTCAGCTCGGAACAGACACGGTACGCGACACGGACTGGTCGCGAATAGTGTATTTTCAGGAAAAAGTTTGAACGAGTTTTCCTCATCCCGTCGAAAAATTTGGAAAAGACACAAGTGTCCCTCCGCGACAGGTGCACGTCGCGCCTCTGTCGCGCACCACCACTATTTTTCCTTTTAGATCGAAAAATTATCTTTTGATTGGGTCGCTCTAAAAACCGATCAAGACCATTTTCCCATTAAATTTTCATGCTGATCACCAATCCGGCCTCGGATTTGCCATACGAGCATCAGAAGGCGCATTACGCGCGTACCCTCACTCTAGGGGTATTTTGGTAATTTTACCGGGCGTTACAGTTAGTATTCTTTAATATTGACTTGGAGTTTGAGTATCATCAACATTTACTTTAGACTGAGAATATTCCCAAGGCATCCTTTTAGATCAAGAATGGGCATTATGAATTTTTGTGTTATATCTTTCAAATTTACTAATGCTTATGTAACCTTTTTTTACCTTGACGAATGGTATTTTCAAATGTATTCAGATTCATTCACTTTCAAATTAATTGATGACAACTTAACATGTTCTTAGAATAAGGAAGAGCATGAGAGTCACCTCAGAATTGTGTTGGGTTGCTGAAAAAAAAAGTGGGTGTTAGTCAGAGGGAATTTTTGTTGTCTTCAGTGTCCTTGCTAGAGCGTGTGGTTTCTAAAAAGGAGTAATGAATGATACACAAAAGATCTAGAGTTATGTATAAGATTCTATAATTAACATTACTACTTCAAGATTTAAGGCTGAGCTACTTCTTTGGGGCTACCACCAGATCTTGTTCATTCTTATGCCTTTATTTCCAAACATTGAAACTGACATTTATTATTTTGTTATTGCTACACCTAGATTTTCTAATTTGATATTTAGTGTGATGATTTTTTTTATTTTGGGGATGTAATAATTTAGACTTTAGCTACTTTGCTGATTTCTTTAGACTTAGAGTTATTTTTGTTGTTTTTTTATATTTTGGCTAGAATTGATAGATTTTGCATGAGTTAGGATGTTAAGCATTGTTTCGCCCACAATAGGGTTTGTATGGGTGCTAGTCAAGGTGGATTGGGTTGTAACATCAACAATTTAGCACATTATTATTATTTTTAGCTTGTGCATGTTCAGTATTCAATCTTATAGCATGTTAAATAAAAAATTTCTTGGGATCAGTAGTGATTTTGATTGCAAGTGCACCCAACGTGTAGACTCATGGCATGAAATTTAGCATATAGTTCTCGTAATGATCTTAAGATAATTTTGCATAATAACAATTATATTCGCAGTCAAACTAAATATTTACAAATAATTAGTGAATTTCTTAAATTCACTTGAGCCCATAACTACCACGAAAGATTTATCCTTGTATACTAAATTAGGGTGAAAGAAGTAAAAGAATTAGAGAGCTATGTTTTATTATAACATGTTTCAATCTACATGCTCTGCATGTATTAGCCGTGTCAATTTAAAAATTATATATAAATAGAACTTGTCATTAAATAAATATAATATTCATCTAAAAAAATTTAATAAATGTTATTAGTTTGATGTAATAATTTAGTTTATTGTAAAATGGTAGAGATGAGAAAATTAATTCAATTGCTTGTAATATATGTCAATAGTTTTTGAATATATAAAGTAATAATTTAGAGTTGAATAACCAGAAGTGAAATAATTAACTGATTAAAATTTAATGTAATAAAAGATTCCTAAGTATAAACGGAGCACTTTAATGTTTTCAATATAATTTTACTGTATTTTTTTTCTTTTTAAATTTGGTTATATTATATATTTTTCTTAACAAAATATTTGATAATCAAAATATTGGGTAATTATTTACATAAAAATAGTCCTAAATCAAAAGTGAATTCTAAATATAAAGAGTTTCTAATCCAAAAGGTGAATCTTAAAACTAAACAAATAAAAGAACAAATAATATATTAAGAAAAATAGTTAAAAGACGATTTTGTCTAAAGAGGAGTCTTTTAATGAAGGACATAAAGTTCAAACAACATTTCTAAGGGCGTTAACGCTTTTAATATAGTATAGATAAGATAAATATTCTCTAAGATTTCATTATTATACCTCAAACATGTTTTAATTTTGACTTTCAACAACAAGGACATGTGCATAATCCTAGGACACAATGTGGTTTACATCCACAAGAACATTTACCAAGATGAAGATTGTCTCTCTTAAAGAAAACATTCCTCCTTATTCCTACTTCACATACACAAATTCCATTTAAACAAAGCTTAGTTCCATCTTGACAAGATGCAGGATTACAATCTTTTGTTGTTTTACACTTTTGATGTTCTCCAAATGCCATACGTGGTTGTGAACCTATATCAAAATCAAATCAAATATGAATGTCATTAGTTCAAATAAATTCATTGATGATACTAGAAATTAAACATATATAGTTTCTTCAAGTTACTACAACTCTAGTTATAATAAAAATCAATTGATATGATCATACGAGCATACCCGAACTTCAAACGAATAGCAAATAAAAAAATATACATTTCCTTTATTGCATATTGTATGTCAAAATTTAGTTGGGCATTAATTAGTTAATTTTTTTTAAAATATTTTATAATATTTGTATGGCTATATCAGATTTGGCTATGGCAATTACCTTGGTGGAGCCATATAGTCTATCAAAATATCTAAATTTACCCTAAATTATCAAATTATTGTTTTATATATTCCTTGTAATAATTCTCTGCATACAATACTAAGAAATAAAATAATTAATAAATATTCAAATATATTTTACAAGGGTTCCGCTCAATCAATTGAATCTGGACCATTTTTCTATGATGAAAAATATAGTTCGTCCGAGATTTGATACAAAAGGCAAAAATATGAATAAATAGATAAACATAAGACAAATGTAATACAAATCACAAACATTAACCTTTTTAATATATATATACACACACACACACATGGCATATGACATATATGTATGTGTATGTGTATAAAGAAGCTAGTTATTGATGTATTATATAAGAAAATAAATGATAGGGATAGGGGACATAGTAGGAGGAGACAAGAAAAAGAAACTTTACCGAGCAAAATAAGCACACAAAGAAGAGCGAATACAATGGATAATTCCTTCTTCATCTTCTTTATAGTTTAACTATATTTCAAATTTCAATGATAATCTTTTTATTTTGTATGTTCATTCACAACACAAATCCTAATATATATATATAGCACATATGTGGTATACCAACTTAGCAAGTGAATTCAATTAATAAATTTTTGAATCTAGTCAACTATCAATTAGTCAACTAGTCAATTAGTCAATTAGTCAACTATGCTTTGAAAGTTTGAAAGAAAATTAATTAGCTTTATTACTTATTATTTTGAGCTTAAATATGAATTAGAATTATGAAATCCATATTAAATGTAAAGTATTGTAATTGAAATTGAAAATGTGGATCAAGCTACAATTTCAAGTTCCAACTCTAACGGTAAAATTTTCTCTCTCTAAGCCTCTCTATCAATCTTTACTGCCAGACACGCTGTAATGGCGCGTGATGCGCCGGCGAGGATAGTCCGTCGGACCAGGAGTAACAGGGTCGTTTCACCAGGGCCCTTCATCCTCAACATAGCACGCACAATAGTGCATCCCACAGTTCTAGAAATGAGCGATCTAGTCAAGCGATTGCGGGAGAAATTTCTGCAGAAGAACTAGCTAGGGCACAAGAAATTATTTCCCTTGTTAATTTGGGACAAATTCATATTGTAACAAAGAACGGAGATGATTCTACATCTCATGATCCTCAAATAACTGAACTGTCGCAGCAACTCATCGTCCCAAGTCTGAGTTCTAATCAAGTGACTCCAGTCAGTAATGACTCAAGCCCCACTGTGATGCGCGATTCGACTCACACACCCTCCAAGGAGTTGGGTGACATTGGTGAAAATGCTTCGCCTAGACTTGAAATAGGTGGTGTGAGGGTCAGGTCTGCCGGTGGAATTGATGGGAGAAGTACCAGAGCCGGAGCACCGGTGAGCTTCGACAGCCATGAGGTATGTCAGTCAAATCTTGGGACCAAGGAGAACACTGCAGTACCAAAACCCCCAGAAGTTATTGGTCTGAATTTATCAAATTTGGGAAGTAGGGTTCCCCAAGTTCAATTGATGTCCCAGGCCAATAGGCCAAGGGGACATGAGAATACCCCCAAAGTATTTGACAAAATGTAGCATATGGTAGATTAAGATCAGGAAATGAACCAAGTCAAGGCCAAGGGTCGGAGGGAAGGCTTGAAGGATCCTAATGACTCTTCCTTGATTTCAAGTAAATATACTGATCCTGTGACCACTAATCAAAGCATTTCTCTTAATCATTTGTGTGTTGGAGATCAAACTGAGAAAGATGCTAATGCTCCTAACAACATGATGGCTGGTAGGACTCATGTTGTGAGTTGTATGGATACTACTCCTCCTGTGGAAGCTAAAGTGAAAGTAACCAAACATCATCAGCAAGATGTACCTGGAATGCAATCCCAATTAAAAAGTTCCTCAAATTTTGATGTTCACTTACCACAGAAACCCAAATATCCCTTTACCAACACAAAAGAGCATACCGACATTATCAAAACTGCCATCAACCCTCCACTGCAATCTAAATACACTCAACATCCAAATAAACCCCCTCCCCCTACTTTTATTCAATCATTTGCCACCAGACTCAAAATAAACCAAGCCAAATAGGAAACTCCCATAGCCATTTCTCCTCCTAAAATAACCACCAAACAAGGCCACCCTGCTGTCATCTTTAGGAAAGAAGAATTTTTGGGTGAACTTGATGATAGGTGTAGGTTCACTTTGGTTGGAAAATTTTCCAACACTATGCCCAGGATGGAAGTGATAAGGAGAAGCTTTATTGCCCAAACTCAACTACTAGTGGGCTTAAATTGCTCATTTTAACTCAAGGCATATATATATATATATATATATTGATCTGGATAATAAGGCTGATCATATCACTGTGTGGACAAAGCAAAGGATGTTTATTGATGGCCAGCTAATGAGACTACAATTATGGACTCCCACTTTCAATCCTGAAGAGGAGACCTCTATAGTGCCTGTTTGGGTGACCTTACCTGAATTACCCGGGCACTTCTACTACGTGGAGGTCATTTCTACACTGCTGGCACCTATTGGGAAGGCATTACACCATGACACTGCCTCCATTCAGAAAACTAGGGGTAGTGTGGCTAAAGTAAGAGTTCAGATGGACATCACGAAAGACAGACCCCAATATGTTTGGTTGGGATTTGATGTGAATGACATCTCTGTGGGTAAATGGCAATTGATTCAATATGAGGATATTCCTGATTTCTGCCAACACTGCAAACATCAGGGTCACTCCATTGGTAACTGCCTGATCAAAAAGAGGGAGAATGAAGCTAAAAGGAAGAAGGAACTGGAAGCTGATGCTACTCAGAATACTGATGCTGACACCAGGGAGAAAATGGTCCTGAATGATAAACAAGGTCAAGTTCAACAACTTTCCACTATTGATGGTAAGAAGAAGAACAATGGGAAATGTCACGCCCCGGGAGGGTACCCTTGGCGTGGCCGGCACTCAGAGACTATTGCTAGTCCCCAAGCGAACCACTTAGCCTCATCACATCATTCAATTAAATAAACTCTAATGAATAGCAGAAAAATATAAGTAGCAATGGACACATCTCATCTAAAGTCTCAAAAGAATATATAAAATAATGAAGGCTAGTAGAAAGAACTAGCTTACAATCTCAACATCAATACTCGACCATCGTCTATGAAGCCTCTATCACTAATCATGTGGTGCCAATGACAAATCCATGGCTACCCAAATCAAAATAAAAGAAATAGTCCAATCTAACTCTAAAGCATGATGCAATAAAAGTAGTGGATCCTCCGGAGTAGGGGAGGCTCACCAAATCAACTTCGAATCTCAGATCTTCAACGGAGTGCCTGTCGATGATCTCTAGTACCTGCCTCCACATCATAAAATGATGCAGTCCAGAGTGGACGTCAGTACTTGGAATGTACTGGTATGTAAAATAGCTGAATGAAACAGAAACCGATAGAAAAAATATGGAAACAATAACAATTCAAAATACATATCAAATCACATCATTAGTCAAATGTCTGTCTATGCAAGAATAAAGAGTAGACAAGTGACCTATCAACAACTCAGAACTCATCAATCATCTCAGACTCATCTCAAAGGAGCTCACCTCCTCTCATCTCATCACATCTCATCTCATCTCAGAGGAGCTCACCCCCTCTCATCTCATCTCATCTCAGAGGAGCTCACCCCCTCTCATCTCATCTAGACTCGGAGTAAGGTACGAAATTTATGGGAGTTTCTCTTATCCGACAACAATCACTTATGAGCCAGTGAATGTACAACAATCACGCTGATGTTGCCATAGCCATTCCAAACTTGCCAGGTCGAGAACGAATCGAAACCATAATGGATAAATCCAAGATGGAGACAGAACAATCAACAAAGTCCGCTATTGATTTCAGGGACATAACTCAAGAGGAAAACCTCTTCCATGCTTGGCGGCATAGTTTAATGGGTTCGAGTGGGACTCACTCTTATCTATTTCGGAGCTCGATACTCCTCCCGACTCAATGCTCATAAAACCATCAATCCAATCCAATCGAACCAATCTCGTAGAGACTTCAACCCCGTCAATGACCGGTTCCATAGGGACTTTAACCTTATCATCAATCAAGCTCATAAGGGCTTTGGCCCTCTCATTAATCGATCTCATAAGGGCTTTGGCCCTCTCATTATTCATTCTCATCAATGACTCAAGATTAGAACAATCATTAGGAATCAAGTGAATAGACACATCGGTAGAGTTTATTTGTAGAGACTCATAAGACAATCAAACTCTATCAATTCATCATCATCCTCTCATCACAATCACAATCACAATCAACAATCTTAACTCAAGGCTCTAGACTCATCATTCTCTCATCACAATCACAATTACAATCAACAATCATAACTCAAGGCTCTAGACTCATCATTCTCTCATCACAATCACAATCACAATCTTAATTCAAGGCTCTAGACTCATCATTCTCAAGTTCATTATGCATGCTATTCAAATTAATCATGTAGGGTTATGCAAATTCTCATGAAAATATCCAACATAAGAAAACCAATAGTATGATGATCATCAACATAGAAAACATATAGTTTCAAATATAATTTCCAAGAAAATCCATCAAAGAAATCATGCATGCAGACTCTTCAATCATCAACTCATCTATGACCTCTATGGGGCACATGAGAGAACAATCTCATGTTTTAGTTTAGACTTACATAACTGGAATTTTGATATTACAATCAAAATTTGACGAATACTAGCTTTCTTGGAGAAAATCCTCAATCTCGGTAGTTCTTTTAGAGTAGAAGAACTTGCAAAGACATTGCTTGAAGGGATCATCTTTGATTCTTGGATTTTGGACTTAGAATCTTTAGAGTTCTTGATTAAGAACCATAATTCTTGAAAAAGAAGAATCAAGGAATCCTCTCTTAAAATTCTTGAATTCGTTTTCTTGAAACCCTAGGTTATGATATAAGATTCTATTAGGGATTCATGAATAGATGAAGAAATTCCAGCTAGGTAGATTAAAATTCATGTAAAATAGATTACCTTGATGATGAATCTTGGAAGCTATCCTTAACTTGATGATTTTCTTGATGATTCTTGAGCAATTTTGTTTAGGAGTGAAGGAGAGGGTTTTTAATCATGAAGACTGACGTTTTATGCGTTTTGGGGCCTTAAATAGACCCCCAAAGGGTTTAGGATAAAAGTACCCTAAAAAAAAATAAAAAGACATCGTTTAGCTTATCCAGAGAGGGTCCGTGATGTGTCCGCGACGCGGAGCCGTCGCGGACCTTTAGACAGCTCTGCAGGTCTTCAGTAAAATGGTCATAACTCTCTACTCCAAACTCCGGTTAAGGCGAAATAAGATGCGTTAGAAAGCTAATTAAAGGATCTTTAATTTGATATATTATGGGTCACCTAAATCATTATACTGTAGGAGATATGGTCGTTTTAAGTTGACCCTTCTATGAGCTCACATAAAAACTTAGCCGGTAGAAATTCTTTGGACTCGACTTGATGTGAAAGATCATTTATCAACTCCAATTTTATTTCCACTCTTGGAAATTAACTTTAACATCTATGCTCAATTAAGGATCATCAATTAAATCCTATATCATATAAAGAATGACTCGGTCTTAGCTTAGAAAAAAATTGGGGTGTTACATTTTCCCCCCTTGGGATCATTCGTCCTCGAATGATGAGCAAAGGTAGATATCAAGTCACGAATAAAATCAGTACTCTTATCAAAACTCGCTCAATCAATCAAGCTCTTGACTCCTCATCAATGTTTAACCATCTCTATTCAGACTCAGGAATTGACACCTCAACTCAAATAGATAAATCGGTTCAGATCAAGAGTAGAGATATCATTTTAGACATTCTCACGACCAAGCACGAATGGAACATCGGAACTCAGTCAATTTGAATCATTTGAACAACTCAACAATCAGTCTTTCAAACTCAGGAAAGAAGACATCAACTCTAATCGAGGATAGGACTATCATATAAACAAGACTCAGAGGACACTCTCATGCTCAAGTCTCCACCTCAATTGTGCTCCTTTTCATGGCACTCTACTCCATCAATTCAAGCTCGTAGCTTTTATTCAATCTCAATAGTCTCTATTCAGACTCAATAATAGCTACATCAACTCAGAAATAGACAACTCAATTTAAATCAAGAGTAAGGAAGTTACCTCCAACATTCTCATCATCATCAGAATCAAGAACTCTCATTCTCTCTTGAATTCTTATATCTCAACTCTTCTCCTCTTCTCTCAAGCCCTAGTCTTGTCCGATTGTTAGAAAAGGACTTAGGATGGGGATTTAGACCCTCTTAACGTCAGAACGACCAAATTACATCGTGTATAAAGTTTAGGAGTGGTTGGGAATTAACCGAAATACCCCTTGAAAATTTTAAAAATTTCCAGCCTCGTAGTGACTCAGTTCGCGGCGGACTGATCGCAAACATTACATTTTCTGCAAAAATTTCTGAACAATTTTTCCAATCCCGTCGAAATTTTTTTTTGGAAAAAAACATAAGTATCTCTCTGCGACAGGTGCGCGACGCGCCTCTGTTGCGCACTGCCACTGTTTTGGTGTTCGGATCGAAAAATTATCTTTTGATCCGGTTGCTCTAAAAATCGACCGAGACCATTTTCCCACTCAATTTTCCGTGATGATCACAAATCCGGCTTCGAATTTTCCATACGAGCATTGGAAGATGTGTTACGCGCATACCCTCTCTCTAGGGGTATTTTGGTAATTTTACCGGGCATTACATCATCTCCCCCTTAGCTCTCAAGGTCCTCTCTCTAAATTTGTAAATCAATTTCCTCTACTAGGCTATGAGCATATACTTCCACACGGTCAAGAAATCACTATCCACAAGAATATCTTAAACTCTTCTGTTATGCTATAGTTGCATACATATAACTAGTCACTCAAACTCTTTTCAACGCTATCACTCTTAGCTCCTTCTAGTCTCTATGGAAATCTCTCTATATTTGCTATTCTTATAGCGTACATAAACACTTCCCACAACTCTTACAATCTAACCTCTTCTTTTGTCTGCTAGAAGTGCTCCCATAAATTTAATTGCATAAGGATTTTTCTATCAGAGAAAACTCATCATCATCTATCCATCAGCCCCAATCAACTTAATTACTAGGGATGATAAGAATGCTTACAACTACCTACTCCACATTGACAACACGAATATGCTATCTAGATTCTTATAGCAGTCATAACTTAGAGCTTCACACATCTTTACAAAATCATGGATACATATCTCAAGCCTTTCTCATATCTATTGAGCTATCCTCGTCTCACTTGTCTTACTTAAGGGGCAATTGTACCCTACCCATGGCATCACTTCCTCGCAAATCAACGTCTTCATCTTCGAACATACACTATGGCAAGCCTTTAGAGAAAATCTCTAACTAAGACTATCACTCTCACGATGGTGTCTCCTCTTAAATACTACTCCTCAAAATTCAAGCTTAGGGTCTACTACTAATATGTGAATCTATCACACACCTCCCTAGTACCAACTTATAACTACTAGGTAAAACTTTAGGCCACATAAGCCCACGAAGATCTCATAGCGAGTATTCAATCACACATCCCTTCCTCACAACTCAGTACCATTCACTTATTCAATCATATCTTCTTCGCTGGCTAAGCTCATAACTCGATAAGTCTCATGAACTCTCAATTAAAATCATAAGCCTAATTTAGATCTATCACATTGAAAGCACTCTTTCCCCCCATTCAACATCTACAATTAACCCTCAATAGTATGAATACTACAACAAAACAACATAACTTCCCTCTAATTTGGGCACGCTCTACCACATTCTAAAAATAACTCTTCCTCTATACCTCATCATGAAAATCATATGGTACTCACGACTCTTTCATCAAACGCATGCTAATCGACTCATCACCTCATTACTTTCTTAATAGGTACGTAACTCTAACTATAAGCCTCAATTAGCCATCACTCTTGCTATCTCGCCCCTTTCTTTCCATCATCATCCGTCTAACTTTGGGATAATTCTATTCTACTCAATGTTTAAAAGACCTCACATCTCACTCTTAGGCGGTAACAATTAACTCTTTAGAGAAATAAGTTCCTCTCTCATGGGTCACGTCGGAAGCAAGTTTTGAAAAAAAGATGGTCTGGGTACATCCAGAGCTAACTCAAATGCACGATTCATATAGGTAATAGTGCACTCTTTCTCGTCAATCAATCTTCGCATACTAGTCGGCTTCTCTCAAGCCTGGTGCAGTCTCTCTACCATTATGATTACTTTATCGTAGAGGATCTCATTCTGTACGAGTTTGAACATTACCGTCTGGTTGCCTCGTAGATGAGCCATAGTCGAAAGGTTTAGAACAATGCACGAATCATCACAGATTTCTTAGGAAATAGTTCTATCGCACGATTCAAAATATGAAAGAAGGGAAACTTTTCCTAAATGTCCTATAGCCTCCAAGTTATGGATGTGGAGCTCTTCACACCAATAACAAGGACTCTACTAGACACGGCTTCATAGACTCCCTAAGACACTTGAACTCTGTGCTCTGATACCAAGTTTGTCACGCCCCGGGAGGGTACCCTTGGCGTGGCCGGCACTCAGAGACTATTGCTAGTCCCCAAGCGAACCACTTAGCCTCATCACATCATTCAATCAAATAAACTCTAATGAATAGCGGAAAAATATAAGTAGCAATGGACACATCTAATCTAAAGTCTCAAAAGAATATATAAAATAATGAAGGCTAGTAGAAAGAACTAGCTTACAATCTCAACATCAATACTCGACCATCGTCTATGAAGCCTCTATCACTAATCATGTGGTGCCAATGACAAATCCATGGCTACCCAAATCAAAATAAAAGAAATAGTCCAATCTAACTCTAAAGCATGATGAAATAAAAGTAGTGGATCCTCCGGAGTAGGGGAGGCTCACCAAATCAACTTCGAATATCAGATCTTCAATGGAGCGCCTGTCGATGATCTCTAGTACCTGCCTCTACATCATAAAATGATGTAGTCCAGAGTGGACGTCAGTACTTGGAATGTACTGGTATGTAAAATAGCTGAATGAAACAGAAACCGGTAGAAAAAATATGGAAACAATAACAATTCAAAATACATATCAAATCACATCATTAGTCAAATGTCTGTCTATGCAAGAATAAAGAGTAGACAAGTGACCTATCAACAACTCAGAACTCATCAATCATCTCAGACTCATCTCAAAGGAGCTCACCTCCTCTCATCTCATCACATCTCATCTCATCTCAGAGGAGCTCACCCCCTCTCATCTCATCTCATCTCAGAGGAGCTCACCCCCTCTCATCTCATCTAGACTCGGAGTAAGGTACAAAATTTATGGGAGTTTCTCTTATCCGACAACAATCACTTATGAGCCAGTAAATGTACAACAGTCACGCTGATGTAGCCACATCCGTTCCAAACTTGCCAGGTCGGGAACGAATCAAAACCATAATGGATAAATCCAAGATGGAGACAGAACAATCAACAAAGTCCGCTATTGATTTCAGGGACATAACTCAAGAGGAAAACCTCTTCCATGCTTGGCGGCATAGTTTAATGGGTTCGAGTGGGACTCACTCTTATCCATTTCGATGCTCAATACTCCTCCTCACTCAATGCTCATAAAACCATCAATCCAATCTAATCGAACTAATCTCGTAGGGACTTTAACCCCGTCAACGACCGGTTCCATAGGGACTTTAACCCTATCATCAATAAAGCTCATAAGGGCTTTAGCCCTCTCATTAATCGATCTCATAAGGGCTTTGGCCCTCTCATCATTCATTCTCATCAATGACTCAAGATTAGAACAATCATTAGGAATCAAGTGAATAGACACATCGGTAGAGTTTATTTGTAGAGACTCATAAGACAATCAAACTCTATCAATTCATCATCATCCTCTCATCACAATCACAATCACAATCAACAATGTTAACTCAAGGCTCTAGACTCATCATTCTCTCATCACAATCACAATCACAATCAACAATCTTAACTCAAAGCTCTAGACTCATCATTCTCTCATCACAATCACAATCACAATGTTAATTCAAGGCTCTAGACTCATCATTCTCAAGTTCATTATGCATGCTATTCAAATTAATCATGTAGGGTTATGCAAATTCTCATGAAAATATCCAACTTAAGAAAACCAATAGTATGATGATCATCAACATAGAAAACATATAGTTTCAAATATAATTTCCAAGAAAATCCATTAATGAAATCATGCATGCAGACTCTTCAATCATCAACTCATTTATGACCTCTATGGGGCACATGAGAGAACAATCTCATGTTTTAGTTTAGCCTTACATACCTGGAAATTTGATATTACAATCAAAGTTTGACGAATACTAGCTTTCTTGGAGAAAATCCTCAATCTCGGTAGTTCTTTTAGAGTAGAAGAACTTGCAAAGACATTGCTTGAAGGGCTCATCTTTGATTCTTGGATTTTGGACTTAGAATCTTTAGAGTTCTTGATTAAGAACCATAATTCTTGAAAAAGAAGAATCAAGGAATCCTCTCTTAGAATTCTTGAATTCGTTTTCTTGAAACCCTAGGTTATGATTTAAGATTCTATTAGGGATTCATGAATAGATGAAGAAATTCCAGCTAGGTAGATTAAAATTCATGTAGAATAGATTACCTTGATGATGAATCTTGGAAGCGATCCTTAATATGATGATTTTCTTGATGATTCTTGAGCAATTTTGTTTAGGAGTGAAGGAGAGGGTTTTAATCATGAAGACTGACGTTTTATACGTTTTGGGGCCTTAAATAGACCCCCAAAGGGTTTAGGATAAAAGTACCCTCAAAATGAAATAAAAAGACATCGTTTAGCTTATCCAGAGAGGGTCCGCGATGTGTCCGCAACGCGGAGCCGTCGCGGACCTTTAGACAGCTCTGCAGGTCTTCAGTAAAATGGTCATAACTCTCTATCCAAACTCCGATTAAGGCGAAATAAGATGCGTTGGAAAGCTAATTCAAAGATCTTTAATATGATATATTATGGGTCACCTAAATCATTATACTTTAGGAGATATGGTCGTTTTAAGTTGACCCTTCTATGAGCTCACATAAAAACTTAGTCCGTAGAAATTCTGACTCGACTTGATGTGAAAGATCATTTATCAACTCCAATTTTATTCCCACTCTTGGAAATTAACTTTAACATCTATGCTCAATTAAGGATCATCAATTAAATCCTATATCATATAAAGAATGACTCGACCTTAGCTTAGAAAAAAAATTGGGGTGTTACAGGAAAACCTCTCAAAATGATGAACAATGGCATACTTAGAAGAAAAAAGCAAGCAGGAGGAAACAAGACCATGGACAATCAAAAAAGGTTGATAAAGGCCCAGGTATTGACTTTAAAGGTCCCCAGAATACCAAAGTTGATCACTCTGTGGAGAATCAGCACCCCAACCCCCTTGATTGTATTGTTGATGTTTGTAAATCCTCACCTCACAATCCCTTGGTTGCTGCTGATGATGTAGTTTTGGGAGGAAGGTTGGAGAGGCAGGAGAAAACTACTAATAGCAGGAAGGGGAACCTAATGGGGGGAATTTATCTCATGGTACCTACACTCCTGATAACAGTAAGGTTGGTCATGAACCTCAGATCAGATTCAATCCTAATGCTGCTCCAGAAACTCGAGGACATGGTAATCAGAGTCAACAAAATTAGGTACAAGATCAAGATGGGAATACTGCACAGGGACATCAAAAGGGAGGCATGGCCAAAGACTTGGGTGCAGTGGCCAGTTTAAGTGGTACCAAAAGCAGGAACAAACCTAGTAAAAAGAGGAGAGATGCTCAGAAGAAAAAACTCAGTGAAACTGATGGGGTGTGCCAGAATGTTATTGAGACCAGTCCCCAGGGTAACACCTTATCATGTAACAAGTTTATATTGGTAGATGAGTACCAGGGCATGACCATAACCACTCTCAATATTCAGTATTATACCCCCCCCTCCATTGAAGAACCACCAGATCCTGCTATTAATACAGCAACTGAAATTTCCCAAGCTAAGTCTGATCCTGTGCTACCTAGTACTGAGTATGATGAATATGCAGTGATAAATTCTGAAGATGAGGTTGATAGAGATACTCTCTCAGTTATTGATGAAGAGGAGGATAAAACCAGTGACCAACTCACCAGAACCTTTAATTCCATCAATGACAAGGCTTTACAGGAAGAAATTCAACAGGTTAGCCAAGAACAAGGTTTGTCTCCTAGGGGTCATCACCACTCCACCTTATCCAAAAAGATCCTTCCAAGTGGCCATTCTATCACTGCAGGTTAGCCCAACACCAGACGTTTTACCTTCAGATCTTCCCAATGATTAGTACAATCATTTGGAATGATAGGGGTATTTATACAGAAGGAGCAATGGAGAGAGTCCAATCACTCAAGATTATATATCATCTATCCATGATCATTATCTTGGAACTTTTTTCCAACAACACTCAGGTTCAGAACTGTAGAATTCAATTAGGAATGGATAAAGTTGTCTACAATCCCAATGGTAAGATCTGGACCTTCAGGAATCATGAAGTGAATTGTAAGGTTATTGAAAGTGATGACCAGCAGGTCACTTGTGAGATTTAGCATGTCGAACTCCTCCACAGATATATATCAACATTTGTCTATGCCAAATGTAAAGAAAATCTTAGAAGACCTCTCTGGGTGAGAATGCTTGCCATTTCTAACAAGTTTCAGGATACTCTTTGGTGTGTTGTTGGTGACTTCGATGTCATTTCTGCTACTCATGAGAAGTTAGGGGGTATTCCCTACAATATGAAAAAGAGTCTAGAATTCATTGCAGTTACTGAAAGCCGTGGACTCATTGACTTGGGATATGTTTGACAGAAATACACTTGGACAAACAAAAGAGGGGTTTTGTTTAGGATTTGGAAGAGGTTAGACAGGGCCATGGTTAATGACAAATGGCTCGAGGACATGCCTCAATCTACTATTACCCACCTGCTTATTGTGGGATCTGATCATTGTCCTCTATTACTTGAAATGTCCTGCAAATCTGATAATGTAATCAAATATTTCAAGTTCTTAAACTGTTGGACTAATCAGCCTGAATTCATGGACATTGTTAAAGAGTGCCGGGATAGACCTATTAAAGGGAACCCCATGTGGGTTTTCCATCAAAAATTGGGTAGACTATCTCAGACTCTTAGCAAGTGGTCTAGGAGCAGTTTTGGGGACATTCATTCTAAGGTGAAAGAGTGTGAGGAAGAAATAAGAGTTGCTGAAGAAGAATTGCTCCTACATAACACTGAAGAACTCTGAATGCATCCACATTGTTTGAATGCTGAATATATCAGATTTTTGAAACTTGAGGAATCCATCCTTAGACAAAAATCCAAACTCCACTGGCTTAAAGAAGGGGATGCTAACACCAAGTATTTTCATGCTCTATTGAGGGGAAAAAGAAGGAGATTATTCATTCAGAAGGTTCAAGATGAAGATGGTGACTGGATCCAGGGGTGATACAGAGATTGCTGAAGCTACTTGTAGTCACTTTCAGAAGATGTTCACATCAATGAGAAAGTTTTCAATTGTATCACTCAAATGGTTAATTCTAATCAAAATGCAAGCCTGCAAGTTATGCCTGATCTGGTGGAACTAAAAGGAAGTGGTATTTTCCATGAGACCTCACTCTGCTTCAGGTCCTGATGGGATGAATGGCAGATTCTTCCAAGCTTGCTGGAGTATTATTAATCAGGATCCGTTGGAAGTTGTCAATGCCTTTTTAGTGGGCAGACTATGCCCAAGTATTTCTCTCATGCATGTTTGGTACTTCTTCCTAAAACTAGCTTTCCTAATAAGTTATCTGAATTCAGGCCTATTAGTTTGAGCAACTTTGTTAACAAGGTGATTTCAAAACTCCTGAGATTGGCCCCTATCCTCCCTAATCTGATATCTGCCAATCAATCAGGCTTTGTTAAGGGAAGGAGCATCTCTGAAAACATCATGTTGGGTCAAGAAATCATTCATCATATTAAGAAACCTGTCATTGGGAGTAATATTGTTATTAAGCTTGATATGGCCAAAGCTTATGATAGGGTTTCTTGGCCTTACATCTGCATTGTGATGAGGAGAATGGGATTTGGTGAGTTCTTTATAAACATGGTTTGGAGGAT
Source organism: Solanum rostratum (assembly GCA_029948455.1). Taxonomy (NCBI): domain Eukaryota; kingdom Viridiplantae; phylum Streptophyta; class Magnoliopsida; order Solanales; family Solanaceae; genus Solanum; species Solanum rostratum. The sequence continues at coordinate 65,892,057 of CM057048.1, forward strand.
AATGTCTAATAACTGGTACTCCATCATTATTAATAGGGATAGACATGGGTTCTTTCACTCTACTAGAGGACTTAAACAAGGGGACCCCTTATCCATAACTTTGTTTATTATTGGTGCTGAAGTGTTATCTAGACTTCTCAATGGGTTGCATCAGAATCCTGGTTTCCATGGTTTGTACATGGAAAAAGGGGATCTCAGATTAATCATCTAAGTTTTGCAGATGATATCATTATCTTCTCTTCTGGAAGATCTAAATCCCTTCAATTGATCATGAAGGTTTTGTCTATCTATGAAGGGGTATCAGGTCAACAAATCAACAAGAGCAAGAGTCACTTTATTGTTCCATCTAATGCATTCAGAAGTACCATTGATAGACTAAAACAGATCACTGGGTATGTGCAAAAAAGTGACCCCTTCACATACTTGGGCTACCCCATCTATATTGGTAGACAAAAAATTATCTATTATTCTGATATGATATCCAAGGTAGTTTCCAGGATTGCTGGTTGACAGTCAAGGTTTCTGAGCTTTGGGGGCAAGGCTACTCTTATCAAACATGTACTACAATCTCTTTCTATCCATCTCTTGTCTGTTATTTCTCCTCCATTAACCACATTGAAGATGATCCAGAATACAACTATTGATTTCTTTTGGGGATGGATTGATAACAAAAGGAAATATCATTGGTCTTCTTGGAAGAATCTCAGCTTCCCCTATGATGAAGGAGGAATAAGGGTTAGAAGAATTACAGATGTCTGTCAATCCTTCTAATTCAAACAATGGTGGACCTTCAGGACCAAAAATACTTTGTGGGGGTGATTTTCTCAAAGCCAAATACTGCCAGAGATCTAATCCAGTGAGTAAAAAATGTGGCTCTGGGAATTCTTTGGTCTGGAAGCATATGATGAAGAATAAGCACAAAATGGAACCTCACATTCTGTGGAAAGTTAACTCAGGCTCATGTTCTTTTTGGTGTGATAACTGGCTAGGTGTTGGTCCTCTTGCTCAGTTTAGAGATAGGAGCAGTAGATTGGACAACACTAGAGTGAAAGATTTTATTCAGAATGGGCAATGGGATATAGAGAAGATTTATCACATTGCACCTCCACAACATGTTGATACTATTCTGGTTGTTCAACTTCAGGATCAGCAGGGAACCCCTGACAAGCCTATATGGAGTCTGAATGCAGATGGTAACTTCTCTACAATATCTACCTGGAATATTATTAGGGAGAACAGACCTAAGACTAAGATCAACAGATACACATGGCACAAGAGCATTCCTTTCAAATGTTCTTTTGCACTTTTGAGAGCTCTTTGAGGGAAACTACCGACTAATGAGAGGATTACCAACTTTGGCCATAATCCTAATGTTTGTTGTTGTTGTTATATCCCTGGCTGGGATACAATTGAACACATTTTCTTGACTGGGCACTTTGCTAGAAATGTCTGGAAGCACTTTGCTATGTCTTATGGCATCAGTTGGGATTACCTTCCTCTACACAATTATATCATGAGATGGTGGGAAGCTGAGCATAAAAATGAAGCTCACAAATTGGTTTTGCACTCTATCCCTATATTTTTATGCTGGAACCTATGGAAAAACAGGTGTGCTGGCATGTATGCAGGAAGGAAATCAAATATCACCAGGGTCAAATATTTGGTGTCTAAAGACACCTTTGTTCTGATGAAGACAGTCTTCCCATATATTCCTTGGCCAAGCTATTGGAAAGACTTGGTCTTGGTGTCTGAAAAGTATGTACATGACATCAAAATTACTCCTGTTAAATGGCTAAAACCTCCTCCTTATTGGGTCAAATTGAACTCTGATGGGAGTACTCTGGTTGATGGTAATATGGGGGCTGGGGGAATTATCAGAAACCATGTGGGTGAGTTTCTTTTTTTCCTATGCTTCTCCTCTTGGTGTCGGGTCCAAGAACAAAGCAGAAGTTGAAGCTGCTGTCATGGGAATTAACTGGTGCATTCAGTTCGAGTATACTAGAGTTATTTTAGAGGTTGACTCTGAATTGTTGTGCAAATGGATCAATATACTATCGAGTTCACCTTGGCATGTTAACAACCAGATCAGCATGATACATCATTGTGTTGCACAGCTTTAAGAGTTTAAATGCATTCACACATTTAGGGAAGCTAACAGTGTTGCTGATACTATGGCTAAGTATAGCCATACTATCTCCACTCCTAAGTCATTCTTTGATATCCAGCAGTTGCCTAGAATAGCCAGAAATCTCCACTCCTTAGACAAGATGGGCATGGTTAATTTCAGAAGAAGGAAACTGAGAAGAATAAAGCATCCACCTTAAAGAAGCAATCTTGACTAGGACTTCTCGACTAGGACCTCTCCTAGTCTGTTTTCTTGACAGTGTCCCTCCTAAGGGATTTGTCTTTTGGAGTCTTTTGTCTTGTCATTATGTAAGGGGAGAGTCTCCCTTGTTTAATGCTTACTTAGGTGTTTGTGTATGGAGAGGAGTCCTCTCCTTAGACTTTAATCTTTGTTTAGCTTCTCATAGATATGGGGACAGTTATCCGACCTTTGTAGGATGGATTATATGTGTACCACCATAGGGCGGAGGTAAGGTCCATGCCCCCCTCCATTGTATCTTTATTTCCTTTCTCTTTTTATAATAAAACTTGGGGGTGTGCTGCTTAACCTCTGACCGTCCAAAAGAGTGGGGACCCTTTGGCATAGGTCTGTTCCAAAAAAAAATTATGGATCAAGATATGTTATTTTATATCCTCTTGAATATCTTAAGCATGATCATGGTTAATCATTACGATCCTAAATTGGATCATGACGACACCTACCAAAACTCTCAATAGGTAAGCCAAAATCCGAACAACAAGCGATAAAATAATCTAGAATATGACTTCAGAAAAGCAATAAGAAGAGAAAAGAGTTATTCTTTGAAAGTTGGAATGAAAGTTAATTAGCTTTTGCACTTACTATTTAGATCTAAAATATGAATTAGATTTATGAAATCCATATTGAATATAAAATATTGTAATTGAAATTGTGGACCAAGATATGTTATTTTATATCCTCTTGAATATCATAAGCATAGTGATAGATAATCGTTACGACCCTAAATTGGATCATCATGACGCCTCCATAAACTCGCAATAGGTAAGCCAATATCCCAATAACAAGTGATAAATAATATAGAATATGACTACAGAAAAGTAATAATAATAGAAAACGGAATACTATAACATTTAATATATATAAAATGATAAAAAAAATATATAATAAGGGCTCGAAAGAGACCTGCAAAATGAATATGTTTAGAACTAAACTTTGAATCTGGTGTCACTGGTACAAGAGTGGCTAAAGTACAACAGTAGAATTATATACATAGTAGGTCTATCAAATCAAAATACAAAATAAATAGATAGTATAAAAGAGAAAGGAACAAGTCGTTGACTACTAAGAGCATAATCAAATCAGCAATGGCCTTAAGTGACATCCCAATTTTCTTGAGTCATTGTGGCACCTACCATAACCCACCAATAGGTAAGCTCGTACTCAAAATGGTATGCAATACCCGAATTTAAAGATTGAGGCTGGGACTGCCCAATACCCGAATGCTCGCTTGAGACTAACCGAAGGTGCAAAACTTTTTTACGTTCAAACTATATGCTCATAATGATCTAAGATGCCATCCACAATAAACTAAGTCAATAGAACCACCAAATCATCAATTGGAATTGGAATCGGTGAGAAATGGGACCTAACTTCATAAATGTACCTCAAGGGCGTCAAACTTGGGGAACTATTGATGGTAGAGTTTATATTCGAAAAAGTTACTTCCTAGATAAGGCTTAACTACCAAATTGTAGTTTACTACACCATACAGGGAACTAAGCCATCCAAAACAACATCGGGGCATCTTAAGCAGGTTTAATGTCACGCCCCAGGCCTACATCTTGAACATGGCCGACGCTCGAAAATCATTGTTGGTTCCCAGGTGAACCACTTGGCTCAATTTACTTATTCAATTAGTGGAAGATTTAATGAAATAAAAGAAAGCACTCAAATGGGCATGTAAATTCTCATGTAAAATAATTTTATATCTTGTATTAAAACAACTCAATGTTTCAATTCAAATAAATAATAATAGTTTTTCAAAATAGACACTGAAAATAAGACTGACTCCACTATTCTCTATCTGAATCAATCTATGAAGCTTCTATCAACTCATAAAAAGGGGCCAAGACATGTTCAAGACTACCTCAAGATAATAAAAAAAAAGAAAGAACTAAAATAAAAAGGTTCCTCTGAAAGCAAGGAGATCTCAACACTGTCTAAGACTGAATAGATCTTCAATGAAGTGCTTGCTGAGGATCTCTAAAACCTGTATCTGTATCATAAAATGATGCAGCTGTGAGTGGTTTCAGTACGTGGAATGTACAGTATGTAAGATGGCCAAAAAGTACAAAGAACAGGATACTCACTTTAAAATTAAACTTTGAGATAGCTTAATTGACAAAAGTATGTCATGCAAGTAAAACATATGTCTTTGAACTTGTTTAACATTGCAACTTAATATAAAAGAAATACTAACTTTAATGTTTTAATGAGCACAACTAAATATATAAAAATAAGATACTCATATACTTAACTCTGCAAATAGCTCAATTCAATTAAATATGCAATATAATAAAAAGAAATACTTTAAGAAAGAAATAATAAATATCGGTATGTAAAATAATAAACTTTACTTCTTGCGGAGTTTCTCTAACCGACAACCATCACTATGAGCTTCATGATAATACAACATCTTGCCCACGTTGCCAGAGTCATCCCATGCTTTGCCAAGGTAAGGGATGAAAACTAGGAGAGTGGATCCATCCCAAAACTGGGTCATCTCAGTGGGAAGTGAGGAGTTGTACTCTTGGTACAATCATGTCCTACGCTGGCTACGTAGTTTATGAGTTCAAGTTACTTTTTTTCCTCTTATCCATATCGGTGCTCAATACTACTCCCAAAAATATTAGTCATATGCTCATACTTAAAAGAATATTTTTACTCTAAGTATTACTTCCTTCTCTTTGGGACCTAAGCCAACTTAGCATTCTCTTAACCTTTCTCACAACTGTCTAAAATCATAGGCTTCATGCTTCATTATTCATAAAATACTTATACTAATACTTTTCTTGAGTTTAAAGAAAGATTTTGAATTTCATAGATTTTCATAGTAACTTATGGTTTAACTAATTTAACAATTAAAAGTAGTATCTCAACTTAAGACCCCATTTTGGTAGAAAATTTTGGTAAATCTCATGCTTCTTTTTTTCAAAAAATAGCATAAACAAGAACAATTACTTATAATGAAGAAATTTTGTTATCAACTAATAACTTGGTACTTAGAGAAACTAGTAGTTACATGATGGTAAAATAATATAGGAAGATTTTCGTAGGCCTGACATATATAATCTTGATTTAGAACAATACTTTATTTAATACATGAAAATTATGAATCTCAATATCAAATAATGCATAGGAAAAATCATGATCATTAACTCAACTAGGGTTCAGAGGAAAGTAGCCACAAACAATAATTCTAATGATTAAATAATAATAATAAGTTCAGTGCATAATTATGTAGAACTTAATAGAAGAAGAATTGATTGAATTGTAATTCGAAAACTAGGTTTTTTTACCCAATACAATACTCATTAAAAATAGAAACATAGATCTGGGATGCGTGAATGAACTCAATCCAACGCTATAATAGCCTTACATACCTGGAAAATTGATATTACAATTGAAATTTGATGTATACTAGCTTTCTTGGAGAAAATCATTGATCTTGGAACTTCGATGCTTGTTCTTGAGAAAAGAAATTCTCTTTGTAGTTCTCTCAGAGTGAAATGTAACACCCCCAAATTTCTTTATACCTGATCTGGAGTGAATGGGTAGAGGTTGCTGGGAAAGGGATGAGAAAAGTTGCATAGGAAGGTTCACAAAAACCATTTATGACTCATAGAATGGGTCTTGTGAAACCCCAGATGACTTGGTGAAATTTTCTACGTCTGAGGCCTCTATATGAAATGATATATGGCTTGTAGAGTATTTCATGACTCGTAGAGGAGGTTTCGTGACAAATTCCAGTAACTCAAATTTTAGGACCCCCTATTTACAAAAGGAGAATATTACCCGTAGAATGTTTTCGGATCGTAGAGAAGGGTTTCATACCAACTTTCAGTAACTCAGATTTTCAGGCACGTAGTTTATGAGCAGTGGTCTACGGCTCGTAGAAGGGTCTATGACTCATAGACGGGGTCTCACAGACTCAAATGACAGTTCTAATGAGGGGTATTTTTATTCTTTCTGACTTCTATTTTGAATAAATCCTAGTTGTTTTAGGCTTGAATAAGGCCTTAAAACAAACCTTAGGTTTATCATTCATCATTCTCACACTTAGAATTTCTTGAGAGCACTCGAGAAGGAAGAAGAACCTAGGGTTTCCAATTTAAGTGCGAGGATCAACTAAGGTTCAATTTTTTCTTCTAATTCCAGGTATGTAAGGTTTACTAGAGTGTGGAACTACGTCCGTTCACACACCCATTTCCTTACATGAGTCGATTTTGAGAAGCAATGAGTTGGGTTTTGTATTTTTTAAACAATTACCAAATTTTCTGCAATTCTTATGAATCCTTCTGATGATGTATGAGATAATTGTTTTATTGCATGATTATTCATAGGAGATTTAAATATGTATTTCATACTTGATAGCATGATGTGACGCTCGGTAAAATTACCAAAATACCCCTAGAGTGAGAGTATGCGCGTAACGCATCTTTGGATGCTCGTATGGAAAAGCCGAGACCAGATTTGGAATCGGCATGAAAAATTGAGTGGAGAATGGTCTCGATCGATTTTTAGAGCGACCCGATCAAAAGAAAAATTTTCGATCCAAATTAGAAAATAGTGACAGTCTGCGACAGAGGCGCATCGCCGACCTGTCGCGGAGGGGCACTTGTGTGTTCTTAAAATTTTTTGACGCGATGGAGAAAACTCATTCAAAAAAATACTTTTCCGAAAATACCCTATTCGTGATCGGTCCGCATTGCGGACCATGTATTTTCCGAGCTGAAAATTTCCAAATAATTATGAGGGGCATTTCGATCAATCCCCCATCCTCCTAAACTCTAATACACGGTTAAATTATGACGTTTCAATGTGAAAAGGGTCTAAAACCCCCATTCTAAATCCTATTCCCTAAACTAACAAGGCTAGGGCTTGAGAGAGAAGAGAAGAGCTTGGGTTGAAGAAATTCGGGAAGAGATCCTTGATGTACTCGATTCTTAGCTGCATCAAAGGTATGTAAGGATAAACTAAAATATGAGATTGTTCTTTCATGTGCCCCATAGAGGTCATAGATGATGTGATGGTTGAAGAGTCTACATGCATGATTTCTTGATAGTGTTTCTTGAAAAATTGAATCAAAATTACATGTTTTCTATGTTTATGATCATCATACAAATTATTTTCTTGAATTGAACATTTTTATGAGAATTTGCATAACCCTACCTGACTATTTTGAAAAGCATGCGTGCATAAATAACTTAAGAATGACGAGTCTAGAGCTTTGAGTTAAGATGGTGATTGTTGATTGTGATTGTGATTGTGATGATGGGTTGATAGAGTTCGATTGTTTTATGAGCCTCTATAAATGAACTCTACTGATGTGTTTATTCACTTGATTCCTAATGATTGTTCTAAATCTTGAGTCATTGATGAGATTGATTGATGAGAGGGTTAAAGTCCCTATGAGCTTGATTAATGATAAGGTTAGAGTCCCTATGAGATACCGATCATTGACGGGGTTAAAGTCCCTACGAGATTGGTTGAGGTGGAGGTTTTATGAGCATTGAGTTGGGAGGAGTATCGAGCACCGAAATGGGTAAGAGTGAGTCCCACTCGAACCCATTAAACTATGTCGCCAAGCGTAGAAGAGGCTTTCCTCTTGAGTTTATGTCCCGGAAAGCAATAGTGGACTCGTTGAATTTTATGTCTCCATCTTGGATTTATCCATTATGGTTTTCATTCGTTCTCTACTTGGCAAATACAGAACGGTCGTGGCAACACTAGCGAGATGTTGTAGAATCACTGGCTCATAAGTGGTTGTTGTCGGTTAAGAGAAACTCCCATACATTTCCTACCTTACTCCGAGTCTAGAGGTGATGAGAGGGGGTGAGCTCCTCTGAGATGAGATGAGAGGAGGTGAGCTCCTCTGAGATGATTGACGAGTTTTGAGTTATTGATAGATCACTTGTCTACTTTGTATTCTTGCATAGGTAAGCATTCAACTAATGATGTGATGTGATGTTTATTTTGAATTGATGTTGTTTCCATACTATTCTACCGATTTCTGTTTCACTCAGCTATTTTACATGCCAGTACATTCAAAGTATTGATGTTCCCTCTGGACTGCATCATTTTTTGATGCAGAGGCAGGTAATAGGGATCGTCGATAGGCGCTTCGTTGAGGATTCGAGATTTGCAGCTGATTGGTGAGCCTTCCCTACTCCGGAGGATTCACTCTTTTATTTCATCTGGCTTTAGGGTTAGATTGGACTATTTCTTTCGTTTGATTTGGGTAGCCATGGATTTGCCATTGGCACCACATGATTGGTTATAGAGGCTTCATAGACGATGGTCGAGCATTGATGTTGAGATTGTGAGCTAGTTCTTCTACTAGCCTTCATTACTTATATATTCTTTTGAGACTTTAGATGAGATGTGTCCATTACTACCATATTGTTCCGCTGTTCATTAGAGTTATTTGACTGAATGATGTGATGAGACTAAGTGGTTCGCTTGGGGATTAGCAATAGTCTCTGAGTGTCGGCCACGCCAAGGGTACCCTCCCGGGGCATGACTAACTTGGTATCAGGAGCACAGAGTTCAAGTGTCCTTGGGAGTCCATGAAGCCGTGTCTAGTAGAGACTTGTTTATGGGTGTATTGTCGGCTACACTTAATAAGCAGGAGGCTATGGGACTTTAGGAATGGTTACACTTCTTTCTTATTCCAATTCGCGCAATAGAGTTAAGCTCTATGAAAACTATCTTCTAATCCATGCTCTACAGTCGCAGAGTCGATAATATGCCTCCTAGAAGAGGTGTCAGAGGAAGAGGACGTCCCGCCAGGCGAGCTGTTAATCCATCTAAGCCCCAAGTACTTGAGGGGTCCGTGGATCCAGCTGTTCCTGTTGAGCAACCCCCTCAAGATGAGGTCTCCAATGTCGAACTATGCCAGGCTATTCAAACTTTAGCCTAGGCCATCACAGCACCTGCTGTGAGGCAAGGCGTAGGTGAAACAGGTTCTCATGACACCTCTAAAGTCCAAGAATTTTTCAGGATGAACCCGCCTGAGTTCATGGGGTCGGCATCTATTGAAGACCCCGAGAACTATATAGAAGAACTTGAGAAGGTGTTCCAAGTGATGCACGTGGCTGATGCAGATAGGGTTGAACTGGCCGCCTACCAACTTAAGGGTATGGCTAGGCTGTGGTTCGACCAAAGGAAGAAGGGTGGGGGGACGATACCCCGCATGTGACTTGGGCAGTGTTTGAGGAGGCCTTCTATGGACGCTTCTTCGCAAGGGAGAAAAGAGAAGCTAAGGTAAGGGAGTTTCTAAATCTAAAATAGGGCTCTATGATCGTGCAAGAGTATGGTTTGAAATTCACACAATTATCTCGCTATGCTCCCGACATGGTTGCAGACATGAGGGGAAGGATGGGAATGTATGTCGATGGGATGAATAGAGGACCCAAGAGGGATGGTAGGGGAGTGATGCTTGTGAGTGATATGGACATCGAGCGACTGATGACATTTGTGCAACAAGCTAATGACGAGAGGCAGCATGACAAGGAGGAGTTCAGGCGCAAGAAAGCCAAAACATCTAGCTATATGGTTGGAAGGAAATGCAGTGGTAACCGGTTTCCAGTATCATCATCTGCTAGTGCACCCAGGCCTAGAATCAGGGATGATCAAAAGCTCCAGAATGCTAGAGCCCATGGGTCCCAGTCGCAAGCTAGTGTGGCTCAAGGATTGCAGGGTAAATCGCCGTGTGGCAGGTGTGGCAAGTTGCACCTGGGAAGATGTAGTGAAGGGGATAATGGGTGCTACAAATGTGGCCAAGTGGGTCACTATTAGAGAGACTGTCCGCAATGGGCTAGCCGAGTTCAATCCACTGCATCGGCCCCACTAGTTAGAGGGAACTAGAGGGCCACTACGTCAGGTACAGGCGGAGCGACAAACCGCTTATATGTCATGGGTAGTCGCAAAGATCAAGAGAACTCCCCAAACGTTGTGACGGGTATGATACGAGTCCTTACTTTTGATTGTTATGTTTTGATAGATCCAGGCACCACACTGTCATTCATATCTCCTTACGTGGCCAGTAAATTTGATAGAACCCTCAAGAGTCTTCTTGAACCCTTTGATGTTTCTACTCCGGTGGGTGAGTTTGTTCGATCTGAGAGAGTATATAGAGCTTGTGTAGTGTCCATCCATCATATGGACACTCTTGTTGATTTGATTGAGTTGGAGATGGTTGACTTTGATTTGATCCTTCGCGTGGATTGGCTTCACGCCTGTTATGCCTCTGTTGATTGTAGATCCCGAACTGTTAAGTTCTAATTCCCAAATGAACCGGCTCTAGAGTGGAAGGGTGACTCTGTTACCCCTAGAGGAAAGTTTATTTCATATCATAGAGCCAGAAAACTGATTTCTAAGGGTTGTATCTATCATCTTGTGCAAGTGAAATCAGATGATGTTGAGTTCCCAACTTTTGAGTCAGTTCCGATTGTTAATGAGTTTTCGGAAGTGTTTCCTGATGATTTGCCCGGAGTCCCTCCTGATAGGGAGATTGATTTTGGGATTGACGTTCTTCCTGATACCCAACCTATTTCGATCCCACCTTATAGGATAGCCCCCGCAGAGTTAAAAGAGCTGAAGGAGCAACTAAAAGATTTGCTAGAAAAGTGCTTCATTAGGCCAAGTGTTTCACCTTGGGGTGCTCCTGTCCTATTCATGCGAAAGAAAGATGGATCCCTCAGAATGTGTATTGATTATAGGCAACTGAACAAGGTCATGGTAAAGAACAAGTATCCCCTTCCAAGGATAGATGATTTGTTTGACCAACTTCAAGGAGCCTCTTGTTTCTCTAAGATAGACCTCAGATCTGGCTACCATCAGCTGAAGGTGAGGGAGTGTGACATTCCAAAGACAACCTTTAAGACTAGATATGGCCATTTTGAGTTCTTGGTCATGTCCTTTGGGTTTACGTATGTACCTGCCGCCTTTATGGACTTGATGAATAGAGTGTTCAAGCCAAATCTTGATTTGTTTTTGATACATCCTGGTATATTCAAGGAGTGAGGAGGAGCATGCTAACCACCTTAGAGTGGTCCTCCAAACTCTTAAGGACCATGAGTTGTATGCAAAATTCTCCAAATGTGAGTTCTGGCTTAAGTCAGCAGCCTTCTTAGGCCATGTTGTTTCCGGTGATGGTATTCGAGTGGATACCCAAAAGATTGAAGCGGTTAAGAACTGGCCCCAACCAACCACTTCGACTGACATTCGAAGTTTCTTAGGGTTGGCAGGCTACTACCGCAAGTTTTTTGAAGGATTTTCTTCCTTATCCATGCCATTGACCAAATTAACCCAGAAGAAGGTCAAGTTTCAGTGGTCCGAAAAATGTGAGAAGAGTTTCCAGGAACTGAAAACAAGGTTGACTACTGCACCAGTCTTAACCTTACCCGATGGAACCGAGGAATTTGTAATTTATTGTGATGCCTCAAGGATTGGATTGGGATGTGTACTGATGCAAAGGGGGAAGGTGATAGCCTATGCTTCAAGGCAACTCAAGTTTCATGAAAGGAACTACCCAACCTATGACCTCGAGTTGGCAGCAGTAGTGTTTGCACTTAAAATCTAGCGTCACTACTTGTATGAAGTGCATGTGGATGTGTTCACTGACCACAAAAGCTTGCAGTATTTTTTTAGTCAGAAAGAGCTCAACTTGCGACAGCGGAGATGGTTGGAATTGCTCAAGGATTATGAAATGAGCATTCACTACCACCCAAGTAAAGCTAACGTTGTTGCTGACGCTCTTAGCAGGTTATCAATGGGTAGCACAACCCACGTGGAGGAAGGAAAGGGGGAGTTAGCCAAGAACGTGCACCAGTTGGCTCGATTAGGAGTCCGACTTGAAGAGAACAACGAAGGAGGAGTTAATATTCAGGACGGGCCTGCTTCCTCGATAGTGGTGGAGGTGAAGGAAAAGCAAGACCAAGACCTTTTCATACTCCAATTGAAGGAAGATGTCCACAATCAGAGAGTGATGATCTTCTCCAAAGGGGGAGATAGAGTGTTGAGATACCAAAGTTGATTGTATGTCCTAAATGTTGATGGCATACAAGACAGAATAAGGGAAGAAGCTCATAACACTAGATATTCCATTTATCCTGGCTCCACCAAAATGTACCATGACTTAAGGGAAGTCTATTAGTGGAATGGGATGAAGAGGGACATCGTGGAGTTCGTTTCGAAATGCCCAAATTGCCAACAAGTGAAGGTTGAGCATCAAAGGCCCTGTGGATTGGCTCAGAACTTTGAAATTCCGGAATGGAAATGGGAGATGATTAACATGGACTTTATCACTGGCCTACTGAAATCTCGAAAGCAACATGATTTGATATGGGTGATCGTGGATACAATGATTAAGTCGGCTCATTCTTGGCAGTTAAGACAACAAACACTACAGAAGAGTATTCCAAGTTGTACATCCAGGATATTGTGAGGTTACATGGGGTTCCCTTATCCATCATCCCGGACAGAGGAGCTCAATTTACCTCCCAATTCTGGAAATTGTTCCAGAAAGACTTGGGTACTAAGGTGAAACTAAGTACAACCTTTCACCCACAGACGGATGGTCAGGCAAAGCGTACAATTCAAACGCTTGAGGACATGTTGAGAGCTTATGTTCTTGACTTCAAAGGAAATTGGGATGATCATCTACCACTGATTGAATTTGCATATAACAATAGTTATCATGCGAGCATTCAGATGGCTCCTTATGAAGCCTTGTATGGGAGGAGATGTAGATCACCAATTGGGTGGTTTGAGGTTGGAGAAGCAGAACTAATTGGGCCTGATCTTGTTCACCAGTCGATAGAAAAGGTCAAGGTCAATAGAGAAAGGTTAATGACTGCTAAGAGTCGCCAAAAATCTTACACCGACGTGAGGAGAAGAGATTTAGAATTTGAAGTGGATGATTGAGTGTACTTGAAAGTATCACCTATGAAGGGTGTTCTAAGGTTCGGGAAGAAAGCAAAGCTAAGTCTACGTTATGTTGGACCATATCAGATCGTAAAGAAGATTGGGAAGGTGGCTTACGAGTTAGAGTTGCCTTCCGAGTTAGATAGGGTCCACCCGGTATTCCATGTGTCAATGCTAAAGAAATGCTTGGGGAACCCTGCCTTAGTGATCCTTGTTGATAGCTTTGGGGTAAAGGATAACCTATCTTACGAAGAGGTCCTAGTTCAAATCCTTGATCATCAGATTCGTAAGCTGAGGAACAAGGAAATAGCCTCAGTCAAAGTCCTGTGGAGGAATCAATTCGTTGAAGAAGCCACATGGGAAGCTGAGGAAGAGATGAAGACAAAATATCCACACCTGTTCGTGCCAACTGATGAGGAAGATATTGAAGGTAAAAATCCTTACTCTCCACTAAGCTGATTGTTCTATCTTTATGTGACTAACTATTAATAAGTCGAGAGTTGATTGATTGAAGTGAGTGCCGAAATGAGTCTTGAGTCTATTCGTGCCTTAATCCCCAACTCTACTCACCATTTGAGGACGAATGATCCCAAGGGGGAGATGATGTGATGCCCGGTAAAATTACCAAAATACCCCTAGAGTGAGGGTATGCACGTAAGCATCTTTCGATGCTCGTATGGCAAATCTGAGACTGGATTTAGAATCATCATGAAAAATTGAGTGGGAAAATGGTCTCGGTCGATTTTTAGAGCGACCCGATCAAAAGATAAATTTTTTAATCCAAATCAAAAAATAGTGATGGTCCGTGACAGAGGCGCGTCACGGACCTGTCGCAGAGGGGCACTAGTGTATTTTTCAAATTTTTCTACGGGATGAAGAAAACTCATTCAAAAAATACTTTTCCAAAAATACCCTATTCGCGATCGGTCCGCGTCGCGAACCATGTATTTTTCGAGCTGAAAATTTCCAAATAATTATGAGGGGCATTCCGGTCAATCCCCCACCCCTCCTAAACTCTAATACACAGCTAATTGTGACATTTCAACGTGAAAAGGGTCTAAAACCCCCATTCTAAGTCCTATTCCCTAAACTAACAAGGCTAGGGCTTGAGGAGAGAAGAGAAGAGCTTGGGTTGAGGAAATTCGGGAAGAGATCCTTACTCAATTATTAGCTGCATCACAGGTATGTAAGGCTAAACTAAAGCATGAGATTATTCTCTCATGTGCCCCATAGAGGCCATAGATGATGTGATGGTTGAAGAGTCTATATGCATGATTTCTTTAAAAATTGAATCGAAATTACATGTTTTCTATGTTGATGATCATCATACAAATTGTTTTTTTGAATTGAACATTTTTATGAGAATTTGCATAACCCTACCTGACTATTTTGAAAAGCATGCGTGCATAAATAACTTAAGAATGATGAGTCTAGAGCTTAGAGTTAAGATGGTGATTGTTGATTGTGATTGTGATTGTGATGATGGGTTGATAGAGTTTGATTGTTTTATGAGCCTCTATAAATGAACTCTACCGATGTGTCTATTCACTTGATTCCTAATGATTGTTCTAAATCTTGAGTCATTGATGAGATTGATTGATGAGAGGGTTAAAGTCCTTATGAGCTTGATTGATGATAAGGTTAGAGTCCCTATGAGATACCGATCATTGACGGGGTTAAAGTCCCTACGAGATTGGTTGAGGTGGAGGTTTTATGAGCATTGAGTCAGGAGGAGTATCGAGCACCAAAATGAGTAAGAGTGAGTCCCACTCGAACCCATTAAACTACGTCGCAAAGCGTAGAAGAGGCTTTCCGCTTGAGTTTGTCCCTGAAAGCAATAGCGGACTCGTTGAGTTTTATGTCTCCATCTTGGATTTATCCATTATGGTTTTGATTCATTCTCTACCTGGCAAGTACAGAACGATCGTGGCAATACCAGAATCACTGGCTCATAAGTGGTTGTTGTCGGTCAAGAAAAACTCCCATACATTACCTACCTTACTCCGAGTCTAGAGGTGATGAGAGGGGATGAGCTCCTCTGAGATGAGATGAGAGGAGGTGAGCTCCACTGAGATGAGATGAGAGGAGGTGAGCTCCTCTGAAATGATTGATGAGTTTTAAGTTATTGATAGGTCACTTGTCTACTCTGTATTCTTGCATAGGTAGGCATTCGACCAATGATGTGATGTGATATTTATTTTGAATTGATGTAGTTTCCATACTATTCTACTGGTTTCTGTTTCACTCAGCTATTTTACATGCCAGTACATTCCAAGTACTAATGTCCTCTCTGGACTGCATCATTTTGTGATGCAGAGGCAGGTACTAGGGATCGTTGACAGGCACTTCGTTGAGGATTCGAGATTTGCAGCTGATTGGTGAGCCTTTCCTACTCCGGAAGATTCACTCTTTTATTTCATCAGGCTTTAGGGTTAGATTGGACTATTTCTTTTGTTTGATTTGGGTAGCCATGGATTTGTTATTGGCACCACATTATTAGTGATAGAGGCTTCATAGACGATGGTCGAGCATTGATGTTGAGATTGTGAGCTAGTTCTTTCTACTAGCCTGCATTACTTGGATATTCTTTTGAGACTTTAGATGAGATGTGTCCATTACTACCATATTGTCCCGCTGTTCATTAGAGTTATTTGATTGAATGATGTGATGAGACTAAGTGGTTCGCTTGGGGACTAGCAATATTCTCTGAGTGCCAGCCACGACAAGGGTACCCTCCCGAGGCATGATACATGAACCCTAAATTACGTGATTTTATAAAATTCTATGCATGTCATTGGGTATTTGAGTTGAGTATTTGAGTTGAGTTAATTGAGTATGATTAGCATGAGAAGCATGTTGCATTAAGTCACGTACATCACTATATATGATTATCTTGCTTGCATTACATAATGAGTTAAATTGAATGAGTCTAAATGACCATTTGAGTTTGAGTTGAGTTTGATGGTTTGCATTGATGGGATGAATTAACGAGTAACATGAGATGCGTTGAGATGCGATAACCCAACGAGGTCAAGATTTGAGTTGATTGATGAATTGAGCATGTCTTAGTCCTTGGAGGAGGATCGAGCATTGAGTAGGGAGCGAGTAAATATCTATTTTAACCCACAGAACAATGTTGCCAGCATAGGATAGTCGTACAGCCTGTTCTGGCGACTCTTGTCCTGTAAGTGGACATTTATTATGGATCCAAGAGAGAGGTTGATCGTCCTTTACCATAGAAAGTTTAGGACAGGCGTGGTAGCAACATTGCCTTTGTTATGCTTCACCAAACTAAAGGTGATGGGATTGGATGTCGGTTAAGAGAAACTCCTAAGCAACATTAATTAAGCATGATATTTTAAATTGAATCTAAGGGTTACTGAGCATACTTTTAGAAGAGCATGAATTACTTTAAACTTGCATGTATTGAGTTGAGCATGAGTTTTTGAGTCGAGATGAGTGAGTTGAGCCTAAATTTCTTGAGCTATTTTACATACAAGTATATTTCATGTACTGACATCGTCTTATGATGCAGATACAGGTGATAGAGAACTTCAGCCCGTATATCGTTGAGGTCCAGATCAGTACACTCCTAGAGTTAGTGAGCCCTTTTTGCTTTCCAAATGAGCTCTTTTATCTTATGAGTTGATTTAGTATGTTATTCTTTTCTTTCATTCTTTGATTTGAGGTGTCCATGGCCTGTCATGGCACCATCTAGATTGTTGAGTAGAAGCTTCATAGAAACTGAATAAAGGATTTTATTGAGTGTTTTGTATTCCAAACTCATTTGATTGGAACTTGTAATATAATAGAGTTATATTTTTCTCATACGATGCCTTATATATGAGCTATTCTTCTATTATTGAGTTGATGTGACGATGAGGCCAAGTGATTCACTCGGAGACTAACAATAGTCTTTGAGTGCCGTGCACGCCAAAGGTACCCTCCCGGAGCGTTACAAACCTAGTATCAAAGTACAGAGTTCAAGTGTCCTAGGGAATCTATGAAGCCGTGTCTAGTAGAGTTTTCTTTATGGGTGTGCTTTGCACCACACTTTATAAGCACGAGGCTATAGGACATTAGGAAAAGTAACCCTTCTTTTTTATTCTAATTTGTGCGATAGAGTTAAAACCCTTTGAGAATTCCTTTCTAACTCGTGCGTAGGCTTTTGCATAATTGCGAGCATGCTTTCAAGAAGAGTTGATAAAGGAAAGGATGAGATAGTGAGAGTGATAGCTGATTGAGGCTTGTAACTAGAGTTATTATCAGAATGTGTTAGAGCGTACTCAAGGCTAGAAGAAGGATTACGTTGACGTGTTGTAGTATTCATACTATTGAGGGTGAAGTATAGATGTTGAATAGCGAAACATAGTGCTTTAAATGTGATAGATCTAAACTAGGCTTATAATTTGTAAGTGAGAGTTCATGAGATTCATCGAGTTATGAGCTTCGTAAAATAATGAAATATTGAATAGGTGAGTGGTACTAAGTTGTGAGGAAGGGATGTGTTGATTGAATACTCGCTATGATATTTTAGTGGGCTTATGTTCCCCAAATATTTACCTAGTAGTTACAAATTGGTATAATATGAGGGAAGTTTGTGATGCACATATTAGTACTAGACCCTAAGCTTGAATTTTTAGGAGTAATGTGAAAGAGGAGATAGTATCGTGGAAGTGATAGTCTTTGTTGGATATTTTCTCTAAGAGGTTTGCCATAGAATATAAAGATGCTAATTTGTAAGGAAAGTGATTCTTCGGGTAAGGTACAAGTGCCTCTTAGGTAAGACTAGTGAAAACGAGGATAGCTCAATAGATAAAAAGAGGCTTGAGATGTGTACCCATGATTGTGTAAAGATGTGTGAATGCCCCTCATAACTATTAAGAAATTTTTAGCTCGGAACAGACATGGTCCGCGACGCGGACTCGTCGCGAATAGTGTATTTTCAGGAAAACGTTTTTGAACGAGTTTTCCTCATCCCGTCGAAAAGTTTGGAAAAGACACAAGTGTCCCTCCGCGACAGGTGTGCGTCGCGCCTCTGTCGCGTACCGCCATTGTTTTTCATTTTGGATCGAAAAATTATCTTTTGATCGGGTCGATCTAAAAATTGACCGAGACCATTTTCCCACTCAATCTTTGATGCTGATCACAAATCTGGCCTCAGATTTGCCATACGAGCATCAGAAGATGCATTACGCGCATACCCTCACTCTAGGGGTATTTTGGTAATTTTACCGGGCGTTACAGTCAGTATTCTTTTATATTGACTTGGAGTTTGAGTATCATCAACATTTAATTTAGACTAAGAATATTCTCAAGGTAGCCTTTTAGATCAAGAATGCGCATTATTAATTTTTGTGTTATATCTTTCAAATTTACTAATTCTTATGTAACTTTTTTTACCTTGATGAATGGTATTTTCAAATGTATTCAGATTCATTCACTTTCAAATTAATTGATGACAACTTAACATTTTCTTAGAATAAGGAAGAGCATGAGAGTCACCTCAGAACTGTGTTAGGTTGCTGAAAAAAAAGTGGGTGTTAGTCAGAGGGAATTTTTGTTGTCTTCAGTGTCCTTGCTAGAGCGTATGGTTTCTAAAAAGGAGTAATGAATTATCCACAAAAGATCTAGAGATATGTATAAGATTCTATAATTAACATTTCTACTTCAAGATTTAAGGCTGAGTTACTTTTTGGGGCTACCACAGATCTTCTTCATTCTTATGCCTTTATTTCCAAACATTGAAAATGTCATTTATTATTTTGTTATTGCTACACCTAGATTTTCTAATTTGATATTTAATGTGATGATTTTTTTTACTTCGGGGATGTAATAATTTAGACTTTAGCTACTTTATTGATTTCTTTAGACTTAGAGTTATTTTTGTTGTTTCTTTATATTTTTGCTAGAATTGTTAGATTTTGCATGAGTTAGGATGTTAAGCATTGTTTCGCCCACAATAGGGTTTGTATGGGTGCTAGTCAAGGTGGTTTGGGTTGTGACATCAACAATTTAGCACATTATTATTACTTTTAGCTTGTGCATGTTCAGTATTCAATCTTATAGCATGTTAAATCAAAAATTTCTTGGGATCAGTAGTGATTTTGATTGCAAGTCCACCCAACGTGTAGACTCATGGCATGAAATTTAGCATATGGATACACAAATTCAAAAGTGAATCTAAAATTTTAAAGTTTATAATTCTCATAAAGATCTTAAGATAATTTTGCATAATAACAATTATATTCGCAACCAAACTAAATATTTACAAATAATTAGTGAATTTCTTAAATTCACTTGAGCCCATAACTACCACGCTAGTTTTATCCTTGTATACTAAATTAGGGTGAAAGAAGTAAAAGAATTAGAAAGCTATGTTTTATTATAACTAGTTTCAATCTACGTCTTTGCATGTATTAGCCGTGTCAATTTAAAAATTATATATAAATAGAACTTGTCATTAAATAAATATAATATTCATCTAAAAAAATTTTAATAAATGCTATTAGTTTGATGTAATAATTTAGTTTATTGTGAAATGGTAGAGATGAGAAAATTAATTCAATTGCCTGTAATATATGTCAATAGTTTTTGAATATATAAAGTAATAATTTAGAGTTGAATAATTAGAAGTAAAATAATTAACTGATTAAAATTTAATGTATTAAAAGATTCCTAAGTATAAACGGAGCACTTTAATGTTTTCAATATAAATTTACTGTATTTTTTCTTTTTAAATTTGGTTATTTTATATATCTTTCTTAACAAAATATTTGATAGTCAAAATATTGAGTAATTATTTACATAAAATAGTCCTAAATCAAAAATGAATTTCCAAAAAGCGAATCTTAAAACTAAATAAATAAAATAACAAATAATAAATTAAGAAAAATAGTTAAAAGACGATTTTGTCTAAAGAGGAGTCTTTTAATGAAGGGCAAAAAGTTCAAACAACATTTCTAAGGGCATTAACGCTTTTAATATATTATAGATAAGATGAATATTCTCTAAGATTCCATTATAATAAATAAAAAGCATTCTCTTATACCTCAAACATAACTTAATTTTGACTTTCAACAACAAGGACATGTGCATAATCCTAGGACACAATGTGGTTTACATCCACAAGAACATTTACCAAGATGAAGATTGTCTCTCTTAAAGAAAACATTCCTCCTTATGCTTACTTCACATACACAAATTCCCTTAAAACAAATCTCAGTTCCATCTTTACAAGATCTAGGATCACAATCTTGTGCTGTTTTACACTTTTGATGTTCTCCAAATGCCATACGTGGTTGTGAACCTATATCAAAATCAAATCAAATATGAATGTCATTAGTTCAAATAAATTCATTGATGATACTAGAAATTAAACATATATAGTTTCTTCAAGTTACTATAACTCTAGTTATAATAAAAATCAATTTTATTGATATGATCATACGAGCATACCCGAACTTCAAACGAATAGCAAATGAAAAAATATACATTTCCTATATTGCATATTGTATGTCAAAATTTAGTTGGGCATTAATTAATTAATTTTTTAAAAAAATATTTTATAATATTTGTATTGCTATATCAGATTTGGCTATGGCAATTACCTTGGTGGAGTCATATAGTCTATCAAAATATCTAAATTTACCCTAAATTATCAAATTATTATTTTATATATTTCTTTGTAATAATTCGCTGCATACAATACTAAGAAATAAAATAATTAATAAATATTCAAAAATATCTTTACAAGGGTTCCGCTCAATCAATTGAATCTGGACCATTTTTCTATGATGAAAAATATAGTTCGTCTGAGATTTGATACAAAAGGCAAAAATATGAATAAATAGATAAACATAAGACAAATGTAATACAAATCACTAACATTAACCTTTTTAATATATATATATATATATATATATATATATATATATACACACACACACACACACACACACACTTGGCATATGACATATATGTATGTGTATGTGTATAAAGAAGCTAGTTATTGATGTACTATATAAGAAAACAAATGATAGTGATAGGGGATATAGTAGGAGGAGACAAGAAAAAGAAACTTTACCCAGCAAAATAAGCACACAAAGAAGAGCGAATACAATGGATAATTCCTTCTTCATCTTCTTTATAGTTTCACTATATTTCAAATTTCAACGATAATCTTTCTATTTTGTATGTTCATTCACAACACAAATCCTAATATATATATAGCACATATGTGGTATACCAACTTAGCAAGTGAATACAATTAATAAATTTTTAAATCTAGTCAATTAGTCAACTAGTCAATTAGTCAATTAGTCAACTAGTCAACTATTCTTTGAAAGTTTGAAAGAAAATTAATTAGCTTTATTACTTATTATTTTGAGCTTAAATATGAATTAGAATTATGAAATCCATATTAAATGTAAAATATTGTAAATGAAATTGAAATTGTGGATCAAGATATGTTATTTTATATCCTCTTGAATATCTTAAGCATGATGATGGTTAATTTTTACAATCCTAAATTGGATCATGATGACGCCTACCAAAACTCTCAATAGGTAAGCCAAAATCCCAACAACAAGCAATAAAATAATCTAGAATATGACTTCAGAAAAGCAATAATTTCTTTGAAAGTTGGAATGAAAGTTAATTAGCTTTTGCACTTATTATTTAGAGCTTAAATATGAATTAGATTTATGAAATCCATATTGAATATAAAATATTGTAATTGAAATTGTGGACCAAGATATGTTATTTTATATCCTCTTGAATATCATAAGCATACTGATAGATAATCGTTACGATCCTAAATTGGATCATCATGACGCCTCCATAAACTCGCAATAGGTAAGCAAAAATCCCAATAACAAGTGATAAATAATATAGAATATGACTATAGGAAGAAGCAATAATAATAGAAAATAGAATACTATAACATATAATATATATACAATGATAATATATATATATATATACACATATATATATGTATGTGTATATATATATATATATATGTGTGTGTATATATATATATATATATGTGTGTGTGTGTGTGTGTGTGTGTGTATATATATATATATATGTATATATATATATAATAAGGGCTCGAAAGAGACCTACAAAATGAATATATTTAGAACTAAATTTTGAATCCGGTGTCACTGGTACAAGAGTGGCTAAAGTACAACTGTAGAATTATATACATAATAGGCCTATCAAATCAAAATACAAAATAAATAGATAGTGTCACGCCCCGGGAGGGTACCCTTGGCGTGGCCGGCACTCGGAGACTATTGCTAGCCCCTAAGTGAACCACCTAGTCTCATCACATCATTCAATCACATACTTCTAATGATCAGCGGAAATTATATGCAAGTAATGGACACAATTCATCTAAAGTTCTCAATATAATATAGATAAAAATAACGAAGGCTAGTAGGAATAACTAGCTCATAATCTCAACATCAATACTCGACACCTGTCTATGAAGCCTCTATCACTAAATCATGTGGTGCCAATGACAGACCCATGGCTACCCAAAGCAAAATAGGAAGACAGTCCAATCCTAACTCTAAAGCATGATGAAATAAAATAATGGTTCCTCCGGAGTAGGGGAGGCTCACCAAATCAGCTTCGGATCTCTGATCTTCAACGGAGCGCCTGTTGATGATCTCTAGTACCTGCCTTTACATCATAAAACGATGCAGTCCAGAGTGGACGTCAGTACTTGGAATGTACTGGTATGTAAAATAGCTGAATGAAACAGAAACCGGTAGAAAATATGGAAAGTAACATCAAGCCAAAATAAACATCATAATCACATTAACCGCCAGCTTGCCCCTCTGCGAAAGAGTACAGAGTGGACAAGTGACACAACATTATCTCAGACTCATCAAAAGTCTCAACTCATCACATGAATCATCTCAGAGGAGTTCACCCCCTCTCATCTCATCTAGACTCAGAGTAAGGTACGAATTTTCCCGGGAGGTTCTCTTAACCGACAACATTCACTTATGAGCCAGTAAATGTACAATAATCACCCTGATGTTGCCACAGTGGTCCCAAACTTGCTAGGTAAGGAACACTGGATCCCATATCAATAAACCCGACATGGAATCAAACTGAACAGATCCTCTATTGCTTTCAGGGACTGTTAAACCTCGAGGGAAACTATATGTGTGTATGTGATGGTTTAAGCCTCTCCTACGTTTGGCGGCGTAGTTAATGAGTTCGAGTGGGACTCACTCCTGCTAATTTCGGTGCTCGATACTCCTCCCGACTCAGTGCTCATAAAATCAACCTCAACCAGTCTCATAGGGATTCACTTCCCATCAACGACTGCCAGTCTCATAGGGACCCACTCCCGTCCACGACTGATATTTCACCGGGACCTTGGCTCCTTTCATCAATTAGCTCATAGGGACTTCCACCCTATCATCAACATCTCATAGGGATTTTAATTGTATCATCAACACCTCCTCAATGACTCAAGATTATATAACCGTCATTAGGAAACAAGTGAATCAACACATCGGTAGAGTTCATTTATAGAGACTCATACAATAATCAAGTTTTCTCAACTCATCATCACAATCAACAATCCCAATGCAAGGCTCTAGACTCAAGTCTCAAGTTCATTATGCATGCTCTTCAAAATAGTCATGTAGGGTTATGCAAATTCCATGAAAGTATTCAATTTAAGAAAACAAATAGTATGATGATCATCAACATAGAAAACATGTAATTTCAAATATAAGTTTTCAAGAAAATCCATCAAAGAAATCATGCATGTAGACTCTTCAATCATCAATTTAACTATGACATCTATGGGGCACATGAGAGAACAATCACATGTTTTCGTTTAGCCTTACATACCTATGATGCAACTGTTCAACCGGGTGATGTCGAGGATCTCTTCTCGTATTTCTCACCCAAGCCTTTCTCTCCTCTCCTTAAGCCCTAGCCTTGTTAGATTTTGGAATAGGACTTAGAATAGGTTTTGTTAGGCACTTTTCGTGTAGAAACGACCTTACTAGCCGTGTATTAGTATTTAGGAGGGGCTAGGGATTGACCAGAATGCCCCTCGAAATAAATTAGAAATTCCCAGTTCGGAATATACACGGTCCGCGACGCGGACCTATCGCGAACTGTGTATTTTTGGAAAAGTGTTCTTAAACGAGTTTTCTCCATCCCGTCAAAAATCTGGAAAAATATATAAGTGTCCCTCCACGGCAGGTGCGCGTCGCGCCTCTGTCGCGGACAGTCACTGATTTGTGACTTGGATCGAAAATTTATCTTTCGATCGGGTCGTCCTAAAATTCGACCTGGACCATTTTCCCACTCCATTTTTCATGTTGATCATGAATCGGGTCTCGAATTTGCCATACGAGCCCCGAAAGATGTGTTACACGCGTACCCTCACTCTAGGGGCATTTTGGTAAATTTACCGAGCGTCACATCATCTCCCCCTTGGGATCATTCGTCCTGGAATGAGGAGTAGAGACGGGGATTAAAGCACGAATAGACTCAAGACTCATTCCCTGTCACACCCCGGGAGGGTACCCTAGGCGTGGCCGGCACTCAGAGGCTATTGCTAGCCCCCAAGCGAACCACTTAGCATTCATCACATCATTCATTATAAACATTGCGGAAGGAGATAGAAAATAATATCTAAACAAAGTGGGCCAATGGCCAAACATCAAAAATGTTCATTACACCAAGCAGGGAATATTGCTCAGGTATCATAACATTTACCTTGACTACACCATTATGCCTACAAAGCCTCTAACATTCCTTAAACCGTCTAAGAAGAGGACCATGACAAACCATGGCTACTCGACTCAAAAGAACAGGATAACATTCATAAATAATGGTTTCCTCCGGAAACAAGGAGGCTCACCACAGTCAGAACTTGGAAACACTTGACCTCAACGGGGCGGCTGCTGAAGTCCTCTAGCTCCTATATCTGCATCATGAAACGATGCAGTGCCAAATGGCGTCAGTACGTGGAATGTACTGGCATGTAAAATAGCTGGAACACATTGTTAGGAATATACGAACATAACGTACATCATCATGAGACCTTAACATTTATATCAGGGAAACATTAACATTGACCTTTACATTAACATTGACCTTTACATTAACATTGACCTTTGCATTAACATTGGCCTTTACATTAACATTGACCTTTGCATTAACATTGGCCTTTATATTAGAGTACTATTAGGGAAACCTTTTCTGAGGGGCCTAACTGGGAGTTTCTTTAACCGACAACCATCACTTATGAGCCAGTGATGATACAACGAATCGATGCCGTTGCCACATCCATCCATTACCCTGCCCAGGGTAAAGGACATTACATTAGTGGATCCATAAAACATAACATTAGTCCTCATTTGGGACAAGATAGGCGCCATCCACATTGCGGTTCAATCCTCTCTTCCTACACGGGCCACGTAGTTAATGGACTCAAGTGGGACTCACTTTTATCCATTTCGGTGCTCAATACTCCTCCCAGAACTCGACATGCTCATAAAACATTAACATTCATTAGTCCCATAGGGACGCATTTCATCATCATTAGTCCCCATAGGGGCATAATACATTATCATTGGCATCAACATTCATTTGTCCCATAGGGACACATTACATTGTCATTAGCATCTCCTTTACATCAACATTAACATCATTGTCATTCCATCTCATTAACATCAACATCATTGACTTTAGGGACACTCGTTTAGGAACTTTGACTCTCAACTTAGAGACAATCCCACACTCACATTCTCAACATTCATCATTCATTAATTTGTCATTACTCTAGACTCTACACACCCATATTTATCATGCATGCTTTTCTAGAATACATATGCGATAGATATAAGGTTTTCAACTAAATGCTTTTCAAGAAAATAGTTTAAAAAGGATGCATGAGGGTTTTTATGAGGGTCATCATCAATGCAGGAAAATATGTAGGTTTACGCATAAAATAATGGCATTTATTCATTACATTACATGAATTAACATGTTTCACTTCATTACCCTAACATCATTCACCATTAAACTTTAATACATTACTCATGGGGCACATGGGAGGACATTCCCATGCTTTAAGTATAGCCTTACATACCTGAAAGAAGATAGTCACACTAAAGCACCTTCTTTCCTCTTGCTCTCTTCAACCCCCTTCAAGCCCTAGCCTTAAGAACCTTAGGAAGACTTCTTCAATGTGGTTTTTCAACCCTTTTTCGTGAAAACCGACCTATATAGGTCATAGGGGTACGTTTAGGATAGGTGGGATGGGACCATAATGCCCTTGGAAATTTTAAGAAATTAAATCCCGTCCTGAAATAACACAGTCCGCGACGCGGACTGGTCGCGGACAGTGTATTTTCGGAAATTCAACTCCGTCAAAATTTTCAGGAAAAGATAAGTGTGTCTCCGCGACCAGTCCGCGTCGCGCTTCCGTCGCGGAGGCTCACTGTTTTTCGTTTTGGAACAAAAAATTATCTTTTGACTCGGTTGCTCTAAAATTCGACCGAGACCTTTCCCCCACTCCATTTTCAGTGCTGATCATGAATCCGCTCTCGGATTTCTGATCCGATCATCGGAAGGCACGTTTCTCGCACAACTGTCCTTGAGGGGTATTTCGGTAATTTCGCGGGCGTTACATTATCTCCCCCTTGGGATCATTCGTCCTCGAATGATAAGTAGGGAAGTATTTTAGCACGAATAGGCTCACGACTCACCTCAATATTACTTTGATAACCTACTACCTTCATCTTTCATTTGTCTTTAAGCTCATTTATTCAACATTAACAATTTCACATGGAATTCATGTAATATACATTAATTTACATTAAGTAGGGTCATTACCTTCGATGCTTCCATCGACCTCGGGCACGAACAAGTGCGGGTACTTTGCTTTCATCTCCTCCTCAGCTTCCCATGTGGATCCTTCAACGAATTGATTTCTCCACAGTACCTTAACAGAAGCTATCTCCTTGTTCCTTAGTCTGCGAACCTGCCGATCAAGGATTTGGACTGGGTTTCCTCATAGGACAGGCTGTCCTTGATTCCTGTGCTCTCTACAGGCACTACCAAGGCAGGATCCCCTAAACATTTCTTCAACATTGAGACGTGGAACACTGGATGAATCCCATCTAATTCAGAGGGTAGTTCCAGCTCATAAGCAACCTTTCCAATCCTTCGCACAATTTGGTAGGGACCAATATAGCGAGGACCCAACTTCCCTTTCTTCCCAAACCTCGTGACGCCTTTCATAGGTGATACCTTCAGATAAACCCAGTCATTCACCTCAAACTCTAAATCCCTTCTCCTTACATCTGTGTACGACTTTTGGCGGCTCTGGGCTGCCTTTAACCTTTCTCGTATAGTCTTCACCTTTTCCATGGACTGGTGGACAAGGTCTGGCCCAATCAGCTCGGCCTCTCCAACCTCAAACCACCCAATGGGCGATCTACATCTTCTCCCATACAAGGCCTCATAAAGGGCCATTTGGATATTCGCATGATAACTGTTGTTGTATGCGAATTCAATCAAGGATAAATGGTCGTCCCAATTTCCTTTGAAGTCAAGAACGCATGCTCTCAACATGTCTTCCAATGTCTGGATAGTGCGTTCGGCCTGGCCATCCGTCTGTGGGTGAAAGGCCGTGCTCAAGTTCACCATAGTACCCAGCCCTTTCTGGAACGACTTCCAGAAGTGAGAGGTAAATTGGGCTCCTCTGTCTGAAATAACAGACAAGGGAACTCCGTGCAATCTCACTATCTCCTGAATATATATTTTGGCATAATCTTCGGCAGTGTTAGTCATCTTGACTGCTAAGAAATGTGCTGATTTCGTCATTCTGTCTACAATCACCCATATGGAGTCATGTTGCCTCCAGAATTTCGGTAAGCCCGTGACAAAGTCCATGTTCACCATCTCCCACTTCCATTCTGGAATTTCAAAATTCTGAGCCAGACCACTTGGCCTTTGGTACTCAACCTTGACTTGCTGGCAGTTGGGGCATCTGGAAACGAATTCTGCGATGTCCCTCTTCATTCCACTCCACCAATAGACTTCTCTCAAGTCATGATACATCTTGGTGGAACCTGGATGGATGGAGTACTTAGCATTATGAGCCTCAGCTAAAATCCATTCTCGAACACCATCAACATTAGGGACACATAATCTGTTCTGGTACCTCAGTACCCCATCTCCCCCTTTGGAGAAGACCATCACTTTTTTTCTTCTGAACATCTTCTTTAGTTGGAGTATAATGGGATCTCGATCCTGCTTCTCTTCAACTTCAGTCACCAGGGATGATGAAGACCCATTTTGAACACTAACTCCTCCTTCATCATAATCTTCAAGTTGGACCCCCAATCGGGCCAACCTGTGCACCTCTCTCACCAGTTCTTTCTTTTCTTCCTCAACATGGGCCGTGCTACCCATAGACAACCTGCTAAGAGCATCACCAACAACGTTAGCTTTACCTGGGTGGTACATGACGCTCATATCAT
Source organism: Solanum rostratum (assembly GCA_029948455.1). Lineage (NCBI taxonomy): Eukaryota > Viridiplantae > Streptophyta > Magnoliopsida > Solanales > Solanaceae > Solanum > Solanum rostratum. The sequence goes on from CM057048.1 coordinate 65,920,908, forward strand.
AGTCCTTGAGAAACTCTAACCATCTCCTCTGTCGCAGATTGAGCTCCCTTTGGTTGAATACATACTGCAAGCTCTTATGGTCTGTGAACACATCCACATGCACTCCATACAAGTAGTGGCGCCAGATTTTAAGTGCGAACACAACGGCTGCCAACTCAAGATCATGGGTAGGATAGTTTCGTTCATGAACCTTAAGCTGTCTGGAAGCATAGGCTACCACCTTTCCTCTTTGCATTAACACGCACCCCAACCCAACTCTAGATGCGTCACAGTATACCACGAAGTCATCTGTTCCGTCAGGCAATGTCAAAACAGGTGCAGTGGTTAACCTGGTCTTCAGCTCTTGGAAACTTTTCTCACATTCGTCAGACCATTGGAACTTAGCCCTTTTCTGGGTCAGTTTGATCAATGGTGCAGATAGGAAAGAAAACCCCTCCACAAACCTCCGGTAGTAGCCTGCCAACCCCAAGAAGCTTCTTATGTCAGTTGGAGAGGTTGGCCTTGGCCAGCTTGCCACCGCCTCAATCTTCTGGTTATCCACTCGAATACCATCACCCGAAACCACATGGCCTAGGAAAGCCACTGACTTAAGCCAGAATTCACACTTGGAGAACTTAGCATATAACTCGTGGTCCTTAAGAGTTTGAAGGACAACTCTGAGATGTTTAGTATGCTCTTCCTCACCCTTCGAACATACCAAAATATCATCAATGAAGACGATTACAAACATATCCAAGTAGGGTCTAAGTACCCTATTCATCAAGTCCATAAAGGCTGCTGGTGCATTGGTCAACCCAAAGGACATCACTAAAAATTCGAAATGATCATATCTGGTCCTGAAAGATGTCTCTGGGATATCACACTCCCTCACCTTTAACTGATGGTAACCCGATCTGAGGTCTATTTTTGAAAAACATGAGGCACCCTGAAGTTGGTCGAACAAGTCGTCAATCCTAGGAAGAGGATATTTGTTCTTGACTGTGACCTTGTTCAGTTGCCTATAATCTATACACATTCGAAGCGTCCCATCTTTCTTTCTCACAAACAAAACTGGAGCACCCCACGGAGAAACACTGGGTCTAATAAAACCCTTCTCTAACAGGTCTTTCAACTGTTCTTTCAGCTCCTTCAGTTCAGCGGGGGCCATCCTATATGGCGGAATTGAAATAGGCTGCGTATCGGGGATTACATCAATACCGAAGTCAATCTCCCTATCAGGAGGGACTCCAGGTAAATCCTCCGGGAACACCTCAGGAAACTCATTAACAACTGAGACCGACTCAAGAGTAGGGGTCTCAACATTATCAGCTTTAACTCTTACTAGGTGGTAGATACACCCCTTAGAGATCAACTTCCGTGCCCTCAGGTAAGAAATAATTATACGCTTGGGTGCAACATAACCTCCCTTCCATTCTAAGACTGGTTCAAGTGGGAATTGAAACTTAACCACTCGGGTTCTACAGTCTATGGATGCATGGCAAGCGTGAAGCCAATCCATCCCAAGGATCACATCAAAATCCACCATCTCTAATTCTACCAAATCAGCCAATGTATCCCTATAATAAATGGATACTACACAGTTTCTATAGACCCTTTTAGCCAGAATAGACTCTCCAGTAGGAGTTGAAACGGAATATGGCTCACGTAGACATTCTGGGGCAACTTCGAACTTATTAGCCACATAGGGTGTCACAAAGGATAAGGTGGCACCCGGATCAAGTAATGCGTAACAGTTATAAGAGAAGATTTGAAGCATACCCGTTACAACATCTGGGGCAGCCTCTCGGTCCTGCCGATTTCCTATAGCATACAGGCGGTTCGCTCCGCCTCCGGTATTCGTAGCAGTAGCCCTCTGTTGACTGCCTGCAGGGGGCGCTGTAGATGACTGGGCTCTATTACCTCTGTCGTTTCCCCTCTGGCTCCTCATAGGACATTCAATCTGGATATGGTCAGGCTGTCCACACGTATAGCATAAATTGGTGCCTTCCCGGCACGCACCAAGATGTTGTTTGCCACATCTGCCACAAGTTGCTTTTTCTCTAGGGCCCTGGGCGACACTGGCCTGGGACTGAGATACCTGTGCTCTGAAATTCTGATGGCCCTGGGTCCTTTGGTCATACCTGTGCTGCTGAACAGGTGCATTCACCATCGGTGTTGCATGGCGAGGAGGTTTCCTCTGAAAGAAGTTCTTGCTGCCCTTGTCCCCCTTTTGCTGGTTTTGTTCCTGGCCCGCAGCCTTGGCTTTCTTGCTCTGCCGTTCCTCCCTGTCCCTCTTCTTGTCCTCTTCGGTCTGTTGAGCGTAAACCATCAGCCTGGAAATATCCATGTCTGGGATCAGCAGTGCTGCCTTGCACTCCTTCTTCACATGTCTGCCCAGTCCAGACACAAATTTTCTCATCCTGGCCCTCATATCAAGAACCATCTCCGGAGCATACCTCGACAGCTGGGTGAACTTTAGGCTATACTCTTTGGCGGTCATACCTTCCTGTTTTAAGTTCACAAACTCTTCAACCTTAGCTTCCCTTAACTCTTGGGGAAAGAAATGATCGAGAAAAGCACTCTCGAACTCTTCCTACTCGGCTGGTTCAGCACTTTCACCTCTGACATCCTCCCATTAGTTGTACCAAATGTTGGCCACATCCTTAAGTTGATATGAGACCAACTCCACTCCTTCAATCTCACTTGCATGCATTGCCCTTAGGATCTTGCGCATTTCATCAATAAAGTTTTGCGGATCCTCCTCAACCTTAGAACCCGTATAGACTGGCGGATTCATCCTCAAAAAATCTCTGAGCCTGGACGCAGCAGTTGGCTCTTGGGAACTGGAGCTTGGGGCCTGGGGACCACGACTGCTACTTTGCGAGGCCACCAACTGGGTGAGCATGGCAACGGCTCCCCTAAAGTCTGCCTCTGAAGTGGGGGCTGACTGTGCTGGGGGTGCTGGTGGAGCCTCAGCAGCTCTAGCTGGTCGTCCCCGTCTCCTTACCTCACGTTTTGGCAAGGGGTTCTCAGTACTTGGGACATAACCATCTCTTTGGGCAGCAGTGCATTTTGGAGGCATTATCTGCAAACGCGTAACGCACGAGTTAAAGAGGTTTGCTTAAAGTCAAGCTCTAGCGCACGACTCAGAACATCAAAGAAGTGGAACCATTTCCTAATGCCCTGTAGCATCCTGTTTATGAAGTGTGGTGCACAACACACGCATAAACGAGACTCTACTAGACACGGCTTCGTAGACTCCCTAGGACTCTTGAACTCCGTTCTCTGATACCAAGTTTGTCATGCCCCGGGAGGGTACCCTAAGCGTGGCCGGCACTCAGAGGCTATTGCTAGCCCCCAAGCGAACCACTTAGCATTCATCACATCATTCATTATAAACATTGCGGAAGGAGATAGAAAATAATATCTAAACAAAGTGGGCCAATGGCCAAACATCAAAACTGTTCATTACACCAAGCGGGGAATATTGCTCAAGTATCATAACATTCACCTTGACTACACCATTATGCCTACAAAGCCTCTAACATTCCTTAAACCGTCTAAGAAGAGGACCATGACAAACCATGGCTACTCGACTCAAAAGAATAGGATAACATTCATAAATAAAGGTTTCCTCCGGAAATAAGGAGGCTCACCACAGTCAGAACTTGGAAACACTTGACCTCAACGGGGCGGCTGCTGAAGTCCTCTAGCTCCTATATCTGCATCATGAAACGATGCAGCGACAAATGGCGTCAGTACGTGGAATGTACTGGCATGTAAAATAGCTGAAACACATTGTTAGGAATATACGAACATAACGTACATCATCATGAGACCTTAACATTTATATTAGGGAAACATTAACATTGACCTTTACATTAACATTGACCTTTACATTAACATTGACCTTTGCATTAACATTGGCCTTTACATTAACATTGACCTTTGCATTAACATTGGCCTTTATATTAGAGTACTATTAGGGAAACCTTTTCTGAGGAGCCTAACTGGGAGTTTCTTTAACCGACAACCATCACTTATGAGCTAGTGATGATACAACGAATCGATGCCGTTGCCACATCCATCCATTACCCTGCCCAGGGTAAAGGACATTACATTAGTGGATCCATAAAACATAACATTAGTCCTCATTTGGGACAAGATAGGCGCCATCCGCATTGCGATTCAATCCTCTCTTCCTACACGGGCCACGTAGTTAATGGACTCAAGTGGGACTCACTTTTATCCATTTCGGTGCTCAATACTCCTCCCAGAACTCGACATGCTCATAAAACATTAACATTCATTAGTCCCATAGGGACGCATTTCATCATCATTAGTCCCCATAGGGGCATAATACATTATCATTGGCATCAACATTCATTTGTCCCATAGGGACACATTACATTGTCATTAGCATCTCCTTTACATCAACATTAACATCATTGTCATTCCATCTCATTAACATCAACATCATTGACTTTAGGGACACTCGTTTAGGAACTTTGACTCTCAACTTAGAGACAATCCCACACTCACATTCTCAACATTCATTTGTCCCATAGGGACACATTACATTGTCATTACTCTAGACTCTACACACACCCATATTCATCATGCATGCTTTTCTAGAATACATATGCGATAGATATAAGGTTTTCAACTAAATGCTTTTCAAGAAAATAGTTTAAAAAGGATGCATGAGGGTTTTTATGAGGGTCATCATCAATGCAGGAAAATATGTAGGTTTACGCATAAAATAATGGCATTTATTCATTACATTACATGAATTAACATGTTTCACTTCATTACCCTAACATCATTCACCATTAAACTTTAATACATTACTCATGGGGCACATGGGAGGACATTCCCATGCTTTATGTATAGCCTTACATACCTGAAAGAAGATAGTCACACTAAAGCACCTTCTTTCCTCTTGCTCTCTTCAACCCCCTTCAAGCCCTAGCCTTAAGAACCTTAGGAAGACTTCTTCAATGGGGTTTTTCAACCCTTTTTCGTGAAAACCGACCTATATAGGTCATAGGGGTACGTTTAGGATAGGTGGGATGGGACCATAATGCCCTTGGAAATTTTAAGAAATTAAATCCCGTCCTGAAATAACACAGTCCGCGAAATTCAACTCCGTCGAAATTTTCAGGAAAAGATAAGTGTGTCTCCGTGACCAGTCCGCATCGCGCTTCCGTCGCGGAGGCTCATTGTTTTTCGTTTTGGAACGAAAAATTATCTTTTGACTTGGTTGCTCTAAAATTCGACCAAGACCTTTCCCCCACTCCATTTTCAGTGCTGATCATGAATCCGCTGTCGGATTTCTGATCCGAGCATCGGAAGGCACGTTTCTCGCACACCTCTCCTTGAGGGGTATTTCGGTAATTTTGCGGGCGTTACATTCCCACACTCCATTCAATAAATCAACCCTCGACTCAATGATAGTAAGTCGCATATAAGAATAGAACACTTGGCTTAGTGAAGAGTAAGGATTTTTACCTTCAATACTTTAACTATCAGTTGGCATGAACAGGTGTGGATACTTTACCTTCATCTCCTCCTCAGCTTCCCATGTGGCTTCTTCAATGAATTGATTCCTCCACAGGACTTTGACTGAGGCTATTTCTTTGTTCCTTAATTTACGAATCTGACGATCCAGAATTTGAACCGGAACCTCTTCGTAAGGTAGGTTATCCTTCACTGCAATGCTGTCAACCAGGATCACCAAGGCCGGATTTCCCAAGCATTTCTTTAGCATTGACACATGGAACATCGGGTGTACCCCATCTAACTCGGAAGGCAACTCTAACTCGTAAGCCACCTTCCCAATTCTCTTTATGATTTGATAGGGTCCAACATAACGTGGACTCAACTTTCCCTTCTTCGCAAACCTTAAGACACCCTTCATAGGTGACAATTTCAAGTACACCCAATCATCCACTTCGAACTCTAAGTCTCTCCTTCTCATGTCGGTGTAAGATTTCTGGCGACTTTGGGCAGTTTTCAACCTCTCTCTAATGACCTTGACCTTCTCCATCGACTGGTGAACGAGATCAGGTCCAATGAGCTCCGCTTCTACAACCTCAAACCACCCAATAGGCGATCTACACCTCCTTCCGTACAAGGCTTCATAAGGAGCCATTTGAATGCTTGCATGATAACTATTGTTATATGCAAATTCAGCCAGTGGCAAATGGTCATCCCAATTCCCTTTGAAGTAAAGGACACAAGCTCTCAACATATCCTCTAGTGTTTGAATTGTACGCTCCGCCTGACCATCCGTCTGTGGATGGAAAGCGTACTCAGGTTCACCTTCGTACCCAAACTTTTCTGAAATGATCTCCAGAACTGGGAGGTAAATTGAGCTCCTCTGTCCGAGATGATGGACAAGGGGACTCCATGCAACCTCACAATCTCCTGGATATACAATATGGCATACTCTTTCGCAGTGTTCGTTGTCTTGACTGCCAGGAAGTGAGCCGACTTAGTCATTCTGTCCACGATCACCCATATCGAATCATGTTGCTTTCGAGACCTTGGCAGACCAGTGATAAAGTCCATATTAATCATCTCCCATTTCCATTCTGGAATTTCAAAGTTCTGAGCCAATCCACATGGCCTTTGATGCTCAACCTTCACCTGTTGGCAATTTGGGCATTTCGAGACGAACTCCGCGATGTCCCTCTTCATTCCGTTCCACCAATAGACCTCCCTTAAGTCATGGTACATTTTGGTGGAGCCGGGATGAATGGAATATCTAGTGTTATGAGCTTCTGCCATGATTCTGTCTCATATGCCATCAACATCTGGGACACACAATCGACTTTGATATCTTAACACTCCATCTCCCCCTTTGGAGAAGACTATCACCTTCTGATTTTGGACATCCTCCTTCAATTGGAGTAGGACAGGGTCTTGGTCTTGTTTTTCCTTCACCTCCACCACTAACGAGGAAGCAGACCCGTCCTGGACATTAACTCCTCCTTTGTTGTTCTCCTCTAGTTGGACTCCTAATCGAGCCAACCGGTGCACGTCCTTGGCTAACTCCCTCTTTCCTTCCTCCACATGGGCTGTGCTACCCATCGATAACCTGCTAAGGGCATCAGCAACAACGTTAGCTTTACTTGGGTGATAGTGGATGCTCATGTCATAATCTTTGAGCAATTCCAACCATCTCCTTTGTCGCAAATTGAGCTCTTTCTGGCTAAAAACATACTGCAAACTCTTGTGGTCAGTGAACACATCCACATGCACTCCATACAAGTGTCGCCAAATTTTAAGTGCAAACACCACTGCTGCCAACTCGAGGTCATGGGTTGGGTAGTTCCTCTCATGGGCCTTGAGCTGCCTGGAAGCATAAGCTATCACTTTCCCCCTCTGCATTAATACACATCCCAATCCAACCATCGAGGCATCACAATAGATTACAAAGTCTTCGGTCCCGTTGGGTAGAGTTAGGACCGGTGCAGTAGTTAACCTTGTTTTCAATTCCTGGAAACTCTTCTCACATTTTTCGGACCACTGGAATTGACCTTTTTCTTAGTCAATTTGGTCAGTGGCGCGGATAGGGAGGAAAATCCCTCAACAAACCTGCGGTAGTAGCCTGCCAGCCCCAAGAAACTTCTAATATCAGTTAGAGTGGTCGGTCGGGGCCAGTTCTTAACCGCCTCAATCTTTTGGGCATCCACTCGGATACCGTCACCGGAAACAACATGGCCTAGGAAGGCCGCTGACTCACGCCAGAATTCACATTTGGAGAACTTTGCATACAACTCATGGTCCTTAAGAGTTTGGAGGACCACTCTGAGGTGGTTAGCATGCTCCTCCTTACTCCTTGAGTACACCAGGATGTCGTCGATGAACACAATCACAAACAAGTCAAGATATGGCTTGAACACTCTATTCATCAAGTCCATAAAGGCGGCAGGTGCATTTGTCAATCCGAAGGACATGACCAAGAACTCAAAATGGCCATATCTAGTCCTGAAGGCGGTCTTTGGAACATCACACTCCCTCACCTTCAACTGATGGTAGCCAGACCTAAGGTCTATCTTAGAGAAGCAAGAGGCGCCCTGAAGTTGGTCAAACAAATCATCTATCCTCGGGAGGGGATATTTGTTCATTATCATGACCTTGTTCAGTTGCCTATAATCAGTACACATTCTGAGAGACCCATCTTTCTTCCGCACGAATAAAACAGGGGCACCCCATGGCGAAACACTTGGCCTAATGAAGACCTTTTCCAGCAAATCTTTTAATTGCTCTTTCAATTCTTTTAACTCCGCGGAGGCCATTCTGTAAGGTGGGATCGAAATAGGCTGGGTATCTGGAAGAACATCAATCCCAAAGTTAATATCCCTATCGGGAGGGACTCCGGGCAGATCATCAGGAAAGACTTCTGGAAACTCGTTGACAACCGGAACTGACTCAAGAGTTGGGGACTCAACATCATCAGATTTCACTCTCACCAAGTGATAAATACAGCCTTTGGAAATTAACTTCTGGGCTTTAAGATATGAGATAAACCTTCCCCTAGGTGTCACCGAGTCACCCTTCCACTCTAGAACTTATTCATTTGGAAACTGAAACTTAATCGATCGGGATCTACAATCCACAGAGGCATAACAGGCGTGAAGCCAATCCATGCCGAGGATCAAATCAAAGTCAACCATCTTTAACTCTATTAAATCAATGATGGTGTCCCTATGATGGATGGACACTACATAAGCTCTATAGACTCTTTCAGCTCGAATAGACTCATCCACCGGAGTAGAAACATCAAAGGGTTCAAGAAGTCTCTCGGGGGTTTTATCAAATTTACTGGCCACATAAGGAGTTACAAACGACAATGTGGCACCAGGATCCATCAAAACATAACAATCAAAAGTAAAGACTCGGATCATACCCGTCACGACGTCTGGAGAATTTTCCTGATCTTGGCGACTCCCATAGCATATAAGCGGTTTGTGGCCCCGCCTGTACCTGACATAGTGGCCCTTGGGTTCCCTCTAACCGGTGGGGCCGATGCAGTAGACTGGGCCTGGCCAGCCTGTTTTGGACAATCCTTCTTGTAGTGGCCTACTTGGCCACAACCGAAGCATGCGTCATTCTTATCGCGACATGTCCCCCAGTGCCCCTTTCCGCAGTTATCACTATGGCCTACTCTGAGAACCTTGAGCTACACTAGCTTGGGATTGGGGTCCGTGGTTCCCTGTATTCCGGAACCTCTGATCATACGTGCCTTTAGATACAGGTGCGCTAGCAGCTGAGGGTGCTAGAGATCGATTCCCATTACCTCTCCTTCCACCCTCGTGGCTGGATGTCTTAGCCCTCTTGTGCTTGAACTCTTTCCTGTCCTGTTGTCTTTCTTCGTCGGCTTGCTGCACGAATGTCATCAGTTGCCCGATGTCCATGTCACTAATAAGCATAGCTCCTCTTCCATCTCTCTTGGGTCCTCTGTTCAACCCATCTACATACATTCCCATCCTTCCTCTCATGTTAGCAACCATGTATGGAGTATAGCGGGATAGTTGTGTGAATTTCAACCCGTACTCCTGCACGGTCATGGATCCCTGCTTCAGATTCAGGAACTCCCTCACCTTAGCCTCTCTTTTCTCCCTTGGGAAAAAGCGCCCCAAGAGAGCCTCCTCAAACACCGCCCAAGTCACATACGAAGCATCGTCTCCTCGACCCTTCTTCCATTGGTCGAACCACAGTCTGGCCACCCCTTTGAGTTGGTAGGCGGCCAATTCAACCCTATCAGCATCAGCCACGTGCATCATTTGGAAAACCTTCTCAAGTTCCTCTACATAGTTCTCGGGGTCTTCAGTAGATGCCGAACCCGTGAACTCAGGCGGGTTCATCCTCAGAAATTCTCGGACTCTAGAGGTACCATGAGAGTTTGCCCCACCTGCACCTTGCCTCACAGCAGGTGCTGCGACAGCCTGGGCCAAAGTTTGAATGGCTTGGCGTAGCTCAACATCGAGATCTCATCTTGAGGGGGTTGCCCAACAGGGATAGCTGGATCCATGGGTCCCTCGGGTACTTGAGGCTCAGGTGGGTTAACAGCTTGCCTGGCAGGACGTCCCCTTCCTCTAACAACTCTTCTGGGAGGCATGTTATCGATTCTGCACGTGTAACGCACGAATTAGAGGATAGTATTCATAGAGTTCCACTCTCTCGCACGAATGGGAATAAGAAAGAAGTGTAACCATTCCTAATTTCCCATAGCCTCCTGCTCATGAAATGTGGTCGACAACACACCCATAAACAAGACTCTACTAGACACGGCTCATAGACTCCCTAGGACACTTGAACTCTGTGCTCTGATACCAAGTTTGTCACGCCCCGGGAGGGTACCCTTGGCGTGGCCGGCACTCGGAGACTATTGCTAGCCCCCAAGCGAACCACCTAGTCTCATCACATCATTCAATCACATACTTCTAGTGATCAGCGGAAATTATATGCATGTAATGGACACAATTCATCTAAAGTTTCAATATAATATAGATAAAAATAACGAAGGCTAGTAGGATGAACTAGCTCACAATCTCAACATCAATACTCGACACCTGTCTATGAAACCTCTATCACTAAATCATGTGGTGCCAATGACAGACCCATGGCTACCCAAAGCAAAATAGAAAGATAGTTCAATCCTAACTCTAAAGCATGATGAAATAAAATAATGGTTCCTCCGGAGTAGGGGAGGCTCACCAAATCAGCTTCGGATCTCTGATCTTCAACGGAGCGCCTGTTGATGATCTCTAGTACCTGCCTCTACATCATAAAACGATGCAGTCCAGAGTGGACATCAGTACTTGAAATGTACTGGTATGTAAAATAGTTGAATGAAACAGAAACTGGTAGAAAATATGAAGAGTAACATCAAGTCAAAATAAACATCATAATCACATTAACCGCCAGCTTGCCCATCTACGAAAGAGTACAGAGTGGACAAGTGACACATCATTATCTCAAACTCATCAAAAGTCTCAACTCATCACATGGATTATCTCAGAGGAGTTCAAACCCCCTCTCATCACATCTCATCTAGACTCAGAGTAAGGTACGAATTTTGCCGGGAGTTTCTCTTAACCGACAACACTCACTTATGAGCCAGTGAATGTACAACAATCACCCAGATGTTGCCACAGTGGTCCCAAAATTGCCAGGTAAGGAACACTGGGTCCCATATCAATAAACCCGACATGGAATCAAACTGAACAGATCCTCTATTGCTTTCAGGGAGTGTTAAACCTCGAGGGAAACCATATATATGCATGTGATGGTTTAAGCCTCTCCTACGTTTGGCGACGTAGTTAATGAGTTTGAGTGGGACTCACTCCTGCTCATTTCGGTGCTCGATACTCCTCCCGACTCAGTGCTCATAAAATCAACCTCAACCAGTCTCATAGGGATTCACTCCCCGTCAACGACTGCCAGTCTCATAGGGACCCACTCCCCGTCCACGACTGATATTTCACCGGGACCTTGGCCCCTTTCATCAATTACCTCATAGGGACTTCCACCCAATCATCAACATCTCGTAGGGATTTTAACCCTACCATCAACATCTCATAGGGATTTTTAACCCTATCATCAACACCTCCTCAATGACTCAAGATTATATACCCGTCATGAGGAAACAAGTGAATCAACACATCGGTAGAGTTCATTTATAGAGACTCATACAACAATCAAGTTTCATCAACTCATCATCACAGTCAACAATCTCAATGCAAGGCTCTAGACTCAAGTCTCAAGTTCATTATGCATGCTCTTCAAAATAGTCATGTAGGGTTATGCAGATTCCCTGAAAGTATTCAATTTAAGAAAACAAATAGTATGATGATCATCAACATAGAAAACATGTAATTTCAAATATAAGTTTTCAAGAAAATCCATCAAAGAAATCATGCATGTAGACTCTTCAATCATCAATTCAACTATGACCTCTATGGGGCACATGAGAGAACAATCTCATGTTTTTGTTTAGCCTTACATACCTGTGATGCAATTGTTCAACAGGGTGATGTCGAGAATCTCTTCTCGTATTTCTCACCCCAAGCCTTTCTCTCCTCTCCTCAAGCCCTAGCCTTGTTAGATTTTGGAATAGGACTTAGAATAGGTTTTGTTAGACCCTTTTCGTGTAGAAACGACCTTACTAGCCGTGTATTAGTGTTTAGGAGGGGTTAAGGATTGACCGGAATGCCCCTCGAAATAAATTAGAAATTGCCAGTTCGGAATATACACGGTCCGCGACGCAGACCTATCACGCACTGTGTATTTTTATGGAAAAGTATTTTTAACGAGTTTTCTCCATCCCGTCGAAAATCTGGAAAAATATATAAGTGTCCCTCCGCAGCAGGTGCGCGTCGCGCCACTGTCGCGGACAATCACTGTTTTGTGACTTGGATAAAAAATTTATCTTTCGATCGGGTCATCCTAAAATTCGACCCGAACCATTTTCCCACTCCATTTTTCTTTTTGATCACGAATACGGTCTCGGATTCGCCATACGAGCCCCGGAAGGTGCGTTACGCGCGTACCCTCACTCTAGGGGCATTTTGGTAAATTTACCGGGCGTCACACCACTAGTCACTGACTAATTACAATCCGCGTAGTACATTCCTGTGCTAATAACAATAATCACGCACTTAGCTATTCAAACTCCGTGTCCGAACGCCTAAACATGATTTCTTCCGTCAATCTACATTATACTTTGCTGAACAGGTTTAGGACTACTCAAAAAGGAAAACCCAGCCTACCCGGACGCTAAGCCGATGCTGAATGATGAAAAATTCCACTCTTGATTTCTGACAGCTAATTTGATAGAACCAGATATGAAATTTCTTGGTCGTAACCTTCCTTGCATCAAGATCCCTTCTCTCCCTTATCCATCCATATTTACTCCTATAGTTTCTTATTCTTCGTTTTATGTAATTATTTGTTATCTTTTGTACTTTAACTAGTATATTATTGTATTATTGTTACTTCCATGCATGTTATTACTATCTATTATTTTTAATATATATATATATATATATATATATATATATTACTTCTTTAAACTATGTTTTCATTGAGCAGGAGGGTCATCAAAAACACTTGTCTCTACCTCTTCAAATGAGTGAATGACCTATGCAGCCGCCTCTATTGAGAGCCATACAATTCCTTTTAATATACATGTGCAGGCCAGCATTGATGAACAGACAAGAGACTTAATTGGGCATATATCATCAGAAAGAAAATCATAGAAATTGGAACACTAGCAAGGTAGTGGAGACATATTTGCCATTTAATCAATCAACAAATTGAATGTGAAATTTCAGTGCAAATAAGCAGTCTCACATATTATTGCACAAAAATATATACAATATTGTAATAATCTTATGCTAACTTATTGTGTCTGTAAAATGGACATAATGTGCCACAAACAACCCCAACATACTTCAAATGCCTACGTATCCAGAAAGTCAAGCATCTGACAATTTAAACTAAATCACATGCTCTTTGTAATTATTACCCTTTTTACTCATCCCACTCTTTCCTTTTCAGTATCTTAAAGATATCACACACTTATTACAATAATCAATATTGGAATAATCAAACTATATTATATTTCAAATATTCTTTTTCTTTTACTTTTCTATTTCAATTTAGTTCTTTTCTTTTGATTTCGTCCCAACAAAATAATTTTCTCTTTTTAATAAATTTTCATATGACATATTTTATTTATACATATGTAAATATATATTGGCGAAAAAAATGACATATTTCAAATTACAAAATTTAAAACTTATTTTGGTATATTTAACATATCTCAAACTATAAGATTATAAAGTTTTATCTGCTTTTTAAAATTCTATATCAAGTCAAAACAAGACGAAAAATTGAAATGGAGAGAGTATAAACATGAAAACCTCATCACTTGTGAAAATTATAAAAAAAAAAATCTAAATTCTTAAACAATCTTATCAGATGAGCAAATCATAAAAAATATCAAAATATTCTTAACGTGTTTTATTGATATCCAATATCTCCATGTTTCTTAAATAAAATAATATTTGTGATTATATATTCTTAAATACACATAATTTTATAAAACATCACTGGCCAACAATGTAATAATTAGTTATTCTTTAATAAAACCATTTCATATAGTATGGATAATCTCTTCCTGGTGAACATAATGAGTCATGTTTTGCGAAATTTAAAATGATGAGAAGTTATTTAAAAAAAATTGAAGTCACAATTTAAAATCCCAAATTTTACATTTAGAATTTAAAATCATAATTTGAAAGTGCATGTCCAAGCACTACTTAAAATCGTATCAAAATTACACCGCTAAATGACTACTCTCTTCATTCCTTTTTAGTTGTGACAATTTTCTTTTCTAGAGTCAAACAATATGAATTTTAACTAATATTTTAAAATGCGTTTTTTTCATATCATATTGATATAGAAAAAAAAATTATAATATTTTTCATATAATTTTTTGAATATCTAAATTTTTATTTCAAAAATATCAAATCAACATAAGTTAAATTAACTTTAAAAATTAATCAAAATTAATTTTTGAAAAAATTAACATAACAATAAAAAAATTGAAGTACTAAATTTTGATTACATGTGATATTCTAACAGTACTTTTCAAGTTTCCTTTAATTGTGTGTATAAATTCCAATTTAATATTCAATATATTTGTAAGTCAGATCAACTTCTTTTAATCTTCAAATGAAAGTTAATTATATTCGAACGATGCGTTAACTTGTTTGGACAGCGATTGATATGATAGGGATCAAATAATAATGCTTAATATTGAAGATGTTATAAAATAAATCTAGAATTTACTAGAATAAATGCAACGAGAATTAAAAGCTTAGAAAATGAGGAGAAGAGAGAATAATATATTGCAGTGCATCTCTTTTTCTTTTTTAACTAATGTGCCTCAACATTTAGAAGTTAAGGCATATATATATAGAAATGTTAGCCACCAATGTGGACTACCAAAGCTTGAGAGTTGAACAAAATACAGAACCACAATTGTTGACTTTCCCTTTTTATAATTCATACTTAACACTCCTCTTGAATTGTCTATGTAAAGGAAAGTTTTAGGTGACCTTAATACGCATCATTAGCTGCCTCATTAAAATCCTTACATGGAAAACCCAGTGGGATAAAATCTTGGTTAAGGAAAAAAAAGTACAGCGCATATTTTACTCCCCCTAATGAAAATTTCATTTGATACTTTGGAGACGGTGTATTCCAATCTTATATCTTAGCTTTTCAAATGTTGACGTTGGTAATGCCTTAGTGAATAAATCTGCAAGATTATCACTCGAACAAATTTGTTGTATATCAATATCATCTTTCTTCTGAAGATCATGCGTGAAGAATAATTTCGGTGAAATGTGTTTCTTTCTGTCTCCTTTTATGAAACCACCCTTTAATTGATTTATGCACGCAGCATTGTCTTCAAATATGACCGTGGGTACTATAACGTCATTTTTCAGTCCACATTTTTCTTCGATGAAATGTATCATTGATCTCAACCACACACATTCTCTACTTGCTTCATGGATTGCAACTATTTTAGCATGATTTGAAGAAGTAGCAACAACTGACTGCTTTATAGATCGTCATGATATAGCAGTTCCTCCATATGCAAACAAGTAGCCTGTTTGAGATCGGGTTTTATGTGGATCTGATAAATAACCTGCATTTGCATAACTAACAAGGTCTGCACAGCCTTTGTTAGTATAAAACAAACCCATATCAATTGTACCTTTCAGGTATCGCAAAATATGCTTAATACCGTTCCAATGCCTTCGCATTGGGGAAGAACTATACCTTGCTAGCAGATTAACAGAAAATGGTATATCAGGTCTGGTTGAGTTAGCAAGATACATGAGTACACTAATGACACTGAGGTATGGTACTTCTGGACCAAGAAGTTCTTCATCTTCTTCTGGGGGACGAAATGGATCTTTATTCACTTCAAGTGATCTAACAACCATAGGAGTACTTAACAGATATGCTTTGTCCATATAGAATCGCTTTATGATTTTCTCAGTATAGGCAGATTGATGAATAAAGATCCCGTCTACTAAATGTTCAATTTGTAGACCCAGACAAAGTTTTGTCTTTCCAAGATCTTTCATCTCAAATTCTTTCTTCAAATATCAATTGCCTTTTGGACCTCTTCAGGAGTTCCAATGAGATTTATATCATCAACATAAACAGCGAGTATTACAAACTCCGATCCTGTTTTTTTAATGAAAACATATGGACAAATGACATTATTTATATCTCTTTTATTTATCAAGTACTCACTAAGGCGATTATACCACATACGCTCTGATTGTTTCAGACCATATAATGATCTTTGTAATTTAACTAAGAATATTTCCCGAGACTTAGTACATGCTTCGGGCAATTTGAATCCTTCTGGGATTTTCATGTAAATTTCACTGTCAAGTGAACCATAGAGGTAAGCTGTAACTACATCCATTAGATGTATTTCAAGATTTTCATGTACAACTAAATTGATGAGATATCGAAAGGATATTCCATCCATAACAGGTGAATATATTTCCCCATAGTTGACACCGGGCTTCTGAGAGAATCCTTGTGCAACAAGGCGTGCCTTGTATCTTACAATATCATTTCTCTCATTTTGCTTTCGCACAAAAACCCATTTATAGCCAACTGGTCTTACACCATCAGGGGTTTGGACTACAGGTCCAAATACTTCACGATTAGAGAGTGAATTCAATTCAGATTGAATTGCTTCTTTCCATTTTGGCCAATCGCCTCTGCATCGACATTCTTCGATGAATTTAGGCTCAAGACTTTCATTATCTTGCATGAGGCTAAGTGCTACATTATATGCAAAAACATTATCCACTGTAATTTTTGATCGATCTAAATCTATCTCATCACTATTTGAGCTTATTGGAAGTTCTTTATTCACTTGAGTCTCGGGTTCACTGATTTCTTCAGGAAAATCAGGATTTCTCAAGTCTGGATCTTCTTCATGAAGTCCTTTTGTAGTATCATCTTTATTATTCCTTACGTTTTTTTCTAGGATTCTTACCCTTTGAACCCACTGGTCTACCACGCTTCAGGCGTGTTTGGGATTCAGAAGTTGTGATACTAGCAGATGGTCCCTTTGGAACTTCGACCCGGATAGGCACATTCACTGCAGAGATATGTGACTTAGTTATCCGTTTTAAATCAGTAAATGCATCTAGCATTTGATTCGCTATTGTCTGCAAATAGATGATCTTCTGGACCTCCTATTCACATGTGCATGTTCGTGGATCAAAATGAGATAGTGATGAAACTTTCCATGCAATTTCTCCAACTTCTCTCTGGGGTTCCTTTTTCTCTCCCCCTAATTGCAGGAAAATTGTTTCATCAAACCAACAATCTGCAAATCTGGCAGTAAATAAATCTCCTGTCAACGGTTCGAGGTAGCAAACTATGGAGGGTGAGTTGAGCCCAACATATATACCTAACCCCCGTTGAGGGCCCATCTTAGTGCGTTGCGGTGGTGCTACAGGCACGTATACCACACAACCAAAAATTCGCAAATGAGCTATATTAGGTTCATGACCAAATACCAATTGTGATGGGGAGTATTCATGATAATTAGTCGGTCTGAGACGTACAAGTGCTGCTGCATTTAAGATAGCATGACCTCACACGTCAATGGGTAATCTTGATTTCATGAGCAGTGGTCTAGCTATCAATTGCAGACGCTTAATAAATGACTCTGCAAGGCCATTTTGAGTATGAACATGAGCTACCGAATGTTCAATTTTTATCCTAATTGATATGCAATAATCATCAAAAGCTTGGGATGTAAATTTTCCAGCATTATCCAGAGAATGGATTTAATTGGATAATCTGGGAATTGCGCCCTTAATCTTATTATTTGTGCCAGTAGCCTCGTGAATGCCAGGTTGCAGGATGATAAAAGGCACATGTTAGACCATCTTGATGATGCATCTATTAGGACCATAAAATATCTAAACGCTCCACTAGGTGGGTGAATAGGTCCTCACATATATCCCCACGTATACATTCCAAAAATTTTGGGGATCTGCCAACCTTCAAGGTCGATGATCTGGCAATTAATTTGCCTTGATGACAAGCAGCACATAAAATTTCGTCATTCATAAGAATCTTCAGGTTCTTTAATGGATGATCAATAGAATTTTCAAGAATTTGTCTCGTCATTATTGATCTAGGATGACCTACTCGATCATGCCATAGCACAAAATTTTTTAGATCAGTAAACTTCTGGTTTACAATCGGATGTGCTTTAATTGCACTAATTTCTGCATAATATAAGCTAGACGATAAAGTTGGTAATTTTTCTAAAATATATTTCTGGCCCGAGACATTCTTGGTTATACCAAGATATTCAATATTCATTTCATTTAGTGTCTCGATATGATATCCATTTCTGCGGATATCTTTAAAACTTAACAGATTTCTTGGGTATTTAGAAGAGAACAATGCATCTTCTATAACGATTTTTGTCCCCTTAGGCAGAAATATAGTAGCTCTTCCAGAGCCTTCAATTATTTTTGTACTACCAGATATTGTAGTAAGATTTGTCTTTCTTTTAAGTAAAGAAGAAAAATATTTCTCGTCTTTAAAAATTGCATGAGTCGTTCCACTGTCAATAACACAAATATCTTCGCGATTGATTATTGATCCAAACAAAATTTGAGGCATATCCATTCTTCAAAGAGAAAAATAATAAAGTAAATATTTATTTAATCCTCGTGTGTATTTAATGAAAAGAATATAAGTTAAATATATAAGAATATGTAAGACAAGATACAAATTATTATTATTATTATTTTCATCTTCATGGGATATAAAAACATAAGCACAGATATAAATAAAAAAAATTATTTTATATATTATCAGGCTCATCATCGTTTCTATTTTAAGTAGTCCGCTACATCCAGATACATATGTTCCATACTATTTTCATATAAAAAATTTGTCTCTGGATTTTCGGCTCTTTTTAATGATGTCTAATATAGTTGAAAATATCGTTTAGATGACCGGCATGTCCTTAATCAGTGCCCTTTGCCTCCACATCTGTTACATATACTTTCTGAAATTTTCTTTGGAAAAGCTTCTGGCTTTTCTTCCTCCCTTTTAAATTGTTGGTCGTGCCTCTTTGCGACACGACTATCATGATTTCTTCTTTGACTTCAGCCATGACCACAACCACTTCTGGGGCTATAATTTATTTCTCGTTGTTTATAATTCATCCGATTCTCTTCAGGGAGTGGCCAAGAACCAACGGGCCGACTATCATGATTTTTCATCAATAATTCATTATGTCTTTCAGCAATAAGAAGGTGTAAAAGTAATTCAGAATATTTTGTAAATCCCATACTGCGATATTGCTGCAGGAGCATATTTGTGGGTGGAAATGTGGAATATGTCTTCTCAAGCTTATCTTTTTCAATTATTTCTTCTCCGCATAAATTTAGCTGAGATATAATTCTAAACATTGCTGAATTATACTCAGTTATATTTTTAAAATCTAATAATCTTGGATTTAACCAATCATGACACGCTTGTGGAAGGACGACCAACTTCAGGTGGTCGGATCTATCTTTTAGATTCTTCCACAATTTTAGGGGATCTTTTATTGTCAAATATTGTAATTTTAGTCCCTCGTCAAGATGGTGGCGGAGAAAAATTAAAGCTTTGGCACGGTTTTGACTGGATGCCTTATTGTCATCTTTAATGGTGTCTGCCAGACCCATTAATTCTAAATGCGGTTCAGTATCTAGTGCCTATGATGAATAATTAGATCCAAAAATATTAAGTACAGTAAATTCAACTTTTGAAAGTTAGACATTTTGATAAAATGAATTCTTACCCTTTTTACTTGTTTACAATAGCTTGAAATGGGCAGAGCTTCGTGCTGATAATATGTTATAAAATGAAACTAGAATTTACTAGAATAAATGCAACGAGAATTAAAAGCTTAGAAACTGAGGAGAAGAGAGAATAATATATTGCAGTGCACTTTTTTTTAACTAATGTGCCTCAACATTCAGAAGTTGAGACATATATATATATATAGCAATGTTAGCCACCAATGTGGACTACCAAAGCTTGAGAGTTGAACCAAATACAGATGCACAATTGTTGACTTTCCCTTTTTACAATTCATACTTAACAGAAGACAAAAAGTACAATGTCTTAAATAATTTCAAATTCAAATTAAAGATAAAACTATTAATCATCAAAACAAGTATATTGAATTATAAGTTGTAAAAAGAAGTGAAATGCCAACCAATCTTTAATATGTCGCTGTCGAATATTTCTCCTATGGATGGTCAAACATAAGCAATTGCAAAAATTGATATAAAAAAAGATGAAATTCGAGACGACTCCCTAATCGTAATATGTTACTCGGAATTTTGAAGGATCCTTGGTAAATCACATCGCATAACACAAGCATACTAAAGATTCAAAAAAATCATAGGCGAAAGAAATGCAAGAGTAGTCTAACAAATCTTATGACTTGAAATAAAAAGTAAGTCTAATCGACAACATAAGCTTACACATAGGTCAAAAAACCTCTAATAATCATAGATAACTTACTAAACGTGCTCTAACTAACTTAGAGTCTGAAAGCGAAGTCTAAACATGAAACTAAAATAAAAGAATAAATAATTCTCGGAGAATGAGGACTCACCAACACTAATAGGTGTCATTCTACAAGTACGGCTTTGGCTCTTACCTTAGGTTCTAGCTTTACCTCTAGTTGGGTTCTCAAAAGCTACCTCGAGGACTATCTCCCTTCTTCTAGGAATAATTGAAGCTCTCATCCTAGGAATCAGTCAAGAAGAATGTGTGACAACTCAGTACTAAGCAAGTAACTATGTATGATAAGAATTGAAAGAACAAAAAAAATTAAGAAACGGACGTTGCCGTGCTGATCCTCCACACTTCACTAAATTTGGCTTGTACACATATGGGATCTATAAACTTCGGATTCAAATACTATTTTATCACAACCCGAACTTGGGTATGACATCAATTTTCTTACCCCACCAAGATAAGTTAGTCTAAGACTCTATTACACATATAAAAAGCAGAATAAAGTAAAACACAAGGCTAATATTTCATAAAAATTACATATAAAATAGCATAATTCATAAGCATCCTAAAATCTAGTGACACGTGTACAAGCCTCTAGGTATTACATTGGATTTAAAGAAATATTTGTCTGAATGTCTTTGTATCTAGAATAGTACAAAAACATAATAAAGAGTGAGTTATGCCTGTTGGAATGACAAGCAACTACCTCAAAAACTCCTAACTGATTTTCTATAGATAATTAAAAAAAAACAAGACATCCCGGTCTCATAATATACACAAGTGTAGAAGCAAGGAAATAAGTATCAAACAACACAGTATCCCGCATGCAATTCTATTCGCCCTAAGTAAAACTATACAGAACTCAAGTATTCTATCACATACTATTTGAACCTTCATAATGATAACTTGTACAAGATAATTAGTCCATCCTAACAGATCATAATATCGAGGATGAAAGACCTAATAGAAGGACTCAATGTATTAAGATCATCTATCAGTTTTAACCACTTAAATAACAAGAAGGGAATCCAAGTATGTACTCACAACAAGAATCAACCAAGGATGATAAAGTCCAATGCAATGCAAATATCACAGAAAAAGTGAAATATGTCATTCTTAATGCTACAAAATTGCTGAATCTCAGATCCGGACCTATTGAGAACTCACATGATTCATGTATTCACCAAAACCACTTTTCTTCAACATAAATATATTTTGTCGAAATTATTTTCCTTTGACATCAATATAACTCGCTAAAACCATTTTCCATTGGAGTAAACATAACTCGTGGAAACTTTTTTCCTTTGACATAAATGCAAAAAGTTTAGAATCAATGCAAATAGGCATGTTCATATAATTCATGAGCGTACGATGATGTTCATAACAATAAACAATTCACATCAACAATTACTATAATTTTCACTAATGAGTTAACATCATAAATCAAATCAATATACATCATAATATGCATTAATATATGCCACTAAATTGTATTTTTGTTATCCCTTAATGTCGCTTAAACCAAAAGACATGAGCCATATAACCAAATTTCTATTACTTTCGAAAGCACATAATAGGAAAATACAATATTCTACATACTCAACTAAGGTTTAAGAACACAATTGCCTCAAATTAATCAGACAATCACTCCACAACTTAAGTCTTCCCTTTCTGACGACCTCCAAAACGACAAAGCTTAAATATAGAATCATAATAGGAATACAAGAAGAACAACGCTCAATTCATTAATTTTGAATACCGGATAAAAAAAGATCTCAAAATTTATTCTCAAAAAAGTAGGGGAAAATATGAAAATTAATACATAAATATGGTACCCAAAGCATTTGAAAATTAATAATGAAAATTATTTTTAAAATGGAGATAAAATTAGTTCATAATTATCGATTTATAAAAAATGAAATTTGTTTTTTTGAGAAAATCCATTAACCCAAGCATTAAAGGTTAAAATCATGAAGTAAATCGTAAAAATATAGATTTTAAGTTAATATCACTTACACAATAAATTTATCTTGAAATACCACTTTGAAATAGCCCCCCAAGCATTCCTAAAACTTAAAAATGGTAAAAATGAGAAGAAATTTTGACTTTTGAACACAATTTAGGTCGCATTTACTCTTGGCAATCGTGACCCAAACCTAGTGATCGCGATGAGTAAATTCTAATTAGCTTATTAATTGACCATCGTGATTGTGTCATTGCCCTATGCAATTGTGATTCTTCACCATTCGCGATTACAAAACATACAAATGTACACCTACGCAATGGTAACACGTGAAAGCAATGTACATCGCATTAGATATCAGAACTCAACAAATACGTGATATAAAATTTCACCAAGTGGATCCTCAGGATTCATTTGAAATTCTGAGTACATAATTCAAATATGTTAACCTACTAAATTCAATGTTTTGAACTCAATGAAACTATCAGAATATGGATTCGAGTCTCCTTAGTCTGAAATCTATTTAGCCGCAATTAAACTTACTTAAGACATAAAAAATCAAAATACCCTCAGAAATTCTGAAAAATAAATTAATCAAAACTCTACCTAAGTTAAAATAACCTCTTACCTTGGCTTATCTTTTCTCTCTTGGGAAGAAGCATCCCAAGAAGGCCTCCTCAAATACTTGCCAAGTCAAACATGGAGCGTCATCTCTCCTACCTTTCTTCCACGGTCGAACCACAGTCTGGCCACACCCTTCAGTTAGTAAGCAGCCAGTTCAACCCTATTTGCTTTAGTCACGTGCATCACCTGGAACACTTTCTCAAGTTCCTCCACATAGTTCTTGGGATCGTCATTGGATGAAGACCCTGTGAACTCAGGCGGATTCATCCTCAGAAATTCTCGGATTCTAAAGGTGTAATGGGTGTCTTGCCCGCCTGCTCCTTGTCTCATGACAGGCGCTGTGACAGCCTAGGCAAGAGCTTGAATAGCCCGGGGCAGCTCAACATTAGAGACCTCACCTTGAGGATGTTGCTAGTAGGGACAGCTGGATCCACAGGCTCTTCGGGTACTCGAGGCTCAGGTGGATTAACAGCTTGCCTGGCAGGACATCCCCTTCATCTGACAGCTCTTCTTGGAGGCATATTATCAATTTTGCACGTGTAGAGCACGAATTAGAAGAGAGTTCTCATAGAGCTTAACTCTATCGCACGAATTGGAATAAGAAAGAAGTGTAACCATTCCTAATGTCCTATAGCCTCCTGCTTATGAAATATGATCGACAACACACCCACAAACAAGACTCTACTAGACACGGCTTCATAGACTCCCTAGGACACTTGAACTCTGGGCTCTGATACCAAGTTTGTCATGCCCAGGAGGGTACCCTTGGTGTGGCTAGCACTCAAAGACTATTACTTGTCCCCAAGCGAACCACTTAGCCTCATCACATCATTCAATCGAATAAACTCTACTGAATAGCGGTAAATATAAGTAGGTAAATGGGCACATCTTATCTAAAGTCTTAAAAGAATATATATAAATAATAAGGTTAGTAGAAAGAACTACCTCACAACCTCTACATCAATGCTCGACCACCGTCTATGAAGCTTCAATCACTAATTATGTGGCGCCAACGACAGACCCATGGCTACCCAAATTAAAATAAAAGAAATAGTCCAATCTAACTCTAAGGCATGATGAAAAATAAAGGAATGGATCCTCCGGAGTAGGGGAGGCTCACCGAATCAACTTCGAATCTCTGATCTCCAACAGAGCGCCTATTGATGATCTCTAGTACCTGCCTCCACATCATAAAACGATGCAGTCTAGAGTAGATGTCAGTACTTGGAATGTACTGGTATGTAAAATAGCTGAATGAAATAGAAACCAGTAGAAAAAGATATGGAAACAACATCAACTTAAAATAAACATCAGAATCACATCAACATTCAATTGTCTATCTATGAAAGAGTTAAGAGTAGACAAGTGACACATCATTAACTCAGACTCATCAATAGTCTCAACTCATCTCAAAACTCAACTCAGAGTGTGACGCCCGGTAAATTTACCGAAATGCCCCTAGAGTGAGAGTACGCGCGTAACGCATCTTCCGGGGTTCGTATGGCAAATCCGAGACCGGATTCGTGATCAGCATGAAAATGGAGTGGGAAAATGGTCCGGGTCGAATTTTAGGACGACCCAATCGAAAGATAAATTTTCGATCGAAGTCACAAAACAGTGACTGTCCGCGACAGAGGCGCGACGCGCACCTGCCGCGGAGGGACACTTATATATTTTTCCAGATTTTCGACGGGATGGAGAAAACTCGTTTAAGAATACTTTTTCCAAAAATACACAGTGCGCGATAGGTCCGCGTCGCGGACCGTGTAAATTCCGAACTGAAATTTTCTAATTGATTTCGAGGGGCATTCCGGTCAATCCCTAACCCCTCTTAAACACTAAAACACGGCTAGTAAGGTCGTTTCTACATGAAAAGACCTAACAAAACCTATTCTAAGTCCTATTCTAAAATCTACCAAGGCTAGGGCTTGAGGAGAGGAGAGAAAGGCTTGGGGTGAGGAACACGAGAAGAAAATCCTCGACATCACCTGGTTGAACAGTGCATCACAAGTATGTAAGGCTAAACTAAAACATGAGATTGTTCTCTCTTGTGCCCCATAGAGGTCATACTTGAATTGATGATTGAAGGGTCTACATGCATGATTTCTTTGATGGATTTTCTTGAAAATTATATTTGAAATTACATGTTTTCTATGTTGATGATCATCATACTATTTGTTCTCTTAAATGGAACACTTTCATGGAATTTCCATAACCCTACATGACTATTTTGAAGAGCATGCATAATGAATTTAAGACTTGAACCTAAAGCCTTGCATTGGGATTGTTGACTGTGATAATGAGTTGATGAGATCTTGATTGTTGTATGAGTCTCTATAAATGAACTCTACCGGTGTGTTTATTCACTTGTTTCCTAATGATTGTTATATACTCTTGGGTCATTGAGGAGATGTTGATGATAGGGCAAAAATCCCTATGAGATGTTTGATGATAGGGTGAAAGTCCCTATGAGATAATTGATGAAAGGGCCAAGGTCCCGGTGAAATATCAGTCGTGGACGGGGAGTGGGTCCCTATGAGACTGACAGCCGTTGACGGGGAGTGAATCCCTATGAGACTGGTTGAGGTTGATTTTATGAGCATTGAGTCAGGAGGAGTATTGAGCACCGAAATGAGCAGGAGTGAGTCCCACTCAAACTCATTAACTACGTCGCCAAACGTAGGAGAGGCTTAAACCATCACATACAAACATATGGTTTCCCTCGAGGTTTAACAGTCCCTGAAAGCAATAGAGGATCTGTTCAGTTTGATTCCATGTCGGGTATATTGATAATCCAGTGTTCCTTACCTAGCAAGTTTGGGACCACTGTGGCAACATCAGGGTGATTGTTGTACATTCACTGGCTCATAAGTGAGTGTTGTCGGTTAAGAGAAACTCCCGGGAAAATTCGTACCTTATTCTGAGTCTAGATGAGATGTGATGAGAGGGGGTGAACTCCTCTGAGATGATCCATGTGATGAGTTGAGACTTCGATGAGTCTGAGATAATGATGTGTCACTTGCGCACTCTGTACTCTTTCGCAGTCAGGCAAGCAGGCGGTTAATGTGATTATGATGTCTATTTTGACTTGATATTATTTTCCATATTTTCTACCGGTTTTTGTTTCATTCAGCTATTTTACATACCAGTACATTCCAAGTACTGACGTCCACTCTGGGCTGCATCGTTTTATAATGTAGAGGCAGGTACTAGAGATCATCAACAGGCGCTCCGTTGAAGATCAGAGATCCGAAGTTGATTTGGTGATCCTCCCCTACTCCGGAGGAACCATTATTTTATTTCATCATGCTTTAGAGTTAGGATTGGACTATTATCTTGCTTTGTTTTTGGGTAGCCATGGGTCTGTCATTGGCACCACATGATTTAGTGATAGAGGCTTCATAGATCGGTGTCGAGCATTGATGTTGATATTGTGAGCTAGTTCTTTCTACTAGCCTTCGTTATTTTGCTTATATTATATTGAGAACTTTAGATGAACAGCGTCCACTGCTTGCATATACTTTCCGCTGATCAGTAGAAGTATGATTGAATGATGTGATGAGACTAGGTGGTTCGCTTGGGGGCTAGCAATAGTCTTCGAGTGCCGGCCACGCCAAGGGTACCCTCCCGGGGCATGACAAACTTGGTATCAGAGCACAGAGTTCAAGTGTCCTAGGGAGTCTATGAAGTCGTGTCTAGTAGAGTGTTGTTTTTGGGTGTGTTGTCGACCACACTTCATAAGCAGGAGGCTATGGGACATTAGGAATGGTTACACTTCTTTCTTATTCTAAATCGTGCGATAGAGTTGAACTCTATGAAAACTATCCTCTAATTCGTGCGTTACACGTGCAGAATCGATAACATGCCTCCCAGAAGAGCTGCTAGAGGAAGGGGACGTCCTGCCAGGCGAGCTGTTAACCCACCTGAGCCTCAAGTACCCGAGGGGCCCGTGGATCCAGCTATCCTTGTTGGGCAACCTCTTCAAGCTGAGATCTCGAACGCTGAGCTACGCCAAGCCATTCAAACTTTGGCCCAGGCTGTCGCAGCACCTGCTGTGAGGCAAGGTGAGGCAAGGTGCGGGTAGGACAGACTCTCATGGCACCTCTAGAGTCCGAGAATTTCTGAGGATGAACCCGCCCGAGTTCATCGGGTCGGCATCTACTGAAGACCCCAAGAACTATATAGAGGAACTTGAGAAGGTGTTCCAAGTGATGCATGTGGCTGATGCTGATAGGGTTGAATTGGCTGCCCATCAACTCAAAGGGGTGGCCAGGCTGTGGTTCGACCAATGGAAGAAGGGCCAAGGGGACGATGCTTCATATGTAACTTAGGCGGTGTTTGAGGAGGCTTTCTTAGGACGCTTTTTCCCAAGGGAGAAAAGAGAGGCTAAGGTGAGGGAGTTCCTGAATTTGAAACAGGGCTCCATGACCGTGCAGGAGTATGGATTGAAATTTACGCAACTATCCCGCTATGCCCCAGACATGGTTGCTAACATGCGGGGAAGGATGGGAATGTATGTAGATGGGTTGAACAGAGGACCCAAGAGAGATGGAAGAGGAGCTATGCTTGTGAGTGACATGGACATCGGGCGACTGATGACATTCGTGCAGCAAGAGAGCTAAGACATCCAGCCACGAAGGTGGAAGGAGGGGTAATGGGAATCGATTTCCAGCACCCTCAACTGCTAGCGCACCTGTGCCCAAAAGCCCGTATGATCAGAGGTTCCGGAATACAGGGAACCATGGACCTCAGTCCCAAGCTAGTATGGCTCAAGGTGCTCAGAGTAGACCACAGTGTGATAACTGTGGGAAGGCGCATTGGGGGAGATGTCATGATAAGAATGATGCATGTTTTGGATGTGGCCAAGTAGGCCACTACAAGAAGGATTGTCCAAAACAGGCTGGCCAGGCCCAGTCTGTTGCATCGGCCCCACCTATTAGAGGGAACCCAAGGGCCACTACGTCAGGTACAGGCGGGGCCACAAACCGCTTGTATAATATGGGGAGTCGCCAAGATCAGGAAAATTCTCCAGATGTCGTGACGGGTATGATCCGAGTCTTTACTCTTGATTGTTATGTTTTGATGGATCCTGGTGCCACATTGTCGTTTGTAACTCCTTATGTGGCCAGTAAATTTGATAAAACCCCCGAGAGTCTTCTCGAACCCTTTGATGTTTCTACTCCGGTGGGTGAGTCGATTCGAGCTGAAAGAGTCTATAGAGCTTGTGTAGTGTCCATCCATCATAGGGACACCATTATTGATTTGATCGAGTTAAAAATGGTTGACTTTGATTTGATCCTCGGCATGGATTGGCTTCACGCCTGTTATGCCTCTGTGGATTGTAGATCCCGAACGGTTCAGTTCCAATTTCCAAATGAACCAGTTCTAGAGTGGAAGGGTGACTCAGTGACACCTAGGGGGAGGTTTATCTCATATCTTAAAGCCCAGAGGTTAATTTCCAAAGGCTGTATCTATCACTTGGTGAGAGTGAAATCTGATGATGTTGAGTCCCCAACTCTTGAGTCAGTTCCGGTTGTCAACGGGTTTCCAGAAGTCTTTCCTGATGATCTGCCCGGAGTCCCTCCTAATAGGGAGATTGACTTTGGGATTGATGTTCTTCCAGATACCTAGCCTATTTCGATCCCACCTTACAGAATGGCCCCCGCTGAGTTAAATGAATTGAAAGAGAAATTAAAAGATTTGCTGGAAAAGGGCTTCATTAGGCCAAGTGTTTCACCATGGGGTGCCCCTGTTTTATTCGTGAGGAAGAAAGATGGGTCTCTCAGAATGTGTATCGATTATAGGCAACTGAACAAGGTCACGATAAAGAACAAATATCCCCTCCCAAGGATAGATGATTTGTTTGACCAACTTCAGGGCGCCTCTTGCTTCTCTAAGATAGACCTTAGATCTGGCTACCATCAGTTGAAGGTGAGGGAGCGTGACGTTCCAAAGACAGCCTTCAGGACTAGATATGGCCATTTTGAATTCTTGGTCATGTCCTTCGGACTGACGAATGCACCTGCCGCCTTTATGGACTTAATGAATAGAGTGTTCAAGCCATATCTTAATTTGTTTGTGATTGTGTTCATCGATGACATTCTGGTGTATTCAAGGAGTGAGGAGGAGCATGCTAACCACCTCAGAGTGGTCCTCCAAACTCTTAAGGGCCATGAGTTGTATGCAAAGTTCTCCAAATGTGAATTCTGGCGTGAGTCAGCGGCCTTCCTAGGCCACGTGGTTTCCGGTGACGGTATTCGAGTGGATGCCCAAAAGATTGAGGCGGTTAAGAACTGGCCCGACCGGCCACTCCAACTGATATCAGAAGTTTCTTGGGGCTGGCAGGCTACTACCGCAGGTTCGTGGAGGGATTTTCTTCCCTATCCGCGCCACTGACCAAATTGACTCAGAAAAAGGTCAAATTCCAATGGTCCGAAAAATGTGAAAGGAGTTTCCAGGAATTGAAAACAAGGTTAACTACTGCACCGGTCCTAACTCTACCCGACGGGACCGAAGACTTCGTAATCTATTGTGATGCCTCGATGGTTGGATTGGGATGTGTATTAATGCAAAGGGGGAAAGTGATAGCTTATGCTTTCAGGCAGCTCAAGGTTCATGAGAGAAACTACCCAACCCATGACCTCGAGTTGGCAGCAGTGGTGTTTGCACTTAAAAATTTGGCGGCACTACTTGTATGGAGTGCATGTGGATGTGTTCACTGACCACAAGAGCTTACAGTATGTTTTTAGCCAAAAGGAACTCAACTTGCGACAGAGGAGGTGGTTAGAATTGCTCAAGGATTACGACATGAGCATACATTACCACCCAGGTAAAGCTAACGTCGTGGCTGATGCTCTTAGCAGGTTATCAATGGGTAGCACAACCCATGTGGAGGAAGGAAAGAAGGAGTTAGCCAAGGACGTGCACCGGTTGGCTCGATTAGGAGTCCGACTCGAGGAGAACAACGAAGGAGGAATTAATGTCCAGGACGGGTCTGCTTCCTCGTTAGTGGTGGAGGTGAAGGAAAAACAAGACCGAGACCCTGTCCTACTCCAATTGAAGGAGGATGTCCAAAATCAGAGGGTGATGGTCTTCTCCAAAGGGGGAGATGGAGTGTTGAGATATCAGAGTCGATTGTTTGTCCCAGATGTTGATGGCATATGAGACAGAATCATGGAAGAAGCTCATGACACTAGATATTCCATTCATCCTGGCTCCACCAAAATGTACCATGACTTAAGGGAGGTCTATTGGTGGAATGGAATGAAGAGAGACATCGCGGAGTTCGTTTCGAAATGCCCGAATTGCCAACAAATGAAGGTTGAGCATCAAAGGCCATGTGGATTGGCTCAGAACTTTGAAATTCCGGAGTGGAAATGGGAGATGATTAATATGGACTTTATCACTGGGCTGCCAAAGTCTCGAAAGCAACATGATTCGATATGGGTGATAGTGGACAGAATGACTAAATCAGCTCACTTCCTGGCAGTCCAGACAACGAACACTGCCGAAGAGTATGCCAAGTTGTACATCCAGGAGATTGTGAGGTTGCATGGAGTCCCCTTGTCCATCATCACGGACAGAGGAGCTCAATTTACCTCCCAATTCTGGAGATCATTTCAGAAAACCTTGGGTACTAAGGTGAACCTGAGTACGGCTTTCCACCCACAGACGGATGGTCAGGCGGAGCGTACAATTCAAACACTAGAGGATATGTTGAGAGCTTGCGTCCTCGATTTCAAAGGGAATTGGGATGATCATTTGCCTCTTGCTGAATTTGCATATAACAATAGTTATCATGCGAGCATCCAAATGGCTCCTTATGAAGCCTTGTACAGAAGGAGGTGTAGATCGCCCATTGGGTGGTTTGAGGTTGGAGAAGCGGAGCTCATTGGACCTGATCTTTTTCACCAGTCGATGGAGAAGGTCAAGGTCATTAGAGAGAGGTTAAAGACTGCCCAGAGTCGCCAAAAATCTTACACTGACGTGAGGAAAAGAGATCTGGAGTTCGAAGTAGATGATTGGGTGTACTTGAAGGTGTCACCTATGAAGGGTGTCCTAAGGTTTGGGAAGAAGGGAAAGTTGAGTCCACGTTATGTTGGACCCTATCAAATCGTAAGGAGAATTGGGAAGGTGGCCTACGAGCTAGAGTTGCCTTCCGAGCTAGATGGGGTACACCCGGTGTTCCATGTGTCTATGCTAAAGAAATGCTTGGGAAACCCGGCCTTGGTGATCCCTGTTGGTAGAATTGGGGTGAAGGATAACCTATCTTACGAAGAGGTTCCGGTTCAAATTCTTGATCGTCAGATTCGTAAACTAAGGAACAAAGAAATAGCCTCAGTCAAAGTCCTGTGGAGGAATCAATTCGTTGAAGAAGCCACATGGGAAGCTGAGGAGGAGATGAAGGCAAAGTATCCGCACCTGTTCGTGCCAACTGATGGTGAAAGCACTGAAGGTAAATCCTTTCTCTTCACTAAGCTAAGTGTCCTATTCTTATATCTGACTTACTATTATTGAATTAAGTGTGGGAATGAGTCGTAAGTCTATTCGTGCCTTAATGCCCACCTCCACTCCTCATTCGAGGACGAATAATCCAAAGGGGGAGATGATGTGACGTCCGGTAAATTTACCGAAATGCCCCTAGAGTGAGGGTACGCGCGTAACGCATCTTCCGAGGTTCGTATGGCAAATCCGAGACCGGATTCGTGATCAGCATGAAAAATGGAGTGGGAAAATGGTCGGGGTCGAATTTTAGGACGACCCGATCGATAGATAAATTTTCGATCCAAGTCACAAAACAGTGACTGTCCGCGACAGAGGCGCGACGCGCACCTGCCGCGAGGGACACTTATATATTTTTCCAGATTTTCGACGGGATGGAGAAAACTCGTTTAAGAATACTTTTTCCAAAAATACACAGTGCGCGATAGGTCCGCGTCGCGGACCGTGTAAATTCCGAACTGAAAATTTCTAATTGATTTAGAGGGGCATTCCAGTCAATCCCTAACCCGTCCTAAACACTAATACAAGGCTAGTAAGGTCGTTTCTACACGAAAAGAGCCTAACAAAACCTATTCTAAGTCCTATTCTAAAACCTACCAAGGCTAGGGCTTGAGGAGAGGAGAGAAAGGCTTTGGGTGAGGAACACGAGAAGAGAATCCTCGACATCACCCGGTTGAACAGTGCATCACAGGTATGTAAGGCTAAACTAAAACATGAGATTGTTCTCTCATGTGCCCCATAGAGGTCATAGTTGAATTGATGATTGAAGGGTCTACATGCATGATTTCTTTGATGGATTTTCTTGAAAATTATATTTGAAATTACATGTTTTCTATGTTGATGATCATCATACTATTTGTTCTCTTAAATGGAACACTTTCATGGAATTTCCATAACCCTACATGACTATTTTGAAGAGCATGCATAATGAATTTAAGACTTGAACCTAAAGCCTTGCATTGGGATTGTTGACTGTGATGATGAGTTGATAAGATCTTGATTGTTGTATGAGTCTCTATAAATGAACTCTACCGGTGTGTTTATTCACTTGTTTCCTAATGACTGTTATATACTCTTGGGTCATTGAGGAGATGTTGATGATAGGGTAAAAATCCCTATGAGATGTTTGATGATAGGGTGAAAGTCCCTATGAGATAATTGATGAAAGGGCCAAGGTCCCGGTGAAATATCAGTCGTGGACGGGGAGTGGGTCCCTATGAGACTGGCAGTCGTTGACGGGGAGTGAATCCCTATGAGACTGGTTGAGGTTGATTTTATGAGCATTGAGTCGGGAGGAGTATTGAGCACCAAAATGAGCAGGAGTGAGTCCCACTCGAACTCATTAACTACGTCGCCAAACGTAGGAGAGGCTTAAACCATCACATACATACATATGGTTTCCCTCGAGGTATAACAGTCCCTGAAAGCAATAGAGGATCTGTTCAGTTTGATTCCATGTCGGGTATATTGATATGGGATCCAGTGTTCCTTACCTGGCAAGTTTGGGACCACATCCCAGTGTTCCTTACCTGGCAAGTTTGGGACCACTGTGGCAACATCAGGGTGATTGTTGTACATTCACTGGCTCATAAGTGAGTGTTGTCGGTTAAGAGAAACTCCCGGGAAAATTTGTACCTTATTCTGAGTCTAGATGAGATGTGATGAGAGGGGGTGAACTCCTCTGAGATGATCCATGTGATGAGTTGAGACTTCGATGAGTCTGAGATAATGATGTGTCACTTGCGCACTCTGTACTCTTTCGCAGTCAGGCAAGCTGGCGGTTAATGTGATTATGATGTCTATTTTGACTTGATATTATTTTCCATATTTTCTACCGGTTTTTGTTTCATTCAGCTATTTTACATACCAGTATATTCCAAGTACTGACGTCTACTCTGGACTGCATCATTTTATGATGTAGAGGCAGGTACTAGAGATCATCAACAGGCGCTCCGTTGAAGATCAGAGATCCGAAGTTGATTTGGTGAGCCTCCCCTACTCCGGAGGAACCATTATTTTATTTCATCATGCTTTAGAGTTAGGATTGGACTATTATCTTGCTTTGTTTTTGGGTAGCCATGGGTCTGTCATTGGCACCATATGATTTAGTGATAGAGGCTTCATAGATCGGTGTCGAGCATTGATGTTGATATTGTGAGCTAGTTCTTTCTACTAGCCTTCGTTATTTTGCTTATATTATATTGAGAACTTTAGATGAACTGCGTCCACTGCTTGCATATACTTTCCGCTGATCAGTAGAAGTATGATTGAATGATGTGATGAGACTAGGTGGTTCGCTTGGGGGTTAGCAATAGTCTTCGAGTGCCGGCCACGCCAAGGGTACCCTCCCGGGGCGTGACAAACTTGATATCAGAGCACAGAGTTCAAGTGTCCTAGGGAGTCTAATACACGACTAATAACTTTAGACTGAGAATATTCCCAAGGCAGCCTTTTAGATCAAGAATGGGCATTATGAATTTTTGTGTTATATCTTTCAAATTTACTAATGCTTATGTAACTTTTTTTACCTTGACGAATGGTATTTTCAAATGTATTCAGATTCATTCACTTTCAAATTAATTAATGACAACTTAACATATTCTTAGAATAAGGAAGAGCATGAGAGTCACCTCTAATTGTGTTGGGTTGCTGAAAAAAAAGTGGGTGTTAGTCAGAGGGAATTTTTGTTGTCTGCAGTGTTCTTGCTAGAGCGTGTGGTTTCTAAAATGGAGAAATGAATGATCTACAAAAGATCTAGAGATATGTATAAGATTTTATAATTAACATTACAACTTCAAGATTTAAGGCTGAGCTACTTCTTTGGGGCTACCACAGATCTTCCTCATTCTTATGCCTTTATTTCCAAACATTAAAACTGTCATTTATTATTTTGTTATTTGTAACGCCCGGTAAAATTACCAAAATACCCCTAGAATGAGGGTATGCGCGTAACGCGTCTTCTGAAGCTCGTATGGCAATTCCAAGATGGGATTTGGAGTCAGCATGGAAAATTGAGCGGGAAGGTGGTCTCGGTCGATTTTTAGAGCGACCCGAGCGAAAGATAAATTTTTGATCCAAAGCAGATAACAGTGACGGTCCGCGATAGAGGCGCGTCGCGGACCTGTCGTGGAGAAGTACTTGTACGATTTTTAAAATTTTCGGTGGGATGGAGAAAACTCGTTCAAAAGCATTTTTCTAAAAATACCCTGTTCGCGATAGGTCCGCGTCGCGGACCGTGTATTTTTCGGACTGAAAATTTCTAAATAATTACGAGGGGCATTCCGGTCAATCCCCCACCCCTCCCAAACTCTAATACACGACTAATAACGATGTTTCTACGTGAAAAGGGTCTAAAATCCTCATTCTAGTCCTATTCCTTAAAACTAACAAGGCTAGGGCTTGAGGAGAAGAGAGAAGAGCTTGTGTGGGAAATTCGAGTGGAGATCCTATACGTATTCCATTGTTAGCCGAACCACAAGTATGTAAGGCTAAACTATAACATGAGATTGTTCTCTCGTGTGCCCCTTAGAGGTCATAGATGAGTTGATGATTGAAGAGTCTATATGAATGATTTCTTTGATGGTTTTTCTTGAAAAGTATATTTGAAATTACATGTTTTCTATGTTGATGATCATCATACTATTTGTTTTCTTAAATTGGTTACTTTCCATGAGAATTTGCATAACCCTACATGACTATTTTGAAAAGCATGCATAATGAACTTGAGGATTGAGTCTAAAGCCTTGGATTGTGATTGTGATTGTGATGAGAGAATGAGGAGTCTAGAGCCTTGGATTGTGATTGTGATTGTGATGAGAGAATGATGAGTCTAGAGCCTTGAGTTAGGATTGTGATTGTTGATTGTGATTGTGATTGTGATGAGAGAATGATGATGAGTTGATAGAGTTTGATTGTCTTATGAGTCTCTATAAATGAACTCTACCGATGTGTCTATTCACTTGATTCCTAATGATGGTTCTAAGTCTTAAGTCACCGATGAGATTGATTGATGATAGGGCCAAAGTCCCTATGAGATACCGATCATTGACGGGGTTAAACTCCCTACGAGATTGGTTTGATTGGATTGATGGTTTTATGAGCATTGAGTCGGGAGGAGTATCGAGCACCAAAATGGGTAAGAGTGAGTCCCACTCGAACCCATTAAACTACGTCGCCAAGCGTAGAAGAGGTTTTCCTCTTGAGTTTATGTCCCTGAAAGCAATAGCGGACTTGATGAGTTTTCTATCTCCATTTTGGACTCTCCATTATGGCACTTCTTTGTGATTCGTTCTCTACCTGGCAAGTATAGAACGGTTGTGGCAACACCGACGGGATGTTGTACAATCACTGGCTCATAAGTAGTTGTTGTCGGTTAAGAGAAACTCCCATAAGTTCCGTGCCTTACTCCGAGTCTAGATGAGATGAGATGGGGTGAGCTCCTCTGAGTTGAGTTTGAGATGAGTTGAGACTATTGATGAGTCTGAGTTAATGATGTATCATTTGTCTACTCTTTATTCTTTCATAGATAGACAATTGACTGTTTTGATGTGATTATGATGTTTATAGTGAGTTGATGTTGTTTCTATTTTATCTACCGGTTTCTGTTTCACTCAGCTATATTACATACCAGTACATTCCAAGTACTGATGTCTCCTCTGGACTGCATCATTTTATGATGCAGAGGCAGGTACCAAGGATCGTCCACAGGCGCTTCATTGAGGATTCGAGATTTCAGCTGATTTGTGAGCCTCCCCTACTCCGGAGGATTCACTCTTTTATTTCATCATGCTTTAGAGTTAGACTGGACTATTTCTTTTGTTTTGATTTGGGTAGCCATGGATTTGTCATTGGCACCACATGATTAGTGATAGAGGCTTCATAGACTATGGTCGAGCATTTGATGTTGAGATTGTGAGCTAGTTCTTTCTATTAGCCTTTGTTTTATATATATACTCCTGTGAGACTAGAGATAAGAAGTGTCCACTAGACTTATATTTTCCTGCTATTCAATAGAGTTATTTGATTAAATGACATGATGCAGCTAAGTGGTTTGCTTGGGGACTAGTAATAGTCTTCGAGTGCCGGCCACGCCTAGGGTACACTCCCGTGGCGTGACATTATTGCTACACCTAGATTTTCTAATTTGATATTTAGTGTGATGATTTTTTTTATTTTGAAGATGTAATAATTTAGACTTTAGCTACTTTGTTGATTTCTTTAGACTTAGAGTTATTTTTGTTGTTTTTTATATTTTGGCTAGAATTGTTAGATTTTGTATGAGTTAGGATGTTAAGCATTGTTTCGCCCACAATAGGGTTTGTATGGGTGCTAGTCAAGGTGGTTTGGGTTGTGACATCAAAAATTTAGCACATTATTATTATTTTTAGCTTGTGCATGTCAGTATTCAATCTTATAGCATGTTAAATCAAAAATTTCTTGGGATCAGTAGTGATTTTGATTGCAAGTGCACCCAACGTGTAGACTCATGGCATGAAATTTAGCTTATGGATACACAAATTCAAAAGTGAACCTAAAATTTTAAAGTTTATAGTTCTCATAAAGATCTTATGATAATTTTGCATAATAACAATTATATTCGCAGTCAAACTAAATATTTACAAATAATTAGTGAATTTCTTAAATTCACTTGAGCCCATAACTACCACGATAGATTTATCCCTGTATACTAAATTAGGGTGAAAGAAGTAAAAGAATTAGAAAGCTATGGTTTATTATAACTAGTTTCAATCAACGTGCTCTGCATGTATTAGCCGTGTCAATTTAAAATTATATATATATAGAACTTATCATTAAATAAATATAATATTCATCTAAAAAAATTTAATAAATGTTATTAGTTTGATGTAATAATTTAGTTTATTGTGAAATGGTAGAGATGAGAAAATTAATTCAATTGCCTGAAATATATGTCAATAGTTTTTGAATATATAAAGCAATAATTTAGAGTTGAATAATTAGAAGTGAAATAATTAACTGATTAAAATTTAATGTAATAAAAGATTCCTAAGTATAAACGTAGCACTTTAATGTTTTCAATATAATTTTACTGTATTTTTTTTCTTTTTAAATTTGGTTCTATTATATATTTTTCTTAACAAAATATTTGATGGTCAAAATATTGGGTAATTATTTACATAAAAGAGTCCTAAATCAAAAGTGAATTCTAAATATAAAGAGTTTCTAATCCAAAAAGCGAATCTTAAAACTAAATAAATAAAAGAACAAATAATAAATTAAGAAAAATAGTTAAAAGACGATTTTGTCTAAAGAGGAGTCTTTTAATGAAGGGCATAAAGTCCAAACAACATTTTTAAGGGCACAAAGTCCAAAACAACATTTTTAAGGGCGTTAACGATTTTAATATAGTATAGATAAGATAAATATTCTCTAAGATTTCATTATAATAAATAAAAAACATTCTCTTATACTTCAAACATGTCTTAATTTTGACTTTCAACAACAAGGACATGTGCATAATCCTAGGACACAATGTGGTTTACATCCACAAGAACATTTACCAAGATGAAGATTGTCTTTCTTAAAGAAAACATTCCTCCTTATTCCTACTTCACATACACAAATTCCATTTAAACAAAGCTCAGTTCCATCTTGACAAGATGCAGGATTACAATCTTTTGTTGTTTTACACTTTTGATGTTCTCCAAATGCCATACGTGGTTGTGAACCTATATCAAAATCAAATCAAATATGAATGTCATTAGTTCAAATAAATTCATTGATGATACTAGAAATTAAACATATATAGTTTCTTCAAGTTACTACAACTCTAGTTATAATAAAAATCAATTAATATTGATATGATCATATGAGCATACCCGAACTTCAAACGAATAGCAAATGAAAAAATATACATTTCCTATATTGCATATTGTATGTTAAAATTTAGTTGGGCATTAATTAATTAATTTTTTAAAAAATATTTTATAATATTTGTATGGCTATATCAGATTTGGCTATGGCAATTACCTTGATGGAGTCATATAGTCTATCAAAATATCTAAATTTACCCTAAATAATCAAATTATGATTTTATATATTCCTTGTAATAATTCGCTGCATACAATACTAAGAAATAAAATAATTAATAAATATTCAAATATATCTTTACATGGGCTCCGTTCAATCAATTGAATCTGGACCATTTTTCTATGATGAAAAATATAGTTCGTCCGAGATTTGATACAAAAGGCAAAAATATGAATAAATACATAAACATAAGACAACTGTAATACAAATCACAAACATTAACCTTTTTCATATATGTATATACACACACGCACACACACACTTGGCATATGACATATATGTATGTGTATATGTATAAAGAAGCTAGTTATTGATGTACTATATAAGAAAATAAATGATAGGGATAGGGGGATATAGTAGGAGGAGACAAGAAAAAGAAACTTTACCGAGCAAAATAAGCACACAAAGAAGAGCGAATACAATGGATAATTCCTTCTTCATCTTCTTTATAGTTTCACTATATTTCAAATTTCAGTGATAATCTTTTTATTTTGTATGTTCATTCACAACACAAATCCTAATATATATAGAACATATGTGGTATACCAACTTAGCAAGTGAATACAATTAATAATATTTAAATCTAGTCAACTAGTCAATTAGTCAATTAGTCAACTAGTCAACTATTCTTTGAAAGTTTGAAAGAAAATTAATTAGCTTTATTACTTATTATTTTGAGCTTAAATATGAATTAGAATTATGAAATCCATATTAAATGTAAAGTATTGTGATTGAAATTGAAATTGTGGATCAAGATGTGTTATTTTATATCCTCTTGAATATCTTATGCATGATGATGGTTAATCATTACGATCCTAAATTGGATCATGATGACGCCTACCAAAACTCTCAATAGGTAAGCCAAAATCCCAACAACAAGTGATAAAATAATCTAGAATACTACTTTAGAAAATTAATAATAAGAGAAAAGAGTTATTCTTTGAAAGATGGAATGAAAGTTAATTAGCTTTTGCACTTATAGAGCTTAAATATGAATTAGATTTATGAAATCCATATTGAATATCAAATATTGTAATTGAAATTGTGGACCAAGATATGTTATTTTATATCCTCTTGAATATCATAAGCATAGTGATAGATAATCGTTACGATCCTAAATTGGATCATCATGACGCCTCTATAAACTCGCAATAGGTAAGCCAAAATCCCAATAACAAGTGATAAATAATATAGAATATGACTACAGAAAATCAATAATAATAGAAAATAGAATACCATAACAAATAATATATATATAAAATGATAAAAATAAATATATAATAAGGGCTCGAAAGAGGCCTACAAAATGAATATGTTTAGAACTAAACTTTGAATCCAGTGTCACTGGTACAAGAGTGGCTAAAGTACAACAATAGAATTATATACATAATAGGTCTATTAAATCAAAATACAAAATAAATAGATAGTATTAAAGAGAAAGCAACAAGTCGTTGACTACCAAGAGGATAATCAAATCCGTAATGGCCTTAAGTGACGACCCGATTTTCTTGAGTCATTATGGCACCTACCCTAACCCACCAATAGGTAAGCTCGTACTCGAAATGGTATGCAATGGGTATAAGGGGGGAAGACTAACAAAATCCAGCATAATACACAAGATAATAAAGACAAATAAAAGCAAAAACTAAACTAAATATGTGCAAAAGAACCCTCCCAGAAACTGGAAGTCACTAACACAAAGTAAAGAGTACCGGTCCCCAAAGTGAGCATAAATACGTACAAGATTTGGCTAGTCTCAAAATGTACCAAAAGATGGGCCACCAAGCTAAGGGAGATAGAAATGCCAAAACAAAATGTTGAATGCTCACCTTGGTCTCTAATGTAAGCTGCAACATGCTCGATCAATTAGCGTTGATATCTGGTGCTTGAACCAGCATCATGAAAGTAGATACTGTAACGCCCGGTAAAATTACCAAAATACCCCTAGAGTGAGGGTATGCGCGTAACGCATCTTCCTATGCTCGTATGGCGAATCCGAGACCGGATTTGTGATCAACATGGAAAATAGAGTGGGAAAATGGTCTCGGTCGAATTTTAGAGCGACCCGATCGGAAGATATATTTTTGGATCAAGTCACAAAACAATGGTTGTCCGCGACAGAGGCGCGTCGCGGACCTGGTGCGGAGTACCACTTGTGTGTTTTCCAAAATATTTGACGGGATGGAGAAAACTCGTACAAAAACACTTTTTCCAAAATTACACAGTACGCGATAGGTCCGCATCGCGGACCGTGTGTTTTTCGAACTGCAAATTCCTAATTTAATTCGAGGGGCATTCTAGTCAATCCCCAATCCCTCCTAAACACTGATACATGACTAATTAAGTCATTTTCAACCAGAAAAGGGTCTAAAACCTCATTCTAAGTCCTATTCCTTAAACACTAACAAGGCTAGGGCTTGAGGAGAAGAGAGAAGAACTTGTGAGAGGAATTCGAGCGGAGACCCTGGAAGTACTCGATTGTTAACGGCATCACAGGTATGTAAGGCTAAACTAAAACATGAGGTTGTTCTCTCATGTCCCCCATAGAGGTCATAGATGAGTTGATGGTTGAGGAGTCCACATGCATGAATTCTTTGGTGGTTTTTCTTGAAAATTACATTTAAATTACATGTTTTCTATGTTGATGATCATCATACTATTGGTTTTCTTAAGTTGAATATTTTCATGAGAATTTGCATAACCCTACATGATTATTTTGAAAAGCATGCATGATGAACTTGAGGATTGAGTCTAGAGCCTTGAATTAAGATGGTGATTGTGATTGTGATGAGAGAATGATGAGTCTAGAGCCTTGAGTTAAGATTGTGACTGTTGAATTGTGATTGTGATTGTGATGAGAGAATGATGATGAGTTGATAGAGTTTGATTGTCTTATGAGTCTCTATAAATGAACTCTACCGATGTGTCTATTCATTTAATTCCTAATGATTGTTCTAATCTTGAGTCATTGATGAGATTGATTGATGAGGGGGTTAAAGTCCCTATGAGTTTGATTGATGATAGGGTTAGAGTCCCTATGAGATACCGATCGTTGACGGGGTTAAAGTCCCTACGAGATTGGTTTGATTGGATTGATGATTTTATAAGCATTGAGTCGGGAGGAGTATCGAGCACCGAAATGGA
This sequence comes from Solanum rostratum, assembly GCA_029948455.1. Classification (NCBI taxonomy): domain Eukaryota; kingdom Viridiplantae; phylum Streptophyta; class Magnoliopsida; order Solanales; family Solanaceae; genus Solanum; species Solanum rostratum. The sequence goes on from CM057048.1 coordinate 65,962,855, forward strand.
AAAGAGTGAGTCCTACTCGAACCCATTAAACTATGTCGCCAAGCATAGAAGAGGTTTTCCTCTTGAGTTTATGTCCCTGAAATCAATAGCGGACTTTGTTGATTGTTTTGTCTCCATCTTGGATTTATCCATTATGGTTTCGATTCGTCTCTACCTGGCAAGTACGGGACGGCCGTGGCAACACCGGCGGGATTGTTGTACAGTCACTGGCTCATAAGTGATTGTTATCGGTTAAGGGAAACTCCCATAAACTTCTTACCCTATTCTGAGTCTGAAAGAGATGAGAGGAGGTGAGCTCCTCTGAGATGAGATGAGATGAGATGAAATGAAATGTGATGAGATAGGAGGAGGTGAGCTCCTTTGAGATGAGTCTGAGATGATTGATGAAGTTTGAGTTGTTGATAGGTCACTTGTCTACTCTTTATTCTTGCATAGACAGACATTTGACTGATGATGTGATTTGATATGTATTTTGAGTTGTTGTTGTTTCCATATTGTTCTACCGGTTTCTATTTCACTCAGCTATTTTACGTACCAGTACATTCCAGGTACTGATGTCCACTCTGGACTGCATCGTTTATGATGCAGAGGCAGGTACTAGAGATCGTCCACAGGCGCTTCGTTGAGGATTCGAGACTGCAGCTGATTGGTGAGCCTCCCCTACTCCGGAGGGTTCACTCTTTTATTTCATCATGCTTAGAGTTAGATTAGACTATTTCTTTTATTTTGGGTAGCCATGGATTTGTCATTGGCACCATATGATAGTGATAGAGGCTTCATAGACGATGGTCGAGTATAAATGTTGAGACTGTGAGCTAGTTCTTCCTACTAGCCCTTATTGTTTTATGAAATCTTTTGAGACTTCAGATGATGATGTGTCCATTACTACTTATATTTTTCCGCCATTCACTAGAGTTTATTTGATTGAATGATGTGATGAGGCTAAGTGGTTCGCTTGGGGACTAGAAATAGTCTCTGAGTGCCGGCCACGCCTAGGGCACCTTCCCGGGGCATGACAGATACAGAGTGTAGTATGTGTACTAGAAAAATAGGTACTCAATAAGCATCGTAGGCCAACTGATTAGGAAAGCTAAAAAACAACATGAAAATAAGGAATAAATCTAAATTAGAGTCATATATACTACCAAAGGTAAGTTAAACGAACAATTGCAGATGTATAGATATTTCTAATTGTAAATGTTATGCTATCTTCACCCGTTAAGGCCTCTGAAAGTCCAATCGAAACACAGAAGCGTTTTAACTACAGAATCTAAGAAAATAGAGGGTCAGACATACTAAAATATGAGGAAACGTCACCAACCTTGAATTGTAAATTCCGAAGAATAGAAGAACTGCGCATGAGTTTAATACCGAGGCTGGCATTGTTGCTACCTAGATGCTCGCTTGATTATTAAGGGAGGTCAAGGCTAGCGCTACCCAATACCCAAATACACGTCTGGGTAAGATAGGATGTGTTAAGGTAAGGGTTGTCCAATACCTGGATGCTTGCCTAAATAATATAAGAGGTGTGGACGCCGGGACTGCCTACCCAAAATCTCACTCAGTTCATATAAAGGTTGAGGCTGGGACTGCCCAATACCCGACTGCTCACTTGAGACTAACCGAAGGTGCAAAACTTTTTCACATTCAAACTATATGCTCATAATGATCGAAGATTGCCTTCCTCAATAAACTGAGTCAATATAACCACCAAATCGTCAATTGGAATTGGAATCGGTGAGAAATGGGACGTAACTTCACAAATGTAACTCAAGGGCGTCAAACTTGGGGAATTATTGATGGGAGAGTTTATATTTGGAAAAGTTAATACCTAGATAAGGCTTAACTACCAAATTGTAGTTTACTACACCATTTTACAGCGAACTAAGCCATACAAAACAACATCGGGGCATCTTAAGCAGGTTTCATGTCACGCTCCAAGCCTACATCTTGAACATGGCCGACGCTCGGAAATCATTGTTGGTTCCCAGGTGAACCACTTGGCTCAATTCGCTTATTCAATTAGTAGAAGATTTAATGAAATAAAAGAAACCACTCAAATGGGCATGCAAATTTTCATGTAAAATAATTTTATATCTTGTATTAAAATAACTCAATGTTTCAATTCAAATAAATAATAATAGTTTTTCAAAATAGACTCTGAATGTAAGACCGACTCCACTATTCTCTATCTGAATCGGTCTATGAAGCCTTTATCAACTCATAAAAAGGTGCCAAGACATGTTCAAGACTACCTCAAGATAAAAAAGAATGAACTAAAATAAAAGGGTTTCTCTGAAAGCAAGGAGGTCTCATCATTGTCTAAGACTGAATAGATCTTCAACGAAGTGCTTGCTGAGGATCTCTAAAACCTGTATCTGTATCATAAAATGATGCAGCCGTGAGTGGTGTCAGTACGTGGAATGTACAGTATGTGAGATGGCCAAAAAGTACTAAGAACAGGATACCCACATTAAAATTGAACTTTGAGATAGCTTAATTGACAAAAGTATGTCATGCAAGTAAAACATATGTCTTTGAACTTGTTTAACATTGCAACATAATATAAAAGAAATACTAACTTTAATGTTTTAATGAGCACAAGTAAATATATAAAAATATGATACTCATGTGCTTAGCTCTGCAAATAGCTCAACTCAATTAAATATGCAATATAATAAAAAGAAATACTTTAAGAAAAAAATAATAAATATCAGTATGTAAAATAATAAACATTACTTCTTGGGGAGTTTCTCTAACCGACAACCATCACTATGAGCTTCATGATAATACAACATCTTGCACACGCTGCCAGATTCATCCCATACTTTGCCAAGGTAAGGGATGAAAACTAGGAGAGTGGATCCATCCCAAAACTAGGTCATCTCAATGGGAAGTGAGGAGTTGTACTCTTGGTACAATCCTATCCTACGCTGGCTACGTAGTTTATGAGTTCAAGTTACTTTTTTTTACTCTTTTCCATATCGGTGCTAATACTACTCCCAAAAATATTAATCATATACTCATACCTTAAAGGATATTTTTGCTCAAAGTATTACTTCCTTCTCTTTAGAACTTAAGCCAACTTAGCATTCTCTTAACTTTTCTCAGAACTATCTAAAATCATAGGCTTCATGCTTCATTATTCATAAAATACTTATACTAATACTTTTCTTGAGTTTAAAGGAAGATTTTGAATTTCATAGATTTTCGTAGTAACTTATGTTTTAACTAGTTTAACAATTAAAAGTAGTATCTCAACTTAAGACCCCATTTTGGTACAAATTTTGGTAAATGTCATGCTTCTTTTTTTCAAAAAATAGCATAAACAAGAACAATTACTTATAATGAAGAAATCTTGTTATCAACTAATAACTTGGTACTTAGAGAAACTAGTAGTTACATGATGGTAAAATAATATAGGAATTTTTAGTAGGCCTTACATACATAACCTTGATTTAGAACAATATTTTATTTAATACATGAAAATTATGAATCACAATATCAAATAATGCATCGAAAAAATCATGATCATTAACTCAACTAGGGTTCATAGGAAAGTAGCCACGAACAATAATTCTAATGAGAAAATAATAATAATAATAATAATAATAATAATAATAATAATAATAATAATAATAATAATAATAATAATAATAATAATAATAAGTTCAATGCATAATTATGTAGAACTTAATAGAAGAAGAATTGATTCAATTGTAATTCGAAAACTAGGTTTTTTTACCCAATACGATACTCATTAATAATAGAAACATAGATCTGGGGCGCGTGAATGAACTCAATCCAACGCTATAATAACCTTACATACCTGGAAAATTGATATTACAATTGAAATTTGATATATTCTAGCTTTCTTGGAGAAAATCTTTGATCTGAGAACTTTGATGCTTGTTCTTGAGAAAAGAAATTCTCTTTGTAGTTCTCTTAGAGTGAAATGTAACACCTCCAAATTTCTTTATACCTGATCTGGACTGAATGGGCAGAGGTTGCTGAGAAAGGGATGAGAAAAGCTGCAGAGGAAGGTTCACGAAAATCATTTACGACTCATAGAATAGGTCTCGTGAAACCCCAGATGACTTGGTGAAATTTTCTATGTCTGAGGCCTCTAAATGAAATGGTATATGGCTTGTAGAGTATTTCACGACTCGTAGAGGATGTCTCCTGACAAATTCCAGTAACTCCGTTTTAGGACCCCCTATTTACAAGAAGAGAATATGACCCGTCGAATGTTTTCGGATCGTAGAGAGGGGTTTCGTACCAACTTCCAGTAACTAAGATTTTTAGGCACCTAGTTTATGAGCAGTGGTCTACGGCTCGTACAAAGGGTCTATGATTCCTAGACGGGGTCTCATGGACTCAAATGACAATTTTAATAAGGGGTATTATTGTCCATTCTGACTTCTATTTTGAATAAATCCTTAGTTGTTTTAGGCTTGAATAAGGCCTTAAAACAAACCCTAGGTGTATCATTCATCATTCTTCACACATAGAATTTCTTGAGAGCACTCGAGAAGGAAGAAGAACTTAGGGTTTCCAATTGAAGTGTGAGGATCAACTAAGGTTTGATTTTTTTTCTTCTAATTTCAGGTATGTATGGCTTACTAGAGTGTGAAACTACGTCCGTTCACACGCCCATTTCCTTATATGAGTCGATTTTGAGAAGCAATGAGTTGGGTTTTGTATTTTTTAAACAATTACCAAATTTTCTGTAATTCTTATGAATCCTTACGATGATGTATGAGATAATTGTTTTATTGCATGATTATTCATTGGAGATTTACATATGTATTTCATACTTAATAGCATGAATCCTAAATTGCGTGATTTTCTAAAATTCTATGCATGTCATTGGGTATTTGAGTTGAGTAATTTGAGTATTTGAGTTGAGTTAATTGAGTATGATTAGCATGAGAAGCATGTTTCATTAAGTCACGTACATCACTATATATGATTATCTTGCTTGCATTACATAATGAGTTAAATTGAGTGAGTCTAAATGACCATTTGAGTTTGATGGTTTGCATTGATGGGATGAATTAACGAGTAACATGAGATGAGTTGAGATGCGATAACCTAACGAGGTCAAGATTTGAGTTGATTGATGAGTTGAGCATGTTTTAGTCCTTGGAGGAGTATCGAGCATTGAGTAGGGAGCGAGTAAACATCTACTTTAACCCACAGAACAATGTTGCCAGCATAGGATAGTCGTACAGCCTGTTCTGGTGACTCTTGTGCTGTAAGTGGACATTTATTATGGATCCAAGAGAGAGGTTGATCGTCCTTTACCATAAAAAGTTTAGGACAGGCGTGGTAACAACATTGCCTTTGTTATGCTTCACCAAACTAAAGGTGATGGGATTGGATGTCGGTTAAGAGAAACTCCTAAGCAACATTGATTAAGCATGACATTTTAAATTGAATCTAAGGGTTACTGAGCATACTTTTAGAAGAGCATGAATTACTTTAAACTTGCATGTATTGAGTTGAGCATGAGTTTTTGAGTCGAGATGACTGAGTTGAGCCTAAATTTCTTGAGCTATTTTACATACAAGTATATTTCATGTACTGACATCGTCTTATGATGCAGATACAGGTGATAGAGAACTTCAGCCCCCATATCGTTGAGGTCCAGATCAGTACACTCCCAGAGTTAGTGAGCCCTTTTTGCTTTCCAAAGGAGCTCTTTTATCTTATGAGTTGATTTAGTATGTAATTCTTTTCTTTCATTCTTTGATTTGAGGTGTCCATGGCCTGTCATGGCACCATCTAGATTGTTGAGTAGAAGCTACATAGAAACTGAATAAAGGATTTTATTGAGTGTTTTGTATTCCAAACTCATTTCATTGGAACTTGTAATATAATAGAGTTATATTTTTCTCATACGATGCCTTATATATGAGCTATTCTTCTATTGTTGAATTGATGTGATGATGAGGACAAGTGATTCACTCGGAGACTAACAATAGTCTTTGAGTGCCGTGCACGCCAAAGGTACCCTCCCGGAGCGTGACAAACCTAGTATCAAAGTACAGAGTTCAAGTATCCTAAGAAATCTATGAAGCCGTGTCTAGTAGAGTCTTCTTTATGGGTGTGCTTTGCACCACACATTATAAGCACGAGGCTATAGGGCATTAGGAAAAGTAACCCTTCTTTTTTATTCTAATTCGTGCGATAGAGTTAAAACCCTTTGAGAATTCCTTTCTAACTCGTGCGCAGGCTTTTGCATAATTGCGAGCATGCTTTCAAGAAGAGTTGATAAAGGAAAGGATGAGATAGTGAGAGTGATAGCTGATTGAACTAGAGTTATTGTTAGCACCTAATTTTTGACCAAACTTAGGTTATTTATGTCACGCCCCGGGAGGGTACCCTTGGCGTGGCCAGCACTCAGAGACTATTGCTAGTCTCCAAGCGAACCACTTAGCCTCATCACATCATTCAATCAAATAAACTTTACTGAACAGCGGAAAATATAATTAGGTAATGGACACATCTCATCTAATGTCTCAAAAGAGTATATAAAATAATGAAGGCTAGTAGAAAGAACTAGCTCACAATCTCAACATCAATACTCGACCCTCGTCTATGAAGCCTCTATCATTAATTATGTGGTGCCACTGACAAATCCATGGCTACCCAAATCAAAACAAAATCAATAGTCCAATCTAACTCTAAAGCATGATGAAATAAAAGTAGTGGATCCTCCGGAGTAGGGGAGGCTCACCAAATCAGCTACGAATCTCAGACCTTCAACGGAGCGCCTGTTGATGATCTCTAGTACCTGCCTCTACATCATAAAAAGATGCAGTCCAGAGTGGACGTCAGTACTTGGAATGTACTGGTATGTAAAATAGCTGAATGAAACAGAAACCGGTAGAATAATATGGAGAACAACATCAACTCAAAATAAACATATCAAATCACATCATTAGTCAAATGTCTATCTATGCAAGAATAAAGAGTAGACAAGTGACCTATCAACAACTCAAACCTCATCAATCATCTCAGACTCATCTCAAAGGAGCTCACCTCCTCTTATCTCGTCACATTTCATTTCATCTCGTCTCATCTCAGAGGAGCTCACCTCCTCTCATCTCTTTCAGACTCAGAATAGGGTAAGACGTTTATGGGAGTTTCTCTTAACCGACAACAATCACTTATGAGCCAGTGAATGTACAACAGTCACGCTGATGTTGCCACAGCCATTCCAAACTTGCCAGGTCTGGAACGAATCGAAACCATAATGGATAAATCCAAGATGGAGACAGACCAATCAACAAAGTCCGCTATTGATTTCAGGGACATAACTCAAGAGGAAAACCTCTTCCATGCTTGGCGGCATAGTTTAATGGGTTCGAGTGGGACTCACTCTTATCCATTTCGGTGCTCGATACTCCTCCCGACTCAATGCTCATAAAACCATCAATCCAATCCAATCGAACCAATCTCGTAGGGACTTTAACCCCGTCAACGACCGGTTCTATAGGGACTTTAACCCTATCATCAATCAAGCTCATAAGGGCTTTGGCCCTCTCATCAATCGATCTCATAAGGGCTTTGGCCCTCTCATCGTTCATTCTCATCAATGGCTCAAGATTAGAACAATCATTAGGAATTAAATGAATAGACACATCGGTAGAGTTCATTTATAGAGACTCATAAGACAGTCAAACTCTATCAACTCATCATCATTCTCTCATCACCATCACAATCACAATTCAACAATCACAATCTTAACTCAAGGCTCTAGACTCATCATTCTATCATCACAATCACAATCACAATTCAACAATCACAATCTTAACTCAAGGCTCTAGACTCATCATTCTATCATCACAATCACAATCACAATCCAGAGCTCTAGACTCAATCCTCAAGTTCATTATGCATGCTTTTCAAAATAAATCATGTAGGGTTATGCAAATTCTCATGATAATATTCAACTTAAGAAAACCAATAGTATGATGATCATCAACATAGAAAACATATAGTTTCAATTATAATTTTATGAAAAACCATCAAAGGAATCATGCATGTAGACCCTTCAATCATCAACTCATCTATGACCTCTATGGGGCACATGAGAGAACAATCTCATGTTTTAGTTTAGCCTTACATACCTATGATGCCGTTAGCAATCGAGTACTTTCGGGGTCTCCGCTCGAATTCTTCCCACAAGCTCTTCTCTCTTCTCCTCAAGCCCTAGCCTTGTTAGTTTCTAAGGGATAGGACTTAGAATGAGGTTTTAGACCCTTTTCTGGTTGAAAATGACTTAATTAGTCGTGTACCAGTGTTTAAGAGGGACTAGGGATTGACTAGAATGCCCCTAGAATTAAATTAGGAATTTGCAGTTCGGAAAACACACGGTCCGCGACGCGGACCTATCGCGTACTGCGTAATTTTGGAAAAAGTGCTTATGTACGAGTTCTCTCCATCCCGTCGAAAATTTTGGAAAACACACAAGTGCCACTCCACGTCAGGTCCGCGACGCGCCTCCGTCGCGGACAACCACTATTTTGTGACTTGATCCGAAAATTTATCTTTCAATCGGGTCGCTCTAAAATTCGACCGAGACCATTTTCCCTCCATTTTCCATGTTGATCACAAATCCGGTCTCGGATTCGCCATACGAGCATCGGAAGATGCATTACGCGCATACTCTCACTCCAGGGGTATTTTGGTAATTTTACCGGGCGTTACATCATCTCCCCCTTGGGATCATTCGTCCTCGAATGATGAGTAGACGTGGAGACTAAAGCATAAATAGACTCGAGACTCATCTTCCACTCAGTTCAATCAATCCATCCTCGACTAGGCAATACTAAGTCGCATCAAAATAAAACAATCAGTTTAGTGAAGAGCAAGGATTTTTACCTTCAATGTTTCCATCATCCATTGGCACGAATAGGTGCGGGTATTTGGCCCTTATCTCCTCCTCAGCTTCCCATGTGGCTTCTTCAACGAATTGATTCCTCCACAGGACTTTGACTGAGGCTATCTCTTTGTTCCTCAACCTGCGAATCTGACGATCAAGGATCTGAACCGGGACCTCTTCATAAGATAGGCTATCTTTCACTCCAAGGCCATCTATAGGAATCACCACGGTGGGATCTCCCAAGCATTTCTTCAGCATCGACACATGGAATACCGGATGAACTCCCTCTAACTCGGAAGGTAACTCCAACTCGTAAGCAACCTTCCCAATTCTTTTTACGATCTGATATGGCCCAACATATCGTGGGCTTAACTTTCCCTTCTTTCCAAACCATAGGACACCCTTCATAGGTGATACCTTCAAATACACCCAATCATCTATCTCAAACTCTAAGTCCCTTCTCCTTACGTCGGTGTAGGACTTTTGGCGACTCTGGGCAGTCTTTTAGCCTCTCTCTAATGATCTTGACTTTTTCCATCGACTGGTGAACAAGGTCAGGTCCAATCAGCTGCTTCTCCAACCTCAAACCACCCAATCGGCGATCTACATCTTCTCCCATACAGGGCCTCATAAGGAGCCATCTGAATGCTCGCATGATAACTATTGTTATATGCGAATTCGATCAAGGGTAGATGATCATCCCAATTTCCTTTGAAGTCAAGTACACAAGCTCTCAACATATCCTCGAGTGTTTGAATCGTACGCTCTGCCTGACCATCCGTCTGCGGGTGAAAAGCAGTACTCAGATTCACCTTAGTACCCAAACCTTTCTGAAACGATCTCCAGAACTGGGAGGTAAAATGAGCCCCTCTGTCCGAGATGATAGACAAAGGAACCCCATGCAACCTCACGATCTCCTGGACGTACAATCTGGCATACTCTTCCGCAGTGTTTGTTTTCTTTACTGCCAAGAAGTGAGCCGACTTTGTCATCCTATCCACGATCACCCATATCGAATCATGTTGCTTTCGAGATTTCGGCAGGCCAGTGATAAAGTCCATGTTGATCATCTCCTATTTCCACTCCGGAATTTCAAAGTTCTGAGCCAATCCACATGGCCGTTGATGCTCAACCTTCACTTGTTGGCAATTTGGGCATTTCGAGACAAACTCTGCAACATCCCTCTTCATCCCATTCCACCAATAGACTTCCCTTAAGTCGTGGTACATTTTGGTGGAGCCAGGGTGAATGGAATATCTCGTGTTATGAGCTTCTGCCATGATTCTGTCCCGTATGCCATCAACATTTGGAACACACAATCGACTTTGATATCTCAGTACACCATCTCCCCCTTTGGAGAAGACCGTCACCTTCTGATTGTGGACATCCTCCTTCAATTGGAGTATGACTGGGTCTTGGTCTTGTTTTTCTTTCACTTCTATCACTAGCGAGGAAGCAGACCCGTTCTCCACATTAACTCCTCCTTCATTGTTCTCCTCAAGTCGGACCCCTAATCGAGCCAACCGGTGTACGTCCTTGGCTAATTCCCTCTTTCCTTCCTCCACATGGGCTGTGCTACCCATTGATAACCTGCTAAGAGCATCAGCAACAACGTTAGCTTTACCTGGATGATAGTGAATGCTCATGTCGTAATCCTTGAGCAATTCCAACCATCTCCTCTGTCGCAAGTTAAGCTCCTTCTGACTGAAAACATACTGCAAGCTCTTGTGGTCTGTGAACACATCCACGTGTACCCCATACAAGTAGTGACGCCAGATCTTAAGTGCGAACACTACCGCTGCCAACTCGAGGTCATGGGTTGGGTAATTCCTTTCATGGACCTTGAGTTGCCTGGAGGCATAGGCTATCACCTTCCCCCTTTGCATTAGTACACATCCCAGTCCGACCCTTGAGGCATCACAATAAATCACAAAGCCCTCATTTCCCTCGGGTAAAGTTAAGATTGGTGCAGTAGTCAATCTCGTTTTCAATTCCTGGAAACTCTTCTCACATTCCTCGGACCACTGAAACTTGACCTTTTTCTGGGTCAACTTGGTCAATGGTGCGGATAAGGAAGAAAATCTTTCTACAAACCTGCGGTAGTAGCCCGCCAACCCCAAGAAACTTCTAATGTCGGTCGGAGTGGTTGGTAGTGGCTAGTTCTTAACCGCTTCAATCTTCTGGGCGTCCACCTGAATACCATCACCGGAAACAACGTGGCCCAGGAAGGCTGTTGACTTAAGCCAGAACTCACACTTTGAAAATTTTGCATACAACTCATGGTCCCTAAGAGTTTGGAGGACAACTCTGAGGTGATTGGCATGCTCCTCCTCACTCCTTGAATATATCAGAATATCATCGATGAATACAATCACAAACAAGTCAAGATACGGTTTGAACACCCTGTTCATCAAGTCCCTAAAGGCGGCAGGTGCATTCGTCAACCCAAAGGACATGACCAGGAATTCAAAATGGCCATATCTAGTCCTAAAGGCTGTCTTTGGAATGTCGCACTCTCTCACCTTCAGCTGATGGTAGCCAGATCTGAGGTCTATCTTAGAGAAACAAGAGGCGCCCTGAAGTTGGTCAAACAAATCATCTATCCTTGGGAGAGGATATTTGTTCTTCACCGTGACCTTGTTCAGTTGCCTATAATCAACACACATTCTGAGAGACCCATCTTTCTTTCGCACGAATAGGACAGGAGCACCCCATGGTGAAACACTTGGCCTAATGAAGCCCTTCTCTAGCAAATCTTTTAGTTTCTCTTTCAATTCTTTCAACTCAGCGGGGGCCATCCTGTAAGGTGGAATCGAAATGGGTTGGGTATCAGGAAGAATGTCAATCCCGAAGTCAATCTCCCTGTCAGGAGGGACTCCGGGCAGATCATCAGGAAACACTTCCGGATACTCAATAACAATCGGAACTGACTCAAGAGTTGGGGACTCAACCTCGTCTGATTTCACTCGTACTAGGTGATAGATACAACCTTTGGAAATTAACTTCCGGGCTTTAAGATATGAGATAAACCTCCCCCTTGGTGTCACTGAGTCACCCTTCCACTCTAGAACTGGTTCATTTGGAAATTGGAACTTAACAATTCGGGATCTACAATCAACAGAGGCATAACAGGCGTGGAGCCAATCCATGCCAAGGATCAAGTCAAAATCAATCATCTCCAGCTCAATCAAATCAACAAGAGTGTCCCTATGATAGATGGACACTACGCAAGTCCTATAAACTCTCTCAGCTCGAATAGACTCACCCACTGGAGTAGAAACATCAAAAGGTTCAAGGAGACTCTCAGGGGTCATATCAAATTTACTGGCCACATAAGGAGATACAAATGACAGTGTGGCACCAGGGTCCATCAAGACATAACAATCAAAAGTAAAGACACGAATCATACCCGTCACAACATCTGGGGAGTTCTCCTGATCTTGGCGACTACCCATGGCGTACAAGCAGTTTGTTGCTCCGCCTGTTCCTGACATAGGGGCCCTCTGGTTCCCTCCTACTGGTGGGGCCGATGCAGTGGATTGAGCTCGGCTAGCCCATCGAGGACAGTCTCTCTGATAGTGACCCACTTGGCCACATTTGTAGCACCCATCATTTCCCTCACGACATCTTCCCAGGTGCAACTTGCCACACTTTTTACACGGCGGTTGACCCCGCGATCCTTGAGCCACACTAGTTTGTGACTGGGACCCATGGGCTCTAGTATTCTGGGACCTTTGATCATCCCTGATCCTGGGCGTGGGCGCACTAGTAGATGATGGTGTTGGAAATCGATGACCATTGCCTCTCCTTCCCGTCTCATAGCTAGACGTTTTGGCTTTCTTGTGCCTGAATTCCTCCTTGTCATGCTGCCTCTCCTCATCAGCTTGTTGTACAAATGTCATCAATCGCCCAATGTCCATATCACTCACCAGCATTGCCCCTCTGACATCCCTTTTGGGCCCTCTATTTAACCCATCGACATACATTCCCATTCTCCCCCTCATGTCGGCAATCATATCTGGAGCATAGCGAGAGAGCTGTGTGAACTTCAGGCCATACTCCTGCACGGTCATGGAGCCCTGTTTTAGATTCAGAAACTCCCTCACCTTAGCCTCTCTTTTCTCCCTTGGGAAGAAGCGTCCCAAGAAGGCCTCCTCAAACACTGCCCAGGTCACACATGAATCACCATCCACTCGGCCATTCTTTCATTGGTCGAACCACAGCCTGGCCACCCCTTTGAGTTGGTAGGCGGCCAATTCAACTCTATCCACATCCGCCACATGCATCACTTGGAACACCTTCTCAAGCTCCTCAATATAGCTCTCGGGGTCTTCAGTAGCTGCCGACCCCGTGAACTCAGGTGGGTTCATCCTCAGAAATTCCCCGACTCTGGAGGTGTCATGAGTGTCCAGTCTGCCCGCTCCCTGTCTCACAGGAGGTGCCGCAACAGCCTGGGCTAGAGCCCGAATAGCTTGGCGTAACTCGGCATTGGAGACCTCGTCCTGAGGGGGTTGTTCGACAGGAACCGCTGGATCCACGGGCCCCTCGGGTACTTGGGGTTCAGGTGGGTTAACAGCTTGCCTGGCAGGACGTCCCCTTCCTCTGACAGCTCTTCTGGGAGGCATGTTATCGATTCTGCACGTGTAACGCATGAATTAGAGGATAGTTTTCATAGAGTTCAACTCCATCGCACGATTTAGAGTAAGAAAGAAGTGTAACCATTCCTAATGTCCCATAGCCTCCTGCTTATGAAGTGTGGTCGACAACACACCCATAAACAAGACTCTACTAGACACGGCCTCATAGACTCCCTAGGACACTTGAACTCTGTGCTCTGATACCAAGTTTGTCACGCCCCGGGAGGGTACCCTTGGCGTGGCCGGCACTCAGAGACTATTGCTAGTCTCCAAGCGAACCACTTAGCCTCATCACATCATTCAATCAAATAAACTTTACTGAACAGCGGAAAATATAATTAGGTAATGGACACATCTCATCTAAAGTCTCAAAAGAGTATATAAAATAATGAAGGCTAGTAGAAAGAACTAGCTCACAATCTCAACATCAATACTCGACCCTCGTCTATGCAGCCTCTATCATTAATCATGTGGTGCCAATGACAAATCCATGGCTACCCAAATCAAAACAAAATCAATAGTCCAATCTAACTCTAAAGCATGATGAAATAAAAGTAGTGGATCCTCCGGAGTAGGGAGGCTCACCAAATCAGCTTCGAATCTCAGACCTTCAACGGAGCGCCTGTTGATGATCTCTAGTACCTGCCTCTACATCATAAAACGATGCAGTCCAGAGTGGACGTCAGTACTTGGGATGTACTGGTATGTAAAATAGCTGAACGAAACAGAAACCGGTAGAATAATATGGAGAACAACATCAACTCAAAATAAACATATCAAATCACATCATTAGTCAAATGTCTATCTATGCAAGAATAAAGAGTAGACAAGTGACCTATCAACAACTCAAACCTCATCAATCATCTCAGACTCATCTCAAAGGAGCTCACCTCCTCTTATCTCGTCACATTTCATTTCATCTCGTCTCATCTCAGAGGAGCTCACCTCCTCTCATCTCTTTCAGACTCAGAATAGGGTAAGAAGTTTATGAGAGTTTCCCTTAACCGACAACAATCACTTATGAGCCAGTGAATGTACAACAGTCACGCTGATGTTGCCACAGCCGTTCCAAACTTGCCAGGTCTGGAACGAACCGAAACCATAATGGATAAATCCAAGATGGAGACAGAACAATCAACAAAGTCCGCTATTGATTTCAGGGACATAACTCAAGAGGAAAACCTCTTCCATGCTTGGCGGCATAGTTTAATGGGTTCGAGTGGGACTCACTCTTATCCATTTCGGTGCTCGATACTCCTCCCGACTCAATGCTCATAAAACCATCAATCCAATCCAATCGAACCAATCTCGTAGGGACTTTAACCCCGTCAACGACCGGTTCCATAGGGACTTTAACCCTATCATCAATCAAGCTCATAAGGGCTTTGGCCCTCTCATCAATCGATCTCATAAGGGCTTTGGCCCTCTCATCATTCATTCTCATCAATGACTCAAGATTAGAACAATCATCAGGAATTAAATTAATAGACACATCGGTAGAGTTCATTTATAGAGACTCATAAGACAGTCAAACTCTATCAACTCATCATCATTCTCTCATCACCATCACAATCACAATTCAACAATCACAATCTTAACTCAAGGCTCTAGACTCATCATTCTATCATCACAATCACAATCACAATTCAACAGTCACAATCTTAACTCAAGGCTCTAGACTCATCATTCTATCATCACAATCACAATCACAATCCAAAGCTCTAGACTCAATCCTCAAGTTCATTATGCATGCTTTTCAAAATAAATCATGTAGGGTTATGCAAATTCTCATGATAATATTCAACTTAAGAAAACCAATAGTATGATGATCATCAACATAGAAAACATATAGTTTCAATTATAATTTTATGAAAAACCATCAAAGGAATCATGCATGTAGACCCTTCAATCATCAACTCATCTATGACCTCTATGGGGCACATGAGAGAACAATCTCATGTTTTAGTTTAGCCTTACATACCTGTGATGCCGTTAGCAATCGAGTACTTTCGGGGTCTCCGCTCGAATTCTTCCCACAAGCTCTTCTCTCTTCTCCTCAAGCCCTAGCCTTGTTAGTTTCTAAGGGATAGGACTTAGAATGAGGTTTTAGACCCTTTTCTGGTTGAAAACGACTTAATTAGTCGTGTACCAGTGTTTAAGAGGGACTAGGGATTGACTAGAATGCCCCTAGAATTAAATTAGGAATTTGCAGTTCGGAAAACACACGGTCCGCGACGCGGACCTATCGCGTACTGCGTAATTTTGGAAAAAGTGCTTATGTACGAGTTCTCTCCATCCCGTCGAAAATTTTGGAAAACACACAAGTGCCACTCCGCGTCAGGTCCACGACGCGCCTCCGTCGCGGACAGCCACTGTTTTGTGACTTGATCCGAAAATTTATCTTTCGATCGAGTCGCTCTAAAATTCGACCGAGACCATTTTCCCACTCCATTTTCCATGCTGATCACAAATCCGGTCTCGGATTCGCCATACGAGCATCGGAAGATGCGTTACGCGCATACCCTCACTCCAGGGGTATTTTGGTAATTTTACCGGGCGTTACAATTTACTTTTTAATATTTAAATATTTAGTTTTGAGTCTAAATTAGATATTTTTATCTTATTTAGAATAATTTGAAAACAACAAAAACATAGTCACATTTTAATGTAAGTTTTGCTTAATAAAGAGAAAATTTATAAAAAAATATATGTTTTTTCTAGTTAACTTTTCTATTTATTTTTTAATTAGAAATAGTTTTCTAACATATTTTTTCTTTCTTTCTTTCTTTTTTCTTTTCAAAATGAAATAAAAAAAAATTAAATAATCCTAAAACTACCCATTAATTCCAACTCCTCCCCCACTACTCCTACTTTTCCACTCTCACATATTCCCTCTATATACTACACACAAAAACAAAAAAAGAAAAAGGAGACACACGACACACACACAAGAAAAAAGGCAAAAAAATTTCATCCATCTTTTTCTTTCTTGACATTTCTACACACAAAAAAAAACCATCTACTACTTTCTTCTTTTACACACATCTTAAACACTTCTAGAAAACCTTAGAAAAATTTGCACAAGAAAGATACCAAAGAAAAACTCTCAAAAAAAATCACTAGAGAAAAACAAAAGTTGAGTTCAAGGTTGGCTTTCGTGATTCCGGATTCGTGGCTCATAGTCGTGGTCCTTTCCTTCTCGTGAATTAATATTCACCAAAGGTAACATTCAAATTTTATTGTATGATTTGAAGTCACAATTGTAAAGACATGTTCTAATGCTAAGTTGCTCAAATTTTATGTCTATTTAATTTTGACATCATATTATTGAAGTATGTTAGAATTGTTAAATTTTAAGTAAAATTGACATATTATGTGATTATTATTGTTTATGTGTTTATTTCATGTTTAAACAACACATAGTTGGTGTAAATTCATTGTCTAAATTTCCATTCTTTTTCATATTCATTTTTTTATGATGATATATGTTTATCGTTTAATAAACTGAAATGACAAAAATAATTCATGAAAAAATCATTGTGTAAAATATTGTTCTCAAGTTGTAGATTCTTCTTTTCTATGACTAAAATAAAGAAAAGAAAAATTGTAGGTGTTCAAAATTCCTAATATTCAAAAATGTGTGAAACTTGTATAAAAATATATTTGGGTGTTCTTACAAATGTTGTGCTCATTTTTTTCCTTAGAAAAAAAATATAAAATGAAAATAAAAATGAGAAGTTTGTAATTTTTAACATCTCATTTTAGTAATGGTTTTTTTTAGAATGCTAATTTAACAATTCCATGTTGATCCATGTAATTAATATTGAATTGTTGAATTATGTTTTTCATAAATCACAATGATCAACTTTTTAACTAAAAAATAAAAGAATTAAAATCTATCGGCTTTGTAATAAGAATTCAGATTTGAAATATTTTTTACAATTAAATTTCTTTAAATTGAATCGTTAAAAACATGATTAGGCCGATAATAATAGGCAAATTTTACGATTCGAAAAGGATTACAAAAATTTTAAGTGTGAGATATAAAATAAATAACTTGTGGCAAGGTTGGAAAGCGCTGCTGCCAACACACCACATTAATAAAAATAAGATAGTTTTAAATAAGTTTCAAATAAATTAAAGATGGCGAGTAAACGACATTTTTGAAAACTTATAATTACAATATGTGCAAAAATAAGTTAAGCCATAAACAAGTCAATAAAGCGACCGTGCTAGAACCATGGGACTCGAGGGGTGCCTAACACCTTCCCCTCGGTCAACAGAATTCCTTACCCAATCTTTGTTTTTCCCTCGGTCAACAAAATAAAGAGTCATTTCCTTTTGATTAGGGATTTAAATTAGGTGACTTGAAACACCAAAACTCAATTCCAAGTGGCGACTCTGAATAAATAAAATAATCTCTTTTCAAAATGTCACTTTAATTGAAAAAACTCTATTTTCCAAAACACCACCACGCGGGGGAAAAATAGGGGTGTGACAGGTGGCGACTCTGCTGGGGATAATCAGAATTCGAGCTTGTCAATTTTGATTTGTATATGGCTTTATTATTTGAAATATTGTATTCATTGATTTAATTTGATGTTTGCCCGTTTATTTACGCATTGATATTGTTTAAACTGTGATAAATTATCTTCTCTTACGCACCTATCTGAGTCTTCTGAAAGACACAATTTTTTGGAGATGCGGTCTACGTTCCCGAACCTTTCTTTGAGATACCAGAGATGCGATTAGGCTCCTGGGAAGGATTTTAGTCACACATGTTTTAGGATGAGAAGGTCCAAACAGTGAGGTCGGAAAGCCCTGCTACCGGTAAGCTGTTCCTTCCCAACTCGAGTTGTCCACTCGTTTTATCGCCGGTCTAGCCACCAATTCTATAAGGACTTCAAATTTAGTAGAACAAGCCTTATACAACCAGTATTTCTCTTAGGATACACTTTATCTGCATAATCTGTGTTTGACTTTATATAGTTAAACACAGGTGTTAGGATCATAAAACATAAACCATCTTTTAGACTAGCATGTTCACGACTATGTGTTATTTGTCACATTTTGAATGTTCTCGTTGAATATTTTCTTTTTGGGTCAAATTCCAAATAGTTCTGTCCTAGCATATTTACGATAAGATATCCTAAAAAAGGAAGGTTTTCAAAAAGTCAACATTTTTATGAGAAGTTGGCCGAACTACGCTCACCTGATTCTTATCTCGATAAGATACGTAGGCAGCCCTCCTTGGGTTCGGTGATATTTATTGATAAAATTGAAAAAAAAAATATTTCTTATTAAATGTAAAAAATACATTTTTTTCTTCTTATTCATAAAAGCAAAAGAAAAATATTTATTTCTTATTCCAAAAATAAATACGAATATTTCTTTGATTTGAGAACTACGCTCACCTGATTGTCATCTAAATGAGATACGTAGGCAACCCTCCTCGGGTTCGGTGATTCTTCTTCAAAAAATAAAAGAATAAAAAAGGAATTCATATTAAAAAAAATTATTAATCTTTATTCCAAAAATAAAATTGAAAAAGAAAGATTTTGTTTCTATTCATAAAAGTTGAACAAAAAAGTGTTTTATTTATTCAAAAGAAAAAAAAATTTACATATATATTTTTCAAGAACTACGCACACCTGATTCTCACCTTGATAAGATACGTAGGCAGCCCTCCTTGGGTTCGGTGATATTTATTGATAAAATTGAAAAAAAAAAAGAATATATTTCTTATTAAATGTAAAAAGTACATTTGTTTTCTTCAAATTCATAAAAGCAAAAAGAAAATATTTATTTTTTATTCCAAAAATAAATACGAATATTTCTTTGATTTGAGAACTACGCACACCTGATTCTCATCTCCATGAGATACGTAGGCAACCCTTTTTGGGTTCGGTGATCTTTATTGATAAAATTATAAAAAAAAATTATATATATATTTCTTATTAAATGTAAAAAAAATACATTTTTTTCTTCTTATTCATAAAAGCAAAAGAAAATATTTATTTCTTATTTCAAAAATAAATACGAATATTTCTTTGATTTGAGTACTACGTTCACCTGATTCTCACCTTAATAAGATACGTAGGCAACCCTCCTCGGGTTCGGTGATTCTTATTCAAAAAAAAAAATAAAAGATAAAAAAGGGAATCTTTTTAAATAAATTATTAATCTTTATTTACAAAATCGAATGTAAAAAGAAAATTTTGTTTATTCAAATGGAAAAACAATTTTTTTATATATATTTTCAAGAACTACGCACACCTGATTCTCACCTTGATGAGATACGTAGGCAACCCTCCTCGGGTTCGGTGATTCTTATTTAAAAAAATATAATATTAATAATTCTTTATCCCAGAAAATAATAAAAAACAGATTTTACTTTTTTAAAAAAAGGGATCCTCATTCAAAAAATTAAAAAAAGGAAAATCTTATTTCTTTGTGTAGAAAAGAAAAATATATTTTTATTCTTATTCAAAAAATTAATTGAAAACTTTTTTTTATCATTCTTCAAAATAAAAATACTAAAAATAAAAAAGTACTTCTTGTCTTGATTGGTACCAACATAGTTAGAAGTGTGCATGAAAAAAAGTTAACTATTTGGCATAATAGAGTGGACCAACTTTGTTGTGACACATATAGTTACTTTGACATCTCTTGATTATACTTATGTCACACTTGAAAATTTTTCTTGCTCAAAGTTAAGGGTTAAAAAAAAAAATTCAACCTCATTGTTTCATGTGCATTGTGTGGTGAGCTTTAGATATAAAGTTCAATGGCATGACTTGTTGATCTAGAACTTGACCCGAATGTTTGTTGAGGCGAAATTTTGAGCAACATCTAATTTGAAAAATGATTGTAGGCCTTCTTTGATCCAGTTGTGCCTGTAAGCCTACCAAATGACACATGATCCCTAGTGCTTTCCTCTTTGAGCCTAAAATATATTTTTTCGATAACCATATTTTCGCCCATATCCTTTTGACTGCACAAATACACCATTCTATTTTTCTCTCATCTCCAAGAATGCACTGACAAATTCCTAAGTCGGATGGCAAGGTGAAAGGGAAACAAAACCCTCCAATAAAAGGAGAAAAACTCAAAAAAAAAAAAAAAGAGGAGAAAGTCCGGAAAAAAAAACAACCAAGCAGATAAAGATCAAATGTGAAAATGAAGAATATAAATTGAGTGCATAGTGCAGTGTTGGGGAGAAAATGGTCACTTTAAAAAAAAATTATATTACCCATTCCAAGCCTATATTTTAAGCCGAATACAAGTCCTACTTGATTTCATTTTTCGATGTTCTCACATTAGTGGATACTTACATGAGAGTCAAGCATATGGTATCTCAATCTTATGCATTGAACATCTTTCTGAGTATGAGTGACTCTCAAAATGTCCCACGATCTCAACTCTACTATTTTGTGTAAATTAGGACTTTGTTTCGGTGAGGCACTTGAAACATGAGGACATGAATAATTTTAACCTCATATTTGATGCAAGATGAATTAATCTTGTAAATACTTAAGTATGCTTGAGGTATCATTTGAAAATATAGAAATTACTTCAAAGTTGGCCTCAAATTTGCCTATAAGTACTTAAAGGTGATTTATATGCATAAATCTAATTGTTGGTACCATCTAAAAAGCCAAGACATGATCAATCAAAAGTAAATTTCTTTCTATCTAACAATCTTTTCAAAAGATATTATTTTGCTCAAATAAAAAAATATATTTTTGATTAGTATGAACTACGTTAGACCTGATTCTTGCTATGGTGAGATGTGTAGGCGGTCCTAAAAAAGGGCTCGGTCTCAAATAAAAAGAGAATATATATATATATATATATATATATATATATATATATATATATATATATATATATATATATATATATATATATATATATATATATATATTCTTTTCTCTCTCTCATATTTTTGAAAAAAATCAAATAGGAGCATTTTGTTTTCTAAAAAAAAAACAGATAATAAAATAAAAAATAAATTCACCAATAAAAAGATTAAAAAAAAAAGTTTCAAAATTTCTCAGTTTCAAAATTGGGGCATATTATATTTTATCTTATTTTTAAAAATTAAAAAAAAAAGTAAAATAAAATAAAAATAATTCATTCGTTTAGGGCGCGAACCCTCATAATATTCGCTTAGGGAGCGAACCCTCATAATATTCGCTTAGGGAGCGAACCCTCATAATATTCGCTTAGGGAACGAACCCTCATAATATTCGCTTAGGGTGCGAACCCTCATAATATTTGCTTAGGGCGCGAACCCTCATAATATTAGCTTAGGGAGCGAACCCTCATAATATTCGCTTAGGGCGCGAACCCTCATAATATTCGCTTAGGGTGTGAATCCTCATAATATTCGCTTAGGGAACGAACCCTCATAATATTCGCCTAGGGAGCGAACCCTCATAATATTCGCTTAGGGCGCGAACCCTCATAATATTCGCTTAGGAGCGAACCCTCATAATATTTTCTTAGGGCGCGAACCCTCATAATATTTGCTTAGGGCGCGAACCCTCATAATATTCGCTTAGGGCGCGAACCCTCATAATATTCGCTTAGGGCGCGAACCCTCATTATATTCGCTTACGGCGCGAACCCTCATAATATTCGCTTAGGGAGCGAACCCTCATAATATTCGCTTACGGCGCGAACCCTCATAATATTCGCTTAGGGAGCGAACCCTCATAATATTCGCTTAGGGAGCGAACCCTCATAATATTCGCTTAGGGCGCGAACCCTCATAATATTCGCTTAGGGCGCGAACCCTCATAATATTCGCTTAGGGCGCGAACCCTCATAATATTCGCTTAGGGCGCGAACCCTCATAATATTCGCTTAGGGCGCGAACCCTCATAATATTCGCTTAGGGCGCGAACCCTCATAATATTCGCTTAGGGCGCGAACCCTCATAATATTCGCTTAGGGGGCGAACCCTCATAATATTCGCTTAGGGCGCGAACCCTCATAATATTCGCTTAGGGCGCGAACCCTCATAATATTCACTTAGGGCGCGAACCCTCATAATATTCGCTTAGGGCGCGAACCCTCATAATATTCGCTTAGGGCGCGAACCCTCATAATATTCGCCTAGGGAGCGAACCCTCATAATATTCGCCTAGGAGCGAACCCTCATAATAATCGCTTAGGAGCGAACCCTCATAATATTCGCTTAGGGAGCGAACCCTCATAATATTCGCTTAGGGAGCGAACCCTCATAATATTCGCTTAGGGCACGAACCCTCATAATATTCGCTTAGGGCGTGAACCCTCATAATATTCGCTTAGGGAGCGAACCCTCATAATATTCGCTTAAGGAGCGAACCCTCATAAAATTCGCTTAGGGCGCGAACCCTCATAATATTCGCTTAGGGAGTGAACCCTCATAATATTCGCTTAGGGTGCGAACACTCATAATATTCGCTTAGGGAGCGAACCCTCATAATATTCGCTTAGGGCGCGAATGTCACGCCCCGGGAGGATACCCTTGGCGTGGCCGGCACTCAGAGACTATTGCTAGTCCCCAAGCGAACCACTTAGCCTCATCACATCATTCAATCAAATAAACTCTAATGAATAGCGGAAAAATATAAGTAGCAATGGACACATCTCATCTAAACTCTCAAAAGAATATATAAAATAATGAAGGCTAGTAGAAAGAACTAGCTTACAATCTCAACATCAATACTCGACCATCGTCTATGAAGCCTCTATCACTAATCATGTGGTGCCAATGACAAATCCATGGCTACCCAAATCAAAATAAAAGAAATAGTCCAATCTAACTCTAAAGCATGATGAAATAAAAGTAGTGGATCCTGCGGAGTAGGGGAGGCTCACCAAATCAACTTTGAATCTCAGATCTTCAACGGAGCGCCTGTCGATAATCTCTAGTACCTGCCTCTACATCATAAAATGATGCAGTCCAGAGTGGACGTCAGTACTTGGAATGTACTGGTATGTAAAATAGTTGAATGAAACAGAAACCAGTAGAAAAAAATATGGAAACAATAACAATTCAAAATACATATCAAATCACATCATTAGTCAAATGTCTGTCTATGCATGAATAAACAGTAGACAAGTGACCTATCAACAACTCAGAACTCATCAATCATCTCAGACTCATCTCAAAGGAGCTCACCTCCTCTCATCTCATCACATCTCATCTCATCTCAGAGGAGCTCACCCCCTCTCATCTCATCTCATCTCAGAGGAGCTCACCCCCTCTCATCTCATCTAGACTCAGAGTAAGGTACAAAATTTATGGGAGTTTCTCTTATCCGACAACAATCACTTATGAGCCAGTGAATGTACAACAGTCATGCTGATGTTGCCACAGCTGTTCCAAACTTGCCAGGTCGGGAACGAATCGAAACCATAATGGATAAATCCAAGATGGAGACAGAACTATCAACAAAGTCCATTATTGATTTCAGGGACATAACTCAAGAGGAAAACCTCTTCCATGCTTGGCGGCACAGTTTAATGGGTTCGAGTGGGACTCACTCTTATCCATTTCGGTGCTCGATACTCCTCCCGACTCAATGCTCATAAAACCATCAATCCAATCCAATCGAACCAATCTCGTAGGGACTTTAACCCCGTCAACGACCGGTTCCATAGGGACTTTAACCCTATCATCAATCAAGCTCATAAGGGCTTTGGCCCTCTCATCAATCGATCTCATAAGGGCTTTGGCCCTCTCATCATTCATTCTCATTAATGTCTCAAGATTAGAACAATCATTAGGAATCAAGTGAATAGACACATCGATAGAGTTTATTTGTAGAGACTCATAAGACAATCAAACTCTATCAATTCATCATCATCCTCTCATCACAATCACAATCACAATCAACAATCTTAACTCAAGGCTCTAGACTCATCATTCTCTCATCACAATCACAATCACAATCAACAATCTTAACTCAAGGCTCTAGACTCATCATTCTCTCATCACAATCACAATCACAATCCAAGGCTCTAGACTCAGTCCTCAAGTTCATTATGCATGCCTTTCAAAATAGTCATGTAGGGTTATGCGATTTCTCATGGTCAATTTAAGAAAACAAATAGTATGATGATCATCAACATAGAAAACATGTAATTTCTAATATAATTTTCAAGAAAAGCCATCAAAGAACTCATGCATGCATACTCTTCAATCATCAACTCATCTATGACCTCTATGGGGCACATGAGAGGACAATCCCATGTTTTAGTTTAGCCTTACATACCTGAAAATTTGATATTACAATCAAAATTTGACGAATGCTAGCTTTCTTGGAGAAAATCCTCAATCTCGGTAGTTCTTTTAGAGTAGAAGAACTTGGAAAGACATTGCTTGAAGGGCTCATCTTTGAATCTTGGATTTTGGACTTAGAATCTTTAGAGTTCTTGATTAAGAACCATAATTCTTGAAAAAGAAGAATCAAGGAATCCTCACTTAGAATTCTTGAATTCATTTTTTTGAAACCCTAGGTTATGATTCAAGACTCTATTAGGGATTCATGAATAGATAGAGAAATTAACTTAAAGCTTATGAAGAATAACTCACCTTGATGATGAATCTTGAAAGTTAATCCTAACTTGATGACTTTCTTGATGATTCTTGAACAATTTTGTTTAGGAGTGAAGGAGAGGGTTTTTAATTGTGAAAACTGACGTTTTATGCATTTTGGGGCCTTAAATAGACCCCCAAAGGGTTTAGGATAAAAGTACCCTCAAAATAAAATAAAAAGACATCGTTTAGCTTGTCCAGAGAGGGTCCGCGATGTGTCCGCGACGCGGAGCCGTCGCGGATCTTTAGTCAGCTCTGCAGGTTTTTAGTAAAATGGTCATAACTCTCTACTCCGAACTCTGATTAAGGCGAAATAAGATGCGTTGGAAAGCTAATTTAAAGATCTTTAATTTTATATATTATGGTTCACCTAAAGCATTATACTTTAGGAGATATGGTCATTTTAAGTTGACCCTTTTATGAGTTCACACAAAACCTTAGTCGGTAGAAATTCTTTGGACTCGACTTGATGTAAAAGATCATTTATCAACTCCAATTTTATTCCCACTCTAGGAAATTAACTTTAACTCTATGCTCAATTAAGGATCATCAATTAAATCCTATATCATATGAAGAATGACTCGGTCTTAGCTTAGAAAAAAAATTGGGATGTTACATTATCCCCCCCTTGGGATCATTCGTCCTCGAATGATGAGCAAAGGTAAATATCAAGGCACGAATAAAATCAAAACTCTTCTCAAAACTCGCTCAATCAATCAAACTCTCGACTTCTCATCAATCTTTAACCATCTCTATTCAGACTCAGGAATAGACACATCAACTCAAATAGACAAATCGGTTCAGATCAAGAGTAAAGATATCATTTTAGACATTCTCACCATCAGGCACGAATGGAACGTCGGAACTCAATCAATTCGAATCATTTGAACACCTCAACAATCAGTCTTTCGAACTGAGGAAAGAAGACATCAACTCTAATCGAGAATAGGACTGCCACATAAACAAGACTCAGAGGACACTCTCATGCCCAAGTCTCCACCTCAATTGTGCTCCTTTTCATGGCACTCTATTCCATCAATGCAAGCTCATAGCACTTATTATGAAGTTTCTAATAGTCTATCATCCATACTTACACAATAACAACCACACATTCAAGCCTATCACCTTATCCACTTTAAATATGTCTTAGAATTTTTCAAGCCTACTTGTCACTTCTACCTCCATTATTCAATAAGCTCTCACTCAAAGTCACACCAACACACTCTTACCTATCTATTGCGCATCATACGATCTCATCTCTTTCCTCCTCCCTATCTCTATCACCAAAAAAAAGAATTGACATCACATCATCATCAGAATTAAGAACTCTCATTCTTTCTTGAATTCTTCCATCTCAAACTATTCTCGTCTTCTCTTAAGCCCTAGTCGTGTTCAATTGTTAGAAAAGAACTTAGGATGGGGATTTAGACCCTCTTAACGTCAGAACGACCAAATTACATCGTGTATAAAGTTTAGGAGGGGTTGGAAATTGATCAAAATGCTCCTCAAAAATTTTAGAAATTTCCAGTCTCAAAGTGACTCAGTCCACGATGCGGACTAGTCGCAAACATTACATTTTCTGAAAAAAATTCTGAACAGTTTTTTCAATCCCGTCGAATTATTTTGAAAGAAAAACATAAGTGTCTCTCCGCGACAGGTGCGTGACGCGCCTCTGTCGCGCACCACCACTGTTTTGGTGTTCGGATTGAAAATTATCTTTTGATTCGGTCGCTCTAAAAATCGACCGAGACTATTTTCCCACTCAATTTTTCGTGCTGATCACAAATCCAGGCTCGGATTTTCCATACGAGCATTGAAAGATGCGTTACGCGCATACCCTCCCTCTAGCAGTATTTTAGTAATTTTATCAAGGGTTACATCATCTCTCCCTTAGCTCTCAAGGTCCTCTCACTAAATTTGTAAATCAATTTCCTCTACTAGGCTATAAGCATATACCTCCACACGGTCATGGAAACACTATCCACAAGAATATCTTAAGCTCTTCTGTTACGCTATAGTCACATACATATAACTAGCCACTCAAACTCTTTTCAACGCTGCAACTCTTACCTCCTTCCAGTCTCTATGGAAATCTCTCTATATTTGCTATTCTTATAGCGTACATAAACACTTCCCACAACTCTTACAATCTAACCTCTTCTTTTTTCTGCTAGAAGTGCTCCCATAAATTTAATTGCATAAGGATTATTCTATCATAGAAAACTCATCATCATCTATCCATAAGCCTCGATCAACTTAATTACTAGGGATGATAAAGAATGCTTACATCAGCCTACTCCACATCGACAACTCAAATATACTATCTACATTCATTATAGAAGTCATAACTTAGAGCTTCACACATCTTTACACAATCATGGATACATATCTCAAGCCTCTACTTATCTATTGAGCTATCCTTGTCTCACTCATCTTACCTAAAGGACAATTGTACCCTGCCCATAGCATAACTTCCTCACAAATCAATGTCTTCATCTTCAAAATACACTATGGAAAGCCTCTTAGAGCAAATCTCTAACCAAGACTATCACTCTCACGATGGTGTCTCTTCTTAAATACTACTCCTCAAAATTCAAGCTTAGGGTCTAGTACTAATATGTGAATCTATCACCCACCTCTCTAATACCAACTTACAACTATTAGGTAAATATTTAGGGAACATAAGCCCACTAAGATCTCATAGCAAGTATTCAATCACACATCCCTTCCTCACAAATTAGTACCAGTCACCTATCTAATCATATCTTCTTATCTAACTAAGTTCCTAACATGATAAGTCTCATGAACTCACAATTACAAATCATAAACCTAATTTAGATCTACCACAATGAAAGCACTCTTTTCCCCTATTCAACATCTACACTTCACCCTCAATAATGTGAATACTACAACACATCAACATAATTTCCTTCTAGTTTGACCACGCTCTACCACATTCTAAAAATAAATCTCCCTCTATACCTCCTCATGAAAATCATAGGGTACTTACGATTCTTTCATCAAACTTATGGCAATCGACTCATCACCTCATTACTTACCTAATAGGTACATAACTCTAACTACAATCCTAAATCAGCCATCACTCTTGCTATCTCGCCCCTTTCTTTCGATCATCATCCTTCTGACTTTGGGATGATTCAATTCTACTCAGTGTTTAAAAGACCTCACATCTCACTCTTAGGTGGTAACATTAAACTCTTTAGAGACATAAGTTCCTCTCTCATGGGTCACATCAGAAGCAAGTTTTGAAAAAAAAGGATGGTCCGGGTACATCCAGAGCTAACTCAAATGCACGATTCATATAGGTAATTGTGCACTCTTTCTCGTCAATCAATCTTCGCACACTAGTCGGCTTCTCTCAAGCCTGGTGCAGTCTCTCTACCATTACGAATACTTTATCGCAGAGGATCTCGTTCTGTACGAGTTTGAACATTACCGCCTGGTTGCCTCGTAGATGAGCCATAGTTGAAAGGTTTAGAACAGTGCACGAATCATCGCAGATTTCTTAGGAAATAGTTCAATCGCACGATTCAGAATATAAAAGAAGGGAAACTTTTCCTAAATGTCCTATAGCCTCCAAGTTATGGATGTGGAGCTCTTCACACCAATAACAAGGACTCTACTAGACACGGCTTCATAGACTCCCTAAGACACTTGAACTCTATGCTCTGATACCAAGTTTGTCACGCCCCGGGAGGGTACCCTTGGCGTGGCCGGCACTCAGAGACTATTGCTAGTCCCCAAGCGAACCACTTAGCCTCATCACATCATTCAATCAAATAAACTCTAATGAATAGCGGAAAAATATAAGTAGCAATGGACACATCTCATCTAAACTCTCAAAAGAATATATAAAATAATGAAGGCTAGTAGAAAGAACTAGCTTACAATCTCAACATCAATACTCGACCATCGTCTATAAAGCCTCTATCACTAATCATGTGGTGCCAATGACAAATCCATGGCTACCCAAATCAAAATAAAAGAAATAGTCCAATCTAACTCTAAAGCATGATGAAATAAAAGTAGTGGATCCTCCGGAGTAGGGGAGGCTCACCAAATCAACTTCGAATCTCAGATCTTCAACGGAGCGCCTGTCGATGATCTCTAGTACCTGCCTCTACATCATAAAATGATGCAGTCCAGAGTGGACGTCAGTACTTGGAATGTACTGGTATGTAAAATAGTTGAATGAAACAGAAACCGGTAGAAAAAAATATGGAAACAATAACAATTCAAAATACATATCAAATCACATCATTAGTCAAATGTCTGTCTATGCAAGAATAAACAGTAGACAAGTGACCTATCAACAACTCAGAACTCATCAATCATCTCAGACTCATCTCAAAGGAGCTCACCTCCTCTCATCTCATCACATCTCATCTCATCTCAGAGGAGCTCACCCCCTCTCATCTCATCTCATCTCAGAGGAGCTCACCCCCTCTCATCTCATCTAGACTCGGAGTAAGGTACAAAATTTATGGGAGTTTCTCTTATCCGACAACAATCACTTATGAGCCAGTGAATGTACAACAGTCACGCTGATGTTGCCACAGCCATTCCAAACTTGCCAGGTCGGGAATGAATCGAAACCATAATGGATAAATCCAAGATGGAGATAGAACAATCAACAAAGTCCACTATTGATTTCAGGGACATAACTCAAGAGGAAAACCTCTTCCATGCTTGGTGGCATAGTTTAATGGGTTCGAGTGGGACTCACTCTTATCCATTTCGGTGCTCGATACTCCTCCCGACTCAATGCTCATAAAACCATCAATCCAATCCAATCGAACCAATCTCGTAGGGACTTTAACCCCGTCAACGACCGGTTCCATAGGGACTTTAACCCTATCATCAATCAAGCTCATAAGGGCTTTGGCCCTCTCATCAATCGATCTCATAAGGGCTTTGGCCCTCTCATCATTCATTCTCGTTAATGTCTCAAGATTA
Organism: Solanum rostratum; assembly: GCA_029948455.1. NCBI lineage: Eukaryota > Viridiplantae > Streptophyta > Magnoliopsida > Solanales > Solanaceae > Solanum > Solanum rostratum. Next base: position 65,992,958 of record CM057048.1, read on the forward strand.
GAACAATCATTAGGAATCAAGTGAATAGACACATCGATAGAGTTTATTTGTAGAGACTCATAAGACAATCAAACTCTATCAATTCGTCATCATCCTCTCATCACAATCACAATCACAATCAACAATCTTAACTCAAGGCTCTAGACTCGTCATTCTCTCATCACAATCACAATCACAATCAACAGTCTTAACTCAAGGCTCTAGACTCATCATTCTCTCATCACAATCACAATCACAATCCAAGGCTCTAGACTCAGTCCTCAATTCATTATGCATGCCTTTCAAAATAGTCATGTAGGGTTATGCGATTTCTCATGGAAAATATTCAATTTAAGAAAACAAATAGTATGATGATCATCAACATAGAAAACATGTAATTTCAAATATAATTTTCAAGAAAAGCCATCAAAGAACTCATGCATGTAGACTCTTCAATCATCAACTCATCTATGACCTCTATGGGGCACATGAGAGGACAATCCCATGTTTTAGTTTAGCCTTACATACCTGAAAATTTGATATTACAATCAAAATTTGACGAATGCTAGCTTTCTTGGAGAAAATCCTCAATCTCGGTAGTTCTTTTAGAGTAGAAGAACTTGGAAAGACATTGCTTGAAGGGCTCATCTTTGAATCTTGGATTTTGGACTTAGAATCTTTAGAGTTCTTGATTAAGAACCATAATTCTTGAAAAAGAAGAATCAAGGAATCCTCACTTAGAATTCTTGAATTCGTTTTTTGAAACCCTAGGTTATGATTCAAGACTCTATTAGGGATTCATGAATAGATAGAGAAATTAACTTAAAGCTTATGAAGAATAACTCACCTTGATGATGAATCTTGAAAGTTAATCCTAACTTGATGACTTTCTTGATGATTCTTGAACAATTTTGTTTAGGAGTGAAGGAGAGGGTTTTTAATTGTGAAAACTGACGTTTTATGCGTTTTGGGCCCTTAAATAGACTCCCAAAGGGTTTAGGATAAAAGTACCCTCAATATAAAATAAAAAGACATCGTTTAGCTTGTCCAGAGAGGGTCCGCGATGTGTCCGCGACGCGGAGCCGTCGCGGATCTTTAGACAGCTCTGCAGGTTTTTAGTAAAATGGTCATAACTCTCTACTCCGAACTCAGATAAAGGCGAAATAAGATGCGTTGGAAAGCTAATTCAAAGATCTTTAATTTGATATATTATGGTTCACCTAACACATTATACTTTAGGAGATATGGTCATTTTAAGTTGACCCTTCTATGAGTTCACACAAAACCTTAGTCGGTAGAAATTCTTTGGACTCGACTAGATGTAAAAGATCATTTATCAACTCCAATTTTATTCCCACTCTAGGAAATTAACTTTAACTCTATGCTCAATTAAGGATCATCAATTAAATCCTATATCATATGAAGAATGACTCGGTCTTAGCTTAGAAAAAAAAAATTGGATGTTACAGCGAACCCTCATAATATTCGCTTAGGGCGCGAACCCTCATAATATTCGCTTAGGGCGCGAACCCTCATAGTATTCGCTTAGGGAGCGAACCCTCATAGTATTCGCTTAGGGAACGAACCCTCATAGTATTCGCTTAGGGAACGAACCCTCATAATATTTGCTTAGGGCGCGAACCCTCATAATATTCGCTTAGGGAGCGAACCCTCATAATATTCGCTTTGGGCGCGAACCCTCATAATATTCGCTTAGGGCGTGAACCCTCATAATATTCGCTTAGGGAGCGAACCCTCATAATATTCGCTTAGGGCGCGAACCCTCATAATATTCGCTTCGGGCGCGAACCCTCATAATATTCGCTTAGGAAGCGAACCCTCATAATATTCGCTTAGGGCGCGAACCCTCATAATATTCGCTTAGGGAGCGAACCCTCATAATATTCGCTTAGGGTCCGAACCCTTATAATATTCGCTTAGGGCGCGAACCCTTATAATATTCGCTTAGGGCGCGAACCCTCATAATATTCGCTTAGGGCGCGAACCCTCATAATATTTGCTTACGGCGCGAACCCTCATAATATTTGCTTACGGCGCGAACCCTCATAATATTCGCTTACGGAGCGAACCCTCATAATATTCGCTTAGGGAGCGAACCCTCATAATATTCGCTTAGGGAGCGAACCCTCATAATATTCGCTTAGGGCGCGAACCCTCATAATATTCGCTTAGGGCGCGAACCCTCATAATATTCGCTTAGGGCGCGAACCCTCATAATATTCGCTTAGGGCGCGAACCCTCATAATATTTGCTTAGGGCGCGAACCCTCATAATATTCGCTTAGAGCGCGAACCCTCATAATATTCGCTTAGGGTGCGAACCCTCATAATATTTGCTTAGGGCGCGAACCCTCATAATATTCGCCTAGGGAGCGAACCCTCATAATATTCGCTTAGGGCGCGAACCCTCATAATATTCGCTTAGGAGCGAACCCTCATAATATTCGCTTAGGGAGCGAACCCTCATAATATTCGCTTAGGGAGCGAACCCTCATAATATTCGCTTAGGGCGCGAACCCTCATAATATTCGCTTAGGGCATGAACCCTCATAATATTCGCTTAGGGAGCGAACCCTCATAATATTCACTTAGGGAGCGAATCCTCATAATATTCGCTTAGGGCGCGAACCCTCATAATATTCGCTTAGGGAGCGAACCCTCATAATATTCGCTTAGGGAGCGAACTCTCATAATATTCGCTTAGGGTGCGAACCCTTATAATATTCGCTTAGGGAGCGAACCCTCATAATATTCGCTTAGGGCGCGAACCCTCATAATATTCGCTTAGGGCGCGAACCCTCATAATATTCGCTTAGGGAGCGAACCCTCATAATATTCGCTTAGGGAACGAACCCTCATAATATTCGCTTAGGGCGCGAACCCTCATAATATTCGCTTAGGGCGCGAACCCTCATAATATTCGCTTAGGGCGCGAACCCTCATAATATTCGCTTAGGGCGCGAACCCTCATAATATTCGCTTAGGGCGCGAACCCTCATAATATTCGCTTAGGGAGCGAACCCTCATAATATTCGCTTAGGGAGCGAACCATCATAATATTCGCTTAGAGAGCGAACCCTCATAATATTCGCTTAGGGAGCGAACCCTCATAATATTCGCTTAGGGAGCGAACCCTCATAATATTCGCTTAGGGAGCGAACCCTCATAATATTCGTTCATATCTTCATAGGGCATGATAGCCCCCATTTTTATTTTTCATAAAGCATAAAATCTAATTTCATTCAATAGTGGAGTATTTGTTTTTTTTCCTTGTTTTAATCATTTTATTATTTTTGTTTAATATGATGTTCAAGTCAAGCAAAATAACTCACAAAAATTTCCTTAGCACAAACTGGGGCAGAAAATATTTTTTTTTTCTTTGATTGCAGGCAGGTCCTTCTGCGACCACAAATTTGGACTTCAATAATGGAGTAACATTTGTCCGATCTGAGAAGTGAAAATGACATTAAGAATCGGTTCGGACCCATTGTAGCAGCTCAATATTTGAAGATTCAGCTTCCCAACTTCAATTCAAGAAACAAGTGTTCAAGAATAGTCTACTAACTTCCCTTTGGAGAGGCATCAGCAACTCAATAGAGATTTCAAGTTCAAGCCTCAAACTCAAACTTTGAGCTTAGATTTCGAGATCAAGGTACCCGCCAGAAGAAGGCGAGGTGATAGCTAAAGATGCAAAGAAGGACTTGAACAAAAAAGAGGGTCAAGACAAGTAGAATAGACAAGATCTTGTATCGTTTCCTTTCAGTTTTATTATCTTCAATGTAACAATAGGAACCACGGACCAGGATCTCGACAGGACAAGACTCAACTCTCTAATCCATCCATCCATCGTTGCACCTATTTGAACTACACGTGACCTGATTCTCTTATGACCTGAGATATGTAGGTTGCCCAAAGCCAGGGCTCGGTCACTCTTGCTTACTCTTCCCCCCCCCCCCTTCTTTTTCCTTACCTTTTAATAATGGTTAGGCCAAAAATTAGGCACGTTAACTTCTTTGCTTGAAAACTCTTCATGTTCTCAAGCAAAGAGGGGCATCATGTTAGCACCTAATTTTTTTACCAAACTTAGGTTATTTACTTTTTAATATTTAAATATTTAGTTTTGAGTTTAAATTAGATATTTTTATCTTATTTAGAATAATTTGAAAACAACAAAAACATAGTCACATTTTAATATAAGTTTTGCTTAATAAAGAGAAAATTTATAAAAAAATATATGTTTTTTCTAGTTAACTTTTCTATTTATTTTTTAATTAGAAATAGTTTTCTAACATATTTTTTCTTTCTTTCTTTCTTTTTTTCTTTTCAAAACAAAATGAAATAAAAAGAAAATTAAAATAATCCTAAAACTACCCATTAATTCCAACTCCTCCCCCACTACTCCTACTTTTCCACTCTTAGATATTCCCTCTATATACTACACACAAAAACAAATAAAGAAAAAGGAGACACACGACACACACACAAGAAAAAAGACAAAAAAATTTCATCCATCTTTTTCTTTCTTGACATTTCTACACACAAAAAAAAACCATCTACTACTTTCTTCTTTTACACACATCTTAAACACTTCTAGAAAACCTTAGAAAAATTTGCACAAGAAAGATACCAAAGAAAAACTCTCAAAAAAATCACTAGAGAAAAACAAAAGTTGAGTTCAAGGTTGGCTTTCGTGATTCCGGATTCGTGGCTCATAGTCGTGGTCCTTTCCTTCTCGTGAATTAATATCCACCAAAGGTAACATTCAAATTTTATTGTATGATTTGAAGTCACAATTGTAAAGACATGTTCTAATGCTAAGTTGCTCAAATTTTATGTCTATTTAATTTTGACATCATATTATTGAAGTATGTTAGAATTGTTAAATTTTAAGTAAAATTGACATATTATGTGATTATTATTGTTTATGTGTTTATTTCATGTTTAAACAACACATAGTTGGTGTAAATTCATTGTCTAAATTTCTATTCTTTTTCATATTCATTTTTTTATGATGATATATGTTTATCGTTTAATAAACTGAAATGACAAAAAATAATTCATGAAAAAATCATTGTGTAAAATATTGTTATCAAGTTGTAGATTCTTCTTTTCTATGACTAAAATAAAGAAAAGAAAAATTGTAGGTGTTCAAAATTCCTAATATTCAAAAATGTGTAAAACTTGTATAAAAATATATTTGGGTGTTCTTACAAAGGTTGTGCTCATTTTTTTTCCTTAGAAAAAAAATATAAAATGAAAATAAAAATGAGAAGTTTGTAATTTTTAACATCTCATTTTAGTAATGGTTTTTTTTAGAATGCTAATTTAACAATTCCATGTTGATCCATGTAATTAATATTGAATTGTTGAATTATGTTTTTCATAAATAACAATGATCAACTTTTTAACTAAAAAATAAAAGAATTAAAATCTATCGGCTTTGTAATAAGAATTCAGATTTGAAATAATTTTTACAATTAAATTTCTTTAAATTGAATCGTTAAAAACATGATTAGGCCGATAATAATAGGCAAATTTTATGATTCGAAAAGGATTATAAATATTTTAAGTGTGAGATATAAAATAAATAACTTGTGGCAAGGTTGGAAAGCGCTGCTGCCAACACACCACAATAATAAAAATAAGATAGTTTTAAACAAGTTTCAAATAAATTAAAGATGGCGAGTAAACGACATTTTTGAAAACTTATAATTACAATACGTGCAAAAATAAGTTAAGCCATAAACAAGTCAATAAAGCGACCGTGCTAGAACCATGGGACTCGAGGGGTGCCTAACACCTTCCCCTCGGTCAACAGAATTCCTTACCCAATCTTTGTTTTTCCCTCGGTCAACAAAATAAAGAGTCATTTCCTTTTGATTAGGGATTTAAATTAGGTGACTTGAAACACCAAAACTCAATTCCAAGTGGCGACTCTGAATAAATAAAATAATCCCTTTTCAAAATATCACTTTAATTGGAAAAACTATATTTTCCAAAACACCACCACGCGGGGGAAAAATAGGGGTGTGACAGTTATTATCAAAATGTGTTAGAGCGTACTCAAGGCTAGAAGAAGGATTACGTTGATGTGTTGTAGTATTCATACTATTGAGGGTGAAGTATAGATGTTGAATAACGAAACATAGTGCTTTAAATGTGATAGATCTAAACTAGGCTTATAATTTGTAAGTGAGAGTTCATGAGATTCATCGAGTTATGAGCTTCGTAAAATAATGAAATATTGAATAGGTGAGTGGTACTAAGTTGTGAGGAAGGGATGTGTTGATTGAACACTCGCTATGATATTTTAGTGGGCTTATGTTCCCCAAATGTTTACCTAGTAGTTATAAATTGGTATAATATGAGGGAAGTTTGTGATGCACATATTAGTACTAGACCCTAAGCTTGAATTTTTAGGAGTAATGTGAAAGAGGAGATAGTATCGTGAGAGTGATAGTCTTAGTTGGATATTTTCTCTAAGAGGTTTGCCATAGAATATAAATATGCTAATTTGTAAGGAAAGTGATTCTTCGGGCAAGGTACAAGTGCCTCTTAGGTAAGACTAGTGAAAATGAGGATAGCTCAATAGATAAAAAGAGGCTTGAGATGTGTACCCATGATTATGTAAAGATGTGTGAATGCCCCTCATAACTATTTAGAAATTTTTAGCTCGGAACAGATATGGTCCGTGACGCGGACTCATCGCGAATAGTGTATTTTCAGGAAAAAATTTTTGAACGAGTTTTCCTCATCCCGTCGAAAAGTTTGGAAAAGACACAAGTGTCCCTCCGTGACAGGTGCGCGTCGCGCCTCTGTCGTGTACCGCCATTGTTTTTCGTTTTGGATCGAAAAATTATCTTTTGATCGGGTCGCTCTAAAAATTGATCGAGACCATTTCCCCACTCAATCTTTGATGCTGATCACAAATCTAGCCTCAGATTTGCCATACGAGCATCAGAAGGTGCATTACGCGCATACCCTCACTCTAGGGGTATTTTGGTAATTTTACCGGGCGTTACAATCAGTATTCTTTTATATTGACTTGGAGTTTGAGTATCATCAACATTTAATTTAGACTAAGAATATTCTCAAGTCAGCCTTTTAGATCAAGAATGCGCATTATTAATTTTTGTGTTATATCTTTCAAATTTACTAATTCTTATGTAACTTTTTTTTACCTTGATGAATGGTATTTTCAAATGTATTCAGATTCATTCACTTTCAAATTAATTGATGACAACTTAACATTTTCTTAGAATAAGGAAGAGCATGAGAGTCACCTCAGAACTATGTTAGGTTGCTGAAAAAAAAGTGGGTGTTAGTCAGAGGGAATTTTTGTTGTCTTCAGTGTCCTTGCTAGAGCGTATGGTTTCTAAAAAGGAGTAATAAATGATCCACAAAAGATCTAGAGATATGTATAAAATTCTATAATTAACATTTCTACTTCAAGATTTAAGGCTGAGTTACTTTTTGGGGCTACCACAGACCTTCTTCATTCTTATGCCTTTATTTCTAAACATTGAAAATGTCATTTATTATTTTGTTATTGCTACACCTAGATTTTCTAATTTGATATTTAGTGTGATGATTTTTTTTACTTCGGGGATGTAATAATTTAGACATTAGCTACTTTATTGATTACTTTAGACTTAGAGTTATTTTCGTTGTTTCTTTATATTTTTGCTAGAATTGTTAGATTTTGCATGAGTTAGGATGTTAAGCATTGTTTCGCCCACAATAGAGTTTGTATGGGTGCTAGTCAAGGTGGTTTGGGTTGTGACATCAACAATTTAGCACATTATTATTACTTTTAGCTTGTGCATGTTCAGTATTCAATCTTATAGCATGTTAAATCAAAAATTTCTTGGGATCAGTAGTGATTTTGATTGCAAGTGCACCCAACGTGTAGACTCATGGCATGAAATTCAGCATATGGATACACAAATTCAAAAGTGAACCTAAAATTTTAAAGTTTATAATTCTCATAAAGATCTTAAGATAATTTTGCATAATAACAATTATATTCGCAACCAAACTAAATATTTACAAATAATTAGTGAATTTCTTAAATTCACTTGAGCCCATAACTACCAGATAGATTTATCCTTGTATACTAAATTAGGGTGAAAGAAGGAAAAGAATTAGAAAGCTATGTTTTATTAAACTAGTTTCAATCTACGTCTTTGCATGTATTAGCCGTGTCAATTTAAAAATTATATATAAATAGAACTTGTCATTAAATAAATATAATATTCATCTAAAAACAATTTAATAAATGTTATTAGTTTGATGTAATAATTTAGTTTATTGTGAAATGGTAGAGATGAGAAAATTAATTCAATTGCCTGTAATATATGTCAATAGTTTTTGAATATATAAAGTAATAATTTAGAGTTGAATAATTAGAAGTAAAACAATTAACTGATTAAAATTTAATGTAATAAAAGATTCCTAAGTATAAACGGAGCACTTTAATGTTTTCAATATAAATTTACTGTATTTTTTCTTTTTAAATTTGGTTATTTTATATATCTTTCTTAACAAAATATTTGATAGTCAAAATATTGAGTAATTATTTACATAAAATAGTCCTAAATCAAAAATGAATTTCCAAAAAGCGAATCTTAAAACTAAATAAATAAAATAACAAATAATAAATTAAGAAAAATAGTTAAAAGACGATTTTGTCTAAAGAGGAGTCTTTTAATGAAGGGCAAAAAGTTCAAACAACATTTCTAAGGGCATTAACGCTTTTAATATAGTATAGATAAGATGAATATTCTCTAAGATTCCATTATAATAAATAAAAAGCATTCTCTTATACCTCAAACATAACTTAATTTTGACTTTCAACAACAAGGACATGTGCATAATCCTAGGACACAATGTGGTTTACATCCACAAGAACATTTACCAAGATGAAGATTGTCTCTCTTAAAGAAAACATTCCTCCTTATGCTTACTTCACATACACAAATTCCCTTAAAACAAATCTCAGTTCCATCTTTACAAGATCTAGGATCACAATCTTGTGCTGTTTTACACTTTTGATGTTCTCCAAATGCCATACGTGGTTGTGAACCTATATCAAAATCAAATCAAATATGAATGTCATTAGTTCAAATAAATTCATTGATGATACTAGAAATTAAACATATATAGTTTCTTCAAGTTACTATAACTCTAGTTATAATAAAAATCAATTTTATTGATATGATCATACGAGCATACCCGAACTTCAAACGAATAGCAAATGAAAAAATATACATTTCCTATATTGCATATTGTATGTCAAAATTTAGTTGGGCATTAATTAATTAATTTTTTAAAAAAATATTTTATAATATTTGTATGGCTATATCAGATTTGGCTATGGCAATTACCTTGGTGGAGTCATATAGTCTATCAAAATATCTAAATTTACCCTAAATTATCAAATTATTATTTTATATATTTCTTTGTAATAATTCGCTGCATACAATACTAAGAAATAAAATAATTAATAAATATTCAAAAATATCTTTACAAGGGTTCCCCTCAATCAATTGAATCTGGACCATTTTTCTATGATGAAAAATATAGTTCGTCTGAGATTTGATACAAAAGGCAAAAATATGAATAAATAGATAAACATAAGACAAATGTAATACAAATCACAAACATTAACCTTTTTAATATATATATATATATATATATATATATATATATATACACACACACACACACACACACTTGGCATATGACATATATGTATGTGTATGTGTATAAAGAAGCTAGTTATTGATGTACTATATAAGAAAACAAATGATAGTGATAGGGGATATAGTAGGAGGAAACAAGAAAAAGAAACTTTACCCAGCAAAATAAGCACACAAAGAAGAGCGAATACAATGGATAATTCCTTCTTCATCTTCTTTATAGTTTCACTATATTTCAAATTTCAATGATAATCTTTCTATTTTGTATGTTCATTCACAACACAAATCCTAATATATATAGCACATATGTGGTATACCAACTTAGCAAGTGAATACAATTAATAAATTTTTAAATCTAGTCAATTAGTCAACTAGTCAATTAGTCAATTAGTCAACTAGTCAACTATTCTTTGAAAGTTTGAAAGAAAATTAATTAGCTTTATTACTTATTATTTTGAGATTAAATATGAATTAGAATTATGAAATCCATATTAAATGTAAAATATTGTAATTGAAATTGAAATTGTGGATCAAGATATGTTATTTTATATCCTCTTAAATATCTTAAGCATGATGATGGTTAATCATTACAATCCTAAACTGGATCATAATGACGCCTACTAAAACTCTCAATAGATAAGCCAAAATCCCAACAACAAGCAATAAAATAATCTAGAATATGACTTCAGAAAAGCAATAATTTCTTTGGAAGTTGGAATGAAAGTTAATTAGCTTTTGCACTTATTATTTAGAGCTTAAATATGAATTAGATTTATGAAATCCATATTGAATATAAAATATTGTAATTGAAATTGTGGACCAAGATATGTTATTTTATATCCTCTTGAATATCATAAGCATAGTGATAGATAATCGTTACGATCCTAAATTGGATCATCATGACGCCTCCATAAACTCGCAATAGGTAAGCCAAAATCCCAATAACAAGTGATAAATAATATAGAATATGACTACAGGAAGAAGCAATAATAATAGAAAATAGAATACTATAACATATAATATATATAAAATGATAATATATATATATATATATATATATATATATATAAAATAAGGGCTCGAAAGAGACCTACAAAATGAATATGTTTAGAACTAAATTTTGAATCCGGTGTCACAGGTACAAGAGTGGCTAAAGTACAACTGTAGAATTATATACATAATAGAGCTATCAAATCAAAATACAAAATAAATAGATAGTGTCACGCCCCGGGAGGGTACCCTTGGCGTGGCCGGCACTCGGAGACTATTGCTAGCCCCCAAGCGAACTACCTAGTCTCATCACATCATTCAATCACATACTTCTAATGATCAGCGGAAATTATATGCAAGTAATGGACACAATTCATCTAAAGTTCTCAATATAATATAGATAAAAATAACGAAGGCTAGCAGGAATAACTAGCTCACAATCTCAACATCAATACTCGACACCTGTCTATGAAGCCTCTGTCACAAAATCATGTGGTGCCAATGACAAACCCATGGCTACCCAAAGCAAAATAGGAAGACAGTCCAATCCTAACTCTAAAGCATGATGAAATAAAATAATGGTTCCTCCGGAGTAGGGGAAGCTCACCAAATCAGCTTCGGATCTCTGATCTTCAATGGAGCGCCTGTTGATGATATCTAGTACCTGCCTTTACATCATAAAACGAATGCAGTCCAGAGTGGACGTCAGTACTTGGAATGTACTGGTATGTAAAATAGCTGAATGAAACGGAAACCGGTAGAAAATATGGAAAGTAACATCAAGCCAAAATAAACATCATAATCACATTAACCGCCAGCTTGCCCCTCTGCGAAAGAGTACAGAGTGGACAAGTGACACAACATTATCTCAGACTCATCAAAAGTCTCAACTCATCACATGAATCATCTCAGAGGAGTTCACCCCCTCTCATCTCATCTCATCTAGACTCAGAGTAAGGTACGAATTTTCCCGGGAGTTTCTCTTAACCGACAACACTCACTTATGAGCCAGTGAGTGTACAACAATGACCCTGATGTTGCCACAGTGGTCCCAAACTTGCCTGGTAAGGAACAATGGATCCCATATCAATAAACCCGACATGGAATCAAACTGAACAGATCCTCTATTGCTTTCAGGGACTGTTAAACCTCGAGGGAAACCATATGTGTGTATGTGATGGTTTAAGCCTCTCCTACGTTTGGCGACGTAGTTAATGAGTTCGAGTGGGACTCACTCCTGCTCATTTCGGTGCTCGATACTCCTCCCGACTCAGTGCTCATAAAATCAACCTCAACCAGTCTCATAGGGATTCACTTCCCGTCAACGACTGCCAGTCTCATAGGGACCCACTCCCCGTCCACAACTGATATTTCACCGGGACCTTGGCCCCTTTCATCAATTAGCTCATAGGGACTTATACCCTATCATCAACATCTCATAGGGATTTTAACCCTATCATCAATACCTCCTCAATGACTCAAGATTATATAACCGTCATTAGGAAACAAGTGAATAAACACATCGGTAGAGTTCATTTATAGAGACTCATACAACAATCAAGTTTTATCAACTCATCATCAAAATCAACAATCCCAATGCAAGGCTCTAGACTCAAGTCTCAAGTTCATTATGCATGCTCTTCAAAATAGTCATGTAGGGTTATGCAAATTCCATGAAATTATTCAATTTAAGAAAACAAATAGTATGATGATCATCAACATAGAAAACATGTAATTTCAAATATAAGTTTTCAAGAAAATCCATCAAAGAAATCATGCATGTAGACTCTTCAATCATCAATTCAACTATGACCTCTATGGGGTACATGAGAGAACAATCTCATGTTTTTATTTAGCCTTACATACCTGTGATGCAACTGTTCAACCGGGTGATGTCGAGGATCTCTTCTCGTATTTCTCACCCCAAGCCTTTCTCTCCTCTCCTTAAGCCTTAGCCTTGTTAGATTTTGGAATAGGACTTAGAATAGGTTTTGTTAGGCTCTTTTCGTGTAGAAACGACCTTACTAGCCGTGTATTAGTGTTTAGGAGGGGCTAGGGATTGACCGGAATGCCCCTCGAAATAAATTAGAAATTTCCAGTTCGGAATATACACGGTCCGCGACGCGGACCTATCGCGAACTGTGTATTTTTGGAAAAGTGTTTTTAAACGAGTTTTCTCCGTCCCGTCGAAAACCTGGAAAAATATATAAGTGTCCCTCCGCGGCAGGTGTGCGTTGCGCCTCTGTCGCGGACAGTCACTGTTTTGTGACTTGGATCGAAAATTTATCTTTCGATCGGGTCGTCCTAAAATTCGACCCCGACCATTTTCCCATTCTATTTTTCATGCTGATCATGAATCCAATCTCGAATTTGTCATATGAGCCCCGAAAGATGCGTTATGCGCATACCCTCACTCTAGGGGCATTTTAGTAAATTTATCGGGCGTCACATCATCTCCCCCTTGGGATCATTCGTCCTCGAATGAGGAGTAGAGATGGGGATTAAAGCACGAATAGACTCAAGAATCATTCCCACACTCCATTCAATAAATCAACCCTCGACTCAATGATAACAAGTCGCATACAAGAATAGAACACTTGGCTTAGTGAAGAGTAAGGATTTTTACCTTCAGTACTTTCACTATCAGTTGGCACGAACAGGTGTGGATACTTTGCCTTCATCTCCTCCTCAGCTTCCCATGTGGCTTCTTCAACGAATTGATTCCTCCACAGGACTTTGACTGAGGCTATTTCTTTGTTCCTTAATTTACGAATCTGACGATCCAGAATTTGAACCGGAACCTCTTCGTAAGATAGGTTATCCGTCACTGCAATGCTGTCAACTGGGATCACCAAGGCCGGATTTCCCAAGCATTTCTTTAGCATTGACACATGGAACACCGGGTGTACCCCATCTAACTCGGAAGGCAACTCTAACTCGTAAGCCACCTTCCCAATTCTCTTTACGATTTGATAGGGTCCAACATAACGTGGACTCAACTTTCCCTTCTTCCCAAACCTTAGGACACCCTTCATAGGTGACACTTTCAAGTACACCCAATCGTCTACTTCGAACTCTAAGTCTCTCCTTCTCACGTCGGTGTAAGAATTCTGGCGACTTTGGGCAGTTTTCAACCTCTCTCTAATGACCTTGACCTTCTCCATCGACTGGTGAACGAGATCAGGTCCAATGAGCTCCGCTTCTCCAACCTCAAACCACCCAATAGGCGATCTACACCTCCTTCCGTACAAGGCTTCATAAGGAGCCATTTGAATGCATGCATGATAACTATTGTTTTATGCAAATTCAGCCAGTGGCAAATGATCATCCCAATTCCCTTTGAAGTCAAGGACACAAGCTCTGAACATATCCTCCAGTGTTTGAATTGTATGCTCCGCCTGACCATCCGTCTGTGGATGGAAAGCCGTACTCAGGTTCACCTTCGTACCCAAACTTTTCTGAAATGATCTCCAGAACTGGGAGGTTTGTTCAATTTCAGAAATATCTGAAGAAATATTATTTCTAGGCGGGGCTGCTTCTTCAATTATCCATTCTTTTGGGAAATCAATTTCATCCCACTTTATAGGCCTTCTTGTTATGATTTTTGACCTACTAAAATTTGTTTCAATCAAAATGGTTTCGTTTTTAAGATCCATCATTTTACACATAGGGTTTAGTGTATAATAAATTCGATAGCAGATACATATAACTTCTGTGCCAGGCATATAATCATAACCATGTAACTTAATATTTAATATTAAAGTATCTAAAAAAAATTTCATCATTTAATGAAATTTGCAAATTAGGATAAGCATTAAAATAAACAGGACCATAAGCTAAACTGGTCTGTACTGTCCCTATAAGAGATTTTTTCCAATTTTTATTTCTACCATTCCTGAGAACAGCTATGAAACTCTCCGGTAAGCCTCTTAAGGTAAGGGGTTTAAAAGCAACTTGTATTAGACCAATATGCATAAACTTATAATTTTCCCTATAAGGGGCAAAATCACTTTCATTTGATAAACGGAAAGTTCCGTGATCACAATCAACAGTAATTGTTTCTTCTGTTGTTTTAACAATTTGTTTAAAACCAAGCTTTTCAAAAGTACCCATTTGATATATTAATTTAGGTTGAACTTTAGGAATCGTCCATTATTAAGGAGATCTAGATTTTGAGGCATATCATACTCTTCTTTTCTACTTTTTTGTAATAGTAGAATGTTTCTTTATAATGTTCATTTCCAATAAGTATTGGACTAATAATGATAATAATGATAATGATAATGATAATAATGATAATAATGATAATAATGATAATAATGATAATGATAATGATAATAATGATAATAATGATAATGATAATGATAATAATGATAATAATGATAATAATGATAATTATAATGATAATAATGATAATGATAATGATAATAATGATAATAATGATAATGATAATGATAATAATGATAATAATGATAATGATAATCATAATAATGATAATAATGATAATAATGATAATGATAATCATAATAATGATAATAATAATAATAATAATAATAATAATAATAATAATAATAATAATAATAATAATAATAATAATAATAATAATAAGTTCAGTGCATAATTATGTAGAACTTAATAGAAGAAGAATTGATTCAATTGTAATTCGAAAACTAGGTTTTTTTACCCAATACAATACTCATTAAAAATAGAAACATAAATTTGGGTCGCGTGAATGAACTCAATCCAACGCTATAATAGCGTTACATACCGTGAAAATTGATATTACAATTGAAATTTGATGTATACTAGCTTTCTTAGAGAAAATCTTTGATCTTGGAACTTTGATGCTTGTTCTTGAGAAAAGAAATTCTCTTTGTAGTTCTCTTAGACTGAAATGTAACAACCCCAAATTTCTTTATACCCGATCTGAAGTGAATGGGTAGAGGTTGCTGAGAAAGGGATGAGAAAAGCTCCGGAGGAAGGTTCACGAAAACCATTTACGACTCATAGAATGGGTCTCGTGAAACCCCAGATGACTTGGTGAAATTTTCTACGTCTGAGGTCTCTATATGAAATGGTATATGGCTTGTAGAGTATTTCACGACTCCTAGAGGAGGTTTCGCTACAAATTACAGTAACTCAAATTTTAGGACCCCCTATTTACAAGAGGAGAATATGACCCGTAGAATGTTTTCGGATCGTAGAGAGGGGTTTCGTACCAACTTCTAGTAACTCAGATTTTCAGGCACCTAGTTTATGAGCAGTAGTCTATGGCTCGTAGAAGGGTCTATGACTCGCAGACGGGGTCTCATGGACTCAAATGACAGTTCTAATGAGGGGTATTTTTGTCCATTCTGACTTCTATTTTGAGTAAATCCTTAGTTGTTTTAGGCTTGAATAAGGCCTTAAAACAAACCCTAGGTGTATCATTCATCATTCTTCACACTTAGAATTTCTTGAGAGCACTCGAGAAGGAAGAAGAACCTAGGGTTTCCAATTGAAGTGCGAGGATCAACTAAGGTTCGATTTTTTCTTCTAATTCTAGGTATGTAAGGCTTACTAGAGTGTGGAACTACGTCTGTTCACACGCCCATTTTCTTACATGAGTCAATTTTGAGAAGCAATGAGTTGGGTTTTGTATTTTTTAAACAATTACCAAATTTTCTGTAATTCGTACAAATTCTTCTGATGATGTATGAGATAATTGTTTTATTGCATGATTATTCATAGGAGATTTACATATGTATTTCATACTTGATAGCATAATCCTAAATTGCGTGATTTTATGAAATTCTATGCATGTCATTGGGCATTTGAGTTGAGTTAATTGAGTATAATTAGCATAAGAAGCATGTTGCATTAAGTCACGTACATCACTATATATGATTATCTTGCTTGCATTACATAATGAGTTAAATTGAGTGAGTCCAAATGACCATTTGAGTTTGAGTTGAGTTTGATGGTTTGGATTGATGGGATAAATTGACGAGTAACATAAGATGAGTTGAGATGCGATAATCCAACGAGGTCGAGATTTGAGTTGATTGATGAGTTGAGCATGTTTTAGTCCTTGGAAGAGTATCCAGCATCGAGTAGGGGGCAAGTAAACATCTACTTTAACCCACAAAACAATGTTGCCAGCATAGGATAGTCGTACAGCCCATTCTGGCGACTCTTGTCCTGTAAGTGGACATTTATTATGGATCTAAGAGAGAGGTTGATCGTCCTTTACCGTAGAAGGTTTAGGACGGGTGTGGTAACAACATTGCCTTCGTTATCATTACTGAATTAAAGGTGATGGGATTGGATGTCGGTTAAGAGAAACTCCTAAGCAACATTGATTAAGCATGACATTTTAAATTGAATCTAAGGGTCATTGAGCATACTTTCAGAAGAGCATGAATTACTTTAAACTTGCATGTATTGAGTTGAGCATGAGTTTTTGAGTCGAGATGAGTGAGTTGAGCCTAAATTTCTTGAGCTATTCTACATACAAGTATATTTCATGTACTGACATCGTTTTATGATGCAAATACAGGTGATAGAGAACTTTAGCCCGTATATCGTTGAGGTCCAGATCAGTACACTCCCAGAGTTAGTGAGCCCTTTTTGCTTTCCAAAAGAGCTCTTTTATCTTATGAGTTGATTTAGTATATTATTCTTTTCTTTCTTTCTTTGATTTGAGGTGTCCAAGGCCTGTCATGGCACCATCTAGATTGTTGAGTAGAAGCTTCACAGAAACTGAATAAAGGATTTTATTGAGTATTTTGTATTCCAAACTCATTTTATTGGAACTTATAATATAATAGAGTTATATTTTTCTCATACGATGTCTTATACATGAGCTATTCTTCTATTGTTGAGTTGATGTGACGATGAGGCCAAGTGGTTTACTCGGGGACTAACAATAGTCTTTGAGTGTCGTTCACGCCAAGGGTACCCTCCCGGAGCGTGACAAACCTGGTATCAAAGCACAGAGTTCAAGTGTCCTAGGGAGTCTATGAAGCCATGTCTAGTAGAATCTTCTTGATGGGTGTGCTTTGCACCACACTTTATAACCAGGAGGCTATAGGACATTAGGAAAAGTATCCCTTCTTTTTTATTCTAATTCGTGTGATAGAGTTAAAACCCTTTGAGAATTCCTTTCTAACTCATGCGTAGGCTTTTGCATAATTGCGATCATGCTTTCAAGAAGAGTTGATAAAGGAAAGGATGAGATAGTGAGAGTGATAGCTGATTGAGGCTTGTAACTAGAGTTATTATAAGAATGTGTTAGAGCGTACTCAAGGCTAGAAGGAGGATTACGTTGATGTGTTGTAGTATTCATACTATTGAGGGTGAAGTATAGATGTTTAATAGCGGAACATAGTGCTTTAAATGTGATAGATCTAAACTAGGCTTATGATTTTTAAGTGAGAATTCATGAGATTCATCGAGTTATGAGCTTCATAAAATAATGAGATATAATGAATAGGTGAGTGGTACTAAGTTGTGTGGAAGGGATGTGTTGATTGAATACTCGCTATGATATTTTAGTGGGCTTGTGTTCCCTAAATGTTTACCTAGTAGTTACAAATTGGTATAATATGAGGGAAGTTTATGATGCACATATTAGTACTAGACCCTGAGCTTGAATATTTAGGAGTAATGTGAAAGAGGAGATAGTATCGTGAGAGTGATAGTCTTAGTTGGATATTTTCTCTAAGAGGTTTGCCATAGAGTATAAAGATGCTAATTTGTAAGGAAAGTGATTCTTTGGGTAGGGTACAAGTGCCTCTTAGTTAAGACTAGTAAAAACGCGGATAGCTCAATAGATAAAAAGAGGCTTGAGATGTGAACCCATGATTATCCTTAGTAAATGAGTCGATCAGGGCTTATGGATAGATGATGATGAGTTTTCCATGATAGTCTAAGTCTTATGTAAATGAATTTATAGGAGCACAAAAGTTGATCTTTAGCAGGCAAAAAAAAGGGGTTAAATTGTAAGAGTTTTAGAAAGTTGTTATGTACGCCAATAAGAGTAGCAAATATAGAAGGATTTCCATAAAGACAGGAAGAGCTAAGAGTGGTATCTTCGAAGGGAGTCTTAGTGACTATTTATATATATACGACTATAGTATAACAGAAGAGTTTAAGATATTCTTATGGATAGTGTTTCCCTGACCGTGTGGAGATATGTACGTATATCTTAGAAAGGTGAATTGATTCGCAAACTTAGAGACGAGCTTTGAGCTAAGGAGGAAAGGATGAGGTGATAAAACAAAATAGATCTTGAGTTTTCGATAGAAATGGGCTGATTAAGATGAGATATCAATTCTTTTCCATCTCACATTATCCTTATACTTCAGTTGAGGTAACATTCCATTCTCGTCTGGTGTATATCTGTGATTCCTATGGCCTAGTCTCATGCACCACTTGTTAATTGTCATTAATGTTAAGTTTTGAAGATAAGAATCGATGACTTCATTCAGCAATTTTGATCTTACCTCATGGATCTAAGAGTTTCCAGTCCTATGTTGAAGGAGATATGACCTGAGTTTTACACTACGTATAGTTCTAGGAACTTAAAATGAGTCTTGATAGACGAGAGAGATTGTACTTCATTATGAATGTCCTCGGATAAGATTTCTCGATTAAATCATGCTAATGATCTTTCGCTCCCATCCCTTTGTGTAATCCTGCTTTCCAGTCTTGATAGAAGTATTGATGATAGTATAGGAGTGATGGTTGAAGAGAGAGAGAGAGTGTGTTCTAGATTCTGATGTCATCTTACGCATGCACTAACCTTCAGCTTATTATGCCATTATTGATGGTAGGAAGTAGAGTATCAAGTTTTAGAGGTATAATCGTGCTTATTTTGCATGGAGAGGTAGTAGTTTGGGGGTTTCACCAAAGGGAGAGATGATGAGTTCCTCCAGGTCCAAATAGTAATACTGATAATAGTAGACTGGGTGTGAGGGTAGATGAGGAGGAGTGAATGTATCCTTATTGTGACGTTGGTGTCAAACTTGTGTCATGTAGGGATAGAGATAGGGAGGAGGGGAGAGACGAGACCTTAGTATGTGCAATAGATAGGTAAGAGTATGTTGGGATGTCTTTGAGTGGACGCTCATAAAATGGTGGAGGTAGAAGTGCTAAGTAGGCTTGAAAAATTCTAAGACATAATTGAAGTGGTTAGGGTGATAGGCTTGAATACGTGGTTGTTATTATGCGAGTATGGATGATAGACTATTGAAGACTTCGTAATAAGGGTTTTGACTATAGAGTTGAGTATTGAGGATTAGCTTTTTATGAATATAATCATCTTAGGCATAGCACCTTGAGGCTCAGAAGTAGGCTTGAATGGAAGAGGAGGAGGTGGTTAGGTGGATATGGAGTATTGAGGTATTGGGGCAGATTGTGTGTTCCAAATGTTAATGGTGTTTGAGTGAAAATCATGATCGAGGCCCATAGTTCTAGATATTCCATCCATCCAGGGTCTATCAAGATGTACCATGACTTAAGGGAAGTCTACTAGTGGAGTGGAATGAAGAAAGATATTGTTGAGTTCATTTCTAAGTGCCTGAATTGCCAAAAAGTTAAAGATAAGCACCAAAGGCCATGTGGAGTAGCTCAGAATTTTGAGATTCCAGAATGGAAATGGGAGATAATTGACATGGACGCAGTCATGGGCTTACTGAGGTCCCGTAGACAGCATGATTCGATCTGGGTGATAGTTGACAAGATGACTAAATATGCTCACTTCTTGGCAATAAAGACGACTGACACTGCAGAGGATTATGCTCGACATTACATAAAGGAGATTGTTAGATTACATGGAGTCCCTTTGTCCATCATCTCAGATAGAGGAGCTCAATTCACCGCCCAGTTTTGGAGATCTTTTCAAAAGGGTTTGGGTACGAAGGTGCACCTTAGCACTGCCTTTCACCTGCAGATGGATGGCCAAGCAGAACATACTATTTAGAAGTTTTAGGATTTGTTGAGAGCCTTTGCCATTGACTTTAAAGGTAATTGGGGTGACAACTTGCCTTTGATCGAGTTTGCTTAGAATAATAGCTTCCATTCAAGCATTCAGACAGCCCCGTATGAGGCACTTTATGAGAGGAGGTGTAGGTTGCCGATTTGATGGTTTGAGGTAGGTGAAGCAAAGTTAATTAGAGAAAACTTGGTTCACCAAGCTATGGAGAAGGTGAAGATCATTTAAGAAAGGTTGAGGACTGAGCATAGTTGACAGAAATCCTACACAGGTGTTAGAAGAAGAGACTTAGAGTTTGAGGTCAATGATTAGGTGTATTTGAAAGTGTCGCCCATGAAAGGAATGATGAGGTTTGGAAAGAAAGGAAAGCTAAGTCCAAGGTACATTGGCCCTTATTATATCATAAAGAGAGTAGGCAATGTGGCATATGAGTTAGAGCTACCATCAGAGTTAGAGGTCAGCCATCCATTCAGTTTTCCATATTTCTATGCTCGAGAAGTGTTTAGGAGATCCACAATTGGTTCTACTTGTCAAGAGTATTGGAGTGAAAGATAGCCTGAGTTATGAGGAAATCCCTATCCAAATCCTTTATCGTGAGGTTTGCAGGCTAAGAACCAAAGAAATCGCATCTATCAAAGTATTGTGGAGGAACCAATTTGTAGAAGAAGCTACTTGGGAGGCGAAAGAGGACATGAAGGGCAAATACCCTCATTTATTCCTGCCAACTGATGATGAGCGAGTTGATGGTAATTAATTTCCTCTAAATTCTTGATTTCTCATTCCTTGAGTTCTCCTTTCATTCTCAATATGATAAACGATAGACTTCTAGAGTCCGAGTGAGGATTGATGTGATCTGTTGACTCTTTGATAGTTTTACGTGCTGAAAATTTCTGATTTCTTGATTGCATGAGTGAATTGAGAGCCAGTTGATTGATAGAGTCCATGGGGAGATTTGTGCCTTGAACTATCGAGGACGAATGATCCCAAGGGGGACATAATGTAACACCCCCAAATTTCCTTCTACCTGATCTGGAGTGAATGGGCAGAGGTTATTGAGAAAGGACTGAGAAAAGCTACAGAGGAAGGTTCTTGAGAACCATTTACGACTCGTAGAATGGGTCTCGTGAAATCCAGATGACTAGGTGAAATTTTCTAAGTCTGAGGCCTATATACGAAATGGTATACGACTCGTAGAGGCAGATTCTTGAAGAATTCCAGTAACTCAAGTTTTGGGACCCCTTATTTATAAGAGGAGATTACGACCCGTGAAATGTTTTATGGATCGTAGAGAGAGGTTTCATGCAAACTTCTAGTAACTCAGATTTTTAGGCACCTAGTTTACGAGGGGTGGTCTACGGCTCGTAGAAGGGTCTACGACTCGTAGACGGGGTCTCGTGGACTCAGACGATAGTTTTTATGAGTGGTATTTTTGTCCATTCCAGCTTCTATTTAAATAAATCCTTGGTCATTTTAGGCTTAAATAAATCCTTAAAACAAACCCTAGGTGTATCATTCATCATTCTTCACACTTAGAATTTCTTGAGAGCACTAGAGAAGGGAGAAGAAGCTAGAATTTCCAATCGCAAGTGTGATGATCGACTAAGGTTCAATTGTTTCTTCTATGTCTAGGTATGTAAGGCTTACTAGAGTGTGGAACTACGTCCCTTCACACGCCCATTTCCTTACATGAGTCAATTTTGAGAAGCAATGAGTTGGGTTTTGTATTTTTTAAACAATTATGTTTTGTAATTCTTATGAATCCTTCTGATGATGTAGGAGATAAATGTTGTATTGCATGATTATTGAAGGGAGATTTATATATGTATTTTATACTTGATAGTATGAATCCTAAATTGCATGATTTTGCGAAAATCTATGCATGCCATTGGGTATTTGAGTTGAGTAATTTGAGTAATTGAGTTGAGTAAATTGAGTATGATTGAGCATGAGAAGCATGTTGTATTGAGTCACGTACATCATATGATTATCTTTCTTGCATTACATGATGAATTAAATTGAGTGAGTCTAAATGACCGTCTGAGTTGAGTTTGATGGTTTGCATTGATTGGATGAATTGATGAGTAACATGAGATGAGTTGAGATGAGATGACCCAACGAGGTCGAGATTTGAGTTGATTGATGAGTTGAGCGTGTTTTAGTCTTGGAAGAAGTATCGAGCACTGAGCGGAGAGTGAGTAAATATCTACTTTAACCCACATAACTACGTTGATAGCATAGGATAGTCGTACAACCCGTTCGGGCGACTCTTTCCCTACAAGTGGACATTCATTATGGATCCAAGAGAGAGGTTGATCATCTTTTTCCGTGGCAAGTTTAGGAAGGGCATGGTAACGACGTTGCCTTTGTTGTAAATCACCAAACTAAAGGTGATGGGATTGGATGTCAGTTAAGAGAAACTCTTAAGCAACATTGATTGAGCATGACATTTTAAACTGAGTCTAAGGGTTACTAAGCATACTTTCAAAAGAGCATGAATTACTTTAAACTTGTATATACTGTGTTGAGCATGAGTTGTTGAGTCGAGATGAGTGAGTTGATCCTAAATTTCTTGAGCTATTTTACATACCAGTATATTCCCACGTACTGACGCCCATTTGGACCTGTATCATTTTATGATGCAGATACAGGTGATAGAGGACTTTAGCCCACGCATCGTTGAGATCCAGATCAGTACACTCCCAGAGTTGGTGAGCCCTCTTTGCTTTCTGGAAGAGCTCTTTTATCTTATGAAGTTAATTTAGCATATTATTTTCTTTCTTTCTTTGATTTGGAGTGTCCATGGCCTATCATGGCACCATCTAGATTGTTGAGTAGAGGATTTTGTATTCTAAGCTCATTTAATTGGAACTTATAATACAGTAGAGTTATATTTTTCTCATACGATGTCTTATATGTGAGCTATTCTTTCGCAGTTGAGTTGATATGATGATGAGGCCAAGTGGTTCGCTCGGGGACTAACAATAGTCTTCGAGTGTCGGTCACGCCAAGGGTACCCTCTCAGGGCGTGACATGGAAGAACTAAAAAAATATTAGTTGATGACTTCTCTTTGATTCTTGAATTCTTGACTTAGAATCTTTAGAGTTTTTTACGAAGAACCCTAATTCTTGAAAAAGAAGAATCAAGAAATCCTTTTTTAGAATTCTTGAATTCGTTTTCTTGAAACCCTAGGTTATGATTTAAAATTTTCTTAGCGATTCATGAATAGATAAATTTGGGTTGGGAAGTTTGAAATTTATGGAGAATAACTTACCTTGATGATGGATCTTGAAAGCTAATGATTTTCTTGATGATTTTGAGCGTTTATGTTTAGGAGTGAAGAAGAGGGTTTTATTTATGAAAACTGAATTCTATGCATTTTGGGACACTAAAATAAACCTCCCACAGGTTATAGGATTAAAATACCCTTATAAAATAATTAAAAAAGACGTCATTAACTTGTCTAGCAAAGTCTGTGTCCAGTCTGCAACGCGGTCTTCGGATAGCTCTGCATGTCTAAAGTAAAATGGTCATGACATTTTACCTTGGACTTCAATTAAGGCAAATTGAATCGTTGGAAAGCTAATTCAAAGATCTTTAATTTGGTATATTATGGGCCACCTAAATCATTATATTTTAGGAGACATGGTCATTTGAAGTTGACCCTTCTATCAACTTATATGAAAACTTATTTGGTAGAAATTATTTGGACTTAGCTTGATGTAAAAGATCCTTTATGACACTAAATCACATCTAATATGCTTTAAATACTTAGGAATTGATCCTAGTATATATATATAACCTAAAAGTCATTGGTCCACCTAATGTTTATGAAATCTTTCATTGGAACTCAAACGCTAAGTTTTTAGCTTAACTTCGTACTAGAGGGTTCGCGTGACTTTAGATCATCTCCAATTCTATTACTACACACCCATAAACAAGACTCTACTAGAAACAGCTTCATAGACTCCCTAGGACTCTTGAACTTTATCTATTCCTATCCCTTTTAATTAACCCTTAAGATGTTTTAGATTTAATTAAAGTCCTAAAACAAAACCCTAAGGATATTTTCACCATTCTTCACGCTTAGGGATTTCTTGAGGAACACCAGAAAAGTAAGAAGAGCGAGGGTTTCAATTCAAATGCAAGGGTCGACCGAAGATTGATTGTTCCTTCTATTCTCAGGTATATATGGCTAACCAAAACAAGGATTCTGTTCTTCCATATGCCCCATAATCCGGATTGATGGTGATGTGAGTAAACTGAGTCTCACATGAATGTTTCTTGAAGATTTTTCTTAAATTCTAATGCATATCTATATAATTTTGCATGAATTACCATTTTTATGAACTAAATACTTACTTAAGATAATTTTTCCATACTACATGAACCCTAGATGAATTTCTTATTATTTTTACATATTTTACTTATATGAGCATGCATGAGCATAATTGAGCATAAAGAGTCTACGGAATTCCTAAATGTTGTAATTCTACAATTGTTCTATTAAATGTCATGAGTTAAAACGATGCATGATTGAGCCCTTATGAATCAACCTAAAAATGATGTAACTAAAAGGGTTGATGGTTGATGTGATGAGTTGAGTTGATGAATGTCCAATGAGACTAGATGGATGAGTTAACCAGAGGGTTGATGTCTTATGAGCATATTAAATCTTGAGAGGAGTATTGAGCACCGAATAGAGTAAGAGTAAGTGCAACTCGAACTCAATAACTACGTAGCCGGCGTAGGAGAGGATTGAACTGTAAAATCGAATATTTCTTATTGTCCCAAAATGAGGACTTAATGTTACTGATTTTGGATCCATTGATGTGATGTCCTATGCCCTCAACAGGATATTGGATGGATGTGGCAACGACATTGCTTTGTTGTATCATCACCGGCTCATAGGTGATAGTTGTCAGTTAGAGAGAATCCCAATTAGGCCTTGATAGTACTCTGAGTGGATGATACTTAGATGATGGATAAGTAGTCATTGTCTAAATTGCATCCTTTCTTTAGACTCTAGACATGATTATTGAGTTTCTTATTTCTTGAGTTGAGCAATTTGAGTTGATATTATTCTTCCTTTACATGTTTCTTTATGCCATTTTACATACTCATACATTCCACGTACTGACATCCATTTGGGCCTACACCTTTTCATAATGCAGAGACAGGTACTATTGGTCATCAATAGGCACCCCCTTGAGGACTTATTTGCTTTTAGTTGATTGATGAGCCTCCTCTACTCTTGGAGGACATTATGTTTCTATTCTAGTTTTGAGCTTAGACGTATTTTACTCTATTTAGAGGTAGTCATAGGTCTGTCATATGCACCATTTAGTCAGATGTTTTAGAGACTTCATAGACTAGATTGTTGATGTGATTGGATGTTATTATTGACTAGTTTCTTTCGCACTAGTCTTATTCAGTTGATGGATAGCTTGTTTAGCCTTTGGCCCTTCTATTATCAGTTGGCATTGTTTCTCATTGATTATTCTTAATTATTGATGTCTTCCGTTACTAAAATGTGATTGAACAAATGTGATGAGGCCGAGTGGTTCGCTTGGGGACTAGCGATAGTCTCTGAGTGCCGATCACGTCAAGGGTACCCTCCCAGGGCGTGACAAACTTGGTATCAAAGCAACTCTTGTGTTAGCCTTATCGATGTGGGTCAAAGTTCAACTGAGTTTAGGCGAATCCCCGTGAGGCGAGACAAACCTCAATGCTGAGTCTAGGTGAATCCCATGTGGTAAGGCAAACCTCAGAGAGGATGTTGAGTCCATAGAGGGGGTGTATGTAACAACCCATCTTGAGATGAGAAGTCTCACATCGGCAAAACACAAGAGAGATGTTGGGTATATAAGTAAAGGACTGGTCTATATATTGTGAGGCACCTTTTGGGGTGAGCCCAAAGTGACAAATCTGTGATGGGCTAGACCCAAGAACAAACAATGCTTCAAAGTGTTGGGCCAAGTCGTTACATAAAATTTGGAGAGTCAATACAATTTTAATATAATTTTTAAATATTTTAAAATTTTTAATTACTATAACTTATCATGCATTTTATATAATTTTAAATAATATATGTTACTCCGTTTGTTGCGAGACACTGATAAAGTTTTGATAGTTCTTTTAATAAGTCTTTTTTTAAGTTGTTAATTATTGTGATTTGTATTACTTTTTACGTATTTTAAATAATATATGTTACTTGCTCTATTATCATTTATGTGCCACTCATGAATTTTGAAAGTCAACTGAATTATATCTTTTAAATATTTTAAGTTATTAATTATTGTGATTTATAGTACTTTTTACGAAATTTTCAAACAATATATGGTACTTCCTTTTTTCCAATTTATATGACAATAATATAATTTTAAGAATAAATCAAACTTTTTAAATATCTTTTAAATATTTCGAAGTTAAATATTGTGAATTATAGTACTTTTTATGTAATTTTCAAATAATATATTGTGAGTTATAATACTTTTTAGTAATATTTATAAAATTACACAACTTTATTTATTCAAATCTTTAATATTCCCTAACTTTTTTATAAATTACAAAAATCCCAACTTTTTATCATTATCCATTTATTTTTTATACTTAAAGAATCTATATTTGGTGTAGAAGTCTAATTAATGTCAATCACTATTTAAATTATAATTTTTTCCATTTTTAAAGCCGTTTCTTGATTTATTTATTTTTTTAGTATTTTCTCTCTCTTACAGTTACCATGTTTAACATTTAAAAAAAATTCAGATTAGAACTTCTTTTTCTCTCTTTCTAGGAACCGTTTCTCAGTCCCTCTCCATCCCGACCTCCATTATCAGAAACTTCCTTTCATTGTCTTTCAATCAACAATGGAACCCCTCCCTCCTTTTAGTCTGGGCCTTCACAAGACGAGTTTGAAAGTGGCAAATTCGTCTCCTTTTTTGTCAATCAACAATGGAACCACTGCCTTCTTTTTGGGACTATGGTATTATTTGTTGATACCTAACAAATAATGTACTGTTGATAGTTAAGTAAAAGTGACTTATGAAACTAAGTGTTGATATCTATTTGTTAGAGTAATTTCTGATACCTAATACGAGTTATGGATCTAACGGGTGAAACTTATTTTTTTCTATTGATTTAATGTTTGATACTCTATAGTTGTGTGTATCTGACTGATTCCCTTTTTTGATATTGATACCTGATTGGTTATACTTGTATTCTCACCTACAACAATTCCATCACTTTTATAACCACTGTACAATACATCAGATTCCCATGCTCCACTGTGACGTATCAAAATCGAAATATTCATGATTCGACGACCTAACTTTTTTTTTCTATGCAGATCACCTTCAATGGCGTCTCTTATTTTTTTCTTGTTTGTTAAAACATTCGTTCTTTTTTAAATTCAAATTGTACTGCCTTTAACATTTTTATGGGATAATTGCATAATTTGTAACGTTTAAGCCGTGAATAAAGGGATCTACATAGTTGACATGTTAGCTGAGGATCAGCTGAAGTTACCAAATGAACATAAAAATGAAGAAGAAGAAGAAGAAGGATTGGAGAGAAAAGTTTCTCATTCATCTGTTCAACTTGAAAGAGCATACAAGTATATATAGGAGTAGTTAGTGCTAATTAACCGACTATTAACAGCATAACTAATTTCCTAACAACTTTGCTTAACTAACTAACCACTTTGATTCCATTAGTTGTAGGAAATGACTAAACTACCCTCCACATCAGCTTGTATTTACATACACTTCTCATCACCCCTCCTCAAGCTGATGGACTGAATATATCCTTTACACCAAGTTGAGTAAGAAGATGTTCATGCTGAGCTCTTCCAAGACTTTTTGTCAGTATATCAGCTAGCTGATTGTTGGTGGAGATATGACTGGTTCTGATGACCCCTTGTGTTATTCTTTCTCTCACAAAATGACAATCTATATCTATGTGTTTTGTTCTTTCATGGAATATGGGATTTGCAGCAATCTGGATTGCTGCCTTGCTGTCACAGAATAGTTGAACTGGAGTTTGAACTTCCACACTCAGCTCCTTAAGCAGTCCAATTAGCCAACTGATTTCTGCAGATGTTGAAGCCATGCTTCTAAATTCAGCTTCTGCTGAGCTTCTGGAGACTGTGTCCTGTTTCTTTGATTTCCAGGATATAAGAGCATCACCAAACTTAACAATGTAGCCAGTGACTGACCTTCTAGTTTGTAGACATGACCCCCAGTCTGAGTCATAATATGCAGTAAGAACATTAGTTGACTGTGCTGGCATGAGAAGACCAAGACCAGGTGACCTTTTAATATACCTTACCACTCTTAGTGCAGCTTCCATATGTGAGTTCTTTGGATTATGCATGAATTGGCTCAGCATTTGCACTGTGAAGGACAAGTCTGGTCTGGTCATGGTCAAGTATAATAGCCTTCCCACTAGTCTTTGATATGAACTAGGATCTTTGAGCAATGAGTCAGCTTCCTCTCTGTTGAAGTGTTGATCATACTCATCAGATGTGAGTTTTTGATTAACTTCTAGTGGAGAACATGGTAGTTTAGATCCACTTAGGCCTGCTTCAGCTATGAGTTCAAGAGCATACTTCCTTTGAGACATAATTATTCCTTTCTCTGATCTGGACACTTCTATTCCCAAGAAGAACTTCAATTCACCCAGATCCTTCATTTTGAACTTAGTTTGTAGATCAGTTCTGGTCTGACTTAGTAGATTTTGATTGCTTCCTGTGATCAATATATCATCTACATACACCAATATTATTGTAGTATCACTTCCCTCCTTCTTAGTGAATAAAGAATAATCAAAATGGCTCTGTTTAAACCTCATATCTTCCAATGCTTCTGTCAGTTTCTTGTTCCACTGTATAGGTGCTTGTTTGAGACCATATAAAGACTTCTGTAGTTTGCAGAATTTAGAACTGTCCCCCTGTCTGGCAAACCCATCAGGAAGTTTCATGTACACTTCCTCCATGAGATCACCATTTAGAAAGGCATTGTGAACATCCATCTGATGAATATACCAGTTTCTAGATGCTGCAAGTGCAATTACTGTCCTTACTGTAACCATATTTGCTACAGGAGAGAAAGTTTCATTATAGTCTATACCCTCCTTTTGATTCAATCCTTTTGCAACTAGCCTTGCTTTGAATCTTTCCACTTCTCCTGAGGCTTTATACTTGATCTTGAAGATCCACTTACAACCTATAGGTGACTTGTTGGGAGGTAGGTCCACAACAGTCCATGTGTTGTTTTCTTCTAATGCTGCTATTTTTGATTTCATAGCCTCCATCCATCTAGGATCATTTGCAGCTTCTTTGAAGGACTTAGGTTCATGGTGAATAGAGTATGATGACAAAGCATGTGAGTAATTAGAGCTTATGTTGTTGTAGTTCACAACTGAGCTTATAGGATAGGTGCAGGATGTTTTGGTTGAAGTAACATAATCCTGTAGCCATATAGGGCGTCTGTGAAGTCTAGTGGATCTTCTAGACTCATTGTTAGGTTGGTCATGGTGAGGAGTAGTTATTGTTTCAGGTTGATGAGTTGTGACTTGAGTGGTGTTATGTGAATGTGTGTTTTGAGAGGTGGTAGTCTGTACATGATATTTTGGATATAGGAGATCCAAGACAGGAAATATAGGATTGATGGACCCTTTCATATGTATGAAAGGGAATATGTCTTCCTTGAACACCACATTTCTACTCACAAACATAGACCTCTGTACCATATCAAATAACTTGTATCCCTATTGAGATTCTGAGTAACCCATGAGGACTGCAGGAATAGCTCTAGATGCAAACTTGTCAGTTTCCCTAGGAGTAGTTGCATAGCATAGACACCCAAACACTCTTAGATGGGATATGTTTGGAGTGTGCATGTGTAGCATCTCATAGGGAGACTTATAGTCAATTACTCTGGAAGGGATCCTATTCAGAATATATACTGCTGTGTTTACACATTCTCCCCAAAATCTTAAAGGTATTGATGCCTGGAATCTGAGAGATCTAGCCATATCAAGTATGGTTCTGTGTCTTCTCTTAGCTATTCCATTTTGTTGAGGAGTGTATACACATGTGGTTTGATGTTGGATGCCAAGATCAGTTAGGAAGTTTTGAAGAGCAGTATTGAGGAATTCACATCCATTATCAGTTCTAAGAATTTTGATTGTGGATGAGAACAAATTTTGGACTTTATTTATGAAACTTCTCAGAACTACAACAGTATCAGACTTAGAATGAATTAAAAATGTCCAAGTGTATCTGGAGTAATCATCTACTATGGTGACAAAGTATCTTTTGTCATCATAGGTAGGATGTCTATAAGGACCCCATACATCACAATGTACTAGTTCAAATCTAGACAGTGATCTTGATGTACTAGTAGGAAAAGGTAGTTTAACTTGTTTAGCTATAGGACAGACAGTACACAGTGGACAAGAATCAGTACTTAAGTGTTGTAAACTAGTGAGTTTCCTTATTACATCAATAGAAGTGTGACCTAGTCTCAGATGCCATAGGCCAGTGTCATCAGAAACTTGAGAGGTGACTGTGTTAACACTTTCATACCCTTTTGTTTGTTTTGTGTCTGAACTTGACCTTCCTTGCAGTACATAGAGCCCTTGATGTTCTCTACCAATCCCCTTGACCAGTCCAGTATAGAGATCCTGTAATATGAAGAAGTCAGGGAAGAATGCTACTGAGCATTGCAACTCCTTAGTAAGTTGGGACACTGATAGGAGATTGTATTTAAAATCAGGTATAAACAACACATTGTTGATATCCTGATCCTTAAAAATACTATATTTGCCTGTGTGTGAAACCTGAACAACACTTCTATTTGGTAGTTGTACCATGCCTCTTTGAGTAGTTGGAATAGGTTGACATTGCTTTAATATGTCCAGATTTGATGTCATATGATTTGATGCACCAGTATCTACTATCCAATTATGATTAAGATGATTGGATATTGATGAGATTAGGATACCTGCAGCAGCTGTGGCAGATGAAGTTCCATCAATTTTGCTATTGTTCAGCATGTGAATCACCTGTTGATACTGTTCAGGAGTGAAGTAAGGCTTAGCTTGAAGGTCATTGTTTTGTTGTGTACCACCTGGTTGTGTTTGCATTTGACCTGTAGAAATCATGCCTCCTTGAGATGGATTGAGCTGTACAGGCATCTGTTGTCCTATCTGTTGAGGCCAGTGTCCATGAAAGTATACGCCAGTTTCTGAGTTTGTAGTAAATACATCAGCATGATTTGCATAAGACCTGGTGTTGTCTGTGTAACCTGTATTGTGCTGAGTTGCTATTCCCTTCCTTTTGCTTTTCCAATTTCTTGGATAGCCTACAATTCTGTAGCAGTTTTCTTTTGTATGCCCTTTGAATCCACACACTTCACAAGTGACTTGTTGTTTCTTACCTTTACAATTCTCATTAACTGCTTGATTAGGCACTCTGTTATTACAGAACATTGCTGAAATAGTACCATCACTACTCTCACTACCATGTATAGATAAGTTTCTCTGACTTTCCTGATCAACAAGCATTGCATAAGCCTTGTTCAGACTTGGAGTTGGATTCATCATCATGATTTGGTTTCTAGCTTGAGAATATGATTCATTCAGCCCCATTAGGAACTGAAGGAGTCTTTGATACTCAATATGTTGGATGTAATTTCTGGATTCTGGACATGAGCAGCCTGGGCAAGGTATAATGGCATCAAACTCATCCCATAGATCCCTCATCATTGAGAAATAATCAGCTATGATTAGAGTTTCTTGTGTAAGAGTGTGAATTTCTCTGTGCAAGTACAAGGCTCTTGATCCATTAACCTTGTTAAATCTTTCCTTCAAATCTTCCCACACTTTACATGCATCAGTTGCATAAACCACACTACTTAACAAGCCAGGTTTTACAACATTCATAATCCAAGATAAGACTACTGCATACCTTTTCCCACTGATCATGATACACAGACTCAAATTTAGACTTAGGAAATCTCCCATCTATAAACCCAAGCTTACTCTTCCCGATAAGCCCAATTCTCATCGATCTACTCCACAAGGAGTAGTTTTCAGATCCTAGCAACTGAATTGAGATAAGAGAGCTACCTGGAGTGTCGGTTGGTTGTAAATACAAGGGATGATTGTGATCTATGGTCGGAATGGCTGGAATTGCAGCCTCTCTTCTTCGATTGAACTCTTCTTCTTCACCCGCCATGGTATCAAAAAAAATAGAAAAAGTTGATATTTTTAGTGATTAGGGAAAGAGTCGGGATTTTTGGGTATTTTTGAAAATCAGAATGGGATCCCTAAAAATTATACTACTTTTTATGTAATTTCCAAATAATATATTACCTCCTTTGTCTCAATTATATGGCACCGATAAAATTTTAAAGGTAAACTAAATCTTTTATTTTTTTAAAATATTTCAAGTTGTTAATTATCGTGATTTATAAAAAAAATTT
This sequence comes from Solanum rostratum, assembly GCA_029948455.1. NCBI lineage: Eukaryota > Viridiplantae > Streptophyta > Magnoliopsida > Solanales > Solanaceae > Solanum > Solanum rostratum. The sequence continues at coordinate 66,026,110 of CM057048.1, forward strand.
ACACAATTTTTAATTATATAAGAACTTAAAAAATAAAGCAAAGAAATAAAACAAAAAAATTACAAAAAATTATCGAACTACCCTTAAGTGCCAATGCAAACATATTGACCTGTTGCCTGCTTTAGCACCTGAAACTGCCTCTTATTATATAAAAATAATAATAATAATAATAATAAGATCCTCCTACGACCTAGACAATCCTAAATTAATTGTGTCCCTCCTTGTACTCAATCTGATATTACCAAGTTAGGAGCAAAATCTTTAATTTTTCCTCCTTAGATGAGATTCACTTGTAACTCATGTCAATAAATTGATTCATTAATTCCTAAAGTCTTTATTTTCCAATTTTCTAAGTGGGAGGTACTTTAGGGGATTCCATAAATCATCAATTTATAAATCTTTTCTCCTACCCCCACTAAACAATTGGAGATAAAAGATTCTAAAGAATAATAAAAAGAAAGTTAGTAGCAGCTAAATTGACCCATCTTTTTCCCTTTTCCAACTTATCCAAAAATATATATATATATATATATCACCACATTGATTAGTTATAAGTTTTAAATAAATAATAAGTCATGATTTAAAGTTATTATTCGAGAAAGCCCACAACTTTCACCTTTTTATTCCATTGACCTCACAATATTAAATCTTTGTTTTTGTACCATTTCTTCCTTTTCCTCTACGCACGCGTCACAATTTAAAATGACAACAAAAAGAAAAGTTTGAAGCTCAATCTTCTTGGCTTATATTCACATCATCATGATGTCAAAAAGGTGTTACCAAAATCACAAATAATATATATAGAGGGATAGATATAGATATAAATATATATTGTGTGTAATTTTGACGGGTCTGACTTAGAATTATATGAAAGGATCAAATTTTATCTCTAAATTATATGAAAGATTTAAATTGTGTGACACGTGATATCACTAAATGCTAAGAAGATTTCTTTTGTACTCGTAAAAATAGTTCTCTTATATGATAATACTAAATTAGCGAGATAAGATAGCAAGCTTAAAAGAATAGTAAGATCTCTATGAAGTTTATCTTATAAGTAGTGATTATATGTATTGAGATAGTGATTATATACCTCCAATATATCAAACAAATCTTTCATTTGATCGAGTCATTTTGATGTGACTTAAAAACTTAAAGAATATGGTACTTGGATAATTGATAAAAGAATGATTAGACTAAATAATTTGCTTCAGCGTCGGAGAATTCCTTTTTACGCTATTATCCTCAAATAGCAGTCCAAATTTAAGATAACACAACAAAATAAAATGACTTAGCACTTGAAAGTTCGTTAAACTTGTGAAGAATCATGGTCAAAAAAATCAAAATGCACACATCAATTAATTAATTAAAGATTCAATGTGCTTGATCAAATATCACAAGGATAAAAATTAGACTTTATCAATATTTGTGAAACTAAAAAAAATTGGGGAAAATAATTTTCTAGCCCTTCAAAATAGTGTTCACAACATAGATTAGGGACAAGGGCACATGTACCTTTAAGTGTTTTAGTTAAAATTTTCACTAAAAAAAATTTTAAAATATAAGTTGGTGAACCCATGAATAAATTAAAAGGAATTTAATATTTATTATATACAAAAAAAATCATGAATATATAGTATAATTTTTTACCACAAAAAATTCGAATGAACTCCCTAGCTCACACCTCAGTCCTACGTGTCTCCAACCCAACATACCATGTTGTATATTCGCGGCCTCTGGGGCCATCCATTACGTTTTTTTCATTTCAAATCTTAAATCCTCTGATCAAAGAAAAAATTATATTCAGTAAAAAATTTGTAAGGACATTATTTTTTTTAGATTTGTTGTAGAAATATACTATCATAGAGAAAATATAACATAACATAATACGAAAGTCATATATTTCAAAAAAAAATAAAATTGACCACTGTATTGAAATATTATTATTAAAATGATTGTTAATAAAAGTCTAACCCTAGAGAGGTAAATTTCATCCAATTTGACAAAATTTAACAATGAAATGCATAGGAAGTTAAATTAAAGGAATCAACCAAGCAATCCCAAGTTCCCCTTTCAAATATGAAAGGATTTATGCTGAAATTAGTGAAAATGAAATAAGGGTTGAAGCCAACAACTTGGTATGCACTAAATTTATAGCTTGATAGTGGGGACCTATTTGAAGTTTTGAAGATGATAGTTTGGTGCAAAGTAATATTCTGACTAAATTGAGGGGTCAATTTCAATGGGTCCAAAATTAAAACTAGCACTAAGTTCATCACTTCCTTTACTTGTCAAGTCATGTGTCACCAATAATGATCTCAAGATTTATATATTATTCCTTCTAAGATTAGACTTTTATATTATACTCTTTTATGTCTAATTTGTGGAAAGATTTTACTTACAGATCCTCCTCTTTTAGAAATTATTAAAGTAAGATTCTACATTTTTCGCTTTAAAAAAAAAAAATAGAAATAGCTATCAATTTCATCGCTAATCTGTTGTTATATTGCTCGTAGATAATATAATTTATTGATAATCTGCTACTATTACATTGTCAAATAGGATCAGTGACAAACTTGTTGTTTAATTAGCTACAAAATTTATCCATTGCTAATTCCAATTTTATTCCATATACAAAAATAATTATTTTCATTTTTTTCCTTTTTAAATATTGAATTAAGTCATTGGAATCATAGTTGTCTAAACAATATTTAAAGCCAAATCTTACACTTTTGGGTCCATAGTTTTGTGAAAACACACACACGCAAAAGAAAAAAAATTACACAATTAATATCATTCGTGTGAAATACATATTAAAAGTTTTCTAATTCAATTCGATCCTAAAGTCTCAATAATTAAATATGGTTGTAACTTGCAATTGATAGGGGTGATATACAAAATAGAATGTTTGATAGTCCAGAAGCCACAACTCTTGAATACAAATTAAGAGTTTATTACTACTTGCATATGTGGTAGTTGATTTTTTAATTATTAGGGAAAGAAAGGAAGAAAAACTATACCTTTCAAGAAAAGGCTTCCATATGGATATGTTAATCAGTTAAAATTTGTACTAGCAAAGATATCAACACCAATACTCTACTTTGCATTTGTTTTTACATATAAAAAATTGGAAAAGTTTTTATTTTCTATTTAATTTATAAGTGATCATAAGAAAATTATTTCTTTCTATCAAACACGATGGTACAAAATATTACACATTAAAATGGTTATGTGCACCCCTTCTTTAAAATCTTATCCGCCTATAAGTTTATCAGTCCTTTTCTTCGGCATGTCATGATGAACATTAGAGTTTATAAGATAATTTATAATTACATAAACATTTTTGACTTATTTTAAATTATTAATCAAAACTTTTTTAAATAGACAAACATCATCACACAAATTAGAATAATGGTGTATTATAAGAGATTATAAAGTGGAATTGAAAAAAGGGAAATGCTAATTGCCTAGAGAGAAAGGGACTTGAGTATATATTAACTATCTAAAGGCCACTTTAAAAGATAAATATATTTGCACTAAACAAAAACTTGAAAAAGGCATTTTCCGTCATTAGAGTGACACTTTGGCCCCTAATAACCCTTCTATAATGTACCATAACACCCTATGACTTTTTTAATAAAAATTTCAATGTATATCAAAAGATTCTTTATTTTATTCTTTTCATTATTTTAGTTGTGCATGTTGATGCTAAAAGCATCCCATAATCAAGACCCTTGTACACCTTTCTTCTCAAGAAAATATTGAATCCAACATTTATTTGAAAAGCCAAATTTTTAATAAAAAGAATCTTTATGTGTAACACCCATAAAGTATCTCCAACTATGGAATTCTTTCTCCCCCTAAGACTTACAAGTAAAGCAAAAAATAATCAACTTTCACCTAATTCGATGTGCTACTCAAATAAATCAATACTTCAAGTTTAGAATTACCATAATTTTCATAATAAAATGTACATAGCATAATTTTTTCTATGATCATTTATAAATTTGAATTTGAAAAGATAATTTTTTTTAGATTTTTTGTCTGTTATTTTGAAAAATTTTAATACTCTCTTTGATTTAAAAAGAATGATATAGTTTGACTTAACACACAGAGCTTATGAAAATAGAGAAGATTTTTCAATTTTGTGGTTTTAGATTAAAGTTATGTCAAATTTACTAAAATGTCCTCTAATTTTATGACCTTAAACATATCACGTGGAATGTTGAAATTGAAAAGTTGTCAAAGGGGTTTTTTGTTTCCTTAAATAGAGATTAAGAGGTAAAGGAAGTTATTCTTTTTGAAACGGTAGACGTTTGTAAAAATGAAAACCCTTTGTAAAAAGGATACATAAATAAAAATAAATTTGCAACAACAACATACTTAGTAATTTCTCAAACAGAATCTGAAAAGAGTGATGACTACAAAAAACTTATCCTCTGATCGTGTAAAGGTGGAGAAACTGTTTTTGACAGTACTCTAGACTAAAATCACATACAAAGGACCACAAAATAATTTACTCGATCTTTCCATCCCTAATTTTAATTTCTTTTTTTTAGAAATAAAAAGAATAATTGAAATAAAAGGTTTGAAATCATTGCAATAAGTGTTTTGTCATATTCTTAGGATGCTTCAACAATCAAATAGTGAGTGTGAGGAATAGGGAATTATTGAAAATAATCAAACGTAACCTAACCCATGCAATGTGGTCATAATTATATATAAGAAGTTGGTAAGTAAAGACTTAAAGTGAAATCTTTCTCTTTGACTAAATTTTCTTTACCAACAATATGTTGCCCCATTGTCATATATTGGAAATAATAATAATTATAGACAGCATTTTGGAAGAAAAAAGTGTACATGTTAATGTGCCAAGAGTCAAATCCAAAATCAGTGGCAGATTGAGTGTGTTGTCTATGAGTTTACCAGATGAAACTTGATATTTAATATTTAATTATGAACTTAGTTACTATTATATGTTGATTTACATTATTAGTAAAACTAATTAAACTTTAAGATTGATTAAGTCATGCATGATCAACTTATACAACACTAGGGAGCTCCAATCAACATTCAACCTAGGGTATGTTTGGTGAGAAGGAAAATAGTTTTTTTCAAGTTAATTAGTTTTTTTTTTCTTATTTTTTGATATTTGGTTAGTAAGAAGAAAATATCATCTTAAAAGCTTTTAGCTATAATCTGAAAAAATATTATAATATGGGATCTACGATAATCGAGAGTTGGGATTAGGGTCAAGATATATTGGAATTGGGTCGAGTTCGAAAGTTAAGTTCCAGGTCAAGAGTTAGAGGATCAGGTCTCAAATCAAATCTCTGGCGAGTCCCAAATCAAATTGCAAGTCGAGAATTAGATCCTAGGTCGAGGCAGGGAGTCGGATCCAAGTCAGGGTAGGAAGTCGAATACTGACCTTGATTCGAGACATGACCCCTACCCAAGACTTTAGGCCTAAAGGGATTCGACTTAGACTCAAGACCTGACTCCTAATCCCATCCTCAACCCGAAGTTAAACGACTGGCCTCAACCTGAGACTTCACTCACAGATCTGACTCGAGACTCGATGGAGACCTAATTAATCCTGACCAAGGACCCGTCTCTCCATCCTACTCGGGATCAATACCCAACCCTGACCTAGGATCCGCTCTCAACCCCAACCCGAGAGTCAAACCCCTTAGTTGAGATCAGGTTTTAATTTGGAACAGGATCAAAAATCATGTCCAGGATCAAGGTCAGATCTCGAATCTCATATAGAGGATTGGATGGTGAGGTTGAAAGAAAGCGTTTTTCTTAAATATGAGAAAATCAAAAAATATTTTTCCTAAAATATTTTTGCTTCACAGTTTCACACCATAACACAAACTTACTGTAGAATTTTTATTTTTATTTATTAAGAAAGGAAAAAAATGAAAAAAGGAATAATTGGAAAATAGGAGAGTGCAATGTAATACTACTAGATCAGATCCACGTGGCAGTTAAGAAATTATAAGTGGTAATATAGTGGGACCCAGGTGGACGCCAACGATGGAAACATTTTCCTGAATTTTAATCTTTGGTGGTTTTATAAATCCATGCCTTAATCATTGCTTCCCCCACTTACATTACCCCTTAAAAAATAATTTCAATTCCTCAAAAATTGAATAATATAATAATTGTCATCATTGAAAAAAATTGAACAATATAATAATTATGAATGCAACACAAGAAGAAATACTTAATTATGAATACTAGTTTTAATATTATTTTATTTTTCTACTATTAATTATTAATAATTTTGATATAAATTTATCTCGCGATTATTATTCAGTATATTAAACAACTTCAGTAGTTAATGTACTTTGACCTAACTTTATACTGAAATTCTACAATATTTACATCTAAAACATAGTTTGAAGTTGAATAATAAATGAAGGAATTGATGAAGATTTATCCAAATGCCTTCTTTGTTGAAAAAAAAAAAATAGCTACATGATAAGAGTACCACTAGAATATCTAATTATGATGTAAAAAAAAAAACTTTTTTTATTCAAAAAATTCAAAAAAAAAAACTTAGTGGATGGAAAATTAAAAAAAAGAAGTCGACAAAATCCCGTTTGAACGGGGCAAACGTGGGGTTTTTGTATGGAATTTATGTAACACATATTTCCATTAAAACAATAAAATGTGACAAAAAGGAATTCCACCATCGCCACCATGCTACGGCGGCCGGCCACACCCCACCACCACCACCATTCTTTGCCTATATTCACACCATCATTTCATCACATAAAAAGGAGACACACATAAATACATAAACAATAATTATCAACTTGCACACCTTAATATAGGGCTCAAATTAAACCCCTCCACTAGATATTCTTTTTGGCTTCCATGAAATTCCAAAAGAAATAATTTTTCCGTTTCAAAAGAATGATCGACTTTGACTTGGCACGAAATTTAAGAGAATAAAGAAAAAATTTTAATCTCGTGACTCTAAACTAAAGTTACATCAAATGTACCAGAATATTCTTTAATCTTATGATTTTAAACATGTCAGCGTGAAAAGTTGAAATAAAGTTTTATCAAAAAAAGAAATGAATCATTCTTTTCTAAAAAGATTAAAAAGAAAAAAAAGTCATTTTCTTTTTAAACGGAGGGAGTATATATATATCCTAAGAATGCTACGTGCCACTTATTAACACTAAGATTTTTATATAGTCTATGTATTGACCGTGTAGGGAAGATGTGAGACCGATCAAAGATAATGTTATATAGCTCTTATGCTTTTACAATTTGTATTATTTTATTTAAAGGTAAAATAAGTAGTTTTTTTACTCGTTATTAATATTTATCTCAAATTAATTTCTTGTTTTCTTAGTTATCATTATAATTTATAATTATTGACTCGTGAAAAATGGAAAAGCAAAAGCATCGGCTACTTTGATCACTAACTTTTCCAAGTGAATTTGATATGGATATTTCCTTATTTAATTCAAAAAAATAATCTATACTAATTTATAATAGCTCATAAAATTGTACTAATTATATATAAACTCCTATTCATTGCCTAGTAATATCTGTATATAATTTAAACTTTTTTAAAATATAAAGTTGAAACCTCACATAAGAAGTTTTATTGTTTAGACATCATTGTTATCCCAAAGATTAGATAACAAAAATGCCATTAAAAGGTATATATCTTGTACCTTAGTTTTTTTCTATTTAATTTATTTGTGCTAGTGTAGTTGAAACCTCACATAAGAAGTTTTATTGTTTAGACATCATTGTTATCCCGAAGATTAGATAACAAAAATGCCATTAAAAGGTATCTTGTACCTTAGTTTTTTTCTATTTATTTGTGCTAATGTATATGGTCCTTTGGGTATTAATTTATTAATTTGCAATGTAAGGAAGGGTTGTGGAATTTAGGAAAAGGGAAAAGGAAAGGGGGAAAAGAGGGTTGTGGAATAACTTTTAAAAGATTTTTTTAAGAAAAAATGGAAAAAGGGACATGTTTTCTCCATGCAAATTTAGGAAATTGCATATTTATTAGGTAGAATTAAAGACGTGTGAATTTGAAATTCGAAAGTCTAATTAGTTTTTGCTTGATGCAAACGTTCATATCAATTTAACTTTGCACCGTCTTATGTGTTAGAACGTGATATTCGATCTAATAATATTTCAAGATGTGACTCCAATTCAATAATATGTTGAAATGTGACATTCGATTAAAAAATGTGTCAGAATAAGACATCCAATTACAGTCAAACTCATAATCACAACCACAATGAATGCTTACAAACTTGAACGGTCAAGTAACAAGTTCATTGTATGCAATTTAATCACCGGTAGTTATTCGATTAGGTTCATTCCGCCATTCTCTAGTCGCATACATGCATGCAAGTAACACTATCAATGCAATTAGCAAGTACATGTAACATGAACGGGAATTAAAAACTTTCACCTACCTCGAAATAAGCTTTGAAAATCCTAAAGAATCGAAGCTTTCCCTTTTTTCAAAAGTCTGGGCTCGTTCTTGGTCTAAAACAAATAAGAATTATAATAGATCAACAAATAATAGCTTAAAATTCCTAAATTATATCAAAATCTAACCCTTGGCCGCTTTTATGATCATCTCCTCCAGTTAGAATTTTTTTTTCCATCATAAATATTTACGATAAAACCTTCCCCTAAGAGAATTCCCCTAGAGGTCAAGGAATCAATTTACAAGTTAGAGGAACAATCAACTTACCTTTATTGATGAAATATGTGAAAAACTAAAGAAAAACTATTCTCGGTCACTTCTAGTCTCTCAAGAACAAAGTGGGAGAAATAAAAATGCTTTTGGGACTTTTTTGAATTAAAATTTTGCAACTATCTTACTATGATAGCCACTTATCCTGCCATGGTGGCACCACTGTAATGGTATCCATCCCACCATGATAGGTTGCACGGTTTAGAAATTTGGGATTTACATCCCAAATTTCGAATTCTCAACACACTCTCAAATGACGACGTTCTAAAATAAACTTTTTGCACCAAGATCAATTTCGGGAGTTCTACTCATTCAAATTCGGTTCCATAAAACCATACAGGCTCTTTGTTGTCTTGGCTATCAATTCATAAGATCAAATTCATAAATCAATCCACAATCCATTATCGAATTACTCTAAAATCTCATTGAATTCAGATTTCATCCAAATCTGGCATAGGCTGAAATTTTTTTCAAGTTACACTTCACAAGTTTTTCTAATCCATTTTTTCCCCATGTGACCTATTTATAATGACAAGAATATATCGTTATAGTTATTCCCAAAGTTTTAAATAGAAAAAATCCCATTAAAAGAGATATACCTTATACCTTAGTCATTTCTATTTATTTGTACTTATGTACATGCTCCGTGGGCATTGCTTTATTAATTTGCAATGTAAAGAAGGGTTGTGGAATTTGGGAAAGAGAAAAGGAAAGATGAAAAAGAGGGTTGTAGAATAACCTTTTTTTTCTCAAAAAATAAATATATATATTTTCTCCATGCAAATCTAGGAAATCGCATATTTATTAGCTAGAATTAAAGACGTGTGAATTTGAAGCTTGAAAGTCTAATTAATTTTTGCTTGATCCAAGTGTTCATATTAACTAAACTTTTCACCTTCCAGAAAATTTCTACTATATATTTTTTAAAAATTTCCGTTTTGTATTTTACTTACAAAATAGATTATAATATTCATAATTTGTAGCCCTATATTATTTTCTTTTTTGGTGTTTGAGGATGAGCTAGTGGATAGTGAGAGCAAGAAAATAAATAAGGGAAAGACCTTTTCACATAATTTAGAATCTGAAAAATTAGCACTAGCGGATCTAAAATATTTATTAAAAAATGTCAAAATATAAGAAAATAAATTTAAGAAATCAAAAAAGATCAATTTATAATATATAAAAATAATTTATTAATTACCTACGTAATATAATTTTCTGAGACAAGACATATCTGAACACATGACAGCGTTATAACGTAAATCTCAAATCTCAAGTTATGTGTTAGTCAATTCTATTCCAACTTCCTTTCTTTTTTCATTTTGTTTAATTGAGGCTGAGGCGGAAAGTAATGTAATAAATAGGAGCTAAATCTCATTTTGGAAAAATAATGTAATAATAAATACTACAAGTAATTAAAGGTAAATATATCACTTTCTTTTCTTAACCTTATCTACTTCTCCCTCCCTCTATCTTTCTTTAATATGTTTAATAATAATGGAATACCAATAATATATCCAGTGAACTCTCACAAGTGAGATATAAGGAGGGTAGAATGTATGCAGATCTTATTACTATCTCGTAGGTAAATATATCTAACAATGATAAATTACAAAATTCATGAATAATTTATTATTTGTATCTATTTTACCTTGTCATTAAATAGCATTATTCATTTTTTAGTATTTAGATAGCTTATATTTAATAAGGATTACTTGCTTAAAGATTATTCTTATTATTTGCTATATTTTAATCCCTATGTCAAATCAATAGTAAATAACTATTGTTGGACAGATGGAGTACTTCTCAAGACCATTTTTACTTGTCCTCTATACTGTTTTGAATGTCTAACAATATTTCTTTAGTTTATAAAATTAATGAATAATTTATCTTTTTTGCATCTATTTTTATCCTTGTTATTAAATAATATTTATTTTTTAATATTTAAACGACTTGTATTTAATAAGCTTAATTTTTAACAAAATTACTCTTATAATTTGTTATTTTATTTAGTCAATAGTCATGTTCCATTTCTTTAATTAACATTCTACTTTTTGTTGCCTTTTAAAGTATAAAAATGGTGGAAATTATAAGGTGGCTGGCGTGTAGGGTCCGGTCCCTAAAACGCCGATTGAATGGGCCAACAAACAGCAAGATAAGCCGGCGGTGAAGTGGGCTCTCAGGCTTTGATGGTTCGCCTTTTACGGCGTGCTTTTTTTTTACAAGCCGGCGACTCCGCTAATTTACACATACTCAATTCCTGGTGCAGTTGAATTTATCTTAGCAATACTGCATCAGTTCGATTTGACCTGTCAAATTTTTTATTTTTTTTATATGTGCTTCAAAATTAAAGTGGATGGATTGTTGCAAACTTGCAACGAGCCTTTCTTATCCCTTACGTAAGAAAAGCTAATATTTGCCTCAATGTGGTAAAATTAAAGAGAATTTTTTATATGTACGGAAATTAATGTGATCTTTTAAAATAAATAAATGAAAAGCAATATCTTTTTTAAAGAAAAAAAACGTAGCAGTATTTTGTTTTCCAAAACCTGGTATCAACTTATAAAAATTGATACATTTTATATATATACTGATAGTATATACATAACACACATGTAACAATGTATATACATTATGTATATACGGTGATAATCCTACACACATACAAGAAGTGTGGATACGCTTTAAGTTTCTATGAAATGTACAATATATTTAAGTATTGTTATTATTTTAAAAGTATAACTATAAAATGTAATTATTTAAAAGTATGTAACGTAATTACATTAAATAATTTGTCTACAAATAAATAATGGGCTTTACAGCTAAGTGCCAAGACCCACTTAATACATGTTCTTTTTTAGAGTACAAACTAACAAAACGCGCCTTTGCGTGTTGGTCACAAGTCTCATGAATTCTTCTTCTATTTTAAAGTAAAATAATGTTCTTTATCATATACTTCTTCCATTTTAATTTGTTTATCTTATTTTTTTTTATAATTTATATAAAACAAATGTCTCTTTTTATTGAGCATCCCAATTAGTTGAAGAAAGCTTGGTGTACTAAAGCTCCCACTACGATCTGCCCACAAGGATTTATTATACGCAGTTTTACCTTGCATTTCTGTCAGAGGCTGTTTACAAGGTTTGAATCCATGACCTCCTGATCACATGGCAGCAAAAATCTTTTTTTACTTTGTGTCAAGTCAAAATCAGATAAACAAATTGGACTCACAATAGAGTAGTATAGTAGTACAAAATATTGATATTTAAGAATATTTTCTCCCACTACTTTCCATTATAAGAAGGAAAAAAGTTGAAATGAGTATTTGGTGACCTTAGAACGTTACGTTTCTTATTGTTTCACACTAAAATTGTGACCTTAAGTAACGTATATAGAATGAAGGTATAATCACATGACACCAAAAAAGTTATTTGAATGACTAAATCTCTAAATTACAATTTGAGTTGAAGTTCTAAAATTCTGAACCAAGATTGAAATATCAATTATTAGCATGATAGATCATGATTATAATTATAAGTTAATGTGACAATTAAGTAAACATCAAACAAAGATATTTGGTATGATATTTTTTACAATTCCACCTCCGTGATAGATAGATTTAGACAATCTTCCTCTCTTTGATTTAGTTATTGAGATTGAGTTAGATACAAGATTCTCAGATGGACTTCTGAATAGATTATCCCCACTCAAGAACTGGAAAGTGACAGAGTCAGGCGTTTGCAAGAGAGCTGAGGAATGAATAAAATGCACACCAATGATGGATGGAATCTTGAACTAGCTTCTGATATTTTGTAAAATTTTAATCAAATATGTTAAGAGTGTTTGAACATGGATTTATGTACCGTTAAAATAAAGAAGCAAAGAATGCAGATCTTGTAGATGACGCTTACATCTTGAAAGAAATTAAAACAATAAATTAAAAATTCTTTAATTTTGGAATCTTCTTTGTATTTAAAAAAAAAATAGCATATCACATGTAGAGAGGAAAATGACAGTCAAACATAGAATGATAATTGCTTCTACGAAAAACTTTATTTTTACCAAACATCCACAAAACAAGCAATTGAGACGTAAGACTAATTATTATCATTCTAAGTACAAAAATAGTACTTAAATAAAAAAAACTAAAATATTCTCTAATATTATAATTTAAAATGAATAGAATTTTCATTGAGTTACTTCAATAAGCTTTGATAGTGGCAAAATAATATTTTTTTCCTCAAATATCACTATAACTAATCCTCCAGATTTCACTTGTGGCTGGGTATGAGTTTGGATATGTTATTGTTGTTGTTAACCCCCTAGTATTCACTATTAATTTTGGGCGCGGCTAATTTCTATGCACCCCACTTAAGGTCTTCAAAACGAGAAACCTTTTCTATTTATAATATTTTATCAGGACTCAACCTTCCATTAAAAGCGAAGAGATTTTATTTATTCTTATATTATTACATTAAAAAAAAATTCTTACATAAATGTGTTGTGTATATAAGTTGACAGATTTTGAATCAATAATAGGATTTTTTTCAGCTCTCATTGACCAAAATATTTTAAAATGGAAATTTAAATATTTTAGTTTTTGAAGTTATAATTATGAAACTTAAAAGCATTTTATATTAAAAATTAATAATAATTAAAAAATTTCCTAAAATTTAATTTAGATAAGGTCTGGAACAATTTTAAAAATATTTCCAAGATTGTAACTACTATAAAAATATTTAAAGATATACTCCCTTTGTTCTTTTTAACTTTTTTCTTTTTATGAGTCGACAAATATTTTTATGATATATTAAAATAAAAAAATTACAATATATAAATTTTTTATTTAAAAATATCCAAATTAATATAATCTAATTTGACTTTGATTAATTTTTAAAAATATAATTATTAAACAGGAAACATTTATAAATCATAATCCAAAATTTACGATCAAATATTAATTTATTTCCGAGTAATGGATGAAGAAATTAAGAATCTAGTCAACGTCACCACAAACTCTCATGTCTCTTTTCCTTTCTACCCAACACAAAGACCCTTAATTAAGACTGAGAAATCATAAGTGGATTACAGTGATGAAAAAGATTAAAAAAAAAAAGAAAAAAAATTCCAAAAATAAAAAAAAAAGAGACATGCAATTAATATATATACATACTACCTCTGCCAACCAGTGAGCTTAGCTTAGAATTAGCTGCTAGTATTACTGTACTTGAATTCTGCCCAATAATCTTCCCTTCTTTCTTTCTTTTTTTGTTGCCTTTATGCAAGAAAAAGCTCTGTTTTTCTGCTACTTTTAAGGCCTTCTTCGCCGCCTTTGTAGTAATCAGTGGAACTTACAAAATATATAAGTTTCACAGAAGAGCATTTAAGTGAATTGATTGTGGTTTTCACTAGGTTTGTGATCTTTGCATTTATTCACTTGAAATTTTCAGATTAAAAAAGAAAGTTGCTTCTTCTTTCGTTTTCACTCTGCTTTTTTCACTATAAATGAACTGGGGCGGTTGCTGCTAAGTTAACAAAAGGAATATAAGTTCAATTGGAAAGGAAGTATACTATTCTTCTTCTTCTTAAAGAGATCTGGTCTCAAGAAAGTGACTTCTTAGTACTAAAAGGTAAGAAAATGGAGTTTTTTTTTTCTGCTTTTTGGTGTTTAGTTAGTTTTTCTTTTTTTTTGGATCTTGGGAATTCTTGGCTTTCGTTTTCTTTGGGAAACTTAGGGATGGGTAAGTTTTGAGTATTCTAATTTTGTGTCTTTTTGTTTTGATGAGATCTGGCAGAAATTGATAATGTTGGCTCAGAAGCAAGCAGAGGAAGCAATTGTCCCAACTTTCAATGAAACTGAATTACATGATGGAAGTAGCAAGGAAGAAGGTGAAAAATTAGCAGAAGATCAATCACTTTTTAGTGTCAAGAGTTTCCTCTGGCATGGTGGCTCTGTTTGGGATGCTTGGTTCAGTTGTGCTTCTAATCAGGTAACTAACTGTATATCCTCTTAGTCCCGGATGATGAATTGAAGATAGTCTCCTTCGTATTACTCGACATAATTTGTTGTAAATTTTGTACAGGTTGCGCAAGTGCTACTGACATTACCATACTCTTTCTCTCAACTTGGTATGGTATCAGGCATAGTACTACAAGTCTTCTACGGTCTTATTGGTAGCTGGACTGCATACCTTATCAGTGTTCTCTATATTGAGTACAGAAGCAGAAAAGAAAAAGAAGGTGTTAGCTTCAAGAATCATGTCATTCAGGTATGTACACTAGACTCGTTGTCGTCCGATCGTTTCCTGAATTATATGATTCATTTTATTTATCTAATTGCAGTGGTTTGAAGTGCTTGATGGACTGTTAGGTCCATACTGGAAAGCAGCAGGCCTTGCCTTCAACTGTACTTTCCTTCTCTTTGGATCTGTCATACAACTAATTGCTTGTGCAAGGTATAGAATAATAGGATTGCCATTTCAATACCTAAAGTGGGATTTGTTTTTTAATTAAAAAAAATGATACTGATGGTTATTTTTTCTCTTTTTGGATGGTTTCTTGACTTGTAACATAACAGTAACATATATTACATCAATGATCATTTGGACAAGAGGACATGGACTTACATATTTGGAGCTTGTTGTGCTACAACTGTTTTCATTCCATCTTTCCACAACTATAGGATTTGGTCTTTTTTAGGCCTTGGAATGACTACTTACACTGCGTGGTACTTAACCATTGCAGCTCTGGTTCACGGTCAGGTAAAATAAAAGATAACTGCATGAAACTGTTCATAATTTTTTTTTAAAAAAAATTAATAATTTATATTGGATATTTATTAGTGAAAATTTATTTGTATTGTATAGGTTGAAAATGTTCAACACTCTGCTCCAACAAAGGCAGTGTTGTATTTCACTGGTGCTACCAATATTCTTTACACCTTTGGTGGACATGCTGTTACTGTGTAAGTTTTTTTTTTCTTTTTAAATATGTTTATTACTGCTATTTATTTTAATACATAGAGAGAAATATAAATGGCACTTCCTCCATTTCTTTTTAGTCGTTGTTTTTTATTTCAATTATATAAATTTTAATTAATACTTTAAGATTTATTTTTTTATCATATTAATATAGAAAAAATTATAATTAATATATTTTTCTTCTAATTTTTGAATATTTAAATTAATTTACATTCAAAAAACAAGGAATGAAGTGAGTATTATCTAATCATTTTTATCCAAATTTATGAACTTCTCTTTTATCTTCTATTTGTTTCTACACGGTTTCTCTTTGCAGCTTTTGCCTCCCACCTCGATTTTTGTAAAAACCGACAAAATAATGGAAAAATAACTTTTTCTTTTAATTTTGTAAGCTAGGAAAACAACATTTTCCTTCACATGAAAAAACACAACGATGTGAATAAGCATGCATACTTTACCTTTCCCAAAATTTAGTCGTGAAATGTTATACCAAACACAACGATGTTATTGTTGTTTGGTGTTGTTTTTGCTTTTAAAAAAAGGTTTTCCAACAATATTTTTATTTGGATTTTCTCACTTTTGTTTCTACTTAAATATACACTAACTTTAATTTTCCCAAATTATTGCCTATGATCTTATCCTCGTATCTTGACATGTTCTTTGTACATGGGGGACTAGTTTGTTTAGTCATTAATGCATCCCATTAAGAATTTTTCATTTCATTAAAAACATAAATACAGCTTAGAATTGTATATATTTAAAGAATCCAATGCCCCATATTGTCAAAGTACTACTTTACCATATGTCTTGAGTAATTATAGCATATGATTAGATTCCATATTCTTATTTTATTTTAACTTTTAACTATATATGTATAAATTAAAAAAATCGTACACATCATTTAATTAAGTACATGTATCTGTTCATGTGTGATGATAATTTTTTTTAAACATGCATAACATATAAAAAAGATAAATTGAAACAAAGAATATATAAATATATAAAGGAATAAGAAAGCAAGTCAATCAATTCATCGACTGATTCTAACCTGGTCATATTCTCTTCTGTATATAAGAGAAATACAATATATGTTAAATTCTTCTTATATTTATGAGATATTTAACTTTTTTCATGATTAACTAATTAACCTTTTTTTTTTTTTTTGCTTAAATTAATTTCAGGGAAATTATGCATGCAATGTGGAAACCACAAAAGTTCAAGTACATTTACTTAATAGCCACATTGTATGTTTTCACCCTAACACTACCCTCAGCTTCAGCAGTTTACTGGGCATTTGGTGATCAACTTTTAAACCATAGTAACGCGTTCTCACTTCTACCCAAAAACGCATGGCGTGATGCTGCTGTGATCTTGATGTTGATTCATCAGTTCATCACGTTTGGATTCGCGTGTACCCCGTTGTACTTTGTGTGGGAGAAAGTTATAGGGATGCATGATACAAGAAGTATATGCCTTAGGGCATTGGCTAGATTGCCTGTTGTTATACCAATATGGTTCTTAGCTATTATTTTCCCATTTTTTGGACCTATTAATTCTGCAGTTGGGGCTCTTCTGGTTAGTTTCACTGTCTACATCATACCAGCTCTTGCCCATATGCTCACTTATCGAAAATCATCCGCTCGTCAGGTACACATTTATTTCTCTACCTCCCAATCGTACTATGTGTGTGTATTCATCATAAATTATTGTTGTTAATGAATATCTTCCAAGTAAAAAATGTGATAACCTTAATTTGAAACAATAATATGCAAGCCTTTGTTGTACAATGGACTTTAGAGGGCTTTGTGAGACATATTCCCTATGTTGACTCTTTTTATCTTATGGCCCTTCATTTGAGTTACGTACACTGACAGTATATAGATTTTTCGCAATGTTACGAATGTTGATGATGGAAATTGACTTATAAGTCATCTAACATAAATAATTTTTACACTATAAGTACTTAATAGGGGAGAGAGAAGGGAGGACAGAAAGGTACAACAAAGGCATTAATGGCTTGGATTTGGAAATATATGATATAGGTGGAAAGTCTATTTCATTTAGTTATAAGCTACAGTCTCCCTGTTAGTATTATGTCTGAAATGAGCTGGCTAACTAGTTGACTGACAACCATATGCCCCCCTTGAGTTTGACATATTTACTATACACCCTTATTGGTTTAAATGTTCTTTCAATAATGGTCCCAACTCAATTCATTATTTCCTCAAAACTATGCTATATTTGTTGTGTTCATTAGACTTTAAAGGTGTGTTTTGATTTTGATCTTGCAGAATGCAGCTGAAAAACCACCATTTTTCATGCCAAGTTGGACCGCTATGTATGTTATTAACATTTTCATAGTGGTCTGGATTTTCATCGTTGGATTCGGGTTCGGAGGTTGGGCTAGCATGACCAATTTCGTTAGACAAGTCGATACATTTGGCCTTTTCGCGAAATGTTATCAATGCAAACCTTCACTTCCACCACCAAGTCCACTACCACATCAGGCGCCATCCGGCCACCACTAAGAAGCTTGACTAGATCCGCCTCGACGACGTCAAAGGGATGTCGAAAAATTTCAACAGTCAAAATTGTTCTTAGACTATATCTTGTGTATTATATACATGGGGTTGTAGGAATACTTCCCTATATGTGGTGTGTGTCGAAATTTTCATTTTCTTATTTTTCCCTTAAGTTCAATTTTTTTTTTCTTACAGCAATATTAGATATAATAGTGTGTTAAATTGTGATGAATGCTTTGCTATCAAAAGCATAGGATAATTAAATCAATATGTGTTAGTTTTCAAAGTTCTTTTCTTCCCCACTTTTGGTGGAGTAGTAAATGATTGTTGTTATAAAATAGGATTTTATATGGTTGTTGCCTTGTTGGGTGCGTAGAAACTTTTTGCTTTTGCAATGTCATTATTACTAGTCATGTTTCAGAATTCTATATAATTAAATCTCCACATGTATGATGATCCAATACAAGTAATTAATTTTTTACTAAATTTTTTTTTTAAAAAAAAAGTAATTTAATGGCACAAAACAACACTTCAAATATCTAAAGTTCATAGTTTTAATTTCAATTAAAATGTATTAAGACCTTGTTGCCTAGTCTTATATTGAGTGATTGCCTCTATTATATTCTTGTTAGCATATATTATTAATTTTTTTGTTTTGAATCTTCCAAATTATTCCAATAGGAGATTTGGATTCATTTTTTCTAATCTTTCAATAAAAGATATTTCAAACAGGTAGTGCTTCGACATTCTTCTCACCCTCTAGCTCCTCATTTAGGAAGTATGTAAAAATGTTCACATGTTTTTAACTTCCTACGAACTCCGTTTAAGTTAAATGACAATTTTGTATACTTGAAATAGATTATCAATCTGAAACGACTTGACGCATTCATCTTCACCACTATTCCATTCTTTCTCATTTTCAAGATGTCTGGTTCTGATCACATAAATATGATATTACCATATAAAATTTTTACAATAACAATGATTATAATATTTTATCTATAACTATCTTATAAATAATCTGATTATATAAATAATTCTCATACCACAAGTGAACAATAATAATTGGTTTAGGATGTGATCCTTTTGACTTGAGATTCCTCTTTATATACAATAATTTAATATAGGAATGGGTCTTGGACCCAAAGTTTTTTTTGCTCTCACATGGAATGCACGTTTGGTTGCTAAAATCTTGTCATGTGCCACTCTTTCCTCCTACATATTCTCTCACATGCCTTATCAAAATCTTGAACATGCAATGAACCTCCCCTTTTACTTCAAATTTTCTCTTCACTTTGTTTGTTTACAAAATGAATATGAATTAAATTTGAAGACCCTTTGACTCTATGTAATGTTAACTTAATGAATTAATTAATATTGCGTAATATCCGGATTAAGGTGTCGTTATGCTGTTTCTTTTAGAATAATTAAATCTAACTTTATTTTGTGTGATGGGATTATATGTTAATTTATAGGTCAATTTTTGAAAAAGTTTGGAGCATATAGGTAAGTGAGAAAAGAGAGAAAAAAAAAGTGGTTTAATGTAAGTTGGGTCGCCGAATTTGGTATTCCACTTTTGGAAATGGATGAATAGAGTGCATATGTCATTTCTAGAGAGGAAAATAGGGTAAAACGTCTGTTTGAATAGACTTATTTTAAGTGTTTTTAAATTAATATAATCTTAAGTACTTTTGGAATGTTGGTGTAAATTAAAAAAAATAAATTATAAGCATTTATTTTTAAGTCAAAGGATTAAAATAAATCAAAAGTCATAAAGTAGAAGTCCTAACTTATAATTTCTTACTTATAAGTTAAAAGTAATAAGTCTATGCAAACATGGTCTAAAACCTTATTATAGGTGGCACAATCAAATTCAACCCATCTAATTTATTTTTATTGGGTAGATTATGAACTGTCGATGGGTTAGTCTCCAAGATATTATTAAAATATTTTTTATTTCGTATATTATATAAGCTATAATAAAAAAGAAAATAATTTTATTGAGTACTAAAAATTTATTAAAAAAATAAAGAGAGCAATCAAAATTTAGTATGAATTGAACTTATGATCCAAATATAGCTCAAGTAGCTACCCACCAATTTACGAACCCTCTTATCCTTATTAAAAGATGTGTTTGGTACGGAGGAAAATATTTTTGATAAAATAAATGAATTTTTTACTTATTTGGTAGTGTTGGTAAGATATACAAACAAATATTATTAAATATTATGTGGGTGGGGTAGGAATGGGAGTAGGATTCGGGGTGGGCGGAGGTGGGACGGTGGGAATCGAGGGTTTGAATGGGTGGGGAGAAGATATTGAACCTGAACTGTTATTTATGAAATTTATTTCTCTATTATCATTAGGAAATTCATTAATCTCATTTTTAAGAAATTTATTTTTCTATAAAAAAATATTTTCAAAATATTTTGATCAATTTAATATGAGAAAATTGAAAAAATATTTGAGAATTAATCCCTTATCAAGCACACCCTAATTGATACCTCTGTGATTTTTTTTCCCTTTTCTGATTTAGATAAATAAGTAGCATACTTTCCCCTCTTTTGTTTTTAATTAATTTTTCCATATTAAATTTGCAACATAAAAAGTTTTTTTTTTTTTTATATTGATATTGACACAAGTGCAAGTAAAAAAAAAATGTTTTTTTTCCTCTTTGATTTGGAATCTTACATTATGTTTAATCCTCTTATTAGAATTATTGAGCTGTCACTATATGTGATGTACTTGTAATTCTAATAGTGCGGTCACATTCATTATATGATACTATATATAGAATTCACAATTTTTTTTAATAAAAGGTAATTATACTTTTAGCTCATCTACACTTGTTTATACGTATGGATTTGGTCAAAGTACTTCAAATTTAATGTGTGCATTAAATTCAGGACACCCAAGTATCTTTCATATTTTGTGCCATTCCTACTATATTGTTATATGATACTCCCTTTCGTTCACTTTTATTTGTTATTATTTCATTTATCGAGATCAAAGTATACGAATTTTGACTAATATTTTAAGATGTATTTTTTAAATTATATTAATATGAGAAAAATTACAGCTTATATCACTTTTTCGTATAGTTTTCACCCATATAATTTTATATGTTAAATATTAAGTTTAGCTATTTCAATTTAGTTTAGAAGTTTAGTCGAGCTGACCTCGAATAATGAAATAGTGAGAAGTTAAAGTGAACAAAGGGAGTAATGACTAACGACTGGTGAATCCTATCTAGTATCGAAATTGGATTAAATATTTTTTCCATTTTCGCGATAAACTTTTTTGGCGATCAGACTCCTTTTTTTTAAAAGTCTAATGATTTAGGGGTGTTATGCGTATACACTACTAAAAAGAATTATAGTATCATTTATCATTGAAAAATATTCAATGATTACTCCTACAAATATTTTGTTTGAATCATGATAAATGAAAACATAGTAGTAATGTTCTTATACAGAAAAATTAGCAAGTTTTTCACTATTGTAGTAAGAATCTATTTCCCAATATACATTTTTTCACTAAACTGATTCAATTGCAAATGAATGAAAAAGATCACGTTTCATAATATAAATTTCCCAGTGATCAATAGTGAAAAACAATCTTTATTTTCAATAGTAACACATCTTTACTTTTATCTTATAAAAATAGAAAGATTGTTTATAATAGACTCACGACTCCAGGAAACTTGAAGCTTTGACTTGGGTAATTTCCATGATGTGAATTCTTGTGGAAAAAAAAAACAAGTAAATCTTGGGTGATGGGATTAGAGATATGAAGATAATATAATGTGAAGTAAAGAAATATTTTGACTAAAAATGTAAAATTGAAGAATACGCATTAGCATGTGGAAACATTGGTAAGATCTAAATCTTGTCTCCACAAGTGTAGACTTGTGATTAATTCAAAAGTAGTTGTGTTTGTGAATATTACCATGCTAATCATCACTTAACCATTACTTTATTAACGGCTTTAAGTACAGGGTAATCTTCCTCGGTTCACATTAACTATTTAATTTAATTTTATTTGTACAGGATATAATATTATATTAATTTATGTTAAGCATCTTTTTTTTTTTTTAAAGTGTGAACAAATCTAACATGTAAAACTTAAAATTGTGTTGCTAGCTAGTGGACTTTAGGTTATAAATTTCCTTTCCTTGTGTTATGCTCTATTTAGAGTAAAGTCAATTTGAGTAAAAGATTATAAAATCTTTAGTTTAACCATTTCAATGTAAACTCTTAGTTTGACTTTTTTTTAAAAAGTTCAGATATACAATGTTTGAAGTTTGAAGTCTTGACAGGTCGAAATTAATTACTTTTATTTAAAGTTTGATTTAATAATTCAAAACATCAAATATTTTTATTTTTTTGTTTGAAGTTTGCTTGACAATATCAAACTTTAGACACACTAGCATATCTAGTGCAATGGTTAGGGGTTCACCAAACTAGTAACTTTTTTCTAAATCATATTTTTGTATTAAAAACTATAAATTTATAAGAATATTTACTCAGCCAATCCATAGGTCAAGGAAAATTTATCAGAAGAATTTTCGCACATAGCCACTTAAAAATACTTTAATTAAGCTCCATGGCTATAGTTTAGGTAATTACATTTCGTAACTATACTTATAGTAGCATTTATATACGTTTGTATGATTCGCTATACAATTCGCAGTTTTTGTATAGAGATTGTATATTTTGCTGTACAATTCGTGTACAATATTTGTATATTTGACTATATGATTTGACTCACAACCAACTTTTGTATAATCGCGCACAACGATTGTATAAATCGCGCGAATTATACAAAACTCAAACTGTAATTACAAATAGATATTTGCTGTGAATTGTAGTTATTCAGATTACAGTTATATTAGCTAATTAATTAATATATATTTATTTATCTGTGTAATGTTTCCAATTTATTTCATCACACAGTAGAGTGACCAAATGGTGTCAAACTTGACATCCATCAAAAGGGCAATGGAGAAAAGGTCATGGTCTCTGCTGAAAGCCAAGTATTGAAGGGGTTCTTATGGGTTTAGTAAAGCCCAAAAGCTTGGGCTAGCAAGTGTAACTATATTGGGCTTCTATATGTACGGTCATGTGGACTGGTTTCACTTATGAAAAACTTAGTATAATTTTTATAAATACCAAACTTAAAGATGGAAATTCCTAGAATTCTCAACTTTTTCCTAAATTACTAAAAATACCGAGTTTTTTTGAGTCGTTTGATACCTAAAATAATGCATATGATACGTATTAAATATGGATGTTAAATTTGGATCTGTTACGCCTATTATGGTAATGTAACTGAACTTTAATTAATTATGCCATAATTATCGCATTAAAGATTATCTTGTTATAATTATCACCAACAAAATCTCAATGGATTTGTTTTCTGAAATTTTTTTTTTTAAAAAAAAAAACCAAGATCATTCTTGTTTTCTGGAAAATTTAAAAAAAAAACGATTCATCAGGCAACAATTGTAACAATATGAATATTTCAATTTTAATCCGTCATTCAGGAAGTTGGGATTCTGATGTGTTGTACAATAGATACAAAAGTGATGGAATCGTCATAGGTGATAATATTTTCTTTTGTAATCTATGTTCTGTCATTGCTGCTGAATTGGGGATTGATGAGCAAAGGAAGGAATTGGTGATTCGATACATTGTTGACGGTAATTCTTCGCCAATAACAATCCGCAACGACATGGGTGTGAAGTTGTATGTCGAAATTAAGAAAAGAGAACCTGGATTTGGGATGTATCTGTTGTGTGTAGATACACGAGATTTGGAAAAGAATGAAAAATATTTGTTCGATCCATCGTCGGGAATGGTTGAAAATCATCGGGGTGTATCTGAATATGAGGCTGGCAGTGATACATCAGATGTCATAAGTGATTCATCAAATGTCGATGTTAAGGTTAAACAGATGTACAAGGATAAAGCTACATTAGTTGAAGTCATGAGCAAATATAAGATTGAGAAAGGATTTAACTACAGAGTGAAAAGATCCGATACCAAAAGGTAATCACGTATCAAGTATATTTTTATGCTGAAAATGTTTAATTATCGAATATAATGCAAAACTGTTTTTTTATTTAATACTATTTTCTTTATTTGTACGAATCATTAATTTTATTTCGTTCAAAATTTTGCAGTTATGTGTTAAAGTATTTTTCTGATGATTGTGCATGGAGTATGAGGTCGTCATGCTGGAAAAACACGGAATACTTCAAAATAAGATACTTTAATGATACACATACTTGTATGATGAGAGATAGGATTTTTAACAAAGTTGAGGCAACGCTATCATTTGTCAGTGGGGTGACTGCACCAAAATTGGTGAATCACAAACGAAGTCACACTCCAAATGACATAAAAGATGATGTTAAGGCTGCATACGGCGTTGACATTACGTATCAAAAAGCTTGGCGAGTCAAGGAACGGGCATTGGATATTTTGCGTGGTAAACCAACAAATGGTTATAAAAAGTTGCCATACACATGTTAAACACGGTGTATCCAAATTCGTATATAAGAATGCACAAGTCACCTGATAATCAGTTCATGTATCTGTTTATTGCTTTAAGGCCTCTTATGAGAGGATTCCAGTTCTGTCGGCCTGTTATTGTTGTTGATGGTGCACATTTAGGTGGAGCGTATAAGGGAACATTTGTATCAGCTAGTACCATGGATGGAGCAGGTACTACTTTTCATATTTTTTAATTGTCATTAATTATCGTTTATGTTAGATACGTTTTGAAACCCATATTTCATTATTATTTTTTAATGTTAAACTTCGTGTAACTATAGGGTGCATACTGCCACTGGCGTATGGAGTTGTTGACACAGAGAACAATTCTTCTTGGTTGTGGTTCTTTCAACAGTTCAAGAATGCTTTTGGAGAGAGGGAGAAAATGTGTTTTGTATCGGATCGTAATGAAAGTATAATCAAGAGTGTGGGTCTTATCTTTCCCAGTGTGCCACATTATGTCTGCATTTGGCATCTTTGGAAAAATGTGTGCAAGAATTTCAAGAAAAGTAAAAATATAATGAGTGAGAAGTTTTATGCAATGGCAAAATGCTGCAAAATTGAATTCAACAAGTTAATGGCCAAATTTGTTGAAATAGATCACAGAGTGAAGGATTACCTAGAAGATGTTGGTTATGAAAAATGGTCCAGAGTGCACGCGCCTGTAAATAAAGGTCAGATTATGACTTCTAACATTGTTGAATGCATCAATGGATGCCTCGTCGAGGCAAGAGATCTGCCTATAATTGACTTCCTTAGAATTCTATTTGGTACATGGAACTGCAAAAATAGATAAAAGGCATCATATACGAAGGATACGTTGGGCAAAAAATATGAAGAAATGTTGATTGATAATACATCAAAATGTAACACAATGAAGGTACGTGTCTGATATATTTTTTAACGATATAAAAAATAATATTAAAGAATATTTATGGACATGCTGAATTTATAATAATTTATGCAGTGGTAAGTATCACAATTTATTTTATTTTATTTGAATACAGGTCGTTCCTTCATCAGAATACATTTATTCAGTTTATGATACATCTCATAGATACGTGGTTTGTTTGGAAAGAAAGAGGTGCAGTTGCGGAAGGTTCCAACTGGACGAGATACCTTACCCACACGCAATTGCTGCTTTGAAGAGTAAGAATGTAATTGATATGCATCCGTACTGTTAAGATTATTATAAGCCATCCGCGTTAGCAAATACATACGAAGTCCCCATGATACCTATGCCAGACCGAGCTGATTGGAAAGCCCCACCAAAAGTTCTCAATGAAATTGTGTTGCCACCAAAGTACAAAAGGTTGCCAGGAAGGCCTAGGAAGGGTAGAAGGAAGAGCGCCGGTGAAAATTACAGCACAAGCACGAATTGTTGTAGTCGTTGTGGTCATGAGGGGCACAATAGGCGAACATGTAGTTTCTTCCCAAAGTAAAATGGAAAATAATCCGTTTGTATGATGTTTTCATGAATAATATTAATAAATAAGTGCTTTCTCACATTTATAGACAAAATAAGTGCTTTCTCACATCTATGAACAAACGTAAAATATTTTGATGATATATTTGTTAGAACAATCCAAAAAAAAAAAAGTAATGTGATTGATGAGAATTTTTAACGTTTAATGTTGCTCTTAATCGTTAAATTTTAGTGTATTGAAAAATAAAGAGGTAGTTACTTAGGTATTGATTTCTCTGGTTCTTAAAAAATATAAAACTGGATATATGTTTTTATGTATCTTGAATATGTTTAAAGTGATTGAAATATTTTCAAAAAAAATATGGATTCGTTACAAAAAAAAAATTGTGTATATTAAACTGACATACATATGTGTAATTCAATAAAACGGAGGCATTGCTAAAAAAATATAATATAAGTCTTCATAAAATATAAGAATTCAAAAGGTTTATGCAGTTATGGGAAAATTTAAAAGAAAAATCCTAGGTAGAAACATATGACAAAACTGTGCTAAGATAGAATCACAACTTTGTCACTATCTGCGGGGCGGAATGATTCTTTGGTCCTAGGAGGATCGTCGTTTTCACTTTGGAAACCTTCATTTGCCTTGTATAGTCCATATTTCCACAGAAGTGCAACATATCTCCTCCGAAGATAGACAGGGTCTGGTGATTGAGATGGAACGTGAATACCGTCGCTAAGATATTCCGCAAATGCAGCAACATATACACCGCAGTCACTGTGCATTGTAAATTAAAAAAATGAAAAAAATGTGTGTATATATGTATCATTAAAAGGTATTTGTAAAACTTACACGCTGTCGCTACGTTGTTGAGCTACTCCTTCAACAAACTCGACTTTGAAAGGCACTTGCTGACCAACCATTTCCCCAGTTGCAGCATCCTTGTACGCATCAAGTTTTGCCCAGTCTGTCCGAGTGGTTTTTTCAAAGAAATCACTGTCAAATAGATATGTTGGCAACATCAAAGCCATTTTTTGAATTTCAGATGATGGTTTCGTATGCCTTGTTCCGTGAGACGAGTCATAGACACGTATCATTCTTTCTTTGAGAGCAATTACAGCAAGTACCTAGTGAAATTCGTCATTGCAATTTACAGGAACATAGACCTCGTCTACCAGGTGCCAAGGATATCCAGCAGGAATAGAGTGTCCCTTAATCATGTTCATGATAGATCTCTCATGTCCAGATACAACAACAGCACGTTCAAAGTGTTCCTGGCTACTTATCTGATCATCATCCATTGTGTCATAATACCTCGAATGAGTAGCCCTTATGAAGACATTAAAAAGACAGTTGATTGTAGTATATTTATAGGTATCGCCAAATGTGATCTTTGATTTCTTCCGAAGATAATAGAAAATGACATCTAAGTGCTGCGTATACAAACAGTTTATTTATCAAAAATCTGGTAAAAATAAATAAATTGTACAAAAAGGAACAAGAACTAAGTGTTGTGACTAGTGGATGTGGTCACAATTACTGTATCATGGAGATGGAGACTTGTAATGTATCTTTGAAGTTAAAAAAAGGATGGGACTGTACAAGTAATGTGGTACGTATAAAAACACTAACCTCGTCAGTCCAGCACATGTTTTGTTGAGACATGAGATAGAACCAATCCTTGTTTGATGGTGAATACACAACAAACTCAAATATAGGAACGCCAAGTGATGCAAATCCTTTACGGTAATGAGTGTCGCCAGATTTGCTGGGTGAATTGGGAATACATTAGAATGTGTCTAAAAACACTAATTTTTAAAAAAAAGTTAATAGTTTGTGACTTACCGTTTGTCGTGTCTTTTAAGAAGACCTTCCTCAATCCAATTATCAAAATCATTGAGCAAGTCCAATGGGGGGTCGTAACAAATCCCATATCCATTAAAAGGTAATTTTTGACGTAGCGCATCAGTCACTTTCTCCTTGCCTTTTGTGCTTGAACTAAATTTTGCCAAAAATGGTGACTGGCAGAATTTTGAAGGGTTCCTAGTACGTTGTGGAGGTGTCGTTGATGATGCATGCAACACAATGTCTTTGCATGGTAGAGTGTTTGGTAGTTGGCTATCGCGGAGTATAAAAGGATCATCTTCTTGCTGGGTGCACGTCTTCAGTGGGGTTGCTGTTTCCGGTTGTTGCAATTGGGCCAAAAGATCCTGTATTACTTGGTTAGTTCCATCTGGAATAGGAGTGAATGTTGATGTATCCTAGAAAAGATACTTTAATTCAGTAATTGTAAAAGTTAAAACAAACAAATATGCAAAGAAAAAAAAAGACCTGTTATTCAGTGCTCATGCAATGTATTAAAATTACCAATTGTATGATACATCTTAATGGTACTTTTGAATTTAATAAATTACCACCACTCATCATAATTGTACTTAATTATTTACCTCAGAACCTCGCTGCTGGTCTGCATCTTAGACTTCAGATGTAAGAATCTAAAAAAAAAATTGTTAATTCCAACTTAAAAAATAAAATTTATGTTAATGTTCTATTATTATGGTACCAACCTTAACTGTGCTTGAGCTGCCTATATTAGTTGGGACATGTTTTCTCTCTGTTGCAGGTGTCACAAGGTCAAACACAATGTGTTTCTTTATGCCCAGATCCACCTGGATAAATATACCCCTATAGGTTACTAATTATGTATGTATCAGTGATACCTACTGCATGTGTGCATGTGTCTCATTCATATGATCTGCGTAACAAAAATAATTAAATTTCTATGTTCTAACTATGCAATGAGTATGCCTGAGACAAGTATGAGTCAACTATGCAATGCATGACAATTTTGCGTTGTACAGATAAAATATGGTAATTTACGTAGAAATAAGCATGTCAAACTAAATCAAAGCATGTAAAAATTGCATAAAACACAAAAAAAAAGGAAAATATATATTGAGTAATATGGGAACACACAGTGAAAAAAACATGTTAAAATAATTTTGGAAAGCATCAAAAATAGTAAAATGAAATGTTACTATTCCAGAAATCTTAAGGAATGGATAAATTCATATAGAAAGCATGATACACCACCTCAGCTGATTTGCTAACATCCCTTTCGCTGGTAAGGATTGTTTTGCTAACATTTGGAATGGAAGAGTCATGGGATGCCTGCATATAGTAAAGAAGACAATAAAAATTAAAAACGATACTAAAAGGTGGAAATGGGGATAACAGTTCAGATAATAGGACACCATATTGACTCCATAACCCATCGTTTGCTCTGGTTGACCATCCGGGTGAATGACATATTCATCCTTTCGTAAAGAATTCACCTCATCCTTTATAACTTTCAATGTGTCGTTATGCTGTGATTTCATCAACTGTTCAATGGAATTAAACCTGCGGTCAACCTATAAAAATGTTTGAATTGTGATTCACTATCGTTAGATTCTAGCATAACTTATTTTCTTTTAAAAAAACTGAAACTTACATAGTCTGTGAGAAATTTCTTGAGTCCATCTATATCTTCGCTTGACATGTGTTTTTCATCGAATGATGCATCAGACGGGGGAATACTAGAACTGGCACGTATCGGTGTGGTTACAGTATTCCTTGGAGTCTGGAGTTTTTTTCAGGAATGGTTGGTCCAGTTGGCCTGGCTTTGGTTGGCGTCACTGCCTTGCGCTTCGTAGGTGGAGTTGGAGATGAAGTAACACAAGTACGCTTTGACTTTCTGAGCAGTGTTTCTGGAGGTGCAGATGTGAAGTCTTCAAAGCCAGCTTGTTCACGAACTCGACTTCTAGTAGTCCGACCAGCAGATGAACTGGGGACATCTGACGAGAAAGGAACTGATGATTGGATAACATCTGGCACCACTGGTAAGTTGAGTGTAGCAATTTCTTCGTCTGAAGGAACAATATTGGAGCAATCAATCTGCAAAAAAAAAAAAAAGAGGAATAAATGACTGATAAAATAAAATAAAATAAAAAATTGGTATCAGTATATAATTCAACACTTAAAGCAGGATACCTCGCCAAAAATAAATGATATGAAATACTCGTATTTTGGCCTAAGACCAACAACTTTCCAATTCAAGATTCCTGGGGATATGATTCCCAACTCTAACTGCAACATCTTCAGGGACTCTTGATGCACACTCATAAATCCATACATTGAGAATGTATGGCATTCCCGATAGCCGATACAACTGTTTTGCCCCTTTGGAGTGTTATCTAAAGCTCTGTATCAATTTAGACAATGATGTTTTTCTCCATGGAAAGTTTACGTACCTCCCATCTTCAACCATTCGAAAATGGTCAGCCGGAATATGACAGTCAATCGTTTGTGAAAACACGAACGTGTGGATGAAATAAATAATCGCCATCTGAATAGCATCTTGAACTGTGTCCCAGTTGCCAAGCAAGAAACGCTCCACTAGACGACCTTTGCTGATTCCATGAAACGCACCAGGAAAATATTTTTCGATGAGTCTACTGGGTGTCGAATCTGAATACGTAAAATCATCAACGGTTCCAGTGCACTTGAGACCAGTAACTATGGCAAATTCTTTGATGGAGAATTTGAGAACCTTTTCCTTCATGTGCCATATGTGCATCTCATTACTTTTCTGTTGCTTCAGTTCAAGAAGCATGAGACACTTGATATTTTGTCCTTGAAAGTTGCACTTAGGAATGTTTAGATAATGACAAAAAATTATTTTCTTAAACAAAGCTACACCAACTTCACCAATGGACGACTTTATATCAGCGACAAAGTTTGAATTGTATGAAGAACCAAATCTAACACACCCTCTGGGAACAACTTTAATAACATAATTAAAACCCTGTAAAATGATATCCAAATAACAATTAGAATGTGGAACAGAAGCACTAATATGTGCAATTAGCCATTATTTGATATCTAAACATTACTGATAATTTTAGAATATTTTTTCAGGTATCACTGACACAATGAATGTAACATTGATAAATTACAACAATATGTGTAGTATTCATGTATCATATATATGTACAATGTATATTGAAATGTGAAAAATGCACTAGTATCACTGATATGTCTCATTCATCTATCATTGTAAGTATGTATCATTAATATATTCTGTGTATCAAAAATATGTATCCTCTATACGTTCCTACTGTACAAAGACTATATATGCACACATATGAACAAAACATTGATATGTATCATTGAAATGTAACAAACACTGATATATTTCAAACGCATTTTTTCAGGTATAACTGACCCAGTGAATGTATCATTGATATATTCCAATAATATGTATGTCCACCTAATGCAATGCATGTTAAAATTTCAGGAAAAAGACAAAAAATTCCAGTATGTCCACCTAATGCAATGCATGTTAAAATTCCAGAAAAAAGACAAAAAATATTGAAACTTAAATTGAGTATCAACTCTGTTACATATATCAAAAAGTTGAAAAATCATAACAATTTTATATTAAATCAATAAATATAGGAACTCACATAGAAACAAACATGTCAAGAATAAGAAAAATTACATTGAGTATCAACTCTCTTAAATACATCAAAATATTGAAAAATCGTGATAATTTTACATTAAATCAAAAAATAAATGAACTCACAGAGAAACAATAATGTTAAAATCTTTCGGGAAAACATTAAATATCCCAAAATTAATGTTAATTTCCCAGAAATGTGAAATTTTGGGTATTTTACATCAATCGTTTGATACACATTTTAGATACATCAAAAAAGGGTAATGCATGTTGGAAATCATTTCTTAATAGTTGATTTATGAAAATACCCAATTAATTTAGAGTATACGCGGAAGAATTACACAAGATTTATGAACGAAAATAGGGTTAGACTAACAAACCTTTCTCAATGAGGGACGAACAATAAGGGGTTCCCCTTTTTTCTTCTTCTTTGCATGCATTTTTTGGGCTGAATGTTTGGAACTTGACCCGGAATCCTTCATAACCACCATTTCTTCTTCGTTCACTTCATCAACCAAGTCGGCCGGATGATCTTGGTTAGTCGCATCAACAGAAAATGTAGGTACATTGTCCTTATCAGACACTAGTTGAGTTAATCCAAGACTAAAGGAAGGAGAAGAATTCATAGGTTGAGAGAAAAAATTGGAAAAATCGAAAGAGAATGCGGTTCCGTATTGCTGCGGAGAAGGAGGATAATTGCAACTTGCAGTTTCTTTTGTTTTCAAAAAGGAAAATTCAAAAAATGGTAATTAATGAGGGTTAAAATAACAAGGAAAGTAATTATTAACTAATTGACTTTTGATTGGACTCATTGCAATAAAAAAAGGCATAAAAAAAGGTGGTATAAAAAAAGTATATTGTTTAAGTATCAGAAAATAATTATCAAAACTGTAAAAGTGGAATTTTAGTAATTAATTTAAAGGGGAGGGAATAATGGAGATTTGACTAAAATAAGTTGTGTATTTTTGTAAATTATAGAAAAACTTACTTAGGCAGATCTTCTTTAATAAATAATTACTGATTTTAGTGATATTTTTTATTTATTACCATTTACAACAATACATAGCAATACTATGATAAATTTGCACTTATATTAAAAGTGAATTATGCATGTGATATAAATGTATTATAAGTGTTTTTAAATAGATTGTGCTTGTTTGATAAGAAATTGACACAATGTATTATAAATATATTAAAGTGTGTGATAAATATATTTATCCATCAATGAAATTTGTATTAAATGTGTTTTATACATAGTTCTCTATGATATGAATTAAAACTGTGTTATAAGTGTCCAGTGAAAATAAGTTGTTATTGCTATAAATGATAAATATTTTCTTAATCTAGTATATCTATGTAAGTTTCCCTTAATTGATAGGTTGGTTTCGAAAGAAACTATACTAAGAAAATATTTATCATCTATAGCAATAATAATTTTTTTAGTTGAACACTTATAATACATTTATAATACAATTTTAACGCATATTACAGAGAAATATTTATAAAACATATATAATATAAGTTTTACTGATGGATAATACATTTAACTAATACACATTGTATCGATTTCTAACCAAACAAGCATAATATATATTTGAACACTTATAATACATTCCTATTGCATGCATAATTCATTTTTAATAAAAGTGTAGATTTATTTTAATACTGCTATACATTGTTGTAAATAGTAACAAATAAAAAGTACAGCTAAAATCAGTAATTATTTTTTAAAAGGTACTCGCCCAAGTCATGTTTTCATCGATTAATGAAAAAAAGGCCCAATACTCTTGGGCCACCTAGTTTACCGATTTTAGCCCAATTCTCTCCTCCCATCAATAAATGAAAAATATAATAAAACTTCATCCTTTCAATTTTCAATTTTTTCTTTGAGAGGGGTGAGGGGTTGCTTGGGGTTAGTGATACTTATGTACACTTTTTAGTATTCGTGGATTTATTTTTAACTAATCATTAGATTTAACAAATAAAAGCTTAATATTAAAATGTTATAATAAACTATATATTTTAATACGACGATAAAGTTTTCTACATTATTTCAAGCTCCATTGCGTGTATCAATATAAATACATACTATAGGTTTATTTCATGTTCCCAACCATAAGATGCCCAACGATTCCCCTTATGTTGATGGTGGCCCTCGACTGTACAATTTTCCTCCATTATCAAATCTTTATTTATATGGAGAAAAATGGTTTGAGCTATTATTAAGAAAACTTTTGAATTGATGTTCATTGAAAATCGTCGTCGTTGAAGAGTTTGAAAGCTCAAATTTTAAAATTCAGCCTGTTGTGTATATGAATTATTTCGAGTGAATAATATATTAGAAGAATTGAAATATTCAAAGGAGCTTATGTTATATAAATATATTATATATACATGCAAGCCATTTAGCTAAAAAAAAATTATGCTCAGTACATTTGTGGAAGATAACCCCTTTTTTTCTATGATGTTAATTACTTTTCAAACCATAATATAGCACTAAATTTGGAAGTTTGTAATGTTCTATTTTAATAAAGGTAGAATGATACGGGAGCACTTGTACTTGATTCGAATTATTAACTTGATTTTTCTATCTATCATTTTGTCAACTAAATATTTAAACTCGATGAAACCCCTTTGATTGTTGATCGAAGTTATGTGACATTAAATGGCTGAGTTAGATAAACCATGTGACTTCATACGTTGACAAGCAAGTGATACAATATCTACAAAAATACCCTCGAACTTAAAATATTATATATATATATATAGGGGAATTTTCATAAATAACCATCTAGTGAAACATAATAGGCTAAAATAGCCACAGTTTTAAAAATTACATTTTATAGCCTTTTTAACGTGTATGTGCTTTGTATAAAATGGTATTACACTAATATTTTATACAGAAAAGAATAGCTGACATTTAATGTTTATTAATTATTGATTAGATATAATAAAGGAAATGTTTCCTTAAATAATGGAATGTCAATATATTCAATATTTATTACCTATTATGATACTGTAAAACATAAAACCGAAAAAGGAAAATACTGTAGCACGAGTAATGCTGAAAAAAAAGCCGCTGATCTATACGAATTCTACTGAGGTAAAGTTGATTTTTGATTTTGTTTTTTTATACGTTTGATCGTGTGATTTCATACAGATTCCAGGTATGCATATATATACTTGTGATGTATAAAAAAATGCTTGAACTGTAGATGTGCTTATGCAGTTGTAATGTATTGGTGAAACACTGTTGTATAATGTGTTGGCAGAACACAGTTGTAAATGTATAATTACTCAGACAGTGTGCTTGAATAGAAAAAGTGTATAATAGTATACGTTATACATAAATGCTATAATGTATTGGCAAAACACAATTGTATAATGTGTTGGCAGAACACAGTTGTAAATGTATAATTACTCAGACAGTGTGCTTGAATAGAAAAAGTGTATAATAGTATGCGTTATACATAAATGCTATACTATAACTTATACATAATAATGTCATTTACATACCATTTACATAAATGGTATATATAAATATATGTATAATAATACCACTTTACATAAGTTGTATACATAAGTGTATAACTTGTGCTTTTAATGTGAAGTATAAATGTTTTATACAAACATAATTTTTTTTATACAAACAAAATAAATTAATTTCATGTTTATATATTTACCTATGTGTCTAACATTTTTTTATTAAAAAAAAAATTGAACCTGGTTGTCCTCTTAGATTTCGTTGGTTTTGTCAAAATCAGAGCCGTCCCCATTTTTCTTTGCTTCGCCACTGCCGGAATTCAGATCCACATCTTTTCTCTTCCTTTTTGAAGTGCTTGGCTGATGAACATTGTCATTCTGCGGATCTAATTTCTACACTAGTCCTATCTCTTGCAATGCTTCCTGCAATGGGCTCATCCTCTTGAGTTACCCCCAACGAAAAAGAAGGCAAATCATCCATACTAAACTTATCATGCAAATTTATACTTCTAGTTATCCTCTTAGAGGTTGATTCGTCGGCCATTATAGTGTAAGCTTGTGATTTATCCGGCTGTTCAAAGACTTAGGGCATGCGGTTTTATGTAAAAAATGGGTGAAACTGAAATTTTCAAAACAAATAATAATTTAAAAAGCGCCAAAAAAATGGTATTAAAAGTGAATAAAAGTTGGAAGAATAGACAGAGAAGATTAAGGAAAATATTTTGAAAATCTTACCTGCTAAGATTGAAGGAGCAAGAAATGGAAGGAAATCTTTGAATTCTTGTAAAGAAGAGAGAGAATAAGAATGTTGAATTTTTTTTTTTTTTGATTTTATACAAAGTGTACTGGGACCCACGAATTTGTAGCCATTTTTTTTTAAAAGGTTGGTTGTTTGTGTAATTTTTTGAAAATGTAGTTAATTTATGTGATTTTGTATTTAATGTTTGCTCATTTATGAAATTTTCCCATATATATATATATATACTAGATACGGAAAGGCCCGTTAACTGGCCCAATATTACAATCTTAAATTGTATTTGTATGTGATTAATCATATTCTTAAATA
The DNA here is from genome assembly GCA_029948455.1 of Solanum rostratum. Taxonomy (NCBI): domain Eukaryota; kingdom Viridiplantae; phylum Streptophyta; class Magnoliopsida; order Solanales; family Solanaceae; genus Solanum; species Solanum rostratum. Next base: position 66,062,394 of record CM057048.1, read on the forward strand.
ATTTATAACTTGTTTAAGTTGCCACAACCAACATTAAAAGATTATCTAATCCAATATTCATTTTCGTATTATGTCAGACACAAACATTGAATTAAACAGACAAATATTGGATATAAAATATCACCCTTTCTTTAATTATATGTATTTCAAATGAAATGACATATTTTATGTGGTTAACATAACTATATAATGGACGTTTGTAAGTATGCATACATTTTTTTTTATTTTCAAAATTTGAACAAAAAATGTCTCATATAAATATTATATCATATATTTATGTGCTCATTCGGAAAAAAATGTAGCTCAAGTGTCAAAATAAATTTTATTAACAATTTTAATGGTGCTATTAATATATTAAGCCAAACAAAAATTTATTTTATAAAATAATACCAAAATATATTTTTATCCAACACAACCACATTTTCATTTAATTTTGTTGTATATCACAAATGACAAAATATTGGAACAAAAATATATTTAGTTTGGATATCTTAAGTAGGAAATTTTTTTTATTGGAACACTATTAATTTTTACTTTGTTAAAAATATTTTAAAAATTACATTGGAAAAACTAAATTGATTTTAAATAGTGAATGCTAAAAATAGGATTGATAATGAATAGTAAATTTATAATAGACAATAAAATTAAAATGATATAATAAGAATAGGTCAATATGTATTACATGTGTTTAGAGGCTATTGGTGGAGAAATAACATAATGCCAAGTATATAGTACAATTTATAATGCTCATTGTACAACTCTTCATAGCCATGGTTGTCCTTTCATTGACTCTTCTATATAATAGAAACTAGAGGGATGGTGCCCGTGCGAGGCACGGGCGAGGGAATATATGATGTTGCAGTTAAATGCAAAGAGGTCCTAAATTATGTAATACAATATGGTATGTGAACACACTACTAACTCCTTTGGAACGTCAATTTGTTTTTACAACTTGTACAAGAACAATGTTACATTTACAGGAACAGTCAAAATGCTAGGGGCAGATGTTTCCTCTGCTGGTGGGTGTGTAGGATATACATGCAAGTTGTAGAGGGAGCGGTGACGTGCATCTGGACCTTCGTTCACCTGCGAACATGTAGAAGGCATAGTCAGATTAGTTATGGGAAATATTGTGGGTAAGTAGTAGTCGGGGAAGAATCATATTTTGGGACCATCCAGGAGGTATGAAATTTGCAAAACATGTACCACTGCGGTTCTTCATGAGAGATTCCTTCTTGCCTTAAAGCAGCATATAAGATCAGTAAATGTAATTAGATTTTTCCCCGTCTAATGTGAATTACTACTACACATATATTGATTTATTAAAACTCTATCTATAATTCCAAAAGTTAAGATTGAAATAGTATTCATGTGACCAAAAACCAAGAGAACTGATATAGATGGTTTGGTTTTGATAAAAACTGAACCAAATCGCCCCACATACACCCCTTGTAGACATCAAGTAAGCACTGACATAAAGGGAACATACATGATGAACATCAATAGCATCAAGAAACTTCTCAAATGCTTGAATCCACTCGTGCTTGTTCCATACACGTGGAATATCAACGGAAATTACCCGATAACCCTGAGAAAGTAAAGCCAGAAAATATTAGCTTCCCTCTTGGGGATGGTCTTGTAGAAAAAATATCCAGTAGCTATATATTGTGGGAAGAGACATATCTGCATATATTGTAACATGCAAAGAGAACCTTTCAGCCTCTATTTATGAAAATTGTCTTTAGTTTAAATCCTGAAAGTTATGTTGCAAAAAGTGCTAGCGTCATGTAGAAAATGGAAATTCTGTTTTACATTATGTCATCACTTGACATGATATTTTCCCATGTAGTAGATGAGGCAAGCCAATAGGACAAGCATTATCTTTTTTCCAAGATTCAGTGCTGGTCAGTTCTTTCTCAGATCTTAGTTTGACCAGCAAAATCATTAAAGGAAGTTCAACTTCTGTTACAATTCATATATTGCAGTAGTTATCACTTATAACTACTTGATGCATCACCGAGCTTCTATTGGAACATATTTCCCTATTCTTATCAAAGGCACATCCAGTGAGATATAAATTTTCAGTTGCTGTTGCATACTCTCACTTAGAGCTGAGAGGTCAATCAAGTACTTGATGTATTGACAGTTACTCTGTTGTTAGATCCACATCCCAATTTGGAAACTCAAATTTAAGTAAGATCTTAATTAAAAAAAAGAGAAAGTAAAAACAAACAAATTTATCCTCAGGTGATACCTTGAAGTGATGATCCCTATCATAGATATCATCAGTATATTCCTTCCATCTGCTTGATGGTAGATTCCTAGTCCAAGCAACATAGGTTCTAACACAATTCTAATCATTTGGCAACCCCTATCGTTGCCATTAACTAATTTTGGAAGTTACCATAGTAAGTAAGACGGGAGAAAAGACGTAACGGATGCAAGTTTAAGTGATTAACTGACATGAATTTTCTAGGATATTATGAAGGATCTCATCGAAAACTTACAGCAGTTTGCCAAACAAAGGCTCATCTTCCTCCTCCTTTCTTCTCTTTGAGCTTCTCCAGTTCCCTTCATTAGCCGAAGATGAATAACCAACATCTTCTGGTGGTTTTCGCTGTTGATCTCCATCTTCCAGACTTGTCAATTGATCAAAATCTTTGTCCTTCAACTCATGCTTTGTTGTACGAATCACGTGCTGCCAAATATCTTTCAATGCCTCAATACACACTGGTTTGATCAGATAGTCACATGCACCATGAGTAACACCTTTCATAACGACATCCTTGCTGTTATCCGCAGAAATCACCGGCCAATGACAAAGTGGAAATCAAATAACATTAATTAGTACGCAATCAGCAGTTCCAAAACTTAAAGAAAAATAATACAATTTTCATGAAAAGAGATACTCACTTATAATAGGCAGGTCCATTTCCAGAACAACATGCGCAAGAAGTTTGAAACCATTCATGTCTGGCATGTGCACATCACTAACAACAATGTCAAAACCATTTCTGTTTTCTCGGAGCACTGATAATGCAAGCTCTGCTCGATTAGCCTTGGTGACTGGGAGAATTACAAAATTGGGATGAATTATGAGAGAAACAATGAATAGTCAATAACAACAAACAACAAAAACAACACGTTCTCAAAAGCTAAAACATTCTATTTCAGACCAAGGTCATAACTGACATTTGGTATGGACGATGGGGTAGACAAAGTTACCCCATGGGATTAGTTATACCACCGTATACATGGGATCGATTATCCCACTAACTCCTCCCATCATTATAGTAATACAATCTTGGGACTAACTAATACCCTTAGCAAATACGCATTGTATGTTCTTTTACAAAAATCTAAAACGTGTCGACTGAACAGTAAAAGTTGCAATAGTCATGAATCTGTATTACTTATGGTTGATGGCAAGCAAGGCCAAAAAAAGTGTACCTTAGAGGAAATGTAACAAGAAGAGAAACGGGGAGTATCGCCCAACGCCAAGGATATATAGGCAAACATCACAAGATAACTTATCTTGAAAAAAGCAAGTACAGAAAGAAACAGATGAGCAACAGAGGAAGTGGATGATATAGCACTCATTAAGGTCAGTCAGGACCACAGGCCGAAATAAATATTAACTCTAGGAGTTCACTCCCTTACCAAGATAGTAATAGCATCAGCTTTGCTCTCCCTTTTTAACTCTTCCTCAACAGAACTTTCTGATGAAAAGGCAAGGGTCAAATTCTTCGCTTCCACCATAGGCAAAATCTCATCCTGATCATAGTATCAGAACTGATAATTCTGGGACTATAAGACTAACCATGAGAGGAAGCAATATTCTATAATCTTTTGTCAACTCAAACAAAAGAAGAACTGAAGTCAAAGGCACTGAACAAACTGATGCCATTAAACTTGGTGCATACAGACCACCAACAAGACCAGAACCTTTGCATAAAGCAGTAGTCACAACTTTTGCAGCTGCTAGTTGAGCTAACAACCAGATTCCAGGTGCAGATGCAGTCTTACCAGTATGTAGAATTTCATCAACATTAGTAAAACCCCAATAGAGAATTCATAAACATTATATCATCAGGTCACAACTTATATCAACATTATGATCAGTTATTTGAATAATAAATTTAATGCACGAAGGGAAAAATGAGGTACCTCAGAGTAATTATCACCGGAGAAACCACCAAGAGCTGTACTTGGATCAAGTGGAGCTTTAAAAGCACTCAAATAGCTTTCTGCTGAAGTATAATGCTAAAGGAAACAACAAAATATCAAAGAAAAATATGTAAATCTAGTAAAAAAATTAACCAAAAACAAAAATAAATCGGACGAAAAACTTACGTAGAGGCAAAAATCATAAGAAATTAGAATTTCCTGAAAATAAGCCACAATATGTAGAGACGGAAGACCATAAAGATAGCTGAGGAAATCTGGAGAGACTTGAAAAGGGGAGAAGAAATTATATGTGCAATATATGTCAAAAATTTTGAAACTCTATCCTAATACTCCCATTAAGAGGGGAAATTGAAATACAAAATTACCTAGTTATTTTGGACATCTCATCAAACACCTAGGTAGTGTGAAAGTTCTTCCTTTGGATCCCACAATCACATTTGACATGCACCCCAAAGCATGTAGAGAATCCACCAATAAAACACCAAGAGGAAAAATAACCGTGAATAAATCCTATCCTGAAACATCAAAATAAAATGGAAAAAAGTATAAACCCTAAGAAAAAAGAAACCAAGTGAAATCAAAGGCAACTCAACTCAACTAAGGGAAAAGAAGTCGTACCTTTGTCTGTTACTCTTTATGTTCTAGATTCGGACGTAACAGAAGCACAATTCAAAGCAAAATAAAAAGAGGAAGATGAAACCCTTAGTCACATGCAAAGGATCCCGAATGAACCTTAATGAGAAAAGTAGGATTTGATTGGCCATGCCCAAACTGATTCACAAGGGAGACAATATTCTCAATACGGAAAATTTTGCAACTAAAACTACATTAGAAATGTAAGAAGTGCATAACAGGAACATATGTATATTTGAGCCTGTAGTGAAAATTTTATGAGAAAATAATATCCAAAGGGTGCAACAGTGAGTTATACAACCATTTGTAATATGCATATTAGTACAACAGCTACATGTGAAAAAAACTAAGGAAATTAATCATCCTCTCTACTTCCTCTACATTTTTACTTTGTATACTGAAAAGTTAAAACATTTAGACTTTAAGTTGCTAATATTCCCTTTTGCCTTCAACGTACCTCTGATTTCTTTCCTTCCATAAAGTCCACTACACAGCTACTGGTGTAGTTCTTTACTCAGGTTTTGACTAACTGTAGAAATCAAACACCAGCTCAAACAATTAGTAACATGCATGTGTAAGTTTCGGTTTTTTTACATAAGAAAACTAAGATACACAAAGCGCATTGTGCTGAGACATATCACCAAACACCTTACATGCACAATTCATTTATGAGGAATTTAAGCCACACATAGCACAAAATTCAAGAGATTAGAAAGGTAAAATACGCCATGCAAAACTTAGTGAATGTGGAGGAATTTTTAAGGAGTGCAGGAAGCCGGTATGAAGAAATAAGCAAGACGGAACTGGGGAAATTGGAAGTAGCATAATTTCTAATTACCTGGAAATCGCCCAACTCATATAAGAAGCACTGGAGCAGGAGGAACCCAACTTCTTGCAGCAATCCCTTCGAAGAACATTAAAAGCGAAGTTGCAAATATTCCCTTTTGCCTTCAACGTAACTGTAAGCCGCAATGTAAGCCGCAGACGTAGTTCGTCTCCGTCGAGCAACAACAAGCAAGCTAGCGACGCCTGTAAGAAGCAGTTCGGCAGAACCAACAAGCGGCGAAGGCGACGGCGGAAGACGCTTTAATATCAGCTTGGAAAAGTGGGGGACGGAAGTGGAGAAGAAGGAACCTCACTCGGCAGGGTGGGCGGCACGTAAATGCCCGCGTAGGGCCCGTTAATTACGGGACTGCCACTGACCATCATGCCTCAAAGATCAAAGTTATTATGAAAATGCCATGCGGATATAATGACCTCGGAAAAGCAAGTAATTACGGAAATGCCCTTGGTCGTCCCACCAAAGTGGCACTTATTATTGCTTTGAATATATATATATATATATATTTGTATGTGTGTGTGTATGTGTGTATAGGAGGGGTGTATTTAAGCTTAGTTCACCAAATTAAAGGGTGTTTTTAAGTTTATCAATAATTTAGGATTGAAACTAATAATCCATATCAAGTTCTACTTTCTCTCTTTAAAAAATTTAAAAAACTATAAGAAAAACAATAATTATTTTTTAAAAATAAATTAAATCTCAAATTCTCTCTTCTTCTTCGATATTCCCCCACCCACTACTTGTTCTTCTTCTCCGCCCTTTCTCTTCCTATTTTCTCTCTCTCTTCCCTGAAATCCCCTCCGCCCACCCCACTCAAAGTCAACCCTTTGTTTCTTCCTCAAACCCCTTGCTCCCTTCCACCAATTCTTTAAATTTGGAATTGAATTACACAAAAAATCATCAATTTTTTTTAATATATAGGATTGAAAGTGCGTATTAAAAAAATTAAAAAAAAAACTTCATTAATAAGTCTAAGAAAACTTGACGAACGACAAATGAATCTTATTAAATTTATAAAATTAACTTAAAATTGTGATTTATGAAATTCAAATTACAATTTTAAATTAATTTTACAAATTAATAAGATCCATTTGTTGTTCATTTAATTTTTAGACAGCTAAAATCAAGTAGGGAAAAGAAACATCAATGGGATCGATGCCTAATTCCAAATTTATAATCTCCAATTAGTAACTGAACCAAACTAGATCATACCTATGGCTATTAAACTTATGGATGAAGTTTTTTTAAAAAAATTTCAACACCCACTTTCAATCCTAGATATCGGAAAAAATGATGATTTTTTGTTTAATTCAATTCCGAATTTAAAGAATTGGTTGGAGGGGGAAGGGGTTTGAGGAGACAAAGGGTTGATTTTGAGGGAGAGAGAGGAGGGAGGGAGGGGGAGGGGGGAGGGAGAGAGAGAGAGAGAGAGAGAGAGAGAGAGTTTGGTGTGCGTGGGGGGGGGGGGTGTGTGTGTGTGTGAAGAAGAGTAGCGATTAGTCGATAGGTCAGGTAGAGCTATCACAAAAAGTAGGATAAAGAATAAAATATGATTATTAAATAATAAGTAGAGATAAAATGAAAAAAAATTATTAAGGTAACAAAATGATTACATCAAATTAGTATTACATGAAATAACACTTTTCGTCCTGATGATAGACTTAAATGATACCATACAGTATAATTTAAGTAACAATCAAAATAAATATTTTATTTAAATTAGCAATACAATGTAATACTATAACAACCATCCAAACAAGGTGTTAGAGAAGTAAGAAAGAGTGAGGCCCTTTTTTCAATTTCACCTTTGGTATTGATAGTTCTAGAACTAAGAAGCACGTAAACAATATTTACTAATTCATTAAAAATAGATTAATGTGTTTAAGAGTAAATTAGGAATTAAGTGAATTACTATTTTTTGATTTTTAAATAGGATAAATAAAAATAGACATTTATTTTAAATACAATAAACAGATAAAAATGAATAGACTGAATAATAAAATAAATTAAATTACTCTTTTTATGAATGTAATTTTAAAAGGTGGATAAAAGTTTTTCCCAAAGAATAGAAAAAATATTAGTGAAAAGAAGATGGTGCAATTGAATAGAATTCCTTACCCATCATTTTTATGCACTCGTTGTCTTCATCATGATGATTAAACAAGTATGTGGACACATAAATCCTTATTTTTAAAAGATTATAAAGGATAGTGCATCATCAACTAATTAATTTCTCTCTATTTCATTTTAATTGAATTTGTGAAGTAATACATATATATAAAGAAATATATTCAAAGATAAAATTTACATCGTACTTTTTACTATCGTCCTTTGTAAAATCATAAATATGTAGTATAATTTATCTCTTAGAAAATATAAAAATTCAATAAATGAAAGGGCAGATATGAAAAAAGTTTCAAACATTCACCTTGAATTTTAAACAATTCAAATATTTTGAATATCGAAAAAACCCCTCAAAAATTCAATCTATTTGAGACGAGGGAGAAAGTAGTTGAAGAACGAGGACGTCTTGGTCTCATTCCAGAGTTCAACCTCACCATACATTGAATAAGTCAATGAATGTTGTCATTAACTACTTCTAAATTTATTAAAATTCCTCAAATAAAACAACTTGATCTACAAATTTGCCCCAACTGCCGGCTTTGAAATTTTATAACTTTGAAAAATTCTAAACTTTCCTTGGTTCTTCCCTTTTCCCTTAGTATTCTATTCTCTCAACCAAAAAACACACTTTTTTTTTCAATAGATATATTCAAGTTTTAATTAGTCACCAAATTCCTACTTTTTTTAATACAAAGAAATGTCATCTGAAATTATTGAAGAAGATGAAGATGTGGATTCTTTTTTGAAAATGGAAAAAGAAACTCAAAGATATAACATTAGAAGAATCATTGAGTACCAAAAATCTCTATTTTCTTCTTCTACATCATCATCTTCTAATTCCTCTACTCCAACTTCAAGTACATCATCTTCATCCTCCAAGAAAAGTAGTTTATTAAATTTGATGAAAGAAGGGAGTACATCATTAAGGAGATTATTTGACATGGAGCATACTAGTTTATCATCATATTTTCAAGATTATAGTGGATCACCTATTATTAAGCCACGTCTTTTGTGGGGTAGTGATTCTGATCATGATGATCCTTGGAATTCAATACAAAATCATCTACAACAACAACAACAACAAAAGGATGATCAATTTACAAGTGGGGTTGCTTCAAAAGTTAGTTTCACAAGACAAGATTTTGTTGACATCAAGAAAAAGCAAAGATTTGGTAAGCATAAATTGAAAAGAACAAAGTCATTTAAGAAGTTGCCTAGGTTTAGATTTAATTTATGGAGATGGGGTGGATTCAGATTAAAAAGATTGAGGTTTCTTTTTTGTGGTCGTGTTAGATGTTGACAATTTTTTGTATAGAAATATAGATGATTAACAATCTTTACTAGGAACTAAATTTGATTGTTCATCCACCCTTTATGTTATTACCAATAAATTTACAATTGTGTATTCAAATTGTAATAGTAATTGGAAGCTTAGTAATATCTATGTTACATGTAAACGTTATTGAATTCAGTTAAACCTGTTTATCTAATACATATGATATTTTCCTTTTTGAACGTCAAATCATGAGCAAGTACTATGAACTACTTAAACAATGAGTAAATTCCTTGTCTTCTTATTTTAATTTTTTTTCAACCAAAATCAAGAACTTGTTGTAAGTAGTAAGAAGTTTAATTAGGATTCCCTCAATATTAACTTATTATGGAAATCAAAATTCACAAGTGTTAAAACATCTTAAATGACATTACACACCAAGCAGTGAGTAGAAATCATTCTATCAATGATACTTCCTTGTTCAATTTTCATACTTTTACTTCTTTTGTTCCACAAGTGAATTCCATAAGTCTTCTCAATGAGCCCAAGCACTTTAGCCTCTACCCATCTTGAATCATTTTTAGCATTAAAAAATCCTTTAATTCTTATCCAATCCACTGGATAAAAAGCTCTTGGTGGCAAGACACTAAAGTTGTAATCTTTTACCTTCTTTACAACTCTTGAAATCAAGAATGGTCCATTTTGTCCCCACCTATTTCCATCAAACCTCAAAGCAAACTCCTCCATGAATTTGTAAACAAGTGGATGACTTCTATCAAAAATCAATAATGCATTATTCAACATTTTCCAATTCCCATTTCTGTTCATACTTTGTGCACCAATTGAGTTCCTCAATCTTGAAAAATCCTTCAAGATTATGAAATCCATGTCCAGATAAACACCGCCATACTTGTATAAGACGGCAAGTCTAATCAAATTAGACAAATTTTGTGCCAAAGGAACTATACCAGGGTCCTTTTTCCCCTTCTTAAGATCCTTAAACCAAGATTCAGCTGGAGTATTTTTAAACAAAAAGAACAAATCAGGAGTGACAACAAGAATTCTATAGCCCAAGTCAACTAAAGGTCTAAAAGTCATAGTTCCACTTGGTGAGTCTAAAGTCTTTGACAAAATAATCAAACACCCTTTAGGATGTGCTTTGAATAGACTCTCTAAGGTGAAAAATTCTCTTTTACCAAAAGATTTTGTAGGGGAAATCCATGTCATGAAGAATTGGACACTACAATAATCTCTTGTAATGAATTCATTCACTCTACCATTGAATTTTCTTGAAACATTTGTTGACTTCAATATCTCAAAATGTGGCAACTTTTTCTTGAACCAAGAAATTCTTTCTTGTTTTGAGAGATTATAAGGAGGCACCAAATGTGCATAATCTTCTTCTTCCTTTAAATAAACTACCTCTCTACTCTCTTCCTTCATCGAAAACAACGGTCGATTAGCTAAAGGTGGTTTCCATGGATGGAGGGAATTGATATTAATTTGAAAGACAGTTGATTTGAGTGAAATATCAACTAAGAGATAATTATAGCAGATGAAAATGTAAATGATCAAAGCAAAATAGAAAAAAGAGAAAAGATGAAACTTTGTATAGTAATTAAACATCCTCAACATTAAAAATACCACTTCTTAGTGTTTGTTGCTACCAAAAGACTGTTATTGTGAAAAAACCAAAATAATTAAGCCTAATATATGAAGATATAGTCTTTTGCATGAAAACATAATTGGTGGAGAAGCAATTTGAAAGTTTTAACGTGTTGAAATTTGAACAATTCTTACTTAAGTATATTAACAAAAGTTCTACAAAGCTAACTGAATTATTGAGATTGTTTGGTTGTCTAAAAGTAAATAAGTTGTTTATTATCTCAGAAAAGGAATAAGAAATTTGATAAAGCAATCTAAATAGAAAATGAGATTTCTTATCCATTTATATTCAATATATTGAATAGAAGAAAATGATTTCTTTTTTCAAATCTCTTACGTGTGAAAAACGAAATATTTCTTGTAAAAACGCCTTAAAACTAAAAAAAGAAAAATAATAAATTAAAAGTATGGCCTACAAAATCAATTCTCCCGTAATCTAATGTAATTTTCTGCCTTGCGGGCCAGGCTAATAGTATGGTTGGTCACATACTTGTTTGATCATAACAATAATAATAATTTTACATTTTTTTAGGAACCGTTAAATTACTTCAATTAGAGTTTACATTTGTAACGGTATCTTGCTTGAATATTTAACTTAGAGGCATCAAATGAGTTAATTGGGTGATGAAGATACTAAAATGGATTGAAATTCAGATTGAGTGGGATCATGATTCGTCCAGATTTATTTTGAGCTAAAATTCAAATTGGGACATGACCCGATAAATCTGATTTGCTTAATATCAATAAGTTCAATATATTATTATTTACCTTGTATAATCAAGATTTGAATTTTAACTCAAATAAAAATAAAAAGTTACAAATAGATGGATAAATTCTAGAAGATATAAAATAGATAGTAATTCATACATTTCAGCAAATAAAGAGCTTCAAAATGAGTTGATATTGCAGATTAAATTGAGCTCAATTAAAGATTCATTTAAAATGGATTAAAATTTGATCGGATTGAGATTGAACCCAATTCAAATTATCTTGACCTCAACTCATAAAATTTTGAACGAATTAAACAAGTTATCTATATTTGGACTCATTTTAACACCCCTAAATTAACTCTTTCATAAGTCTCAGTAAATTAGAGATACTAGGAATTATAGACTTAGTAAGTTAGAGATATCGAAATATCCTCCACTTCCAACTGAAAAGGGATACTGAAATTGAGCAAGTTTGTGATGCATACTTGTTCCATCAAAATTCATTTTTTTTCAGAACACACAAGATGCATTCGAGACACACAATTCATAAACAACTCATAAATCACGTTCAAGGCATGATATTGGCATGCACTCTTTTGATTAAGAAAATAAATTTTCAAATATGATGCCAAAAGTTTCCACCCTGGTATGCAAAGTGGACCTAGTCCAAGACAGGTCCTTTTTTTTTTCTCTTATTTTAGTCTAATCTCAACTAGGATCGTACTATGTGTCACAATATATAACAACTCAATTTAAGATAAGAAGTCTCATATTAGAAAAATACAAAAGTTGGGTATATAAGTAAGCAAACCTTACATACTAGTGACACGTTTTAAAATTGTGCAGGCCTAGGCCCAAATTGGACAATATCACTACTGAACTGGACCATTATAAATGGTATTAGAGCCACATCTGTGTCAGCCTTATTGATGTGGATCAAAGTTCAATAGAGTTTAGGCAAATTCCGAGGAGGCAAGACAAACTTCAGTGCTGAGTCTAGGCAACTCTCATGTAGTGGGGGCAAACCTCAACAAAGAAGCTGAGTCTATAGAGAAGGTGTATGTAACAACCCCCCTTAAAATAAAATTTTGAGTACATAAGTAAATAGATCTTACTTACCACTAACGTATTTTAAATTCGCGCAGGCCTAGGCCCAAGCTCAAAGTGAACAATATCACTAGCCGGGTCAGGCTATACAAAATTGGTCAATCTACTCGTCAAGATATCATAGATTGTTTTTTGCTAGGGGAAAAAATAAGTTTTTTATTATAATTGGCCAATCTACGTGTCAAAATATATTTTGGCTTGGATTTTGTCTATCGTGTGCAAAGTGGGAGACGTAAATTTTTTTGGGAACATGGACCATCCATCTGAACCGATCCAATCCAATTCGATCTTATTCGACTCAATATACTATTTGTTTTTGGAAAAAAAAATTGAAGAAGAGAAAACAATTACATTGTAGTTGTGCATCCTCTCCTTAGAAAAAGTAGTTTTGTACTTTGATTGGAAAACAACGTAAGAAAGAAAACAGAAACCAGAGAGAAGAGAATCTATCCTAATTTCAGAATTCAATCAACACACTAAAAACATAATTAATTTCTTGATAGACGAAGTCGACTTTGAGACTCTTTCAAGTTAGTAGCAAATTAATACATTTCACTGCAAATTTAAGTTACACATATCATTATTTTTGCTCTGAATTTCTTAAAAATTAAATTTTAATTTCAATTATTAACACGCCAGATGGATATTCTAAAAATGAATTTGAAATTCTAAATCTGCATCTAGTTTTTCATATCAGTCCTTTTTTATTTTTGATGATGTGGCTTGATTTTGAGATGAAAGTTTTCAGAAACAGTCTCTCTATCTTTACAACGTAGTGGCAAAATCTGCAAGATCTCACTTATAGAATTTTCACCGGATATATTATTTTTTTAGGTATCAATTCTTTAATATTCCAGGATTCACGGATCCAACTGAACAAATTTAATTAATTAAAAAATAAATAAATAAATAAAGGTCCAAATGTTAATTGAATCACAGATCCACTGTAGGTCCATAATGTGACCCAAGTACAAATGTCAAATATGTGGATGACCAAAAGTTGGGGTCCTTTTTGTTTCTTTTTAAGAAAAATAAATTAGTGGTAAGAAATTAACCTAAGATGTGCGGTACCTTAATTATTTAATTTGCAATCCCCAGAAAAACAAAAAGAAAACATTTTTATTACTACTCACTAGTAGGGCTGCATATCGATTTATTTGATTTGATTTGGAAGTTTATCAGTTTAATGTGTGATTATCAGTTTGTATATATATTAAATCGTTATAGAACCATTAAGATATTGACTTATCGATTATTGGTTTATCGGATATTGATCGTTATCGGTTCAAGCGTTAAGATTTGACACAAAATTTTCTATATTGAAAATTGCTTAGGAACAAGGTGACAAACTAAATGAACCATAAACATGAGTTGACATATTGCATTTTGCTCAAACGCAAACGTTGTCCCATTGCAGAATAACGTAGAGTTTGAAATGCCAAAAAATAAAAGTATAAAATTATCAAAGACTTTATATACCTAATGGTACAAATATAATCATTTAATTTATTATCAGGCTATCGATTAACCCGTTAAGAAAAAATTTAAAATCATTAAGAACCAATATCTCAATAATAATAAATAATTTAAATTATTATCAAAATTGCCAAACTAATAATTTATTATCGATAGCCCAATAACTTTTTTTTAATTTGATTTTGAATAACTCTACTACCCACTTCAGACAAGAAGATGTTGATGTGATTCAATTAAATTCATAATTTTAGCATAGTTATATTTAAAGAAAATATTTTTTAATTATGTAAAATTAAACAAAATGTCCTCAATAAATAGTTTAATCTAAAAACATTTCAAACAGCAATAATTCAATTTAGAAATAGCTTCATTATTATTTAATGAATCAAAAACTTTCTTTATCCAAATAAATATATTATTTCATTTTTTAAACACGTTTGTCTTTAATAATAATCTTTTCTTACAAATGATTCTCCTACTTTTATTTTAAAAAATTAAGAGGGACAAATACTTTTGTTTTTAACGAAATGAAATTAAAATGAGCTTATTATAATCTTATGTATATGACATATATTAACAATTAATTAGGTATACATAGTCATTCTATTTTAATTGATAAAATGAAATTAAGAAGAAACTAAGATTATTTATTTATTAGTCATAGTAATTTTAAAAGAAAAGAAACACAAATATAGTTCTTTAAAAATAGTATTTAAGAATAAATATATTTAAAATAAAAAAATAATATATTTATTATGAAAAGAATATCTTTGACCCATTAAAGAATAATATAGACATTTATGGAGCAAATTATTAGCAATACATTTTTTTTATAAAAAATAGATTTATCTGAACCAATACATGATTTTATCATTTTTGGATCAAACTAGTAATAAGTAGGGATCGAACCTGGCTCTCGACTTCCACCAGCTGTTTCGCCTGTGGGACAAGATTTTCTTAGTCCGATTTACATCCCTCATAGGTCTTACAGGCTGGTTTAGAGGGGGAGTTTACCCAGAGCGCACAAAGTCACAGAGAGCTCACCAAAGAACAGAGAGTGTAGCGACTTCGGGTTCTTCCTTATTAAAAAAAAATTAATATTAAAATATTAAAAATTAATTCCATAAAATTTAAATTTTAAATCTACTCTTCCTTGAAATTCTCAGTAATAGTAAATTAAAATTCTGTTAAAAATAATTTTAACTTCAAATCAATCAAACTTCAAATTATAATTTATTTAAATTTTAAATTTTAAATCCGTCTCCCCATTTTAATTAACGCTAAAGATTCAATTTCCTGGGCATTGAAGCCACCTGGTACTTTATCCGTGGCATTGCTTTCGCTGGACCCCACACTCTCCAACTTTTTCTTTTAAGATGATCCTAAAATATATCATTTTACTATGATAATAAATAATTTTTTAAAATTTTATTTTTATTTTTAATAAAATAATCTAAAATTGTTTGAGATTATAAATTTTTAACCAGATTTTTTAAACGTAATATAAGTTAAATAGTGTTGCATAAAATAACACGGTGAGAATAAATTAAATGATGTCAAATAAAATAATTAAAATCATGCCCACCTCCGGTCCTCCACTCCTTAATAGCCACCAGTCACTCTTCCCACAGTTAAACACAACAAACACACTTATTTCTGGAGAAAACAAAAACATAATCATCATTCTTATTTTCTGTTTTTTCTTGAACCCCAGTTGGGTAAAACGATTCAAACATTAGTTATGGAGTCTTTAACAGGGTCATCATTAAAAGGGGTTTGTTTGGATAAGGTTTTACAAGAACACAAAGGTTTATCTTTAAGTAAAAAATCAGAAATTTGCTTTCTTGGATTGTCAAGTTTCAAGATTGTTAGTATCAGCTCATGTTCTTTTCAGAACAAATCTATTCAGCCTATTTCTTGTGCTTTTGACACTGAGGTAATAAGTATTTAGCTTCAGTTTCATTTGGGGGGTTGATTTATGTACTAAATGGTTTTATGTTGGGGAATTTTTTTGTAGTCTTGTTGACATATTTCTATTTTACACTTAATTTATTTGTTTCTGTCTACTTAAATTTGAGTAGAAAGGTGTTGGCTTGCAATATGATGCAAAATGTGTAGAGTTAAAATTGTTCATCTCAAAGTGAAGTTAGTTGTAGTTGAGAATGAGAAATTACTCTCTACCTTTGTTTGATTAGGCACAAAGTTCAAGAAAGATTTTTCAAAATTTGTTATCTAAAAACAAATCATACACATTTATATGGTTATGAATCATTTGATTAAAGAACATGGGACATCAAAGGCAGTAAGTTGATTGTTGCTTTAGTGCATCGGGTTTGCTCTTTTTTTGGAAACAGCCTTTTGGCAGAAATGCAAGTTAAGGCTAAGCACAATAGATCCTTGAGGTTGGGCCCTTCCTCGGATCATGCGTCTAGCGGGAGTTTTAGTGTGTCGGAACTTGCCTTTTTTTTTTAATAGATTGGGACAGACTTTTAACACTTTTCTAATTGTAGTCTATCATTATAGTTGAATCTTTAGTGCATTATATATTAATGGCATCTACACTGAACTGGATAAAGATTTATTTTTCTTTAGCAAAACTAACCAATATAATTGATGTTCAACTTTTATATCATTCAGATACATACTCAGAGTGAAGAAACAGAAACAACTGATACAAGTAAGTCAATCCTCATGTGACATTGTCTTAGATGTAGGAGGTAGTTTTATTGTACCTTAATCTTGTCCAAAATATAAAATCAACTTAATATTGTCGTTTTTTTTCTAGATCAATCTGAACCAGTCCGTGTAAAATTTATATTGAATAAAGAATGCTCCTTTGGCCAGCATTTCCACATAGTGGGCGATGATCCAATGCTCGGTTCATGGGATCCATCAAATGCAGTGCCACTTGAATGGTCAGAAGGACATGTCTGGAATGTCGAGTTGGTAAAAACATGTTGCTAATCGATCATTAATTGTGGATAATGTTTTAATTAACTTATGGATGTTCTAATTTTGTGGACTATTTTAGGATATCCCAAGTGGAAAAACTATCAGCTACAAGTTCATTATGACAGTAGATGATAAGACTATCTTGTGGCAACAAGGCCCTGATCGAATTCTTCAAGCATGGGAAACGAAGAACACGATAACAGTTTCTGAAGATTGGGACAATGCTGAGCTGCAGACAATTGTAGAAAAGGAACCTGGTGCAGAACAATCTTCAGTTAGTACAGAAATTTTAATAGCTGAGAATCTGGTTCCACCATCAGTTGTAGACCTAGAAGATGATGTAAAGGAGGAAAAAACTAATGAAGTTCTAGCTACTGTTGTGGAAAATATCACGGAAGTAAATGAGGATGTGAACACTGGTCGAAATGAGGACACCACAATGGAAGCAAAAGCTATTGGCGAGAATGAGGAGGTGTTGAGCTCAAAAAATGAGTCCATCTCAGTGGAGGACGAAAGAGTTCCTGTCTTGGTTCCTGGCTTAACACAATTTTCAACCTCGGAGATTGACGAGGAGAAAGTTGTTGTTGAGAGCTCACTTGGATCAAATAGTGAAGAGTTGAATGAAGTTCACATGGAAAAAGTTGTTGTTGAGAGCTCACTTGGATCTAGTAGTGAAGAGTTGAATGAAATTCACATGGAAAAAGTTGTTGCTGAGGATTCAATTGGATTGAAATCGGAGGAGTTCAATGTGACAGAGGTAACTGCTTAACACCTCTTAAAAGTCTCTTTCTTTACAAGCTTGGCAAGTGACGATGACCCCTTACATATCAGTTAACAATGATATGTGTATGGAGGAACAAGTGTCTTTAGCAAATGTAGTTCCTCTCAGTTTGTCTTCATAATAAATAAGCTCTCGTACAATGATATAGATACATTTTACCAGTTTATATCGAGTCATTTGTGCTTGATGTGCTTGAATTACCAAGAATGAACAAATGTTTCCTTTCTCTAAATGCTTTCTCAAGAAAAACTGAGAATAGCAGAATTTTTTTATCGCATTGTAACAATGGACATTCTTTGAACACAAGTTAGACACACAAACTAAAACTTGTAACCTCCTTAGGGTGATCATTTTGTGGACGGATGCTCTAATTACTTTAAAGGATGAGAACCAACTATGTAGCATCTAGATCGAGAATCCAAGTATTGTATGCATCGTTATTTTGATTTAGAAGATATAATCGGAGGACATGTATGGTTAGGCTCCCTTTGTATACTTGGTGGAATTTGACATATCTTAACTACTCAATGTCCTTTTACCTTAACTGTTGAACCTTTTACGAGACTTTACTTTGTAGTTCTGTAAGGCATTACATAGCTTATTTAAAGTTCTGATTGTTGATTGATATTTTCTTTATTTGTCAATTCTGATATGCTGTCAGTTTTATATGTCCAGTTGAGTACAAACAAAGAGGTGGCAACTGACATAACACATCCTAGAGAAACCCCAGAAAGGGTGATGCTTGATGTGAAGCAAGAAGTGAATGAAGAAGATATAGAAAAGTCTAAATTGGTTGAAGGAGGAGGAGATTGGTCCAATGGTAATCCCATGAATGTCTTTGTAAGTGATATACAAAGGAGTAAAAAAACTCTGTTGAAGTTCTTTGCAAGTTTGGGTTTCTGTAAAGTAGAGCTTGAAGGCTGAAAACTAGCTCATAGAGATGGAAAAAAAAGGTTGTGTATATCACCTAATAATGAATGATGGTCCTCTTTTTTCCCTTTTGGTATGAGGCTTGAGGCTATGTGTACTATATTTTGTTCCAATAAATATTACTACTATTCTCTATGTACTCCCTCCACTTCAATTTGTGTTTCTCTTTCAAATGGGGCTGAAAGGAGAAAGGAAGATTGGAATGCTGACAAACGTTTATTATATTAAATTTATTCGATAATCTCCACTTTGAGAATGTGCAGTGTCAAATTCACTGAACTATGTAATGTATTTTATCTGTTGGATTATGAGCAGACATTTTACTAGAGGTTTCTAATCTACCTTTATGTAATTCTTGTTGAAGCATATATTCAGGGTGGATGCGTAGCGAGCGAATTTAAAGTGGACTCTGCATTCATTAGATAAAGGAAATCATCATTTGCAATCTACTACGGAATTTGTTTCAATCCCAAGAGCTTGGATTGAATGAAGTTTAAGAAAATAAAAAAGCTTTTCATTCTTACGATTTTGACTTAAAGATGTATATGATTTATTAAAATGTCATTTTATTTTGGAGCCTTAAATATATGATGTGAAAAATTATATAAAAATTAAAAAGCATGCTCTTTCTAAAGTGGATTAATAATAAAAAGATGAGCAAATCAACACAGAGTGCATGTGTTATATTTTCTCTGTCTAATAAGAGTTGTCCACTATTGACTTGACACATAATTAAAAAACAGTAAATGATGGAAGTAAATGAACGAAGGTAGTATATTCTAACACCCCACCCCCAACCCCCCAATTCGTGCATTAAAAGAGCACCATTATTACTCTACCCTATTAAATCCTCTGATATAGGTAACAAGATACATCTATCTTCACAACTCCCAATGTTTTCTTGTTATTATAACCACATTTCTATTTGAGATATCACTGCCCACCCAACGTAACGCCTACGCTGTTCCCTTGGCCTTCTCAAGAATGACAAAATTATTAGTAACTTAAACTAATTATCTGGTAAAACAATAAGTTAAAACATGCTTATTCAACACTAAAAAGAGACATCTTTCAAAGAAGGAATTTTTTTTTAGAAATTTGCAAACCCTATTTAGAAGAGGCGTGGCAATAGTTGAAGATGTAATCCACTATACCAATAAAGTCATAGTACTATGTGTATTTTAGTTTGAAACGCAGGAATGAGTAAGCAAGTGTTTATGTTTAAAAAAAAATAAATTAATTGGGTATTTAGGAAAGTGTAAACAATGAAAAAAAATTCAGTTGAATTATATGATCCTCACATGATTTGATGTCTAATTGACAATTTTATCATAATTGACCCGGGCCAGCGTTGATCGGGTTCTTTGACCATCACATTCTTGACCTAGTAATCACTTGACTGATTTTTTAATTAAGATTAACCTGTTTTCAGTTCAATTCTTCATCTTCAAAGTTCAATATCTCGAAAAAGGGAGCTTCAAATTAAGTGATTCTAGTGGTGTTTGGTCCGAGATTAACGTGGGTACGTGTGGAAGTGATCAGGAAAGCTTGAAAGTCGCTGAAATACCTCCTATTTAGTTTCTCTTTAATGGTGATTTTATTGCATGAGCTGATTTCTTTCTTTTAAAGCATCGAATTATGACACAAGCTCAATCAGTCGATTGAGACATTTTGAAAAAGTTGATTTTGAAATTTTCGGCTCAGATTCCACAAACCCATTTAGGATCCACCTTCGATTATTGCGATTTTGATGTCGAAACGTCCGAATGGACATACTGATCTTTATTCTATTAGTGTGATGGCATCTGGAGGTATTTCAAGAGCGAATATCTCTTGTGCGGTGAATCCAGAGCATGTTTTTTTTTCTATTTTATCCTATTGCCTTGACTCCTAATAAAGCCTTAAACTAGTATACTCCCATGAAATTCTTAATTTGGGTTTGTGGCCTTGCTCGTGGTATGACTTAATATGAATATCTTTATTAGGGGTTATACTGGTGGTCGTAGGCTAAATATGAGCCTTAGATGTTTTAGGATGAGCATTATTGTCCTTGTAGTTAGGTGTGGTTTCTAGTATGGAAGATTTCAGATATGTATCTTGTGCTGATACCTAAGACCTTAGTGGTTCATCATAGCCATATATTTGGTTAGATATATTTGGCAGTGATCTAGAATGGTATGCTTGGGGTAAACCATCATCCTTTGAGCTATTTTTCTCCTCTTATTGATTCTAGAGTCCTTTTTTTATTTTCCTTCGCTTGTTGTTTAATGGTAGGATTGTGATGCTTTATTATGGGCTATTGTTATATTATTGGCTATGAGGCTTTGTTTGAGGAGCAGTTGGACTCCATGTTATGGTATGCATTGCATTGGTTTCTCATTCTCATTTATTTTGTAGTATGATCCTAGTTCATACATTGGATCATCATTATCATTCATGGAAAAGATTGCTTTCAGATGATTGATTTTAAAATGATTTTGGTAGGAGTCGTACCACTTGAATTACTTACTAAATGGATTATAAGATTTATGAGACACCGAGGACGCACTCCTTTGCACTAATGAATTTATAGAGGCATCTAGGATGTCATTAGCTTTTACTTGACTAGCCAGCGTGTCATCGCCCTTTCTTACATTGATTTGACTACTCTTTTCTTCAGTACCACGACAGAAATGACTTAATATAAGACTTGATTCAAGCTTAGGCAGTGTTTATAAACTTCCTCCATCCTCTGTGGTTCTCTCTGGCCGTGAGTATGATTGTATCGGATGAAGACATTGCATGGGTCCTACCTTGCAACACGACTGGATAGGTTTATACACTTGGCTACTACAGTTATTGATGGTTACTAAAGGTTCTACTGTGTATCTTGCATTTATATGCATCATTTGTCACTAGTATGATTGTTGTTTAGCATTTCTAGTCGTGGCCGGTTGGGTTATGTTTGTTGGTTATACCTTTTAGGGGTATGGACATTCAAATGATTATTATATGATTATAATTGTGCTTATTAGATATTATAATGTTAGTCGGTTACTTGTGTGTTTCATTCTTGACTTAATGTGATTCTCCTTGTTAGATTGAATTTGGATTAGCCTTTCGGCTGTTAGGTTGTTTAGAGGTAGTTGTGTTGGTTTTGTTCCTTGCTTTGTGAACTTCTGTATTGTGCTCCTTCTTGTTGTAGGGTGCTAGACCTTTGCTTTCAGTTACGTTCTTTTACTTGATTTCTTCGCTCCGTGTATCCTACTCCTTCATATCCAATACCTATTCTATCATGATTCTATCTTCTATGTAGTTATCTGTGCTATGCTTTCCTTATTTATATGTCATTTGTCATTGCTTTATCTGTGGAGCTTAGTCGATATATCACCAAATTACTGCTAACCACATCCACATAGTGAAATTTTTTTAAAATTCAAATATTCTTTTCAAAAATTATGATGAAGAATATGGTAAAACTTCACCCAAAGATAACTTGTCAAAAATATTTTTCTACACGACGAGAATAGCTCAAGAATGCACACCTCAAAGATTTTGGGTCCAACTTGATAAATATGTTTTCAAAACTCAATTCTACACGATCAACACTTGACATATTATATGTAATTGGGTCAACCCTTTCAATCTAACCCACTTAGATAGTCTAGCACCCCTAGACTTAAACCTTTTTCTTTACTTTGATCTAGTTCAATACTTAGTCAATGACTATGAAATCAGAACAACACAAGTATGTACAGGAACAAGTCTCAACTTTGTATTAACCTTGGGCTATAAAGAAGCAAACAAATACTTTAGCCTAACAAAATTTGCCAAAGTCTACTCTCTACTTGAGACTGGCCTGCTTGTGCCTTTAAATAGGAGACAACACCCGATCACATGCCTACAATTCAGTTGACATCCCCAACTGATAGGCTTAATTCAAAATTCAAATTAACAAGTCTACCTACAATGCTAACAAGCTTACAATGGCTAGAAACTATCAAACCTGACAAACTGTCCATGCAACACGGGCAACCTTCAAATCTGGCGCCAATCCATGCCTTAGCTGCTCAAATTTGCGTCTGCCCATGTACCCGCGCCATGCCCAAGTCCTGCCCTTGTTGTCCAGTTTCCTGAGCTATTGCCCTTGCCCAATACTTAGCCCTTGAACTTGGTTAGTCACGGTCACAACCTTACCTTGCTTTAGCTTTGCGCAACCCTTTATCATGCCTTAGTCATTTCTTGCCTTGCAAGGTCTGATCACCCCAGTGCTAAGGTTTACCTTTGATTAAACTTAATCTTGACTGAAGTCATTGGACCTTGGATAGGTTCGTCATGTAAATTCCTAGCCAAACCTAAGCCACTCGAACCATCAAGTTGAGTGTAACGACCCTGAGGGTCGTTTATTGTATTTTTGACAAAATTCGAAGGCTCGGATCAAAATTCCGTCAGTTCCAATTATTCCAAATGGTGAAACTAATGCTAGAAATGACTTCATTGCAATTTTTAGAGCTTCTAAGAATATTTTGAGTTTTTGAGCCCGAAACTAGTTTAAATGAGTTTTCTCGGGTTTTGGGTCAATGAGACCTCAAATTCAAATTCCGATGATTCCGTTGGATCCGGAATAACGATTTTGGTCTAGAAGGACCCTTCGTTCAGTTTTCGAAGCTTCCGAGTGAGTTTCAGTCCTTTCGATAGTTTTCGGTATTGAGAAATGGGACCCACAATGGAATAAAACGACCTCCAGTGGGAATTTCGACTACACCATTGAGTCCGAAACATTGTTTCCGATCAGATTTCATATATGGAATGTATTTTTCCGACTCCGAATGAGGCCGGAGCATTGAATTTAAATTAGAGAGTTTGCTAAAAATGCTGAAGTGGGGATGACGTGGCCCAATTAGGCGCTGCCACGTGGCAGACGCAATATATTAAAAAAAATTGCAGATTTCTTCTCAATTTTCTAGGTTTCTCACAAACTTCAATCAACGATTTCTCCCTCGATTTTGGTCCGATTTGGGCGATTCAAAAGACTAAATTGCGTATTTTTCCGAGAAGAACACCATGGAAGTTTCAAAAATTAATTTTGATGCGCTGTTCGAGGTAAAATTTGCTGTTTTTCGCTGGTTCGGATGTCTTTTTTGGAGACTTTAAATATGAGATTTCTACCTCGTTTTAGCTCCATTTTTTAAACGGTTTTCGCCATTGAATTCCTTATTACCCGAAGAACATTTTTATGTGTAAATTTCTAGATTTTTGACGACTTTTTTCGATGACGAAATTTTTGGACCATTTTGCCCTTTTCACCGAATTAATTGATTTTAGTGTCATTGGATTCGTTATGTGATTGTGATGTTATACTTGAATAGATTTTGGTGATTTGGAGTATCGTAGAGAGGGAAAAGCTTCAGAATTGACATGATTCGAGACTTTATATAAGGCAAGTGGGTTTCTAATCTTTTGTCAAATATGTTGAACCTTGTATGCTCTAATGTGTATAGAATTGAGTATTTTGGGATAGAGATGGATTAATGTAGGCTTTGATCAAAATATTTTGAATTGAATAATTATTTCTATGGTGATATTTGACTTGTGAATTAATTGTGGAAGTGTATTTTAGGGGAAATAATGAATTATTCGATATTGATATCGAATTGGTACTTGTTTTGAGATGTGACTGTTGTTGAGGTTGTGATGGTATTGAGATATTAAGGATATTGCAACATTTATGGTATTGGGTAATACCCATATTCTTGTAATTTGTTCTATGTGTGATTCATGGAATATTTTAATATTATAAAAAAAATGAGGCAATTAAATATAAACGTGAGTTGGTGTGGTGTTGTGACACTTGAATTGAAAATTGTGGCTAAGTGATGAGAATTCTATTTTTGAGATATATTGTTGTGGTTGGTGATTATGAGTTGATTTGTTTGTGAACTTCATCTTATGTTCATTCATTCTATGTCACACATAATTTGCATTGATTCTGGATATTGATATGAGTGAGATGGTAAAGAAAAAAAAAGAAAAAGAAATTGGGGCCGAGGTCTTTACCGGTCGAGATGTGATGCCGAGGTCTTTTCCGGCGATGTTGTGATGCCGAGGTCTTTGCCGGCGATGTTGTGATGCCGAGGTCTTTGCCGGCGATATTGTGATACTGAGATCTTTGCTATTGATATTGTGATGTCGAGGTCATTGCCGGCAATTATTGCATAAGCATTGCATCTCATCCTTGCATATTGATATTGTAATGTCGAGGTCATTACCGACAGTTATTGCATAAGCATTGCATCTCATCCTTGCATATTATTATGTGGCATGGTGTTATGCATGTGATTGATTATGTTATCATTTGTGAGTTATGACTTGTGATTTGATAATTGTGATACACTGAAAAACTATCTTTATTGTGTATTATGTGTTGCTGGGCTGGGACTTTTCTGAGTGTAGTTTGTAGTTCGGCGGTATGTGGTTGGGTGTGAAGGAGTTACTTGGTTCTTCATTGTTTTACTCTAGGTTAGTTCCATTTGCTGAGTACCGTGTTGTTTTGGTACTCACCCCTTGCTACATTTTTGTAGGTTGCGAGCCTGGTCCCTTTAGTTAGAATTTCCTCATTTCAGGATCGAGCTTCCGGATTATCCTTAAGGTAGCTGCTTATCTCATCGGTGGACCTTCAAGGAATCCATTATTATGTTACGTCCTATTTGAGGACTAGACATTTGAGACATTTATTTTATTCGAGTACTATGTATTTAGAGGCTTGTACATGTGACACCAGTTCTGGGATGGTTGTAGTTTGGTTTTCCTATGATTAATTGTCATATTAGACTATTTCCTCTTCCGCTATCATTGTTATGTTTGGATCAGTAGGTGTTGGGCTGACTCGCCTTGGTGGGTTAGGTGAGTGTCATCACGCTCGAATTTCGGGTCGTGACATTTGTTATCAGAGCCCCAGGTTCATAGGTCTCACATGTGTACAAGCCCAATCGAGTAGAGTCTTAAGGATTGGTGCGGAGACGTCTTACTTATCCTTGAGAGGCTACAGAGATTGTTAGGAAATTTCCTCTTATTCTTTCGATTCTTGTCGTGCGTGGTTGTTGTAGGTTTCGGTACACTGCGTGATTTGAAATTCGATCCAGCTTAGAGGTAATGGATTTAAGGCATGAATGTGTTATCAACCTTGGATCGTCCCTTGATTCGAAATGATTTGGGTGTGGATGAGGTATGTCAAAGGTTAGTATCGAACAGAGAAGTTGAATTAAAGGAGTAACTTTAAGATCTCTTGAGTTAAGAGTTCATATGCCCTAGTGTGTCTCCATGTGGTGCCCTGTTTTGTTTGTAAAGAAAAATGATGGTTCTATGATAATGTGTATTGATTACAGATAGTTGAAAAAGTGACCGTTAAGAAGAAATATCCTCTCCCTATAATTGATGATCTTTTGACCAACTTCAGGGTGAAACCATGTTTTCCAAGATTGATTTGAAATCCGAATATCATTAGTTAAGGATAAGGGATTCTAACATTCCTAAGCCAGCATTTCGGACGAGGTGTGGGCACTATGAGTTCCTTATGATGTCCTTTGGGATAACCAATGCACTTGCTGCATTTAGAGAGTTGATGAATGATGTAGTACAACAATATGTGGGTTCCTTGTTGTTTTGTTTTCATTAATGATATATTGGACCACTTCAATGCCAAAGAAGATTATAAGCGATATTTGAGAATTGTACTTCAATAGATTAGAGAGGAGAAGTTATATGACAAGTTTTTTCCAAATGTGAGTTCAGCTGAGTTCGGTGGCATTTCTGGGTATGTTGTTGTTGTTGTTGTTGTATCTTATATCATCTGGGAAGGCCAATGGGGTGGATAATGCTTTGAGTAGGAAGGCCTCAAGCTTGGGGAGTTTTGTAGCTATTCAGGTAAAGGAGTGACCATTAGCTAGATATATTTAGAAATTGGCCAATGGATTGGTAAGAGTGTAGACTTCAGCGTCGGGGGTGGTGCTTTCCTAGTCTACTAGATGTTCGGGTGATTCGTAAACGTAGCATAGCGTCATTAATGTAATGACTATGTTATCAATATAATAATCATGGGATTCCAGTGGTTAAATTTTCAAATGAGGGTTGATTGGTTTG
Organism: Solanum rostratum; assembly: GCA_029948455.1. Classification (NCBI taxonomy): domain Eukaryota; kingdom Viridiplantae; phylum Streptophyta; class Magnoliopsida; order Solanales; family Solanaceae; genus Solanum; species Solanum rostratum. Next base: position 66,089,192 of record CM057048.1, read on the forward strand.
GACAGAGGATGACATTGTGTTCATTAAAATCAGGACCCCTACTAAGTCTTCTTGGAGTGGATATGTTGCACGAATGACTATGATACAACTCCTATGGTGGTGTCTATGTCTATTTGGATATGGCTATGGGTTGTGCTGCTTCTGCTACCCATCTTGTCTATGGAAGAAGGTTTATTGTTTGGTGAGAGATGAATTCAATGAGACAAAAGTGTGGACCATTCGAGCACCAACTTCTCCGAGAATATGGTGCATTCTAGTGGTGAATATGGTGGGACTTTTGATGTGGTACGGATAATATACAAGGACAGAGGCATTGACCATTGAGTGCAGACACTAGTTACTAAGGAGTTATGAATTGTTGCACTTCCTCAGGTAGTGGAGTTTGGAATTACCGTTATATTTGGGGAGAACCATTTGGTTGTTACTATGGATGCTTGGGTTTGGAATCAGTTATAAGGAAAAATGTAGTGGTGAATCATAGAATGAGAATTAATATGTTTATGTGTGATTTTATTCCATAGATCTATATGGGGATTGGTGACCTCATTGTAAGCTAAGAGGAGTGCTTTGATATCGAGATAACAAGCATATAGACTAATAAGGTTTTGACAAGTTCACTTGTATAAATGGAAATGGAAATGATAGTGAGAAAGTACATATGGATAATTGGTTGATGCAGTAAATTTTGCTGGTATGACTTGGGATTGGGCTACCATATAAATCATAACAACTATTTTGTTATATGTCATGACTTTAGTCGCCTGATTCGACTATGGTAAGATAGTTACACTAGTATCAGCCAGGTTAAGAGGTTGTTTGGTAAGGTTTTGAGAGAGAAGTCTACATGGGTTGGCTCGAGTGTGAGAATGGATTTCTTTATGGTATTCAATTCAGTGACTAGTATGACTTGGGTTGCGAGTAACGAGTACAACAAGGTATATGAGAAAGCAATTGATGAAAAAGTAGGGTATGCAATCTTTAAAGATCTTCAAGATGTATATTAACCATGATTGAGAAGGAAATCAATTTCATAGTGTGAATTGAGATCCAGGGTTTCATGGTACGTTGCGTTCACAATAATTGATTTTGTCAATGTATGGATTATTCTAATGAGATAATCAGTTATGTTGGTTACTGAGCATTTTTTTTAAGGGTTTTGAACTTGTCTTCGATTATGGATTCTGTTACTTTTGACGGTGAAGGGACTAAATGAAGTTTCATTTGAGCAGTTTGGTGTAAAGTAAAAGATAATCTGTTGTGAAAGTTTTTCTAAGAAAGTACGACAATAAATGGGTTGGGAGCGAGTACATAAGCCTTGGGCATCAAAGAGTTTGAGCACCTAGGATTAGGCCATGAATATGGGTTTAGCATTCAAACATCCTCGCAACATTATAACAGATACAAGTCAAGAAAAGTAAAGGAAAGTAGAGATAATATGGGTTCATGGTTCAGAGTTGGAAATTGTATGGATTTCGCTTTGAGTTCGTGTGATAATGTGAAAGGGGTTGACTCATCAACAGAGTATGAGAGACTATGAACTTCTTTTTAGAAAGTTTGGTTTGGGTTGGAATGACAAAGAGTGATCTGTGAGAAATTATGCAGTTCATGTTAGGTTGGATTGCTCAATCATAATAGGTGACTCATGGAAGCAATATAGAAAGGACTCATGATTTGATATGTGTCACTGATGACTTTGGATCAGATGGATACTACTTCATTGATGGAGGTTAACGTAAACTATCATGATGAATTATGTTGGTAATTAGTGGTAAATGGAGGTTATGTGCTCATGGTATGCAGAATTCCTAGGATGATAAAGAATTTCTTAAGTTTGGCATGAGGGAACAATTGTTGGAGTGGACGTTGAGGCATTTTTTCTCTTCGAAGGGTTATATGTGGTTGATGTTGATTTCTAATTAAATAGTTGTAGCTCGTGGAAAGGGAACCATACTTGATTCAGCTATTGCTCCAACATCCAAGCAGTATTATTTGAGGTTTTATAATCTTGAGAGTGTCATTCACTAGTTGTCAAATTTGATTGGGTTCTCTCTTACGAATATGTATTGTTGAAGTATTGGAATTGAGCAACTTAAGTTCAGAGAGGATTATGTTAAGGGAATGGGACTTGGACGAGGTTTCGATGGTTGGTATATTGCAATTGGATATTATTGGTTCAAGTTTTGTTCATTGGCTAGTCTCCGACTTGTTAGCTACTCTTAGAGGGCAGAATTTCATGGTGGCTCATAAGTATTATTCTTGCTGGTATGTTTTGATGTTATGGCTCTTGAGAATAAGGTCACTTGGAAGCAATTAATAACTTGAGAAGGGTATGTCAGACTCTTGGTTACTTCTAGTGAGGCTCCTCTCTTTGCCTTATGTTTGAGGACGAACATGATTTTTAGTGGTGAATAATGTAACGACCCTGAGGGTCGTTTATTGTATTTTTGACAAAATTCGAAGGCTCGGATCAAAATTCCGTCAGTTCCAATTATTCCAAATGGTGAAATTAATGCTAGAAATGACTTCATTGCAATTTTTAGAGCTTCTAAGAATATTTTGAGTTTTTGAGCCCGAAACTAGTTTAAATGGGTTTTCTCGGGTTTTGGGTCAATGAGACCTCAAATTCAAATTCTGATGATTCCGTTGGATCCGGAATAACGATTTTGGTCTAGAAGGACCCTTCGTTCAGTTTTCGAAGCTTCCGGGTGAGTTTCAGTCCTTTCGATAGTTTTCAGTATTGAGAAATGGGACCCACAGTGGAATAAAACGACCTCCAGTGGGAATTTCGACTACACCGTTGAGTCCGAAACATTGTTTCCGATCAGATTTCACATATGGAATGTATTTTTCCGACTCCGGATGAGGCCGGAACATTGAATTTAAGTTTGAGAGTTTACTGAAAATGCTGAAGCGGGGATGACGTGACCCAATTAGGCGCTGCCACGTGGCAGACGCAATATATTAAAAAAAATGCAGATTTCTTCTCAAATTTTTCTAGGTTTCTCACAAACTTCAATCAACGATTTCTCCCTCGATTTTGGTCCGATTTGGGCCATTCAAAAGGCTAAATTGCGTATTTTTCCGAGAGGAACACTATGGAAGTTTCATAAATTAATTTTGGCGCGCCTTTCGAGGTAAAATTTGCTGTTTTTCGCTGGTTCGGATGTCTTTTTAGGAGACTTTAAATATAAGATTTCTACCTCGTTTTAGCTTCGTTTTTTTAAACGGTTTTCGCCATTGAATTCCTTATTACCCGGAGAACATTTTTATGTGTAAATTTCTAGATTTTTGACGACATTTTCAGATGACAAAATTTTTGGACCATTTTTCCCTTTTCACCGAATTAATTGATTTTAGTATCATTAGATTCGTCATGTGATTGTGATATTATACTTGAATAGATTTTGGTGATTTGGAGTATCATAAAGAGGGAAAAGCTTCGGAATTGACATGATTCGAGACTTTATATAAGGCAAGTGGGTTTCTAATCTTTTGTCAAATATGTTGAACCTTGTATGCTCTAATGTGTATAGAATTGAGTATTTTGGGATAGAGATGGATTAATGTAGGCTTTGATCAAAATATTTTGAATTGAATAATTATTTCTATGGTGATATTTGACTTGTGAATTAATTGTGGAAGTGTATTTTAGGGAAAATAATGAATTATTCGATATTGATATCGAATTGGTACTTGTTTTTGAGATGTGACTGTTGTTGAGGTTGTGATGGTATTGAGATATTAAGGATATTCAAACATTTATGGTATTGGGTAATACTCATATTCTTGTAATTTCTTTTATGTGTGATTCATGGAATATTTTAATATTATAAAAAAAATGAGGCAATTAAATATAAACGTGAGTTGGTGTGGTGTTGTGACACTTGAATTGAAAATTGTGGCTAAGTGATGAGAATTCTATTTTTGAGATATATTGTTGTGGTTGGTGATTATGAGTTGATTTGTTTGTGAACTTCATCTCATGTTCATTCATTCTATGTCACACATAATTTGCATTGATTCTGGATATTGATATGAGTGAGATGGTAAAGAAAAAAAAAGAAAAAGAAATTGGGGCCGAGGTCTTTACCGGTCGAGATGTGATGCCGAGGTCTTTGCCGACGATGTTGTGATGCCGAGGTCTTTGCTGGCGATGTTGTGATGCTGAGGTCTTTGCTGGCGATGTTGCGATGCCGAGGTCTTTGCCGACGATGTTGCGATGCCGAGGTTTTTGCCGGCAATGTTGTGATACTGAGGTCTTTGCCGGCGATGTTATGATGTCGAGGTCTTTGCCAGTGATAAATGTGATACTGAGATCTTTGCTATTGATATTGTGATGCCGAGGTCATTGCCGGCAATTATTGCATAAGCATTGCATCTCATCCTTGCATATTGATATTGTGATGTCGAGGTCATTACCGACAGTTATTGCATAAGCATTGCATCTCATCCTTGCATATTATTATGTGGCATGGTGCTATGCATATGATTGATTATGTTATCACTTGTGAGTTATGACTTATGATTTTATAATTGTGATACACTGAAAAACTATCTTTATTGTGTATTATGTGTTGCTGGGCTGAGGCTTTTCTGAGTGCAGGTTTGTAGTTCGGCGGTATGTGGTTGGGTGTGAAGGAGTTACTTGGTTCTTCATTGTTTTACTCTAGGTTAGTTCCATTTGCTGAGTACCGTGTTGATTTTGTACTCACCCCTTGCTACATTTTTGTAGGTTGCAAGCCCGGTCCCTTTAATTAGAATTTCCTCATTTCAGGATCGAGCTTCCGGATTATCCTTAAGGTAGCTGCTTATCTCATCGGTGGACCTTCAAGGAATCCATTATTATGTTACGTCCTATTTGAGGACTAGACATTTGAGACATTTATTTTATTCGAGTACTATGTATTTAGAGGCTTGTACATGTGACACCAGTTCTGGGATGGTTGTAGTTTGGTTTTCCTATGATTAATTGTCATATTAGACTATTTCCTCTTCCGCTATCATTGTTATGTTTGGATCAGTAGGTGTTGGGCTGACTCACTTTAGTGGGTTAGGTGAGTGCCATCACGCCCGAATTTCGAGTCGTGACATTGAGGGTCTAACAAACTTCCCCTACCAAATGAGCTCATCGTCGTCGATGAGGAAGAATCTAAGTATGCCTGAATCTCGTCCTCAAATAGCCACAATGATAATCCTCTCTCTCAAGTTGCATCACATGCCTGCTTTCCTTTCCATTGAACCAGGAATTCTATTCACCTTATTTTCTTGCTTTGTCCCGAAGTCTTATGATCCAGAATCTTCTCAATATATTCTTCGAACTGTGTTCGTATAATAGGAGGATAACTTCTGGTCTCTAACCTTGTTGGATCCTCATCATTTTCATGAAAAGTCTTTAGATAGCTTACATGAAATGAGGGATGAATCTTCAATCTTTCTGGTAAGTTCATCAGTAAACGACTTCACCCATTTTTTTTAATTTATAATGGTCCATCATATTCTGAAATCATCCTATGATGAATCATCTTGATACTAATTTTTTCATATTTATGGAGTAAGTTTCAGCAACACTTTGTCTCTAACTTGGAATTCCAAAGCACACTGATGTTGATTAACATACTTTTTCATCCGCTTTGCTTCCTTTCTCAAGCTATCTTGTGCTTCATCTAGCAACTCTAGCTTTTCTCACGCATACCTATAAGCAGTAGGATATTTACCTTGTGACTTAGATTTATCGACTTCTAATGGTATGTTAGGATGCCAGCCGAACACCAACTCAAACAAACTCTTCTCTATTGTTGAAGATCTGTGCAAGTTGTAACAAAACTGTGCACTATCCAACAACTCAACTCTATTCCTCTGACTTGTAGTCACATAGTGTCTGAGATATTCTTCAAGTAGATATTTGATCCTTTAAGTTGTCCATCAGTTTGTAGGTGATTTGTCGTTGAGGACTTCAAATCAGTGCCCATCATGATGAACAAAGCAATCCAAAATCGACTAGTACGCCTAGCATCACGATCACTCACAATATCCAACAAAATATTAAAATTATCCACATTTTTCATATTGACTACAAACTTTGTTCTGAGTAGATACATCCTCCAAGATTAAAGAAAATGGAGGACTGCCATCATCTCCCTTTCATGAGCAGAATATCTTTGCTCCATAAGATTCAATTTTCTGCTCTCAAATACAACAGAATGTTTACCCTGGACCAGCATACTCCCAACAACATAATTAGAGACATCAGTTGCACTTCGAATGGAAGATCGAAGTTAGGCAACACAAATATTAGTTCAAAAGCAATGATTTTTTAATGAGTTGAAGCCTTCTCCCGTAATTCTTATCCAGTTCATTTTACGTTCTTCTTAAGCAAATCCGTTATGACAGCCTTTTCAAATAACCTACAGTGAACTTTTGATAATAATTTGCAAGTTCCTAAAATGATCTCAGTTCCTTAACCCCGCTAGGTGCCTGCCATTCTACAATTGCTTGCACTTTCTTCAGGTTCATGCACACTTAGTTTTCACTCACCAAATAGTCCAGAAATTTGATTTCGCGACTAGAAAATTCACATTTTTTTAATTATGGCATAGATTGATACTCTCTAAGTCTTGAAACACTTTTTAAAATGCAGCAAATGATCTTCTAAAGTCCTACTATATATGAATATATCATCTAAGTAGACTAGTACAAAATCATCAAGATACTCATAAAGAACATTATTTATTAAGTTGCGAAAAGTAGTTGGGGTATTAGTCAACACAAACGGCGTTACAAGAAATTCATAGTTGTTATATCTAGTTACAGAAGTGGGCTTTAGGGCATCCCCCTCGGGTATGCGAACTTGCCAAAAGTCAAATCTTAAATCTAACTCAAAAAAGAAGCTAGTCTTAGATAGCATGTCCAACAAATTTTGAACTAGCGACACTGGATACTTGTTTACACTGGATACTTGTTTTTGACAATCACTTTGTTCCGTACCTATAGTCAACACACATTTTAAGATTGTCATATTGGTTCTTCTGAAATAGAATGGTGCACCAAATGGAACCTTTAAAGTTGAATCATCGCAGCATTAAGTAATTCAGACAATTACTTTTATAGTTCAATTAACTCCAATGGAAACATGCGACAGGGAGGTCATGTCATTGGCACTAATCCAGGATTTAGTTCGATCTTGTGATCAATTTTCCTCTTTGGAGACAACTCTTCAGATAGTTCTGTCGACATCACATTCTTGTATTCATCCAGCAACTTCTATATCATCGGGAAATTTAATTTGTACATCTAGCTTCATTTCCACTAAGACAACAAGATAAGCAGGTTCACCGTTCTTCAAGCCTTTCTCGCAATCTCAAAAAGGTGAATTACCTTCACAAATTTGGAGTATTTCCCCAATGAGCATAATGTCATTTAAGTGAGGAATTAGAGCAACCTTAAACTTTTTCATGAAATCAATTCTCAAACAGAATAATGAAGTCATCAAGTGGTACTATTGTTAACGTATGCACACCAGATCAATGCCTAATTTTCAAAGGCATATTTACTGTCATACCATGGCTTGATGCAACAACATTAACAACCTTCATCATTTTGGACAATCAAGTCGCCTTCTATTCATATTCTTTGATAATTTTATAGGTCACAGAAGTGTGAGTAGCACCAGTCTTTATCATTGCAATCATATTCTTGTCCTCGATTTTCATATGAATATACATCGAGGGTCCATAAGCATCAGATAGATCGTCCACCGACTCAACAAGACTTATATAGGCAACATCATTCCTTCTTCTATGTCTATCACACTAATACTAAACAGAGTGTGTTGAGCAATGTGTAACAAGCTAATGAGGATTAGAGGAGGTTAAGAGGCTGTTAGAAGGTTGTTAGATAGTAGTTAAGAAAGTTAGTTATAACCACTTGACATGTGGCTATTATTGACATGTGGCTCTTCACTAATTCCATATGTTAATCTTGTATATATATCTCATTCCACAGCTTCTATGCTTAATAAGAAATAGAGAGAGTATTCAGACTCTCAACTTGTTCTTCTTCTTCCTTCTTACTGATCATTACTAGAACTTCCTTAGGGAAGTTATCATGGTATCAGAGCCCATGATCGAAGGGCCAATTTGAGTTAGACAAGTAGAATTGAAGGAAGCTGACCTTGAGAGGTTGAAGCTTGAAGCAAAATCAACGAAAAAAATAGAAGAAGACAGCTGCGAAAAGGCTGAGTTCAAGTATAATCGGGTGAAGAAAAGAGTTCTTAGCTGAAATCAAGCTAGGAGAAGTGGAATTTCAGCTAGGATTAGTTCAGTCCAGAGTTGGAGATCGAAGGAAAAATGGCAACCACCATGGAAAACACACATGCAGGTCCAAATTTATCAGGATCGAGGGGTTCAGGAAGAGCAGAAATGGATCACAATCATCCTCTATATCTGTTTCCGACAGATACACCAGGTAGCTCATTAGTTTCAGTGCAATTACTTGGATCTGAAAACTATGCATTGTGGTCTAGATCTATCACTATAGGCTTATTAGGGAAAAGTAAATTGGGGCTAGTAGATGGTCGACACAGTAAGGACAAGTTCGATATATCTCTGCATGAGCAATGGGAGAAAGTAAATGCAATAGTCCTGTCTTGGATTATGAATTCTGTGAGTAAGGATCTTCTGAGCAGTATCATTTATGCATCTAATGCTCATAAGGTGTGGCTAGACTTAAAAGAAAGATTTGATACTGTTAATGGATCAAGAGTATTCTATTTACACAGAGAAATTGTTACTTTAGCTCAAGGAACCTTGTCTGTAGCTGAATATTTCTCAAAATTAAGGAATTTATGGGATGAATTTGATGCAATTATGCCATGTCCTGGTTGTAACTGTGCTGAGTCTAGAAACTATGCTCAACATCATGGATATCAAAGACTGTTACAATTTCTTATGGGCCTAAATGAGACATACACCCAATGTAGAAGCCAAATATTGATGATGTCCCCTATTCCTACACTGAACAAGGCCTATTCTATGGTAGTTGATCATGAAAGTCAAAGATCCATTACAAGTGTAGCTTCTGTGGTAAGTGATATATCTGAAGGGGCAGTGTTTTTCAGTCAAAAGGGTGGCATCAGTTCAAACTACAAAGGGAAGAATGTGGGCACTGGAACTCAGCTCAGTTCAGGTAAAAACAATCTTAATGCAGGGCCTAACAATCCAGGAGGGAGTTGGAATTCAAGTGTGAATTATAATAGAACTGGAAGTAATCAAAGGTATCAGAAGAAACAGTCAGTAGTGTGTGAACATTGTGGATATAATGGCCACACTAAAGATACCTGCTACAAAATTGTGGGATATCCACTTGACTGGCAAAGAAACAAGAAGAAAGGGGGAGCTCAATATGCAAACTTTGCAGAAGATAGTGCTGGTGATTCAAATTCTAACTCACAAAATACAGTTCAGCTACCATCTTACTTCACTCAGGATCAATATCAACAGATTATTCATCTACTAAAAAAAGGTAATGAAGAAGGCAATACTAGCTCTGGAGTCAACTCACTGAATTCAGCAAGTTCAGCCAATGCAGGTACTTATCTTAAGTCCAATGAAGTCTACTCTAAATGGATAGTAGATTCAGGGGCTACTAATCACATGACTTCAAATTCTGATGAGATATATGAATATAAAAGACTTCCAGAGCATGAAAATAACTTTGTACATCTACCTACTGGTGCTGAAGCCAAAGTCACTCATACTGGAAAATCATATTTGTTTAAAAATCAACCAGTGTCCAATGTGTTGTTTCTTCCAGATTTCAAATGTAATTTGCTGTCAGTATCTAAATTGACTAAGGAATTGCAGTGCTCAGTGAATTTTTTCCCTGATTTCTGTATATTCCAGGATCTTTACAGTGGCTTGGTGAAAGGGATTGGTAAGGAAGAACAAGGGCTATACATTCTCAGAAGCCATACTTCATCTCCTCAAGCCAATCAATGTTCTGTTAATTCAGCTGATCACAAAACTGAAAGAGTACCTTCTTCCACTACTCTTTGGCATAGAAGATTGGGTCATGCTCCTATAGATATCATTAGAAAACATAATGTTCTTCATCATATTGCTCCTGATAATCACCTATGTACTATATGTCCCCTTGCAAAACATACTAAACTACCTTTTTCCTTGAGTACTTCTTGTTCAAAATCTGTATTTGATCTACTGCATTGTGACATTTGGGGCCCCTATAGGGTTCCTACTTACAATAATAAAAGATTTTTTGTCACTATTGTAGATGACTATACCAGATATACTTGGTTATTCCTCATTCACTCTAAAGCTGAAGTGCTAGTAGTCATAAGAGACTTCTTAACAAAAATAATCAATTTCTTTGATACTTCTGTAAAAACCTTAAGGACTGATAATGGCTGTGAGTTCCTCAGTCATGAGTTTCAACACCTTCTGGCTACATTAGGAATTTCTCATCAAACCTCCTGTGTGTATACCCCACAACAGAATGGGGTAGTAGAAAGGAAACATAGAACAATCCTTCAAGTAGCCAGAAGTCTTAGATTTCAAGCAGGCATTCCCTTGAAGTTTTGGGGTGAGTGTGTTGCTACAGCTGTGTATCTCATCAACAGAACACCATCCAAGATTCTTCACTACAAGTCCTCTTTTGAGCTCCTTTTTAAGTCAGTCCCTTCACTCACTCATCTGAGAGTCTTTGGCTGTCTGGCTTATGCATCTAACACCAAGACATCAGACAAGTTTTCTTCTAGAGCTATACCATGTGTCTTCATGGGATATTCCTTAACACAAAAGGGATATATTCTCTTTGATATTCATTCTAAACTTTTTTTTACAAATAGGAATGTGGTTTTTACTGAATCAATATTCCCTTTTCTACACACTAAGTCTGTTGGAACACCTTTATTCCCAGTTCTTGATATAGCTTACTCAGACTCAAACTCTATTCCTGTGTCCACACCTCTCAATGTTACTACTCAAGAGGACTGTCTTGTTCCCAGTTCTGTATCCTTATCTAATCCAGCTCAGTCCTCCTCAGTGCCTCCCAGAAGATCCTCTAGAACAAAGACCCCTCCTAGTTGGATGAAAGATTTTATAACTACCTCATCCACCTCATGTACCTATCCTATATCTTCATATGTTACCTATTCCAATCTCACTATACCATATCAACAGGCCCTAGCTGCTTATTCTTCTGTTTTAGAACCAGATTCTTTTCATCAGGCTTCTCAAGATCCCTTATGGATTGCAGCCATGCAATCTGAGATAAATGCCCTTGAAGATAACAACACTTGGACATTGGTGGATCTGCCACCTGAAAAAAAACCTATTGGATGTAGGTGGGTGTACAAGATCAAATACACATCTTCAGGTGAAGTTGAGAGGTATAAGGCAAGGTTAGTTGCCAAGGGGTATAGTCAGAAGCCTGGGTTGGATTACTCTGAGACTTTTTCACCTGCTGCCAAGATGGTCACTGTTAGAACTCTGATTGCTCTTGCTGCTGCATCAAACTGGCAAGTGTTTCAAATGGATGTGCACAATGCCTTTTTAAATGGAGACTTACTTGAGGAAGTGTACATGACAGTACCTGAAGGGTTTGCTAGACAGGGGGAGAATCAACAGGTCTGCAAACTGAATAAATCTCTATATGGCCTTAAACAGGCTCCTAGGCAATGGAACAGGAAACTTACAGATGCTCTATTACAGATGGGGTTCAATCAAAGTCATTATGACTATTCTCTATTCACAAAGTCAGCTGGTGAAGAAAGGGTGATTATCCTAGTCTATGTTGATGATCTACTGGTTACTGGAAGCAATGAAAATCTGATTTTACAGACAAGAAGGGATCTGCAAGCACAGTTTAAAATGAAGGATCTGGGAGAATTGAAGTTCTTCCTAGGTATTGAAGTGGCTAGATCATCAGAAGGGATTGTTATGTGTCAAAGAAAATATGCTATGGAATTGATATCTGAAACTGGACTTAGTGGATCAAAACCAGCTAATACACCTATTGAAGTCAACCAGAAACTGACATCAGTTGAATTTGATAAATACTTTCCAAGGAAAGAAGAAAATGAAGATGAAACAGTTGATGATCCTTCAATCTATCAAAGGTTAGTTGGAAGATTACTGTACTTAACAATGACTAGACCAGACATAGCATTTGTAGTTCAAATGCTAAGTCAGTACATGCATAATCCTAAAAGATCTCACATGGATGTAGCATTGAGGGTGGTCAGATATATAAAAGGGACACCTGGTGTAGGTTTGTTTATGCCCTCTAACAGCACTAAACAGCTAGAGGCTTATTGTGATTCTGATTGGGGAGCTTGTGTTGAGACTAGGAGGTCCATAACTGGTTATGTGGTGAAGTTTGGGAATGCATTGGTATCCTGGAAATCAAAAAAACAAGATACTATATCTAGAAGTTCAGCTGAGGCAGAGTTTAGAAGCATGGCTTCTTGTACAGCAGAGGTAATCTGGCTTATAGGCCTACTCAAGGAGCTTGGGATACAGGTAAAACAGCCAGTAGATCTCATGTGTGACAGCAAAGCTGCAATCCAAATTGCAGCAAACCCAATCTTTCATGAAAGAACAAAACATATAGACATAGATTGTCACTTTGTAAGAGAGAAAATCAGTCAAGGATTACTCAAAACTCATCATGTTTCAACCAAAGAGCAACTTGCTGACATACTTACTAAGGGATTAGGAAGAGCAGCTCATGAATACCTACTTGGAAAGCTTGGAATGAAGAACCTCTTCAAGCCATTAGCTTGAGGGGGAGTGTTGAGCAATATGTAACAAGCTAATGAGGATTAGAGGAGGTTAAGAGGCTGTTAGAAGGTTGTTAGATAGTAGTTAAGAAAGTTAGTTATAACCACTTGACATGTGGCTATTATTGACATGTGGCTCTTCACTAATTCCACATGTTAATCTTGTATATATATCTCATTCCACAGCTTCTATGCTTAATAAGAAATAGAGAGAGTATTCAGACTCTCAACTTGTTCTTCTTCTTCCTTCTTACTGATCATTACTAGAACTTCCTTAGGGAAGTTATCAGAGTGTTTATCAGACATCGTGGATTGACATATGCAACAATTTTCTGGCAAGTTCAACAACCTTTTTGTCAATTTATTTGCTATTTCTAAATGACACAACGTCTATCTTTTCCTTGCCTAAGGGGCAAAGCTACACCTAACTAAGGGTGGTCAGATAAACAACCTTTGTCGAAAATTTTTGCGTGTATATATATTGAACATTGATATTATCAGATATATACTAATTGTTGAACAATCTTGACATAGTAAAGAAATATAGTCCAATGATTAAGGGTGTGCAAATTCTACCTTAGATTACTGGCTTTGAGCCTAGTCTTGGGCATTTTTCAGTTCTATTTTTGTTATTTTAAAGAAAAGAACACAAGTTTTTTTATGACTTGTTTGTTGTTCAGTTCCTTTTTTTCTTAATTAAAAAAATTGACTTTTTTAAATTAAAAAATAATAGATTCACTTAGTCATTAAACAAACTTTACCGTTTTTTTTTTTTTTTTTTATCTTCTTCTTTTGACTTCACTGTACTTTTTCAAAAAGAGAAGCAAAAAACCTTGTCTTTACCCTTCTTTCTTCTCAATTCCCATACCCTTTTTTCAAATTTTAAGAAATTGGAAGTCATTAAGCACTATTATATTTTTTTCCTCAACAATCATTGTAATGTGTAAAGGTAATCCTTAATTTTTTCTATTTTTAGTTTTTTAGTTTTTGGAATTGCTTTTGTGCATTTTTATTTTGCTTTAGAGAGGGAAATTTCATACTTCATTTTTTCTTCGCCAGTTAGTCTCATTCACAAAACTGATAACTTAGTAATTGATATTATTTGGGGAAAATAGATAATTGTAAAAAAAAAATTAGAATTGGAACTCCTATTCTAATCATGTGTTGGAAGACGTTATCTTAATTTTTATGTTGAAAACTACTTAATTCCTCAAGTATTGATCAAATATTTGATGTATTTGGATTGATTTCTAATAAGTGTGATATATTTGATTGCTATTTCAGTTTGGAGTTTCGATGAGCTTGGAGAAATATTTTTGTAAGATATCCAAAATAAGTTCGGCATCTCAAAATCAAAATCAATCATGCCGAGATGAAAATGTTGACCGAAAGGTTATTCGACTGAAATGCTGATACAACCATCTTACTCTTCTCAGAGACAAGAATTTGACGTGAATGATCTAAAGGTTGATCCATCTGAAAGAGTTTCAATTTTAAATTATCATCCAAACATTTATGATAAGGTAAGACGGACATACATCATTAAAGGTCCTTGCCAACTTCGGACTCATAAGTTCCCTCAAACTATTTTTTCTGGAACATCATGTCATTTTGTTTATACATGGCTTAATGAATACCTTGATTGGTTGGAATACAGTATAAGTGCAAATACTACTGCTTATTGTTTATCTTGTTATTTATTAAAGGATAAAGCTTGTATTGAGGTGGTGGTAATGTATTTTCAACTAAAGGATTTAGAAATTGATATAAAAAGGATAGTTTTGCTACACATGTTGGTACAATGAATAGCGTACATAATCAATCCAAAAGAAAGTGGGAAGATCTAATGTGAGAACAACAATCCATTCAGGCTGCATTTTACAAGTTGGATGATAAAAATAAGTGTGAATATCGGGTTCGCTTAAATGCTTCAATTGATGTGGTAAGACTTTTCTTGAATCAAGGTTTTGCACTCCGTGGTCATAACGAAAGTGAATTGTCATTGAAAAAGAATAATTTTCCTGAAGTTCTTTCTTGGTACGTGGCTTTATATGATGAAATTAAATCCTTTGTGTTAGAAAAAGCTCCAAAAGATAACAAAATGACTTCTCATAATATTCAGAAAGATATTTTGACCACGTGTAATATTGAAATAATTAAGGCTATAATAGAGGATATAAATGGTGACTATTTTTCTCTCTTGGTTTATGAATCTAGAGACGTGTCACGTAAAGAGAAAATATGTATTTTTCTATGATATGTTGACAAAAAAGGTCTGTGATGGAGTCTTTTATTGTATTTGTTCATATTAAAGATACCAGTGTTTTATCTCTAAAGAAAGCAATTGTAAATGTACTTGCTTACCCTTCTCTGTCTTTATCTTATGTACGCGGGCAATGTTATGATGGAGCAAGCAATATGCAAGGTGAGCCAGGTAATTTTAAAACTTTGATTAAACAAGAAAGTAGATCGGCTCATTCTATTCATTGCTTTGCTCATCAACTTCAATTGACTCTTGTTGCGGTTTCTAAAAAGTGTGTTCAAGTTGGAGAACTTGTACTATTGATTTCAAATATTTTTAAGGTGTTGGAAACTTCTTTTAAACGCGTGGATGAATTTTGAGAACCTCAAAATGAAATCTGAGAGGCATTGGATATGGGTGAATTAGAAACAGATAGAGGATTAAATCAAGAACATAATCTTATTAAAGCTGGTGATACTCATTGGGGATCTCACTACAAGTCATTTAGGAACTTTATTAGTAGTTTTGGATCTATTGTTGATGTACTTGATGCTCTAGTTGTAAATGCAAGTACTTTGATAGAATGAGCAAGAGCATTTGAATTTCTTAAAAGTTGTCAAACATTTGACATTATTTTCTTACTACATTTGATGATGGATATGTTAGGAATCACATATGATCTTAATGTGTCATTACAAAAAAAGGAGTAAGATATTGCAAATGCTATGATTCTTGTAAAGATAGCAAAGAAAAGGTTGCAAGCTTTAAGAGATAATGAATGTGATTTTCTCTTGAAAAAACAATGGATGAAATTCATTCAAGAAAAGGTAGATGCATTTTGTATATCAAGCATGACATTTCATTACCCAATTATGATGATCCATATGCTAATTCTGGGAGATCACGACGTAAAATTGTTGACTATACTACTTTGCATCATTACCGTGTGAATGTGTTTTATAAAATCATTGATTGGCAGTTGCAAGCATTTGATGACCGTTTCAATGAGGTGACAAGTGATATTCTCAATGGAGTAGCTTGCTTGAATCCAATTAATTTTTTTTAGTTTTGACACAAAAAAGATGAAGAGAATGGTTGATTATCTCTTAATGACTTTGATGAATTCAACATGAGAGTTCTTGATTGCTAATTACATTATTGATGTTCGTGATATTGATAAAAGATTCTCCAATTTTGGTGGACTTGAGAAACTTTCAAAAAAGTTGGTTGAGACGAAGAAGCATTTAAATTATTCTCTTGTATTTCTTTTAGTGAAGTTTGTTTTGCCACTGCTACAGCTGAAAGAGATTTTCGAGCATGAAGTTTATCAAGAATGATTTGCATAATCGAATGAAATATGACTTCTTAGATGGTTGCATAGTTCCTTATGTAGAAAAAAATATTTAAAATTATTTATAATGAGTGTATCATGAGAACATTTCAAGAGATGAAGTGTTGCCGAGCGCAATTGTAATTACCAATTAACATATTTTTTATATGTACATGAAGCTACAATTAATTTATTTATCCCACTTCATTTTCTTCACTTTATCCATTGATATTTTGTTTCTTTCTTGAGATTTTTTATTTTAGATAATTGATTAATTTGATATTGAATAGGGGAAGGATATGAACAACTTATGTATGAAGCTATTTTGTAACCAATCTTGATAATATGTCCAGCCAAATGCTTTTCTTTTTCATTTTCTTACTTGTCCTAAAGTATGAACACCCTTAATGAAATGTTTGGCTCCGCCACTGCCTTGTCTATATCATTTTCATCCGATCTTCGCTTGTCTTTCTCCTGGTATTTTCCCTTATCCTTTTTATTCATTTTAGACAGGACTTGGGTCATTAGTAGTGTTGTTTGATAAAAAATCAATCAAGGCATTTGCAACAGCAATTGCACCAGACAAATCTTGAATTTTTACTTGCGCAACTTATTCTGTTCCTATCCTTGTATTCCAAAAATGAAGTTGTACAACTTATATTCATTTGATATATTTTGAATGTCCAGCAATAGCTATGAGAATTTCTTCACATATTCTCGAATAGATCCCACTTGCTTTGATCGCTTTAGCCTATCCCTAGCAACCTAAGATGGGGCACTGGGCAGGAATTTCTCACGCAGGGCATTTTTCAACTTTTTTCAAATATCAATCTTGGGTTTGTTTGCACTGTTATCAATATTCTTAGTCTGCCACCACAGAATTGCATCTCCATAAAAGTAACGGACCGTCATAGCCAATTTGTTATTCAGGAATATGGGTTGTAGCGAAATAATGTTCCAAGTAGCACAAAAGAAATTTCATTTCTTTGACACCATGAAAACTATCAAACTACTTTAGTTTAGGAATTTTAATTTTGGCATGTTCTTCGCTTCCCCAGTACCTTTGCCTTCTAATCTTCATTTGCTTTTTTCAGGTCCTCAATTTGTGTACCTACAGACTCGCGAAAAGCTTACAATTCGACCAGACCATCCAAAATATGCCTACATCACTGTATTGATGCCCTGAATTTGTGTCAAAACATCAACCATGTCCTCATCATTGTCTATCATGCCAAGAAAGGCTTCCAATCATGCAACCTTCTCATGTAGTTCATTGTAACTATTTTCACCAACCATTTTCAAGGTCGAAATCTTTTGCTGTAATACTAATTGTGGTGGGATCAACCCTTTTGATCTAATGTAAGGACTTGGAATTTTGTACGACCTCAATGAAGCATGAAAATTTGGTTTCGGAAAGTTTTGGACCAAGGTGACACTTTATGGGAGCTATCACGGTCCGTGTGAAGTCACATGGCCCATGTGGAGCCTCCACGAAGTGTCCCTAGGCCCATGGAGGATGTTTGGCCCTTAAATGTGGTGTTTTAAACTAAGCCACACCATACTTGGACCTCTCACGGTCCGTGTGACACTTCACAGACCGTGTGGTGGGTCGTGTGACAGCCTTGACTTGAAATCCCACAGCTTTGGAACCAAGTATGGTTGCACGGCCAAGTTCACGGCCCGTGAGGCCATCCATAAAGCTTCCGGAGTGAAATATTTCTAAGTATGGAATCCCCTCCTCATAACTTGATCGTGGAAGTTTTCTAAGGAGAGGGGTACGGGCAGTGTCACGACCCGTGTGGCACTACACGGTCCATGTAACCTCCCGTGAAGGTGACTTCGTTGATAAATTCCAAGTATGGGATCTTGAAGATCAAGCTAAGTTTCACTTTCAAGCCTTCAATTCAATCTTATTAATGTTTTTTAAGACCATCATGAGTCTCCTACATCAACTCAAGTTCAAAGGAATTCCATTGCTAAGTTTTTCACAAGTACCCATAAAAGGGTCAATTTTAAATGGTCATATCTCTTAGCACAAAAGGAACCGGGTAGCCCATGACCTATCAAATTGAAGCTCTCTGAATTATCTTTCTAACTCATCTAGTCTCACCTCATTCCGAGTTCGGAGCAAAAAGTTATGCCCTTTTTGTAAAATTTGTCTAGGTTAGACAGGAGGCCTTCATGGACCGTGAAGAGCTTCACCGGCTGTGAAGCCAACCGTGTGAACTTCGGTTTAAAATTTAAAGGACATTTTATTGAGTTATTTTTTATATCTTGACCCATCCCCAAGGCTTTTAAGACCTTTTTAACCCCCTTTTATTTTTCTAAACTTCTCCTTCACTAATTCTAAACCCTCATTCAAGACAAACACTTAGTTTCTAGAATTAGACTCTCAAAATTCTCTCCAAGTCTCATCTTCAAGATTCAAGCTAGGATTCAGTTGGGATTTCAAATTCAAGCTAAACTCTTCTCAAATTCATCTTCCTAATCAAGGTATGTGGGATTGATTCTTGATCCTTTTCAACCAAGAAGACCTAAAATTCCTTTCAATTGATTTCATGAATTTTAGCCACTTTAAATATGGGTTTTCATTATTTGATTTTATTAAATTCAATTGGTGTATGGGCTGCACTCTACCTATGATTTTAAATTACTTTGAACATTATTGTGATGATTTACATTGAGTTATGAAGTTATGAACATGCATGTCCCCTTTAAAATTGACTTATGCATGGGTGACTTATGTTATGATTTAGATGTTGATTTAATTATGGATTTATCAAATTTCATATTATGATGTTGATTTTAATTTGAATCTATGTTACCCATGCTATCCTCACATCATGCATCGCATTGCATTCATGAGCATTGGTATATGGGAATTATGAAGTGGGTTAAGCCCAATTATGTTTTATGAAACTATTATGACATGATTTTGGTAAGGCATTGGTTATGACAAGAATGTGATCACATGCATGTCTATGATTATGGCTCTATGAGCATTATAAGTGCTTGCACTATCTCGTATATGTGTAGAGGAGCTATTCCTTGCATGAGCATTATGATTATGATTTTATGGTTTGGCATTTGAGCCTGCTATGCATTGAACGTATTGAAATGAACATTGAATCTCTTGACAGCACATATATGTATAAGTATTAATGTGGGATGTTGTTGACTTAGCATCGATGGATTGGGGGTGTCAGGGCTATCCTCAAGGGCCCTCTCCCTTTCCTTGAACTATATGCCAACATAGGAACGATCTCCATTACCGAAAAGACCGGGTCGTAAGGAATGAATATTCGTTGATTATGTTTATGCTATGATATTATATGATTATGAAAATCCTTCTGAAAAGCATGGTCGTAAGGAAGGTGACCATCCACCAAAAAGCGTGATTGTCAGGTGTGATGTAGATTACCTTTGGCAAGTAATCTTCTCCTACCGATGGGAGGTCTTTATCGAACTAATTCATGTAATAATTCGCATGAGTTTGATTTGTCGGTTATAGTCCATCCCCGCTATATAGGAGCATTATCACACTGCATGCATCATGAATTTCATGGCATCTTGTAAACTTCTCCATTGAATATATGATTCTTTCTATATTATGTGCCCTTATCATCTAACATTGAAATGCAGGTTGATAAGTCATATGCATTGCATGCCCGCATACCTAGTACATTCAAACGTACTAATGCATACTCTATGCCTATATGATTTTACCATGTAGGGACTGTGTGTTACGATCATCTACCGCTTGACGGGTAGTTCGAATTTGGAGAATTGATATCGTGGTGAGTCCTATCTTCCAAGGACAAACCACCCTCCTTCTTCCTATATTATTTTCTGTTTATCTTCTTAATTGAGGGTGAGCCTGGGACATGTCTTGGCCCCCGTGCCATCTTATGACTAGAGGCATTGTTGGACATCTTGTAGACTCTTGTAAACTCTATATATTATGTGTTGTATTTGAAGCATATGGTTTCGGCTATCTATTGGATGTGGCTACCATGGATTGATTATGGGAATTATGATATATATGTAGGATTGATGTGGAAATGTGGAAGATCCTAAGCCCCGTATTGCCCCCATAGAGTGAGTCATACTTACCCGCCCCTTAGTTTTTATGTGCTATGTGCTATGTGCTATGGGAATCCCTTTCCCTTCGACATCCCCATAGCGTGAGTCCTACTTTCCCATCCCTTCGAGCTACGTGTTTACTATTTGAATATGCTTCCAAACCGATAATGTGAATCTAGATACTTCGAGGCTTGTTTGGGACTCTTGGGTTCTCATTCGCCGTGTCACTTCTAGGTCCTGGTTCTAGGTTGTGACATCTAACCCTCTTAGATAGCCTGGTGTCATGATCCGCCACTTGACCATTAATAAGAGAGAAGAAACTAGAGTCTTTTGAGAGGTTTCTAGAAGACTCTAGAACATTGTGGATAGCACTTATAGCTCCCTAGAAGACTCTAGAAAGTTATAGGAAAATATTGTAGACAGTTAGAAGAATCTTGAGTAATGTAGTTAATTCTTGGCTCCTAGGGATAGTATGAATGGAGGGCCATTTATTTATAGTCATCAACCAAGAAGTTGTAAGCAATCTTCCATAAACAATATACAAATCTTCTTTTTGAAGCTCTCTAGTCTTGTTCAATCTAGTGTTCCCTTAGAGATCTTGTCGGATAGGCTTACTTAAGCTTACAAGATCGTGAAAGATTCATGAGAAAGTTGTCAAGTGCCGCACGGAAGTCTTAGTCGAAGCCTAAGTCTGTAACAACGTGGTATCAGAGCAGGTTTCTACAAAGGGAATATGGCAAGTGAAGGGAGATTTTAATGCTACCAACACCGCCAATGTTAGGCCAGATATTGGGAAGAAGTCACGCACTGGAAAGAAGAACTCTAAGAGGAATAAGGAGGAGCCGATTGAACCTATGCCAAGCGAGGCCCTAATATCTCAATCATTCTTGACCACTGAGTTAAGTGATGATGAATGAGGAGAGGAACCCATAGACGTCATGCCCGATATGGTGTGGATCGTGAGGGTGGATACTCCTACGCAAGTTGTGGAGGTCTTGGGCAAACACTTGAACCAGTTCAAGACCTTGGAGGAGTTCACCCTTAAAGAGAATGACAACAATCCGGAAGGAATTGGACGGGCATAAGGTTGCGGAGTATGAGGTGAAAGAAGTTATCACTTCTTTGGAATGCCGACTCATGGACACGCTGAGAAGGATGGAGGTCATGAGTGCCAGTATGGAGGCCATGAGTGCCAGGGTGAAGACACTTGAGGAAGGCATGAAGGAAGGGAGATGTGTTGTATCTACTGGAGACGGAAAGGCTAGGATCGAGGCTCTCAAGCCACCTGTATTCAAGGGCGCTCGTGATGTGTAAGAGGTGGAGAACTTCCTATGGTACTTAGAGAACTACTTCAAGTGCAACAAGGTGAAGAGTGATGAAATGAAGATCAACACTATTGTGTTGTACGTGACGGAGATGGCTATGTTAAGGTGGAAAAGGAAAGAGCTGGAGATGGGGAAGGGTTTATGCACCGTTAGTACATGGGAGCAATTTCGAAATGAATTTAAGAAGGCCTCTTCCCGAACAATGTCATCTATGAGGTGAAACGTAAGTTCAGGTAGCTGAAGCAGATAGGTAGCATAGAACATATGTGAAATAATTCACTACTCTCACGCTCTAGATCCCCAGCCTCGCTGATGAAGATATGGTGTTCCACTTCATGGATAGTCCACAAAATTGGGCCAAGACGGAGTTGGAACGCCGATAAGTTGGGACCATTGGTAAAGTCATCGCACATGTAGAAGCTCTGATAAACTCTCAGCACGACAGGCACGGTAGAGATAGAGAAGAGGAAACGAGAGGTAGTCATGACCAAGGTGGGGCGAAATAGTGGCAAGGGCAAAGGTTGGCATTCATATCCCAAGCATCATGACACCTATAAACCTGATAACAAGAAGGTCGAACATCAAAGCGATGAAGAGAGGAAGGCACAACCCAAAAAAGGGTATAAATGCTACATATGTGGTGAGCTGCATAACTATAAAAGATGCCTTGAACTAAAGAACTTTGGTGCCATATTGCGGGAATGGAAGGATACGTAAACACAAGAACCAAGGGAAGGATCGGGCACAACGTAGCTAGGCGTGATTGGATTATGTGAAGCCGTCACAAAGCAATTGGAGAAGCCAAAAGAGTATAGTGCGCAGTACGTGGACATCACGATCAATGGACGACCTGCTCGTGCTATGGTGGACGCAGATGCAGAGACTAATATCATGAAACCAGTCTATAATGACAAGGTTGGGGTTTAGTTATAGCCCAAGTAATGTCCGCCTTAGAACAGTCAATGCACCAATGACTCCTGTGTACGGAGTTGCTCAAGGAGTAGACATAATGTTGGGCAAGTGGCATGGTAAGACCAAGTTTACTGTCGCTCCACTAGATCTTTTTGATATAATTCTTGGGCAGGAGTTTTTTCAAAGGTGCCACACGGTGATTGATCCCTACCTCCAACAACTCGTGATCATGAAACAAGGAGGATCCCGCATAGTACCCTTAGTCAAGGTGCCCAAGTCAGAGGGACAAGTTTAACTACCAGCCTTGCAGCTTGTTTGAAGAGGGTCAAGGATGAAAAGTCATTGGCGTGTTCCACACTCTCTAGAAGGAGAATTCATCAAAGGAAGCCAAGATGAAACAGGGCAGCCAACCGCAACAATGTTCCTTGTGCACCGGAAGGGACAATCTCCGGAGAAGACCACATAGGAACGGTAGGAAGACCTATGGTAGTTCAAAAATAGAGTCTGGGAGCTCTAACAGCAGCAGTACACCGAGGACGTCGCAACATTAGGTGGGGGAGAGTGTCACGACCCACCACTTGACCATTAATAAGATAAAAGAATCTAGAGTCAAGAAGAAGAAACTAGAGTCTTTGGGAGGTTTTCGGAAAACTCTAAAACATTGTGGATAGCATTTGAAGCTCCCCAGATGACTCTAGAAAGTTGTAGGAAAATCTTGTAGATACTTAGAAGAATTTTGAATAGTGTAATCAATTTGGAGAGTCTTAGAATACTCTAGAAATGTAGAACATTCTAGAGATAGGGACTTATTTGTAAATACAAAGGGATTCAGGAAGTAATTATTATTTACACTTTGACCCCTAGGGAGTAGTATAAATAGGAGGGTCATTCATTTATAGTCATCAACCACGAAGTTGTAAGAAATGTTTCATAAACAATATATTAGTCTTCTTTCTAAAGCTCTCTAGTCTTCTTCAATCTAGTGTTCCCTTAGCGATCTAGTCGGATAGGCTTACTTGAACTTACACGATCGTAAAAGATTCATGAGTAAGTTGTCAAGTGCTGAATGAGAGTCTTAGTCCGTGACATTAGCACCCCTAGACTCAAACCGTTTTTCTTTGTCTTGATCTAGTTCAATACTTAGTCAATGACTACGAAATCAAAACAATACAAACACGTACAGGAACAAGTCTTAATTTTGTATTAAACTCGAGCCACAAAGAAGCACACAAATACTTTAGCCTTATAAAATTCGCCAAAGCCCACTCTCTACCCGAGACTGGTCTATTTGTGCCTTTAAATAGACCACAACATCCAGACACGTGCCTACAATTCAGTTGGCATCCCTAACTATAGGCTTAATTCAAAATTTGAATTAACAAATCTATCTACAATGCTGACAAGCAATATGGCCACGCATGTGCAGGACACACACGAGAAACCTTCAAATCTGGTGCAAACCTTGCCTTAGCCGCCCAATTTCATGCCCGCCCACGTGCTTGCGTCATGTCTAGGTCCTGCCTCGCATAACTTGCTATTGTGGTCCAGTTTCTTGAGACATTGCCCTTGCCCAACTCTTAGCCCTTGAACTTGTTTAGCCACGATCATGTCACGATCACAACTTTGTCTTGCCTTAGCTTTGTCCAGTCCTTGTCATACCTTAGTCACGTCTCATCTTGCATGTCCAGGTCACACCAATGCCATAGTCTTCCTTCAATCGAACTTAATCTTGACCGAAGTCATTGAATCTTAGCTAGGTTCACCATGTAAATCCCTAACCAAGTTTGAGTCACTCGAACCATCAAGCTGAGGGTCTAACATTATCCATCCGAGTGAATCAAACACATACAATACACTCTAACCATGAAAGAAAAAAATCATAACAAGTGGAAAAGCCATTTGAAAATCAAATATGTTTTTAAATCAATTATGAAACCTTTTTAAATATAAAACCACACAAAATGATATTAAAACAAAATAATTCTTTCATGTATGTCGTGTATTCTCCTATTATTAGGATCCGACATAACTTGTCTATGCAACCACTAAATTGAAGAACAATATTAAACACTCGGGACAATTTCTAACTTAAATAAATAAAAAAAGGATATGTTAGATGATAATTTATAAGTGATGATTTTATCATTTAATTGATGTTATTTACATAGACTTTTAATTTATTTAGTGTCTATGTATGTTTGATCTGATGTGTTTCTATGACTTCTCAGGTTGTGGGATTAATGCAAAAGTTTAAAGCCGGAATTGTTTTTTAAAAAAAAGGAAGCTTAAGGAAAGCTATGAAGTTTACCTCAAAAAGAAGCCTGAAAAAGCATCACATTTCTACGGCAGCGGTAGAATAAATTATTCCATACTTATGATGAAACTAGTTTAATATACATGCTTTATACGTATTTATCATATCAATTTAAAAATTATATATAAATCATCACATACTTGTCATTAAAATAAATAAAATATTTATATAAATAAAATTAAATAAATACTACTAATTTAATGCAATAATTTAATGACGGACAAAGATGAAAAAATCAATTCAATTACTTATA
The DNA here is from genome assembly GCA_029948455.1 of Solanum rostratum. Lineage (NCBI taxonomy): Eukaryota > Viridiplantae > Streptophyta > Magnoliopsida > Solanales > Solanaceae > Solanum > Solanum rostratum. The sequence goes on from CM057048.1 coordinate 66,114,447, forward strand.
AAATAGATATGTTAATAGTTTATGAATACATAAAGTAATAATTTGGAGTTAAATAATTAATTGACTAAAATTAATTTTAAGAAAGACTCCTAAATATAAAAGAAATAGGTTAATGTTTCTAAGATAATCTTAATTACTCTTCTTCTTTTTTAAATTTATTATATTACATAGTTTTATTAACAAAATATTTGATAATACAAATTTTAATTAATTTCAAAGTATTAAATATTAAAAAATAAATATTTATTAACTACAAATTTTTATAGGCGTTTGTTATTAGTATTTTCATCCAAAAGACATGAGATGCTAAACTTTTTTATGTTGTGAATGAGCAAGTCGACGTCTAAGCAAAATCCTAACCACTGTAACAACTTAGAAGTACATTTAATATTTGCAAATAGAAACGATGACATATGTACATGCATGCAGAACTTATTCCTAACTTACTGTTATTATTTTCATGAAATAAGAGGTTGTTTCCGATAAATAATACTCAAATAGAAAGGCAATTGACCAAAAAGTTACCAAAATTCATACTTGTTTGAGATGATCATATGCCGTAAAAACAAGAACGATAAATTAGATTTGATTTTAAAAAAATAGGAACTCTTGATTATTGTATTCTAAAAATCAGGAAGAAAAAAATAATTTTATTATTTCGATTTAAAAAATTTACATGAGATTTTATAAATAAGTTTGACTCGCGCAGAAACTAATTCTATCGTAGTTTTACTATCCTAATATGGAAGTCAAGCATCCTACACAAAGAAGTTAAAGAGTCATAAATCTTAATGACAATTCAAACCGATATAGATATTTTGTTATGAGATATCTAATTAAAAATCTTACATTTTTCAAATAAGAAGGAACGATTTAAATGTTAGGCCTTTTAATTTAAGAATTACAATTTTCAAATATTAGGAGTGGAATTTTTCCTTTTACCTTTTTCTGTAAAAAAAAATTGGCTATATTTGTTTTGATGGTGTTTTTAAATTATTATTATTATTTGCCTATTTTTTGGACCCTTTTCTCAACTTTCAAAAGAAAATCTTGGTACCAAATATTACTGAGTAGAAAAGTTTTACCTATTTGTTTTGGTTATAGCGTTATGACGTTCTTTGGTACATTTTTTTTATCGTTTTTCTTTCCCTATTTTGTTACCTTTTTTTACCCCTTTCTTAAGCTTATTTAAAAAATCCTTTTTTGTCTATTATTTTGAAAGTAAGTTTTTTTTTAGGTTGAGTCCATTTTAATTGAAAAAAGATTCTCTATATAGGAATTTAATCAGAATACACTTTTAAAAAAATCTTCCCTATTTGATTTTTTAATCATAATATGATTTTTAAAAAAACCTTCCCTATTTGATTTTTATTAAACTTATTATAATTAATATTTAATAAAACTAAACTAATGGTATGGTAATTGAAGAAAAATGTGAAGAAAAGATTGTTTAAAGTGAAATCCTTTGATGAAAGGCAAAAAGTTTAATCAACATTCTAAAGGTCGTCACACTTCTAATAGATAATAACTAATAAATTAATGAACTAGGAACATTTTTTGAACTTCTAATATAATACCTTTACTTATCTTTTATAATTCAAAATTTTGATTTGGGTTACTTTTATCTTACGCCGTGGGGATCTATATGTCAAATGTTGTTATAGGTATGCAACAGCCAACAGCCATTAAAGGCAAAAACAGCCCTTGTATAAAAATAAACTGCAAGAAAATAAATAGTTACAAACTATGGCAGAAACGAGGGCGCCAAAAAAGCCCTTTGTATAAAAAACTTTTCCAATGAAAGTAGAAGGGAACAAAATTCATTTTCTCCGTACCATCATCGGGGAGAATTGTGAATGCACCAAAAAGTTAGCCAATTTGATAGTTGTGAAGACTGTTCCCGCTACCAAGGTGTCCCTTTGCAGAAACCAGTCAAAATTACTGCTACAGGACCTCCTAATATGAAACGACTCAGGTGGCAATAACCCTCCTTGTCTGGACATTATTCGGAGTGGACAGCGACAGTCTTCTACACAATCAAGAGATAACTAAAATTGGTGTTTTACCAATCAAAGAACATGAATTCTTCGTTGCGGAACTAGCTCAGCACTTAAAAGTTCAACGAGACTCCCCGTGCAGAGACTAGATTAGGAAATTGGGGAACCTGGCTTATGCTTATGATAAACATCATATACATTGGCCCTAAGATTACCTGGGTGAATTGATCCCCCTTTTGACTCATTGCACCAGAAGTACCGGTACATGCTACTTCAGCAACTCAGAAAATCTCAACAAGAGCCAGAAGCTAGGTGCATCTGAGAAAGAATAGGATATGGTCAAAATTCTTTGCCCCAGAATAGAGACAAGAAGCTATTGGAAGATACGGCCTTCCAGTTAGGGGTAGACCATCTTTTAGAACCAAAAGACATTAGGAGCAGAAGCACACAGGCAGAAGTTACCTGAGAACAAAATTGTGATGGGAAAGAGAAGGGGTAGAATTACAACTAAAGACCACCATTATACCTCCAAAATAAGAAGCATGAAGGATGGTCTACATAGCCAGATAAACAAGTGGGCTAACAAGCTCCAGAATTCCCTGTTTTGCCCCCGACTCTGGTACAACAATCCAAGGAAGGAGGGGTAAAAAAACCCAAATAATCTCAACCCATCATCTCCAAGATTTGCTTCGGTGCACACCCCCACTCCCAAAATCAAAGACCAGTCACGTTTTCAAAGAACTAAGTGATTGGTCATGGGCAGCATCACCATTAACTCCCACCTCTGAAACATTTACTTGAGGTAATCTATCCTCTGCTGAAGGTTCATCCACGTGATTGACAGCGTCCAACAAAATCCCATTTTCATTTTCCACCAAAATCTTATCGAAATCTTTATCCTCTACCTGAGGGTGAGATGTAATATATGAGATGTATTTACCTGCATATAAGTAAATATTAGTCTACAAATTATCTCAAAAAATAACTTGTATGCTGACAAGGTAACTTTGAAAGGGGAAAGAAATTAAAGCAAGTCCTGGATCGTATCACAAAATGAAATTGAATTCAGATATAAGTGTGACATGTCAGAATTAACAAGAGTGATATAATGACATCATGTAGAAGTGACAACAAAGGAAATGAAGGATAATTCTGCTAAAACACACAAGATTAGTGTTTTTGAAAGAGAAAAAGGCGACGAAGTCTATGGGACTTGAAGCAAAAGTGAGAAGCGAAGCACATACTTCCTTGAAGTACAGTGCAGAATTTACTGGAAACTAAAATATCAAAAATCAATGAATTTAGTCAATAAAAGTTTTAAGTTGTAATGAGAAAAATTCACTCCAGCTTGCAATATACAATGATTCCGTTACTAATCCAACTCCTCAAAATTCGAAAAAAGGGCAAATTCTTGCTAAAATCCCTTTATGAACCATTGTTGAAGCATAAACTTCTCAAGATTAGTGTTTTTGAAAGAGAAAAAGGCGACGAAGTCTATGGGACTTGAAGCAAAAGTGAGAAGCGAAGCACATACTTCCTTGAAGTACAGTGCAGAATTTACTGGAAACTAAAATATCAAAAATCAATGAATTTAGTCAATAAAAGTTTTAAGTTGTAATGAGAAAAATTCACTCCAGCTTGCAATATACAATGATTCCGTTACTAATCCAACTCCTCAAAATTCGAAAAAAGGGCAAATTCTTGCTAAAATCCCTTTATGAACCATTGTTGAAGCATAAACTTCTCTAAAGACCATGGCTTCACCCATGAAGCAAGAACACGCTACTTTGAGAATCAATTCATCGCTTTAAGAAATGAAGAATATCTTTAGATAACACCTCACGAGACACAGTTTTTTATAATTTACTTAACATGACGCACTATTCTTAAGAATTTACTCATTACGCAAATCCTCTTAAGAAATAGTTGCAAGAAAATGGAATCTCCATCACAGTAATCTCAGGATTCTTGAAACAAGTTAAACCAGGAAATTCAAAGGGGCATTTCAAAAAGGATCTTACCAGCCAAGTTACGAAGTGCATTCTCAGCTGCCTGTTGTTGAGCATCCTTCCTAGTCTTACCCATTCCGACGCCAACTCTCTCACCGGTGAAGAAGACCTAAAGATTATTCAGGCTCAGAATTCTGAATATAAAACCTTATGCTGTTTGTCTAAATTCAGATACCAAAATTATTACACTTCTATATGGAACAACAATGACAAGAGCAACACTCTCATATCAAAATGAATATCTTCAAAGAGAGACATTAACAGACGGTTCATAAGCACTTAACAATTTTCAGAGTGAAAAATCAAGACATGAACATCCACACAAGTTCACACAGCACATGTCTCACATATATAATAAAATTTTAATGGACTCTACTAGAATATGCAGATCCAGATCCATGAATGTCAAAGTCATTAGCACACTACTTTCAAGTATCCCATAAGTCATTACCTTGAACAGTACTTCCTAGCATCACATTAGAATCAAAGAAGAGGAACTATTACTATCAGTTGAAACTAGTGTTGTTTAACAGAAATTTCTCTTCATATTTATATGACGACAATGCAATTAATCAAGCGCTGCACTAGCTTCAGATAGATGAAAAACATTCTTCCATAATGAATTCTCTAACCTCAACTGAAAATTGCAATTCCTCACTAGTGCTCACCACAGGCCTGAACTCAACCTACAAAGCAAGACACATTGGTGGAGCTCTTACTATGACACCAAGAAAAATCAATACAAGCAGAGAGAGATAACATCTTGGCTAAAAAGCATGTAGCACATACCTTTGAGTTGCATCGCCTTCCAATTTCTTGCAGCACTCCAGTGGCTAAAGATGGTAAGAAGTTCATTCTCCCAGCTTCTAGTTGAGATTCTCTGTTGTTAAGTAACGACTGATGTTGAGAGAATCTACCCTCTGTCAAGGCAAAGTACAATTAAGCCTAGCAAGCATATGTTATGAACTTGACGAAGAGGGGGAACAAATAAGGAAAAATCTATAGGATTTTTGCCCTGGTGGATTTCTTTTTTAGTTAATAAATGTCTGGAAAAGATCAAAGAGACTATGCGTCAAAATGAACACTTTAGCGGATCTCTTACTCGACCATCCCAAACCATCCCTTGTTCTCCCTAATACCAAACTAAAGATAATCTATGAAGTGCATATCACATAATCAATAGTTTGCTTCTAGAATTCAAGATTACTCAAAAAACTTCTTTTGAACTCCTTCCAAACACTATCTTGATTACATACCGCCATCTTGGCAATCAACAAGTAAAAGTATTCAATTCGAGCCTTTTTTATATGCTTGGATAAATCATATCCCCTGCCATAATTGATAAAGAAACACGCACCTAGTTGGATTGGTTATAATTTTATAGCTGGAGCTCAAAATCAAAAGTTGAAAACTAGCCCTCAGGGAAGCATCAGTAGCAGCAAAGACTGAAGTCAAACTTAGGGGCCATTTGAAAGCCACCCGGTAATTGGATTTGGTGTAATTATATTGTGTGGCTTGTTTGGTTAGACAGATAACTACTTGATCAGTAGGTAATTCGATGCAATTGGCGGGGTGTAACTAAACTCTCCAATTCACGGGGGAGATTGTGAATTGTTGCTAATCACAAGTTGATTACTTTTTAATTCTTTTCTTTTATTATGTTTTCATTTTAATTTATTATTTAATTTTGATTATTTCAAATTATTTTTATTTTTATTATTCTAATATTTTTCAAAACTATAATTTATTTTTTATTTTTTAATTGGCACCGGGTGTCCGAGTCTCTTTGAGCCCCGACTAATCCCGGGGGTGCACAGGCCCTCAGCAAGGAGTTTTCCGCAAGTGCACCACGGTTAATTCAGGTTTTACCCAGTCCGATGGCCCTCAGAAATTGTTTGCACCCAGTGAGTTTCAATCTTGAGACTTTGAAAGGGAGCAAACCCCAAAGTCAATTACCACCAGGCCAACCCCTAAGGGTTCTATAATTTATTTCTATAATATTTATTTTTATTTTCTTCTCATTTTCAACCTTTATATATCATGTGATTTCATGCAATTTTTCATATTATCTTATTTATTTATTCTATGTTTATTTTTTTTCATTAGCATGATTTTATTAGTATTCTAATTTGTAAACTAAAGCTGAATTCTCTATTGGATAAAGTTATAAATTTATGAGTTTTTTTTTTTTCTTTTTAAAATCATATTTATGTAAGTTAGGTTGAAATTTATCATAAGAGTATTGTGTTAATCTTTTTATTTCGAATTTAGAATTTATGTTATATTTTTAGTTTCATTTATTTTAGTATTATTGACTTGATATTTTACATTACAAGCCATTTTAGTTAGATTAGATAGATTATTTTTTATCAAATATTTTAATAATTTTACTTTGAAATTATATTTATAATATTTAATATTTTTTTCAAACATACATTTCATAATGTTCGCATAAATTTTGTATTCTAGTATTTTTTTATTAATTTAATTAAAATATACTAATTTGAAAAATACAATTGATTTTTTTTATTATACTAGTTAAGAACATATGTTTACTAATTAATATATTTTCAAAAGATAATATATATTAGTATTCTAATTTGTAAACTAAAGTTGAATTCTCTATTGGATAAAGTTATAAACTTATGAGGTTTTTTTTTTCTTTTTAAAATCATATTTATGTAAGTTAGGTTGAAATTTATCATAAGAGTATTGTGTTAATCTTTTTATTTCGAATTTAGAATTTAGGTTATATTTTTAGTTTCATTTATTTTAATATTATTGACTTGATATTTTACATTACAAGCCATTTAGTTAGATTAGATAGATTATTTTTTATCAAATATTTTAATAATTTTACTTTGAAATTATATTTATAATATTTAATATTTAATATTTTTTTCAAACATACATTTCATAATGTTCGCATAAATTTTGTATTCTAGTATTTTTTTAATTAATTAAATTAAAATATACTAATTTGAAAAATACAATTGATTTTTTTTATTATACTAGTTAAGAACATATGTTTAATAATTAATATATTTTCAAAAGATAATATATATCTTAAATATGTAATCTGATATTATTTATAAATACTCTTATTCTCTAACATAAATTTTTATTTAGATAATTAACTTTTATTTTTAAAATTCAATTTAACCTTATAATTACACTTGTGCAGCCAAACCGCACACTTGTAATTACACTATAATCTCTGTTATTTCGAAAAATGACTTTGATTTCGAAAATTCGATTTAAGACTTCATTAATTTTAAGTAAACCGAATCTTCAAAATTTAGAGTCGCCACTTAATTTTTTAAGGAAAAATCAAGAAAACCAATTAAATTAAATTATTTTAAAAAGATTTAAATAGAAAAAATCCTTTTAAAATCCAAAGAAAGGGTTCGGGTTCATATTTCCACTTCGGGAAGGTTTTACGCACTCGAAATAGCCGCTAACACGCGGTTCAAGATCATATCCCGACACTTAATCGTGACATAGAGTGCCTTGTTGTGCATCGATCCCTCAAACGGCAACTCTTCATCACCAAAACTAATGCGATGCCCTCGGGTAACCCGGCTTATCATAGCCACCAAGTCGTCACTACCGATTCCCACAGGCACGTATATATCCTCTAATGCTCCCATTAACAAGTGCTTCACGATAGAATATTCTTCGGGCCGCATTCTTCTCCAAAATTTCTTTGCCTCAACTTCACTTATCGGCCTTTTGTCCTGATTTTTTTTGCTCACACCTTGAATAATGCTCTTATTGTCTAACATAAATTTTTATTTAGATAATTAACTTTTATTTTAAAAATTCAATATAACCTTATAATTACACTTGTGCAGCCAAACCGCACACTTGTAATAACACTATAATCTCTGTTATTTCGAAAAATGCCTTTGATTTCGAAAATTCGATTTAAGACTTAATTAATTTTAAGTAAACCGAATCTTCAAAATTTTGAGGCGCCACTCAATTTTTTAAGAAAAAATCAAGAAAATCAATTAAATTAAATTATTTTAAAAAGACTTAAACTTAAAAAATCCTTTTAAAATCAAAAGAAAGGGTTTGGGTTCATATTTCCACTTTGGGAAGGTTTTACGCGCTCGAAATGGCCGCTAACACGCGGTTCAAGATCATGTCCCGACACTTAATCGTGACATGGAGTGCCTTGATCCCTCAAACGGCAACTCTTCATCACCAAAACTAATGCGATGACCTCGGGTAACCCGGTTTATCAGAGCCTCCCCACTCAAACTTCGGCTGAATAGTCACATTAATAAAGCCTCATTCCTGCTAAAACCCACGAGTTGGTCACAGTAAGCTCTAAGAAGGGCCAAATCACGACGAATGCACAGATCCTCATAACTCAAGCCCGCGATATCTGGCATGATGTGATACTGTTTCAGAGCCTTTGCTATCTCTTCTTTTATCCCTAGCTTGGCCATGTCCTCTCTTTAGCCCTTCCATTCCTTCTCCTCGTAATGGTCTATTTTGGAGTAGGTGGTGTGGGGAATCTGCGGCTTAGTAAGGAGTGGGACATGGAAAGGGGCTTTAGGAAGTGAGGTTTGGACAGTGGGTAGGTTGTATTGGTCTGGGGCGTGGATTTCGGGATGGATTATCTGAGGGTAAGCATGGTTGGGAACGGGAGAAGAGCTAAAGGCTTGAGCATTATTAAGATTTGGGTTTTGTAGAGGAGGGGGGGCTTGGTGTGATAGATAGGGATGATCGACATTTGGAGTAGTTAGATCAACGACGAGGGGGTATTTTGAATAGGGGTAATGGGTGGGTTAGTTAATATGGGAATAGGTTGATGCGCTGGATTTGGAGGAGGAAAGTGGAATGGAGGCCTCCCATCATCCTGGCCGGGAAGATTAACGATGATGGCCAGATTCGCCAATTCTTGAGTCTTTTTCATTTCCATCTTCATTTTGATAACTTGTTGCATCAGTTTTGCAATCAACTTATTTTGTTCCATGGTAACCGAATCTGCAACCGAAACCTCGGCTAGGCCCATATCATCGTGGTTCTCTGCCATTGTTTCTTTACCGTTCGACTGGCTTTAATTGGGGAAGGAATCTCTGTAGGCTTTCGATCTAGTAAAGTAAAGGGTGGTTAGCCAGTTTTATCAACACAAATCCATTCTTATCACCCGTAAGAAGAATTACTCAAAGGCAAATATATCAGGTTATACAAGATATCACACACAAGTCAACAAACACACGACTGTTGTTTTATTCGGAGAAAGACTAGCCCACAAGTTTCAGGAGACATGGAAAACGGGCAAGACTTTGCTGGAATTCCTGTTCCTTTTGCTGGAATTCTCGTTCCCTGTCATCCCATTGTTGTTGAAAAAGTCTCCTCTGGACATAGATCTTCGCTTCCACGTCTCTAATTGGGGGTCGAGGTGGGGCCTGGAATGATATCATTGCTTAAGTTGGCCTTTAACCACTCTTTGTACCCTTCTTCATAGCCTGCGTCGTACCTATCCTCAGCAATACTCCCTTTTTCCAAAAAGACGCACGCGGACCATTCCTTGAGAACATCATCTGCATAGGGCACTTTTTCACGATCTTCATAGTTGATAACATATTGGCGGCTATCCTCGGTCTTAGGTTCGACTTGTTTTCTCCCGAACTGTCTCATTACTCGATTTGGAGAGTAAGGCCTCATGCCTCGGATGCCCAAAAGGACCAAAAAAGGAAATCGTCTTCCTTGTATCGCCACCCTTTCGGACATGAAGTCATCGAACATCCAAGAAACGTTATCTTCTTTCAAATCATAAAGAACTTGTGCCCATCCTTCTTTTGATCTCCTCATTTTGAAGTTCCGAATAGTCAATAGAAGTTCGTGGTGAGCTAAAGCGTTTCTCCCATCCCACTGTCTTAAGTCCTGCTTCCATTTCTCAATTTTCGTGACTAAATGTAAAGACATCCACCATTGTAGTAGCAGGTTGCACCCTTGAAAGAAACTGTAGAAAAACTTACACATCCCAAGAGATCGGTAGATATCGGCAACGATGACTGGTGCCAAATCACAATACTTCTTTTTGACCGTCTTTACCAAGGCCGTAGAAGATGGTGTGTGTGACCATGACAATTCTGGAATCTATGATGTTTGTATGATCCTGAGGGAATACCGTGGTCCCTAAAAGGCATATGGAGAAAGCTAAGGCTTGGGTGCTAATCCAAGTGCCATAATCGTGAAATTCGTTGGGGAAGTTCCCGAAATAGCTTGTGCCCCCAATGCTCGAAGAATCTTAAGAAAGGGATCTTTGGAGTATCTAACCATTCAGCTTGTACCAGGAAGCGCATGTCCTTCATTTTCTTACTAGTCGGCCTACTTGGTATCAGAATATTATGGTCGGGGTATTTCCTCCTTTTTTCATACATCCCTTAGACTCTAGACAATCTCGGATTTCTTCAATTGTAGGTGTTAACTCAACATCCCCAAACTGAAACACCATCCTCTCATCATCCCAAAATCGAGTAATAACTTTAATAAACGCGGGGTATGCTTGAAGGTCCATTAACGAAGGTAGATGCCCTAGATGTGTGTTGACTTGATTCTGTGCATACTCGCTAAGATTGTTCCACTAGACGCGGAAAAGATCCAAGGTCTTGGTGACCATGTCAAATTCCGAAAACTGACTAGCAATCTACAAGAAAAAATGTATTTAGAAAAAAATAAAAAACCCCAGGCCCACGAACACTAACTTATTTAAAAGACGTATACATCCTTCAAAAACAGACAACGTGATCGTCCAATTGGGCCGGAGGCCATTTTGGACTCAAGGTGGGCTACGAATGGGCCCGATACCCCTAGGGTATCAGATCGACCTAGGCAATGCACCTACAGGGTTTTGGTTTCGCTCTACTCTTGGTGTCTAAGAGGGTTTATTTTTTGACTGTGAAAGGGTGACCCGAGCGGACAATCCGGGCTGGGGAAGTTAACGACCGTCGACCTCGCAAGATCGACTCATTTCGTCAGGGTACCCCGATTGAAAATTTTGGACTAAACGGCTGCGACCCGCATAACCGTCATTTTTAGTGGAAAACGAAAAAATGCCAACTGGCCCAATTGGACGATCATGTTGTCTGTTTTTGAAAGATGCATACATCTTTTAAATAAATCAATGTTCGTGGGCCTGGGGGTTTTTATTTTTTTTCTAAATGCAGTTTTTCTTGTAGATGGCTAGTCAGTTTCCGAAATTCGACATGGTCACCAAGACCTCAGATCTTCTCTGCATCTGGTGGAACAATCTTAGCGAGTATGCACAGAATCAAGTCAACACACATCTAGGGCATCTACCTTCGTTAATGGACCTTCCGGCATACCCCTGCGTTTATCAAAGTTATTACCCGGATTTGGGACGATGAGAGGATGGTGTTTCGGTTTGGGGATGTTGAGTTAACACCTACAATTGAAGAGATCCGGGATTGTCTCGAGTCTAAGGGGTTGTATGAAAATAGGAGGAAATGCCCCGACCATAATATTCTGATACCAAGTAGGCCGACTAGTAAGAAAATGAAGGACATGCTCTTCCTGGTACAAGCTGAATGGTTAGATACTCTAAAGATCCCTTTCTTAAGATTCTTCGAGCGTTGGGGGCACAAAAGCTATTTCGGGAACTTCCCCAACGAATTTCACGATTATGGCACTTGGATTAGCACCCAAGCCTTAGCTTTCTCCATATGCCTTTTAGGGACCACGGTATTCCCTCAGGATCATACAAACGTCATAGATTCCAAAATTGTCATGGTCACACACACCATCTTCTACGGCCTTGGTAAAGACGGCCAAAAGAAGTATTGTGATTTGGCACCAGTCATCGTTGCCGATATCTACCGATCTCTTGGGATGTGTAAGTTTTTCTACAATTTCTTTCAAGGGTGCAACCTGCTACTACAATGGTGGATGTCTTTACATTTAGCCACGAAAATTGAGAAATGGAAGCAGGACTTGAGACAGCGGGATGGGAGAAACGCTTTAGCTCACCACGAACTTCTATTGACTATTCGGAACTTCAAAATGAGAAGGTCAAAAGAAGGATGGGCACAAGTTCTTTATGATCTGAAAGAAGATAACGTTTCTTGGATGTTCGATGACTTCATATCCGAAAGGGTGGCGATACAAGGAAGACGGTTTCCTTTTTTGGTCCTTTTGGGCATCCGAGACATGAGGCCTTCCTCTCCAAACCGAGTAATGAGACAGTTCGGGAGAAAACAAGTCAAACCTAAGACCGGGGATAGCCGCCAATATGTTATCGACTAGGAGGATCGTGAAAAAGTTCCCTATGCAGATGATGTTCTCAAGGAATGGTCCGCGTGCGTCTTTTTGAAAAAAGGGAGTATTGCCGAGGATAGGTACGACGCAGGCTACGAAGAAGGGTACAAAGAGTGGTTAAAGGCCAACTTAAGCAATGATATCGTTCCAGGGCCCCACCTCGACCCCCGATTAGAAGACGTAAAAGCGAAGATCTAGGTCCAGAGGAGACTTTTTCAACAACAATGGGATGACAGGGAACGAGAATTCCAGCAAAAGGAACAGGAATTCCAGCAAAGTCTTGCCCGTTTTCCATGTCTCCTAAAACTTGTGGGCTAGTCTTTCTCCGAATAAAACAACAGTCGTGTGTTTGTTGACTTGTGTGTGATATCTTGTATTACCTGTTAATCCAAAGACACTGATATATATGCCTTTGAGTAATTCTTCTTACAAGTGATAAGAATTGATTTGTGTTGATAAAACTGGCTAACCACCCTTTACTTTACTAGATCGAAAGCCTACAGAGATTCCTTCCCCGATCAAAGCCAGTCGAACGGTAAAGAAACAATGGCAGAGAACCACGATGATATGGGCCTAGCCGAGGTTCCGGTTACAGATTCGATTACCACGGAACAAAATAAGTTGATTGCAAAACTGATGCAACAAGTTATCAAAATGAAGATGGAAATGAAAAAGACTCAAGAATTTGGCAAATCTGGCCATCACCACTAATCTTCCCGGCCAGGATGATGGGAGGCCTCCATTCCACTTTCCTCCTCCAAATCCAGCGCATCAACCTATTCCCATATTAACTAACCCACTCATCACCCCTATTCAAAATACCCCCTCGTCGTTGATCTAACTACTCCAAATGTCGATCATCCCTATCTATCACAACAAGCCCCCCCCTACAAAACCCAAATCTTAATAATGCTCAAGCCTTTAGCTCTTCTCCCGTTCCCAACCATGCTTACCCTTAGATAATTCATCCCGAAATCCACGCCCCAGACCAATACAACCTACCCACTGTCCAAACCTCACTTCCTAAAGCCCCTTTCCATGTCCCACTCCTTACTAAGCCGCAGATTCCCCACACCACCTACTCCAAAATAGACCATTACGAGGAGAAGGAGAAGGAATGGAAGGGCTAAAGAGGACATAGTCAAGCTAGGGATAAAAGAAGAGATAGCAAAGGCTCTGAAACAGTATCACATCATGCCAGATATCGCGGGCTTGAGTTATGAGGATCTGTGCATTCGTCGTGATTTGGACCTTCCGGAGGGATTCAAGATCCCAAAGTTTGACACTTTTGCAGGAACCGTAAACCCTTTGGCCCTTCTTAGAGCTTACTGTGACCAACTCGTAGGTGTTAGCAGGAATGAGGCTTTATTAATGAGACTATTCAGCCGAAGTTTGAGTGGGGAGGCTCTGGATTGGTTCACGTCACAGGAAGTGAACCAATGGGCGGGATGGAATGCCATGGCCAAAGACTTTGTAGAACGGTTTGCTTATCACGTGGAAGTTGTTCCAGACCGGTACTCGTTGGAGAGGATAAAGCAAAAGGCCACAGAGAGTTACCGTGAATACGCCTACAGGTGGAGAAAGGAGGCTGCCAAAGTCCGGCCTCTCATGTCAGAGAAAGAAGTCGTCGAAGTGTTTGTGCGCTCTTAAAAGCCAGAATTCTACGAGAGAATGATGTTGCTCGTTGGGGCAAAGTTCGCAGATATTGTCAAAATTGGTGAAACTATTGAGGATGGACTCGAGACGGGAAAAATTACCCGTATGACAAATTCAGCTGGATCTTCAGGGCTGGTGAGGAAGAGGAGAGAAGACGTGGCAGCTGTTTCCAGCTTACAAGACAAAAGGAGAACACCCACCAGTAACCCCAGAAAACCCGCACCCCCTCAAAACCATTTCCAACTCACCTCGAGCCCACTCCCAGTGTACTACACTCAACCAGGGGCACCAGACTTCACCCTTAACCTACCAAACCCCTCCCCCTCTCAATACCATACCCCACAATACCCAAATGTCCACCCAAGCTACCAACCTCAATCCCCAATTTGCTCCTACGTCCAACCTATTCATCAAACTCCCCTGCCAGCTACCAAATTCCAAATCACCAAACTCCATGACCAAGTTATCATACCCCGTCGTACCCAAGACCCCAGATTTCTACACCTTCTCGCCGAAACCCTCCAAATTACCACCAAGTACCCCCACCTCCACAAAATAACTACAACCCTCCTCGTCGGAGCTCAGATAAGAAACCCCCTAGGGTGTTCACACCACTTGCCGAAAGCCGGACAAAATTGTTTGAAAGATTGTCAGCTGCAGGATTGATCCAGCTCGTCCCTCCAAAAGCAATGGATGCTAGTTCTCATTTTTTCAGGAGCGATCAGACTTGTGCTTACCATTCCAACAGTGTTGGACACGACACTGAAGATTGCATAAATCTAAAGCACAAGATTCAGGATTTGATTGACCGCAATATGGTTGTTCTTCAGACTGTCGCTCCCAATGTCAATAACAATCCTTTGCCAAATCATGGAGAGAACCATGCCAACATGATTGAGAGAGAAAGATTGGTGTACGTCCAAAAGGATAGTTCCGAATATCGCCGCCAGTTTGGAAAAGAGTGTAGCAGCTTTGAGTATCACTGAGAAATCGAAGGTTGTGCTTTTGACGCCTCTCGAGGTGATTGCTACAGTACCGAAAAGGAGTCCCTACTAATAAGGTTGTGATCAAAATAGTCGGCTACAGAGGGGTCAATTCAAGGTGTGAGCAAAAGAGGTCACGACAAAAGGCCGATAAGTGAAGTTGAGGCAGAGGAATTTTGGAGAAGAATGCGGCTCGAAGAATATTGGAGAAGACACCTGCGCAGATCTCTAGGTTAATGGGAGCATTAGAGGATACATATGTGCCTGTGGAAACCGATAGTGACGACTTGGCGACTATGATAAGCCGGGTTACCCGAGGGCATCGCATTAGTTTTGGTGATGAAGAGTTGTCGTTTGAGGGATCGGTGCACAACAAGGCACTCCATGTCACGATTAAGTGTCGAGATATGATCTTGAACCGCGTCTTAGCGGCCAGCGGCCAGCGGCCATTTCGAGTGCGTAAAACTTTCTCGAAGTGAAAATATGAACCCGAACCCTTTCTTTGGATTTTAAAAGGATTTTTTCTGTTTAAGTCTTTTTAAAATAATTTAATTGGTTTTCTTGATTTTTCCTTAAAAAATTAAGTGGCGACTCTAAATTTTGAAGATTCGATTTATTTAAAATTAATTAAGTCTTAAATCGAATTTTCAAAATCAAAGTCATTTTTCGAAATAACAGAAATGGCGACTCTGCTGGGAGAGGAAATTGGGTCGGGGCTGGGTAGTTTTAGGGATTTAAAATATGGGCTTGGGAAAATTTGGGCCAAAGGACGATTGGGTTGGGGAATTGGGTTGGGTCGGCAGGGGCAATTTAGGTGGGCTAGGAAATGGGCCTGGGAATAGGGAACGTATTGAGCTGGGGAGAGTTGGGTTCGGGGTTTGGGCTTGGGATAAGAATAGGATTTAGAAGTGGGGTTTGGGTATTTAAAAAGAAAGAATTAAAAAAAATTAAGGAGAAGATTTAAAAAATTAGCCATTTAAATTACAAATATGACCAATTTGAAATCAATTGATTAATTTGACCACGAGACGAATTAATATAAATTAATTACGGAGCTTTTAGTATTAAAAACTTAAAAAATAATCAAATTAACTACGGGGTAATTAATCCGAAAAAGATTAAAGTAAAGTATTTAAAGATAAAATCTATTTGACAAACTTTGAAAAATCCACGAAAATATAACACTTATTTATTGATTCTTGAAACAAATATATAATATGCAATATATAAACGTAATTAAAATTTAAAGATTTAAACCTAAAAATCACTTGAAAAAAAATATTATTATTTTTTTGCATTTTTGTAAAGCTAATTATTTCAAATTGTTAAAATTAAAAGCTCGATGATTAATTTATACTGTGGAGGGTAAAAATTGGATGTCAACAATCTCATTGTCGCAAACAAGCAAGTTGCAGTAATTACTACGCTGGTAATTAGTGTCCTGGTAATTTCACCAATTTTAATTACCAGGTGACGTTCCAAACAGACTCTTAATACTAGCCATTAAATTAAGAACATTCAATCCCCAAAATAGTCACTGAGATGGCTACTTAACCCCAAAGAGCAAACACTAGTGCAGTATGGTTGATAAATGCATTGCTTCCTAGAGGCCAACTTTTGCTAATAATATTTCAACTTCATAACAACAAATGGGGTGTTAAAATAGCAATAAGCAGTAACACAGTATAAGAGTGAACTCAAACTCACCTGTCTGATGATTAAGGGAATTCTGTCTATGCATTTCATGCCTGGAATTTGCCTGCAAAGAATAGTGTATCGAATGAATAAGTCAGCAGGAAGACAGTCTTAACTATTTCTGAGATAAGCAGTAACAAATACCTCTCCATTCTTCCCTGTAGATGCATATGTTGGTAACACCATGCTTGTTGCACCTTGACTCAGAAAATTCTGATGACCTCTCTGTTTAGCATACCTTGATGCATCAGATTCTTGAAAAATTCCAGGTGATCGACTACCCATCTGTCCTTTATTTAGGTCATCTTCAACCAACCATCCACCATGTGATGGTATGGGCAGTATGGGTGGTTTCTGAGGCACTTTAGATAATAAAGGAGGTTCTGCTGAACCACGATACCTCATATCCTGGCTAGGATTCAATATGGGGTACCTTCTCTTCCCATCACCATCAGCTTCAGAAAAGCTGTTATCTCGTCTAAATGGAGCTCCCAGCAAACTTGGTTCTAAACACACACAAGAACAACATGAACCAATGTTTGAAACCCAAAAAGATTAATACATCTATTTTATAACTGCAGGTAAAGATAGGTTTCAATACTTTCTGAAGGTTGAACTGGTCTCACTGATTGAGGAGGTACATTCCCAGCAATTCCAACCGTAAGCTGGGAGCTTCCTGGCTTCATATCAGGATTGTTACTCGTGAAAACAGGAGCAGAGTTCATATTAACTTTTCCCTCCTGGATAGAATATATGCATGAGAATATAAGCAAATGACTGGCTGAAAAATCAAGTACTTGATTTGATCTGTGATGTGTTACACTTCTAAGTTTTTGGGAGGATCAATCAAGTAACAAGAAGTCAACATAGGCAGTAATAACAGTTAAAACCACACCTGTTGATTCAACCTCTGGGTAACTTCAGGCCCGTACATTCCCTCAGGAATAGGAGCAACATTCCCAGATGACGCAAAACCAGCATCCTTTGAGTAAAGAAAGAAAACCCTCATCATAATGATCAGCCTTCATTTTAAGTTGAAATTTAAAGAGCTTGTAGGTGAATACCTCAGACATTAAGTAGTTGCTAACATCAGGTGCAGAAGGTAAATTTACAACCTCATCTTCATAGAAGATCTCACAGATCTTCCGGAGTAGGCCTTCATCAAACTCTCTTATTGACAAAGAAAATGGATCAGATAAAAAACTACTTAATTGACTCAAACTTAAATATCTCTTCTGAGGACTGAGAATGAACTTACTTAAAGAAACGACCTCTAACATCACAAGCAACATTTCTTGCCACACACAGGACCGGAACTGCATTGGCCATCTAATCAATAAAGAAGTTCCAATTCAGTCTCGGTATGACCAGACAAAAAGATGATATTAAAATCATTTGAGATGGCAAAACACACACCTCTGCTTGTGGAGCATAATATGGAGTGAAAGCAGGGACAACATGAACACGAGGTTGATCTTTATCTTCCCACACTTTTAATCGGTCATCAATAACCATCGCCAATTTTGGATGACAAATGCCATTTTGGAAGACAGTAAGTAAAGACTTCTTGGCCCCTGTGGGATCAATGACATAGATGATGCTACTTGATTAAAGAAAAGAGGTTTATAATTTGCCAGTTCAAGAGGAAAGGGTATTATAGTCTGCAAATGAGAAGCAATCATAGATGGCAGCCTTTTGGAAGTCACTGCCACTAACATTAGAAGCTAAAGAAAATATCACCAATGAGTTTAGATCAAACACAAGAAGACAAATCATTCACTACTTATGGTGCTTAATTATGCTTCACTGTAAAAAGAGATTGACCTTTTCTATTGTCAGGATGGGGAAGAGGAATCGTGTTACCATGTATAGAAGAACAAAATATTATTTTCCCAAGGAGTCGTAAAACAGGAAAGTATTCTAGGTCCTAACCTGATCGGACACATACAACACGGTCCGTCAATTGATTGGCATTAATGAGGTGTGACCCTGGGTCGAGTAGCCTCCAAATCTCCAATGCATAATCTCTCTCTGCCATGGTGCAAACATATACTTCAAACCTTTTCCGACCTTTTGCCGTCAAATAATTTCTCAACTCATCCCACGCAGGACGTAATCTAACTAGCACACTGGTATCCCGATTCTGCACAACAAGTTTCCATGATGAGAAAATGTGAAGATAAAAACTTATCTTGAGACAGCGACAATGTGTTGCAAAATGTCCAACAGAATTTGAGTTCACATTCCAGTGTTACACTGATAACTGTAGTAAGACGATGAAAGCCTTATATATTCCAGAGGAAGCTGTGCTAGAAGGCCAAACATCCAGATACCATTTTCTTTAGCTACATGAACATACTACTGAATGAATGGAAGAGACATAAAAGAACAAAGACTGGAGGTGGACTGCTTGCCACCCCTCCAAATGTTTCCTTTCAGCAATTCAAATAGGTAAGGATGCAGATCTCTGAGCCTCCTTTGTTTCCATTAAGTTTAAGACGTCTGAATCAATATTAAGATGTGCATTAAGATTTAGATGTTTGAATCCAAACGCACATCTCAATATTAAGATGCTGTCTCGAGATTTGAGCACTGAATAATTAAGACCGTGTGTTTTCAATATCTCAATGTGTAAATGGAAGTTAACTCTATCTTAATAAAATATAATAAATAAACTCAGTCTAACAAAATAAATTTGTTTTCTGATTAAAAATTGAACAATCAAATATGTAAATAAAAATTTTAGTCCCTATCAATTTAAAAAATTACAGTAACAAATTAAATAATTCAAATATTCAATTCTCTCATGTTTTCCTGATGTTTCTCTATAGCTTATATTTCTGTAAAGAGAACTTGCATAAGCCCTTTGGATCTGCCATTGTCATTGTGTCCTAATCTGCAAACAAGAGCTAGTAAATGCTTCAAATTGCAATCTACAGGTCACAAAATAGTTATCTAAGGCTGTTTTTCATAAGACCCAAACGAAAAAAATTAAGAAAAATAGAGATGAACTGTTGAGTTCCACCGAATCGAAGGTTTCATGGGTTCGTTCGCTGAGTGTGGCGCTGAGCAGTGTTGGTAATTTAAATAATTCACTTATATTGTGTTTAATCTTTGCGGCTACGAGAGTTACAGCTAAATATAAATACATGTTTTGTAATTGCTAATTATGAAAATTTACCAGTTCAAGAGGTGAGAAAGGAGAGAAGTGTAAAAACCTTGTTGAGAGGAGACGCAGGGAGACTTGAAAGATCTTTATTTCAAAGAACTTGAATGGTGTCAAAACTCTGTCATAGATCTAATTCATTTAGACTCATTAAGAGACTTTAAAAGGAAACTATTAGAGTGCGTTTAAGAGTCCCACACTGGTTGGGGAATAGACTGGTGGTCTACTTATGAGGATTTGAACAATCCTCCTTCAAAAGCTAGTTTTTGAGGTTGAACTAGGCCCAGGTGCCATATCTTTACATAGTATCGAAAACAGGTTCATCTCCATTTGGGTTTCCGATCCACGCTCTAGTTGAGCCTGAGCGTGAAGATGGGGTGTTAGAGTGGATTTAGACTCCCATATTGGTTGATAGACTGGTGTCTACTTATATGGACTTGGGCATTCCTCCCCTCTAGAGCTAACCTTTGGAAATGGTTAAGGCTCACCTGTCATATCTTTACATGGTAACGGAGATAGTTCCATCCCTATTTGGGCTCCTGATCCATGATCCAATTGCACTTGGGTGTGAAGGGGGTGTTAGTGTGGGTTTGGAGTCCCATATTGATTGGGGAATAGACTAGTGGTCTACTTATATGGACTTAGGTTTAGGTCTAAGTGTCATATCTTTACGGAAACAAAACAAACACCCTTATTGGGATGAATCTAAATTATCAACTTTCACACTTAATGGACTGAATCTGAATGATTTAAATTCGGACATCCATTAAGTGCAAACAAATAAGGCCCGAGTGTGATCAGTCACAGGGGTATCCAACTTCGCCAATGCTGGTGGATTAGCAAATTTACTTGTGTAAGGACCATAGTGAGGGAAAATGATTCAATCGACTCTTTCTCTTGACACAAGAAGTATCACAACCTCAACACTGGACCAAAATGAAGTATGAATTAAACCTATTACACAAGCACACACCAAATTCAAAAAGTATGTGATTGAAGACCAACAAAGCAAAACACCATCCTCTTCTCAAAAAGCCCTAATTGAGACTGAAAACATGTCAATTACATGAACTTTTGGACATTAGATGCAGAAAAGGTGTTTTACAAGACAAATTAAAAGTAACAAAGGAATATTAAGTTTGACACTGAATGGTCTCAATAAACTATACAGAAAACCTTCTCTACAAGATATAAATAGAATGTGTGAGCTTTCTGACAAGAAAGAAGACATAATTGTTGAGTGATCACAGTTGTCCCAAAAAATTGTAGGCAGTTAACTAATAAATATATTGATAACAGGTCAAATATAAAGACACGATAACAGCAAATGTGTAAGCATGGAGCGTTCAGATACTGTGAATCTAAATGAATCATTTAAATCAACAACCAAATCTACTTCCCCACAACAATACTCCATTGTGTATGAGTAACCATACGGTATCCTCTACTCAACTTCAAAATTCAATCAATCGACTTGCGTCAATGCACTGCATACACTTTCACAATATAAACCCAAATACTAAGAAATGAAAAGAACAATATGAAAATATTAAAAAAATTAATGACAACCTAAAACTAAAACGTCAACAGCCAAACCTGCACTCCACAAGTATATCACTGACATGCAACTCATCAACTTCCACTAGCACCTTAAGGGAACTCGCTTAGCAGGGGGTATTCTCCATGATGCAAAAAGTACAATAATTGAGAAATATGCATGCCTTAGATGTGTTCACCATGATAAGAATCAATAATTGCAAGGCATAACAGAGAAATGAAAGAAAATCACCGTATTCTATTACCTCTGGATTAATCCGTGTAAGGACCACATTCTTTTCCAGCAACCTTATGACTGGCCGTACGACACGCTCTTGCCCTTCAGATGATTGTAGTACCTCCTCATTCTGAGCTCTATATACTCTTCCACCGTCAACAACAGAATCACTTTCCAAGTACTGCTTCAACAGCGCACGATCCTCCATATACCTCCTCATCTCGGCGGACATTCCAGACGACCGAATTGGATCTGGCTCTCGTCCAAACCAACCCCGCAAAGCCTCAATTCTATCCTCAAATGACTTCATTGTATTTGCAACAATTAAAGTCTCATCCAGATCAAAAACAAGTGATAGACATCTCATATTCAACATCTGTAAACAAGCACTATACAGACCACAAGGCACTGAAAAGCACCAAAAACAGGGGAACTTTTTCTGCTTACTCGGCATTGCTACCAAATGTATTTCTTCTTCCCCCAGCAAGACTACTGCAGTCTACACAAAGACCAAGAAAAGGGAACAAAAGTGTCAGCAGCCATCTTATCCATAAGAATACGTTACAGCAACAAAACATCAATTATACATTATTTAATATATGAATTCAGGACTTCTCAGCCCTCTTATCAGAGCTAATGTTATGTACACTCCAGACAAATCACATTTCTGACAACAGCTTTAGCACATATCTTTCATTCGTGGTGCAAAAATATAAGAGATACTATTTACATCTCATATGAGAAATATCAGTTATTTTCAATAGATTTTAAACACCAAAAAAAGCATGGAATATGTAGAGTTGCCAAAGTCGTCCAGATCTTTATTATTAAATCTTAATACCACAAAAGAGTTCGCATACACATCCACATGAAAATGCCACAACTACTGCCTTACAATTCGACTAATGTCAACAAACAAAATCATAGCCATTTCAGAAAATCTTCAGTTATTTCACAAAACAACTGCACTCATAGCACTGCTAAAAAAAACTTAGCATACACACGTACATAAAATGCCACAAACATTTCTCACTGTCAAATATTTGGGAATAAGCAATTGAATAAAGAAAAACTGAATCCATAATTTCACAATAAATGTAAAATCGTCAACAAGCATCATGTCTCACGAAATTCTGTAAACAACTAACAACAATAGGCCTCTGGTAATTTCGTTGTAAATGCAGAGTCACTATTTCACATTAAACATAAATCATCAACAGGCATTTAGTCTCAACAACAACAACAACATACCAGGTGAATCTCACTGCAAGCATTTTGTCTCATTGGCACAAAATTGCATAACAACAAAAAATACACAACTCGTGCAGTAATTTCACAGTAAAATTAAATTCAGCACTATACAACTGGTCATAGTTCGTTATTCAATCAAAAACTAGTTAATGTCTATAACCTTAAGTTCATAGAAGCAAGAGGCATGAAGTTTTATCAAAGGAGACTGCTCTGAACCAGTTGGCGCCGAATTAGAGTTCGGTTCAAGCTTACAGCGAACAGGTGATGAAATTGTTTGCAGAATAGCGAGAGGATGACATCGCTCACTAAGTGAAGAGATATGATGAATCCGTATCTCGTTGTTTGGGAATTGAAAGTTCTGATCCTCCACTGGAATCGTATCTAATTCTCCCAGACATGTTTCATCATGAAACACCACGGATTTGAACCCTAAATGGCTCATCCTTTAAGCAGAATTTCACCGAATTCAAAATTCAAACCAAAAACAGTGTTTGATCACGCAAAATGTGATGAATAATTCGAAAAAATACAGAGAGAAGAAAAAAGAAATTTAGAAGAGAAATTTCTCTCTCTCTTCACTCCATTGCTGTCTCTTTGTGTGTTTCTCTCTCTAGAGCTGGCGCGCTATACTATGCAATTGCTCTCGTTTTCTCGCTCTACAAATAAGCAGCGGTTTCAAATTAATGGGATGTGTTTACGTATTTATAGAAGGCAGAGGTGGGGCTGGTTTTAATTACTAGTCTCGTTTTTGTAAGAATTTACGGAAATACCGGAGGGTTTCGTATGAGTTATCTGGTTCATGGTACGCATGCGATGTGTGAGGCTTGCGGGGGGATTTGTTATCCTAAGCTCTGGTTCACGATAAAGATGTTACAACATTTTGATTTGGAGCAATAATGACCGTTAGATCAACGAGATTTTGATAAGAATGTTATATATTTTGATTCAGAACAATAATGACCGCTTGATCAACG
Source organism: Solanum rostratum (assembly GCA_029948455.1). Classification (NCBI taxonomy): domain Eukaryota; kingdom Viridiplantae; phylum Streptophyta; class Magnoliopsida; order Solanales; family Solanaceae; genus Solanum; species Solanum rostratum. Next base: position 66,138,247 of record CM057048.1, read on the forward strand.
AGATTTTTAATTTTCTGCTGGAGATGCGTGTATCTTATTACTACTCCTTCGTGTTTTGATTCTTCATTCGTTACCCGCATTAGACCCATTTAAATTGGAATTCGCGTAAGAAAGTCTGATATTGACAAGTAAATTGCTCCCTAACAAAGGCGACGTCATAATTATTTGTTTGTCTTTTTACAAATACTCTCTCTCATGATTTCATTAACTTCTTATTTCCACGTAGTATTACTCTCTTATTAGTAAGTATTCCAAATGTTCCAATTTATATTATGAGTCAAATGAATTAAGTTTGTTTGCAAATTTAAGCAAGAAATTTTTATCTTTTTGAGATAAAATTTATATATTTAAAAATCATGTAAATCGAATTATAGACCATGATAATTGATAAATTAAAATATATAAAAGATACATAAAGATGTTACGATTTAAGATGATGTTACGCCTCCCAATTTCTAATATACATAAAGATATTACGATTTAAGATAATGTTACACCTCACAATTTCCAAGCAATAATCTGAACCACCGTACCTACATATGCATATATGCTGAACTCGAGAATTTTTAAGTTATATATGTATGTTAAGGTCCATTCCTAAATAATTGAAGTGTACCAATGTTATGTAGGATTGTAAAAGACCTCTAGTAACAAGTCAAGTTCAAAATTACATGAACTTTTGGATAGAAGAGCATGGTATTTTGCTTTTGTTGGTCTTCTTATCCTTGACTGGAATAATATCTAGCTCTCCCATACATGTTTAACCTTTTCTTTTTTTTTACAATGTTTCACCTTGAAATACCCCTAAACAACTCATCGTTTGAGCATAGTTTCACCAAATTATTAAATTTAAAATAGCGATTAATCATACAAATGATATAAGCAATGATGAAAAATATTAACAAAAGGCATTTAACAGAGGTAGTATTCGATTCTTTGGTTCGATATTATCAAACTTTAGTTCAATTCTTTGTTTTTTATTTTAAAAAGGTGTGCACCTAATACTACATCGAACTAGTTCAATTCAATTTTTTCAATTTTGGCTAGATTTGGATTGATATTTTTAAAATGATTTTTTTGATGTGAATGAAAAATAAAATGAGGACAAAATTAAAATATAAAACACTTAAAAATTTAAAATTATGTTAAGTGACAATGTGTCTCATCATAAAACGCTTATTGTGCTTAAAAGATCATATTTGTCTTTGTCAAGAGCATTAAGCCTCCAACTACTTGAGGAAAACAAGGAAGAAGACGGATTTTTTTACATGATATACATTGACAAAAATATATTTGGGTTTCTCTTGGAAATTAATATTTGGAGTTAACTATCTCAATTGTAAATATGTTGCTACTTTAATTTCTTCGTGAATGATTTTATAATTCGGTGCACTAAAGTTTCAAGACCCTTATATTGAACACTGAATCAAAAAAATCGAACTTTTAATTAAAAAAATACCGACATCAAATCAAAAAATCAAAGAATAGAATTGGTTCAATTTGGTTTCAATTTTTCATTACTTATACCACCCCTACCTCCACTTGTCATTATGTTGTTTTTTTTTCACAAAAAACAAATTTTTGAACAAAATTCAAAAATAATTTCCATCACCGAAACCTAATCCAGTTGATTAAATATATAATTTCACAAAATCTATATATTATTTTGCAAAATAATTTTTGAAAAGCTGATCGAAGCACTCAAACTTTTCAAATTACTTACTTGTACCAGATGTTTATATCAAATAAAATTGATACATAACAAATATTTGTTGAAGATTATCCCATATGGTCACTCAGTTTTGAATAGTTCATTCAGAAAATCAGTTAATTTTGAATGGTTCATATAGAAAATTACTCAACTTTATTTTTTGCCCAAAAGTTATTCATCTTTGAATAGTTCACTTAGAAAGTCATTCAACTTTGAGTAGTTCGCTTAGAAAGTCATTCAACTTTATTTTTATAACCCAAAAGTCAACCATCAATGTTTCACTTAGAAAGTCAATCAACCAATTTAAACAGGTGAAATGACCTAATGGACCCTAATACTTGTATGAGTTTGTATTTTGAACTCTCACTGAACACTTAAATTTTATTAAAATGAGACTTTTAAACCCCTTCTACCATTTGTGTACCTCATTCTCCCATACACAAATGACATGTCATTTCCACATGATATATATTAATGCTATGCGATAGTATCTTCATAACTATTTTTTGATTACTAATAATTTTTTAAAAATAAATGATAAAAATAATAATTTTTTTATTTTTAAAAAATAAGTTAAAAAATTAATGTTTCTCTCACCTTTTTTCCTCCTTGCCTCCTCCAACCTACAATCACCATTTCCATTCTCCTCATTCGTTTGTTCTTCATTTTCTTTCGCACAATACAAAGGGCTATATCCAAATCTGTATTACGTATACTGAAACATCATTTTATTAGAAGAAATTAGACAAAAATTGAATAAAGTTGTAAAATTAGGTGAAGAGTACCTTTCTAGACTCTTCCTTATCGAAGAAAAAGGCCAAGGAAGATTTGATTTTTCTTTATGTTTTCATCATTCATAACATTCAATCACATATTTTATCATTTCGTCCATCACTTAAAATACCATAAACCTCGTTTCTTCATCAATGCCAACAAATCACCACTAAAATACCTCAATATATTTTAATATTTTTTATTTCACAAAGACAACTAACAATTACTTTTTATCCACCAAAATTATTGGATCTATCACTTTATAAATTATAACATAATTTTATTTATAATTTGGGGAGAAAGAGAAAATGAAAAAAAGAACAAGTAGAAAATGGAGAGTAATGGGGAAGGGAAAAAGAGAAAGAAATGGAGGGTTTGGGTGGGGACAGAAGGGGAGGACCGAGGAAAAGAAGAAAGAAGTTAAATTTAACTCCTCTTCCCCCCCCGCCCCCCCCCCCCCCCCAAAAAAAAAAGTAAGCCAAATAAATCAAAGCAGAACTTTTATACTTCCCTTCGCTCTAAAATAATTTTGCCATTTCTGGGTTAGCTTCTCAAGAGTCAATATAACTAATTTTCAAAGTAAAATTTGAATAAATTAATTTAATATTTTAAAGTTAAAATTCAAATTTTTAAAAACTATACGAAAAGTATTGTCGACTATAATTTTTTTTTATATCACTATAATTAAAAAATATATTTAAGTGTGATCAAATATTACATTCTTTGAATCTTAAAAAAATGTGATTTCTGTTTTAGAATGAAGAAAGTATATTAAAAAAGAATAAATCATAGTTTGTTGTTTTCAAAAAATAAATTGAACTTTTGAATGAGAGTATAAAGTTATTAAAAAAATAATTTTTATAGTTTAAACACTTAAGAATTTAACTAACTTTGATTTTAAATAGACAGATACTAATGAATTATTCAAAATTAAGTTGTCCTTATATAATCTCCACGTATATACACTATCATTATTTAACCAATTGAAGAAGATGACATATAATATACATAATCTTACCCCTATGTCTTTTTTATATATTTTATTATATTTGGATAACTTCATCATAATTAATTTATAAATAGCCCATTTGAATATATATGTTCATTTAAAATGTGATTACTTTGATAACAAAATGCATTTAGCAGCCGACTAAACAAAAGTCAATTGCGCTGCTAATAAGCTAATAGGAACTTTAGAATATATTTGCTAATAGCAGCCAACCTGCTTAATTTAAAATTAAAATTAATCATCTTAAATAGGTGGCGGAACCACATATATTCAAAATGTCAACTAATATTCATTCATCAAAAAATTATATTAAAAAAATTATATATAACATAATAATGATATTCTTTAGCTTCTTCATGAATTTAATAATTTTTTGTAATTTTATATTTTTGAATGATTTTTTTGACGCTTTACAGTGACTCCATTTGCTTGGCCAAATACGAAGTGTTTTATATTATTTTCTCAAATTCATTCATTACATATTAAATATTTTCAATAATTTAAACATTATAATTTTTTTTAAAATTTTAAAATAAAATTTTCTCTTCATACTAATTTTTACTTAATACTATTTTGTATATTTTTTTTTTCCAGTTTTATTGCTATAACTTTTTCATTTAAGATATCAGAACTTAAAGTTCAATACTTTCTACAATTTAAACATTATACATTTTTTTTTAATTTTTAAAATAAAATTTTCTCTTTAAACTAATTTTTTACTAAATACTATTCTACATTTTTGTTCCAGTTTAATTGATATAACATTTTCATTTAAAATATTAGAACTTAAAGGAGCATGGTCAAACTTTTCAAGTTTTAGTCTGAATTCAGAATCAAATTACGAAAATCTTGAAAATCTTTTTACATAAAAATAGAGTAATATAAATCACAAAATTATTATTATAAATTATATTTGATTTATTTTATAACATAATTTAACTTGGCAATCGTAATGAAAAAGAAATAAAATTTCTCACTTTCACACGGTGTATTATTCAAAAAGCCAAGAACCTATAAAAAGTTGACACGTATTGTCATGTATGAAAATGCGATGTATGTGATTATTGCCTCTAATGCTTTTACAGCACTTGATTTCTTTTCTGCTGACTCGCCAGAAGAGAAAACGAACAAACACACACAACTGAAATTGAGGGAAAGGACAAAAAATCCGCCATGTCATCACACCACTCCGGCACCGGCGCTGCGATGGCTCCGCCGTTGGACGACGTCGGAGACTTTGAAGGTGCTACTGAAGAATATGGAAACCACGTTTTTGGTTCGGAGCCGGTGATGTCTGAAACTCAGTCCGCCGGAGAAAATGGACCGATTCTACCTCCGCCGGAACGTATGGTGGCGGAGGAAGGTTTTGCCCTGAGAGAATGGCGGCGGTGAGCTTAAGTTTTTCTTTTGTTCAATTCTCGGTTTTAAATTCTCTGCATGCAAATACTTATAGACAGTAAGTATTATATTCGTGTAACATGATTTGATAGACTAAAATTGAAAAATTCCGTATTGGATTTTTGCGACAATCATGCTTGTTTAGGTAATAAGAATCTCTAGCTACTGATTTTTGCAAATAGCTATTTTAGTCAACTCTAGTTTTTTTTTAAATTTTTTTTTATAATAAAGTTTAGTTAATTGTTTGTTTATCAAAATATTCCATCGATGGAGAGGAGCCTTGATACAACGGTAAGAGTTGTTGCATCATGATCATGAGGTCACGGGTTGGAGCTGCCGAAATAGCCTTGTGTAAGGCTCTGTTCAGTAAACCTAACGTCCTTCCCCTTTCTGGGCATGCGGCGGGAGCCTAACGACTGCTGGTATTATGAATCTGATTGCTTCGATTATTCAATTTATTTTGGTCGTTCTCTCCAAGAAATTTATTGCTCACAATGTTTTTAATTTGAATTAGAGTAATTATGAGAAGTTCTTATAGTGTTTGTTGCTAAGTGAACAAGTGCTGCCTTTTCTCTTTTGTTGTTTACTCTAGAAAACAAGATAGTTATAATAGTTTATAAAACCCATGAACGTGATACTCCTTTTGTTTAAATTTATAGGACTCACTTTTCTTTTTAGTTAGTGCAAAATAGAATGACATATTTTTATATTTAGTAATAATTTAATTTTAAAATGTCCATTTTATTCTTAAATCAATGATTTGTACCCACACAAAAATCTTTAACTTATTAGACCACAAGTTTTTGAAAGTCTTTCTGTTTTTTCTTAAACTCCGTGTAAGATAAACTACATTATATAAATTCGGACGGAGGGAGCAGTAGTTTATAAAACCTATGAGAAGCTCAATTCTCATTTTTTTCCCTTCAAAATAATGTTTTGTTTTACATTTTGTTAACTACTTCTATAATATACATCACATAAATTGGGACGGAGGGAGTAATAGTTTATAAAACCTATGAGAAGTTCAATTCTCATTTTTTCCCCTTCAAAATAATGTCTTGTTTTACATTTTGTTAACCACTTCTTTAGCATAGAACCAGATTTTTTCTGATCAATTTACTTATTTAAAAAACATATAGAATCTGATTTACCTCCAGGCTCCAACACCTGTGATTTCCTTACCTCGACGAATTAGTTGGGGATAGTAAATTGGATTTTGATCTTGTCAACTCGTAGGATAAATTCTTTAAAGAAGAAAATTCTCCTAATAAATTTAGGAGGTCTTTGATACATTAGAGATAAACGAGTTTCTGATGACATGGTCTTGCAATATGGTAGTCAATTGGGGATCCATAACTTTAAGTTAGTGGGTGGTCTGAAGATAAATTCATTGAAGAAAATTCTGTTAATACTTTTGAGGAGGCCTGTGATTACTTATTAATAACTGAGCTGTTTATGAAATAATCTTGCCATGTCATAGTTAGAGACGAATCCAAGATTTTAAGCTAGCGGCTGTGGAGTACCCACAACTTAACTTTGACAATAGGTTCGAACATAACACAGTGTTATATTTTTTTTAAAAATTCATTATATATCTGCTGGTATCACTCGCTTCCTTCAGCATTCAGTCCATGGTGGCATTGACTTGAGTTTACCTTCTAAACTCTGATGGAAACTTTGTGATTCTTTTCACCCTTAAAAGAGGCTCTGAAACTGATACGAAGTAGAACACCGACTAGTTCATTGTTAATATGCAGTGTACATACGTGTTCTTGCATTGTACAAAGTCTTCTTTACTGGTGTGTAAATGTGATTCTTTTCTTGTTAACACCTTGAAAAGATTGTGTTTTTTGTGCAATCTGAAGCTTAACACATTCTGGTTGAGCATATCTCAGCTTATGGCGATGAGCTTTTTTCCGTAGTTATCAAGTAGTATTTAGCGTATATCTATGATGCACTAAAACTCACTATTTCCAATTTACTTTTGTGTAGTAATTTACATTCTAATTCGGATACTATCTTATTCCTCTTCTTGTATGTTTTTGAGATGAAATTACAAGATTACATTTCTGGATCTCCTTATCTGAGAGGTGTAATATTTGTTTCATTTTCCAGATTGAACGCCATACGGCTGGAGGAGAAGGAGAAAAGGGAGAAAGAAATTGTTAGGGAAATAATTGAAGAAGCAGAGGAGTACAAAACAGAGTACTATAGAAAATGGAAACTTAGATGTGAGAACAACATAGCTGCTAACCGGGAGAAGGAGAAGGTGAGACCTGTATCTATAATATAGAAGTCTTTTTGAGTTATTTTGCTTAAATTCACAGTTTGTTAACTAGTTTTGGCATGAATTTGCTATTGCTAGCTGTTCGTTTTCCAAACAATTGCTTAGCTAGAGGGAAAATTATCACTGGTCTGACATGTCGTGCATCTATTTACCTTCTCTTCCTAATTGTTGTTTTCAACTCTTCGGAATAGGATATGAGCGTAGACACAAGGAGGATTAACCTTGTAAAAGTACTATGAAATTTGTAATTATGGTACTTTTTACTCTCTTTTTTCAAGTCACCAGTTTTTTAAGAAATAAATAAAAAAATCGTGGTACTTTACTCAACCTTTGTTTACTTTTGCTTCGGTTATTTTATTATTTGCTATTTTATATTGCTACTGTGCTATTTTTCATTATTTGCTTTGAATTGCTTGTGAAATTACACTAGGTATGTTGTTTGTTTGTTCTTTCCTTTACATTGCTTTATTTGAGCTGAGGCTCTTTTGCTCTTTACCTTCCCAAGGTAGGGGATGGGGGAGGTATAGGCACCACGCTCCCCAAATCCCACTTATGAGATTATACTGGGTATTTGTTGTTGGTACTTTCTACTCAACCAGGGCAGGCACACAGAGAAGAGCAGTTTCTACATTTATCTGTTCACATTTCATATGATTTAGTGTTGGCATTGCGTAAGAGGTGAATTAATTTTTGAAAGTGGAAATTTCCACCAGTGATCAAAATGTGCTGATAACGTTTAGCACGAATTATGCTGAGTATTTGTGCTTTGGAGTTTTTTTTGGCTAATCTACACAGAACTAATGTCTGGTTGTTTGTCCATAGTACGTCAAGTTCCTCCCTAATCAATTGATGTGTTGCAGTTCATGTGTCATCTTTTTATTTTTCTAGTTATTCTTGGCAAGCCAAAAGAAGTTCCATACTGAAGCTGACAAGGCTTATTGGAGGGCAATTGGAGAGCTCATCCCAAAGGAGGTTCCAACCATAGAAAAGAAGGGAAAGAAGGATAAGGAGAAACAGCCATCCATCATTGTCATCCAAGGACCCAAACCTGGCAGGCCAACTGAACTCTCTAGAATGCGTCAAATACTTGTGAAACTCAAACACAACCCGCCTGCGCATATGAAGCCTTCACCAAAACCATCTTCTGAACCGGGAAAAGATGCAAAGACAGGAACAGAAACTTCTGTTGCAGCTGCCTCTGCAAAGCCTCAAGCTACTGCTGCAGCACCTTGAAGGTTTATTGGACAATGAAAATGCTACTGTGTTGATCTTGTAAAGCAGTCATCCTGCATGTCAACTTAAATGTTAATGACTTTGAGAATAATCCTATCAGGAGGTCTTTACCTTAATTTCTAGTTTTAGGAGCTAATATGTGCATAGAGAAAAGTTTCTCTTAGTTTCTATCTTTTACTGTGTTCATAGTCTCAGCTGTAAACTTCATCTTCACATCTGAAATTTGGAGTTGCGTAGTAGCTCATTCTGTGTTATTTTTTCTACGTCCTACTTATGACCTATGCCAGTTCCCAAATTAGTAATTGTACATGCTCATAGTTGTTTATTCACCTTTTTGGGGGCTGGTTAAGGACCGAATGGCGGTGGAAAATGAGGAACATCAAATAGGGTGTGGAATGATTAAGGTTCCTTCATCCCCATCGTGGGTTTTCTATGACGCAAATATAGATTAGTTGGGCCAATGAGAGAAAATACATTTACTCCTTGCCATAAGCACAACAATATATAAGTCTAAAGAATAAGAACACCAGTTAACATTATCTAGGAAGCATTTGGGTGACACTCTGAAAGCTCTCAAACTTTGTTGATGTTGCAAAAGACCTCATTCTCCCCTGCTGAGGATGATTTCTTCAGACTACCATAACTTAATCGTTTCGAGCTATGTGGTCTATAAACTCCTGGTTCAGTTGGCAACTTCTCATTGAGGTTAACTTCTTTAGACAACATCTCAATCACTTGTTTCATATTAGGTCTTTGAGTAGGTGCAGATTGTGTGCAAAAGAGAGCAGCTTTGATGAAACGCAGTAATTCAGCTTCTGAATACTCTGTAAGCTCTGGATCAATGATGTCCAGAAGCCGCCCTTCTTCTCTAAGCTTCCATACCTGCAACGTGTAAACCTTCAAAATCTCGTATTTTTAACTGACTTGCATCTCAAACAAAGCTGAAAGTATAGTTCTACTCATTCCACCAGAACCAAGAGATCCACTCCAAATGCTGATTTACTACTGTTTCTTCCACTTATGATTTCAAGTATAAGAACTCCGAAACTGTAGACATCAGCCTTTTTCGTGAGTTGTTCTCCAAACAAGGCATACCCCCGAGCAAGATAACCTCTGCATCTCGGAATATATCAGCGAGACAAGACAAGAGAGGAAGCTAAGATCGAATGTTATGAAACTGAGATTCAATGGAATTACTCACATTGTTCGTGCTACTCGCGTACTTAGATGAGTGACATTTTCAGGAAAAAGTTTAGCCAGACCAAAATCTCCAATTTTAGGATGAAGATTATCATCTATAAGGATATTACTAGCCTTAATATCTCGATGAACAATCGGTTCCTCATGAAGAAATGCTAAACCAGATGCTGTACCTAAACATAGAGCAACTCTTTGAGGCCAATTCAGGGCAACACGTTTACCTTTAGAACCTGAAATGACAATTTTACATGTTGGTGGTTGATCATATACTTGGATGACATAACTTGAGAAATTGAAAAACATAAACTTTTAATTACTGCCTAACTTGTCAATGTATGTGTGAGTAAATGATTCCCCATTTTAACCCATCCAGATTCAGTCTAATCCGCTCGTTTGACGCCTCTAACTTTAGCTATGACATGTTCATTTTGGTTAAAATAAGTTCTCTAACTTTGTGAGAACATTACCTAGTAAAGCACTGGCAAGGCTATTATTCTCTTAAGTATTCATATATCAACATTCTATTGCCACTCTCAACACAACAACCAATCAACTGAACAAAATTTGGATGTTGGATATTTGAAATCATATCAATCTCTGTCAAGAATTCCTTGGTCCCTTGTTTTGATTCAGCAGAGAGACATTTAATGGCAACACAAGTTCCATCTCTCAAAACTCCCTACATTTTATAAACAAAGTTGAATAAGTACACACCAAACTTATACTGATTGTGTATACATTATTAATCACTACAACAAAAATGACTTTAAGCAGCAATAGCTTAATTGCCCGCTAAATATGTCTTTTTGTAAATACCCCTAAAGCTTATAATGACATTCGATCCAATAGCAATTAACTAAGCTATTTTTGCTGTAGTGAATGTAGCATGTAATCTACCTTATCTTTTTTCTTTAATGGTGATGGTGTCCCGGTTAGATCACGCGTACCTCGATTATTCCATCGGATACCTGCTATCTCAACCAACACATATACGAGGTAATCCTACCCACCAAAGCTTGGTCAAACTGAAAGAAGTCATCTAAATATATTTTTTTATCTCCGTTGATTTTTTTTTTTAATAAGTGAGAAATCCGTTTGTGGCCCGCCCTTTGGATCAACCAGAGCCTTCTAAGCTCGGTGGATAATGAGCCCGCCCCTCTACCCTTCTCCACTTAAATACCAGGCCTCTGTTGAAATTTGAACCTAAAACTTCACCGATTATTAGGCCACCCTTAGATGCCCTTGTTTTCCAACTCACTAATCCCACCGAGTAATCTTTTATATGACTTGATAGTAAAAAAATTCTTCGAAACTTTCAAATGTATATAAGTTAAACTCAATACTTAATAACTAGCAATACACAAGGACTATTAAAAGGCATGGCACCAGAAAGAAGAGATGATTACCTTATAAACAACTCCAATTGGTAAATCATTCCATCATTCTTCCCTTAAATATCATAACAATTAAATACTATACTTTTATTGCTACAAGTTTCTTGTTAAATCATGGGTGTTGGCTTGTTATTGTTGCAATCAAAGTATAAACAGAAATAAAAATAACAATAGGTAAAGTTTCAAGTCCACATAAAACTGAAGAATTTAATTCCCTCGTAATTACCTACGGTTTGAATTAATTCCTCATAGAATAGAATGGAACACGATTGTGCATACTATCAAACAAAATTGCAAAAAACTTCAGCAAACTCAACAAATGAATTAAATCACATGATACTTAATGTTTGATCTTTGGAAAAATAATGCAGTTTAAGAGGAGGAGAAGCAATAGAAGAATTTATCTACTTTTAGAAAGAAGAAAATTCTATTGTTTGTTTTTCAGTGTATAAAATGAGGAGAAATCTCTTAAATCTTATAACATTAACAGGTGGTGCAAAGGTATCTTTTCAGAAGGGGAGGTGATTGTTTTTGTTGGAAAAAATAATTCCATGAATTTTAGTTAAGTAATTTGTTTTGCATAAATTTTCGAAGCCGAGTAAGAGACGATTGAAAAAAATGATTTATATATAAACACAAAAATTCTCTTCTTCACTATCAATTATGAACTTCTTAAAATTTCATTTTTTCCTCAATTTCTAAATTCACATTACATCTTTTATCTCTTCAAAAAAGCCAAGCAATTTAGCTCTTGATCACTGCTGAACCAAAGCCATGAGACACAACAAAATCCTAGACTTGTACCATCTTTAAAATTCGAAAAGAGGTCAACATCTATTATATATACATAAAAATGACATCATTTTTTGTCAACTACTCGACCCTTTCTAGCTCCGCCGAGGACTTATGAGTGTACTTACCTTGGACTTGAGTCTCTCTATTGTCTTTATATGACTGCAAAACTCCAAAGCAACACCAACCCATTGCTGAATATCACCTAATAATATTCTGCAAAATAATGAACAGAAAGGAAAAAAAACATATAATTAAATGTATATACATACATAAAATAAATTATTATTAAATGTGTATACATGCATCAAATAAATTAAGACAAGAGGGGTTGGCCAAGGTGAATAAAAGAAGCCGCCATTGAGGTTGAGCTTTTTCTTTTATCAGCGGGCAGAGATTTTCGCATTAAACTTTGACTAATTCAAAATTTAATTTAAAAAATATATTTTTTATAAAATTTATTTTCAAATTTAAAATTGAAATCATAAATTAAAAGAGAAGCAGGCTCATTGATTGACCACATCCTATGAAGTTGACTTTATATTTTCATTTTGCATCTTTCTTTTTGTTCCTTTTTAAAAACCAAAAGTGCTATATATCTCTTCTTGTTCTTGTTTATTTAGACAAAAAAAGTATGCTACTTCCATTTAAATTGTGTGGCTATAATTTCATTTAAGGATGTTTAAGAAACTACTGCCACTTAAATTAAGTTTTAGTTCTTATTTTAGTGACAACTTATAAAGAATAATATAGCATACTTAATAAACACAATTAAAAGATAGTTTTGATATGTCATCACTTATGCACACCTTTAGTATCAAATCATAAAATACTAAAAATTTTCTTTTTATTTTTGAACTTATAGGTTATAAAAAGTGCTTCTTCCAACCCTTCAATTCGAGTTCTTTTTTCCCCTTAGGTTTGGAGTATTTTTTCTAATTTCATATCAGAAAGAAGTTTTTTTAATCAAATAAAACATATAAAATAAAATCAGTGTAACATATTTTAGGAAAAAAGAAATTATATTTCTCTTTCTTGTTATGGACAAATACAATCTTTACTAGGATTCCTTGCCATATCTAAGATTTGGTCCACCTAAACAAAAGGCATTTTCAACCACTAGCTTACTTTATGTGCCTTTTGTTTGTACATATCATTTTTAAATTTTTTACTAATATTTATACTAATCATATAATAAATAAGTCAAATTAATATTTTAAACAATGTATCTAACAAAAAACATGATTACATAAAATAAAACAAATAAATAAAAGTGAAAGAAGCTTTCAATTGGAAGAACGCGCAAAGATGGTTCATCACACGATTGTTATATTTTTAGTCACAATTAAGAGCATGTTTCGTAGAAAGAAATATATTATCCAAAAAATATTTTTTTTTTAATGTTTGATTGGTTAAAATGTTCTCTAAATATATATATATATATATTTTAGAAAAATAAATCCAAATCAGGAAAATGATTTCTCTAGTAAAAGTAAGAAAAATAGGACAAATGACGTTTCAAATTAATTGTCTTATCTCCACTCATCTAACACCTCTGACACCTATCCTTGACTTGTTGACTACTTGACTATCTCACCTCCGCCACCCTGAACCCTCACTCCCCACACCATCCCACGCTCATATTATTTTGACAGAATATATAAATGCTTATGAGATAATATTCTCTTATTTATTTCTCAAATCATAAAAAATAAATAAAAACTATTTATTTTGTGAAAAATAAATAAAAAATTCATTGGTACAAACATACCATAAGCTTCTTAACTTCTTTTCCCGCTTCTTGAAAATTGCTACACACTTTCACCATTTTGGAAAAATCTTATCCATCTAATATTCATGTAATACTTACAGATCAAAATGTAATGTTGGAGTTAGCTTTCCATTTTTATATACTAAAATCTGTTAGCAAAGTTTCTCAGGAAATTTGATCTTGTCTTGTGAGTGATTGAACCAAAGAAAGTCAACATGCACTATTCTCTTGGTCCAACAATTAGGGGTGGTCAGAGGTGGATTATTGATAAAATTAAAAATAAATTAATTTAATTGATTTTTAGATTTTCAAAATTCAACCAAACCAATTATAATATATATTTATTGATTTGGTTGTTATCGATTTCGATTTGGTTTGATTTGGTTCGGTTATTCATTTATTAATCATACACAAAAATAAAAGCAATGATACATTCAAAGCAAGAAAAAAATGACAACAATCCATTCGAAATGAAAAATAATTAGAACAACTGATATTATAGAACTTTCAACTACTAAATTTACTGTGAATAAAGTTTTGAAATTCACTATAGGGCCTAGAAGGAAGAGAAATGATATTTCTAGTCCCATCAAGAATTGTCAAAGACATTCATATACATGAAATCAATAAGATAAATATTCTCGTGTTGAACATTTATGCTTTCATAAATAGATTAAAAATAAAACTTAATGAAAATGTATATAAGATCTTTAAAATTGTTTATAAAAATAATGCATTATATATATATATATATATATATATATATATATATATATATATATATATATATATATATATATATATATATATATATATAATAGATAGCGAGAGAATTTGTTGGTTCAATTCGTTTATTTCTTCGATTTTTTCAAACAAAATTAAACTTAAATCAAACACGATCGATTATTAAAAAAACTAAAATCAAATCAAACCAAACTAAACTCAAATAAAATCGATTTGGTTTGATTTTTCGATTTGGGTCGGTTTATATCCAAATGTGAACACTTTTACCAATAATAGTTGTCCATTATTGATTCTACATAAAAATTAAGAAGCAGTAAATAATAAGTGTAATTTTACCAAGTCATCTTTATTAAAAATAAGTTATCTAAACATTGAAACATGAATACTATTTAATAACAAAGGTAAAACAAACACAAAATGATAAATTATTTATGAGACAAGTGTCAAAATCACACCTGAACTATCCTCTTTTTTTTGAGTTTCATACCTAAACTATTGGAAGTGTGAGTTTCATACCTAAACTATCACTTATTAGTTTGAGAAACACACCTCAATGGTATGTGTAACACACTCTCTTTTATTGGAGAAAACCTTGCCACATGACATGCCACGACAAAAATTGAATAAACTATTTATGTTAGTTAAAAATATAACTATTCTTCCAAAAAAATATTTTTTTAATAATTATTTTTTCTACTATTATTTCTGCCTTCCATATCCATGACAAAGGTGCAAAGCACAATCCCAGTATATTGAGCCACCATCCAAATACCTTTAGTGAAAATATTTAATATCATCATATCACTATATAATGAAACAGTAAACCTGACCAAATAAACATCTCAAATACTGCAATCCAACCGAATATGTTATATTCTACAGTTCAGCATATTGAATGCTGCTAGCTTTGGATGAATATGATTCTATAAATATTAGCATTGTACTAGTGCATGAGGAATGCCTTTTATGTCATGGCTGTATCAGGTAGCCGGAGCATTTTTGTAGTACCAAAAATCGACAAACATCTTTTTTCTTGTGGAGAATTAGACAAAGACAAAGTAGAAGAAAATAGGTATAAAGTTGTGGACAAGAAATGAAATAGCGAAATAAGTTCATATGAGATTCTATAAGTAGGACCTCAAATCCAAACTATTACCGAAGAAAACATTTTCAGGAAATAGTGTGAATTGGTATAGCTTGCACACACAACAGATTGATCAAATCATTCTCACTGATAAAGTCCACGCCATATCATCAGGGAACAAACAAGTTACTAATGTTAACAACTATATACAACAATCAATTACCTTGTCCATAGTCCGAGCATTCAACAAATATAGAAGAGATACAACAAGTTTGATTTTGATTGAAAATTTTGATAACTAGTAGTTTCAGCTTTACATATTGTTTCATGAATAGAACATTAATAAACCATAAGTGCAACGTTAAGCTTTACGTATTGCTTCCTGAATCGAGCATTACTAAACCCTTTTTGTAAAGGTAATTACTTACTACATATAGTACCATTGGTCTTGTACCGTTGTTCTATCAGTTTGAGTTAAAGTGCGGCCCGTTTCTACATAGTTGAAACGTTAAATGTCTCAAACATAATCTGAGTCATCTTCTCTCTGTTGGTCTTGGGATTAATTGGTGCCTCAGTCAGGAGAACAAGGTGTTCTTCAGGAGCAACTCGAAGCACATTGTAAGAAGTATGATGCCATATCTTCTCCATATCGTCCCAATTGTCAACTATAGCATGCTCAATGGGGTATTTCAAGGTCAAGATACCCCTCTTTGACTAAGCTTCGTCACCCACATAGGCATCCTTCTGTCCCATTTCGACCATAACACCAGTGTGCCGGGGACGACCCACAATACTGGGAAACACTGTTCGTGGAGCATCATCACCAGCAAATCCTGCCTACATTTCAAACACAAATCATTCATAAAAAAATATGCA
Organism: Solanum rostratum; assembly: GCA_029948455.1. Classification (NCBI taxonomy): domain Eukaryota; kingdom Viridiplantae; phylum Streptophyta; class Magnoliopsida; order Solanales; family Solanaceae; genus Solanum; species Solanum rostratum. The sequence continues at coordinate 66,154,520 of CM057048.1, forward strand.
GTTTGGTTACATTATGTTATCTATTACAAGTGGTTCACCTAAAATAATATATCTGAAAAAACTACCTCAACCATTCCAGTTCTATTGTCACAAACTAGGGGCTGAAGATCCTCGCCCGTCAGCCTTTTTTAATCAACTGAAAGTAAAAAAGTTAAATGAGCAGACGTCGTATGATTTAAATATTTTTTAAAAAAATTCATTCTTCTGTTCGCAAAATCGTGCCAACCCATAAAATAACATCATAATATTGATTTGGAACTCAAATGTAAATTTATTTATCATATATCGTTTATTTGTAAGTTAGTAAATGATATCCTCTAAGTCCCAACAAATTTGGAGCTTGGTTAAGCAAATCCAATGCTACACATTTATCACCATAAAAAGAAGCTTGTTTTCCTTATAGCAGCAGAAAATGATCCCTCAAAGTTCATCTAACTTTTCTGGCAACCAAAATGAGCATGCATATATCCTAAAGCTTAACTATGCACAAGAAGGAGAAAAAAGTAGATCTGGAAAAATTCAACGCAAATTCACCATTAGTGAAAAATTAGTTCAACTTCAATTTTATAATTGCCTTGATTGTTAATGTTAACTTCATGGTGGAAGCTTAATTAGCACTGGAAGTGCATTTGTGAGTGTAATCGAGAAGAAGAAAGAGGCAGTAAGTAAATGGAGAAGCAGAGTAGAGAGGAAAGAGAATGAAGAGAGAAGGTATTTTTTATTTCAGTTAGTTGGAATAGGAAGACCAGTACATGTATTTATACCACCCCTCATAACCACTTTCTTAACAACTTTTACTGACTTAACTGTTAATTAACTAACTAGGATTAGTTACTAACTAACTAACTAATCCTAATCAGCTTGTTGACTCCTCAACACTTCCCCTCAAGCTGATGGCTTGAAGAGATCTTTCAGTCCCAATTTGCACAGTAGATGCTCATATGTTGTTTTTTCTAGACCCTTTGTCAATATATCTGCAAGTTGTTCCCTTGATGGTACAAAGTCTGTTTTGATGATCCCTTGATAATCTTCTCCCTCACAAAGTGACAGTCAATGTCAATGTGTTTGGTTCTCTCATGGAAAATGAGATTTGCAGCAATTTGCATTGCTGCCTTATTGTTACACATTAGCTTAACTGGTTGTTGTATTTGAACTCCCAGTTCTCTAAACAATCCTAATAGCCAGACTACTTCAGCAGTACATGCAACCATACTCCTAAACTCTGCTTCTGCTGAGCTTCTAGATATAGTTTCCTGCTTCTTTGCTTTCCAGGATATCAATGCTCCACCAAACTGAACCATGTAGCCTGTCACAGATCTTCTTGTTTCTAGACATGCACCCTAATCTGAATCAAAGTAGGCTTGTAGTTGATTTGTTTTGTTAGCAGGCATAAAAAGTCCTAGACCAGGTGTACCTTTAATGTATCTTACTACCCTTAATGCAGCATCCATGTGTGACTTCTTAGGGCTGTGCATAAATTGACTGAGTACCTGAACAGTAAAGGCTATGTCTGGTCTGGTCATAGTCAGATACAACAATCTACCTATCAGCCTCTGATATGTAGCGGGATCCTTTATAAGTTGATCTTTATTAACCTCTTTGTCAGACCTGTACTTGTCATATTTTTCTGATGTTAATTGTTGATTCATCTCAAATGGAGTTGCTACTGGTTTTGCTCCACTCAAACCAGCCTCTGACACTAATTCAAGAGCATACTTCCTTTGACACATTATTATTCCCTCCTGTGATCTAGCAACTTCAATTCCTAGGAAGAACTTTAACTCTCCCAAGTCCTTCATTTTGAACCTCTTCTGCAACTCTTTCCTGGTATCATCAATCAGCTCTTGACAGTCTCCAGTGACTAGTAGATCATCTACATATACTAAGATAATCAATCTCCTTTTTTTAGCAATTTTTGTAAACAATGAGTAATCATAATGGCTCTGGATAAATCCCATCTGTATAAGTGCATCTGTCAGCTTTTTGTTCCATTGTCTGGGAGCCTGCTTCAGGCCATACAAGGATTTATGAAGTTTGCAGACCTTCTTATTCTCCCCCTGTCTGGCAAACCCTTCAGGAATAAGCATGTGTACCTCTTCTAGAAGATCACCATTCAGAAAAGCATTGTGTACATCCATCTGGTATATAGGCCACTGGTGTGAAGCAGCAATAGCAACAAGAGATCTGACTGTAACCATTTTAGCAACTGGAGAGAAGGTTTCTGAGTAGTCTAAACCAGGCTGTTGACTATAACCTTTAGCCACTAATCTGGCTTTATATCTTTCAACCTCACCTGAGGCCTTGTACTTAATTTTGTAGACCCACTTACACCCAATAGGTGTCTTGCCTGCTGGAAGATCAACAATGGACCATGTATTGTTTTCCTCTAATGTAGCAATTTCCAGCTTCATGGCTTGAATCCATGCTGGATCCAGAGAGGCTTGTTTGAAGGTGGATGGTTCAGTAGAGGATGAATAAGCAGCTAAGACCATCTGGTAAAACTTAGTAAGATTTGAATAGGTGACATGAGAGGACAAGGGATAGGTACAAGAATGAGTAGTATAGTCTTTCAGCCATATAGGAGGGTGTGTTGGTCTAGAAGATCGCCTAGGCATTGCTGGTTGCATAGAAGAAGGTAAAGAAGTTATGAAGTTGTGAGAGGGTGCAGATTGAGGTTCAAATGAAGTAGAAGGAGATGATTGTGGTTCAACCTGGGTAAGAGAAGTATGGTTCTGTGCTTCCTTTCCACAACACCATTTTGTTGTGGAGTATATGCACAAGAAGACTGATGTATGATGCCATGAGTAGTTAATAGAGTTTGACATTCATTACTGAAGAATTCACATCTATTATCAGTTCTAAGTACTTTGATAGAAGAAGAGAATACATTTTTGACTCTTGCAAGGAAGTGTTTTAGAACAACAATGACCTCAGACTTAAACTGTATGAGAAACAACCAAGTGAACCTTGTATAGTCATCCACTATTGTGACAAAATACCTTTTGTGATTGTGAGTGGGAATCCTGTAGGGACCCAAATATCACAATGCATCTTCTCAAAAGGAAACCTAGACCTAGTAATATTGGTGGGAAATGGAAGTCTAGTATGTTTTGCTAAAGGACAGATAGTACACAGTTGAGTTTCAATGTTCAGATGTTTAAGGAAATGATGTCTTCTAAGTATGTCTATAGGAACATGACCTAGTCTCTTGTGCCAGAGATTGTTGGAAGCAGACACTTGTGCTGCTGCATTAGCAACCTGGTGCACAGTATTTGGGAGGAGATTGTCTTCTTTCAGGATATAGAGACCTTGATCCTCTTTACCAATCCCCTTCACTTTGCAGAAGTCAGGAAAGAAGTTCACTGAACACTGTAATTCCTTGGTTAATTTTGACACAGATAGCAGATTACACTTAAAATCTGGAAGAAACAATACATTTGAAATAAGGTGATTGTTCAGAATATGTGTACTTCCACTGTGAGTAACCTGTGCCTTACCACCTGTAGGGAGATGTACATTGTTCTTTTCATTCTCAGAGACTTTCTTGAGACTGTGCAGTAGATAAGGAGTAGATACCATATGATTTGTGGCACCTGAGTCTACTATCCACTTAGAGTGAGTATTGTTAGATATTTGAGATGTGATACCTGCATTGGCTGCTGGAGTAGAGTTATTTCCTTCACTACCTTTGTTTAACATGTGAATAATTTGTTGATATTGCTCTTGAGTGAAATATGGGACTGGTTGAGGCTGAGATGAATCATGACTACTAATACAGCTACTGATACAACTTCTGTCTTGAGAATTCTCAGTGTGACTGCTAACTTGATTTGCAAACTGATTGGTTCCTTTCTTCTTTGACTTAGGCCAATCAGGTGGATATCCAACCAATTTATAGCACCTCTCCTTTGTGTGACCATTGTACCCACAATACTCACATATAACAGTTCCTTTCTTTTTGTAGTTGTTTGTTGAGCCTATATTACCTGTTCCTTTATTGTTGTAATTTGTCCTTGTATTCTGGCTGAAAAATACTGAAGCTTCCAGTGAGTCACTAATCCCTGATGATGAACTTGCTAGGGACCTTTGGCTCTCATGATCAATCACCATGGAATAAGCCTTATTCAGAGTAGGAATTGGAGACATCATGAGAATTTGACTTCTACAATGAGCATAAGTCTCATTTAGACCCATAAGAAACTGTAACAGTCTTTGGTAGCCGTGGTGTTGAGCATAATTTCTTGACTCAGAGCAATTACACCCTGGACATGGCATGATTGTATCAAACTCATCCCATAGGTTTCTCACTTTCGAAAAGTAGTCTGTTACAGAGAGTGCCTTGTGTTAAGGTTACTATTTCTCTGTGCAGAAAGAAGACTCTTGATCCATTTATCACATCAAACCTTTCCTTCAAATCCATCCATACTTTATGTGCATTAGAAGCATATATGATACTGCTAAGCAATTCCTTTTTCACTGAATTCATTATCCATGATAGAACCACAGCATTAACCCTTTCCCATTGTTCATGCAGTGACACATCAAATTTCTCTTTAGTGTGTCCTCCATCTACAAAACCTAGCTTGCTTTTTCCTAGTAGACCTAATGACATTGACCTACTCCACAAACCATAGTTTTCGGATCCACTTAGCTGGATTGAAACTAGAGAACTACCTGGCGTGTCATTTGGATGAAGGTAGAGTGGATGATTGTGATCCAACTCACTCCTATTTGGAATTCGAGCTGATGACTGACTCGCAGCTACCGGCGGATCTTCAATCGCCATTTTTTCTTCTGATTTTGCTTGACCTAGCTCGATCTAGGTCAATTTTATAGATCTACTCCTCTGAACAAGGTCTTCTACTCCTCTGAAACAGCTTCTTTTCACATGCAGGTCGATTTTACAGATTTACTCCTCTTAAACAAATTTTCCACATGCAATGATTCTCCCGATCGATTGTTGCTCTGATACCATGTTAACTTCCATGGTGGAAGCTCAATTAGCACTGGAAGTGCATTTGTGAGTGTAATCGAGAAGAAGAAAGAGGCAGTAAGTAAATGGAGAAGCAGAGTAGAAAGGAAAGAGAATGAAGAGAGAAGATATTTTTTATTTCAGTTAGTTGGAATAGGAAGACTAGTACATGTATTTATACCACCCCTCATAACCACTTTCTTAACAACTTTTACTGACTTAACTGTTAATTAACTAACTAGGATTAGTTACTAACTAACTAACTAATCCTAATCAGCTTGTTGACTCCTCAACAGTTAACATTTTACTACCAATAGAGGACACATCATCATCTCATGACTCCATTTACAATAGAGAAGCACTTGTTAAAACATAAGTTATAAAAATAATGGTTGATTTTGACATATCATCAAACACCTTCAATGCATCATTGTGCAAATTTATATCCTTGTCCAAATGCATGTAATTTTTTGGCAAAAAGTTATTCAAAATCGCAAAGAAACTATAATTTTAAATCTAATTGGAAATCCATGACTTTAAAAAAAATTGAGTACCCATTAGCAGAATGATAACATTTTCATACAAAGTAATCAAATCAAAATCTAAATTAACCAAAATTATCTATGAATATACAGACGTAAAAACAAAAAAAAACGATATCAATGTGTAACATCTGAAAGAAAAAAATCCAAAAAGAAATAAATGAGAGCAAACTTCAGCAGAAAGTTGCTCTTTCTTCCCCAATTTTTGAACAGTATTCCTCTCTGTTTGAGCAGTGTTCTCCAAAATAGATACCAAAAAAAGATCAGGATGGAGAACCAAAAAAATTGAGGAATTTGAAGAATTATGAACATAAATTAAATTAAAAAAGAGAAACAGATGTAGAACTCACCAGTCTAGGAAAAAAAGAAAACAATCAAAACCACAGAGAGGGTAAAAAGGTGAACGCGAATAACAAAATGGAAAAATGTATTTGCATATGTCAATAAAGGATAGGTGTCTCAATAATGGACAAGTGTCTATCAATAAAATAAAGTTATATGTAAATTTATGTCAATAATGGACAAATATCTATCAACCAGATAAAGTTACATGATAATTTGTGTAAAATAAACATGCAAAAAAAATAAAGAAAAATAATACATGTAGAGGCCAAATATCTGTGTGTTTCTACGAAATGCCCTTGATTGTAACAAATGTTTCACTTATTAATGATGAAAAAAATAGAATACATTACAATTTGAATTAAAGTGTTACAATTTTGAATTATTATCCAACTTGATTATTTTTTTACCACATAAAACAAAAGATTTTAGAGTACTTTTTTCGTTGATATCCGTAAAAAGATGCTATTGTAAAAAGCTTGTAAACTCCCATCTTTTGAACTCATAAAATTGTGTTTTGCCTTTTAAATTGGTTGATATTTAATTTTTGTTTTTTACTGTAACAAACTGAAGTTATGTTCGGATAAAACTTGTCTAATATTATGAAACGAAAATATAAATTTATGCTTCGTAAAAAAAAATTGTTACAAGGGGCATATATTAAAAACGACACGAAATAGTGAAAATTAAAAATAACCCACTACTAAAAAATTACTATTTTTTCATTGAAATTCCCCGCAAAAAGAAGGTTCAATGGCTGATGTTGAATCAATGACAAGAAAAACTAGTGAACAGTATTTTTACACGAAAAAATTAGAAAGCTTTCTGGTACTCCCTTCGTCCAATTTTATTTGTCCCATATATCATTTTGGGATGTCCAACAATATTTGTCCACTTTATGAAATCAAGAAATAATTTATACTAAGTTCCTAATTTACCCTTGTCATTAATTATATTTATTTCCCTATTATATTTTTCAAGATATTATATTTATTATATTCATAAAGTGATTTACTAAAATTACCTCTATCATTTACTACTTCTTAATCTATGTGTCAAGTCAACTGAAAATAAATAAAGATGGACGGGAAAAGTATTTCAATGAGATTTATTTTTCAATGTCTTTTTCTATTCACGAGCTAATTTAATGAAAATTAAATTAAAAAAAGATATTTTATAACACGAATTTTTCATTAATTTCCAATGGAAAAATTAATATTTCTAGTCATGAGCCTTTTGAACTTTCCTTTCTTTTTTCTCTTTTTATCCTCTTCTTCAAAAAATTCCCTATCCCACTTCTTTTTGGTAGTCCTTTGGGCCGTCTTTAATAAAGGCTTGGTAGACGAAAATTTAAGCCATATATGAAAAATTGCGTTGAAAGATTTTGAAAAAAGTAAAAAAATTAACTCAACTTTGGAGAAAATGAGCTGGTTTTTTTTTTTAACAAAATTATAGAAATATATGGAATTTTATCATCATTTTATTCAATTATCAATTTGCATGTCATTGCATTTTCAAAGTAAATTATGGATACTATAATAAGCAATTTTGCAGGAATAAAGCTAACATATCATTTAGTAACTACTCATATATGAGGTGTCGTTTTATTTTGTTGAATTGGTCTCGAGTTGATTGAATATCTAAGTCCAAAAAGCTTCTTTCTTTATGAATATTGGCACATGACCTTTTAGGTCAATCTCACATCAAAATAAAAGCGAAAAACTTTATTAGTCATATCTTAGGTTCAGTTGGTAAAAGTGCTTCGAAAGATCCGTGCATGCCCAAGCTCAAAACTAAAAATATGAATTATGATCTTCAGTACTCGTGATAGATCACATTTTAAGAATTAACACTAAGAGTAGAGGGTTGATTTCTCATATGGTCATCCAATTAACCATTATTATCTCATTAAATTACTTTTCTATTGAAGAAAATTAGAATCATGAAGAGATAATATCACATGCTCCATCATTTATGCAGCTTCCCGTCAATTCATTTGAGTTTTTATTCTAAAAGATACTATCAATTCGGTAACAAAATGACTCATATCAAGTAATGCAAAGGAATTTGATTTATTTGATCATAAATGATCACCAACAAGAACTTGATACTTTCTACGAACTTAATATCAATAAAATGAGAATTTAGAAATTCATTATAGACAAGTAAACCTTCTCGAAACGAGTACAATGACCTCAAAAAATCTCTCTTTTGTTATATAAACTTTAAAGTGTATGAACTTTTATATTTGAATTTTTAAGCAGAACGATATAGACTTGATCAAAAAATATGTCATTTAGGATGCCAACAATCATTGTTCAAGCTATTGTGGTTAAGAAAACAATAAATAGTGATGATGTATGAAAGTTGACAAATGAGAGAGAGTTGGTTAATGATACTACAAGAAAATATGGGACCATCCTAGAAGGGTAAAATGTGTGAATAAGACTTCAATTATATGTCATACAAGGGATTATCATACTAAAATAAATTAGTTGTAGTCACCTTTTACCTAGTTTTCCTTGTCCTTTGTTAATAAATTTTCTTGAAAATTATGTTTTCCCAAATGACTTGACTTGACTTGAAGCTTGGGACTTTTTTGGACTATTGAATGAAATAACATACCCAAAGAAGTTATATTGCTACGCCTAGCAAGGCTAGGCATAAAATACTAGTCATCAAATCTAATTAAAATTTTTGATAATTTAGTATTCATAAGTAAACTTTTTAGAATTACTGTATTTGAATTTGGGATCGTATGATATATTAGTACTATTTGGTATTCGATATTTTTCGAATACCGAACTATGAATGTCATATATCAACATGTCCATTACTCCTTAGTATAAGTCCAAAAAAAATTTAAAGACTAAACATAAATAGTCCAAATATATATATCTTTTAATTGTGTCTATTTATTTTTCTTATGTCTTCTTACTTGTAGATCTTATATTATTTTGTGGTTTCACATGGAAAAATAGAAATAACTAGAGCAATGGTATTAACTTTGTAATACAATCGGCTACAATTTCAATATGGTATTATCGAACACCGTACCGAACCAAAGTTTGATTTACTAAAATATGATATTTAATATCTATTTTTAACTATCAATTACCAAATTATCAAATTCGAAATTTGAAAATCCCAAATCGAATACCAAACACCCAACCCTAGCCACGGAGGGAAGAAGATGGAAAAACTAAGAGGTCAGAGTTATGTTTGGCATGGAGGAATATTGTTAGGATCAAGCGCTTACCATCATGCCAAAAACTATAGCTGATAGCAAAGGCGCAACTTTATTTCTTAACTAAGTCCACCAAGCAAGCGTCATGTTCGATCATGACTCCAACCCGGGCTACCCCAACCCCCTTATGGGCCTTGCCATAGGCAGGATGTTGGCCTTACCCAACAAATATTTTCCAGAAAGTATTTTTTAAACATTTCATGGTTAGTTGCCCAACATGTTGGAAAATATTTTTTCTGAGAAATAACTTTCTCTAAAAATAACAAACAATAACTTTTCTAGCTAAAGAGGAAAAAAATAAGTTTCAAAAGTCACATTTCAAATTCATTATCTCCTTTTCACCTCTAACTCCCAACCCATAACCAACCCAGCCGCGACCCTCACTCCCTAACCCCATAGTGTTTTTCTAGATGTTTGTGAAACAAATATTTTCTAATTGCTTATAAAACATTAGGAAATAAGCACACTTGTTTTCCAAGAAAAAATATTTTTTCTCAAAACGCACCCTAGAACTAGGATCTAGCAAAAACCAAGTCACAATGTGATTGCTTTATCCAAATTTGCGCCGAGAAGTTTCACATTATTGGGGAGAGGGTGTGTGTGTGAAGCACTCCCTAAAAAAGGCAGCTCTATATCTGAGAAGCTCGAACTCAAGACATCAGGTTAAAAATGAAGGAGCACATACTACTCCATCAAGGCCTCTAGTTAAAAATGAAGGAGTACATACTACTCCATCACAACCCTCGTTGGTTGTGTATAACAGTTTCAAGTATTGTTCATGATAGATTTATCAGATACCTTCTATACAGATGTTTGTCAAAGTCAGTTTTGAACTATAACATTACCAATCTAATTTTAAGTTTTTCCATTATAATTACAAGAAAAGTTTCATCTTTGCTATCAAGAAGTACAAAGCACAAGAAATGCCACTACTATTGCAAAGTTTCATCTTTGCTACCAAGAAGTACAAAGCACAAGAAATGCCACTACTATTGCAAAGGATCCCTGAAAAATAAATCCAGATGCAATATTTCAATGTAGGAGTTCCAAAAACAAACAAGACTGAATAATCAAAGCACACAGCAAGAATAAATATCGTAGGAAGTCTCTACAGGTTACTGCTCCAGATGCTGCTGGCTAGTGGGGGAGGATGGTTCTCTCTCACAACCAAAGTTCTCATCTTCCGGTTCACTCCAACTTATATTATGAGAGCTATTGTTCATACTCGGTTCCGAGCTAGCATTGCTGCTCGTGGCAAGTGGCGAGTCAGAAACACTACCTGTCTTATTCTTTGTTGAGCTAGACCGGGTACCGTTTGCAGAAGAAGCAGAGACCCGTGTCAGGACTGGGCGTAGGGTTCCATTAACACTTCGTCTTATATCCTGTTGAAAAGAGATCCATAAATGTAAATGAAGGAAATAGAATGTGTTACAATGCAGGTATGCTCAAGACTTCCTTAACAAGTGCATTAGCAATTATCTTTTAAATTTGAATATTTATGGTAATTGAATAAGCATTGGGGAAGTTTTGTATGTACCATGTGCCGTAGAGCCATATCCAAAGACTTTTTGGAGAATGATCTTCCAAAGCCTGAATTTTCTCGGGACAAAGATTTCTTGGAGGGATTTTCATGAGATAAATTATCATCTTGCTTCGGGGGAGCTAATTTCCTCATGTTTACTACCCTTTCAACCATCTGTGTGCCGATCAACACAGGGTTCACATCATCTTTCTCAATACCATAGCCCCTACTCTTGGAAAGCAGAGCAGTTGCATTGCTCAAAATAGTAGCTGTTGTTGCTCGTCCTCTAGAAGGAGAACATGATTTTCGTCTGGGTTTTCCATTAGTGGTAGATTGTCGAGCACCAGGTGCAGTTGGTCTTCCCCTAGATGCAGATGCAGGCCTTTTCGGCATCAATGTCTTAGTATTGACAGAAGAATCATGTGAAAGACTTGGTGTCTCTAAGGGTTTCAAGGGCCTAGACTTCACAGTTGGAGAGGTACCCCGAGATGGTGCAGTTTTTTTCAATGTTGTGGTACCCGTTTTTGTCAATGAAGAAGATCGAGACCCCGAAACTGATACAATAGGAATGGATGGGGTTGATGGTCGACGAGTTGGTGTTGCTGACCTTGATGCTGACTTGGAAGCAACTGATTTGGAGGGTCTACCAGTTGGGGTAGAAGAGCGTGGAGCAGCTCTTGTTGGAGTTGAGGATCTCGCGGTGGAAGCAACAGGCTTAACAGAAGGCAATGTTGCTCTTGAAGTAGGAGTAGAAGCTCTTGAGGGCTTGGATGCAGAACTACGAGGACGTCCAGTAGGCATTGCTGACCTTGTGGAGGTTGCCTTTTTCCCCCCTGACGATGAAGGCCTTCCATTTCCAGCAGAAGAATTTTTGCTTGTCAACATTTCTATCTGTCCAGTTGAATGGAGACCTTCCAGTGAGTTTGCAGGCTGCAAAATCAAGCAGTTTAGACTAAAATATTGTTTTGCTATTTTCCTCAAAATGACTCTAACAGCATGCTAATAGAGAAGGCATGAAATTTCCTTAACTGAAAACATCACTACTAGCATTTAGTGGAAAATTTTAGTATACTATTGTATCAACCTCCATTGAAAACGGTCCACCTCAAAATAAATGAAACAGCACACCAAATAGAGAAGATAGAGAATTTCTTCAACTGAACAGCATCAGCAGCATCAAAATAATTATATTATCGTATAAGCATTCAATTGCACTATCATGAGTATATCGTACCTGAGTTACGTCTTGCTGGATGCTTATTATAGGTTCAGGAGCAGTTGTACTTGAATCTGTCTTAATTTTACAGTCTTGACCAGTTGCACTAGAATTTGTCACAATCTGGTACACCGGAATATTCAGTTCTTCCCCCTCTCGTAACGGAATTGAAGGAGTTTGAGGTGGTGAAAGGAGCCTGAAAACCAAATTAGCAGATAAATTATAGATGTATAGGGGCAGAACCATCATGCAGCACTGTATTTTCATGAAACTAGGAATATGCAATTTAATGTATGCGCTCGTTTGATTTCTAAAAGCATACTTACACATCAGACTGTTGGAAGTTGGAGAAATAACTTTCCTTTTTCTCGAAGACATAATAAAAGGAAGCAGAAACAATAAAGTCGTACATGATCTCTTTTCTCTGTCTAAGGAAGTGTATAGGCTTAAATGTACCAACACTCCAACAGATAACAGTACCTACAGTGCACAAATAAATGCACAAACTTTTGGTTTAGAAGAATTGACAAGGTACTCCTTGCTCAGTCTTGACGTATGTGCCTGTTTGTTCTGCTTTCATTCATATAGCCCCTAGTATGAGATGATAAACCATAGAATGCTAGTAGAGGACGTCTCTGGTTAGTCACATATAGAAGATCTATTTAGAGTAAGTTCATACCGAACAATGATGATAAAGTTTCTTTTTGCTGGCAAAAGTCTCTACGAAAGTCAAAAACTTCTGTAGTTCATGCCAAAGTTCAACAGAACGATATATTTCAGAGAGTTGAAGAAAGAAGATGACAACACTCAACTCCTTAAATCTGTAATATAATAATATTGATCCGATAGACTGCGAACAGCATCACTCATATACTTAGTCTGTTAAAAAAAATATACAACACGAATCAGTACATCCTTGGAAATATTTGACTATCGATGCTCCACAAAAATATAAACCGAAAGGCCACTAACATGACGTTGCTCGAGCCATAATTACCTCTTATAGTATTGACCTTCTTTGATTTTTTTTCTTTGTGATAACTAACCTGCTTACAGTCCAATGAACTGAACAAGGGTGAAAGTAAAATGCTATACAACTTCCCCAAAACAAAATAACTACCCCCTCAGGACACACCAGTCATTTTGAACTCCCAAATAAAATGTCACTAACATACTATCGATCCATAAACTGTTAGAGGCTGCATAAGCTTATTCGGTTTTTTTTTTTTTTTGGCTTAAAACAATAAAACCAAGTAATGCGTTACAATAGAAGAAAGATGTGCAGTAATAGATGAGTTCATCACTCAGCCAACACAGAAATGTTAATAGTTGTAAATACCAGTCATAGTCATTCTTGTCATTCTCATCAGAATTTAAAAGATAATCTTGATTAGCAGGCTTTGTTGATGTCCCATTTGATAACAAAGAGAAGTCAACCTCTGAGCCTGCAATTAATAAAAATGCCAACTTTTACATATATAAGAAACAAAGAGAACTTCCAAGCTGGCTGTACTCTAAATTTATAGAACTAAAGAGCAAGCATTTAATAACAATTTGTTAAAGTGGGGATGGAAAGAACCACCAAATGGCAGGTCTACATTTATTTTTTATTCTATTTCTTGGAAAATATTGGAAAAAAACATCTAAAATATCAATACCTAATTGCTGATCCAATTCCTCAGAGTTACATTTAGCAAGCTGATCATTCATGTCCTTTTCACTACGTCGCATCTCAAGAAACATTGCAAGATCTTCATCTACCTCCTTCATCACCATTCCTAAAGTCCTTTCTTGTGGCCTACATTGCACTGATGTCTGCATATACCAAAAATCCAATCTTTTAACAAACCAAAATCAAATCTTTACAAAACAAAAAATACCCATTTCAAGAACCACTCAAGGATCTACTTCTAAATGAAAAATATACAACATAGATTCAGAAAATGAGCAAAACCCATAAATTTAAATGTCCAATAAACACATATTTCCCCCCTTAAACAATACATATCTTCAACCAAGCAACAACAAAACTCTTCAAGTAGATCATTGGATCTGACTTGAAAAATGGACCTAATGACAAAGACCATCCATCTAGATTTCCATAAAGTTAACATCTTTACTATCAAAAACCTTCAACTGTTTTACATTTACTCACTAACACCCCCAGAAAAATAAGTCTATCAAGGTTCAAGAACCATACATAAACATTGCACCAGAAAAAAAAAATAACAAAAGGAAAACAATAAACCTCACAAATCATTATATATACTTACAGCCATTGTCACAAGAATCGAGCTAGAAGTTAAATCAATGGATTCAAAGCTCAGAAGAAAAAAAAAATTGGGAGTGGGGTGGGGTGTCAAATGGCAGCTAGTATAAGTTGAGAAAAATGCCAGATGGTGAGAGCAAGAAATGTGGGGGATTTTAAAGAAGTTAAAAATAAAAAAACTTTATAACAAGAATGAAATCAAAGTATTTTGTTGGATTCTCTTTGATAAGCAAGTCATACAGTGTTTTCTTATGTGATGTGCACAAGAAAACAGAAACTCAGGGAGAGAAGTAGAGTTTGAAATCAATACAAATTTTTATTGCCATCAATTCCCTAATATGTCCAACCAAGCTAGTATAATTACTTACTTGCCCTTATTTATTTTTGTTCAAAATTCAAATCTATAATAAAGAAAGTATAGGTTTGAATTTTTTTATTGACCATGATTGTTATGTTGTGTTTGAATTTTTTTCAAAATTGCATTGAATTCATGTTGGATCATAAAAAAATACACTACATTTGAAAGATTCAATAGAGGATGTGATAATATTTTTAAATTATCGAGCTGCATATAGCATAATTAAATAAACTTATATTTATAACTCTTTTATTAGTGATTATTTTGAGTTGAAGTGACAAATTCAAATTCAAAAGTGTTTGTCATCTTTAATACTCATAAGCAACTTTCTTTATTGATATGTTGCTTTTTCATTTAAAAAAAAAAAATCTTATTTCGAAATTTGTATAATCAATTTTTAGTAAGATCAAAAGATCACTAAATTTGTTGCTTGCAAAAATGGTAAGTAAATCTATGAATGGTATGAGAAATATTTCAAGTACATAGTATCTTAAAAGAATGGCCAAATATGTAAGAAAATTATGTCCCTTTGTATTAACTCATTTAAAATTATGATAGGATTAAAAATTAAATTATTAATTTCTCAAAAGAGATCTCTTTGCATTTACTACGATATCTACTTTTATACACACATTTGTATATCAACCATAGTTCCAAATATATGAAAAGAGGCACAAAAATTACATTCACATATTATATCAATTAATAAAAGGTCTTTAGATTTAGAAATAATTGGTATGTGAACTTTTTGCCAAAATTAAGGAAGACATATGTATTAGGTTGCATAATAAGAGGATCATTTCATAATCATATGCTAAACTTTTTGCACCTAAGTCATTTTTCAAAGTGAATAAAAGAGCATTTGTCAATATCTTTTAGTTTGTGGGGTATCCATTTATTCCATTGCACATGTTTGGGATGCTTTATACTCTTTCCATCGCATTCTTTGAGTTGATATGATATTTAAGAAAAAATAAAGATTTAAAAAAATTGTATTCTAAAATCATTCTTAGATATTTGTGTGATTGAAAATCATTTCAATAAGGGTAAAAAAGAAAATTTAAAGGTAAATTATTTTCAATTAGAGTAAGGTGGTATTTTTTTTAGGACAGACAAAAAAAAAATGTCACATAAAATGAGACAGAGGAAGTAATAAGTAAAATTTTGATTTATTCATTTCATAATACTATTTTCATCTCTGTCTTTTTGTTCTTTTAGCCTATGCTATTGTTTTTTTCTAGCTCTTAAGTATTAATACTCTTTTTGTCTTTGAAGAAATGAGAAAAGTACTAAAAACACTCTTGAACTTGACACGAATTATTAGTTTTATCTCTAAATTATTGATGGGTTTAAAAACACCCTTCAACATGACGAACTAAGCTTAAATATACCCTTGAACTTGACACGAATTATTAATTTCGTCCCTAAACTATTGATAGACTTAAAAACACCCCCTCAACTTGGTGAAGTAAGCTTAAATACACCCTTGAACTTGACACGAATTTATTAGTTTCGTCCCTAAACTATAGATAGGCTTAAAAGTACTCCTCAACTTCATGTTTATGTAATTTATTAAATTTTGATTTGAAATTTTGTTGAGCTTCATTTGCTGCCAAATTTTTACAATCCCAAAATCTTCTTACGAGATTGTTAGTCGACCATGAAATTTTTAACATTGCCGGAAGTCCATATTGACAAAAAATAATGATAAACAAAATAGGAAAAGAAAGAGAATCAAGCAATTAAAATTGAGAATGAAAAAAAAAATTAATCTTGTTTTGAGGTCACCATTAATGGTGGAAAGGTTAAATGGGAAGAAGGAGGGTATTCTAGTAGTTGTTAATTAAAAATTGAACGGAAATTTTCTTTCTTTTTTTTTTTAAACAAAAGGGAAATTAAGGCTGATGTGGTCTTTATTATAATTCGAGATGTTGATACATAGTTGTGCTTAATTCTAGCTTTAAATAAATTGCACTCACTTGTTATGCCATGTGGCACAGGAGGAGTGTATCTAAGCTCAGTTCACCAAGTTGAAGGGTGTTTTTTAGCCTACCAATAGTTTAGGGACGGGACTTGTAATTCGAGTCAAGTTCGAGGATGTATTTTAAGCTTAGTTCGCCAAGTTGAGGAGTGTTTAAGTCTATCAATAGTTTAGGAACGAAACTAATGATTCGTACCAAGTTCAAAAGAATTTTTTGTACTTTTCTCTAAAAAAAATCCTTTTCTTGTGATATAAGACACTATCAAGCAATCAAAAATTATATATTAATTATTTTCAACCCCTTTAAAAATCAAACTTCCTTCTCCACTTTAAACAATAATCAACCTCCGCTCTTTATCTTATGTATTATTTATTTTACCCTTTTTATATAACATATATTTAATACTTCCTTATATCATATATAATTTATTTTTAAAAATAGGTATTTATAACCTTTTCTTTGAGTTCATTAATATAATAAGTAGAATAATATTTTTATGAATTTATCACAAAATTTAGTATTATTTTTATGACCGTTTTTCAATACAATATGCATTAAGTGTGTGTATATGTATGTATATGTATATTTTTGTTTTTCTCCACTTTGTTACTCCATGCATTTCATGTTACTTGACCCTCCTTAATATGATATCCCTTAAAAAGAAATAATTAGAGATGTATTTACTAAACTAACATTATTAATAATATCTTGAAACTTTAAATTTGACTACTACAACTTTATGTAGTTATATAATACTAGAGGGTATAATTTTTAAAAAAATCAAGAAATTACTTTAGTTTCATAAAATGAACGAGTAAATTAAAACAATTAATTTTAGAATGTGAATCAAGTAATATAACCGGTGGTGCGTATTCTCTTTCATATAAATAAACAAGTTTTGATTGACATTGATAGAGTATTACATAAATTATAGTCTAAAATATTTCAAAATTTAAACAAATACAATCTTTAAATATCGATAGTTAAATTAATGAATTTATATTTTTTACATTGAAAAATATTTATATAGTCATTATCCTCTTCTATTTTCACTTGTATAAATAAATGTTCGAATTTAGATTATTATTAATAAAATTAATTTTCTCATTATATTAATTTATTTCATTATATAATATCATTAATTTATATATTTCATTTGTATTTCTCTCTTTTTTTGTCCAAAAAATAATGCTTACACTTTTGTTTAAAAATTATTACATTTAATTAAAAAAAGAAGATACATGATTTTTAAAAAGGAAAAAAAAAAAGAAGTTGATAATAAATGGTACAATAGGCATTTTAAAGAGTTAACTAGGATAAAGTGGAGAGTTTGTTTATTATTCAAAGATAAGGGAGGAGTTTGATTTTAAAAACAATGTTGGGGCATGAAAATAATTTTCACATATATGAGTTTATTCTAATCCATCAAAATCAATAATAGGTGTTTTAAAGGGTCAATTGGTTTCATAATTTTTTTTTTATAAATTTGATTTTAATTTTACGTCATTTTTATAAGATATTTTATTTTTATATATAAAATTTTTGAACGTAACTCACAAAATATCTTCGTATGATTACTTTCTTCAATTTAAATCATAAAGAATTATATATACACTCATTTACGATGTCTTAGCAGGAAGTCCAAACAAAAAAACTCATTATTATCATTGGAGTATTTATATATATCTACGTAAATATTGTTTAATATATCAACAACATAGAAACAATGTAACAAAGGATTATTTTCAATTATAATTAAAAAAAAATCTCATGCAGCAATTCTTAAAGGTCTATATCAAAATCAGCAGCACTGAAAAGCAAAAAAGAAAAGTTTTATTTTATTGATTGCCACTTTTTTGGGGGGTTGGGGGAGGGGGGGGGTTGAGTGATTTGAATTTAAATAAACTTTAGTAGCATGATGTTTGACATGAAGAATATATTTAATAATGTAAACGAATAAATCATGCACATATCAAATTAAGAAATGCCTCATGGCTTAAGAAATTTGATGAGTCAAGACGGGCCATCTGGAATGACCTTGATATGATCAATATAATCTCTAACCCTCGAAGGCTTACGGGTTGGGCGGGTTAGTTTTTTTTTATTTTTTAATATATATATTTTTTTCAATCTAAACTCAAACTTAAAATATAGTCAATTTATTAAAATTTTTATGTCTAATAAAATTATATGAAAGTACATAATAATTACAATTATAATATAAACTGTATGTATAATTAGTCATGCTTCTAATTAAATACAATCCCATATTTGAAATATATAACACTAAAAAAATAGAAGATCTTTAAATCAAATATGACAAATAGTAATGTTATTTCACTAATTCTGGATAAACATCTAACAAAAAATATTTTAAAAAATCAATAATTTATTTTGACAAATAAATAAATAAATAAAATTCAAAAAAAGAACTTGTAAACTAAAAAATAATTATATGATTAATTATTCTAATTTGAATTAAATAAAACTTTTGGCGCATGAACTAACCCTAATCCATTCTCGATCAAACCTTAAGGGCTAAAGGTCTATTTGGTCTGGACTTATAACCCCTCATATTAAATGGGCTTGAAAAATTTAATCCAACCCTATCCCAATTACGGGTTGGATTGGGTGATTTCACAGGTTAAGTTCATTTTAATGGCTCTGATTAAAGTCTTGAATAAAGTTTTATTATTATTAAAAATATTTTTATGTAAATAATTTTTATCACCATTCTATCCACAATTATTTGTCATCATCATCACTAATAACCTTTGTTATCACAATCACCACCATTATTGTCGTTGTCAACCTCCATCACAACTATCTTTATCATTGCAACCACCACTATTGGCAATCATTATTATGTCTCATTAAACTTTTAAAAATTATTTCTCGATTAAATTTAAATTTATACAATCTAATGCACTGACTTCAGATTTAATTTGATATTTCTATTAATTGAGTCAGTTACCGTTCTTATTTACACAAATAAAAATCAAAATTTAATATGTTAATTTTTTGAGTGTGTACATATTGTTTAAGTTGAAAATAATAAATTCAATAGAACTTGCTTCATTTATCCTAGATAACCCTCTATTAGAAATTTCAATCCTACAAATTGCACCAGATTAAATCATATAGTTATTTTAGGAAAAAAAAATTATAGTACAGATGGATGATAAAACTCAATACATTTTATAGTAAAAAAAATTTAATTCATGTAGTACCACTAGTATGCAGTGATAAAAGAAATTCCATGATTGTAACTTATAAGAAAGGCTATTTTTTTAAATTTGTGTCTCATAAATTAAAACAAAATGGCATGCACATCAATTAAAAATTTCAATGCTCCAACTTGCATCAAATAAAATCTCAATTTAACTATTTTAGAAAAAAATCTATTTTTTTTAATGGATGATAATTTTATACTTATCTTAATATATTCATTACCATGAGTTTGTGATGATAAAAAATATTCTATGATTGTAAGAAAGATAAAACTAAAATCTTGACTCTTTTTCTTTTTCAAGCAAATAACTTTCTATAAGAAAACAGAAACAGAAACACAAGGGAAATAGAACTAATTAAACAAAAAAACATTCAAACAACTGCCTCATATAGGGCGAAAATAGAAAAAACAAAGAACAAAGATAGATCTAAAACTAATTCTTTGACCTTCACCATCAAAGGATGTTCGAGGCTTGGGTATGAAGAAATAGTTGATAGAGAGCGCTTCCACCTACCAGCGCAAATGCTTTCACCTTCAAAGGCTTAAGGTAAGGTTCAACTCGTTACTTTCATCATCAACATTAAGATGTTGTTGGATAGGAACATCCAGTTGATCAATGAAAGGTCTTGTGACTGCAGAAGAAACTTCATTTCTGTTTGCATCAGTTAAACTTGAAAGTTGACTGTTGCTCCTTCCTGTTGATTGTTCATCATGATTGGGCTGCACACGTTGGCCACCATTGTTGTTTCTCCTTGGACCCTGAAGAGTTAACTGTGGTGCTTGGGATACCCTGCTCTGGTTTGTTGTCGATATTTCTCTGACTCGTTCGGCTGAAACTCTCATTCTGTACCATGATTGTTGTAGCGCCATTGGATGTGATTGAAAATGAGTTAGGAAGTCTTGATTAGGGGGAATCATTTGTTCACATAAAGGGCATCGAAACAGACCAAAGTGGGGACTCGACATTTTTAGCAACAAGAACAAAATCTATGACAAACACGAAAATATTTAAAATTAAGCAAAATAAATGAGAAATCAAGTTTACAATCTCACTTGTTTAGCATAAAGAACAAGACACTGAATTATACACGTCAATACTACGAATTTTATGGATTATTTATAGGCACCAAGCTCCGCGCATTCTATATATGGTAAGTGCGCAAGAATATATATTATATTATTATTGATGCTAAAAGTGACATATTTGGAAAGTAAATTAAATAATATTGACATTATTTCTATTTTTGCTATTTTCAAAAGATTTTTATTTCCTTTTTTTGCAATTTACATTTCAAAAATGGAGACCAGCTATAACTCGTTTTGTCGTTTTCTCATAGAAATCAAATCTTTTAATATTTTCGTTGACTGTCCAGTCAAACTTGACTGGTCAACGACCGTTACTCATTTGAAGGTGATTATTTTGTTGAAATGAAATATTGATTGAGTTCCACTATTGATGAAAAACCGACGTGAAATGGTTCTAGCTAGATTGAGTACGAGATTGATTTGGGGCTGAGGTCTGTACCAATGGGTGCTGATTGCCGAGATTTTTTCTTGTGGCCGAGATCTCTTCTAGAGTAAAAACATCAAAGGGTTTAAGAAGACTCTCAGGGGTTCTATCAAATCTACTGGCCACATAAGGAGTTACAAATGACAAAGTGTCACCCGAATCCATCAAAACATAACAATCAAAAGTAAAGACTCGAATCATACCCGTCACAACATCCGGGGAGTTCTCCTGATCTTGGCGACTACTCATGGCATACAAGCGGTTTGTTGCTCCGCCTGCGCCTGACGTAGTGCCCCTCTGGTTTCTCTAACTGGCGGGGCTGGTGTAGAAGATTGAACTCGGTCAGCCCACTTTGGACAATCTCTCTGGTAGTGGCCTGCTTGGCCACATTTGTAGCACACATCATTCCCATCACGACATCTCCCCAAGTGCATTTTGCCATACTTATCACACGGTGGCTTACCTAGCGAACCTTGAGCCACATTGGCTTGCGACTGAGGTACATGATTTCCCACATTCTGAGATCTCTGATCATACCTTCCTCTAGGCGCAAGTGCACTAGCAGATGATGGTGCAGGAAATCGGTTGCCATTGCCTTTCCTTCCAACCTCATGGTTGGATGTCTTAGCTTTCTTACACTTGAACTCTTCCCTGTCATGCTGTCTATCCTCATCAACTTGTTACACAAATGTCATAAGTCACCCGATGTCCATATCACTCACAAGCATGGCTCCTCTCCCATATCTCTTGGTCCTCTATTCAACCAATCAACATACATTCACATCCTTCCCCTCATATAAGCAACCATGTCCGGAGCATAGCGAGATAGTTGTGTGAACTTCAAACCATACTCTTGCACGGTCATAGAGCCCTGTTTCAGATTCAGGAACTCTCTCACCTTAACTTCTCTTTTCTCTCTTGGAAAGAAGCGTCCTAAGAAGGCTTCCTCAAACTGCCCAAGTCAAACATAGAGCATCATCCTTTCTATTTTTCTTCCATTAGTCGAACCACAGTCTGGCCACACCCTTGAGTGTGTATTCCAAGCTGAGCACAACATCAACCTTATCAACATCAGTTACGTGCATCACTTGGAACACCTTCTCAAGCTCCTCCATGTAGTTCTTAGGATCTTCAGTGGATGCAGACCCCGTGAACTCAGGCGAATTTATCCTCAGAAATTCTCGGATTCTAGAGGTGTCATGAGTGTCTTGTCCGCCCGCTCTTTGTTTCACAGCAGGTACTGCGACAGCCTGAGCTAGAGCTTGAATTGCCCGGCGTAGCTCAGCATTGGAGACCTCATCGTGAGGGGGATTCTCAACAGGGACAGCTCGATCCACGGGCTCCTCGGGTACTTGAGGCTCAGGTAGGTTAGTATCTTGCCTGGTAGGACGTCCCCTTCCTGTGACAGCTCTTCTGGAAGGCATGATATCAATTCTGCACGCGTAGAGAACGAATTAGAAGAGAGTTTTCATAGAGTTTAACTCCATCGCACGAATTGGGATAAGAAGAAAAGTGCAACAATCCCTAATGTCCTATAGCCTCCTGCTTATGAAATGTGGTCGACAACACACCCATAAACAAGACTCTACTAGACACAACCTCATAGACTGCCTAAGACACTTGAACTATGTGCTTTGATACCAAGTCTGTCATGCCTCATAAGGGTACCCTTAGCGTGACCGGCACTTAGAGACTATTGCTAGTCCCCAAGCGAACCACTTAGCCTCATCACATTCATTCAATCAAATAACTCTACCGAACAACGGAAATAAAAGTAAGTAAATGGGCACATCTCATCTAAAGTCTCAAAGTATATAGATAATAATAACGACTAGTAGAAAGAAACAAGCTCACAATCTCAACATCAACGTTTAATCATCGTCTATGAAACCTCTGTCACTAATCATGTGGTGCCAATGACAGACCCATGGCTACCCAAATCAAAATAAAGAAAATAGTTCAATCTAACTATAAAGCATGATAAAATAAAAGTAGGGGTCCTCAAGAGTAGAGGAGGCTCACCAATCAGCTGCGAATCTCATATCTTCAACTGAGCGCCTATTGACGATCTCTAGTAACTACCTCTGGATCATAAAACGACGCAGTCCAAAAGGGACATCAGTACTTGGAATGTACTAATATGTAAAATAGCTGAGTGAAACAGAAACAAGTAGAGTAATATGGAAACAACATCAAGTCTTGTCAAATCGTCAAATGTCTATCTATGCAAGAAGAATAGGTAGACAAGTGACCCATCAATCAATCAACCTCATCAATCAACACAGACTTATCTCAAAGGAGCTCACCTCCTCTCCTCTCCTCTCATCTCATCTCAACTCAACTCAACTCAAAGTACTCAAGGTAGGAAATTTATGGGAGTTTTTTTTATCCTACAACAATCACGTATGAGCCAGTAAATGTACAACAATCACGCTGATGTTGCCACAATCGTTCCAAACTTACAGGTAGAGAACGAATCGAAACCATATCAACTCACCCAATATGGAGTCAGTCCTCAATAAGTCCGCTATTGCTTTCAGAGACTTCTAATCAAAAGGAAACCAATCAATGCTCATCCCATGACTCATCCCAATATTGACTCATCCCATGACTTAATGCTCATAAGACCTCTATCTCAAACAATCTCATAGGGACTCAAACCCCGTCATTGATCGGTATCTCATAGGGACTCTATCCTTATCATCAATCAACTCATAGGGACTTTAACCCTCTCATTGATTAATGACTCAAGATTTAGGAAAGAATCAAATAGACACATCGGTAGAGTTCATCAATACAGACTCACAAGACAATCAAATTTTATCAACTCACCGTCATTCTCTCTTCACAATCAACAATCACAATCTCAACTCAAGGCTCTAGACTCAATTCTCAAGTTCATTACGCATGTTTTTCAAATAGTCATGTAGGATTTCTCATGAAAATGTTCAATTCAAGAAAACAAGGTTATGATGATCATCAACATAGTAAAACATGTAAATTAAATCAATTTTTCAAGAAAAACCATCAAGTATTCATGTAAGTAGACTCTTGAACCATCAACTCATATATGACCATCTATGGGGCACATGAGAGGACAATCTCATGCTTTTAGTTTAGCCTTACATACCTGGAATGAAGCTATCAATCAGTCACATCAAAAATTTCTTCTCAAATATCTCAAACTCAAACTTTTCTCCTCTTTCCTCAAGCCCTAGCTTTGTTAGATTATGAAATAAGACTTAGAATGGGGGTTTTAGACCTTTTTTATGTCAAAACAACCTTATTAGATCGTGTATAGAGTCTAGGAAGGGTTGAAAATTGACCGGAGTGCCCCTCGTAAAATTAAAAAAATTTCAGCTCGGAAAAAACCAGTCTGCGATGCGGAGTGGTCACGCAAGCATTTTTAGAAAAAATTTCTGAACGAGTTTTCTCAATCCTGTTAAAAAAATTTCAAAAAAAATACAAGTGCTGGTTTGCGATGAAGGCGCGACGCGCTCCTGTCGCGCACCAACACTGTTATTGTGCGTCACATCGAAAAATTATCTTTTGATTGGATCGCTCTAAAAATTGACCGAGAGCATTTTCTCACTCAATTTTTCGTGTTGATCACAAATCCGGCCTATAATTCACCACACGAGCATTAGAAGATGCGTTACGCGCATATCCTCCCTCTAGAGGTTTGGTAATTTTATCGGGCATTACATCATGTACCCCTTGGGATCATTCATCCTCGAATGATGAGTATAGGTGGATATCAAGGCACAAATAGACTCAAGATTCATCTCAACACTCAATCAATCAAACTCTCGACTCTTCCTCGACCTCAATCAATACTACTCAGACTTACGAACAAAAAGTCACATCAAGAATAAATCAATAAATTTAGTGAAGGGTAAGGATTTTACCTTCAACACTCTCATCATCTGGAATGAATAGGTGTGGATATTTGGCCTTCATCTCTTCCTCAACTTCTCATGTGGCTTCCTCAATGAATTAATTTCTCCACAGGACTTTGACTGCTCTTTGTTCCTCAACTTACGAATTTGACGATCAAGGATTCGGACCGGAACCTCTTCATAAGACAGGCTATCTTTCACTGCATTGCTATCAACAGGGATCACCAGGGCAGGATTTCCCAAGCACTTCTTCAACATCGACACATGGAATACCGGATGGACTCCATCTAACTCGGAAGGCAACTCTAACTTATAAGCAACCTTCTCAATCCTCTTTACAATCTGATATGGTCCAACATAGCATGGACTTAACTTTCCTTTCTTCCCAAATCTTAAGACACCCTTCACAGGTGACACTTTCAAATACACCTAATCATCTACCTCGAACTCTAAGTCTATTCTCCTTACGTCGATATAAAATGTTTGGCGACTCTGGGCAGTCTTTAACCTCTCTCTAATGACATTGACCTTCTTCATCAATTGGTGGACACAATTAGGCCTAATGAACTCTGCTTCTCCAACCTCAAACCACCCAATTAGTGATCTACATCTTCTCCCATACAAGGCTTCGTACAGAGCCATTTGAATGCTTGCATGATAACTATTGTTATATGCAAATTCAATCAATGGTAGGTGATCATCCCAATTCCCCTTGATATCAAGAACACGGGCTCTCAACATATCCTTTAATGTTTGGATCGTGCGCTTTGCCTGACAATCTGTCTGTGGATGAAAGGCTATGCTCAGGTTCACCTTAGTACCCAATCCTTTCTGGAACAATCTCCAAAACTAGGAGGTAAATTAAGCTTCTTTGTCCGAGATGATGGACAAGGGAATCCCATGCAACCTCATAATCTCCTGGATGTACAACTTGGCGTACTCCTCCGCAGTGTTAGTTATCTTAACTGCCAAGAAGTGAGCCAATTTAGTCATCCTATCCACAATGACCCGTATCAAATCATGTTAATTTCAAGACCTTGGTAGACCAGTAACGAAGTACATATTAATCATTTCCTACTTCCATTCCGCGATCTCAAAGTTCTGAGCCAATCCACATGGCCTTTGATGCTCAACTTTCACTTGCTAGCAATTCGGGCACTTTGAAATAAACTCAACAATATCCCTCTTCATTCCACTCCACCAATAGACTTCTTTCAAGTCGTGGTACATCTTGGTAGAGCCAGGATGAATGGAATATCTTGTGTTATGGGTTTTGGCCATGATTCTGTCTTGAATGCCATCAACATTTGGGACACACAATCTACTTTGGTACCTCAACACTCCATCTTCCCCTTGGGAGAAAACCATCACCTTCTGTTTGTGGACAACCTCCTTCAATTGGAGTATAACCGGATCTTGGTATTGCTTTTCCTTCACCTTTGCCACTAAGAATGAAGCAGACCCATTCTGAATACTAATCCTCCTTCAGCATTCTCCTCAAGTTGAGCTCCAAATCGAGCCAATCGATGCACTTCCTTGGCTAGCTCCTTCCTTCCTTCCTCCACATGGGTTGTTCTACCCATTGACAACCTGCTAAGAGCGTCAACAACAATGTTAGCTTTACCTGGGTGGTATTGAATGCTCATGTCATAGTCCTTGAGCAACTCTAACCATCTCCTCTGTCGCAGGTTGAGTTCTTTCTGACAGAAAACATATTGACAGCTCCTGTGGTCAGCGAACACATCCACATGCACTCCATACAAGTAGTGGTGCCAGATTTTAAGTGCAAACACCACTGCTGCCAACTTGAGATCATGGGTTGGATAGTTCCTCTCATGAACCTTGAGTTGCCTGGAAGCATAGGCTATCACCTTCTCTCTCTGCATCAATACACATCTCAATCCAACCCTCGAAGCATCACAGTAAATTACAAAGTCTCCCGTCCCATCGGGTAAGGTTAGGACTGGTGCAGTAGTCAACCTCGTCTTCAACTCTTAGAAACTCCTTTCACATTCCTCGGACCACTGAAACTATACCTTTTTTGAGTCAATTTAGTCAATGGTGCGGATAGGGAAGAAAATCCCTTAACAAATCTGTGGTAGTAGCCTGCCAACCCCAAGAAGCTTCTTATGTCGGTCGGAGTAATCGGTCGGACCCAGTTCTTAACCGCTTCAATATTTTGAGCATCCACTTGAATACCATCACCAGAAACAACATGTCCTAGGAAAGCCGCTGACTTAAGCCAGAACTGACACTTTGAGAATTTTTGCATACAATTCATGGTCCTTAAGAGTTTGGAGGACACCTATGAGGTGGTTAGCATGCTCCTCCTCACTTCACGAATACACCAACATGTTGTCGATAAAAATAATTATAAACATATCAAGATATTGTCTAAATACTCCATTCATCAAGTCCATAAAGGCTGCAGGTGCGTTCGTCAACCCAAAGGACATGACCAGGAACTCAAAATGGCCATATCTAGTCCTAAAGATTGTCTTTGGAATGTCACATTCCCTCACCTTCAACTGATGGTAGTCAGGTCAAACAAATCATCTATCCTTAGGAGAGGATATTTGTTCTTTATCGTAACCTTGTTTAGTTACCTATAGTCAATACACATTATGAGGGACCCGTCTTTCTTTCGCACGAATAGGATAGTAGCCCACCAGGGTGAAACACTTGGCCTAATGAAGCCCTTCTCTAATAAATCTCTCAATTGCTCTTTCAACTCTTTTAACTCAGCGGGGGCCATCCTATAAGGTGGAATCGAAATAGGCTGAGTATCTGGAAGGACATCAATCCCAAAGTCAATCTCCTTATCAGGAGGGACTCCAGGAAGACCATTAGGAAACACTTTTGGAAACTCATTAACAATCGGGACTGACTCAAGAGTTGGGGACTCAACATCATCAGATTTAACTCGCACGAGGTGATAGACACAACCTTTGGAAATCAACTTCCTGGCTCTAAGATATCAGATAGACTTTCCTCTAGGTGTAGCAGAATCACCCTTCTATTCTAGAACCGGTTCATTAAAAAATTGTAACTTAACGGTTTGGGATCTACAATCAACACAGGCATAACAAGCGTGAAGCCAATCCATGCCAAGAATCAAATCAAAATCAACCATCTCAAACTCAACCAAATCAACAAGAGTATCCCTATGATGAATGGACATTACACAAGCTCTATAGATTCTCTCAGCTCGAATAGACTCACCCACTAGAGTAGAAACATCAAAGGACTCAAGAAGACACTCAGGGGTTCTACCAAATCTATTGGCCACATAAGGAGTTACAAATGACAATGTGGCACCCGGATCCATCAAAACATAATAATCAAAAGTAAAGACTCGAATCATACTTGTCACAACATCCGGTGCGTTCTCTTGATCTTGGCTACTACCCATGGCATACAAGCAGTTTGTTGCTCCACCTGCGCCTGACGTAGTGCTCCTCTGGATTCCTCTAACTGGTGAGGCTGGTGTAGAAGATTGAGCCCAATCAACCCATTTTGGACAATCTCTCTGGTAGTGGCCTGCTTGGCCATATTTGTAGCACACATCATTCCCATCACGACATCTCCCTAAGTGCATTTTGCCACACTTATCACACGGTGGATTACCTTGTGAACCTTGAGCCACACTGGCTTGCGACTGAGGTCCATGATTTCCCATATTCCGAGATCTCTGATCATACCTTCCTCTAGGCACAAGTGCACTAGCAGATGATGGTGCAGAAAATCGATTGCCATTGCCTTTCCTTCCAACCTCATGGCTGGATGTCTTAGCTTTCTTACGCTTGAACTCTTCCTTATCATGTTGTCTCTCCTCATCAGCTTGTTGCACAAATGTCATTAGTCGCCCGATGTACATATCAATCACAAGTATGGCTCCTCGCCCATCTCTCTTGGGTCCTCTATTCAACCCATCAACATACATTCCCATCCTTCCCCTCATGTCAGCAACCATGTTCGGAGCATAGCGAGATAGTTGCATGAACTTCAAACCACACTCTTATACAGTTATAGAGCCCTGTTTCAGATTCAGGAACTCTCTCACCTTAGCTTCTTTTTTCTCTCTTGGGAAGAAGCGTCCTAAAAAGGAATCTTCAAACACTGCCCAAGTCAAACATGCAACATCATACCTTCTACTTTTCTTCTATTGGTCGAACCACAGTCTGGCCACACCCTTGAGTTGGTAAGCAATCGGTTCAACCCTATCAGCATCAGTCACGTGCATCACTTGGAACACCTTCTCAAGCTCCTCCACATAGTTCTCAGGATCTTTAGTGGATGCAGACCCTGTGAACTCAGGTGGATTCATCCTAAGAAATTCTCGGACTCTAGAGGTGTCATGAGTGTCCAGTTTGCTCACTACTCGTCTCACAGCAAGTGCTATGACAGCCTCGGCTAGATCTGTAGCTTAGAATTGGAAACCTCATCTTGAGGGGGTTGCTCAACAGGGATAACTCGATCCACAGGCTCCTCGGGTAGGTTAGTATCTTACCCAGTAGGACGTCCCCTTCCTTTGACAGCTCTTCTGGAGGGCATGATACCAATTCTGCATGCGTGCACGAATTGGAAGAGGGTTTCGTAGAGTTTAACTCCATCACACGAATTGGGATAAGAAGAAAAGTGCAAAAATCCCTAATGTCCTATAGCCTCCTGCTTATGAAATGTGATCGACAACATACCCATAAATAAGACTCTACTAGACACGGCCGCATAGACTGCCTAAGACACTTAAACTCTGTGCGTTGATACCAAGTTTGTAATGCCCCATGAGGGTACCCTTAGCGTGGCCGGCACCTAGAGACTATTGCTAGTCCCCAAGCGAACCACTTAGCCTCATCACATTCATTCAATCAAATAACTCTATTGAACAACGGAAATAAAAGTAAGTAAATATGCACATCTCATCTAAAGGCTCAAAGTATATTGATAATAATAACGGCTAGTAGAAAGAAACTAGCTCACAATCTCAACATCAACGTTCAACCATCGTCTATGAAACCTCTATCACTAATCATGTGGTGCCAATGACACACTCATGGCTACCCAAATCAAAATAAAGAAAATAGTCCAATCTAACTCTAAAGCATGATGAAATAAAAGTAAGGGGTCCTCCTGAGTAGGGGAGGCTCACCAATCAGCTGCGAATCTCAGATCTTCAACAGAGCGTCTGTTGACGATCTCTAGTACCTGCCTCTGCATCATAAAATGATGCAGTCCAAAAGGGACATCAATACTTGGAATGTAGTGGTATTTAAAATAGTTGAGTGAAATATAAACAGGTAGAGTAATATGGAAACAACATCAACTCAAAGTAAATATCAAATCTTGTCAAATTGTCAAATGTTTATTTATGCAAGAATAAAGGGTAGACAAGTGACCCATCAATCAATCAACCTCATCAATCAACTCAGACTTATCTCAAAGGAGCTCACATCCTCTCATCTCATCTCAACTAAGAGTACTCAAGGTTGGAAATTTATGGGAATTTCTCTTATCCGACAACAATCACTTATAAGCCAGTGAATGTACAACAATCACGCTGATATTTCCACAACCATTCCAAACTTGCTAGGTAGGAAACGAATCGAAACCGTATCAGCTTACCCAATATGGAGTCGATCGTCAATAAGCCCGCTATTGCTTTCAGGGATTTCTAATAAAGAGAGAACCACAATATATGTGATGGTTCTAAGCCTCACCTACGTTTGGCGACGTAGTTTGACGAGTTCAAGTCGGACTAACTTTTACTCTTTCAGTGCTCAATACTTCTCCTATGACTCAATGCTCATAAGAACTCCATCTCAGTCAATCTCATAGGGACTCGAACTCCGTCATTGATCGGTATCTCATAGGGACTTTAACCCTCTCATCAATCAATCTCATCAATGACTCAAGATTTAGAACAATCATTAGGAAACAATCAGATAGACATATCGGTAGAGTTCATTAATAGAGACTCACAAGACAATCAAATTCTATCAACTCATCGTCATTCTCTCTTCACAATCAACAATCACAATCTCAATTCACGGCTTTAGACTCAATTCTCAAGTTCATTATGCATGCTTTTCAAATAGTCATGTAGGATTTCTCATGAAAATGTTCAATTCAAGAAAACAAGGTTATGATGATCATCAACTTAGGAAAACAAGTAAATTAAATTAATTTTTCAAGAAAAACCATCAAGTATTCATGTATGTAGACTCTTGAACCATCAACTCATCTATGACCATTTATGGGGCACATGAGAGGACAATCCCATATTTTTAATTTAGCCTTACATACCTGAGATGAAGTTATCAATTAGTCATGTCAAAGATTTCTTCTCAAATCTCTCAAACTCAAGCTCTTCTCCTCTTTCCTCCAGCCCTAGCTTTGTTAGATTATGGAATAAGACTTAGAATGGGGGTTTTAGACCCTTTTTACTTCAAAACGACCTTATTAGATCATGTATAGAATTTAGGAGGGGTTGGGAATTGATCAAAATGCCCCTCGTAAAATTAGAAAATTTCCAGCTTGGAAAATCCCAGTCCGCGACACGGACTGGTCGCGCATAGTTATTTTAGAAAAAATTTCTGAATGAATTTTCTCAATCCTATCAAAACTTTTCAAAAAAAAAATATAAGTGTTGGTCCGCAATGGAGGCGCGGCACGCTCTTGTCGCACACCAACACTGTTTTTGTGTTTCGGATAGAAAATTATCTTTTGATCGGGTTGCTCTAAAAATTGACCAAGACCATTTTCCCACTTAATTTTTCGTGTTGATCACAAATCCGTCCTCGAATTTGTCATACAAGCATTGAAAGATGCCTTATGCGCATACCCTCCCTCTAGGGGTATTTTGATAATTTTATCGGGCATTACACATATATACAAGCCTAGTCAAATTGTATTAAGAAACGACATCGAGTCATAGTTGCTTATCTTTGAGAAGGTCATACCAGCCGAGAGGTAGGGGAGTCTTTCATTCTGCTTTTCTCACAAACAAGCACACTTATCTTTGGTCGCCATCTATCACAATGACCGGTTCCATCTTCACGGGAATCCGCCTCGTTTTTTCAGGGCATAAGGTGAGGAAAATAACTTGTTACTCTTTTTCTTTCTGTAAGTCAAGTCCCCGGTGATCCAAAACCTCAGTCAGGGCGAGGGCTACTATTTGTACTTTTTTTTGGGCGAATCTCGATTTGAGACCTAAGCCAGAGGTAGAGGTTGGGCCAAAGGTAGAGGCCAGCCCGAGGAGCAGTACCTACCAAAGACTATAATAGGGGAGTTTTCCGCCCTATAGCTTACTAGCAGAGCCTAGAGAGGATTAGTTTTTTTTGGAGATTGGGAATGCACCGTTGCTACAAGATACTCTACTGAGAGTTTTGAGTGTGCTTTAGAATATGACATAGACTGATAGTGCTACAAGTACCCCTAGAGGTTCATCGATCTAGGCAGCTGGACAAATTCCTACTGTTAATGATCAGGTAGGCCACTATTGGTTCCCACTTTTTAAAGGTTTTACGGTATGAGTGCTCATCTTTACATTAGTCAGATTTTTAGATTTTATGGTGTGATTGTTTCTATTATTTTTACTAAGGTTCATTATTTACTTCCCACTTTTAGAAAGCTCTATAACATGGATTGGGTACTCGGCTAAATATGAGACAACATTTCACCCACAGACAAGTGGTCAATTTGAAAGGACCATCTAGGTGTTGGAGGATATGCTTCGTGCTTGTGTGATTGGTTTTGGTGTCCAATGGGATCAACATTTGCCTTTAGTTGAGTTTGCATACAAAAATAATTATCATTCTAGCATTCAGATGGCACCTTTTGAGGTCTTATATGGACAGAGATATAAATCACCCTTTGGTTGGTTTGTTTCTTTTGCGTGAATAGCCTTGATACTAATTTATTTCGAGATGCCATGGAACAGATTCCGAGTCAGATGTTAATAGGCCCAGAGTCATCAAAAGAGTAATGTTGATAGACGTGTTTGACCCTTAGAGTTCATGGAAGGTGATCATGTATGATTGAGGATTTTGCTCATGAAAGGTGTCACGAGAATCTAGTAGTCCAAAACTTATTTTTTTGAAAGCAATAGATTTGATCAAAAGTAAAAAAAAGTAAGAAATAGCAATTGTTTCTAGCATTACTTATATATACTTACATAAAAAGGCTGCAAGCAAGCGCCTCTGTTTCACCATAGGGTTATTTTAGTCTATTCTCTTGATTAAGGTCGCTTGTGATGCGTCTCCTTGATGATATGTATCTTTTTCATCTTCTAAATTTATGGTTTGCATGCTCTTCGGAGTGATTCCTTGATTTTCCTGTGTTAGGATAATGATACTAAGAAGTACAAATAACTCAAACATCATGTGACTAACTAGAGACATACATTAAGACACAATGCTTTTTTGATTAACATAAATTTCAAGTTATAAGTTTTTGATCATGTTCCAGCAGTATCACCCCATGACATTGTATAACTGCTTACATCCTCATGGTAAAGCTACTTGACATGGTAAACAACAATAAACATCCGCATGATTTACTCTCTTAGTTTGATGTATCTCTGTTTACAATAAAATTCTTCTGAATTTACGATTATATATTGTTAATCAATTCATTTGTAACATGAATTACAGTTTATTTGTATTAGCTTATTGCCCCACCCCACCCCACCCCAAACTGCAATTTCGTTTGGGTTTACTGTACTTCTTCTTCCACTGATCAACCTCTTCTGCTAGCTCCTTTGCTCTATCGTAAATACGTCTTCTTTGTTTAATTTCTGTAAGTTCACCTCTATGGCTCCTCTGATTTATCATCTTATGGTTTGATTTAAGGGGTTTTCCCTCTATTTGGGGTTCAGCACTCTCTTTGCCGTGTTGCGCACATCAAATTAAATTTATGTGATTGTTTGCAGAGATAAACTCCATACTATATCACTATTTGTGTTTGTACATAAAATTACTTTATGATTTATTTGGGTACTCAATCTATGTTGGTAGTCATCTATGCTTATTTGTATGTTCATCTATTCTTGGTGAACCGCTTAGAACTCTACAGCTCTTCATTTCAAAATAGGAAGAGATTCAGCCACATTGAGTTTTGATTGGAAACTAAAACTAGAAAAATGTAAATAGCCATTTTTCGTCTTCGCCTCATTGAAACACAAATGTGATAATTGTTATCTTATTTGTTGTTTCTTAAAAGCTTATATAGGACAAATAAAAATGGATTGAAAGAGTAATTTGTTGCTTAAAATTTTCGACTGCCAAATTTTAAGTCAATGTTGTATGAAGTCAATGTATGATGTTCGCATAAAACTTATATTTTTAACTTTTATAATTAATTTAATTAAAATATACTAATTTTAAAAATGTAAATTGATTTCATATAATATTAGTTATAAAAAATATATATTTACTAATTAATATATTTTTGAAAGAAAATTATATATCTTAAATATTTAATTTATTATTAATTATAAAAACCTATATTTGTCTAATATAAAATTTTAATTTTAGATAATTAAATAGTTACACTCGTACAACCAAACAACACACTTATAATTACAAAGTAATTACACTTTGATAAACAAACAAGACAGTGTCATTACCAAAGTGTGTATTTACTACCTTAGTAATTACACCAATTTCAATTACCAATTACCAGGTGACTTTCCAGACAGCCCCTAAAAGTATAGTAATTGACCATTCTAAAATAAACCTGCAAAACTTGTCTATATAAGCTACTTGTATCTGTACTAAAAGCAATTTGAGATTGCTTGCGCCGACTAAGTCAGGAAGTTAGGATGTACAATTGTAATAGATCTTTGATTCTCAAATGATAATGAATAGAAGGTTACTTAAGGTTCATCTGTATCACTTCCTCCAAGCTGAGCATCTTGAAACATTGAATAGCTGCTTCCATCTGGGCCCAAGATCTTAAACCTATTTAGCAGGAAGAACCAAAATAACTCAGTAGCCAACGTCTAAGCAAATATTGGGTTGAAGCTTGAAAAAAAGTACTTGAAGTTGAAGTTAGGACTTTTACTTGGGAAAAAAAGTTTTTGAGTTTATTTCACTTGAAATTCCAAACACTATTTTCAATATCTGCAAATATTGAAGTTAGGATCTGTGTTGAGCCTATTTCTTTTTGCCTTAGTAATGGATGAGGGGTGCCATGGTGTATGCTATTTGCAGATGACATAGTACTAATTGATGAGACTCGAGCTAAAGTTAATGATAGATTGGAGGTTTAGAGATATACTTTGAAATCCAAAAGATTCAAATTGAGCAGAACAAAAACAAAATACTTGGAGTGTAAATTCAATGTTGCAAGAGGTGAAGCAGACACTG
This sequence comes from Solanum rostratum, assembly GCA_029948455.1. NCBI lineage: Eukaryota > Viridiplantae > Streptophyta > Magnoliopsida > Solanales > Solanaceae > Solanum > Solanum rostratum. Next base: position 66,189,978 of record CM057048.1, read on the forward strand.
AAGTGACGCTTGCCACTCAACCTACTCTAAAAAGAGAGTTTTAAGTATATCTAGGATCCATCATCCAGAGCAGTGGCGATATTGACGATGATGTCACACATCGTATTGGGGCAGCATGGACGAAAGAGAGGCTTGCCTCTGGAGTATTGTGTGATAAAAAGATACCACCTAAACTTAAAAGGCAAGTTATAGAGAATGGTGGTTAGACTGTCTCTGCTATATGGGGTGGAGTGCTGGCCAATTAAAAATTTACATGTTCAAAAGATGCAGGCCGCAGAGATAAAGATGTTGAGATAAATGTATGGACATACCAGGAGAAATAAGATTAGGAATGAGACCATCCAAAAGAAGTTAGAGGTGGCCCTAGTGGCTAACGAAATGAGAAAAGCGAGACTATGATGGTTTGGATATGTGCAGAGGAGCAGTACTGATGCTCCTATTAGGAGATGCAAGAGGTTGGATTTAGGGGTTACACGAAAGGGTAGACCGAAAAAGTATTGAAGAGAGGTGATAAGACAAGATATGGCGAAACTTCATCTCACTGAGGACATGACCATAGATAGAAAAGAGTGAAAGTTGCGTATTAGGGTAGAAAGCTAATAGGCTAGTAGGGGTAGGTCGATGTATGGCCTTGTGATATAGTAGGTTAGTAGGAGTAGTCGTGCCTCTATATCCTGTATTGTCATTATTTGTCTTATATTTGTTTACCTTTATCATATTTATATACACTATCATTTGTTTTTCATTATTAGTCGTTTTTCTTTTTCTTCTATTCTATTCCTTTTTTCATATCTAGTATCTTCTACTTATGGGGCTCGATTTTTAGATGAAGGTTTCCCGAAAACAACCTCTTTATCTCTATGAGGTAGTGGTAAAGTCTGTGTACATTTTACCCTCCCCACCCCACTTATGGGATTTCACTGGGTAAGTTGTTGTTGTTGTTGCAAATATTGATGGTCAAACTATTACGTGCAGACAATGAAGTGAAATATTGTACGTCCAAACAGCTTGATGCATGATTAGACACCAAATGAAAGGTAAAAGAAACACTACAATACCTTTCAAGGATGAACCTCCCTTCCTTGTACTTTTGGCTTTTCTCCTGTGCAGCTTCCTGAAAATATTCAATCGATATTGATACAACATAACATACGGTAACTAGAGCAAAGACATAAAAAGTCGAGAATTATTGCAGAGTCGTGAAATTATGCATAGGAGACTTACATATTTCCAGCCCACAATAGAGCCACATCCCACACAGAATATGTCAACAACAGTGTGCATTCCAGTCAGCATCATCCGCTCTTCTTTCTCTCCAAGAGTAACATTCACACTGCAATATCAATAAAAGATCAAACATTATACACACTCTTGCAAGCAGAAAGCATGCTATAGGGTACAGTGACTAGGCACATTTTCAGTGTTTCCACGATATAGAATTCAAGAAATGAGTTTGGCTTTCTATTTGAGACAGGATAAGAGACTCTAGTGCTTCAATCATTTGGAGCAAAATCCCAGCACAAAGAAGGAACAAATGAATTAATGGGGAAATCTTTACACTAATTTATAGGAATTCAGTTTCAACCTTCGAAGGGTCCCCTGCATTAACATTAATTGAGTTAAGAAAATCCATTTGAAATAGCAGGTTGTATTGAACACTTACACTTTATCAAAGAGGTAAGCCTTCCCATGCCTGCATTGAAATGTCTGGAGAACAGGGTGAAACATCGAGTTAGGATATATGCCTGAGGTCTTATACAGCTAATCCACGCCAGCAAAAACTAGCAGTCTAATCCAGCCAGTTTCAAAATAGTAGCATGAAGACAACATATACCAGAATCCAGCAATAGTACCAGTCACAACAATTATAGAACATGGGCAGGATCCAGGAAAAGGACCACTCAGTAATTCATTAGTAACCTAATCAGAAACAACAAGTGATTACCAACCTTGGCTCACAGCACGTATAGTCAATAACTCCGCTGAGGCTGAGTGGTAATGCTTTTATATGACATAGCAGGTTGCTCTACTAATAATACAGAGTAAAAGAAGAAGAAAAAGAGGTAGGTGTGTCTAATGAAGTATATTTAGTCTCACTGGACTCATATACTGAAAGCAAGGTCTTATTCATTCATCATGTACAGAGTATTATAGATTTAACTTTTAAGAAGAGAGTTCCAGATTGCTCCTTTATTTAGTTGTTACATCGAATCACATAAGTCAGAAATTTACTAGGACTGTCTACGATGGTAAATATGATGAAGTTCGACTAATAGCAAGAATACAATAACACCATGAAATCCCACAAATGGAGTTTGGGAAGGGTAAAGCATACGCAGACCTTGCCACTACCTCGTGGAGATAGAGAGGTTGTTTCCGAAAAACTCTCAGCTCATGTGTAGCAAATTCAAATTCAAGTAAAAAGAAGAAGAAAAACAGAGTAGACAACATAATAACCAATTAGGAAAGCAGTGCAGAGCCTACAAGAAAGGAACAATAACACAACGACAAAGTAGTGTGATAACCAAAACACAAAAAACAACGGATAATAAATATCAAAAGCAAGAACAACAAGAATATGGCTAGTACTACGACAACACCAACAAACCTAAATCCCCAAAAGCAAGATAACGCTCCACTACTTACTGAACTTCTATGCTAAGACACAATATCCACAACCTCCTATCTAAGGTCATGTACTCGGCAATCTGAAGTAGCACCAAGATACTATAGCACACACCCAACATCCAATTCAGACCAAAATTTTCTTTTAAAGTATACAGAACAAGGAAGGAATCATTCTCTAACAATTAGAGACAAGCTGAAAGTCCAGATCACACCCCCAACGATGCAAACTTATCTTAGTGTGCAAATACTCATGATTCTAGACCAAACAATACAGCAAAATCATAATTGTCAATTTATAGTCAGACTGAAAAATTAGTCATTTATAGGAGCAACAAACTGCAGCAAACTTATGCGGTTATGCCAGACAACCTAGACTAGGAGATAAAGAATTTTCCGCAGGCCTCATTAATCAATTTCGGACATTATCAAGCCCAACATATCCCAATAGACTAACTAAACTCAGAGCCAAATTTTCAACCATTGAAAGCTTTGGTCCCAAACTCCAGAGAAAAACATTAAACAAGACAACAGCCCAAATTTGACACCACAATACAGACTTCATATAGGACACCCAGCTTCCTCTTACATACCTTTCATCTTCCATAATGCTTGTTCTACATAAGAGAATCCAGCTGAATATCATTTATTTCCATCAATCAATTCAGAGTGAAAGAAAGGTATACGTATAGCATGTATACTAGCAGCTTTTGGAATTTAAAAGTAAATAATGCCTCCAATCCATCTAATATGGATGTATAGTTACTTTACTGGGTATGGAATTTAAGTTGTCAATTGGACTTCGCATTACATTAATAGTAGAGAAAAATATCAGCTTGGTAGAGAGAACATCACTCAAACTTCAATATTAGAGTAGGTATTTGACTTTGATTCTCAAAAATTGTGAAAGTTGTAGCCTTATCAATGACAATTGCAAAGTTGTGTAGAACAATATTATTAGAGGGTGTCAAACAATTTGGACATACCAAAAGAAGTGCCATGTAAACATGGACAGCAGGGATAACCTACTAGATAGTTAAGACAGTAGAGGTCCACATTAAGCTGAGATCTAGGTACACAAACATAAGTACGATAAAGGACTTGTTAAAACACACAATATAAGAAAAGGAGGCATGAAGTACACATTTCAAGCACCGAAAGATGATGGAGAAACCAAAAGATGGATGATCATTTCTTCAAGAAGCTAACACCCATGCCAAAACAGAAAAAGCAGGACCCTTGTATATGTACTAGAAGAGTAGCTTGACAAGTCATACAACAGATATTTTGCCACTTGAGAGCGAATTGAAAGAACAAACTTATGAAACACCTGTAAAGGTTAATTACTCAGCAACCTCAATGACATATTTAGATGGAATATTCCTTCCAAAAACTAGGCTGAAGGATACCGCAATAAACATGGAATAAAAGAGTTAATGAAACTGGAGGCAAGAACACCACTGCTTAATTAAGTATCTAAGGCATTTCTTTGGCTAGAAAGCAATAAAACTTTACCAGATGAAACATAACCTTGAGAAGGGCTTAGTCCAATCTTGCACCAGCCTCGTCCATTCTCAGTCTAGCCTAAAAATGAATGTATAATAAAAGGAGTAGCTTAGAACCCCTCGAAAGCTCAAGGTACTAGGAGGCAGGTGAACTAAAGAAAGCACCCCCAAAAAAATATATGTTACTAAGAGGACAGGGATGAGTGCTGCAATTATAACTACTCCCTGCACTCTAGACACCTAAAGATCTTAGAAGTTTATGAACTGACTAAGTCCTTGATGACTGCTGTTTCACACCCTTTAACTCCATATAATCCCAGCTTAAACGAATAAGCAAGTCCATGAGCACCTGCTACTCTTCAATCTTAACTATTTTTAGCCACCATTTTCCCCCATCCACACCTTGTGACCTGTGTAGGTACTGAGAGTTCCCAAGGGGAAAGATATACTAAGTTAGAGAATTAACTTCTTTCCCACCACTAACCAAGACTCATGCAGCTACATTAGGCATTGTACAACGTACAGTTAGTCCCAAACCCAGATAAAGAGGAGATTTCTACTAGCAGAAAATAACAATTCTACTGTTGCACAGAAACCAACCAAATGTTGCAAAATTGAAAAACACCGCCTATGTACAAAGTATAGTACTCTAGTCAGTTTCTAAACCAGATAAAAGGGGAACACTACAGTATGTTGATGGTTGGGTAAAATCAAATACAGTAAAGATGAAAATTCAACTGAAAGTTATATCATTGAAATAGCCGACCCCAACTAATGTGGTACTTAAACCTGACCATAAAAAGAGGCAGGACATTAATGTTATAATCATTTTCCTTCTAGCAGAAACACAAGCCCATATATGTAAAGTACAAGGTGTAAAAAAAAAACCACAACCTACAAGGTGTAAAAAGAAAAATTCAAATGCAAACTCCTCAGAGAAATACTACAGAATCACAAGCCCATATATGTAAAGTACTACAACACATACACACACCTCTCATGCCATATATAGATAAACAACAACAACAACAACAACAACAACAACCATCCATACCCAGACCTTTCCCTACATTGAGTGGCGTTGCCATGATTTTCATGAAAAAGTAAACACAAACAAGTCGAAGGGATTCAACATCTACCACATATATACAGAAAAACAAATAATTTTAATCAGATATAAACAACATAATTTTCCGTCAAAGGGGGTTTGCATGAACCCTAAACCCTTGCTAGTTTCGCCCCTACTTCAATGAGGTAGTTTTCCAAGAACCCTCTGCTCAATTACTCGAGTACCGCAAATCAAAATAGTTATATTATAAAGGATAAACAAAAGATGAATAAAAAGATAAAAAGGGACACCTTAGACATAATGTGATCAGCAAGACCAAAATGAGTGTGACAGTGCTTGCAACTATAGATGTTTCCTTCAAGAGTGATTAGAAAAAGCCTTCCCATCGTCTTCGATCAAACTAAAACCCCTTCAAAAACACATAAAAAAAGGTTGGTATCAGCAAAATCAAGAACAACCCCAGATTGAAAAAAGGAAAAAAATGGATTCGATAAAGAATCGATCAAATAACGAGTCACCCAACGCACAAAAACACAAAAGAGAACAACTCAACTCATATTACCTTTTGCAGCAGAGAAGAAAGTAAGCGGTTGAGCCAAGTGCGCAGCTATTTATACCTGCGAAAAACCAATAGGAATTAAACGCTTTTTTTTTCTTTTTTGTTTTTTCTCTTTGCAATTTGTTTATTTGCATGATCATATTTACACTTCCACCCTTGTCGTGTCATATTACAACTCTTCTTCTTCTTTTTAGGCAAAAATACTATGTATTCATCATTTAATTTAACACAAAATTTAAGAAAAAATTGAAAGGCTTTTGAAGTGATTTCAAATAAATTTTGAGATTTATTTATGTTAAAAAATACTATATTAAAAGTGTAAATATCTTTAAAAATATTGTTTGGATTTTTTATCTTTCATTTAAAAATTTTATTTTAGATAAAATGTTGGAGACACCATTAAGAATAAAAATAAAGCATCAAAATAAAATTGTGTTAAAGTTATAATATTCTTATGTCATCATCTTGATAAAATTTTGAAAATATGAATATCTCACAGTTAAGGATCCACTTGTTTCGTAGAAAAGCTTAAAAGAAAGATATGATCACTTGAAGATGGTCATACATTCAAAAGCACGATATGATTGGATGCATCTAAGGCTATAAGATTTTAAGTCCATTTATGAGGAAATTTTGCTATGTTCAAAATCACTTCTTAGTTGAAACTGTGTGGAGAAACGATTGGATATTAATATGATGGCAAAGACGTTCTCCACTTTTTATGCCTCGAATGCGTTGTTACAACAACAATATCGAGAAAAAGATTTCAAAAATAAATATTTTGGACTAATTTCTCATCTTCTTGTGTTCAAACAAAATAATGATTTATTGATAAAAAATCATAAGCATCGACCTACTAGATCTACACCACTTTCTGAAGTGAATAAGGTGTATGCTCACCATGTTAGGCATGAAAACAGTCACCGCTCTGGTCGTGGTCATGACAATGACCAAGAACAAAATTCTTTTCCTGGTGTTTATCATTCACCAAAGAAAATTCACCACCAAAAGGGTGTTATCACTGTGATGGAAAAAGTCACTATGTATATGAGCGTCGTACTCCAAAACACTTGGTTGAACTTTATCAAGCATCACTAAAGAAGAAAGTAAAAAAGTTTGAAGTAAATTTTATCTCTAAAAACGTGTTGACATTATATAATTTGATGTAACAAATTACTTCACACACCTTGAAAGAGAGATACATCAGTTGATTGGTGATGGTAAGATGAGAGATTCAAGTTCTATCGCACCAAAAAGGGCAAGACATCAGGTTAAAGTCTCGATGACCATGATAATAAGATATTGAATTTAACCCCCATTGATTCATGATCTAAGACGCCTTTATATGGATAAGACATTAGGTTCGAGACCCGGTATACTATATTAATTATATAATGATGACTAAAGCAAAATAATGTGCTTTTGGTGAAAATCATAAAATGTGTTCCATTAATAATGCTCTATTGAACTGTATGTGGTAGCAGTGCATAATGTCTAAAAGAAGACAAGTGATTCAATAATGCACATGAACATGGAATGAGGTACTAATAATATGCTAAGATGATTGTGTTCTATTCTTGAAGAATGAGAACTTTTTGATAAATGCTACAGATACAAATCCATTCTTTGAAGTGAATGTGATAGTATTCAATAAAATTTCTCAATACGAATGTGCACTTTATTGTAATGGGATCATTACTTACCTCGAGAAGAGGTAGAGTAATTCTAAAGAAGTAAATCTAAAAATTTACTCTCGGAGTAATAAATTATAAATTTACTTATGTAATAGTAAATCAAAATTCACTAAAGCAAAAGGCACATGTCATGATAAACTTGGAGTTTACCTTTTTTAACCACCATTTTATTGATAATTAGGGAAAGTATGTCTATTACAATGTTGGGCCTCTCAGCTTCTAATTGACAAATAAAAATTGTAATATCTACTATTATGATAAGCCCACTCCATAAATGGGCCTTCATATTTGGTATGTCTAGATTCTTCTTCTGACTCTTTACATTTCCAAGATAACCCTTCTTTTTCCACTCCTCAATGCTTCTGCCTTGTTGTTGCTTGAACTCCCATCTTCGCCTTCTACTCTTGTGGATCATCAATGGCTACATTCTATTTTTCCTGTTGATACCTTCCTCGCATGTGTCGTTACGCTGAGCATGTATATTGTCCTTCCTCGCTTTACTGTAATGTCCCAGGACCTCTCGCTGATGTTTCCTTTCTTCAAGTAGCTTGGGCTTCGTTACTCTTCTGGAAATCTGAGGGAGGCAATCTTACTTTGTTGTCAGTTGAGGTACTGAACTCCTGGGCTTAAAGCACAAATTGGCGTCGTACCTCTTCTTGTTTGGTGAATACCTTAGTGACCTTAAATGCTTTATCCTTCCTAGTTTAGCAGCCATTTTGTTATGTAAATAGAAATTGTACATATCTCCGCTGTTTTTCCTTTTCTTCATATGTAATGTAGAAGAAGCTTGCAGAAATATTTCATGCATTGTGTTGATAATTTGTCTGCCTGCCTTAGGTCCTTGACTGAACCTCTTGTATACTATCCGTTACTTTGCCTGATTAGCCAAGTAGTTCACGAGTTGGTTACCCTACCTGAATATATGTTGAATAGAGATTATTTTCCATGCAATCTAAAAGGAAAAGGCGGAATGACCTAATAGGCCCTTATAATTGGTTTCGTTTGTCACTTAGACCTTATACTTAGAACTTTGCCAACTAAACCCTTGTACCCACTCAAAAGGTACATTTTAAACCCCTCCAACTCATCGTATCTCTCAATCGCGTTGATGTCACACTCCATGTCAGATCAGATTTGCCACATCATTTTTTATTTTTTACAATAATTTTTTTTTTTGTCAAAAAGTCAAAATCCTCATAATTTTCAACATTTTCCCCTTCAAACACAAGTACACCAACCCCTTCTTCTTCAACCCTCACCTCCAATTCAACTCAAGGAACAAAACCCACCAAAAATCCAACTCCAAATTATCAAAAAAGTTATCTTTTCCAGTTAGATCAAACTCAAATCAAGAAAAAAAGACCATTTATGTAAAACTCTATAGGAATAAGCTAAAGTAGAATGGATGAAATTTTTTTGAGAAACAAAATGGATGAAATTTTTTTGATATGGAAGAGAGAGAAAAAGAGAAATTGAATTTGAAATCAAGAGGATGAGAAGAAAAATAAAGAAAAAAGGACTGTAAATGGAGTGGCTACTAATATATGGTATAAGTTCTTTGAAGAAAATGAGAATCAAAACAAGAGCAAAAGCAAAACCCACTTTAGCAGAAAAATAATTTTCCAAGAAGAAATTATGGCTAACAAGAAGAAATTTCATTTGGAGAGACAAAAACAAGAAGAAAATTGAAGAATTTTGAGAAGAAGAAATGGAGATTTATATATTTGGGCATTTGGGGAAGAAGATGACTGTTAAAGGGTTTTTTACAAACCTTTCATGCTCCAAAATAGAGTGAAACTCACGCACCAGGCCTGGTATGCCACTTAGGATGCCAGGTCAGAAAAAAATGTTTAAAATGTAGGTTTTAAGTGGGTACAAGGGTTTAGTTGGCAAAATTCTAAGTATAAAGTTCTAGATGACAAACGGGACCAAGTACAGGGGCCTATTAGGCCATTCCGCCAAAGGAAAAAGGTGTTTCACATAAAATTGAAAAAAAAGAAGTATATACTAGTTATCCTAACAAACTTATCCATGAAAAAGAATCATATTTGTCCTTGTACTTTCAGTCTCTCTCACAAAAGAATAATTATATTTATATTTCTTTATACTTTTTCAATACATTTGTCATTTTAATCGAATTTTCTGATCATATTTAACCTTTGTACTTGGAGAAAAAGTCTTATTTATCCCCACAAAGTTAAGAGTCCGTTTGGATTAGCTAAAAAAAGTGGTTTTTAAAAAGTTCTTCAAAAGCACTTTTTAAAGTGCTGGAACTTATTTTAAAAATAAGCAGTTACATGTTTGGATAAAAGTGTTTAAGCTGAAAAAAAGTTAATATGTTTGGTACCAAAGTGTTGTTAAGCACTTTTTTTATCAAAATGTCTGAAATACCCTTAAACTATTACACATTATAAAATGTTAATTATTACTCTGAATTTTTTTTCTAAATTAGATTAAACTATAATTAATTTATTTTAATTTATCTTCAATATAAATTGACTATATAAGTTAATTTATATGTCTAAATTATTTTTAATTTTAAAATATAATCTTAATAAAATACATGAAATATTTGAATATTTTTTAATTATATTTGTAAGGCTATATTTCTTCTTTACCATAAATAATTTATAAAAAGAATAAACTAAGGAGAAAATAATTAAGAAGAAATAAAAAGAAAGAAAGAACAAGAAAAAGAAGAAAAAACGGAAGAAAAGAAAAAATAGAAAGAAGGAAAAAAAATGGATGAAAGAAAGAAAGAGCAAAATTTAAAAAAAAATAGAAAAAAAAAAGTAAGAGCAAAATAATATAGTAATTATAAGCAAATATTAGGGATAAAAAGATAAATTTATTGGTCAAACATAAATGACTTTTAAGTTAAAAAGAAAAAAAGTAAAGAAAGACCAACTTTTAACTTTTGAGTTATTTTAAATTATTTTTAACTTATTATAAATCATTTTTTAAAACTTGTCAAACATTTTCAAAAGCTTAAAAAAAATTTAAAAACAAATTTGACCAATTTTTAAGTTCATCCAAACACCTAAATCTCCATATCTTTAACATTGCTCTTTTCATTGAACTTCTGGTCCTATTTACCTTATACTCTAATTTAGTCATAATGCATTAAATTTTTATTTTTTTCACTTAATTTTTCTATGTGACACTGTTCTTTTCAATAATTAAATCTACTATAACCCATTCAAACTCTTTTAACTCATCTATCAGATCCACCCAAAATTTAATTATTTTCTTTCATGATGAATGCGATTTCATCACTCAAACCTCATCTAAATTAAAACTCTACTTTCGTATTGCAATAACATAGTAGTTGTTCCAATAATTTTTTATTTATAGTGCAATAATAACTGTTGTTAAATTTATTTCACTTATTAAAATTCAATTAAAAATACGAAAAAAAAAAATTTAAAATGCTCTTGAACTATAAAAAATAGTATAAAAATATTTTTTATCCACCTATTGGACCTAAAATGTTATTGTCATTCACCTTTGGGGTCCAAAAATATTCTTCAATCACCTTTTCGGCTTACTTATACTTTTGAGACTAACAATCCTCTCTTTTTTTCTAAATATTTATTATGTTTTATTTTCTTATGGAATAAAATAAATCCTCATCTCTATTAGATTTCTTCCCAAAATATATACAAACCAAAATAATGTATCTCTTTAAGGATCAAAGTAATATAACAAAAACTATTCAAATTTGATTAACTAAAAAGATTAAAGAAAACTAAATCGAGTTTAATAAATCACTTTGATCCTTAAAAAATTAATAATTTTGTCTAAATAAAATACAAATATGTGTAAAAAAAATTTTAAAAAAAAATTAAAATATGTATTGTTGTAACTTTGGATTTTTTAAGAGTTCTTTTTTAAAGACTTTTTCCCCTAATTAGTAAATCCAGAAAAATATACCTTCTTCGTAACCCTAAAAATTTCAAAAAAACTACAGTAATACTACTAGTTTGTTTTTTCTTAATTAGATTTTTCACATATTTGGTCCAAACCAAAATAATATCTTTCTTTATAACCTCACAACAAACTTTTAAAAAAAATTTATAAGATTTTCTTTTAAAAAAAAAAAGAATTGAGGATGGAGGTTTACTTTTATTCCATAAGTGAAACATAATAGATATTTAAAAAGGGAAATAGAAAAAAGAGAATATTGTTGGTTTCAACCGTACAAGTAAACCAAAAAGGTGGATGAAGGGTTTTTTGGATCCCAAAGGTGGATGACAAGGATATTTTAGGCTCAATAGGTGGATGAAGCGCATTTTTGTACAATTTTCAATAGTTCGGGGCATTTTAGACTCTTTTTCGTTAAAAATAACCTGAAAGTGAAATTTGGTTAATTTCAAATATATACAATAAATTAATTAATTTACAACAAATATAGTCATCTTTTATTTATTTAAAAAAAGTCAAAATCATAGAAAATATAAAGTCACTATACAATATAATCTGCCAAAGTCATAAAAAATATACACTAACTAAACAAAATAAATTACTTATACATAAGCTATACACTGAATATACTTCTGATACACCCAAAAATCGACTATACGTAAAATATACATTACCTATACATGACTATACAAACGAATAGTCATCTAATAATTTAAATATAATTTGACTATACATCAAATATACATTGACTATATAGCATAACCTTCTTTTTTTATATAATTACTTTTATTGAAATGCATCTATTATAAGTCGTCCCTTTTAATATTTCTAGTTTCATTTGTATATACACTAAGGGACCGTTTGGTAGAGTGCATTAGCAAAAAAAAGTAGACTTTACATAACTCACAAAGTGTAAAAAGTTAATTACCATTTTTCCCTACTCTTTTTTAATTTACAGAAATCCCTTAAAAAATATGACAATCCGGATACATTAATTTAGTAATTTGAATACATTAATTCAGTTCTGAATACAAAATTTAGGATTTTTAAGTATCAAGTAATATCTAAAGCATGATACATTAAACATAGAGACAATTTAAGAGTTAAAAATAATGTATTCGAATTATCGAATTAATGTATCCGAATGAAAAGGAAGAGATTTTTGAAATTTTCGAAAACAGGTGGGAATAACGAAAAATATGATAAATAAAGGAACATAATTAGGTAATTATTCTCAAAAACAATGCATGCATTAACTCTTTGTATTAGTAATATCTTATTTGATACGCTTTTTCCATATTATGTAAAACTAATGCAAGTATTAGTATATTAAGGTGTGCATACTAATACCATTGATTTCTAGGTGGTAGTAATACAATGCTTTTAATGCATGCATTAGCATAATTAAAGACTTATTTGTCCTTCAAAACTTTTTTTTCACATCTTTTCCAACCATAATTATGGAGGGTATATTTGTAATAATATTTTTATGCAATGTTTGATATTTTTAATGCACCAAACCAAGCAATGCATAAATATATTCTATATATAATTAATGCAAGCATATAACTAATAGATACTTTACTAATGCAAGCATTATTAATACACTCTATTTAGCATTATTTTATACATTCTACCAAACGACCGAAAACTCTTTTTGTTGGTTTCAGTTGCAGTATCGAAAACACAAAAATCTGAGCAGCTTTCCTTCTCTTTTGTTCTATTTTCTGTTTACTTTCTCATTGGATATTCTTTTCTAATTCAAAAATATATTAATTACACAGTCAGTACAATGAAATTGGATATAACAAATTATTATACCACTAGGAAAGTAGTGCCCGACTGCCCGTGCAAGGCATGGGCGAGGTTCTTTCTTGAAATGTAAATAAAGGAGGCGTCGTTAGATTAAGTCTTAACACAAACTATTTTGTGGAAATACCATACAGAAAACTTACGAGAAAGGGGATAAAGTAAATATTTACATTGTAGTTGCATAAAAACTTTTAAAAGTTGGATTTTGATATTGAGCGTGCAAAATGCGGTTGCTCCATGCAGGTTTTTCATCATCTATATAGGTAAAATCAAAAAATTAAGACGTGGAATCAATGTAAGTTTCGAATGTACAATAGTACGTCAAGTATAAGACATGTGTACCTAATTAGTATGAGTGTCATATATACAAAAGTTTTGGAGCATCTAGGTACAAACCCACAACAACATACCCAATGAAATCCCACGAGTGGGGTCTGCGGAAGGCAGAATGTACGCAGACCTTACCACATAGAAGTAGAGAGACTGTTTCTTGGAAGAGGTTGTTTCCTAGGTACAAACCCAAATGTATGCAATCCCTTTCCATGTGAGATAATAATATGTTGAAACATATAAGAGATGGAGTTGGGTAAATTGAATTTTTGTTCAAGAATAGTGAGGGTGATAAGTAATTCATCTTTTCATCTTCACAAAAGTCAGCAGCAACTTTCAAAAACGTCAGATAATCTATATATATACATATGAATGTGATTATAGTAGGTAGATCAAACAGGTAAGTAAAATGTAAGACTGAGTTAAGTTAATAGTGTCACTTTTGAAAGATCACAGTGAAGAACAGGCAAAAGTAAATAAACAACCTAAACTTAAGCTGATGGGAAAGAAGCAATGCGTAGAAAGGAGGACTTATTGTTTTCTGTTAACATCATCAGATGAGTAAGGATTGCGCTTTGTACATAATATGTTTCGGTTAGAGTGTTTTTTTTTTCTAATTTTCAAGTTGTACCTAGAATAACTCTTGATTTGTGCATAGTGTATCAGAAACTATAAAGAGTGAGAATTGTCTATGGAAAAAACAAAATGCACTTTAAGTATGAAGAATAACACTTTATGAAATGTTGTTCAGCAACAGTGGCTTGACAGAGATACTGCACTAACATGAGAGCATAACATGGCATTTTTAAGAAACGAAAGGAAACTTCCAGATGCAAGTTCTTCTATAATAATAGTCCTATTGCCGTCCTTATAAGAAATTTCATCTGCATACCTAGCATGTTGCTCTCAGCGCTCAAGAGCTTCCAGCTGATGAACACTTAAACCAACCTGTTAGGTCAATAATGACAGACCTTATTATTTCAACCGGATAAAATCTTTCCTAAGTTAAATATTTAAGTTTAAACTAAATAAGTTATTGCTAAAGCATGATAATTGAACTTTGGTTAGAGGTTGGCCTCAAAATAGCAAAATATGTAGGACTTCTCAACTTCATATCTCATAAAAACGTAGGGTAATTAAATTTTATTTCATCAACATCGTTCGCTTTTATTAAAGGTACTCAGAAATTCTCAATTTAGCCAGAGTTTCTTTGACATACTCTTCTAGACACAGAACTTAGGACATATAGCTAGCGCGAGCTTTGGTGGCAGATCACAGCTTTCTGGCTGCAACTAAGGAATTTCAGAAGAGCACTGGCAGCAACATTTGTACAAAAATGTTACATCCATTTAAGTGTATATGACAACCACGGCTAGAAAGCACCAGCAAGATACCTTGTCCCTAATTAATTCTTAGAAGAACTTGAACTGGTATATATCAACATGAGAATGTAGAAATTTCAGCAGCCTCAAGTAGGACTCATACTTGTAAAGCTAAGCAAAATACTTCTGCATTTCCTTCTGGTGGGTTTTTATTTTTTCCCTTTTTGGGCATAAATTTTCCAATTTTGTTGTCTATAGAAAATATAGTGATGGAAAAATTGAATCTTTATTATGTAAAGTTGATATCTTTCTTGTTTTGGAATTAGGTAAGAGTCATCTTTTTGTTAGAGATTGTTCTGCTCATCACTACTTCTCTTGTATGGATCATATTTACTTGTTAGTTTTTTTTCTCTTTTGAATAGTTTTTAAGGTTGGTTTTATTTTTTAGTGTATGGTATCTGACTTGGAGTCTCAACCTATTTGGATTTCTGAAGATTTTGGTTAAGGATGATGGGGTGCCTTTAAAGGCTGTTTTAGTATTGTTTTTGGGTCTCCATCTGAGTTCAGATTCTTTTTGGTTCCTATCTGGTCAAAAGAACCAAAACTATTTCTGAAGATTTTGGCCTCTTGATTCAAGGCAATTCATCTGTCATTGCAGTTTAAAGCGAATTTTTTAATCAAGTAATACGTCTAGTTTCATGGCCTTTTTATTTGTAAGCATTTCTATTCTGCAATTTATACATGTACGTTAACTTAATCAGTTAGGATGCAGGAAGGTATTTACCAATTCTGTTAAACCATATACATAAAACTTATTAGTATTGGTGTTAACTTAATCAGTTGGAATGCAGGAAGATATTTACTAACTCTGTTAAACTATATACATAAAATTTATTAATATTGGAGACAACAAGCAAAACAAAGGTGCTGAAAGGCCTATATAAATATCAAAATACAAAATCTTAAAGCAAGCCACAGCAAAGAAACATTTGTAGATGCAACATAGGGAAAGGAAGAAAGCCGCACCTTCGTCATTCCCTGGAATACCGGTGGCGTGCAGACTCAAACTCTTGAGCTTCCAGATTGGAAGAGCAAGACGAACCGATCTCTTATTCAGAAACATCACAGGAGCAAGAGAAGAAGGAACAGCTGGGAGATTGAAGCGGCAGCCGCGTGGATCGATACACGTGAATCCAAACCACGCGGAGAGCAAAGAAGATTTAACCTAATTCGACTCACAGGCGGGAGAAATGGCTAAAATTAGGTCGGAACGCACCTACATCTTCTCCAAAGTAAGAGAAATTCGCAGATTTAACAAAGAAAAAGAAGGCGTACCTTGCTCACTTCAAGAAACAGTGATGTTTTGCAGACCAAAATCCTTGAACTTGCAGATTCGGGCACTATATTTTACTCTGTAACAGGGGAGAAGCAACGGAAGAAACAACAGGTTGGCAGATAAAGTTTGAGCTGGGCGAGTTGATTCACGTGAAGGGGAAACACGTGGGCAACAAGGAGAAGACAGCGGACCCAAAATGGAACAGATGGGAGGAGAATTACGACTGTACCCTTGGTCATCCAAGGGTACCACCACTTATATATATAGATTTTCCACCATACTCAGACGGTTCTGAAAACCATTCTCAGTAAAAATTAATCACAATTCCTCCCCATCAATTGATAGCAGTATAGCTAGATAAAACAAATAGTTCTCTAAGAAAGAAACTTTTTGATAGTTCTTGTTCTCAAAGATCTAAAAATGCCTTTTATAATGATTCTGCGCTATAAAGAACAATATTATGCAAGCTATAATACAATTGAAATATAACAAATTGAAATCTATGATACACTCAAAATACAATTAGAAAGGTGTTAGGCTCTTTGGTGTCATTCTTTCAACTTTACCAACCCGGTGAGGAGGCCATACAACATGGGTAACCCTTCCGCAAACCAGACCAAGAGGGATCTGAAAAAGAAAGCTTTTTCAAGTCAATCAACTAAACTAAATAAAAGCGGATTGTAAACACAAATAAGGTCACACTATCATTCTCATTCTCGAAACCCCACCCGTTCTCTCATTTCTTTTGCACCACATAAAATCTAACAGTGACAAGGTATAATCTAGCTTTTCCTTTAGGATCTGTAATGAGCAAGTGACTTTTGGACAAAATAAGCCCAAAAGATCAACTTGATTCATATGTAAATATAGGCATCATATGTTTTCATCCAGGAAGCAGTATTTTCACTGAACACATAATGTTAAGCCACACTTACTAAACGACTTACCAACTCCTCACACAAATGGTAAAAGTTTAACACTTCATACTAGGGCATTAGAAAAGTTAAATTCAACCTTTCACCGCGAATGAGTAAGAGGCAGGATATAAAAGAATGATTGCCAATTCTATCGATCTTGTATGTCACCTACATTAGCTAAAGTTTCCTAAAGTAACCTTGTATTAACTTTACAAAGTGTATTGGATTCTTGCTATGTTAAATTCCTCTTCATTAGCAGAGGGATGTAATATGTAACGTACAGGACCGAAGGATCTTGAATCCAAGCTCCAAGCCTGATTGTCGCCTTCAACCCAACAATGTCCTTCAGGAATCACTACTGCATCATAATAAGGGGTACTGACCAAGTCACCTGGTAAGGCTGTTATTCTCTTTATATTTTTCTCTTTATGATTAGTTGGAGAGCTGAAATGAAGGCCAACCACAAATCAGACATTTAGTGCAAAAGATGGTCAAAGAAGAATATATTTAATTTTCAATAAGCAAAAAAACATCAACTCATTTATACACTGGCATCTGCTCTAACCCAGAAACAAGATAAGGACATGTCCAGTTGGACCATAACATTGAATCTTGCTGGCAAAATTTATCAAAGACCACTTGAATCACAGAAGATAACATCTTAAAAGTATAGCATCTGATGACCTAATGCTAAGAATTTACTACTAGTAGAAACAAATAGTTCACATGTCACTGCTTAGAATGGACATCAAGAGGTCCTATAAGGATGGGAAGAGCCAAAATGTCGAACAAGAGCCGATCACAGACAAAAGAGATTGTTCTCCAGGTCATAAAAGGTCTGATATCCAGCAGAAGTTGTACGTAATCATCAACTGAAGTGGAAGCAGGACATTTTGATTTATATATTAATATTAAATTAACTGTTCTAAAGGCACCAAACATAACATCAAAAGAAGAGCAATGTATGTTAGAGGCCCTTAGAGTATTACAAAGTAGGCTTTAAATGCGGTTTACTTTTCAAGAATGACGAATGAGTATATAATATTAAATTAACTGTTCTAAAGGCACCAAACATAACATCAAAGGAAGAGCAATGTGTGTTAGAGGCCCTTAAAGTATTACAAAGTAGGCTTCAAATGCACTTCACTCTTTCAAGAATGAAGAATGAGTATTCCACCAAATATTGTACTAGAAGAAACAGAGATTCTGATCTTTCTTTGGATTTTCTGTTCAAGAGAGGATCTACATAAACTAAAATATATACATGTGTGTTTTTCCACTAGTAAATTTTTCAACCACAAACTTGCATTAATTACTTTTGTGTTGGATGCAAGAGCATAAACTCAATTCCTGGGAGCTTTTTAATAGCAGAAGTCATTGGAGATCTGTGAACGAGATTTCGTTGGAAATCTGTGAACGAGATGTCATTGAAAATCTATGAGCGAGTCACAGGAGCTATGTCAGGAGAGTCAAACATAGAATATGAACTCTATTGTCTGTCACAGTGAGACAAAATCAAAACTAAGATATATAAATCAGTAGATACAATATCAAAAGTTGAGTACTTCCATTTTCAACATCCAACCAACAATATTTATTCCACGAGATACAGTATCAAACCTTCAAATGAGAAGTACAGACCGAGTCCATTTTCTCGTTCCAAACAGTACAAATATATTTGTAAGGTCCAAAAGTCTAATAATCAAACTTGAATAACCTACTACGACAACATCCAGGCAAAAAACTTAAGTCATACTCTCATTAGGTTAGTGAATGATGTGTTGCTCGGACTCTCCAAAATAGTTGCAACACCCGTGTCGGATCCTCCAACAAGTGCACTAGTTTTGGAGAATACGACACACATTTCATCAACTTTTCCGGAGATCCGAGCAACATAGAGTGAATCAACAAAATCTATAAATAAGATGTAGTCCGGTTACTTCTGCCAGCAAAAAAATAAGCTTGGGGCATCTTGTCAAGAGATACCTGAAGACAACCACATCGCCAAGGGAGAACTTGTATTTTTCTAGGCAAAGCTTCTCCACTATAACAAAGTCACCTGCACCATAATAGCTAGCTGATAGTTTCATCCATGTCCATATAACAGGAAACTTTTAAGAACTTAAAAGAGAGGAAAAGGAGTCGTTACGAGTCAAGGATCTCATGGAACTGCCATCACGTGGATTAAATGTTGGAGACATTGAAATGCCACCAACAGGAACAATACTAGCATAACGATCGGAGACAGTAAGGCCTATGAGCCCAAAGGTAAAATAATTCTTAGTTAAATTCCAAATGAAGTTCACAGATCCCATATTTAGGCCGCCTAAATCATCTGCACACATTGTTCAGACCCAATAAGAAATTTTTGAAAAAAATCAACAAATATGTATTTCCAAAGTAAACATTTTATCAGTCCTATTTCAAAATATCAGTGTCTTAACATTGTGAAAGTCTTCAATCAACTGCTCATCGATCCCATACTAGTCAGGATGAACCCCCTATATTTATTTCACTCTGTTTCAGTCCATATAAATTGTCATCCCATCCCACATTGTCAAAGAATTATTTCTTTAAAATAGTTGCAACAGCAACAATGTAGCACCTGCAATGTAATTTTGGTCCAACAAAAAGGAGTCGTCATTCTGTTGGCATCCCTATTTTTGTAAATAAGGTACAACATCAACTGTAATTTCTTCATCGGCCAATTTTAACATAAAATACACATAAATTAAACTAAATTTTTCGTCTTTTAAAATGAAGAGGTTTCAAAAACCGACGGAGAGATTTTTTTATTGGCCATTTTTAACATACAATGTATGTGAACTTAAACGAAATTTCCGTCGGCAGAGATTTTTTCATTGGCAATATCTTCAAACACCAAAATTTTATGAAACTAACAAATATAAAATAAAATGACATGCAACAATTAACAAACAGAGATGGATGATCAACTTAAGAATAAAACAAACACAATCTACAGTCACCATAGAAACAGAAAACCAAAAAATAAGAAATAGAACCACTATATGTATTTGCATATCTAAAATGCATAGCAAAACTAACTTAAATAGAACAATGCAAGGGCGGCTCAACATTAAACCCACTGAAGCACTGGCTTTAGGCCCCAAAACAAGGGCTTCAAAATTGCAAATCCTCCAAAACAATCAACCCCCAAAATTCGAAGCTCAAATAGAAAAACATATATATACATCCGAAGACGCAATAAAGTAATAAGTTCGACTAAACGAAGAACCAAAAGCACTAGCAGAAGAGTGAAGACGAAGGAGATACATACATAAAAAGAGACGGGCAGATCTCATGTAAAATGGAAATTGTTAGACTGGCACAATTGGAAACAACAAAATACCCTACCCTAGAATATAAAAAAATTATGTATTTATTTTTATATTAATTAATTAAAAAAAAAACTCCCCGACCCATTTTCGTTGTCATATTGATTTTCAAAAGTTAATAATTTATATTTTAAAATATCAGTCAATATTTATATAATTTAACTCTAAAAATAAAAACTATGACAATTAACATAAGATAGAGGTAGAAGTGAGTATAAATGTTGAATCAAACCTAATTAATTCGGTTTTTCGATTCGATATCGGTATTCTTTTTTGAAAAATTCGGTTCTTCGATTCAATATTCTGTGTAGGAGTCTCGTAACTTCGTGCACCAAAGAATCAAACTTTTATTTTTTTTAAATTGAAAAAATTATATATATTAAACCCAAAAAATAAAATTATATGTATAATCAATTAGCAATTAAATCATTCATAAAACAAGTCAAAGTAGCAACAAATTTATAATTTATATAGTTAACTTGAAATATTATTTTCCAAGAGAAATTCTAACATATTTTTTCTGATTTATTTCATGTAAAGGAATTCGTCTTCGTGATTGTTTTTCTCAAGCAATAATTGGAGGCGCAAGTTCAAAATATTATTTTTTTTAATCACAATAAGTGTTCCATGGGACCGCATCATCACTTAACGTAATTTTAAGTTTTTAAATGTTTTATACTTTGATTTTGTCCTTATTTTATTTTTCATTAATTCACACCGAAAACCATTTTAAAAATACTAAAGAAACTTAATCGAACTTGAAAAAACTAAATTAAACCAAATTAGTTCGGTTTGGTATATGGTGCAGACATTTTCAAAACCAAAGAGTCGAACCAAATTTTGCTAAAACCAAATCAAAGAACCGAATGTAAACCCCTAGATAGAGGGAGTAATAGTTTATTACTTATCTCTTATAGATATTTTCTATTTCCTAATTTTTCTAATTCACTTTAATTTTAATTAACTATATTTAAATATTGACTTTGTTAGATTGTCTTTTCAATTTTTTGAGATACTTTATAAAATATTTTAAGCTCAAACTAACTATATTATTAAATAATTAAATTTTAAAAATTGTTATCTTAATTTTGAATGTCTTTTAAATATTATAATTACTATAATATTGATTTTTATAATTAAAAGTAATATAAAATATTATATAAATACAAAAAAAAAATACTCTAACTGGCATATTCAACCAAGTGGAATGTTAAAAATTTTATATACTTATAGAGAAGTTTTGATGGTTTTTATAACAATTGGCTCTATTGAAAAGGTTTTCGAAATAATAATCAATTAAAAAGATTTAAATATTTATGTTGTTACATGACATACAATAATTTATATATGTTTATTCTTGTCTTGCAGAATATTACAAGAAATGTTATACTATCAATTAAAAAAAAATATTAATAGATAAAATATATCAAAAAAAGTAAATAAATATAATATACTCATTTTAAAAATTTGACTTTATGGCACACATTTTATTGAGCCGGCCTTGAAACAATCAATCAAAAATCAATCCATATTTGAAAAATAATAACAGTAAGCATATGAACAAGAATTAAAACAATCGTGAAGGTAATGGAAGGTTGCTTTTCTGAAAAGATTTGGAAGAGGGGTTCGTTGGAGATTGCAGAGTTTTGAAGGAGGTTTGAGCTCGTTGGATGTGTGTGACTGGTTGTATGATTATATGACATTACATTATTATATGATAATTTATAACATATATAATATCAATACATTATCAAGAACATTTGAATTTGTTCACAAAGTTGTCTTAATTAATATCATCTTTGTATAAGTTTTATGTGCAAATTTAATTAGCTAAACACTATCAAATAGTTGCATATAAAAAATTAATATTATTTAAATTCACATAAAAGAAAAAAAAGATATTGCAAATAACACTCTTTTAATGCTGACCTTAATCTTACACCCATTGAGAACAACCGTTATGTCAATTTATAATCTTGTTTGACCTGGGACAATTAATTGAATAAAGCGAAATTAATCGATTTGCTTCAAAAGTACCACATTAATTTTAGTTTGATTTACTTTTGTTTTTTTCTATGTTGGGATATTGTGAAGAGACGTTTATTTTTCTATGAACTTGAATAAAATTTTATTTAAAGATTACGTTTGTGTTTTATATTGGTTTCCCCATCTATATCATTGTCATACAACATAAAAATCAACCACACTTGCCTAATTCTATACCAAAGTCACACTGATTTATATACCCCATTTACATATCAATGGTATACACAACAAAATTACAAGTCATTATTGTAAATTTGATAACATGCACACACAATTTATACATAAAAAAATATACCATATCAATACACATTTTACATACCATTTGAAGACTCATTATTTGCATTTGCAATTTGCATATTAAAAAAATATATCATATCAATGCCCATTTTTTTGCATATGCATTTGCATATTTCTCTTCATTAATAAGTGCCACTTTCGTCGTACGACGAGTGGCACTTTGGTAATTTCCGCGAATTTCAGGGTTATTACATTGGTTCCTGGCGCCACCTATAAGCAGGCGGATTTCTTCGTGCTTTCTTCCGTCTCGCCTCTAGCTCAGGTTGTCGTAGAAGAGACTGAGGGCCTTGCCGACTTTCAGCGAAAGCCTTTTCAGGTAATTGCTAGATCTTCCGATTTATTACTTGATTCTGGGGGCTTTCGTTTTACTTCGGTCTTTCTGCCGTTGAGTTGTGGAGGCGAGTTTTTTCCAAAGCTCTTAGCGGCCTTTTGTGCTTTGATTCTAAGTCCCGAGCTTGCCATGCCTGGGCACCGTTTGCCTGACTGTTTGGTGCCTCTGACTGCCTCCAATTTCGGGCTTGCATGTTGCTCCGACCTTTTTTTTGGGTGGGGGCTACTGGATGGACTGTGGATGTGCTTTTAATTTGGGTTCCACTATGCTTCGTAATGCTTCGGGCGTGCATGAGTGTTATCAAATTTGGAATTTTTTCATCATGCATCACTCTTACAGCTGAAAAAGTATGATTATAACATGTATGCTCCATTTTGAGTGCTTTGATGAGTTATGCCGATCCCTATTCTTTGTGTTGTTCAACCTTCAGTTAATGAGGTGTGCATGTGTGAGGCTGTATAATTAATTAGTTTCTTTATATGGATTTCTACAATCCTATGTTTCACTAAGCTGACATTCAGCAAGCTGAAGAATCTGCATTGTAGCTAAAAATTCGCTTCAAGAACTGGCCACACAATTCGGACATATGTACTGCTCCGAATTTTTGCAATTGTTCGCACAGTTGTAATCTAATTTCAACATACCAAAGAAAAAGTTTGAATCTTTATATTGCGAAAAGGTAATGAGGGAAACGCTGCGAACATTAGGAGATGATGGCGTACAATGTAAATTGAATGGGGAAGATAAAATCATCCCATTGTTTGGCTGTTGCAACTGAGAGTTTGTGCATTTGAACATTTCCATGTTTAATTTTTAACCCATTTTTTTTACCTTTCCTCTGTTTGCTGTTGTGAAAATTTAATGCACAAGATAAAATCAATATTAGGAGATGATGGCCTACAATGAATACTGAATGGGGAAGAAAAAATCATCCCATTGTTTGGCAGTTGCAACTGAGAGTTTGCGCATTTAAACATCTTCATGTTCAATTTTCCACGCCTTTCTTCTCTTTCCTATATTTATTGCTGTGAAAATTGAATGCACAAGATAAAATCGGCCCACCACTTTACTGCTGCAACTAAAAGTTGGTGCATTAATCAGTATTTACGCCAAAATTCCTCCCTATACTCTCAATCATTTCCGTACATGAGTAGTCTTGGTTTCTTTGATGGTGAATATTGTAGCGGATGTTGCTTGCGTTCCCGAAATATGGTCTTTGTTTCGTCAACAGTTAGAGTTCTTTATCCGTTGACTCCGACAGAGGAATGGTAGTTCACTGTTCTTCAATCAGGCGTACTCAACTTCGCGCGATGCTTGAACCCAGTCTGAAACATATGTTATGATAGAGTTCTAAAGCTTTCTTCTATCGTTCCAATTTGGTTATTATGGTGGTGTTTTCCCTTTGGTTTGCTGGTTAGTCTATAATTCCTTTGGGACCACAGTTGGGATATATGTCTAGCTCCAAATTCGCACGCCTGTTGACACATTTCTAAACTATGTTCTTCATCTCGAAGAAAGAAGCTTGAATCTTTATACCACGAATGGGGTAAAAGAGGAAAAGGTAAAACCGCAAACTTGGAGAACATTAGGAGATGCTACCATACAATGAAAATTGCATGTAGATGATAAAATCATCCCATTCCTTAGCTGCTGCTACCGAAAGTTTGCAATTTAACCTTTCATTGTTCTATTTTTCAAGAATTATGTCTCCCTCCTCCGGTTACTGTTGGGAAAAGTAAATGTACAAGATAAAATCGGCCCATTCCGTTGCTGCTGCAGCTGGAACTTTGTGTTGTCGATAACCTGCAGCAACCGTGCACAGAT
Organism: Solanum rostratum; assembly: GCA_029948455.1. Taxonomy (NCBI): domain Eukaryota; kingdom Viridiplantae; phylum Streptophyta; class Magnoliopsida; order Solanales; family Solanaceae; genus Solanum; species Solanum rostratum. The sequence goes on from CM057048.1 coordinate 66,214,925, forward strand.
TTTCTTCTTACTTTCTTATGCGCGTTGCATTCAGCTGCATAAATGCTTTGCCACCTTTGAAATAGTGAATCGTATTTTCTGTTAAATGTCTCTTTACATTCCATCTAATCTCAAACATGTTCTTCGACAACAACATTCAATAGCTTCGGCCTCACCTCTTCATCCACCTACGTGCAGGTGTACAGAAGGTGACTGACTTTGTTACGTTGGAAAGAAAGGCCATGTCGCTGCCTGTTTAATTCTGTAAGGTATGTCCTGACTATTTTGTGCTTCTGCAATGCCTCTGTTTATTGCTATTAGAGATTTCACTGCTCAGTTGTTGGGTTTGTCAACCTATTTAGTTAATGTCAATGTCATGTGATCGTTACATTGGACACTTCTCCTACGCGCAGAAGCAGTCAATACCTAAACTAACATTGCTCGATATACTCCCAATCATCTTTCTGCGTGAGCAGTCCTCTTTTCTTTGGTGGTTTCCATTGGAGAGGATGTCGTTTGCGTTCCAGAAATATGCTCTTTCTTATTTCTACTATGAACTATGTACTCCAGAAATTTAACTTAGGATCCAACAAGCCAGTGCATACGCACTCTGTTCATTAAAACATTAATTTTTTATTCAATGAGGTTAATCATGCCTCACCAACACCAAGCTGAAAAAAGGAGCCAAATTCATCGAAGGTAATGATTCAAGAAAAGGCAAGCTAGCAATATTTTCAAGAGAATAGAATAACGAGAAGTACCAATACAACAATTACTTAACAGGAAGAAGAGGAATAAAAAGGGAATATGCAGAAGTTAGTATCTTGGAGGCCTCGAAAAGGCAGCAATAGCTCTTAAGAAACATAAGACAGTCTTCTCCCTAGCGAGGCCCCTCAACATTTGACAAATTTTAGGATTTCTATTCAGGTTGCATACATGTCACCTTGGCATTCTTACAGTAATGTTCATTGAAGGTTCAACAGAAAAGAGCCAAGATACTACTGGGATTAACACTTGCTTTGCGTATCTATGTGAATGCAGAATTTCCTACTCTTATCTTGAAGAAAAGAGGAATCCATCTGCCTTAAAATACTTCACCTGAATCGAAATTAACTAACCACTATTCCAAGCCAAGCAACTACCAGCGCTCCCCCCCCCCCCACCACCACCACCACCAAAACCCCCCCCTCCCTGCATGCATAACACACACACAGAGAGTCACAGATCACCCCATCCAAAAGACATTGAAAATCACACCTATGTTCTATCTAAAAGTTAGATGGAACATAGAAAATAAATAAATAGATGGAACAATGGCAAACACACTTTCACTTATATCTGATTATATGACGAAGATTCACAATCCAGTACTAAGGAGGTGGCAGCTCCAACCTGTGAACTGTGAAGGACACAGGCAGCATCTATTAATGATTCTTCTAATTTTTTCTTTGATAATTCCCTTCTCTATCTCTAGGTTGTCAATATGTCAAAATGCACAGAAGTAAATACACCACGGTGCAAAAATGCATACTTTGCAACCATACACCAAATATATCAAAAAGCACATTGTCACATTGTCCGATGACCATAGCAGCAGAAACATGTCAAAGGGTACATATACCAGAAGCTAGAAAGACAAAGGAACAAATGATAGAATAATGGATATAGATTTTCTTTTACTTTTTGTTTCTCTGTTTCGTTAGTGGGAGCTTGAATCACTTTTACCCAATGGTCAAAGGAAAATTCATGTCCATCTGCATGTAAGGAAGGAGGAGCTAGATCTTATGGACTGTCTCACACTCACTGTGCCAAGGAAAATTTGGTAGCGGGATCAATATCGATCCCCAAAAATGCTTTGATGTTTCACTGAGGTTTTAGGCTTAATTTAGTTTCTGTGCAGAAACATGTCAAAGGGTACATATACGAGAAGCTAGGAAGACAAAAGGATAAACGAAAGAGGAGGAGATGATGAATTTCTTCGGCAAAACATTACGTAATCCGAACCTTGTCTACCATCTCAACCACTTATTAATGCTTTGACTTAGCAACATGCATGCAAGAATCTCAGCTAAAGCATTGGAGAATCCAAAATTTGCGGACCAGGTCAACCAATTAGTAATATGGATGTAGAAAACTTGGTTTTTCAGATTAGAAAACTAAGATATACAAATCACATTGCGCAGAGACATATGTCAACTGGTCCAAGATGACAGACCTCTACGGGATTTGACTTTATGTCACTGAACTTCTACATGTATAAATACAATCTGATTGCACAAAAGGTAACCTTTATTATAGTTTATCCCTTCCTTATCAGTTGTCACTGTTTAGTTGCATACAAAAAGATTGATGAATGTAACAGTTGGAACCACCTTCGCGGTAAGAGAAATTCCTTAATTTACCACTTCAGATATTCCATTTAACACAAATGGGTTTGTAACGACAAGATAGATTTTAAATATTTGGTTGCGATGAAAACAATTATAAGAGCTTAGCAACACGACCTATTGGCAATTACTACCGCAGTCCCCGACATAGTAGACTCGGTTGATTTTACAGTCCACATTTCCACACCAGCAGAGAAAATTGCTGCTATGAAACAAAGAATAGTCAGGTATATGTTTGTTCCTGCCATCCAATATAATCTTTAATCACCGCTATGAGTACTTTGCAGCAATTATGTAGACCCTGGAAAATTTAAACAAGTATGAATTATGATTGGACATAATAATTGTGGCTTGCTATTGCAGTTATATCGAGAGCAGGAAGGACCACTGGTATCCCTCTCCTTCGGTTGTATTGATGAATCTAGAAGATCTACGCAGGATGAACATGTCTGTATGGATCAGACATAGAATTAACCACCAGGACATGGGAGAGAGATGGAACAGACGAGCTCTATTGGTTGAGGAGATGATCAAAATTTTCAAAGAGTTCGAAATTGAGTACCGACTATATCCAATTCACATCAATGTTCGCGCTATGCCTCCCATTACCTCCAACAGGGTTCCCTCAACCTGGTAGAGTGAGAGGGACAGAAGGAGTTTTCCGCTGAACCAGCTACATAGAGGAATGAACCAGCTGTGTTATTTTATGTTTACTCTTCTTCAGGAATGCATTCCTATACTGGATGCGTAATTTCAACTTCCTAAAAATGATCTTTTGTTGTGACTGGAGTTACTTTATGGTGAAAGTCATGATTCAATTATTTCAGTGTTTTAACCTCAGTGCTATGTCTCAATGGTTTCCAGTGGGGATACGGTTGCTGGTTTGTCAATTGCATCCATGCTCAGTGGCTTGAAAGCAAGGGTAAAGTGCTTGTCTTATTTGAAGTTGCTCCCATCTTCAAAAAAGCAAATGTCACTACCAACTTATTTTGGTTTGTAGATCAATGCATTTTACGTCTATGATGATCCGGATTACTTTTATGAATATGTTCAACGCCTACTTGCCGGAATTAATGCAGGGGTTAGCTCTCGTGATATTGTTAGCATCGAAACTGTAAGGCTTTATTGCTTTCTCTTTTGCCTTAAGCAACAGTTTTCCATTCATCCATTTCATTGTACACATTCCGTATGGCAAGCCAGACTTGATGTACCGTACCGGCTGTCGGTCTATCTCATATTCGCAACGTCTACCTCCCAAGGTAGGGCTAAGGTCTCGCATACTCTAGCTTCCTAGACTCAGTAATTTTTCTTCTCTGTTTCTTGTAATCTGCATGTAACTGCTCTCCATATAATGATGAAAAAATCAGACTACTAGAAACTCCAGTTGTCTGGTGAACTGTAGCTTTGTTAATATCAGTGGTCGGATGAAGCTATCATGGGACAGATAGCATGTTGAACTACTAGCTTTATTGAGGTCAACATGCATTCCAGTTGCAGTTTACTTTAAGAGCACTTGAATTCTACCCATAGTCGTCTATTTACAAGCTTGACTTCAATAGTCGATCCATTGCGATCCAAAACTGGATCGCCACTAATTATGCCCCAAACCAAATATGATACCCAATATTAGAAGGAAAACCTTAAATAGACCACCACAATACTTGGTCAAAGCCCAAAACTCAATAATTCTATCTCAGGTAGTTCAGAAGTGCTCATATCAGCAATTCGTCATTATGACCTGGTAATTGAAGTAATCAATCCTGAGCATTGTGTAAAATGGGCCTTCCGTTGAAAAGTTGCTAAGCATTGTGGTGTTCATTGCTTTTTCCAGAGTAATGAATTCTTCTCACTCTTTCTGGATGAGACAATGACATACTCATGTGCAATATTCAAGGTTAGCTCTCAAATTCTTGAATGTTTGGTACTCTTTTCTCTTCATATGTTAAGCTATGTTTCTTGTAGAGTGAAGATGAAGACCTTAAAGATGCGCAGTTGAGAAAGGTTTCCGTTCTCATTAAAAAGGTAAGTCATCAACTAAGTAAAAAAAATCTCCCACATATGCATATATTTCAGACATAGTTTGATTTGATTCTGGTCTGTTTAGGCAAAAATTAGCAACGAACATCATATTTTAGAGATTGGATTTGGTTGGGGATGTTTTGCCGTGGAAGTTGTGAAGCAAACAGGATATAAATATACTGGTATAACACTCTCGGCGCAGCAACTGGAATATGCACAGTCGAGAGTTGAGCAAGCAGGCCTTCAGGTATAGTACTTATGATGTCTATGGAAGGTCAAAAGTTTCTACATGCTAACATGAAGTGTACACTACTTACCATTTCTATTACTGAGGCAAATGATAAAGCAACTGAATCCCACTTCATAAACTAAACCTTCTTCCATTTTCTGTTTCTGTGTGTTTTGCAAAAATTGTTGATGGACCATATATTAATGCTCAGATTTTATGGCAACCATATTGATGAATCTTCTTGTTTCTTCACTTTTTTTCATAGTAAAATAGTAGTATATAAATAGCATCTCCTTTGGTGCTCTTGTCAGGCTTAGCTGCTGCAATTTCCTTTATTTAGTGGTCCATATAAGGATGACACTTACTAACTAAAGCCTTTTTAAAATTTTTTTTAGGTTTTGGGCACACCTGGTAATGGCTTACGTAGTCTCATTTTGGACCTGCTACATACTGTACAAAGAATACCATATAATAACAACCATGAGGCTGCAGTTTCTGCCCTCTGAAAATCGTCGGCCTGATCAGTTCACTGTAGGTGCATGACAAAATGGTTGTGGGTCTTAAGAAAGGTGTCCCGTGGATCATGTGCAGGCAACACGACACCCCCGATCCTATTGTAAGTATTTCCCCGAGTACAGTTCCGTTTTTACTCTTATCATTGTTATATCTTTTATTTTTATTTTGTTTGCTGTTGGTCTTGACATGAGTTTAAATGGAGCAAAAATGTTCTATGAGAATTTATAGCGCCCCCAACTTGCTTGGGATTGAGGGATCATTGATGTTATATTTGTTGATTGCTTCTTTCTATGTTTCTTCTTCCTCGTGGGGTTCGTATGTGCCAATGGTTGTCTCCTTGATTGTCCAGAATTGCAAGACTTACTCTGCACATGGGTTGCTTTTGTTTCCAACTACTTTCTGTATTCCTTGCCTCTTCCTCACGCAATCAATGGTCTTTGACTCTTGTAATGTGGCATAATGTATTATTCACTCTTTGAAGTCAGAACCATAGTAGTGTTAATATGTTTAATCTTTCTTAGTACATTGAAATATTTGTTTCCGAATTCTCTACGTTGTAAGATTACAGGAGAATCCACAGGCACGTCATGGATTGCTTCTCTTCCTTTATCACGTTTGCATGTCTTAGTCGCCACACTAATCTTCTCAATTTGTTCTTGTAGCAGTAATGTATCCAATGAGGTTCGACAGCTTGCAGCCCTGCGCGATGCCCCTTTCTGATCCATTCATTTCTGCAAGCAGGGAGGATCCAGAGCCTTGCCCCCTCCTATTCGAGGCCGGATGGCCGCACCCCACAAGCACCCAACCTTCCTTTTGCTCTTCCTTCATTGTGCCACTGGTGACTAACCATACAAAGAAATTATCTCATTTTAATAATAACAAATAACGGCGCACATACGGATGGAATACTTCTATTATTACTACCACATAATTGTAGAACAAAGTCATACACCAAAAGTAAACCTTATCATAATGTGTGTAAGAGTTATTAGCGTTAATGACTTATTGCTCCCCCGCCTATATCGTATAATATTGCCACCGGCCGTGCCTCGCACGGGCCCCACTCTCTAGTATATCACATACAAATTACATATGAATTTTATATATTATGTGTAGACTAATTTGCATATGCATTTTGCATATATATCACAGGCCAAGAGGAAGGACATGTCCTAAATTCCACAACATTTTTATGTATAGTTGTATACACCACATGAACTACAAGTCAGTGTAAACTTGATAACATGCATATACAAATAATTTATCAATTGTATATCATATGATCTTTACATTATATATAAAGTCTACACCATTTATATATAAATTGTATACACCATATAAACTATAAATCAGTACAATCTAGAAAACATGCATACGAAAATTATATATCAATGATATATCATGTGATTTTTACATTATATACGAAATAAACACACCTGTCAAAATCTAACCCATATGCATATCAAATGTATACACCACAAAAATTACAAGTTAGTATAAATTTGATTTAAAGGCACATCCAAAATTATATATCAATCACAATTAAGAGGGGACACACAAAATATCCTAAAAGCATGGCATGAGGATACAAAATTGATACCAAAATGATATCACTTTTATACAATTTAAAACTATATCATATGCATACTCAGCTGCTGTATTTTTTTTCCATATATCACTGACCATGAAGATAGACACATTATTCATCATTTATATATCAATTGTATATACCACATAAACTATAAGTCATCATAAACTTTTTGTATGCATATCTTATGTCCAATTTTTTTTTGAATCAACAAACAACTGAAATAGGTTTTAATGAAGTGTAGTAAAAAATGCTAGAGTTATGTGATCAAAGTCATCAAAACATACTAGTAGTTTGTTGTATTTTGTTTTATCCTAGGGACTTAACAAAAAAAAAAAAGGCCAAAAAACTGAACCTAAAGACAATATATCAGTTCACTGTGTTCATACAATTCAACAATTTGGGTTAATTTGGGTTTGAGTTAAAATCCGAAAACTTGCCAGTTCAATTTCTATCTTTCGCCGCTAATCTTGAACTTAGCTAGTGTGTTACTCTTTTTGTATGATGAAATTGTTTGCATTTGGTTTGGACGATAATGAAGATGATTTTTTTAATTATCTTTTGATAATGACGGATTGTGACAAAGTGTGGCCAAAAGCGGGGAGATGGAGAGTCAAGCTTCCGTTGGAAGTCTTGCATGGAAAGAAGAGTTGTTTGTGATGGAGAGAGAAAATGATGGCTAATTGACAAATTAAAAGGAAGATAAATATTTCAAAAATAATGTAACTCCTTAATTGTAGTGTTATGTTATTAGTAAAAACCATTTTTGATAAATCTTAAGTACGTATACATCAAATTTTATATATTTTAAATGTGTGTGTATATATATATATATTAATTAAAAATAAATGTAAATATTTAATTAAATGCTAATTTGTTATAACTTGAAATTTAAGTGGTAAAACTAGTAATTACCAATCATTATCTTTAAAACTTGTAATAATTATCTTCAAATTGATGTGTGGGGAAATTTTTACAATTTATATTTCATTCTCTTTTAGATTGATTTTGGTAATCAAGCCTTTTAATGTTACTGTTGTCCCATGCCAGTTATAAGGTCATTGTATTAATCAACTTATTACGTTTACCATGAACAACAACAATAATATATTCAGTGGAATCTCACAAGTGGGACTTACGGGAGGCTAAAATGTACAGACCTTACCACTCCCTCATAGAAGTAGAGAGGTTTTTATGTCAAAATAAAAATAATACTAAGAGAGAGAGAGTTTCGTTGTGCAAAATAGTTCACATAATACAAAGTATGTTTTAAAATTCATGGAATCTCCAAAATTTCCCACTTCTCAATAGCAATAAAGCAGCATAACGAAAAAGACAAAAATGAAATATTGAAGCTTAAAGATAGTGAATGATAAATCAAACTTAGAATAAGAATAAGTCTGATATAGGCTTCTCCTTGAAGTGTCAAATGTTACATTTTTTACAAGATGAAGAGGAATAATAATATACTTTAAGAGAAGAGGCCGAAGGTGTCCAAAATGGTAGTGTGAAGTGGGTCACTCAAGTGGGTAACCCAGTTGTTAAGTGGGCCTTTTCCGGTAGCAGCAGCCTGGACAGCAAAGCCCAAGAAAGCAACCATGGCGAGGCGAGCATGCTTTATCTCAGCCAGCTGAAGCTTGGCCTTTTTCTCTGGGTCAGCAGCAAGGCCCAATGGATCGAAGTATGATCCACCTGGGTAAATTCTTTTTTCTGGGTCAAGCTCCGCGTTTCTTTGGAATTCGATGTATCCAATCACAAGAACCTCAATCCAGATCAATGTTGAAATAGAGAATGGGAGGGGTTGTCCTAAGTAGGAGGATCCCTCAACCAACTCAACCTACGCAAATCCAATTAAAACTTTCACATTCTATAAAAACGACAAAATTTCATCATGCTTGATATAAACATTGAGTGCACGTAATGTTTCTTGCTATTCAAGGAGCAACAAATATTTACATGCACGAGTCACGAAATTTGAAAACTAATAGGTAATCATGGACAATGAAAAAATAATAATCATAACCAACATACCATTCAAGCATCAAATTTCATCTAAATTAGGTTATATATGAGTTATTCCCTTTTTCCTTTGAATTATTTGTTCAAAAAGGGAAGCAATCAATACACAAAAGCAACCAAAACGAATGGCAATACTTGCCAATTTTACTCGGATGAAGAAGAACTTATTGGCTAAATCACAACAATATATCCAGTTGAATCCCACAAGTGGGGCCTGGGGAGGATAGAATGCACGCGGACCTTACCACTACCTCATAATAGAAGTAGAGAGGCTGTTTCCTGGGAACCCTCAACTCAACAATCCATAAGCAGAATAAACTAAATATGACAAAGGGAAGGAAAGGGAACAAAAAGAGAAATAGAAAGAGAAATAAAAAGAGCGACTATTAACACAAAATACATATCAATATGTAAATACGATAAATTCAACACTCATACGACAGATAGTAACACCAATCACGCCTACCCTGCTACCTCACTAAACTTATTGGCTAAATCATTCTCTTTTAATCTTTTACTTGATTCATACCATTAGCTTGACACTTTCAGAAAATAATTATTAGGGATCTAATCTATTAACTATAATTTAAAATGTCAACTTTGACTACGACTAATATTTTAGTAGATACTTAATAATAAAGAAAATTAGAAATCCATCTTAATTTATTAAAATAAACAAATAAAAAAGAAAAAAAAATATTTTTAGTACAAGAAACAACTAAAATAACATTGAGAGTAATATATATTGCAAGTAAAACTACAAAACTAACATGAGGAAACGACAAAAATATGAAGCGTGCATAATGCAATGAGCCAATGACGACTTGTGGAAATTGAAGTTGAAAAATGAAGTATGGATCCAAATGCAAAGGTAGAATTATAATTTTATGGCTTCGCAATTATACAAGGACGATTTTAAGTATTAAATTAGTTAAAAAAACTCCTAAATGCGACAAAATTAATTTCTGAACTTTTAACTCTGTCTTAGAACGTACACATTCACTACGTCTACTATTCTTTAGTGAGGATCTACATAATTTTCATATAAATTACTTTATTTAAACAATCCCATCACCTATAGAAGATATACAATTTAGAGGAATTCAACACCATTACGTGCATGGAGTATGGCATTAACATGGACTCACTCAAAGAAAGTAACGTAACCAATACTAGTGATTTATAGCAATTTTTCAAAATTCGAAAAGTGTCACTTAAATTAAAACAATACCTTTCCGGCGTCTTGCCACGTAATACCGGTGAGCCACTCAACACTGAGTGCACCAAGAGTAGCCAACATAGCCCATCTTCCATGGATCAGTTCACATTCTCTGAACCTCTGTAGCCCAAACACTTCACTGTATGGCTGAAACGGAGTCGATTTCACATCAGCAGCTTCAGTCCTCGTCCCAATAATTTCACCGGCCAAATTCTTCGCCAAGTTCTGATCCAACGAATCCAAATCGTATTGCAAATATTCAGCCGGTTTCCCCAAACCGAACGGATCGAATCCGTAGTCACCGACAAGGCTACCGTCTAGATGATCCGGCGCCTTAGCTCCTGGGTACCACAACGGTCTGTCTGGAATTTCCTTTTTCGGTGCCTTCTTCGGTGCGGCTTTTTTCTGCCCGAATCCGAATCTGGCTTGGACTCTGCCGGCGCCGGAGCGGATTTTCGGCAGCCGTGTCCCGATGAATGAGGATGTAGCTGCGGCAGTTGCCATGGTGGAGCTAGGTTAGTGTTATGGAAAACTCAATCGGCAGACTGGATGTGGTAGAAATGTAGAGCCATTTACTTGATTATATTGGTGATTTTTGATATATGGAAGAGGAGATGTGGACCGTTAGATGAGAGTACAGATTGATTGGACGGTTGAAAAAGAATAAGGCCTTATCTAATTCTTATCGTGGCTGATTTTCAGGGGTGTGTTTGAAGGACACGTAAGATTTGAAGTCTTGTGGTTGACATGTAACATTGGAGATTAGAGTTGAGGGAATATCTTCGATTTTTTGGGACCAAAGAAACAAGAATGATGGGATTGGTGGACTTACGATTTTCAATCTTTACTATGATAGATGCAACCTAGAGTATATATTATGCATCCACGCGAACTCAATAATAAAATTTTATATTTATACTTAAAAAAGATATTAAATTTATAAATTTTAATTTCTGATTTCGTCTCTGGAAGACTACTAGAACAAGGAACTGTCATATATGTGGAAAAGAAAAGAAAGAAAAGGAGACAATTTTCTCGTCATATAGTTAGTTACCTACTTAGTACTATGATTTTAGCTTTAACTATAGCATAATATGATCATGTTGCTTATGTTTGATTTATTGGCTTGTTGCTTATTTACTTCCTTAATTCCTTTACAGAAATATTTAGGATCCATTTAGAAAGTTATCCTGATAATTTTATTTAGTGTAATTATATTATTTGATTTGTTTGATTGGTTGGTCATATAATTATTTGGTCCACAGGTAATTGAATGTAATTGATAAGAGATAATTACACTCTCCAATTCAAGAAGGGGGAGACAGTGAATTGCTGATAATTACACGGTGTAATTACAATTTGATTATTTTTTTCTATTTTAAATTCTTTTTTCTTCTTTATTATTTCTAATATTTTTTAAAAATGATTTTTTTAAAATTTTTTTTATACTATTTATATTTCATTTTTTTCGCATTCTCAACCTTTATTTCATGTGATTCCATGTAATTTTTGTATTTTTTTTCTATTTTTTTATTCCATTAGCACAATTTTCTTGGTATTTTAATTTTCAAATTAAAGTATAATTCATTGTTGAATAAGATTAGGAGTCGTTTGGTAGAGTATATTGGGGAAAATAATGCATGCATTAACTCTTTATATTAGTAATACCTTGTTAGGTAAACTTTTCCATGTCATGTATTGCATTAGTTATACACTCTATTGTGTATTAAGGAGTGTATTACAACTAGGAAATTTTTACACAAATAACAACTTTCACCCCCAAAATTACACTTTAAAATTTATTTATCAAAATACCAAAAAAAAACACACTCTTTTTCATTTTCCAACACTATTATATCATACCACACACCACAATAATCACACTCAAAACACTCTCTCTCCTAAATTTGTAAATAAAGTTGGTATTTTATATGGTATTTTTCAATGATTCGGTAGGGGCATGTAATTTTTATCCAAAAACTTGGTATTTTTGAAAACTCCCCTATTACTAATACCATAGACATTTAGGTATTAATCCAATGGTTTTAATACATGCATTAGTATGATTAAAGACCTAATTGCCCTCAAAACCTTTTTTTACATCTTTTACACCATAAATGTGGAAGATATCTTTGTAAACAATTTTTTAATGCAAGCCATGCTATTTTTAATACATCAAATCAAAAAATGCATAAAATATTCCATGTATAATTAATGCAAGTATAATTAATACGTGCATTATCAATGAAAGTACTATTAATATACTCTATTTAGCACAATTCTTATACATCCTATCAAAGACTCATTATAGACTTATGTTTTCCTTTTTTTTTAAATAACATTTATCTACGTCATGTTACATTTGACATAAGTGTATTATGTCAAATATTTTTATTTTGAATTTAGAACTTATGTTATATTTTCAATTTCATTTGTTTTAGAAGTATCGAGTTGATATTGTACATCTATTTTCATTAGTTAGATTAGATAGATCTTTTTGTCTAATGTTTAAATAATTTTATGACGTTATATTTATAGTATTATTCTTTTTGTCAATCATGCATTTCATGATGTTCATAGCAGTTTTGTACTTTTAGTTTTCATGATTAATTTAGTTAAAAATACTGATTTGAAAAATATAAATTAATTATTTTTTTATAAAATTAGTTAAGGAGATATTTTTTATTAATTAATATATTCTCAAAAAATAATATATATCTTAAATATTTAATCTAATATCATTTATAAAGGCCCTTATTTGTCTAATATAAATTCTTGATCTAAGATAATTAGCTTTTAGTTTTACAATCAATTATACCCTTGTAATTATATTTGTGCAACCAAACAGTACATTTGTAATTACACTATACATTGTCGCAAACAAACAGGTCTCATAATATCTAGGCTGAAAATTACTATCCAATAATTACACTAATTTCAATCACCATGAGACTTTCTATACAAACCCTTAACTTTGCACAATTTTTTCATTTACAAGTAAGGTAAGTTTATTAGCACAAATAAGTGCCAAGGAAGATTATAGAAGTAGGAACTTTAATTCATCAAAATTGATGGATTAGATGTAACAATTAGATAGATATTTATAAAAGTAGGAACATTAATTAATCAAAGTTGATGGATTTGATGTAACAATTAGATATATTCATAGTTGATATGTTTTGCAATTTTGCCTTGTTTTGCACTAGAAGATAGTCAAGATACTGATTTATAGAAAATGTAAATTTTAGAAGAAGGTGAGAGTTTGACTTTTCAATAAAAGCGTCACAATATATCTACTCTAACCATTACAGAGATTTTCATTAATCGTTACTCAATTATAGTAATGTAGTTTTTACACAACTTAAATTATTTTTGTTTAGGATCAGAGGACATAATTTACATATATATATATGAGCAAAACAACAATGTCTCCAACAACTGTCACAAGGTATAGATCAGATATTCAAGGAATGTCTCAATATATAACTCAGTCATACAACAAATATCTTAAGATAATTTCAGATACTCAACAGATACAACACAAGCAAAGTCATCTCATAATCTACTTTTTACAATGTACAAGGCTCAAGTTACCAACATATATCACAATCTTTCAATAGTTAAATTTTAACATTGTACAAGGTTCAAAACATTCAACATATCACATGTAGTGCATATAATAACCTCAAGATATAAATGATATGAGATGAAGCGAATGCTACGAAATGTAATCGATGTGATGCAATGTCAAATAATCGTGATGCATGTCTATCCTACGATACACATTCGCTGATATAATTAGTCCGGAGCCCATGGGGGACATATCTGTCTATGTACCTGCCCCGTCTCATGAGGCCCGACCCCAATATATCATCAGTGCCACTTGCCAACTCATGTGACTCGTCCCCTATTTCTCATTTGTGTTACATGCCACGACTTGTGTGGCCAGTCCTCTATTTCTCATCACTGTTTCATTAGTGGTACTCAGTCACAAATGTACATCAAAAATATATACATATATATAATATAATGCAATGACGATAAGTGCATGTAAGAGTCTGTGTCACAATATATACATCGCTTTAAGTCAAATATCACAGTAACAAGGCATAATAATGGATCCATGCCGAGCTTATAGCTAATACTCTAACCCACAAGTGATGTCCATCAATAATATTATCAATAGTTACTATGATCAAGCATAACAGGATCCATATTTCATATTCTTACATCACAAGAGATTCTCAATATCAAGTCACACGTCAACAAGTATTAATCCCTAGCTATCACTTTCCCAAGTATAGGAATATGCAAAATATCCACGTGAATCGTTTATTCACAATTCTTCAATTATTTCATTTCTTTCAACATTTGAATCATCATAAACACATTCCTCAATAATCACAATATGACATAGTTCAACTCTTTCAATTATCCTTAGTCATCATAGCTTAAGACAATTCATCACTTGAGTTCTTACTTCACAAGCAATTAGTTTTGAAATTCGCAACAACATCTCAATATACACATTTAGCTCAATATGTCACATAAAAGATTCAATAGACAATTCCATGTAATACAATTCAAAGTTCAACAATTAGAACATCATGAATACCTTCACTCTATCAACAATGGCATCACAAGCTCATTCACGATATTATCTCACAAGTCTAAGTCAACAACAATGGACATTATCTCATAAATCAAGTCATACCACTACTAAAAAACTGTCAAAAATGATGCAATAAAGCGACATAGTCCGTCGCTTTTTTCGTCAAAAGCGACAGAAAAGCGACATAGTCAATTCCGTTGCTTTTCTAAAAGCGACAGACAACATCGCTAAAAAGCGATGGACGACATCACAAAAGTAAAAAAATTAAAAAGCAAAGGACGACGTCGCATTATTTATTTACAGGCGGTGGACTCTTTCATTAGGTAAGGGAAGAAGGGGCCTAAGCACGACAGATGTTGTATACTTGCGTGGAAAAGGAAAGCGAGATCTTATTAATTATTTAATATTTGCGACAAACAGCGTTGCAGCTATTTAAAAAAAATTAATTAAAAAAATAAAAATAAAAAAAACGATGGACTAAGTTACACTATCCGTCGCTTTTCTGTAACTTTTTTGACCGCAGAAACTGCTGCCCACTTGCATTAAATTTTAAATGCAATACATATCAATACAGCCCAACACAAGACAATCAACAACAACTAAAATATACAAAATACGTAATAAGCAAAATTAAACATTAAAAACAAAGAAATTCATAATTTACAAAGTTTTAAATTGTTTCAAAGCTCACCAAAAATACTAAATTGTACAAAACATAAATAGAGGGAACTAAGGACTATTTTCTAAAAATCATCGGTTCTCTCGTCAAATTTTACATTACATTCAACTTCAAAGTTCACAACTTAAAATTCAAGTTCCAAATTAAATATAAGTTCAAGTTAAACACTACTAAAGTTAAACTTAACAAAATCTAAAGTTCAAGTTCCACATTATATACAAGTTCAAAGTTGACAAATAAAGTTCAAATTCTAAAATCCTTAATTCAAGTTCTAATGAAATTAAATCTAAGTTCTACTTAAATAAAAAAATCCTAAAGTTCAAACTTAAGAAATCCTAATTAAAATTCAAATTTTATATTACATTCAACTTTAAAGTTCACAACTTAAAATATTCAAGTTCCAAATTAAATCTTAATTCAAGTTAAACACTACTATAGTTCAAATTTTAAGTTATATCTAATCAAAATTCACAACTTGAAGTTCAAGCTAAGTTCTAAAATCCCAAAGTTCAAGTTCAAAATTAAATCTAAGTTCTCTACTTAAAAACTACTTTTTAAAGTTCAACTTAACAAATATTAAAGAGTAAAGTTTTACATTATATTCAAGTTCAAAGTTCACCTTAGAGTTCAACTTTAATATAATATTTACATGTCACGATCCAAAAATGGGCGTGATGGAACTCGTCTTATCCCACCAAGACAAGTCAACCAAAAACTCAGTTATAACGATAAAGTGCGGAAGGATAATAAAAATAAAGATTTAACTTCAGAAAATAAGCCAACTTAATTAAAATTCCCCCAAAATCTGGTTGTCACGTGCACAAGCCTCTAATATGTTACAATATATTTAAAAGAAAAATACAAGTCTCAAATGATATTTCAAGTCATAATTGAAATAATCAACTCTGCACAAATAACCTATCTTACCAAGAGAAAATTGTAGGATCTGTTCACCTGATCCACCACTAAGGATCCATCTACAAAAGTGAAGACATGAGTGGGAATATACAGGGAGTAATACTCTAAAACACGCCCATAATGAAGTAGGTAGTCACATAAGAATGCACACAATCAAAGTCGAATGATATAAGATATTTCTTTCATAGTGCTCTTATCAAACATTTTTATTCATCTAACCCTATCCTTTTTTGAATTACATTTTTTTTACTACTCACAATCAACATGTCTGGTCTCCAATATAATTGTACACCTACTTAATTTACCAAACTCCATATACTCCTCACAGTATTGCATCAAAGGCAACACTCATAATACTAACAGAACATCATACTTCGGAGGATCCTTACTTTATTTTCATCTAGCTATTAGAGTCAGACTTTAGACTAGATTTTTTTATTTTGAGTTGTGGTAGCTATGGGTCTATCATTGGCACCAATTGATAGTGATAGAGGCTTCATAGACTAGAATCGAGTTGTTGAGTTGAGATTCTATTGAGCTACTTTCTTTCAAACTAGCCTATTTTATTTATATGCTTTTGAGACTAGATTGCCCAGTTATTATCTTTAGTCTTCCCTTGATTGATTAGTTATTGAATGAAGGAATGTGATAAGGCCAAGTGGTTCTCTTGGGGACTAGCAATAGTCTCTGAGTATCAGCCACGTCTAGGGTACCCTCCCGGGGCGTGAAAAACTTGGTATCAGAGCACAAAGTTCAAGTGTCCTAGAGAGTCTATGAAGCCGTGTCTAATAGTGTCTTGTTTATGGGTGTGTTGCGCACCACACTTTATAAGCAAGAGGCTATAGGACATTAGGAATTTTTACACTTCTTTCTTATTCTGATTCGTGCTATAGAGTTGGACTTTAGGAAAGCTCTCTTCTAATTCGTGTGTTACGTGTTTACAGAATTGTGATCATGCTTTTGAAAAGACCTGATAAAAGGAAAGGACGAGATAGTGAGAGTGATCGTTGATTAAGGCTTGTAACAAGAGTTATTGTTTATTAGGTAAGTAATGAGGTGATGAGTCGATTGCCATAAGTTTTGACGAAATAGTAGTAAGTATCCTTTGATTTTCATGATGAGGTATAAAGAGAGAGTTATTGTCAGAATGTGTTAGAGCGTGCTCAAAACTAGAAGGAGGTTTATGTTGATGTGTTATAGTCTTCATACTATTGAGGATGAAGTATAGATATTGAAAAGGGGAATAGAGTGCTTTTAATGTGATAGATCTACATTAGGCTTATGATTCTTAAGTGAGAGTCCATGAGATTCATCGAGTTATGAGCTTAGTCAGATAAGGAGGTATAATGAATAGGTGAGTGGTACTGAGTTGTGAGGAGGGGATGTGTTGATTGAATACTCGCTATGAGATTTTAGTGAGCCTATGTTACCAAATTTTTACCTAATAGTTGTAAGTTGATGTGATATTAGAGAGGTGTGTGCTAGATGCACATGTTAGTACTAGATCCTAAGCTTGAATTTTGAGGAGTAGTGTTAAAGAGGAGGTAGCATTGTGACAATGATAGTCTTGGTTGGAGATTTGCTCTAAGAGGCTTAAGATGTGTATCCACGGTAATGCAAAGCCGTGCGAAGCTCTAAGTTATGATTTCTATAAGAATCTAAATAGTATAATTGAGTTGTCAATGTGGAGTGGGTTGATGTAAGCATTCCTTAGCATCACGAGTAACTAAGTTAATTGGGGCTTATGGATAGATGATGATGAGTTTTCCATTATAGTCTAAGTCTTATACAGATGAATTTATGGGAGCACATAAGTTTAGCGTTAGCAGGCAAAATAAGAGGTTAGATTGTAAGAGTTATGGAAAGTGATTATGTATGCCAATAAGAGTAGCAAATCTCGAAAGATTTTCATAGAGACGGGAAGAAGCTAAAAGTGGTATCTTCGAAGGGAGTCTTAGTGGTTATTTATATATATGCGACTATAGTATAACAAAAGAGTTTACAATATTCTTGTGGATTGTGATTCCCTGATCATGTGGAGATATGCACTTATAGCCTAGTAAAAACAATTGATTCGCAAACTTAGAGTAATGACCTTTGAGCTAAGGGGAGATAATGAGGTGATGAACCAAAGTAAATCCCGAGTCCTCGATAGTGATTGGATTGATCAATATGAGACATCAATTCTTTGCCATATCATATGTTCTTTATCCTTTACTGAGGTGATACTCTATTTTCGTCTGGTGTATGATTGCCATGCCCATAGCCTAGTCCCATGTACCACTTGTCGATTGTCATTTATGTTGAGTTGTGATGATGAGAAGCGATGACTTTATTCAGCAATTTTGATCTTACCTCATGGATCTAAGAGTTCCAATCCTATGTTGAATAAGAGGTGACCTGAGTTTTATACTATGTATAGTTCTGTGAATTCAGAATGAGTCTTGATAGACGAGGGAGATTGTACTTCATTATGAATGTTCTTAGATAAGATTTCTCGATCAAATCGTGCTAATGATCTTTCGTTCCGAGCCCTTCCAGTGATCCTACTTTCCAGTCTTAATAGAAATTTGATGATAGTAGGGGAGTGATGGTTGATGAGAGAGAATGAGTGTTCTTGATTCTGATAATGATGTGATACCGTTTCCTTTTAAGGTTATAGACGTGGAGGAGGAGTTATAAATCTTGATGCGTGTGATAGATAGATAAGAGAATATAAGTGTCTCTCATGATAAGAATTTATGCGATTGAGGGCGTAGATGTGCTTTGCCAGGGTTGAAGATTCTCTAGTGATATTGACCTTAAAGAGGCCATGAAGTGGTTAGAGTGGTAGGCTTGAATGTGTGGTTGTTATTATGTGAGTGTATTAAGGTGATGAGAATGAGCAACATTCTATAAGTAAAAGTCACTATGGGGTTATGAAACATAGATTTTGAGGGGTTAGATTGGTGTAAGTTTGATCATCTTAGGACTAGAACGTTGGGGCTTAGAGTTAGATATGAAATGGAATGAGAGGATGTGATTAGACGTAGACTTGAATAGGAGCTATAAGCTTAAATTGATGGGATGAAATGCTATGAAGAGGAGTGCAATTAAGATGAGGAGACGAGCTTGAGAGTGTCCATAGAATCTTGTATATCACGATGGTCTCATTCTCGATTAAAGTTGATGGCTCCTTCTTGAGTTCGAAGGACTGGTTGTCGAGACGTTTAATGGTTCATCCTGTTGGGCGTTGGAAACTTCAGAAGATTAAAGTTGGGCCTGGATTCTACGAGACTTGGTCTACGACTCATAGACCTGCTCGTGGTCTCCCTCTCCCCCCTCCCCCCACCTCGCCTTTTTTTTTTAAAAAAAAAAATTATGTATTGGTGGAATCTACGATTTTTAATTTCTTCTATGGGCTGTAGATGTGATTTCATAGACCCCACTAAAGAACATTTTAGCCTTCAATTTTTGGACTTCTAAACTTATCTGAGCTCAAAACATTAGAAAGTGTTTTACAAAAATCGTTTATGATATTTTTCGAGCTCGTTCATATATTTTTTAAAAGCCGCAACAGGTTATAACTTTAGCCAAGTAACACTGAAATTTACTAAAATTAGTAACATAGAAGCAGCTAAAATGTGTATATGAGTTGATTTTGAAGATTATCCTTCAATCAATAGTTATTATTTTATAATAATGAGATAACGATTCTTAGTTAATAACTATTATCTTTTAATAAAATGTATATGGGTTGATTTGTAATATACTGAATGTTAGTATTGCAACAATAAAATTGAAGAGGTATCTCATAAACGACTTAAAATCAAGGCCAAACACATATATAATTCCTTTAATTTTTCTGAAATTTTATTTTAACACTTTAACTCATCTTTATTTTATTTTAATCCTTCAGCTCTATTTTTTTATGTACCACTTAAACAAAAAACAAATTATCCAATATAAATGTTTAATTACATATTAGACAAACAATAAAATGGTAAAATATATCTAATTCAATAATGCCATATATTTTGTTTTCTCCAGATCATCCAAATTTATTTGACGTTTACATTAATCATATAAAAATCAAGGCGTCACCTGTTGGGCTAATCCAACTAATTAATGTCGGGCTAATCCAACTAATAATATCGACACCTAACCACTATGACTAATTTTCCTTTTATAATAGTTTAGGTGATTGCTCACACCCACAATATACAATCAATTGTTGATGATGGAATCAAATAATTGCACGTTTTAACAAACAAAAATAAGGGGCGGTGAGGCAATTTTTCAAAAGTATGTGATATTTTTAAAATTAAAAAATCAGTATTATAATTTCATTTCAATTAAGTAAATATGCACCATATGTTAGACGCCAAGGGTATATATGCATTACTTTTTTTTTTTAATTAGAGGCACGTATGTTGTGAATAGCAAAGTTGATGGATATAGTTGCCTCTTTTTCTTATTAGTCTATCTATATATAGTCGGAGAAGCAAAAAATTTCACATGTCAGCACCATATAAGTATTATTATCAACCTTCATACATGACATATATGGTAGTCTTATGGAAATATGCTAGCCAATACCAAATTTTTGTCCATGATAAAATTTTTCCAACTTTATGGCAACTCTATTAAGGACTCTTATGGTTATCCATGAAGAATTTGAAGGAGACCTAGTTGATAAATATGATAATTGGAAGGCAACCCTTCATATCGAAACAAAAGGCGAAATCTATTTGGTAAGCTGGACAATGGAGTATGAAAGGCCAAATGAGACTGTCACTGAACTAGTAAATTTACTGGAATTCATTGTTGATATGACCAAAGCTATTGATGATCACCATGCCAAGATGAATTAATGCCTGTCATATGATTTATATAAATAGTTGCTTTGTTTATTATTTTAGAGTATGGTAAGAAATAATCCATGTTGGTTGTGTACTTTCTATTTGGTTTTTATCTTTGGTGACTTGATGTTCATTGTGTTTTTCCATGTAAGAGATACGTGTTTTCCTATTTTAACCTTTGCGTTGTATAATAAGACATGGATATGAAGTTTAAAAATTACTCCTCCCCTCCTAATTTATATAGCAGTGTTTTGTTTTTATTTTTTCGAAAAGGGTCAAGCATATTCTTGTATTATTAGAAATAGTTTAAACACGGGGAGTTTTCAAAAATACCAAGTTTTTGGATAAAAATTACATGCTCCTACCGAATCATTGAAAAATACCATATAAAATACCAACTTTATTTACAAATTTAGGAGAGAGAGTGTTTTGAGTGTGATTATTGTGGTGTGTGGTATGATATAATAGTGTTGGAAAATGAAAAAGAGTGTGTTTTTTTTGGTATTTTGATAAATAAATTTTAAAGTGTAATTTTGGGGGTGAAAGTTGTTATTTGTGTAAAAAATTTACACTTTGTCTGAGTTCGATTCAAATATGCCACTTTTATTGTAATTTGGCATTTAAATTTACCATTAAGTTAGATTTACAAAACAAATATGACAAGCACAATGGTGATTTGGAAGAGGCCGATCGGAGATGCTTGGAAACTTAACACTGATGAAAGTGAAAGAACTACTTTGTCCCACGACACATACTCAGAATCTAGTTCAGAGAAACACAGTAAACAATAAACAATAAAAAACATGACACGAATTTATTGTAGGAAACTCTTTACCTAAGGGAGTAAAAATCAGGTATTCAATTTTCAACTATCAATCTCCACTAACTTCTCAAGAACAACGTTTCTAGTATAAGTATTCAACAATCTAACTGACTCACTAAATTACCTTAGCTCAAAGTTCACTCAAATTGTTAACGCAACTCCCCGAAGAGATAAACTCTCTCCTTATTACAAACCTCACAATAATCTCAACAATGAATAAAATCTATTACAACTCAGTAAATACTCCTATTACAAGAACTAACTTTAGTATCAAAATATCACCATATAATAGCTTGAAACCGCCGGAGTTGTGTTCTTCTCCTTTTTCTCCTTCGTGCCTTTGCAATTATTTAGATTTATGTGTGCAAAAAAGGTTTGGCTGAAAATCTCTTTTTGCTGAATATATATTTGTAATGACCCTCCGGGCCATTTCAGTCTAAGTGTGTATTTTTTACCGGGAGGGCATACCCATAGCGATTCAAGTCATTTTTGACTTACTGGCACCGATAGTTCAGTCGCTTGATCGTCCGTTTGCAAGATATGCAACTTCCGTGTTAATGGCCTATTTAAAGTTGAAAAATGAGTTTAACAATAAAGTCTGGATAAACGATCACAGAACAAAATTATGAAAGTTCCATCAGCTCCGAAATGATCAAATAAGGCTACAAGCATGGTGAGTGTCGAGGCTTTCAATGTTAGTTTATATCGAGTTTTGCATTTTAGCCTTCGAAATAGACCAATAGTTGACTTTGATCAATATTCTTGGAAAATGTGCCGGGATGAAAATTCTGACAATACAGTTACCTCCGAAACGTTGAGTTTGGTCTATAACGACCTTTTGTTTGGTTATCGAGGCTTCTAGGTGCGTTTTAAGCCCCTCGATGGAGATCGACTAAATAAGACTAGGGAGTGGGACCCGCATTTGATCGAAACAACCATCGATGAGAATTTTAACTATATTATTGAGTACGAAATATCGTTTTCAATCAAATTTCATATACAGTTTGTGTTTTATCCAACTCTACATGAGTCCGAAGCATCAAAATGAAGGTTTGAATGGTTGCTAAAACTTGATGCGTGATGCTGATATGGTCGGGTGACATGGCGCCATGTGGCAGCGGTGGGGCAAATGATACACTTGAGGAAACTTTCTAGAATTCGTGTAAGGAAAAGAGCAAACTTTCTCGAGCCATATTTTTTATTTTGATTATGATTACCGTGGATCTGTCATGGCAATTCGTTAAATAATAAAGGAACAAGCTAATGGTGGTTAAGAAGTTGTTAAGAAGTTGTTAGCAATTAGTTAGAAGTTAGTTACTAAAGTATTTAGCATGTTATAGACGTGTGAGTAATTGTATATAAAATGTACTAACTACAACACTTCTTCTAATGAACAATACAAGAGAGGATTAAGTCTCTCTCATTTTCTCTCCTTCTTCATCTCATTTCTGCTTCTAGTTAAACTTCCTTAGAGAAGTTTTCATGGTATCAGAGCCATGATCCGAGGGCAAAATTGAGCTGAAGAAAACAAGTAGAAGAAGCCTGGCTTTGAGAAGCTGAGGGTTGAAGCATAACCTGTTGATGGAACAGGAAAATTTAGAAGAAATCAAGCTGTGAGAAAGCTGAAATTCAGAAGTAAGTTGGGTGAAAAAAAAACGAGTTCTGAGCTAAAATCAAAGTGTGGAAAGCAAAGTTCCAGCTCGAGTTTAGTTAATTCAGAGTCAGAAATCGAAGAAGGATGACAAATGCTAATGAAAACACACATGCAGGCCCAAATCCGTCGGTATCAAGGCATTCTGGGAGAGTCGAAATCGATCACAATCATCCCTTGTATCTGTTTCCAACAGATACACCAGGTAGCTCGTTAATTTCAGTGCAATTGATTGGTTCTGAGAATTATGCTTTGTGGTCTAGATCTATGGTTATAGGTTTGTTAGGCAAGAGTAAATTGGGGCTGGTGGATGGTAGACATAGTAAAGACAAATTTGATATATCCTTGCATGAGCAATGGGAGAAGGTGAATGCAATAGTTTTGTCTTGGATAATGAATTCTGTGGGCAAGGATCTACTGAGCAGTATCATTTATGCCTCTAATGCTCATAAAGTGTGGCTTGACTTAAAAGAAAGGTTTGTACTGTGAATGGGTCAAGAATTTTTTACTTGCACAGAGAAATTGTCACTTTAGCTCAGGGAACAATGTCTGTGTCTGAGTACTTTTCAAAGTTGAGGAATTTGTGGGATGAATTTGATGCAATCATGCCCTGTCCTGGTTGCAATTGTGATGAGTCTAGAAGTTATGCACAACACCATGGATATCAAAGACTTTTACAGTTTCTGATGGGTTTGAATGAGACATATACTCAATGTAGAAGTCAAATCTTAATGATGTCTCCTATTCCTACATTGAACAAAGCCTACTCTATGGTAATTGATCATGAAAGCCAAAGATCCATTACAAATGTAGCAACTATGGTGAGTGATACACTTGAAGGAGCTGTGTTTTTCAGTCAAAAAGGTGGCCTCAACTCAACTTACAAAGGGAAGAATGTAAACACTGGAGCTCAATTTACTTCAGGTAAAAACAATGTAAGTACAGGTTTTAATAACTCAGGAGGAGGGTGGAATGCTAGTATGAATTATAACAGGACTGGAAATAATCAAAGATATCAGAAGAAACAAGCTGTAGTGTGTGAGTATTGTGGATACAATGGCCACACTAAAGAGACTTGCTACAAAATTGTTGGATATCCACTTGACTGGCCTAGAAATAAGAAGAAAGGGGGAGCTCAATATGCAAACCTTGCAGAAGATCACACTGGCAGCTGTAGTTTTAGCTTACAGAATACAGTTCAATTACCATCTTATTTCACTCAGGATCAGTATCAACAGATCATTCAGTTACTAAACAAAGGTAATGAAGAAGGAAGCTCTAATTCTGCAGACAATCCAGTGAATGCAACAAGTTCAGCTAATGCAGGTACCTTCTTTAAGTCCAATGCAATCTATTCTAAGTGGATAGTAGACTCAGGTGCTACAAACCACATGACTTCAAATTCTGGTGTACTTTATGACTATAAAAGACTTCCAGAGCATGAGAATAGCTATGTACATTTGCCCACTGGTGATGAAGCCAAAGTTACCCATACTGGAAAATCATGTGTGCTAAAAGATCAGTCTGTGTCCAATGTGTTATTTCTTCCAGAGTTTAAATGTAGTTTGCTGTCAGTGTCTAAATTGACTAAGGAATTACAGTGTTCAGTGATTTTTTCCCTGATTTCTGTATATTCCAGGATCTTTGCACTGGCTTGGTGAAAGGGATTGGTAAGGAAGAACAAGGGCTATACATTCTCAGTGGCAATACTTCATCTCCTCAAGCTATCCAATATTCTGTTAATTCAACTGATCACAGAAATGAAAGAGTATCTTCTTCCACTACTCTTTGGCATAGAAGATTGGGTCATGCTCCTATAGATATCATTAGAAAGCATAATATTCTTAAACATCTTGTTCCTGATAATCACATATGTACTGTATGTCCACTTGCTAAACACACCAAACTACCTTTTACTCTAAGTACTTCCTGTTCAAAATCTGTATTTGATTTACTGCATTGTGACATTTGGGGTCCCTATAAGGTTCCTACCTACAATAATAAAAGGTTTTTTGTTACTATTGTAGATGATCTTACCAGATACACTTGGTTGTTCCTTATTCAATCTAAATCTGAAGTGTTAGTAGTCTTAAAAGACTTCTTAACAAAAATAACCAATTTTTTTGATTCATCTGTCAAAATTCTGAGAACTGATAATGGCTGTGAGTTCCTCAGTCATGATTTTCAGCATCTTATGTCTACATTAGGGATCTCACACCAAACTTCTTGTGTTTATACCCCTCAACAGAATGGGGTAGTAGAAAGGAAACATAGAACAATTCTCCAAGTTGCTAGAAGTCTTAGATTTCAAGCAGGCATTCCCTTAAGGTTTTGAGGTGAGTGTGTTGCTACAGCTGTGTATCTTATCAATAGAACACCCTCAAAAATCCTAAATTACAAATCTTCCTTTGAACTCCTGTTCAAGTGCTCACCCTCACTCACTCACCTGAAAGTATTTGGTTGTCTGGCCTATGCTTCCAACACCAAAACATCTGACAAATTCTCTTCTAGAGCAATTCCTTGTGTTTTCATGGGATATTCCTTAACTCAAAAGGGATATATCCTCTATGATATACATTCAAAGTCTTTTTTTACAAATAGGAATGTAGTGTTTACTGAATCCATATTTCCTTTTCTGCACACTAAGTCTGTTGGAACTCCTATATTTCCTGTTCTTGATATAGCCTACACAGACCCATCTTCATCCTCTATTCCTGTGTCTATACCTACAAATGCTATTCCTCAAGAAGATCACACTGTACCTACTTCTACTTCTTCATCTATTCCAGTTGAGTCATCATCAGTGCCTCCCAGAAGATCTTCTAGAACAAAAAATCCTCCTAGTTGGATGAAAGACTTCATTACTACCCCCTCCAACTCCTGCACTTATCCTATATCTTCATATGTCAATTATTCAAACCTCACTATACCTTATCAACAGGCTTTAGTAGCTTACTTTTCTGTCTTAGAGCCAACTTCCTTTCATCAAGCTTCTCAGGATCCTTTATGGATTGAAGCAATGCAATCTGAGATGAATGCTCTTGAAGAAAATAACACTTGGTCATTAGTTGATCTACCACCTGGAAAGAAACCTATTGGATGTAGGTGGGTGTACAAAATAAAATACAAGTCCTCAGGAGAAGTTGAGAGGTATAAGGCAAGACTAGTTGCCAAGGGGTATAGCCAGAAACCTGGACTGGATTATTCTGAGACTTTTTCACCTGTTGCTAAGATGGTTACAGTCAGAACTCTAGTAGCTCTTGCTGCTGCATCAAACTGGCAAATCTATCAAATGGATGTGCACAATGCATTTTTAAATGGGGATCTAATTGAAGAAGTATACATGACTGTGCCTGAGGGGTTTGCTAGACAGGGGGAGAATCAAGTGGTCTGCAAACTAAACAAATCCTTATATGGCCTTAAACAGGCTCCCAGGCAATGGAACAGGAAACTTACAGATGCATTATTACAGATGGGGTTCAATCAAAGCCACTATGATTATTCTCTCTTCACTAAATCAGTTGGTGATCAGAGGGTGATTATCCTAATATATGTAGATGATCTACTGGTTACTGGAAGCAATGAGGATCTGATTGTACAAACAAGAAGAGATCTGCAAGCACAATTTAAAATGAAGGATCTGGGAAGATTGAAGTTCTTCCTAGGTATTGAAGTGGCTAGGTCACCAGAGGGGATTGTTATGTGTCAAAGGAAGTATGCTATGGAATTGGTATCTGAAACTGGATTAAGTGCAGCAAAACCAGCTAATACACCTATTGAACTTAATCAGAAACTTACATCAGTTGAATATGATAACTATTTTCCAAAAGAAGAAGGAAATGAAGATGAAACAGTTGATGATCCTGCAGTCTATCAGAGGTTAGTTGGAAGACTATTATATCTAACAATGACCAGACCAGACATAGCATTTGCAGTCCAAATGCTAAGTCAGTACATGCACAATCCTAAAAGGTCACACATGAATGCAACATTGAGGGTGGTCAGATACATAAAAGGGACACCTGGGGTAGGACTGTTTATGCCCTCTAACAGCACTAAACAACTAGAGGCTTATTGTGATTCTGATTGGGGAGCTTGTGTTGAAACTAGAAGATCTATAACTGGATATGTAGTGCAATTTGGAGAAGCATTAGTATCTCGAAAATCAAAAAAACAAGATACAATATCCAGGAGTTCAGCTGAGGCAGAGTTTAGAAGTATGGCTTCTTGTACAACAGAAGTCATATGGCTTACACGGTTACTCAAAGAGCTTGGAATACAAGTCAAGCAACCAGTAAATCTCATGTGTGACAGCAAGGCTGCAATCCAAATTGCAGCAAATCCAATCTTTCATGAAAGAACAAAACATATAGATATAGATTGCCATTTTGTAAGAGAACAAATCAGTCAAGGATTACTCAAAACTCATCATGTATCAACCAAAGAACAGCTTGCTGACATACTTACTAAGGGACTGGGAAGAATAGCTCACGAATACTTGCTTGGAAAGCTTGGTATGAAGAACCTCTTCAAGCCATTAGCTTGAGGGGGAGTGTTAAATAATAAAGGAACAAGCTAATGGTGGTTAAGAAGTTGTTAGGGAGTTGTTAAGAAGTTGTTAGCAATTAGTTAGAAGTTAGTTACTAAAGTAGTTAGTATGTTATACACGTGTGAGTAATTGTATATAAAATGTACTAACTACAGCACTTCTTCTAATGAACAATACAAGAGAGGATTAAGTCTCTCTCATTTTCTCTCCTTCTTCATCTCATTTCTGCTTCTAGTTAAACTTCCTTAGAGAAGTTTTCACAATTGACTCAAAGGCATTGTTTTAGAAGTTCCATATACCAAATGATTATTGTTTTATTTCTTTCCTTCGGTTATTGTTGAGATATCTTGATTTCTTAAGTATTATTGAGATTATTGCATTACCTTACATTTCATGTTAATTCTAGCTTGTCACTTGTTGTTTAAGTCTTCCACTGAGTAATATCGCTAGGTCAAATAGTTTGCTTGAAGTCAAAAATAATTTTCGAGTACCAATCACGTCAGAAATATAGACTCAGAGTCTGACAATTTTACCATTAAAGTAGCCTCAAATTGGCATTGAAACTAGGGGATGACAAATGGTGGAATATGAAGCTACTGTGGAATAAAGCCGTAAAAAAAAAATGTACTGTTTTCAACTCGCCTTGCCCCGCATATATTTATTCCATGTAATATGCTGCTGTCTATTTTATTTTTTAAAAGAACCTTTTCTCCCAAGTACTCTTCTTTGCACATTGATTATTTTTCTTGTCACAGAAATTTAAATTTAAATTTTATTTGCCTTTTTAAAATTTCAATTTACTTCTAATTGTATAGTTGGAGTTATATTACTTATATTCTAAAATCAAATATTTAAACTCTTTAAATCCCCATTTATATTCCTAACAATTTCTCTAGCTCCAGCAATCAACTGAGAAGTCATATAGCTTCTTCCTGTTCACCACTGTGCTTTAAATTTAAATGCCAAATTACAAAAAAAATTAAAAAAATGCTATGTTTGAATCGAAACTTAATCAAAGGGTATAATTAAACTGTTAATTCTGTTAATCAGAATATATTCTATCCATTTTCAAAAAATAAAAATAAATAAGGCTACATAAATTAACCGCAAATTTTTAGTCATTAACAAGTTAGAAGAAATGGTGTATATCAACTTGCTTCATCGCTTAGGCAAAAATAAGTCATAAGTTGTTGGGTTTAAGTAGTAAGGTGTGAATTAGGAAATGAATATTGGAAGAATAAGGAAATATGGGAAATCGAGTAAAGGGAAAATAAAGAGTCATTTCTCTCTTATTATATTGGTAGAATAGAGAAAAAAATTTTGTCCTTGTATTAGGAAATACTTCCTCTAGCTAGTCGCTCTCTCGACTAGGTCTTCAGCTTTGGCAATTAATTGATAATTTTTTGGACAAAATTTTCAAAGTTTTTCTTTTATGATATTAATGATGAATTAATTTAGTGATTATGAGTGATTTATTAATTAAGTTAATGTGCTAAATTAGTTTAGCGCGTAAACTGTTCCTTTGGAATAGACACCTTTCCCGAAAGATGACATGCTTGTTCTGAACAGGTAAATTCGTATCCAATGTTGTCTATAAATAAAGAGACTTTATGTAATTTCCTCCTATTCTGCGTACATTTTCTTAATCACAAAATTTGAGTCTGCGTTTGAATCCGTTGCTGATTTTTTAGTTCGCTGAAATTATAAAAGTTTGAGGTATTGCTACTTTTCTAATAGTTTATCTGTTTAATTCTGTGGGAGGAAATAATCCACAAACTCAGATATAGTGAGAGGATTAAATTCCTTAAGAACACAGTGAATTCTCTAAACTCAAATAATTTTACATAGTTTCATTTCTTTGTTTAGTGTTTCTAGTACTGTTTTGAAGGCAGACAACACCACAACTCACCTGAGTTTTTAGAACATGTAAGACTATTAGACATCAAGCCAAAAACCTTCAAGTTTTGAGTTTGAGGAAAGGGTCAAGAATATATTTGACTTGAAAAAATTTAAAAAAAAAAAAGTCACATAACTATATAAATTAGGAGAAGGCAAGGAGCAATATATAAACTTCATACCCTTGTCTTATTACACAACATAAACGTTAACAAAGCTGATTGACAAGGCATAAAAAAACATCAACCAAAGGCAAATCCAAATAGAAAGCTTCCAACCAACATGGATTATTTGATCTTGCCATACTCTCAAACAACAAAGAAAGCAAATATTTTTATATATAAATCTTATGACATGCATTAATTCATCTTGACATGGTGATCATCAATAGCTTTGGTCATATCAACAATGAATTCCAGTAAATTTACTAGTTCAGGGACATTCTCATTTGGCCTTTCATACTCCATTGTCCAGCATACCAAATCGATTTCGCCTTTTGGTTCGATATGAAGAGTTGCCTTCCAGTTATCATATTTAGCCACTAGATCTCCTTCAAATTCTTTGAACGTGATCAACTTTTTTTCAAAATCTATATCTTCAATGACTTGCTTAGATATCTTCTTTTCCCCTCCTACATTACCAAAAATTAGCAATAAAAAGAGCTTTTTCTTGTTATGATGTTGAAAATTAATAAGGAAAATGATTTCATAAATATTTATCTTACCAAGGTTATAAGTCCAAAAAAGTTTGGATCCAACCGTTCCAAAAACACCATCAAGAAGCTCACAACCTTGAATATGCAAAGGGCAAATATTAGAGAGATGGTGTGGTTTATGTGTAAAGACATCATGAAACACATCCTTGTTAGCCTTCACTTCTAACTTGGCACACAACACAGACTTTAGGCCCATTTTTCTAATGACTTGGAAATAAAAATATGTAGGAAAATTGTCTAGAGGAAAAGTGTTGATCTTTTACACTGATTATTCAACAATATATAGGCTAGAAGGGGGAAAGGTCCTTTTTTAAAAATCGAAGATGGTATGCCATCCTATCATGTCCCCTTGCGACTTTTACCTTTTTTTTAAAAAAATATATATCGCAGTAATTTGTCAAGAAAGGGACATGAATTGCAGTTTTCATGCACTTGCAGCAGTAGTACCACTACTAAAAAAAATCATTATTTTTCCATTGTAAAATGTCCAGTTGTTATTTCCACCGACATTTTAGTTGAAATGGTCGAAAATAAAACAGTAGTAATATTTTCATATGAAAAAAATTATGAAATTTCTCATCTCAAAATCTGTTTTTCACGATGCATTTTCTCAATAAGTTGGTTCGGTTGAATGAAAGGTGGGATTACAAATGACGATTCCTTCAGAAAGAAAAACTTATTCAACGAAGGAGATGGTAACACTAAATATTTTTGTGCTATTGTTGAGGAGGTTAAGTCCAATTAGTTATAACTAATTGTTTGTTAGAAGTTAGTTATAAGTTTGTTAAGTAGATAGTTAGTGGTTTGTTAGTTAGTTAATCCTCTATATAAAGAGGACACTGTACACAAGTTGAGACTAATTGAATCACTTCTCTTCCTTCTACTTTCTCTCTACTCTGCTTCTTCCTAATCTTCTTCCTATATGTAATGAAGATGAAAGCTTCCTCATGAAGCTCACATGGTATCAGAGCCCATGGTTCTGAGTAGATCAATCAGTAGAGAAGACAGGTAATGCCGAGAATTTGAGCTCGAAGAGAAGAATAGAGTTGAGAAGAAGAACAGCTTTGAGAAGCTGAGAATTTGAGAGCTGTTTGAAAAGGAAGATCAGAGAAACTGTAAATTGAAGTGATGTTGTTCAATTAAGCTTTGAGAAGCTAAGAATTGAAGAAGAGAAGACCGAAATTAGTCACAGAAATTGGGATTTGAGCTAAGAGGAGCTGAATCTCAACATTGAAGAAGAGAGAATCGAATTGCCCACAGAGATTGAGGTTCGAGCTTAGAGAAACTGAATCTCAACTTGATCTGTTAAGTTTCAACTTGAATTGCTTCTCCAAATCGTAGATTGAGGTCCAGAGAAAGATGACAACAGCTGGAAATCCACATGCAACCTCAAATCAGACCAGTTCAAGGAGTTCAGATCGGGTGGAGATAGATCACAATCATCCTTTGTTCCTCTATCCTGCAGATACACCAGGTAGCTCCTTGATTTCAATTCAACTAGTCGGGTCTGAGAACTATGCACTATGGAGTCGATCGATGACCATAGGCCTGTTAGGAAAAAGTAAACTAGGCTTGGTAGATGGAAGGCATACAAAGGACAAGTTTGATGTTGTGTTGCATGATCAATGGGAAAAGGTAAATGCTGTAGTTCTATCATGGATAATGAATTCTGTAGGGAAAGAGCTACTTAGTAGCATCATTTATGCATCAAATGCACATAAGGTGTGGATGGATCTGAAAGAAAGGTTCGATACAGTGAATGGATCAAGGATTTTTTGGTTGCACAGAGAGATTACTACACTTACACAAGGAACTATGTCTGTAGCAGATTACTTTTCAAAATTAAGAAACTTATGGGATGAGTTTGATGCACTCATGCCATGTCCTGGATGTAACTGCCCTGAGTCCCAAAACTATGCCCAACATCATGGTTATCAACGACTACTTCAATTCCTAATGGGTTTAAATGAGACTTATTCTCAGTGTAGAAATCAAATTCTGATGATGGCACCTGTTCCTACCTTGAACAAGGCCTACTCATTGGTAATAGATCATGAGAGCCAGAGATCTATTGTCAATGTAGTGTCACTGGTGAATGAGTCTATGGAAAGTGCTGCTTTCTTCAGTCAAAAGGGGTCCAACTCTAGTTATAAGGGTAAAGGAGTTATGACTGGATCTCAAGGAAGCAACAATGCTAATAACAGTTTCAACTCTCAAGGAAATTACAGTAATAGATTTCAGAAGAAGGTGCCTATAATTTGTGAACATTGTGGTTACACTGGTCACTCAAAAGAGAACTGCTATAAGATCATTGGATATCCTCAGAATTGGCCTAGAAATAAAAAAAAAGGAGGAGTACAATATGCCAATCTGGCAGAGAACAACCAAGACAGTACAAGTTCTAATAATTCTCAGCAAAATCAGTTACCTGCCTACTTCACTCAGGAACAATATCAACAAATCATCCAGTTGCTGAATAAAGGGAATGAAGACAGTAACCAGAATCCATCAGCTAATGCAGGTAATACCTATTTCAATACTAGTTCAAACTATCCTAAATGGATAGTTGATTCAGGAGCAACCAATCATATGACATCCAGACTTGATTTAATGCATGATCATGAAAAGGTTCAGAAAAATAGCAACAATCATGTTCACTTACCCACAGGAGGTGAAGCACAGGTTACACAAATTGGCAAGTCACATATCTTGAATGATCAACTAGTATCTAATGTGTTGTTCCTTCCTGAGTTTAAGTGTAATCTACTGTCAGTATCCAAACTAACTAGAGAATTACAATGCTCAGTGAATTTTTTTCCTGATTTCTGTGTATTCCAGGATCTTTGCACTGGCTTGGTGAAGGGGATTGGTAGGGAAGAGCAGGGCCTGTATATACTCAAAGGAACCAATCCTACTCACACCCATTCTTCATGTTGTTCAGCAAACAAAGTTGACAATAATTCAGTCACTCTTTGGCATAGAAGACTTGGACATGCTCCTATAGATATTCTTAGAAGACATCTCAATCTACAACAACTCACACCTGAAGAAAACAAGTGTACTGTCTGTCCTCTAGCAAAGCATACCAAACTACCTTTCCCTACAAGTGTTTCTAGTTCAGTTTCTGCTTTTGATTTGCTTCATTGTGACATATGGGGACCTTACAGGTTACCTACTTACAATAATAAAAGATACTTTGTCACAATTGTAGATGATTACTCTAGATTTACCTGGTTATTTTTAATTGCTTCTAAGTCTGAAGTTCTTGTGGTTCTTAAACCATTTCTTATCAGAATCAAGAACTGTTTTTCAACTTCAGTTAAAGTCCTCAGAACAGATAATGGCACTGAATTCCTTAATTCTGAATTTCAAGCACTCATGTCTACTCTTGGGATTCATCATCAGACTTCCTGTGTATACACCCCTCAACAAAATGGGGTTGTAGAAAGAAAACATAGAACTATTCTTCAGGTTGCTAGGGCTATTAGATTTCAGGCTGGTGTTCCATTGAAATTTTGGGGAGAATGTGTAAATGCAGCTGTCTACCTCATTAATAGGACACCATCCAGAATTCTAAAGTTCTTGACTCCTTATGAACTTCTCTTTAAACATCCTCCTTCACTAAACCATCTAAAAGTGTTTGGAAGCCTTGCCTATGCCTCAAACACTAAAGTATCAGATAAGTTCTCTCCTAGAGCTATTCCTAGTGTCTTCATGGGCTATTCATTAACTCAAAAGGGGTATATCTTGTATGATATACACTCACATACTTTCTTTGTTAGTAGACATGTGTCCTTTATAGAAACCATATTCCCTTTTTTACATGCTAAGACTTCTGGAACACCTGTATTTCCAGTGCTTGAACTCTCCACATCAGATAATTCTCCTCTCCATGTTTCACAGTCTACTTCTTCTAATGGTCAGTCCACCTCATCTTCCATTGATCATGACATTCCTATAACTACTTCTTCAGTACCTACTCCCTCAGCAATAACTCTCAGAAAGTCTACTAGAGTAAGGCATCCTCCATTATGGATGCAAGACTTCATCACTCCTACCACCAACTCATGTTCCTATCCAATGTCCTCTTACATCACTTATTCAAATCTTAATCCTACATATCAACAGGCTCTGAATGCTTACTCTTCTATACTAGAACCATCCTCCTTCAAACAGGCCTCTCAAGATCCCCTTTGGGTACAAGCAATGCAGTCAGAGATCACTGCTTTGGAAGAGAACAACACCTGGACTATAGTTGATCTTCCAGAAGGTAAACTACCAATTGGCTGTAGATGGGTATATAAAATCAAGTACAAAGCCTCAGGAGAAATTGAAAGATATAAAGCAAGGTTGGTAGCTAAGGGTTACAATCAAAAGGAGGGCTTGGATTATTCTGAAACCTTCTCTCCAGTGGCAAAAATGGTTACTGTTAGGACTCTATTAGCTCTTGCTGCTTCATGTAAGTGGTTTATATTTCACATGGATGTCTATAATGCTTTCCTTAATGGTGACTTGCTTGAGGATGTTTACATGACAATTCCTGAAGGGTTTGCTAGACAGGGGGAGAATCAGAAGGTCTGCAAACTTAACAAGTCCCTATATGGCCTGAAACAGGCCCCTAGACAATGGAATAAGAAATTGACAGAAGCTCTAATTCAGGTGGGGTTCACTCAGAGTCACTATGATTACTCACTTTTCACAAAAACAGCTGATAAAGAGGTGGTTATTGTGCTAGTATATGTTGATGATTTATTAATAACTGGTAGTAGTTCAGTGATGATCAATCAGACCAGACAGGACTTACAGCAACAATTTAAAATGAAGGACCTTGGGGAGCTTAAATTCTTCTTAGGTATTGAAGTAGCAAGATCACAGACTGGAATCTTAATATGCCAGAGAAAGTATGCACTTGAGCTGATTTCTGAGACTGGCTTAGGTGGAGCAAAGCCTGCTACAACACCAATAGAAGTGAATCAAAAATTAACCTCAGTGGAGTATGATCAACAGGTTCCAAATGAAGGTGTAGAAGATGAAATACTCACAGATCCTTCAAGCTATCAAAGACTTGTGGGAAGACTATTGTATTTGACTATGACTAGACCAGAAATCTCATTTGCTGTCCAGATGCTTAGCCAGTATATGCATAGGCCAAAGAAATCACATATGGATGCAGCATTAAGGGTGGTAAGGTATATAAAAGGTACACCAGGTCTTGGAATATTCATGCCAGTTAATGGTGAGATTAAACTACAAGCCTACTGTGATTCAGATTGGGGAACATGTATAGAATCAAGAAGGTCAGTAACAGGCTATATTGTGAAGTTTGGTGATGCAGTAGTATCTTGGAAGTCTAAAAAACAAGACACCATTTCCAGAAGCTCAGCTGAAGCTGAGTTTAGAAGCATGGCTGCTTGCACTGCTGAGATAGTATGGCTTACTGGATTGCTGAAAGAAATGGGAGTGAAGATTCAACAACCAGTGGATCTAATGTGTGATAGTAAAGCTGCAATCCAGATTGCAGCTAATCCTATATTTCATGAAAGAACCAAACACATTGATATAGATTGTCATTTTGTAAGGGAGAAGATTATTCAAGGGTTGATCAAAACTAATCATGTGTCAACAAAGGACCAGCTAGCAGATATCCTCACTAAAGGTCTTGGAAGAACAGCACATGACTATCTACTCAATAAAATTGGACTTAAGAACCTCTTCAAGCCATTAGCTTGAGGGGGAGTGTTGAGGAGGTTAAGTCCAATTAGTTATAACTAATTGTTTGTTAGAAGTTAGTTATAAGTTTGTTAAGTAGATAGTTAGTGGTTTGTTAGTTAGTTAATCCTCTATATAAAGAGGACACTGTACACAAGTTGAGACTAATTGAATCACTTCTCTTCCTTCTACTTTCTCTCTACTCTGCTTCTTCCTAATCTTCTTCCTATATGTAATGAAGATGAAAGCTTCCTCATGAAGCTCACAGCTATCATGAAGGAAAAAAAAAAAGAAGACTTCAAATCATAAATATGTAGAGTTACAAAGGGTAATGGGTGCTCAAAGCTGAAAATCCTTATGTTAGACCCTTTACTACCCACCCTTGTGTTTGAAAATAAAAGTTATGATATAAAAGGTAAACTTATCATTAAGATGTTTGTCTTAGCTCAAAAAACAACTCAGGATATTACTAAATATACCCAAGGGAAGTAATAAGATCATCAAGATTGATATGACCAAAGTTAAGAATGTCTTGGTCTTTATTAACTTAAACAGTATTGCGTATGGAAGAGTACGTTTGACCATAACGCATTTGCACTGCCGCCGGCTCAAGGGCCAAGCAAGTGAAGCAACGGCTTGAGGCTCTCAAATTTTTAAGGCCTCATTTTTTCCGTCTAAGTTTATATGATGGATTTGTGATTTGAATTAAGTTATAAATATTTGCGTGGTTATAAATCATTTCACTAGCAATAAAATGAGGTTTAAAGTTAAATTGTTTTTTAGAAAAAACAAATTAATAAGGAAAGTTATGTTGTTGAAAAGTGAAGCTAAAAAATAGCAGATCTGTATTGTTTTAAAAAAAGAAGAATTACTTTGAAAATGTGATTTACATTCTAATATTCATTTCAATTATAAGTTTTAGTTAACTTTTTTTTGAGCATGACAATTATATATATATATATATATATATATATCTATATATATATATATATATATATATATATATATATATATATATATAGATATATTTGAAATTGTTTACTATTACGATTTATAGTATTTTTAATATAGTTTTTAAATATATAAATTTTTATTTCAAAAAATAAAAAATTTTATATCCCAATTTAATTTGAAGCCTCGTAATAAAACTTAGCTTTAGGCCCCTAATGCTCTTGAGCCATCCTTGCGCATTTGTGAACAACTATACCGCAATGACTAGAGTCTATAAATTATGTTTCAGTAACGCTAGCTAATGTGACTCGAGTCGTGAGTACTCCACCGGATATGCAGCATGATCGGAGCTACATTCACTCAAAGATGGTTAGATGAATATCCTTGGTCGGAATTTTTTTTTGAATGTATAATTTAAATATAGATACTTTGATATATATCAATTGTTGAACACCCTTGATACAAAAATCATCCATCCATGTTCTAAAAGTATGAACACCCTTGACGAAAATGCTAGCTCTGCCACTGATATGCAGGCAATTTCTTTGCATACATTGCCAAGAGTTGGTGTGTCTGACTGGTATATACTACTCAATAATATTGATTGACCAAAGTTAATAAGGAAGAAACAAATTTTAGATTTGCTTTAACCTTTTTTGGTTTCAAAAATCTATCTTGTTCGGGCTCTTAAAATATAGTGCATTTGGGGAGGATCCAACACGAATATGGAATCAATTTTGAAGAGTCAGAGCAACTTACTCGGTATTTATATTAATGAAAAGTAAATGCATATGACATAAATCAGTCACCCTTAACTTATGTATTTGTAATTCCCAAAACGGAAAAGAGCCTAAATTGTCCTCAAACTATTAAAAATGGTACAAAAATACCCTCTATCCGCCTATTGGGCCTAAAATGTCCCTATCATCCACCTTTGGGTCCGAAAATGTCCATTAACTTTTTTGGCTCACTTATACCCTTGAAACTAACCACTATTTAAATACCAAATTACAATAAATATCTAACTTACATCCATCCCTATCTAACTTAATGGCAAATTTAAATGCCAAATTACAATAGAAGTGGCAAATTTGAATCGAAATTCAACAAAGTGTATATTTAAACTATATCTAATGATGCAAGAAA
Organism: Solanum rostratum; assembly: GCA_029948455.1. Classification (NCBI taxonomy): domain Eukaryota; kingdom Viridiplantae; phylum Streptophyta; class Magnoliopsida; order Solanales; family Solanaceae; genus Solanum; species Solanum rostratum. The sequence goes on from CM057048.1 coordinate 66,253,371, forward strand.
AGTAAAAACAAAGCACCGCTATATAAATGAGGAGGTGGTGAGGAGGAATTTTTTAAACTTCATATCCATGTCTTATTATACAACACAAAGGATAACATAGCTGATAATGCACGTATCTCTTACATGAGAAAACACAATGAACATCAAATCACCAAAGATAAAATCCAAATATAAAGTACACAACCAACATGGCTTATTTCTCACCATACTCTCAACCACAAAGAAAGCTTATGACATGCATTAATTCATCTTGACATGGTGATCATCAACAGCTTTGGTCATGCCAACAATGAATTCCAGCAAACTTACTAGTTCAGGAACATTCTCATTTGGCCTTTCATACTCCATTGTCCAGCTTACCAAATCGATTTCACCTTTTGTTTCGATATGAAGGGTTGCCTTCCAATTATCATATTTATCAACTAGATCTCCTTCAAATTCTTTGAATGTGATCACCTTTTTTTCATGATCTATATCTTCAATTACCTGCTTGGAAATCTTCTTTTCCCCTCCTGCATTACAAAAAATCAAAGAGTTACTCCCAAATTTCATCATGGATCCATCTCCAACCACACTCTATGTTACTTGCCAAATATAGAGAATAAATTAAAGAGTAATAGGAGATACAACTCAATCATTCTCTATATTCTGGTGTTGGTTAGCATATTCCATAAGAAATACCTTATATATATATATATATCATAATTCATATATGAAGGTTGATAATAATATTAGCAACTAGGAGAGTTTTTTCGTATTATGATATTTTTGAATATTTTATTAATAATTAATAATCATCGTCTTAATAATATTTTAATGGTTAGTTGGAGCAAGTAAATGTGACGCCAAGGTGGTTTTCATAAACGGAAAGCAACATTAAGACGAAAATTTGAAGTTAATGAGTTTTGAATTAATCACGAACCCACTATCTCGTCTTAATTATTGATTTCACACTAAAATATTTCTCGGACATGATTACAAGATCTAAGCAATAGCTACTGAATTTGTCCGAACCTGTAGCTAATACTTTATTTTCCCCTTTTGACCAAAAACATTTTTGTTGGGATATTTTTTTTAAATATTTGGCTTACCAAGGGTATACGTCCAAAAAAGCTTGGATCCATTAGTTCCAATATCACCATCAAGAAGTTCAAAACCTTGTATATGCAAAGGGCACATGGTCGAGAGTTGATGTGGCTTATTTGTAAAGACATCATGAAACACATCCTTGTTAGCCTTCATTTCTATCTTTGCACACAACACAGACTTTAGGCCCATTTTACTAAAGACTTGGAAATAAAAAGATATAGTGACACTATAGGAGAATTGTAGAGAAGTGTTGATATCCTTTACAATGATTATTCAACAATATATATAGGCTAGAAGTGGGAAGGGGCAAGGGGAGGGTTTTTTTTTTTTTCAAATGCTTTATTTAAAAATCAATGATGGTATACCATCTTAATCATGAGCCTTACGACTTATAATTTTTATTTATCTATACATATAACAACAACAATAACATACCCAGTGAAATCCTACAAGTGAGGGCTGGGGAGGGTATACTGTACGCAGACCTTGCCACTATCTCATAGAGGTAGAGAGACTGTTTCCTGGGGCCCTCATCACAAATCCCATAAGCAGAATTAGCTAGATATGGAAAATAAACAGAAAAGGAAGTGAGAAAGAAAATACACACAAAGAGAATATATATATATATATATATATATATATATATATGGCTAGAAAAGTGACAAGAAATTCATTTTTCATGCATTTATAGTAGCACTGAATACTATGCAACTTTTTCAACCACTTCTAGAAGTAGCATGTGGGGATACTACTCTATAAAAAATGTTTATAATGGAAAATGAATATCTATGCCCACGCACTGTAATGACCTTAAGGTGATTTTTGAAAATTTTTAGAAAATTATTATTTTATCTTTGTCGATAGTTGTTACGAGTCTTGTTCGATTAGTTTAGGAGATTGATTTTGGAATCTTTTTGATAAATTAAGAAAATTTGAAGTTTTGAATTTGGAAAGCTTAAGTTATTCTAAAGTAATTTTTGGTACCAACCAGATGTACAAGTCTCAGAATGGAAATTCTGTCTATTCCATCGGTTCTACAATATGAAATTTGATCTAGGAGTGTTGTCGTTTGTAGATTGGAGTTATTTCAATGATTTAAAGTCTTAAGTTGGAAGTTTAAGTTATTTTGGACCAAGAATTGACTTTAGTCAGCGTTCGTAGTATGAAAGCTCGAAATAAAATTTCGATAATTTTGTTATATTCAAAAGGTATTTTAAGCCTAAGAAAGAGTTTCAGATATTTTTCGAGAGTTTCAAGGGCGTTTTAGTTCTTTTGAGCTTTAAGCTAGTTTAGTTGTGAATAAATAGATTTCAAATCAAGGAGACCTCAAATTTGTGTTCTCACGATTCTACTGAATCCGAAACATTGAATTTAGTGAGGAAGTATATATAATTATATGCACGGAGTTCTGAATGAATTTCAAAAATCCATTTGGAGAATCTTGACGCCTTGGTATTTTGCTGAGTTGCTGTTAGTGTTGTATCATCTTCCTCTTCGCATATGTGGTATGTGCCCCATTTACGAAGGCTTATGTTTCTTGGCCATCACATTCATGAAATAGGTATCGTATTCGTGAAGGGCTTTACTTTAAATTTCAACTTTTATGGGTTTCTTCGAGAACATGCATCTTGGGTAAATTGATGATTATAGGTTGATTTTAACTTCGTTTTTAAGATGGTTTTCACCATTGATTTTCAATTGCTTTGGAAAATGCAACTATATATTAATTCTTAATTTTGCCCCTATTTTCTCAAAAATAAAATTTTGGACTGTTTTGAATTCGATTTTCAAAATTAATGAATTGGGTGTCATTAGTCTTATATTCTTATTGTCATTCCATATTTAAATAGATTTTATTGAAACCAAAGCCCAGCGAAAAGGAAAGGCTCAAGTTTTGGATTGGTTACTTGTATTGATATGTCTTGCTTGTGATTTATTATTGAATTATGTTTGTTTGCAACAAATTTTAATATGATAGAAAAGATAATTGCAATCACAAATAAAATATGAAGAAACATAATTTTATTGATAAACAATATAGATACAAATTTGCTAATCACCTGATTCTTCTCTCCTAAGATTTCTCTATGATTGGAGGGCCGTTAGTGGCATATTTCTCGGATGATTTTGACCTCCTTAAGTCATCATATTTTGATCTTTCTATGAGATATTTTGAGATGTCTTTTCAAGGGATATGATTACCTATATATAGGCATGAATTTAGGGTAGAGTAGCCTCCAAAAAACCTTGATTGAAATAGGACTAATTTTGTAGAGTCCTACAAAATTTCAATGTCTATAAAAGCCCCCTATTTCAATGCTTGTTGAAGTGTAAACTTGATGAAACTCTAAGATGAGGCTTGAACTACTCGCGGTTTTGTAGCTTCAGATTTGCAGATTTGATTTATGAGAGAAGAGATGAAGCACAAATTTGGTCCTACTGGGCGTGCTAGTTTGTTTGCAACAAATTTTAATGTGATAGAAAAAATAATTGAAATCACAAATAAAATATGAAGAAACATAATTTTATTGATAAACAATGTGGATACAAATATATATGTTAATCCCTTAGTTTGATTTTTCACTCCTAAGATCTCTCCATGATTCGAGGGCTAGTAGCATATTTCTCGAATGTAGGATGCTTTTGACCTCCTCAAGTCATCATATTTTGATCTCTCTACGCGATATTTTGAGATGCCTTTTCAAGGGAATATTATACCCTTTATATAAGTATGAATTATGATTTAGGTAGAGTAGCCTCCAAGAAATCCTAACTGAAATAGGACTAATTTTGTAGAGTCCTACAAAATTTCAGTGTCGACAATGTTCTCAATGTATGATAAACTGCCAGGTTTGGTTGATTTAATTGCAAGTTGTAATTGAGAAGGTTCGATTGGTGTGACAGGAGTACTTGCATTCTTCATTACTGTACTTAGAGTTTAGTAGTGTACTTGCTGAGTACTGTGTTATTAGATACTCATTCCTTACTTCTACACGTGTGTAGGTTGTGAACCTGGATCACTCTTACTATTTTTTCCATTTATAGCCTGAGGCTTTCTAGGAAGACTTGAGAGATAGCTGCTCGTTTTTCTAGTTTATTGGAATTGTTGTTTCTTGTTTGTTTCCTATTTTTGCTTGTCTTAATGGATTAGAATAAGCTTCATCACATTCGAATTTAGATCATGACATGCGTTAGTTTAAAATAAAATTTTCATTTGAAATTGCCTTAAATGAGTTCCAACTTGGAAAAAGATAAGATAAAGTTATGGAATACTTGTGACTAAACTATTGATATATTTGCGCTATTTGAAATTTTTTATTTCCTAGTTGTCATTGTTATGTCGGAAAATGACTTTCGGTTTAAAAATTCGATTAAGACTTAATTAATTTAAATAAATCGAATCTTTAAATTTTTAGAGTCGCCACTTAATTTTTTAAGGAAAAAATCAAGAAAACCGATTTTAAACTTATTTTTAAAAGAATTAACAGAAAAAATCCTTTTAAAAAATCCAAAGAAGGGTTCGGGTTCATATTTCTATTTCGGGAAGGTTTTACGCACCCGAAACATCCGCTAACGTGCGGTTATCCGACGATTAAATATTTTGACTAACTTTAAAAATAATATAATTTATATCATTAATTTTGAAACGTTTAAATAAAATATTTTAAGAGTAGGAAAATGAAGCATTTAAATTTTACTTATATTTTATTCAATTATAATTAGTTAAATGGATTACTTAAAATTCAATAGGGGGTACATTATTGGAATCCAACCAATATTTATTTAATTCAAGGACTTAACAAATTTAATTAAGTAATTAGAATTTTAAATTTACGAAATTCTAAGTGTTTGGAAGGGAAAACATATTCTAAAGTAAGATTATTTTAAAGAAAGAAAGTACTTGAAATATTTTAAAGATATCTTAGAACCTAATTTCTTAAAAATGATTTTATAACCCAAATCTAAAGTCATGATATAACATAGGTGGCTAACTTTGGGAAATTTAATTAGGCTAAAACCTATAAAATAACCCTAAACTTAAAATTAGTGTTTGAACAAATAAAAATATGGCAAATATCACAAACAAAGATATAATTAAAATAAATTAAAATGACTTGGGCCTGGGCAGGCCCAATTCCCAAAACCTGCATAGTTATTAAATTTTAAATTGGGTCTGCCCATTCCCTTTTAAAATTAGCCCATGCCCAAATTTTAAGGGCTGCTGCTGACTGGGCCTCTAGGCCCAATGTCCTTTTCAGCTGAATGACTTTTGGCCCTTTTCCTTTTGGGTTAAACCGGTGGTATACACTAGTGGTATATCAGTGTATATAACCTGCGTACGGGTGTATATACACCAACTTTCGGCTTCCGGAACCTGTATTTTATCATACCCTCGAACATGTATATCACCCGGACGAGGAACGACTCAAATACGTGCGGAAAGAGCCCAAAATGAGCTCCAACGATCGTCACATGCAATAAAAGAGGGGTGGAGAGAATTAACAATCAACGAAGTAAAACTAATTACGGGCTAAATGAAATAGTACACCATGTATCTGAAAATACACAACACAATAACAATGCTCGATCTTCAAGGCATAAACAGAAGAAAATAATTTTTAGAAGAAAGGCCAAGGTTGTCTTGAAATTTAGAACATGTAATTTGGCATTTTATTACGGCATATGAACAAAAGAAGCAAAGTGTGAGGAGCATAGACAACTAGCTTCTAAACCTAAGAAAACAGAATAAAACAACAAGACAGTGATAACTCTTCCATAATCTTAACCAGAGAGTATATCAAAATAACACAAGAACGTTAAACTTGAAGTCAAGTAAGGTAATATTTTGAATCCTTAAACGGAGAGCATGACTAAGATCGTTGATTCTTGACAAGCATAATCAAAAGGGGAAGATATAATAACTGAGTGGGAAAAAACCCAAATGAACACATAACAGACTACTCTGAACGTGAACAACCATATAGGAACCCACCGGCTATCCCATCACAAATTAAATTGTTTTAACGATGTTGTAATGAAGTCAAGCTTCAAAATATAAGCCTGGATGAAAGCTTATAGCTGCTAAAAGCAACCAAAACGACATATAAATGACATTTTTTAGATCAGTAGAACAACAACCAACAACCAAGCTTCAACAACCAGACAACAATATCAGGCCACAGGCATCAAACCAGACGACGATATCGGCCACAAGCACTGAACCAGACAACAACATGATACAATAAAAGGAAGAAAGCGAACGAGACTGAAAGTATTACCTTTGTCGGGGCAGCGAACCAGGACGATGACCTAGAAACGACTCCAAAATACTGAGACCGTACTTCAATTTGTTTGAAGATTTTCAAGCAAAAAAAAAAAGACTTAATAGACTTTCTAGATGTATTTTCAGAACTCCAAAAAAAGTACGACACAAAGTAAACCGAAAAGATCCGAAAACCCCAAAAAGAAGCCCCCAAATCAGTTTCAAGCACTGATTATATAGTGCAACATTAGGGCAACGGGATGGGGCCGAAAACTAAGGGCAAAAAGGGGAAATACCTTAAAAACGAATTCAAATTTTGAAACCACTTTCACAAGTCTCACATCTCAACCATCGATTTGAATCGATGGTTTAGATGTGAGACACGTAAGAGGGGTTTCTTTGGTGCACGAACACGGGAAGAGAGTGGGGGAGCACGAATTGACCGAGCTTTTGCTCAAAAATGGCACTGTAGCCGCTGCCATTTTCTGGATTTCGGACTGTCTCTTGTTGTTTTTTTTCAGTTTCGATTTTGGGTTTATGGGGGAGAGGGATGAACGCATGGGAAAGAGTAAATGTTTTTGGCATTTTGCCCCAAAAAGGGGCGCCTGGCCATGGTGCTTTCTCTCTGGTTTCTGACCTCTACAAGAAAGGGGAAAGAGATGAAGTCGGGGAGAGAGAGAAAATGAAAGGGAAAGAGGCGTTATGGGGGGAGTAATTAAATAAAGGGTTTTAATTGGGTTTGTTGGGCTGGGTCGGCTGGGGAGTTGGGTAAAGGGATGGGAATTAATTTTGGGCTTGGGAGAATTGGGCCAAAGGGAAGACTGGGCTGGAAATGGGGTAATTGGGCTAGGGATTTAGGAATTGGGTTCAATTTGGGTAGAAATGGATTTAAAAATTAGCCACTTAAATTACAAATATGACCAATTTGAAATTAATCAATTTGAAATCAATTAATTAATTTGACCACGAGATGAATTAATATAAATTAATTAAAGAGCTTTTAAATATTAGCAACTTAAAATAATTAAATCAACTACGGGATAATTAATCCTAAAATAATTAAAGTAAAGTATTTAAGGATAAAGTCTACTTGAGAAACTTTGAAAAATATTCAAAAAATATAATACTTAACCATTGATATTTAAATAAATATATAATATACAACGTAACTAAAATTAGAAGATTTACTCCTAAAAATCACTCAAAATATATTTTTTGCATTTTTGAAAGTCAATTATTTCGAATTGTTAAAGTTAAAAGCTCGATGATTAATTTATACCGTGGAGGGTCAAAATTGGGTGTCAACAGCTGCCCCTTTCTTTGGATATGATCGATGAAAGAGATCGTGGGCAAAGAAATTTGACAAATCTAATTTTGACCGACCACTATTTCACCTCTTTAAAGGAAAGATACGAACTTTGGGAAATTGTGGCCGGACCCCGGTTTTGGGTTTCCTACATATCTCAGGTTACATGAGAACTCAGGCCACTTGTAGTTTAAAACACTTGATTTTATGCACGATTTGAAAAAATTCAAAAGCCATTCCAACATCGAATTATGGAGAAATTGAAATGCTTGGGAATGAGATTTTAAGAGTAAATGTTAGAATACAGCCGAGTTTTCTAAGTTGAGCCCGCCTACATATCCTTGGACTTAGGAATCAGGCTGCTTGTAGTTCGACTCCATCAGTTGAAGAGGAAATCTCTTATTCTGAGAAAACCTTCGGTTTAGGAGGAGTGACAAATGAATCGAATTATGAAAAAGAGGTTTGCAACCTCTTAACCATAAATGTGGCGCGCTTCACACTCATAATTAAGAATTTACGCAGATACAATTTCAAAACTCTTGGTATATTGTCACTCGGATTGGAAATGTTGCTTCCGGTGAGAGTTGGGATCACCTGGATGCGAAACTGAAAACTACGAACTCAAAGAAATGCCCACATGCCTTCTGAGAGGGGTGTGGTTGGATTGTGGTGGGAGTCGCTTCTCAGCTCGTGTCCGAAGAGTTTGACGCCCCTCTTCAGACTATGTCCCAGTTCGCTGCTAAGAACAAGTTCCACGTTGTGCTGCATCCTATTTGACGACGTCCACACCTATGGTTTGCTTGAGAATTCATCCTCCCGGATGCTCTCGATAGAGACTGAGATAAAACTTGTTAGTAGTAAATGAAACATAAATATGAATACAACTTGTGCAAACCTGTTTAGTATATCATTCAGAAGGAGATGATGAATCAGTAGTAGATTAATGTGTCATGCTGGAGGAGATGACGCTCCAATAATAATTTAACTGTCACGTTGAAGGAAGTGACACTCCAATAATAATACAACATGTCACGTTGAAGGAGATGACTATCCAATAATAACTTAACATGTCACGCTAAAGGAGGTGACGATCCGATAATAATAACAACAACAATAATAATAATAATAATAATAATAATAATAATAATAATAATAAAACAACGTGCCACACTGAAGGCAGTGACGATCCAATAGTAAAATAACGTGTCATACTGAAGGAGGTGACGATCCGATGATAATTTTAACATGTCACGTTGAAGGAGGTGACGATCCAATAATAAACTAACATGTCACGCTGAAGGAGGCGACGATCCAATAATAACTTTAACATGCCACGCTGAAGGAGGTGACGCTCCAATAATATAATGTGTCGCACTGAAGGCAGCGATGCTCCAATAATAATAACGTGTCACACTGAAGGCAGTGACGCTCCAATAATATAATATGTCGCACTGAAGGCAGTGATGCTCCAATAATAATAACGTGTCACACTGAAGGCAGTGACGTTCCGATAATAAAATGACGTGTCACACTGAAGGCGGTGACGCTCCAATAATAATAGATCAACATGTCACGCTGAAGGAGGTGACAATCCAATGATAACTCTAACGTGTCACGCTGAAGGAGGTGACGATCCAATAATGATAAATTAATATGTCACACTGAAGGAGGTGACGATCCGATAATAAATATGTCACATTGCAGGCAGTGACGCTCCAATAATAATAAATTAATATGTCACGCTGAAGGAAGTGACGATCCAATAATAATAATAACGTGTCACACTGAAGGTAGTGACGCTCCAATAATATAATAACGTGCCACACTGAAGGCAGTGACACTCCAATAATATAATAACATGTCACACTGAAGGCAGCGACACTCCAATAATACAATAACGTGTCACATTGAAGGCAGTGACGCTCCAATAATATAATAACGTGCCACACTGAAGGCAGTGACGCTCCAATAATGTAATAACGTGTCACACTGAAGGCGGTGACGCTCCAACGTGTCACACTAAAGGCAGTGGCGCTCCAATAACATAATAACGTGTCACACTGAAGGCGGTGACGCTCCAACGTGTCACACTGAAGGCAGTGGCGCTCCAATAACATAATAACGTGTCACACTGAAGGCAGTGATGCTCCAATAAGAATAACGTGTCACACTGAAGGCAGCGACGCTCCAATAATATTAACGTGTCACACTGAAGGCAGTGACGCTCCAATATTTAACTGTCAGAACTTTCATATGATAAATCAATGTCAACAAAACTGAGATAATTGAAATAACGAAGGATTAGAAAAATAATAGATAAATTATTAAAATTGAGTTCCTGGCGCCAGAATTCCTTAACATAGATAATAACTTCTCTAACAGATTATCTCATGTACTTTTCTTGTGAACATCTGGCTTAAGTCTTTCAAAATTTGAGACAGTCTTTGAAATTTGTCTCAAATCCTAATCACGATACCTATGGAGTTTAAATGTAAGTAGTAACGGAATTCAACAAATAATTAACAATAACAAAAGATAAATTGAAAAAAAATGAAGTTGCTCAGCTTGTATAGATCGGGATAAAATGTCGTAATCTTGGTCATTGTGTTAGACATCTTACCTGTAACATTAGGAAAATGCATTATAAATCGCAATAAAATAATACGACAGAATCTAGGAAATGAATAGAGTACTGAGAATAAATCTGGAAAACGGGTAAAAGTAAAGTCATCTAAATCACGACGAGGCCACCACGGGTCTAATGATGCTTTACGACTTCATAGTTCCTGCATCCAAAGAAAAATTCTTAGTTTTGAGAGACCAACTTATGTTGGTTTTGCCTTGCCCACTTGATTCTGATTCTTCTCAGCCACCTGATTTGCACGCTGAATTCGTCTTAAGACGCAAGTCTGATAGAATTTTTGAGGCCCTCCTAAAAAAATTCTGCCCGAATTTAATAACACAGAAGGAATCTTAACCTTCTTGCAATTGATTTTTTAGAGAACCTAAAAAATTTGCCCCAGTTGCAACTTCTAACTCTGACTCCTTGGAGGAAATCTTCTTCAGTAGAATTTTGAGGTCCTATCAAAATTCTGCCCCAGTTTCCATTGTAAAGAGAGATGAAAGTCTTAAGGGCATATGACCGAGTCGGTGTGGCGCCTACGTATCCCGTTGATACAGGAATCAGGTCAAACGTAGTTCCAATCAAGAACTGATGAGTTTGTAGTAATTTTATCAGCCTTAGACCGGGTATAATATGAGCGTTCTGCCACTAGATACTCGAAAAGCTCAATCGTTGGCGAATTGAGTAGGTTTGATGACCAACACAAATCAATCTCTTTTTTGTCAAGAGAAGAAAAACTCAAAGGTGAAAGAGTTAGTCCATTAATCATAATAATCAATCAATCATAATAATGAATCAATAAATAATAACATTTGTTTTGCCTAAACAGACAAGTCCAAAAATCGAAGAATGGGATATTATAAAAGAATGACCAAATGGACAAAATTTGATCATTTAATGGACTGAAATGAAAATTTGATCATTTAATAGACTGAAATGAAAATTTGATTATTTAACAGAGTAAAAATGAAAATCTGATAATTTAACGGACTAAAATATATAGATTTTATGTCTAAAATAAAATATTTATGAACTAACTTTCTGAAAAATTTTACTAAATGTAAAGACGTTTTGAAAAAAATTGATTTGAAACTCGGGGAGTATTTGGTAATTTCAGCTATTTTATATGAATTTTTTTCAAGGATAACAAGGTCAACGTAAATTCAAGTGATGACTTAATTGAATATAAAGAGTGATTTTAAGCGTTTCGACGATGGACTCAAAAATATTTTATTTTATTTTATTTTTATTTATTTTTTTTTTAAAAAAGAGACTCAAAAAATTGAGCTTACGTGCCTAATGTGTTCTAAGACTTTGGAATTGAATAATGGACTAATCGCGTTCGAGGCAAAACATATGTATTTAACACATAAGTCAAACAATACAAATGAAACGAATTGTATATCATTTTAGCACATAAGGGGAATATAACACGTCCTAACATATATATGTGACCCTTTACGCCAAGGGTAGGCCTAACGATTTGAAGGGTATATTACACCATTTGAAACGTTCCATTGCCCAAAATAATTACAACCTTTATAAAATAGATTAAACGGGATACATAATAGGGAAAGGGGAATACAAATCAACAATCCCACGCAGGGATACAACACTAATCTAAACTTTCAAAATGAATCTTCTTCCTCGAGCTTCTTCAATATTTTCGAAAGTCTTTCTTTGTCTTTAACAACTTGTCTATAAAAATAAATAAATAAAAAAAACACTCGACCCCCAGGACAATAGCTCGTCAAATGGCGTATATAACCTTCAAATTTGAACACATAAATATGGTCGTCCAACTAGGCCGGGGGCCATTATGGACTCAGGGTGGTCTTTCTAATGGGCCCGATACGCCTTACGTATTGGGTCGTCTTAGGTCCATGCTCCTACAGAGTTTTGGTATCGCTCTACGCTAGGTAGACTAAGAGTGGGTTTAATTTTGACTGTGAAAAGGTAACCCAAGCGGACAACCTGGGCTGAGGAAGTTAACGACCGTCGACCCCGCAAGATCGACTCAATTCGTCAGGGTACCCCAATGGAAAATTCTGGACTAAACGGCTGCGACCCGCATAACCGTCGTTTTTAATGGAAAAAAAAAAGGCCAAGTGGCGGAAGTGCTATGCATGCAATGACAGTTTAATTATAATCGAAATTAAACAATTAAAACAAATAATCAAATAACGAAATAAACGATTATTAAAGTTAGTCAAAAAATTTAATCTAATGGTTAGAACCTAATTAAATTCCCCAGCAGAGTTGCCATTTCTGTTATGCCGGAAAATGACTTTCGGTTTAAAAATTCGATTAAGACTTAATTAATTTAAATAAATCGAATCTTTAAATTTTTAGAGTCGCCACTTAATTTTTTAAGGAAAAAATCAAGAAAACCGATTTTAAACTTATTTTTAAAAGAATTAACAGAAAAAATCCTTTTAAAAAATCCAAAGAAGGGTTCGGGTTCATATTTCTATTTCGGGAAGGTTTTACGCACCCGAAACATCCGCTAACGTGCGGTTATCCGACGATTAAATATTTTGACTAACTTTAAAAATAATATAATTTATATCATTAATTTTGAAACGTTTAAATAAAATATTTTAAGAGTAGGAAAATGAAGCATTTAAATTTTACTTATATTTTATTCAATTATAATTAGTTAAATGGATTACTTAAAATTCAATAGGGGGTACATTATTGGAATCCAACCAATATTTATTTAATTCAAGGACTTAACAAATTTAATTAAGTAATTAAAATTTTAAATTTACGAAATTCTAAGTGTTTGGAAGGGAAAACATATTCTAAAGTAAGATTATTTTAAAGAAAGAAAGTACTTGAAATATTTTAAAGATATCTTAGAACCTAATTTCTTAAAAATGATTTTATAACCCAAATCTAAAGTCATGATATAACATAGGTGGCTAACTTTGGGAAATTTAATTAGGCTAAAACCTATAAAATAACCCTAAACTTAAAATTAGTGTTTGAACAAATAAAAATATGGCAAATATCACAAACAAAGATATAATTAAAATAAATTAAAATGACTTGGGCCTGGGCAGGCCCAATTCCCAAAACCTGCATAGTTATTAAATTTTAAATGGGTGGATTTCAAAAATGCCCTTTTTAGCTTATGAAATTACAAGGCATTACCAAGTTTATTTAAATTACCAAATTTATACCAACTTTTATTAAAAAGTAGGAAAGAGAGTATTTTTTTTATGATAAAGTTGATTAAAGTGTGATGTGATATGTGGTTAAAAGGAAGAATAAATTAATGATATTTAAAAGATTTAGAAATTGGTGTTTGTGATGGGTTTCTTGTTTATTATTATTTTATTTTTTTTATAGTTGACAAAGAAGTATTATGTCCTTCCCAATTGTAGAATACAATTTTCAATGTGTAAACGTAATGTGAACCGTAAAAATGATTGAACTATGAACCAAAATATTTTGTGTTCACGAAAAAAATTAGTGTTACGTATAATTCATATTGTGAAGATAGGAAAAAATTTACAATATAATAAATTTAATTGTTATTTTTTATTTTTAAAAAAAAAAATAAGAAGGAAATTGTAGTGAATTTCATGGAATTAAATATTTATTAATATGTTCCTACATATTTGTCTTATTGTACACAATTAAAAAAGGTAATGTTTAAATAATGGTATTTTGAAATGTATTTATGGAAGATGTATTGAAAATAAGTTTTGGAAGAGGACCCATCAAATCCATTTAATTGATTTGATGGGATTATGACAACCTCAATCCCCCTATGAAGGGATTGCCACAAGAATGGGGTACGGTAGGGGCCTTTGTCCCCCATTTTTTTCATGAATTTTTTTTACCCAAAGGATAAAGTGGATGGAATGTATTTTTGTGTATTTAATAAGTTATTGACCATGTGCTTATTTCTTGGACACAAAAGGCTTGAAAAACAAAGGCTTTTCTTTGAACAATAACCATGAATACTGAAAGAGTGGTATCAATTTTATTGAAGTATGATGGGAGGTGGGAGACAACAGGTATATTATTTAATTATATATCTACTATATTAATTGCAACAATATTGTATTATACCAACTTTTATTAAAAAGTAGGAAAGAGAGTGGTTTTTTTTATGATAAAGTTGATTAAAGTGTGATGTGATAGGTGGTGAAAAGGAAGAATAAATTGATGATATTTAAAAGATTTAGAAGTTGGTGTAGGAAATGGGTTTCTTGTTTAATTTTTTAATTTTTTTTTTAATAATTAACAAAGTAGTATGTTCTTCCCAATTGGAGAATAAAATTTTCAATGTATAAACGTAATGTAAAGCGTAAAATGATTGTACTATGAACAAAAAAATTTGGTGTTCACGAAAAAATTAGTCTTACGTATAATTGATATTGTCATAATAGAAAAAAATTTACAATATAAAAAAATAATTGATAATACAATTTTTTATTAAAAAAAAAATAAGAAGGTAATTGTAGAAAATTTCGTGGAATTAAATATTTATTAAGATGTTCCTACATATTTGTCTTATTCTACACAACTAAAAAATGTTATGTATTAATTATGGTATTTTAAAAAATATTTATGGGAAATGTATTGAAAATATTTATTAGAAGTAGACCCATCAAATCAAATTAATTGATTTGATGGAATGATGGCAGCCTACCACACCCTATAAAGGGAGGGCACATCAATGCGGTACGGTTGGGGGCCTTTGTCCTCCATTTTTTTCATGCATAATCTTTACCCAAAAGATAAAATGGAGGGAATGTTTTTGGGGTATTTAATAAGGTGTTGACCAAAGGCTTTTTTATTGGATGGGGTTTGGTCAGCCTAGTGTTTGATACAATCCTTTGCAAGTATTAATAATATAACAATGATAAATATTTTCCATTAGTGAAGAGACCAATTCCAGTTGTTTGGTGTTGTTTGTGGTATACAACATGGGTTCCATATTGGTTTTGTGAAGGATTTGTAAAAATTGGTAAGGAGGTTAATTATTCATCCCATTGGACATATACGTGTGGGGTAATTATGCATAGTGCCTGCATAAACGTCACGAAATATCACAAACATTTATTTTATTTTTTTTGGGAGTGAAGATACTAATAGTATTTCTTTGGTATACTTGTGATATTACGAATGGTTTTCATTTAGGTGTAATGGGGATGTTGTGAAATAAATTTAAAATAAAAAACATGTCAGTACGCATAGCTTTAACCTGGGACAGTGAAACATGCAAATTTACACCAAATAACAATTGAAAAAAAAACAACTAGAACGAAAAAATGGAAATTTAATATTAAAAATCAATCCACTGGGAAAAAAAAATATACAACATTGTTCACAAAATCTGCGGGGGGGGGGGGGGGGTATATTATGTCCAACAATACAATTAAAAACTACGATTTCCTCCTCGGAACATACTTGGATGCCGGTACTCTTTCACTTTGTCCAACATGCTCAACCTGCCTCCTCGGACCACCAAAGCGGCTGACCACCTTCCCCGTCACCTCACTTTCACTTATGGCACCATTCTCATTTTTTTTGGTGCCATAATCCCATAATAAAGTGCCATAACATAATCGACAGAAGGCTGGGTCAAAAGACTTTGATCCGATCTGAACATAATCATACCCATTAGCTATACCAAAATAGCTAACATACCAAAAACCATCCCGTTACCAAATTAGCATACAACCTTACCATCAGCAATACCATATAAAAATACCAAATCTGACAATAATGAATAATACCATAAACTACACCAGAAAAATTACATCTTTCATACCAAAAAACAGTAAAAATGAACAAAACCATACAAACTACCATCATGCATACCAAAACAGCAAACATAACAAAACCATCCAATTACCAAATTATCATACAAACTTACCATCAACAATACCATATAACATACCAAGTGTGACAATAATGAAGAATACCATAAAATGCACCAAAAAATTACATCTTTCATACCAAAAATCAGTAAACATGTACAAAACCATACAAACTACCATCATGCATACCAAAAATAGCAAATATACAAAAAACCATCTCATTACCAAATTAGCATACGACCTTACCATCAGCAATACCGTATAAAAATACCAATTCTGACAATAATGAATAATACCATAAACTACACCAAAAATTTACATCTTTCATACCAAAAATCAGTAAACAAAAACAAAACCATACAAACTACCATCATGCATACCAAAACAGCATACATAACAAAAAACATCCAATTACCAGATTAGCATACAAACTTACCATCAGCAATACCATTATCCCCAAACCGGCATCCATAGTTGGACACCATAAAAAATACCAACTCACAGCCATGCCTAAAACCAAAAAAAAATACACCAACATTTGCAATACAAACAAACATTTGCTGCCCAAAAAAAAACAAATTACATACAAACAAGAGGATATACAGCACATGCTAAAGTCAAAGACCCCCTAATTAGCAGTTGCAAACAAAAAAATAAAGCCCATCTAACAGTGAAGGAAAATAACAGTGAAAGAAGAACGACATGGGATGCAAAAAAATTCAAAAAAAAAAGGTTGAGATAAGCTTTACACAAAATGGGAGATGACCATTACTTGAATCTTAAGATTATTGAAAGCAGCCCGCAATACAAAATACCAAGAACCCACTGAAAGAACAACAACAAATCCAAAAAATTTCATAACTTTCGAAAATAACGAAAAAAGAAGTTGGAAGGAAGAACAACGACATTGAGTGCAAAAAAAATTAAAAAAAAACGGGTTGAGATAACCTTTACAAAAAATGGGAGATGACCATTACTAGAACCCGACTCAAAACGAAAACCAAAAAATAAAGTTCAATAAATACATACCTGAAGATGAAGGAACGTTGTGAAGAAGAAGGAGAGAAATTCTTGCTAAACAAATAATAATACAACAAAGAAGAAGATGAAAAATCAATTTTAACATAGTACATTTTGTTTATTAAAAAAAAAAAATTGATGTGGTGCATTTAATAACCTCTGACCGCATTTAATGCTCCATTTAATGAAGTCTGACCCGCATTAAATGCGGGTCTACATCACCTTGTCAAAAATTAAAAAAAAAAAGGAAAATTCATTATTTTAATTAAAAATTCAGAAATTTGGACTTGGTAAATATGTAAATTAGTTGGTAGAAAAGTAAATAAATTGGTAAACGTAATTTAAGGGGGCAAACTTGTATATTTTCTTAAAAGTTTACATTTTAAATTGGGTCTGCCCATTCCCTTTTAAAATTAGCCCATGCCCAAATTTTAAGGGCTGCTGCTGACTGGGCCTCTAGGCCCAATGTCCTTTTCAGCTGAATGACTTTTGGCCCTTTTCCTTTTGGATTAAACCTGTGGTATACACTAGTGGTATATCAGTGTATATAACCTGCGTACGGGTGTATATACACCAACTTTCGGCCTCCGGAACCTGTATTTTATCATACCCTCGAACATGTATATCACTCGGACGAGGAACGACTCAAATACGTGCGGAAAGAGCCCAAAATGAGCTCCAACGATCGTCACATGCAATAAAAGAGGGGGGAGAGAATTAACAATCAACGAAGTAAAACTAATTACGGGCTAAATGAAATAGTACACCATGTATCTGAAAATACACAACACAATAACAATGCTCGATCTTCAAGGCATAAACAGAAGAAAATAATTTTTAGAAGAAAGGCCAAGGTTGTCTTGAAATTTAGAACATGTAATTTGGCATTTTATTACGGCATATGAACAAAAGAAGCAAAGTGTGAGGAGCATAGACAACTAGCTTTTAAACCTAAGAAAACAGAATAAAACAACAAGACAGTGATAAGAGAGTATATCAAAATAACACAAGAACGTTAAACTTGAAGTCAAGTAAGGTAATATTTTAAATCCTTAAACGGAGAGCATGACTAAGATCGTTGATTCTTGACAAGCATAATCAAAAGGGAAGATATAATAACTGAGTGGGAAAAAACCCAAATGAACACATAACAGACTACTCTGAACGTGAACAACCACACAGGAACCCACCGGCTATCCCATCACAAATTAAATTGTTTTAACCCATTAAGATATTGTAATGAAATCAAGCTTCAAAATATAAGCCTGGATGAAAGCTTATAGCTGCTAAAAGCAACCAAAACGACATATAAATGACATTTTTTAGATCAGTAGAACAACAACCAACAACCAAGCTTCAACAACCAGACAACAAAAACAGGCCACAGGCATCAAACCAGACGACGATATCGGCCACAAGCACTGAACCAGACAACAACATGATATAATAAAAGGAAGAAAGCGAACGAGACTGAAAGTATTACCTTTGTCGGGGCAGCGAACCAGGACGATGACCTAGAAATGACTCCAAAATACTGAGACCGTACTTCAATTTGTTTGAAGATTTTCAAGCAAAAAAAAAAAAAAAGACTTAATAGACTTTCTAGATGTATTTTCAGAACTCCAAAAAAAGTACGACACAAAGTAAACCGAAAAGATCCGAAAACCCCAAAAAGAAGCCCCCAAATCAGTTTCAAGCACTGATTATATAGTGCAACATTAGGGCAACGGGATGGGGCCGAAAACTAAGGGCAAAAAGGGGAAATACCTTAAAAACGAATTCAAATTTTGAAACCACTTTCACAAGTCTCACATCTCAACCATCGATTTGAATCGATGGTTTAGATGTGAGACACGTAAGAGGGGTTTCTTTGGTGCACGAACACGGGAAGAGAGTGGGGGAGCACGAATTGACCGAGCTTTTGCTCAAAAATGGCACTGCAGCCGCTGCCATTTTCTGGATTTCGGACTGTCTCTTGTTGTTTTTTTTCAGTTTCGATTTTGGGTTTATGGGGGAGAGGGATGAACGCATGGGAAAGAGTAAATGTTTTTGGCATTTTGCCCCAAAAAGGGGCGCCTGGCCATGGTGCTTTCTCTCTGGTTTCTGACCTCTACAAGAAAGGGGAAAGAGATGAAGTCGGGGAGAGAGAGAAAATGAAAGGGAAAGAGGCGTTGTGGGGGGAGTAATTAAATAAAGGGTTTTAATTGGGTTTGTTGGGCTGGGTCGGCTGGGGAGTTGGGTAAAGGGATGGGAATTAATTTTGGGCTTGGGAGAATTGGGCCAAAGGGAAGACTGGGCTGGAAATGGGGTAATTGGGCTAGGGATTTAGGAATTGGGTTCAATTTGGGTAGAAATGGATTTAAAAATTAGCCACTTAAATTACAAATATGACCAATTTGAAATTAATCAATTTGAAATCAATGAATTAATTTGACCACGAGATGAATTAATATAAATTAATTAAAGAGCTTTTAAATATTAGCAACTTAAAATAATTAAATCAACTACGGGATAATTAATCCTAAAATAATTAAAGTAAAGTATTTAAGGATAAAGTCTACTTGAGAAACTTTGAAAAATATTCAAAAAATATAATACTTAACCATTGATATTTAAATAAATATATAATATACAACGTAACTAAAATTAGAAGATTTACTCCTAAAAATCACTCAAAATATATTTTTTGCATTTTTGAAAGTCAATTATTTCGAATTGTTAAAGTTAAAAGCTCGATGATTAATTTATACCATGGAGGGTCAAAATTGGGTGTCAACAGTCATAGTTTTTTTTAAAGTTAAAATATATAAATTTTGATTAATATTTTAATATATTATTTATTATATTGATGTAAAAAGTTATAGTTTATAATACTTTTGTATAATTTTTGAATATTTAAATTTTTATTATAAAATATTAAATTAATATAATCTAATTTAGCTTTGAAAATTAATCAAAATTGGCTTTCGAAAAGCGCTTACATGATAATTAAAAGAAATGAAAGGAGTATTTGATTTTATTCTTGAAAATTGAACCTGTCATTTATTTCAAACTAGTTACGATATCCCACGTTATGCACATGGTCAATATTTATTCACAGATTTATTTTTTAAGCGATATTACTTAAATTTTATTAAATATTTTTATTTAGTGTAAAATAAATATTTGCTAAATATTATTAACATTAATAAATTTTTAAGTGATATTGATTAAATAATTTAAAATTTTTACTCTAAAATATATTATAATATTTCGTGCTAATCTAATATGAAAAGGTCAATTGAAATGTCCATAGTTAAAATAATTTTCATCATTAATTATTAATTCTTTCCTTAAAGTAATATAAAATATCTACAAATATAATCAACATTTAAAATTTTAAAAAAAATATAACTAAAAGATATGAAAACAAAATCAAAGGTCATAGCTAAAGTGAATCCACAGTTTCACAAAATTGTACAATTAATTAAATTAAAGTACAATAAGAAAATATATTTTTAAATTTTTTACGAAAATACCCGCGACGTACCAACTTCAGCTTGAAACTCTCTTTAATATAATAAAAAATATTTTATAAAAGGTCAAAAGGCACATTAAAGGCACTAGCTGCCATGCATAATTGAAAAAAAGAAAAACTAAAATTAAATAGTGACGGAAAGATAAGATCGTTATGAGATATATTAAACTAGATTAGTACGGGCCCAACGCAAAATCTTAGTAGAAATTTAAAATAACGTAATATAAATGATTTAATTATCAAACATAGTTTAGCTGCCAAACCTATTGTTCATATACACAAGATACTTAAGGAGTACTAATTACCTCAATACATTATTTACAAAGTAGACCAAAATAGATGCAGTAATAAATGCATTTATAATGATGTGATTAATTTTTCCTGCACCATTTTTAATTAGAAGCACCTGTTACATTTAAATTAAAAATGAAATGTTAGTATCATAATAATTTTAGAAAGTCAAAGTTAAAATAATGTAAAAATTATATAGATATTTTAGTATAACTTAGAAAATAAAACATAAAAGTTCATAGAAAACTAAGGTAACATGTTACATTGATATTAACCTAACATCACAACAAATAAGATGTTCAATCTGCATAAAAGAGCCAAAAAATAATCCATCCAATAACAACATCAAAACACATTCTTAACCAGAAGTACCTATTACATTTAAATTTAAATTAAAAATGAATTGTCAGTATCATAATGAGTTTAGAAACTCAAAGTTCAAAATAATGTAAAAATTATAAAGGTATTTTAGTATAACCAAGTAAAAGAAAAGATAAAAGTTCATAGAAAACTAAAGTAACAACATATTACTTTGATATTACCTTATATGTATTGAAAGAAGGTACAAGTGTAAGAAAACAAAGATAGTAATTAGTTAAACTAACCTAATATCACAGCAAATAACATGTTCAATCTGTCCAAAAGACCCAAAAAATAATCCATCCAATAGTAAAATCAAAACAACGCCAAACTTGATATCCATTGGCAGCAGCAAAAGAGTGCAAAATGATATCCAATACCAGCAACAAGAACAATTTTTTCAAAAGATCCTGTATTTTATAAATTTGCGAAACAGTAAGTGAATTTATTAGAGAATATTCGGAAAAATATAAGAAGTATAGGCGTTTCAAATGAGGATATCAGAATAAATTAGAATTCTAACATATTACCAAAGCGTTTTAGTAACAAAGCAACAGCTAAATGGTTAAATGTCAAAATAAGTAAAGCAAAGATATAATAATTTGAAACTTCAGCAAATAGAACTTAAGATATTGCAAGAGGTTGATGGCTATTTGGCTTAGTAGTGACCACAAATATCTACAACATAAATGTGGAAATTCTGAAAGAGTAGGCAGCTTGAAAGAAATTACCAAGTAGCAATAAGAGGAGTAAAAAAGTAGAAAATATACCATTAGCAATTCAAAATCGTTTACTGAATAGAAAATCTTTTTTTAAAGAAACCTGAACTTTTTGCCTGCATTAGCAGCAAATAGATTTCCCACGATAGAAGACAAATCTAAAGAAAATTTTCCCATAAATTTGCCCCTAAATGCAAACCATTCTCAGTAGCATACATCAAATATGTTTTCCACAATAGCAAAGTTTGCATCTTTTACTCAACAAATAAAAATCAATACTTGAATATAACTTATTTTTCAAAATTAGTCGCTCATGTCGACTTTCACACTTCACAAGTGGATAAAAGAACTCGTAATTCTCCAAATTTCAAGAACATTCCAAAAAAATAAAAAGTACTAAAGAGGGTGTCACAGAATCTCTCAGAAGGTGTAGAGAACATTGATTAATCACTAAAAATGATGTAAAAAATTGTTCTACCATTAGTGTAATATTCATCTTTTTTGTTTTTTGGGTTTTGCAATATTGACATTTGAGGGAAAATTCGTATACTAAGAAACTTGAGCATAACTAATCATGTAGATATCATTTCAATCTCAAGCATCAAAATTGTTGATTCGTACTACTAATTTAGAGTAATAAAATGAACTCCAACTATTACTACCAAAGCAGATCTTAAGCTTCATATCATAATCAAAGTCATGTCAACAATCAAATTAAACAAACAACTAATGTATTGGATTGAAAAATAATTTCAATACCTTTTAGTTTTTTTTTGAGGGAGGAGTTTTCATTTCTATTCCATGCTTGTGTGAGGATGAACTGCCTTTGTTTCTCATGCTTGGATATTCTTTTCCCTCTGAATCAAGATGTTCGATGCTGCGTTTTTTTACATCTGAAACATCGATGGTGGAAGATGGTGGTGATTTTTGAATCACAACTTGTTTCTCCATGTAAGACAAAATGATTAACTTCAGTGATGTATCCACATTTTTTGTGAATAGTCTTTTCATTTGAATGTTGAATATTTTACCCTTCAACTGATTTTGCATGTGTTGTAAGGATAATGTTTCTTTCTGAAAAAAATAGAAAATTTGGTTAATTTTAATAATATGACTAAGAATTGGAGAAAAGATTTAGAAATAAATCTTCAGAGAGTAGAAAAAAACTTTTCCAATTTCCTACGTCTTATTTTTCTCATGATGTCACCTTCTTAAATGACCATTTTTTTTTTAAAAAAAAAAACACACCCCTTGCATTTCATATTTCATGTGAAATCTTTTTTTTCCTCCATTTCATATCAAAGATCTAAATTTTTATAGAACAACCAAGCCAAGACCAGAATAACATAGATAGAAGCGAACAATTGTATTGAATTTCAACATCAAAAGTTACAACATTGCATGGACTTCTAAAGATACATGTTTGGGGACACTATATTATTATTATTATCACTAAAACAATGTAATATCAATAAGAAATTCCAATAAACCCAAGCCAAAGATATAACTATAGGGAAGTTAACAAGATTCTTTTCATCAATTAATTCCGGAAAAAACAATCTTGATGGCTTTTAGAGGAGGCTCTTTTGGAGCAAAGAGCCTACTTGTTCATTCAAGAACCAGTGCCATCATTATCCGTGAAAATATTAAATTTAATTAGATTACCTTCAAAGTAGGAAAAAGATTGACCAGAGTTTAAAATAATGAATACCTTGACAACTCTGATTTCATAAATTTCTTCCGAAGTGAGGTTTAACATTTTCTCTGCGATTTCATCTGAAACGGTGGCTGTTGTCTCACCACTGTTGTCCTTAATAACAACTTCAAATTGACATCTATTATATATAAGATAAAAAATAAATAGAATAGAGATAATTCAGTAAAAGATATTAAATTAAATTAATATTATGATTTAATAATATATATGATCTTAATTAGTGAAATAATTTATGGAAGAGCATCAAAACCTGGGTATAAGATGTGTGGATCGATCACAATTTATGCAATAGATTTCCCTCCGAACATTACATCTTGTGAACAATTGTTTGCAATTAGAGCATACTAAAACACAAAAGTGTTGATCATTATTCACAAGAGACAATTCAGCTTCGATGTAAAATACTTGTCCCTGAAATTCAATAATGTTAATTTTTTAATAGAAATAGATATAGATAAAAAAAATTATATAAATATAGCGAAATATTGTACTTATTGTTGTTCTTACAGGAGGTTGCATCTGGATATTAGCGATAGATATGACCTTTTCTTCAAATGGAATCAACAAAATCGAACCCATTGTTGTTGTACTTTTCATCTTATAATCAATAAGCTTTGGTTCAATTGTTTTGATCCTATAAACAAGAAAAATTATGAAGATCAATTTATATTTGTATTATACTTATAATATAATAAATTTAATAGTATAATAAAATTAAGAAATGAATAATACCATGCTCTCAATGTGGCAACTTGTGGGTATGGAGGATTGATTGCAATTGTGGTATTGAATCTATTCGTCAAACCATTGAATTTATTTGATGTTCCTACATACATTTAAATATTTAATTTAATTTTGTTGATGTAATAATATTTAAAAGGGAAAATAATTTTATTTGCAATTTTACCTGGGGATGCTCTTCCAATTCTCCTAGCAAGAATGATTGGATATTCATGAAGTTGTTCAAAAAGTCTATTTCCATCATTATCAACGTAATCCTCCCAAAGTGTCAATTTTGTTGGTTTTTCCCTGTATACATATGATGAAAAAATAGTTTCATTTTAAAAGTTTAAGTGAGATAATGTATCATTTTTAAAAAGACACATAGAAAATGTATGGAGTCACCCTAACAAAATGGATATTCAATATAACAAAATCACAGAAGAAACTCAAAATAAAACCCAAATAATTAAATTTGTACTTACAGCTTGTCCATGAGGATAAACTCTTGAATTTTTCTTCCATTTGTAGTTTTTATTGGATGACCACCATTAATGACAATAGCAAGTACATCTTGAAAATCATAAATGAATTTAAAAAAAAGAGTTATTAGATGATGGCAATGATCATATTATAATAAAATCATAGAATGTTTTTAAAAATGAATACCAAACTCATGTTCTCTGGATTGATATTCCAAAGTGTCAAAGGTAGCAAGAGTTAACCGGGTTGGTGGTGGTAATGGATCTTCAGGAGGAATAACCTTTTCAATTGGTTCGATAATGGTATTTTTATCAATGGTCCAAGTGAATTTGTTAAGAGGATTTTCATATCCAAGAGGTGGCTCCTTAACATATGCAACTGATATCAAATAAGTTTTAAACGGAAGAAGCACATCTCTATTTTCAAAAAATGTTATATCAGCATTGAAAATAATCCCTTGAACTTGATTTTCCTGTAAAAGAATTTAAAGAAAATTGATTAGCAATAAATATTAAATTTATCATTACCTTATTATTCTAAAAAAAATTGTAGTAAAAATGTTAATAAAAAAATTAATACCTCTTCGTCTTGTAGAACTAAAATCTGATATTTTTTTGTTCTCTCTTTGTTATCCTTGGGTCGAGATTTATCGACCACTTGAACTTTGCAAATCCAATCATCTGTATCAGGAGTGATCATATTGATTGCAAATCTTTTTGCCATGTGAGTGAATCTGCATTTAAATTAGATATTATAATTTTAAATATTGTGTTACAACTATATGAACAAAAGATAAATATATAATGAATAGAGAGAACACAATATAAATTAATTAAATATTATAAAGTAGAAATAAATTGGATATTAAATTTACCGTTGAAAAGCATAAAATGAATTCAGGAGAAGGCTTTTTTAATAATTTCATCATAGACAATATTATATGTGGAGTGATCATCATTGTCGGCAGCTATAGGTGGTCTTATTAATATTTTAACATTATTAGAATTTTTGGCTCGTGATAGAGCAACATATAATTGTCCATGAGAAAAAACAGGTTCACGCAAATATATTCCAACGAAATCTAATGTTTGTCCTTGAGCTTTATTTATAGTCATGGCAAAACATAATCGTATTGGAAATTGTGTCCTTTTAAAAGGAAGAGGTAATTTTTCATCCTCTGATGTCATGAGTGGTATTCGTGGAATAAATACATGAGTATTTTTAAAATCACCGCTAGATATTGTTGCACTAATGACGTGGGATTTAAAATCATTACATATTAATCGTGTTCCATTGCATAAACCTTCAGAAGGATTTAAATTTCTTAATAACATAATAGGACAGTTTTTCTTCAAAGTTAATTTATACGGAGGTAAACCAGAAGGATTTAAAGTGTGTAAGAAATCTTCGTACTCACTCTGGTCTTTAGGATCAATAGTTTCATCTATAGCAATGTAAATTTTTTCAATATCTGAAAATTGTGAAATTAACATATTATTTATTTCATCAACGAAATCATTTTTGGTTGTTAGAATGGCACGAGAAGTAATAAATGAAGAATTTGAATCACATTTATATAAATCAGGATATGTACTTTTAAAAAGAACATTTAGCGATTCTTTTTCGGAAGTAAAAGGAATAAGAAGAGAATGAGGAATTTCAATTTTTCCATAGTCATTTTGTTTTTCTTTTCCATCACCAATTCTCATTAAATACTCACAGAATTTAGGATCATTTTTTGCACGCATATTCTCTGATAATCTCAGTTTTTCAAGTTGATTCCAAATTTCAGAATACAATAAGCTTTCACGAATGAAGTCTTCTTTTTTTCCATTGCGAACTACTGGAAGAGTTTGTCTAAAATCACCACTAAAAACTATTACTTTGCCACCAAATAGTATGTTTGTCTCCATTAAATCTTTTAAAAGCAAATCAAATGCTTCTATCATTCCTTTTTTGGCCATTGAAATTTCATCCCAAACGATTAATTTTGCATCTCGTATTAAAGATGCTAGTGAACTTTGTTTGCTAATGTTACAACTGAAATGTTCATTAACTTCAATAGGAATTTTAAATCGGGAGTGAGCAGTTCGACCTCCAGGAAGAAGCGAAGCTGCAACGCCAGAACTTGCAGTTGCTAAAGCTATAAATCCCATGTGTCTTACTGTAGCTAGTAAAGCACGATATAAAAAACTCTTACCAGTTCCACCAGGACCGTCAATAAAGAATGCACCTGATTTATTTGATAACACTCTATCAAGAATTATATTATAAGCTTCTTTTTGTTCGATGTTTAATTTATCTTTTAATAATAAATCTTCCTTACTAACAACAATGTTTCTTTCATAATGAACATCTTTAGCTTCCCGTGCAATTGATGATGGTTTTATGAATTCAGGAATTAATTCAAATTCATTGATGTCACGACCCATTGAATGAAGAATATCATTAATACAATTTAAAACTCTATAACGAATTTCCCTTTCGTTTATGTTTAAAATCTTTTTAAAATCTTCTGACATTGAACTTTCATATCTTTCCCATAATGCTCTAGGATTTGTTGGATTACAATAAATCAACAACATGGCAAATAATTGCCTTAAACTGGATGGCATTTGATAGCTTGCAGCTTCAGACATGCATTCTATCAAATTGTTATCACAATGTAATAATCCTCTTTTTTCTGCAGCTTCTCTAAATGAATTATATTGTACTCCATTTATAGTTCGTAGATCTTCGTAGGATTTTGGCCCTCTTATATTCATTAGAAGCAATCTAAGATAGTATCTTTCTCCCTCAGTTGGATGACATGTCACTACACGACCAATAACATGACCCTTTTTACGGCGTGTCCACACTTTATTTGTTGTTGACCACACGAAGTGTTCTGGAAATTCACGATATAGTAAATTTAGGTCTACAGCATCTTTGTTCGTTTTATTCATAAAAAAAAATTCAGTTAACATTGTTTTTTTAATCATGGGATTGTTTATAATATTATTAATATTATCTGTGCTTTTGAAGGACACAAACTGTTGTCCATCAAGATGTAGTTGAAGATGATATACACTTGGACTCATTTCACTAATAGGAAAAGCAAATATTCTCCATGCGGCCTCAGGTGGTGATACCCACCTAGCAGATTGATATTCTTTTATTTCATCTATTTCTAAATTCGCATCATTACTATGTATCTGAAATGCTATTTTATCATGTCCTTTGCATATATATTTATAAATATATTTAACAACTTTAATATCTGAACATATTTCTACATTCATGTGACAATTAAATTTACAAAGTAAGGATGGATTGTAAGGAACAACCCATGAATTATCAAGAAAGTGTCCTCTGATTTTCACACTTTTGCCTGTGTTTCGTCTTCTATATATTGGATATGAATTTTTTCCTTTAGTGGTTTGATCTACAAACTCTTTAGGATACTTATTTTTACAATGTCCTTTCTTTTTCATACATGAGTTTGTTGGATTTAAGTTACCACAAGGACCATGCATCATGTGTTGTGTAACAAGTGTGTATAAATAGGGATTTACATTTTCATCTGGCAATTCCGCGCATACGAATCGATCATATGCTTCTGGGGTTAGTAATTTGTAATTCTCATTAAGTATTATAAGAAAATGAGCATGGGGAAGGCCTCGCTTTTGAAATTCCACTGTATACATAAATGCTGCAACTTTACCAAATATATGTTTTTTTAGTATATCATTTTTTAATTCTTCTAATTTTGCTCGAAACACTCTACTTACAAGATCAGGTCTGTTTTGTACTTCATCTGTTGGCAGAAGATTTTCTTCTATTTCAGGCCAAGAAGGATTACATGTTATGGTTAAAAATATATCAAGTTTTCCAAAGCGTTGTACTAATGCAATGACATCCATGTATCGCCGTCGCATATCTCTTGGACCTCCTGTGAAGCTAAGTGGAAGTATGCGTTGTTTTCCTATATGTGATGCTTCTCTTTCTCCTCGACGCAAAATATCTACAATTCCTTCTAGTACGTCACCTCTAAATAAATCTTGATTATAAGAAGCAAAGTCTAATCGTTGGGTTTCAATTTTTATCCATTCATCTACAATATATTGTTGAAATAATCTCCCTGCATGTAAAATTATATTCTCATCATCTCTTATTTGAAGCTTGTAACAATAATACTCACGACAAGAAACGGTATCTCGTTTGTGTTTTCCTTTTTGCAGTAGTTCAGCCTCCATATTAAGCAAGCCATCAATTGATTGTGTATTCAGTACACTTGATAATTGCTCTTGCTCACAATATATTTGTGTTGATGTGTTTGAAGAACGTTTAATTTTTTTAATGGCACAGTGCCATCCACCTTGACCATATGGAAATAGCAATGGATATTGCAATGGATCATAACAACCGTAATAATAATTTATTAATTGACTTGTATCACTTTTCGTATATATTCGAATATGTGGTGTAGATTTGGAATTATTCATATCTTGTTCTACTCATATTCCTGCAACTTCTGATACAGTTGGTAGGTTATATATACGCTGGTCTAAACCAGAATCACACTTAAGAGCAATGTAAAAATCAGTCAGTTGTGGAACATCTATTAGAGATTTTAGAAATATTGAGTATGGATTAATTTTCAATATGTCCATTAAATTTTTTACAACATATTTATTTAGTTTATTTGAACATGCCATTCGATTTCTTATTTCATTTTCGCTATCGAAGAAGTACAGTTGAAGGTTTTTACTTTTTTTGTTAGTGGGTATTAGATCATTTATAAAATGGTACATTTGTCCTTGAACCCTAAAAGTATAAATGCCATTTTTATTTTTTGCTAATTCTTTGTCATAAGTTACTCCTAGAGAAGTAAAAGCAAATGTGTTATTATATGTTCTAATATAAGTTCGAAAGTGTTTTGCTACATCACTATTTCCCAAATAAAGATTTTTTAATTCTGTTGGAATTTCATGTGAAGCTAAGAGAATAGAACCATTGCTACAACAAAATGCAGATGGTTCAAATTCAAATTTTACAGCTTTACAAAATTGACAATTTGGTACATCTTTTAATTTGACATAACTAATGTCTGATGGAATTGTAGTTGAACATCTGAGTTCAGTCGAAATGTTAAGAGATCCAGCAGATGATGTAGTAGCCAGGTCATTCTTTATTGAACTTTCAGATGTATGTTGTCTTTTCAATTCAGCTCTTTTTGCTCGTCGTCGTGCCAAAAGGTTCTGTTTTTCTTCAAGTGGCATCAACCTATATAACTCACATTTTCTACTATTTCTGTCAGCATTTGATTTTGGAAAAGTACTTCTGTTTTTATTATTTCTATTGGTTGACATCTTTGGAGCTTGAATTATTTAGGATGCCTTGCATAAAACAAAATGTGAAATTATATTTGCTTTTAGATAGACTATTCTATTATGTAGTAATTAATTAATATTAATAATAATAATAATTTGAAAAAAGGGTTGAATGAATTCTACTTACAACGCACTGCAAGCTGAACGAAATGCAGAATTGGACAGCTACTCCAGCAAACAGAAACAACTGTAAAATTAATAATTCAAAGCGTATGTTAATTTTAATTAGTCATCATCAATAAAATACAAATGAACAATAGACTGTTATAACTGAAGACAGATATGAGCTCTACTTTTGGCTATTCATTATTATGTATCTACAGGGATCTGAATAGGACAAACTTATATCTAAGAGTGCTTATTCACAAAATATTTATGCATCTTAATGTTATCCTTGCTTCTCTACCTCATGGTGAGGTTTGCATACACACTACCTCCCTAGACCATCGTATGCTTTGTGATTTCTCAATAAGATTTGCTTAGTTTCTTATAGTGTGGTTTCTGGGAAAGAGAAGTTATATAACTAAAGTGAGAAGGAGAAGTTATATGGACAGAGGTTTTGGAATCAGAAATGTATAATGTTCTTGTGATCTTTTTATAAGTTTCTCTCGACTTTCAGCTTGTTATGGTCCTGGAGAAATAACACATAATGTAGTTCATCTTTATGTGGTACAGTGTAGAGTCAAAGCTTATTTGTACCTCATAATTTTTATTTATAACTATTGACAATGACAATCGACAATATGGTCCTCAATTTCCCTGCTAGATTCAACTGTCTCAACTTTGACAGCATCATGCACCCCAGATAGCTGAATCATGTAACTAATTGTCCATTCTTTTCATTAAAATGCATCAGCCATCTGTTGGTTCATGATTATGGATGTCACTGCATGACTTGGATATCATGCACCCCAGGCACAATTGCATATATGAGGTGATTGAGTAGAATCAATGAAATCTTTTACTTGATTAAAAAAAAAAAGAGAGAGAGAGAGAACCCCCTCTTTCAACACCTTCGGCAAATTAAGTATAAGCAAGGTCGAGATGGGATATGACAAAGCAACAACTACTGAAGAAAGCATCAGTTCCAAGTGTTAATAAGGAGATCCCAGCTGGCATCCAGGTGCGGAATCCCAATAACTATTTCCGTGCAGATGGACAAAACACTGGGAATTTCCTCACGGTAAGATGCAAATCATGTATAAATTGTTACTATGACTCAACCAGAGCTATTTACTGGCATTTATCAAGTTGCCAACCACATACACAACTGTGGGAGGCAACAACTGGAGCATACATAAATATTCTACATTTTTCCATTTTTTTCCTCCCCACCCCACTCCTTACTGACACGGTCCTGTTGTTTATAGACCTTAGGTCGCATTGAAGCTTAAGAAAGAGGAAAACCAGTTTTTGCAAGCATCAATCAGTCACTTAAATGATGTTTCCATTTCACATCAGACAAATTGACAAATGAAAGAAAGGAGCAAAGCTAGGTAAAAAGGTTGAAGTTTTCCTTTTCCAGCCAAGTGCAACCTTGAATTGTCTATACAGAGAAGACAAAACTCATCCGCAACAAAACTTGGCAACTTGACACTACATAGAAATAGGAAGAGGGTCCAATTCCAAGATCAGTCCAAGGTTGGCTCACATTAAATCAATGTTAAGCATGTCTTTTGCATTTGTCCCAATAAAACTATTTTTTGACTATACTCGCAGAGATTTTGCATCTCCAAATCAATTCAACACCTTCATCCATATTCTCCACATTATGGATCAACTCAGTGTCATCATATTCTCGACCTACGTTTTCTTTTAATCATGTAGCTTGCATTCCTTACAAAAACATCAGCATCTAATAATGCTCTGCTTTCAGAAGGTATTGTTTTATTTGGTGACATGTAAAAGTTTGCTACTTTAGCTTATGACATTGCTGAAGTTTGTCATCATAAAGTTCTTAATTTACTTATGACATGTAAAAGAAAGAGATAAAACAAGAAAAATACAATGAAATAAAGCAATCTGAAAAGAAGAAGAAAGTGGGGTTTAGCCCATCAGACACACATATAAGGCCAGAAGAGCTGTAGAGACTTGAGTGAAAGTTTTCAGCCGACAACTTTCGGAAACAGAGAAAAAAACTGAGGGTTCTGCTTTCATTCCAGTGAAGGAGCCGAAGAGATTTCGAGGCATAGATAAATAATCAAAGGAAGAAGGAGAAGAGGAAGGTAAATTTCTGTGTCTATAGATTTGATTCATATATTCCATGGCTATAGAATTGGGGTCGAGAGTTCAAACAGGAGTTAAAGAAGTAGAGGAATTTGTTAAATTCTCATGAATTGAGTGGATACATTATATGATTGGACTGTAAACTTTTATATTTCAGCATACATGAAGAAAGTAGGTTGGACAGGAAGGTTTTTTTAGTGTGTTTTAAGCACAAATTTAGGTTATTTTGGGCAAAGAATTGGATAAATAAATTGTACGAATAAGTCAAAATTGTTTGATTGTGGATTAATTGAATTACTCACCTGCTCCAGGAGAATTCACTCGTAATGTTGATCCTACAGGATATATCCACAGATGCTCACCAGAAGTGGCACAAATGTAGTATTTCGTGTAGGACCATGGAATGGTATAAAATTTAGTGGGACACCCATACCACTACTAACACAACACAGGCTTTATAGATTTCAATTTGTTTTCAATGAGGAAGGGGTTTACTATCTTTTTTATAGCATTAATCACAGCTCGGTTTTATCAAGAATAGTCATGAGTAGCGACGGTGATATACAACGCTTCATGTGGGTGGATCAGACAAAGAGATGGCATAGTCACTACAAGTTACCTGCGGATAATTGTGATACATATAACTTGTGTGGTGTGTATGGGAGTTGTGTAATAGATAATGAACCTATTTGTGGATGTTTGGATAAGTTTGTACCAAAATATCCACAACAATGGGAAAAGGGAGATTGGATAACAAGATGTGTTAGGAGGATACCCTTAGATTGCAACAAGGAACATACATATATAAGATATCTGGAATCAAGTTGCCAGATGCTAAGCACTCTCAGTATGATGAAAGCATGACACTCGAAGGGTGTAGGCAAGTATGCTCGAGGAACTGCTCCTGCACAGCTTATTCAAGTCTAAATATAAGTGATGGAGACAAAGGTTGCTTATTATGGTTTGGGGAATTGGTTGATATCAGAAAGATGTCGGAAACAGGACAAGACATTTTCATCAAGATGGATTCTTCAGAACAAGGTAAGAACTTGTTTAAGAAATTTCACATGAAACTGTTTCTCAGCTTAGTTTTTCAACACACGGAGATGGTATTATTCAAAGTTAGTGGTCTATCTTGATTTGTAGTTGCTGACTTAATAATTTGGCGCCTAATTCACTAATGTGAGTAGCGGAAAAGAGGTGCCTGATGACCAAAACAGCACAAGAAATATGGCAGAAGTTCTCGTCGTAGCTGAGATTGTTGCAAACCTTCATAAAGGTAAATACTCTTTATCTTTCATGAACTTTTGGACTATTGGTTTGCGTGCTGATACTACTACTATAATGTGATATACAGAATCTGTCAAATCGAATCAGAAAGTTTGTGTTGGTTGTATATCTTCTTACAAAGCTCAAGTTTTTGCTATTCAACAAAATCTTGGCAATTAGATATAGCATGGATGTTAAGAGTGATTTCTCAGTGAAAGTATGTTGTTGTTACTTTGATGCTACTGATGACAAGAGGTTAACTCAGGCGGTTTTGAGTGCTACCGTTGAGCTTGGAGAGATAGATACATTACTCAGAACAGACTCCCATTTATTCGAAACAGCCAAATGGAAGGTGTGTTACTTCATTTCACTAAGCTGGACGTTAATACTAACGGTTGTTGCATAACTCATCAACTGGAGAAGTAAAAGTTTCTTTGCTCAGTGAGAATTTCTTGAAACCCATTGCCAGAATTAAGGACGTCGAGATCCGTAAAGAAGTGTACAGTAATTTTCTGTGAAAACAAAGAAAAGGAAAGAAGAGTTAATTGGTGAGGTTCTTAAACAACGTCTCACCAGGACATTTTTCGGGTGTTTTAGGACCGAGTACAGGGACATGTCAGTTAGCAGGTTTTGTTCGAATGTCCCCGAAGAACAACAGAAGTAGATAGTCGATGCAAAATGGAAATGATGTGTTGTCATCTACATTGTCAAATAGGAGTCTTGATGTGGGATTTGCCTTTTATTTTTCTTGATAAAAAATTTGGACACCGGAAAGGAGTTCATCGTCAAAGAGTCGAATGAACATGGAAATAAGCTGAGTGATATTCAGACAGGGAAGCAACTTATTATGGATGAATTTGAGAAATATGTGGGATATTCTCCTGTTGTCAAGGAACTGATGCGACAAGTAAATGGATCAAGAAATCATGACGATGAGAGTAAGCTACACGCAAATTCATATCTTAGTAAGAGTTTCAGAAATAGTAAGAGAAGGGGAGTTGCCCTTTTGAAGGACATATAAAAGGAGTAGCACATAGTATGAGCAGCCAAAATCACTGAGACGACAATAGATGAGTAGGCGAGCTCCAGGGGTGAGTATTGGATAGGGAAATATATACTCCACCAAGAAGTGATGTTTTCGAGAGAAGTACAAGAGAAAATGACAACGAACAAGCTTTGCAATTTCTCAATAAGATTTACTTAGTTTCTTATAGTGTGGTTCCTGGGAAAGAGAAGTTATATAACTGAAGTGAGAAGGAGAAGTTATATGGATAGAGGTTTTGGAATGAGAAATGTATAATGTTCTTGTGATCTTTTTATAAGTTTCTCTCGACTTTCAGCTTGTTATGATACTGGAGAAATCCATTTAGACCCAATAGACCATATGTGATACTGTTAATTTAGTTTACATTTTACTCATATAAACACATAATGTAGTTCGACTTTATATAGTACAGTGTAGAGTCAGAGCTTATTTGTACTTCATAATTTTTATTTATAATGTCTTGTAATCTTTTCTGAGATTGTGTACTGCTGCTTTGAGCAGAATCAGTCATTTAAAAGTTGAGATATCATGGGTCGTGGAGTCAGCAGTGGTGGAATAAGAGCCAGTGAGTTTATGATAGTACAAAGCATAATATATTATAGATATTTGTTCTTATGCCTACTACCCTATGTCTTCCATTAGAATCAACACATTAGCTAACACTACTATAAATTACATCTACAGAACCATGATCTCCCTAAGACATAAAAATTAAGACTACAGATTTGTACATACTTGTGCACAAAAAAAAGACGAAATTTATTTAAAATCATCACTTGCAGGTTCATGCAAACACAAGTATACTACTATACTCCCAAGTGCTTTTCTAATATATCATCTTACTTCATTAAGATTCTAAGGAGAATTCCTATATAAAAAAATTGGTAGACATTAAAGGAGACTAAAGTTAGGAAATTATTAAAAGTACCAAGAATTCACCTGAAACTTGAAGAACACTTTTAACAAAAATTTTGGAAGCAGATGATCTGTTTGGGGAAAAAAAATGTTATTGTTATTTATATGAAGCATAAGTAGAAGGAACAATAAGTTTCTTTATCTACAACATAAAATAACTATTAAAAACATTAAAAGTACCCAGAATTTACCTGAAACTTGAAGAACACAGCTAACAAATTTCTTGGAGCAAGATGATTGTTGAGAAAAATGAAGCTTTACTGCTATTTATAGAGGTAAGTAGAAATGTCTAGAGAAATATTTTTGTGTTTCATATGTTGCCATGTGTAGACAAGTTAATGGATAGTAAAATAATATCTAAAGAATGTAAAAGACATTTATACCCTCCATGGATTTTTTTCTTTTTTTTTTTAAAAAAAAAAAAAGGATACAAGTTATTTTTAATAATTATTATTGTAATTTTCAGATGCAAGGAAGGTCTTAACAAAGAAGGGTAGCCTCACCGAACTGGAAAGTAGGAAAAGCGGGGGAATCGAGCTCAATCCACATGTTGAAATTTACACTCCGTTTTCCATATTTTTCAAAAATCAAGAAACTACATTTCCTACCACAAACACAAATACCCATTTACCCTTTCCTCCATCGAATTTAAGGGCAAGAGTAAATTCCCCCTAAAACTCCAAAAAAAGAAAAAAGCTTTTAGAAAGAAAAACTGACCTTTCGGGTATGAGTTTGAAATTAACCCATTTCAAGACTCTAATGTTGAAATTTACACTCCATTTCTCATATTTTTCAAAAATCAAGAAACTACACTTCCTACCACAAACACAAATACCCATTTACCCTTTCCTCCATCGGATTTAAGAGCAAGAATAAATTCCCCCTAAAACTAAAAAAAAAAAAAAAAAAAAAAAAGCTTTTAGGAAGAAAACCTGACCTTTCGGGTAGAAGAACTGGGGGAAGCAGGAGTAGATTTGATGGGTTCTTCAGGATCTTCAGAAGCTTGACTTAGTGGTATTGAAGATTAGTTGGGAAAAATATTTGGGATTTAAGGCAGATGAGACTTGTGAGGTAACCACACCTTTTTAGAAATCTATATAATAAATTTTTACCCTTTTCTAATGAGTATATTTACAGGTTTGCCCTTGATCGTACTAAGTTTCTATATAATAAATTTTTACCCTTGTTTAATAAGTATATTTACAGATTTGCCCTTGGTCGTACTAAGTTTCACCTTAATTTTTACCCTTTTTTAATGAGTATATTTACAGGTTTGCCCTTGATCGTACTAAGTTTCTATATAATAAATTTTTACCCTTGTTTAATAAGTATATTTACAGATTTGCCCTTGGTCGTACTAAGTTTCACCTTTCTATATAATAAAAATGAATGTCCACTATAGTCTTTCATTATTCTTCACAATTATGTTAAATTATTTTTGGCGGAATGACCTGAGAGACCCTTATACTTATTTCATTTGTTACTATAAATCTTTTTACTCAGAACTTTATCAATTGAATATTTAAACTCGATGAAACTCAACATATAACCTCTCTGACCATTGACCAAGCTTATGTAGCAACTTAATTGTTGACTTGGCAAAGATGCGTGATTTCACACACAGAAAAAGTATGAAATACCATGTTTGACCCCAAAAAATATTTTAAAAAAGAAAAAAAAGACCTAAAAAAATTAAAAATGAAATATAACTCATTTCTTCTTTTTCCCAACCAACCTCCCCTTTTGTCCCCACCCAACCCTATTCCCCATTTCTTTCTCTTTCTTCCTTCCCATCTCCATTTTTTTCTTCTTCTTTTTTTTTTTTCACTTTCTCTTCCTCTCCAAATTACAAATGAAATTGTGCTACAATTTATAAAGTTATAGATCTAATAATTTTTATTCTTTTAGCATCAAGATATTCTTCAACAAAAGAAATTTTTTAAGAGGGCATCAAAATGAAGAAGAAAAGAATGAAGGGAATTGAGGTGGTGATTATTCTTCTCTTTCTTCCTTTCCATCTCCAAGGACACCAAAATGAAGAAGAAAAGAATGACGGGAATGAAGATGATGGTTATTTTTTCTCTTTCTTCCTCCCCATATCCATTTTTTCTTTTTTTTTTTCAATTTCTCTTTCTTCCCAAATTACAAATGAAATTGTGTTACAATTTATAAAGTGATAGATCTAATAATTTTTATTTTTTTAGCATCAAGATATTCTTCAACAAAGGAAAGTTTTTAACAGTGCTTAGTACGTTTAGACAATAGAAGCAAGTAAAGGAGAGGGCACCAAAATGAAGAAGAAGAAGAAGAAAAGAATGAGGAGAATGGAGATGATGATTATTTTTGTCTGACTGAAAAAAAAGGGGAAGAAACTTTTGAAAGAGAAAGGTTGTTGCTATATGAATATATGTTTTAACATGTCATTTCCTATATGAAATATTAAAACGACGTGAAAAATTACGTGTACTCGTTTGTAAGTCACGCACCATGCTCAGGTAAATAAAGTGTTTAAAATATTGCGTTTTAGTGGGTACGAGGGTTCAGTTGAAAAAATCCTAAGTAGAAGGATCTATGTGACAAACGAGAACAAGTATAAGGGCCATTGGTCAAACCGCCATTATTTTTTTCCATATTCTCAAAAATTGGTGTCATATTTATGATACTTGTTAGTGTAAAATATATTTTAATATTAAAATGATTAATTTGTATCATGAGTTAGTGGTAGAATGTGGCAATAAGTTCCTACATAACTCCTATAACCTCTAACTCTTTATTTGTGCATCATTCTAACTTATTATTCCTTGTAACTCATGTAACCACTAAGTCATGTTCTACCTCATTATGTCTAGTAACTCATGTAACATCTAAGGCATAATGCCTCTATTCATTTACCTACATTACTATCCACATTAATCCTATTCAAGACAAGGATGAAAAATTTCTCACCTAAAAATAGTGTGTGATGAAGTGTGCAATAGTGAAAGAGAGAGTTGAGACCAAAATCATACAATTCGGGGAAGAAGGGCAAAATGGTCCAAAAATTCAATGTCGAAAAATGAGACTGACT
Organism: Solanum rostratum; assembly: GCA_029948455.1. NCBI lineage: Eukaryota > Viridiplantae > Streptophyta > Magnoliopsida > Solanales > Solanaceae > Solanum > Solanum rostratum. The sequence continues at coordinate 66,292,213 of CM057048.1, forward strand.
TGGAAATTCTTACGTAGAAATGTTCCTTAAGGTTTTGGGAAACTAATGACGAAAATCATTTAAAAAATGGAGTCAAAATGTGTAACGCCCGGTAAAATTATCAAAATACCCCTAGAGGTAGGGTATGCGCGTAACACATCTTCCAATGCCCGTATGGAAAATTCGAGATCGGATTTGTGATCAGCACGAAATATTGAGTGGGAAACTGGTCTCGGTCGATTTTTAGAGCGACCCAATCAAAAGATAATTTTTCGATCCGAAGCGCAAAACAGTGTTGGTGCGCGACAGGAGCGCGTCGCGGATTGGGTTTTTTCCGAGCTGAAAATTTCTATTACGAGGGGCATTCCGGTCAATTCCCAACCTCTCCTAAACGCTATACACGATTTAATAAGGTCGTTTTGATGTAAAAAGGGTCTAAAACCCCCATTCTAAATCCTATTCCATAATCTAACAAGGCTAGGGCTTGAGGAAAGAGGAGAAGAGCTTGAGTTTGGGAGATTCAAAAAGAAATCCTTGACGTGATTGATTTATAGCTTCATCCCAAGTGTGTAAGGCTAAACTAAATGCATGAGATTCTTCTCTCATGTGCCCTATAGATGGTCATAGATGAGTTGATGGTTCAAGAGTCTACATACATGAATCCTTGATGGTATTCCTTAAAATTTTAATTGAAACTGCATGTTTTTCTATGTTGATGATCATCATACTATTTGTTTTCTTCAATTGAACATTTTTCATGAGAATTTGCATAACCATACATGACTAATTTGAAAAGTATGCATAATAAACTTGAGAATTGAGTCTAGAGCCTTGAGTTGAGATTGTTGATTATGATAAGAGAACGATGACGAGTTGATAACATTTGATTGTCTTATGAGTCTCTATAAATGAACTCTACCGATGTGTCTATTCAATTGATTCCTAATGATTGTTCTAAATCTTGAATCATTGATGAGATTGATTGATGAGAGGGTTAAAGTCCCTATGAGTTGATTGATGAAAGGATTCGAGTCCCTATGAGATTGGTTGAGATGGAGGTTTTATGAGTATTGGGTCATGGGAGGAGTATCGAGCACCGAAAGAGTGAGAGTCATTCCGACTCGAACTCGTCAAACTACATCGCCAAATGTAGGTGAGGCTTAGGACCATCACATATATTATGGTTCTCTCGTGAGTAACAGTCCCTGAAAGCAATATCGGCCCTATTGAATACTGAATCCATATTGGTTGAGCCGATATGGTTTCGATTCGTTCTCTACCGAGCAAGTTTGGAACGGCTGTAGCAACATCAGCTTGACTATTGTACATTCACTGGCTTATAAGTGATTGTTGTCAGATAAGAGAAACTCCCATAAATTTTTCACCTTGAGTACTCTGAGCTGAGCTGAGCTGAGATGAGATGAGAGGAGGTGAGCTCCTTTGAGATGAGTCTGAGATGATTGATGAGTTTGAGTTGTTCACGGGTCACTTGTCTACTCTTTATTCTTGCATAAATAGACATTTCACGATTTGATGTTATTTTGAGTTGATGTTGTTTCCATATTATTCTACTTGTTCTGTTTCACTCAACTAATTTACATATTAGTACATTCCAAGTACTGATGTCCCTTTTAGACTGCATCGTTTTATGATGCAGAGGCAGGTACAAGAGATCGTCAACAGGTGCTCCGTTAAAGATCCGAGATTCGCAGCTAATTGGTGAGCCTCCCCTATTCCGAAGGATCCACGACTTTTATTTCATCATGCTTTAGAGTTAGATTGGACTATTTCTTTTATTTTGATTCGGGTAGCTATGGGTCTGTCATTGACACCTCATGATTAGTGATAGAGGCTTCATAGACGATGGTTGAATGTTGATGTTGAGATTGTGAGCTAGTTCTTTCTACTAGCCTTCATTATTTTATATATTCTTTTGAGATTTTAGATGAGATGTGCTCATTACTTACTATTATTTTCCACTATTCAGTAGATTTTATTTGATTAAATGATGTGATGAGGCAAAGTGGTTCGCTGGGGGACTAGAAATAGTCTCTGAGTGCCGGCCATGCCAAGGGTACCCTCCCGGGGCGTGACAAAATGAGTTCACAATCACCAATTTTTTTTTAAAAAAATTCAAGTTCATGTAATCCCTAAATTCTCAATTAAAATCCTCAATTTGATGTTAAAATCAAGTAATAACTAATGATTAATGAAGATTTAAACTTAAAATGATCACTTACCTAAATGATACCTTTCGAATTAAAAACCCTTGAAAAGACGCCTAATCCTAGCTTAAAAATGTTAAAAATGGTGAAAATGAACTAAACCTGTCATTTTTGAAATAAAACACTATTCAAGGGTTTTTAGCCATCCGCGATTGCGGAGCTCAAGTCTGGAAATGCAGAGGCCAAATTGATAAACCATCTGAGATCGTGGCCAGAGTCTTCGCGAACACAAAGGTCAATAGCTAGATTGTAACACCCCCTAATTCATTTCACCTAGTCTGAGAAGATGTATAGAAAAAACTGAGAGAATGACTGAGAAAAAGCTGCTGAAAGAGAGTCCACGAGAGCCATCTACGCCCCGTAGACGAGGTCTCGTTAAACCCCCGCCCAAATGACTTGGTGGAATTTTCTAAGTTTGAGGCCTACATACGAGACCACCTACGGCCCGTAAAGTGTTCCACGACACGTAAAGTGGTTTCGTTAATTAATGGTCCAAAATCAACTTTTCAGTATCTTGAGTTATGAGTTATGAGACAACTCATAAAACATTTTACGCTCGTAGAAGAGGTTTCCTATCAAATTCTAGTAACTCAAATTTCAGGACCCCTTTTTTTACGAGAAGTAGTTTATGGCCCGTCGAATGTTCTACGGCCCGTAGACGAGATCTCGTAGACCTAGTCGACAGTTTTAAGAGGGGGTATTTTTGTCTATTCCTCTCCCTTTTAATTAAACCCTAGGACGTTTTAGACTTAAGTAACGTCCAAAAACAAAACCTAAGGATATTTTCACCATTCTTCACGTTGAGGGATTTTTTGAGGAACACCAAAAGAGGGAGACGGGTGAGGGTTTCAATTCAAACGCGAGGATCGACAAGAGTTTGGTTGTTTCTTCTATTCCCAGGTATGTAAGGCTAACCAAAGCATGGATTTTGTTCTTCCACGTGCAACCCGAATTTGATGGTGATATGAGTAAATTGAGTCTCCCATGAATGCTTTTTTGAAGGCTTTTCTTAAAATCAAATGTAATCCTACATAATCATGCATGAATTACTATTTTAATGATTTAATTACTTGAACTTAAAGGTTTTACCTTATTATATTAACCCTAGCACGATTTCTTATGATTTTCACATATTTTACTTACATGAGCATGCATGAATTTAGTTTAATTTTCACATATTTTACTTACATGAGCATGCATGAATATAGTTTAAGCCTAAAGAGTCTATGGAATCCCTAAGTTGCTTAATTCTACATTTATTCTCCTAAAGGCTATGAGTTAGAACGATGCATGTTTGAATTTTGATGAGCCAAGAACTAAACATAAAAATGATGTAACCAAAGGGTTGATAGTTGATGTGATGAGTTGAGTTGATGGATGTCCAATGAGACTAGATAAATAAGTTAACTATAGGATTGATGTCTTATAAGCACATTGAGTCTTGGAAGGAGTATTGAGCAATGAATCTAGTAAGAGTAAGTCCAATTCGAACTCAATAACTACGTAGCCGGTATAGGAGATAATTGAACTATAAAACCGAATGTTTCCTATTGTCCTAAGTTTCAGTTGTCAATGAGTTTCCTGATGTCTTCCCTGATGATTTTCCTAGAGTCCCTCCTGATAGGGAGATTGACTTTGAGATCGATGTTCTACCCAATACCCAGCCTATCTCTATTCCCCATATAAAATGGCCCTCGCAGAGTTGAAAGAACCGAAAGAGCAGTTGAAAGATCTCTTGGATAAGGAATTCATTAGGCCAAGTGTCTCACAATGGAGTGCTCCGGTCCTTTTCGTGCGAAAGAAAGATGGTTCCCTCAGGATGTGCATAGATTATTGTCACTTGAATAAGGTTACCATTAAGAACAAATATCCCCTTCCGAGGATTGATGACTTATTTGACCAACTTCAGGGTGCCACTATTTTCTCTAAGATAGACCTAAGATCAGGCTATCACCAGTTGAAAGTGAGAGAATCTGACATCCCGAAGATGGCTTTTCGAACCCAATATGGTCACTTTAAGTTTCTAGTAATGTCCTTCAGATTTACAAATGCTCTTGTGGCTTTCATGGACTTGATGAACAAAGTATTCAGACAGTATCTTGATATGTTTGTGATTGTGTTCATCAATAATATATTGGTGTACTCCAGAGATAAGGAAGAACATGCCGATAATCTTCGAATTGTTCTTCAAACCTTTAGATATAAGGAGTTGTATGACAAATTTTTGAAATGTGAGTCCTAGCTTAAATCAGTGTCATTTTTGGGTCATGTTGTCTCAGGTGATGGTATTCGAGTGGATATGCAGAAGATTGAGGCAGTTAAGATCTGGCCTAGACCCACCTCTCCAATTGACATAAGGAGTTTTCTGGGTTTATCTGGTTACTACCGCAGATTTGTTAAGGGGTTCTCTTCTCTATCCTCGCCATTGACTAAGCTGATTCAAAAGAAAGCTAAGTTTCAGTGATCCGACGAATGTGAGAAGAGTTTTCAAGAGTTGAAAACCAGATTAACGACTGCACCAGTATTGACTCTACCTGAAGGGACGGATGATTTTGTGACCTATTGTGATGCTTCTAGAGTGGGATTGAGACGTGTTCTGATGCTGAGAGGTAAGGTCATAGCCTATACTTCAAGACAACTCAAGAACCATAAGAGGAACTATCCAACTCACGACTTAGAATTCGTTGCAGTGGTGTTTGCACTTAAGAGCTGGCAGTCATTCATCCGGTCTTTCACACTTATATGCTTAAGAAGTGTTTGGGAGATCCGTCCTTGGTTGTGCCTGTTCAAAGCATTGGAGTGAAGGATAGTTTGAGTTATGAAGAGGTCCCAGTCAAATCCTTGATCGTCAGTTTTGCAAGTTGAGAACCAAAGAGGTTGCATCTGTAAAGGTGTTGTGGAGAAGTCAATCTGTTGAAGAGGCTACATGGGAAGCTGAAGAGGATATAAAGGCTAGATACCCTCACTTATTCGTGCCTTCTAATGATGAAATTGATGGTAACAATTTATTTCTACCCTCTGAGTTACTTTTTCATTGTTGAGTTGAGTTCTTGTCGCTGAATTGATGTTTCTCTTGAGTCTATAAGTATTTGAGTATACATGTCTTTAACTATATTTGTGCCTAATGATGATGTTAGAAGTAGTCTTTCGATTCTTAATCCTGAGTTGAGGTTGATTTCTGAAGATGAGTATCCGAGTATCCAAGTATTTGAGTTCCTTCTTGATAAGTCTCCTAGTTGCTTATCATTCGAGGACGAATGATCCCAAGGAGGAGATAATGTAACACCCCCTAATTCTTTCCACCTAGTCTGAGAAGATGTACAAAGAAAACAAAGAGAATGGCTGAGAAAAAGATGCTGAAAGAGAGTCCGCGAGAGCCATCTATGGCCTATAGACGAGGTCTCGTAACCCCCCCCCCCCCAATAACCCGGATTGATAGTGATATAAGTAAATTAAGTTTCCCATAATGCTTTTTTGAAGGTTTTTCTTAAGATCTAATGTAATCCTACATAATCTTGCATGAATTACTATTTTTACGATTAAATTACTTGACTTGAAGATTTTACCTTACTACATGAATCCTAGCATGATTTCTTATGATTTTTATATATTTTACTTACATGAGCATGCATGAGCATAGTTTGAGCCTAAAGAGTCTATGAAATCCCTAAGTTGCTTGATTCTACATTTGTTCTCCTAAAGGCTATGAGTTAGAACGATGCATGTTTGAATCCTGATGAGTCAAGAACTGAACATAAAAATGATGTAACCAAAGGGTTGATAATTAATGTGATGAGTTGAGTCGATGAATGTTCAATGAGACTAGATGAATGAGTTAACCATAGGGTTGATGTCTTATGAGAATATTGAGTCTTGGGAGGAGTATTGAGCACTGAACTGAGTAAGAGTAAGTTTAACTCAAACTCAATAACTACATATCCGGCGTAGGAGAGGATTGAACCGTAAAATCAGATATTTCCTATTGTCCCAAAATGAGGACTTGATGTTACTAATTTTGGATCCATTGATGGGATGTTATATACCTCCGGCAGAGTATTGGATACATATGGTAACGACATCGCTTCGTTGTATCATCACCGGCTCATAGGTGATGTCAGTTAGAGAAGCTCCCAATTAGGCCTTGATAGTACTCTGAGTGGATGATACATAGATGATGGATGAGTAGTCATTGTCTGAATTGCATTCTTACTTTAGACTCTTGATATCATGATTGAGTTCCTTTCTTCTTGAGTTGAGCTATTTGAGTTGATGTTATTCTTCTTTTGCATGTTTCTTTCTGTCATTTTACATGCTTCGTACATTCCAAGTAGTGACGTCCATTTGAGCCTGCATCTTTTCATGATGCAGAGACACGTACTAGCGGTCATCAGCAGGCGCCCCCTTGAGGACCTATTTGCTTTCAGCTGATTGGTGAGCCCTCCCCTACTTTCGGAGGATATTATATTTCTATTCTAACTTTAAGTTTTAGACACATTTTATTCTAGTTAGAGGTAGCCATAGTTCTGTCATTGACATCATTATTTAGATGTTTTAGAGGCTTCATAGACTAGATTGTTAAGTTGTGATTGGATGTTATGTTGACTAGTTTCCTTTCATACTAGTCTTGCTTAGTTTATGGATGAGATGTCTGGCCTTTGACCTTTATTTATCATTTGACATTTCCTTTCTTTACGTATTCTCATACACTAATGTCTTCCGCTATTAGAATGTGATTGAACGAATGTGATGAGGCAGAGTGGTTCGCTTGAGGGCTAGCAATAGTCTTCGAGTGTCGGCCACGCCAAGGGTACCCTCTCGAGGCACGACATTAATCCTCTGTGATCGCGGACCTAGGCTCGTGAATGCATTACGCAAAAAGCTAGATCTTCGCGAACGCGAGATTGAGGTCCACGAATGCGAAGGAGGCTAAGACACCAGATATTAACAATATGTATATTACATAAAATCATGGAATGGATCCTTGAAATTCATTCGGAACATAATACATAAATCATATATGCAACTCTGCTAAATTCGACATTATGGACTCAATGGAATCATCAAAACTCGAATTCAAGGTCTCTTTGACCCGGAACTTGAGAAGTTACAACTAAACTAGCTTAAGACATTTGAAATACCAAAATGCTATCGAACACTCGAAAATTATGACAAAACTCGTTCTAGCACTACAATCACCTCCCGAAACCAACAGAATCATCAGAAATTCAATTCAAGAACCAGAACTTAAAATGTTGATCAAAGTCAACCCCAAGTCAAATTTTAACTCAATTTTCAACTTCGGACCTAAAATCGATATAACCCCTCCAAATACAATTCCGAAAATTCTCCTAAATCAAATTCTATATTCTGGAATTGATGAAAATTCGTTCCGAGACTCGAATCTTTAGATGACTCAAAAATTCAAAATTAAGCAACTTACGCCTTCAAAACACAATTCTCTAGCAAAATCTCAACTTTTTAAAAGATTTCCAAAAACCAACTTTTAAAATCAATCAAACATGACTTGGAGCAGTTGTCGGGAGGGGTAAGATGGCAATTTTATCACAAATGCCAAAAATGACATTCATGGTCATTACAACTCCCTCTATTTACAATAGAACGACTTAGTTTGAGTTGCACGAAGTTTAAAAAATAAAGAAAACTTTCAATTTTATTGTTCTAAATTAAATTTATATCAAATGTACCAAAATGTCCTTTAATCTTGTGACCTTAAACATTTACGTAAAAAGTTGAAACAAAAAAATATTGCCGAAAGGAAAATAATCATTCTTTTTTAAACACACTAAAAAAGAAAGTAGGTCATTCATTTTGAAATGCAGGAGTAATTAGCATGAGGCTCACAAATTAAAGGTATGATTTTGCAATTTTATTCTAGACAGTTTAATCTAACCACTCTGCCTTTCATGGATGTGTCCATTTCATTTGTTTACTCTAAACTAGTTAGATTTCATATTTTCTAACAAGCTAGTGGTATTTAAACAGAAGCTTTATCCTTTGATCTTGGAATTATGTGGGATGCATATACTATAAGCATATAATTAGTGAACTTAACTCAAAAGCTACATTTGATCCCAATCAATCATTTGTTTCTAAAAGTTAACTATATTCACTATATTTTTCGTGTTCATGACTATATGGTGTTTTATTTTAATCTCATGACTTGCATACATTTTTAATAGCTAAACTAGAATCAGGTTAAGAAATGATGTTATGCTTACTTTGTGGATGAGACAAAATGTCAAACCATAATTGAAAAATCTTGGAACTTTACACTGTTTTCGTTCCTCCAAAATGATTAGTAAATTGTTGCTTACAAGTTAATAAGAAATGTATTGTCATCATAAATAATAATATTGTTCAAAGCTCAAGGGTATTAAGAGGATGAATATCGCAACAACAGGTAAGATATCAAGTTCGAATTTTCATATACCTTGAGGATGAGATACGGGTTCAAGTTTCATCATCATATTATGATACAATAATGACCGTTAAAAAATAGATCTGAAATTTCGGGTCATGACTAACACCCACCAATAGATAAGCCAAACTTATAACCCGGAACTAGAAGCAATGGGCTATCCGCTATCATGCAAAAGAAAAACAACAAATATCAGAATATATGTTTTTGAGTATCGGTTGTTTTCTGTAATCACCACCCTTCTGTGAAAATTCTGAAGGTGTAATGAGAATACATGCCTGAATGTGGTTTAGGTAGATTAAAAGCTTTGATTTTGTTTCAATTTTACGGGCAGTACATTAGTTCATTGGTTTCATGTGTTAAATGGCAGAATGTATCTTTGTTCATGCTTTCCTGGTGTAAAATTCTGAGGTACCATGTTGTTAGCAAATGCTAAGAATGTGCCTCTTCCTTTTAAAATCATATTCCATTTATTTTTCTTTTGTATTTAAAGTTGACAATTAGTTATGGAATTTTTCTAAAGCTTGTTTCTTGTATTTTGTCATTTCTCCTTGTATTAGATGGTCTTAGTTGCTAATTTACATCGTGCTTTCTTGCAATCACTTGGAAAAAAATTTCACAAGCTAATGTTCTTTCTTTTCTTTGTCATGAAATCTATTCGAGTTCATTTTGGACTCCATCCCTGAATGCTGAGTTCATTCCTCGTCGAGTCAGGCTCTTCATTCGAAAAGGGGAGTTGGTACAGGTTTTAGAAGCAAAAAGGGGCTGGTATAGAGCTGATATACATCAGCAAATATGGGCTAAAGTCCCAAACTTTCTGGAGGCAGCAAGTCAGGAGGAGTAAAGCGAAAAATACAGGTCTAAAGGAAGAGGATACAGGCGGAAAATTGGGTGATATATTAGTATACAGTGTATATACACTCAGTGTTAGCACCTAATTTTTGACCAAACTTAGGTTATTTACTTTTTAATATTTAAATATTTAGTTTTGAGTCTAAATTAGATATTTTTATCTTATTTAGAATAATTTGAAAACAACAAAAACATAGTCATTTTTTAATGTAAGTTTTGCTTAATAAAGAGAAAATTTATAAAAAAAATATATGTTTTTTCTAGTTAACTTTTCTATTTATTTTTTAATTGGAGATAGTTTTCTTAACATATTTTTTTTTCTTTCTTTTCTTTTCAAAACAAAATGAAATAAAAAAAATTAAATAATCCTAAAACTACCCATTAATTCCAACTCCTCCCCCACTACTCCCACTTTTCCACTCTCACATATTCCCTCTATATACTACACACAAAAACAACAAAAAAAAGGAGGAAACACACGACACACACACACAAAAAAAAAGACAAAAAACTTTCATCCATTTTTTCTTTCTTCACATTCCACAAAGACAAGACATTCTACACACACTGATAAGAAAAAATCTTACACACATTATTTTCTTCTTCCCATATACACAAACACAGTAGAAAAAAAAAAAAGACTACATTTTCTTTTTCACATACACTTCATACAGATAAGAAAAAATCTGCACAAAACCAAAAAAAAAGTTTGCACAAGAAAGATACCAAAAAAAAAACCACTAGAGAAAAACAAAAGTTGAGTTCAAGGTTTGCTTTCGTGATTCCGGATTCGTGGCTCATAGTCGTGGTCCTTTTCTTCTCGTGAATTAATATTCACCAAAGGTAATATTTAATTTTTATTGTATGATTTGAAGTCGCAATTGTATAAGACATGTTATAATGCTACAAATTGCTCAAATTTTATGTCTCTTTAATTTTGACATTATATTATTGAAATATGTTTGCATTGTTAAGCTTTGAGTAAAATTGGCATATTATGTGATTATTTCTATTTATGTGTTTATTTCATGTTTAAACAACACATAGTTGGTTTCATGTTTAAGTAAATTCATTATCTAAATTTCTATTTTTATTCATATTCATTTTTTTATGATGATATATGTTTATGGCTAATAAACTGAAATGACAAAAAAAAATAATTCATGACAAGAATTCATTGTGTAAAATATTATCCTCAATTTAGGTGTTCAAAATTCTTAATATGCAAAATATGTAAAACTTATACAAAAAATGTATTTGAGTGTTCTTACTAATATCATACTCACTTTTTTTTAGAAAAAAATATATAAAAAAAAATGAAAAGTTTGTAACTTTTTTTTATCTCATTTTAGTAATGATTTTTTTTTTATAATACTAATTTAACAATTTCATGTTGATCCATGTAATTAATATTGAATTGTTGAATTATGTTTTTCATAAGTCACAATGACTAATACTTAACGAAAAAAGAGAAAATTTAAGGTCTTTTGACTTTAAGAAAATAATTTAAACGTTAAATAATTTTTGTAATTAAATTTTTCAAATTGAATAATTAGAAATATGATTAGGCTGGCAATAAAGATAGGCAAACATTAGGATTTAAATAACACTGAACAAATGTTATAAAAAAAAAAAATTTGTGGCAAGGTTGGAAAGCGCTGCTACCAATATACCACACCAATAAAATAAGATAGTTTTGAACTAGTTTCAAATAATTCAAAGAAGGCGGGTGAATAACATATTTTTTGAAAACTTATAAAGATAATATATTCAAATTGAGTTAAGCCATAAATAAGTCAATAAAGCGACCGTGCTAGAACCACGGGACTCGAGGGGTGCCTAACACCTTCCCCTCGGTCAACAGAATTCCTTACTCGATCTTTGTTTCGCAGACCAAAAATAAAGAGTCATTTCCTTTTGATTAGGGATTTAAATTAGGTGACTTGGAACACCAAAACTCAATTTCAAGTGGCGACTCTGAATAAATAAAATAATCCCTTTTTCAAAATGTCACTTTAATTGGAGAAACTCTATTGTTCAAAACCCACGCGGGGAAAAAATAGGGGTGTGACACTCAGAATATAAAGACAGAAAATTGGGTCAAAACCCAAATGCTGCGGCAGCTCTCTCTGGTAGAAACGGGACAAAGCAGGCCCAAACAACTTATATATTTGTATTAGTTTAGGACATGTTCAACTTTGGTCCTACCAAGCCTAAGTCTGAAATTATTTTTTATTTATTATTTATTTGAATTTCTAATTCTAACTTTAATTGTTTAACTTTAACTCAATTAGATTTCCTAAAGATGAACCACTTATTTTGTGTGGGTGAATTTATTAATTTGTGTCTCTACGTATTTATTATTTAGTCTAAAATACTTCATGAAATTTTTTATTAAATACTTTACCCAATTTGCAAAAAATATTTTTAAACACTTCAATCTCCCTCCATTGTGTTAATACCCTTTCCAAATAATTTCAAAATTTTCCTTTTCATACTTAGTCAATTTTAGTAGAATTTATTTTCCTTCTAAACTAATTTAGATGTCTTAGTTAGAATTTTATATGTTTAAATTATCTTTTATTTTTAAGTTAATTTTGATTAATTTCTTTACAAATTATTTAAATTGTTTAAATGGACTTTTACTTGAAGAATTTTTAAAATATTATTAGCTTTAAATTATTGATTTCCAAAAGTTAGTCAAGTAAATCTTCAAGTCGTTAGTCAACCGCGTGTTAGTGGTCATTTTTAAATGTTAATACCTTCTCAAAAATGGACATTTGAACCCCTACCCATTTTCTCTAAAATTTAGAATTTTTTTGTTAGAATTTTTAAAAATTTAAGTTTTCTTAATTTCTTTTAAAAATTAACTAACGTCTCTTTTCTTTTTTTTTTGAAAAATTAATTTTTTTTAATAAGTTTAAATCAGTTTTCCTAAAATGTCATTTTCCCACATTAACAAGCATTGAAATTTCCTCACTGAAGATGCGCTTACTGTTTGGGACAAGGACGAAGGATCAAACAGAGGAGCTCGAGCCTACTACTTAGCCTATTGTACATATCCAATAGGTAAAATAGGATAAGGAGAAAGATAGGGAAGAACACTTGAACAAAAAAGCAAAGTCAGCAGGACATGAGCATAATCAGAAGCAAAGAAATGGCAAAAGGTCCTCCTTTTGGAAGAGGCCTTCAAGTTATGAGCCACCATTAACAAGTGCACCTGCACCTAATAACAAATTTAATCTAAGCTCACAGAGTAGTCAGAACTTTAGAGCCCAGGATTCTCAGTTCCGAGAAAGTACCTTATCATTTGAAAAGTTGGAAAGTGAGTGTTTTATTAAAAATTGTGTTTCAACAAAATTTAATAAAATCCAAAATGGGCATTTTATTATTTTTATAAAAATTAGTTTAAAAATAAAAATTGTACTTGAATGAAAAATATAATGAAAAAATCATTTAAATTAGACGGGTGAACTTTTAAGTGAAACATTAATTATCGACTGACTCTTTAAGTGACACGTCAATAGTTAAGTAACTTTTGAGTTATAAAATTAAGTTGAGTTATTTCTATGAAAAGAACTTATAATTAATTAGCTTTCTGAAGGGAAAAAATTCTTAATTGAGTGACTTTGAGGTTAAAAAGAAAAGTTGAGTGACTTTTTATTAAAAAAAAACTAATAGTTGATTGACGATATTAACTCCAAAATATCTTTCAAAAATAGGCCTGTGACCTTACGTTCTAAATTATTACATAGAACATCAAAAAAGAAGCTTGGCTTCACTAAAATTGTTAGTATAAAATTTGCTAGAATAGGCAAACAACAATTATCATTTCTCCATTTTAATTCCTAACAATCATTTGATAAGTCAAATAACTTCCATCAGTGTTAAATCTCACATAAAGGGTAAATTTAAATGTCAAATTATAGTGAAAGTGATATACTTAGGTCCCAACTTAAACAAATGTTGAGCAGAGGCAGTGTCCAAGTTAATTAAGTAGGATTACTTAGTTAAGTGAGGTGGTTGGAATTAGTTAAGAAGTGGTTAGAGTTGGTTAAATGTAATTAGTGAGTTAGTTACATTGACAGTTGTCAATGTAACTACTCTAGTATAAAAGGGTCACTTGTACTCCTTATTTGAGTAATTGGAAATATACACAGACTTCTCCTTCTTCTTCTTTCTGCATATTACTCTCTTCTCCTAGACTAAGATAACTTCCATATGGAAGTTAACATGGTATCAGAGCACTGGTTCTAGTGCGATTCGAGAGGGATTGAAGCTGAAATTGAAGGAATCGAGTATGTCTTGAGGCTGGAAATCAGAGAGTTTTGAGCTTAGTTGGAGAAAATTGAGCTTGGAGAAGTTCAAGTTTGAGGAAATTGAGCTTTAAGAAGCTCAAATCTGCAGAAGATCCAGCTTTGAGAAGCTGAAATTCGAGAAATAGAAAGCAAATTGCAAGTGTAGCTATAGATCAAAACCAGAAGAACATGTCAAGTGCCGAGGAGACGCATGCAAATTCAGTTCCGTCAACATTGAGAAATCCAAATCGAGTTGAGATTGACCACAACCATCCCCTCTATCTTCATCCTACTGATACACCAGGTAGTTCCCTTGTCTCAATTCAATTAGCTGGGTCTGAAAATTATGCAATTTGGAGTCGGTCTATGACTATAGGCCTTCTAGGAAAAAGCAAATTAGGATTTGTGGATGGTAAATATACGAAAGATAAATTTGATACACCTTTGCATGATCAGTGGGAGAAAGTAAATGCGGTAGTTTTGTCTTGGATCATGAACTCTGTGAGAAAAGAGTTGCTGAGTAGCATTATCTATGCTTCAAATGCTCACAAGGTTTGGTTAGATTTGAAAGAAAGGTTCGACACTGTTAATGGATCAAGGATTTTTTGTCTACATAGAGAAATTGCTACCTTAACACAGGGCACCATGTCAGTAGCTGAATACTTTTCTAAACTAAGGAACTTATGGGATGAATTTGATGTATTAATGCCTTGCCCTGAGTGCAGCTGTCTTGAATCTAAAAGTTATGCTCAACATCATGGTTACCAACGTTTGCTACAGTTTCTAATGGGACTAAATGAGACATATGCTCAGTGTAGAAGTCAGATATTGATGATATCACCCAGTCCTACTTTGAACAAAGCATATTCAATGGTGATAGATTATGAAAGCCAAAGATCTATAGCTAATGGTGTGTCTGTGATAAGTGAATCTGTAGACAGTGTGTCCTTCTTCAGTTAGAAAGGAGGTGGTAATTCAAGCTATAAAGGTAAGGGCTCTATTACTACTGGATCACAAGGAAATAGCATCTTTGGGAGTGGTCCAAACACTCAAGGAAGTTACAGTCAGAAAGTTACAAATAGTAACTATAAACCATATAAGAAGACATCTGTTGTATGTGAGCATTGTGGATACAATGGCCATACCAAAGAGAGTTGCTACAAAATTATTGGCTATCCACAGGATTGGCCTAGAAGCAAGAGAAAAGGTGGAATTCAGTATGCAAATTTGGCAGAAGATAGTAAAGAAACTTCAAGCAAATCTCAGCAAGGACAATTACCTCCTTACTTCACTCAAGAGCAGTATCAGCAAATAATCCATCTACTAAATAAAGGGAATGAAGATAATAACTCCACTCCTACAGCTAATGCAGGTACTTTGACTCATCTAAATGTTAATTCAAATCATCCTAAATGGATAGTAGACTCAGGAGCTACAAACCACATGACATCTAAAGTTGAGTTATTACATGACTATGAAAAGGTCCAGAAAGTAGGGAACAATTGTGTTCACTTGCCCACAGGAGATGAAACCCAAGTTACTCACACTGGAAAATCACATATATTCAAAGATCAACTAGTGTCTAATATATTGTATCTTCCTGAGTTCAAATGTAATCTCCTATCTGTATCTAAACTAACCAAGGAGTTGCAGTGTTCAGTGAATTTTTTTCCTGATTTCTGCATATTCCAAGATCTCTGCACTGGCTTGGTGAAGGGGATTGGTAGGGAAGAGCAAGGACTATACATTCTCAAAGGGAACAATTCTTCTTCTACTCATCCTTCTTGTTATACTGTGAGCAATCCTGAACATTCTGAGCATTCTAATTCAAGTACTCTGTGGCATAAGAGGATGGGACATGTTCCTCTAGCTGTTATTAGAAGACATATCTCACTACAACACCTCAATTCTGAAGACCACAAGTGCACTGTGTGTCCTCTTGCAAAGCACACCAAATTACCCTTTCCTATAAGTGTCTCTAGTACTAAGTCTTCTTTTGAAATACTACATTGTGATATATGGGGGCCTTATAGGATTCCCACTTACAATAATAGAAGATACTTTGTCACAATTGTAGATGACTATACTAGATTTACTTGGTTGTTTCTTCTTACTTCAAAGTCTGATGTACTTGTAGCTCTAAAAAATTTTCTTACAAGAATAAAGAATTTCTTTTCTACCACTGTCAAAGTTCTGAGAACAGACAATGGTAGTGAATTTCTAAGTTCTAATTTCCAATCTCTTATAACTTCTCTTGGTATTACTCATCAAACCTCTTGTGTATATACCCCTCAACAAAATGGTGTTGTAGAAAGGAAGCATAGAACTATCCTACAAGTGGCTAGGGCACTTAGATTCCAAGCTGGTATTCTTTTAACATTTTGGGGAGAGTGTGTCAATGCTGCTGTATACCTCATTAACAGAACCCCTTCCAGAATTCTTAACTTCTTGACTCCTTATGAACTCATGTTTCATCATCCACCCTCACTTCATCATCTCAGAGTATTTGGAAGTCTAGCTTATGCTTCAAATACAAAAATTTCAGATAAATTCTCCCCAAGAGCTGTTCCCAGTATCTTTATGGGTTATTCCTCATCAAAAAAAGGTTATATTTTGTATGATATCCACTCACAGACCTTCTTTGTTAACAGACATGTGGTTTTCATGGAATCTGTATTCCCTTTCCTTAACATCAAATCTACTGGAACTCCTATTTTTCCAGTGCTTGATCTTGGTACATCAGAATCCACTACTCTTTCTTTTCCCACTTCTTCTAATGTTCCTGATACATCCTCTACACCTGTACCTTCCTCTCCAGCTCAATCTCCATTAGTAAGTACTCCACCATCTATTCCTGTTGACTCTATAGTCCCTAGAAGATCATCTAGGATAAAACATCCTCCTGTATGGATGACTGACTTCATTACTCCTACCATTAATACTTGCTCTTATCCTCTATCTTCCTACATCACTTATTCCAATCTTAAGCCCTCATACCAACATGCCTTAACTGCATACTCTTCAAAATCAGAACCAACCTCTTTTCACCAGGCTTCTCAGGATCCACTTTGGGTTCAAGCAATGGAGGCTGAGATTACTGCTTTAGAAGATAACAATACTTGGTCTTTAGTTGATCTTTCAGCTGGTAAATCACCCATTGGATGTAGATGGGTGTACAAAATCAAGTACAAATCCTCAGGTGAAATTGAAAGGTATAAGGCAGGTTGGTGGCCAAAGGTTATAGCCAAAAGGCTGGCCTAGACTATTCTGAAACTTTCTCTCCAGTGGCCAAAATGGTCACTGTAAGAGCCTTAATAGCTATTGCCGCTTCTTGTCACTGGCTTATTTTTCAGATGGATGTACACAATGCTTTTCTTAATGGTGATCTACTTGAAGAAGTTTACATGACTGTGCCTGAAGGGTTTGCCAGACAGGGGGAGAATCACAAGGTCTGCAAACTAAATAAGTCACTCTATGGCTTAAAACAGGCTCCTAGGAAATGGAACAGGAAATTGACAGATGCTCTATTACAGATGGGCTTTGTTCAAAGCCACTATGACTACTCACTCTTTACAAAATCAGTTGATCAAGAAATGGTGATTGTTCTAGTATATGTTGATGACTTGCTGGTGACTGGTAGCAACCCAACACTTATAAATCAAACTAGAAAGGATCTGCAACAACAGTTTAAAATGAAAGATCTTGGTGAACTGAAGTTCTTTTTGGGAATTGAAGTGGCTAGATCAAAAGCTGGAATCCTGATGTGTCAGAGAAAATATGCTTTAGAACTAATTTCTGAAGCTGGACTAAGTGGTGCAAAACCTGCTACAACTCCTATTGATATAAGTCAGAAATTAACATCAACTGAATATGATGGATACTTTCCAAACAAAGATGGTACTGAAGATGAGCTGATCAAAGATCCTTCAAGCTATCAGAGGCTGATAGGAAGACTTCTATACTTAACCATGACAAGACCAGACATCTCCTTTGTGGTTCAAATGTTAAGTCAGTTTATGCACAAGCCTAAAAGATCTCACATGGATGCAGCTTTAAGGGTTGTAAGATATCTAAAGGGAACACCAGGGCTGGGAATATTCATGCCAGCAGATAGCAGCAGTTCACTACAGGCTTACTGTGATTCTGATTAGGGAGCATGCCTTGAAACAAGAAGATCAGTGACTGGATATGTTGTGAAGCTTGGAGAAGCACTAGTATCTTGGAAATCAAAAAAACAAGACACTATATCAAGGAGCTCAGCTGAAGCAGAGTTTAGAAGCATGGCATCATGTACTGCAGAAATCATCTGGCTCACAGGATTATTCAAAGAAATGGGAGTACAAATTCAGCAACCAGTGGAACTTATGTGTGATAGCAAAGCTGCCATTCAGATTGCAGCAAATCCAATCTTTCATGAGAGGACAAAACACATTGACATTGACTGCCACTTTGTGAGAGAAAAGATTAATCAGAAATTGATCAAAACCAATCATGTTCCAACCAAAGAACAACTGGCTGATATATTAACAAAAGGCTTGGGAAGAACAACACATGAATACCTACTGAACAAACTTGGACTCAAGAACCTCTTCAAGCCATCAGCTTGAGGGGGAGTGTTGAGCAGAGGCAGTGTCCAAGTTAGTTAAGAAGGATTAGTTAGTTAAGTGAGGTGGTTGGAATTAGTTAAGAAGTGGTTAGAGTTGGTTAAATGTAATTAGTGAGTTAGTTACATTGACAGCTGTCAATGTAACTACTCTAGTATAAAAGGGTCACTTGTACTCCTTATTTGAGTAATTGGAAATATACACGGACTTCTCCTTCTTCTTCTTTCTGCATATTACTCTCTTCTCCTAGACTAAGATAACTTCCATATGGAAGTTAACAAAGAATATATATCTAAACTATTAATTCAGATAATACAAAGATATATCTGATCCTTTTCCGAAAAATAAAAATAAATTACAGCAATATAAATTAGTAGGAGTTGAGGAGCAATATATATATATAAACATACCCATGTTTTATTACACAACACAAAGGAATAAACATATTGCTTACATGGGGAAGACACAAAGGAACATCAAATCATCACAAAAGATAAAATTAAATAGAACACACACAACCAACATAGATTATTTCTTACATTATTCTCAAACAACAAACAAAGCAACCACTTATATAAATATATATATCCCATCAATCCATCTTGACATGGTGATCATCAATAGCTTTGCCCATACCAACAATGAATTCCAGCAAACCTACTAGTTCAGGGACATTCTCATTTGGCCTTTCATACTCCATTGTCCAGCATACCAAATCGATTTCGCCTTTTGTTTCGATATGAACAGTTACCTTCCAGTTATCATATTTATCAACTAGATCTCCTTCAAATTCTTTGTAGGTGATCAACTTTTTTTCATAATCTATATCTTCAATTACCTGCTTAGAAATCTTCTTTTCCCCTCCTGCATTACCAAAAAAAAAAAAGAGTTAATTATCCCTAAATTAGTAATGATAATAACAATAATTAGTTGGAGCAAGTAAATGTGATGCTAAGATATTTAAGGAAAATGATTCCATAAATGGAAAGCAGAGGCCGCGACAGGATTTGAAGTTAAATAGATTTTTAAATATTTGGCTTACCAAGGTTATACGTCCAACAAAATTTGGCTCCAACCGTTCCAATGACACCATCAAGAAGCTCACAGCCATGAAAATGCAAAGGGCAAATAATAGAGAGATGGAGTGGTTTGTTTGTAAAGACATCATGAAACACATCCTTGTTAGCCTTCATTTCCATCTTGGCACATAACACAGACTTTAGACCCATTTTTCTAATGACTTGGAAATAAAATTGTGTAGTGACACTATGGGAAAATTGTATAGAGGAGAAGTGTTGATATTTTACACTGATTACTCAACAATATATATAGACTAGAGGTGGGAAGGGGAAGGTTTTTTTTTTTAATCCTTTCTTAAAATCAAAGATGGTATGACATCCTTATCATGTCCCTTACGACTTGTATAAATTTTTAAAAACGTTTTATATATGCAGCAATATTTGTCAAGAAAAGGGACATGGATTCCTTCTTTCATGCACATGTAGCATTAGTTCCATTACAAAAAATCACTATTTCCCCACGGAAAAATGTATAGATATTTTGATTATATCTGTGAGGAAAAAAATATAGTAAATACTATTTTTGTATCGAAAAATTAGTAAGTTTTTTTATTATTTCAGTGAGATTCTGTTTCCCATGATGCATTTTCTCACTAAATTGATTCGATGAGAAATGAATGAAAAAAATCATGATCTATAACAAAAAAAAAAATCACTAAACTAAAGTAGAAAAAAACCTTTATTTGTAGTAGTAGTGTAGTTCTCTCTCAATTTCCAACGACTCAAACTGTTGTTATTTAGGTGGGGGTAAAAATTTTGTGATCCAAGTTGATTTGGACCAACCCCATCCTTCCATAGTGGAAATATCCTGCCACAGTGGCGCCACCATGGCGGGATGGAACCTGCCATAACAGTATCGTCAGGATAGAATCAAAAAGACGTGGATCCTTTTATTCTCCTTTTTCTCGGAAATGTAAAAGAGACGAGGGTCACACAAGAAGCCCTCAAAAGGATGTTCTAAGCTTTGGAAGAAGAGGGAAAAGGGATCCTAGCACAAAGAAGGCTACAACCAATTAATGGATTTCAAGCTTGCCTCTATCATTTCATCATCCTAAAATCAAAAATTGGAATGGAACCCTCCAATACCTACTTGACGCCCAGGTAGGCTAGGTTTTCCTTAGAAAGTAGTTGTAAGCATATCTCCATCACATAGTATAATGTAGATTAACGGGCGAGATCATGTTTAGGCCTTCAAGAATGGAGTTTGGATGGATAAGTGTGTGATTATTGTTGTTAGGCCAGGAATGTACTAGGTGAGTTGTGATTAGTCTCTGACTAGTGGTAATGGTCTAGTCCTTGATGCTTGCCTTAGTACTTCTTGTTGAGATGGTCGTTGGTCCTTGTAAGTTTGTGTAAAGAAATTGTTGGGTTCTAGTGAGATCTTGAAACTTGTGATAATCAAGGGTGTCAAGTGTTTGTGCTCCATGTGAAATACTCGAGTAATGCTTATTCATAAAATAAAAAAGGCAGATGTGAAATGTTCTCATGTTCATAATATCACATAATGAACCCTGTTGATTTACTTGTAGCTTTAAGTGTGGTAGTTACATTGTAGGTAATAGTTTAAATTCCCATTTATGTTATATTTGCTTGTTAACTACATTGTTAGAGCTACCTGTATGTACGTGAATAGGGAATAATGGAATGAACTTGAATAGAGAAAGTTTGTAAAATATTCATTATGGTTACTGCTGTGATTGTGATTTTAGATCGGATGTCACATTTTGATACATTATTGGATTGGATGTCATGTTTAATTATATTATTGAACCATTTGCCATGTCCTGACACTTATTGGATCGAGTGTCATGTTTTGACACATATTAAATTGGGTGTAACATTTTGATAGGCAAACTATTGTACTGGGTATTCCGGCAACATGCTAACAGTTTGGATATGAATTCTATGAGAGGATCATTGTTGATATGAACCTGTTAGTTGATTGTGCATGTGTGTGAATCATTCATTATGATAATAACTATGTTTGTGGTTGTTGGACCAGGTACCATACTAGTATATATGTTAGATCGGGTGTCATGTTTTAACATACATTGGATCGAATGTCATGTTTTGACACATATTAAATCTGGTGTCTTCTGACATGCTAACTATTGAATCAGGTGTCGTGTCGACACGCTAACAAATTATGGACTCCATAAGAGGACTATTATTGATTGTTATCTGTGAATATATATAATTACATGTACAATGACCAAGAAAAATTGATATAATTATAGTTGATCGTGCTTGTCTTGTGTAACAATTGGTATAAAAGGACTGGAAGTCCAAGTGATGCTATATTTGTAACGATTTTGTACTATTAACCTTACTATATTGTAGTGGTCTATTTATATTGTTTTTAATCAGGAATAAGATTGAGCAGAATCAAGTGGAGAGTAGTTGATGGGTTTTCGATAAATGAATTAGTGACTTAGAGTCAGATTATGTTTTGATAATATTGTTATGAGTGTTAATGAGGTCTTAAAAAGTATGAGTTACTATCTCCATGTAGAGCACATTGGTGAGAGAGATCTTTTTATGACAAGGCTATTGTAGTGGGTTATATCCCGCCATGACAGGCCAATGGTGGATTTAGTGTAAGATAGATAAACATTTCAGTTCCAAAATCTTGTAAGAGGTTAGTTAAATAACCTGGACCAGTTATTGGCATATGAGAGCTTGAGTAAGAATAGTGGACTGGTAAATTAGACTTGGTGATGTTGGGTACTCAAGAACTCATCTATGTGATATGAGGGTTAGGTTATGATCTGATGAATTGTTAGACATGAATGACCTTGTATCATGATGAGTGGGTGGTTTAGTCAATGGTAGAGTTGATAGCAAAATAAGTAGATGGCTGATATCATATTATTAGGGGTAGGCGTTTGGTATTTGGTTCAGAAATTTTAAATCTCGGGTTCTGTAATTCGTTAATTGGTAGTTAAAGGTAGATATCAAATACCAAATTTTTAAATTTTAGTTTGGTAATTCAGTAATCGATAAATTGAATTTTGGTTTGGTATGGTGTCAGTAATACCATATTGAAATTTTAGTCGATTATTTTACAAAGTTAATAGTATTACTCCAATTATTTCTATTTTTATATATGAAGGAATGATATAATAGAAGATCAATAAGTAAGAAAACATCAACAAAAGCAAATTGACATAAATTAAAAGACATATATATTTGAATTATTTATGTTTAGTCTTTGAATTTCTCTTTGGACTTGTACTAATGAGTAATGTACATATTGATATATGACATGCATTGAGTAAATAATTTGATATTCAAGAAATACTAACACCAAATGATATTAATGTCCGTACCAATCATATCCCAAACCCAAATACCATAATTCTAAAACCTTACTCCCGAGTACCATAATACTAAATACTGAATTATTGAATACCAAAATTTAATTTGGTTTGGTAATTTAGTTTATGGTATTTCATGCCTAGACCTACATATTATATACTAGTGGTGATTAAGATAATCGAGATAGTAAGAGTATGTGATACTAGATTTGGATGATGCATTTTTTATTGCATGTTTCCTTTTGAATATTTGCTTTATATTGTGTGGTAGCTTTTGAGTTGACTGATGATGCCTACTAGTATGTGTTGGTCGTATTGATACTACTCTTGTTATACCCTTTTAGTATTGTCTGGTTGCAGAATCAGTGATGTTTCTTAGGTGAAAACGATGATGATCTCTAGCAGTTTCTACTCTTCCTTTCTTTTGGTAGGAGTTGTATTATTATTTTATTTCTTATTGTATTCTTAAAAGTTCTTGTACTTGTTTTATCCTAGAATCCTTGTGGGTATCAGATGTCTTTTTTCAAAGATTTAATTTGATTTTAACTCTATAATTGATAGTTCAAAAGTCATTTCAATGATATCTCTTGTTTCTTTTATCTTTCACATAATTTAATTGGTTGGAAAGTAAGGGTTCTCTAGATAGGTGCAAGAGTATATGCCCGTATAATCTAGTAGATTGGATCATGACAAGTTGATATCAGAGCCTAAATTATCAGTTTTCCAATACGAGACTGAATGTGGAATAGACTCTCGCAGATTGGTGTGTCAATGTCCACATCTAATCTTGAAAATCTATGAAACACTCTAGAAAGTCATTCCATTTTTTCTCTCTTTTCATGCAGTCTGTCGCTTATGGTATAAATTGAGTCCAATTGGCATCTCCATATTTTGATTGGTATCATAATAAGATAAACTAGATGTCATTGTCGTGGCTGAAGGAACCTAGGTAAGAAAGGTTGAAAATGAGAAGGTTTTAATTGATATTTGGCCTGGGAGGCTGTGTAAATGAATGGATGATCAAACAAAGGTCACCGACGAAGTGATTTAACTAAATAACTTTGACTTTCTTATGTGATCAAGCTTGAAATTATGATTATGTGCATAGTATTGCTGCTTGTATAACTGCTAGAGTGTGAAATATATTTGTCTGAATGACATGATATGCTTATATGTGTAGCGTTGTCTGAATAGTTTTTAATATGTGAAGTATGCTTGTCTGTATGCTCAAAATTCTATGAGATGTGATTTCTTGGGTTTTTTGAATTTGCAGTGAATAAAAAAGTCATAACTTGATTGTATGCAAGGGTCTTGATTGTATGCAAGGGTCTAGTGATAAACTACAAGGTGATTAATAATAATATTTTGACTGATGTATCTTATGTGAGAGACTGTAAATTTTTATTTATGCACGAACTTACCATTAGTAAGGATGGTAAGGAAAAAGAATAAATTATGACCGTAGGAAAACTTTAATTTTGAAACAGTCAGACCTGATTGAAAACCATATAAAAAAAGGGGTTATTGTTGTATTATAGCGAAATTGTTGTTATGAAAGATTTCCTTAACTTATATCATAACTCGTTTTAAATAATGAGATCCTGAATTCTTGACTATGTGTTACTTGGTTTGATCTTAAAACTATGTTGAAGTCCTTAATATGGATTCATGTGTTTATTAAGTTGAAACTTGGGTCTGCAATTTTAGATCATATTATACTTATAATCACGATTATTCAACTATTGGATTAAGTTTATGGGGCCTAGATGTTTTAATTTTCTGAACTGTATTATTATTTATATTATTGTTTTAACTATGTGTTTGAGTTTATGGGGACTTAATGCTTTAGTTGTTTCTGAATTGTGTTTCTACCTGTCATAATTGTTTCTATTAGATTGAGTTTATGAGGTCTCAATGCTTTAGTTATTTCTAAATTGTTATTTTAATTGTGATTAGATTATTGATTTGATATGAGTAATTTTGTCCGATTGTGGTAACTTATGGTTATTTGAACACCAAATCTTATTTGACTCAATGATTTTATCTTGATTGAGTAATGATTTATGAAGTAGTGATAATGAATAGTTAATGAGAAATCATGAGATGGTGTTGGGATCAAACTTTTTCAATAATAGTGAATTTATGATTGTCCATTGATGAAAATAGTTACTTTCATAATATTTGACAAAATAACCAGTAATGACAGAGTAGTGTTGAACATGGCTCTTAGACTTGCTTTACAAGAATGATCATTAACTGTTGTATTTGAGATTGATATTGTGAACTGATGACTTGTTATGATTTTTTGTAATGTGTAGTTTAGACATGTGGTATCTCGAAGTGTGGCATTTGAGAAATTAACGTGGTGCCATATGTCTAGGGGGACCTGGTATCCCATAGAAACGTTGGAATGGAGTTCTAATTTGTAGAAATTCAAATATAGCATTTGACATAAAAGGTAAGTCTATCATATTGAATTCAGATATTGTCGATCCTCCTGCAATTTCATAATGATGTACATTGAGACTCGACATAATTAGATGATCATATGTAAGGGAAAGAAAAATTATCCAATCGAAGCGGGGCCACTATCTTGCGGCCTTCTTCCATGGAATGTGGGATTCAACTATAGCGAGGCCACCACAATAAGAGCAAGGTCTCTATGATAGCCTTCATCATATCTGAAACTTGAGGTGCTTTCGCGGCCCCTCATCACTCCAAAACTGAATTTTCATAAAAATTTCTTCACATAAATATTTCTAAAATGCTCTATCACTTGTTATGCAAAGATTCTAGCATTTCTATTCCGAAATAGTGCCTAAATTTAAGTGTTTAACCAAAAACACTACTCAACTTTTCTCACCCCTATCAGAATCATTTTCCACTTTATTCTTCTAAAATTCTTTCATTCGTAACGTTGTTAGGGTGTTGTGAACATAAGAAAAGGGTCCATTGTATGTTATTTTTCGAAAATCAAGTGACCGATCAAAAAATTTTAAATACTACCCCAAGTCTATTCTACTCCATCGTTTGTACCATGCAATGATTATTGAGTAAAAGATGAAGTAAAGTAACTGAAGTATGGAGTGAGAACCTCATCGTAGATTTGACATTCTAAATATAGTGATCGAGGGGTATTTTGGGAGTTCGAGGGTGGATAAAGGTGGAGATAGGAAGAACTCAATCTTCTCCTCCTCGAAACTGCCCTCATTATCTCACCATAGCAGACCAGACATAGTGATTAGTAGAATTTTTTTTTATAATTTTGTATCGTTCTTCCTAACCAAGTCCATCGATAAGGTCCTTTTGTACTTGAACTTTGGGGTATATGGTATTTTGTTAGCCATGATGAATCATTCCATTAGTTTCAAAGAATTTTTCAACCAACTTGTGAGTACTCCTCTGCTTATTGTTCGAAAATGAATGAGGAGTAGATTGATATTTATTATAATGATTGAAACCATCATTATTCATACAAAATAAGAATTTTGTGATACAAATTGATCTAGACTAGAACCATTTCGCCACAACGACATCATCATGGTGGCATATGACCCATCATAGAAAAATTATCAGGATAAAATTTTAAATATGCGAATTATTGAATTATTTTATTCTCTTTATTTCTAGTCTAGGGATGTAAAAGAGATGAAGGTTACCCTATAAACCCTCAAAAGGCTAATCTAAGCTTGGGAAAATGCGAAGAAGAGATCCTAGCACAGGAGTGCAATCAATGGATTTCAAACCCCCACTACTTCACCACCTGAAAGTCAGAAATCAGGTTGGAACCCTTCAATACCTACTTAGTGTGTAGGTAGGCTAGATTTTTCTTCTTAAGTAATTGTAAACCTATCCCAATCGTATAATATAATGTATATTAAAGAGAGAGATCATGCTTAGGCCTTCAGACATGAAATCTGAATGACTAGGTGTGTAGTTATTGCTATTAGGGCAGGAATACACTAGGCGAGTTGTGATTAGTCTATGACTAGCAGGTAATAGTCTTGTCCTTGATAGTTTGCCTTGTACTTCTTGTTAAGGTGGTCGTTGGTCCTTGTAAATTTATGTATAAAGAAATTGTTGGATTATGGTGTGATCCTAAAACTTGTGATAATCAAGGGGGTCAAATATTTGACTCTATATATGTGTGTGTGTGTGTGTGTGTATATATATATATATATATATATATATATATATATATATATATATATATATACGTATAGGTGATGGTTTAAATTTTTGTTTGTGTTATATATGCTTATTAACTAAGTTATTAATACTACGTACATGTACGTTAAAAAAGGAATGAGAATGAACTAAATACATATAATCAAATTGCATGCAATGAACCTGTTATTTAAATTGGGCGAGCTTGTACAAATTGTGGTTTGTAATTGTGATTGTGATTATGACTATAATTATGATTGTGGATTGAGTGTCATGTTCTGTTATATTATTGGACCAGTTATTATATTTTGACACATTATAAAATATTAGATTAGGTGTCACGGTTTGGCACATTGAATTGGGTGTCACGTTCTGACATGCTAACTATTGGATTGAGTGCCGTGCCAACATACTAACAGTTTGGGTACGGGCTCTATGAGAGGACCTTGTTGATATGAACTTGTCACTTGATTATGAAATTGTCTGAATCATTCGTTGTGATAATAATTGTGTTTGCAGTTGTAGTTGTTGGATGGAGTATTATACGGGTATATATTGGATCGAGTATCATGTTTTAACACATATTTGATTGGTTGTCACGCCCCCACATATATTGAATTGAGTATTATTTTCTAACACACTAACTAGTGAATCGGGTGTCACACCGACGCGCTATAGCTAATGGTTTAGATGTGTGTTTCATGAGAGAACTATAGTTGACTGTTATTTGTGAATGAAATAATTACATGTGTATGACCAAGGATTAGTAAAACTGTAATTAATCATGCTCATCTTGTGTAACAATTGGTATAAAAGTGTTGAGTGTCTAAATGGCTCTATATTCATGATGTAATTGTGTACCGTCGGTCTTACTATATTATAGTGGTTTGTTTATATTTCTTATAATAAGAAATTAGGTGAGTGTGATCAAATGAAGAGTAGTTGATGAATGGTTAAACAATGAATTGTTAACTTAGATCATATTGTATTTTGGTACTATTATTAGTGTATTGTTGGGGCTTGAAAAAACGTCTGAGTTACTATCTTCGTGTAGGTTATACTAGCGGAAGAAATTCCGCTATGACGAAGCTCTCATAGCAGGTTAAGTCTTTCCATGACAGGTCAATGGTGGATTCAGTGTAAAGGATCCAAACCATTCCAATTCCATAATTTTGTAAGAGGTTGGTTAAATAACCTAGGGTCAGATTTTGGCATAATAGCTTGAGTAAGAATAGTGGACTGTTAAAGTAGACTTGGTGATGTTAGGTACTCGAGAACTCATCTGTGTGATATAAAGATTAAGTTATGATCTGATAAAGTGTTAGCTATAGAGGGCCTTGGCATGATGAATGAGTGGTTTAGTCAATGGTAGAGTTGGTAGAAGAACAAGTAGAAGGTTGATATCGTATTATATATATACAAATGGAGATTAAAATAATCGGATAGTAAAAGTATGCGGTACAAGATTTTGATGGTGCATTTTTCTATTTCATGCTTCCTTGTAAATATTTACTTTATATTTTGTGATGGATTTTGGGTTGACTGATGAGGTCTATCACTACGTATTGGTTGTACTGATACTGCTCTTACTTTACCTTTTGGTATAGTTTGGTTGCAGGATCGGTGCATTCTTAGGTGAAAACGATGATGATCTCCAACAACTTCTACTCTTCCTTTCTTTTGGTGGGAGTTATATCATTAGTTTATTTCTCAGTGTATTCTTAGAAGCTCTTGTATCTATTTAGATTAAAATCCTTAAGGATGTTGGATATCTTTTTCTAACATTTAATTTGATTCAAACTCTACATTGATACTTCAAAGATCTTTTCAGTCATATCTCTTGTTTCTTTCTTTTTTTTCCATATAATTTAATTGATCGAAAACTAAAAATTTTTCTATCTAGATGTTAGAGTAAGTATCCGCTTGCCCAACGGATTGGATCGTGACACAACTACTTCTAGCAGTGATGTAGATGCAATTATGTTTCAATCACTTCTCTAGCAGTGGCTACTATTCTTAAAAGAAATATTTGTAATGCAAAAATGAAGATCTAGGTTCATACATTTGCTATAAGTAAAATTTTTCATTTGAAAGAAAGTATTATTTCACGTTTTTATTGCATGGAAAAAGATAAAGTTTATAAAACTCTCTTTTTTTAAGTGGTGATGTTTCTCATCGTATGAAAATTACAAGAGAAAAAGGGATAGGGAAATCTATTTTCTATATATTATTAGCTTCAGACCAAACTACTTATGTCTTTATTTGATTTTATTTTATTTATGGAAATCGAAGCTCTCATTTATTTCAAATAATAATACTCTCTCCGTTCTATTTTACTTTTGTTATAATTTTCGTTTTTAAAGTTAAACTACGTAAATTTAGATTGACATTTTGAGATAAATTTTTTCATTATATTAATATAAAAAAAATTGCAATTAATAATACTTTTTCGCAAATTCAATAAATGAAACTCTACTGACCCGAGATCAATCTCGATCCTTCTAATTCGACTGTAGAGTTTTTGAATATTTAAATTTTTATTTTAAAATTTTAAATTAATTTAATTTAATTAAACTTTAAAAATTAATTAAATTAACTTTTGAAGATCGTAATATGAAAACTAAAATGGAACAGAAGGAAGATTTATTAAAAGGTCAAAAAGTACATTAAAGGCATAATAATATATTTGTTAAAAGGTCAAAAAGTACATTAAAGGAACTAGTGGGCATGTTATTATTGAACAAAAACAAACATTAAAGGGACTAGTGGGCATGTTATTTGGATGCCTACTAAATGTAGTTTTGCACCACTCTTCACAATTATGTGTAGTAACATTTATATCTCCATTACCTCATTGATCTCCCACAACTTCATATTCTTCCCACGTTATCAAGGATTAATGTCATGTTTATGGAGAGGGCGGAGCTAGTAGTCTACGTGTTGTATCGATTGAACCTCGTAAAATTTTATTTAAATAATATATTCATGTTAATAAATTTATTAAATACGTAATTAGATTCATTAGAATCAAGTTATTATTATTTAAAATTATTATTAAATTTTAGAACCTATAAAGTTAAAATTCTAGCTTCACTTATGTAACTATAACACCAATCAATGTTTCTCTATGCAACCCTATAGATATAAATTTTGAGAATCATGTTGTATACATACTTGAATATACTTGAAAGAAAGAAGAAAGTTATCTCTTGCTTTCTACACTTTTTGTCTACTAAAATTCTTGTTTTATATTATTATTATTATTTGAGCTTTTTATTTTATAACATGTTATTAACACGAGTATCACAAATTAAGGAAATACGTTTACAATTTCATTCTAGTCATATTTTAATCTAACCACCGTGGGCAGTATTATACCTTACATTCGAAGATGAAGCAGACACGTCTTTGTTAGTGTGTCTATTTTAGCAAAGGCATAAAAAATAAT
Source organism: Solanum rostratum (assembly GCA_029948455.1). NCBI lineage: Eukaryota > Viridiplantae > Streptophyta > Magnoliopsida > Solanales > Solanaceae > Solanum > Solanum rostratum. The sequence goes on from CM057048.1 coordinate 66,322,621, forward strand.
TTCATTTATTCTACTTTAATTTAATTAATTTTATAATTTTCCTGAAATTATGAAACTCGTGTTAACTATAATCTTTAGTTCTAACTTCATATCATTTAGTTATAGCTTTGTTATTTTGAATGTTGGTAATATTTGTGTACATTTTGTAACTATTTTGAGTGAAAAATCAACAATCAATAACGAAAAATAATTTAAGTATGGACATCTCAATGGACCTCTTCATATTATATTTGCACAAAAAAAAATAAAAATAAAGAAATGATTAACTATCACACAAATATATATTATAATTTGTTTTGAAGTAAAACTTAAAATATTTAATCATTTTCCTTAATATTTATCAATAGTAATAATAATTGTTAGGCACTTATTTCACATTTAATGAGATGATTTTCATTACTGACCTATATTCAGTGGCAGATTCATGATTTTCACTCAGGGGTCGAAATTTAATAGTATAAGCGTGTGAATAATCCAATAAAATACAATTTTCAAAGGAACTAGTAATACATGGTTTAATATTATTTCAACACTTTTTTTTTGGAAATATTGGAAGGGTTCCCCTTGGCCAAAATTAAATAAAAAGGAATAATTAAGAAATGTTAAAAAATAATACTTTAAATAGGATTTAAACACTCGAGAGTTCATTTAAAAGAAGGTCTACCATTGTGCTAGACTTTGTTTATTGTTTAGAAACTTCAAATTTAATATATATATATAAAAAAAATTATCACATATATATGGTATAATCTTTTGCCGACCCCTTCCCTCCTTTCTAGGTCCGCCCATGCCTATATTAGGAGATGGAGTGGTGAGGATCTTACTGTAGGAATTTGTTGGAATTTTAGGCTAATTAAATTTCTCTTGTTCACTTTTCATTGGCAGCTTAATATCTTTCGCTTTTCACTAATGGCCAGGTGGGGGTCTTGGAAAAAAGTCCTCATTAATTTGCTTTAAATTGTCATAAATATTTTTAGTTGAAAATTTTGTTCATTTTGTTGTAGAATATTGATACTTCATTTTATTTTACTTCTCATAATTTTTACCTATCTAATAAGCGGCAAACTCGAGTAGCTTAGGATTGTTCTATCTGTTTTACCTGCGCAGGAAGCTGATTATTGACATGTCTATTTTTATTTTTTTTTATTTTTTTAGCAGCTTAAGACCGTCTTACCTGCTTCAGTTGCTTGGAGCAGACAACTGACTATTGACGTGTTTATTTTTATTCATTTTTTCTAATTTTATTTTTTTTTAATTTTATGACCAGCTTAGGATTGTCATGTCTGCTTCAGCTGCTAGAAGTAGGCAATTGACGATTGACGTGTATGCTTTTGTTCATTTAAGTAGTTTTATTAATTTTATAAAAAAAATTATTACGATTTTTTTTTTTGGTTAGTTTGAGGAGCTTTCAATTGTTCTTCCTACGTCAGCGGGGTTATTGCCTGCTTCAATTGCTAGAAGCAGGCAGCTGACTATTGACATGTCTGGTTTTATTTATTTTTGTAATTTTTTAATTTTATTTTGTAAAAATTTCTTACGAATAATTTTTTTTCGTTAGTTTGAGGAACTCCGGTTGTTCTGACTACTCAGATGGAGTTATTGACGAATCTGTTTTTCCTCATTTTTGTATTTTCTTCTTTTTAATTTATTTTTGCTTTTTATTCTTTTGAAATTCGTTAAATATTAAAAAATTATGTAAAAAGTATTACAAAACACAAAAATTAGCAATTTAAGATTTCATACAAAAAGTACTATAAATTATAATAATTAGCAACTTAAATTGAGGCGAAAGAAGCATATATGTGGTACTATAAATCAAAATAATTACCTACTTAAAAATTTTAAAACCATAAGAAATTTAAATGGTTCTTAAAAGGCACAATACATAAAATTAACCCCTTAACTTGGAGTCAAATCATAAGTTGAAACTCTAACTTTCAAAACGCACAAACAAACACTTCAACTTGCTCATTTTTTATCAATTAGGCACAGCTGTCCAGCAACCAAAGTTCGTGAGTACAATCTCGCTGACTTGTATATTATGTCCAATCTTGTGATGCCACGTCATTAAACTTATTCCACCTATTTATAGTTTTTTTTTAAAAAAAAGAATATGCCACGTCTTTAACACTATTCCACCTATTTATAGTTTAAAAAAAAAGTAAAAGAAACATTTGTGATTGGCCAAAATAAATTTATTTTAAAAAAAAAATTAAATTTTGTAAATTTAAATTTTTTACTCCACCTCGGACCCTCACCCCCATCCACCCCACCCCATACAAAAAATCAAAAATTTAATTTACAAAAAATTCAAATTATGTAAATTTTAATTTTTTTTACTCCACCTCAGGCCCTCCAACCCCCAGGCGCCGCCCTAGCCCCACCCCCATCCCCATAAAAAAAAAACTTATATTTACAAAAATTCAAATATTAAAAATTTTAACTTTACCAAAAATTCAAATTTAAAAGTTTTAATTTTTTACTCCACCTTGGGCGTTATTCCCGCCCCCCCGGGCCACCTCACCCAGCCCCACCTCCCATTCCCATAAAAATTAAAAATTTATTTTTTACAAAAATTAAGAATTTTGAAAATTTTAATTTTTTTACTCCACCCCACCTTTACCCTCCCACCTCCCAAAAAAGAATTTAAATATTTTTTTAAAAAAATATTTCAAATTATGAAATATTTTTTTAATATAAAAAATTAGAAAAAAAATTCTTGAAGATTAGTTTAGAAAGAAGAAAAAAATTGTATTTTGGTTTGAAAAATAATGATATATATATATATATATAAAGGAATGTTATTTGGGTAAATAGACAATTCACCTCCTTTTTACCGTTGTGGGCTTCAGAAAAAGAGCTAGCTACCACGCGCTCTATTTTCGTGTGCAACACGCGTTTTGCCAACTCAGATGTCTGTGCTTAATTGATAGAAAACAAAAAGGCAACTTGGAGTGTTTGTTTGTACATTTTGAAAATTGGGAGTTCCAACTTATGATTTGACTCCAAGTTAAGGGGCTAATTTATGTATTGTGTCTTCTTGAAATTTTCTCAAATACCACACACATATATATATAAAAGTTTGATTGACTCTCAAAATTTTATGTGCAACATAAATTGAAATAAAGTAAATAAATATATTATTTTGAAATGCCATAAATTGCACTATAAGTCACAATAATTAACAACTTTAAATTTTTAAAAACATAAACAAAATTTCTATCAATATTACATAAATCAAAATAAACAAATAACATATATTAGGCCCATACTAGCACAAATTCTTGTGACTAGTTATTTTAGAAGAGGAAATAAAGAGTAGCTTAAAGTTTGAGGGTATTTTAGGAGTTTATTAAAAAAATTAATTGACTTTCAAAATTTTATATGTGCAACATAAATTAAAACAAAATAAGTAACATATATTATTTAAATTAATATAAAATGTACTATAAATCACAATAATTAATAACTTAAATTTTTTTTTTTTAAATATATAAAAAAATATAATAATATCATATAAATTAAAAATAAAAAATTATATATATTGAATCCATACTGGCATGGACTTTTTGTAACTAGTATATATTAGAAGAGGGACCAGAGATCATGAGCTTTAAGGTCAAGAGAGTATTTTCAGAATTTACTCAATTTTTAGACCAATTGAATTTCTCCTATTCACTTTTAAAACATAGTGTAATATTTTATTTTATTTTATTTTTAGCTTTTTCACTAATGGCCAAGTAGGGGTCTTGAAAAAAGGTCCTCATTAATTTGCTTTAAATTGTCATCATAAATGGATTTAGTTGGAAACTTTATTCATTTTAGTGCAGAATTTTATTATTTACTTTATTTTATTTTACTTGCCTCATAATCTATATTCTTTTACTTTCTCTGTTTATTGTTACTTATTTACTATACTAAAAATAGATATTCAGCAATACTTGTGTCACATTTCGGAAGGATACCCTTGCCGTAGCCGGCACATTACTGATTCTCAAGCGAACTATTTGGCTCGATCACTCATTAAATCAACAACAGAAGACCTAGTCTATATATAAAGAAACGTTCCAGTAGGCTAATCAATCAATGACTCAATAAAATAATAGTTTAAAACCACAATCCAAATCAATTCAATATTGTAAAAATAGTTTGAAAATACAAGTCTAAGAAATAAAAACATCAACTTTAATCTATCATTGTCTATGAAGCCTCTATTTCTTAAAATCTAGGTGGTGTCAATGATAGGTTCATGACTACATCAAGAAAAGAAGTACTCTAGAAACAATAAATGACATAAATTTGAATGCCTCCAGAAGCAAGGAGGTCTCACCACTATCTCTGGGATGAAACAGATCATCAACGAAGTGTCTGTTGAGGATCTCTAATACTAGTCTCTGCATCATTAAAAGGTACATGCCCAAATGAATGTTAGTATGTGGAATGTACGAGTATGTAAAATAGTTGGAAAGAAAAAGAGATAATCAAAGATAATAAATTCAAGGGTCTCAACTCAACAATCAAGTCAACTCAAGTTACTCAACTCAACCATCAACTGCACTCATCTTTTTGAGATCATCTACAGTAATGTTATATATTTTTCTAAAATATTAAAATATACATATACAAACCCACACCCGAAATATCATACAACGCGATAGTGATTGAGTGCATCTCTCTAGGTGAGGTTATAATTTTGAATCTTATATCCACCTTGTTTATTTTTATTTTTAAAATTAGGTAACACCTCTCTAAGTGATTATGGTAGTACTTTTGGTTTGTGTATACATATACAAAATTTCAAATAGTATGTATGAAACTACTAGTTGTATAGATAAGAATTACTTTTAAATTTAACCATTTTCAGTAACCTAAATGTCAATATAATCAAATTTATATCTTCAATTCAGTTTTTTGTAATAATACACGATTTATACAATGTGGATACATTATATATAGACTACATAACTGTTTATATAATATGGATATTTTAAGGACCCGAACGTTTTACAACCTCATTGGAGCTTGAAAATCTCGATTTAGAAAAGTTTTGGACCAAGGTGACACTCCATGGGAGCCCACTGGATCGTGTGAGGTCACACGACCCATATGGAGCCTCCATAGAGTGGCCCTTGGCCATTTGGAGGGTGTTTGTCCTTAAGCGTAGAATTTTAAACTAAGACACACCACACATGGACCTCTCACGGTCCGTGTGACACCTCACGGACCGTATGGTCACCTTAGCTTGAAATCCCACAATTTTGGGACCAAGTATGGTGGCACGGCTAAGTACACAGCCCGTACAAAGTGGTACAGTTCGTATGGCCTCCCGTATGGCTTCCGGAGTGAAATTTTTCTAAGTATGACATCTTCAAGATCAAGCTAAGCTCACTTTCAAACCTTCAATTCAAGCTTATTTATGTTCTTTAGGGTCATCATGGATCTCCTACATCAAGCCAAGTTCAAAGGAATTCCATTGGCTAAACTTTTCACAAGAATCGATGGAAGGGTCAATATTAAATGGTCATATCTCTTAGCTTAAAAGGAACTTGTTGGCCCACGACCTATCAAATTGAAGCTCTTTGAATTAGCTTTCTAATGCATCTGGTTTTACCGCATTCTGAGTTCGGATTAAGAAGTTATGCTCATTTTCGTAAAGCCCATCTATGTAGTGTTTTCTGAAAATTGACTAGGTGAGGTATTACGGGAGGGTTTCATGGTCCGTGAAACCTTGTACGGACCATAAGACCTCCTCATGGGACCCCTGGCAAGACATGTTATTTTGTTTCATTAATGATTTTTTTTAATTGTGGCTTCTCCTAAGGGTCTTTTATGACTTCCTATGCTATCTTAAGACCTTCAAATGACTTAAACTCTATTCCTCTCATTCAAATTCATTCCTCGCATGAATGTTTATACCCTTTTGGATGATTATAATATGTTATGAAAATCCTTTCTGAAATGGGTGTTGTTCCCGTAAGGTAAGGTACTCCCCGAAATGGGTGATGTTCCCGTAAGGCGAGTGAATGAGCATGGAAATCCTTTTCGACATGGGTGTTATTCCCGTAAGATAAGGTACTCCCCGAAATGGGTGTTGCTCTCGTAAGGTGAGTGAATGAGCATGAAAATTCTTTCCGAAATGGGTGTTGTTCCCGTAAGGTAAGGTACTTCCCGAAATAGGTATTGTTCACGTAAGGTAAGTGAATGAGCATGGAAATTCTTTCCGAAATGGGTGGTGTTCCTGTAAGGTGAAGTTGCTTCTTCGAAATGGGTGATGTTCCCGTAAGGGGGAGTAAGGTCTACCAAGGCAAGTAACATCCCCTCATTATATATGAAGTATTTTCGCATTCATGCATCATACATCTCATGGCATATCGATATATTATTCTCTTGTTATATGATTCTTTCTATATATGTGCCCTTGTCATCTAACATTGAATGCAGGTTTAATGAGTTCATGTGCATTGCATGCCAGCATACTTAGTACATTCAGACGTATTAACACATACATTTTTCTTACATGATCTAACCATGTAGGGTCCGGAGATTTCCTTCATCCACCGTGCAATGGCTAGATTGGATCTTGAGTTACTCGTTGTGGTGAGTCCTATTTTCCAAGGACGAACCCACCATTCCTTTTCCTATGATGTTTTGTTTATGTTATTTACTTTGAGGGTGAGCCCGGGATATGTCTTGGCCCCCGTCATATCTTATGACTAGAGGCATTGTTGGACATCTTGTAGACTCTCTTTTACGTTTATGTGCTAAGTGTTGTATTTGGGGATCACGTCTATGGATATGGTTATGTAATATTTATGGTCATTATGGATAGATTATGAGCTTATGTTATGGATTCATGTTATGATGTGGAAGATCCTAAGTCCCGTATTGCCCCCATAGAGTGAGTCATACTTACCCGCCCCTTAAGCTCTATGTGCTATGTGTTATGTGAATCCATATTATGATGTCCCTATAGCGTGAGTCTTATTTTCCCGTCCCTTAGAACATTATGTTTACTATTTCATATGCGCTTTCGAATCGATGATGTGTGAATGGATGCTATGAGGCTTGTTTGGGGACTCTCGGATTCCCATTCGCCATGTCACTCCTAGACTCTACGTGCAGGTTATGACAGATATATTACATATACACTACATGACTAATTATGCAAACATCGATACATTACATATATAATTATGTATACATGTTCATACACCATTTATACAACAACAATAACAATAACATATCCAGTAAAATCTCACAAGTGGGGTATGGGGAGGGTGAAATATACGCACACCCCCTATCTCATAGAGATAGAGAGGTTGTTTCCGAGAAACCCTCGTTTCAAAAATTAAGTCCAATAAGCAAAATATACTAGATATGGAAAAAAGGGAAATGAAAAGAAAGAAGAAAGAACGACTAATAACGAAAAGTAAATGATAGTATATAAATACGGTAAAATTAACAAATTAACAAATATAAGATGGACAATGACAACACAGGATATAAAGACATGACTAGTCCTACTAACCTACTATAACACAAAGCCAGACACCAACTTACCCTTACTAGCCTGCTAGCGTAATACGCGATTTCCACTCCTTTATACAATACCTATATATGTTTATGCACTATTTATACAATATTGATACATTACACATGTACTATTTAATTGTTACACATGTACTATTTAACTGTTAGTTATTAAAAAAATAATTATTTTGCTATGGCCAAATTGTAGCTAATAAAAAATAAACATAAACATTGGCTAATAAAAAATAAGAATAACATTATTTAGCCACAATTCAACTGTGGTTAAATAAGCGCATTTGGCTGCATTTCATCTTATTATTTTCTTGATTATTTTTTTTTTGTAAACTAATAACTTTTTGGTACATATTTGAAATTATCCCTTAGAATTTCTGAAAGTCATACCATTTCAGAAAATTACATAGAATGCTCATCAAATGTAGTAGTCTTGCCCTCCATAAGAAAAGTCTTACAAAAATGTCCTTTTTCATTTTAAGTTGAATCAAAGTACACCTCTTATAGGAGACATTTTTTTAAGACGTTTCTTATGAGGGGTAAAATATCAAGATCACCTCTTATGGAGGGTATTTTTGAACATAACCCATACCATGTCATATTCCCATGAAATCAAATAATCGCTAATCTATACGTTTAGTGTATTAAATATAAATATACATACTTATACTGTTATACATAAACAAAAATTGATAAGACATATTGCATACATAATCAATATCTATACACGTATATTTATGCTGGAGGCCCCATGGGCAAAAATGAACAAAGCTCAAAGATAAAGATATTCCGTAAGCCTAAAAAAGGCGTCCCATCATCTCTTCTGCAACAAGCTTTATATTGATATAGGTAGGTACACAAAAAGAATGGTTACATAATTTACATCTCTCATAGTGTTTGTACCACTATTTTCTTTATAACAACATTCAAAAGTTCCTCTCAATATCATCAAGTTCATAGGACCAGCCCAAAATTAGGAGTTCCTCACTTGATTAAGACTTATGTGGATTCCCGGAAATCCAGTAACTTTTTCCGAGATCTTGTTGTTGTATTGAAAAAATTCTTTAATGTATTAATAATTGTACATGGGAACCCAATAACAACATTGAAAGTTGGTTTAGTAAGGAGGAAGGTACCAACTGAAGTGCACTTAAAATCCTGAATTCGCCTCTGATGCTATAAACAATTTTCATAATATTGGAAATCAAGAATCATTGCCCATGGTCTTGGTTTTGGACTCTAGTTACTTGAGTATTTGGATGTGTAAGAGAAGCCTCAATATCTTTTGCTTGAAAAGAATCTACATATTTAAGGTATTGATCAATATCTTTGGTATGTGAGCTACCAAGATACCATTTCCGCGTTGTTTTTGGTCGTTTGCTGATTGCAATCGCGATGTCATTGGGAAATAGGTCTCTCAGAACAAAAGCATGAATGATGGTTGTCACAAGCAATCCTATTACAGTGAGTGTAGAAAGACCACAGAGTATGATAGCTAGGCACTTTGTCACCAGGTTGGTAACTACAAGTGAGTACCTAATGGTTGCAATAGCAGCTGCTGTCATAGGGAATGTGTAAGCCCACCAAGCCAATGAAAACCTGCGCGATTGAGTACAAAACATTAACATTAGTAGGAGGAATTGAAAAAGTAGTATAAGAGGATCGCTTTCTCAGATGATCACTCAACTAACAGTTATTATTTCAGAAAGTCACATATCTTCTCAACTAATAGTTATTATTTCAGAAAGTCGCATATCTTCTTGATACCGATTTTCTGAGAGAATAACTTTTAGTTGAATGACCATCAGAGAAATCAACTCCAGTATAAGATAGGCTACTTAACATACTTGAAGCCTCGGAAGAAGTTAACGCGAACAGCCTGAAAAGCAACGAGAAAGAATGAAACATATTAAGTACTTGTGTACTAATTTGATTCTAGCTAGATGCATTCAAAATGCAAAAAAAATGACTAGACATACCAGTGAAAAATAGAGGAACAAGGCAATGAAATAAGCAATCCGAGATCCATGATCAAACGACCCTTGGATCGCTGTCCATGCCAAAGAAGCAACACTAGGTGCAGCAACAAACAGAAAGAAGACTGGATGAAGTTCCTTTGGCAATGTATCATTTGTTGGAAGTCTTTGATATAGAGTTACAAACATGACTATGTAATGAGCTAATCCAACAGCAAAGAAGAATATCGGCCCTTCTTTTAGTCCCATCGATGCACCAAGCAATGCACCTACGAAATTCCCAACAATTGAGAGATGATTTGAGGGATTCGCTACCTTTGAGAGTCTTCGTTGTCCTCCAGACATCCACTGTCCATAGAGTTTTAGCTCTAGACAAAAAATCGGGGTCATAAGAATGTACCACAAAGATGTGTGCAAGTTTTGAGTGATCGATGTTGGAACTCCGAGTGCTAAAAACAGAAGTGATATAAAGGGAGCAAAAAAGAAGTTGACACGTATTGGATGGTAGTACTCTCGACGAACAGCTTCAAAGTAGAAGACGAATTTCAGGGCGTAGACGAAAGAGATAATTGTCATGAGTGCAGCAGATATGTACCACAGGCCAAGATTTGCTTTCAAGCTTATGTGCAAGAATTTCGTCGAGGCAGAAGTGGCTAGGTTCTTCCACATTATAGCTTGACTACTAACACCTAGACAGATACCGAAAGATGAAATAGGGAAACGAAGAAGAAATGGCCATTTTCTGTCTTTTGGAAGAACGCTTTCCTCTGAAGCCTGCAGAGGGAAAAAAAAACTTACAAGTTAGCATGACACAATAAATATATCAAATACCCTGTTAGGCATATTTTCAAGGCTTTAGAAGAAACACGAACATAAAGAGCAGTACTTTCCTACATTTCAATTTAATTGTTTGATTTTGACTGGATACGTTGTGTAAGAAAATAAAGAAGACATTTGATTCTTGTCGTCTGAAACTAAAAATACGTAGAATGCTCCAAATTTTTTTGTTAATGTGATGATCTTAAACTGAAGATACGTAGGATGTACTAAATTAATGAGTGAAAGCAAGGAGAAAAGCAAGTATACCCTTAAGGTGTCCAATTCAGGTCCTTCCAGGGCATCAAAATATCGATCGACAGGAATAGTTTCAATACGAGGACTTGGTTGAGAAACAGGCTCTTGTTCCTTTCCGCGTAGAACTGATAATTGTCTCTCCAGTCTACCAGACCATGTTTTGAAAGAATCAAACCTTGTATCCTTTAGCTTATTAGTATTGCTTCTGGGAAGTTTCGGAGACTCTGGAAACACTGTACCTCTAGGCGTTGACGCCTGAGAATAAGATGATATTCGCTTATTCTGTGTGTTAGTAGTACCTTGAGGCGTTGATGGTTGAGAATGAATCTCATTGAAGCCAACTCCTTTCGATGAAGGAGTTGGCGGCATACTAATGGAAATAGTACTAGTCTCACTCTGTTGTTCAGCAGCAGCCTTAGTTCCCTGAGAAGAAAATAAAAAATTAGTCGAGTGACCATCCGATTGTGTTACATAGAAACATCAAAGTTAATCATCATATATGCAAATGGAATCCAAGATATATATGAAGTGTTGATTTCTTAGATGCTCACTGATCTAATAGTTAATATATGAGAAATCAAGAAAAAAAGTGACTTGGGATAATAGCTATTCTCAAGTGGCTATCCAAGAATTCAACCTTACAAAGGAATGAATGTCCGCGAATCCCATTCCAGTACTTAAACTAACAAAATGGAAAGAAAGATTTATCGATTTACCGTGGCTAGTGAGTTTAAAGAGCGACATCGGGTTGGATCAAGGTAATAATTACTAAGATCTACATCTTCTAAAATGCTATCGAATCGCTTCATCATTTTATTATGACAATTTGTAGTTTTGGATATTGATGGGATGACTTGTACAAAATCTTCTTTTGTAGAACAAGTAAAAAGAAGTGCAAACTTGAAATGAACTAGAAAGAAAGTGAGGTGGAGAGAACACAAGTCTTGCAGCAGTATAAAAAGAACTCTGTTCATGTAAACTTCTTAGAAACACACATCACTCACTGTTATCGGTATAATACAAGCTGTCATGTATAAAACGACAAAACCCTCCAAAAAAAAAGAAAGTACGACCCTATCAGTCACAAAGATTTGAATTTTATGATCTTAAATTAAAGTTGTGTGTAATTTTCTTGTTTTAAACCTGTCATTTACAATATTGAAATTAGAAAACTTATAAAATATATAAAAAAAAAATATTGTTGTTAAAACAAATAAAAAAAGTACAACAACAACGTAACATACCCAATGGAATTCCACAAGTGGGGTCTGGAGAGGGTAGAATGTACCCAGATCTTACCATTACTTCATAGAGGTAGAGAGACTGTTTCCTGGGAACCTTCGTCACAAAAATCCATAAGCAGAATAAGCTAGATATGGAAAACAAGAAAGAAAGAGAAAGTGAACAGGAAGAACAATTAATAACGAAAAACACATAATAGCAAGTAAATACAAGACAATTAACATATATAAAATAGATAAATAACGACACCGGACAACTCCTTCCTATCTAACCTATTAGCTTGCTACTCTAATTCGCGATCTCTACTCCTTCCTATCTTAAGGTCATGTCCTCGATGTGATCAAGTTTCACCATATCTTGTCTAATCACCTCCCCCAATACTTCTTTAGTCTAGCTCTACCCCTCCGTGTAACTCTCAAATCGAGCCTCTCACACCTCCTAAAAGGAACATCAGTACTCCTTCTCTGCACATGTCTGAATCATCGCAGTCTCGTTTTCCTCATCTTGTTAGTTACAGGGCCACCTCTAGCTTCTCCCGAATGACCTCATTCCTAATCTTATCATTCCTGATTAAACAAATAAAAAAAAAAGTAAGAAACTTAAATTGGACTAGAGGAATACTTAACTTTTGGAACTCTCGTCGGAGGTTCTCGACATAAATAAATACGAGATGCGTTACTAAACTTTTAGTCATATATTCGTCAACATGCGTTGGCTTATTGGTCAAAAGAAGATAAAATTATTAGAGAATATAACAGGCACGCAAATCGAGGAATTATCAAATGCATTCATTTATTTATTTTGGGTTTATTAGATGTACAATAGTCACATCATAAAATAGAGACAAGATTCGGTAACATAATAATGGCACATGTTCATGCCCCCAAAAAATATTATTGAATTGTACGTGAGGTTTAAGAATACGTAGACTAGATCGATTAAAATATAAAATATATAAGTAACTAGGTAAGTAGAGTCGTAAATATGTGATAAGCTAAGATAACTATAGCCTATAGCCTTTGTTGGCCTCATTCCAACGATATCTTCGGTGGACATATCTCGGACAAACTTAATGAACACTCAAAGTTGATAAACAAGTAATGATATCGTTAGAAAGAAATTCGAGTATCCAATAAAAAAAAATTGAATACTGGACAATGTGATGATTCTACTGATCCTTTTATAAGGATGGATTCTTAGGAGTTGATAACTAAAAATTACTTCCCTTTAATCAGATTAAATCCTGTCAATTCAAAGACATACTAGCAGGTAGAGACAACATTAATCAGCTCAAGAACAATATCATAATCTAAATAATATTAAAAATGCTAAACCACCTCATAATTTCTTAATCATTCCAACAACTAAAATCAATTTGTATTGTAATGAAGATGTAATAAAATTCAAATCCACATGCTTTGACTAATAACTAGTATATACCTACTTTCTCTGTTGAATAGTGGGGACTCATGAAGTTTATATGTATATGTTGAATGGAATACCTTGTACACAGAACAAACCATACAGAGTAGAAAAAGATTTTGGTCCTGATTTATATGTTTTTAATTTTGGAGATGACCTCGTTCACTTTAAGAGAAGCATTATCTTCACATGATGCAATTTTCTGAAAAGAGACTGTAAATGATGAAATAGAATCACTAATTTCTAATAGAGCTTGGAAGTTAGTTGATTTACTATCGCGTTGTAAAACAATAGGTTGCAAATGGACCTTACGAAAAAAGTTAAAATAAGACGGATCAATTGATAAATGTAAGGGTAGACTAATTGCTAAAGGTTTTAAGCAATTAGAAGGCCTAGAATTATTTGGCATTTATATTCCGATAACTAGAATTACATCCATTAGACTTTTAATTGTTATGGCTGCAATTTTTGACTTGCAAATTCATCAAATGGATGTAAAAACTATTTTTTTAAATGAAGACGTAAATGAAAAAATTTATATGGAACAACTCAAGTGTTTTGTTGAAGCAGGACAAGAACACAAAGTATGTAGACTGACTAAATCTCTATATGACTTGAAACAGGCACCTAAGCAAAGGCATGAAAAGTTTGATTCCTCCATGATTGAAAATGATTTTAAAACAAACGTGTGATATGTTCATATATCATAAGTCTTGAAATAATTCACATGTTATTATTTGCCTATATGTTGATGATTTATTGATCTTTGGCTCTAACATGAATGTTATTGATGAAGCAAAAAACATTCTTAGAAGCCATTTTTATATGAAAGATCTTGGTGAGGCAAATTTTATTTTTGAAATAAAAATTTTAGAACATGTGATGAAGTTTTTCTTGACCAGTTACATTACGTTGAGAAAATTTTGAAAAAATATGACTTTCTTGATTGTAAGTACATTTTAACTTCTTTTGATTCAAGTGTTCACTTGTTACCTGTACAAAAGTGAAAATGATGTGATAATTTGATATGATTCAAGTGTTCACTATCTTTAACCTTTTCGATAGTCAATCTTTTCCTCTTATTCTTCAAAAGTTCTATGAAAGAAAGATGTGTTAGCATCACCATCTTGTAACCATTTTCCTATTGCTTTTCTTTTTCTCAGAACATTGTCTTGTAGTTTGAGAGACTTTGAGGTCCTGATGGCAGTTTCTAGTTTCTTGTATTCTTCATAAAATGTCCCCAAAAGCTCTTGTAGACCAAGTGCTAAAGGAGTTGCTCAGCCTTTTCAGTTTCTAAAAGAGGAACTCCCATAACCTGAGCAGCCCAGCTAACCTGTATCACCTTTATTATAAAGTCTGCATGTTGAAGAACTTGAAATAATTAATATGATCTGAGTTTTCCTTATTCTGTATAGTGTTAGAAGGACCTCTGTTATCACACTAAATGAACATGGAGACAAGAGAGGAACTTTGTACTTGCATCAAATCTATATGTCCTTCAGTTATGTCATCACTATAGCGCAAAGTATTTCATTGTGTTATTATTCTTGAGTGGTTAATTTTGGTTCATTATTTTATGACCAACCATTGCTAGTACTGCTGCATCCTCAAAACTTTTTATTGACCGTAAATGCGGTCCGTAAATGTGCTATAACGGATACTAAAAGAATTCGGCCCTTGTGGGAATTGGAGAAGGAGAAGAAGATTGAGGAAAATTATTCATTCATCCATCTTGTGTGAGTACATGTCGTAGTATATATACACAACCCTCCTACCATGTGATTAACCAATACTAACATTCTAACTAATTAACAACCTAACTAATTTGTTATAACTTGGACTCACAACTACAATATGTACAACTAACTATAACAAACTAATTGATTCCAATACTCCTTCTCAAACTGGATGTGCTGAAGATGTTCAGTACTCCAAGTTTGCTGAACAAGAACTCATGTTGTGTCCTGCCGAGAGCTTTGGTGAGTAAATCAACTGGTTGATCTTTAGTGTTGATGTAGTTAGTCTTGATGAGACCCCGTTGAATCTTCTCTCTAATGAAATGGCAATCGATCTCAATGTACTTAGTACATTCATAAAACATTGGATTTGCAGCAATCTGTATGGCTGCTTTGCTATCACAATAGATGAAAGTTGGTTCAATCAATTTCACACCCAATTCCTTGAATAAACTTGTAACCCACACTACTTCAGTTGTTAAGGTAGTTAAGCTCCTATATTCCGCCTCTGCAGAACTCCTGGATACTGTATTCTGCTTCTTTGATTTCCAGAAAATAAGTAAATCCCCAAACTTCAGTAGGAATCGAGTGATAGATTTCCTTGTATTTGGGCATGCAGCCCAGTCTGCATCATAATAGCATGCCTGATGAGACTTATGATCAAAACTCATCAACAATCTTTTTCCTGGTTCCA
This sequence comes from Solanum rostratum, assembly GCA_029948455.1. NCBI lineage: Eukaryota > Viridiplantae > Streptophyta > Magnoliopsida > Solanales > Solanaceae > Solanum > Solanum rostratum. The sequence goes on from CM057048.1 coordinate 66,338,307, forward strand.
ATTTGTTGTACTTGATGACTCTTAAAGCAACATTCTAGTGAGACATCTTGGGTTGTTGCATGAATTGGCTCAAAGACTGAACTGCGAATGCAATGTCTGGCATTGTGATTGTTAGATGGAGCAACTTGCTAATTAGTCTCTGATATTTGGACACATCTTCATATAGAACATTAATAGATTGAGTATCTTGATCAAATTCAGTATTTGCCAACTTCGTAATGCATTCCAATGGTGTCACATTTGGCCTGGCATTTCCCAACCCTGCTTCAGCAATCAATTCCAGTGCATATTTTCGTTGGTTCATCACAATACCCTTGTTGGACCTTAGGAACTCAATTCCCAGAAAATATTTAAGCTCCCCTAGGTCCTTGGTCTTGAAATGACTATGCAAGACCTGCTCCATATCTTCTATCAGTTTCAAATCGTTTCCTGTAATCAACAGGTCATCAACATACACCAGAAGCACTACCAAACTTGAATCTTTCCTTTTTGTGAACAAGGAATAGTCCAGATGACTCTGAACATATCCTGAATTTGATAATGCCTCAGTCAATTTTGCATTCCGTTGTTTGGAAGCTTGCTTAAGCCCATAAAGTGACTAAGTAAGCTTACAAACAAGATGCTTATCCTTTCCTGGATTGCATAATCCCTTAAGCAGTTTCATGTAGACTTCTTCAAATAAATCTCCTTGTAAAAATGCATTAAAAACATCCATTTGATAAATGATTCATCTTTCAGCAGCAGCTAAAGCTATAATTGATCTCATTGTTACCATTTTCACCACATGTGAAAGTTTTTTGGTAATTGATTCCCTTAGTCTGGCTATAACCTTTTGCCACCAATCTGGCCTTAAATCTGTCTATCTGGCCATCAGTTTTATATTTTATTTTGAACACCTACTTGCATCCAATGGCTACCTTGCCCTTTGGTAAATGAACTATCTTCCAAGTACCATTCTCCTCCAGTGCTTGAATTTCTTTCTGCATGGCGTGTACCCATCATTTGTCCATTACTGCTTCTTCATAGTTCTTTGGCTCAATTTCTGTAGAAAATTTTGACAAATAGGCCTTGTATTTAAAGGTCACATTGTCATAAGAAACATAATTACTTTATGAGCAAGAATGATATCTAGTGTCTGTAGTAGCATAATCCTTCATCCATATGGAAGGATGAGGGGCTTGGTTATTTCTTCTAGTTGTTTTGGATGATGCCTCCATTTCTGCATCTTCATATGCATTCTCATTCTCCCAGTTTGCTGCATCACTAGCTTGATTTGTAGTATCCTCTAAAACAGCAGGTGCAGGAAGGTTGTTGTCTTTCTCATATATATCACAATCATCCTGGAATCCATCAACTTCAGCTGGAAATGATGGCCTGCGTGTGTTGGTTTTATGTTGAAATGGGAACACATCCTCCTTGAACACAACATCTCTATTGACTAAAAACTTCTTTTGGGATAAACTATATAGTAGATATCCCTTTTGAGTCATTGAATAACCCATCTATACACATGTTTCTGCTCTAGGGGAAAACTTATCAGGCTTCACCACCTTAGTTGCATAGCACAAACAACCTATGGTTCTAAGATGATCAACACTAGGCTTTTGTCCATGGAACTTTTCATAAGGGGTTTGTCCTTTTAATGCAACAGTGGGTAATCTATTTATCAGGTAGACAACAACTAATACACATTCTCCAAAAATTTTGATAGGAATACTTCCTTGAAACCTAAGTGCTCTAGCTACTTCAAGTATATGTCTGTGTTTTCTCTCCACCACTCCATTTTGATGTGAAGTATGAGGACACCTGCTCTCATGAATGATGCCAAGTGATCTAAATAGATTCCCACATTCATTATTAAGGAACTCTGTGCCATTGTCAGATCTCACCTTTTTAACATGCTTATTGAATTGATTCCTAACTAGAGTCAAAAACAATTTCAACACTCAAAGCACATCACTTTTCATCTTAAGCAAATACAACCAAGTCATTCTAGAATTGTCATCAACAATGGTAAAGAATAATTCGTATCCACTATGAGTAGCAGTTTTATACGGTCCCCATACATCTAAATGAATCAGGTCAAAAATAGCAACAGCCCTAGACATGCTGGATTTGAAAGGTAATCTGGTCTACTTTGCAAGAGGACATACTGAACATTTATTACATTCATTATCATCAATGTGCTCCTTATCTAGCAGTAGTTGTTGTAGCACCTTTGTGGAAGGATGTCCCAACATATTATGCCATAACAACTTGTGTGTGTTTGAGTGTTGTGTCATGAATGTTGTCTCATTATTTTGGCCATCTACACATGTGGTATGAGTTGGGAAGTAGTAGAGCCCATCAACCTCCTTACCAATCCCCTTTACCTTCCCATTGAAGAGGTCCTGAAGCACAAAATACTCAGGAAAGAAGTTAACTGAGCATTTCAATTTCCTGGTTAACTTAGACACTGAATGTAAGTGATACTTGAAAGCTGGAACAACTAGCACATTGTGCAACACACCACCACAACCTGCACTATACTGGCCAACATATGTAATTGAAGTAGCTTCACCATTGGGTAAATGCACCTTTCTTCCAGTGCAATTAGACACATAACTGAACCTATCTAATTGAGATGTCATGTGACAAGTGGCTCCTGAGTCTACTATCTATCTCTCATCCTTAGTTGTCTCTCTATTTGCTACAGACAAGGTGGTGGGATTAGTAATTATACCTGCCATATTAGCCATGTCATCCAGTCTTTTTCTTGAGCTTGTACCAGCTTCTTTCTTGTTCAACATCTGAATAATTTTATTGTACTATCTTGGTGTAAATGTGGGTTGTGTGGTTAGTGATGTAGCAGACTCAATGCTCTTTCCCTTAGCCATCTGAGATGTAAAGTTATCTACTGGATTTATCTCACTTCTGTTGATATTCATATGATTAGCCATTTCCTGTTGCCTGTTATTCTGCACTTGATTGGCTTTATAAGATGCTGAACCAGATCTCTTCTTGAACTTCCAATCAGGGTGGTAGCCATTCAACCTGTAGCAGTCTTCCTTAATGTGACCTTGAATCTTACAAAAATCACATATTTGATCCCAGTTCTTCTTAAACTGTGGCCTCCTTTGCTGAAATTTACCTTTTCCTGTATACAGTGTAGTTGGCTCTAGTATACTTCCTCCTACATATACATTTGCAGTCATTCTTTGTCCCTCATCAGCTATTATCATTGCATATGCCTTTCCAACACTAAATAGTGGACTTATCTTTAGAATGTGACTACGTGCATGATTGTATGCCTCATTCAGCCCCATCAAAAATATAAACAATTTCAAACATGCTAAATGATCCATATAATTTCTGGATTTGTCACAATTACATGAAGAGGGGGTACAAGAGCATCAAATTCATCCCATAGTAAATCGCTACTTTGAGAAATAGGCAGAAACAGTCAAATTACCTTGATTAATTGTGCAAATCTCTCTATGCAACTGATAACCTTTTGATCCATCGACCTTATCAAATCTCTCCTTTATATCTGACTACACCATGGCTGCATCTGTTGCATAAACAATGTTATTAAGCAATTCCTTCGACACAGTATTCGTAATCCATGCCAACAAGAAGTCATTACACTTTTCCTACTGTTCTTCCATCTCTGCTTCATAACCACTCCTTTTACATGTCCTTAGTACAAAGCCAAGCTTGCCTTTTGCTCGAAGATTAATCAGCATCGATCTACTCCAGAGAGAGTAATTCTCTATTCCAGTAAGTTGTACAACAGTGAGAACACTTACAGGAGTGTATGAGTTATGAAGGTATAAAGGATGATTTCTCTTTCTCTTGATTTGATCAAGAGTTTCTGTTGAGTTGTTGGTGACATTCTCAACAGAATTCTCCATTGTTGATCTGCTTCCACGATTCACCATTGTTGATCCTTGGAGTTGAGCTCTCTCGATTTCAGTCACAGGAGCATCATGTTGAATCAATTCCTGATTCACTGCTCCGATACCATGTGAAAATTGGAGGAAGGAGAAGAAGATTGAGGAAAATTATTTATTCATCCATCTTGTGTAAGTACATGTGGTAGTATATATACATAACCCTCCTGCCATGTGATTAACCAATACTAACATCCTAACTAACTTTCCTAACTAGCAACCTAACTAATTTGTTATAACTTGGACTCACAACTACAATATGTACAACTTACTATAACAAACTAATTGATTCCAATAGCCCTCTAACAATACACGATATAAGGGAATTTTTTTTTTAAAAAAAAAACTTATGATCTAAAATAATTCATAAATATTTATGAGGTTATAAATCATTTCATTAAGGGTAAAATGAACATTTTAAAGTTAAATTGTTTACAATTATAGCAAGTGATATTCTTTTTTAGAACAAACTAAAAGAAAAAAGGTATCTCATAAAGAGAGATGGAGAAAATAACTGTATTTTTTTAATTTTTCTTATATACTTATTTTTTTAATATTTTGAATCTTTTGAAAATTCTTGCTCGGTGCCTACCTCATTAAGAAGATATGCACGTCATCATTTTATATTCTCTCTATATAGAAGTGGTCAGGAAGTAGTTGTTGTGTTGTCAGCTTGCTTCCTGACGTTATTTTTATCATTTTGAGTTATGTTCTTTGTTTTAATTAATTTATTTTATTTTAAATTTATTATATATTTAAAAATTATGTAAAAAATATTATAATTATAATAATTAACTGCTTAGAATATTTAGACTTTCTAGGGGCTATTTTTGACATTTCAGGTTACTTTTTTCATTTCAATTTATTCATCTAATATTTATAATTTTTTGTATACTTAAAAATTATATAAAAAATATTATAAATTACAATGTTGTCATAAGCCAAGCTAGACCCTAGGTGTGACACGACGACTAGGAATTTGGGGGATTAAGAAGTTCTAGAGTAGAAGTCTAGGTGTGACACGACGACTAGGGATTAAGACTTATCATTTAATAAACAAGACAAGCAGAAAATAAGTCTTAGAGTAGAAGTCTAGGATAGAAGAAACTAAACCACTTCCCAATTGAACGAGATTATATCATAACTTTTGTCCTAACATGTCTCAACTAGTAAATGAGTGGGGGCTAAGACATGTCCCTAGCTCATCCCAAAAAGAAAGTATAACAAGTTTCAAGATATCTCAAAGACATAAAGTAAAAGCTATAAGCAATAGGTTTGTCTCTGGGTGATAATGACTCGCCACAAATCTTCAAATGGTTACCGAGTCTAATCATGATAGAGGAGGAAGTTGGTCGCCAACTCCTACATCATAATATAATGTAGGCATTTTGTTAATACGTTTGAATGTACTACCTATGTGGACGATGTGACGCATAACAAGTCATGATGTACAAGTGATCATTTTAAATAACATGAATAAAGAGTAATAAGATCATAAATAGGCACGAGTGAAAACAATGCATAAGTATACCTTGATAACATCATTTGAAACTAGAGGATTAAGAGTAACCAGTAAATCATTATAAGAACCTTACATATGTGGGGAGTAACCATAACCGACAATAAAATCATGCAATCTACAACATGGAATCTCGATGTCTATCCGTACACCAGAGAAAAGGAAACCTTATTTGTCTAGACTAAACTCCTACTATGCTAAGTGAGTGTCATAAGCTATGTGAATCCACTAGCAAAATTATATTGGTGAAAAATATAAATTCTATGGTGGTAACGTCGTTATGAGACTTAGAAGCTCTATGTAAGGACTCATAAGTAGAGCCCCCACCTCAAGTCCTATTAGGTACTACGTTAATATCCCACAAAATACATGCCATAAAAATAAGATCATGCTTGTCGTAAATCATAATTCATACTTATCATAATCCAACAACTTGGCATAAATCATGTTCATAGAGTAGCTCATTTCCATAATAATTTGCTTATGTAAAGTGAGGGGGTACGCCCCCCATCATCATTACATTTCATGCCATAGAAATTGTATAAAGTGAGGTATGCACCATATTATCATTACACCTTACATAACATGGTTGAACACTTGAAATCTCATAATCATGACTTGTAAAGAAGGAATGGGAGTAGTAAAGTAAATTTTAACTCAATTAGCTAGAAATCATGTAATTTGGGTAAATTCATGCATAATCACATAGAATAGGATCATTTGGATCAACGTTAAAATAGACCCATTTGTAATTTCATAAACCCAGAGTATACTAAAAGAGAAATTTCTCATACATCATCAAAATCATAAAATTAAATCATAATCATGCCGGATTAAGTAAATAAACAATAATAAAAGCCCAATTATGAAATTGAAGGAGAATTCAATAGATCAACAACAACAACAACATACCCAGTGGAATCCTACAAGTGCAGTCTGGGGAGGGTAGAATGTACGCAGACTGTACCACTACCTCATAGAGGTAGAGAAGTAGAGAGGCTGTTTCCTGGAAACCCTCATCACAAAAACTCATCAGCAGAATAAGCTAGATATGATAAACAGGCAAGAAAGAGAAGGAGAAAGTGCACAGGAAGAGCAATTAATAACGAAAAATAACATGATAATAAGTAAATACGGGACAATTAACATATAAAAAGTAGATAAATAACATATAAAAAGCAGACAATTAACAACTCCTTCCTATCTATCCTATTAGCTCGCTACTCTAATTCTCGACCTCCACTCCTTCCTATCTAAGTTCATGTCCTCGGTGAGATCAAGTTTCACCGTATCTTGTCTAATCACCTTCCCCCAATACTTCTTTGGTCTAACTCTACCCCTCTGTTCAATAGATCCATAAGAGAATTTGTAAGCCCCAGATAGTCTTGTAAAGAGTTTACGTTGGAAATCATGAATTTCATGCATTTCTTACCAATTCATGTCAAAATAGACTAAATACTATAAAATATATTCTTGTAAATAAATAAAAATAGAATAGATCCATGAAATGTACTTACTTGAAATTAGATGAAAATAGAGAAAATAAAGGAGCTCCACCGAAGGAAGAATTTCATGGATGAAGACTGATATACCTTGGAGAATAAGCCACAAGAATCTTGAAGATATTTTTTAAAAATTTGGTAAAGAGGTTGAAGGAATCATTAGGGTCTTCAATGGGGGATTTAGGAGTTTAGGTAGGGAGATATTTTGGGGAATGATAAATTCGAGGTGATTGAGAGAGTAATTTGGGGTTTTAGGATACTCAACTCATTGGGTTTTTAGTCCATAAGCCGTCTAGGTTCACTAATTCATGAATTAGAAAGAAGCCCAATATGCCCCCACTCAAAAATTGAAATTGGATATTAGTGCTCGACCCAATCCACAATGCGGAGGAATTTCACCATAATTCATTTTAGAGAGAATTGGATTTTGGTTAAATTTTGGCTAAATTTGAACTTCAAAAATTTTAAACCATCTTGGAGCAGGTCCATGATGCAATCCTGTCACGGACCCTTCTGGTTGTTGAAATTTTATAATTTTTTTTACGATCTGTTTGGCCTAAAAATTCACCAAGATCATTTTTATACTATTTTAACCTATATAATCAAATTCTGACCTTCAAAATGCTTCGAATATTACAATTACTCCCTCTTGGGAGTATTCGTTCTCGAATGGGATAGAACTAGCTTGAGTTGAGTAGAGTGTGGGACTAACAGTCCTGCATGACTGCAATAATACAATTTAAAGTATCATTTAATATCAATTTCATGATAGTGCATATATGTAAAATAACGTGGAAAGATTAATGCTAGGAGTTTAGAAGAATTGAGCATGAGTAACTAAGTACCCTAGGTCGACATAGAAGGGAAAAGGTAAGGTTCCATCAAATCCGCTTCCACTTTGCATGTAGCACTTTTAACTCCTTGTTTCTTGGACAAGATTTTGATGGATGTAATTTTCTTGCTTTTTAATCTTTTAACTTGTCGATCCAAAATCTCAGTCAAAACTTCTTCATAAGTCGAATTTTCCTCCATACTCACATCCTTAAAGGTACATTGGATCTAGAATCACCAGCGCACTTTCTTAACATCAATAGATAGAACACTCGATACCATAGCCTATTCTATTGGCAATTCCAATTTATAGACCACCTTGTCAATCCGTTTCAAAATTCTATAAGATCCCACATATTTAGGACTTAATTTTTCTTGGTGCCGAAATTCATTCACACCCTTCATGGGTTAGACCTTCAATTAAATTTGGTCCTCTATATCAAACTCAAGGTCCCTCTTTCTAACATCGAAATATAACTTTTGATGACTTTGAGCCATTTTCAACTTCTTCCTTATGAACTTGATATTTTCTATAGCATCAAATACGAAATTAGAAAAAAATCAATCCCACCTCACCTGCTTCAAATCAACCCTCAAAGATCTACACTTTTTTCTGATACAAAGACTCAAAAGGAGACATTTTAATGCTTGAGTGATAACTATGTTGTAGGCAAATTCAATCAATAGTAGGTGATCATCCCAATTACTCTTGGAATCAATTACATATGTCCTCAATATGTCTTTCGAAGTTTAGATTGTTCTCTCGGCTTGCCCATCTATTTAAGGGTAAAAAGTAATGTTAAACTTTACCTTGATACCAAGACCCCTTTAAAAGAACTTTCAAAAATGCAAAGTGAATTGAGTACCATGATCCAAATGATGCACAACGACACATTATGCAATATCACCAATTTTCGAATTACAATTTGGCATAATCCCCGACACTAAAAAAAGTCTTAATTGGTAGTAAATAGGCTGATTTAGTCATTCTTTCCACAATCATCCAGATAGAATCACGTTGCTTTCGATCACGGGGCAAATCCATCACAAAGTCCATATTCACATCTTTCCACTTTCAAGTAGGAATTTCAATATCTTGGGCAAGGTCACCCCGTCTTTGATACTCAACCTTCACTTGTTAGAAATTTGGCCCTCAGCCATAAACTTAACTATGTCCTTTTTTATGCCATTCTATACACTCTTTCAAGTCTCTATACATTTTTGGTGGATCCTGGATGAATAAAATATTGAGAATTATAAGCTTCACTCAAAATCAAGTCCCTTAGGCCATCAACATTCAAAGCAAATAATCGACCTTGATAACGAAACACACCATCTCCCCCTTGTGAGAAGACCTCCACCTTCTTTTGAACAATTAACCTCTTCAATTCAACTAATATTGGATCCAAGTCTTGCTTTTGCTTTGACATTCACTACCAACGATGACTCCGGGCCATTATAAACAAAAACACCGCCCTCATTAGAGTCACTCAATCTTACACCCAAGTGGGCCAATTGATGTACCTCCTTAGACAAATCACACCCTACTAAGCGCATCGACTCTAACATTCGCCTTGCTCAGATGATACAATACGCAAATGTCATAATCGTTCAGAAGTTCAGGCCACCTCTTGTATCTTAAATTGAGGTCCCTTTGGCTAGACACATACTGCAAACTCCTATGATCGATAAATACATCTACATGAATCCCATAAAGGTAATGATGTCATATTTTTAATGCAAAAGCAACCGTTGGTAGTTCAAGATCATGAGTTGGATAATTCTATTCATGCACCTTTAATTGCCTTGAGGCATATGTTATGACTTTACCATTTTGCATCAAGACACACCCCAAACTAACATGTGAGGCATCACAACAAACCACAAGTCCATCCAAACCTTGCCCAATATTAACATGGGAGCCGATATAAGATGATCATTCAACGTTAAATTTTTTTCTAACATTCATCTGACCATTAAAACTTCACCTTCTTTTGGGTCAACTTAGTCAAAGAAAATGCAATGGATGAAAATCTTTCAACGAATCTTCTATAATACCCGGCCAAGTCCAAGAAACTTATAATGTCTGAAGGAGATGATGGTCTAGGCCAATTCTTCACCTCTTTTGTCTTCTTTGAATCAATCTTAATACCTTCACCAGATATGATGTACGTGATAAAAAAAATGCCACCTCCTTCAACCAAAATGCACACTTGCTAAATTTGGCAAATGATCGCTTATCTCTCAAAGTTTGAAATACTATCCTCAAGTGACCCTTATATTCCTCTTCACTTTGGAAATAAATCAATATATCATTGATAAACATCACCACAAATTTTAAAAATTTGATTTATCAAGTCCATGAAGATCGTGAGGGCATTTGTCAATCCAAATGACATAATCACAAATTCAAAAATGGCCATACCTTATTCAAAATATGATCTTGAAAATATTGCATTCCCTCACCCTCAATAATAATAATCGGTCTGTAGATTAATGTTGGAGAAATGACTTGCACCTTCAAGTTAATCAAATAAATCATCTATTTAGGAATTGAAAATTTGTTCTTTATGATCACATTATTCAATTGTTGTTAGTCTATACATATTTGAAGTGACTCATCCTTCTGTCTAACCAACAACACAAGAGCACCCTATAGCGAAATGCTTGGCCTAATAAAATCCTTCTCCAACAAATCTGTCAATTACTCCTACAACTCCTTTAATTTTGCTCTTGCCTCAAGTCTCAATCAGTGCTGAGTTAACATCCCACAAAATACATATCATAGGCATAAGATCATACTTGTCATAAATCATAATTCATACTTATCATAATCCATAAACTTGGCATAAATTATATTCCAAAGAATCATGTTCATAAAGTAGCTCATTTTCATAATAATTTGCTTGTGTAAAGTGAGAGCTACGCTCCCATCATCATTAGATTTCATGCGATAGGAACTATGTAAGTGTGGGGGGGGGGGGGGGGGGGTGTATGCGCCGCATCATCATTACACCTTATATAACATACATGAACACTTGAAATCTCATAATTGTGACTTGTAAAGAAGGTATGCGAATAATAGAATGAGTTTCAACTCAATTAGCTAGAAATCATGTGATTGGGTAAATTCATGCATGATCACATCGAATAGGATCATTTGAATCAACATTAAATTAGACCCATTTGTAATTTCATAAATCAAAGTATACTAAAAGAGGAATTTCTCATATATCATCAAAATCATGAAATTAAATCATAATCATGCTAGCTTAAGTAAATAAGCAATAGTAGAAGCTCAATATGAAATTAGAGGAAAATTCAATGGACCCTAGGAGAATTTCTAAGTCCAAGATAACATTGTATAGAGTTCAAGTAGAAAATTATGGATTTCATGCAATTCTTATCAATTCGTGTCAAAATGGATTAAATGCTATAAAATATATCATGATTCATGTAAATGAATAAAAATAGAAAAGACCTAATGAAATATACATACTTAAAATTAGATGGAAATGAAAAATTAAAAGGGCTCCATGGAAGGAAGGATTTCATGAATGAAGACCCACATATCTTGGAGAAGAAGCCATATGAATCTTGAAGATATTTTTCGAAAATTTAGTGAAGAGCTTGAAGGAATCCTTGGGGTTTTCAATTGGGAATTTGAAAGTCTTGGTAGGGAGATATTTTTGGAAATGATGAATTGGGGATGAATGAGAGAGTAATTGAAATTATGGGATACTCAATACATCAGGTTTTTAGTCCATAAGTTGTTTAGGTTCATTAAATTACGAACTAGAAAAAGTTTAACATACCCTCAATTAAAAACTGAAATAGGACAATAATGGTCAACCTAGTCCGTAATGTGGAGGGGTTTCAACACAGTTTATTTTGAGTGAATTGAATTTTGATCAAATTTTGGACAGATTTGAACCATCTTGAAGCAGGTCCGCGATGCAATCTTATCGTGGATCCTTTTGGTTATTGAAATTTGTAAAATTTTATTGTATGATTTTTTTGGCCTAAAAATTCACCGAGGCTATTTTCAAACTATTTTAACTCATATAATCAAATTTTAACTTTCAAAACACTCGAGGTATTATAAATAATTAGCATCTTAAATATTAAGAAGGCATAAAAAAGTTTATTTAACGCTCAAAATTTTATCAGTATCACATAAATTAGGATAGAGATATATAGAAGTCACCAAGAAGCAATTGGCCGTTGTGCTGCCAGCTTGCTTCCTGGGGCTATATTTGTCATTTTAAGTTATATATTTATATATTTAAAAATTACATAAAAATTATCATAATCATAATAATTAGTTGCTTAAAGTATTCAGACTTTTTAGGGGCTATTTTTGATCATTTCAGGTTATTTTCTCTATTTTAATTTATTTGTATAATTTCTAAAAAAATTTATAAACTTAAAATTAAGTAAAAAAATATTATAAATTACAATTATTAGCAGCTTAAAGTCAATGAGCAAAATACTATCAGTACAACATAGAGAAAGTAACACATATTATTATTTGAAATGCCGTAAAAATTATTATAAGTTGCAACAATAAACAACTTAAAATTTAAAAGACATGTAAAAAATTTGCATGATTCTCAAAATTCTATCAATATCACATAAATTGGGACAAAGAGAGTAACATATATTATTAAAAAAAATTTATGTAAAATATGCTATAAATCACAATAATTAATAGTTTAAATTAGTTAAAAGACATATAAAAATCTAATTGACCCTCAAAATTTAATCAATGTCACATAAATATAGGAAGCAATATATATTATTTAAAAATAATATAAAAAATATGGCAAATCATAATAATTAACAACTAAAAATATAGAAGACATAAAATACCTGTTGGATTCTTGAATTCTAAAATTATATAAAAAAAAAATACAAATTTAAAATTTAAAATTTAAAATATCTAAAAATCATATAAAAGATTTGATCGAGTTTTAAAATTTTATTATATTATATAAATTAATATAAAAAATATATATTTAACTCGTACTAGTACAAACTCCAAATCTAGTATTCTAGAAGAACATGAAGAAAGAAAGGGATAAAAACATTAAAAAAAAAAAAAAAAGTAACAAGTAGAAGTGGCACGTATGGAAAGGTGAGAAACTGGATCTGACACACATATCTGATCCAAGTGTGTGCCTTCAAAACATGCCACAAAAATATTTTTCTGCTTCCATGCACCACTTCCCTATCCGATTCACCTTGCAACATTATATATTCGTGTTAGTACAGGTTTAATATTATTTTTTATCTCAATTTATAAGATATAAATAGAATTTAGAGAGTCAATTAAATTTTGAATTATTTTAAATTATTAATTATTATAATATATAATATATTTTAGGTGATTTTTAGTTCATAGTATATGTTACTTCTTTTTTCCCAATTTATGTGATCCTAAAAGAGTTTTCAGAGTCAATCAAAATTTTTATAAGTATTTTAAATATTTTGTAAGTTGTTAAATTATGTGATTTTGTATTACATTTTACGTATTTTTTAAGTATTATATATCACTCTTTTTAATTTATCTCAATTTATGCGGTACAAATAAAATTTCAATATCAAGCAAATCTTTTTTTATATATTTTTGAATATTTCAAGTTGTTAATCACTGAATTAACATTGTTTTCAAATAAATACATAATACTTCCTCTATTCTATTTTATGTATCAGCGACAAACAATTTAAGAATCAAATAAATTTTTATGTCTTATTAATATTTTTAATTATTATAATTTTTTTACCTATGTTGAAAATATATAATTTAAAAAAAAAACTAAAATGAAAAAATCACAATAGAATTACCAAACTGCCCTTAAAATGCCATAAAGGACATGAAATAAAATATATGAGTCAATCAAAGTCTAAAAAGGAAATGCTGCAGAAAGCTTATTTACCAAAGAAGGTTCAAAGTGGTATGAATTTACAAAAAAATATTATTAGATTTAAATAAAATATAGAAGAATGAAAAGATAAAGTAGCTAAGGGTAAATAGATGCATTCAAAAGTGAGAATACAATCAAAACAAAAAGCATTCATAGATGCAAGAGCCTACATTTTTTGTCCACTCAAATAATACTGCATATAAACTACAACTAAAAATAGATATGCACAAGTATTTTATCTATTTCTAGATAATTTTGTAATTTATTTTTATTATTGATTATAATTATTTTTTAAAAATATTATATCCAAAAATAACTTGATACTTTTATAATTTACTATTTCTTAATTCTTATGTCAATTTAATATTAAATAATTATTGTTAAACAAAAAAAATATTCAAATAATTAAAGCATAAAAACATATTGAATGACCAAATTAGCCTTGTAGCAGCTAGGCAAACGTGTTCACCTCTTGCGCGATTGAGCTGCTTCAACTTTTTCTTGTTATATGAGAGAATCTAGCAATATAAGTATACAACACATTATTAATTTTAGAGACGAGCTTTATATTAAATAACTTTTTTTTAATAACTTTTATTAAAATTAAGAATTCGATTTTTTTATCATAAATGACGTCAAATTTTATAGTAAATAATTTATTTATGTTATTTTTAACCTTCTAAAACTATGCTCTAATATTTTCGAAAAACTCAAATTCAAGAGTCAAATCACTAATTCTCATTTAGATCTTTCAAAATGGATAGTGCAAATACGATTATGAGCTCAAAATAAGAAAGTGATCTAATTTTTAAATTCTTTGTCTATATAAATATGTACATTATTTAACGTGGGATATAATCATATAATGTAGAATGAAAGTGTATATCAACCTACAATTAAAAAGAAATCGAACAAATATATTATTGAAATACATCGTCACTTTCATAAATTTGTATTTACTTGGATATCTAAATTATAACTACTTTAATTGACTATGTGAAGATAAAATATCTTTATTGAAGTGTTTCAATTAAATTTTCAAATAAGTTTTACGAATATTTTTAAATATTTATGATGTAAATACATTAATCACTTAATTAAATTCTGTCATCTTTTTAACTATACGTATTAAATCAGCTTAATGAACTTTTCTAGTGGCAGGTTTAAGACAACAAAATTAAAGGATATTTTGGGACATTTAACGTAACTTTAATTTAGGACTACAAAATTAAAAAGTCTTTTTTATTTTCTTAAACTTCACGCCAAGTTAAACGAGGTTATTCTTTTTTAAGCAGATGGAATATTTATTTTGTATTTAAATTCTTAATTAAAATAAATAATAATTCAAATGTCTATATAAAATTTATTCACAAATACTACCATCTATGTATGATACTAAAAATATATTTAAGACTCATTTTTTATAAGGGTTAAAAATAACTAATTTTGAGATTAATTTAATTAGGATTATGTTTTAACTTGATCTGAACTGACATCTATGTCCTTCGATTTTTGATGTGCATAAGTAGACGCCTAAATTTTTATAAAGTTGAATAAGTAGATGGATGATGCATACGATGTGAATTGCCACGTAAGATGTGTGTGTCTATTGTTCAACTTTATATAAATTTTAAGTGTCTATTTGTACACATTCACAGTTAGAGGTCGTATATGTTAGATGAGGTCAAGTTAATTAAATGACACGTTTATATATTATACCTTCATTTCATATTTAGTTAGAGATAAAATTATGAGATAACTTACTTTAAAATAACTATTTCAGAATTATATTATTTTTATACTACATCAAAAATAAAATAATAATTCCTAAATAATTAAATATCAAATAAATAAATAATATTAGGATGACTTAGTCCTTAATCCGAGTCTTCACTGTAGCCTTTAACGTATAGTATATCCAAGATGGAAAAAAACCGCCCGGTCCGGTCCGGTCTGGTCCGATGAGTTTGTTTTTATTCGGTCACACTAAAGTCGCTTGATTCTTCTTTTCTCCCCTTTTAGGCTCAGCTTTGTTTTCTTCACTTTTGCTTCTGCCCACAGCTTCCTATCTTCCTCTTCCTGGTAATCCATTTTCTCTTTTCCCTTTTCTCTTCATAAAATCAACAATTAATTCTTGCTGCTGTTGATTTCTCAGTTTTTTTTGAAAAAGGTTTTGCTGAATCCAATTTTGTGTTTCGAAAAACTTGTAGAATCAGTACTTTTTTGTTCAATTACCCACAGTTTTCTAGGTTTCATGAGTTTTTACTCAATTGGGTTCAATTTTTTTCCTTCATTGTGGTTAATTTAGTTTTTTGATTTTTTTTTGTTTATGTTGTACTGTTCTGGAAATGAAATGAATTTGCCGATTTGTTCTTCATTGGAAGGTTTATTTGCTCTGCATATAGGGTTTTTTCTTTTCCTAATTAGAATTGGGTATATAAGAAATCTTCTTGATAGATCTTTTACTTTTATGTATCTTTTATCCAATTTTACAAGTGTTTTTACTTTTTCATTTTTGGTGAATCTCTTTTATGAGTCTTTTATTCCTGTTTATATAAGTAGCTTGGGTTCTACTTAAAATTGGAATCATGGGATCATTTACATAGAGACTTAAGTTATTTGAAAGCGATTGAATACTTGGAAGGATTGTGGGTTCAAAATTTAATATTTGTTAGATTTTTAGTAGTTTTTCACTTATATATATGTATGTGTGAGTGTGGAAGTTATTGTCCTCTGATGCGAACATCTCCATGAAAAAAATGTCAATTGTTTTGGTTAAAGAATCGATCTTTTCTTTGATAAAATCCGAGTAGAGTGTAGGACAACTAGTTGTTGTGATTCCTTCTAATTCTTCTGGTTGTTTAGCAATGTTTTTTGTGCACAATGAGCATTATTCATGTTTTAGTTGGCGCTGTTCGTTTTGTCGTGTGTATTGATTCTGGTATTTCGGAAATGAATTGGAACTTCCTATTTTTATCACATTGTTCAAAGATAAAATGCACATTGATGGGGTTTTAACTTGGGATGATTTTTTTGAAAATGCAGTTTTAGTTACAATGAAGGGTGGAAAAGGAAAAGGGGAATTGAAAAAAGAAACAAAGTCGGTGTTGAAGCCTGTTGAGGACCGGTGAGTACTGCTTTAAAAGTTTGTTTGTTATTCTGGCTTTATATGTGAGTAGCTTCAGTGCTGCATAGACCTTTCTGAAATGTTGCTGATGCTAACTTTTGGAATACGGAAATGAAGTTTCTCGGATTTTAGTTTTGACGGTATGTTATGGCATAGTGATAAAAGGAGATATTTTAGTGACAGATCATGTTTGTCTCTCTTATTTTCAGAAAGATGGGGAAGAGAAAAGCCACATTGAAGGACGACAAAAAGAAGGTCAAGAAGGACAAAAAGGCGAAGAAAGATCCTAATAAGCCTAAGAGGCCTCCCAGTGCCTTCTTCGTATTCCTGTAGGGGCTTTGTTATTCTTTTCTTTAGTTAACTAGATTCAGTGGCATATCAATAGTTATGTGCTGTAACCAACAAATGATCATTCATGCTATTGCAGTGAGGAATTCAGGAAGACATTTAAAAAGGAGAATCCTAATGTGAAGGCTGTTTCAGCTGTAAGCTTTTAATGATTATTCCATTAGCATTGCTTCATTTAATAGTTCTAAGAATTTGATTTCTTCCTGGATTAATGTTTATAAATAAAGGTTGGGAAAGCTGGAGGAGAAAAGTGGAAATCTTTGAGTGCAGCTGTAAGTAATTCTTCATCCTTAGGGATCCAAGTAGTCAACTGGCGCAGTGACTATTTTATACATGCTACACTGTTATATTGTTATGCAAGCTACAGAGCGGTGGAAATGTTATTTATTTTGCTGAAGAAGGATAGATTCGTTACTTTCTTTTTTACGGGACAAAATCTACATATTTAATGTAATGAGGTCACTTATAAGGTTGGTTGTATATGTTGAAAGGAAAAAGCACCATATGAAGCCAAAGCTGCGAAAAGAAAGGTCGAGTATGGAAAGCTCATGAATGCTTACAACAACAAGCAGGTAAGCTTCCTATAGTCTGTTTTCTTTTCAGGGTTCGTATGATCTTTGAGCTAGAAAGGGAGGCTTCCTTGTTTTCACTTCGTCAATGGAATTAGGCGGAAAGCTCAGATGATGAGGATGAAGAAGAAGAAGAAAAAGAAGAAGAAAAGGAAGAAAGGTCAAAGCCTGAGGCACATGATGAAGATGTGGAGGACAGTGAGCAGGTATTTATAGCTTATGGAATTCTAGTGTGTTTTATTGACTTGATGCTTGTATTAGTGCATCTAATAGATTTATGTTTATGATGACAAGACTATTATGGCTCACAGCATCCCACTCTTTTGGGGTTACTGTAGTCGGCTCACAGTTCTCCCATCCTTGAGGGTGTTAGAGAAAACTGTTGTGGTCAATGTTAACTGATCATCTTAGATATTTCTTTAGGCCCTTTTCTTGGGGGTGGGGGATTCTCTTTTTGTCCTTAATGATGCATGAAGCACACTTTTGGTTGCAAAAAAGGCTGAGGAAGTCGATGTTAAATGTTGAACTCTGGATGTTAATGCTTGATGCAAAATAAATCTTGTATACTCTGAAGGATATAGAAAGCTAGAACTTGTGCCTGAAAAGGCAAGTTATGATAATTATTATAGACGCCAGTGGTTTTCGACGAAATTATTGCTAAATTCATAATAGAGTTGATTTGAGTTTTGTGATTTGGTCATCTGCTTAATAAACATTGAGACTCAAGCAATATAATGTCTTACCTAGTACGAAGCTAGTTAATTAATGTATAAACATTTAAACATTGTCCTCGTATGTGACTTGGATACATTACTGGAAGTGCTATACTACTTTAATTGGGAAAAAAGAAAATCTCTATTTCAAGTAGACTCATTTGTCATACTGGCTGCATTGTTTTCCTATTGGGACTTACTAGTGCTTGATAATCCATAGGGTGAAGAAGAGGAGGACGACGATGAGGAGGATGAAGATGAGGAAGATGATTGAAGCTATGTGATTTCTGGCTTGCACCGTTTCTTTGTTCCATGAACATACATGCTTCAAACATATTAGTTTTTGTACTTTTGAGTTCTGACACCTAATATGGGTCTGGTAAACATTATGTATTTTCCTGTTACCTAGTTGAGCTACACAGTTTGCTGAAACTCAACCTTATGAACGTGTATATATATGATGATACATGATGTGGCATCTAAGGCATCACATTGGCTTTGAAGCAACTGCATGCTACTAGCACTTTGTCGATGTGGTTTGGTTATCTATTAACCCAAGAATTGCTGCAATTTCCCTGCCTTTTTTTTTTTATCATCATAAATTAAAACCATTTTTGAGCTGAGGTCATCTGGAAAAAACCTCTCTATCTCTATGAGATAATGGTAAGGTCTGTGTACATTTTATTCTCTCTAGATCCCACATGGTAAGGTCTGTGTACATTTTATCCCTTGCAGATCCCACTTGTGGAATTCCACTGGGTATCTTCTTCTTTTGTATAAATTAGAACCATGTTGGTAATTGGCGGCACTTTATGCTGTTAATTCTCACTGGATTTTTGGCTTTAGAACGTGTGTTTCTTTAAACTAGCCCTGTTACTCCATGTTATCATAGTCCATTAGTCCCCAACACTTCTTTAGATCTTTCATTAATCATGCTATTTGCTTTATTCATTGTAATATTTGTGTCTATGTATTTTACTTAAGTTGAGGGTCTATTAGGTGGAAGAAGGGAATTTCTGTGTTTGATTGAATTTAGTAGGGGCATATTATAATGTTCAAAATGACGTAACGCTGGTGGATAGGGTGTGGACAAAATGGTAATCTTTAGTCCTCCTGTGCTCAAATTTATTTAGCTTATAACTATAATATATATATTTTTTTCGTGTATCTTTGCTTATTCATTATGCTATTTTGAAATATTCAATAATACTTAATCAGTTTATAAAAATCAATGAATAATTTATCATTTTATATTTATTTTATTCTTGTTATTAAATAATATTTACTTTGTAATGCTTAGATCAGTTGGATGACTTATACGTTCTACGTCTACTTTTAGTTATCAAATTTTGACTTGGCACACCTATTAAGAAAATAAGTCTTGGTAGAATAAGTTAACAAGTTGATATTGTCCAAAAAATATTTATCCAGCATATTTTTCAAAGATATTAACTCAATGACAATAAATTGAGGGCATAATAAGAAAAAAAATTGTCCTACTTTGATCTGTCAAAAATTGACAAGTAAAAGTGAAAATCGAATTATAAAAGTTTGACACTCAAAGTGAATGGAGGGAATATTTAATAAGAGTGATTTGATAAATTATTGATATTATTTATCGCTTCTTATTTTTTTATGCTAAATTAATAATGAATAATTATTGTTGGACACCATGGAGTATATATGTCTAGTCAACCATAATTACTGAAGGTTTTTAATGAAATGTCATCCGCCTTTTTATCCATTGTAGATACAACTATAATAGTAATTACTATTCAATTTAAAATGCACTTACAAAGGATAAAAAATAATAGTCTTTTTATCTTTAGAAAAATAAATTTTACATTACACAATTTTTGTTTAATTAGCTTTTAAATATTTATGACTTTGACATCTACTAAAGCATAATTTACACTACACCATTAATCGTTCCCTAGTCTATTCCTATTTTTTTTTAAGTAATAGACGAATTGGCGTGATGTATTCAACAAAGTGTATTCTGGTATATGTTATTCGCAGATGATATAACATAGATTGACAAGTCAAGCAATGGAGTTAACCATAGATCACAAGTATGGAGACACATACTAAAAGCTAAAGATGTCAGGTTAAGCAGAACTAAAACAAAGTGAAAATTAAATAAAATAAAATAGATGTAGAAGTGAAAAGTGATACAAATTATTCATAAGAGATAAGTTTCTAATATATTGAATTTATAATCTAACGAAATGAAGAGATTGATGATATCGTGACACATTATATTGGGTCAGGATTGATAAAATGGAGTTCCACATTGTGTGATAAGAATGTTAGTTTTAAGATGCTTTTTAATATTATAAAAATGCATCTTGTGCATTGCCACATTATGGAGTTTTCTCTGTCCGTTGGTGGCATTTTCATTGGTGGCATTGTATCATTACTCTCATTTTCATTATTGGGGCAATTGTAATCTATATAACTTTTAGGCCTTTTATCCACCTTATTTACTTCTTCATTATTATTCTATTCATTGCATAGAAGACTTTTTTATCTATAAAGAATGACGGTCTTCTTTTGTTTTGGGTATAATAAGAAAGTATAAAGTGTATAAAAGTTAGTAAAAAAATAGGGTTCTAATTAGTTGAAGGGAGGTGTTTCTTTGGTGGAGTTTGAAACTCAACTTTTGTTCAGAGTTTGTTGAGTTACACTTTGTGATTAGGCTGTTGTATTCATGAGGGGACAAGTCAAAAAGATTATTGTTGGACCAGTGAAAAGTTTTGTTGCAGTGGACTTGAATCTCCTTAAAGAGAGCGAGATATCCACGCTTTAGCCTGAAGATTTTTGTTTTTCTTCATTTTACTTTTCAATGGTTATTTGTAATTTTATAATTTTCACCAACAATTTTAAGGAGATTCAAATGGTTATAATTGAAAAATTCGTAGATGTCAAGGTAGATCTTAACAAGCCACTTCGATTCAACGGTAATCATTTCAAGAGATGGAAAGATAAAGTACTTTTCCAACTTAAGTCTTCTCAATATTTCTTATGCATTTTTGAGAAGAATCCTAATAAAATTGACATCCTTTCCATGGATAAAAGTGAACTTATTTTTCATCAAGATAAAGTGAAAAAAATACAATGATGATTTCTACAAGTGTTGGTATTATATTCTTAATTGTCCATTTGATAACTTTTATGATTATTATGATAAAACTTACTCTATTGCAAAGAAAATTTGGAGAGCATGGCAGAGTAAGTATGGTATCGAAGAAGCAAGAGTAAAAAAATATGTTGCTATCCAATTTTTTCATTTTCAAATGGCGGACAACAAATTAATAGTAGATCAAGCTCAAGACTTTATAATGATTGTTAGAGAGCTCAGGTTCGAAGAGGTCAAAATTGAAGATGACCTTATTATTTGTGATATAGTTGATAAACTTCCACCTTCATGGAAGGAATTTCAAACTATGTGCCATAAACAAAAGGAAACCTCTCTTAAGATGTTGATAATGAAAATCCACATAGAGGAGGAGGCAATTTAGAGGCCAAGATGCACTTTTACAATTAAAAGAGAGCAATACCATAACGAAGGTAAATTTAATTACTTCAAATAATGCTACTTCAAGAAAATTTCATCAAAGTATTTGTTTATGCTGTTCTCTGGAATAAAATCATTACATTTAGTGATTTGACTACCGAGTTATGTTTTCAAGTCAAGATGATCACATTTAATTGTTGAACTAGTATGAACCATAAATATTTCATAAAAAGCTCTCAAGTCTAAAGCATTGAGTTGAGTCTAAGAGGGATTTAAAAGATCTATATTTACAAGTTAGTTGAGCAGTAAACCTATGTTTTTGAGGCTTATTGCATTAATACTTTCTTCGGTTAAAGAGAAGAGACAAGTTTGAGAAAAGCTAAATTTGGGCTATGTCTTGAAAAGTTAAAGAAATATTTTTGAGTGATATTACTTTTAAAGTTATATGAGCATGTAACAAATGATTTTGGGAATAGTATTGAGCACCTATTTGGGTACGAGTTCAGATAACTCCAACTCCATAAACTACATAGCCAACATAAGATAGGATTGTACTAACTATACAACTCCTCATATGCCACTGAGATGACACAGTTTAGATGGATACCAGCACTTCTTCCCTTACCCTGACAAAGTATGGGATGACTCTGGTAACATGGCAAGAGTTATATCATCATGAGGCTCATAGTGATGGTTGTCTATTAGAGAAACTCCCCAAGAAGTAAAACTTATTATTTTATACACATGAGATTTATTATTATTTTTTATTAAAGTATTTTCTTTTATTATATTGCATATTTAATTGAGTTGAGCTATTTTTCAGATTTAAGCATTTTGAGTATTATATTTTTATATATTTAGTTATGTTCATTATAATGCATTAAAACAAGTATTTCTTTTATATTGAGTTGCATTTTAAACGTGTTTGAAGCATATGTTTTACTTGCATGACATATTTTATCAATTAAGCTATTTCAGAGTCCAGTTCTAAAGTTGAATATCATGTCCTTAGTACTTTTTTTTTTATCATTTTACATACCATACATTTCATGTACTAATTTTATTTGATGTTGCATCATTTTATGATGCAGATTCAGGTACTTATGATAGCAGATGTTCAGTAACGCAGTTCCCGTTAGCAATTGGTAAGACCTCTTTGTATTTAAAGGAGTTCAGAAGTCTTTATTTCTTTTGTATTTATTTTATGTGGGCCTACTCCGGTACCTAGTTCAGAGTTAGTACCTTTAGAGGCTTCATCGTCTAGAAAGATGTTGCTCATTCCATTTTCTTGAAGTTGTTTGAAAGCGCCCTGAGTCGAGTTTTATATATTATTATGGTATGTCTGAGTTCATGAGTATTGTGCTCATTCTAATTCATTATGATGTTAGTGTCTTCCGCTGAGTAAGTTAGCCAGGCCAAGTAGTTCGCTTGGGACTATAAATGATTTTCGAGTGCTAGCCACGTCCAGCATGTAGGTTCGGAGCGTGGCAATATTGTTTTTCTTTTATGAGTTCATTGAATATCATAAAAATTCATTATTTTTAGAAACTCAAATATATTTTTATATTTTTTATTTTATAACTTAAATATATTATTTAATAATATTTTGTTTAATATTTTAAAAATAATGTTCATAGGAGAACACATGTAACACACCTATTCAGAGTGCTTTTAAACATGTATTAATTCTCAAAATTCAATTTGGATTTGGCTCAAATACAACATTATATATCATTGTCTTATATGATAAAATATCTATAATTATAAATATTATACAATTAGCCTCAGCTTAAATATTTGTCTATACAGGTTTAGAAGATATCGAATTACTTTGAGTTCATCTATTGTATCAATAAACTGATAAATGAAGATCATATTTATCACGACATCAAATATTATTAAACGTAAAATTTTCTATTATTATTATTGGACATAAAATTCAACGCGCATTGGACGTACGCTAAAACTAGTCAACCAAATGTGAATATATTTACTAGCATGAAAGATTTCCTACCCAAAAAAACGAAAATATATCACTAACATTTAAAGAATAAAATTCAAGCCTATTAAATATCTAAGTCAATGTCAGATCAGATTATATATATCTTAAAATCTGATTTTGCTATAAATATTCAAGACTATGAAATATTTTGGGCATTGCATTGTGTTTAGCCAACTCCAATATAAGGGAAAAGCTTCTGTTTTAAGTAAATTATTTGTGTGTGGCAAAGATGGATGGAGCAAGGGCTAAATGTGCAGCATGTAAGTATCAAAGAAAAACATGTGATGAGAATTGTCCATTAGCTCCTTATTTTCCTTCCAACAAAGAAGAAGAATTTCGAAAAGTTATTCGACTTTACAGAGTGAACAACATCATAAAGATGCTAAATTCTGTTGCTGATGGCGAGAAAAAGGCGAAAATGGCTGAAAGTTTAATCACTGAGGCTAAGATTAGATATGAAAATCCTGTGCATGGTTGTGTTGCGGTTGAAAGGAAATTGAGGTTAGAAATCGAAGAAGCGGAGATGGAGCTTGATTTCCTACGAAAAAGAAATGCTTGTTACAAAGTAATTTACGAAAGCTCATCCTCCAACAAGGTAAATTTTCCCTTTTCTTTCAATTTGATCATTTTCTTAATTTATATTTGGATATTAGATATTAGATAAAGCCTCTTATATTTATTGTCAATAAGTACAAAATCTATTACCTCTCTACCTGTGTGGTAGTGGTAAGGTCTGCGTACATCTTACTCTCCCCAGACCCCACTTGTTGTTGTTGTTGTAAGTACAAAATCTATTAATACAAAATAGAATGGTAGATCAACCATCTGCTCTTATTTTCTTAAACTCTTCTTATTCTTAATCTTTATATGGTATCAGATTTGCTCATTGATCCTGTGATGCTTCTCAATATCCCGGAAACCTGTTGTCGCTTGCAAAATTATTCAATTCTTCTTAAAACTCGATAGAAATAACTATTTCCTCTGGAAAGAAAATACCTTGGACATACTCAAAGCCTTTTCTCTTGACTTTTCTGTTCTTGATTTTAATCCTCCTTCAAAAATCATTGTCACCCCAATTTTAATTACTACTGTTACAGATTCCTCTACAACCCAAGCACAATAAGTAATCACTTCCAACCCTGCCTATGAGGAACGAAAAGACAATGATCTTCTTATTCTCATTTGGCTTCGTCCAATAATTATCCTCTTCTTGGTCACTTAACATGATCCATCTCTTCTTATGATGCTTGGATTAAGTCGAGCATACGTTTCGGTCTCAGATGCATGCTCGAGTCATGCAATTAAAATCTCAACTTCAAATCTTTCTAAAGGCAATCTTTTCATCCTAGAGTACTTTGAGAAGAAACATGAAATTGTCAATTCTCTAGTTGAAAATTGTACTTTGTACAAGATATACATGTCATTTGTTCTTAATAACCTTGATTCTTCATTTGAAATTTCCAAGACCGCATTGAATATGCATTCTGATCATATCACTCTAGAAGAACAGTTTGGACTCCTTCAAGAAGAAAAATGCTTAACCGAAGAACTTCACTCTATCACCATTGACACTCAATTTTGCTCTGCTCCTTCTCATGCTCTGTTAACACACAATTCATCCTTTCTTCAACCCACTCCACCCCTTAACAAAAATCAATCTTCTATCCTTGGCCTGTCCCCACTTTCTAATTAACTATCCCATAATTCTAATAATCATGCTCAAGCTATGGTACCTCAACAATCTCCACATTCCTCTCGATACAATAATCATCCATCAAGCATTGCGTGCAATGTCAAATATGTGGTAAACCTAATCATGATGCTCATAATTGCTACAACATCTCTAGTGAAAATGATTTTTCACTAATAAGGCAACCATCGTCGCGGTCAACTCCCAAATAAGCACATCTTGCTTTTTCTTTAGCTATTGTTGATCCTGCTTGGTACTTTGATTCCAGTGCTACACATCACATGACCTCGGAAATGGCTAACCTCTTCTACAGATTTACACTGGTAATGATGGTTTAGCAGTTGGTAATGGTACAAAGATGTCACGAACCTAGCTAGACCCTAAACGTGATACAACGAATAGAATCTCCAAGTATTCTAGACAAGCCTCTTAGCATATGCATAAAGTAAGTTAACCTAAGAATCATGTAAGGGAATGAAAATGCGAATACAAATCATAAAATATTCTCATCATAGCACTTAAACAAAGACAGATCTGAGATTAATATTAAACAAACTGGACATCTGCTAAGTCTGACATAGTGGCTTCTACATAGATTGCGCGTAGGACAAGCCTTATGTCACGGACTTAGAAATCTCACTAAGACTTCCGTGCGGCACTAGTCGATTTGCTCACGGCTCTTTCACGATTTTGCAAATACTAGTAAGCCTATTACTCTAGATCGCTAAGGGAACGCTAGATTGAAGAAGACAAGAGAGAGTTTTTGAAAGAAGGCTTGTATATTGCTTGAGAGATTGCTTACGATGTCTGGATGCCTTACAAATGAATGCCCCCTCTATTTATACTACACCCTAGGGGCTTAAGTGCAAATAATATTTATTTTTTAAGTCCCTCAATAATTACACATTAGTCCCTAGTTCTAGAAGTCTCTACATATTTAGATTTTTCTAAGGCTTCCCAAGACATAACTACATTGTTCAAGATTCTTCTAAGTCTTCTCAAGACTTGTCCATATTATTCTAGAGTCTTCTAAGAGCTTCAAGTGTTATCCACATCGTTCTAGAGTCTTCCAGAAACCTCTTCAAGACTCTTGTTTTTTCTTCTTGACTCTAGATTCTTTCTTCTTTTTATGGAAGACTGGCAGGTCGTGACACTCTCCTCCACTTGATGTTGCGATGCCCCCGATACAATGTTGCTGTTGGAACTCCTAGTCTCTACCTTCGGACTGCTACAAGTCTTCATGCCGTTATTCTGTGATCTTCTCTGGAGTTCGCCTCTTTCAGCATCTGAGGAGCACTATTGCGGTTGGTTTTCCCTGTTCCCGCTTAGCTTCCTTTGATGGCTTCTCTCCCGATGATTTTTCCTCTTTGCAGGCGTGGAACATGACAATGGTGGCCCTTCCTTAATCTCTTCCACAAGTTGCAAGGCTAATAGTTGAACTGGTCTCTCTGACTTGGGCATCTTGACTAAGGGTACCATGCAGGAACCTCCTCGCTCCTTGACCACGATTTGTTGGAGGTATAGTTCGATCATTGCGTGGCACCTTTGGAAAAATTCCTTCCCAAGGATGATGTCAAAGAGATCTATCTGTGCGATATTAATGTTGGTCTTACCATGCCACTCGCCCAACACTATGTTGACTTTCTAAACAACTCCACATACAGGAGTCATTGGCGCATTGACCGTCCTAAATTTTGGGTTACTTGGGTTATACTTCAACCACAACTTGGTTGCCGCAGACTTAGTCACGATGTTAGCCTCTACGCTATGTCGACCATGGCACGGACAGGTCACTCATTAATCATGATGTCCACGTATTTCGCACTATACTCTTTCGGCTTCTCTGGTAGCTTTGTGATGGCTTTGCATAGCCCAATCGCACCTACTTGAGCTGTGCCCTATTCTTCCCTTGATTCGGGTGCCTCTTCCTACGCCTTCTTCTCCCGCAGTATGGCATCAAGGCTCTTCGATTGCGGGGACTTCCTGTAGCTGTGCGGCCCCTTGCATATGTAGCACTTAAGCTCTTTCTCGGGTTGTGTCTTTCCCTCTCCGCTGCTTTGTCATTCGGATCTCCTGTTATCAGGCCTATGGGTATCATGATGCTTGGGATGTGGCTGCCAACCCTTACCTTTGCCACCATCTCTCCCATCTTGGTCATGACTACCTCTTGACTCATCTTCTCGGTCACCGTCTCGCCTGTCATGCCGAGAGTCCGTCAAAGCCTCTGCCTGTGTGATGTCCTCATTGATGGTCCTAACCGATTGGCGTTCTAGCTTCGTCCTAGCCCAGTTCTATAGACTGTCCATGAAGTGGAACATCATATCTTCATCCGTGAGGTTGGGAATCTGAAGTGTAGGGGTAGTAAACTCCTTCACATAAGCCCTTATGCTACCCGTCTGCTTCAGCTCCCTAAACTTTCGCTTCGCCTTATAGATGACGTTGTTCGGGAAGAAGGCCTTCTTGAACTCATCCCGAAACTGTTCCCATGTGTTGATGGCACATAACTCCTTCTCTATTTCCGACTCCTTAAGTTTCCACCATAACATAGCCAGCTCCGTTAAATACAAAAGGACTATGTTGATCTTCGTCTCGTCGTTCCTCACCTTGTTACACTTGTAGTAATTCTCCAAGTTCCATAAGAAGTTCTCCACCTCTTGCGCGTCACAAATGCCTTTGAAGACAGGTAGCTTAGGAGCCTCAATCCTGGCTTCCCTTTTCCCGGCCGGTGTAGCATATCTCCCCCCTTCAATGACTTCCTCGAGTGCCTTTACTCTAGCACTAATGTACTCCAACATGTCCATGAATCTTCTCTCCAGGGTAGTGACCTGGCACTCTAAGGAAGTGATGGTCTCTCTCAGCTCGTACTCCGCCGCCTGACGTCCACCCAACTATTTTTGGATATTATCATTCTCTTCAAGGGTGAACTCCTCCAAGGTTTGAAACTTGCCATCGAGCTGATTCAAGCGCTTGCCTAAGAACTCTATTGCTTGCCTGGCAGCATCCACCCTCGCGACCCATCCCATGTCGTGCGTGACATCGGCGGGTTCCTCTTCTCGTTCATCGTCACTCAATTCAGCGGCCGAGAGTGAGCGGGTTATTATGACCTCACTTAGTGTCGGCCCGACCGATACCTCCTCAACCTCCTTGCGTTTTTTGCCAACATCCAGCATAACGTTGGTGGCGTCAAAGTCTCCTCCGCTTGCTATTGCTTCCCTTAGTACAAACTTGCTCTGATACCACTTTGTCACGAACTTAGAACTTTTACTAAGACTTCCGTGTGACACTAGTCGACTTGCTCATGAGCTCTTTCACGATCTTGCAAATACTAGTAAACCTATTACTCTGGATTGCTAAGGGAATGCTAGTTGAAGAAGACAAGAGAGAGCTTTTGAAAGAAGGCTTGTATATTGCTTGAGAGATTGCTTATAATTTTTGGATGCCTTTCAAATGAATGCCCCCTCTATTTATACTACACCCTAGGAGCTTAAGTGCAAATAATATTTATTTTTCAAGTCCCTCAATAATTACACTTTAGTCCGTAGTTCTAGAAGTCTCTACATATCTAGATACTTCTAAGACTTTCCAAGACATAACTACATTGTTCAAGATTCTTCTAAGTCTTCTCAAGACTTGTCCATATTATTTTAAGAGTCTTCTAAGAGCTTCAAGTGTTATCCACATCGTTCTAGAGTCTTCCAGAAACCTCTTCAAGACTCTTGTTTGTTCTCCTTGACTCTAGATTCTTTCTTCTTTTTATGGAAAACTGGCAGGTCGTGACACTCTTCCCCACCTGATGTTGCGACGCCCCTGACACAATGCTGTTGTTGGAACTCCTAGTCTCTACCTTCGGACTGCTGCAAGTCTCTATGTCGTACCTCTGTGGTTTTCTCTGGAGTTCGCCTTTTTCAGCACCTGAGGAACACTGCTGCAGTTGGTTATCCCTGTTCCCGCTTAGCTTCCTTTGACCTTGTATCAGTTATCCTAATTATTTCAATTATCAATTTCATGTTAAGCGGGAACTGATACCAGGTCAAATACAAAATTCTGAGAATTATATCATAAACTGAGTTGATAAAAATCATATTACCTGCATAGTGAGAGGTACTGCTAACTGACATATAACCATGAGAACTATAACATGGAATATGGTATGTTGCTCCATAAAAAAGGATTCAGTATGCTTTCCAAGACATAAAGGCATATACTAGATATATCCACTAGCTAAACTAATTCAAACCTCTCATACATATGACATAGGTACAAGTCATACCTCAACTAATGCAAATCTTCCTTATCCTATGGTAGTGTGTATTTTTGGGACAAAAGGATCACCACAAAAAGGTCTCAAGTCTCTACTAAAGGGTGAGCCTTCATCCTTAGGTTTGCTTGGTGCTAGGTAAACTCTCAACAAAAATAGCCATTCATAATCATACTAGTCATGATCTTTGAAACAATAAAAATTTAGTAATACTGAATCAAGCATAAAACTCATAACCATAGAATAGATCCTTAAATTATCCTTTCATAACATATTTATGAAGAAACTTATCTAAAGCATCAAAATTATGAAGATCTTTTATAATGAAAATGCCATAGTTGGAAGAAAACCTAGATTTCATGAAACATCTTGATATTTGCTCAAAGGCATCTTAATCTCATACTTTTCTTCAACTCATAGTTCATGCAAGTCAACTTAGTTAAATTCATTATCATATCTTACTTGTATGGAATAGGTTTATGACATTGATTCTTAAAATCAATGAATCATACTTAAATCATCCATCATGAGATCAATTTAAAAGAATTGAATGCAATTTAATAGCAACAACAAGAAATTATTAAAACCCTGACTTGAATCAGAATTAAAACTTATAAAATTGAATTTGAATTGGGACTTCATGAGTAAAAGAAGATCCATAGATAAGATTCTCACATACCTTGAGCGAAATTCTTACCTTATCTATGAAACTGAAAACTTGACTTTAAAAAAGCCTTGATCTTGTATTGAGAGGATTTTCTAATTAGGTTGAGAGTTGAGAGAATAAGTGTTTAGACTAGTGGAGAGTCAGTTATACACACTTAGAATAGGTCAAAACAACCTAGCATGGGAGTTAAATGGGTGAATAAAGACCAAACAGACCCTGAGAAAATAACTACTAGAACCTTTCCTTAATATACACCTCTACAGTCCCTGTAGATCTCCACGGACTGTGAAAACGTCTGTAGAGTGACTTGAGTTTTGACTTCAAAGAACAACTTTTACGGAAGATCCAATAGCCTGTACAATCCACCATGGACAGTATATGGGTCCATAAAATAAGGGGTATAGGTTCATTGTAGGTAGACTTTTTACGGAAGAATCTATGGACCCTTTAAGTCTTTATGGACCATATGAATGCGCATGAAAGAATAGGATTTTGGGTCTTGGATAGGTTAGGTTTATAGACCCTTTCATGATTCATGAGAAGTTTAATGGGTTATAGATTCTCTCGTGAATCCTACCTTGAATGTTTCTCAAACTCTTTGGGTCACCTTCGATAGATCCCTATACGGGTGGTGGATATGTTTAGGGTCATGAACAGTGTTCATAGAACCTTGCATCAGCAATTTTGATATTTTTCTTTTCATCTCAAGTTTTCGATTGTTAGCTTGCAGGCGTCTACTCTAACAGGGATCAGGTCTCTCATCACAAAAACTAAGAAAGACATTAAACAAGTAACACACCAATTTTTACATGGAAAAACTCCTTGCTCAAGGGAGAAATAACCATGACCTGATCCACAATATTTAAGCCCAAATTCCACTAACTTTAAGGAGCAAATGATAACAGCCTACCGTAATCTAAAGATTGATCCACAAAACCCCTTTTTCCTTTACAAGAAAGTAAAATCCTCTTCAACTAAGTTGCAGCAAAGAATCCCACTAAACTATTCCCTCAAGAATTAGCTTAGACTTCAGCTACCATCCTAGCTACCTCAAGCTACGGATATAAGATAATCACAGAGAAACTTCAAATCGAAAACACCAGAATCCTTTATAGATGAGGATCTAGTTCACATTTAAGCACACAGAACTAACACTAAAGAAAACTTGAATATCTTGAAAACTTTAATGCCATGGCCGTTCTTCAGTGTTTTTCTGCAAAAGCACAGATGGTTTTTTGGGAGTGAACAATTGAAATGGTTTCTCCTACACTCACAGTTCTTCAATATATATATAAATACACTTGATGAGTTAAACTACTCATGTTGGCATGGAAGTCAGCCCGGGGAATCAAACACTTTTGGGACCACACATTGGGACCACAAAATATTGCACAATGTGATTGGCTAGTAGGCTTGCCATTCTGCAAAACTCGAGCACTACCCAAACCAAGTTAGTTATTGGCAGACCTAATGTCATTTTCAGTTAAGGACAAGTGCGACTTGCACTTCCTCTAAGATAGGATCAGGTCTCATCTTAGAGTTTGTCAAATCATCAAAACATTATATAATAACACTAACCTTGGGAGAATTACAATATTTTCCCCTTGGAAATATTCGTCCTTAAATGGGACTCAAGCTACTGCTGTCGCTCACATACATCTTTCAAAATTCTAGATGTAAGTGGTTGTCAACCAAAGTATAAACCCAATGAAGTTGGGGTTAATCTCATGAGGAACATACTAAGTTAGAATTAAATTAGAAAGTATACACGTGACCTAAGTTTATGAAGATAAACAACTAACACAAAACATTTATAAATTCAAGAGATTTGAGTATCGATTTTAAAAGAATTAATTCCTTTTGACTAAGCATATGAACCATGAATTGTCTTAATAAGATAATTCAATCAATCCTAACGATTGTTTATCCGGATGAGGGTAATAAGTGAGTGGAAGGCTTTTAGGGGAGGTGCATAGTTACAATCATAAATCAAACATGGGTAACGATACAACTCAATGAGGTTAACAGTCCCTGGCTAGGCTAGATTATTCTAATGTTCAATTAGCATTTCTCAATCACTAATTGATTCTCGATGCATGTTCTCTCGAATCTAAACATGGGCATCACAACAAAATAATTTACTCCCTAACAAAATCCACTCTTTGGAGTTGAATTAGAATTGACATGAATCAAAAGGCTCTGTATCAATTCATCCACTCTACATCTCTCCCAAGAAAATGAGGAAATCTAAGATAGAATTGATTTTCAACCTCAATTTATGTATTAAACATGTTGAAACAATAAAAACCATTTCAAATAACCAAAATATAGTTGAAATACAAAATCCAACTTCAATCTAAGAAATCAACAACATTTGCATCCTTCTAGAATATGAGATTTTAGCCACACATAATCAAGAGATTTACCAAAATATTTGTCCTCTATTGTTCTCAACTCAATTATAATATTAAATTCAAAAGTCCACACTCAAAAGACTTCAATTCATCAACCCCCTCCCCCCAACCAATGTACCAAGATCCCAAATCATAAAGTAAAAATGAAAGCTTCTATTCTCTGGAGTATTCTCTGAAAAAGCATACGCTCAGTTGTTTAAAAGATGTTATATATACTTCCTCTAATTAGTGGTAGAAAAACACTAACAGGACCCAGTCGGCGACATTAGTCGAGCTCGCCTAAGTACTCGACAAGTTGCCTAGTGGGTCTTTGTCTGGCATCTGTTACCCACATTCTACAGGACATCAGGAAGTCTAAGTGGTTGGTGAGTTGCTAATTGGAGCTTCATCTCGCCCTTCAACCAGCTTCACTTTGCAAGAATTTTAGTAAGTTTCGGCGATATGTGTCATGCTCGCATACCAGGTCGGCGAGTTGCCAACCTATTCTTTTGCTTGACAAGTTGAAATAACTGTTGGCCCAAATTTTTAGAAATGTTGCGCGATGTCATGTCCTATTGGGTGAGTTTCCAACTCCCTTTCTGTGATAATCAACCCAAGTTTCCTTAGTTTTCTAACTTTTTGGCTCCTTTTCCCATTTCATAGGGTCCAAGCTTTGTCCTAACTCCTTCATAACTGCACAAAAAAATATATTTCAACATCAAATAAGGACATAAATAAGCATTAAGGACACTATTTTCATGGAATTTAGACCCTAAATGAGTTGAATTTCCTGACTCATCAGCACCCCCAACTTACACTTTAACTTGTCCTCAAGTAAATCAAGAACCAATCAGTTCAAGGACCATGTCTACAAGATGTGCTGCTTAAGACTCAACATGCTAGAACTCGTAAGGTTTAAGCTTATTATGCAATGTTCAATCATGCATTCAAAGCCTCTAATGATGACTAGCCATCACCAATCAGATCTCTTACTCACTAGCTTCAACGACAAATTCATACTCAACAAATGTATTAGAATGTCCTCACGCCAACGATGATTCCATGCTCTCACAAAGCCCATCAATAAATTGATCAAAAGTAATTAGAATCAAATCTCACACTCCCAAAGTGAAAAATGTGCACAATTCTACCCATAGGTTTGCTCGTAATTTCCAACCAACACTTCAATCGGCTCATGAAAGCTCAAAAAGGTCTTATTAAGCTTGTTATGGGGTTGAGTGCATGAGATTGGTCAAAATTGTAGGACAAGTGACTTAACCTTCTTGGTGCAAGGCTCACTCTTTCCTCTTTCTTTATTCTTTCAATCCCCCCCCCCCCCCCCCCCCCCCCCCCCCCCCCCCCCCAATTTTCTATACTACACACAAAAGGCTCAATTATCATTCACACATCTTTATTGATTAAGCACTATCTTTTTTTTTTTTTTTATATGTGGAGGGGTTTCATCTTTTGCACACTCATACTTTCAAGAATGGTTCTCATGAACTTTCTTTCCGATCTCTTTTCTTCAACCTGCCACACCCCCAACTTAGGCTTTTGGCATGAGGTTTGCTATTCAATCAACCCAATGCTCCAAGAAGGTTAGAGGTATCAAAGGCAAGGGTAATTCCACAAATTGCTTTAACAGTTTTGTTCAAGTTTCATCCTAAGAAAAAAAATTGGCTCAAATGGTGCCATTGGACTCACACACTCATAGGGAAGTCACAAAAGGTTATGGTAAAGTTCGGGTTCACTCTCAAGAAATTACTTAAGATCATTTCTTCCATTCATCAATGTCCGTCAATTGGATCAACTGGGCAGGTTTTGAGTATTCTCATGCACTTTTTCAAGTAATCCTCACCACCCGTGGCTTTCTAATACAATCATCAAACACTATTTGACCGGTTGTGCTTGCTTATATGCAATAATCGTCGCAAGATTTACATTTGGTGTCTACCATTCATGCACACATGCACATTGGGACCAACAAGTCATACAAAACAACATTAACATACTAACCGAAAGTAAATGAGTTATATTTACAAACCAAATGGAAAGTACAAAAAAATAACATAGGTATTAACCACCACCCCCATTGAAAAGAAAAAGCAATCTCCGCAGTGCTAAAATAACAAAATACAAAATAAAAGACCAAAAATAAGAGAGTGAGCATGAGAATCCCCCTGTCACACTATGTCGTAGGTGTACTCTTAACAGCCTAGATGTCCTCTCTTGGGGTATCAGTACCTTGTGTCCCACTCAAAGCATCAACAAAACGAACCTGGCCTGCGCTGGATCTATCAACAAGAGCATCCTCAAAAGAACAAACTAGAGCAGTCTGTAACCAGGCATTCTCCAGATCAACAAGACCTTCATAAGTATCATCCCCCTCATGCTCTGGCTCTCCTACATACGCCTCATCAATCTCGGATATAATTCATCTTTCTCAGCAGCTTGCATAGCTCCATCATCTATTATTGGTGCCGGAGAAACCTAAAAAATGACCGTCTGGTCATTTACCAGAGGTGGAACAGAAGAAGACTCATTGCAGGCATCAACTCTACTCCAAAGAATAGATTTATTAGTGGACCAAAGCTCGTCCACATCCTTTCTCAATACAGTAATATCAGCTCGAATGGCTGTCACCTCAGTTGAGCGGCCCTTGGCATGCTCCAAGTCCTCAATCGCGCAGGTCAAAACATCCAACCTCATACCATATTCCGTCAATCAGCCTTGCTGCACCGTCATCTCAGTATGAAGTGGTGCAAAGGCACCCTCAATAGCATTCGAGATCATGGTGGGCATACTCGTCTCAAGCCTAAAGGTTATTACATCCATGGAATGGACATGTTTGCCTATCCGGTAGACCATGGGCTAGGTCAATAGTGGCCGTGATGTGGAAGGAGGTGGACGTGCAGTAGAGGTGGATGTTGTGGTAATTAAATGGGCTAGGAGGTGTCGGAGCCAGTGGCGTATGTCCAGCCTCAAGGGCCTCTATCAACTACCGGGGTAGTATCTGCCAATACTGGTCTCCTCCTAGCCTCAACGTCCCTTAAATAATACGCTTCTATCTGACGAATATCACTCAAAGTAGATGGAGTCACTCGAGCATTAGTAACCTCAACAAAAGGGATCCTGACCTGCTCACAGTGAGTACTAATCAATACGGGAAAAGACAGTGAGGTCTGCTGCGACCTAGCCCTCAGGAAAATCTCCAAAACAATATTAGACTCTAAGTTCAGCCAGACCCATACAATGATAAAACCGAGCAATGAAGCCTTGGGATGCTGGATGATGCACTCACTCTGTATTGGCATCAAGGTACTTGCTAATAAAGCCAAACCAAATTGGATCAGAATATGAATGTCTTTCTTCTCAATTACAACCTATTTGTGATCCATAGGTGAGTCATATCAGATAAAAGCAGTGCGGGACACCTTCTTAAACTATCCAAGGACTGAAGTAGCTTATCTTTTAACTCATTACGCTGAACATATGCACACCCTAGTGCCTCGTTGATGCTTTTTGCACTATATTGTACTTATTTTCCCTGATTTTTGACTGATTTGAGGGGCTCTAGATTTACCCCTTTTTTCTTCAGCAGGAGGTGCTCAGCATAAGCTTTGTAGAACTCTCGTACCCGAGATGGTACGTATGGTGTGCGAACCTTGATAAACAACTCAAAGTGATAAAACTTAATTGTGTTCCAGATATCCAGGTACCAATCCACAACTCCATTGATAGACATCCGTTTTTCTTCAAACTAACTGCCTTGAGCCTATTCATTGACAGTGGAGCTATAATAGGGACCACCAAAGAAACAGTTTAACCCAATGGATCATGAATGGTCTTGGAACACATTTCAGTTTGCATTGTCTCCAATGTCTAGGATACACCTGTAGGAGGATGCGTGCTCGAGTGCTTGGGGTACGAAGGGGAGTGGTAGGGAGCTCCTCCTGACTTTGGGATTCATCATTAGTCTAGTCAATATTCTCTGAGTCCAAACCCGAATGTGACTCTAATGCTTCTACCATAGGCCGCTTTCCTTTCTTTTTGTCCCTCTCAACATCCCTCACATGCTTAGATCAACGATGAGTAGCTGGTTGTATAGCACCTAGTTCACGAATTGTAATATCCCTTGGCCATATCTGTAGCACTAACACACAAAAAAAGATAATAGGGTGAAGGGTTAGTCAAAATGCAAACCATAAAGGTGAATAGGAGTGACATTGAAAACTAAAGCTGGTGCTCACCAAATAGAATAGGCGAGTCCCTGATAAGGATTGGCGAGCTCAGGCAAGCTGGCCAAAATGATCAGCAAGTTCTGTAGAATGTTCAAGATAAAAAGGCGGGATGCAGGCATCATTGGCGATATGCGGAGCCAGATTGGCGAGTCAACGATGAATCGCCAAACCATTTAGAATTTCCTACAATGACTATTCTCCAAAAGGCAAGGAAGAGCCCTAAAAGACGACCCACTAAATGGATCAACTAGTTCGAAGGGGCTCGCCAAATCAGATGTCAGCCTTGATTAGCATAGCAGCCAAGTTCAAACACACATTCATTACAATTTGGACATTTAAGCCATAATTATCATCAATATATAGTACCTATAATGCCTAAATACTCATACTTCTCTATGACTTTAAATTACAGGCACCAAACGATGATTAAGCCCTTAAAAAAGTCGTCACCAATCCATCATAGGGCCAAATCAGTCATTTATGACTGCAGAGGCTACTCAGACTTCACCTGTTAAACAAACAGACAAACCCAATCAACCTCAATCAAATCAAGATCATTGAATCATAGATGTATTTGAACTGACCAACTAGAATCAAGTCTCCTAAACCTTAGGTCTCAAATGCACCCTTCAAACATATATCAGCCTAACAACCCCTAACAATAATCAAGCAAGGCATGGATCAAGCATTGTTGTGCAAACACAACTCAACTACAATATTAGAACAACAACACAAATAAAACTACAAGTAAAACAAAACAAATGGAGATCAATACATACACAAATTCAAGGTGAAAGTAGACCAGTACAGTAAGAAGAGTGTGAGAGAAGAGAGAGAGAAAAAGTAATTTGAAAATGAAAGAATTTGAATGGGCAAAACACTTTCACTTGTTGGACTTAAGAAAGCTTTTGAGAATAAAAAGGAAGGCTCAACAGAAATTTTCATTCATTTTTCATGTCCCAAAAGGCATACAGACACATAGCTACATAAGCTTTTCAAAGAGTAAATAAAGGATCATATCTATCCAACTACTATTGTACTTTCTTACAAAACATATTCCATAAAATGAGGACTACTATTCCTTTCAAACTAAACATAATATTCAACAACAAAACTATTAAACTAAAGACTATCTAGAAAAATCTCATTTTCTAACACTCCTCCTTGAGATTTTTCTTAGATAATCCTAGCTTAGCCCTTAGAACTTCAAATTTCCCTTTAGGAAGAGCCTTGGTCATGATGTCGGCAATTTGCTAATCTGAACTGCAATGAACAAGCTTGACTTTGCCATCCTTCTTTGCTTGCTTGATAGCATGAAAATTCACATTTATATGCTAACTGCGACCATGCTGCACTGGATTTTTTGGCCATAGATATTGCTGACTTGTTGTCAACCTTAATGACAGTAGCTTCAACGTCATTTTGCTCCAAATCACGTAGCATCTTTCTTAACCATAGAGCCTGATTAGTTGCACCAGCAGCGGCTATGTATTCTGCTTCTGCAGAAGATTGAGCTACCACCTCTTGCTTCTTTGAATTCCATGAAAACATGCCTGAACCAAGTGTAAAATCATATCCAGAAGTGCTTTGCATGTCATCAACGCTTCCTGCCCAATCGCTGTCTGAATAACCCATGAGTTTCCCTTGCTCTTCCTTTCTAAACCAAATGCCATAATCAATAGTTCCTTTGATATATCTCAATGTTCGCTTAGCGACACCAAGATGAATTGACTTGGACCATGCATAAGCCTCGACAAAAGACTTGCCGCGAACATGAGATCAGGTCTTTTTTCTGTCAAATACAGCAAACTACCTATTAGACTTCTCTAAATTGCAGGATCAGACCTATCACCTCCTTCAACCTTCGAAATCGATTGTGAACTAATGGGGTCGATACAGGCTTGCACCTCTCCATCTTGAACCTTTTAAGAATATCCCATGCATGTTTTCTCTATGAAATAAAGATTCCATCAGTAGCTTGATGAATCTCCATTCCCAGAAAGTAATTCATTTCACTCAAATTTGATATTTCAAACTTGGTCTGCATTTCTTGCTTAAACTGATTCATCATAGCTTCATTGCTTCCTGTTAACAAAAGATCATCAACATAGAGTGACACCACAAGCACATCTCCTCCTTTAGCCTTCTTCACATATAGAGTGGCCCCGTTTTCACTTCTCTTGAAGCCACAATGAATGAGATGATCATCAATCTTACAGTACCATGCTCGAGGGGCTTGTTTTAACCCATACAACGCCTTGTGAAGTCTGTAGACTTTATCCTCCATTCCTTCAACTTGAAAGCCTTCTAGTTGATCGACATAAATCTCTTCCTGTAATTGTCCATTTAAGAATGCTGATTTCACATCCAGATGATACAACTTCCAATTTGATTGAGCTACCAAAGCAAATAGAAGTCTTATTGTATCATGTCGTGCCACAGGTGCAAATGTGTCTCCATCATCTAGACCTGCCACTTGTGCATAACCTTTTACAACAAGCCTTGCCTTGTATTTATAAACTGAACCATCTGGTTTGAGCTTGGTTTGATAAACCCATTTCACCCCTATTACATTTCTGTCTTTGGGTTTATCAACTAGCTTCCATGTGTCATTCTTCTCTATCATACCAATCTCCTCCTTCATGTGGATGCTTCTTGATAGCTATTTGGTTTCGAGATTGCAACATTACATCTTTCATATATCTCAAAAAGAGACCTTGTCTTCAAAATTGGCGAATCAGGTGAGGATTCCCTATCTGAATCATCATCTTCTTTCAGATTTTCAGAACCAAATGACTGGACTTCAGGCATCTGGCGCAAATTCTGAAAACCTGCATTTTCTTTTTCAATTTTCTCCTTATCGCAGTTCCAATAAGAATTCTCATCCACTACGACATCTCTTTTAATGGAGATAGTTTTTGTTTGCAAGTTGAAAACTCTGTAACCTTTAGCTTGTGATGAATAGCCTATAAAGATCCCCAATTCACCTTTCGGTTCAAGTTTGCTTCTTTTGATTGGAGGAACATGAGAATAGCATACTGAACCAAAGACTTTTAGATGCTTGGCAGATGGTTGTATTCCACTCCATGCCTCAATAGGAGTCCTTTCATCCACAACTTTATTTGGCAGCCTATTTAATAGATACACTGAAGTAGAAACAGCCAGCCCAAAAGCTTTGTGGTAGTTTCTTTTCAAGCAACAAACATCTAGACATTTCAACAATTGTCCTGTTCTTCCTCTCCGAGACTCCATTTTGTTCGGGTGAATAGCTTACTGTCAACTTGTGATCAATCCCCATATCTTTACAATACTTATTGAACTCATTTGAAATGTATTCACCACCATTGCCTGACCTCAAGGCCTTTAGCTTACCGCCACTCTGCCTTTCCACAAACGCTTTAAATTTCTTGAAAATTGCAAATACTTGAGACTTGTTCTTCAGAAAATACACCCATGTCATCCTCGATAGATCATCAATAAAGAGAACAAAATATTTATTGTGTCCTAAAGACAATGTCTGCATAGGTCCACATACATCAGTGTGAATTAGCTCAAGTTTTTTGGTTGATACCATGTAGCATTTTTGGAAAATGTTTTCCTGTATACCTTACCCATCTAACATGATTCACAAACCTCTTTAGATAGTGAAATCTTAGTCAAATTCTTAGTCAAGCCCTTTTTATACATATACTTTAAGGTAGCATAGTTAAAATAACCATATCTTTTGCGCCACAACCATGACTCATCCGTACTTGCAAAATTTGCACTATCAAACTTCCCATCTAAAGAAAAGCTTTATCCACCATTTCTACTTTAACTATCAAGTTCTCTTCAGAGTTAAAAACCAAAAGTAAGGAATAACCTTTAGACATCATTTGTGTCACACTTAACAAACTACATGCTAAAGAAGGGACATACAATACATCAACAACAACATACCCGGTGGAATCCCACAAGTGGGGTCTGGGGAGGGTAGAATGTACACATACCTTACCACTATCTCATAGAGGTAGAGAGGCTGTTTCCTGGGAACCCTCATCTCAAAAACCCAAAAGCAGAATAAACTAGATATAGAAAAAGAAAAGAATAGGAAAAGCACATGATAGTATGCAAATACGATAAATTTAACATAACAAAACAAAAACTGACAACACAAGATATAAAGGCAATGTAAATACGCTAAAAGTAAACAAATATAATAGCAACATATGATGTAAAGACATCACTACTCCTACTAACCTATTAGCCATCTACTATAATACGCAACCTCCACTCTTTTCTATCTAAGGTCATGTCCTCGGTGAGGCGAAGTTTCACTATATCTTGTCTGATCACCTCCCTCAACACTTCTTTGGCGTACCTCTACCCCTCCGTGTATTCCCTAAATCCAACCTCTCGCACCTCCTAACAGGAGTATCGATACTCCTTCTCTGCTCATGTCCAAACCAACGTAATCTCGCTTCCCTCATGTTGTCAGCCACAGGAGCTACCTCTAACTTTTCTCGAATGATCTCATTCCTAATCCTATCACTCCTGGTATGTCCACACATCCATCTCAACATCATCATTTCCGCAACCTACATCTTTTGAACATGTGAATTTTTCATAGGTCAACACTCCACCCCATTTAGCAAAGATGGTCCAACCACCATTCTGTAAAACATACAGTACATCATGTATAAATTTTGTACCTTGTGTAGTTTGAAAGAAAACTGAACCCTTTCCATGTGCATCTACAGTTTCACCATTTCCCATTCTAACTTTAGCATTGAAGGACTTGTCAAGTGTGTGAAACAAGAGCTCATTGTGTGACATGTGGCTCGTACTCTACTGTCTATGAACCATGAGGATTTGTTTGTTGTGTCTTTTTCATGAGAAGCCATAAACAAGCTCTCTTCTTCCTTTTCTGACTTCTCAACAAAATTTGCCTGTTGCACATGGCGTTGTTGTGGTTGACTCTGCTTGACCCTGCAGTTCTTCTCAATAGGACCCATCCTTCTACAAAATCTACACTGAATCGATGGTTTTCCTTTGAACCAGCAGTCCGTTTCTAGATGATTTGTTCTTTTACAATGGCTGCAAGGCGAAAACTTCCCTTTCTTTGAAGATTCTTTCCATGTTTTTTCTTTTACTGCTTTATGTCGTTCTATCCTTCTGTTGTCCTTTACAGGCTGCTTGCCTTTATATTGTGCCTTAAATGCCACTTCAGCTACTTCATCATCTCTTATACTTGATCTTCGTTCTTAAGCTTGCAACTTGCTGATCAACTCCGCTACAGGTAGAGTCTTTAGATCACAAGATTTCTCTATTGCTGAAATCTTGGACTCAAACTTTGCTGGTAAGCTTATCATCATCTTTTCCACCACTTTTGAATCTGGAAAGGTTTCACCAAGCAACCTTATTTTGTTCACAATATCCATAAGTTTGGCAGAATATTCTTTCACAGTGTCTTCATCTTTTATCCTTGACATCTCAAATTCTCTTTTGAGAATCAAGAGTTTGACGGACTTTGTTCGATCACTTCCATCGAACTCCTTTTTCAGCTTCTCCCATGCTTATTTAGGTGTTTCACAAGCCATTATTCTTGTGAAAATCACATTTGAAAGTGCTGAATGAAGACAAGTGAGGGCCTTTGGTTTCCTTGACTTCTCATCTTCATAAATCTTCATTTGTGGAACCGATAGATTTGGTCCAAGTGGAAGAGGATCATCTTCACTTTCAATTGTTTCCCATAAGCTAAGAGCTTTAAGATAAGCCTTCATCTTAATCACCCATATGTGA
The DNA here is from genome assembly GCA_029948455.1 of Solanum rostratum. Taxonomy (NCBI): domain Eukaryota; kingdom Viridiplantae; phylum Streptophyta; class Magnoliopsida; order Solanales; family Solanaceae; genus Solanum; species Solanum rostratum. Next base: position 66,381,324 of record CM057048.1, read on the forward strand.
TAATTTTTTCCAGTAAACATAGGAGGGTCTGCACCCACGAAGCTGTTGGATGCCATGTTATTGTTGCTCAACTCTTCCTCAAAAGAACAGAGAAAACTTTAACCTTTGCCTTCACAGATCCCTCAAGAAGAAGGGCTCTTGATACTACTGTTGGACTTTAGAAAGCTTTTGAGAGTAAAAAGGAAGGTTCAGCAGAAACTTTCATTCATTTTTCTTGTCCCAAAAGGCATACACACATAGCTATATAAGCTTTTCAAAGAGTAAGTAAAGGACCATACCTATCCAACTACTATTGTAGTTTTTTACAAAACATATTCCATAAAATAAGGACTACCATTCCTTTCAAACTAAACAAAATATTCAACAAGAAAACTATTAATCTAAAGACTATCTAAAAAAAAACTCATTTTCTAACATCACTATCCTTGGCAGTTCAAACTAGGAGAGAAGGAAATAATGTTGTTGATTGGTTAGGCTAGTCACCTTATATAAATCATCTCGCAAAGTCTAACCTTCAGTGAACCCTTAAGTTGATTCTCCTTTAGCGAGGTCAACCTAGCCCGCCATGAGGGTTTGGCAAATCGCCAACACTAACCCATCTTACCAAGTATTTCAGAAGCTCTTGCAAATTTTGAGGCTAGAAAAAGCAAGCTCGAGCATGCTCGCTAAAAGGATAGGTGACATGCTATTTTGATCCAACTCGCCAACTCATTCAAAGGCTTCTGTAGATTTTGTTGACTCACAAAGTGTGAGCCAACTAAGCTTTCTTAGTCCATCCATTACTTGCCTATAGTTTGACGTATCTTGCCAAAACCTCCCCATCAGCACCACGCAATTTCACCCTATACACTCAACACACTCCACTGAAAAACAAAATAAAACTTGGGTTGTATCCCAAAAAATACTTCAGTTAATGTCGCTGCACGACATAAAAATGTTTTCAAGCATCGCCGAAGTACACCACATCAATAAAAGCAACAATGGACCATCACCAAAATATAACTTCAATCTTTGCCCATTAACCTTGAACTTTAAACCATCATTATTTGTAAGTTCAACGGCACCATTTTAAAATGCCCCAACTACTTTGAAAGGACTCGACTATTTGCAGTTGAGTCTACCCGAGAAGAGCTTAATTTGAGAATTATAGAGCTACAAGGTCACCTACTCTAAACTCTTGTTGAAGGATTCTAGAATTATGTCGTTTCTTCATTCTCTCCTTGTAAAGGGCTGAACTTTCATAGGCCCGGAGTCAAAATTCCTCTAAAGCATTAAGTTGATCGATCCTCTCTCTTGATGACTTTTCCCAATTCAAGTTGACCGTCTTTAAAGCCCATTATGCTTTGAATTCAAGCTCCACTGGAAGGTGACATGACTTCCCAAAAACTAGTTGGTATAGGTACATCCCAATCGGGGTTTTTTGAAATTAAAGTAGTTCGATATGCCCAAAGGACATTATCCAATGTCCTGGATCAATCCGATCAATTAGCATTCAAGATTTTAGCCAAACTTCCCTTGATCTCTCGGTTAGACACTTCGACTTGCCCACTTGTTTAAGGATGGTATGGCATTGTAACCTTAAACTTGAACCCATTTTTATTTAGCAAAGACGCAAACCATTGATTACCAAAAAGCAAACCACCATCACTGATAATAGCCCCTGGAGTACCAAATCTTATGAAAATGAACCTTTTAGGGAATTGAATTATACTCCGCCCATCATTTTTAGGTAGGGAAATAGCTTCACCCATATTTACTCATAATCCACAACAACCAAGATGAACTTGTTTTTATATGAGCTAACAAAGGGTCCTATGGAATCTATTCCTCACATTGAATAACTCAACTTCAAAAATCAAGGTTAGTGGTAATTCACTCCTTCGGGACAGACCTTACTTTTGGCATTGTTCACACTTCACCACGAATGAGTTAGCATCTTGATAAATGGTTGGCCAATAATAGCCACATTAGAGCACTTTTGCAGTTGTACGAACACCATCGTGGTGACCTCCGACCAGTGGTGCATGGCAAGCATCAAGAATTGCATTTACCTCATTCTCTGGTAAACATCTTTGAATCATATTATCAGCACGATCTCAAAACAAGGTTCATCCCAAAAGTAACTCTTTGCATAAAAAAAACTTCTTGCGTTGATAGAAATTCAGGCCATCAGGAATAATTCCTCACACAACATAATTTGCAAAATTAGTGTACCAAGGCAAAGCATCATGAGAAACAAAAACGACATGTTAGGGAAGGCATCTTCAATATTTTTCTATTCAATGATTACTCTATTTGATCCGAGCCTTGAAAAGTGACCAGCTACTTGGTTTTTGCAACCTTTCTGGTCTTTTACCTCAAAGTCAAATTCTTGCAATAAGAGCACAGACCGAATCAGCCTGGGCTTTGCATCCTTTTTAGCCATAAAATGGTGAAGAGTAGCATGATTGGTATGTACCACCACCTTGTTCCAAAAGATAAGCCCAAAACATTTCGAAAACATAAACAACGACTAACAATTCCTGTTCACTGATGGTATAATTCTTTTGTGCCACATTAAAGGTCTTGCTTGCATTATAAATTGGGTGAAATATCTTTATCTTTCCTTTGGCCCATCACTAAAAGCTACACCACTCCAATCACACAGAAGCACAAAAGAAAAACTCCAATTAGGTGTAACAATTATAGGGGCTGAAACAAGCTTCTCTTTTAGGCAAGAGAAAGCCTCCATGCAAGCTTCATCAAACAAAAATACTGCTTCCTTCTAAAGTAACTTTCACAATGGATATGCAATTTTATAGAAGTCTTTTATGAACTTGTGATAAAATCCAGCATGACCCAAAAAATTACAAACCCCTTTGACAGAAATAGGAGGAAGCAACTTGGCAATGACTTCTACCTTTTCTCGGTCAACTTCAATACCACGCCCTGAGATTTTATGTCCCAACATAATTCCTTTTTTTGCCGTGAAGTGGCACTTTTTCCAATTCAAAACAAGATTAGATTCAACACACCATGGCAATATTTTTTTAAGGTTACCAAGAGATGACTCAAATGTATCCCTAACAACTAAACAATCAACCATAAAATATCCATACATCCTCCATCGTATCAGCAAATATAAATAGCATATATCTTTGAAACATCACCTGTGCATTGCATAAATTAAAAGGCATCCTCTGGAAAGCAATAGGGAAGATTACCCTAGAATCAAGACACTTGATTATCTCTTTCTTGACTACTTCTTGCATAGGAGGGTTTGATGCTCAACACTAGGCTTGCAATTTTCAACTACCTTGATTTTGTGAGTACAAATGCCTGATGGAATACCCACAATGTCGGCAATAGTCACCTAGTAGCTTTAATAAACATTTTTAACGCATCTACTAGTGCTTCCACTTGCCAATATGGATGTTCCGTTGTAATAATCATCGACAAAGTGTCGTTACCTCCAGAAAAGGCATATAATAGGTGAAGTGGAAGAACCTTCAATTTAAGCTTTAGTGGTTCCTTAATAGTTGGATTCATGGGAGGAGATTCCTGGTTCTTCAAATCAATATCAAGTTTCATGAGGTTCTTAAAATATGATCCCAGTCCCGGAAAAGCAGCTACAACCTTATCATAATCATGAATGTCTTCACCATTATAATTCGACAAGATAGCAGCCAAGGATTCACCAAGGCTTGAAACTTCACTCAAAACCAGCAAATCTTCTTACCCCACATCAATAGACGAAAGCACCTGAAGGTCACTCAGTTGTTTCATTGATTTACAAACATTAAAGACTACTTCCTCACCATTCATTAAAAATTTCACCTTTTTGTTTTCCATATCAATAAGAGCTCTTCAGATAGCCAAGAAAGGTCCACCAAGAATAATAGGGACTTCTGCATTGACTTCAGAATCCAAAATTACACAGTCCACAGGGAATGTAAATTTTTCTACCTTTACCAACCAACACATGATAAAGAATATCGATGGTACGGTTGATAGTTGGTTCTGCCACAAGGAGACACAGTGGTTGGCGAAGGTTTTCCCAATCCAATTTGCTTGGAAACACCATAGGTTATTAAATTGATACTTGGCTCCAAATCACACAACGCTTTAGAAAATTGGAAAAACCCAATGGTACATGGGATTGTGAAAGCACCAGGATCTTCCTTCTTCACAACAAGGCAACTTGACATTATTGCACTACAACTATGAGAGATCTCAATGGTTTCAAAATCCAAACTCCTTTTCTTTGTCAGCAACTTTATCATGAATTTTGTATACTCAGGCATCTCTAGCAATGCCTCCACTAAGGAAAATTGATGTAAAGTTTTTTGAAGATGGAAATTTTTTGTTGGAACTTCGCATCTTCATCCCTCTTCTTCAACCTTTGACGAAATGGTGGCTTAATTTTTGGCAATGGCTTTGTGGTCACCGAAGGAGGAGTGGCCCCTACTTTTGGTTGGTTAGCTTCATCGTTCACGCTCTTCTTCGGTTATTCGATGACTTCATAAGATCCTTCATTATTCAATTCATCGTCCGACTCATCACTCTCAAACACCACAGCTTTGCCTTTACTAGAACTTACAACATCATTATGTGGGACATCACTACCCATAGTCTTACCACCTCGGGTTGTTATTGTCATACATTGAGCATTATAATTCTTCAAGTTAGCCAATGTGTCACTTGGAAGGCCAACTTTTTGTCGCGAATTTAAATGTGCTGAAATTCAGCTCATTTGGGCCTCAAGGTTCTTAATGCTAGCTGAACAGGAAGTCACGGTCTGGTTAAATGAAAAACATTGATTTTCATCTCTTTTAGAACCTTGTTTGACCCCTCTACATTGTTTAAAACCCGAGCAAGCATATCTTCAGTTCTAAAACTCTCGAGGTCGGCATTTTGCTCTTTGGGATTTTGGGGATCATGAGGTGGAATATAGAGTTCTCCTTGAAGTGGTGCAAAATTCTCCCGCTCAACATCTCATTCCCTTCAATTATTGCCCCTATTTCTCCAATCTCGTTCCCGATCTTGGTTTCAACCTTGATTTCTGCCCAACTTTTGATAACCAAGATGGTAACCCCCCACTTGATTTAATAAAAATTGGGCTTCTTCATTGTATAATGCCTCAAAGTGTGCATCTTTGGGATTGACTCCCCCTATAGTACCAACAACATTGACGGGGTTTCCGCCACCACCCATGACATACTTAGTCAACAAATCAAGTTAGGTCATCATCTTAGTCATATTCTCATTCCTTTCATGGTTCTTCTCTAGTTTCTCCTAAGTCATGCCTAAAGTTAGAAGAGAAAAAAGGCCATCTCAAGTGTACTATGCTCAGTTGATCTATGTCATTTCATCAAGCAAAACTGATGCAATAGCAAAAGTTTTCCTCATAATACCACCCCTAATGAGTTGATCAGTGATTCCCTTGTTCATAGCAACAAGACTCTGATATAAGTATTATTGCAACAACAAATGATCCGACAACCCATGGTTCGAACATTGGAGCAACAACTTTTGAAATCTAGCCATGTCTCATGGATTGGTTCACCATCAATATGCTTGTAGTTTTGGATGATAACTTGAAGTGATGGAATCTCCTTAGAATTCAACCAACCATTTCATCGCTTCACCAATTAGAGAGAAAGGAAAAAACTCAGCCTAATGGAATCTTGGGAGATGTTTTTGAATGTAAAAGGACCACACACATCCAAGAAGTTTCGAATAAGATCATGAAGGTCCTCATGAGTAAGGCCCCCAAAGAATCCCTTTATCTACAACAATTGGAGCATGGTCCCGATGACATGGAAGACCGCAATACCGACGATTGGAGGTAACCGATGGAACCCATGCTCCCCATTTGATCTAGGTTGACATCATTCATATTTCCAACATCATCATATTCTCCAATTTGAATACCAGCAACACTTCTTTGAACACTGATATCCTCACATGTAGATAACAAACAAAATAAAAGAAAACTAATAAGTAAATTCAACTACAACAAATTAGCTCACATCAACGCTTAGTTAGATGAATTCTAATTCTATTCCCCAACAATGGCGCCAATTGTGATGTCGATTACATGCATCTTTCACAATTCTAGATGTAAGCAGTTGTATATCAAAGTATAAACCCAACAGAGTTGGGGTTGATCCCACAAAGAGCGGACTAAGTTTTTGTAGGATAATAACAACTAAAATGAAATATAATATAGATTCAAGAGATTTGAGTATCAATTTTTTAAAAGAATTCAATGATTATTTGTCACGATGATTGTAACAAGTGAGCAGAAGGCTTCTCTGGGGGTGCATAGTTAAAATCATAGATCGAACATGGGTAACCGTACAACTCAATGAGGTTAATTATCAATGGCTAGGCTAGATTATTCTAGTGTTCAGTTAGCATCTCTCAATCACTAATTGACTCTCGATCTATGTCCTCTCAAATATAAACAGGGGCACAACAACAATATAATACATTCTTTAGCAAAATCTACTCTCTCGAGTTGAATTATAATTGACATGAATTAAATGATATTTATTGATTCACCCACTCCACATTTCTCTTAAGTAAATAAGGAAAACTAAGAAAGAATTAAGTTTACAATCTCAATTCATGTACCAAACATGGTGAAACAATAAAATCCATTTTAAATTAACCAAAACAGAGCTGAAATACAAAATCCAAGTTCAATCTAAGAAATCAACTTCATTTGCGCCCCCTAGAATACGGGATTTTAGCCTCACATTATGAAATTAACAAGATATTTACCAAAATAGTTGTCCTCCATGATTCTTAGCTCAATTACAATGTTAAATTCAAAAGTCTACTCTCGAAAGTCTTCAATTCTTTGATTTCCACCCAAAGTAAAAAGACCCCAAATCACAAAGTAAAAACAGAAGCTTCTATTCTCTGGAGTATTTCTGAAAAAGCATACTCGCAGTCATTCAAAAGATGCTATTTATACTTCCTTCAAAAAATGGTAGAAAAACACCGACGAGACCCAATCGACAACATTAGTTGCACTCGCCTAAGTACTCGGTGAGTTGCCTAGTGGGTCTTTGTCTAGCCATTCTTACCCAGATTCTGCAGGAACTTCAAGAAGGTTTGGTGAGCTCAATTGAGCTTGCCTAACTGGTTGGCAAGTCCCCAATTGGAGCTCTTTCTCGCCCTTTAACCAGCTTCATTTTGCAGGAACTTCGTAAGTTTTGGCGATAAGTGCATGCTCGGATACCAGGTTCGGCGAGTCGCCAACCTGTTCTTTTACTCGCCAAGTTTAAATGACCACTAGCCTAAAATTTCAGAAATTTTAGCGATGTAGTGGCCTGTTGGGTGAGTCGCCAACTCCCAAATTTTCTTTAGTTTGCTAACTTTTTGGCTCCTTTTCGCACCATAGAGTCCAAGCTTTTTCCTAACTCATTCATAGCTGCACGAACAACTTGTTAACATCAAATAAGGGCATAAACATGCATTAAAGACACTTTTTTCATGTAATTTAGACCCTAAATTAGTCCAATTTCCTGGCTCATCAGCTACCATGGGTAAAGTAGGGAAAGAGATATAATAGCCCGATATGAATGCAAATAACATAAAAATGCATAAACCAAAGTGTAATCAACCCCAAGTTAAAACATGAATTTTAAAACTGATTTCTTGAGCATGCATGCATGGGATTCATGAGAATTTATATAATGTATGAGTTCAAAAGAGCACACAGGAGGATCAATTAATTCAAACTGAGGTTGAAGTATTGAAGAAGTGTAAAGGATAATGAGACATCATATCAGCCTCGGTCTTCCAAGTAGCACCCTAAACTAACTGATATCGCCGTAAAACTTTAATTGAAGTGACTTCTTTGTTTCTCAAATATTAGACTTTACCGTCAAGAATCTCAACTAGAACCTCTTCACAAGACAAGCTCTCTTTCACAGTAACACTCTCCAAAGGCACAATTGAAGTAGGATCACTAACACATTTTTCAACAAAGAGACATAAAGACGATGCACTGATGCCACATTCAAAGGAAAATCCAACTCATAAGATACCTTATCAAAGCACCTCAAAATCTAATATGGGCCTACATTACAGGGACTAAGCTTCCATTCTTACAAAAACACATCACACCCTTCCTAAGTGAAATTATCAAGCAAACCTAATCATTAACAACTTCAAGTTCTATTCTTCTCACATATGATCGAATAAGACTTTTGTCGACTTTAGGTAGTTTTCAATATTTTTCTAATGAGTCAAACCTTCTCTATTGTCTCATGAACTAACTTAAACCCTATCAAAGCAATTTCACCAACCTCAAACGACCTAATATGAGACATACATCTCCTTTTATAAAGAGCCTCAAATGGAGCTATTTGTGGTAGAATGATAATTATTATTATAAGCAAACTTGATCAAAGGCAAATGATCATCCCAAATTACCCTTAAAGTCAATCACATAAGTCCTCAACATCTCCTCCAAATTCTGAATAGTCATTTTGTCTTGACTATTGATTTGTGGATAAAAAGCCGTACAAAGCTTAACTTGAGTACCAAAAACTTTTTGAACCAATCTCCAAAAGTGTAAGGTAAATGAAGTACCCCTATCCAAAATGATAGACAATGGAACATCATGAAACTTAACCATTTTATAAATGTAAAGTCTAGAATAGTCCTCGAATAAATAAGAAGTCTTAACCGGAAGAAATATATGTTGACTTGATCATTCGGTCCACAATCACCCAAAATGAGTCATGGTGATGATGAGTATGAGGCAAACCTGTAATGAAGTCCATATTCAAAATTTTCAACTTCCAAGTAGGAATCTTAATATCTTGGGCCAAACCATCAAGTGTTTTGATGCTCACCCTTGGAATGTTGACAATTCGGACACTTGGCCATGAAATTCACTATATCCTTCTTCATGTCATTCCAACAATATACTTCCTCAAATTTTGATACATTTTAGTGCCTCCTAGATAAATAAAGTATTAGGAACTATGAGCTTCTCACAAAATCTGCTGCCTCAAATAATCCACATCTAGAATACACTATCAACCTTGATATCGAAGCACACCATCTCTCCCTAGGGAGAATGCCTTAATGGACTTTTTAAGAACCTTCTTCTTTAGCTCAACCAAATTAGGATAATCCTTTTTCTTTCCTTTCGCATCACTCTCAAGAGAAGATTCTGATCTATTTTACACAATCACACCACCATCATTTAAATAAGTCAAATGAACTCCTAAATGAGAAAGTCTATGAATATCACAAACCAACTCCTTTTTCTCATTCTCAATGTAAAAAACACTCCCAATGGACAACCTGCTGAGAGAATCCACTACTATATTGGCCTTTATCGGCTGATACAATATGTTCATATCATAATCCTTTGACAACTCAAGCCATCCTCATTAGCGAAGATTAAATTCTTTGGCTTGAACATTTATTGCAAACTCTTATGATTCGTGAACATATTCACATGAATTCCATAAAGATAATGTCTCTAGATCTTCAAAGGAAATACCACCATCACTAACTCATGATCGTGATGAGTCGGATAATTCTTCTCATGAACTTTAATTTACCATGAAGCATAAGGGTCAACTTACCATGTCGCATCAAAGAACAATCAAGATCAATCCTCATGGTGTCACAATATATGACAAAACCATGAGATTCTTATGTCAAGGTCAAAACTGGGGCTCATTTACTCAAGTTTTCAACTCGTAGAAACTCTTCTCACAAGTTTCAGACTGTTCAAACTTGACTTTAGTTTGAGTCAATCTTGTCAAGGGAGAGGCAATAGAAGAAACCTCTTCAATAAATCATATACAATAACTGGCTAAACCCAAAAAAATTCTAAATATTTAAAGAGAATAAAGGTTTAGGCTAATTTTAATTTTCACCGCGTTAATCTTTTGAATATCAACCCTTATAATACCTTCACCGAAGATAATACAGCCAAGGAAAATTCACACTAACTAAATTTGGTAAACAATTGACGGTTCTTTAAAACTCATAACACAATCTTCAAATGGTCTAAATGCTCCTCTTCACTATGAGAATGGACCAAAATATCATTAGTGAAGATAACCGCAAACATATCCACTTCCCTGCTCATAACCTATAAAAGTTGCAGGAGACTCATTAGTCCAAAAGATACAATCAAAAATTCAAAATAACCATACTGAATCTTGAAGTTTGTCTTTGGAATATCACACTCCCTAACTCAAAGATAATGATAACCCGGTATGAGGTTGATGTCGGAGAAAGAATTAGCCCAATGAAGATGATCGAACAAGTCATTAGTCCTTGAGATGAGATACTCATTCTTGATTGTGATCTTATTCAACCGTCGATAATCAATGCATATATGGAGAGAACTATCTTTATTTTGAACAAACACAATTAGAGCATCCCATGAAGAGGTATTCAATCTAATGAAACCCTTGTCCAAAAGGTCTTTTAATTAATTGATCCTTCAACTTCTTAAGCTCGACTAGAGCTATTTGATAGGGAATAGAGATAGGTCGAGCATTGGGGAGGATATCTATGCCAAAGTCAATTTGTCTTTTGGGAGGAATACTAAAACAATCATTGGGAAGTACTTCTAGGAACTCATTTACCACATAAATAGATTCAAGGGTCGAGATCTTAGCACTAAAATCCTTAACCCAAACTAGATGATAGAAATAATCTTTAGAAATCATCTTTCTAGCCTTAATGTAAGAAACAAATCGACCTATAGGCATTGAATACTACCCTTCCATTCTATGACTGGCTTATAAGGAAATTAAAATCTTACAACTCGAGTTTTACAATCAACTGAAGCATAACATGAGTATATCCAATCCATGCCAAGAATGATATCAAAATCATGAATATCAAGCTGTATTAAATTAGTTGAGGCGATTTTTTAAAAGATTGAGACGTGACAATTTCTGCATAGCCACTTAGCTAAGATTGACTCACCTGCGATAGTAGAGACTGGGAAGGGTTCTAACAAGATCTATGGGCTTACACCAAATCTCATAGCAATATAAAGCGACATAAAAGACACCTCTCGCCAACGAAACATAAACATTAAGATGGAAGACACGTAACATACCTTTGACCATATAAGGAAAAGACTCTTGATCCTATTGACTCTGAAGATCATAGAATATACGTTAGCACTAATTGCCATTGAAACCAGTTGGAGCACCCTGCTCAATTGGGTGATATATAGAAGCACTAGGATGAACTTATTGTTGTGCCTCCTTACCCCTACTAATAGACACTCTATCCTTATTGGATTTTTGAATCAGAGCTTTGGATGAGTTATGGTCGAGGAAATTCTACCGAAATTGAGAGAAACCACCATTGCCATCGGACCACGAGTAAGAGTAGTCACCTCTATTCGTCTTTGCCCTCTTGGTCTCCTTAACCTTTTCCTTTAATTTTTCCTCCTCAATCTATTGAGCATGTGTCATCAATATAGAAATGTCCATCTCTTTGATCAACACTATCATCCTATATTCGTTCACCACAATCTTTGAAACTTTAAAGGTGAACTTAATCATGTGGGCCGTGGAGTCGATCACCAATGCCGGAGCATATTTTGACAATTAGGTAAATCTCACAAAATATTCTTATACACTGATATTCCTTTGTTTCAAATTTATGAACTCCTGAACCTTAGCCTCCCTCATCTAAAGGGGAAAAACCAACCAAGAAAAGCATCCTTAAACTTTTTCTAATCCACCATACCCACATCAACTACCCTTTTCTCTTTCCATTAAGCAAACCATTTTTTAGCAACTCGCTTTAGCTGGTAAGCGACCAAGTCTATATTTTCTATAGCAGTCGCATGAATAATGACAAAAATCTTTTTATGTGAACTCTTAAGGGTCCTCATCCATATTGATTTTACAAAATTCTAAGGGATTCATCTTAGTGAAATCTCAAATCCTTGACGTTGCCGTACCCACATTTAGGTTCATGGGGGCTACCACCTCTTTATTAGCTTGAGCCTTCACGGCTTAGGAAAATACTTGGAAAGAGATGTTGAGTTTGGCATAGGTAGGAACTTGAGGTACGTGTTGTCCCTCCTCCTAATCCTTGTTCCTTTCCAATAGAGCTCTTTGTAAAGGCATGATTGAAACGCACAGAATAAGAGTTAGAAGGAAACTTTTATGAAATTTAACTCTATATCATGACTTAAGATGGATGAAGGAAATGAAGATTCTTAAATGCCTCATAGCCTCACATTCATAAATATGGTGTAATTCACACCCATGAATAAAACTCTACTTGACATGGATTTGTTAGACACCCTAGGACACATGAACTTGATGCTGTGATACCTAATTTATCACAACCCAAGCTAGAACCTAGACATGACACAACAAATATGTTCTTAAAGGACCCTAAACAAGACTCTTAACATAAGAATGATGTAAGATAACATAAGAATCATACAATAAGGAAATGAAAACGTGGAATATAAGTCTTAAAACACTCTCATCATAGCACTCAACCTAAGACAAATATGAGAACAATACTGAAGAAACTAGATATATGCTAAGTCTGACGTAGCCTCTACTATATATATGGTGCATAGGGCAAGCCCTAGCTCAAAAAAATAAAAGTAAAAAGAAAGTCTGAAAGAAAGACAGTAGAAACTCGTGATTGGTTGTGCCCTTAAAGCATGAAGAATCACTATTGATGCTAAGCTGATTGGAGTTTGTACTAGCCACCAGCGTGAGTATGATCATCATGACCTTTATTATAAAATAATATAGGCAAAAGTATACGGTCAATACTATGGAATATTCCGAGTCTCGAGAATATTCTATGCATGGCATAATCATGATCATCTAATAAATCTAAAAACTGATAATGCAATGGTCAAGTAAAACATATTATGAAACTAATAACTAAAATAACTGAGATAACTAATATTAGATCAAATTCATAAACTGAGTGATCAAAATTACAAAACTTGCATAGTAAGAGGTACTGCCAACTGACATATAACCATGTGAGTTATAACATGGTGTGTAGTGTATTGCTCCACCAAAAAGGGTCCAATATGATTGCTAAAGTATAAAGGCGTAAAGTAGATTGATCTACTAGCAAAGCTAAGTCAAGCCTCTTCTAATGGATGACATAGGTACAAATCATGCCTCAACTAATAGGCAACATACTAAGGAGTCATGTCTCAACTGACGGAGACCCTCCTTATCATATGGTGGCGTGTAGTTTTCGGACAAAAGGATCATTACAAAAAGGAATCAAGCTTTTATGAATGGGTGAACCTTCATTCTTAGGTTTGTTTGGCGCTAGGTAAACTCTCAATAAAATAGTCACGCATAATCATAATCACCATCTTTGAAACAATAAAAATCTAATAATACCTTATCATGCATAAAACTCATAAAGAATAGCTCCTTAACTCATGTTTTCATAGCATATTCATGAAGACACTTATTTAAAACATCAAACTGATCTGATGAAGATCTTTTATAATGAGAATGCTTCAATCAAAAGTAAACCTGAATTTCATTGAAACAACTTGATATTTGCTGAAAACCATATTCATCGATCTCATACATTCTTTAATTCATAGTTCATACATGACAACTTTGTTGAATTTATAATCATATATCACTTTCATGACATGAATTCATGAAAATCATTCTTAAAATCAGTGAATTATATAATCATGCATCTATGAGATCAATTATACTTAAATCATGCTTTGATTTGCTTGGAGAGAATTTTGGCTTAAAGAAGCCAAAATAAATATCTCATTCAGGTAGGTATGTACTTACCCTCTATACCACAATTTTTCTTGTCCTACAAAACAATGCAACATTAAAAAAATGTACACCTCAACTTACACCAAATCATGTATAAATTTGTGTACTTTTTCTTAGGTATGGGATTAATTTGTTGATCACACATTTATTTCATTATGTACAGAAAAATGAAGAGATCTCTACAAGTGGCACACAAAGTTTTCAAGATGTGGAAATGGCCAGGTCATGTCGTATTATAAATGTTTCTATTATTAATCAAAGTATAAGAAAATTTCCCTGAAGGAAATTCAATATCCATTCTTATGAACTTTCTACTCTATTTAACATTCACCTTTCAAGTAAGAAAAAACTCTACCCAAATATTGTGTGCAACGATTCACATCTATATTTATCTTTCTATGTTGTAGGGTTGATTCCAATGACAATGACCGGACCTAGGAAGCACTGGGATTCACAACGAAGATAGATGAAGACCAAAGTTTTTATAAATTATGATTTTAAAAAAGTTAGTTTTGGTGACGTTAAGTTATATTTTTAAGAGTTGGATAATTATTGAACATTATAGTCTCGTTGTTTTTCAATTTAACTAGTCTCTCAGCATGCATTTTGTGTGTACACCCACATCAATCAATATTCAAAATAGTAATATAGAACTTTTGAAAATAGAGATTACAAATGATATGTCTAAATAGTTTATCCTTCCCAACTACATAACTTTGATCTCAGTATAACAATGATTTACATGGCATCTTACACTATACCCCATGGAAGTGGGGAAACTATTTTTGAAAGATCTATGAAAAGAAAATATAATAGTAAAGAAGATATAACAAATAATAGAAAAAGTCTTACATAACATTTAACAACAATAACAAAGAAATAGAATTGTAACACCCTACAACTCTATTCATATAATTCGAAATCTTTTATCGTAAGTATATAAGCTTGAGACTGATGATGCCTTACTTGTCCATATATTTTAAGGCTCATTTATATGTGTGAAATGTATTAGGTTCATAAGAGACATCTAGTACTTAGTCAAGTTCAAAACTTTTCTATAGATTAAGTTTTTGGCATTAGATTATGCACTGGTCAGCTTTAAATTATCATAACTCTCAGCACATAAAAAATTAGGTGGCCTATGACCTACAGAATGTAGGGTCTTCCAATTAGCTTTCCAACGCATCTAATTTCGACTTAATTGGAGTTCAGAGTAAAAAATTATGATTATTTTACTATAGACTGTTAGTGTAGAATTGTTTCTACGACCCTGACTTACGGATTGTGGATTGAACTACGACCCTAACTGTCAACTCATGGAATGACTCCTGCAAGTCTATTTTTGGGTCCCAAACTCTACGGACCCAACTATGGGTCGTATATGCTTCTACGGGCCATGGTTTGGGCTTGTAGAATCAATCTAGTGGCCCTGAAATTCATCTAAAAACTTACAGATGGATTTCTACAGACCGTAGAAGTTTCTACGGGCCGTAGATAGTCCCATAGACGACGTAGACAATGTTTTTAAAGAAAGGTATTTTCGTCCTTTCTCACCCTTTAAGCCTAAACTTATCAGTTTTTCATCTAATTAATTAAATTCCTAAACGTGATTCTTCAACATCATTACGCATAAAACATTCTCCAAACGTAGAAAGCAATTTCAAGAGGAGGAAATAGAAATGGGCTTAGTGCTTAGCTCCATATCAACTGCAAAATCAATATCACGATCTAGAGGAACACATAGAAAATTTGTCAAAATCACATCCATAAACTCTCTCACAACTCTAGTGGTCCCCAATGATGGTGACTCCTAATATGTCACGACCCAATATGAATCAGAATGAAAGAAAGATAAATAAATTGGAACCAAACACAACATGACATAAGAAATCTCCCAAAACCTGGAGTCATAAGTACAAGAGCATCTAAAACAGTACTGAAGGATAGATACAATTGCCTCAAAAGAAATACAATGATGTCTCATAAAATCCTATATAAGTCTGGAAAGAAAGTAAAGGAAATCCCAAGGATCCATGGCGACTTGAAGCCTGAGCCTCACCGATAAGATCAAGACTGATGTAGAAAAGTCCAAAAGAGTGAATTAGATACCCTTTGTGGGTCCTTGTGCTCAATTTGCAGGGATGAAACAGAGCAGGGATGAGTACACCAAAATGTACCTAGTAAGTTCAATTGACTGGGTAAGAGAAATCCAAACAAGTATGTAATAATAAAGAACCATATCCCTTCATCCAAAAAGGCTAGCATAAGATAAAATGTATATACAATAATAATGAGCTAAAATATCCTTAAGAATCTGTGACGCCATATGCCACAATGTGAACTATAATGCACAACTCATCAAATCAAATACCAAGGGTGTCATAGCCTTGTCACCTACCCATGGTCAAGTAATATTAGAATGTCAAAATCTTGCCACCTCCCCGTGGTCAAGTTATAATATGATGCCAAGTCCTTGCCACCTGCTCGTGGCCAAGGTATATGAAGGATGAACTGAAAGTGCAAGAGGGGGGTAAATTATATTTTCTTCTACTTTTACTTAAATCTATTTTTAGTTAGTCAGCTAACCTAAATGATAGACGACTAGAACAGTTAAAGTAGAATGCAGAAATTAAAGAGCGTAAATGAAAATTCAACACTAGATATTTTATACTATTTCGGATTCAATGTGAATCCTACGTCCAGTCTCCTTAGGTTGTAAGGATAATCTCTTCAAGACATGAACGTTTGTGGTTACAAGAAATTAAACTTGAAACCACTCTCAAGTTTGTTCTTATTTTTTTCTTTTGATATAATCCTCTCTTTCAATTTTTTTTCTTTTTTCTCTCTTTTATTTCACGGTAAAACGAATGAATTATAATAATTTTCTTAATGATGAAGAGTTTGAAGAAGGTCTTGAATGCAGTAGGCTTGTATAACTTCTGAGATATCCAGATGCCTTCTTTTATTTGAAGATGTGCCATCCCAAGGGATTTGATCCTTTGAATCAGAAAGTGTTGATTCCTTCTTCCAAGGATATGGCTAAGGCTTTAGGATAGGCAATCATCCAATCTTGCGCAGATCTTTTTTCTTGATTAATTCTGATTTACAGTGCAAGTTTTCTATCTTGGAGGTCTTCACTAATCTTGATTGATTCTCCAGATCTGCGTTCTTCCTTTCTTGTTGCTTGATTGATTTCTTTCCAAATTAGGCATACTTAATTGACTTCCAAATCATCTCGATATATATTTTGTCAGTGTATTAACTCTTTCACTTTTTTCAACCCAATTTAGATCTTGTAGTAGATCTTTCATTGATTGCGTCCCATTTTGATCTTGTTTTGTTTTTGATGTTTCTTGCACTGACACCAGTTAAAATAATTGACACTAACAATCTCCTCTTTTTTGATGATGATTATAAGTTGTCTAATGTAGTCCACTTCCCTGTTCAATAAGTCGACTAGCGCTCCCCCTGAGTTCGTGACCCTTTGAGATTGTTACTTTACTTATTCCCCCATATTATTGGACGACTATATACTACTATATTATATTCTCTCCGTTTGGTAGCAGCAAAAAGGAAAACAAGAGCAAATAATAAAAGCAAGAGGGCCATAACCCATAAACAGTTCATACAAGAGAAATAACTATTAGCCACGAGGGGGCAAGAAATAGTATTGACGGTTGCATTCTTCAAGTTTTCAAAGAGGTTAGTCAGAGTTGCAGAGTTAGCATCAGTGTTATTTTTGATCTTCTGAGCAACCTTGATAGCCTCCTTGACAATCTGTATAAGTTGTAGTCGAATTTTCCCAATATTAGTGCCAGTTTCCTTAGTGGTGGCCTTGATCTTATTGTGTCAAACCTGTAGTGAGATGACATGAGGAGATCTTGCAGATTTTCAATCTTAGCGTCCATGCTGGAAATCTTTTCCAGCAGTTTTTCAACAAGCTTTGAGTCACGAAGGAAAGGAGGGTCAGGATTAGCAGGAGAGTTGTCACCAGGGGAAGGTTGAGAAGGTCTAGAGGAGAGTTTAGTTTTGAGAAACTATGAGTCATTGGAAAGAGAGTAACCCATGCTCTGAATACCTTATTACTGTAACATTATTTGACAAGGAAGGGTGGAATATCATATAGGCATGTTATTTGCCTCAAAAATCCTAGAAATGATCATGTCGTAAGTCAAGCTTTCAGAGTTAGCAGGAGATTTAGACATATGATAGAGGATGTAGGAAGAGAGTTTGAATCTTTTCTTGGAGAGAAGACAATAGGAGAAGAAGGTGTCTCTGACAGACAAGGTTGATAGAGAGCCATCGCGAGGAACAGGAGTAGTATCCACAATGTAGGTGAGAACCCTAGCCTCAAAGCATACATCCTTTAGACCTAGGTTGGAAGGACAAGAGTCAGAGTCATTGGAGATAAAGGCCCTTTTGGCTTGTTTGAAAGTGACATCAAAATCAGGAGACCAAGAGTTCTTAACAGGGCAAGAGAATCCAGAGCAGTGAATCCTAAAATATCTTCAAAAATGTCAGCATCAAGAAAGATCCTTTTACCCAATACTAGGGTTTTGACTTCACCAGGAACAGAGGAATGAAGGTTCGCGTAAAAGAGTCTTACCAAAGGTTCATAGACAACTTGGGTGAAGAAGAGAAAATGTTCACCCATCCTTGATATTCAAAAAATTCCTTCATAGGACAATTGATGGACTGAATAAGATCCAAGTCCACGATTCACCCATGCACAATAGTTTTAGATTTTAAGGATTGAAAGATGGACTCATAGGAGTGCTGATAGACTTTGCATTCTCCATTCCAAATTTTTGGATTAATTTCTTAGCATACTTTGGTAGATGAAGATTCCTTGATCAGATTGAAAAATTTGTAATCCTAGGAAGAGTGTTAACTCACCTATTAGGCTCATTTCAAACTCACTTTGCATGAGATTGGCAAACTTCTTGCACAAATCATCATGAGTACATCTAAAAATAATATCATCAACATATATTTGGATAATTAGTATTATCAGAAGAGTATTTCTTAATAAAAGAGTTTGGTGTCAATACTCCCTCGTGAAAAAAACCATAATTTACTAAGAATTTACTTAGTCAATCATACCAAGCTCTAGGATCCTGTTGAGTCCGTACAAGGCTTTAGAAAGATTAAAAATGTGGCGAGGAAATTCAGGATGTTCAAAACTGGGGGGGGGGGTTGTTTTACAAATACTTCTTCTATAAAACTATTTAAAAAGCACTTTTCACACCCATTTAAAACAATTTGAGTACTTTAAAGGTAGCACATGTTAAAGAATACAAATAGATTCTAACCTAGCAATAGGAGCGAAAGTCTCGTCATAGTTACTCCCTCCTGTTCAGAGTATCCCTAGGCTACCAGTCTGGCTTTATTCCTAATTAATTTTCCATCTTCGTTCAACTTATTTCAAAAAAAACCATTTGGTTCCGATGATGGAAGTACTTTCATGTCTATGAACTAGGGTCCAAACTTGATTCTTTTTAAGCTAATCAAGTTCTTCCTACATAGATTTAACCCATTCATTCTCCTTTAGTGCTTCTTCAACCTCTTTTAGTTCTAGTTGGGAAATGAGTGCTATCTTAGCTTTTTTCTTGCTTGAAGCTCTTTTTCTCATTCCATCACTTGCATTCCTAATGATGAACTTCTTAGGGTAATCAGGTTCACTCCTCTATTCATTTGGAACTATTTCTGTTGTCAGCTGACTCTCGTTACCATTAGTTGACTGGTCTTTCTCTATAACTTCTTTAGATGAAATAACCACACTTTGAGAGTTAGTAATATCTTCATCATCAGAACTACACCTTTTCTCAGGGGATTGATTAGATTCATTAAAGATAATATTAATGGACTCTTCGATAGAAGACGTACGCTTATTGAAGACTCTGTAAGATTTACTAGAATTGGAATAACAAAGAAAGATACCTTCATCACTGTGGGGATCAAATTTACTCAAATTTTCCTTACCATTGTTGTGGATGAGACACTTGCAGCGAAAGGGATGAAAGTAACCAATGTTTGGTTTCTTGCCATTCCATAGTTCATAAGGAGTTTTCTTCAGAATGGGTTTGATAAGACACCTATTTATAATGTGACATGTAGTGGGGACTACTTCTGCCCAAATGTGATAAGAAAGAGCATGTTAAGATATCATGGTTCTAGCCATATCTTGCAGAGTTCGATTTTTTCTTTCAACGACTCCTATTTTTTGAGAAGTTCATGGAGCTGAGAAGTTCTGATCATATCCTTCTTCATTGAAAAAGTTTTCAAAGAATTTGATTTCAAATTCTCCTCCATGATCACTTCTAATAGAGGTAATATAGTAATCTTTTTCTCTCTGCACCTTCTTATAAAAAAACTCAAAATTCTTAAAGGTATCATCTTTGTTAACCAAAAACATCACCAAAGTAAAATGAGAGTAATTATCAATATAACAAATGCATACCTTTTTCCTCTGATTCTAATAATTCTAGTTGGACCAAAGAGGTCCATGTGGGAAAGCTGTAGAGGTTTTGTAGTAGAAACAATATCTTTGGTTGAAAAGAAGTTTCTAGTTTGCTTATCTAGTTGACATGCATCACAGATGTGATCCTTGGTGTAGTCTATTTTTGGTAGACCAATAACAAGGTCAAGCGTGATCCTCAACCAATGATAGCCCGACCTTAGATCGATCTTAGAAAACACTAGTCGATCAAGATTTTTAATGAACCTGAACTAGCATGCCCCAATTTTATGTTCCAAATCCATGGATCTTTAGATATAGAAGCCCGACACATCTTTTTAGTTAGTCCTTTCATAGAATCCAAGATGTACACATTTTTGTCTCTACATCTAAGAAGAATTTCCTTTTCAGAGTTGTCTTCGATAATGCATCCATTTTTTCTAAATCTCACTTCCAAATTAGAGTCACATAGTAGGCTGATGCTTAGCAAGTTGTACTTCAGATCTTTCAAAAGATATACATCAGTAATATCACATGACTCATTAAATGAGATAGTACCAATAATAATTACAATTCCACAGTAATATCACATGACTCATTAAATAAGATAGTACCAATACTAATTACAATTCCAGTAGAGTTATCTTCGAAGTTTATTCCAGTAGAGTTATCTCCGAAGCGAATTTTTTTGCTTTTATAGTCTACAACAAACTTAAACAAGTATTTATCACCGGTCATATAATTTGATCACACACTGTTAATATACCACTTTCCTTTCAATATAGTGTGATGTTCCTGCAAAACAAGATCAATTCTGATTTCTAGGTACCCAAATGTTTTTGGGTCTTTTTTGGTTAGTAAAACCTTTAACTTTCCACACCATATTAGATGGCTTATAGTGACGAAGTCTGCATTTGGAATAGGTGAGGCTAGATTTTCCACAGTAGTGACAGAAAATTTAATTCATCTTAGCCAAAAAACTAAATTGACTTTGAGAGCTAGTTGAATTGTAAGATTGGTTAGAACTAAAAGGGTTTTGAACATTTTTCAAACAATTTTTAAGATCAAAATTTTCTTCATCTAGGAGATCTCTTTCAACAGCACAACTTCAAGTATGATTTCTAAAGCATTTGTCTCATCTTGGATAGATGTGATATTCTCAACGAATTTTTAACGTCTATAGTGGCTTGATCTAGAAGAGCTTTCAACTGAAGACAATTATTGCAAAAGTCATTCTTTACCTAACTAGTTCACCAATTGCCATGAAGCAAACATTTTCAGATTCTTTTGGATCATATCTTGAAGTGTCTTCATCACTCCAATTGATAAATGCTTTGTTTTTTTGATTGTCCTTGAGGGTACCTTCTTTTGGCCTCAGGACATTCACTTGCAATGTCTCAAAATTCACCATATTCATGGCACCTACCATCATTTCTTTTGTAGTTAGTAATTTACTTATTTCTGGGATAGTTTTGCTTACCTCTTCATTGATTTCGGTTGTGCTGATGGTTTCTATCAC
Organism: Solanum rostratum; assembly: GCA_029948455.1. Lineage (NCBI taxonomy): Eukaryota > Viridiplantae > Streptophyta > Magnoliopsida > Solanales > Solanaceae > Solanum > Solanum rostratum. Next base: position 66,403,093 of record CM057048.1, read on the forward strand.
TAATTTAGTAATCAGTGCAATTTTATCTGCATTTGGATCTTCTTTATCATCCTGATTTGCATCAGAACCTTTGAAAGCAACAAATTTTTCTTGTCGTACTCTTTCCCTTTTTTGTTGAGGTGTGTTTTCTCAAAAGCAATCAGATCACCTTTAACTTTATCATAAGTGAGGCTTTTAATATCTATAGTTTCAAGAGAAACAACCTTCGCGTGCTATTGAGGGGGTAAACTTCTGAGGATTCTTCTGATGTGCTCAACGGGAGGTTATTCTTTTCCTGCAGTTTTGAGTTCACCAATGATTTTGCTAAGATGAATAAACATGCTTTCAACTGATTCTCCTTCCTTTATTTGGAAAAGCTCATATTTATAAACACGTAAACCTACAATCGTCTCCTTGACTTTATCAGTTCCTTCATAGGTAACTTCCAGTTTATCCCACATTTCCTCGTAGTTTCACAACTAGAGATCTTTTCATATTCCTCTCCAATGATGGACTTGTAGAGAATGTTTTTTGCTGTTGAATTTATTTGAATAACTTCTGTTTGCTCATTTGTGTAGTTTTCCAGACTAGGCATGACTAGTTTCTGGCTTTCTTGAGGGCTTGATTGACTCTCAGTTGTTGGTTTAGACATTGGAATGGAACTGTCACCAAGTTTGATAACTCTCCAAACCTTAACATCATAGGATTTTATGAATATTTCCCTTCTTATTTTCCTAAGAGAGAAGTGCTTTCCATTGAAGTAGGAAGGTCTAGTTTGAGAGGTTCTATTTTGAAACAAAGCTCCAATTGTTTGATATTGATTTGTCATGATCTTTTCTCACCTGTGGTTAGACAAAAGATACAGTGAGACTAGGCTTTGATACCAATTGAACGTGCAAGAGGGGGGTGAATTGAATTTTCTTCCTATTTTACTTAGATCTATTTTCAGCTAGTCAACTAACTTAAATGACAGTGGACTAAAATAGTTAAAGTAGAATGCAAAAAATAAAGAGCGTAAAGGAAAATTCAACACTGGATGTTTTATACTAGTTCGGATACAATGTGAATCCTATGTCTAGTCCCCTTGGATTGCAAGGATAATCTCTTCGAGCCTTGAAAATTTGTGGTTACAAGAAATTGAACTTAAAACTACTCTTAATTTTTCTTCTTGTTTTCTTTTTCTTTTGATATAGTCCTCTCTTTCAATTTTTTCTTCTTTTTTCTCTCTTTTTTTTCACATTAAAACAAACAAATTACAATGATTTTCTTAAAGATAAAGAGTTTGAAGAAGGTCTTGAATGCAATAAGCTTATATGATTTCTTAGACATTCGGATGCCTTTTTTTATTTGAAGAGATGACATCCCAATAGATTTGATCCGTCGAATTAGGCAGTGATCATGACAATTCCTTCCAAGGATAAGGGTAAAGCTTTAGAATAGGCAATCATCCAATCTTGTGCAGATCCTTTTTCTTCATTGATTCTGATTGACAGTGCAAGTCTTCTATCTTAGAGGTCTTCTCTTATCTTGATTGATTCTCCAGATCTGTGTTCTTCCTTTCTTGCTGCTTGATTGATTTTTTTCCAAATCATGTATACTTAATTGATTTTCCAAATCGTCTTGATAGATCTATTGCTGCTGCATTAAATCTTCCATTGATTTCGACCCAATTTAGATCTTGTAGTAAATCTTCCATTGATTGCATCTCACCTTGATCTTTTTTGATGTTTCTTGCACAGTCATCAGTCAAAATAATTGATACTAACATGAATCTCACCCTTGCCTCCTGCCCCTGTTAAGAAGGTGGTACCAAAGTAAATCATAATGCCCTTGCCTTCTGCCGGGTCAAAAGGATGTTACAAGCCATAGACAATAGATGTAAATCAATAGTACAACTCCGATACGCATATAAGCATGTAAAATAACATTACCACAAATATATTAGTGCATGAAGCTCATAATAATCATATGTACTCAAGGTGTAACATCAATTGCCAAACCAATGCCCAAACCATTATCATGATTATATCAACAATCAAAAGTGCCAATAATATCAGACCTTACTCGTCCTAAATTTGCAAGAATATCAATGTTATCGGACCTAATTCATCCCAAATATGCAAGTATGATAATGATACCGGATTAACTCATCCCAACAATACAAGTATATCAATAATTATTGACCTTACTTATCCCAATTGGTCTCATAAGTCTCATTTAGTCACATTCTATCTCAAATCCTCATCCTTTCATCGTAATACATCATAGATCATCAATAGGATCAAAATTATACCATAGTTCGGCTCAACCAGAATTGCTTTTCCATTATTATTTCAACACATCAACTTAATTACACTTTTATCCATTCACATCTCATAATTATCACATGAACAAGATCAATCATTTTATCTAGTCCAAAAAGGGTAGCCGAACCTACCTCGATAACAAAAATTGCACTAGGACATGCTTTAAATCAACTCAAGTCCTCAAATCAATACCTTAATTCTTTCAACTACTATCAACAATAGATACTACTCATCAAGAAAAGCATTTTGATGCGTATATTGGCATTATTTATGCTTAGAGGGAAAATTGTCTAAATTAGGGTTAAAATTCATAAGTCTCAAATCTGGAAATTAATTTTGAAATCAAGTTGTACTCGAAAAATAGAGTTCATGGCCGAACATCCCATTAAAATCAAGCTTAAATTGAATGAAAAATCAATAATTAAAGTTTGGAAATCACAGTCTAAATATCTCCAATTTGGGGTGTTTAATTTCATGAAATCAAAAGACAAAATCAAGATAAAACTTAGAAAATGATTAGTTTAGTGTTAGAAACACTTACCAAACAAAAATCTTCGAAAACATTTTATCAAAATCGCTCTAAAAAGCTTGGAAGTTTGAAAATGGATTAAAAATCGTGGTTTATGAGTTTAAAAAAATTGTCCAGATATAAAAAACTACTCCATGATCACGGAGCCCATCCCGCGAACACGGAGACCAATTAGGCCACAACTCCTCAAACGTGTGACCTAATCCACAAACATGGAGCTTAGTTGACCCATACCTCTGCGAACGCGGAGAAGAAAGTTTCCTACACCAGATATCAACAAACCTGCAATGCCAAGTCCAATTTTCCTACTCGGAATAGACCCCTAAAACTCGTCCGTACTCAAAATTTCACGAACCAAATATGTATCCATACCAGAAACAGCGATCCAAACTTAACAGAATTGTCATAAATCAGTTTCATGGCCTCCTCGCCAAAATTATCAATGCTAGTCATCAATACTAATTTAAAACTCAAAATATCAAAATTGCCCTCGGCAACTCCAAAAATTATTTCGAGACCATTTCTAGCGTTAGTTTCACCATCCGAAACTAGTGGAACTATCAGAATCCCGATCCGAGCATCCAAACTCCAAATGTTGACCAAAGTCAACCTTTGGTCCCAAAAATGACTAAAATCAAAACTTTGCCTAAAACTCTCATTTTAACTCAAAATTCAATTCTGCAACTTCCTATAGTTTAGTTTCATCAGTTTGAAGCTAATGAAATCAACAGATCCCCGATCCAACCTCCAAAACTCAGAATGACACAAAAATTTACTTTTCCAATAACTTAAGGCTCCAAAAATGCCAAAATTCATATTTTCAACTTTTAAAACTTAGGATTCCAATTCCAACCATTCAAATAGTTCAAAATCTGTCTAAGGAAACTTACAAAAGGTTAAAAGAGTAAATTTCAAAGATAATACCCAAAAAGACCAACCAGGTCATTCATCATTTACCACTAAAAGAAATTTTTCTCCTTGAACATAAGGAAAAGAGGAGTACTTAAAGCCTCAAAAAGGCTGGGATATCTGGCCCGCATGTCAGGCTCCAACTCCCAAGTAGCCTCATCAATAGAACGGTACCGCTGCCACTGAACCTTCACAGAAGGTATATCTTTGGATCTCAATCTTTGGACCTGCTTGTTCAATAAAGTTATAGGTTCCTCTTTAAATGACAAATCTGTACCTAACTCAATAGAGTCCTAAGAAATCACATGGAACTTATCTAGAATGTACCAGCAAAGCGTAGAAACATTAAAAATAGGATGAAAAGAAGATAATCTCAATGTTAAAGCCAACTCATAGGCTACCTCACCAACTCTCCCCAGAATCTCAAATGGGCCAATGAATTTGTGACTAAGCTTGCCCTCTTTCCGAATCTCATCACACCCTTCATGGGTGAAACTTTCAGCGAAACATTGTCACCAACAGCGAACTCAAGAGGCCTAACTATTTTAACAACATAACTCTTCTAGAGACTCTAGGCAATCAAAAGTCTACTCAGAATTAGTCGGACCTGGTCCATGGTGTCCTAAAGCAAATCAATACCCAATACCTTAGCTGAAGTTGAATCAAACCATCTAATGCGTGATCTGCACCTCTGTCCATATAAGCCCTCAAACAGTGTCATCTAGATACTGGAATGGTAAATGTTGTTATATACAAACTCTGCCAATGGTAAGTGGTGGTCCTACCGGGCCCCAAAATCAATAGCACAGGTCCTAGGCATGTCCTCTAACACCTGAATAGTGTATTTTGACTGACTATCAGTCTAAGGGTGAAAAGTTGAATTCAAATCCACCATGTTGTAGAGCCCGCAAAAAGTGAGAAGTAAACACAGACCCTCTATATGATACTATAGTCACTACACACCATGAAATCCGAAAATGTCCCGGATATAACTTAGCCAGCAGCTCTGCACTATAGCTAGTCTTCACCGGTAGAAAATGTGTCGAGTTGGTCTATCTATCAACGACCACCCAAACTGAATAAACATTCCCAAGGCCATGGGCGAATCTATAACAAAATCCATAGTCACTCTTTCCTACTTCCACTCGGGATTGGGCATCCTTTGAATTGATCCACTGGGCTGTTGATGCTCATACTTCACCTGTTAACAATTCAGACACTTTGCCACGAACTCGACTTTGTCTCTTCTCATACCCAACCACCAATAATATTGTTTAAGATAATGATAGATCATAGCCACACCTTGATGAAGGGAATATTTACTATAATGGGCTTCCTTTAATATCAATTTCACCCAATTCCCAATTTTAGGCACACAAACTCTATCATTAATCCTCAAAGCAACATCAAAATCAATAATAGCTACCTTGGATTCACCTCTCAGCACTTTGTCATGAATTATGCATAATCTGGGGTTCTCAAAATGGTGAGCACATATTTGATCAAGCAAGGAAGATCTACCCTCAGCAAAGACCAAAATATTCTGAGGAGGAGAAATGCCAAACGAACCATCTGCCGAGCAAGTGACTAAACCTCCAGAGCTAAAGGCCTCTCCTCAGCCCTCAAGAATGCCAAACTCCTCACACTAGTAACCTTTCGGCTCAAAGCATCTGCCATCACATTGGCCTTCCTGGGGTGATATAGAATAGAGATATCATAGACCTTAATCAACTCCCCCACCTACACTACCTCATGTACAGAATAGGATGAATAAAAATGAATTTGAGACTCTGGTGATTGGTAAAGATCTCACAATGCAACCATAAAGATAATGTCGCCAGGACATCAACACAAACATGATCACAACCAACTCCAAGTCATGGGTAGAGTAGTTCTTCTCATGCACCTTCAGCTGTCTAGAAGTATAGGCTATCACCTTCCCCTTTTGCATCAATACACCTCCCTAACCCACACATGAAGCATCACAATATACCATAAATAGAACTCCCTCCTCGGGTAAAGCAAGAATAGATGTTGAAGTAAACAAGTCCTTGAGATTTTGGAAGCTCGCCTCATGATCATCCAACCACTGACATGCCACAGCCTTCTGAGTCAATCTAGTCAATGTGGCTACTATTGATGAGAAACCCTAAAGAAAACACCAATAATACCCTACTAGACCAAGGAAACTCTGAATTTCACCCTACTATCTTGTTTGGATCGACTATAATACCATCTTTTGACACAATATGGCCACGAAATGCAACCGAATCAAGCCAAAACTCGTACTTTAAGAACATAGCATACAACTTCTATTCCCTCAATCTCTAAAGTACAGTCCTCAAGTGTTGAACATCATCTGCCTCACTCTTGGAGTAAACCAAGATATTATCTATGAACACAATAGCAAAGATGTCAAAATAGGGCCTGAACACTTATTTCATTAACTCTATAAATGTAGCTAGGGTATTAGTCAACCAAAATAACATAACCATGAACTCATAATGCCCATAGCATGTACTAAAAGTTGTCTTTAAGATGTTAGACTCTCGAACTCTCAACTGATGATAATCAGACCAAAAGTCAATCTTGAAGAATATTGAGACAACCTGCAACTGTAAAAAATAGTCAATATACATACGCGTAGTGCCATCTTTCATCTTCACGAATAATACAAGAGCACCCTAGGGAGATACACTTGATGAATAAAGCCTTTCTTCAATAAGTTCTCCAATTGCTCCTTCAACTCCTTTTATTCAGTCGGGGCCATTCGATAAGGAGAAATAGATAGGGGCTTAGTGTCCGACTCCACATTAATACAAAGTCAATATCCCGATCAAAGGAACACCAGGTAAATCAGTCGAAAATACATCAATAAACTGCCTAGCATCCCTGGTAGTCTCCAATGATGGGAACTCTTGAGAAATAGCTCGAACTTGAGCTAAATATGCAAAACATCCCTTCCCCATCAATCCACAAGCATGCATATAAGAAATAACACCCTTAGGATAGGAACTAGGTGCTCTAGTCCATATCAACTGAGGTAAATCGGGGCAACATAAAGTCATGGACTTTGCATGAGAGTCAAGAATAGCATGATAAGGAAACAACCAGTCCATACCTAATATCACATAAAAATCTACCATATCGAACAATATCACATCATTAATAGTATCTCTGCCCATAAAAGTCACAACACATCCCCGATAAATTTGATTCACCACTAAAGATTCACCTACTGGGGTGGATACACATATAGGCTCGGCAAGTAGCTCAGATATAATACCAATATCAGAAGTAAAATAGGTCAACACATATGAATAAGTATAGCATGGATCAAATTAAACTAAAGCTGAACGATATCACACTGGAACCATACCTATGATAACTGCATTAGAAGCCTTTACCTTGGCCCTATCAGGAATAACATAGAAAACTCTATGATCACTACTAGCCTATGGGCCTCCAAAGGCAACACCTATCCTTTTACCACGAGCTCCTCCAATACTACACCTCATGCCTTGAGAGGTATCTCTAGATGCTGCCTGAGGTCCTGAAGTTTGAGTAGGAAGACCCGATATGGACAACAGTTGGCGAAGTGCCCAACCTCATCATAAATATAGCAAGCCTTGGGGCCTCGATCCTAAGATGACTGCGATGAAGAACCACCAAGTCTAGCTTAACCAAGGGAAATATCACGGCTTGTGTATGTAGGCTTAGGTCTATCAACACTATCAGATGCTGGAAGAGCTGCCTGAACTACTTGACCCCGATGGCGCCCAACCTCTAAAGCCCTCTATGATATAGCAGGTGTCAACTAAACTAACCATGTTGATGGAAGCTCTTCTCGCCACCCTTCCTCTCATGCCTAATGCACTCTATCATACGAGCATGATCTACAATGCTCTTAAAAATACCTCCAGCCAACTCTAAGGAAGTTGTAGCCTCTTGAAGATACCCTATCAAGCCCTTAGCAAACTATCGAATCCTCTCAAAATTAGTAGGAATACTGGACAAAGCATATCTGGATAAAGAATGGAATATGGCATCATAATCTGAAACCGACATGGAGCCCTGCTATAGTCGATCAAACTCATCTCTACGACTACCCCGGGGACTGTATGTTACGAAGCTCTCCAAAAACATCTCCATGAACTTCCCCCAAGTTATAGTCGGAGATCCAATAGGCTAACATGCTAGAACTGACCTCCACCACTCCTTGGCAAGGCTGATGAATTGGTATGATGTGAAGGCAACCCCATGGGACTCAAGAATAGCCAGGTTACACAACCTGTCTTGTCACTCTGACAGAAAATTATAAGCTCTATCACCAGGGAGGTGTTATAAAAAAATTGCAGAGCCAACCGTACAAACCTCTCAAAGTACTCCGCTATAATCATTGTTTGGTTGGCAGAAGATGTTGGCGCCATAAACAAAGGGAGTTGTAATAGATGGAGAAACAAACAAACTCCAAAACTGAGTGCCCAAACTCAATTTAGATGCCTAAAGTAAAGTAATAACATTCATAAGAGGGTCTACTGGAGCTGAAGAAGGACCCACATGAATCATAGCCGGCTCACGTGGAACACTAGAAGGACTAACCGGTATGGTAGAAATCGGTATCTCAACAATAACTGGGGCTGGAGGAGCTCCCTCTAATCTAGCCAATAACCTCATAAGTAGGTCCTAAGCTGACGGTGTAGGGGATGGAGCTGAAGACACTGTAATAGGATCAGTAAGCCCCTATAGCACTATAGTAGTCTCTAGAGAAGCAGATTGGGTTTGTCCCCTGGATAGAGCTTTCCCTCTAGAAATCCTTTGACCCGTGGCCTTATCATGACTCTGCCTCAACCTCGATGGGATTCACATCAGCTGACTCGAGCTTTCCCACTAAGCAACAAGATCAAGTAATTAGTATCTGCACAAAAGGAGTAGATTAGATACTTTCAAATAAGTGATATAAAGAAACACATCCTAGAAGCAAGATGCGAAAATTTTCCTAATAAGCATCTTGTAGCCTCATGAAGATGGGTATGGACGTCTACATATTGATTCACATGACCTAATAGACACCCTGCTCTTGGTTCACGAGCCCAACAAACCTAGAGCTCTGATTCCAAACTTCCCATGACCCAAAATGGATCGCAACTAAAGAAAGATAAATAAAGTGGAATCAAACTCAACATAACATAAGAAAACTCCCACAACCTGGAGTCATGAGTACAGGAGCATATAAAATAGTACTGAAAGAGTAATACAACTGTCTCAAAAGAAAATACAATGTTGTATCATGGAATCTAATACAAGTCTAGAAAGAAAGTAAAGAAAATCCAAGGATCCACGGTTGAAGTCTGAGCCTCACTAGAAAGATCAGGACGGATGTAGAGTAGTCCAAAAGAGTGAATCAGCTATCCTGTGCTCGATCTATAGGGATGAAACAGAGTAGGGGTGAGATACCGAAACGTACCAAGTAGGTTCAACCGACTGGCTAAGAGAAATATAAATAAATTTATAATAATGAAGAACCCTATTCCTGCATCTAAAAAGGTTGGCACAAGCTAATATATATATATATATATATATGTGTGTGTGTGTGTGTATAGATACACACATACAATAATAATGAGCTGCTAAAATATCCTCAAGAATATGTGATGCCATGTACCACAATGTGAACTATAATGCACAATTCATCATATCAAATACCAAGGATGTCACAGCATTGCCACCTGCCATGGTCAAGTAATATTAAAATGCCACAACCTTGCCACCTGCCCATGGTAAAGTAATATTAGAATGCCACAACCTTGCCACCTGCCCGTGGTCAAGTAATAATATAATGTCAAGTCCTTGCCACCAGCCTGTATCAAGGTATATGAAGTACTAATCTCACCCTTGCCTCCTGCCCAGGTCAAGGGGGAGGTACCGAAGTGAATCATAATGCCCTTGCTTCCTACCCGAGTCAAGGGATATTATAAGCCACACACAATAGATGTAAACCAATAGTGCAACTCCAATATGCATGTAAGCATGTAGAATAATGTTACCACAGATATATCAATGCATGAAGCTCATAATAATCATATGTACTCAAGGAGTAATATCAATTGCCACAACTAATACGCAAACCATCATCATATTTTGGATTATCATAATTATATCAAAAATCAAGAGTTCCAATGATAGCAGACCTTACTTGTCCTAAGTATGAAAGAATATCAATGTTACCAGACCTAACCTGTCCCAAATATGCAAGTATGATACTGATACCGGAGCTAACGCATCCCAACAATACAAGTATATCAATAATACTGGACTTTACTCATCCCAATTTGTCTCATAAGTCTAATTTAGTCATATTCTATCTAATGTACTCATCATTTCATCATAATACATCTCAGATCATTAATGGGATCCAAATTACACCATAAATCAGCTCAACTGGAATCACTTTTCCATCATTATTTCAACACATCAACTCAATTACACTTTTATCCATCTACATTTCACAATTATCACATGAACAAGATTCATAAATTGAATCCAATCCCAAAAGGTTAGCCGAATCTACCTCGATGCTGAAATTGCAGTCGAAGAAGCTTTCAATCCACTCAAGTCCTCAAATCGATCTCCCAATTTAATCAACCACTATGAACAATAGATATTACTCATCAAGAGAAGCATTTTAGTACCAATATTGGCATAATTTAAGCTTAGGGGCAAAATGGTCAAAATTAGGGCTAACATTTGAAAGTCTATTAATTGTGAAATTAAGTTCTACTCGAAAAATAGAGTTCATGGGCAAAAAATCGCATTAAAATCAAGCTTAAATTGAATGAGAAATAAATAGTAAAAATTTGAAAATCATAGTCTAAAAATCCCCAATTTTTCATGTTTAATTTCATGGAATCAAAGACAAAATCAATATAAAACTCATAGAAAATGATTAGTTTATTGTTACAAACACTTATAGAACAAAAATTTTCAAAAACCTTTCTTCAAAATCGCCCCAAAAAGCTTAGAAGTTCGAAAATGGATTAAAAATGTTGGTTTACGAGTTTAAAACTGTCGAAATATAAAAACTACTATGCGATCGCGGAGCCCATCCCGCGAACGAAGAGAAAGATTAGGCCACAACTCTGCGAACATGGAGCTCAGCAGACCCACACCTCTACGAATGAAAAATAAAGCTGCCTGTAGCAAATATCAGCAAACCAACAATGCCAAATCCAATTTTCTACTCAGAATGGGCCCCTGATACTTATCTGAACTCAGAATTTCACAAATCAAATATGTAGCCATACCGGAAACAACTATCCAGACTTAACAAAATCATAAAAAATTAGTGTCATGGCATCCTCGCCACAATTACCAATGCAAGTCAATAAAACTAGTTTAAAACTCAAAATTACCAAAATTTCCCTCGGCAACTCCAAAAATTATTCCAAAATCATTTCTAGCATTAGTTTCACCATCCGAACTAGTGGAACTTTCAAAATTTTGGTTCGAGCTTCCGAACTCAGATTGTTGATCAAAGTCAAACTTTGGTCTTGGAATTGACTAAAATCACAACTTTGCGCCTAAAAACCTTATTTTAACTCCAAATTCAGTTCTGCAACTTCCTATAGTTCACTTTCGACATTGTGGAGCTGATGGAAATAATAGATCCCCGATATGACCTCAAAAACATAGATAGACACAAAAACTCACTTTTTGAATAACTTAAGCCTCCAAAATGCCAAAATTCATATTTTCAACTTTTAAAACTTAGGATTCCAATTTCAACCATTCAAATAATTCAAAATAGGCCCAAAGCAACTTACGAACGGGTAAAACAGTAAATTTCACAGATAATGCCAAAAATGACCAATTAGATCATTATATGAGAATAGGCCCGAACATGAGCCAAATATGACGAAAATCCTTTATCCATTAATCTACAGGAATGCATATAAGAAATCACCCCCTTGGACTAAGAACTAGATGTGTCAGTCCACACTAACTAAGGCAAATTTACACAAGATAAAGTCACCATCTTAGCATGGCAATCAAGAATTACATGTTGAGGAGATAACCAATCCATACCCAAAATCACATCAAAGTCAACCATATCAAGAAATTTCAAATTAGCAATAGTATCTCTCCCAACGGAGGTCACTATACAACCCCGTTACACCCGATTCTGCACTAAAGACACACCTACCGGACACTTCAAGAAAACGACTTTTAACGACCATTTCTTAATGAAGGGAAGTGAATCCAAACATTATAAGTACACTTATAGTGATCAAATATTTTTTCAGTTGTTATAAATACACTTATAGTAACCAAATATTTATCTGGTCGTTATAAATATACTTACAGTGACCAAATTTTTTTCTGGTCATTATAAATACACTTATTGTGACCAAATTTTTTCGGTCGTTATAAATACACTTATAATGCTCAAATTTCTTTCCAGTCGTTAAAGACAAATTTTAATCCAACATTAACTAGGGATTGATTTGCATTAAAAAGTATAACATCCTATCGTTAAAATATATTAGTTAGTCTAAAAATATGTTTAATAATATCAGTGCAAAGTGATCAGACCAAATCATGTTACAAGTATAACAAGTGACGTTTTATTAATCATTCCGTCATTATGATAAGAATTCTCTACCATTTATAATTTTGCTTATTTTATAAAAAAGTTCAATAAAAAGGAAAAAAATTTTAATGTATTATTTTCTAATAACTCTATCCATCATTCTTATTATAGTAAATTATATGGCGGAATGGCCTAATAGGCCCCTGTACTTGGTCCCGTTTGTCACCTAGGACCTTATACTTAGAACTTTGCCAACTAAACCCTTGTACCGACTCAAAACCTACATTTTAAACACTTTTTTCTGACATGGCATCCTAAGTGGCATACCGGTACGTGAGTTTCACTTCATTTTGGAGCGTGAAAGGTTTGTAAAAACCCTTTAACAGTCATCATTTTCCCCAAATGCCCAAATATATAAATCTTCATTACTTCTTATAAAAATTCTTCAATTTTCTTCTTGTTTTTGTCCCTCCAAATGAAATTTCTTCTTGTTAGCCATAATTTTTTCTTGGAAAATTATTTTTCTGCTAAAGTGGGTTTTGCTCTTGCTCTTGTTTTGATTCTCATTTTCTTCAAAGAACCCATACCATATATTAGTAGCCACTCCATTTACAGTCCTTTTTTTCCCTATTTCTTCTCATCCTCTTGATTTCAAGTACAATTTCTCTTTTTCTCTCTTATCCATATTAAAAAAATTTCATCTATTTTGTTTCTCAAAAATATTTCATCCATTCTCCTTTAGCTCATTCCTATAGAGTTTTACATAAATGGTCTTTTTTTTCTTGATTTGGGTTTGATCTAACTGGAAAAGACAACTTTTTTGGTAATTTGGAGTTGGAGTTTTGGTGGGTTTTGTTTCTTGAGTTGAATTGGAGGTGGGGGTTGAAGAAGAAGGGGTTGGTGTACTTGTGTTTGAAGGGGAAAATGTTGAAAATTTTGAGGATTTTGACAAAAAAAATTATTGTAAAAAATAAAAAATGATGTGGCACATCTGATCTGACATGGAGTGTGACATCAGCGCGATTGAGAGACACGATGAATTGGAGGGATTTAAAATGTACCTTTTGAGTGGATACAAGGGTTTAGTTGGCAAAGTTCTAAGTATAAGGTCCTAGGTGACAAACGGGACCAAGTATAAGGGCCTAAATTTTGAAATATTATAAAAGCATTTATTTACAATCTTTTTGGCACAATTTTCTTAACTTAAATATCTTCTTGATATAGTTTCTAAAGATATTTTTATTTTGAGAGACAATTTATTCATATTTACACGACTTTTTTTAGATGCAAGATGAAGTAGGTCAAAACAAGAAATTATAGTGAAACAAAAAAATTTAAAATAGAAATAATAATATTAAATATATAATTATGAGTTTATGAAATTAATTTGAGGTAGAAAAGAATTATATAAATTTGATAGTAAGTAATTTTCTCAAGAGGATAGATGTTTCTCCACTTGCAAATTATCTCGATCAATCGACTTAAGAATCAGTATTCATGTAACACCCAGTAAAATTACCAAAATACCCCTAGAGGGAGGTTATGCGTGTAACGCATCTTCCAATACTCATATGAAAAATTTGAGACCAAATTTATGATCATCACGAAAAAAATTGAGCAGAAAATGGGTCTCGGTCGATTTTTACAGCGACCCAATCAAAAGAAAAATTTTCGATCCAAATTGCAAAACAGTGTTGGTGCGCGACAGGAGCGCGTCGTGGCTCCATCACGGACCAACACTTATATTTTTTCTAGAAAATTTTCACCAGGATTGAGAAAACTGATTCATAAATTTTTTCTAAAAATACACTATGCGCGACCAGTCCGCATCGCAGAGTAGGTCTTTTCTGAGTTAAAAATTTCTAAATTATTATAAGGGGTATTCCGGTCAATTCTCCACCCCTCCTAAACTCTATACATGATCTAATAAGGTCGTTTGATGTAAAAAGGGTCTCAAACCCTCATTCTAAGTCCTATTTCATAATCTAACAAGGCTAGGGCTCGAGGAAAGAGGAGAAGAGCTTGAGTTTAGAGATTTGAGAAGAAATCCTTGATATGATTGACTGATAGTTTCATCCCGGGATATGTAAGGCTAAACTAAAAGCATGGGATTGTTCTCTCATGTGCCCCATAGATGGTCATAGATGAGTTGCTGGTTCAAGAGTCTCCATGCATGAACCCTTGATGGTTTTCTTAAAATTTTATTTGAAATTACATGTTTTCTATGCTGATGATCATCATGCTATTTATTCTCTTAAATTGAATATTTTCATGAGAATTTGCATAACCCTACTTGACTAATTTGAAAAGCATGCATAGTGAACTTAAGAATTGAGTCTAGAGCTTTGATTTGAGATTGTTAATTATGATGAGAGAATGATGATGAGTTGATAGAATTTGATTGTCTTACGAGTCTCTATAAATGAACTCTACCGAAATCTCTATTTGGTTGCTTCCTAATGATTGTTCTAAATCTTGAGTCATGATGAGATTGATTGATGAAAGGGTTAAAGTCCCTATGAGATTGATTGTTTAAGGGTTAAAGCCCCTATGATATTGATTGATGAAAGAGTTAGAGTCCCTATGAGTTGAACGATGACGGGGTTCGAGTCCCTATCAAATATCGATGGTTGACGGGTTTTGAGTCTCTATGAGATTGGATGAGATAGACATTTTATGAACATTGAGTCATGGGAGGAGTATCGAGCACCGAAAGAGAGAGAGTTAGTCCGACTTGAACTCGTCAAACTACGTCGCCAAATGTAGGTGAGGCTTAGGACCATCACATATATTATGGTTCCCTAGAGAGTAACAGTCCTTGAAACAATAGTGGACTTATTAACGATTGACTCCATATTGGGTGAGCTGATATGATTTCGAAGCATTCCCTACTTGGGAAATTTAGAACGGTTGTGGCAACATCAGTAAGATTGTTGTACATTCACTGACTCATAAGTGATTGTTGTCAGATAAGAGAAGATCCTATAAATTTCCTATCTTGAGTACTCTGAGTTGAGATGAGATGAGATGAGATGAGAGTAGGTGAGCTCCTTTGAGATGAGTCTAATATGATTGATGAGTTTGAGTTGTTGACGAGTCACTTGTCTATTCTTTATTCTTGCATAGATAGACATTTGACGATTTGATGCTATTTGATGATTACCTTGAGTTGATGTTGTTTCCATATTATTCTACTTGTTTCTGTTTCACTCAGCTATTTTACATACTAGTACATTCCAATTAATGATGACCCTTTTGGATTGCATCATTTTATGATGCAGAGGCATGTACTAGAGATCATCAACAGGCGCTCCGTTGAAGATCTGAGATTCACAACAGATTTGGTGAGCCTCCCCTACTCCAGAGGACCCACCATGATTATTTCATCTTGCTTTAGAGTTACAATTTGGACTATTCTTTTATTTTGATTTGGATAGCCATGGGTCTGTTATTGGCACCACATGATTAGTAATAGAGGCTTCATAGACAATGGTTGAACGTTGATGTTGAGATTGTGAGTTAGTTCTTTCTACTAGCCTTCATTATTTTATGTATTCTTTTGAGACTTTGGATGATTTGTGTCCAATAAATCGTTACATTTTCCGTTGTTCAGTAGAGGTTTATTTGATTGAATGATGTGATGAGGCTAAGTGGTTTGCTTGGAGACTAATAGTCTCTACGTGTAGGCCACGCCAAGGGTAACCTCCCGGGGCGTGACAATTCAATAATAATGTTTCTTCTTATAAAAAATTATATATTGTGTCGACTTTATTGGTTGTGAAACTAACAGGTGTATACAAAGAAAAATCATTCGTTTGAGTTAGAAAACTATAAAATAAAATTTTAGATATAGAAAATTTAAAAAGCTTTACATGACATACAATCAACTACTAATAAATTAAGAAATTATGATTTTTTAATTATTTAAAATTTAAAATGATATAATTGATTTATATCTCATAATAATTTTAATGATATTGAATTATTTATATCAGGTAAATACCATTAGCATAAAAAGTGAAACTAAAAGAAGTTGGGGGTTTTATCCATGAAGAATTTTGCAAAAAGTAATAACTTAAGGTGCAAAATAAAACAAACAACTTTATGTCTAGAACTAGAAAACCCAACTTTCTTTTTATTTAGTTGTGAGAATAGAAACAAATTGTATATTTCATTGTAGTTAATCTTTGATTTTTCGAAAAAGAAAAAAAAGATAATAGTTATTAGGATTGTTATTAATAACCTTACATGAAGTTTTAATACTTGTCTTCAGATAGATCATGCCGTTTGAAGAACTCATCCTCAAAGAAAGCATAAAGAAGTACAAGCAACAAAAAGTTTTTGTCACGACCCGGGATTAGGGCCTAGACGTGACACGGCGAATGAGAACCCGAGAGTCCCCAGACAAGCCTCAAGTATCTAAATTCCACATTATCGGTTCACGGAAGACATACAAATAACAACACATAGTTATAAGGGGCGGGAGAATAGGACTCACGCTATGGGGGCAATACAAGGCTAGGGACATTCCACATTTTCGCACCGAAATATGCATATAACCAAATAAGAATTTCTCATAAAACACTGCAACATATAGATAAGTCAGATACCACGCATAAGATGCGATTTTCAAAAGAGTCAACATATTGTCCAACGAATACCTCTAATCAAGATGGAACGGGGACCAAGACATGTTCTAGGCTCACCCTCAAATGAAAAAGGAACTCAAGATAGTAGAGGTAGAGGAAATGGCTCGTCCTTGGAAAATGGAACACACCACAATATTCTTCTGAATCGGACTACTTATCAAATGGTTGATACTCGAAGTGCTCGACACCTACATGGTAAAATTATTTACCAATAGATTATGCGTTAGTACGTTTGAATGTACTAAGTATGCGGGCTTGCAAATGCATATGACTTACAAAACATGTGTTTCAATGTTAGATGACAAGGGCACATAAAATAGAAAGAGTCATATATCCAATGGAAATATATACAAGATGCCATGAAATTTATGATGCATGAAATCCAACAATGCTCATATATAGTGGGGAGGGACCATAACCGATATATCAAATTCATGCGAGCTATTACATGAATTAGTCTGATAAAGGCCTCCCATCGATAGGAGAAGATTACTTGCCATTGGTAGTCTACATCACACCTTATGACCACGCTTTTCAGTGGATCACCTTCCTTACAACCATGTTTTTCAGAAGGACTTTTCATAATCATATCATAAACATGATAAACTTATAATCATTCCTTATGGCCCTGTCTTTTTGGTAATGGCAAACGTTCCTATATTGGCACATAGTTTAAGGAAAGGGAGGGGGCCCTTAGGGATAGCCTTGACCCCCCCAATCCATCGGTACTAAATCAACAACATCCTACTTGAATACTTATACATATACATGCTTTCAAGAGATACAATGCTCACTTCAAACCGTTCAATGCACGTTTAGGCTTAAATGCCAAATCATAAGTCAAAATCATCATGCTTATGCAAGGAATAACTCATTTACATATGCGGAATGGTTCAAGCACCCTAAATGCTCAAAGAGGCATAGTCATAGACATGCATGTGATCACATTCTTGTCATAACCAATGCCTTACAAAAATCATATCATATTAGTTTCATAAATCATAATGGGCTTGACCAACTTTATAATTTCCATATGAATCAATGCGCATGAATGCAAATGCAATGCAGGATGTGAGGTTGGCATGGGTAACATAGATCCAAGTTAAAATCAATATCATAATGTTAAATTGAGTAAATCTATAATTAAATAAATGTCTAAAACATAATATAAGTCACCCATGCATAGATTAACTTTAAAAAGGGTACATGCACATTCATATCTTCATAAGTCAATGTAAATCATCATAATAGTGATCAAAGTAATTTGAAATCATAGGTAGAATACAACCCATACATCAATTATATTTAAGTAAATCAAGTAATGAAAATTAATATGTAAAGTAAACTAAATTCATGAAATCAATTGAAAGATTTTTGGGTTTTCTTGGTTGGAAGGGACCAAGAATCAATCCCACATACTTTGATTGAGGAGCTGAATTTGGGGAAGGACTTAGCTTGAATTGAACTTCAATTAACCCTAGCCTTATACCTTAAGAGGGGAGAGTAGATAGGAATTGGGAGGTGATCTTATGAGGTGTAGAAGGTTTTAGGAGAATGAATTAAGAGGGGAGGGATATCAGCTTAATTAGGGGCTTAGGATAGGTACAAGGTCATAGTTCATAGTTAAAATAAACAAAAATTACATAAACTCCATTAATGAAATGGGTGAAAATTGGAACCGTCAAGTCCATACGATCGTCTACACGATCCGTGAGTCGCCACACGAATCGTGAACAGAGACCGTGAAGCGTCACTTAGAAAATTTTGCAGAGCCAATGCTAGAAATTTATTCGAGGCCAAGAGGTACCAGATAGATGACTTCACAGTCCATGTGACTCCACACGGATCGTGACATGGACTATGTGATAGCACCTGAAATAATTTCCGCACGAAAAAGTTACGAGATGGTACTTTCATACTTAGGGTGATGACTCTTTTCTTCGCATATCCAATTCAACGATGCACCAAAATATTCTTCATATTACCTTTTTGTAGTGTTTTGGGGCTTTGGGCGCTGCAACTTTAGGAGATCACTTATGCATTTTGACGTATCATTGAGTAGGCTTTATGACATCGATTTTGACCGCACTCTTGACTTGACCTAGAACCTTAGTTGCTGCATAGATAGCCGATCTCCATGACTGTTCGATGGATCACCAAGGGGGTCAGCGGCACCGCTTTAAAATGCCTTTCTGCACTTTTTCTCGCTTTTCAAGATTCCACCAAGTCTTGTCCATTAGTGCACTTTTAACTCCATTTCGTGTCATAGCACATGCATATTTGTTAGAAGATAGAATTAATAGCATACTAAATACAATGTTTCCTTGCAATTTAACCCCAAAATGAGTCTATAATATGGACTCATCAAAGGCCTAGCAAGTAATCTTGGGGTGCACTGATGTTGTTTGTAAGAAAGAAAGACAACTCACTCAGAATGTGAATCAATTATCGGCAACTCAATAAGGTCATAATGAAGAATAAGTATCCCTAGCCAAGGACAAATTACCTATTTGATCAATTACAAGTGGCTAGTCACATCTCAAAGATTGACCTTCAGTCTAGATATCATCAATTGAGGGTAGGGGAGTGTGACATTCTCAAAAGAGCCTTCCAAACAAGATAATGGACATTTTGAGTTTGAGGTGATGTACTTCGGCCTAAGTAATGCTCCGGTGATATTCATAGATCTCATGAATAGAGTCTTCAAACCCTACCTCAACATGTTTGTGGTGGTATTCTTTGACAATATTTTGATTTATTCCCTGAGTGAAAAAGAGCATGTGAAATGTTTGAGGGTAATGTTGCAAATGTTGAGGGAAGAATGGTTGTTTTTTAAATTCAAAAAATGTGAGTTTTTGCTGAAGGAAGTCACATTCTTTGGTCATATGGTTTTGGGAGAAGGGATTAAAATGGACTCAAAAAAGACAATGGTGATAAGAAATTGGCCTAGGACCTTCATTCCAATGGATATTAGGAGTTTCTTATGCTTGGGTGGGGCATTATAACTGGACACTTGTTGAGGGTTTCTCTTCAATTTCTTCTCCCTCGATAAAGTTAACACAAAAGAAGGCCACATTCATATACATCAATGAATGCGAAAGATGTTTCCAGACATTGAAAGATAAGCTTACATCCACTCCTATTTTATCTCTATCGAAAGATTTAGAAGGGTTTGTGGTGTATTGTGATGCTTCAAGAATTGGGTTAGGGTGTTTATTTATTCAAAGTGGCAAAGTTATTGCATATGCTTCTAGGCAACTAAAGTTGCATGAGCCTAATCACCCCACCCATGATCTTGAATTAGCAGCAGTAGTATTTGCTTTGAAGATATGGTGTTGCTATATATATGGGGTTCATGTAGACATGTTCATCGATCATAAGAGTCCCCAATACATATTAACTCAAAGAGACTAAACTAAAGGTAAAGAAGATGGTTGGAACTCCTTAAAGATTATGACATGAGTGTGCATTATCATCTGATTAAGGCTAACTTGTTGGCCGATGCTCTAATTAGAGTTTCTAGGGAGAGAAAAACTCATATTGATGATGGAAAGAAAGAATTGGTAAGAGAAGTTCACCAGTTGGCAAGATTGGGGGTTAGGTTGGATGAGGCCAAAAATGGAAGTGTGATGGTTGTAGATGGTTCTAAGTCTTCTTTGATGGAAGAGGTCAAATCCAAACAAGACCTTGACCCCACTTTGGTGGAATTAAATTCATTGATAAAGGATGGTAGGGTGGAGGTTTTCTTTTAAGGGAGAGATAGTGTCCTTAGATGCCAAGGTAGAATATGTGTGCTTGATGTCGATGGCTTGAGAGACTTGATCTTAAATTAAACTCATAATTCATCTTGTTATATTCACCCTAGTTCTACAAAGATGTATAGCGATTTGAGAGAATGTATTGGTGGGGTGGCATGAAGAAGGATATTGCCAAATTTGTAGTCGGTTACCATAATTTCAAACAAGTAAAAGTAGAACATCAGAGGTAAGGTGGCCTAGCCCAAGATATAACTATTCCTAATTGGAAGTGGGAAGAAATCAACATGGATTATGTGATTTGCTTGCCCAATACTTAGAGGGAGTTTTATTCTGTTTGGGTTATTATTGACAGAATGACAAAGTCGGCTCACATCCAACGGGTTAAGATGATTGTACCTTCATGAGTTGGTTAGATTGCATGGGGTTCCATTGGCTATGATTTCATATCGTGGTGCTTAATTTACTTCGCATTTTTAGAGGAGGCCTTGCTATTAAAGTCAAGCTTAGCACGACCTTTCACCCACAAATGGATTCCAAGACAAAAGAACCATTCAAACTCTTGAGGATATATTTAGGGCTTGTGTGTTAGAGTTTAAGGGTAGTTGGGATGAACATCTTCCAATTATTGAGTTTGCTTATGACAATAGCTATCACTTTAGTATCGGAATGGATCCCTTTGAAGCTCTATATGGTAGATGTTGTACATCCCCGGTTTGATGGTTTGAAGTAGGGGAGATGGCTTTGTTAGGTCCGTGTTTAGTTATGGAATGTTTGGAGAAAGTGAGGGTAGTAAGGGAAAGTTTGAAGACGGCTCAAATTCGGCAAAAGTCCTATGCCAACACTAGAAGGAGAGGCCTTGAATTTAAAGTTGATGATTGGGTATACTTGAAGGTTTCGCCGATGAAGGGTGTAGTAAATTTTGACATGAAAAGGAAGTTAGGACCTGGGTATGTAGGGCCTTACCAGTTCTTGAGACGTGTTGGTAAAGTTGCATATGAATTAGAGTTTCCCATGGAGATGAGCATTATTCATTCGGTCTTCCATGTCACTCTATTTAGGGAGTGTGTTGGAGACCCTAATTCCATTTTTCCGTTGGAGGTGGTGAACGTTGAAGAGAATTTGACTTATGAGGATGTTCTGATAAAAATCTTGGTTAGGCAATTAAGAGGTTGGAAAACAAAGGCATAGCATCTGTCAAATCCCTTTAGAGGAACGAACAACTCAAAAGCGCCACTTAGGAAGCCGAAGCCGATATGGAAAGTGATACCCCTATCTCTTTCATTCTAAACAAGCTTGAGGTACTAAGATCTTCCTATTTAAGGACACTCCATGTATGTCACTTTATACCATTCATGCATAATTATGTTATTTTGACGTTACATTGTAAATGATTGTTTGAAGTATGGTTTGAAAAATTTTCATGATGTAAAAGTTGCATTTTTGAATGTGATACATGTATTCCATTCCATAGAGCTTACCTTTAGCACATTATGAATGTTACCAAAGGGGATATATTGTAAGGCCCCACATGTAGGGAGGCATGAAAGTGCCTAAGAAATGAATTGTGGATTTTTTGAGTATAAGTAAGTATTACGAAGGAGTCTACAAACCATAGGTGGCTCCATGAGCCGTAACTTGTGCTTGTGAAATGATGACTAGACTTGGTGAAAATATTGATTTCTGTAGTTAGGACTATGAGATACTAGACGACTCATTCATTGGTTGACGGGCATAAGTATTATCGTGGGTTGAGATTTAGAGAAAATTTCTGAGGGTTAAAAATATTACCAGGCGAGACCCCCCTCTTATGACCCATAGAATGGACCACGACCCATAATCGAGGTCTCGCGTCCTATCCAGCATAATTTTCTAAGGGGTAAATTCAAACTTTTCTATTATTACATGCCTATACCATGCCAGTTAAGCCTTCAAATACCCCTCCCCCCTATACAACCGAAGCCATTCTATCCCAACTCACTCTCAAAATACCTTAAGTCTAACTCTTTTAAAATACTCCCAAGTTCTTCAAAGCCTTCACGAGAAGAGAGCAAGCTAGGGATGTGGATTTTTTTTACTATGTGGAGACCTTACCTCTACAGAGCTAAACCAATCCTTATCCTCATCTATATTCAAGTTATGGAAATTTCTTGATGTTTTATGAACTCTTTTAATATGATGATTTTATGGAATAATTTATGGTATTCTACCTTTGTACATTATATTGCATTGAAATGCTATGTGAAATTTATGGACTTTTATGATGGTAAAGAGAGCCCTAACTAATATTTATAGTGTTATGGTGGGTTACTTTGAATGAATTGAAAAAGAACTTATTTACTCTTCTTATGTCCTATATCTTGACTTTTGCATGATTGTTTTAGCACATATGCATACCCACCATGTTTTATTAAAGTTGTGTACCAAGTTTCTATGTCGTGAAGGCCTTATGGCAAGACATAAAAATTATGAATGTTATAAATTTGAAAGGCTATTATGCATGCTATGAGATATGAAAATATGGTGAAAATTATGAATGATAAGATGCCCTCTTTCATGTTACGAAGCTTTGGTATTGAAGAGAAACTCCGTGAAGATACTATACCATTATGATGCTTTCATATTATGACTATAAGTATGATTTGAGTATTCCTTGAGATTGTGACCTAGAGCCGAGAGGACCTTGGTAGATAACCATTATCCTATAACTATGTTTCCACCATGGGTTTGTGAATTAGATAACGGATCCATATAGCCTGAGTTGCATGATTTACCAAAATGGGTGGTGTTCCATGCAGGACATGTTAATTAAATACTAAAAAGGTAGTGTTCTCGTAAAGTGTTCATAAAGCACTTTCTAAAATGGAAGAGTTCTTGTAAGGTGAGTGTTTGGTTTACCCTGATAAAATAGACCACTCCTTGTTTGGTGTGGAGTAAACATCAGGATTCCAAGTAATAGTTTGCTTGGTCTTACATGTCAGTATGGTCCCTTCCCATCTATGTATGTTATGTTATGTCACTTGATGATTTCTCATTCATATTTTGACTAAGGCATTGAGCATTCATGATATATTGAGCTTATATTCACTGATTATGATTATGCATACTTTTCAATTATGGCTTATGTTCTTTGTTGCATTTCACCCCGCATACTTAGTACATTTCAAGCACTACTACATACGTTTTGCCTATATGATCTAACCATGTAGGGATCAGAGATCCTATTCATCCTCCTCCCCCATGTGGCTAAGCCGATCGATTGACTATTACTATGGTGAGTCCTCTACATTCGGGGACAATATCCACTTACTTTCATGCTTATTTAAGACTTGGCCAATTATGGATATTTATCTTTTAAGGGTGAGCCCAAGATATGTCTTGGCCCCTGTTCCACTTGTTGTTAGATATGTTGTTGGATATATGAATTTGTATGTTGTGGGTTCGACTCTTACTATGTATATGTATGATGGAAGACTCCCTTTGTCCTTATCCCATTTTTGTGCATGTTGTCTGTCGTTGTTGTTGAGATGAAAGTCCTAAGCCCATAATTCTCTCCATAGCATGAGTCATAATTATCCACCCCTTAGTTATTATTTGTTATATATCATACTAATTCTCTTTCCTATAACATCCTCATAGCTTGAGTCTAAAGGCTTGTTTTCCCTAGAATTAAGTGTTTGTTTGTTGATTATGCTTCCATAGCCAAAGAGGTTCCATATATGCTTAAGAGACTTCTTTGGGGTCCCTTTGGGTTCTCCGTTCGGCGCGTTATGCCTAGGCCCTAGGCTTGGGTCATGACAGGTTTAATCCATGAGTCATAACTTGGCTTTTACTTACTTTTCCAATTTCATATATTTTTGCAACTCTTCTATTTTCAAACTTTCCAATGTATGGGGTGTTCTAATATCTCCCTTTTGGGATCATTCATCCTTGAATGAGATAAAAACAAGCTTGTGTAGAGTGGAAACATAACCAACAACCCAACATGAATGCAAAATGCAACTTATAACATCAATTTCATAAAAATGATCATACTTATTCATTAAATATCATGTGAGAAAAGTCTTATGATCATTCACTCATGCAATATGGCAAGGGAGCAAAGATACATAAGAATTTGGAGGAATAGATCATATTTGGGTACCTTAGGCTTGAATAGGACAAAAGAGGTAAGGATATCATTTCATCATATATGTCTATACTTCACAAGTATCACACTCAACTTGTTGGTTCCTCTATAGAACCTTAACGGATGCAACTTCCTTGTTTCTAAATCTCTTCACTTGCCAGACAAAATTCTCAACTGGTATTTCTTCATAAGTCAAATTCTTCTCATGGATCACATATTTCAATGGAACGATGGAATTTGGGTCACCCATGTATATTCTTAATATCGATACATGGAACACCAGATGAACCATAGCTAACTCAATTGGAAAATCCAGATCACAAGCCACCTTCTCAATTTGCTTCGCACTCTTGTAAGGTCCCATATGTCTAGGACTCAATTTGCCCTTTTTGCCTAAAAACATTATACCTTTAATAGGTGAAACCTTCAATTAGACCTAATCACCTTCATCAAAATCAAGGTCCCTTCTTCTAATGTGGGCATATGACGTTTGGCGACATTGCTAGACTCAAATTTCTCCCTTATGCCCATTACTTTCTCCGTAGCATCAAGTACCAAATTGGGTCTAATCAAGGACATCTCTCCAACTTCAAACCATCCCACCGGTGACCTAAATCGCCTACCATACAAAGCTTCAAATGATGCCATATAGATACTTGAGTGAAAACTATTGTTGTAAGAAAAATCAACAAGAGGTACGTAATCACCCCAACCACCTTTGAAATCAACTATACATGCCCTCAACATCTCTTCCACTGTTTGGGTTATTCTTTCGGCTTGACATTTCGATTTGTGGGTGAAAATGGTACTTACCTTCACCTTTGAATAAAAAATACTTGGAAATAAATTCCAAAAATGAGAAGTGACTTGAGTACCATGGTTCGATATGATAGACAATGGAACCCCATGCAACCTTACTAACTCTCGGATATAAACCTTAGCATAATCATCAGTACTATATGAAATCATTACCAGCAAAAAGTGCATTAATTTCATCATTCTATCCACAACAACCCATATTGAGTCATGTTGTTTTTGGGTCCTCGGCAAACCTAGAAATTAAATCCATATTCATCTTTTCCCATTTCCAAGTGGGAATCTCAATATCTTAGGCTAAATCACTCGGTATTTAGTGTTCAACCTTCACTTATTGGCAATTGGAACATCTAGCCACACGCCTTGCTATGTCTTTCTTCATAACATTCCACCAATATACTTCCCTAAAATATCTATACATTTTCATGGGTTCTAGATGAATAGAATACTGATAGTTATGAGCTTTATCTAGTATTTTCTCCCTTAAGCCATCAATAATAGAAAAACACAACCGCGCTTGGTAACGAAGTACTCCATCTCCCTTTTGTGAGAAAACCTGTATCTTCTTATCAACTACAAACTTATTCAACTCGACCATGGTAGGATCTATGTCTTGCATTGCTTTAACCTCCAATATCAAAGAAGATTTCTCCCCATTTTGTACAAGTATGCCACCATTTCCCAAACCACTTAGTCTAACACTCGAATGAGCCAAATAGTGCACTTTTTTGACTTACTCTTTGTTTCCATCCTTAACATGTGCAATGTTCCCATAGAGACTCTACTAAGTGCATTGGCTATAACGTTGGCTTTGTTGGGGTGATACATCATACTTATGTCATAATCCTTAAGAAATTTTAATGACTTTCTTTACTTTAGGTTTAATTCCCCTTGGCTAAACACATATTGCAAACTCTTATGATTGGTGAATATATCAATATGGCCCTATAGAGATACTGATGCCGAATCTTCAATGCTAAGACAATGGCTGCCAATTCAAGATCATGGGTGGAGTAGTTCCTTTTATGCATCTTCAATTTCCTTGAGGCAAAGACAACCTTCCCATGTTGCAAATATATATAACCCATGCCTACACTTGAGGAATCATATTAAATAACAAAACCATCCGAACCTTCAGTCAATTTCAAATAAGGGGCTGAATAAGACGATCCTTAAACATTTGAAAACTTTTCTCACATTTATCAGAAAATGAAATTTCACCTTCTTTTGGGTCAACTAAGTCAAAGCTAAGGAAATTGAAGAAAATTCTTCAACAAATCTTCTATAATATCTGGTCAAACCCAAAAAACTCCTGATGATGGAAGGAGACAATGGTCTAGGCTAATTCTTTACTGATTTTATCTTCTTTGGATCAACTATAATCCCATCACCTGAAACAATGTGGCAAAATAAAGCCACCTCCCTTAACAAGAATCCACATTTGCTAAACTGTGCAAAGATTTTCTAATCTCTAAATATTGCTACAAAATCCGCAAGTGATCCTCATGTTCCTTCTCACCCTGTGAATAGACCAGTATATTATCCATGAAAACAATCACGAACATGTCTAAATATTGCCTGAAGACCCTGTTCATCAATTTCATGAATGTTGCAGGAGCATTTGTTAGTCACAATATCATAACCAAAAATTTAAAGTGACCACACCGGGTTCTAAATGCCATCTTTTAAATGTCATCCTCCTCCACCCTCAATTGGTGATATCCTAAACGAAGATCAAGTTTTGAGAAGTAGCTTGCACCTTGTAGTAGATCAAATATGTCATCGATCCTTTAAAGTGGATACTTGTTTTGATAGTCACTTTGTTCAATTGCTGGTAATGCACATACATCCAAAGTGAACCATCCTTCTTCCTTATTAACAATATGGAGCACCCTATGGAGATAGACTTGGCCTTATAAACCCCTTGTCAATAATATACTTCAATTTTTCCTTCAATTCTTTCAAGTCCATTGGGGCCACTCAATATATAGGTATAGAAATAGGTTGAGTATTGGGTTGAAGATCAATGCCAAAGTCAATTTAACTTTTGCGAGGAATACCGAGCAAGTCATAGGGAAATATATCAGGGAACTCATTATCTATAGGAAACAAATAAAGATTAGGACTTTCGGAATCTACATCCCTAACCAAGACAAAATAATATATGCACCCCTTAGAAATCATCTTCCTACACTTTACATATGATCTGAACTTACCCTTGAACACTAAGTTAGTTCCCTTCTACTTGATAATGTGTTCATTAAGAAAATGGAATTTTACCTTACGTGTTCTACAATAACT
The DNA here is from genome assembly GCA_029948455.1 of Solanum rostratum. NCBI lineage: Eukaryota > Viridiplantae > Streptophyta > Magnoliopsida > Solanales > Solanaceae > Solanum > Solanum rostratum. The sequence goes on from CM057048.1 coordinate 66,431,056, forward strand.
AGAAGCATATGATGCATGCAACATATTCATACCAAGAATAACATCAAAATCGGTCATGTAAAATTTAATAAGATCATATGGAAAGACCCTATGCAAGATCGACACGAGATAACTTTTATAAACCTTTTTTGTCTAGGATTAACTTACAAACTTGAGTATAGATCGAATATGTCTCAATCAAGAGTCCGGGAGACATATCAAACTTTATGGTAAGGTAAGGCGTGAAAAAAGACATAATTACACTAGTGTCAAGTAAAACATATACTCAAGATCAAAGACCCTTAACATACCTGTAAACACATCAGGAGACTCCTCCACCTCTTGCCTAGAATGTAAAGCATAATAACGGTTGCCACGGGGACCACCTCCTCGAGCCTGGGCATCTTGTTACGCTTGTCCTATTTATAGCTTTTACCTTGAGGACACTCTTTTGTCCCTTTTTTAGCAACATTCAAACACTCGGAGATCTTGTTACCTATTTCCCACAACCAAAACAAGCACCCGTGTCTCTCAAGCAATCACCAACAAGACTCCTTCCATACTTAAGACACTTGGGACGAGTAGCACCACTTGCCTTAACACCATCACCTTGAAACTTAGAGGTAGACACCCTATCCCTATAAACCTTGGAGTAGTACCCTTGGATGACCCTTGGAATTGTTGGAAATGGCCATCACCAGACCTTGAACTAAAATATCTACCTTCAAAATAATCCCTCTTGGACTCCCTCATCCTTATCTATTGAAGCTTCTCGCTCTCTATTTTCTCATCATAAGTCATGAGCCAAGAAAAATACATCTCTTTGATAAACATAGCCATTTCGCACTCCATCTTTACCAAGTTGGATACACCTAAAATGAACTTGTTCTACGGGCTCTCAGATCAGCCAACAAAGAAGGAGCATACATGGATAACTTTGTGAACTTGAGGGCATACTCTCTCACACCCATACCACCTTGCGTGAGATTCATAAATTCCATCACTTTAGCATTCCTCAATTCAGGTGGGAAAAAATAACAAAGGAATGCATCTTTAAACACCTCTCATCAAATTGGCCCTTCTTCAACTCTTTTAAACATCCATTGTGCGAATGAAACTTGAGAAACTCCTTTGATTTGGTAATATGCCAACTCGACCTACTCCTTAAATGTCACACCCATAATCTCTACCACTTTGTCAATCTTATCAATGAACTCTTGTGGATCTTCATCCACTTTGGAACCATAGAGCTCTGCGAGATTTATTCTTGCAAAGTCTCTTACCCAAAAAGCCAGAGTAGGAGTATTAAGAGAAAAAAAGGACTTGGTTATATTGAGTAGCATTGTCTTGAGACAATATAATCATAGTGGCCCTAAACTCCTCATTAGTCACTTTATTGGCCAGACGATTTTGTGGAGCTTGAGAAGCCTGAGAAGCTTGGTTCTCATTAGCATTAACTCCTCTTGGAAAAGGTGTATATCATGGAGGAATTCTCTAAAAATTCCAAAGGAAAAGAATTAGAGGAAAAGAGAATTAGATCACAACTTAGGGTACAATATAGATCACAAAGAAGTGAAGATTTCCTAGAAGTGTCATAGCCTTCTATTCATGGATATGTCATGTTTCAAACCTATGAACAAGACTCTATTAGATATTGCATGAAAGACTCCCTAAGATGCATTCAAACCTTGTGCTATGATACCTAGTTTGTCATAACCTGAACCTAGGGCCTAGTCGTGAAGTGGCAAATGAAAAACCCGAAGGGGCCCCATTAAAGCATCCTGTTCATATCCTAAGCATTCATAATGTAAATTCAAAAAATTACATGAATAGGAAAGTGGAAACATAGACATTAACGTTATGTGCCACCAAAATACGACACATTTGATATTTTAAACTTGAAATTTTGTGTGGTGTCTGGCACATTTTAGTGGATTTGATTTGTGTTTTGTGTTGTTTTTACAAGATTTGGGATGTCTGTGTGAAGAGTTGTAGATTTGATATAAAGTGGCCTTATATGAACCAATTTAAGGCCTATGATTTGATCCACAAGCCGTAGATGGACACTTGTGGTTGAGATACAAAGAGTACTAGATAATATGCAAGGTGAAACTACGAAGGAAGGTGAAACTACGAAGGACAGTATGAGTCATAGTCTAGCCTATTACCCATAGGTGCATAATCTTCCGCCCCTATATGGTTAGATCATGTAGGCAAAGAGTATGTGTTAGTATGTAAAATGTACTAAGTATGTAGGTATAAAATACATTAAGAAACATCATAACATAATAGCAATATGCATACACATATCAATAGAATTAGGACAAGATGTAAATGATCAATTAATCTTTAAAATCATGAATAAAAACATCATAAAAACATTCTATGAACTAATGGACATACATATGTGAGAATAGGACCATAACTAATAATAAGATAATGCGAACCATTACATCAAAGTCCAATGTTCCCTCTACACCAGAGGAAAGGAGCATACTTGCCAAGGTAAACTCAACCCCACCCTATGGGCTTTATCCCAACACTGTAAGTGTCATATGTGTGTGGACCCCACCCTATGGGCTCAACCCTAGCACATTTAGTATCCTAAGTTTATGGATCCACTAACTTAATACCTTAAATGAATATAATCATAATCCTATGGTGGCACATAGTTATGGGACATGGGGATTTAGATAAGGACCCTTGGGGATGGTCCCCTTACTAAAGCTCATTCGGTGCTAAGTCAAATCCGACAACATATATAAACATCATTATAATTCATCATTCATCAAAATCATACTTTCATGCTTGTAAAATCGGCACCATAACCTCATAGATCATTTTCATATAAAAAAAGTCCATATTCATGACTTGCATAAAGTGTTGGTATATTCCCCATCTTATCATCATTGCATAACATTAGGGTCTTTGGTTGCCCTCATAATCATGATCATAGCATACTATCATGTTGGTGTTTTATTCATGAAGACATAGCTTAACGTGAAAAATTAAGGCCAAAGATGGGTTCATGAATAATTGAAGTTAAAATCATGAATTTAATGAAAATCATATGAGATCAATGAAATTGAAGTCAATTCAAATCATATGTAAAGGAACCCATGTCGATTTCATAAGCCTTAATCAATATATACTTGTAATTCTTTGTAAATCAATTGGAAATCCTACAAGTCATGTAAATCATCATAATTCATTAATAGAGTACTTCAATCATATAGTAGTAAAAGTTCAAGCATTTGGACAAAAATCATGAAAACCCCATAAAGTTCATGCTTGAGGTTGAAGAAAAAATAGAGTTATATTTGGGATCCATGGATGGAGTAGTTCCATGGATGAAGCCTTACATAACTTGAGGAAGAAGCTTCAGAAGAAAGCAAAGAATTGATCTTAATCTCCCTTGACAAATCTTGAATCCCTAGTCCTTCAATGGGTATTCCTTTGAGAGAAAAGACTTAGAAACCTTTGGAGTGGATTTGAGAATGAATGAGTTTGGAAGGGTTTGAGGGTAGTTTAATGAGAATTGACGCAGTTAGGGTAGTTACTAGGGTCAAAATGATATAGTACAAGAGTCAAATAGGCCAAAAATTACAAAAGCCCTTCATTAAAAGTCTGTGAGATACATCCATGAGAGGCATCTACGATTCGTAGATCCATTTATGACTCATGCATCTAAGCTCTTATCCTATTGAGATTTTTGTTTTTAGATAGTATCTAAATCTCCGTTTATGAAACCCTTTCTACGAACCATAGTTCTATATATGAGTCATGAACTCTCCTCGTGCTATGACCCCATACTAAGAAAAATTTCCTTTCTTTAGGCCTAGTCTACAAACTATGTCCAAAATCCATAAACCGGAAGATGGTCTGTAAACCCCACTCATAAGTCTAGTCCACACTTAGATAAATCTTCAAATTACAAAGCTCTGTTAATGACACATATCTACAAGTCGTGATTCCAAATGGAACTCGTAAGTAACCTTCATACTTCAACATTCCTAGTTCAAAAATTTCACTAAGGCACAACCTAACCTACGAGGCTTGTGTAAGATCCGATGTTCAATCCATGAGCCATAGATTGGATCATACTTTCCTATCTAGTTTCAGATTTCCTACAACACTTCCATTTTAAAATTTTCCAATGTATGGGCTATTACACATCATTTAGTATCCTTAAAACTGTCTTTCAGACACGTTATGGCTACTACAAGTTCTTGATTATGTCATTCGGGTTGACTATTGCCCCCGCAGCCTTTATGGGTCATCGACTCGAGTATCCTTTATGATTGTATTTAGTGATGATATCCTCATATACAAACATAGCTAAGAGAAGCATGCCCAACATTTGAGGACTACGATCCAGACTTTGTAGGATCATCGAATATATGCTAAGTTCTTTAAGTGTTAGTTTTTACTGGAATATGTGATATTTCTGGTGTACATAATGTCTAATGATTGTATTATGATGGATCTAGATAAGATGAAGTCTATTCATGGTTGGGCCTAACCCATATCCATTATTGAGGTCAGGATCTTTATTGGGGTGTTTCGGTATCACAAACGATTTATTGAGGGGTTTTCCACTATTATTGCACTATTTAGTCGACTGACTTACCAGGGTGTTCCTTTTGTGTGGTCAGAGGAGTGTGAGTCAAGCTTTTAGAGTCTCAAAGAATTACTTGTTGTTGCTCTTATTTTAACTATTCAAGTTGAGGGCGAGGGATTTACCATATATTGTGATGTTTCTGTTGTTTTCCTAGAGTGAATTCTAATACAGTGGGCCAAGTTGTTGCATATGCCTCCCGACAGTTGAGAGTTCACAAGCTTAACTACCCCACTTATTATCTAGATTTGGCAACAATAGTTTTCATCCTCAAGGTATAGAGGCATTACTTATATCAAGTTTATGATGAGGTGTCCACATATCATTGTAGCCTTCAGTACACTATGAACTAGAGAGACCTAAATTCTAACAGAGACACTAGGTTGAGTTGTTGGTAAATTATGATCTCTTTATCCTTTAACATCTGGGCAAGGCTATTATTGTTGTAAATGACTTAAGACAAAAAGTAGTGAGTATGAGTATTTTAGCTTATATACCTATTATGGAATGACCCATAGCTTCGGACATCCAGTCTTTAGCTAACAGGATGTTAGATTTGACATTTTACACTCCAGGTAGGTATTGGCTTTCATAGGGGCTCAGTCTTCTCTATTTCATTAGATTTGTGCCTAATAGTATGAGGATGAGTCATGGGTATCCACCAGGGAGTGAATATTATAGGGTGATGGTGTTCAGGAGACTATAGGACATGATGGGGTTCTCAAATTCCATGGTTTTTTGTGAGTTCTGTTGGAGCAGTAAAGTTTTGATGGCTGACAAAAGATAATGAAACAGGTTGGTCTACCAGGTTCTTTCAGCGTACTGTATCCATGGCAAACTGCACACGCTGCACACAATAAAAATGGAATAAAGGGTGCTGGAAATAATGGGTATAAAAACAACAACTGTCAAGAAGAAGGATTTAAAGAGGAATACTACTCCAACTCAAACAGGATGAGTAAAAGAAGGAGAAAAGAGAAGTTCGATTAGAAGAAGGAGTTCTAAAGGAAAAAGAATTCCACTAATAACTGGTGTTATCCTTAAAGAGATGGAGAGCAATTAAATCTCCAATCAGCAACTATAAAACTAGAGAGAATTCACAGAAGCAAGGTGGCTCAGAAAAAAAAGAAGCGGAGAGAAAAAGAGAGATTCAGACACAGAAAAAGAGAGAGAAGAAGAAGAAGAGAAATGCGGCGACATAGCATAGGGTTTAAGCAGTTTTGTTTTCTCTTTGTAATCCTGAACAACTGTGTAATCTCTCAGAGTCTATAACTGAGATTAGATTCTAGTCTTCAAGTTGGGGGCAACTCGAAGACGTTGAGAACATAAGCCTAGGGAGGTTTATGTGAAGTTAGGAAGTTTTTGAAGTAGTTTTGAAGGTTAGATTACTAGGATTTGTAATCGTTTGTTGAAGGCTCTTTTGAAGTAGTGAAGTTGAAGTTAAATCCTGTAGAGTACAGGTCGTGGTTTTTCACCCTTCTTGAGCCGAGGGTTTTCCACGTAAAACTGCTGCGTCCTGTTTATTTCTACGTCATTGAAACATGTTCAATTAACCTGTTCCAACGATTAGGCAAATCCGTAGGGAGTGCAAAACCTAACAGTTGGTATCAGAGCCAGGTGTTCTTATTAAAGGCTAATACCTAAGAACCGATCATCATGAACACTGCACCACCGCTAGGACACGGAGAAGGACAGTCATCTGTTCGACCCCCCTGTTCAATGGAACACACTTTACATGGTGGAAGGCCAGGATGGAGGATTTCATCCAAGGAGAAGACTACGAGCTTTGGGATAGAATCATTGTAGGACCCACTATCCCATGCAGACAGTGGATGGCAGACAGGTCCCAAAAGAAAGAAGGGAATTCAATGTCGTCGATCTGATTGCCATGAAGAAAAATGCAAAGGCAAAAAATATACCGGTATGTGGCCTAGGCCCTGAGGAGTACAATAGAATATCAAACTGCACTACGGCCAAGCAAATCTGGGATGCTCTCACCATTGCTCATGAAGGAACAGCCCAGGTTAGGAAATTCAGGGTTGCCATGCTATTTACGGAATATGAGACCTTCAAGATGAAAGAGAATGAGACATTGCAAGAGATGATGGCAAGGCTCACACTACTTATTAATGAACTGGCTTCTCTGGGAAAAGTGCTTACCTCTGAAGAACAGGTAGACAAGGTTCTGAGAATTTTACCAAAAGCTAAGTGGGATGTAAAAGTTACTGCCATTAGGGAAGCTAAGGATATTGAAACCATGACATTGAATGAGCTGGTTGGAAATCTCAGAACATATGAGATGAACATGGAAGAGCAAAAGGAAGAAGTGGGAATGTATGAAAAATCACTCGCTCTCAAAGCAGTCTCAGATGATGAAGGGTCAGACTTGGATGAAGATCAGATGGCTTTTCTAGCAAAACATTTTAAAAAATTCATGAAAAAGAAAGGCAAGGACAAGAGAGAAACAGATAACAGGAGGGGGGTTGAGGAAACAGGTAACAAAAAGTGGTCCGATGACAGAAACAACTCTGGATGCTACAAGTGTGGAAAGACTGATCACCACATCAAACAATGTCCCCAGTGGGAAATTGAGTGGAGAAAAGAAAGGGCTGAGAAAGAACTTAAAGAGAAGGCAGCCAAGCAAAAGGAAAGAGGAAACTGTGCCATGGTGGCTGCGTGGGGATCGGGATTGGAAGATTCTGATACAGAGGAGATTGATGAAACTGCGTTCATGGCTGCTGGAGATTTAGATCTAGAAGAAGATGATAGATCTGAGGTAAGTATTTCTGAATTGAAAGAAAAGTTGCATCTCTTTTCAAAAAGGAAGCTAATCTTGCTAATAAATGGATTGATAGACGATTTTCAAGAAGTAGCAAATGGAAAGGATCAACTAATTAAAGATTTTTCAGATAAAAAATTTGAAAATCTTGAGATAAAAAACTGCCTGGATAAAGCAAAAGAAATAAATGACAAGTTGAAGAAGCAGGTTAAACAACTTGATTCACTTGTGTTGAACCTAAAGTCAGAAATCCAAAAGTTAACTGCTGCTGATAAGGGTGAAAGTACGATGAGTGAAGAGCTTCAGAAGGTAGAAACTGAGTTGAAAGAATGCAAAATTGAGTTTTTTTTGTGAGAAAGAAAAAGTGAAAAATTTGACCCAGGAAAACTCTATTTTAAAACTGGATTTAGAAAAGGCAAACAGATGGACTCAGTCATCAAGAATAGTGAAACATCTAGGAAGCAGGAGTCACAATGAGAAAGCTGGAATAGGGTTCTTTCAGGAGAATGTTACTACTACTGATTTGTGCTACCTCTGTGGAAAAATTGGACATCCAACTACTGAGTGTCCAATCTCAAACAATGTTAGGAGTAGAAACACATATCATGTGCACAAAAGGAGGCATGAAGATAATAAAAGAAACAGGTCAAGGAATATGTTGCCTACTTGGGCAAGAAGGGATCTCATTCATCCGTTTTACAACTGGAAAGGACCCAAGCTAGTCTGGGTTCCTAAAACTAACCCTTGATCTGTCTTACAGGTTGCAGTGAAAGAAAGCAAGCATTGGTACATGGATAGCGCTTGCTCAAGGCACATGACTGGTTATAAGCACAAGTTTCTTTCACTTGCACCTTTTAAAAAGGGGAGGACAGGATGACTATGAGCTGGATTAGAGGAACAAGTCAGGTTACCTGGTCCATCTACTGGACAAGCAGAGGGCACACAGTCAGGGGAAACTATGGAAAGTTGGATCAGAGGAACAAGTCAGGCTACCTGGTCCATCCACTGGACAAGCACAGGGCACACAGTCATGGGGAACTATGGAAAGATGAAAATAAATCAGAAAAGATGGATAGGCCTGACACTCAGATAGTTTGTCATCATCAAAAAGGGGGAATTTGTTGGAGCAGTAAAGTTTTGATGGCTGACAAAAGATAATGAAATAGGTTAGTCTACCAGGTTCTTTCAGCGTACTGTATCCATGGCAAACTGCATACGCTGCACACAATAAAAATGGAATAAAGGGTGCTGGAAATAAGGGGTATAAAAACAATAGCTGTCAAGAAGAAGGATTTAAAGAGGAATACTACTCCAACTCAAACAGGATGAGTAAAAGAAGGAGAAAAGAGAAGTTCGATTAGAAGAAGGAGTTCTAAAGGAAAAAGAATTCCACTAATAACTGGTGTTATCCTTAAAGAGATGGAGAGCAATTAAATCTCCGATCAGCAACTATAAAACTAGAGAGAATTCACAGAAGCAAGGTGGCTCAAAAAAAAGAAAGAAGCCAAGAGAAAAAGAGAGATTCAGACACAGAAAAAGAGAGAGAAGAAGAAGAAGAGAAACGCGGCGACATAGCATAGGGTTTAAGCAGTTTTGTTTTCTCTTTGTAATCCTGAACAATTGTGTAATCTCTCAGAGTCTATAACTGAGATTAGATTCTAGTCTTCAAGTTGGGGGCAACTCGAAGACGTTGGGAACATAAGCCTAGGGAGGTTTATGTAAAGTTAGGAAGTTGTTGAAGTAGTTTTGAAGGTTAGATTACTAGGAATTGTAATCGTTTGTTGAAGGCTCTTTTGAAGTAGTGAAGTTGAAGTTAAATCCTGTAGAGTACAGGTCGTGGTTTTTCACACTTCTTGAGCCGGGGGTTTCCACGTAAAACTGCTGCGTCCTGTTTATTTCTGCGTCATTGAAACACGTTCAATTAACCTGTTCCAACGATTAGGCAAATCCGTAGGGGGTGCAAAACCTAACAAGTTCCTATAGTTGGTTAGTTGATACAACTGATTCTTTGTAAGGCCTGTGATTTCATATATTCTATTCATTTGGGCATGATGAAGATATATTGGTATTTGAGGTAGCACTACTGCTGGAATGGTATAACTAGAGATATACCTTAGTACATGTTTCGTTGCCTTAGCTAGCAATAGGTAATGGTCGTGCATAAGAGGCCTGGGGGAGAGCTTCAGGGTTTTTCCATTTCCAAGTAGGAATAGGAGTGTCTCAGCATGGATTTTGTGATGGGGTTACTTCGGACATCCAAGGGTATTGATAGAATTTGGGTCATCATTGATTGATTGATAAAGTCAGCTCATTTTCTTCCAATTTGATCCTCCTACAGTCTAGAGTTATTAGCCCATATATATATTTAGGGGGTGGTGTTCTTTCATGGGGTACTAGTGTCCATCATATCAAATAGATGGTGTAAGTTTACCTCCAACGTTTGGAGAACTTTTCAGAGATAGTTGGGCACCCTAGTTGATCTTAATATTGCATTTCATCCACAGACCGATAGTCAATCAGAGCATACAATTCAGGTCTTGGAGGATATGTTGCGGGCCCATGTATTAATTTGGTGGTTAGTGGGACAAGTTCTTCCCCCTAGTGGAGTTTATGTATAACAATAACTACCATTCAAGTATTAAGATAGCCCCGTTTGAGGACTTATATGGTAAGCATTGGTGTACACCTGTTTGATGGTTTAAGTCCTCAGAGCCTAATTTGTGTAATACAAATCTTCTTTAGGAGCCGTTAGCCAGGTTCAAATGATCTAGGATAGGTTGAGGGAAGCTCAACGCTAGCACAAGGGTTATTCCAATCATAGACGTTGTTGTTTATGGTTTGGTGTTGGTGACCGAGTGTTTCTGTGGGTATCGCCCTTGAATGGCATAATGAGATTTGGTTGTGAGGCAAGCTTAGCCCCTTGTATATTGTGCCATTGGACATTTAGATGAGAGTTGGTGTAATTGCATATAATTGGCTCTCTTTTCAATATTTTTATCTATACATTCGATTTTTCACTTATAGATGTTATGTCAATATGTTCTTGAAGAGTCTTATGTACTACAATATGATTTAGTTCAGTTGGATGATGCATTTGACCCTTGTTGATGACATGGTAGCCATTTTAGCAGGAGATTTCAGGCACCTTCATTCTATAACCATACTTGTGGTTAAGGTCTTGTAAAGGTCACTTTTAGTTAAGAAGGATACCTGGGAGACCAAGCGGCACATGCAAGAGCAGTATCACAACTAATTTGAGCCTTTAGGTTTGTTTTTGTCCTTACTTTCATGGATAAAAGTTCTTTTAGTGGTGGATGTTGTAATGAACCTCCGAATCATGTTTTCTTTGTCAACGTTTTTTTTCGCCATTTAGAACATTCTTATAGAAACCTTGGGTCATTAATGACCTACATGCATTAGTAGCTCAGTTTCCTAGTCTTTCATTTAGATGTTGTGTAGTTTTTCAAGTTTTGAAAATGTTGATTTTGGACTAGAATATAGGTAAATGCCCTCAGAATAGAATTTGATAGTTCCATCGGTTCCGAAATGGTAAAATTAAGCTAGAAACACGGCCGGATCATGTACCAAGGATTTTGATCTGAGTTTGAACCGTATTTGGCATTTTAGTGTTGAAAATTTGCTAGAAGTTAATTTTGGTCAACATTCTTTGAAATTCTAGCAACGTGGTTTGCTCTGAAACATCAAGTTTTGTCTAAAACAACCTTTCATTTAGTTTTTGAGGATTTTGGATTCATTCGGAGCACCTTGGTGAAATTTTATTAAAAATGGTTGTTTGAGTGGGACCCCTATTCAATCATAGCAATCACGTATGGAAATTTCAACTGTGTCATTAAGTCCAAAATCTTAAATTTGGTTGGTCGGCATAGTTTGTTTTTGTATACAGATTACAGATGAATTTTCAGTGTTTCATTGGAAAATGCAAAGTTGGAGAAAATCGGCTTTTCAGCTAATATCTTGTGCCAGCTGACTTATTCCATACCATCGCATTCCCTTGGCCGTCATCACGAAGGTCAGGCCAGCTTGGTATTCGTGAATGCATAACACCACCCATGATCATTAAGGTCCAATAGGATTGACCTTTACGACAATGGTGGACCCTCCATGATCACGAAGGCCATTTTCCGTTATTCCACAATCATGGACACTCTTCACCGCGATCGCAGAGAACAAATGTTACCTATATATATGTATATGCAATTTCCAGATTCAAACCATTTTTTATTCTAAGTAGAGAGTTAGTATTTTGGTCATTCTAGAACCAAATTGATTGATTTAAGGGTCCTTTTTCACATGGAATTTCAAGGAAAACATTGTGGCGTTGTTTGAATTGATCGTTGGTGCCTCGTTCAAGGTAAATTTTGAGTTTTAGCTTCTACATTGTCTATTATCGGATTAAAATTTGAGGAATTTATGGAAAATGATATCTTCATCAATTTAGGTTCGAATTGGGTGATTCAAAAGCCTAACTAGTGAGGGTTTTCGTGGTGAAAGTCTTGGTGCACTTGGTTTAAGTTGAAGGGGCTTTATTTTTTGTACATTTCTTTGAATTAGCTACTTCCGTAGTTGAGTTTTTGAGTTAAAAATTAGGGTTTTACATGTTGTTGGTGTTGGGGAGCTTTCGAGCTTCAAATTGTGTCCCATTTTAGGAAATGAGCTTGAGAAGTTGGTTAGGACCACGATTTCGAGGTCAATTCTGGAATTTTCAAATGTGGGACCCACATTTCTCATATTTGACTCCGAAATTGATCTACTTTTGTGTCTCACAATTTTGATGTCTAAATGATCGTCACAGCATTGTGAATCTCTTTTTGGCCGCTTAGTAGCATTCCTAGGCTATTCGAAAAGGGGAAGCAGCCGGTGAAGTAGGTTGTACCTCACATATTTATCATAGAGGTAGACTACGGTTCCCTTCCTTTAGTATGAGTTTGAATGCATGATATTGAAAGAATTGCATGATTTAGGGTGGGGAGTTACTTGGATATTCCATGCATACTATGGAATTCTCTTTGGTTGATTTTGGGGCCGACAGGTACTTGCAATTTGTATTGACAGATCATCGATGATCATTGATATCTTGTTATGACTAAGATTGTGATGTATTTATGTTTGGCCTTAGTCTAGGCTTAGACTAGTGATGCCATAGACCTGCATCATTAAGGGCCAGTAGATTGATAATTCCATCTGATGTGACTCAAGATGCATAAGTTTTTATTGAGAGATATAGTAGACTTGAGTCTGAGAAGTTTGAGCCTAAGATAGGTAGTGACTTGACCTAAGGCCCTACTATCTTCTATGTCTCCACTTTACTCTATTAAGATGTTTTTGATCGCCCGTTGGGGACTGCTAGGCTTTAAAATGACTTGTTTTGCCCACTGGGCCATGTTAGATCTTTGGGAGAGTGCATTTGTAGTTAGAGGTCCTTTCTCTATATCCCTTGCGTTTTACTACTCAGCCTCTTATAACAAAGTCAATTATTCAAGTTCAGGTACGAGTTGTATTGTTAACATCCACAGGGGCCATATCAGCTTGTTAAAGGTTTGGGCTCTGAGCCCCCCTCTTTGTGGAATTCGGAACTATAAACATTGTTCTTGATGGGCCCACATCCATATGTTAAAAGTCTGGGCTCTTTGCTCCCCTCCTTCCTTTGGGATTCGGGCTTACTAGTATTTGGCACAATTGGTCGAATAGGGCTTCACTTGTTGCGTAGTTAATTACCCTGTGTATGGGTGTACCTAGTGGGCCTATGGAGGCCTGGTGGATGTGTAGGTTTAGGTTAGATAGTCTTCTATACCCGTGCACCTACATGTACTTTTCTTGTTCTTGCTCTTGTGGTGTTTTCTTCTGGCTCTGCCTATTTTATTTACTATTATTACACAGTCGACCTATGATGCCTACTGGATACCTTTTTCTGGTACTCATAGTACGGTCTACATCTACTCCATGATGCCAGTCACAACACAAGTCGGCAACATTGATTCTGTCCGACTAATAGTAGACTTTTTTGGAGACTTAGGTGAGTAGTTGGCATTCATGGATCATTTCAGACTCCCTCAACACTTGTGGCCTGTCTTTTGCTTTTGAGACTAGCCATGTATTTGTGTATATTGTTCTGGCCCTGTCAGGGGACATATTTATTGTATTAGTAGCTCTGTGCTTGTGACTTCTAGATTTTGGGAGAGATTATTATATATATATATATATATATATATATATATATATATATATATATATATATATATATATATATATATATATATATATTACCTTGTCTTACTGTTGATTTCTTAATATTATTTTAAACTTCTGCAAATCGTGATTTGAAGTTTGTTTTCTGCTCTCAAATCTATTACTAGCAATTCTGAGTTACGGGTTGATTTATCTGCTAGTGAGACATGGTAGGTGTCATCATGACTCGAGATTTTGGACCATAATAACTAGATCCATTTGTTAAGATATCAAGCATCATAAATAACAAATATCAACCATCAATTAATTAAAACAACAACAATATTAACAAACTAATTCAACAATATTGTAATTTATAGGTCTATACCTACTCTAAGTCATACATGACCAAAACACATGTTAAAATTAAATAAATGTTTTAGTCGTGTGCATCTGAAATAATATTATTTTCTTCTTCAAAATTCAACACTTGAATATACTCCAAACAAATTTTGATTTGAAATTCAAATTTTATGTATCATAACAAAACAAACATCAATCATCAATTATATATAAACTCACTTCTTTAACTGTAGCCTATAAGTATAAAGTTTTACCTAGAAGACCCAACAAAAATTTGGGAAAAAAATAAAAGAAATATAATATTAGTGTACCTTTAAATAAATATTCTTCAATAATTGCTTCTACATTTCATAAAGAAGTTGTATCCTGATCAACCAAGAGAATTTTGAAGCTAACATGGGCTAAAGAAACATCTCATTATCAGTTTACTCACAATCCATCTCTTAGCCTATGAAGATTTTCAGAGAAAAAATAAGAATATTTTTTAATTTTGTTCTCTGTGTTTAGTTTCTCTCTTTTTCTTTCAACCACCTTATACGTGAAGGATAATGTTTGGCTAATTAGTTACAAAGAGATGAGAATATTAGATTTCAAAATTTTGCCTTTGTAGCAAAACAGTAACTAGTGATGTCAATACTTAGAGAGATTTAATTAAACAAGATGTTGATAATGTACTATTTGTGTTAAAAATAATTCAGTCTTGATTGTTTACGAGATACAAACGTCATCAGTCAATTCCTCCGTTTCAATTTATTTGTTTTGCTTTATGTTTTAATCAATTTAAAAAAAATTGTCTCTTTATTTTTGTGGCTAACTCTTCAATTCTAATTTTTTACATATCATGTTTAATCTTCACATTGTTCCGTACTCTCTAAATTTTCCATTCATTTTCAAACATCTAAATATCTAGTTACCTCCATGATTTCTTCTAAAACACGCTATATTAAACAATGTACATTTCACGTGGTTGCCATTATTTGGACAAAGAGGCATTGCATGCAATATTTTAATATATTAGAACACTTACTTTCTTTATTAGAACCTCACAATTTATCTAAGTTTCTTGAATACTCCAAATGCTGTCACATTTATATCTAGTCCCGTTAAAAGGTTTTACTATTGGAAGATCCGAGCAACATTGCAATTCACATTACTCTGCATTCACTCATCTGTAAGTTATTTATTGCAGGTCACATTCTTATTAGGTGATTTTAAGATTGCAAGTGAAAGAAGAAATGTTGATTTAATGTTCACAAACATCAAAACTAAAAATGGGATTGGCATCAATATTAAATTCTATATCTTCGTTCTCAGATTTCTTATTAGTTAGTTCGTATTAACAGGTGATGTGTCCATCCATAGTAGAGGTGGCAAATGGTTGGATTAGATCGAATTTGGATGGATTGAATATTGATGTTGCCAAAATGGATTGGATCAAAATTCATCCGTATAGAATATAGGTAAATATGGATTTGGTCAAATATGGTTTGGATAAAGTAGTTTCAACCCACTTTAATCTCCTATAGCTAGAAAATCATTGATGTTCAACCTCTATCACCCCAACCCCACTCTCAAATAATTATTTTAAAAAAAAGTCATAAAAATATAATTTTTTTCTACTTCCATACCTTATCCCCAACCCCACGCCATCTGCACCTCTATCAACCCTAATTTTGAAATTAGAAAAATTCACACATCCTTCCCGCCCCTCACCCATCTGCTACCCCCCCCCCCCTAATTTTATCACCGTTTAAAGAAAAATAAAATTTTGACCCTAAGCCCCACCAGACCCTGTATCCCCAAATATGTTTTTAAAAAGATAGTTAAATTTTTCCACCATCCCATCTCCACTTCCACCCTACCATTACCTACCCCTCCCCCCCTCCCAAAAAAAAAAAAAGAAAAATTAAAAGAAAGATGAAAAAAAATTCAAAAAAGGAATGTTAAATTTTTCACCACCCCCTAACATCCATCCTACACCCCACTCCCAATTTTTTTTTAAGCCCCACCCCACCCCACCCACCCCCACTGCCGAAAACCCCCATTCCCACCCGCAATTTTTTAATTAAAAGAAATTAAATCTCCACCCTACCCCTACCCCCACCCCCAACCCAACCCCAACTTTTTTTAAATAAAATATTAAAAAATTCAAAAATAAAAAAATTCATCCCAAGAAAAAATGAAAAATAAAAAAGGTAAATTGTTTTCGCCACCTCTCCCCTCCCCCCCCCCCCCCATCCCCTTAATCCCATTCCCACCCCAAATATTTTTTAAGAAACATTAAAAAAATTCACACAGATTTTTTTCACTACAATTAAGATTTTTTTATTATGAGTGGGGGTACTATGAGTCTATATGGATACCCATAGTTTACCCATTTTGATACAAATTTGTATGAGCTCTTAAAATAGGTCAATGCATATATACCCATTTAGAAAATATGAGTGATCAATAAAAATAAATATGAGTTAGATGGACTCCTTTCACCTTATGCGGACTAAAAATTGCCACCACAAATCCATGGGTGAATTCAAACATAAATAAAATTGTCACAATTAACAACACTGAAATTTTGTGAGTTTATTAATTGAATAATTAAAATTTTAATCGAAAGTATAGAGTACTGGATAAGTAAATGAAATCATATGTTATCGGGGCAGACCTTTTGAATGGTAAAATGACTAAAATAGGTTATGGCCATGCCCCAGCAAGGTACCCTTGGTGTATCTGCCACTTGAAGAACCACTGTGGATTTTCCTTAGAGAACCACCTGGCCTCATCATCACATCACACTCAACAGTAGAAGAAGACACTCAAGTAACAGATTACAAAATAAATCAAATATCTAAGTCTCTATAACTAATAGTTTCCAATGAACAAATTTAGAAAATACATATCAATTAACTATCATCATCCAATAACTATGAAGCGTATAACCCAAGTCTAGAGAGTGCCAAACAAGTCCTAGGCTACCTCAAAACTAAATACTCAACTATGAAGCAAATAAAACAACTTCCCCCAAAATAAGGAGGGCTTACCATAATCTGGAAGAGGAAATAGGACTTCAACAGTGTGCTTGCTAAAGATGCCTATCACCTGAATCTACATTATTAAATGGTACAGGCTCAAATGGATGTCAATACATTGAATATACCAAGAGGCCACTAGTTGGGTAAGCAAAGAAAAGCTCCTTAAAATTCTACCTTTGAAGTGGGAGTTGGCTGAGCAGTACGCATCTGAGGAGCCCCAACAGCTCTAGCAGGCCAACCTCGACCTCTCGTGCCCACCAGTGGAGAGACTTCTGGTAGAGGGTTCTCACCGTTGGAATTTAAAGCATCTCTTGGGTGGCGGTATGCGTAGGAGTCATGATCTGCAAATGCATAACGCACGAGTCAGGTAAATGATTTTATAGAGATAAACTCTATAACACAATCTCGGAATAAGAAAAAAATGTAACCATTCCTAATGTACCATAGCCTTCTGCTTATAAAGTGTGGTGTACAACACACCCATAAACAAGGCTCTACTAGACACAGCTTCATAAACTTCCTAGGACTCTTGAGCTCTGTACTCTAGTATCATGTTTTTCACGCCCCAGGAGGGCACCCTTGGCATGATCGACACTTGAAAAACCATTACTGACTTTTCTAAGAGAACTATATAGCCTCATCATCACATTATATTGTCATGCCCCGGGAAGGTACCCTTGGCATGGCCGATACGTGAAGAACCATTGCTGATTCCCAAAGAAACCACCTGGCTTTATCGTCACATCGACTCGACACTGGAAGAAATTACTCAAATAGAATAAAGCATCATCATAATAGACATAACTCTACTAACTCATAGTTTCCAATGAATAAGTGTAGAAATATAAAATACTCAACAAATCTTCTACTCAATGTCTATGAAGCCTCTAATCAACAATCTAAATGGCATCATGACAAGCCATAGGTGTCCCAATCAAAGAAATGAAGTACTCAATAAAAGTTAAAAGATAAAAGGGCTCCTCCAGAATGTAGGGAGGGCTCACCAACTCTAGAATACACTGATCTAGACTTCAACGATGCGCGAGCTGAAGTCCTCTATCACCTATATCTGCATCATGAAATGATTCAACTCCAAATAGACATCAGTACATGGAATATACTGATATGTAAAATAACTCTATAAAGTATAGCTCAACTAACTCACCTCGACTCAACAACTCATGCTCAACTCAATATGCAAATTTTAAAGTAAATCATGTTCTTAAAGTAGACTCAGTAGAAATAAACTCTTGTTAAAAAAATCATGCTCAATCAGTGTTTGCTTAGGAGTTTCTCTTAACCGACATCCATCCCCACCACCTTTAGTTTGGTGATGCACAACGAAGGCAACATTGTTGCCATGCCCGTCCTAAACATTCCATGGTAAAGGACGATCAACTCTCTCATGGATCCATAGTAAATGTCCATCGTTTGGGACATAAGTAGCCCGAACGTGTTGTACGATTATCCTACGCTGCCAACATAGTTATGTGAGTTAGAGTAGTTGTTTACTCACTCCCAGCTTGGTGCTTGATACTTTTCCAAAGATTAAAACATGCTGAACTTATCAATCAACTCAATCCTCAATGCTCGGTCAATCACATCAATTCTTGACCTTATTAGGTTTTCTTATCTCAATTCACCTAAATTTCATCAACTTAGTCAATTGAAGACAGTCAAACTCAACTCAGACTCATATGTTCATGCAAACTCACTCAATGAGACTCATCATGTAATGCTAGCAAAATATATAATAGTACAGATGATTAAATGCAACATGCTTCTCATGCTCGACCATGCTCAAGTTACTCAATTCATAAAATCAAAAATCAACTCAAACCTTAACTCAATCCCTGCATAGGTATTATAAAGATCTATGAAACATTTATATTAATTCTCATATAAGTAGTCATGAAACATGATAATTATCTCATTTGTCAAAAGAACTCATAACGAATGCTGAAATATGATAATTAGATGCTAGGAATTTTCAAAACTCAACTCTTTTTCTAACTTTTAACTCAAATAGGTGAAAGGGCATGTGAACAAACGTAGTTCCACACTCTAGTATGCCTTAGATACTTGGGAGCAGAATAAATAATCAAAATTCAATCGATCCTCACTCTTGAGTTTGAACCCTTGCTCTTCTCCCTCCTCTGGTATTCTCAAGAAATCCCTAAGCATGAAGAAGGTGAAAATGCACATAGCATTTTGTTTTAGAGATTTAATGAAACCTAAAACATCCAAAGGTTTAATTGAAAGAGATAGAAATAGACAAAAATACCCTTCTTCAAATCTGCTGACTGGGTCTACGAGACCCCCTCTATGGGTTGTAGACCATTCTATGAGCCATAGACAAGCTCTCGTAAGTGAGGGTCCAGAAATCTAGGTTACTATAATTTGGCACGAAACCTTTTCCACGAGTTGTAAAAGGTTTTACGAGTCATCTGATAAGCCGTAAATCAAGATATTGAAAAGTTGCTAGTTGGACGACCAATTCAAGAAACCAATCTATGGGTCATATGTCATCTCGTATATAGGCCTCAGACTTAGAAAATTTCACCAAGTCGTCTTAGGATTTACGAGGACTCTTCTATGAGTCGTAGATCTCTCTACAAGCCATAGATGTGGATTCCCTTTCAGCAACTTTTTCTTAATCATTTTCTCAGGTTTTTCTGTGTGTCTACTCAAACTAGGTGGAAAAAATTAGGGGGTGTTAGATTATCTCCCCCTTGGGATCATTTGTCCCCAAATGAAAATAAGTCTAGGGAACTTGGTCGAGGAATGAATTTTCCCTATGGACTTTAACCATGAACAGCTCTCATCTCACTCATGCAATCAATCAACCAAGAAACTCAGTAAGTAAAGCACATAACAATCAACATATCAAGCCAATCCTTACTCGAACTCTAGAGCTCTATCGCCTATCAAACTTAGAATGGAAAGAAACCCGAGAAATAAGAAGTAAAATATTTTGAAGGAAATCATTACCATCAACTCTCTTATCCTCAACATGCAGGAATAAATGAGGGTACTTAGCCTTCATATCTCCTTCCTCCTCTCAAGTAGCTTCTTCTACAAATTGGTTCTTGCACAACACTTTGAAAGATGTTATCTCTGTGATTCTTACCTTGCGAACCTAAAGATTGAGGATTTGGACAGGAATCTCCTTATAACTCAGGCTGTCTTTTACTCCGATACTCTCTACGGGCACAACCAACTGTGGATCTCCTAAATGCTTCTTGAGCATTAAAATATGGAAGACTGGGTGGATGGCCGCTAAATCTGATGATAGCTCTAACTCATAAGTTACATTGCCTACTCCCTTTATGATTTGATATGGGCCAATATACCTCAGACTCAGCTTTCCTTTCTTTCCAAATCTCATCACACCCTTCTTGGGTGACACTTTTAAATACACCCAATCATCGACCTCAAACTCTAAGTCTCCTCTTGTAACATCTACGAAGGATTTTTGTCTTCTCTGTGCAGTCCTCAACCTTTATCTAATGATCTTGACTTTCTGCATAGATTAATGTACCAAGTCTGACCCAATCAATCATGATTCGCCCACCTCGACCATTCAATCGGTGACCTACACCTCCTTCCGTAGAGCGTCTTATATGGGGACATCTAAATACTCGAATGGAAGATGTTGTTGTAGGAAAGCTCAATCAAAGGCAAGTCATCATCCCAATTATCTTAAGTCAATGGCGCAGGGTCTCAATATATCCTCCAAAGTATGAATAGTACGCTCTGCCTGGTCATCCATCTGCGAGTGAAAAGTAGTGCTAAGGTGCACCTTCATATCCAAACCTTTCTGAAATGATCTCCAAAACTGGGCAGTGAGTTGAGATCCTCTATCTGAGATGATAGACAAAGTAACTCCATGAAGTCTAACAAACTCCTTTATGTATAGTCAGGTGCAATCCTCTGTAGTGTTAGTCATCTTGACTGCGAAGAAGTGTGCAGATTTTGTCATTCTGTCAACTATCACCCCAATTGAATCATGTTGCCTGCGAGACCTCAATAGACGTGTAACAAAGTCCATACTAGTCATCTCTCATTTCCAATCTGGAATGTCAAAATTCTGAGCTACTCCACATGGCATTTGTTTCTTAACTTTAACTTATTGGCAATTCGGGCACTTGGAGACAAACTTAGTGATGTCTTTCTTCATTCCACTCCACCAATAGACTTCCTTCAAGTCATGGTACCTTTTAGTCGATCTTGGATGGATGGAATATTTGAAATTATGGGCCTCTGCCATGATCCGCTCTCAAACACCATCAATATCTGGGACACGCAATCTGCTTCGATACCTCAATACTCTATCTCCCCTTTGGCAAAAACCATCACTTTCTGCTTATGCACATTCACCTTCAACTATAATAAAATAGGATCTTGATATTGCTTCTCCTTCACCGCCACTACTAGAGATGATGCAGACCCATTATGCGCAAGGACTCCTCTTTCTCTTGATTCATCTAATTGAAATCCCAATCATGCCACTCTGTGAACCTCTTTAGCCAACTCCTTTTTCTCTCCCTTGACATGGGCAATGCTTCCCATAGATAACTTTCTAAGAGCATCTGTAACTGTGTTAGCTTTACTTGGATGGTAAAGGATACTCATGTCATAGTCTTTGAATAACTCAAGTTATCTCCTCTGCCTAAGATTAAGCTTTTTTTGGGTGAAGACGTATTTCAGGCTTTGTGGTCTGTGAATACATCAACATGTGCTCCATATAAATAGTGGTAGCCATTGTTTCAGGGCAAAAACCACTGCTGCCAACTCCAAGTCATGAGTGGGATAGTTTTTCTCATACACTTTAAGTTGTCTAGAAGCAGAGGCAGCAACTTCCCCCTCTACATCAACACACATCCAAATCCCACTCTCGAAGCGTCGCAGTAGATGACAAATCCATTCATTCTATCAGGCAAGGTCAACACAGGAGCAGTAGTCAACCCTGTCTTTTAACTCTTGGAAACTCCTGTCACACTCATCGGACCATTTAAACTTGACCTTCTTCTAAATATGTCTAGTTAACAGTGCGGATATGGAAGAAAACCCATCAACAAATCTAACGTAATAGCCAGCCAATCCCAGAAAACTCCTTATATCCATCGAAAGGGTTGGTCTAGGCCAGTTCTTAACCGCCTCAATCTTTTGGGTATCTACTCATATTCCATCTCCCGAAATTATATGGCCTAAGAATACCACAAATTTGAGCTAAAACTCACACTTCGAAAACTTTTCATATAACTCATTCTCTTTGAGCATCTGCAAAGCGATTCTGAGGTGATTGGCAAGCTCCTCCTCATCTCTAGAATACACCAAAATATCGTTAATAAACACGATCACGAACCTATCAAGGTACTATCTGAATACTTTATTCATCAAGTCCATAGAGGATGTAGGTGTATTTGTCAACCCAAAGAACATTGCTAAGAACTCAAAGTAACCATATCGGGTTCGAAAAGTCATCTTTGGGGTGCCACATTCTCTCACTTTCAACTGGTGATAGCCTGACCAGAGGTTTGTCTTGGAGAAAATAGTGGCACCCTAAAGTTGGTCAAACATGTTTTCAATCCTTAGAAGGGGATACTTATTCTTGACTATCACCTTATTCAGCTGGCGGTAGTGAATACACATCCTAAGGGAACTATACTTCTTTCGCACGAACAAGACCAGACCACCCCATGGAGAGACACTCGACCTTATAAATCCCTTTTCTAGAAAATCTCTCAACTGCTCTTTCAACTCTTTCAATAGGCTGGGTGTTAGGGAGAACATCAGTTCCGAAGTCAATCTCTCTAGCATGAGGGACTTCGGACATATCCTCAGGAAATACATCATGACACTCGCTCACATTCGGGATAGACTCAAGAGTAGGAGGCTCAACATCACCAGACTTGGCTTATATCAGTAGTCATGCAATATGATAATTATCACATATATTGTCATAAGAACTCATAATGAATGTTGATACTCGATAATTAGATGATAAGGATTTCAAAACTCAACTCTTTTTTTTAACTTTCGACTCAAATAGGTGAAAGGGCGTGTGAACAAACGTAGTTCCATACTTTAGTAAGCCTTACATACTTTGGAACAGAAGAAACGATCAAAATTCAACTGATCCTCTCTCTTGAGTTTGAACCCTTGCTTTTCTCCCTCCTCTGGTGTTCTCAAGAAATCCCTAAGCATGAAGAATGGTGAAAATACACTTAGGGTTTTGTTATAGGACTTAAATTAAGCCTAAAACATCTAAGGGTTTAATTAAAATGGATAAGAATAGACAAAAATACCCCTCTTAGAATCTGTTGACTTAGTCTACGAGATCCCTTCCATGGGTCATAGACCATTCTATGAACTGTAGAAGAACTTCTTGTAACTGAGGAGTCCAGATATATGGGTTACTTATATTTGGAATGAAACCTCTTCTACGAGTCGTAAAAGGTTCCATGGGCCGTCTGACAACTCGTAACTCAAGATACTTAAAAGTCGGTAGTTGGACCACCACTTCACGAAACCATTCTATGGGTCATGGAATATTTTACAGGATGTATGTCATCTCGTATATAGGCCTCAGACTTAGAAAATTTCACCAAGTTGTCAAGGGGTTTACGAGGCCTCTTGTATGGGCCGTAGATCTCTTTACGGGCCATATAGGGCCCTCGCGGATTCCTCTTCAGTAATTTTTTCTCAATCATTTTCTCAGTTTTCTCTCTGCATCTACTTAGACTAGGTGGAAAGAATTAGGGGGTGTTACACATACTCAATAGCAGAATAATATACTCAAGTAACAGACTACGAAATAAACCAAATATATAAGTCTTTGTCAATAATAGTTTCCAATCAACAAAGTTAGAAAATACATATCTGTGAACTATCACCATTCAATATCTATGAAGCCTCTAATCAAAGTTTAGAAGGTTCCAAGACAAGTCCTGGGCTACCTTAAAACAAGATACTCAACTAATGAAGTATAAAAAACAACTCCTCCAAAAACAAGGAGGGCTCAACACATTCTAGGAAGAGGAAATCGGACTTCAATGGTGTGTTTGATGAAGACCTCTATCACTTGTATATGCATCATTGAACTGCGCAAGCCTTAATAGACATCAGTATATTGAATATACTATTATGTAAAATAGCTAGGATAGAATAAGACATAATCAAATATACTCAACTCAATGAACATACAAGTTTAAGAAAACCTTATGCTTTGAAAAAAGACTCAATAGTATGCAACTTGTCCAAAACATATTGTATACTTGGGAGTTTCTCTTATCTAATAACAATCCCACCACCTTTAGTTGGTGATGCACAACAAAAATGACGCCATTGTCATGCCCGTCAAATACTTGCAAAGGTAAGGGATGATCAAACCAATATTGGATCCCCAATCAATGTCCATTGTTTGGGGAAATAAGAAGCATAGCCCCTATCCTTTGCTGCCAATGTAGTTTATGGGTTAGAGTTGTTATTTACTCATGCCCATATTGGTGCTCAATACTCCTCCCAAGATTATATATGCTCACATCAATAAACTCTTTATCTTAGCTCCAATCATAATCCATTAAATCACTCAACAAATCGACAAATTAGGACTATCAATCATTCACACGATCAAGACTCATCAAATCATTCAAGGATCTAACTCAAATGGCCATTTAGACTCCAATAAATCAGGCTCATAAAGTAAATATCATGTAAGATGCTCATCATATAAAAACATGTAAGATGTTCATCATGCTCAAATTTACTCAATTCGGACATTCACAATCACAATCTCTATTCATTCAATGCAACAAGCACTATATAGGATAATACAATTTAGGGTTCATGTTGTCCAGCGTAAAATAGTACTCCTATGTCATGTAACTAGCATGCAACTTTTTAACTCTTTCATAAATACACATGAACACCCATAATAAATATAAGCAACTTGTAAATTGGAATCATGGGATTTTACTACTCAATTCTATACACCAATTCGACTCATGCAGATGAAAAGGTATGTGGATGAACTTAATACAATGCTTTAGATAGCCTTACATACCTAAAATTATGAAGAACAGTTGACTCATTGATGATTTTTAATCACATACTCAGAACCCTAGCTTTTTTCCCCTCCTTGGTGCTTTCAAGACTTATAAGTAGAATAAAGAATAATGGCTTAGGGTACAAACAAGGGATCCAAACCAACTCTGAAACATTGTGGTTTTCATTAAAAAGGTATAGTAAAGGACAAAAATACCCTTCCTTAAAACTGTCAAAGGGAACCACAAAACACCATTCACAAGCCATGGTCCCATTACGGGTCATAAATGGCCTCTAGTAGATGGAAGGTGTGCAAAAATTGGGTCACTGGAAATTGGATCTGGGCTTCTATGAACCCTTTTTTATGAAACGTGAACTAAACTACTGACTGTCCTATCTATCATGGTTTGAGATTCAAAAATTTTGGTTTTTGAAAATATAAACCCATGAGCCTAATCATACGGCTCGCAGAATGAAAAACGGTCTGGTTAAGGACTCTACTTTGCTCCCAAACTTAGAAAATATTCTGTCACATGGGCAACTACGGGGTCTCATCTACATGTTGTAGATCACTTTATGGACCGTAGAACCCTTCAAGGTTTCTCTTAGAAGCTCTTTCTAAGTCATTTTCTCAACTATTCTAGGGCATGTAAACTTAGACTCGGTAGAATCAATTTGGGCGTATTACAATTATAATAAACATGAATCTCCCATGAAAAAGAGAAGTAGGAGGAAGCTACATTGTGAAAGACAACCACAAAATAAGCAAACCAATAATTTATACCAGAGTTAACACCACAAATCTATAGATATTCTCTTTATCGATTTTTATCAGTTTGTTTGTTTTACTCTATAGTTAATAGAATTTTATTATCGTTATATTCCAATGAAATCTTTTGAAGCTTAACACAATTTGAAGCCATTATATTAATAGCAACAATTGGACTCTATATTTTTTATACGTTGGCAATATCATTAAGGGTGGCTCTTGGTTGAAAATCATTCGCCCCATGTCCTTTTAACTGTCGAAGATATGTGATCAATGTAGGTTGTGTAGCACTATTGTTAGTTTCATAAATTATTAAAGATCAAACTATCAATAACACTCCTATTGCAGTTGGAGATGTTATTCCAGTTATTTCTATGTGCAATGTGAATTTTAGGTATTGATTTAAAAGTTCAATTAAAAATGTTCGTAACTTTAATGATGTCGCATAAAATTACTGAATAATTTGTTATTTAACATTCTCGAAGTAATTTGATAATAATGGAAATTAAGCATAGCACGAACATTTTGACTAATAATTCACTTTGGTTCTTTGGTTTTCTTTTTTTATTCTTTCATATTATTACTTCATAAGGCATTAATAGAAGAAATCACACCATCTTTTTAAGAATAAAATTTATTTTCAAAAAAGTTAAAATAAGGCATAATGCAAACATAATGAAAATTGATTCAAGAAGGTGATCCATGACTTATGAGTAAAGAGAACACACATTCTGAAAAGAAAATATTCATTCCATCTTTACATGTGAAAAGAAAACAAAACACAAAGATTCTTTAAGTTCTACAAAAACAAACATGATATATATAAGCCTTGAATTTCTTCAAAAGTGCAATAATATATATATGGATTCTAGCTTTTAATGGCATAAAAAATATAAATAATATTAAATTTCAGCATAAATCTTAAGCATTGGAATCATTGTTTTTTGTTTGAAACTGATCTTATGGGGACATGTTTTGAGCTGAGCTTTCAAAAATAGGAACATAATATAATCTAGCCAGTTTTAAGATGTGACGCTCTAATTCACTGGCATTATTTCAGCTCAAAATCGTCGATTTCTAGAAATTCATCCCATTCGTTCCACCAATTCAAGGAATTATCATTTGAACTCTGTGAAGCTACAAAAGGAACTTCAGCTGGTTGAGGTATGTCAGCTCTTTGAGATAATCCATCACCTAAATTCAATACATTGGAATGATGATCTTCGTTGATGTTCGTTGAAGTAGGTAGTTGAACGTTTGGAGCTTGTTGTTTTGGAGACCTGTATTTCTGCATAAAGACCACAAAGATGAAAAATATCACAAAATTTTGACAAACCGTGAACCATAAATGTCATAACTAGGATATCGCATCTATTTTTAATACTCGAATACCTTTAAACGGTAGGTGATCTGTTGCATAGTCAGATCAGGCACACACATCCTCTCCAGAATCTGTCTAGCAGAGGCTACATCAACATGGGAAGACAAATATTGAGAATTTAATAGTAAATTTGTGAACATTCACAAAATTTCTACTTAGAATTTTTCTTAACCAATGTTCTTGTTTTTTCTACTTCTTTGTGTTGGAATTGAAATTAAATCTTTAAATACTTACTTTTTTCTCCCAACTCGCGAACAACCTCATCCAATTTTTTTTCAAGATCTGGTGTCCATCGCAAGTACCGTCTTTTCTTTTCTGGTCTTTTTGTGGTTTTTTTTGAAAGCAAAGAATGAGCAATTTGCTCCTCATTTATTGAAGTACCACATATTTTAACCTGTGTCACCTCATTATTACTTCTCATTCTCTTAGAACCTGCCACTTGATTTTGATAGATGTCAGAGCAATTTGCTATGCTTTTTCCCTTTCTGTCTTGCAAATTCTTAGCACAAGCTGTGTTGTCATTTACATCAACTTGATTAGCCTTGTGTTGTAATTTTTCATTTGCCATCTTATTATGCCAATCTACGTGCCGCCATACATTCTTGAGTTTCACCGATGAAATGGACGACTTCCTTAAAATGTGTAAGGCCCCTTCTGTCTTTGCTTCTAACACCATTTCTACTGTCACCTCCTGAGACATCACTAAACCCAAAAATAAAAAATCAAAACCAAACATTAATATATATATATATATATATGTGTGTGTGACCTTTGTAAGGAAC
The DNA here is from genome assembly GCA_029948455.1 of Solanum rostratum. NCBI lineage: Eukaryota > Viridiplantae > Streptophyta > Magnoliopsida > Solanales > Solanaceae > Solanum > Solanum rostratum. Next base: position 66,458,991 of record CM057048.1, read on the forward strand.
ATATACAAATATAGAATTTGACCAAAAGATAATGTTTATACATATAAAAATTACAAGTAACACCAATGTATTTACAAGTAAATCTTTTGAAATTATTATTGTAGTGGATAAAGTTCAATAATGATGTGTGACATAAACATGTTTAAGTACACTTTTGAATTATTGAACAGTACACACTCAACCCCATAAAATAACTAAGATTTTGAGAAAGTGGTCTTACAAATAATAGGTTTGTCTTTGATGAGCTGAGTGGACTTGATGAACTCAAGGTAGTTCATTTCAAGCATGTTGACATCTACCATAACCAAGTCAAATTGTTCGATATGTTCTCGGAGAATGGACAGAGCTACTGTTGCTTGTTCGATTGTAGTTACTATAAACAAAAATTGAACACAAAAAAAAACACAATAAATATATGGTGTGACACATTTTCATAAATGTAGTATGATATGCTTAATGATATTACATTAAAAATACAGAAAGGGATATTTTATTAATATTAGGTAACGAATATCATTCATGTTTTTGATAAGTTGATTAATTTCATCTTGTTGCTTAAAAATCCACCTGATTCGTTTCCATTTAAAATACAACTCAGCTAGCATGTTGATATATTTTGATAATAAAGTGAATATATTTTCTAAGGTTTAATATATCAATAATATTTTACACTTGACAGTAAATTTTCTTTAGATATTACAAGTATAACACGCTCTGGTTGAACATTTACGTAGAAAAAGCTTATGTTCTCAAGCATCTATTACATAGATAATTTAACAATATAATTTCACTACTATCGATCATTTTGTTATATTCTGACGCATCAAAATTAACAATTTCAACCATTAATTTCTTAAAGCAACAACAAACTAAAACAATGATTCAACACTACTGTAATTTATTCATCTTTACATGTGGTAAGTCATACATAATAGAATCACATGTTAAAATTGACTAAATGTTTTAGTCATGTCCATCTGATTCTTTTTGCCAATACAATAAAATAATTTTTGTCTTCAAATCAACACTTAAATATACTAAAAATAAATGTAAATTTGAAATATAGGGTTTCATGTATCATAACAAAAGAAACATCAATCACAAATTTTATAGAAATTCACTTCTTTAACTACAACCTATAGGCATAAATTTTACCTAGAAAACCTAAAAAACAATTGGGGGGGGGGGGGGGGGGTCAATACAAGAGAAAACCCTAAAAGAGATATAAAATTAATGTACCTTTGAAAGAATTTTCTTGAAGAATTACTGCCATATTTGACAAAGAATTTCTATCTTGACCAACCAAGAGAATTCTGAGGCCAACATAGGCTAAAGGAACATCGGCATTATCAGTTTTCTCACAACCCATCTCTTAATCTATGAAGATTTTGAGAGGGAAAAGAAAGAGGAGATTTTTGTATTATTTATCCTCTTTCTTTGGCTTCTCTTTTTTTTTCTCCCTTTCTACCACCTTATACCACACCAAGGATATAATTTGGCCAATTAGTTATATAGAAATGGGAAAGATTAGATTTCAAAAAATCAACCTCTATAGTAACATAATAACTAGCCTAGTCAACATTTAGGGAGATGTAAATAAGCAAGATGTTGATAATCTACCATTTTGTGTTCAAAATAATTTAGTCTTGAAACAAGATATAGATGGTATCAATTAGTCCTTCCGTTTTAATTTATTTGTATTACTTTATATTGTAGTCAATTCAAAAAAAGTTTGTATCTTTCTTCTTTTGACAACTCTTTAATTCTAACTTTTTATGTGATCACAATATTAAAGGATATTTTGGTACATTCTACACATCTTTAGTTTAAGATCGTATGATTCAAAAGTTTTTTTTACTTTTTGTACTCTTTTATATTTTGTGAAAAATTAAAATAGACAAACAAATTAAAATAGGGAAATAATTGATAATATCCTTTAGTCATGTTGGCAAGTTCACTTCAAGTAACATGTATTTTAGAAACTTTTTTGGTTCCATGTTATATTTATATGCTAGTATAAAATGTATAGAACTTTTCTAGTACTTCGAATTATTATTTTATACAGTATTGGTATGCAATGAACTTAAATAAAAAGACAACATGACCATTGAAGATATAGCCGATCTCAAATTACGTGAGATTAAATGTAGTAATACTAGTCTCATGGTATTGTCTTCCTAGTAATATCCATACTACTCAGTGGTGGATGTACATTCAAGATTATAGATGCTTGAGCACCCGTTATATTTTGGGGCCAACAGTGTTATTTATAGGCAAACCTCGTAATTTGTACATATATGTAAGTTGAACACCCAGTCTTAATAGCAACTTTAAATTTGAAATGATTGAGCACCCATGACTATAAAGATCTGGATCCAATATTGGTACTGCTACCAGCAAAGTCATAAATTTTACTGGGAGTGCTCACGATTTAATATATATGTATAAACTAGTAATACTATTAGACCTAAGTATAGTGTATAATTTTTTGATACAATATCTAGTTGACAATATTTCAGAAGTTGTACCTTGAACTACACCTTTTCTTATAAATTTTTAAAAGGAAAACAAAGGAGAGTTTAAGTTTGAAACATTGAGTAAAATTTTAATGTACTTTCAAGCCTCTAAATGTAATGACCTTGAAGGTTATTTCTGATTTAATTTTGCACATCATGAAGTTTCCTTGAGTCCTTTCTGAATGAGTCCAAAAGTCAGATTTTTAAAATTTGTAAAAAATTTAAATTTTGCAAAAGAAAGAGTTTTTTGGCAATAAAATGTAAATTATTATGACCAACAAAAACCAAACTTCAATACAACTAAGGCAAAAAAACTCCTCACTATGCTAAACTACATTGACAAACTGCTATCCAAACTTCCATTTCTAATTACATAGCCTATCTATAAAAGAATTACATCTCTGTGTGTCACGCCTCGGGAGGGTACCCTAGGCGTGGCCGGCACCCAGAGATTATTGCTAGTCCCCAAGCGGACCACTCGATCCCAGGATAGTCACTCAACATCAAGCATAGCGAAATTAATGGAATACGATGGTGATCAAAATAAATCAGTCTACGTCAATAAAAAGGGTCAATGGCCAAGCAAACTCAATCTCATCATCAATAGTAAGCAAATGTAAACTCAACTCAAAGGTTAAAAGACCTCACTGTCAAACCTTAACTCATGTCTATGAAGCCTCTAACTCAACTCGACAGTTTAGGAGGGTATCATGACAAGCCATGGCTACCCGACTCAATAAATAAAAACAACTGATAAAGCAGGGCTCCTCCAGATAGCAAAGAGCGCTCACCAATGGCTGAAATCAGAATCTCTGAACCTCAATGATGCATCTGCGAAGTCCTCTACCTCCTGTATCTGCATCATGAAATGATGTAGCGTCGAGTGGTGTCACTACATAGAATGTAGGATATGTAAGATGACTAAATATAACAATACAAATAGAACAGTATAGGGATAACATCAACTCAACATCATACTCTGTCAGAATGTCAAATGTCTATCTAAAGCAAAAATAAAGAGTAGAAAAATGACCTGTCAATATCTCATAAATACATGAGACTCATCTCAAGGAATGCTCAACTCAACTCACATCAATGGACTTATGCCCGTCTAGGACAAGGATAATGAGTAGATAATAAAACATCAACATCCATCAATACTTATACCATCACATGAACATTAGAGTTCTATTAAAATGGAACCTAGCTGGGAGTTTCTCTAACCGACAACCATCACCTATGAGCTGATGATGATACAATGAAGCGATGCTATTGCCATATCCATCTAGTACCCTGTGTCATGCCTCGGGAGGGTTCCCTCAGCGTGGCTGGCACTCAGAGACTATTGCTAGTCCCTGAGCAAACCACTTGGCCTCATCGTCACCTCAAACTCAACAGCGGAAGGAACATCCTCAAGGAAAAGACTGTAATGTAATTAAAGTTATCAAGTCTTTATATAAAAGTTCATTTCCAATAAAGAAGAGTTGGAAAATAATACATAGCATCCTCTACTCAATGTCTATAAAGCCTCTAGCTCAAACATCTAGATGGTACCATGACAAATTATGGTTACCCAACTCAAGAAAAATAAAGTACTACTCAAGATAGATGATAATAATATGGAAATCCTTCGAAAACAAGAAGTTCTCACCGATCAGCTGAATGCGAATAAATCCTCAACGAAGCGCTTGTGGATGATCTCTAATATCTGCCTCTACATTATAAAACTATGCAGTCCTAGAAGGGGACATCAGTACGTGGAATGTACTGGTATGTAAAATAGCTGAATGGAATAGAAACAGGTAGAAAAATATAGGAATAAAATCAACTCAACCTCATACTCCATCAGAATATCAAATGCCTATAAAAAGAAAGAATAAAGAATAGACAAATGACCCATCAACGTCTCATCAATACATCGAACTCATCTCAAGGAAACTCGACACAACTCAAGGGAACTCGACTCAACTCAACTCAAGGATCTCGACTCAACTCAAGGGAACTTGACTCATACCATCACATCAACATCAACATCAAAATTTAGAATACTAGCAATTAAGACCTTATTGGGAGTTTCTCTAACCGATAACTATCACCTATGAGCTAGTGATGATACAACAAAGCGATGTTGTTGCCACATCCATCCAGCACCCTGTTCGGGGTAAAGGAAATCAACCTTAATAGATCCACAAGAAAAAAAACCTCAGTCCTCTATTGGGAAAAGATAGGAGTCATCCGCATTGCGGTTCAATCCTCTCTTCCTACGTGGCCACGTAGTTAATGGGTTCAAGTAGGACTCACTCTCACCCATTTCAATGCTCAATACTCCTCCCAAAACTCGAATGCTCATAAAACATCATCATCATCCATCCCGCAGGGACATAATACATCATCATCAGTCCTATAGGGACATAGTACCTTGGCATCAACATCAACTCATCTCATCAACATCAACATTAACATCATGGACTCGAAATACTCTTTTTAAAATTTAGTTTCAAGTTTTAAGACTCATAAATGTCATTCTCATCAACATCATCATCAAGACTCTCATCAACTTGAAACATAATCACAACATCACAGACATCATCATCGTCAAGGCTCTAGACTCATCCCCCTAAGTTCATTATGCATGCTTTTCAAATAATCATGTGGGGTTATGCAAAATCTCATGAAAAATGTTAACTTCAAAAAAACAAATAGTATGAAGATCATCAATATAGAAAACATGTAATTTCAAATCAATTTTTCAATGAAAACCCTCAAGTATTCATGCATGTGGACTCTTCGATCATCAACTCATCTATGACCTCTATGGGGCACATGAGAGAATAATCTCATATTTTTAGTTTAGCCTTACATACCTAGAAAGTTGATATTATAATTGAAATTTGATGAATACTCAATTTCTTGGAGAAAATCCTCGATCTCGGTAGTTCTTTTAGAGTGGAAGACCTTGGAAAGACATTGTTTGAAGAGCTTCTCTTTGATTCTTCAATTCTCGACTTAGAATATTTAGAGTTATTGATGAAGAACCCTAATTCTTGACAAAGAAGAAACAAGGAATTCTTTCTTGGGATTTTTGAATTCATTTCTTGAAACCCTAGGTTAGGATTTAAAATTTTATTAGGGATTCATGAATAGGTAAAGAAATTAAGGTTGAGTAGCTTAAAATTCATGAAGAATAACTCACATTGATGATGAATCTTGAAAGTTAATCCTAACTTGTTGACTTTCTTGATGATTCTTGAGCGTTTACATTTAGGAGTGAAGGAGAGGGTTTTAATTATGAAAACTAACGTTTTATGCATTTGGGGACCTTAAATAGACTCCCAAAGGTTTTAGGATAAAAGACCCTCAAAATAAAATAAAAGGATGTCGCTTAGCTTATCCAGAATTACGATAGGTCCGCGACGCAGAGCTGTCTGAAGATCGCATGACAATAGAAGAATACTTTAGCTCGACATTAAGCGGAACACCACCATACACCTTTCCCCAAGAAATCTATGACTTGATAGATTGCCTACACAGAAATAGGAACAAGAAGGACATTGCAATCCGGGGTCCCAACCCCAAAGGGCATTTTCTCCACAAAATCAGCCTACAAGTTACTCACAGCCAAAACCTCCCTTGATCAGACACATCTTGCTACCATGGTTCAAGGAACGTTAGGATACTTGGACCCTGAATATTTTTCGACAAGTCAGTTAACTGAAAAAGTGATGTTATAGTTTTGGAATAGTCCTTGCAGAACTTTTGACCGGGATGAAACCTGTTTCAAAGGATAGAAATGAGGAGAACAAGAATTTGGCAGAGTATTTTGTTTTGTCCATGAGAAGGAATCAATTGTTTCAAATTCTTGATCACAGAGTTGCAAGAGAAGGAAGTCTTGAGCAACTCCAGAAGGTGGCTGAGTTAGTGAAGAGTTGTCTTCACCAACAATGAAAGAAGTGCCAATGGAACTCGAGAGTTTGAGAAAATTCACAAAAAACAACCCTTGGGGTAATGGACCTGGACATGAAGAGAACAAAGATGAATCAACAGATCTTTATACAATTTCAATCGACTCTAATACAGGTATCGACAAAGTTGAATGACATTGTTGCCCTTTAATTAAAAACTGATGTTATATACTCGTTTTGTCCCATATTAGTCATTCGCATTACTAACAATAGTTGTCAAATAACTTTGCATTTAACATTTTTTGAAACATAAACAAATTTGTTAAGCCCGAAAAAGTTTCCTTTTTTTCCAAAGGAGTGTATTAATTTTCTAAATTCTTACTTCCCACCCATTAACATCTATTACACTATAAGATTTGTTCTTAAACGAACTAAATGTGCCTGAATATATTTATGAAATAACAACATATTCAGTAAAGTCCCACAAGCGAGGTTTAGGGAGAATAGAGTGTACACAGACTCTCGGCTCAAATAAAAATTAAAGTGGAGCGAAAATTAAAAATTTATCATTTGATATTTGAAGATCCCAAATAAAAAGAGGTTTGAAGTGGCTGTTAAAAATGTTGAAGATTAAGAAAGTCAAGGAAAGTTAAAGATGCATCGGAGATAGTTCATGAACATCAAATGAAGAAAAATGAAGTTTCAAACAAAAAAGTTCGGTTCGATTTCAACTTGAACTGTGTTGATTAATAATGATTTGATGATCTTAACAAATTTTCAGATGAAGGAGAAGATGTCTTTGTCTTGTTGCCATGATTTAAACAGGTCACATATCATTCTCTTAGAGAAAGTTTAGGTGTGATATGTTTCACTATCATATCGGAATCAAGTAATTGGGGAGTTGTCTATTGAGATTCTTGGTAGTGCCACTGTGGCTGAATACCGAGCACTTTATACATAGTGAATCACGACAAGTGGGGTCTGGGGAGAATAGAGTGGATGTACATCTTACCACTACCTCGAGGAGGTGGAGAGGTTGTTTTTGAAACCTCATTACCAAAGAAAAAAAAAGATTAGCTGTATAACCTAGAAGGAATAGTTTCCAATGTAAACAAAAATTCAAAGAGGAAAGCACAAATCACAAACAAGAAAATTACATCAGAAAATTCAAAGTGCATAATCATCAAGTCTCCCTTCTGTTTTGGATCAATGGGCTATTTGTGTGAGAAGTACTATCTGAACTATATTGTCCAGAAAAGTTGCTGCTATTTGTATTGGAATTGGAACTATATTGTCCAGAGAAATTATTGATGCCTGTATTAAAGTTGATTGGAACTGTATATAGATCTGATAATTCATCTTCATTCTCTTCATGTCCATTTCCATTAGCCCAAGGGTTATTTTTCGTGAAATTCCTTAAATTTTCAAGTTCCATCGCCACTTCTTTCATCGTTGGCCTATCTTCACCGTGTAATCTAAGACAACTCTTTACTAGCTCAGCCACCTTCTGGAGTTGCTCGAGACTTCCTTCTCTTACAACTCTGCGATCAAGAATTTGAAACAATTGATTCCTTCTCATGGACAAAACAAAATACTCTGCCAAATTTTTGTCCTCCTCATTTCTATCCTTCGAAATAGGTTTCATCCCGGTCAAAAGTTCTGCAAGGACTACTCCAAAACTATAAACATCACTTTTTTCAGTTAATTGACTTGTCCGAAAATATTCAGGATCCAAGTATCCTAACGTTCCTTGAACCATGGTAGCAAGATGTGTCTGATCAATAGGGATTAACCTTGAAGCACCGAAATCTGCCACTTTCGCAGTGTAAACATCATCCAACAATAAATTGGCAGACTTGACATCTCTGTGAATTATAGGCATTGACGCGGAAGAATGAAGGTAAGCAAGTGCACTTGCTGTCTCACTTGCAACTCTTAGCCGATTTTGCCAAGATAACCAAGGTGCTCCATTTCGATTGTGGATATGCTCGTGAAGAGTTCCATGAGAAATGTATTCATAGACCAGCAAAGGAACTTCGGCTTCCAAACAACATCCATAGAGTCTCACAACATTTCTATGGTTGATTTGAGTAAGAATAAGCATCTCATTGATGAACTGTTCAATCTGATCCTCGTCTACAAACTTAGATTTCTTAATTGCAACTATGCGATTATCAGGTAGCATACCTTTATAGACAATTCCATTTCCACCACGACCAAGAATTCTATCACTGGCATAGTTGTTTGTAGCTTTCTTCAACTCTTCAGCGGTAAAAACTTTGGTTGCTTCCACACCACCCTCGCTGGAAGAAATTCGTTGTTTCAATAGCAAACCACCATTTTGTTGAAAGAATTTCTCCCGAAGTTTAACGAGCTTTCTTTTCTTGATGCTGAAATAAAGCCAGGTTGTCCCAACTACTAGGGACATAAAACCAACTCCCATACCTGTGTTTATCCAACGAATTTTTTGTAGTTAGAAATCTAAGAGAAGGGACTTGCGCGCATTTCAAGTAGAGACTAGTTGAATTTGTGAGAAAATTACCAACAGAAAACTTGATCCATGGGAACTCTGTGTTAGAGCTTGGTGGAATACAGCCACGACCGTTCTTTCTTCCATCACCAGTATATCCTTCTGGACAGGAACAATTGTAACTCCCTGGCATGTTTGTGCAAATTTTTTCACATGTATTGGTATTTGGATCGGCACATTCATCAATATCTAGCAAGCAAAAAAGAGAAAGATTAACCGTGGTGTTTTGTCTTTTGAATCATATGGCGTTAAATTGTGTAAAACAACATGTAAGAGAGTAGAGAAACCAAATTACCTTGGCAGCCAGAGCCTATGTATGGATTTCCTTCATATCCTGGGTTACAGCTACACCGGTAGCCACCAATGCTAGTGTTAGAATCAACACACTGGCTATTCTCGAGGCAAGCATAATCGTTACGTTTCTGTGCTTCAACACAAGTAATATTTCCAATGGCCCAATCTAACACAATAGGTACATTATCCAGAATCTTTTTCGCAAAATTAACATCACTAAGATCCTCTACACCCTGGAACTCGAATCGACTAGCTTCACCAAGAAACGAATATCCACATGGATTAAAGGACCAAGTTAAGCTATGATTTCTTGTTGTTACCATTGTTGTATTGAAATATTTGAGGCCTTTTGGTATTGTTATTTGGCAGCAACCAAAACCCATACATTTTCCTTTAACTATATCGTTGGTGCTGGTGCACAGAGAGGGGCAACCATTAGCAAAGTTACTTCCACTCATTATTGCACCATCATCACAACCAACCACCGTGAATCTGCAGACGTGAATTTATAATTTAGAATCAGTATGTTACTAGTCTTGGTAATCAATCCAAGTTTAAACAAGTTATGATGAGTTCATCATGCTGTTAGGTCAAAATGAAGTCTCTCTGTCTGTCTCTACGAGATAGTGATAAGATTTGCATACATTTTATCCTATCCAAACTCTACTTATGAGATTTCACTGAATATATTGTTATTGTTGTTGTGGTGTGGTGCGGGGCTGATCCAGTCAGGGACCTTGTAGTGGTCCAATTGCACGGACCCAACCAAATAATCCAACCCTGTCCAAGGCCCTATCCACCAACCCCCTAGGTGGCTACCTCTTTAGCAGTCCTAGACCATTCTGGTAAGGGATTAATTAGTAGGGATGACAATCGGACGGGGCAAAGTGGGATAAACAAACTATATTATTAATGGTTAAACACAGTTTTGCACTGGTTTCTAAATATGCAAGAAAAATAAAAAGCAAAGCAGATTATTGCTCTGAATACCATTTTTACCTATGAGTTTCACTAATCCACTTTATTTCGCAGTTGTAATTGCTCTTAGATAGTCAAAGACTACTATATTACTCCTTTTTCTAACATATAATATTATTTAAAATTTCAAAAAAAAAAATAAAAATTCAAAAGAAGGCTGGGGACGGTGGGGCAGACAAATTTCCACCACGCTTTTTTTTAGCCCGTTTCAAAAATATTGCTTTACTAGAATTAAAAATAATTTAATTTTAAATACATTTTTATTTTTAATAAAATGATTTGATCAATAATTTTAGATCATAAATTTAAAAAATCTACGTCATGTCAAATCAGATAACATCACAGGGCTGATCAAAATCCTAAAGGTCAAAGATTTTTCCTACCCCACACCGCCCTAATTCCATCCCTATCAACTGATCCCTTTGATTTAAACAAAATGAGTACTCGCCATTTTTGATTGATTAACCATGACATGATATATTTATTAATTTGATTCATTGTTATTCGCTCAAGTTTAACTGAACCCGTCCATTTGTCATTTGTGCATAATTAAATTCATTTTAGCATACATATATATGATTCGAGCAGAAAATAATAATAACAATAATATACTCAGTGAAATTCCATAAGTGAGGTATGGGAAGAATAGAATGTACGCAAATCTTACCTCTACCTCATAGAGATAGAGAGGCTGTTTTCGGAAGAGCAGAAAATGATAGATTCTGTACAATGTAATTAACTCATTCCGAGTAGGCCTCGTACCTGTTGAGGGAAGAGAAACTGTAAGGACTTGATCCTCCTAAACCCATCCAAGCAGGTTTATCTTGAATCAAAATTCCTGTTTGTGAATAACACTTTGTATTTATGGTATTCGACACGCGCATTTCGGAATCCGAGATATCGTAGACTTTAATGTTCCATATGAAAGGTGTCGGAGAATCTGTTGTATTAGTGTCACAATTGATTTCGAAATTCGGATTTAATCCACAACCAGATCCTATTCCAATCCCAAATGGGTATGGAACAGTAAGGTTACCACACTGTCTTGGACATCCTGGTTTTGTTATGTTTGCACCTTTGGTGATTGTGTCGGTGGTGGTGGCGTTGGTCGGCGGAGAAGTGGTGTTTGTAGGCGGAGGAGGAGGAGGAGAAGTGGTGGTAGTGTTGATTAATTGGGAGGTGGATAATGTCAAGATTAGCATAAAGGAAATAAAATAGAGGAAGGGGAAACAAAATAGAACAACTTGATTATGCTGCATGGTTTTGAAATATTATGGAAATTAAAAGAACGTATTGAGTAAATGGTTCCATATATATACGACTTAAGAGTGTTCTTGGTACTAGATGAATATATATTTTTAGAAAAATATTTTCAATTTTTTTAGTCGGTTAAAATATTTGTAGTTAAAATAAATTACTCACAAATTAGAAAAATATTTTTTTTACACTTTGTTTGGATGGTTGTTATGTGTAGTCATAATGTATTGTATTGTATTGTTTCAGTGAATAAGATTGTATTATTCTTTGTAGTTACATAATGTCATATATTCATAATTTGAATGATAAACCTACAAGAAATTGTACGATATGTGGTGGATACCATGAAAATATATGACAAAGGATAAAAGAAATATTAAATAATAAAAAAAGTAAAAAAGAGAAGAGACTAAAGTAACGATGCAATCACACCAAATCGATCGTCAAGACAAAATGAATCTTTTCGTCGTTACCTGACGATAAATTTAAACAATATAATATAATATATTTAAGTAACAATCAAAACAAATATTGTAATTGAACTAACAATATAATACAACACAATAGGTAATTAGTACAAGCAGAGAAAACAAGTTCTTCATTTAACATTCCGCATCGATTGTATCTTTTTCATTATCGAAAATACCTTATCTTCATCTCTATCTCTATATACTTGATTTTCACCTTCTATAGTACTTGTTTAAATTATATACAAATATTTTAAAATAGAATATTATTTTTTACTTAGTTTGTGAGTAGTGAGATGAAAAATCCCTAGTGGCCTAGTGGGGTATTAATTAATTAATCATATTCACTATATAATTTCTTAAATATTGTGAACGACAATGAGGCAAGAGTAGACTTTGACTTTTTAATCGTAGTTTTGTCTTTTTAACAATTTGTCCACCGACAAGGAAAATTTTGACTAAATCAAAGTAGACAAGGAAATCGTTTATTTAAATGAATGCAGGGTTGGTAATTGACGGAGATATATAAAACTTTAATTAATGAAAGAAAAAATATCGAAAAAATTTCAAACATTCATCTTAAACTTTGAACAATTTAATAATTTTGAACTATAAAAAAAGTCTCTGAAATTCAATTATTTTGAGGCAGAGGGAATACTGTGCAAATATTTTTTTTTCGTCGGCTTAAAAATGTAAAATAGAAAGTAGGTCATTTTTTTTTAAGCAGACGAAGCATATTTTTACAAATAATATTTACATATTTGAAAACTATATACATTTAAAATACCATATTTAATAGATTATAATATATAAAAATTTATAACGAGCGAAAGATTTATTCGAATCTTGAATTCCGAAGGAGGATTGAGAATGAATTACTCCGTGTTTTCACTTGTAAGGTAGCATGCATCGTCAACTTATGAATGAGTTTGATTCAGAAATCACCATCATTATTATAAAAAAGAAGTCGTTAACATAAATTCTGAGAATTACTTTGTCTTATTTGCATCATAATTATTTTAGTCAACGTTCTACTTTTATGCTTTTATGTCACAAGTCAATATATGCACAATTTCGAAGCATTCTAGGTCACTAATTTTGCACAGCCATTCCCAGACCATTATGACAGTACACATTGGCTGACATTGCCAATTTTTTGCAGTTTTATATTAAATTCTCTTAACGTGTTTTTCTTTCTTTTAATCTTGATTGATATAGTTTTCTTGCCAAAATATTTGGAAAAGAATATATAACTCAATTCCTCTTTGTTTGCAATGTCCCATTGCTTCAAGTCATTTTTGTATACATATAAATATGGCAAGTTCTCTTGTACGCATTCAGCAAGTCCTTTGAATCCAATATATTCAAATTTCAAACTTTACGGCCTCTAGTTAAAAGAAAAAAATCTAGAAGGCACGTCGATTCTATAATTCATATAAATATCTTCTTCTTTCTTTTTTTTAAGATAAGTATCAAAAACACATTGAAACTATCTCCTTTTTTTTGAGTGTCTTAAAAGTTTTCTACCTTAACACTCAATAGAACCATGTTCTTGAGTTAATACCAGTTGGACTAAGACAGACACAGACACCAGAAGAACACATGATATATAGTGGAAAAACTCCTTGCTCAAGGGAGAAACAACCACTGCCTACAACTCTTGGAATTTCAACAACTTTTCTACTTCAAAAGAGTAATATCAAAGTTATAAATCTTGCAACTCTCAACTCAAGCTCACACTCACTCTCTTGCTACCACATCACAAGTGATCAATACACACTTAGCAGGAAGCCAAAACTTCCTACATACAGATTTCTCAACAAAAAACTCACTTACAATGATTGACACTCAACAATTATTCTAAGGAGATTACGTTGGAACATACAAGAAAATCTAACTCTAGATCTTTGTCTGTTCAAGTGCCTGATGTCTTTGCTGCTAAATCGCCTTTTCTTCGGATTGCAAAAGCTACTCTTCTAGGGTTTATATTTGCCTTTTATACTTGCCTTAGAAGAGTCCTTCTCAGACAGTCATTCGCGAGTGGCACCTTCAACTTTCCTTCTAGGAGTCTTAATCATATCCAGCTTCCTTATAGACGAGTTTTTTACCTTTTATGATTCCTTTCTATTTGTCTTCTCTTCCTGGTATTGTGTCCTGAACTTGGTTCCATTTGACATCATTAAAACTATATGGAAGATTCTGTGAGCGTATAAAAAATTCTCCCTTTTTGATGATGGAAAACCTATGTTATCCATCGCTTATTCTTCCCCGTGGCCCCTCTGTGATGTACCTACAACATATTATTATTCCCCCTTTCAACATCACAAAAAGAAAACAAAATACGTACGAACAAGGACGACTCTAATCAATGATAAAAAAACACAGTAAACAGCCCCAAACAGCACAACACAATAGAACTGAGAATATTAGCCATCGAAGCATAATAATCATAAAGAGCCAAAACATGCATAGAATTATCAGAAAGTAAACCAGGCATGCACCATGCCCAAATATGTCCATCCATATCAAAATATACAGGGACAAAAAAGAATAAATGTCTGGAGCACCAGAGAACCAATATTACAAAACCAACAAAAAGAGAAGCTAGAGAGGTCTAAGGGGCAGATGGGGAGGGGTGAAAGCCTATCATCTTCAACTGTACATCCATCCGAGCAATGTGATCTTATTGATGCCTTAGGAGCTGGTCCTTCAGCAGACCCACTTTAGCTTGAGAATTTGCCAAATGCTCTTTCAGCTCATCAACCTGCGACTGAAGACACACCTAAGCATCCTTGGAAACTTGTAAGTCCAGTATCATCTGTGAAATAGGTCTTGTAGCCTTTGGAGGAGATCGAAGGGGTTGTAGTAGGAGCATGTGGCAGCCACATTCCATCATTGTGGCCCTATCGATCGAGTCCTTCTTTATGAGGGCCCTACCCGCGCTAAGAGGAACCTGGTACGCCTTGAAGATTAGAGTCAAGAGATTCCCAAAGTCCAACTAATGAGAGCCGGACAGGGGATCGATGACTCTGTCCATATGACAAATGATCAAGGACGGCTAGTCAACAAGTTCCTCAAGGTCTAAAACATTAGCGAGACCCATATCCCTATATGTCGCTTCATGGCAACATTTTCCCTTAGGAAAAACTCCTTTGTGCAACACCTCAACAACAACTTTAGAAATAGCGGCATCTCCCCTTTCAAGACCTTGCGAGGCATATCAGACACCTGCCCCTGTGTGAACTTAGACGTAAGGATGCAATCCTCGTCCTTTCGCCAGACATACTCAGCCAACTCCACTGAAGGAATGTTTAATATTTCCCTAGCTTCACCTAATCGAACACAATTTCCATACCTTTCACCTTTGAAGTTGCCACACTTCTTTCCAAAACAGTCAAGTTTTACATAGAACTTTACCTCCTCTGGTTCGTGAACCACTTGATTAGTATCAAGAAACAAATGCAACCACCTTTTTGTCACCAACTTGGTGCACAATTGCGCACCAAGGGAAAGTCCTGCACCTTCGGGTGAATAGCCCGCCCATGTAACACTACCTTAGACCCAAAATACATATTCTTCCCCATAGCCAGAATTTATCTAGGTATTCTGTCATGCTCTGGGAGGATACCCTAGGCGTGGCCGGCACCCAGAGACTATTGCTAGCCCCCAAGCGAACCACTCGTTCTCAGGACAGTCACCCAACATCAACATGATGAAATAGCGAAAGTAGAGTAGTGAGCTACCTCAATAAAAGGGTCAATGGCCAACATCAGTCTCAACATCATAATAAGTATAAGTACTACTCAATTCATAAGGGAAAAACATCAATGTCAAACCTCGACTTATATCTATGAAGCCTCTAACTTGACTTAACTGTCTAAGATGGTACCATGACAGGCCATGGCTACCCAACTCAATAAATAACGAAAACAACATATAGAAGGGTCTCCTACGGATAGCAAGGAGGCCCACCGATGACTGAACTCGAAATCTCTGACCTCAATGATGTGTCTACTTAAGTCCTCTATCTCCTGTATCTGCATCATGAAACGATGCAGCGCCGAGTGGCGTCAGTACGTGGAATGTACTGGTATGTAAAATAGCTGAATATAACAATATAAGTACAACAACATAGGGAAAACATCAACTCAACATCATACTCCATCAGAATGTTAAGCGTCTATCTAAGGCAAGAGATTAGAGTAGACAAATGACTCATCAACCGCTCATCTCAACATCATCAATACATTAGACTCATCTCAAGGAAACTCGACTCAACTCAACTCACCTCAGGGAAGAAACGACTCAACTCAACTCAACTCAAGGAACAAGACTTCAAACATCACATCAACATCAACATCAGAGTACTATCGAAGTAAGACCTCATTGGGAATTTCTCTAACTGACAACCATCACCTATGAGCCAGTGATGATACAATGAAGCGATATCGTTGCCAAATCCATCCAATACCCTACCCGAGATAAAGGACATCAACCTCAGTGGATCCACAAGAAAAACCTCAGTCCTCTATTGGGACAAGAAAGGAGCCATCCGCATTGCGGTTCAATCCTCTTTTCCTATGCGGGCCACGTAGTTAATGGGTTCAAGTGGGACTCACTCTTACCCATTTCGGTGCTCAATACTCCTCCCAAAACTCAACATGCTCATAAAACATCAACCTCATCAGTCCTATAGGGACATAATACATCATCATCAGTCCTATAGGGACATAGTACCTCAACATCAACATCAGTCCCGTAGGGACATAATACGTCAACATCAACATCAACATCATGGACTCAAAATACTCTTTTAGAATTTAATTTCAGGTTTTAAGACATCATGAAACATCATTCTCATCAACATCATCATCAAGACTCTCATCAAATGTGAAACACAATCACAACATCACCACTATTATCCTCATTAAGGCTCTAAACTCATCCCCTAGTTCATTCTTACACTTTTTAATAAAATAATCATAAGGTTTTGTGAAAAACACTCATGAAAATGAATTATGCAATAAATCAAGTTTATGATGATCATCAATTCGTGTAAAATATATGCATCAATGTAAAACTCAGTATAATGTTCAACAATCATCACATCAACCTCATTGTATTCTACAAACAACTCAATTTACTCAAAAGGGCACATGGGAGAACAATCTCATGCTTTAAGTTAGCCTTACATACCTGGGATGATTGCTAACAACAATCTCTTGAACAATCTCCACTTGAATTCCTCAATCTCAACTCCCCCAAGCCCTGGCTTAATGACTTTTCTAGAAAGAATGTTTTGGATGGGTTTTTGGAACCCTTTTCTCAGAGAAACGACCTATATTCATCTTATGGGAAGTTTATAAAGTATAGGAATGGACTAAAATGCCCCTCAAAATTTTAAAGAAATTTTTCCCTACTTGAAATAACACAGTCCGCGACGCGGACTTGTCGCAGACAGTGCAATTTCGAAAAATCAACGTTGTCAAAAATCACAGAAAAACATAAGTGTGGCTCTGGGATAGGTCCGCGACGCGGCCCTATCGTGAAGACACGATTTTTCGTTTTGGAACAAAATATTATCTTTTGACTCGATCACTCTAAAAATCGACCGAGACCCTTCCCCCACTCAATTTTTCATGTTGATCACGAATTTGCTCTCGAATTTTTAATCCAAGTATCGGAAGACGCATTTTGCGCACACCTCTCCTCTAGGGATATTTTGGTGATTTTACCGGGCATTACATATTCATTCTAGGGGGAGTAGTAGGGACAAGTTCAGGGGACCCCTCATGAGATGTATCTAGGGGAATTAGAGAGGAGGGGGTTAAAAGAGACTTACCAAAAAGAGCCCATTTTTTACTGGACTCATTCACGTCAAGGGTGAAAGCCCTTCGTTGGATACGTATTAGTGGCCCACGCATGCGAGTAGGTGCAGTCCTCTTGATAACGATCGCTTTCTATGGCTTTCAAAGGATGCCACGATGTTTTTTAAACTTTCAAACTATAAATAATTAATAATATTATTAATGAAATAATATTTAATCAAATAATATTAAGATTATGAATTTAAACTTTAAATTTAAAAATCTTACCATCTCCCTTGAAATAGTCCCAATACTCTTTGCACCTCCGGTGTGCAAAGATCCGCCCTTCAGACTCCATCTAGACTTTTTGGCTTGGTCAGACAAAACTTTGAATTCGTCGGTGTCCCATGCAACACTTCATATAGGTGTAGTTGTAACCGACGCGAAGGTTTTCCATTGTCCCACGCTTTCTTGAGCCAGCTAGATAGTCTAAAGCTCGCTTTTCTCTCAAATGTGATCGCAATGACCATATTATACTTTTCCTCCCAATACATAATGTCTGGAAAAATAAAAATAAAAGTGTTGGAGAATTAGTTAGATAAAGTATACTATAAATATTTAAATTAATTTAAAATGAATATGTAAACATATATATTTTACACTCATTAAACATTGTCTGATGAATTCTGTTTGTAATCTCTCTCCAAGAGTGATAGAGTTCATTAAATAGCCTCCTAACACTCTCTTGTAGGGCCTTGGCAGCATCCTTCAATGGATGCCACCTGCAAGACATATAATAAACATATTAGTTCATGAATATTTTAGTAATGTATTAAAAAATAAATAAATAAAAGAAC
This sequence comes from Solanum rostratum, assembly GCA_029948455.1. Classification (NCBI taxonomy): domain Eukaryota; kingdom Viridiplantae; phylum Streptophyta; class Magnoliopsida; order Solanales; family Solanaceae; genus Solanum; species Solanum rostratum. Next base: position 66,477,599 of record CM057048.1, read on the forward strand.
AAACTTATGATGCTCCATCAGGCACTATCATAACTCTCACAATCCTTTCCTGCTGGCTAGTAGCTAACTGAGTGACATCCGATACTACCTCGGCAGTAGCAGCAGAAGTAGGTGAAGCTAATGTCTAAGGATGCACATAATGCTGAGTCAATAGAGGAGTGACAGCCTTAACACTAGAATCTCTAAGTCTGAGTGATAATAGGTGAGGAGACTGAGAAGAGGCAGACTGAACACTAGGAGATGGAGTACCCAAAGATGATAATCTGTGAGGTGGTAGAACAATCACTGTAGGTAGCTGGGTGGTCTAGTCATAAAAAGTGAACCTGGTTGTGACAAAGAAGAAGCATCGCGTGGTCTCTGAAACTAACTATGGTAAGTCAAAGGATCCATAGTCCCAAATGGCACAACCTCTATGGTAGGAGTAGTAGTTGCACGGCCGTCGAGATGCGGGGCAGAGGAAATATGTCCTGGATATCCTTAGGATCAATAGGTGTCCTAGACTTTTCTTCCTGCTCCTACTAGAATTGTTTGCCCCAAGATGATCTCGAGCTCTATCACCATCACTACCAGATGACATCTACATGTAAAGTAATAATACGATATATAAATTTTTTTAAAATAAACTTAATATTAGCACAATAAATAACGTACATACTAGTTATAATGTATCGCTATATTCCTCCTCGCTTGTTTCATTTTCATCATCTTCTCTTTCATCCTCCGCAGTTATTTCATATTCATTTTCCTCTCGTTCCTCCTCGTCAATGATTCATTGTCCGTCGCAAAAGTAAAAAAAAAAAACATTAATATTTAAATTAATTTTGGCGATTAAATTATTTAAAAAAAAAATTAAAAAAACGACGAACGTTGCCACGTTGTCTGTAGCAAATTATAAAATAAAATATAAAAATTAAGTTTGTCGGGAAATTCCACGAAAAAATGCGACGAACCTACAGTTGCTGTCTATCGCTTTTAGTCATTAAAAAATTAAAAAATATTATTTTTCTAAAAAAGCGACGGACTGCGTCCCTTAATCCATCGCTTTCTTTACCATCGCTTTTACCTCAATTTTTAGTAGTGGACTTATCCCAACAAATTTTCTCAAAAGATTACCAAAAAAAATCATCTCTCCTAAGCTCCAATTAAGTAACAATGGTGAAAGGAGAAAACAAAAAATAAGTAACCCAAAATATGGGTTATTTTCAACCAAAAAGGGGTTGTTGACCACATTGACCACGCGTTGAATCATGTCAACTTGCACCAATATCATTTAAAACATGTTTTTAATTGTCGAAACTCATTTGAAATCTTACAAATATCAATCAAAGTACAAATTGATTGTAAAATGTGTTTCAGAATCAATGGGATCACAAAAAATCGAATACGAGGTCTCTTTGACCCGAAATTCAATAAATCACAAGTAAACTAATTCTAAGACTCAAAAAGACCAACACACCCTGGAACTTTTGTAAAATATGACGAAATTTATTCTAGCTCTAAAATCACCTCCTGAATCTAATGGAACCATCAGAACTCCAATCTAAGTATCTGAACTCAAAGCATTGACTAAAATCAATCCTTTATCACATTTCAACCCAAATTCTAACTTAGGATCTCAAATCCACAAAATAACACTAAATCTAATTTCGAAAACTCTCCTACACTGATTTTAACCTTTTGAAATCAATGGAAATAACATAATTTCATTTCGAGACTCGAAACCCCAAATGTAACTCAAGATTCTCTTTTTGAACAACTTAAGCTTTTAAACTCAAAAACTCCTACTACTCTCAGCTCTTTAACAAAAAATCAAAAGTAGTCATTCAATTGGGCCAACTAACACTTGGACAAATGGTCATTCCTCAAGGATTTACAAAATGACTGTAAACAACAATAAACAATAATATAATACTTTCTCTGGTCCTATGAACTTAACTTGTGAGGTAATGTACGCATATTAAGAAAAATATTTAAGGACATAATTTAAATTAGGCTTTTCACTATTGCCCTTTGTGGAATTACAAAAGTAGCTTTGCAAATAGTATAATTTATCTTCTAAAAAATATAAAATTTCAATAAATGAAAGATTAAATATGAAAAAAGTTTCAAACATTCATAAACTATGAATAATTCAATTATATTTTACAATAAAAAAATCTTAAAAATTAAATTAAGATAAAATAAAGTAAGTTACAATAAAAACAGTAGGTACTAGTAGGTGAGATAATGGCCAATGAAATAAATGATAGTTGTGAAAAGTTCACACTTCATATCCCAATGAATTATGAAGTGATAAAAATGTGTAGCTTTTTTACTACACTCTGTACTTAGGTTTGCTTGCAAGTAATTTTTAAATCATTATTTGAAATAGGATTGTTTTGAAGTTGAAATCTTATATAAATATGCTCTTTGACTTTTTAAAATTGTTTTTTATACATATTAATATGAAAATTTTAGAATTTGTGAAAATTATTTAGAAAAAATCAACTCTTATACATCTTATCAAATGAAAAAATCATTTTTCATAAACAAAATATCATAATATCCTAGGGCCTAATATTAATAAATCATGTATATTCATATTCTTGTTATCTATGAATGTATGTGATTAATATTATTGTTAGAAACTTTTATACTCACATAACTTTATAAAGATCACTAGTCCAAAAAATGAATAAGGGGTCGTTTGGTTAAGAACATAGTATTCCGAGATAAGTTATTTCACCATATATATATATATGGAATAACTTATTTCATCACTAAAGCAAAATGGTGGGTAAAATAATCCTACACTTTATCCTGAGATAGTTATACCTTATACCTTACACCAAACGATCCCTAATAGTAATAACTAATTTCCTTAGTATAATCTTTCACATGGAATGGACAAGCTATTCATGTCAACCATGAATTTTTATTTTGACAAAATATAAATTTATGAATGAAGTTTTACATTTAAAATAAAAATTAAAATCATAACTTGAAATCAAAATTGAAAATAAAATTTTATATAAATTTCATAAACAAATATTGAGTTTAAATCAAAACTTAGAATTAGAATGCCAAATAGTATGTCCAAATGCCTCCTATTTATTCTGATACGTGGTTATAAAAAAAAAAGAAAAAGTCCCCACATAATTAGTGGACATGTACACATAAAATATTCAAGAAATGACTATTTGTATGGTGGAGATAAGATATATACATACGGTGGCGGAATCAGAATTTTCGTTAAGGAGTTCAAAATTTTAAGAAGTAGATACACGAACTAAGCGAAAAAAATTTCAACATCTATTATACATACGTAAAAAATTATTTTTACCATATATAAATAGTGTAATTTTTCGTCGAAGAGGATTCGGATGAACCCCTGAACCCAATGTGGCTCCCCCACTGTATACATAGATAAAAATTAAACAAAATATGATATGTCTAATGTCTTTACACCTATATGACAGTTGTTTAGTATAGTATGGTTCTTATATCTCTTAGCTTCAAAGGTTACTAATGCTTTTAACTTTTGTACAGCAACTCATTTTTGCACTAGCAACATGAATTAATTAAAAACATAATGATGGAATGGCAAGTCACTATTGCAATACAAATTTTTAAATACAAAAATGGAGGAAGCCTTCTTTTATTTTGACATGTTAGAATCCGACGATATTCAAATTCGTGTCTAGTAGGGGCCTATTTGGGGAGAAACACTTTCTACCAAGAATTTTTCCATTTCCAAGGCTTGAACCCCAGATCTCAAATTAAGAAGGGAGCAACTTCATTTGTTGCACCGTATTCTTTAATGATAATTATAGAGAGGGTTGGCATGTCATAATCCATGTCTTAAATAGCAAGATGTTTAGGTTGGTCCCCCTTTTCTTTGCCTCCAACATACTCACTTAATATATAAATATAATACAAGTCAATGACAACAACAACATATTTATTAATAATCTCATAAGTATAGTTTGGAATAGTGTACGCGCATATTTTATTATTTATTTATTTTTGGGAGATAGAGAGATTATTTTCAATAGACCTTTAATTCAAGTGCATTAAATTCAAATATAGAGAAAATAAAATGGTATAGAAAAAAAAAATATAATATCTAACATGGAAACCAGTGCCAATGATACAAGAAAGGAAAAAAAAAGAAGCAATAATAGTGCCACACTAAACTACAAATATATGATGGCATATATGAAAAATAAGAACCACAATAATACGGCTAGTGCAAGGACAAATACAAATAAATCTAAATTAACTATGGAAAAGTAAAACAACAATCCACCACTTACTGACCTTCTACTCTAGCATATATGCGCCCTTCACACTTCTCCTATCTAATTAAGGTCGTGCTCTTAAATCTGAAGTTGCATCATATCCTCTCAGATCACCTCTTTTCAATATTTTTTCGATCTACCTCTACCTCTCTTCGTACCTATTATAACCAACCTCTCTCACTTCTTCACTGGAGCATCTGCGCATGTAACTAGTATCAGTTATATAAAATAAATTGTTTTATGTCTCACACAACTGACACTAATTGTCTGAATTTTTTAATCTTACAAGTAAGTAGATTCTCAGTTAAATTACACAAGTGAAGTTTTCGGAGGATAAAATGTACACAAACTTTATCATTATTTTATAGAGATAGAGAGACTATTTTTCCGGAAACTAATTTATAAGACCAAAAATAAAAAGACTTGGTGTCAAACGTAGACACATCATACATGTACTTCTATTTATTTCATCAATAATTCTCTGTGTACATCTCTCTGTTTTTCCCATTCATGGCTTACACCAAACTCATAAATCTAAGTTGGATTTTCTTTACAATCTACTTAGTGAAATGTAGCCCACCTGAAGATCCCATAAAATGTTCATCCAAGAACAATTTCAACTGCACCATTACAAACTCTTATGGCGCCTTCCCAGATCGATCCATTTGCAAGGCAACTCAAGCTGTTTTTCCAACCACAGAAGACGAGCTCCTTTCCATAGTATCAAATGCAACAAGGGAAAAAAGAAAAATGAAAGCCGCAACTCGATTTTCTCACAGCATACCCAAATTGGTATGTCTAGATGATGATCAAGACGGGTTACTTATAAGTACAAAATATTTGAATAAAATCTTAAGAATCGATCAAGAAAATATGAGTATTACAGTTGAAAGTGGGGTAACATTGAGACAACTAATTAGTGAGGCGGGTAAAGCAGGATTAGTCCTGCCTTACACGCCTTACTGGTGGGGTTTAACTATTGGTGGATTACTTGGGACCGGAGCTCATGGAAGTTCTCTTTGGGGTATGGGAAGTTCGATACATGATTATATTGTGCAAATTCGAATAATTACACCAGCTGAAGCGGCAAATAATTATGCTAAAATCCATACATTGGAAACCAGTAACTCTGAGCTGAATGCTGTTAGAGTGTCACTAGGTGTTCTTGGAGTTATTTCACAGGTATGTACTTTTATAATATCATTCAATCGTTTGATAAAATGTATTAGATTTTTAAATATATGTTTTAGTTATATTATATTCGATATTATAGAAGTCATTATTAATATATAGCAAATTATGATACATCAAAGATAAAATTGTTCCTAATACAATAAAATGGAAGTGTTCATCGTTCAATTAAGAACTAAAAAATTAGACCAGGTCATCTATGGAGTCAATCCAGACTCATATTAAAAAATAAATAATATATAAATGCTATTTAATAAAAGAGAAGTGATAAACTATTTAAAAAGTTATGTTTTTTGGGATTAAAAAAAGTCATCAATGTACTTTTAAAAGAACAAAAAACAAAAAGGAAAACTTTCTTCCTTTTCCAATTCATATAAAGTTCAAATAAAGATTTTTGTGTAAATTTCTTACCAAAAAAAAAAAAGAAAAATGGTAATGAGTACGTAATTATAGCTTATGATTGGTAAAACAATATTCAATAATTCTTTAAACTAAGTTTTTGATTAAATTCTTCGTAAACTGATCCAAAGCGATTAAATAAAGCAATTTTTATTTAATTTTGATTTAACTTGAAATTTTACAAATTTGATAATATTTGATTCGATTTGATTTTATTAACAACAAATAGGAGATTACTATTACGAATCTTAAATCTTAACCCACTAAGATATAACCTCTCTTTCCTTATCCCGATCTAATACCAACAAGAGTATTAGATATCACCAAAGTTTAGAATTAAATAAATAAAATTGTGACTTTAATAATTTCTCTTAATTGTTTCTTATTTATTTCTTAAAAGAAGATCTCAATCCTATATGACACTATAGGATATCGATATATTAATAGAATATCATAAAGGATTCAGCTCTGTTCTATATAATACCGCCATGGTATCATATAGCGATAAAGTCTTAATTATTTATTATTTATTTATTTCTTAAAAAGAGAACCCAATCTTATATGATAACCATAAAGTATCAATATACTAATAAAGTATCATAGAGGATTAACCACAGTCTTATATGATATCATATGTCATGGAATATCACAAAATCGTGATATTGACATTATATTGATGTCATGCACAAAATTAAAAAAAAAAATAAACGAATAAATAATTTGAACTGAATTTATTTTTGATGAATAATTTTGTAATTTTATGTAAACTGGAAAAGTAGTTAGGGGTGAAAACTTCCAAACCAAACATTACTTTAGGTGCTTCGTATTTCAAACCCCACTAAAAGTCCTATAGTATGCATGGGCATCATTTTTCTTCGTCTCAATTTATAAAATATAATTTAATTAAACACAAAATTAAACATTTTAATATGTTTTAAAATTATATTTATAATAAATAAATTTTTAAATAAGAATATACCTTTGTAGACTTTTTTACAAAATAAATGAAATTCAATATGAATAAAATAATGATAATATTATAAAATATTTATCAAATAAAAGTATAATCTTTTTTAATATTAAATAACATAAAATGAATCACATAAATTAGAGCAAAATGAATATATACACAGCAATTATTATGATACTTTGGTGAAAAATTTCCCCCACGTAATTATTAGACCTGGATTAGTCCGTAAGGTCTTTTCGGTCCGGAGCCGGTTGATAATGGACAGACTTACCTTTAAAGTCTTGTAACAAATGAAAACTTAGATTAAATTTCCAACATATTAAAATTACAAATGAGTTTTTTAAATGTTTGAGATTTGAAATCATGATCCTAAATTAGATATTCAAATATTATTTTGAATATCATGATTCAACTTAGGGCCCATTAGGAGATGACACTGTAGGACCCATTTGGAGATGACACTCCCAACAAAATATTCTCTATCTCTAGAACTCAAACTCGAGATATTTTATTAAGCGTGAAACAGTGCTACCAATGCATTACAAACTCGTATTAGTGACTATTGCCTCATTAACATAAAATAAAATAGATTAGTATGTTTAATTTTCTTTCCAACAACTATCTGAATGAAAAATCAAGCATAGCTTCGAATGACCAATCCAATCCTTATGTATGTGTGTGAATTGAATTTAGGCGACACTAAAACTAGAACGAGTGTTCAAACGTTCAATTACCCTTTCAGAAAGGGATGACTCAAACTTAGGGGAAGACGCATCTACCTTTGGAAGACAACATGAATTTGCAGATTTTACATGGTATCCCAGCCAACGCAAAGTTATTTATAGGATCGATGATCGAGTTCCTGCCAACACTCCTGGCAATGCCCTTAACGACTTCATTGGATTTCGCGCTACACCTTCACTCGTCCTCGCCATTGTAAGAACCACAGGTAATTTAATTGCTCATAAATTGCTTCAAGTTTACTTTCTTTCAATTTTATGGTGACATTTTTAATACCAGGTCATGACTTTAGTCTACTTTTTTGTTCACTAGAGGAGAATCAAGAATCAAGAAATGATGCTGGTGGAAAATGCACAAGTGCAAAACTAACCACTTCCACATTGAAACTTGGTGCTTATGGGTTGACAAACAATGGTTAGTTAATTCTTTCATCGCGCGATAATAGTACAAGTAATATAGGATTTTAAGTTCAGATATTGTATTCAACTTATATCAAACAAGGTACTAGTAATACACCAGGCTAATTCATACTTTTTTTAATGCACTATATCGAACGACCCCTAATTGGATATGATAACTTTATTGTCAAGTAGCATTTAACATGTAAAGGATTCTTATTTTATGAGTATTTTCATTACATTACATTATAACTAATTAGTTGTTCAAATCCCTATTTGATAGTAATATTTATCTTTTCTTAGTTTTATTTTGCTAGGAATTAAGAGTTACATTCTTTTATTGCCCTTCTAAATATTAAAGACTTTAATAATCTAAGTTATGTCAACTCTTCACTTTCGATATCATATCCTTGTTGAATTCTCTAAAGATACACTTCTTCGGAAAATTCAGTATGTATCCGTTGATGTTTTTGAAGAGTTTGAGCAGATAGTTAATGATTCTATTGCATGATGTCTCAGGTATTGCCTTTACTGGCTATCCAGTGGTTGGGTTTCAAAATCGAGTCCAAGCATCAGGAACATGCCTAGACAGCCTTGAAGATGCAAGAATCACAACATGCCCTTGGGACCCTAGAGTTAAAGGTCTCTTTTTTCACCAAACAACATTTAGCATTAGCTTATCCAAAGTCAAAGGTTTCATTGAAGATGTCCAAAGGCTAGTTGATTTGGAGCCTAGGGCACTATGTGTCCTTGACTTATATGATGGAATCCTCATGAGGTATGTTACAACTTCAAATGCTTACTTGGGTAAACAAGAAGATGGTTTGGACTTTGACATCACATATTATAGAAGCAAGGACCCAATGTCCCCTAGACTCTTTGAAGATTTTCTTGAAGAGATAGAGCAACTAGCAATTTTCAAATATGGGGCATTGCCACATTGGGGAAAGAATAGGAATGTAGCATTTATTGGGGCAATCAACAAGTACAAAAATGTTGATAAATTCTTGAAAGTGAAACAAAGCTATGATCCATTAGGATTATTTTCTAGTGAATGGACAAACCAAGTTTTAGGTTTAAAAGATGGATTGACCATAGTTAAAGAGGGGTGTGCTCTAGAAGGACTATGCATTTGCTCTCAAGATATTCATTGTGCACCAAAGAAGGGTTACTTTTGTCGACCAGGCAGAATTTTCAAAGATGCTAGGGTGTGTACTCGTGTATCGTCACGATAAAATACTTATATCAATAATGTAGGTAGAATTTTATCTAAACAATATCGATATACAAAGAAGGAAAAAAAAACACATCAATGTAGTAAGTAAACCTTAATTAATACACTTCAATATATATTAATATATTTATTCTCCATGAGTTTTTATTACTTCTTTAAATATTAAAGATATGATCTACGTTTTATTTTATTTTTTTCCTTCGATTGAATGCACAATTTTTTTATTGCATTAATCATCTATTGATAGGCTTTCTATATATTGCATTCCAAGTTAAGTGATGTATTAGAAGTTAAATATGAATTTTGAAAGAAGATTTTGGGAAGAGACTGCTAATGATATTTTCCTTTTTTCTTATAGATTGATTTCATAAAAAAAAAAAATTGAAAATAAAATTTGATTAAGAGAGAGGAGTAATGAAGTTGTGAGAGATGATGATTTTCTTATTTTGAATCTAAAATGAAATCTAATTAATAGTGGGCTGGTGAATGGTGATGGGGTGGTTTTATTATCGAGAAAAGATATAAAGAGATCATTAAAATTGTCTCGAATTTTCAAAAAGACATCTTAACTTTAATGACATTCTATTATCCCATAAAAGTATTAGAATTCTTTGTAAATATGCCACGTGTTATTCCTTTTATCAATAATTAAATATTTTATCTTTAAATACATCTTCTTTCCCAATATTTGCAGAGTCGATGTATATCTTTGAAAAATAGGGGTATTGAAATCAGTCCCACATTGCAATATTTCAATTTAATTTTTAATCCAAAAAGGTATTTTTCAGTCATTCAAGATATAATTTCTTCTTAATATTTTTTAAATTTGAGAAATCAAGATATCGTTTGTGATTAGGTTATGATAAAAAATGCAAAAGAAGATTTTAAAAGTAAATTGATAGAAGTAATTATGTAGTTTTGTTATTAATTTTAATTTATGTATAACTAATATACGTATAACTTATTCCACTTTCTATCCCGTATAAAACTATGCATAAATTTTCTCATAAGTTATGCGAGTATTAATTATATATAATTACTAAAACACTCTATAAAATTAGTACATGAATAATTTTTATACAATATTTAAAACTTATCAACCAAACATTATATAAAAATAATACGTGAATGACTTTTATTGTATTAGCAAATTCAACGTGCTATAAAATTAGTACTTGAATAATCAAAATTATGAAACAAATATTCATGGTATAAATTATTATATAATAGGCGCTTTTTATTTAAAATTTATTTATTAAATATGAATATATTTTTAGTATATACATGGTATAAATTTTTACATCTAAAATATACCATATATTTTTATTGTATAAATATAATTTACGGCAAAGTATTCTTAATTATAAATCACTTATATTCTATTTATATATTTAATTATACCATGCATAAATTTATTTCACATATTTATATAATCATACATTATTGTAATAACGTGTGTGTATTGTCCTTTTATATGTTTTATTTATTTCTTTTTATTTTTAAACATATCCCTAAAAACAAGGGACATATATTGAGAAGAATGAGAAGATTAGCTATTGATCCTATTTCAATGGAACTAAGAGTTACTTTTCTCCGTTTAAATTACTTTTAGGTTATAAATGTAAATAATTTATTATTATGTTTATTATTTTGACAATTTGTAATAATTTTTTAAAAATAGTCTAGTTATGTTTTTTCCCTAACACTTTATTTGAATGGTTGTTATGTATTGTTTCATAATGTATTGTAGTGTATTGTATCGTATCATACTGCATTGTTTTAATCACTACAATGTATTGTTCTCCATCGTTACATAATGTTATACATCCATAGTTTGAATGATAAACTCAAGAGAAATTATAGCGTATGTGGTAGATACTATGAAAAGATATGGTAAATGATAAAGTAGAATTATCAAATAAATAAAGTCAAAAATGAAAAGAAGATATTAAAGTAACAATGCAACCACACCAAATCGGTCGTTACACAAAATGGGTCTTTTCGTTGTTACCTAACGAAGGAATTAAACAATACGATACAATAAAATTTAAGTACCAATCAAAACATACATTGTATTTAAACTAACAATATAATACAACACGACAGACACCCAACTAATGATTACTTCCAACAGATAGAAACAGGGGAGATAAGGCAGAACATTTTTCTATGATATAGTTGGTATGTGAAACCCCAAATTTAATTTGTTCTTTAGGAATCAATAAAAGTGTTTTAGTTTGGGCTATTTGTGTTGGAGAATTTTCCAACTGTCATAATGTTAGAGCAAGAAATGGAGTTCAACCAAACTCAGAATATATTCCTTCATCAAACAAGTTGCTCATAAACCTCTTTATTGTTCTTACACTCACTAAAATTTAGGAACAACAGACACAGGTACTAATCTCTCACCAATCATGCAGAAATTGTTTGATCAAAATCTTGCAAATCTATCAGTAATTCTTGTTCTTCTCTTCTACTGTTTGGTTATGATGGTTTCAGCTAGAGGTAACTCTTTCATAGTTTACTTGCAAAGCTACGTATTCCTTTCCCCTCTGTCTCAAATTGTTTGTCGCTTTTTGACTTGAACGAGGCTTAAGAAAGTAAAAATTACTTTTAAATCTTATGATCTTACACTAAAGATGCATGGGATATATCAAAATACCACTCCTTAGTCCCATTTTAAGTGACATCCTTTCCTTTTTAATCCGTCCAAAAAGAATGTCATCTTACTAGAATAAGAAACAATTTAACTTTATAATTTTTTACCCTCAATGAAATGATTTTCAACCACACAAATATCTGTGGATAATTTTAGACCACTTTTCTTTCTTTTCTTAAATATCGTGTCAAATCAAATGGTGCCGCATAAAATGAGACGGAGGAAGTATCTTTTTGTCTTATGGTCTAAAACATGTTATGCTGAAAGTTAAATTAAAGAGTTGTCAAAATAAAAAAAGAGAGGCATCTTTTTATACGGACCAAAAAGAAAGAGTAAGACATATTGAAAGAAAGGGAGTTGCCATATGAATTTAAGTTATATATATACACTAGCATGACACTTTTATTTGTTGTTAATTTCAAGATTACAGGATCAAGCTTTAATCGTAGATATCCTTTAATTGACCTGATAAGTTACTGAATGAGGTACATTTAGTAATTCATTTGTAACATTGTGCAGGCTCTCATGTGACTAATCCTGGTATTGAGCCGGATGACGATGACATGAAGCCAGACAAGACATCATTGGCAGCGTCTGAGGTAAAACGACTAGAGCCCCTGCACAGCGCGACAGAATACGGACTAATAACAGCATCTCAGGAGCTGGAAATGGAAATAGCAGCAGGTAATTATAATAAGTCTAAGACGTGGTTATGGTCGCAGCAACAACAGCCCTTTCAGATGTGTCTGGCTTGTAAGTGTTGTATGTCCACGATGGATGCACAGCCCAGCAACTGCACAAGTTTGCCTTGTTGCTTTGTTATTGACTGTCAACTCCCTAATAAGCCTTATGGAGTTTGTGCTTTTGTTCCCAAGACATGCAACTGCACCTCTTGTGCTACTCCTCTGCTCTGAGCCTTAACCATGAGAAGATTCAAAATTTAAAATTTATGAGTTTCTTTCATCAAATTTCAAGTTAATACTATAATTTCCTAATTGTAAATAAGAAATCTTATTTTAAAATAAAAGAAAAGTGTCTAATATGTATCTCGATTATAGCAAAATATATAGAATAATTTTGCCGTTGTTGGTCAACCATGACCAACAAGGTTGACCAATTTAAAGCATAAGTTTTATATATCTTAGAAAATAAATTTCAATTATAAATAAAACTGAAGTGCACGTAAAATTGGCTAAAATTTTAGTTATCTGAGTTTGACTTTGTTTGTCAAAAAACTAATTTGTTTGAATTTCAACAGTCCAAGACACTATCTAATGTTAAAACCTATTAATCTACTCCAAATAAGTTCAAATTTAAAAGATACAACAATACATATTCAGTGAAATCCCACAAGTGAGAAATCAAATTTAAAAGATAAGTTACATATATTGTTATTTTTCTCGATATAGACTAAACAATATCCATATTCAAAGCTATTTCTGTAAATAAATAAATCAACAAGAAAAAAATATATAATTTGAATCAAGTCCACTGAATTCATACTATGTCCTTAAGGAAATTATTCCCCTTAATTATCCGAGTTTATGGAACATATCCTCCAAAAATAAAATGATTTGCTTAGCCAAACAGTGGTACCTCAAATTTGTTGAATTTTAAACTAACTCAATAAGAGTAAATCACACTTTATTTTTGTATGAATGGGGAGTTTTAAATTCAAAATGTTGGTGGTGGGTGTGTAATATTTCATATTCAATATCTGAGGAAGAATTAGATATTTATAGCCATAAAAATGGTTTCAGAAAAGACGCAGGCTTTTAGAAAATATAACACTGGTTCAGACCGGCATTACATCGACGATGGGCATTACACCGACACTCAGTGAGATACAATTGTACAACACCTTTCTAGCACCGATTTAAATCAGTGCATTGAAGAAATGCACGTCCTTCTAATCAACGTTGCACTGGCGAAATGTCGATGTAAAATTGTACAGTGCACTTCAAATGCTGGTACAAATTAGTGTGTTAAAGAGATACATATCTTCAACCAGCGTTGTATCGCTATGATTGAACTTGTATCAAAGCAAAGTGTCTTAAAACATAATTTTGTTACTTAGCTATCTTGTAAATATAGAAACTTTAAGTACTCCTTAACTCAACTCAAAACTATAAACATAATGGCTTTCATGCAATATCTGGGGTTCTTATAAATGCAACCTTAACCATGAAACCTTGAATTAATATCTTAACTAAGTAGTGAAATCAGTAAAGACCATGACTTTTTCCAAGAAAAATACAAGAACAAGTACTTTAATAAAATTAACTAGTAATGGAAGAAATCTTAACCTCAATTTATAAATATGATCTTGGGTAGCAACTGATAGTTAAAGATACTAGAATAGTAGTAGAATAGCTTTTGGGGGGCCTTACATACTTGGAAGAACTAGATTTCTTAAAGAACTTTGAAGAATTCACTAGCTTCTCTTGAAACCCTAGCCTTTCTTCTCTTGAAAACTATATTCTAGGTTTTGAGATTGTTTTGAGCGTAAAGAAATTAAGGAATAACGTTTAGGGATTTATTTAGGTTAAATACTAACAAGTTTAGGATTAAAGGGTGAGAAATGATGAAAATACCCTTCTTTAAAATCGCTGATCGGGTCGTCTACGAGACTCTCTACGACCCATAGGGACTCTTCCGTAAACCTTTGGACAATTTTTGGAGTCTCTGGATCACTTTCACAAGCCCATTTTAAAGCCCGAAGAAGGTTCTACGACCCATGGATTGGTCCATAAAGTCTCGGACCAAAAATTGAAGATCAGGACCTTTTCTCACGATTTAGCAGATGGGTCGTACTTTGTTCTACGGCACGTAAAGGGTTTTGTATTGCACCTCTGCTCTGGCAGTCTTCAGTAAAATGACCATAACTTTTGACTTCGAACTCTAAATGAGGTGAACTCAGTTGTATTGGAAAACTAATTCAAAGGTCTTTCATTTGGTAGGTCATAGACCACCTAATTCTTTATGTGCTAAGAGTTATGGTCATTTAAAGTTGACCCTTGCATAATTCAAAGTGAAAAACTTAACCGGTAGGGATGTTTTGAACTTGACTAAGTATTAGAAGTCTCTTATGAACCTAATCCACTTCTAATACACTTCACACATATAGGAATGAGTCTTAAAATATAGAGACAATTAAGGAATCATTAGGTTCAAGCTTATATACTTACGATGAAAAATTTCGGATACTATGAATAGAGTCATGGGGTGTTACAATATGTTTGAGGTGTTGTTCTTCTTGATGTGGTGTCACTAAAAATAAAGGCAGATTACAAAGGGAATGTGTATTCATAATTGGTCTCTTTTCCTTGCTAAAATCATATTTGAAGAACTTAAAAAATGACACATTCAGTTCCAATAATCTCCAGTATAATGCTCCTATTTAAACTATTAAGGCACTAGATTCTTTTTAAATACTTTTTTTTACTAATTGACATGGAACCAAGTATAAGCATTACGTAAAGCACTTATGAATATTTTCTGAGTGAAGGCCTCATCTAAATGTTGAGTTAAGTTATCAAACTTATTCAAAAGACATATAAGATCCCACGAGTGATGTGTATATGCTACGACTATGACTATGACGCCATTCATGGCACATTATGCATGAACTTCAAGCTATAATCGGAGGCATGGGGCCTATTTTCTTAAATGGTTATATATGTATATGATACGGATGGCCACAGGTTGATAAATATGATGTTGGTTAGCTACCGAAAAGGACCGCCATTGCTAGCATTTGGTTGGGTATGTCATGCATTTGCATATATATATATATGTTCACGACATGTGATTACTTGAGCATACCGTGCATATTTGATCACTAGGAGGTTGAGTGTTGGCAATTAAGGTTACTTGAATTTTGGTTACAGGTGGTATTTTGGCCAAATACGATATACAAGAGGGACCTGCACAACCAGAATGCCTATGAGATAGTGGTCGGCCTTTCGAATGTATTACCCTTTTTAATACAGTTATCTATGATTTTACTTTCTGCCTTACATACCAATACATGTTTATTCGTACTAACGTCCCATTGTCTGGGGATGCTGCAATTTGTTTCGTGTGTGCAGGTTCAAGTAGGGACTCTGACCGACCCCTCCATTAAGAGCCCAGTTCAACTGTAAGAACTGTGAGTTGGTAAGCTCAACCTCTTCCTGGAGCTTCTACAGGATGCTTACTTTTTATTGTACAATTGGACAAAGTCGAGACCTTGTACCGCCAGTGTTAGTGACTCTCTTAGAGGCTATTGTGGACATTATTCTGGGTTGGTTCTTTTATGCCTTTCAGTCTCCAGTCATAGGATTGGCATGTATGTATAGTGTATGTCTATACTTCTGTTGTTGCAGCCTTGTGGCTAGCTAGTACTTTATCATTTTGGTTTACCTATCTTGATGTACATAATTTATTGTTGACCATGTCATGACCTAAACGGTCCAGACTTAGTTTTTCAGACGTTACGTTGCCCAATTTTTCGTCCCCTAGTTTATTTAATTAGCATGTTCAGTGGCTTACTCGATCAATGACGGTACCGAGTTTTAGTCGCGCCTTCGCTTCTTTTGGGGCGTGACACTAAATCAATTGCTTGTTGTCTAAACTTAAAAATTCAACACATAATTCATATCAAAATCATTCCAAATAAGTTCAAAGTTAAAGCATATGTTTTATATATTTTAGAAAACAAATTCCAATTACAAATTTTGCAAAACAACAATAAAGCTAACAAAGTTACTTAACATCCTTTTAAAAATTTGTATGACTGAAATGCACGTAAAATTGACTAAAATTTTAGTTATGTGAGTTTGAATTTGTTTGTTGTCCACTAAATTCATAGTCTGTCTTTAGGAAAAATTATTCATACATATATATATATATGTTGTGTGTGTCTATTTGTGGATTCATTACATATATTCATGCACTATTTGAAAATATTTGTTTGCCTTGATTTGAATCATTGATGAAGTTTTATTATTTGATGAAAGTATCGATGCAGGAAAATGGTTTCGATGAGATATAAAAAAGCCGATGGGTAATGATTCTGATTAAATTTGATAAATGCTTATGAGAAATAGTTTCGGTCGCATATGAAAAAGTCGAACATAAATGATTTCGGATAGATATGATTATGGAAAATGGTTTGGATGGATACATATTCCATATAAGGCCCTTTTGATTTTTGAGACTAGCCTTATGTATCTTGGTATTTCTGGTCCGTTCTGGGGGGTTTGTATCTATTGTCCTAGCAACTTTGGCAAATATGAGTTCACCTGGTACTAGCAGCTTTATCGGGGAATTTCTCATCTTAGTAGGAGCTTTCCAAATAAATATTTGTACTTGAGACTTCCAAGTTCCGGGAGGGTCCTTTTTGGTTGTATATATCCCTATTTTGTTATTTTCTATTTCTTTACCTGTCAATCTTGTTATCTGTTAACTCTTGGTTAGATTCCTCCCTCACACCTAATACTAGTAGTTTCAGGTTACAAACTGGCTTACCTATAAATGAGTTATGATAGGTGCCATAATGATTCGAGAAATCGAGTCGTAACATTATTGTTCTTTTTATATATGCTTCGTATAGCTTTCTTTATTATAATTGACATGTTTCTTACCATCTTACATATTTTCTTTTTCATCACTATTTTGATTTGCTATACTAGAGGCCATGATTTTTTAGAATCTTTATTTCTAACCCCCCTCCCCCCCGCCCCGCGAGGTAGAGATATATCTGCATACATTGTACTCTTCGTATAACTTACTTGTGGGATCACACTGATTATATTGCTACTGATGTTATAAGTTAGAAAAATAATATTTGAAAGTTGAAGTTATGTTTTAATATGCATTCCACTTGATTTTTCTATTTTGAAGTCATGTCTAATAAAGCCAGACATCTCTATAAAGGCAGCAATTACCTCTCTCTTTTTTCTAATATTTATAACTACTTGTGAATGATTGTAGAGGTGCAAGCTCAGAAGAATCAGCACATTTGCAAATGAGTAAGTCAAACTTTCAAACGTATATGCATTACCAACTATTCATGTAGAAAATCTTGTCTCAAAGAAAAGTTTACTAATGGACTTTGTAGCAAAATCCAAAGAAAGTGTCTATGCACTAAGCCATGAGTGTTTGAGAATATTTCAAATGAAGTTGAAACAACTTTGGGTGAGGAAGCTGCAAAAACTCTAAGTGAAGCTTTGCTTGAAGAAGACATTATTATAGTTATTAATTAGTGAGATTATAATAAGGATTTGTGTCACACATATATAATTAATAAAGTGTTGCCTCTTTTAAAAGGGTGGTAGCTAATATAATGTTGTGTGCATTAGTTGGCTTTTGGTAGCAATTTGGCATATTAAATAACTTGTGACATTGTACAAAGTTTATGTATATTTTTAATGAAAAATGGTGATTGAGTTGAGTGTTTGGAGAATATTTGGTTGAAATTTCTAAAAATAATATTTGAAGTTTGAAGATTACTTGAGGATTGACTTTCTTAAAATGGTAACCAATGTTGTGTATTAATTCGCTTTTACATTTCTAATTCGTTTTTAATACACAATGCAATTTTCTTATCAAAACAAGTATATACTTACAATACATATATAATTTACACTTATAATACATATATAATGTGAATATGATTAAATCGCGCCAGTAAACTTTATCAAATGATTTTAGCAATAACAATAATAGAAAGTAGGAGATTAATGATTTATTAAACCACACACATATAAGATGCAATCACTAAACATGCTGCTTCAATATTATGAGCATGTAGAAAAAGAACCAAAATGTATGACTATTTCTTGGCATAAATATTATTGTGTTTTATTCCAATTTACTATTTCACGATTGTGCATCAAACGTGGTCTTGAATTTTTTTAGACCCTGCATATCACAATTCAAAAGTAGAAAAATAGTTAATTTTTATCAAAAAAAAAGAATTAAATAACAAACAAATTTAAAATCTTCAAACTTATAATAATATTTAACTAGAAGTTTCAGGTTAGAACTTTATCAATTAAAGAAGATCTGCTATGGAGCATTTCTCCTTTAATGGACCTCACACAATGTGAATCTCATATGAATTATTTGAGGCTCTAGCAAAGGCAAATTAAGAATTTGAAAATTATGAATTCTGCATTCTAGTGTTTTTACGAACTAGGTTTCTAAATCAATAAGTTATAGGCATATTCAATGATTTTCTCAAAGCAAATACATGCTTGAACCAAAGTTGTTGGGTTTGGCAGAACTCATGCTCGCCCTCGACCCTACACGGGGATGGAGGTAGAGACAAACACACAGATTCAGCCAAACTCAGTAATGCATAAGGTTCAAACTTTAGCTTCTCCTCTGACCCTAAACATAGTCAGAGCTGAAGACAAGTTTGTATAGATTTGACTGAACTCAGTAATCTATAAGGTTCAATGTTTAGTTCCACCTCTGACCCTAAACAACGGCGGAGCTAGAAACAATTCAACCGCACTCATTAATCCAAAAGGTTCAAACTTTAGCTTCACCGCGGACCCTCTAATCGAGTATCAACACACCGGATGAAAGACCTAACGAAAATTTATAAAAAACCTCATGATAAGTGAGTCAAAGAATATAATACATTCAAACTTACTGATTGAAATTAATGTTGACTTTTCCAGCATCTAGATTGGCAATTTGGGAAAATGCTTCTTGAGAAAGATCAATTGTTCCTCTACATCCAGGAGGACAATAATCTACAACTTTAACAACAACACTTCTTCCAGTACAAGGTTGTGGAACACCTTGATTAGTAGGACCAGTACAAGTAACACTGTACATTCTTCCACATGCTGCCCTATTGCCCCATATTGTATCACTTGCTGCAGCAATCATCACCCCATTGTCTTGATATTCATAACATGATGAAGCTGAAATAAAACAACATTTAATTACCTAAATTCATCACTAATCTGTGTCTAAATGATCAGTGTTAGATAAGATATGTAACATATTTTTATTATAGTGTTTATCTCTTATTATACAATTACAAGATTACTATTTTTTTCTCATCAAAGTAACTGAACTTTTTCCAAATTCAACAATAAAGTCATGTAGTAGTGCTTTATCCAATATAACAGTAAAGTTGTACAGTAATAAATTATTCAGTATAACAGCAAAGTTACAAAATCATCTTTTATCAACTTGTAATTTCACGTATAGTTACTGAACTTTGATTCACAATGAACATAACAATAAGAATTAGCTATAAAATTTCTATAATTTAAACGGACAGTATATATAACTTAAACTCTTATTATAAATATTACGCAAAGTTTTCATCCACTACCTATATAAGCAAAATTAATGGGGAAAAAAAGAAAGAAAAGGACATAAAACAAAAAAAAAAAAGAAAGCAGAATATATGTTGTGTATATGTACAATAGATGTTGAATTTCTTTTTCTTATCTTTTCATATAATTATTTTTGTATATTTTAAATTTCTTTAGTAAAATTCTGACTTCGCTTATACTAGAGTATGAACTTTAATGTACTTTACCATGGTCAAGAACAAAATAGATCGAAACTCTCCTGAACTTAACTTTAATTCAATACGCACTTGCATATATGCATTGACATAATTACCCTAATTAATTAATTGCAAAGGTAAGAGGGTAATTAGGATAATATAAACTTTAGTCGTGCAATAAATAAAAATCGTCAAGTTCAAGAGGATCCTGAAATTCACTCTAAATAATCCTAGTTAGATGTGAAACGAGTATACATCCGTATCATGTTAACTTATCATTAATTTGATATAAACATCGACACAAATAAATATTTATATTTATAATTTTTTAATTAATTGTAAATAAAATTAGGTAATACTCACGAACATAAGGAGCAGTGTAATATGTGGCTGTCCCTTCATCTGCAAATGACACAGTGATAGTGCAAAAAAATATGCCAACAAGAAGCAAAATAAAATTTCCCATTTTTATTTTTATTTTATTTGGTATTTTTATTTTTTTTTTAGCTTACGGTGAATATTTGAGGGCTTATTTTCCCATAATTTATAGATAGAAAAAAACACTTAAAACTCATAGATGCTGTTCTAAGTCTATTTCTTGACTGACTATATAGTCAAGTCATTGTAGCAGCCCATGTGGGTAATAGATTGGTAATTTATTAATTGTTGGAGGGTATAATGGTCCATATTCCGACAAGATATTTTATATCGAATCAATAGTTGTATGACATGTGTTTCACCAACATGGGTTGTGGTGGAATGATTGGAATCTCTCCATCCTTAATCAGAGGTCTTGAGTTAGCTTCTAGAAATAGGAAAACTTCTGTTGGGAATGCACTCCCCGAAACAGACTTTGTAATGCTCGAATTCGTATTTAGTCGGATTTCAATGTGGATATCAAACATTAAATGAAAAACTGACAAAAAAAAAAAAGAGAACGAGACATAGTTCAATATAGATTTGATTTATATCGCTCAATCAACTATAGTTAATGAATACTACATTCTATCCCAATTTACCTAACAATATTATTTGACTAGGCAAGAATTTAATGAGAGAGAATTCTTTTAAACTTGTGTGTTAATCGGGTATTAACCATATGTATGGTCGTGTAGCTATAAATTATTTCATTAAGATTAAATGAGTTAACAACCTTTGGGATGAAAGCTTTATAAGAGTGTTCAGTTGAATATCATTCATTTATGAAAAAAAAAATTGTTTAAAAAAGAATGACATAATTTGAGTTGGTACGAAATTTAAGAAAATAAAGAAAGTTCTCCAATTTTATCATTAAAAACCAAAGTTATGTCAAATGTATCAAAATGCACTTAAATTACGTGATCTTAAATATGCCATGTAGAAAAATGAAGTTAACGTATTACCAAAAAAAAATAGAAATCAGCCATTTTTTTAAACAAAAGAAAAAAAATTGATCATGAAGAAAATATTTTTCAATAATTTCTTTCTTTTTTATTTGATAAATGACTTTGGAATGAAAACACACGAAAAAGAAATCCAAAACATCTAAAATCAGAAAGTTTATCTCTAAAGTTCATTACCTCTATAATGAAATCAAATTAAAGGCCTATGTCCATTATTTGTTAGTAGATTAAGAAATTTTGAAATTTCATAGTGTCCAATTCTTTTGCATTTAAGTTATGATGAGAATAATAATTGTGTAAATGAATAAACGATAGTATAATTTTTAGATTTTCGTGTTTAAAATAGATAAATCTAGAAAGCTCATGAACTGTTTTATTGAAGAATCAATAATAGTGTGGTGAAGGGGTAAGTATATTTAGAGATTTCGAAGTTTAGTTCTAAATGTGAATTCTTTTTGGTAGGGAACGTTCTGCTCTCAACGTGAAATTTTTCCATTAAAATTCAGATTTAATTGAACCGCAATAAAAGTTAGTATTAATTGAGAAATTTAGACTTCAAGGAGGGGTCTTAAAAGTCAGTCTACGTGGAAGACTTCTAAATTTCTTTCCATAGTGTTTTCTTGGAAATTCAAACAAAGAAGTCTTTTGTTAGATCAATTCTCTGTCCATCTCAAATTAATTGTAATTTTGAGAATTTTTTTAATATTTAAAATAGAAATTATTCAGAGTTCAAAATAAATATTGAATTTTTTTTTATATTTGTTCTTTCATTTATTGAAATTTAGATTTTTTTTTGGAGATAAATTACATATTTATGACTTCACAAAGAACAATAGTGAAAAGTATGATTTAAATTTTGCCTTTAAATATTTTTCTTAATATGCATGCATTACTTCATAAATTCAATTAAAATGGGACCAAAAAAGTATTATTTAGCAGTTCTTTAAATATGGCGTAATATTATTTACTTGGAAATTAAGCATATACAATTATTCCAAAGGGAAAGTTTTCGTATTTTTTCAATTATTAATATGATTTGCTCAGGACCTAACAATCTCTCCATCGAAATAAATTTCATGTTGTAAATTTATTTGCATCTCAATAAAGCATACCCAAAATAATTTTCAACGTAGAAAAATAAACTATAGAAATGAGAATATCAATGAACTCTTTCTTTCCTTAAAATTGAATCAAGCACCAGAGGTGGCAGATGGGTGGATTGGATCGGATTTGAATGGATTGAATATGAATTGAGCCAAAATAGATTGGATTACAATCTATCCATATAAAATATGGGTAAATATGAATTTGGTCAAATATGGTTTGGGTAAAAATGATTCCAACCCACTTTAATCTCTTAAAGCCAAAGAAAATTAAATCAAAGCTTGATTGTTAATGCCTAACCCCTATCACTCCAACCCTACTCCCAAATAATTATTTTCGAAAAAATTATTTTTTCATAATTTTTTTTTTAATTTTTTCTACTTCAATACCCTATCACCCATCCACTCTCACCCCTCCCCCAACCCTCATCTAAACTTTCTTTACTTCAACACCAAAATTTAAATCAAATTTAAAAAAATTATTTTTTTCAATCAAAGAAAAAATTCACCCGACCTCCTCATTTCCATCCTACCCGCCCATATTTCCACCCTATCCCCCATAGAGGTGTGCAAAAACCGAACCAACTGATAAATCGAACTGGAAAAAATGTTATTGGTTTATTGTTATCCGGTTGTTGGGTTAATGGGTTTTTAATGATTTTTACAAAAAAATATTATCGGGTTATCAGTTCGGTTTCGATTTTTAATATTAGGTTATTGGGTAAACCGATAACTTATTAAGATTATAATAATTTACTACTTTATCCTTTCATAAATATTAAATATTAATAATTTAACATCACTAAATACTAAATCATTACTCGTAAGTCATGTATTTACTTGGTTTCCAATGTATAACTCATCTGTTAGAAAGTAAATTAGAGGTCAAATATTGCATATTATTAAGTTTAGGTGCTCAATTGATTTGTTTGTTTTTACTGTATCTCATCGTATAACATCAAATAGTTAGAGAAGTCATATTTTTTTATGATTATTTTCTTGTTGAGTAAATCAAAAATCGAATGGTTAAGGACCAAAAACTAATAAATCGAAAATCGATAAAAAAATATCTTATTGGTTTGTTATTGATTTAGCATATTTAAAAATCGAAAACTGATAAACCGAACACATAATACATAAAATCGAACTGAACTAATCGATGCACACCCCTAACCCCCCATTCCCTTACCTCCACTCCCACCCCCAAATTTTTAAAGAAAAACTCAGGCACACGAAAAAAAAAATTAGTGCAATTAAAAAAAATTTTATTAAGAATGGGGGATCTATGGGTCTATATGGGTACCCATATTTTACCCATTTTGATCATATATTTATGAAATCTTAAAATAGATCAATCCATATTTACCCATTTTGCAAATATGAGCGATCCATTAAAATAAATATGGGTTAAATGGACTTTTTTTTTTTATCTTATATGGGTTGAAATTGTCACCCTTATCAAGTACACGTATTCATTCGTGAATTATACATTAATCAAATCAACTTTCCTCAGGGATATAGTTGCATATATAATTATAAATTTAAGCTCCATCTTCTATAATGAAGCATGTTTGTAACTTCTTGATGTCCTCATTTAGTCCTGAAAATCATAGGACAAAATAAATCATACATCATGTAAGTAATAAGAGAAAATAAATGTAAAATATTTTTCTTTAATATGCTTAAAATGAAAGAGGGGTGGGGTATCTATCATATAGTTAAAAGGGTTCAATTGAACTCATTTGTTTTTACAAGGCTCACTATTATAAATCAATCGATTTTTAATGAATGTATTGTTGAAAATTTGGGATTTCTAATAGAAATTCAGTAAGAAAACTAGGATTTTTGCTGGAAATTCCATCAAAAAAGCATTGATCGAAGATTGATGTTTCTAACGAAGCTCCTATCGAAATCAATCCTAGTTTTCTAATGGTTTTTTTGACGAACACATCCGTTAGAAATTGATTGATTTCTAAATTTGTCTTCCTACAAATACATAGTTGTTAGTTACCAAAAGTAATTTGTCACGAATTGAAATCAGGTGTGAGGGCTCTTGTCTTTAATCCACCGAGACAAGTTACCCTAACATGAAAACAACTAAATAAAGCGAAAGATTAAAAAAAATACAATCTAAATATGAAAAGGTAAGCATTGAAGACTATTATCCAAAGCTAAAATCAACCGAAGACTGGTGTCACATGTACATGACTCTAATACAACAAATTCAAAAAAAAATTATACAAGTCTCAATGTGTTTGATTCTCAAATAGAACAAAAACAGTAAGTAAACAGAAGTCCAAAGGGTCCGCTGAAAAGGACTAGTTGCTACCTTTCAAACTGTCTCAGAGCTTGGACCAAAATAGGAAATGAAGAGATCAGGAGGTACAAGCTCAATACCTACACAAGTGTAGAAACAAGGTTGAGTATCCAATAACATGGTACCCAACAAATGTATTCTACGCCTAAGTAAAACAATGAAGAACACAAGTACTCCTATCATCTCAACCACATACGTTCGAAACTACAACCTTAAACGCAGGAAGACCAGTACACACAACATACAGACATACATACATACATACATACATACATATATATATATATATATATATATATATATATATATATATATATATATATATATATATATATATATATATACACATATATATATATATATTCACTTATATAGTTCAATCGTTACCACAATTTCAAGGAGTCATAGTCAACAAGGAGCAACTGTCCAGAGTTATATATCAACAAATAACTCAATAGTTCATTTACAATTCAACAATAAGTGAAGTGCAGGATGATGCAATGAATGTCAGATAATCATGATGTATGTATTTTCTATTATACACATTCGCTGATCAACTCAGACTAAAATTCATGGGGGTGTCACATAGACCATGTATTTGCCAGAAGAGATCTCGACCATTGGAAAAGACCTCAGCAATATTCACGATCCATAGGAACTTCGATCCCAAATATCAATATCAATATCTCTATTGATAACAACAACAAGTAGAATCCTCGGTCCCGAATATCAATATCTCTCTCTTACGTCATTTTCACAATCCAATGTAAAAAAAACATATACATAGAGGATAAGTGAATGAGATATGAAAAACATAATACCACACAAATATAGCTCAACAGATACATCAACACTCATCAATAATCAACTCACATCACTTACATGATTTTTCATATCTGAATTTTCACATTAATTAACACATCTCTAATAATATCTCATCTCATTCAATAAATCATTTCATGCAAGTAAATAGTTAAACCAATTCACATTACATCTCAGTCACACAATTAGGAAATACAAGGTTCAACACACTTAACCATAGGTTAGAAATACACTTGTCTTAGCCAAGAGTCACGATCAATCTAAAAATGAAGCTTCCACCTTCCAATTATACTCCAAAGCACCACAACTAGTCAAAAATTGATTCACAATCATATTTCAAAGCTAATGACACTAAAATCATACAATTCGGGGAAGAAGGGTAAAATCCCAAAAATTTGTGCCAAAAATTGAGGCTAAAATTTGGAAATTTTTATATAAAAGCATTTTTCATGTAATTAGGAATCTATTGGTAAAAACAATGTAACTAGGAATCTATTGGCAAGTTTATTTCATAAAAAAAAAAAAGTGTATTACACACACCATTAAGGTGTGTTTCTCACACTAATAAGAGGTAGTTTAGGTATGAAACTCACATTTTCAATAGTTTAGATATGAAACTCAAAAAAAGGATAGTTTAGGTATGTTTTTAACACTTATCTCAATTATATAAGATGAAAATTTTATTTTAAATATGTACGGTACCATCGTGAGAATGCACACAGAAAAATATTTAAGCTAAATAAGATGAAAGTTTTATTTTTAAGAATGAATAACTAAAGCTTGCAAAGAAAGTAATAAAAAACTAAATAAAGTGAAAGATATTTTTGTAAACAAACAATCTATTCTTAAAATTTATGCAATTCATATTATTTTGAATACAACAAACCAAATAGTCTATAAAAAATAATCTCAATATAACTTATTTTATCATAATTAATCTTAGCATAAGATTATAACTTATTTTATCATAATTGATCTTAGCATAACTTATTCCATTATAATTAATTTCATCACAATTTTTATTTAAACCAAATAATTCTTAAAATATATTATCTTATACCTTCTATTGTAAATATGTAAATATGGGCCAAGTGTCATCTATGTCTTGACAAGACATACTTAGTAATTGTTCATATGTCATCTCTTAGCTAAAGCAATTTGGCAAGAGCGTGACACTTGGTTGTAACCTTCTAAGGCTATAAATAGCTCATTTTCTAAAATAGAAAGCATAGAAAAGTAACTGGAAAAATAAGAAAGGAAATATATATGTATATATAAAAATTCCTACTCTTTGTATCTTTATACCCTTTATATATTTTGTGATTTTTTCTTTTTGTATTTCTTTTAATATTAGCTTTTATTACACATTATCAGCACGAAGCTCTCCCTATTTCAAGCTACTTTATACAGGTAAAACTGGTACAAAATATATTTTTATAAAAATGTCTAATATTTCTAAACTTGAATTTGTTGCCCTGGATATATCGGGCAAAGGCTATTCATCATGGGCACAAGATATAATTCTTCCCCAACACGAAGATATTGGAACAGTATCAAACATATTATACGATACATAAAGGGAACTACTGATATGGGTTTGTTTTATACTAACAAAGGTTGTACAGATCTCATTAGTTATGCAGATGTAGGTTATTTATCAGACCCACATAAAGCTCAATCTCAAATAGGGTATCTATTCACATACAAAGGAACTGTTATATCATGACGATCTAGAAGTAGTCCATTGTTGCCACTTCTTCAAAATCATGCTGAGATAATAATAATTCATGAAGCAAGTAGGGAATGTGTATGGTTGAGATCAATAATCAAGTTCATCAAGGAAAGGTGTGACCTGGAGAATGGTGTCAAAGTACCAGGATCCTATTTGAAGACAATGTTTCGTGCATAGCTCAATTAAAAGATGGCTTCATAAAAGAGATAGAACAAAATTTCACCAAAATTGTTCTTCACACATGATCTCCAGAAAAATGTGACATTGATATACAACAAATACGCTCAAGTGATAATCTAGCAGATTTATTCACCGAGTCTTTATTAGCCTCAACTCTTGAAAAGATGGTACACAAGATTGGAAAACGAAGACTCCACCACTTAGATCGTGGTCTTTAACAAGTAGAGTAAAATATGCGTTGTACTCTTTTTTTCTTAACCAAAGTTTATCCCACTGTTTAATGCGGCAGCCAAAAATGCATATTAAGGATACCTAGAACTTTTCTTTTACATGGACAATTGGGGGGAGGGGAAGGGGGGGGGGGGGGAGGTATTGTAAATATATAAATATGTGTCAAGTGTCATCTATGACTTGGCAAGACATGCTTAGTAATTGTCTATATTTCACCCCTTGGCCAAAGCAACTTGGCAAAAGGATCGCACTTGGTTGTAACCTTCCAAGGCTATAAATAGCTCATTTCCTAAAATAGAAAGCATAGAAAAGTAATTGGAAAAATAAGAAAGGAAATATATATAAAAATTCGCACTCTTTGTATTTTTATACCTTTTTATATATTTTGTAATTTTTTTCTCCATATTTATTTTAATATTAATTTTTATAACACCTTCAATTCTATTGAACCACCCCCATTGGTAATTTATTACTTTGTGAGGAATCTGTCTTTAGTTAAGACAAATAAGAAAACAACAACAATAAATAAATAAATAAATAAATAAAAACAAACGCAAGCATTAGACTAACGTCAAACATTGGTCTTAGAGATGTATAAAACATTCCATCTTTTGTTTCCTTATGACACAAAATAATAAATTCATAAACTTATCTTTTGATATTTTCTTATTTGTCTTAGGTTTTATGATATTTTCTAAAAAAAATTTAAAGTACATAAATTTAAATAATAATTTGAAATCTTTTCTTATAATGTTGATATGAGAAAAACTATAATTTATAATAATTCTTGTATGATTTTTGTTAGTATTCAAATATAAATTCTAAAATATTAAATTAATATAATTTTAAAAAAATTAGCTAAATTATCAATTAAAAAAAATAAAAATAGCATATTAATTAGAACGGGAAGAAAAATATTCTATGTCGTGACTACTTTCAAGCACGTATGGAAAATCTATGAGCTGTATTAGCTAGATTTAGATGGATAGAATCAAATATTAAAAATCCAAATTGGAGTTGGTACAATATGAAAGCACGACCCTATATAGCCTTTAGGGTGATTGTATTTTAATTTAACATGTATGAATTTTAAAATGAAGTCTCAATTTTAAGTCGATAGACAATTGTAAAAAAATTTTAGAATTGTTGGGTTGCACATGTGGATCAGCTCGATCCAATCTTAATTCGATCTGAGTATCTGATTCAGTGTGCAGTTATTTAAATAAATGTCCAATCTTATCCGGATATTTAAATAACCATTTCCCTATTTCTAGGGAAGTTGGTTTTAATTCCTGATATGAGTGGAAGAAGGAAGTTACAAGAGAAATATACTGCAGCAAAGCAAGTTAAAAGTTTTTGAATAAAAGCTTGACTCTAGAATCTACTATAAGTGGGGATGACAATGGAGTGGGTGCGACACGGGTTGAGCTTATCCCGCAAATTTTTTAAATCGCTCTGCACGATGACTTTTTTCATTTTCAACCTGCCCCGCTTAAATTCTATTCTTTTATTTTTTAATTGAATTTAGTTTTTTTCAGCTAATTAACATCTCAACAACTAATTAATTATTTTTAGTTGACATTTTAACAATAGTTTCTTAATCGTTACTTAAAAGTTTCTAATTAACATTTTAACAACTAATAATTTACCGGACATGTCCAGTTTAAAATTTAGAAAAAAAATAAAATTAAAGTCATTATTTAATATAAAAAGTTTATATCTTTGATTTTTACTAATTACAAAAATTTAATTTCTTAGAATTCCTATTTGGTTTTTTAAACCCGCAACTCGCCCCGCATTAGTTTTAAAAATAGCTACTTCAACCCGCCTTATACCCGTAGCTCTAAACTCGCCCCGTGCCCACCCCGCCCCGCCCCCTGCCATCCCTAATTGTAAGAGAAGAGGTGCAAAACTAGTGAAGGATAGGAGTCTTTAATTCATAAAAAAAAAAAAAACAAAGACAATTGGTTCGTGAACTATAATTCGTGTTCCTAGTCAAATCAGCGTGATCTTGGGCTAAATTTGTTGGTGGCTTAACAACTCTTGTAAAATCGTCAAAAGGTACGATCCGTTGTTCTTACCACATTAATTTTGCTTACAACAATAATAATTAGAATAAAAGATATGTATAGATATATTTAATATATATTATAAAAAATATATTAGACGAATATTTTGAAATGTCTTCTTTCATGAGGATCTGATTTTAAAAAATTTAAATTCAACAATTTATGATTGTCATTATCGTGATTCATGAACAACTAGACGTGGAGATCTCAATGTTAGTTTTTGGGAGAACTTGAAATACACAAACAATAAAAGACAAGAGAAACAAGAAGATATTTTCTCCGTTTTTTTTTAGTTATCATGTTGAGCTTTATGAGAATCAGTTTAATTATTTTTATAATTAAATTAGTGATAAAGTGTGATCCAATGATCACATGCAAATCAATCTTCAGCTTACAGAAGCATTGAGAGATAGAGAGGGAGAGGATGAAGAAGGAAGCTTTCAGATTTGGGGAAAATATCCCACACTCGTTAGTAATAGCCTTTCTACACTGCCACATGTGTATTTATATATATACACATCACTAATCATTCTTAACTAACTAATACAAGATTAACTAATCCTAACTAACTAACTGATTGGCCTAACCAACTAACTAACTTTGCTTGATTAGTTACAAGTAGTTACAACAATTAATGCACTATGTACAAATGTATTAGCTATATATTTCAACACTCTCCCTCAAACTAGGTGTACTGAAAATGTTCAGTACTCCAAGTTTGCTAAGTAGAGTTTCATGCTGGTTCCTTCCCAGTGCTTTGGTAAGAATATCAGCCTGCTGATCTTTGGAATTGATGTAGTCAGTTCTGATGATCCCCTTTTGAATCCATTCTCTGATGAAGTGGCAATCAATCTCGATGTGTTTGGTTCGCTCATGAAACACTGGATTTGCTGCAATCTGTATAGCAGCCTTGTTATCACAATGAATGAGTGCTGGTTGAGACAGTTCTACTCCTAGTTCCTTGAATAGATTTGTAACCCATACAACTTCAGCTGTCAATGTAGCTAAGCTCCTGTATTCAGCTTCTGCTGAACTCCTTGACACTGTGTTCTGCTTCTTTGACTTCCAAGATATAAGTGACTCTCCAAACTTGAGTACAAACCCAGTAATAGACTTCCTAGTGTTTGGGCATGCAGCCCAGTCAGCATCACAGTATCCTACCAAGTAAGGTTGGTTGCAGTGACTCATTAGTATTCCCTTCCCAGGTTCCAGCTTAATATATTTAACAACTCTCATAGCTGCATTCCAGTGTGAGACTTTAGGTTGTTGCATGAACTGACTCAAGGTTTGGACTGCAAAAGCAATGTCTGGCCTTGTGATTGTCAAGTAGAGCAACTTTCCCACTAGCTTCTGGTATCTCTGCACATCTTCATATATAGCATCAGTTGAGTTACTGTCTTTGTCAAACTCAGTGTTTGTCAGCTTTATATTACATTCCATTGGTGTCATGCTTGGCTTAGCATTTCCTAATCCAGCTTCTGCAATCAATTCCAGGGCATACTTTCTTTGATTCATCAAGATACCTTTGCTAGACCTTAAGAACTCAATTCCAAGAAAGTATTTGAGTTCTCCAAGATCCTTTATTTTGAAATGACTATGCAAAACTTGCTTAGTGTTTTCTATAAGTCTTGAATCATTACCTGTGATCAATAAGTCATCAACATATATCAAGATTACCACCATACTTGATCCTTCTGTCTTTGTGAATAGAGAATAGTCTAGATGGCTCTGTGCATACCCAGAATTCAATAGTGCTTCAGTCAGCTTTGCATTCCACTGTCTTGAGGCTTGTTTAAGCCCATATAAAGACTTGGTCAGCTTGCATACAAGATTCTTCCCCTTCTCTGAACTGCAGAACCCCTTTGGCATCTCCATATATACTTCTTCAAATAAATCTCCTTGCAAGAATGCATTGAATACATCCATTTGATAAATGTTCCAACCTCTTGCAGCAGCTAAAGCTATGACTGACCTTACTGTCACCATCTTAACTACAGGTGAAAAGGTCTCTTGGTAATCTATCCCCTCTGTTTGGTTGTACCCTTTGGCCACTAATCTGGCTTTAAATCTATCCACTTGCCCATCAGCTTTGTATTTGATCTTGAACACCCACTTGCAGCCTATTGCCCTTTTGTTGTCAGGCAAATTCACTATCTTCCAAGTACCATTGTCTTCTAGAGCTTGGATTTCTTCTTTCATTGCTTGTACCCATCTTTTGTCCTGTACTGCTTCTTCATAGCTTCTAGGCTCAACATCTGTAGAGAACTTTGTCAAATATGCTTGATACTTTTGTGTTACCTTATCATAAGAGACATAGTTGCTTTGTGAATGGGGATAAGTCTTGACAGTGTCATAATCCTTCATCCAAATGGGTGGATGAGCTATTCTGGTAGATCTTCTTGATCCTGCTGTTGGATTATTACCTGCACCTGCATTATCTACATGACCATCTTTAATCTGATCTGCACCATCCTTTTCTGCACCAACATCTGTATGAATAATGATATCTTCATGATGCATATCATCACCATGATTCTGCAACATGTTGTCTTCATTTTGAAACAAGGGCTTGTAAACTCTAGTTGAATTTTGGAAAGGAAATATGTCCTCCTTGAATATAACATCTCTATGAACTATAAACTTCTTTCTGGATAAGCTATATAGTAGGTACCCTTTCTGAGTCAGTGAATAACCCATTAGTACACATGGATCTGCTCTTGGAAAAAACTTATCAGGCTTCACTATATTTGTGACATAGCATAAACACCCTATGGTTCTTAGATGATTAACACTTGCCTTTTGTCCATGAAACCTCTCATAAGGAGATTTTCCTTTTAACACAACAGTAGGCAATCTATTTATCAGATAAACAGCAGCTAAAACACACTCACCCCAGAATCTGATTGGGATACTCCCTTGAAATATAAGTGCTCTAGTCACTTCAAGTATATGTCTGTGCTTTCTCTCCACCACTCCATTTTGTTGTGGAGTGTGTGCACAACTACTCTCATGTATGATCCCAAGAGATTTGAACAAACTTCCACATTCAGTATTGAAGAACTCAGTCCCATTATCTGATCTTACTCTCTTAATATGCATGCCAAATTGATTTTTGACTAAGTTCATGAAAATTTTCAGCATTAAAAGTACATCAGTCTTCATTCTGAGTAAGTAAACCCAAGTCATTCTTGAACAATCATCAACAATTGTTAAGAAATATCTATATCCATTATGAGTGGCAAGTTTATAAGGACCCCATACATCTATATGAATCAAATCAAATACAAATTCTGTTCTAGATATGCTGGATTTAAAAGGTAACCTGGTTTGCTTTGCAAGTGGACATATTGAACACTTATTACATTCATCTATATTAATGTGTTCTTTGTCTGGTAGCACTTGTTGAAGCACCTTTGAGGATGGATGCCCCAGCCTATTGTGCCATAGTAATTCATGTAAGTCTGAGTGTCTTGTCATGCATACTCCTTCTGCTTTGTGTTCCTGTCTATTTGTTGATAAGTAGTAGAGGCCATCAACTTCTTTACCAATCCCCTTCACCTTCCCATTGAAGAGGTCCTGAAGTACAAAGAACTCAGGAAAGAAGTTAACTGAGCATTGTAATTGTCTAGTCAGTTTAGACACTGAAAGTAAGTCATACTTGAAGGCTGGAACAACAAGTACATTGTCTAATATGTCATCCCTGTCTGTACTAATTTGTCCAATATGTGTAACAATTGCACCATCACCATTTGGTAAATGTACTTTTCTTCCAACACAGTCAGATACTTTTCTCAACTTATCCTTTTTAGAGGTCATATGACAGGTAGCCCCTGAGTCTACAATCCACCTTTCATCTAAAATATTAGGATTAGTGAGAATACCTGCCATGTTAGCCACTTCATCCACTCCATTTTCTGAGCTTGAGCCTGCTTCTACTTTGTTCAGCATCTGAATAATCTTGCTGTACTGCCTTGGTGTAAATGTTGGTTGAATAACCAGTGGTGTATCAGAATCAATATTCTTTCCTTTAGCTGTCTGAGGTGCAAATTCATCAGCAAACTTTGCTTCATCTCTACCAGTGTTGACATGATTAGCTTGATATGCTGTATGTCCAGTCCTCTTCTTAAATTTCCAGTCTGGAGGATAACCATTTAGCTTATAGCAGTCATCCTTAATATGACCATGCATCTTACAAAAATCACATGTCACATCCCAATTCTTCTTCTTAAACTGTGGCTTTCTTTGTTGGAAACTACCCTTTCCTGCATACAAGGCAGTTTGTTCTAACATGTTTACTCCAACATGCACATTTGCTGTCATTCTTTGCCCTTCATCAGCCATTATCATGGCATATGCTTTTCCCACACTAGGTAGTGGACTCATCATTAGTATTTGACTTCTAGCATGACTATATACTTCATTCAAACCCATCAGAAAAGCAAATAGCCTCAAACATGCCAGATGATCTATGTATGTCTTTGAATTCTCGCAATTGCATGAGGGAGGAGGCACAAGAGCATCAAATTCATCCCATAACAACCTTAATTTCGAGTAATATGCAGAAACACTCAAATTACCTTGATTAATTGTGCAAATTTCCCTATGCAATTGGTATCCTCTAGATCCATCGACCTTGTCAAATCTCTCCTTCAGATCTGACCATACCATAGCTGCATCTGTAGCATAAACAATGCTACTAAGCAAATCCTTTGACACTGTGTTCATGATCCAAGCTAATACAAACGCATTACACTTCTCCCATTGCTCCTCCATTTCTCCTTCATAATCCCCTTTCCTGCATGTGCCAAGTACAAATCCAAGCTTACCTTTTGCTCGAAGGTTAATTAGCATGGATCGACTCCAGAGAGAGTAATTCTCAGTCCCTGTGAGCTGGACTGAAGTCAGAACACTCCCAGGAGTGTCTGAATTGTGGAGATACAGGGGATGATTCCTCTTCTTCTCTACCTGATCAAGAGTTTCCAGCACTGGATCGACTCCTACAGCTGCATTCTCCATGTTCATTCTACCTCCACGATTCACCATGGTTGGAACAGTTGAGATTGCTTCTGATCTTGCTGTAATTTCGATTTCACTTTGCGGAATCCCTCTCGGATCTTATTGCTCTGATACCATGATAAAGTGTGATCCAATGATCACATGCAAATCAATCTTCAGCTTACAGAAGCATTGAGAGATAGAGAGGGAGAGGATGAAGAAGGAAGCTTTCAGATTTGGGGAAAATATCCCACACTCGTTAGTAATAGCCTTTCTACACTGCCACATGTGTATTTATATATATACACATCACTAATCATTCTTAACTAACTAATACAAGATTAACTAATCCTAACTAACTAACTGATTGGCCTAACCAACTAACTAACTTTGCTTGATTAGTTACAAGTAGTTACAACAATTAATGCACTATGTACAAATGTATTAGCTATATATTTCAACAATTAGATTACATTAATTAAAAATTTTAAAATAAAATTTTAAATATTCAAAAACTATACCAAAAATATTATAAATTACAACTATGAGGTTGTTGTGTTACTATTCTCGATCATTTGGCTAAGATTAAGTGTAGTATTTCTTCTTATTAAGTCTAAAAAGTATGATTTAATTTAAGTGTATAATCATCTTATCTTGCATTAGGGTTCGCATATCCCCACCTATAAGAGAAAAAGTAAAATTAGTTAAAGTGTATATATATTTCATTTAATAGTTTAATTAAATTATTAGAAAGAACATATGTTTTTAATACGTTTCTCTTATGCAGCAGTTGACTCAGAACTTTGAAGCGATGTCACGTGACACGAATATTACTTCATCGAAAAATATTGTTAAACATTAACACACATAAAACTCAAAATGCATTACTTATATATAAGTGGCAATAAATAGCTTATGGGCAACAGACATATTCGATTGACGTGTTTGTTTCAGCTGTTTAATTTTTTTAATTATTTCTTGCTTCAATTGTGATTTAATAATATTACCCTAAAAATTATTTTCTCAGTTGTTTCAACTATAATTTTACTATATCACCCTAATCAATTATTTTAAGTGATGCAAATATTAGAATTAGGATTAAGCAAACACAAATGATAAACTAAGACTTTTTTTATTAAAATTGGAAAAAAAGAAATAACTATTTTAATGTCTTTTAAATGATTATGGTTGTGATAAAAAGGAATTATTTTTAAGAAAGTATAATGTAAATAAACCAAAAGGTTTATGTATATTACTTGTAACGATGTAAAAAGTACTATAAATCACAATAATTATCAATTTGACATTAAAAAAAATTAAATGATTCTTGAAATTTTACCAATGTCACAAATTGGGATAGAGAGAGTTGCAAGAAATTAATAATTTGAAATATTTAGAAATAAATAAAATTTTGATCGACTCTCCAACTTTTATATGTGCAACATAATTGTAACAATAATTAAAACTTAAAAATTCAAAAAATATATTTAAAAAATCTATCGATGTCACATAAATCAAGAAAAAAATAACAGATATTGGGCACGAGTGACATCCAACTCTTCCATCCACCTCAACTATCACGTACATATTATTTTTTATGGGTCAAATAAGTGGAGCATTTTTTATTAATAATAGGTGGCAGTGAAATTCTATGAACATATTTTGATATCATATTAAAAAATTAATCTTCGATCTAACTCAATCTAAAAAAATTAAATTTATAAGGTGATATACTCTTCCTGTGGGCAACTAGCTATACCATTTATCATGTGAGTTGATTAACATAAACTATAGAAAAATCTAACCCTATATTATTATTATTTTATTTTATGTAACTATAAATAAATAATAGAAATGGACCTAAGCGCAGCCGGCCTGACCATTATTTAACATTTTTAATAACCACTAGACTTAATACCAGCCACTAATTATTTCTTATTGCTAATTAATAATAATTAAACAAAAATAAATTAGTTGAAGGAGAGGTATCTCTTTCCACATACAAACATTAATTCTTGTAGCATTTCCAATCCATTGACAAAATTTACATTCTTAATTAGAATAGTTAATTAATCTTAAATTTTAAACACATTGTACGCGACAATGGCTCGTCATCTTCCACTATGCTTTGGTTAAAAATTAAATAGAGAGATTATAAATATTAATCATATTAAAAAAATAATCTAATAAGTTCTAATCTAAGTTTATTAAGAGATTAGGAAGGGAAAGAGTACAACCATCTTACTTGAATACATGTCAAAAATTCATCCATCATATCATCCTAAAAAACTGCGACACAAACGTCTTGTTTATAACAAAGACGATGATCGCGAAGATAACAATAATACTCGTCTTCCTCCTCCTTCTCCTCGTCCTGCTCGTGTAAGAACAAGTAGGCCACGGGTTAATTCCCCGTCTATCTTCACCGTGTGGAAGAAATCAAGTATGAGTTTTGAAGGAACCGATGGATTCACGGTGTTCGATAAGCAGGGGAGGTTAGTCTTCCGGGTAGACAACTATACCCGAAGGAAGAATCGGGCCATTGCTAGCCGGGGCAGCAGATCCGGGGGACTAGTACTCATGGACGCACACGGTAAACCTCTCTTAACGTTGAGACCACAGGTACACATGCTTTAATTTTTGTCCTCAACTAAATTTCATTTAGACGTTCAGAACTATGACATGTTTTGTTTTAGCACTTAAAAAACATTATTCATATTAGATACCCCCAATTCAAATTTTTGCTAAAGTTTTTGGCGCTTGTTGTCACTTTCTTTAGTTATACGTGTTATCCTCAATAAATTGTAACACATCAAGCATGTTTCAAATGATATTGATGTGTATATTAAAGTATCATACATTATTACATATTCAGGTGCTAAACTAGAACAAAAACCATACTAACCATTGTTCATACATATATAATTAACAGATGAATGTTCAATTACAATATGAATGGAATGGATATAGCGGAGGGGAAGATGACGATGGATCCACTCCCTTATTCATAATGAGAAGACCTCCATCATCGTTGTTCACGATGATGGGAACAAGCATGACGCCTACGTCATGCCAGGCTCAAGTATTTGTTGGGGGAGAGAATAATGTCATGGACATGAAAAGGAGGCAGAGGAAGCCAGATTACAGAGTGGAGGGTTCATTTCATAGGAGAAACTGCATAATCACAAATTCTGATGGTCATATTGTAGCAAATATATCACGAAAAGTAGCTAACGTTACTGCTCACACAAGTACTATTTTGATTAGTGATGACGTTTTTAGCTTGGTGGTACAACCAGGCTTTGAACCTCACATTTTTATGGCTTTTGTTATTGTCTTGGATCGTATGTATCCTAACTCATACACTCCCCTTATTTGTTCTGAATGTAATTGATTTTGAACATGATTTATGTTAATTTGTTCACAAAATTGAAAGCAATTTGCTAACAGTAATTAGCAGTTTGGTTGTTAGTTAACCACCTATTCGAAACATGTAACAGTAGTACTAATCATTCACTTGTTTACCCAACAAACAAGAGTTGGTGCCTTGGTGGGTTTTCCGGCCAGAACCACACATGCAAGTTTTCCGCATGTAGCTTCTTTGTACTTTTCAAATGGTTGACTGTGATCTAGTACTTATCTTTATTATGGCTGTATAAAATATATCAAATTAAAAAAATTTAAAATATTTTGACAAGATCTCTCTCAAGTCAATGCGGGTGGCATATCAACTAATTTAAATGGGTTAAATTGAGATGACTTGAGATTGGGGGTGCACATGGGTCGGGTTGGTTCGAATTTTTTAAATATCAAACCAAACTATTTGTGTCGGATTTTTTAATATATAAATTAAACCAAACCAATAAAAGTCGAGTTTTTCAACCTCGAGTTTTTTCGGGGTTTTCGGGTTTTTTTTTTCAAATTTCTTGAATTTTTGGACTTTTTTCAAAATTCTCGTGTTTTCGAATTTCTCTTTTTAATATTTTGATAAAGTATTTATAAAAATATATAATTAACTTATAATTCAACTATTTCTTTAGTCCTACCAAAATACAAAAATCTAGGATATTTTTTCAAGGAAAACACAAAATATGATATTAGTGAAGACACAAAAATATTCAACAAAATATAATAATGAGATCTCATAAATAAATATTGCAAATAAATAAGTCACAATGAAGATGATCCTAATTTTAAATTACTAAATCATGCTAAAACAAGTGATAATGAAAATATCATAACTTTAAAGTGCTAAATCATGTTGAATTAAATGTGAAAAGTACTTATTAATTATATGAGTAAACATTAAAGAAAAATTAAAATTAGATTATGTATTTTAATTATTTAAACCAATGTAAAACTAAAGAATAAACATTCATTATTATTACCACTCTTAGTGTTGGATTAATTTTTTTTTTTTTTGCTAGTATCAGTTACTGATATGGAAAACGTACCTAAATATATCACATTTAAAAATTATTTACTATTTATAGCTATATAAATTTATCTTAATACATGTATAATTCACTTTAAATATACAACTTAGATTTTTTTATCAAAATAAGTTTAATACATTTTAAAACACTTACTATACATCTATATTGCATGCAAATGCATTTTTATACATAGTATAATACATCTCTATATATATTACATGCATAATTCGTTTTTAACACATATTGCAATTTTTTTTATCCAAATAAATATAATATATTTATAATATATATATATATATATATATATATATATATATATATAATTTACTTTTAATATATAATACAGTTGTTATAGATGATAAATATTTTCTAAATATGGTATTTCTAGATAATAAATAAAAACATATTTAAAAATAGTAAATATTTGATTAATAACACTCAAAAAGGTAATTATTCCTACTAATATCTATGGACAATAGCCTTTATTAGACCACTTTAAGTCAAATTTAAAATAATATATTAAAAGGGTAAATTTTATATATAATAATGTCGGATTGGTTTAGTTTCGGGTTGGTTTTTTAAAGTAAAAATCAAACCAAACCAAATATAGTCGGATTCTTTTTCCAATATCAAATCAAGTCAAACTAAACCATTAGTCGAGTTTTTTCTCTCGGTTTGCGATTTGGTTCATTTTCGATTTGGTTTTGTTCACCCCTAGTTGAGATAATAAATGAGTGCATTGAAACTAGGTCCATCTTCACCGGTGCTTTCTTTCACAGCAAGAAAGAATTGATTGTTAACTCAACCAAACTTAAACAGGTTTAGTTTAATTTTATCACCCCTAAGATCGTGTATAGGTAGGCTATATTCATACTTTTTTAATGTATCATAATGTATAATTAATGTATACTTTCTACGACTTCTGTCTATATTTTATGTGAATAAAAATATAACTATATTCGTTGTAAATTAATTATTGTATTGTATATATTTAAACTATCGCAGTTTTAAGACAAATACAAATGCAAAGCAAGTGGAAATAAGGAATAATTACCTTTTTGAGTTACTTTTATAAAATATTTAGAGATTTTAAACATATTTTTTATTACTTACCTAGATATATCATATTTAGAAAATATGTATTATTTATAGCAATTGGAGTATATATTAAAAGTGAATTTTATGTATAAATATACATGTATTATAAATATATAAAAATATACTATATTTGTTTTGATAAAAAAAAAAATACTCTGTGTGTTAAAAATAAACTATATTCCTACTATATTAAAAGTGGGTTATCAACATGTATGCTTAAGACCATTTTAAATAAAGTTGAGTGACTCCGTGATGAGTCATTGGTAATGAATGACACATACTTGCTTTTTAGTATTACACATCATCCCTTCCTTTTAAGAATATTTGGGAAGATTCTCTATAATTCATCTGTGTTCTTCCTCTCAAAGGTCCAGGTTGGTTTCCTCTTCTTCATCTTTTTTTAGGCCCATATCTTCCTCTTTTTTCCTTTTCTCTTTCCTTATTAGAATTAGATAAAAGTCATTAACTGTGAAGTATGGAACAATTATAAAGAAGAATTTTACCATTATTTTGAAGGAGAAAAAAGAGCTAAGCTTTTTTGCATATTTATAAAAGAT
Source organism: Solanum rostratum (assembly GCA_029948455.1). Lineage (NCBI taxonomy): Eukaryota > Viridiplantae > Streptophyta > Magnoliopsida > Solanales > Solanaceae > Solanum > Solanum rostratum. The sequence continues at coordinate 66,518,914 of CM057048.1, forward strand.
TTGCCTTATTCTATGATTGTTTTTATCAAAAAGGACTTAATTTAATTTAATGATTTCATAGGACATTTCATATATACCTATATCTCCTGGAGAAGAAAAAAGGGTTATTATGATTTTTGACCTTGTACAAATAAGTGCGCTAATGGGTGTATTTATTATATGAAAGAATTGTATGACTCATATATTTACATTGCTTAATTTTAGAAAAACTGAGACTTAACAATCTAAAAGGACTTACTGGGATAAAGATTAAGGGTCATCTGCAATAGCTAATTATTGTGTTAAGGTTTAACTTTGACATTATTTAAACACTACACTCATATACATGTACATGCACTGAACTTTTTCCTCGAATTATTGGTGGTTGCAGTACAATTTAAGCGCTACACTCATCAACACTTTTTTTGTTGGTTGATTGATTGTGCAGCAATCAAAGCACTTCAGTGTTGGATATGAGCAAAAAGTTGCTTCTGATAAGAATAAGCTGAAGTGCGAACAAAGGAAAAGTTGTGTATTCTGCAGGCTAAGGTAAGCATAATACTTATCCTAAAAGCTAATTGCTAAGAACCTTGCATCTCAAATAGCTTAGAAGCTTTTCTTATGAATAAAGATGCTCTCCTAGAGATGAAGAGGATAAAATTGCTAGAAGCCGAAAAGAAGAAGGCATGTGTTAAAGAGTCATTGAAGCATGGAGTGTTGCGAAGTTCATTTTTCACTAGGAAGAGGTCAAAAGAAGAAAAATAAAAATTAAAATAGAAGACGAGCTACAAAAAGGTAACAACATATACACTTTCTCTATAATGTGATACTTTTTGTGACTTTGCAACTTGACAATGAACATGTAAAAAGACAAAGAGAAGAATACTTGATGCAGAAAGGGAAGTCATATCATTTTTTTGGTAACAGTTATGACAAGATACATAACACGGCTGATCTGCTTTCAAGAATTTTTAGCTGTGTGTTAATACATTACATCATCTATGTAGATGGTTTACATTATTTAAGTTATCAATATATGTAAGTTAACCTTCACAACTAGAGCAAAGGTAGCAGAGATTTTATATCCAAGCAAATGGAAAAATTATGAGTCCAAGTTGTATCTGCTTAGTATGTCATTTATATGATTCTTAATAAGTTAGAGGCCCCTATTTTTTGTTCTTCTTTTGTTTGCGCACTAATCCAAGGGCTAAGAGACCAATTCACTTAGACAAAACTCATTTTGGCAAACAAATGGAAATGGTATGCTTATGGAACCAGTTGTTCAACTTTCTAGCAATGATTTACTATCTGATGCTACTTTAGGTTCTCAAAAGAAAGAATGGCACAAGGAACTTGCATTTACTTTCTGAATACAATAGTTTTTTCTTATATTCTGGCCAGTTTATGTGCCATATTTGGGTATTCCAGTTTTTTTTAAATAAGTTTCACATTTTTTTATGAAGTTTGAGGTGATTTTTGTATCACCCTTCTTTGTCCTTTCAGAAATATCACCAGGAGAGATGTTGTAAAGGACGAACCAAGAGTAAAGGTGGGAAGTCGTGGTCAGTTGCATTTGCATAGTGGTACCCATAGTAATGAATGCATTACATTTTCTAATGGAAATCATTTGAAAAATATTTCCATTGTAAAATCTTCTATTGAAGAACCTCATGCCAATGCTTTCATGGATACATCCTATAGAATTAGTTGTTGTGTGTGATCTCAGATCTATTTAGTTATGATCTGTGATTTTTTAAGTTGATGGGAGAGGTCAATTGGAGTTAATTTTAATATTTTATTTGTTTTAGGCATGAAATGGAGTGAATTTTTGATAAATAATGTGGTGCTGGCGCAGCAAAAGAGCGTAATTCACTGTGAAATTGAAAGATACAGTTTTAAGGTAATAGCATCGTGTAAGATCGAGTTATATAATTTACATGTAAATTTAGCAGAAAAAAGGCCCTGGAGATGGTCTGGGTAGAATGTTTAGTAAATGTAGCTCGTGTTCAGTTGTTGTGTGTGATCATCAGATTTGTTTAGTTATGATCTGTGACTTTTGAAGTTGATGTGAGAGGTCAATTGAATTTAATTTTAGTATTAATTTGTTTTAGGCGTGAAATAGAGTTATTTTTTCGATAAATCGTGTGTTGCTAGCACCGCAGAAGTATCTTCTCCATTGTGAATTCTATCATGAAATTGAAAGATATGATTTTAAGTTAACAACACCGGTTCGAAGTTAGACCTTGGCATGTAATAGTGATATAACTTACATGTCAATATAGCAGAAAAAGAAAGCTCTAGGAGATGGTCTGAGTAAAATGTTTTAGTAATGTAGTTCTTTTTTTGTGTGTGCGTGTGATATCAGACTTGTTTATGTATGATTGTGCTTTGCCAAGTTGATTCCCCCTTCGACATTTAGAGCTTGAGTTATCCTCAATTGTATCTCTTGTTTGTTCAGAATTGAGTATTTCTTTAGTCATGTATTATAATGTTAATTTTCCTATTATGCATTTGCTTTTATATGTTGTATTGTTATGTAGCACAAGGGATTTGAGTTGTGTTTATTGCTGCAATAAATTCTTCCACCCAAATTATGAATGTTGCGTACTTTTGTTAAATCGGTTTAAATCGGCTCATCTGTATTACAAAGTAGTCATCCTTCTCCGTGGACATTCTAAACTGTTCTAATGATTTTTAGCATAGATTTGCACCTTCTCATCAAATGGATCAGCTCCTATTATGTGGTATTTGGTGAATGATACATCTCAGTGTCTCACAATTGTTAGGCCTGTGCTCGCACAGGCCACTACTGCCCAGTATTTAATATAAATATATTATACTCTGTATAAAAATAATTTTAGGAAGTTTTAGAAACCCCTCTTCTCTTCCGCTTCCAATCATATCTCCGGTAGCTCGGAGAGTCACCGGAGTAAGAGCAGGATCCATCTGGCGCGAGCAAGGATCGATATTCTTCTTTCTTCTTTCTCGTTTTTCATATGGTGACAACCCTAAATCAAATGGGGGAAGTGAAGAGGTTCCAATGAAGCGAGGTGAAGAAAGCAAGCTTGAGTGACTCGCCTGAGTTCAATGGAGGTAGATCTTCTAATTTTCCTACCCAATCCATTCTATTGACAATTTTATTTCTTCATTTTCTCCATTTGAGATACTACTTATAACTGAGTATGCTAATTGTTGTTTTACAAGTCTTGTAATTGCTTAAGATTTTTGTAATATACATTCAAAATGCACTTTCACAGTTTCATGACCATTTATTGGACATATCTACATTGTAATTTGAAACAGTCCTTCGTGTAGAGAAAAGTGATCATTTAATCTTTCATAGACCACATAATCGAAATAGTCCTTAATGTACAGGAAAAAGTGATTATTTCAATCCTTCATATATACCGTATAATCGAAATAGTCCTTAATGTACCGAAAAAGTGATTTATTTTGATCTATATATACCATGTAATTGAAATAGCCTTTAATGTATGAAAAAAATGATCATGTGTGGTCCTAAACCTTGAAAGTAACTGTGCAAGTAAAAAAGCAGGTTAAGTTTAATTAGCAACATCAAAAGAATGGGAGTGAAATGCCAACTTTTTCTACCTTTGGTGAAGACTCTTGCACCGATAATTAATATGTGGTTTTGACTTTGAAACCATAACTAATTGTGTTATAAGGAGAGCAATAAAGTTGTATACTCCATTGTTACTAGTAAATTGCTCTTTGTTCCCATTCTTCCAGTTGTATCAATTTGGTCTTCAACTCCTCATAGCATTAGATTTGTTTTATGATCAAGTAGCCATGAGATATTGCAGAATTAAACTTAGCTTAGTATTACATTTGATTATGGTATGAACCTTTAGCTTGTAAGAGGATTTGTCTACAAAAATTAAAAAAAAAATAACAACAATCTGCAAAGACAAAGAACTTGCAAGAGCTCGAAAACAATTGCTATTTTTTTTTTAAATGGACAAAATCCTGCTCCCTTAAGCAGAGTAGGAGGTGATAAAGAAGAGTAATATTGTCTAATATAATGAAATAGAAGTCTTCAAAAAACTAAGTGCAGTATCAAGATTAACAGGCTATCTGATAGTGACCAAATAATATCAACATTAACAGCTTCTGGTCCACCAAATCAGAACATTTGATCAGTGAACAAGTCATGTAGATCAAAGAAGCCTTCACCGTCAAGGGGAGTGTTTAAATAGGGGCATACTCCAATACCATTAGTTAGATGAAGGGGTGAAAATTTTAAATTTTACAATGATCCTTCAAATATCAAGATATTTTGTGTACACTAGTTGTATATAATTGAGGAGACAATTTTGTTATCTGTAAAAATTTATACATTTAACGTCTAGTGTACAGATTTACAGGTCAATCAGATACATTTCTGAAATATGTATAATTTCAGCTGTGTTTAGTTTTCTGAAGTAGCAAGAACTAGATGATCTCCATCTCTTATCACTGCAATGTCCTCAATAAGTGCTCCATCTTCAGTTAGTACTTTTGCGAGAGAGATGCCAAATTTTTCAGAACCGATATCAAGTAGCTCTTGAATGGAATCTGGCAAAAGCACAACCCTTCTACGTATACGAGCTTTCTCTAGACACCCGATGGTTATTCTGACTGGAATTCTTGAATTCTCAATTTTAGTTGAAGAATAATCCGGGCCACTTCCTCCTCCATGGTGTGCAGACACAAATCCCATCATTGAATCCTGAAAGAAACTAGTCCTTCTTCTCAATCTGCCATTGAATGAACCAGCTTCTCTTGCTAGTGATGCTGTTTCTTCAGCAATGAAGATATGTGCTGCATCTGCTAATACTGCTGTCATCATTGGGTTCTTTTGCTCTTTCAAATGCTGAAGGAGATTGTTCATGATTATTGTCCCATCTCCTATATTTGCTTTAACAATGTTGAAAAATGAAGTACGATCCAAGCGTAGCAGTTGGGATATTCTTTTGGTTCGAACAGTAAAAAGTTGAGGGTTACAGCAGAGGACACCAACTTCTCCGCAAACATCCCCTGCCTTCAACTCGCCAACTACCTGATCCATGCCATTCCTGTGTGATATAAGATCCACTGCTCCAGTTACGAGAATGTAGAGATCTGTAGATGCTTCATTTTGCAAAATGACATCCTCTTTTGGAGGGAAATACTCGGCCTTCATCTCAGAAACCAGTTGAAAAAGTAAGTCATTTGACACCCCTTGGAATAAGTAGGCCTTATCCACCAGTGAATAGAATAAATGATGAGAAATGGCTGATCGAATAGCTTTGGGTAGTGTTTCAAGAGTTTCTTTCTGCTGCAGACCTTCGGAATCTGTTCTGTGTGTCAAAGACAAGTGATCTAGCATCTGTTCTTCAAGTCGAACAGGCAGCTTATTCCTTTGTGCAAAGCTTGAGGCAGCTTGAATAGCATCCCTAAATTCCTGTGTCTTTCTGGCTCCATGGACAACCAAGTTGGTCATATTTCCAATAAGATATGCAGTCAACCCGAGGTCGAATAGCATGTAAATCATGGTGAATATCATTTCCTGTGTAGTCACAGCATGCAAATCCCCATAGCCTGTTGTTGTAAGCGTTGTAATGGACCAATACATAGACATTACATAGATATCCCAGATGCTCCTGTCATGAAGATTTCTTAGTGAAAGCCATGTTCTACCGGTGTCGTTATTCCGAGCAGCAAGAAAGTAGTAGAAGCAGCCAGCAGAATGAACAGCAAAAAGAGTGACACATATAAGCTTGAGTACTCGAACCCCAAAGTAACTGAAGTTGTTGTTTTTCTCCAATCTGGCAAACATGGCACTGACTCTTCTGAGACGCCAGAGACGAAGCATACTCAAGTATCCATATGATTGAAGAATGTGGGGCAATGCTTCTGAAGGAATGGTGGATATCAAATCAAAGATAAACCCGGAATTTATGTACCTCCAAGCTATGCGCTTTGGGTCATCAATCATAGTGTAAGTTGATTTATCAAGATAGGCAACAAAGAATGTGAGGATAATGTCAATGGCAAAAAAGAAGTTGGTTATGTTATCCAAGATGGCAATAAGTCCTTGAGGTCTTTCTAGAAATCCAAACTGAAAAGGTGATGCCCATGCTGTGTAGAAAACAAGAAGCACCAAAAATACATCCCAACCCTTATAATGAGGATTAGAAGGCGAGATGATGCAGTGACGGAGCTTACTTTTGCCATTGCTATGGCCGCCAAGAGGAGGTAGAATGACACTACTAATACTATAGTGAGAGCTTATACTATCCTCCATTGAATCTGCTCGAAAGGCCACAGGTCTCTGCCACCCTCCTCCTCCTCCTCTTCTTCTTATAAACCAAACGCTCGATCAATGTTTTTTTTCTTGTGTATGAGTAATGTGGTGTACCGTTAAGTTTTATATATAGAATATGAAAGTCATTATCCTTGTAGTAAAAGGATTACGAGAACTTGTTGGATTCCTATTTAACTTAATTCCTTTCCTTATTATATTCTACTTAGGCATAATATTTTTGGTAATAGGTTAACTTAATGAAGGGTATTTCCTTTGTTTACAAAACCTAAACCTTTTCCTTTTCCTTGTAGGATTGTAACACGGATGAGTACTTTTTTCTTATCAAATTCGATGGTAGCGGTGTTTTAGGTTTGGATAAAAATCGATCCAAATCAAACTGATTAAATAAATCAATTTTATTTGGTTTGGTTTTTAATCTTTTAAAAATTGATAGTATTTGGTTTGGGTTAATCGAAGAAATAACCAAATTGAACCGATAAATTATATTCATATATTTTATAATTATACACACATGATATATTATTTATAAAAATAATTTTAATAATCTTATATAAGTTTTCATTAAATTTTATTTTTAAATCTACTTATGAAAGCATAAATGCTCAAGGCAAGAGCATTTATCTTATTGATTTCAGGTTACATAAATGTCTATGACAATTCTTGGTAGGATTAGAAGTTTCACTATCTTTTCCTTCGGGAGGAACTTACTTGTCATTATTGAGAGACAAGTGACAAATAAGTCTTAAAATTAATTTTGGTGACAAGTTTGACCAAGACCGGTCAAACTTGTCATTAGTTAAATTAATTATTTGATTAAGTTAATGATGGTGTAAGTGTAAAGTTTTAAAACTTTTGGAACCCATATGTAAAAAAAAACTTTTTTTAAAAAAAAAAATTATTTTTTTATAATTATTTTTTTATTAAAAAAAATTTAAATTTTTTTTTTAAAAAACAAAATTCCAAGCGGTTGATTTCGCATGTTCCGCGACTAGTCCGCGTCGCGGACTGGTCGCGTAGAAGCGTATATGCACATTTCCAGTGCTGAAAATGTTGCGTGGTTTTTCGATCGACCCGGGAGTTTTTTTGGGAGTTTTTTTTTGGCGAACCAACATGTCTTAACATATTGAAGGATGTGTAGGTGTTGGTTGAATTTTTCGGGGCACGGAACGAAAAATCCCAAAAATTTGGGACACAAAAACAGTGTGCATCCGCGACCAGTCCGCGTCGCAGAGGCGTCGCGGACATGCACATTTCCAGTGCTAAAAATGTTGCGTGGTTTTTCGATCGACCCGGGAGTTTTTTTGGGAGTTTTTTTTGGCGAACCAACATGTCTTAACATATTGAAGGATGTGTAGGTGTTGGTTGAATTTTTCGGGGCCGGGAACGAAAAATCCCAAAAATTTGGGACACAAAAACAGTGTGCATCCGCGACCAGTCCGCGTCGCGGACATGCACATTTCCAGTGCTGAAAATGTTGTGTGGTTTTTCGATCGACCCGGGATTTTTTTGGGAGTTTTTTTTGGCGAACCAACATGTCTTAACATATTGAAGGATGTGTAGGTGTTGGTTGAATTTTTCGGGGCCCGGAACGAAAAATCTCAAAAATTTGGAACACAAAAACAGTGTGCATCCGCGACCAGTCCGCGTCGCGGAGGCGTCGCGGACATGCACATTTCCAGTGCTGAAAATGTTGCGTGGCTTTTCGATCGACCCGGGAGTTCTTTTGGGAGTTTTTTTTGGCGAACCAACATGTCTTAACATATTGAAGGATGTGTAGGTGTTGGTTGAATTTTTCGGGGCCGGGAACGAAAAATCCCAAAAATTTGGGACACAAAAACAGTGTGCATCCACGACCAGTCCGTGTCGCGGAGGCGTCGCGGACATGCACATTTCTAGTGCTGAAAATATTGCGTGGTTTTTCGACCGACCCGGGAGTTTTTTTGGGAGTTTTTTTTGGCGAACCAACATGTCTTAACATATTGAAGGATGTGTAGGTGTTGGTTGAATTTTTCGGGGCAGGGAACGAAAAATCCCAAAAATTTGGGACACAAAAACAGTGTGCCTCCGCGACCTGTCCGAGTCGTGAAGGCGTCGCGGAGACGCTGTATAATTCCCAGCAGCTGCTGAGAATTTCCCAGCAGCTGCTGAGAATAATCCAGCAAGTTGCCAAGTTGCTACAACAACTTGTAACAAAATGTTTTCGATCGAGTTATTTCTAGTGTTGAATTGGACGAAATTCCTTATATTCATGTATAACGATGACCACGTCGACCAATTAATCGAAACAACCACTGAAATAAGTGCGACTTACATGTGCAATTGATCAATTGATTGTTTATTACTTTTGAGTAAGTGAAGGCAATGTATAAGATCATTGCTGAATTTACCATTTTAGTTGTAGTCGGAGTAACAAAACTCAACTTACCACTACACATGGATGATAGCATCCCCTTATAGGCATCTTCCGATACGCACTAACGAAAAATCGAAGGTCGGGTCCAGCAGCTGCTGGGAAATTCTCAGCAGCTGCTGGGAATTTCCCAGCAGCTGTTGTGTTATTCCCAGCAGCTGCTGTACATTTCCCAGCAGCTGCTGAGAATTTCCTAGCAGCTGCTGTACATTTCCCAGCAACTTGCCAAGTTGCTATAACAACTTGTAACAAAATGTTTTCGATCGAGTTATTTCTAGTGTTGAATTGGACCAAATTCCTTATATTCATGTATAACGATGACCGCGTCGACAAATTAATCAAAACAACCACCGAAATAAGTGTGACGTAGATCTGCCAACATTTTATTTGTGTAAGTACTATCTCAATGTATAAGATCACTGTTGATTCCACCTCACGCATAAGATAATTACTAATGTATTACAAAACGTATCGACGCAACCAATCAATAGTCACTTTACTTTGTCAGCATCACTTACATGTGCAATTGATCAATTGATTGTTTATTACTTCTGAGTAAGTAAAGGCAATGTATAAGATCATTGCTGAATTTACCATTTTAGTTGTAGTCGGAGTAACAAAACTCAACTTATCACTACACATGGACGATAGCATCCCCTTATAGGCATCTTCCGATACGCACTAACGAAAAATTGAAGGTCGGGTCCAGCAGCTGCTGGGAAATTCTCAGCAGCTGCTGGGAATTATACAGCAGCTGCTGAGAATTTTCCAGCAGCTACTGTGTTATTCCCAGCAGCTGCTGAGAATTTCCCAGCAACTGCTGAGAATTTCCCAGCAACTTGCCAAGTTGCTACAACAACTTGTAACAAAATATTTTCGATCGAGTTATTTCTAGTGTTGAATTGGACCAAATTCCTTATATTCATGTATAACGATGACCACGTCGACCAATTAATCGAAACAACCACCGAAATAAGTGTGATTTACTTAGTCAGTATCAGTCACATGTGCAATTGATGAATTGATTATTTATCACTTTTGGGTAAGTGAAGTCAATGTATAAGAGCACTCGTGAATTTAGCATTTTATTTGTAGTCAGTGTATAACTTACCACTACACATGGATGATAGCATCCCATTATAGGCATCTTCCCATAGGTAGTAACGAAAATTCGAAGGTCGGGTCCAGCAGCTGCTGAGAAAAATACAGCAGTTGCTGAGAATTTCCCAGCAGCTGCTGTATATTTCCCAGCAGCTGCTGTGATATCCCCAGCAGCTGCTGCACATTTCCCAGCAGCTGCTGAGAAGTTCCTAGCAATCACCGATTCATAGGCATCCGTCCATAGGCTATTGGCATGCTTTGGTGATTTTTTCGGGGCCCGTAGCTTAAAATCACCAAAAATTGGACTTGGAAAACACTGAAGCTCCGCGAAACGTACGTGTCGCGGATGTGTCGCGGAGAAGTTTTTTTGGTGAGATTGGATTTTTTTGTGCAAGAGTGTGTGCACAAAAAAATTTGATTTACAAAATCATCGCGGAATGCATGTAAGTGATGACGATATCATCCGGCTCACAATTTAATTCACAACTACAAATAATTTGATTTACAAAATCATCGTACAAGATATCTCGATTCACAATCATCGCTATCGTCTCGGCCATTTCTTTGCCTTTCCAACGCCAAATAAAACGATTATTCGACTCAATCCATTCACCATGACAATCAACTCCTAATACTATTATGTCTCCCATGAGTGATCTTCAAGCTACCTATATGAATAACAGTTAAAAACACAACATCAGAAAACATGTACAGAAATACAACAATTGCAGCTACTTCATCATATGAAACCAACTAATTCAGTCAAAAACTACAGCAGCTGCTGAATTTAGTCCAGCAGCTGCTGCACACAGTCCAGCAGCTGCTGAACTGCTGCGTCTTCTCCAAATCGCCCCCAATGTGCACAAATGGCAACAATGGCCAAATATTCAACAAAACCACAAAACACAAATAAATAGCACCAAATACATTTTTATCAATCATAATGAGGATGGAAACTTACCTTTCAAGTAATTTCTACGGCTATCCGAACAAATGCCCCAAATAAATTGATTTCTTTTCAACCTAATTTGAAGCACAAATATTGTGTTGGGAAAAATACTAACAACAACAACAACAACAAGAATACAAACAAGGAGAACAAGAACAAGAAGAAGAAGAAGAACAACAACAACTACAACAACAACAAAAACAAATGAAACGATGCAAATGGGAGAAAAATGTCGCGGGGTAGTGGGCTGTGCGTCGCGGGGAGGGTTGGGGGTCGCGGTGATGGAGGTGAAAAAGAAGGGAGGGCTTGGGGGTATTTTGGGTATTGTGTATTGATGGGTTAAAGTGTAACAAATTGAAGTTGGGGACCTTTTTGCAAAGTCAACTTAAACCATTAATCCTTAATTAATTTTTTGTCACCTACACCTAATTCTTAAGACTTGAGTCACTTTTTTTTAATTTTGAAAGATTTTTGTCACGCTTAATTAAAAAGCCCAACTTACCTATATATATCATATTTACAAAATGTTTACCATTTATAACAATACAATTTTAATACATATATAATTCACTTTTAATATATAATGCAATTTTTTTTACTAAAATATAAGTTTAATATATTTTAAGAAATTTATAATACATTTTTATAATTTTAATACATCATTTATACGTATAATAATTCATTTATATTATATGCATAATTCATTTTAACCGTCCCTAACGAGCAATCGGCTCATGTTTGAGCATGATGAATCACTTCGTGCCGACCTGTTCCCAATCCACTTTCCGGCCTCATAGGAGAATGAGAATAGCAATTTACACTCCTGAGAATAGCAAATTACACTCTTATCTATATCTATCCATCTATACTATATTAAAAGTGTGAAGATCCTTAGAAATGTTGTTTGAACTTTTTGCCCTTCATTAAAAATTCCTTCTTTAGATAAAATCGTCTTTTCACCTTTTTTCTTTAAATTCTTATTTAATTATATTTGTAATATTCTTTTAAAATATATGGAAAGAAGTGATAAAACTAGCCAAGATTTCTAGCCATGGAAATACTTCTAAATCTTCCGACAGACTTCTACTTTCTTCCTTTTTTGAATCAAGAAAATACTCTAGCTAAGGAAAATTCTAATTTACCAGGGATTCTAATTAGTGATAGAATCTCTCTCTATATAAGACATTTATAAATAGATAATTTATCAAAATTAGTGAATTATTTACCTTTTTATAAGTTCATAATTAAATTAAATATTTCTCTATAATGTTTGTTATCAAACAAGGTACACACTTTGATCACCGCGCAAAGCGCAAATCAAGACTAGTTACATATATAATTCACTTTTAATACATAAAACAATTGTTATAAATGGTAAATACTTTTCAAATTTGAATATCTAGGTAATAAATAAAAAATGTGTTTAAGACCAGTAAGTATTTTATGAAAGGGATTAAAAAAGGTAGTTATTCCTTTTCGTTTTATGCTAAAATGTTAAATTTCAAAACTTTATTAAATCTAGTGATTGAAAGTTCTATAATATCATTCATTTTAACTATTTTTCATTTTGAATGATTTGTTATCACTTTTTCTCTATTTTGAATATACAGTTGCTTTTATTTTTATGTATGGTTAATAATCGAATAATCATACCAAACCAAACCAAACCAAATTGAAATCGATAGCAACCAAACCAATAAACATATACTATAACTGGTTTGATTTTGAGAATTTAAAAACCAATTAAGTTGGTTTGATTTTGATTTTGAATGATAGCCGATCCAAATCGACCCACCAACACCCCTACTTTGAAAGTGAAAAAAATAAAAAGGAAATGTGAATAAGATACGAGTAACAAGGACGACAACCGGAAGTTGTTAATTTCACATAAATGGGCTAAAATTTAGTAGCACAAAAAAGGACCTAAAATGGATGTACAAATTATCTCAATGTCCATTACTATACAGGTCCTCTGTTTCCATGATTTTTTTTCTCAAGAAAGAACTATGGAGGTTCGCCAGCAGCACTCCCTACAAACTGTAGAAAAATTGACTCGAATTGCGCATCGATCTCTTCCAAGGAGACAAGGACATTGTAACTTGCCATCCAACAGCAAAAGGGGGTTGAAGTTTATCAACTCACTGCAGGAAGCTCCTTGATCGACATTTCTTTCGGGACCTTTAAACTTAAATTATTTGTATCCCATCCAGCATCAGTTAGTTGTTGTAATAGATCAGGAAATCTATCTCTCAATTCAACCAAGCTCTGTTCAAGCCGATCAAAGATATTATCGGACCAGCCCCAGTTTTGATATAACCAATAGGTTTGCCATACACTTCGAAACACTGATAGGCTTGTGGCTCCTTCCTGCGCGGAAGTGAGAAGAGTAAGCATTGCAAGTGAGAGCTCTGTTTCTTAAGCAAGAGTGTAATTAATGCATACCTTGAAAGATACAAAGGCCTGAAAATCTGTTGGCTTCTGTTGATTTACTACAAGAAAATATTTTTCCTCCTTGTAAAGACGAAGAAGTTGCTTGATTTGCTGCAAAGACAATAGCAGAATCAGTTTCAAGAATACAGTCATGGATTTAAGTAACTCATCACAATTATGATTTCTTTAAAGCATCGTACAAATCAAAAAGTTATATATGGGCCAAAGAGGCTATACCATGGTTCTGTATTTGCTCCCATCGATCATTTCCTCCAAAGATACCTCAAAAATAATTTGTGGCCTTAAGAATCTTTGCCACAATAAGATGCTTTCCATCCTATTGCATTCATTGACACCTGGTCCATATGGAGTAACAGGCCTGACTTACTGCATAGAATCGAAGATTGCACAGAAAACAAGACTGGGTTTACCTGGAACTGTACAGTGTAAAACATGGGAGTTCACTAATATGCGAGCTCGTTTTAGATTTATCTGCACAAAAGCAGAGTAATCAGAAGTCTACATGCCAAGGAAAATTCAAAATCCCTGTTTCTTTATCATTCATTGTACTCACTTAATTGTTCCCTATATATGAAGAAAGAAAGCTTTTGGAAATCATATCATCTAAAAATAAACTTTCAGAAATCTGGAAAAGCAACAATATATCGAACATTTTGAGACCCCTCTTGTGGTCTATTAAATAGGTGAATGAAGTCTTACTGTTAATTTATGCTCAGGGTCCACAAAAATAGATAAAGATGAGAAGGCGAAGTGTTAAAAGAAATAAAACATCACTTGATAGTAGTGCCAAAAATCTGATATTCCCGACACATTTTTGGCAAGTCAAATGGCTATTCAGCATACTATAACTAAGAATAAAGTCTCACCGTGTTGAATTGTAGAACTGAAAGAGACTGATAGCGAAACCAAAGATGTAGGAGTCGCATACTTAACCATGTTACTGCCAATGTAGGATAGGACTTTGAGATACCTGGTGTATCCTGCAATATATTTTCGGTTATTACAATTTTCAGAAGAAGAAGTAAGATCTAAACCTGTTACTATGGAAAAGATGAGGATTACATTGGCCGAGGACCTTAAGAAAGTGATCTTATGATGGGACGGAGGTAGCTTTTAACCATATAAAACAAATATATTTCATACCAAAGCTAGTATGCCGAGAGAAAGACCCAGCAGCTCAGCAGCTACTTCCCAGACTTCCTCCTGTGATCAATATTAGGTTATCCAAAAATGTTACCAGGAGAAATCTAAACAATTGAGAAACAATTATAATATCATACTTGGGGCTTCGACATGTCAAGTATATTTATTGATAAATTTCTTGATTCACCAAAAAAGCTCAGTCACTATGGATACAAGGTAAGGAAAGCCATGCCAGCATATCGAAGTCAAACATCATACGAAGATTAGATTCGGTAAATCCGGCTTACTAGATCTGATCTATGGCAGAAATATTTCAAGTAATACCTTTGCTGCTACGTCTCCCAAATTTCCAGCAATAGCAAAGTGGTTTTGTATAACCCGGAATGAAGGGTCCTTTAGCCCCCTTGCTACAGCCTACTTAAAACATACCAACACTTAAGAAACATCAAAAATGACTTAGTACCAACTCAAGAAAAGAAAAATATAAATCAGATTTATAGAGATCTTCTACACAAAGAATACTTCTCAGAGAATCAGTTCCTAGGGATGCATGAACACTTACTATATTTTTAGTTGGCTAAATACCTTGGCAAGATTTCCAAGAGATGCTAAAGGTAGAAAATAAGATGGATAGAGAGGGGTACAGAGATCAAATATACTGCCAAAAAGAAAAGAGAAATCAATTTTGTCAGTTTACTAGAACCAATAAACTTTTTATGTACCCAAGAAAGACGAAAATTTGTGATACCTTCCTGCACTGCCAATGAAATCTGCATACATGCGCCATTGTTTAGGATCATCATCAAAAAGATTGCCAAACCGTCCACCTGGAAGATATCATTCTTTACTAACAATTTTAATCAGATAGGTCCTTAACTGTTCGTACACTTATTTTAAACTACCAGACCAATGAAAAAGCGTCCAAGGGCACCAATTCCATCCTTTGAAACCCATCTGCAAAAACAATAGGACAATCACTAAAGTATAGTGCATGCTATGAACTTGAAAGCACAATGCCATCCAAGTTCTGTAGTAGCAATCAGCTTTGAATTATAATAACATATGAGGCAAATATTGAATTCCTTAAAGTCAAGACTCAAGACCTTCATATGGTGTTCATTGATCTCGAGAAGGCCTATGACAAAGTGCCAAGGGATGTCCTATGGAGGTGTCTAGAGGCAAAAGGTGTCCCAATGGCATATATCATGGCGACTAAGGACATGTACGACGGAGCGAAAACTCGGGTGAGTACGGTGGGAGGAGACTCAGAATATTTTCCTGTTGAGATGGGACTCCATCAAGGATCTGAGTTGAGCCCTTTCCTGTTAGCCCTAGTGATGGATGAGCTGACGCGATCTATTCAGGAGGAGGTCCCATGGTGTATGCTTTTCGCAGATGACATAGTATTAATAGATGAGACCCGAACTAAAGTAAATGATAGGTTGGAGATGTGGAGACACGCCTTGGAGTCCAAAGGATTCAAACTGAGCAGGACCAAAACAGAATACTTGGAGTGCAAATTCAGTATTATGAAGGACGAAGCAGACATTGATGTGAGGCTTGCCAATCAACCTATCCCCAAGAGGGAAAACTTTAGGTATCTGAGATCCATCATCCAGAGTAGTGGCGATATCGACGATGATGTCACACATCGTATTGGGACAGCTTGGTCTAAATGGAGGCTTGCCTCTGGAGTATTGTGTGATAAGAAGATACCACCTAAACTCAAAGGTAAGTTTTACAGAATGGTGGTAAGATCATCTTTGTTGTATGGGGTGGAGTGTTGGCCAATAAAACATGCACATATTCAGAAGATGCAGGTTGCAAAGATGAGGATGCTGAGATGGATGTGTGGGCACACAAGGAGGGATAAAATTAGGAATGAGACCATTCGGGAGAAGCGAGAAGTGGCCCCGGTGGCTGATAAGATGAGGGAAGCGAGACTGCGATGGCTTGGACATGTGCAGAGAAGAGGTACCAATGCTCCTGTAAGGAGATGCCAGAGGTTGGACTTAGGGGGCCTAGGAGAAGTAGAGGTAGACCAAAGAAGTACTGGGGAGACGTGATTAGACAGGATATGGCGAGACTTGATCTCACCGAGGACATGACCTTAGATAGGAAGGAGTGGAAGTCGCGTATTAGAGTAGAAGGCTAATAGGTTAGCATGGTTAGGTTGATGTCTAGCCGGGGGTAGTGTAGGGTGTTGTCTCTATTTGTATTATGTGTTTTAAATTTATAGTATTTACATAATATTATGTGCTTTTTAGTAGTAGTCGTTCTTCCTATTCCTTTCTTTTCCTTTCATTTTTGTCATATCTAGTTTATTTCGCCTATGGGTTGTTGAGACGAGGGTTCCCAAGAAACAGTCTCTCTACTTCTATGAGGTAGTGGTAAGGTCTGCGTACATTCTACCCTCCCCAGACCCCACTTGTGGGATTCCACTGGGTATGTTGTTGTTGTTAAAGTCAACCCACAATGCATACAGACAAAAGCTGATGAAAATGAACAGTACCTGATGGCAGCAGCAGAAGCAGCTGCGGAAGTTCCGGAAAAAGAGCCCACTCCAACTGCCTGGACGTTAGATATTAATCAGAACTGGATAAGTCAGAATTAAACTGAAAGCATGCAGGCATGACTCCAACTATATAAAATATGTTATCAACTCCTAAGATTAATATAACTAGGATAAAGTGTAATAACATGATTCACATATATACATGGGACCACATCACTTAAAAAAGCAACAAACTTGACAGTTGAATAACATTGAACCTTCTGGAGAAGAGGAGAACTCAAAGATAAGTGTCAAAAGGCAAAAATTGAGAGTAGACCAGAGGCAGATAAAAATGAGAGCCACTGAGCAGAGAACGGTTTGCAAGCTAATTAAGCAAAATTATATTAGACTCTGTTTCATTAGTTTATCAATGATTTTCATTTAGAAGGTCACGATCCTGGCAAGCAGTTGCAACTTTTACAAGCACTTTAACATGCCCAAGTAGAAGTAATGGCCTGAATAAGACTGACATGCCTTTAAGAGACTTGAAGTCACTAGCGTGTGACAGATCCACCCAGTTACATTGGTTGGGAACTGAAGCAACATGTAGTCCAAGTAATCATCTGAAACTGTATCTGCAACGATAGTTCATATAAAACATCTAAAAAATACTGATGGACTTAATAACCAATCTATCAATGGTCAAAAGGCATTTGGCATGTAGGAAAATAAAAAGTAGAAATATAGTGAATAGGGAAATTAGAAAGAGAAGAAGAAGAAGAAGAAGAAACAAACAATATGATGCCTGTTACCTGGGAAACCTGATGGTAACACAAAATCCTTGATAACCTTAGGGAGCCAAGATAACTCCATGCCAGAAATATCAAGATCTTGGGATCTAGCAGTTGTAGGCACATGCTCCTCAAGAAACATTTTCATTTCAGAGTCGTCATCTATAACATACCTATCCAGAGCAATCAAT
Organism: Solanum rostratum; assembly: GCA_029948455.1. NCBI lineage: Eukaryota > Viridiplantae > Streptophyta > Magnoliopsida > Solanales > Solanaceae > Solanum > Solanum rostratum. The sequence goes on from CM057048.1 coordinate 66,536,730, forward strand.
ACTAACATGGTCAAACAATCAATAGAACGGTAACTATTCAAGTCACTTGCAAAGAGAAGGTGTTATCCACATACACAAATGTAGGTTCCAACTATGGGTTCAACTGAATCCTGTATTTTTGACACATAGTCTAGGCATATATGTGAAACTACTAAAGTTTTAATAAATTTTAGTTTTGCGAAACCATAATTCTAATTTCAAATGGTGCATAGTGCTAAAAACCTTAAGCTCGAACTCACCCTGGATCCATCTCTAACTATTCATTCTTGATACATACTCAGACAACAAATGTAGCAAGGAATTACTTATGCAACCACACCTACACCCATTTTCAGTAAAAATCAAGACTTGTAAAACATCAGGAAGTAATCTCCACATTCAACCATCATAGTTATAAAATTTGGTAAAAGGAAAATGTGGAAAAAATAGTTAAAAGATATACCTTTTCAAAGTTCCATTCCTGTACTTCTCAACCAGAATCACATGCCCTTTATCATTTTCCCTTTAATTAAGAGTAAGAAGATGATAAGTCAACAAATAAAGACCCAACCCCAATCTAGTTACACGAAATTTCTCTCACATTCAGCTCTACGTGTGTCCATTTCAAGACTGAAAAAAGAAAAACTCAATATTCTTTAATAAAAACATAGAATTTCCGTACCCAGATGAGTCTTTAATAGGTTCTTCACTGCTACTGGAAGAATCAGACTGTGGATAAGTAGTACACAAGAATCTAAAGGGTTGAGTTCTGGTCCCATTATAAAGGCTGGAACATGAAAAAGTTGAAATGGGGTAATTGAATTGCAGAGAAAACGTCACTGCCATTGTTTGAGTTTTGAGAGAAAATGGCAAAGAAAAAATGACCCTTTTTTTTTCTCCATGGAAACAAAGATTTCGGTTATCACTGAAATGTAAACGGGCGGGCACGGGAGAGTCCGAATCCGTATTGTACTTCATGCATACTTTGTGATACACTTGCAAAAATACTTTTATGGATCGTGAGTGTATTAGCAAAACTTACCTAAATCACGTCACGTAAAGAGTTAATTATTATTTTTTTCTACTCTTTTTCAATTTACAAAAATTCTTTAAAAAATATGGCAATTCAGATATATTAATTTAATTTCGAATGCAGTAGATAACATTTAAAGCATGATTTCAATATAGAGATAACTTAAGAATCAAAATTGATGTATTCAGGTTACTGAATGAATGTATTCGGATGGAAAGAAGAAATTTTTTAGAATGAATGGGAATTATGAAAAATATGATAAATAAAAGAGTGTAATTAGGTTAAAAAAATTCAAAAAATAATAATGCATGTATTAGGTTTTTGTGATAGTAATACCTTGTTTGTGTATTAATAATAATTTGTTTTATACATTTTTTAATGTCATGTATAACTAATGCACTCTATTGTATATTAAGATTTATATTACTAATAACATGGAATTCTAGTTATTTGTAATGCAAAGCGATTTAATATATGTATTAGTGTGCTTAAAACTCAATTACCCCTCAAAATCCTTTTTACATCTTTTTCATCGTAATTATGGAGGATATTTTGTAAATAAATATTTTAATCTAATGCATGCTATTTTTAATCCACCAAATCGAATAATAATGAAGAAATAATTCTTTATATATTAATAAAAGCATTACTAATATATTCTACTTAACATTATTTTTAATCACCATCGATCGGCCCTTAATTAATTAAAAAAAAAAATTGGAAACGGATTGTGCTGTTTGGGATGAAGGAGGATATTTTTTGAAAAATTGTTCATCTTTTGAAAGATATTTTTTTGAAAAATTGTTTATTAAAACATCTCTTCTAATTTTTCAATTGTAATACACAAATTGTTTAAAAAATCTACATAATAAATATTCACTATATAAATATATTTATGACAAAATCTTAATTATTCTTAACTTAAAGGTAGAAAAGTAATGTCCAATAATTTAATGATGATCGATTACAATGCTAGTCTATTTTACTCTTTTCTTATCTCGACAAAGGAAAGATAAAACTTAAAATCAGATTATTAGCACAATCTTAAAAATTACCACCTGAGTTTATGATTTTGAAATTAAAATAACGCATTTAGTCATTTAATTATAACACGATTTCTTTTCTTGAAAAGAAGGATGCCTACATAATTATTTAAATAACAAATAATTATATTCTTCTTATTCAAGGCTATAATAAGTGCCACTTTGGTCGTCCGACCAGTGGCACTTTGGTAAATATTGCTTCCGTCGTGGGCCTTTTTAAAAGGGGACATCCAGGGGCAATTCCGTAAATTCGGTGTAATTCCTGCCCATTAAGTTTGCCTCCGTTTCCTTTCTTTAAAAGGAACCTTCTGCCCTGATTTTCTCCTTTCCGCTTCGTCCTTGTTCAGCCTGAGAAGACGCGCACTCTGTCAGCCTTCCCATCTTGGAATTCTTCCAGTTAAGTGCATCTTTCTTTGTTCTCTGAATTTCTTGCTGGGTTATGTAATTTGCCACCTCTTGGAGGTAATTGGTTGTGCGCTTCATGCTTCTTTCATGGAAATTCTGAGTATGAGTTTTTCCGAATTGGAATTCAAGGCTATAATAGGTGCCACTTTGGTTGTTCGACAAGTGGCACTTTTCGAATTGGAATTCAAGGCTATAATAAGTGCCACTTCGGTCGTCCGACCAGTGCCACTTTTAGAAAGCATGAATACGGGGTAGTTATTTCACTGTAGGCGAAGATGTTAGCATGCATGTCCATGTGTTTTTTATTTTGGTCTTACCCTTTGCTTTGGGTTTTCTGCTAATGAATTCTGTGTGTAGGGTTTTGGGAAAGCGTTAATTCGTGCTTTGTGTTTCGTTTGGAGAAGCAATTTTAACATGCATGTGCGCAGTTCTATCCTGGGTCTTTCGATTCTTCGTCATATCAACTTTGCTCCTGTCACCGTTGCATTTTGATTTCTTATGGTGTAGTTTGGGTTTTCCAAATGCATTAATAGGTGTTAATTCCTTCATCCTATGTAAAAAAAATTGCATGCATGTTCGTTCTTGGAAGTTATGTTGTTCGCTGGTCCCTAGGTTCGATTTTCCTTTGGCGAGTATATACTTGACTGTCAGTGTTACTTTGTTCATAGATTAGTTCTAACGTACACTGTTTTCTGTTTTCCTTATATAACTATTCTTGCGGTTCTATGGGTGAGTAGGTGAGTCAAGGGAAAATATTATCAGACTGTAATGGTAGGTTATGCACTTTGGTTGAGATATAGCTCAACTGTATAATTAAACAAAGTGTAAACGAATTCGTTGCTACATGCCTTTGTTACGTAGGTGAATTGTTCAATGACGTGCAACATTTGGTGTTCGCTGCCAACTGTATAGTTAAACAAAGTATGCATTAAATCTTTGTTGTATTCCTTTGATATTTAACTGAAATGTTCAATGAAATGCACCATTTGGTGTTCTTGTTGCTTTCTTAGTATCATCATACATTTTCGTCTTCACATTCTCAAACTCATTGTGCAAAGCAGCCAGCTTTTCCATGTTTAAACCAACACTTTAGAGACCATAACCATTCCGGATAGGAAAGTACATGATATCCTTCAAAGTTGTTTTAGCATTGTTATGTACTCTATCAAACATGTTCTTGGGGACAAAGCATTCGTGGAAACCAGGTATTTATTGCTTTATTTCTTGGCTGCTTCTAAAGTTTTTCTATCATGTTATTAATAAATAATCTCCCGTGTTTCTTTTTAACTACTTTTGCGTATTCTGTGTAATGTGAGTTACGCTGGTTTGTACGCAGCCGTAGAAGGAGTTGCTGTTTTCTCTTTCGCAGCAAGCACGGACGCTAGCTCACGTCTTACATCCTCAGGTACATCCCTATTATGTTGCCTTTGTAGCTTCAATTATTGTGCTTGCTTAACAGCTTCCGCCTTGGATTTCCCACTTTATCATCGCGCCACAACTGAGTGTTGCAACTTTGAGATGCCTACATACACTGCATCAATTAATTCTGTGCATTCCGGCTCCAAACATAACAAACTATGATCTCCATTCTTGAAAGTCCTGGGATATGATAAGTACAGCCCCAGTCGGATACCAGGTAGCATCTTTCAGGCGTGCTACGGCGTAACCTACGTCCATATTATGTTGGAAAATTGTCTCTTTTATGAAAGACCATAATCCAGCGAAACTTATACATTTATACTCCATGGAACTACCGATCGTATAGTAGGTTGTACGTTGTTCTCCCCTTGAAAGTAGTTCTGCAAAGAAAATTTTTTTAAAACTCCTTCGAGACATTGCGTCCACCTAGAAAAATGCCCTCCGAGGTGCAAGCAACCATCTGTATTTGCTTTGCTTGCTTTCGGACAGGCTGCGTATTTCCACAGAGACTCCGTACGAGGAGCATTTAGCCATATCATGATTGCCTGCATTACTATGCAACTGGTTACTAATTTCCCTACTGTAAAAACCAAGGGCGGGATGCCATATTTTACTACTCCCTGGTACAAACCTACTAAGCCGCGACGTGGCTGAATTATTTTCTCCACAAGGATTCCGCCGGTGTATTCCCAAATGTACCTTCTTCCCAACCGCGTAGAATGCTACTACCACATATGTGCCTTGTCTGGGGACTCCATTGTCCAGATTGTTATTAGTCCGCCTATCGGGCATGCTACCCCCCATTCCTGCACACTAACAAAGTACATCTACGTTCTGTTACTCTCCTCAGAAAGCTGGATGCAGATGTCGTCGCAGAGACGAAGTCAGTCCAACCTCCAGCACGAACGAAATCTTCGGCGTCGTACCGCTTACAGGGAAATTCTACCTGAACAAAAGGCAGCTCTTCTCGAATGACGCCGAGCAAACTACGCTGCTAGGAAGCAGCCCAGCCCTAACAGACTCAGCAATACATACATGACTGAATGTGCTACCCCTCCTCTGGCCTTGTCTACGTTTAGCGCCGGAACTGCTGTACGCATTCTCCCAGAGCCTGCTTCCGCTGTAAATGGTTTGTTCATTACTTACTTTAATAGGCCACTCTGGTGAGGTTGATTCCAAATCTGATTTTTGCTTTGAGTTGGTCTATACATTGTAAGGCAGAAGGCTTGAAAGGAAGAACACTCCTACTTACTTTTGGGAGAAATCCTAGACACCTTAGACACCGGATCCTCGGTAGGACTCTTATTTGATAGGCATTAGGGGATTTGAGGTTTTGGGGTTTCACTCGCAGACCCAGCCCTGCTGCTTCCATCAGTCTCCTATCCTAAGTTTCTTTCTCTGCATGAATCAAGTTCTTCGACAGGACCATCCCGACCGAGGGCTAATCATAGATCTACTATGGTCTTTCCATATTTTCACATATTACGCTTCCTTTCTTTCATATTCCCAATTTGGTACTTTAACCTTAGGTGTACTTTTATACCAATATTGAAAGCGAAATGTTCGAAGCATCGTTATTTGATCAAAATAACACGTACAACGAACAAGTAGCTAACAATATATATTTGGAATAGGTAAAGTTTCCAAATGTTATATATAAAATGTTGCTTCAAGATTGCGTGAAGATAAGCACATGTAAACCGCTATAGTCTAGGCTCCATTCAATCTTTTCCACCTCCAGATCCAGTTCTTCCGTATGCCTCACATAACTCCTTTGGAGAGTTACTATCCAAGTTAATTTCCTTCTTGCTCCCCTTTGGGTAAGCATCAGGACCTCAGACATTCAGCAGGAGGTTCCGTAGCTTCATCCTAAACTATTGTGGTGCCTGACAAAACGATCGTTTCAACCCTATCTCTTGGCCCGCAAAGCACCGACCACCTGATTCTCTTTCTTTCGTCAAGTCCACACCTGATAGATTATTACCTGGACAATGTAAAACTCTTTCCTCTTTAGAAAGTAAGCAAGTCGTAGAAATATTGCCATATTCTAAAATAGACGGGGCATTAACAGAACACAAACTTACAGACAGCAGTTGCCAAGTGGTAAGCAGAGTGAACTTTGTATTTTCTTTATAGTGCATATCAAGCATTACCTTTGGTAATCTTTTGTATATCTCTTATAGTTAGTCGCTGCAAGTATATTAACCAGGTAAATTCGTAAGTCATAACATGACTATGTTATATCTAAATTACAACTACTATAGATAAAGCAATTAATTTACACAAACAGGATGAGGTATAGAAAAGTAGAAACAGCAAAGCCTACCTCATACCTTGCTAGACTCTGCATCAACCAAGTGACTTTGTTGAAATGTAAATCCCTGCTTGTACATTAAGGCACAACTTATCCTTGCTCAATGGCCAACATCCCATAGAAGTTGTTCACTTCACATCGTCTCTTAATTCATAGATTCTGACACAACCTTTGCATTGTAATAGGGCATGGTTCAACTGTTGTTAAGACTGTGAAGTTAAAGGAAATTGTAGGCTCACACTTTTATAACTGAATAATGACGTTCATCTGGGGTAAACTTATATGGCGACTCACTACTTGACGCTAATAAAGATACAAATTCCCTGAAGTTGATCCTTCCCTCAGTGAGACATTAAAACTCAGAGTTAACCGAGGTCAGATATTTGTAGAGATGATGCTTTATTTTATATAAGTTGAGTAAAAAATGCATGCGTTTCCGGCTCTTCAAATTGTTAGTGGTCTGCTGGAAAGGGAGTAAAAGAATATTGCACGAACTATGCTCGGACTTCTAAAAATGAATTGGAAATGTAAGATGGTTACATGGACTATAGATCCCAAACTCAGCATTTAAACAATAAGACTTAATGAATCTTGGATAATAAAACAGGGAGCTAAAGGGGTAAGAAGAATCACTAATACTTCAAGGTAATAAATTATTCTACTAAAGACAAGAGATTACATAATGAAACGTTCAGAATTCATAGATTTACTAATATCGGCACCAACATTGTCAATAAAAAGTTCAGTCATAAAAAACAAAAGAGAAAAAAAAAGGGGGGGGGGGGGGGGGGGGAGCACCAAAAAGGTAGACTAGAGGCCAAAGAAAGAGATACGACCGAAACATATTTAGAGTTATACCACCACTACCTATTTCGAAATTATACTTTCCTATCAATGCAATTTATATAAAAAATTCTATTCAAAAGATTTACCCAGTAAATGCGGACAGAATACTAGCAATCCTTTCTTAGGACTTGAAATTATATGTAGTACTTCCGGCTACAGATATAAATGATACAAGTGTTTTTTCTTCATGCACGCGGCTTAAACTTATGGCTTTTTGAAGATATACTTTCTGGATCCTATTTCTTAACTCTGGCACTCAAAGAAAGCACGATTAAATGTACATTATCCCTGCCATCAAATAGCAATATGCTGCTATTTTCATGGATGGGATGTCACGGAACATCTCCACGAGCACGCATCTAACCCACACAGCTATTGTAAAATATGTAACTGCAGGTGTCGCTTTGAGGTAGGTCTTCAAGATGCATCGGGCTCAACCCAAGGAACGGTTACAGATGAGCAAGGAACAGAACTGCTATCGCTCAATGCAGAACAGATATACGACAAGGCAACAGCTAAATCTACAAACATTACTTTACAACCTAATTATTACCTCTCCTTCGGTCCACCAGAAAACGCTAACATGTAAGCCGTGCAGGTTTACTCAGACTGTCCGGACGATGAACAACCTAGGATACCAGACACTTACTACCGGATTCAGGTGAAAAAGGCCTTCCCATATGGTGCACGACCTGCCACACCCAGAGTGCTCATTCTCGCCATTAATAAAGGCAAAAAAGAATCATGCCCACCCACTTCAAGAGTCAACGCAACCATCCAAGCCAAAAACAAAAGGCCAAAGCAAGATATCAGCCCCATCAAAAGCAAAACACCAGCTCCAAAGGAAACCACCAGCATCCTCACACAGAAGGCAGCAATGGAACCACCAACACCTAGAAAAAAGCAATAGAGGTTAGCACCGAACCCACTATCGCCTTGCACTGACTAATTCCCCATTCGCCCGCACTAACCAAATGCCTTCTTCGCGCTCCGCCCATATGCAGGTTTTGCGGCTCTTTTTGGGTCATGACTTTTGCTACGTATAAATGAAAGGTAAAGTCTTCTAACCAACAACCCCCCAACCCATTGCCAGACCGTCGTACTAAACAATACGTCTAGATCTATCACTTCATTCCACCACAAACTACTAACATTTCCCCCTACTGTAAACAGGCTTTCCAACAGACAGACAACGGCCACTACAGCTTCTCTTTCGCCACTTCCCCCCACCCCCACCCCCTTTTGGATTTCCTGCACAACCTTGCACCTCATGCCAAGAAGTAAGTCCTCCACACAGCAAATGCAAAGCAATGGGGCAACCAGGTATATATACTTGATACTCACATCACCAGAGGTTGAGTTCGTTGTTGCGTATTTTGCATCTTAGGTGCTTCTCCTTTCTTAATTTACCTGATTTCAAATGTGTTCTGCTTTGAGCTACCTTGCCTGCTGAATTTCATGTTCATGTTCTCCCACTCAAGCATAGCTGATATCCTTTATTTTCAACACATCTCTACTGTGAACTCACAGTTTCTTCACTTCCTTCAGCCCGAAAATGTGGATAGAACTTTGGACAGACTGGTAAGTTACAGGAAAACAAATTCCCCGGCCCTAACACAACTTATATTCTTAGTCGTTGGTCTACTAATTCAACTACTCTATTCAATCGATTATTCAAAGATTCACACCTGTTTACACTCTAGAACATGTAAACGTGCTATCTGGTACAGGTATATTGTGAGCTTATAAAATCAGAGGCGTCGTACATGCAAAGAGAACCCCTTGATGCCACACAGGTCATGCTAACAAAGTTGTACCTTGTCTTGTTACTAACTAAAGGAAGATCATATCGCAGGTCCGTACTCTGTTACTCAATTACACTGAAAATTTCTACTCTTCCTGATGTTTTTAAGTTTTCGATTACAAATTTTCCGAGCCAAACAAGGTCACAAGTACGACAGTTTACTATTCCAAAGTCTACACTGAAAACGCATCCGGGTATTGTCCTTCAGCCCTCCTCTTTATGGTTGTGTTAAAAAGTTCTAACCTCTTCACTATCATGCCCACGCGCAGGTGCAAGGTATGCAAGCATAGGATCAAAGTGGATGCCGCAAGTCCAAGCAACGCATACAACCAGTATGCAGGAATACTCACAGATACAAGCGATCTCATCCCAACAACAAGTCCCCTAACTACATCACCCCCACACCCCATATGTACATTAACTCAATACAATACAGTACTGTCTTATAAGAATGAAGCCTTCCTAATATAACTTTATCTATTATTCACTTGTACAGTTTATTGCTCCCCCTGCTGACCCCCCCCCCCCCCCCCCCCCCCCGGGGTTCGTTACACAGTCACCCCATCACACCCCAGCTCGTGCTTCGCACGGGCACCACCATCTAGTAATAATAAATAGGTAAAAGAATTGTTTAAAAAAAATAATTTTCAACACGAAAACAAAACAAACACCTACATATGAATCACCAACTGGTGGTACCAAAAAGAAGATTCATATTTTTAAAAAAAATTAATTTACGATATTCATATTTATAATAATAATAATAATAATTCTAATAAAATGTGTAATAAAAAAGAAGATTTAAAAGAGATGGAAGATGTAGGGAGTTGTTCAAGAGATTTTCCGTTTTCTATGAAAAATGCAATAATAGAAAAATGAAATGAATACTTCACAAAATTAAATTGTATCACTTTTAGCTTCTCCTATTAAAGATAGATAGATATAGATAATATATACATTTCAAATTACTTTTAAATTTCTAATTTGTTAGAGCTTTTTCTAGCTATACATTTGATTAGTTATAAATGAAATAATTTATTTATTTCAAATAAAATGCAATCATTATTACTATGTTTAAAATAATAAATTTTTTGTCATTATTCAATTTTTTTGTTAAAAAGCAAAAGCCCTATACGTGAAAATTTGTAATATACTATACTAATAAACTTTGTTGCTTCTTCTTCTGCTTCTTCTTTTTTAATATTATAAAAAATATATGTTTGCATTCTTTTTATATTTTAAATTTATTTTGTTAAAGAGAAAAAGACTTAACATGCAAATTAGAATTTAATTAATTTTATTTGCGGTAAAAAAGAAGTAAATAAATAATCATAACTAAAAATTGTTTGAATGTGAAATTTTACGTATAGGATTTGTTTTATTTGATTAGTTTTTATGATAATTAATTTTTTAATTTTAAATATTAATTAATAACTAATTAAATAAGTAGTTATCCTAAAATGTCATATGACATCTTAATATGCTGCCATTTGGATAAATATGATGACTTTATCCTCTCCTTTTAATAATATAAATATAAATAAAAAGAAACTAATCTTAATTTAAATATCTAAATGAAAAATACGAATAAATTTAAATGTATATACTTAAGCCAAATATTCTTTTGCATTATCAAGTCATTCCGACGATATTTACATATAAGTCTTCCCTAACATGTAAAATTTGATTTCGACAAATTGGTTTTCAATACATTTTAAAATAAGATAAATTGCATGAAGTCATATTTGTTTGGCCACTTATGAAATAGAAGAAAGTTAGGCTAAAATTGTAAGCGGTCTCTCCATCGGGAAAGTGTAGCCGCAGGTAACCTTAAATTCCTCCTCTGGTTTTTCTCTAGTTTATCCGGCGACCGGCGACCGGCGACCGGCGACATGGATGATTATCAGGAGATGGAAAGGTTCGGTATGGAGAACGACTATGAAGATGGACAGTGGATCGGTGGTGAATTTTACTATAGGAAAAGGAAAGAGAAAAAGCAAGTTCAAACCAAGGACGATGTACTGTATGGTGTTTTTGCTTCTGGTGATAGTGATTCTGACTATGAAGGATCATCTTCTAAGAAGAGGAAAAAGGGTTTTTCATCAAAGCCTGATCTAACCAAGCCTGTTAATTTTGTATCCACTGGAATTGTTATGCCTAACAAAGAAATTGATCAGAATTCGAAAGAGGAGAATGATGAGCAGCAGCTAATGCCAGAAGAAGAGAATAAAGGTTTAGGATTGGGATTTGGGGCAGCATCTGGTGGTGGTGTTCTTGGATTTGGTACTAGCAGTAGTTTGATGAATAATAATGCTGATGAGGTTGAAGCTGATGGGGAAAACTTTTTGCCCAGTGCCTTTGGTAGGAAGATTAAGGAAGGTGCTCTAAGACGTGAGAAGGAAAGAGAAAAGTCTATGTTAGCGAAGAAATCATCTGCTGCTGAATCAGGGAGAAGGGAATCTGGTGGGGAAGTCGGTGGGTTCGAGAAGTTTACCAAGGGGATTGGGATGAAGTTGCTTGAGAAGATGGGTTATAAAGGAGGTGGGTTGGGTAAAAATGAGCAAGGAATTGTGGCTCCAATCGAGGCGAAGTTGAGGCCTAAGAATATGGGAATGGGATTTAATGACTATAAGGAGACTAGTAGTGTACCAGCTCTTCAAGAATCAGATGGAAAGCAGGGTGTTGCTCGTCCTGCTATACTGCCCGTGGAAGGTCGATCAAAAGAGAAGCTTTGGTCAAAGCAAGCTAAAAAAGTGAAGAAAGTTTATGTTACAGCTGAAGAGTTGTTAGCTAAAAAGCAGGAGCAAGGCTTGGAAACTGTGCAGAAGGTGTTTGATATGAGAGGTCCACAGGTTCGAGTCTTGACGAATTTGGTGAACTTGAATGCCGAAGAAAAAGCAAAGGAAAATGATGTTCCAATGCCTGAGCTTCAGCATAGTATCAGGTTGATTGTGGATTTGGCAGAACTCGACATACAAAAAATTGATTGTGATTTGAGAAATGAGATGGAGAAAGTTGTTGCTTTGCAGAAGGAGAAGGAGAAGCTTCAGGCCGAGGAAGCTCGCCAAAAAAGGCAGTTTGATAATATGGAAGAGATTGTTGGTGTATTGGACCGGATTGGGGAAGAGAGCACATTTGGTACCCTGACCCTGGACTCCCTTGCAAAAGCATTTGCAGACTTGCAGCATCAGTATGCTGAGGAATACACACTCTGTAACTTGTCAAGCATAGCGTGCTCATATGCTCTACCTTTGTTTATTCGAATTTTTCAGGGATGGGATCCACTTCAAACTCCCACACATGGATTGGAGGTGGTTTCATTGTGGAAGGATCTTTTACAAGGTGATGACATTTTTGCTATCTCTGATGCTACATCTCCTTATACTCAATTATTTATGGAAGTTGTGTTCCCTGCGGTTAGAATATCTGGTACCAATACCTGGCAGGCAAGGGACCCTGAGCCAATGCTTCGTTTTTTGGATTCTTGGGAGAAGCTGTTGCCTTCTTCGGTCCTTCAGACAATACTGGAAAACATTATTTTGCCCAAGTTATCTGCTGCTGTGGACTCCTGGGATCCACGTCGAGAGACTGTTCCAATCCATTCCTGGGTTCATCCATGGTTGCCCTTATTGGGTCAAAGATTGGAAAGCTGCTACCACACTATACGTAACAGATTGGAAAGTGTACTGCATGCTTGGCACCCAAGTGATATGTCTGCATACTACATATTGTCTCCTTGGAAGACTGTGTTTGATGCAATTAACTGGGAAAAACTAATGGTCCGATTTATTGTCCCAAAGTTGTTAGCAGTGATGCATGAATTCCAAATAAATCCAGCAAATCAGAACCTTGATCAGTTCTATTGGGTCCGTACTTGGGCTACTGCTATTCCCATCCATCACATGCTCCCAATACTGGATATATTCTTCAACAAGTGGCAAGAAGTCTTATACCACTGGTTATGCTCAAACCCAAACTTTGAAGAAGTGACGAAATGGTATTTGGGTTGGAAGGACCTTATTCCGCATGAACTTCAGGCAAATGAACACATACGCTATCAACTCAATCTTGCTCTAGAAATGATGAACCGGGCTGTTGAAGGCTTGGAGGTGGTTCAGCCTGGTTTGAGGGAGAACATAGGTTATCTTAGGGTTCTTGAACAAAGGCAATTTGAGACTCAGAAAAAAGCTGCTGCACAAGCTCAATCCCGCCCTTCTGTGGGGTCGAACAGTGGTATCCAAATGGATGGCACAGGTGGTGGGGCTGACCTGAGCATGAAAGAAGTTATTGAAGTTCATGCTCAAGAAAATGGTTTGCTGTTCAAGCCTAAGCCTGGCAGGATGCAAGATGGTCATCAGATATATGGTTTTGGTAACATCAGTATTATTATAGATTCTCTCAATCAGAAGATATATGCACAAGTTGAGGACAGGTGGTCTCTTGTGTCACTTGAGCAACTGTTGGACCTGCATACTCGATCTGTGTTAAAGCGCCAGTAGCTGTCTTAAGTTCTTGAATGTTATGTATGAAAGCAACTCCAAGCTTTCAAAAACTAGTTTTTAAGCTTCATCGATATTTCTGCCGTGGATCTCTTATTAACAACAACAACAAATACCATGTGGTCGGGTTGGAAACAGCCTCTGGCAGAAATGCAAGATAAGGCTGCGTACAATAGACCCTTGTGGTCGGGCCCTTCCCCGGACCCTGCGCATAGCGGGAGCTTTAGTGCACTGGGCTTGCCCTTTTTTTATCTCTTATTAAACCCTAGTTAAGTAATGAAAAGATGAAATACAATTTTCCACTAGTGGCATTTTATCTGCTCCTTTGATGACACTATTTAACAACAACAACAACATACCTAATGGAATCCCACAAGTGGGGTCAGGGGAGGGTAGAATGTACGCAGACCTTACCGCCACCTCATAGAAGTAGAGAAGTTGTTTCCTGGGAACCCTCGTCTCAACAACCCATAAGCAGAATACTAGATATGACGAAATGGAAAGGAAAAGAAATGCATAGGAAGAACGACTACTAATGCAAAACACATGATAGTATGTAAATACAATTAATTTAGCACACATGATACAGATAAAGACACCACAAGATATACAGACTCGACACAACACTGCCCTACAATTTCCCACGGCTAGACATCAGCCTAACCCTGCTAACCTATTAACCTTCTACTCTAATTTGCGATCTCCACTCTTCCTATCTAAGGTCATGTCCTCGGTGAGATCAAGTCTTGTCATATCTTGTCTAATCACCTCTCCCCAGTACTTCTTCGGTCTACCTCTACTTATCCTTTCTAAATCCAAACTCTCGCACTCTCTTACAGAACCAGTATTGTAATTTTTTGTGATTTTCTTTATTAGAAGTATTGGACATTCCATTAACTTTCTAATGATATAAATTTTTAATCCTAACTTAGATTATCTTAGCACCACTTACTGTTCAGCTTCAGCCCTGTCATAACTATTTCATAGATTTCTATAAATGACCTTCTAGATTTAGGTGACTAATCTGTTATATTCTGTGGGGGCACCGAGAAATTGCTTCAAGGCGGGTAAATTTAGAACAATGATGATTGAATACAATGGAGTTGCCGTTCAGTTTATCTGATGCACACATAGAACATGGAGGCTATTGTCTTGTCAACTGTCAATGCATGGACTGATGAGTGAGGGCTTGTACTAGTCATAAGGAAAACAAAAATTGAGAAACTAGTCCACAAACTAGTCCAGAAGGCTAAAGACAGCTGAAATTTAGTGTGAGCAAAAAAGAAGCCTTTTGCTCCTTGAAGAACTCCATCTCTGAGATAAATTCTCAAGGATTGATCGAACCAATAATTAGTCCAGAAGTAGCTCTCAAGGTATATTTACCTTTTTTTCTTGTAAGTAAGGAAATTGCCATCCAATGATTACCATATTGTAATGGAGACGTTGAACTATAAATCATTGTCTACAGGTTCTCAATGGGCTTAGTCAGAATATCTCAAGTACAGAGTATCATCTGGGAAAGAATCCCCATGAGAGTGTTTTAGATCAGTTGCCTAGTGCAACCATAAACGAGCTATTACTTGTGAGTTGTTTTACGGGGTGATTTGATTTATGAATCTTTAATCTTTATCCGGACTTTATTTCAGCACTTAAATTCTGCTAAACATGACAAATGATAATTTTCATTTTATTTCTAGCATTGGATATCAATTCAGGAATTATTGAACCAGTTCTGGTCATCTTATCCAATAACGACAAAATATTTCTATGCCAAGGTAATATTTTGAACATAAATATTATATTAGCTTGTTGTAAAAATTGTATTAGGCTACTTCTTTCGTTACCAGCAAAATTATGTTGTTACGGTCCGGAAGAAAAGATTTAGTGTTTTGGGCAGTTTTTCTTATTTAATTGTCTGATATATCCAAAATTTGGGTGCATCTTATGTATTATCTTACTATATTATGTAATGGTCATGTAATGATGCATACTATCTGAATTTATTTTGATCTTGTGATACCATAACATTCTTGTAATTTTTTCATTGTTTTTCCCTTCTTATATTGAATCAATTTCAATGAAGAGTTCCATCCTTCAAGTCTTTCTAATCCTCGTCATTTGATAGGTGACTAGGTTAAAGGATGCAATGTCTCAGATATATCCTAAATTGCAGGTAATCTTTTGGAAATAAATAAAATATGCACTTGTGGACCGTTTCCACTTTTGCAGTTTTATTGCAGATTCTTTATGTTTCTCCTTTTTGTATATTTCTATTTTTGTATTTTTTTAAACCTTTAATGCACCAAACAAAGCATGGCCTCTGTTGAAAATTTGTTGTGCAACTCTTTCCAATTTCATCTTTGGGTACAAATTTTCTGAATAATGTAGACCAGGAAGATAAATCTTTAGTAATATTTAGACTGAGCTTGAGTTTGGTATAGATACAATGTTTAGGTTGCTTTGGGAAATGAAATAGTTCATTACAGAACAATGCCATTTGTAACAATGAGAAAACATCAACAGTTTTGAGGTGGTTGTGGTTGTAAGGTTAGTTAAACACTCCATAAATCTTTGAATATGACTTCTTTTCTTTTGAAGTTCTCAATAAATTATTTCATCAATATATTAATGATCTCTCGTTGCCTTTTATATTGAAAAAAGTTTGACGGAGTGATAACAGGGAAATTTAAACTGCTATGCACAAGCAAATGGCTACCAACACTGTTATGGGGAAAAGGGGGTGGGTTGGTTGCTGCCTTTTGTTTTGTTTTTGTTTTTGGGTGGGGGGTGTATGAGGGTAGAACAACTACACTTCTGTCCCATTCAAGTTGGGATCTAAGGGTGAACAATGAAGTAACCCCCCCCCCCCCCCCCCCCAAAACGTTGCCTTAAATCTTCCTATATAAGCACCCTTTCCTCCATTGATGTGTGTGTGTGGGGGGGGAGTTGTGAAGCTTGAAACCCATAAAAGTAGTTCTGCTTCGGTGTTGGACGCTCTCTCTTTAACTCGTCGGCCCATTTCGCTGCTCCTAGGAAGGTAATACTTTATACCTTTTCGCTTGTTCTTCTTATCATGGCTCTGTTTTGGTGTTTCTGGTTACAATTTTATAAGTAATGTATGCTTGTTTTGATGATTGTTTCATCTATGACATATGTGCGTTTAGCTCTTTCTTTAATCAGCTCAATTTTTCGGTTCGTGGTTCTTGACTTTCGGCTGTTGATTTCTCACGTAATGTCATCTTAAAACTCCACAAGTATATAGTCATACCCTTGATTAATTGTATTTTTGTGTGTTAATCTCAACATATATCTATTGGTTTTGTTCAATTGAAGCTTCTGTTAGCTACTCTTTTGCTGTCCCTTCTTGCCCAGATATCACCTAATGTTGAGGCCATGTTTAGGCTTGAATTCTGTTTAGGTATATCACCATAATATGTTGGTTTTTCTTATTATCATTTATTTAGTCTAGAATTTAGTCTTAGCTTGACACGAATCTGAAAGTCTTAATAATGCTTTCTTAATGTCATGTTGTTGCTTTTAAGTTATGACAAGATCATATTCCATTCTACTGTAATGGGTATTTCTCTGACTCCCTTGTTACTGTTAGCTTCCTTTTCAAAAGAATATTAAATGATGTTCAGCATAATTTGGTAGAAATACATGTTAACAGTAGCTTTAGGATGTTATTTGATAACATTGCTTCGCAAATAATCTGATGGATTAGTATTCAGGAGTTAGATTACTTTGGTTTTGTTTGTGTTGCCCTTTAACAAGTCTTATCTCATGTTTGAATTGGAATGGATTTGAAAAGATTTTTTAAAATGAGCTATGAGTAGCTTTTCTAATATGTTGGCCTCCCTGAAATGGGTTATTTTGGTTCTCAAGGAATAAGTTCATTTTCATTATTCTAGATTGTTTCTTTTCCGACTAATATGTATTGCTGCTTCACTTTAATTTGATTCTTGAGAATATATATCTCAAGCTCAACTTCCTATGGCTTGTTTTTAACATCACACTTCCGTTTGCCGAAAGGTTTGAAATGTTATAAATAGTAAAAGTCTCTTATATCCTTAGTTCTCTTTGTTTGTTCTGTCGAGATCTCCGTGTTAGTTTTGTGTCGTGCAGTACCCAATGTTTGGATTTGTTGTCATTAATCTGAAATCTTGTTAAGAGATTTGGCTTGGATCGTTATGTTATGAGAGCTTAAATTTTGATTTCTTTTGGTTAGAATATGAGCATTATATATCATTCAAGTCTCCAATCCTAATTATGATTAGCATGCTGTTGATTTTAATTCCTCTAATGATGCCTTTTCATGCTACCACTCTCTCCTGAGTTACTGGAATGGAAGGCCCCTTCATGTTCTATTTGTTGCCTAAGGGTTGCTTATGAGTATGGAGGCATGTTTAGTTGATTAATGTCACTGTTTGATAGCATTGAATATTATGGTATATGTCTTTATGTTTCTAGTAAATAAATTCTTACATGTTTGTTTATTTATTTCTTTATTTTTTTTTTCACATGTGACAATTGTTGGAGTCCGTTTTGGACTCCTCCCTTGCATATTCGCGAATTTCAAGTCGTCCCATGGAGTGTCTGGTACGGATTCATGAGAGCCGACCATTGATTCTGAAAGCCGAAAAGTGGGCTGTATATGCCAGTATACACGGGTTATACAGAGATATACCGTAATATATGTTGAGACTAAAGGCCCAACCTCAGCAGCAAGTCACAGGCACAGGAAATTGGGCTCAGAGGCCCGTAACGAGCAGCAGTAGAAAGAGAATTGGGCCTGCCAAGCCCAAGTTATTCTTTTCTTTGGTTTACTTTATTTATTGTTTTATTATATTTTGTTTACATTGACTAACTTTATTTTATGTGTTTTAATCTAATTAAATTTCCCCAAAAGTCAAATCATTTGTGTTAATTTTATTTAAAATTGATTTTATGATGCTCTAGTGAAGAAATGCATATTAGTTCTTTCAAATATTTTGAAAAATATTTTATGAAAATGCTTAGTTTACTCCCGTCATTTTCAAATGTCTTTATTAGTTAAATTAGACAATGTGGTAATTTGATCTTTCTTCAATTTCATTTCTAAAATTGATTTTGTTTTTCAAAGTCAGTCAAAATTTCCTAATTGCTGGATAACCGCGTGTTAGTTGCTATTTTGAGTGTGTAAAATCTTCTCGAAGTGGAAATGTGAATCCTTACCCATTTCTGTGAAATTTTGAGGCTTTTTCAAGTTAGGATCTTAAGATTCTTTTCTTAAAGTTTTCTTAATTTTTTTCTTAAGAATTAAGTGGCGACTCTATTTTTTTATTTATTGAAAATAAGTTTTAAAAATCTTTTTTTTTGTTAAACTTTGTGCTGACTGCTGAGTCAAACAAAGTGTAATAGAGCGAGTATCAGTTTTCTAATTAATGAAGTCAATGGAACAATGGAATCTGAGTAGCTGTTTAACTCATGCTGTGTTCTCTAGGCATGTTAATAAAACCCATGTTAACTATTTTCTCTAGGAAAAGTGATACAATATGTGTGTGTGTGAGAGACTGTGTGCATGCACGTGTGTTGATGTATGGAACACTATTCCTTGTACTAGGCAAATGCTTCACCTCTTATCCTTTGAGCTGGTTTGGATTCCCATCCAAATGTTAAAAGGGCAAGTCCGGTGTACTAAGTTCCCGCTATACGCAGAGTCCGGGGAAGGGCTCGACCACAAGAGTCTATTGTACGTAGCCTTATCTTGTATTTCTGTCAGAGGCTGTTTTCAAGGCTTGAACCCATGACCTCCTGGTCACAT
The DNA here is from genome assembly GCA_029948455.1 of Solanum rostratum. Taxonomy (NCBI): domain Eukaryota; kingdom Viridiplantae; phylum Streptophyta; class Magnoliopsida; order Solanales; family Solanaceae; genus Solanum; species Solanum rostratum. The sequence continues at coordinate 66,555,875 of CM057048.1, forward strand.
GACAACAATTTTACCAGTTACTCCAAGCCTCCCCTTCCCATCCAAATGATGAAGTTCGAAAATGCAAATTGATTAGTAACTAACATTAATCAATTAAAAAGTTCTTGTATGTAAATAAATCATTTCAAATTTCGGTGAGTCTTGATTACTTAGCTTTTTACTTTCTCTGTTTTAATTTGTTTGTCAGGTTTTGACTTGACATGGAGTTTAAGAAAGTAAAAAAAGATTTTTTAGTCTTGCTTAAACTTAAAGAGATGTAGAATGTAACAAAATGTTCTTTAAACTTGTGGTCTTAGATATGCCACGTGAAAAGTTAGAATTGAAGAGTTGCTTAACTTTTTGAAACAGACTAAAAAGAAAAGTAAGACGAACAAATTTTTGTGCATTCTCGAAGTAATTTTTGTTTCCATTCATCTTAATGGTTTCTTTGTGCCTTCTACCAGGTTGATCTATCAGGTATCTTATCGATGAATCCTCTCCCGTTAAATCAAGGTGTACTACTTTCACTTCTTCAGCAGTTGACCTGTGATATTACCAAGGAGACAGTCCAGTCCTGTAATATGTTTTTCCTCCGAGGACTACTTTACCAACAAGTGTGAGTTCATCATCGTGAAAATTATCCTGGATGAGCGATGTGCTATCCGCCATAAATCCACTAGACCCGTTGATTGTAGTACACGGACGACGTATCTTCGAGCAAGTATATCAAATAGTAAACCATCATCGATCTCTCCCTACCACCACCCCCGCGGAACATTCAACCATTCGGCTGATAATGCATGTTATCAACTCCATGCTATTGACTTGTAAATGATTTTTCAAGAACAACGCGCGATAAGGCCTGGTGAAACATTGAAGTTTGTACAAATTATTCATGGATAGACAAAAAGTACTAGTGTTGAAGCCTCTACCTGCATTTTTATGTCGATTTCTACTGTTACTTTTTTGTTGAGTATTAGTCTTTTTTGGGTGGAAGTATTGTGTATCCGAATTTTTGTACTTTGTACATTGCTATCTTTACTGCAATTTCAAGTGGAAGGTTAAAACTCTCTCATGGCCTTGTCATGCTTTAGTTCATACATCGTTTAGTTTAATTGGGCGTGGAGTTTGAGAAATAAAAAAGATTTTTGAATCGTTTTGTTTTAAATTAAAGACACGTACAATATTTTAAATCTCGTGGTTTTAATCTTGTCTAGCAGGGTGTTGGGCTTGAAAATTTTATTAAATATAGAAAGCCCTATTTTCTGGTTGAACAAACCAAGAAAAAACGATGATATTTTACATTGGGAGGGGAGGGAGTATTATTCACTTCATGAATAATTTATACTGACATGATAATTTTTGTTTTTTTTTTACTCATCATATTCGCTTTACTAGAGTTAATCCGACTAATTTTTAAAGTAAATTGGAATTAGAATAATTAAATATTTTAAATTTTAGTTTAGATATTCAAAAATATATATGAAACATGCTATTACAATTTACAATCATTCTCAAATTAATATGATGAAAAATATATCTTAAAATATTGAGAAATAACAGAAATTGTCATGAAAGGCGGAATGAGATGGTTTGAGAAAAAATGCAGATTAAGCTCAACCAGCCCCACCCTGTATCAACTCAATTTAAGATAAGAAGTCCCACATCGTCAAAACACAAGAGAGATGCTGGGTACAGAAATAAACAAATCTTAGCTACTAGTAACGCGTTTTAAAGCCATGTGGGCCTAGGCCCTAAGCGGACAATATTACTAACGGGTTGGGTCGTTACACACCCTTTCCATTACCAACCCTATTGGCAAAACTAGGAAGAATGCAACAAGATGAATATCCGCAAATATCACATCGTTCACGACATTTTATGCACCAACTATTTTTTGTGGATGTGACTCACGTAGCATATCCTAAATATCCAACTGTGTTGAAATCTCCACAAACAACCTAAGGTCCGTTGATCAGACCTCTAGCAGAACCAACCTCCCACCATACCTCTTCTCTTTCTTCTCTATTATTAGGAGAGTAATTTTATTTAAGTCATAGTAACTTAAGCTATGTTTATTGAGTAGAGGTGACAAAAATTAGAATGCAAAAGTATAAAGCAAGAGAATAATAGAATCTATGCTTTTTAATATACAATTACTTACTTTTAGTTAAGGATAGTGTTTTTTTTACATGAAATTCTCGAAAATAAGTATAATTCTCTTTTTGTTTCAGTTCGTGTCTAATTCTTTTGCTATGATGTGCAAATTTCAACTACACAAAGGTTGTCGAGCTAATGAATTAAAGGTGACAAAAGACTTTTAAATTTAAGTCATAGTAACTTAAGCTATTTTTATTGAATAGAGGTGACAAAAATTAGAATACAAAAGTATAAAGCAAGAGAGTGATAGAATTTGTGCTTTTTAATAAAACAATTACTTACTTTTATTGAAGGATAGTGTTTTTTGTTTTTACATGAAATTCTCAAAAATAAGTATAATTCTGTTTTATTTTAGTTCGTGTCTCTAATTCATTTGTTATGATGTGCAAATTTCAACTACACAAAGGTTGTTGAGCTAATGAATTAAAGGTGACAAAAGAATTTTAAATTTAAGTCATAGTAACTTAAGCTATTTTTATTAAGTAGATGTGACAAAAATTAGAATACAAAAGTATGAAGCCAGAGAATGATAGAATTTATGCTTCTCAATAAAACAATTACTTACTTTTACTTAAGGATAGTATTTTTTGGACATGAAATTCTCGAAAATATGTATAATTCTCTTTTATTTTAGTTCATGTCTAATTCTTCTGCTATGATGTGCATATTTCTGGAAAATAAGTATAATTCTCTTTTGTTTCAGTTCATGTCTAATTCTTTTACTATGACGTGCATGTTTCAACTACACAAAGGTCGTCGAGTTAAGGAATTAAAGGTGACAAAAGACTTTTAAATTTAATTCATTGTAACTTAAGTTATTTTTATTGAGTAGAGGTGATAAAAATTAGAATACAAAAGTATGAAGCCAGAGAATAATAGAATTTATGCTTCTCAATAAAACAATTACTTACTTTTACTTAAGGATAGTGTTTTTTTGACATAAAATTCTCAAAAATATGTATAATTCTCTTTTGTTTTAGTTCATGTCTAATTCTTTTGCTATGATGTGCATATTTTTCGAAAATAAGTATAATTTTCTCTTTTCTTTCCGTTCATGTCTAATTCTTTTACTATGATGTCCATGTTTCAACTACACAAAGGTCGTCGAGCTGATGAATTAAAGGTGACAAAAGACTTTTAAATTTAACTCATAGTAACTTAAGCTATTTTTATTAAGTAGAGGTGACAAAAATTAGAATACAAAAGTATGAAGCCAGAGAATGATAAAATTTATGCTTCTCAATAAAACAATTACTTACTTTTACTTAAGGATAGTGTTTTTTTGACATGAAATTCTCGAAAAATACGTAATTCTCTTTTGTTTTAGTTCATGTCTAATTCTTTTGCTATGATGTGCATATTTCTCAAAAATAAGTATAATTCTCTTTTATTTCAGTTCATGTCTAATTCTTTTACTATGACGTGCATGTTTCAACTACACAAAGTCGAGCTAATGATTAAAGGTGACAAAAGACTTTTAAATTTAAGTCATAGTAACTTAAGCTATTTTTGTTGAGTAGAGGTGACAAAAATTAGAACACAAAAGTATTAAGGCAAATAGAATTTATGCTTTTTAATAAAATAATTACTTACTTTTAACTAAGGATAGTGTTTTTTTTACACAAAATTCTAGAAAATATGTATAATTTTCTTTTGTTTTAATTCATTTGCTATGACGTGCATGTTTCAACTAAGCAAAGGTTGTTGAGCTAATGAAGTAAAGGTGACAAAGGACTTTTAAATTTAAGTCATAGTAACTTAAGCTATGTTTATTAAGTAGAAGTGACAAAAATTAGAATACAAAAGTATGAAGCCAGAGAATGATATAATTTATGCTTCTCAATAAAACAGTTACTTACTTTTACTTAAGGATAGTGCTTTTTTTAACATAAAATTCTCGAAAATATGTATAATGCTCTTTTGTTTTAGTTCATGTCTAATTCTTTTGCTATGATGTGTATATTTCTCAAAAATAAGTATAATTCTCTTTTATTTCAGTTCATGTCTAACTCTTTTACTATGACGTGCATGTTTTAACTAGACAAAGTGGAGCTAATGATTAAAGGTGACAAAAGACTTTTAAATTTAAGTCATAGTAACTTAAGCTATTTTTGTTGAGTAGAGGTGACAAAAATTACAACACAAAAGTATTAAGCCAAAGAATGATAGAATTTATGCTTTTTAATAAAATAATTACTTACTTTTAACTAAGGATAGTGTTTTTTTGACACGAAATTCTAGAAAATATGTATAATTTTCTTTTGTTTTAATTCATGTCTAATTCATTTGCTATGATGTGCAAATTTCAACTACACAAAGGTTGTTGAGCTAATGAGTTAAAGGTGACAAAAGACTTTTAAATTTAAGTCATAGTAACTTAAGCTATTTTTATTAAGCAGAGGTGACAAATATGAGAATACAAAAGTATGAAGCCAGAATATGATAGAATTTATGCTTCTCAATAAAACAATTACTTACTTTTATTTAAAGATAGTGTTTTTTTGACATGAAATTCTCGAAAATATGTATAATTCTCTTTTGTTTTAGTCCATGTCTAATTCTTTTGCTATGATGTCCATATTTCTCAAAAATAAGTATAATTTTCTCTTTTGTTTCAGTTCATGTCTAATTCTTTTACAACGACGTGCATGTTTCAACTACACAAAGGTCGTTGAGCTAATGAATTAAAAGTGACAAAGGACTTTTAAATTTAAGTTATAGTAACTTAAGCTATTTTTATCAAGTAGAGGTGACAAAAATTAGAATACAAGAGTATGAAGCCAGAGAATGATAGAATTTATGCTTCTCAATAAAACAATTACTTACTTTTACTCAAGGATGGTGTTTTTTTGACATAAAATTCTAGAAAATATGTATAATTCTCTTTTGTTTTCGTTCATGTTTAATTCTTTTGCTATGATATGTATATTTCTCAAAAATAAGTATAATTCTCTTTTCTTTCAGTTCATGTCTAATTATTTTACTATGACGTACATGTTTCAACTACACAAAGGTCGTCGAGCTAATGAATTAAAGGTGACAAAAGACTTTTATATATAAGTCATAGTAACTTAAGCTATTTTTATTAAGTAGAGGTGACAAAAATTAGAATACAAAAGTATGAAGCCAGAGAATGATAGAATTTATGCTTGTCAATAAAACAATTACTTACTTTTACTTAAGGATAGTGTTTTTTTGACATAAAATTCTCAAAAATATGTATAATTCTCTTTTGTTTTAGTTCATGTCTAATTCTTTTGCTATGATGTGCACATTTCTCGAAAATAAGTATAATTCTCTTTTTTTTCAGTTCATGTCTAATTCTTTTACTATGACGTGCATGTTTCAACTACACAAAGATCGTCGAGCTAATGAATTAAAGGTGACAAAAGACTTTTAAATTTAACTCATAGTAACTTAAGTTATTTTTATTAAGTAGAGGTGATAAAATTAGAATACAAAAGTATGAAGCCAGAGAATGATAGAATTTATGCTTCTCAATAAAACAATTACTTACTTTTGCTTAAGGATAGTGTTTTTTTGACATAAAATAAAGAATTTATGCTTCTCAATAAAACAATTACTTACTTTTGCTTAAGGATAGTGTTTTTTTGACATAAAATTCTCGAAAATATGTGTTATTCTCTTTTGTTTTAGTTCATGTCTAATTCTTTTGCTATGATGTGCATATTTCTCGAAAATAAGTATAATTCTCTTTTGTTTCAGTTCATGTCTAATTCTTTTACGATGACGTGCATGTTTCAACTACACAAAGGTCGTCGAGCTAATGAATTAAAGGTGACAAAAGACTTATAAATTTAAGTCATAGTAACTTAAGCTATTTTTATTAAGTAGAGGTGACAAAAATTAGAATACAAAAGTATGAAGCCAGAGAATGATAGAACTTATGCTTCTCAATAGAACAATTACTTACTTTACTTAAGGATAGTGTTTTTTTGACATGAAATTCTCAAAAATATGTATAATTCTCTTTTATTTTAGTTCATGACTAATTCTTTTGCTATGATGTGCAGATTTCTCGAAAATAAGTATAATTCTCTTTTGTTTCAGTTCATGTCTAATTCTTTTACTATGATGTGCATGTTTCAACTACACAAAGGTTGTCGAGCTAATGATTAAAGGTGACAAAAGACTTTTAAATTTAAATCATAGTAACTTAAGCTATTTTTATTGAATAGAGGTGACAAAAATCAGAATACAAAAGTATAAAGCAAAAAAATGATAGAATTTGTGCTATTTAATAAAACAATTACGTACTTTTAATAAAGGATAGTGTTTTTTGTTTTTACAAGAAATTCTCAAAAATAAGTATAATTCTCTTTTGTTTCAGTTCGTGTCTCTAATTCTTTTGCTATGATGTGCAAAATTCAATTACACAAAGGTTGTCGAGCTAATGAATTAAAGGTGACAAAAGACTTTTAAATTTAAGTCATAGTAACTTAAGCTATTTTTATTAAGTAGAGGTGACAAAAATTAGAATACAAAAGTATGAAGCCAGAAAATGATAGAATTTATGCTTTTCAATAAAACAACTACTTACTTTTAATTAAGGATTGTGCTTTTTTGACACGAAATTCTTGAAAATAAGTATAATTCTCTTCTGTTTCAGTTCATGTCTAATTCTTTTGTTATAATGTACAAATTTCAACTACACAAAGGTTGTCGGGCTAGTGAATTAAAGGTGACAAAGACTTTTAAATTTAAGTCATAGTAACTTAAACTATTTTTATTGAGTAGAGGTGACGAATATTAAAATACAAATGTATGTAGTCAGAAAATGACAGAATTTATGCTTTTTAATAAAATAATTACTACTTTTAATTAAGAAAAATATATATAATTCTTTTTTTTTCATCTTGTATGCTTTTTTACTATGATGTGCAAATTTCTAGCTACTGAAAGATGGACTACTGAATTATAGGTGGCAAAAAGTTTATATTTAAATTCATGAAAATATGTATAATTCTTTTTTTATTTCAATTTTTGTCTGCTTCGTTTTCTATAATGTACTAATTTAACTTCACAAAAATAATTGAGCTAATAAATTATAAACGACAAAAATTTTAAAGTTAAATTATATTAACTTCAATTATTTTTTACGTAGAGGTGGCAAAAATCATATTTAAAAAAGTGTGAGGACATAGAGTAACAGAATTTACGTTTTAGATTAAAAAAATTGTTTACATCAATTAAGGATAATGCTTTTTTATTGTATAATTGGAGAAAATATATATAATTCGTTTTTGTTTTAATTAGTCCATTTTTTTGCTATGATGTACAAATTTCAATTACACAAAAATAATTGGTCAAATGAATTATAGGTGACAATTTTATTTTTTTTTACTAAGTAAAGGTTACAAAAATTAGATTAAAGAAGTCTAAAAGACATAGTGTGATAGAATTTGTGTTTTACATTAGAAAAATTGTTTACTTTTTATTAAGAGTAGCATTTTTTTTAATTGCAAAATTTATGAGAATATGTATCATAAATATGATGTGCAAAATTTCAACTACACAAAGATAGTTAGGCAAAATTTCAACTACAAAATTTTTAACCTAATAAAAAAAATTCCAATTAAAAAATATTTCATATTTTAGTTCGGTAATTAAAATGATTTTCATCATTCATAAATCGTAAATTCTTCATCGCCATTATTGTTATGGTCATCGTCATTCTCAATTCCTCTTCCCGTCTCCCTCAACAACAATAAAATATTCAATGAAATTCCACAAGTGAGTTCCAAAGAATGAAATGTATGCAAATTTTATCACTACTTTGTGGGGGTATAGAGTCTGTTTTTGAAAAATCCTCGGCTCAATTACAATTATTCCAGATAGAAAGAAGAAACTATAACATGTCATAAGAAAACAGTGAAAGTCTCTACAAAGAAATAATGTAATAATTAAAAAACAATAAATAACGTATCCAGTGATAAATAAATAAATAACATACTAGCTTAGACTATTGAAAACAATGATAAATAATGATGGATTATCAAATACAAGAACTACACTAATACACTAGTACCATTGCGAACATCAATCACCCTAACTTTCTGTAATGACCTTGCCGGTCATTTTTTAAGTTTATCTGCGGAAATTACTATTTTGCCATTTTATAAGTTGCTTTGGACCTATTTTGAATCATCTGTATTGTTCAAACTGAGAACTTGTGTCTAAAAAGTGAAAATGTGAGATTTAGCATTTTTGGAAGCCTAAGTTGTTGAAAAAGTGAGTTTCTGTACCATTTAGAGTTTCGGGTGTCAAAACAAAAACCTGTCGATTTCGTTAGTTCTGAAACGCCGAATTTGATCAAGGAGAAGTGACGGAATCGGATTTGGAGTTTGTATGCGAATTTTAGGTTGAAAGTTGCATAAATAAATTAAAAAAGGACTAAGTTTGACTTTGGTCAACATTTTGAGTCTGGAGGCTTGGTTTGGAATTCTGACAATTCCAATGATTCCGGAGGGTGAAAATAACGATAGAAATAGTCTCGTTGTAATTTTTGGAGTTTCCAAGGTCATTATGGGTATTTGAGTAGTTTTAATGGATTTTATCGTGTTCTAAGTCGAGGAGACCTCATAATCGAATTCTGATAATTTCATTGAGCCTGAAACGCCATTTCTGGTGGAGTTATATATTTAGTTTGTGTGTATCGGGTTCCGAATGAACTCCAGGAGTCTGTTCTGAGTTTTTGAATCTGATGCATGCGGATTTTACCCTCTGCGTTCACGGGATAGGGCTTCACAGAAGTCTATTATTGGTGACCCTCTGCGTTCGCGGAGTTATTCTTGACTGTGACCTCCGTGTTTGTGGGCTTGACCTCCACGTTCGCTGAGGTATGGTCATCGATGGGCTCCACTTTCGCGGGTCCCTATCCGCAATTGCGAAGTACAAAAGTCCTGAAACAGATTTAAATCGTGAATACTCCAATCCATTTTTGAGATTCTTGAGCTCCTTGGGTAATTTTTAAAGGAGCTTTCATGGGAAACTTTTGGGTAAGTGTTTCTATCCTCAAACTTGATAATTTTCATTACTTTTCTCTTAATTTTGTCATGAATTGATGAGAGTCCAATGAGACTAGTCGAATGGCTTAATTAAACTAATTGATTTAGTTTATGAGCATATTGAGTCTTGGGCGTAGTATTGAACACTAAATTGGGTGAAAGTAAATAACAACTTAAACCCAATAAACTGTGTTGTCGATGTAGGAGTAGATTGAACCATTAAGTCGGATGATCCCTCACATGTGCCAAAAGAGGACTTGATTGATTATGGATCCAATGATCATGATCATCCCTTACCTTGGCAAAATATTGTACGAATGTGGCAACGACATCGCTCTGTTATATCATTACTAGCTCATAAGTGATGACTGGCCATTAGAGAAACTCCCAAAATAGTGCATGATAGTACATGATATAGCTTTGTTTTAGTTGTGTATTATGGAGTCCCTCTTAAAGCATGTTTCACTTCAACTTGCATTGTTTTATTGAGTTGAGTTATTTTAAGTTGAGTACTTTTGAGCTTTTTTTTTTCTCTTCTGCTATTTTACATAGTATACATTCCATGTACTATCATTTTATGATGCAGATAGAAGTGGTTGAGATCCTCAACAGGTGCTCTGTTGACAATCCATTCCATTCCAGAGATAGTGATGAGAGCTCCTTCTGGAGGCATTCTATTTATGTCATTTACTGCTTCTAGAGTATTTCTAATTCCTTGAGGTAACTATGGACCTGGCATTGACACCATCAAGATGTTTAGAGATGGAGACTTTATAGACACTGATGAATCGAGTTGATGTCCCTATTTTCTTAGACTTGTTTCTTTCAAACTATCATTTTGATATTAGATTCATGTGGATTGTGGATTTTAAACCATTGTTCTATTTAGTCATTGATTGATGAGCCCACCAGAAGGTTCTCTATATGCTTAAATCGAGTCGGCCGTTATGTGATTGAATAACTGATCGAGTCAAGTAGTTCGCTTAGGGGCTAACACTGATTTTTGAGTGTCGGCCATGCCTTGGGTACCTTTCCGTAAGTGACAAAATTTTTCTTGAAAAAATACTTTTGAAAAAAAACCTTTTTATTATGAAGAATTTGCATATTAAGCGGATAAGGTTGATTAAGAAAAATCATTATCGATGAAAATTGAGAAACACTTTTTAAAAATTTGATCAAATACTAATTATTGTTTTTATAATTTAATGATCAAGTACAAACTAGATCTCATCTAAAGTATTTATTTTTAGAAGTACTTTTAGCTAATTTTATTTTGTCAATGGCATAGCTTTAACTCGTTTGGGTTCAAACTTACTATTATCATAGGTGAAATGTTTTGCACCTTTTTGGGCACTAGTCATATGATAAGTCATGAATTTAGGGTTCAAATAGTAGACATAAGAACACATATGACTGGAAATAATTCTACATTCAAATGACCTAAAACAAAAAACAGAGATATTGCCATAAGGAAGCCAACCTAACTACTCTGGCAACTAAACCTAGTTTTACAAAATGGAACTCTAGGCAACAAACTAGATTACTGGCAGCTCAGTTTCTTGCTTGTTGAACCAATGTTTCAAAATGATGTGAATAATGAGGAGATCAGTTATCACCACTCGAATCATGCAGTCGGAAGATCTATTTGGTGCAGTAGCTAGCTTGGATTATTCTGCCTTTTGCCTGCGGTTTTCCTCTATAATTTTCTGGAACTCTTCCTCGCTTCTTGCTATCAAACGCTTCACAGTGTCAAAAGTGGTGAGCCTAATGCTGTACCAGAAAATGAAGACAGACAAACAAAGTCATCAGGCAAAGATTTTTCATGAGGTGGGGGTCAGCAACACAGATATGATAGTCCAAGTGAAGTCTCTGCATTTATAATTCGCCTAAAAATAGGTGGACAGAATTGGTACGATAATGGTCAGCGCAGTCATCTGATGGAGCAAAAATGATGCTAAGAAAAATCGACAATATAAATCTGTTGCAGATGGCAATTACAACAGATCTGCTCAGTATTTCTTTAAGCAGTTTGTAGCAAACATAGCATAAGACTTGGCCAAGCATGAGACTTAAAAACGTGCAAGCCTAACAACATCAATCAAATCAACCAATTTATTATGCCAAGATCCATAATAGAAACTGTCAAAAATAACTAATGCCAAAAATGAGAAAAAAGTGCACAGAAAAAGGAAGAAAGAACAAAAATAGACCTGAAAAAGGCAATGAGAATGAGATAAAATTCACCTGCTATTAGGAAGAGTTTTCAGTGCATTTGGAACAAAACCCCTGTACAATCCAACTATACCATCACGTGCCACTATACCTGAAAAAGAAAAGGGTGACTTAAACAATCAGAAAGTGTTTTAGGTTGAACCTTTTTCTCAGTTCATGATAACTTAGATCCTTTCTTGAGTTTTTTTTCCCCCTATTTTGATAACTAATTAATCCTCAAGGTTCAGTGCCGCATAGTCCCAAACTTGGTAGATAATGGGTCTGTCCCTCCACCATTCTCCACTTAAATACCAGGTTTTTGTTTGCGGCAGGGTCGGACCCGTGACGAGCAGCCTAATACACACATCACATGTTGCACTCTTACAAGTGTACCAACTCCTGGGAATAATCCCTTCTCAAGATTGTTAAATATAGACTTCAAAAACCATGATATGTTAGTTTTTTCCCCGAAGAAGTGAACTTTAAAGTTGAACAGGTTTGAGGGATTGACATCTTGAAATCAAAATGTGATTTAGTTTTTCACATATGATGCTTCTTGATACTTTAACCTAAAGGATTTGAAACACAGATACATCAGAAAGTGGAAAGCTGTTTTGTTAAAGCTTCTCTACAATAGTACGTACAGCTTTTTCTTTTTCTCAGTCATTCCATTCATAATTACCTATGTTGACTAGAGTTCAAGAAAAAATTGATCTATTATCTCTAACTTTGGTAGATATTTGTCAGCATTATTGGATGATATGATAGGTGTAAAAATGTTTTTTTTTTTGAGATTTGCACCGGGTGTCTGAGTCTCTTAGAGCCCCGACTAATCCCAAGGGTGCACAGGCCCTCGGCAAGGAGTTTCCCGCAAGTGCACCACGATTAATTCAGGTTTTACCCAGTCCGATAGCCCTCAGAAATTGTTTGCACCCAGTGGGACTCGATCTCGAGACCTTGAAAGGGAGCAAACCCCAAGGCTCAAGTCTATTACCACCAGGCCAGCCCCTGAGGGTTCACCAGGCCAACCCTGAGGGTTAGGTGTGAAAATGTTAATTAAGACCAAATTATATAAAACAGAAGTTATATTAATTTGATTCTGAAATAAGTGGACCTAGCTGCTGAAGGAACGAATATATTTTGGGACAAACTATGAGAAAGCAAAGGACTAAGGAGCATTATAAATGCATCCCTTTTTAAAGCAAGGCTGCAGTATGGTCATTGCGATGCTTGTACCACAAAATATCTATGGCTACAACAGTGCACCTGAAAACTAAACCTGTTACTAGCACCAAAAGGTAAACTGCATTTTTAGGTTCAGCATGCCTAGGACCCCTCAAAAGTAAACTAAGCAAAACTTGAAGAGCAGCACTCGTGAATCAGGATCATGCAAAACTTTTACTGCTGGACATGTGAAACAACCAACCAAGATAAAAATATGACATGTGAAACAACCAAGCAAGATAAAAATATGGTTTAGGTTAAAAGAACGTGTAGAAAGATGGAACAAAAATAATCCAGCCTTTGGATTGTCTCTTTACTGGCATTTGTTTATTACATTTACATTCAGTGTTTTGGATTTTTCTTTAGAAATCCCTTTTCCAAAACTACCTCTTGTGGGATTTCATTGGGTATGTTGTTGTTGTTGTTGTTTTGGATTTTTCTTTAAAAAGTTCAATTCCTATAATTTTATAACATATCCCGTGGAATCCCACTTGTGGGATTTCACTGGGTATGTTGTTGTTGTTGTTATCCCGTGGAATCCCACAAGTGGAGTCTGGGGGATAAAATGTACGCAGACCTTAGCACTACCTCATAGAAATAAAGAGGTTGTTTCCACAAAATTCTCGTCTCAAAAATCAAGCCCCATAAGCAGAAGATACTAGATATAGAAAAAAAAGGGAAGAAAAAAAAAAGGGAAAATGACTAATAATGAAAAGCAAATTATAGTATGTAAATACGATAAAAGTAACAAATATAAGACGGATAATGACAATCACAGAATATAAAGACACGACCAATCCTACTAACCAACTACATCACAAGACCACACATCAACCTACCCCTACTAGCCTATTAGCCTTCTACCCTAATACGCGACCTCCCCTCCTAAATTCCAATAAGCACACATTTATATATAAAATAAGTTTAAAAGTTGCATGCTATGCAAACATAGCTTCAAACAACTGAGCGTCTTCAACGGAACCCATCTTTCCCCTGATTCCTTCCAATTGTTCCTTCAACAGTAAGAGTTGATTCAAATTTTGACATCCTTCAACATCTATCCCTTCCACCCATTTGCGGAGACTATTCCTTCTGGGAGTCGATGATGATCTCGACCCTGAGGCTCCGCCAGTAACAACAACATCAGAATTAGATTGATGGGATTTCATCCCTGATGTTGATACTTTCGTGCTACGGAAATGCTTCTGGACAACAGAATCAACGTCTCCATAAGTATAAGGCTTTCCGTTGGGTGAAAAAACAACAGAGGCAATACGAGAACCTGTCTTGGATTCAACTTCTTCATTTATTTTGAAAAGCCCTTTCCTTCTTTTCGAAAATGTCACCATTCTCGACTTCTCATTTGTGATTCTCTCAATCGGTATCTTCTTCTTCCCTGTGCCCATTCTCCTTAATTTCCCATCCATCGGTTCTTCTTCAAGAAGTAGAGAGAATGTTTTGAAATGTGGGATGTTTTTGAGGTTTAGTGTAAATGTTTATTTATAGGGAGAGATTGAATTTAGGTAAGTATTTCTAAAACTACAAAAATTGGTAGCTTCCTAGTGAAATTGTTTTTTTTCCATAATTGTTTCTATGTATATATTGACTCTAGATTAATGAGGCTATTTTTTTTAAGAAATAAAGTTGACCGATTTATTTGGTAAGTGGTAGGTGCATTATTGTTCATTGATCGATGCATCGATGGGATAGGTGTTTATTGATAACCAAAATAGGGGTTTATGCACCATTCATTGATTACTTCTTTTATTCACATATTGAATGGTCATGTTTATGATTTTTCAGATAATAGATTCTTGATTTCTTTGCATGGAGCTATATATATCTTTGCTTAGATGCATTGTTGTTCTCTCATATGGTTGTAGAATCAAAACCTCTACATCTTATAAAGTAGCTAAGGCTATTCAACTGATATATCAAACAATATGTGTCATTCATGCATTATGCAAGCACGTCAACCTCAAAGAGATGAATGCATATGAGTTTTGATTTAGTAGCATTCTTTAAATTATATCTTAACTGACAAAGAGTAATTTAAACTATAATGCAAAATTATAAATCAAAATTGCTACTCCAAAAATCTAATATTTCCCCAAAAGAAAAATGGAATATAGAAAATAAGAATATGATCACAGAAGATAATTTGAAATTTGCAGATAAAGCTGATTATTTCTCACTCCTTTTGTGTACTCATCAGTGAAAGGAAAACAAACACAATTTGGTGAAATCCATAATTAGATACAAAAAGAGATACAGATAATGACGATCTTTTACAATTCATTACCTGGGAAGGCATCAAAAATTGTCATATAAGGTGTACCCTTCATTTGCATTTGCCTTCTCACTGTGTCCAATGGGTAGCACATTAGAGTGGCAATAGTTGCTGAAATCAAACCTGTAGCCAGAGATGCTTCAGTTCGTTTCTGATATTTTTCTGGCAAAGCTTTCTTCACCCTGACAGTCAGAGAAGTGTCAATTAGGTCACAGTAACACCAGCACCTGTCTTCAGATGATAAAGAAAAAAGATCTTCAAAAGATCATAGGCTCACAAGTCAAAAACACAAAAATTCACAGCAATATATGGAGCTATTCCAATGAGGGAGGGCCCAAGACCATTATAAAAGGATGCAATGCCTTCCTCTTTCAGCATGGTTAAAGCAACCTGAAAATAATTGAAATAATGATTCAGATATGTCCTGGTGTCACAAATTCTGAGTTATCCAATTCTTACCTCACTCATTGTTTTATATCCAGGGTCTACTGCTAATCTCAATCTGAGCACATCTAATGGGTAGGTTACCTGACAAAAAAACAAGTTAACTGTCTTGTAGACGGATGAAAAAGAGAGTAAAATTTAACCCAAAAACAAGAACAGGAATATGAATAATTGAGATTCTGCATGCCCCCTTCATTCATACCCCTGCAAGGGGAAGGGAGGGGGAGAGAGAGAGAGAAAGCACGGTAGGTTTCAAATAAATATTATGAAGAAAATAACAGTATTCAAATCAGTCACATCAATGAGATGACAATAAGCACTAAGTTCTGCCAGGTCGATTTCACTTGTGCAAACATAATTGCAAAAACTTATATGCCAAATCGACAGCAACTTAGAAAAAACTATTTGGCGTTAACATAATGCAAACTTACAAAAGTAGAAGTCATGCCAGCACAAGCACCTGCTGCTAGTCTTCCAATGACAGAAAGCTTCCCATCCTTTCCTTGAAGAAGTTTCTGAAAATAGAAAGTGTGAAATCAAGTTTATTCTAGACAGATGAACAAACCGGTGTTAAAGTTTTTTTCCAAATATTTTTTATTACCTTGTAGGTTTCATAAGCAAATAACTGGACCGCACTGTAAGGTATGATCCGTATCACCTAAACCATTAACAGGAAATAATCAACTTGATGCCTAAAAAAGCAATCACCACGAATTCACTAAAAATGTGACTCAGTGGGAAATGGTGCAAATACTTGTGGAAGGTTTCCTTTCCAATATCCTTTGAGACCTTCCTCCTTCCCAATCAATGCAAACGCCTGCAATTTCAGGCATATATCAAAAAATTGAGAATCATGACTCAATGATGGCGTCTATGCGTGGTAATTATCACCCTATGAAAGGTTTGCAGAAAAAACAAACAGAGAAGAAATGCCATAATGGCTATATACTACATAGGATAACCTAACCTAAAAGTCTAGCCTATATTAGGCAGGAGAGCCCACTTAGCTGATAAACCCATTACTAGGACCCTTAGGATCTCAATTGGTTAAAAACACAATCGCGCTCGCTTGAGTACCATTGATCACGGCTGGTGCCACTTGTTTAGATCCACAGGCAAACATTCATGCAACCCCTGTGACCAAATTTGTCATGACATGTCGCTCATTCTTCTTCTTTTTTTTTTTTGGGGGGGGGTTACGACTGACAGTCCTGAGTCCAGGCCCCTCCTAGAGCCCTAACAGTTGGCCATGGATGGAACCCCTCACAAGTCCACGCCACCACTCACGGCCATCTATCAGGCTAAAAGTCCAAGTTGCTGGCTCAAGCATTGATCAACCTGCTCAGATATCAACTGTTATATGGTAAACAGGAGAGCCTGCTCCAGAAGACTTGCCTATTAGGTGAGAGAACCCATTTAAACTATAAATCCAGTACTTGTAGTCAATTCAATTGATGAGGGACTCAATTGCTTCACAACATATATCATTACAGAGAGAATCAAAGGTTTATAACCAAGTAAAGAGAAGTAACAAAATAAAGAAGGGAAGAAAACTGTATGTTACTAGATTTATATATTCATCATACTGTCTATCAAAAAAGTATTTCTAAGACAGAACTTATGAAACTGAGACAAACATCAAATTCTGCAACTTTTTGTAGGGGGTAGAAGTCAGCCATCAATGCTAACTGACAAGTTGACTGTATTTCTACCCTCAAGTGTAGAGTGAAAGGGAGAGCCTTCATCTTTGCCAATAAAATGGTTTCTAACTATGACACTGCAGATCACTCCTTTACTCTTTGGGATCATTTATCATAACACTAAAACTCCGCAAAAACAAACACAGAAAAGCAAACACCAAACTTCTGGAAACACAATAACACAGCTTGTCTTTGTTGTATATCTCAGAAAGCAATAGCAGGCAACACAGCAATACGATACCTCAATGAATCCGATTCCTTTCTTTGCAGCTTCTTGCCCAGCTCTTAGTCCATGTGTCTAGCAACCAACCAAGAATCAGGAAGAAATAAGTGCAAGAAAGAAAACATAAAAGTGGTTGCGGTTAAATACAAAATGCTTTTTAAAACTCATAATGCCATAGAGTCACCCTAAGAGTAACCTGAAATGATGGGCATATGAAGGATTTTTACAATAAAAGGGGTCATCAGCTGAAGATAATAGAAAATACAAAGTACAAATTGAGGCAATGTATATGGATATATGAATGAGCTTAGGATTTTCATATCGGCTACGCAATTGCGCAGTAAGAAAGGATGCTTGCAGTGTAAAGTTCCAAAAATAGAAACTTGTATTATCCTCAAATGGAGCTCACACCAGAGGAATGGTGAGACAAAAAGAAGTAACCCCAAAAATCATTCTTGCACCGATATGTATCAGGCAAATCATTCTTTGTCATCCTCCTCATAGTATAGCAAAATCAGCAGTAATCTGCACATTGTTCCTTTTAACATTTTAACAGGTCAATAGAATATACACATTGCAGCTGCAATTAAGCTCTTTCTCTACCTCTTCCAGAGACATGAAAGACTGGACAAATAAGCTTCTTTGGGATTTTAAGCTACACATTCAGGAATATAGTATAAGATAGCAAGACTAGAAGTTGATAAAAAGTACTCCACTCCCACAAAGGTTGTGGCATTTTTGTCCAACATTTCAGACATCATAGAAGTTTAAAGGTTATAAACCCTTGAAAACAGCAATTTATCAAACTAACTGTCCTTCAAAACTATGAAAAAATAATGCAAATACTTGCAAACATGAGTAATACCAAACAGGATTCATGTGAATTGAAGTACCATTGCACTTAGGCGCAACTAAACCGTTATCCTTATCAGCAGGTGACTTATTTTTGAATCGACACCCTGGGAGGAAAATTCCCTCCACTTTACTTCTATGTAGAAAATGATTGCCTGAATGGAAAATATTTTTCTCCAGCTCAGTAAACAAAAGCCTAAAATTCCAATCCTAAAGTAAACAAACCTTATCAAGAAATTACGCCTAGAGTTCAACTGAAGAATTCAAAATTATCCAAAGAAACAACAGCAACATAACACTTAAAAAACACCCAAAACAATTACCCCCTCCGTTTCAATTTATTTGAAAATTCTTTTCATATGATATGTTTAACCCCACGAGATTCAATAGTTTCTTTATTTCTTAGACTCCGCCTGGAGTCAAAAACAAAAACAAAAACAAATTGAAAATGGAGAGAGTATTACAAAAAGGGTTTCAAACAAAGAACCTGCATAAGGAGCTTGATACGGTCAAGTGGTGCAGTAACAGATTTGGCAGCGGCACCAGCAATAGCACCTGCGGCAAACAATGCAGCTTCTTTAGGAACCAAAGCAACCATAGCCAAAGGGTGCTTTAAAAGCTGAGTTGCTGTGGGATTAAACCCTTTAAACGCTTTCTCATCCAGATTCTCCGACAACGAAATACAACCAAAATTACGCCCAATTTCTTTAGAAAAACCCGCAGAACCGACCCATTTGTTCTTCCATTTTTGTGGTGTATTGGACAACTCAAGACCCGGAATATCCATTGATACCAAAACGGGTCGGTTCTTCCTCATGGTGGATACAGAGGAATGAAGCAAAGCTCTTTCCTCTGCTGTGAAGAAGAAGAAGAAGATAAGAGAGGGGTTTTAGAAGGAGATGTCAAAAGCCTATTGTGTAAAATGAAACCAACTTTTGGGGAGTTTTATTTTAGTACTCTTTTTTAAAATCTTTGCATTATTAAATTAATTTTTTAAACCAATTTTTTTTTAGGAAACAACACAAAAGACACTATTTTCTCTAATTATATTTTTTGTCAAAAAAATATTACTCTGTATATATATATATATTTGATGCAACAGATACATATATTTTAGATATATATGAGTTAATTTAGATGTGATTTATGTTAAATATATTATATTCAAGTGTGATTCACATGTACAAATATGCATTGAATTTCTCACTCGCCTCTTTTCCTCTCTCACTTACCTCTCTTTTAGGGGTGAATAAAGTTGAAGCGAAAAATCACACCAAACCATAACTCAAGTTGAACCGACAAAAGATGTCGGCTAATGATTCGATTTGACTTGGTTTGCTGTTGAAAAAAAAATCAATTATATTTGGATTTGGTTGATTTTAACTTTAAAGAATCAACCCAAGATCAAACCAACCCGACATTATATTTATAATTTTTTTAAAAAAAATTATTTCATACATAAACGTATTTGTTTTGATATAATTTATAAATATTTCTTCTACTTTTTCATAATTTTTATCTTTGAACATATTATTTTAAGTTTAACTTAGAATTTCGAATGGTCCCAATAAAGGTATAATCCATAAATATTAATAACAGATAATTACCTTTTAAAGTTTATTTGATAAAATATTATTTCTTTTAAATATATTTTTTTTTATTACCTAGATATACCACATTTAATGTCTAGTCATGAAATTAATATTTATTAGATTATTTTAGCATGATTTAGTACTTTTAAGCTATGATCATTTTTATTGGCTTTTTTATTTGCAATATTCATTTTATATGATATTATTATTATTTTTTGTTAAATATTTTAGTGTCATCACTCGTAACATATTTTGTGTTATTTTCCTAAGAAACGTCTAACATAGTTTTATTTTGGTTGGGCTAGAAAAATATTTGATGCACAAGTTAATTATACGTTTGTATGCATATTTTACCCAAAAAATTTTAAAAAGTCAAGAAATTTAAAAAAAAATCCAAAAAGAATCCAAAAATTCAAAAAAAAAAAAAATCGAACAAACCTGAGATTGAAAAATTCGAGTTTTATTTGTTTGATTTATAAATTTAAAAAATCAACATAAATAATTTGATTTGATATTTAAAAAATCTGAACCAACCCGATCCATTTGCCCTCCTATCTCTCCCGGCCTATATATTTATATTTTAGAATGTATATGAGTTTACAAATTTTTCATATTTCTCTATCCAGTAACAATTTCATGTATTTATATATTCATAATTAATTTTATCTAGTGTATTTGATATTAATTTCATCTCATATATTCAATATCAATTTCATCAGCATATCTAATATTTGATATTTAGTATATTTATTTATATATAGATATATGTACTTAATATCAAAATATTCATAGTTTATTGGTCACTTTGTTGATGTATAGAGGGATTTAATTTTAATTTGCCTTTAGTTCTTTGAGGAAAAATTATATAGAATAAAACTCTGGACACAAATTTTGTATTGTTCAGAATACAAGTTTTATATTATTATTTAAGTTTAAAAAAGATAAGGCAAATTAAATTATTATAAACAAAACAAAAATTAGGTGATAACTTATTTATTTATTTATTTGAACAACTTGATTTTTTTAGTGTTTTTCTTTTCTTTTTCCTTTTCAAAGGTAAAATTAGAATATTTTATTTATAAATTTCAAACTATAAATTATGAAAAAAATAATTGCTCAATTTTTCACACTTTTGCTATGAAAGTATTTATTCTATTCCCTCCGTTCACTTTTACCTATCACTGTTTCACTTATTAAGATCAAATTATATGAACTTTGACCAACATTTTAAGATGTATTTCTCATCATATTAGTATGAAAACGATTGCAACCTATAACATTTTTCATATAGTTTTGAACCATCTAAATTTAGATATCAAATATTAAACTTAGTTACTTCAGTTTAGCTTTAAAATTTAATTAAATTAACCTCAAAAATTAAAATTGTGATAAGTAAAAGTGAGCAGAGCAAGTAATTTTTGAAAACCCCCATTGCATTTCCTCCTATATAGTGTGGGAGGTGATGGGGCATTGATATTAGTGCCATTTCCAATAGGCAATTATTAAATGTGTTTTTTTAACTTTAAATAAAATGTTTATATATTATATACCTTTAAATAAAATCAAATTGATCCTGAATAAGAATCTTTCCCAACTAATCCTGAAACTATATATATATTTTTTATTTTTAAATAAATGATGTTAGGTAAAGTGAATATATTATTCCTGCAATTCTATATTTTTCATCAATCATTTTAAACGTGTCTATCTCTTCATAAATTTTATAACTATTTTTTGGGATCAAACGATGAGATCTTTGATTTTATAACCCTTTGTAAATTTATTTTTAATTTTATATCTTTTTATAAAAAAAATTTATTCTGACACATAAAAGATTGAAACGATCATTTTCTACCATTTTAATTTGAGTTAAGTATAAAAAATATATTTGAACTATTTTCTTTTTGAGTTACATATCTATATTACTATTAAGAGTATGAATTTTATACATAAACTGTCACATGAATAAAATATTGCACCTTGACAAAAATTAAATAAATTATTAATTTTAGTTAAAAAATAAATACTAACATATCACGATTTAAAAAAAAATTAAAATAACATTTACTATCTCATAGCTCAACCTCCTCCTCCCATAGCCCCCCACCCACTCTTCCAATTTTATTTTTTTAAAAAGAAATTCTTTTATACATTTCTTTAAAATTTCTACAATTTTTTAAAAAAAAAGGTTCTTACTTATAATAGCTCCATCATCATCCATTCCTTTCCCCCCAAAAAATTAGATTTTTTTTTTAAAGAAAAAAATGTTCACCCTCCTCCCTCATATATGTATGTATGTACGTACGTATGTATGTATATATGCATGTATTTTTAGAAAAGTGTAATCTTCCATCAAACTAAAATGGAAAGTTTGGAAATCAAAGAATAACGTGTGACAAGGAAAGGATAGATCATGAGGCTTTTCGTGGCTTTATTTCTTGTTTTATATTTTTTTAATAAGAAAATGATATGGCAAATTTTTATTTCAAGAAAAAAAATCATATGTATATAGATGTTTCTGCATAAAATCATGGAAAACGTTCTATACAGTCAAATATGAAATTTTTTAAAAGATTTCTTATATAGGTTGAAAAGGCCCTGTAACACCCCAACTTTTTTTTAACTAAGATTGAGTCATCCTTCATATGATAGAATCAATTCCTGAGTATTTAAAGTATATTAGATGTGATTTAGAGTTATAAATGATCTTTTACATCAAGTCAAGTCTAAAGAATTTCTAGCGACTAAGTTTTCGTATGAGTTGATGGAAGAGTCAAATTCAAATGACCATATCT
Source organism: Solanum rostratum (assembly GCA_029948455.1). Classification (NCBI taxonomy): domain Eukaryota; kingdom Viridiplantae; phylum Streptophyta; class Magnoliopsida; order Solanales; family Solanaceae; genus Solanum; species Solanum rostratum. The sequence continues at coordinate 66,578,373 of CM057048.1, forward strand.
CCTAAAGTATAATGAGTTAGGTGACCCATAATATATCAAATTAAAGATCTTTGAAGTATCTTTCCAACGCATCTTATTTCGCGTTAAACGGAGTTCGGAGTAGAGAGTTATGACCATTTTACTGGAGACCTGCAGAGCTGTATGAAGGTCCGCGACGGCTCCGCGACGCGGACCTATCGCGAACCCTCTCTGGATAAGCTAACCGAAGTTTCTTTATTTTATTTTGAGGGTACTTTTACCCTAAAGCCTTTGGGCGTCTATTTAAGGTTCCAAGACGCCTAAAACATCAGTTTTCATAAGTCAAAACCCTCTCTTTCACTCCTAAACATAAAACGCTCAAGAATCATCAAGAAAGTCATCAAGTTAGGATTAACTTTCAAGATTCTTCATCAAGGTGAGTTATTCTTCATAAGCTTTAAGCTAATTTCTCTATCTATTCATGAAATCCCTAATAGAATTTTAAATCCTAACCTAGGGTTTCAAGAAAGCGAATTCAAGAATCCCAACAAAGGATTCCTTGATTCTTCTTTCCATGAATTAGGGTTCTTCATCAAGAAACTCTAAAGATTCTGAGTCAAGAAGTCAAGAATCAAAAAGAAGCTCTTCAAACGATGTCTTTCCAAGTTCTTTCATTCTAAAAGAACAACGAGATTGAGGATTTTCTCCAAGAAAGCGAGAATTCATCATATTTTGATTTTAATATCAAATTTCCAGGTATGTAAGGCTAAACTAAAAGCATGAGTTTGTTCTCTCATGTGCCCCATAGAGGTCAAAGATGAGTTGATGGTTGAAGAGTATGTGTGCATGAATATTTGAGAGTTTTTCATTGAAAAATTGATTTGAAATTACATGTTTTCTAAGTTGATGATCATCATACTATTTGTTTTCTTGAAGTTAACATTTTTCATGAGATTTTGCATAACCTTACATGATTATTTGAAAAGCATGCATAATGAACTTAGGGATGAGTCTAGAGCCTTGACGATGATGATGTTGTGATGTTGTGATTGTGTTTCACATTTGATGAGAGTCTTGACGATGATGTTGATGAGAATGACGTTTTATGATGTCTTAAAATGGGAAGTTTAATTTCTAAAAGAGTATCTTGAGTCTATGATGTTGATGTTGATGTTATGAGGTGAGGTACTATGTCCCTCTGGGACCGATGTTGATGTTGAGGTTTTATAATATGTCCCCATGGGACTGATGTTGATGTTGAGATGATGTACTATGTCCCCATGGGACTGATGTTGATGTTGAGATGATGTACTATGTCCCTCTGGGACCGATGTTGATGTTGAGGTATTATATCATGTCCTTATGTGACTGATGATGATGTATTATGTCCCTATGGGACTGATGATGATGATGTTTTATGAGCATGTCGAGTTCTGGGAGGAGTATTGAGCACCGAAATGGGTAGAGAGTGAGTCCCACTCAAACCCATTAACTACGTGGCCCGCGTAGGAAGAGAGGATTGAACCGCAATGTGGATGGCTCCTATCTTGTCCCAAAAGAGGACTGATGTTTGATGTTTTTTGTGGATCCACTGATGTGATGTCCTTTACCCCGGGCAGGGTATTGGATGGATGTGGCAACGGCATCGCTTCGTTGTATCATCACTGGCTCATAAGTGATGGTTGTCGGTTAGAGAAACTCCCAGTTAGGTTCCTTTTGATAGGACTCTGATGTTGATGTTGATGTGATGTTTGAGTCGATGTTCCCTGAGATGAGTTGATGTTGATGTTCCTTGAGTTGAGTTGATATCGATGTTCCCTGAGATGAGTTGATGTTGATGTTCCTTGAGTTGAGTTGATGTCGATGTTCCCTGAGATGAGTTGATGTTGATGTTCCTTGAGTTGAGTTGATGTCGATGTTCCTGAGTTGAGTTGAGTTGATGTTGATGTTCCTTGAGTTGAGTTGAGTTGAGTCGAGTCGAGTCGAGTTGAGTTGAGTTGAGTCGAGTTGAGTTTCCTTGAGGTGAGTCTGATGTATTGATGATGTATTGATGAGATGTTGATGGGTCATTGTCTACTCTTTATTCTTTCTTTAGATAGACATTTGACATTCTGATGGAGTATGATGTTGAGTTGATGTTATTCCTATATTATTCTACTTGTTCCTGTTTCACTCAGCTATTTTACATACCAGTACATTCCAAGTACTGATGTCCCCTTCTGGGACTGCATCGTTTTATGATGCAGAGGCAGGTATTAGAGATCATTAACAGGCGCTTCGTTGAGGATCTATTCGCATTCAGCTGATTGGTGAGACCTCCTTGTTTTCGGAGGATTTCCATATTTTTATCATCTAGCTTGAGTTGTACTTTATTTTCCTTGAGTTGGGTAACCATGGCCTGTCATGGTACCATTGAGATGTTTGAGTTAGAGGCTTCATAGACACTGAGTAGAGGATGTGATGTATTGTTTTTCCAACTATTCTTTGTTGGAAATTAACATTTTGTATAAAGGCTTGATTATTTTAATTATATTAAGGTCTTTTCCTTGAGGATGTTTCTTCCGCTGTTGAGTATGATGTGACGATGAGTCCAAGTGGTTCGCTTGGGGACTAGCAATAGTCTCTGAGTGCCGGCCACGCCTAGGGTACCCTCTCGGGGCGTGACAAACTTGGTATCAGAGCACAGAGTTCAAGTGTCCTAGGGAGTCTATGAAGCCGTGTCTAGTAGAGTCCTTATTATTGGTGTGAAGCGCGCCACATCCATAATGGGGAGGCTATAGGACATTTAGGATGAGTTTCCCTTCTTTCAGATTCTGATCGTGCGATAGAGCTCTTTCCTAAGAAATCTGCGATGATTCGTGCGTTGCTCTAAACCTTTCGATGATGCCTCGTCCACGAGGTGATAGCGACAGTAATTTTCTGACTCTTACAGATGAGATTCTTTGAGATAAAGTAATCGGAATGGTCGAAAGACTGTCTAGGCTTGTGAAAAGCCGATTAAGATGCGAAGTTGATTGACTAAGAAGAGTGCACTATTAATCATATGAATCGTGCATTTGAGTTATTTCTAGATGTACCTAGACCCATTTATTTTTCAAAACTTGCTTCCGATGTGACCCATGAAAGGAGAACCTATGTCTCTAAAGAGTTTGATGTTACCACCTAAGAGTGAGATATGAGGTCTTATAAATCCTGAGTAGAATTGAATCATCCCAGAGTTAGAAGGATGATGATGGAAAGAAAGGGACGAGATGACAAGAGTGATGGCTGGGTGAGGCTTGCAGTTAGAGTTAACTATTCATTAGGTAAGTAATGATGTGCTGAGTTGATTGCCATAAGATTGATGAAAGAGTCATAAGTACTCTAGTGATTTTCATGATGAGGTATAGAGGAAGAGTTGTTGTTAGAATGTGGTAGGGCGTGCTCAGACTAGTAGGAAGTTATGTTGATATGTTGTAGTATTCATACTATTGATGGTGAAGTGTAGATGTTGAATAGAGGAAAAAGAGTGCTTTCAATGTGATAGATCTAAATTAGGCTTATGATTTTTAAGTGTGAGTTCATGAGACTCACCGAGTTATGAGGTTAGACAGATAAGAAGAGGCTCAAGATATGTATCCATGATTGTGTAAAGATGTGTGAAACTCTAAGTTATGACTGCTATAAGAATCTAGATAGTATATTTGAGTTATCGATGTAAAGTAGGCTGATGTAAGTAATCTTAATCATCATGAGTAATGAGTTGATTTGGGGCTTATCAATAGATGATGACGAGTTTCCATGGTAGACTAATTCTCATGCAATTAAATTTATGGGAGCACAGAAGTTGAGTGCCAGCAGGCAAAAGAAGAGGTTAGATTGTGAGAGTTGTGGGAAGTGGTTATGTACGCCATAAGAATAGCAACATAGAGAGATTTCCATAGAGACTGGAAGAAGCTAAGAGTAATAGCGTTGAAAAGAGTCTGAGTGGCTAGCTAGTATGCATGCGACTATAGCATAATAGAAGAGTTTAGGATATTCTTGTGGATAGTGATTCCTTGACCATGTGGAGGTATATACTTATAACCTAGTAGAGGAAATTGATTTATGAATCTAAGAAGAGGACCTTGAGAGCTAAGGAAGAGTTGATGTAAGGCCCAGTGAAATTACCAAAGTACCCCTAGAGGAGAGATGTGCGCATAACACGCCTTCTGATGCTCGGATGGCAAATCCGAGGCCAGATTTGTGATCAGCACAAAAATTTGAGTGGGGGAAAGGCTTCAGTCGATTTTTAGAGTGACCGAGTGAAAAGATAATTTTTCGATCCAAACACCGAAACAGTGTCGGTGCGCGACAGAGGCGCGTCGCGCACCTGTAGCGGAGTGACACTTATATTTTTTTCAAACTTTTCGACGGGATTGAGAAAACTCGTTCAGAAAATTTTTGCTGAAAATGTACTGTTCGCGACCAGTCCGCGTCGCGGACTGAATCACTTTGGGGCTGGAAATTTATAAAATTATTGAGCGCATTCTGGTCCATCCCTAACACCTTATAAACTCCCTATACGACTAATATAAGTCGTTTCGACATGAAAAGGGTCTAAAATCCCATTCTAAGTCCTTTTCTAACAATTGAATAGGACTAGAGCTTGAGAGAAGAGGAGAAGAGCTTGAGGTAGACGAATTCAAGAGTGAATAAGAGTTCTTAATTCTGATGATGATGTGATGCCATTTCCTTTTAAGGTTATAGATGAGGAGGAGCAGTTAGAGAAATCGTGAGGAGTCTAACATATAGGTAAAATCATATTAGTATCTCCCGAGGTAAGAGTTCATGTAATCGAGAGTGTAAGCTGCTATGGTAGGCTTAAATGCGTGGATGCTATTATGCGAGTGTATTAGAGTGATGAGGACGAGCATTATTCTCTAAGTACAAGTTACTATGGAGTGAGAGTTCTTAATTCTGATGTCATCTTACGTGTGTACTGACCTTCAGCTTATTATGCCATTGTTGATAGTATGATGTAGGGTATCAAATTTTAGAGGTATAATCATGCTTATACTGCATGGAGAGGTGGTAGTTTGGGGGTTTCGTCAAAGGGGGAGATGATGAGTTCCTCCACGTCCAAATAATGATGTGGATAATAGTAGACTGAGAATGAGGTGGATGAGAAGGAGTGAATATATCCTCATTGTGATATCGGTGTTAAACTTGTGTCATGTAAGGATAGAGATAAGAAGGAGGAAAGAGATGAGATCGTATGATGCACAATAGATAGGTAAGAGTATGTTGATGTGACTTTGAGTGAGAGTTCATTGAATGGTAGAGGTAGAAGTGACAAGTAGGCTTGAAAGGTTCTGAGACATAGTTAAATTGATTGTTATTGTGCGAGTTGAATGATAGACTATTGAAGACTTCATAATAAATATTTCGAGTATAGAGCTGAGTATTGAGGATTAGCTTTGTATGAATATGATCACCTTAAGAATGACACCTTGAGGCTTAGAACTGGGCCTGAATGAAAGAAGAAGAGGTGGTTAGGTAGAGGTTTGAATAAGAGCTATGAGTTTGCATTGATGGGGTAAAGTGCCATGAAAAAAAAAGAGCACAATTGAGGTGGGGACTTGAGCATGAGAGTGTCCTCAAAGTCTTGTTTATACGATGTTCCTATTCACGATTTGAGTTGATGGCTTCCTTCTTGAGTTCAAAAGACTGATTGACAAGGTGTCTAAATGATTCAAATTGATTGAGTTTCGATGTTCCATTCGTGCTTGATGAAGAGAATGTAAGATGTAATTTCCTTACTCATGATTTAAATTGAGTTTTCTATTTCTGAGTTGATGTGTCCATTCCTGAGTCTGAATGGAGATGGTTTGAGACTGATGACGAGTTAGAGTTTGATTGATTAAGTGAGTTTTGAGAAGAGTTCTTATTCTTATTCGTGCCTTGATGTCTACCTTTACTCATCATTCGAGGACGAATGATCCCAAGGGGGAGATAATATAACACCCCAACTTTTTTTTAACTAAGATTGAGTCATCCTTCATATGATAGAATCAATTCCTGAGTATTTAAAGTATATTAGATGTGATTTAGAGTTATAAATGATCTTTTACATCAAGTCAAGTCTAAAGAATTTCTAGCGACTAAGTTTTCGTATGAGTTGATGGAAGAGTCAAATTCAAATGACCATATCTCCTAAAGTATAATGAATTAGGTGACCCATAATATATCAAATTAAAGATCTTTGAAGTATCTTTCCAACGCATCTTATTTCGCGTTAAACGGAGTTCGGAGTAGAGAGTTATGACCATTTTACTGGAGACCTGCAGAGCTGTATGAAGGTCCGCGACGGCTCCGCGACGCGGACCTATCGCGAACCCTCTCTGGATAAGCTAACCGAAGTTTCTTTATTTTATTTTGAGGGTACTTTTACCCTAAAGCCTTTGGGCGTCTATTTAAGGTTCCAAGACGCCTAAAACATCAGTTTTCATAAGTCAAAACCCTCTCTTTCACTCCTAAACATAAAACGCTCAAGAATCATCAAGAAAGTCATCAAGTTAGGATTAACTTTCAAGATTCTTCATCAAGGTGAGTTATTCTTCATAAGCTTTAAGCTAATTTCTCTATCTATTCATGAAATCCCTAATAGAATTTTAAATCCTAACCTAGGGTTTCAAGAAAGCGAATTCAAGAATCCCAACAAAGGATTCCTTGATTCTTCTTTCCATGAATTAGGGTTCTTCATCAAGAAACTCTAAAGATTCTGAGTCAAGAAGTCAAGAATCAAAAAGAAGCTCTTCAAACGATGTCTTTCCAAGTTCTTTCATTCTAAAAGAACAACGAGATTGAGGATTTTCTCCAAGAAAGCGAGAATTCATCATATTTTGATTTTAATATCAAATTTCCAGGTATGTAAGGCTAAACTAAAAGCATGAGTTTGTTCTCTCATGTGCCCCATAGAGGTCAAAGATGAGTTGATGGTTGAAGAGTATGTGTGCATGAATATTTGAGAGTTTTTCATTGAAAAATTGATTTGAAATTACATGTTTTCTAAGTTGATGATCATCATACTATTTGTTTTCTTGAAGTTAACATTTTTCATGAGATTTTGCATAACCTTACATGATTATTTGAAAAGCATGCATAATGAACTTAGGGATGAGTCTAGAGCCTTGACGATGATGATGTTGTGATGTTGTGATTGTGTTTCACATTTGATGAGAGTCTTGACGATGATGTTGATGAGAATGACGTTTTATGATGTCTTAAAATGGGAAGTTTAATTTCTAAAAGAGTATCTTGAGTCTATGATGTTGATGTTGATGTTATGAGGTGAGGTACTATGTCCCTCTGGGACCGATGTTGATGTTGAGGTTTTATAATATGTCCCCATGGGATTGATGTTGATGTTGAGATGATGTACTATGTCCCCATGGGACTGATGTTGATGTTGAGATGATGTACTATGTCCCTCTGGGACCGATGTTGATGTTGAGGTATTATATCATGTCCTTATGTGACTGATGATGATGTATTATGTCCCTATGGGACTGATGATGATGATGTTTTATGAGCATGTCGAGTTCTGGGAGGAGTATTGAGCACCGAAATGGGTAGAGAGTGAGTCCCACTCAAACCCATTAACTACGTGGCCCGCGTAGGAAGAGAGGATTGAACCGCAATGCGGATGGCTCCTATCTTGTCCCAAAAGAGGACTGATGTTTGATGTTTTTTGTGGATCCACTGATGTGATGTCCTTTACCCCGGGCAGGGTATTGGATGGATGTGGCAACGGCATCGCTTCGTTGTATCATCACTGGCTCATAAGTGATGGTTGTCGGTTAGAGAAACTCCCAGTTAGGTTCCTTTTGATAGGACTCTGATGTTGATGTTGATGTGATGTTTGAGTCGATGTTCCCTGAGATGAGTTGATGTTGATGTTCCTTGAGTTGAGTTGATATCGATGTTCCCTGAGATGAGTTGATGTTGATGTTCCTTGAGTTGAGTTGATGTCGATGTTCCCTGAGATGAGTTGATGTTGATGTTCCTTGAGTTGAGTTGATGTCGATGTTCCTGAGTTGAGTTGAGTTGATGTTGATGTTCCTTGAGTTGAGTTGAGTTGAGTCGAGTCGAGTCGAGTTGAGTTGAGTTGAGTCGAGTTGAGTTTCCTTGAGGTGAGTCTGATGTATTGATGATGTATTGATGAGATGTTGATGGGTCATTGTCTACTCTTTATTCTTTCTTTAGATAGACATTTGACATTCTGATGGAGTATGATGTTGAGTTGATGTTATTCCTATATTATTCTACTTGTTCCTGTTTCACTCAGCTATTTTACATACCAGTACATTCCAAGTACTGATGTCCCCTTCTGGGACTGCATCGTTTTATGATGCAGAGGCAGGTATTAGAGATCATTAACAGGCGCTTCGTTGAGGATCTATTCGCATTCAGCTGATTGGTGAGACCTCCTTGTTTTCGGAGGATTTCCATATTTTTATCATCTAGCTTGAGTTGTACTTTATTTTCCTTGAGTTGGGTAACCATGGCCTGTCATGGTACCATTGAGATGTTTGAGTTAGAGGCTTCATAGACACTGAGTAGAGGATGTGATGTATTGTTTTTCCAACTATTCTTTGTTGGAAATTAACATTTTGTATAAAGGCTTGATTATTTTAATTATATTAAGGTCTTTTCCTTGAGGATGTTTCTTCCGCTGTTGAGTATGATGTGACGATGAGTCCAAGTGGTTCGCTTGGGGACTAGCAATAGTCTCTGAGTGCCGGCCACGCCTAGGGTACCCTCTCGGGGCGTGACAGGCCCCCTAATAAGGCTACCCTTGCATAATCTTGCATGAATTACTATATTTTTTATGAATTAGTTACTTGAAATAGATGATTTTGCCATACTACATGAACCCTAGCATAAATTCTTATTATTTTTACAGATTTCATTTAATTTGAGCATATATAAGTATTAATTGAGCCTAGAGAGGCTATGAAATCCCTAAATGCTTTAACTCCACTTTTGCTTCCTGAATGTTATGAGTTAGAATGATGCATGACAGAGTCTCTATGAATCAAGAGTTGAACCTTAAAAGAATGTGACCAAAGTGTCGTTAATTGATGTGATAATTTGAGCGGACAAATGTCCAATGAGACTAATTGATTGAGAATGATTGTCTTATGCATTACTAAAAAAGCAGGAAAAATCGACCACGAAATACCGACTTCCAGAGGTCGGTATTACTGTGATTACCGACTCCCCCCCGACTTCGAGCCTAAGTCGAAAAAACCTTGGTCGCTTTTTCATACCGACTTCTGGAGGTCGGTATTTTTAAGTCGAAAAATTAGTAATTTTATTTTTTTAAATATTTTTCGACTTCAGGAGGTCACTATAGTGTATATGTTTTTTTCCTAATTTTTAATATTTCCGACCTCCTGAGGTCGTTTAAATAATAAAATATTATTATTGATACCGACTACAAGAGGTCGGTATTATATATTTTTATTATTATAATTATTTAATATTTTCGACCACCTGAGGTCGTTTAAATAATAAACTGTTATTATTGATACCGACTACAAGAGGTCGGTATTATTTATTTTAATTTTAATTTTTTTGTTGAATTTCCGACCTACTGAGGTCGGTATTATTTATTTTCATTTTAATTTTTTTGTTGAATTTCCGACCTACTGAGGTCGGTATTATTGATTTATATAATTTTTTTTTGATATTCCGACCCACTGAGGTCGGTATTAATTTATTTTTATTATTTTTATTTACTGTAAAACTGACCTCTTTGCGACTTCCAAAGGTCGATATTAATTTATTTTTATTATTTTTATTTTCTGCGAAACCGACCTCTTTGCGACTTCCAGAGGTCGGTTTTCTGGAAACAAAATTGCAATTTTTTGCCCACCTGGAAACAGAATTGGCAGCACACTGCTGCAAATTTTTTACTCACCTGTATGCATAATTGACCAACCTCAACAGAATTCCAACAAAGCAGTTTTAATATTTCTATTACACAATTTTAGATTTACTAATTAAATCTTGAATCCATTCAAATAAAATCAAAATACCATCAACGTATTAGTACAAAACGTGAAATATTTACTAAATAGAACTATGCTTTATCACTCTCCTCTTCACTTTCCTCTTCACTCTCATCCCCAAAAGGTCGACTGGCCGGAGGAATGATTTTTCCTGAATCAAAAAGAGAATTTAGTTGGGCCCGAAGCTCCATATACCTTTGTCTATCTATTGCAACTTGCTCCTCTCTCTTCTTCTCTAATGCAGCAAGTTCGGCAGTGAGCAAAGATATCTTATCCTCCATTTTAGATATTGTCGCTTTATCCACACTATCAACGCTTGAAGAAGATGCACAATAAAACCAACTCTTCTTCTCATGATAGGCCTTTTCTGTGTAACCGTAGACTACCCCTCTAACCGGTTCACCTGCACTCTCTCGCCACAACTGCTTGGTAATTTCTTGTGACAGTGGTGCATCTTGACTTTCCACAGGTAGGGTACTACGATACTCCTGTAGTTTTTGCGTAAACCTCTCCTATAATTTAAATGAAAAACTATTAGAATAAAAATATTACATCAAGCAAATTAGTTACATCAAGCAAAGTAGTTATGGAATTTTAAATCCTATTTGAAAATTAATAATCACACACAGAATGACTAAATTATAATTAAAATAGACTACCATTCCGAAAAATAAATAATTCTAATGATCTGACATCTTATTACTATATAACAACAGTGTCTCATCACCACACAAAATTAAGATTCGAGATGGTCTGAATTACAAAAACTATTTCTCTTTACTGGATGAAAATATGTTGTTTGCAGTACTTGCTAGCTTATTGAATTATCAAAATATATCCAGGATGTAAACCAAAGTTATTATCAAAACCTTAACTAATGCACCACATCAAAATATTTATTTTATTTTCTCTGATCAGTACATGTACCGAATAACTTTGCTCAAGTTTAGGCCGAACATATACTCATAATTTCACTTCAACCCAACCTTAAAGACAACTTTATGCAAAACAAGTACATTATCACCAAATAAATAGCTAAGTGTTGTCACTTATGCAAAACAAACATATTATCACAAAGTAAAAATTAAGTATTGTCACTTATGCGAAACAAACACATTATCACAAAATGTACTATCACAAACGTGATTAATTTTCTTAAACTAGCAAAATGAATGAAGCCAATAATACATTAATTATACACTTCACAATATCCCTTCCCTTATCTTGTATCTAGTACTACTACTAAAAGAGAACACATTTCTTGAGTCAATACAATCTTGGTTGAGCTAATGATATATCTCGAAGACTTGCAATTTTATTATCACTTCAATTACCTAAATCTTTACAATGTGCAATCTCTCTTTTTTAATACATTTTTGTGTTTATCAAGAAAATTCAACAAACAATCCTATATAATATCTTACTGTACAAATATAAACTGAAAAAAGTTTGGAATCTCTGCTTTACTTTCAAACATCAAGTTTGGAATCCCCTTAGCTTCCTTTATCTTTTTCACTGCTTCTTTTATATCACAAAATCCATCTTCTCTATTTTTTATTCTTGGGGTTTCAATTCTTTGTAAAAATAAATAATGAGTATTTTAACAAGAGCCCCAAAGAATTCTTGGCAGCCAGTGATGAATGCTGATACAACAATTCATAGTTACTGGCTTAACTGGAGGTTCTTGCTATGCTGCATTTGGGTTTTAACATCAATGGTCTTTGCAGCAGTACTTATAAATAAGTATGAAGGTCCTCGAATTTCGAAAAATCGAAGCAGTCAAGGCCAGGAAACAGAGTCCCCTGGCTTATTGTATCAAGATGAAGTTTGGAGGCCATGTCTCAAAGCTATACACCCTACTTGGCTTCTTGCATTTAGAGTATTTGCATTTTTGATTCTTCTGTTGTTGCTAATTTTAAATGTTACTATTGATAGAGGGGACATTTTTTACTATTACACTCAGTAAGTAATAAGTAATGTTGTTATAGACGATGACTGTTATATATAAGTCTGACTATAGTTCAATAATACACAATTTACTCCAGGGTGACATTACCAAGTAATGTTGATTATTTATTCAGACTACAAAAGTCAAATAGCATCTATGGAAGTTGATAGCCCACTTCCCAGATGAAAAGCTCTTACAATTTACACTTTTTTGTTATCTCCTGAAGAAGGTTAGCTAGCTACCCAAATTGTGTTGTATTTTGACTTGCATATGAAAATAGATCCCGTGATGCTAAGTTGCGCGGATTCTTTACTTTTGATATTGTATCCGCGTTGAATTCTTCAAAAATACACTACTTTTGAAGAATTCAACATGCACCCATTGAACGTTTTAATTTGAAGAGTCCGAGCAATAGTGCATGATATACTTGATGAATAAAAATATAATATTATTAAAATCTAATTAGTTTTTTACCTCTTTTATCGTGATATTGCAACAGATGTATGTCCGTTTACTGTAATATTTCAAAGTTGTTGGTACAGTTTGAGAACTAAGTATCCTAGTAAGATACGTGATATGAAAATGTTAGAAACTTCAATGTGCATGATTGTTGTCGGTAATCATTATTTAAACTTATAACATTAAATTAAGGTTCAGAATCTCTTGAATTATGGATTTACAGAGCATAGTATTTATCTATGATTCATTGGCATAAATAAAAAAATGTAGAGTTCAATTAAATTTGTCTTTGAAAAAACACAGAAATGTTAGAAGAAATCAAAGAAATAATGTGATTAATGTGATTAAGTAATTTAGAATTAATGTGATTAACTTCCTTTGATTCCGACCATTAACTTCTACTGGTTCTTTTATCTGACAACCACTTATAATATCATGATAACATCTCAAGCACATGCTAACTTAAGAATTATCAGAGGAAAGGAAGGAAGAGCAAAGGACAAGTTCTAAAGCAATTCGTATATCTTCATAGGAACCTTTGCATTCCATATGGTCATCCCAGGTTCTGATTTTTCAGGTTCACCAGCGGAAACATGTCACTAAAAATCATTGAGAGACTTGATATTCTTTTGCAAATCAGATGTTCCAATACCAAACAGAACGCTATAGTGCAAAATGGAAGAAATAGATTATGAAATAAATAAACATAAGAGAGTAAGGGTATTGTGACTTATTACCTGACAGGAGTATGCAAAGAAAGCTTAAGATTCCCTTTTGGCCAATTTACAACTACCTACAGCAAAGCAAAATGTGACGTCACATAATATATCTCAGATAAACTTAGCAGAATGAAAGAGAAAGCAAACCTTTGAGCATTCTGGAGATATGAAAAGCCTGGGATACCGCCTATTCAGTGACAGATAATCCCTCTCAATTTCAACCAAGCTGGATGAATAAACCTGCAGAACAACAATAAATGCATAAGAATAGTAATCATTAGATGTCCTTGTTTAATAACTGAAGCAGAGTCTTTTAAGTCCAAAAATTCAACCATTCAAATGAAGGCAGCTTAAAAATTATCAAAAAAGAGACAACAACTATCATCCCAGAAATGATGACCATGACAAGTTGATGGTTCAGAAAAGGATCAAGAGTCTCCAGGATCAAAGGAAGGAACAACGAGAACACAATACTTTGCAGAAACTACATGTGTTGAGCATCACAGACAGCAACATCCGGAGGAAAAGATGGAAGAGAGCATAGGAGACCAGCAAAAAGATAAAGGAAAAGGAGGGACAAAATATCCGACACTCGTAATGGTTCAAAATAAGAGCTTGTTGCAATACATGATAATTGAAAAAGCCAATAGCCCAACTGTGTTGGATAGGGAGTAAGGATATTTTTGGAAACGAGTAACTTGATTAAACTCTGTCCATGAAATATAATAATCAAGATGTTTAAAGTACTAAGAAGTCCTCACAACACTTCATTTCCACATGGAAAGCAGAATCATGTAAGGAGGGATAATAACGATTCAAGCGCTAAACTCTTGTTTTACCTTGCAGAAATACTCTCTCCTTTTAACAGGTGAATGACGCCTTCAGCATGACAGAACACCATTATTTGCTGGATTTGCTTTAGTACCATTATTTATTATGATTGCACAAACTAATGCAACATACCTCAGATTCACCGAAGGTTCTACCTTATTTTTGATGAAGATGATGAAGCAATTAGGAAAGTAAAAACAGAATAATGCTCAGTTGACTTCATTTCATAAAGAAAAGAAACTAATTTGGGTATCAACAATTAGGTTGGGCCAGGATCCACTGGGACTTAACTGTGCTTTTCAAAAGATCCACCACTAGGGGATGATTCACAAGAATGGTCTTTTTAGTAAGGAGTATTAATTCTTGAACTTTAAGAGCCATAAAAAAATAAATTAAATTTGTCCATAAGTCATAAATTAATTTTGCTCATGAGTATGAAACATTTCAATACAACCACAAGTTGTCTCATAGAAAAAAGTTGCATGTGCTGCAAAAATAAGCAGGACAATGCACCATCCTAATTTTTTGCTCCTTATGCCCAACTGGCAACAAATGTTTTTTTAAAAAGATTTAATCAAACAAGGTCAAAACTTCAACAAGTGTGTTATCCTTCTATTTTTGAATCCCTTTACCAGAACTTGCGACTGCCCAAGGATTTGGCTGTAGGAATGTAGAGAATTGAGTGATTAGGCTTATTACTGCTAATGAAATTTAGAACTTCATCAAGTACCAACAAAGAAATCTATCCAGGAAAGATTAGAGACAGCTAGTGGTTCCGCCACTGGTTCATCAAGTACCAACAAAGAGAACCGAAAAATCCATTCATAAGCAACAATTCAGAAGGATCGAGAGACATAGATGGAGAAACTTACAGCTTGATTTCGCCGGAGAGAGAGTTTGCCGCCAGAACAAAGCTTGCCACCACCGATCACCGATTGCTGATTGCCGCACGCTCGTCTTTTAGGCAGAGCCAGAACTGACTTAGGGTTTTGAGCGCTAGAGGTGGAAAAGGTACACTTAGAAAAAAAGAGTTTGGCGGGTCATCTAAAAATTATCGACCTCCAGAAGTCGGTATTTTTATTATTTAAAAAGATATCATGAAAGTTGAAATTTTTTTTAAAAAATAACTCTCATTAATATATATGGTAGACTTTATAATACCAACCTCTTAAAGTCAATTTTGTTGATTAATATTAAAATAAATATTTAAAAATCATCGATTTGAAGAAGTCAATATTATTTACACAAAATAATAATGAAAACATATTGATCCCAGTCAAATTTTATTAATTAAAATAAAATTATATAATGAATATCAACCTTAAGATATTGATATTCTTAAAAATAAATATATATTTTAAATTTACCAATCAATTGAGGTCAAATTTTGAAGAATAATTTTATATATTATTTATATATACTTTTATATTTTCAACAAATTATTATAAACAAATAAATCATCGATTATACACAAAGATATATATTTATAGAAATTGATTTGATTTGTTAACGAGTATAACAATAGTAGTTTACATTTATTACATCTTACTTATATCAACGTATTTCATACTTGAATTAAATTAGCGGCACAGATAAGATCATTTTTAATGAGGAGGTTCAAAATTTGTTAAAAAATACACTTATGAACTAGTAGAAGGGCATAGAATACACACACACACACATATATATATATATATACAATTCATCAAACACGTATGAAGTATGTTTGTTTTTGAAAAATTATACTTCTCGAGCAGTATATATATATATATATCACCTCTTGAAAGTATATTGTAGTCTATATCATTTAACGGGATCCCAGACACCACTTGTGGGATCACACTGGGTATGTTGTTGTATATCATTTAACGGGATAAGTTATTCAAGGTTAATTAATTAGACAAATAGTTAATTATGCATATAAATTTCATAAATCAATTAAATTTCTTTAATTGATAATGTATTTCATACTCAAACCATTAATATATAGCAGTTTTTTTTATTATACTACTCGACGAGTATATATAACATTCTAACGTATTTCATACATGTTCGATGGATATTCTCATTTGCCTTTTGCCTATGATATTACTATACGAGAGATTCATTTAAGTTTGGACATACATACTTTGATATAGTTTATACACACACACTAATATATATATATATATATATAGTATTTCATATTTGAATGTGAATTATCGGTGTATTATACTAAGTAAGAAAATAATTATTAATTGAAATAATTTTTAAAAAATTGACCTTTGTATGTCGATTTTATTAAAAAATAATTAGATAATATAGTATATACTAATCTCTAGTGGTTGGTATCATATTAAATAAAAATAAAAATAAAATTGATCATATTAATACCGATATTCGGATGTCGGTATTTTATATTAATTTATTTTGTATTTTACATAAAGCCGACTTTTAAAGGACTATTTATTTAAATTTAATAGAAAATATTATTTTATTAGTTTTGTATTTTTAATTTACATAAGATTAAATTTTATTCTTAATTTTATAATATATTACTGACCATTAAAGGTCGATATCAATAAAAATTATTAAATAAAAAGAAAAATATCGACTCCTAGTAGTCACAATTTACAAATTTTAATAAAAATTAATTTAATTATATAAAATTTAAACTTATTGACCACTAGAAGTCGGTATTATAATTTATTTTTTTGGTTTAATTGAAAATTAGTTTTCTTTTTCTTTATTTATATCTAGTTGATATAAAATAAAATATTGTTATTTATTTATTAAATTCAATACCGATTATAAGAAGTCGGTTTATTGTATTTATTTTTTTCCGGAAAAATTTTCGACTTCTGGGAATTTTTTTCCATTATAAACCGACTTCCTGAAGTCGATTTTCCTAAGTTTTTGTATTTTTTAATTAATTTTAACAATACTGACTTACATTGGAGGTCGGTATTTTTGAGGTCAGTATTCACTTTTTTTTTTTAGTAATATAGTTTATCGATTAGCTATTGACCACAACATCATTTTATGAAACTTGAATTCACGGTGGACTAATAAAATTTATTGTATTAATCTATGAATAAATATAAGTACCGTTCTTTGTCTACTCTACGAATACTAAATTTTTTTGAATAAAATTATACAAATTATTACATTTTCAAAAGAATTAATTGCAAGCATAAAATGAAAACCATAGTAGTTAATATAAAATAGAACAATAATGATTAATAAAAATATATTTTAAAAAAATTGAACTCTGGATATCAATTTTATTAAAAATAATTAGATAAAACAAAAAATACCGACCTCCGGATGTCGGTATTACAAAAATTTAATAAAAATTAAATTAATCACATTAAATTAAATTATATTGGTCGATATTTCATATTATTTTGATTTTTATTTTACTTAAAATCGTCTTTTTGAGGACGATTTATTTAAAACTAATTGAAAATATTATTTTTTTAGGTGAAGTTGTGGTAAAATCAAATTGCATTCTTAATTTTCTAATCCGGTACCGACCATCGGAGGTCAGTTTGAATAATAATAATTAAAAATAAATAAAAAGAATCAACCTCAGGTGGTCACTATATAATATTTTTAATAAAAATAAAAATTAATTACATAAAATTTAATATTACCGACCTCCGGAGGTTGCTATGTGATTTTCCCGCATTTTTTTCCAAAAAGATTGACTTCTTGTAGTCGGTTTTCTTAGAAAATTTTCAAGAAGTATTAATTTTAACAATACCGACCTCCGGAAGTCGAAAATTACCGACTTCCATTGGAGGTCAGTAATTTGGAGGTCGATATTCACAGTTTTTTTAGTAGTGATGAGCATTGAATCTTGGGAGGAGTATTGAACACCGAAATGAGTAAGACTAAGTCCACTTCAAACTCATTAACTGCGTCGCCAAACGTGGGGGAGGATTGAAACCATTAAGTCGGATGTTCCTCCGTATAGGTCCCTGAAATAATAGAGGACTTGGTTGATTGGGATCCATTATGGAATGATTCGTTCTTTACCCTGGCAAGTACTGAACGACTGTGGCAACATCTGCGAGATTGTTGTACAATCACTATCTCATAAGTGATTATTGTTGGATAAGAGAAACTTCCAGATAGGTTCCACACTGATAGTACTCTGACTTGATTGGATCGAATTGATTTGGATTGGTATTGATGGGTTATTGTCCACTCTTTATTCTTGCTTTAAATAGACATTGGACATTTTGATTGAGCATCTTTCAGTTTTTGTTATTCTATCTATAGCTGTTTCACTCAGTTATTTTACATACTCGTACATTCCACGTACTGACGTTTATTTGGGCCTGCATCTTTGCATGATGTAGAGACGGGTGTTAGAGATCATCAGCAGGTGTGTCGTTGAGGATCTAATCGCATCCTGTTGATTGGTGAATCCTCCCCTACTTTTGAAGGATGCTCAATTAAATTTCATCAAGCTCGAATTAGTTCTTTATTTCCTTTGATTTGGGTAGTCATGACCTGTCATGGTACCATCTAGACAGCTTTGCTAGAGGCTTCATAGACTATATCTGGGATTGATGACTTAGATATTGTCTGACTAGTTTCTTTCATACTAGTCCTGTTGATTTGTTATGATTGTCTTTACTTGAGATTGTTCACTTTTATTCATCTTTAGTCTTCCACTGATATGATAATTGTTGAACTCGACTAAGTACTAGAGGTCTCTTATGACCCTAATCCACTTCCCACATATAAAAATGAGGCTTGAAATATAGGTGCATATAAGAATAGAATTATGGGGTATCATAGGCCTGTCCTAGTAACTCTTCTTTGTTAGTAAAGGTTTTATACAGACATTGTCATATATTCAATTTATGTTGCCACTTCAGATTTTTTTGAGATCATTTTTTTTAGAATGCCATACTTTATCCTGCTTTGTTATACTAACTCTTATTTCAATATGCTTATGTATTGTATGTGGTTAACTTGAAGTCCATTGAAATCCTAAGTACCATATTACAACTATGAGATAGCTTTGGATCGTGACACATATTGACTCTTAAATCATATTTTGAAATATAATATTATGTTCATGAATCATAAATAATATCATATTAGTAACTCATAAGAATGTCCATAGAAAACCTTACTGATAATGAAAAGAAAGTTCAATAGTCGAACTCCATAGTCATGAATAAATAATTCAAGAAATCATGCGATTTGGGTCATAAATAAAATAAATTTGAAAGTGGTTTTGATGATCCTAATTATGAAATCAAGTTCATGAAAATTGATAAAAAATTATTGAATATGAGGATGAAAGAAATTCCTCACTGAAGTGTTACATATCTTAAACACTTAGTAATTCTTGACGAAAAACCCTAACTTGATGAAAACAATCAAGAATCGTCTCTTGAAATTCTTGACTTCATTTTCTTTAAAGTTTTATAATTAAGATTTAAGATTTTTATCAGAGAGTCATGAATAGATTATTGGATTAGAAAGTTTGAAATCTATGAAGAACTTACCTTGATTAAGAACCTTGACAAAGAAGTCTAACTTGTTGTTTCTTGGAGAATTCTTGAGCATTAAGTTTAGGAGTGAATGAGAGGGTTTTAATTATAAAAATTGATTTCCTATACGTTTAGAGATATTCAAATAACTCCTCAAAGGTTTATAGGACAATACCCTAAAAATGTTAAAGAGATGACATTAACCTAGGTAGTAAGGTCCATATCCTCTCTGCATCGTGAAGCTCCACCAGATAATTGGCAAGTCTTTAGTAAAATAATCATAACTTTTTAGCTACTCAGATTGATATAAACTTGATTGCATTAAAAAGAAGACTCGTAGACTTTTAATTTGATCAGCCATGGGACACTTAAGTCTTTATAGATTGAGAAATATGGTCATTTAAAGTTGACTCTTACGTGGACTCGTGCGAAAACTTAGCTGAAAGAAATACTTTGAACTTGATTTAGTGTTTGAGATATCTTACGACCCTAAATCAAATCTGATACACTTATCAAACTTATAAAAGGACCTTAATATATATGTACAATTTATAAATCATTGGGTTTAGATCTTTGCTTAGAAGTTACGAGGCGTTACAATATCTTTCCCTTAAATTTACATATGCATAGAGTAAAGCAAGATTTCTTTGGCTATTTATACCGAATATAATAACATAAATGGTTTTACCATCAAATATTGCTTCAAGGAAGCCAATAAATTGTAAGGAATGAGATGCTCATTCCTCTTTTGCTGGCTGGTTAATATGTAACCTCCATTGATGTAGCTTTCTTTATTTAATAAACAAATAGTGGGATCAAGAAGAACATTTTTTTCTGTCAAAGAATTTAGTTCAGGAGACAAGTAGTATCTCTTCATTCCATGATTTAGTGAAGTATTTTGAAGTTTATGTTGAATTGTTAGCTACGTGTATATATGTACATGCATCACTCTGATTAAGAAAATAAAATTTGTTGATAGACATTAGATCTGAAGAAAGTATCTGAACATATATCCCAAAACCATCACACTCGCCTACTTCGTATTTCTATCAGAAGTACTTCTCACGCAAAAGAAATGATAGAACTTTAGTCTCTAAAAACTTCTGGATAGATATCCTACATCTAAATCGAATTCTTTTTGATTAAAGAATCTTTGTCATTTAAATAAACCCTCACTCATCTCATGCCAAACCCCTCCAACACAAGGAGGATAAATATAGTGATAACATAATTTTTTTTTACACTATCAGTATATATAAACTATAACTATATAGTATAAAGTTTGTGCTAAGCCTGGATATTTACAAATTAAACAACTGCAATGGAAATATTCATTTATTTTTTTTGGAAAAGATTACAGAATAACACATATATAGACATCATTGACTTGTATGATCATAAATGAATCATACCATTAAGTAACACACAAAATTGGAATAGTACATCAAACTCTCATGATGATTCAATTAAACCCAATTTGTCCCAATCAAAGAATAACATATGCATCCAATTTTTGTTGGCCTCCATATATCCTTTTGTTTGTGATTATCAAACTCTCATGATTCCCTCAGTTGATAAGCCCAAATTGACACCATTTGGTTGGTCTACACAAAAAGAGAAAAATTAAGTTAGTGATATTTAATCCTTGTATTAAATAAGTAAATTAAATAACAACAATATTAGCATATTCAGTAGAATTTCATACGTGGGGTCTGGAGAGGATATAATGTACGCAGACCTTATCATTACCTCATAGAGGTAGAGAGGTTGTTTCCTGGAAACTCTCGTCTCAAAAACCCATAAACAGAATAAACTAGATATGAAAAAAAAAACAGGAAAAAAAAGGCAAAAAGAAAGAACGACTAATAACGAAAAACACATAATATAGTAAATACATTAAATAAGAAAAGAAAATTTAGATGGAGAGCTTACTTTGTGGTCTGTTGAAGACAAAAAAACATGCACCAATGACTATGTAACAGAGTAGGAGGACTAATCCCTTAATATAATGAGATGTTCCATCCTGCAAAATTAATAATTAATTATAAGTAATTTATGGAAATCCTACTAAAAGATGGAGTGCATTCTAACAAAGACGATTTTATATTTAAAATAACGTGAATATCATTCCATCACAATCCTTACCTGTAGAGCGAAAGCTGTAACAATTATTGCCAAAGCAAGGGAACTTGTCTCAAGAAGACTAAAATCAAGATCCATTTTCACACCAATAATCCATGATACAATCACACATAATGGAACCTGAATGAGGAAAAAAACAAGATTATCATAATTAATTGAAAAAATGAAAAATATAAAAAACCTTTGATTAGAACAATTACTTAATTTAAAACAACTCGAAATGAAGAAATATGTTATGGTGGAAAAAAGAGTAAATTCCAAAGATTTAACTTAAATACATAAATTTTAACAGGTAACTTATCTTATTCATCATGTTCTCATTTATACTTGTTATTTGAGTATTTTCTTGGTGATCTCATACCGGAATATAGAAATTAAACTCGAAATAACTATATGTTTGTGTGGAGTAATCTACTTACCACAAACATGGCAATTTGAGTTGCTGAGCCTAAGGCAACTCCCAAAGAAATGTCCTGCATTATGCAAAAAATCAATTTATAATTAAGTTATCTTATTACTAGTACATGAATATAAAATTTAATTATTTTTTTTGTAAAATAATAATTAGAAATTGTACATACCAACTTGTTCTTGAAAGCAAAAATAATAGCCCCAGCATGTTCAGCAGCATTTCCAACAATTGGTAACAAAATAACACTAATGAAGCTCACTGAAATTCCCCAAGAATCTGATGCTGCCTCAATGGTACCAACAACATATTCAGATAATAGAGCAATAAGAATAGTCATTCCCACCAACCATGCAAATGCACTCCAGAATCCAAGCACTGCTTCCTCATCTTCTGCATCATCATCTTCATTTTCTTCCTGATTAATTATCATATATTATAATTTTCTTAAATTCAAGATTAGTCAAATCGATCGATGGAGTAATGACAAAGAATTCAGCTTATACACTCCGATATTATTAATTAGTCGTTGAATCACAACAAACAACAACAACAATATCCTAGTGGAGTTCCACGAGTGGAGTCTGGGGAAGGTAAAATATATGCAGATTTTACCACACTACCTCATAGAGATAGAGAGCCTATTTTCGGAAAATCCTCGTATCAAATATCAAGCCCCATAAGAAGAAGATACTGAAGATGGTTCATGTTTAGCTATAAAATTTCAAATTTCAACTTAAAATTCAGAATTTTTAAAATTTTGAAAAAACAATAAAAAAGTGTTTTCAATCTCATAAAAGTCAAAAACAAGTACTTTAATTTGTATTCACGACCAAACACAACTCAAATTTTAATTTTTTTTTTTCAAATTTCACGATGAAACATGATCAAATTACTTACGGCTTCTGCGTCAAAAAGTTGGCGGTGGGTCCACAACTGGAAAACAAGGTAACCAAAGTAAGCAATGAGCATAATAATGCAGCTGACTCTTGATAGTTGCAATGTTGCTTCTTCTGTTAATGCTGCTGATTCTCCAACTCCAGCGTAACGGAACATCAAAGGCAACACATGACATAACAATCCCAACAACAAAAGCAGTGAGTTCACGTCTGCTTGTTTCTGAAATATCGCATAAAATCATAACGAGTTAGGGTCGATATGGGAAGACCTATCCTCTTTGCTATGTGTATATATACTTACTCTGTCATATTTTTGTTCCTTGGATAGATTTGCAATGCCACCACAAAAAAGTGAAGTGCCAAGAACCAAAAGAAGGTTTGAAAGAATAGATCCCAAGAGGGAATATTTCACAACATCCACTTTGTGTTGGATCAAAGCAAAGATTGCTATAATGAGTTCAGTGGCATTTCCACATGTTGCATTTAGAAGCCCTCCAACTGATCATATAACAAATTAAACATACAATTATTAGAATTTTTTTTAAAAAAAAATTGGGCTAATCCAACACCCTTTATCAAAATATTCTACTGTGTTTACACTCCCTTTGATTCCTTGTATATATCACCTTTTGTGATTGCACTTGCATTAAGAAAAAAAAATGACTTTACTAATTTGCTCTTATTTAATGTTCATTAATTGTTTTACTATCAAAGGTAAAAAAAGGAAAAACAATATCATTTATGCATTAATTTTGTGAAATAACATATATTAAGGACCATCTATTTATAATAAGGACGGCATATGAAAGTTATCAATAAAAATTAGTTAAAAATTCTATTATTTAGCTATAAAATTTTATCAGTCACTGATTTTCTTGCAGTGATTTAATTACCAACATTAGTTGTGGTCCTCCACTATCATGTTATAGAAAATATATATATATATATATATATATATATAAATGCACTACTGATTTATCTCTTTTTTTTTTTGTTGTGGATTCAAAAGAAAGCCAAAAAGATGGAACTCTACCTGTTGGACCAGTGAAGAAAGCTATTTGTCTGCAATTCAAAAAATACAAAAATATTAATAATAATCAGATTAGATTCTGGTAGTAATTTAAATAAATTAAATTAAGTTTAACTTACTCTGTCAAAAAGCTGACACGTTCAGCCAATGGAGTGAGTCCAAGTAAACTCAAACCAAAAACCCATGACTGATATTATTTAAAAAAAAGGTCAGTATTATGAAGTAAATTAATCAAGAAATCATAAAAAAAATATATTAAATAATGAATATCTTCTCAGATCCATTCATTCAACGGATCATTTAATTATTAAAATGGGGAAAAAAATAAATAAACTTGCTTGCTGCAAAAAGTAAGCATAATAAAATATTGCTCAAGCTTAATTTGAATTTTGAATAGACTCTTTTTAAAATATTTTGTGCTAATGTCACATTCACTTCTTAACCATTATCTCATCTGAAAAATTAAGTTATTAAATAAAATATACTTTTATTTACTTGATTATATTACGTATTCAACACGTTCCTAAGCTTGTGCTGAAAACGTATATTATGTATAATACTGGAATATAATCCTTTGTTGTCTTTACATATGTGTTGTTTAATTAATTTTTGAATTCACTTAGCGAAAAAAACTAACTCCACCATTTGACTTCACGTGTATCTAACTGATTCCTTTTAAAATGACCTAAACATGTGAAAAGACATGTCATTTTTTTATTGGGAGACGACGATGAAATTTTATCCAAAACAACCTCTTATCCATTCAGATATTATACTAGATTGCGCAACTACTAAAGAAGAAAACTTACTCTTCCAAAGTTTTTGTAATGAGCAAGTATGGCAATAGGGATGGCAATGAAGAGCACAAAAAGCTTAGTTCCCAAAATAACCTCTTGAACATTAGCAAGAACATCTCTAATAATAGCACAAGGCACTTTTCTTACAAGGGTAAGATCGGATTTTTTACGTAGAGACGAAGACGATACGTTGTGAGCTGTTCGTCCATGGCTACGACCATGGCCATGACGCATCTCTTTGCTTAAAGGCTTAATATTTCCATTTTCTAAGAGCCATGTTTCTGCTGCTGGTGATGATGAAGCCATTCTTGGTCTTTTTTTTCTTTGAAGAAATATGAAAACTTATGTGTATTTGGTTTTATATTGTTTCTAAGTGATAACTCTCATATTGTGTACGTATGGGGGTGGCTTATAGGTTATTTATAGGTTATTTTTGGCACAATATGCAAGAAATTTCCTAGAAGTTTCAGTTTTTTGTTTTTTTTATATATGGTGTAAGATATTTAGAATATTGGGAACTCGACTAAATTTGAATTCGAATCGAAAAATTTTATATTGGACGGTCAAGATTTTCTAATGGAAAGTTGGGTTGGATTGATTATTTTTTAATTGGTTTTATCAATGTTTTAAAAGGCATGGGCGCAAGGCAAGGTGTTTTATATAGTATGAGGCGAGGCATAAGTCTCAAGATAGGGAGTCCTATATGAATCTATGGCACATATATATATATATATATTAAATTTTATAGTTTAATACTAAGGAAATAAGTAAAAATAAAACTTTCAATAATTCAGCAAATAAATTTAAATAAATCACAAAGAAATATTGTAATTGTTATTTGAGAAACATAGCAATATAAAAATGATAACAGTCGAGATAATTTAATTTTTAAAATAAAATCATCATCTACCCCCCTTCCTCTCGCTCCAAAAATATTTTTAGAACACTGCTTATTAGTATTATAACAAAATATTATTACATCATGAATGCAACTAAAATTACTTTCAAATAATAATAAAATATGATAATTTTGGGACGTATGACTAAAACATGAAGATCAATGATAAGTGAAGATGTAAAATTTAACTTTGTATTTTTTAAAAGTAATGTTAAGTAATAATCACCCCCACAATATTACCAAATAGTAAATATGTGATACTACAACTTGTTATTTGAGTTATTTTCTCAATATTTTTATTTCTATAGATGAAAAAACTATTAAGTATTATTTATTTTATTAAAGAATTATGAGGTCAACAATGTTAATTAAAGAATTAACACATAATTTTTGTAAAATCCGTTAGACGAGCCTCGAGCGTTAAGCGTTGAGCTTACGTCGGGAGACAGTCGGATGCTTAGGGGCGTAAGTCTTACATAAATAAGCCCCACAAATGAATCTCAGGATGTTTTGCTATAGCCCCGGCCTGGAGCGAACCCTTGAAGCGAGTCCCTGCTTTTTAAAATACTAGTCTGTATTTATTACATTAAAAATAATAAAAGAATTAAAGTGTAGAGGAAAAAAATATTACTCATCGGAAGGTTGAGTTTTTAGCTAATAATGACTTTTACTTTAGTCGGTGAAATTTTAGTGATTTTTTTCTGTTAGAAAACATACAATGGACGTTAAAAATAGTTGTTCAATAATATTTATTTAGTTTAAAAAATTAAGAAATAATTTATTATTTTGGGTTTATTTTATCTTTGGTATTAAATAATATTCAATATCTAGTACATTTTTCAAAGCATAAAATTTAAAATATTCAAAGTGTAATATAATAATATCATCCCTATTACTTATTGTATCTTTTAAGAAATATCACAGATGAATAATGAACAACTATTATTGAACGGTGAAATTATTAGTAAAACCTTCCTCCTACAAGAAAGGTCAAAAACTTGCGGACTAAACTCTCAATGAATGTTTAAATCAATCAATGCAGCTTATCTTAATTAATTAATTTAATGAAGTAAAAATATGCATTGAGTAATTATGGTTAAAGTATTTATTAATTTGGTAGGTAAACACTTAACAAGTAAATATTTACCCCCCAAAGAAGTAAATAACATTCTTGGAGCCTCAAATAAAAATAGTATAGCCATTTTATTTTATATAAAAGAAAAATTTCTGCGCAACGTGAATAGAATTGGATGTCAAGAGTTTAAATTATGAAAATAATGTTTAGTAAAAATGTAAGGTATGAAAAATAATGTACAATATATATTATATAAGATCGTGAAAACTTAATTCACTAAATCGTTCGAAATTGTTTGAATAAAGCGAATAATATTCTGAAATTACAGATATAATAAAGTTTACATTCATCACATTTAATGAATAGAGTTTTCTTTTTTTTACCTTTTTAATTAAAATAGAAAGCAGTCAAAAACACCTTTAAATTATATAAAATTGGATACGTCGTTAATAGTTTGAATCAAAAATATTCTTTGTTAAAAATACTAATTTGGTCCAAAAAAAAAATTTGTCATTAATACTTTGATAAAAAAAATGTCCCTATTATTATTTAAGTCAAATGTCTCTTCCTTTAATAAACATATTGTAACATGATTATTTTTATTTATATAATGATAAAATTCTTTTTTCTAATATAATAAAAATATTTTTATTTCTCAATACTTTTTTAATTGAAGAAGGACAAATATTTAATAATATCATAATAATTTTAAAGTTAAGATACAACAAGCATAATATCATAAAACACAAAATTTATCACATTACTTCAAATTATAAAATATATTTAAAATATCGTCTATGGAGTTATTATTGACCCATTTCTCGTCTTAACTTTAAAAATTAAGAAATATATTTTACAAATATTTATTCTATTCAATTCAAGAAAAAATTAAGAAATAAAAATATTTTTCAATCTTATTATAATCTTTTTAATCATTATCTAAATAAAAATTAACCATGAAATGATCTTATATATATGACCTATGTTATCGATTATAAAAGTACATAGGTAATTCTATATATTCTACTTGATAAAAGGAGATTAAGAAGTATAACAAAAAAATATTTTTCACTTTTATATTAGTTAAATGGATTTTTTAAATTTCCTTTTAAGAAAAAGTAAATTTAAGGTTGTTTAAAAATAAGATTTTATTGCGACAATGATATATCTAAAAATACAAAAAACAATGTATTTACTAAGAAAAGGGACATTTGATCCAAAAGCAATAATAGAGTAATTTTTGGATCAAAGAATTAACAAAAGGAGCATTTTTGGACCATACTATTAACGAAAGATATTTTTATTCAATTTCACATAGTTTAAAATTTTTTTTACGCACGCCTCTTTCTCCCCTTCCTTAAAATAAATAAATTAAAGTGTTAATCTTATTACCATAGTTTTGTTGACAAGAGGAATGTATGCAAGTTCATTGACTGGTGGATTAATTAAAATTAGACATATGAAAGTATTGTTTAAATCAAAATTGACTTGTGATTGTATATTTTATCGTACTATCAATATCTTGAAGCTAATATTCCAATTGCCTCTCAATATACAAAAATTATTCTATTAATATTAACTTCAAATGATTTAATATTCCAACATAATTGCCAGTTTCTTGTGGCAATTCATGAGTTTTTATGAATTTATAATCTAATTTAATTTTTCAATTTTTCCCCTCCATATTAGATTATTCTCTTATAATCTGAGAATATAATTAAAATAAAGTATTTTGGCTGTATTTCACATTATAATTTTTCGCTAAGTGAGATATAATTATACTTTTTGACTCAAATTATAATTTTACATACACATATATACATAAAGCATTTTGACTTTTCTGTATATCTATTTGATATTAAATTAATCGAATCAATAAACTTCAAAAAAATAGGATGATTTTAAAAAGATAGAAGAAGAAGAAGATTACTCCAAATTAAAACCTAATTTTTTGTTTTTTTATGGCAATTTGTTTTTACATTACCTTATTTGATAACCACTAAATTTTTTTCCCCATAGGATTCTCGATAGCAACTAATGGAATACCTACAGCCGCAATAAAGCTCTGTACGGCTTTTGTACTTTCCAGGGAAACTTCCTTGAAATTTCTGGTCTAAATTATTTTATTTATTTTTCGTTCGATATTTTTGTATATAATTTTATATTTTGATTAATTATTAGTATATTTTATTTTAAAATAATTGAATTGTTAGGTTATATCATATATATTAAGAAAAAAAATAAGATAAAATTCAATCATGTTTTTTTCATTTTTATCCTTTTCAAACTTTAAACACTCATTTAATGCATCATTTATTTCTAATACAAAATTTAACCCTATAAACACAAAAGCAAATTGGAAAAAGTTTTCAACATATTCTTTGAAAAGCGAATAATTTAATTATTTAAAAAACTTTAAAATTTTTCAACAATTCAATTATTTTAAAACAGAGGGAATATGATCTATTTAGGATATGAACCTGAAACCTTAATCAAATACAGAAAAATTTCATCCATTCTTATCACAATTCTGATGGGACATATATATATATATCTTATTATTAAAATTAAAAATATACTTATCACGTCAATATAACCGTTATTGGTATTTTGACTAAAAGTTTAATTTCATGTGTTGATTTGATAAGGTTTTTATATGTAGCACAGAAATTAACTTAGTATTAATTAATCACTTCGACTAACAGCTTAGTATTGGAATTTTTATTTGTTTATATATGTTAATCTGATTGTTTTCTAGTAATTAATTTCACTTTTTTTATGTTTAATTTTGTGAAAAATTCTATTGAATAGTTTGTTTGTTTTTCTTCACCTTTTTTGTTGTATGTATTACATCATGTCAAGGTTTTAATTACCTTGTATTATATACGTATTTGATTTACAAAAGATAATTAAAAAAATAAAATAATATGAACGGCTGAAAAAAATGTTTGTATTTAGGTAGTGGATAGGCTAGAATTTGATGTATATGGTTTTAAAATTCTAATTCTTAGTCATTGAGTTTTAATTTAATAAATTTTACATATTTGATATTTTTTAAAAATAAATTTTCATTGATTTTTAGTAGCATCTTCTCCACTCTAGCTCCAATATACCTTATCGTAGGAGTGACATCGGGCACGAATTGGATCAAATTTAAGTAGGTCATAATGGATCAAAATAATAAGCTGATCAAGGTCCAAATTAACTCAAATTTGCATGGGAAAAATTATCAAAATAATTGATCATAGAAAGGGTGAAGATACAATTGAATCTTGTTTTTACTAAGTTTAATTATCTTATTTATTTTTTAAAAATATTTTAATCCCTGATTAAAAAAATTTCCTTTATTATGACTACATATAATTTATTAAATTCTTTACAAAAATTCTTAAAAATATTTTGACAAAATTTCTCATGAGTCAATTTGGATTACATATTGATCAAAATTTTAATAATTTAAAATAGATCGAGCAAATAAATGAACGGAATAATAACCTTCCTGAACTTAAACCAATCGATAATTTTTTATTTATTTTTAGCTCCATGTACATTATGCTCATATGTTTCCATGCCTATATATATATATATATATATATATATATATATATATATATATATATGCACAAAACAGACTCAGATCAAAAACTTGAGGCATCAGATGTTTTCAACATTTTATTTTCCAGGTACCCTTTGGTAGGTCTCTTTTAGTCAATATTCTAGATTTTTAATATATTTCTTATTATGTGATTCAAATTTTTCAAAAAAAAATTTTTGTATTCACTTTAAATCTTTCCAAAGTTAGGTATTTATTGAGAATTCAACATGAGTACGATATAAAATTTTGAAATATTTGGGTAACATGACTTTTTATGTTTATGTTTTTAAAATTGAAAAAATTAGAATAACATTCACTGTAATGAAAGAGATATTTAGTAATAAATATTTTTTTCTTGCGGTTGAACTACAATATATTATACAATTAACATTAATACTTTTCTATTAAAAGCGAGTAAATTGGATTTGGATGGATTAAAATAGAATAGAATTAATAAATACATGTGTTATTGATTCATTTAAAAGTTATTTATGTTAAAATGAGTTAAGCTAAAATAGGTTAAAATGAAGGTTATACCCTCCCAATTTTGCTAAGTTTTAAATATTTTTAGTTTTCTTTAATGATTTTTTTAATATCCAATAAAATCATATTTTAAATTTTTAATGAATATATATATAATATATTAAACAAAAAAATCTTTGAAATTTGTTTTTGACAAGATTATTCGTTGATCAATTTGAATAACATATCAACTTAATTTTTTTTTATAGGTTGAACCAAAATTCATTGAGTAAATAGATGAATGGGTCAATAACATGATCAAGCAAATTACGTCAAGTAAATTCCTTTTCATGAGCTAATTTTGTCAACTCTGATATGGAGATCCATCTTGGTAAATAAACATTTTCATGGGATGCATACAAGATGCTAGATGAATTTGTTATATTTGTTGGTATTTTGACAAATTGATGATTGAGTTTGTTCTTTATGATACGTGTAACTTATATTTCAATTTGAGTTTATTTAGAGTAAATTCAAGCATTGAAATTTTTTTAAAAAGTTATTATTTTTTACAAAAAAAATTGCAAAACATGGCTGAAATTTTAGCCAATTTAATATGTACGTGTTTCATGTATGGCTAAGAGCATACATACATGAAAAAGTTTTAGATGCATGCAAACTCAAATTTAATCAATTTTAATATGGATCTAAAACATATATGATTGAAATTCAGACGTACGTGAAAAAATCAAAAGAATACCAAAGAATTTGTTAAATTTGCTGTTGTATAATGACAACTTGATGGTTGAGATTTTTTTTTTAAATGATATATGAAACTTATGTTTTAAATTTGAACTTTTTGAAATAGATTTAGGTGTGGAATTGTTGAAATTTGAAGAACGATTAAGGTGAATTGTGATGAACAGGTGGGATTGCTCCATCATTAATCAGAGGTTTCAGGTTCGAGCCCTCAGCGTAAAAACAATCCTGTTGAGAGAGTCACCCCCAAAAGGAGTCCTTTAGTGCGCAATATGAACTAAATTGGAGCTCTAACGTGGACACAGAATACCAGGTACAAAATTATAAAAGGAAAAAAAATTGAAGAGCAAAAAAACTATTTTGACAAAATAAATTTATAGACACATGTGACTTAGATTTAAGACACTTTTTACATGTCCTTCAACTATTTACGGATACTTAATACTTTTTAAAACTCTCAGTTAATTATAACTTATTATTACAGGAAAATTACTATTTTCATCAAATATATAAATTAGTATTTATTAAAGTAAATTGTTTAACAAGTATTCTCTCCGTCTCATTTTAATTGTCATAGTTTTTAATTTTAGAGTCAAATTATGTAAAATTTGAGTAATATTTTAAGATATATTTTTTCATCATATTGATATGAAAAAATTTGTAACTAATAATACTTTTCTTATAATTTTTGAATATCTAGTTTTATTTTAAAATATCAAATAAATTTAATATAATTTAACTTCAAAAATTAGTCAAATTAACTTTCATAAAATATAATGACAATTAAATAAAAAGAAAAAGGTAATTTAACAGGATAAATATTTTTACATTATTAATGCATAAAATTTAAACCACTTTTTTAAAACCCATTAAGTTTTGCAACTTAATGTGATCGCATTAGATCTATATAATTGACTAATCATATCTCCGTTCTACATTAGATGAACATTTTATATTTATCTTAGATGGACATTTTATATTTTATAAACCGTGATTAAAAATCATCATAGATTGATCAACTTTATTATATTACACTTTGCTCACATTAATTAGTCTCTTGAAAAAAGAAATTTTGAATAGATTCAAAATTTGTTTAAACTTCCAAAGGTCATATTGAATATAGGGGTAAAATAGGAAAAAATAATTAATTATATCCTTATTTAGTAAGTGATCAAATAATATGTGGAGTAGTAAATATTTTTAGTAAGATGTTCATATAATATGAAATGGAGGGATTACTAACAATTAAAAAAAAAATTATGACAAGCGGAATCCGCAACCACTACCCTTTAGGTCTCCTAGGCAATAACTCACAAACCACATAGGAGAGGTAACCCGCACTAGGTTGAAAAGGGGACAAAAATGCCTTTCATTCACCTATTAGGCATAAAATAAGCTTGTCATTCACCTTTAGGTCTAAGAAATTAATGCTCTTTTCTTTAACGGAATATTTTTGGGTCCAAAAATGTCATTTATTCACCTTTTTGCTCACTTATACCCTTGAACTGACAACAATCTCTCTCTCTCTCTCTCTCTCTCTTTCATATTTATTATGTTCCAAAAATTGGGTTGTGCTATTTGATATTTAATAAGGAGCAACGGACAACGTCATAATATCCATTGTTCTGTTTCAAACAACTTGACCAAAAAAGTGATGAACTGAGCAACACAGTCCGTTACTCTCTTTTTTAAAAAAAGATATAAATTAAATAAAAAATTATAAATTAAAATTAAATACAAACAATAGATTTTTTATTGTAATAATTATTATTTTATTAAAAGCGACAAACAACGTAGATGTTGTATATATATTAAATAATTAATTATCAATTAGATATAATTTTAAAGCAAATATTTGGCCAAAAAAGTGAAAGACATAGAGTCAGTGTCCATCGCTTTTAAAAAATATTATAAAAACAACGGCAGTGTCTCTTTATTCGCCACTTTTATCCGACGATGTTGTCCATCACTTTTCCTTCCATAAGTTTTAATCAAATTCTCAAGTAGTTAATAGAAACATACATAATAGGGCCTATAGCATAGATATGTAAGTACGATACAAAATATGCAAAACAGGTCCAAAAGTGAGTGAGAAAGACAAACTATTAAGAAAATCTGACCCTAAACCTAGTATCCCCAATACAAGAGCATCTAAAAACGAAAAACCTATATACATCAAGTCTATCTAAACAAAATATAAAATGCATAAACAAGTGCAAAAGAAGGAAAGTAGCAAGTCTCTAAACGCTAGGAGCTCGTCAGGAAAGTCTGCGATGGCCACGAGAGATCTAGTACTCAAAGAGAGTGGCTTATACTGTGAGCAATATTAGAAAAGAAAAAGATGCAGAAGTATAGTATAAGTATCAAAACATAAGGTACCCAAGGCATTATAGACTGATCGAGTTTAGAAGACTATATATAAAGAAGTAGGATAATGTTACTACTATAGTTCTAACAAGTTTAGAAAAGACAAACAAACATCAAAGAAAAAAAAAGACCAATAGCAATCAAATACTATCAAATAGATAAAGGAGATGTTGCAATGTAAATATGGTCAATGCATAAAAGTAGAAGTCTGATAAAATCCTTGAGTGATCCCTTGGACTCAACAAGAAAAATATAATACAAAATTTCAAATGCAAAACATGCATGAATGCGAAATCTTATTTTAAAGTCTCCCTAACGATCATACTTTCCAATATATAAATAATTTTAACTATACACTTCAATATCGAAACTGCACTTGAATCTCTGCTTCGAAGCTTTCTCCTTTCGAGTAGCCTCTGAATAGAATCACACTATTAAATTACTAAAGGAAATGTCACAACAAATAAAATGAAATCCATGTTACAATAAAAAAAATTAAACTCAAAAATTGAATGTCACGTCCCCTGAGGGCACCCTTGACGTGGTGGCACTCAGAAACCATTGCTAATCCTCAAGCGAACCACTTAGCCTGATCACATCATTAATCATATAGTAGAAGGCTCAATTTAGATATTTAGACTACAATCTAGTGGGCTAATCAATATTTAAATAGAATAAAAGTTTCAAAACCAACAATTAATCCAAATCTAACATCATAAGACCAGTAAAAAGGGAACTAGTCTAGAGTTAAAGACATCAGAACAATCCATCACCATGTTGTCTATGAAACCTCTATCAATACTTTCTATGTGGTGCCCATGACATGTTCATGGCTACCTCAATCAAAATATAAAAGGACTAAACTCAAAATCTAGAAACATAGATGTGGTATCCTCCAAACCTAGGAGGACTCACCCAAGGCTGATAGCAAAAAAAGATCCTTAAGGAAACACCTGTTTATGATCCTTAACACCTGTTTCTTCATCATGAAAATATGTAAGCTCAAATGGACATCAGTACATGAAATGTATTAGTATGTAAAATGGAAGAATGAAATAGGCATCAAGGTAGAATTACATCAACTCAGATACTTAAGTCAAAAAATAAGAAACTCAATCAAGATGTCAAAAGTTTAAAGTAAGAACACACTTTAGACAAAGATCAATCATATCCAATCCAATTAGAGTACTATTAAGACCTATATGGGAGTTTCTCTTACCGACAACCATCACATATGGACCGATGATGATACAAAGAAGTGATATCGTTGCCACATCCATCCAATACCTTGCCAGGGTAAAGGACATCCCATTAGTGGATCCACAATAAATAACATCAAGTCCTTTTTTGGGACAATAGGGAAACATTTGATTTACGGTTCAATCCTCTCCTACGCTGGCTACATAGTTATTGAGTTTGAGTTTTTTTTTACTCACTCATTTTGATGCTCAATACTCCTCCTAAAACTCAATGCTCATAAAAAAATCAAGTCCAATCTAACCCAATCAATAAGTCTCGTATAGACGCTTATCCGTTCATCACTTCTGTCACAATCAAGCCCTTCGACTTATCAACCATCCAATCAATTCCTAATCACATCTTTCAATAGTAATTTAGACTCACATTTATGATCTCATTTTGTTAAGTTCAATCATTTGGATTCAATTATGAATATTATATTTAACCATCAAGTCACTTCATTGTCATCGATCATATTCACATCTCAATCACAATTAAGCATTCACAAGTTCAAGGCTCTAGACTCAATCCTTAGGCATAGTCATTAAGTCTTATTAGTTCAAAAATATAAATAAGATTTTTAAAGTCAAAGGCTTAAATCATTTGTTCAAGAAACAAGTATATAGAAATCATCAATTATACAATATAAGTAAAATAGGTTAAACATTTAAAAAAGTTTCAAGAAAACACAATCATGAGGACTTCGATTCCATCACAATTCATCCTATCACAATCATGGGGCACATGGAAGAACAAGGTACATGCTTTAGTTTAGCCTTACATACCTGGGATGAAGGATGACAACCAAATTCGTAAGAGTTTTGCTCAAATCACTTGAACCCTAATATTTTATCCTTTTCTTAGCCCTAATTCCTTAGTTAGAACATGTAAAGGGACTTAGGGATGGTTTAGGAATCCTTTTAAGGCAAAAAATGACCTACATCTATTGTGGATTAAATGTAGGAGGGGTAGGTAAAAGTCTGGCTGCCCCACATTAAAATTTCAGCCGACAGAAAAAATTTAAAACATGATGAAGTCCGCGTTGCGGACTTATTCCGTCTTAATTTACTTTTTACGTAACATACACATAAACCCATCAAATGAGTTTTATGTGTAAAGTATGAGAATGACTTATTTTGGGACATCTCCGCGATGCGGAGGTGTCGCACACCTTGCTGGAAATCACATTTTGCCCCCCAAAAATCCCAACCCATTCAAGTCTTAACCCATATCAAAAGAATCCTCAATTGAGCCCAATTTAATCTCTAATTTCAACTCGTTCTAAGATTCTTTACTTGCATTGATGTAAGGTATGTTTTCTATCTATCTTATATTTTCTATCATTTATCTATCGATTTTTGTAATATTTTATTTTTATTTTTTGAGTTGAAATTCAAATTGTGATTACAATAAATAAATAATAATATGTTAGAATTATTGAAATTGAGCGGGTCAAATTGGATGGCTCATGACCTAACCCGGATTTTAGCTCATTTGAGCCAATCCGTTTGAGCCCAACGTAAATTTGGACGGGTCATAACTCAACCCAATTTTCATTTTAACCCATTTTAACATTCTCAATTTCAATCTAACCCGCCCGTTTGGCACCCCTAGATTTAATCTTTGCAATCACAAACCCTCCCTAACAATGGCAATGAAAAAATGCTAGTGCACCAGCAACAACCATATCAACTCAACTTTAAGTTGAAAAAATGCTCCGATGAAATTTCCTGAATGCAAATGAGCTATGCTACCCATCAAAATTGATATTTTGGAATCAAGAAAATCAACAAAATTATCCACGAAGTCATCTTGATAGAATGTTTGACCCTAATCAACACTTAAACTCGGCAACCTTGGAATTCAAATCAAAAGTCGTTTTAAATCAAGCTCGATATTCCAAACCTAACTGCACTAATGAACTTCTCATCCGAGCACGTTTATAAAAAATATTGACTGAAGTCAAGTATTTATCAAATTATCCAAATGAACACACCCAAATTATATTGAATATATTAAATATTAGTACATGTTTAACCCTAAGTAGATCATGATTTTATGATTAATTTTGTCACACTTTATAATATAAAAAGTTTAATGTTATGAACCTTTTATATTATTAAAGCACATAACATAAAAATCAATATCCCCATCTCCATGTTCTGGGAAGTTTCCTATATTGGCTTCGAGAGGTAAAGACAGTACGGTACCACAATCAATCATTTCATGACCAAATAGATACACAGTTACAGAGTAAACGTCCAAAATCATACACTATCTTTGATTTTAGACTCAAAATAATACGTATTCTTTCGAATGGAGCATTAATAGTCCTTTTTATTTAATAAAATAATGCATTTTTAATCATAACCCTAACCACCGTTACTTTTTTAACACCAGCTTCCAAACGTACATACTCTGTCTCCCTGTCTTTCTTTCTTTTGAAGAACATAAACCTTAAGATTGGAACATCAACCTTAAATTTGAAACTACAAATCATATCAAATTTGGATCAAAACTATAGTAGCACCAATTATCAAGAAGTAATAATGTTCTTAAGCCACAATAATGATAGACATTTACCTTCTTTCGATGGTGAGTTTTTAAATTGGAATTTTTTTTTGTTAGAATCCAAGTACATTGTGTTTCTCATCTTGATTTAATGCATAACATAACCGAGTCTTCATTTTTCACTTAGTCTCACGAATATGCGAATTAGGATTACGAAAATTGGAGGAAGAATGGGTGAAGGGAAACAAGTAAACATGAATCTGTTTTGTGACTAAAGGAAATGTTTTTGTAATGTGATCTGAGCACTTGAGGATGTTGTTGTTAAAACAATAACGGTGGTTAGAGTTATGATTAAAATTGCACCAATTTATTAAATAAAAAGGATTATTAGTGCTCTAGTTGAAAGAATATGCATTATTTTGACTCTAAGGACAAAGATAGTGTATGATTTTGGGTCTTTCCTCCACAGTTATACACTAGATGGAAAAATTCGGGCCTAATATATGTTTTTTTTTTTAAATTCTAATTTATGTGACATAAATAGGATATATATAAAAATCAATTAAATATTTTATATGATTTTTAATTGTTTAATTATTGTTATTTATGGTATTTTTTTCGTAATTTTCAGATAATATATATGTTACTCATTCTGTCTCAATTTGTGTGAAATTGATATTTCGAAAGTCAACCAGATCTTTTATATGTTTTTAAAAAATATGTTAAGTTGTTAATTATTGTGATTTGTTATACTTTAACATTATTTTCAAATATTGTATGTTCCCTCCTCTGTCTCTATTTATGTGAAATTGATATCTCAAAATTCAACCAAATTTTTTATATGATAGGGTATTAATTATTGTAATTTATAGTACTTTTACATTATTTTTAAATATGATATGTTACTTCCTTTGTCTTAATTTAGATAGCACTAACAAAATTTAAAAAGAAATTTATGTCTTTAAAATATTTTAAATTATTAATTATTATAATCTAAGATATTTGCATGTGGACAGATGCCTACTTCTGGCCTTTTATTTATATTAGGAATGGAATGATGAAATGATGAATGATATTTGACAACAAATAAAGATAAGTTGGAGATATTGGTATGAATGTATTATTTTATTCCTAATAATTATATTTGAATTTGGAGGATAAGTTTTTAATGATTGACAATAAAAGACAAAACATGATATATTCTGAATTTTTTCCCCTCCAAGCACCTTAGACAATAACTAATAAAGATGACTCATATGTAATATTCCTTTTATTTCAATTTATTTATCTGATTTTAATTTAAAATAAAATTTTAAAAATTCATAAATATTTTTAAATTTTACTAGCTTAAACTAAATAGAAGTAGAATATATTAAAATACTTTTTAGCCTTATAACTTTAAAACAAACTAAAATTATCAATAAATTCTAAGTACACAATCAAGCTATAACTTGTTTTAATTAATATCTAAACTTACGAAAAAGATGCTCTTAACTATATTAGATTTTTTTAGGTTCAAGTTTTGAAGTTTTGTTTGTGCGCATTCTCAAGCACTCATTACATAAATAAAGTTATGTGCATTAATCTCAATAATTCATAAAATTATTGCAATTGAGGCTTAGTTGGAATAAGTTGTAACTTGAGTATCCAAGTAAAATTTAGTGACAAGTTGAAGAGACTATAACACTTTGTCTGAATGATAGTTACCTGTTGTACTTATTGTTATTTCATAGTCTCATTTTTCGCAACGATCGATTTGATTTGATTGTATCACTATTTTAATTAATATTTTCTTTTCATTCTATCTTTACTTATCATAATAATTCTATTTTATTTTTTACACTATCTTTTTATAGTAGCTCTACGGTGTGCTCTACTTTTCTGGTAGATTATTGATATGCGATATTATATTATAACAACGACAGAGAGCCATACAATCTATCCAAATATTATATTCACTAAAATAACATGATACAATACAATACATTATAAAATTTGCGTTTTTAAGGTTCAAATAGAGCCAAGTTGATGCAGAATGCATGGCATGTGATGGTCTATGTCAAGTAATTTGTAGGGACTTCAAATCTGTTCTAATGTAATTTCCACGAAATTTCTCACAAAAACCCAAATAAATGAGGGAAAAAAGAAGAAGATGTATTTCAATATCATTCTTTTGTTTTTAGTGATATATTTTGTGTTAGTAAGGTACATATACTTTTTTATTGGTAAATATATACTCATATTCAATATTTATATTAAAATTAGGGGTTAAGATTGTGCATTGCATGAGCTCAATACATATATATATAATTTTTGTGATCTAGATAAAATTTGAAAAGTCAATAATTTTAGTATATTTTTTAATTTTTTGAATTTATAATATTTTTAAGTAGTTTTAAAATAATATATATTACTCCTACAAGGAAAGATAATTTATTAAGGGTAATATTGTAATTTCATAGTTGAGGTAGATGAAGAAATAATTAAATAATAATTAATAAAAAAGGATATAGTAAAATTAAGTAAAAACTTTAACAGCTACCGTAAAATCAAGCAGACACATTATTGTAATTTTATAGTTGAAATAGATGAAAAAATAATTAAATAATAGTTAATAGAAATAACACAGTAAAATTAAGTAGACACTTTAATAGCCACCGTAAAATTACGTAAACACGTTATAGTCACTTGCCTGCTTCAAGTAACTAAAGCATGCACGACGACCCTAAGCTGCTCAGACAAATCGTCTATTATACATATATATATAAAAAAATA
Source organism: Solanum rostratum (assembly GCA_029948455.1). NCBI lineage: Eukaryota > Viridiplantae > Streptophyta > Magnoliopsida > Solanales > Solanaceae > Solanum > Solanum rostratum. The sequence goes on from CM057048.1 coordinate 66,618,778, forward strand.
TATACACTATTTACTTATCACTTATCTATTAATTAATAATTACGGTTGAATGATGTAATTATCAAATTACTGATTTTTAGAGGAAATAACATTAAACATATTATTATTGGTGTTATTTAAATAATAATTTCCCAAATTATATTTTCCTTGAGAAAAATATTATTCCAAATACATGCATCTAATGGAATAGATGTATGCATTTGAGATACATACAAGATAAATTAGGTGCAATTCTAATCAAAATATCTACTAATACATCAGTAGCTTCTAAGTGTATCACTGAACACAGAGGAGAGGAGAGAGCAAATGGAGAAATGACAGGAGAAAGAGTGATTACTGAGGATCTGTTTGGAAAATCACCTGGTAATTGAAGTTGATGTAATTATAAGAGTAGTAATTATCAGTGTAGTAATTATTTTGACCTATTTATTTGTCACAATGTAATTTTGGTTGCAGGAGTGAAATTACAAGGTATATTAAATTTTAAAAATAAAAATTACTTATTTAAAATTAAAAATTTATATTTAGAAAAATAAGGGTACTGTTGATAAATAATATTAAATTAAGTATTTAATATATATGTTGTCTTTTAAAAATATATTACTTAGTAAACATATATTCTTAACTAATATTATTAAAAAAGTATCTATATTTTTCAAAGTAGTATATTTTAATTAAATTAATCATAAAAATTAAAAGTACAAAATTCTCGATGAACATCAAAAAAGGCACTTTTGAAAAAAATATTAATATTATAAATGTTAGTAATATTAAAGAGAAGGAAACCGTAACACTATAACTTTATTTAATAATGAATTCTACTTTAGTTTAAAAAATAGAATATTAACAAAACTATGCTAATGAAAAAAGAAATTAGAATAAATAAAAAAATAAATAATATAAAAAATTACATGAAATCATGTGAAGAAGTAAAAGTTGAGAATAACAAGGAAATAAAACATAAATAATAAAAATTATATTTTTAGAAAATATTAGTGTCACGCCTCGGGAGGGTACCCTTGGCATGACCGACACTCAGAGACTATTACTAGTCCCCAAGCAAACCACTAGGCCTCATCACATTCATCCAATAAATGTTTAACATAACAGCAGAAGACTAAAAAAGATAATAGGTGGACAATCTCAATATATAAAGGTCATAGGCCAACAATCAAACTTTTATTCTCTACATAGAAATAGTTTCAAAGGAAAACAATCGAAAGATAAAGATATCAATATCAACTCAGCACTATCTAGTCTATGAGACCTCTATCTCTATTGTCTAGATTGTGCCAATGACAGGCCATGGCTACCTCAACCAAAAGAAGATAAAGTGCTAAACTCAAGCTAGATGATAGTAATATGTAAATCCTCCGAAAGCAAGGAGGTCTCACCAATGAGCTTAATGCGAATAGATCCTCAACGATGCGCCTGTTGGTGATCCCTAATACCTGTCTCTGCATCATAAAACAATGCAGTCCAAATGAACGTCAGTACATAGTATGTATGAGTATGTAAAATGGCTAAAAGAAACATGCATCATGGTAGAATACTATCAACTCAGATAACTCAAATCAAGAGATAAGGAACTCGATCAGGATGTCAAATGTCTCTCTAAAACAAGAATAAAGAGTAGACAATCTAATCATTCCAATCAAAGCAAAGTACTATCAGTATGAAACTTTTATGGGAGTTTCTCTTATCCGATAATAATTACTTATGAGCCAGTGATCGTACAACAATCCAGTTGATGCTGCAACAACTGTTCAATACCTTGCCAAGGTAAGAACAAATCGAATCCATAATGGATCCGAACAATAAACCAATCAAGTCCTATTGTTTCAGGACAATAAAATGGGGACACGTCCAACTTTAATGCACTTAGTCCTCAAAATAGGAACTTTTTCGACTTTAACGAACTTAGTTCACTCCTATTGAATTTGAGTAAGTTATTGAGTTCGAGTAGGACTTACTCTTACTCAATTCGGTGCTCGATACTTCTCTCAAGACTCAACGCTTATAAAACAATCAATCTCAATCTATCTAATCAATGAGTCTCATAAGGACTCTTATCGATCCGTCAATTTCATCACAATCAAGCCTTTCGGCCTATCAACCATCTAATCAATTCTCAATCACATCCCTCAACAATTTAACCAATCAATCCTATCGACCCTTCAAGAGTGAATTAGACAATCACGCCAGAGGACTTTCAATTTAGACCCAACTTTAGAGTTCTATTATGAAGACTCACACAACCATCAAGTTTTATCAACCTATCATCATGCTCACATCACAATCACAATCAACATTCCCGAATCAAGGCTCTAGACTCAATCCCTAGGTTCATTCACGCAATCTCTTTTATCAAAATATCTAAGGTTTATGAAATAATTCATGTAAAGTATTTAAATCAGTAAAGTCAAGTTTATGATGATCATCAACATATGAAAATACATAGAATATACATAATTTAGAAGAAAACATTTATGAAAAACATGTATAGAGGTCAACACTTTCACAATCTCTCTATTACCATCAATAGGGACACATGGAAAAATATTCCCATGTTTTAGTTTAGCCTTACATACTTGGAAAGTTGATATTACAATCAAAATTTGAAGAACACTAGCTTTCTTGGAGAAAATCTTTGATTTTGGAACCTTGATGTTTGTTCTTGAGAAAGAAATTTTCTTATTTAGTTCTTTTAGGGTGGAATAACTTGGAAAAACATTGGTTGAAAGGCTTCTCTTTTATTATTGAATTCTTGACTTAACATCTTTATAGTTCTGATAAAGAACCCTATTTCTTGAAGAAGAAGAATCAACAAATTCATTCTTGAAAATTCTTGAATTTATTTTTTTAAAACCGTAGGTTATGATTTAAGATTTATCTTAGAGATTGATGAACAGATGAAGGAATTTGGGTTGGAAAGCTTGAAATTTATGGAGAATAACTTACCCTAACTAGATGATTTTCTTGATGATTCTTGAGTGTTTATGTTTAAGAGCGAAGGAGAGGGTGGGTTTTAATTATGAAAAGTGATGTTTTAAGCATTTTGGGGCCTTAAATAGACCCCCAAAGGTTATAGGATAAAAGTACCCTCAAAACATAAAAAAAGGATGTCATTTAACTTATCCAGAAGAGTCTGCGTCAAGTTCGCGACATGGAGCTGTCGCGGACTTTAGACAGCTCTGTACGTCTCTAGTAAAATGGTCATAACTTTTTACTCCAAACTCCGATTGAGGCGAAATTGGATGCGTTGGAAAGCTAATTCAAAGATTTTCAATTTGATATATTCTAGGTCACCTAATATGTTGAGATTTATGAACATTTGAAGTTGACCCTCTATGAGCTCATAGCAAAACTTAGTCGATGAAAATGTTTTGAACTTGACTTGACCTTGGGTGTCCCTTATGACCTCAAACCACATCCGACACACTTTACTTACTTAGGAAAGGACCTTTACATACATTTACAACTTGGAGCTATTGGATCGCCTAACTTCATAGAATTTCATATCAAAACTCAATCGGTAAAAGAGATTTCAACTCAACTTTGTGCTAGAGGGTTCTTGTGACCTTACTTCATCTTCAAATCTATTTTCACACTAAGAAATTGACTTTAACACTTATGCTCAATTAGAATAATCGATTACAATCTTATATCATGTGAAGGATGACTCAATCTTAGCTTAAAAAAATTTGGGTGTTACAATTAGAATAATAATAAAAAATTTAAATAATAAAAATAAAAAATAAATTAAAACAAACAAATAAAAGTAAAAATAAAAGAAAGAAAGAAAAGAATTTTAAAATGTTTCATGTAATTACATGGTGTAATTACACTAATTCCTTACGCTCCTTTAAAAATTGAAGAGTATAATTACACCCCTTCAATTACACTCATTTTCTATCTTGCCAAGTAATTACTTGCCCCGTCAAACGGATCAAAAAAGTAATTACACCCAATTACATCAAATCTCAATTATATGGTGACTTTTCAAACAAGCCCTAAAATTAATTAGATTAATTTCATATAAATACCTAGTACAACTGAATATTACCCTTGTTGAAATTTGAATAAAATGTTACATACGTGGATTGAAACTTGGGACAATTAATTAATTGTCTAGAGAATGTACGAAGAATTAATTTCTTACATGGTTATTCAAGTATTCGTGTAGGATCCCTTTAACTTTTGTTGCTATATAATCAATCATTCAAGTATTGAAATTTTATTTTACTAAAGTTAGTTTTAAATTATTTTTTTTAATGAAGTCATCTGATTATAATTTTATGTCCTAGAAAAAGAAAGTCTTATTTTAATAGATTTCTTAATTGGCATATTAATTTCTTATTTTTCATGTCTCAAAGGACAAAACTTACACCAATTTTGGATACAAAAATATTAATATTAGCCATTTAGTTTAAGTATATTTCAATTTAAGTCTTAAATCATTTTTAAATGGAGTTTCATTGTTCTATCGATGCAGTTATTAATTAATTTGAATATAGAAAATAAAAGTTGTTATTAATTTTGAGAGTGAAGTTTTATATCTTTGCAAATCCAGTAATTCGTATATTAGATGCTTGAATAAATTACATTTGTAAAATAAATAATCAGCTAACAAGAATCCTTGAAAATCTCATGTAATATCCACAAATGTAAGTTAAAGTCTTTGCAGTACTTTAAAATTGGATCAATTTCATATTCATAAATATATGTTCTTAAAAATAATTTATATTTTCTAAATTAGTGTATCTTAATTACATTATTACAAAATTAAAGTGTGAAATTTAAATGAACATCAGAAAATGCATATTTGATAAAAACGTTAATATAATAAATGTTAGTAATATTAAAGAGAAGAAAAACGTAACACTATAACCTTATTCAACAATGAATTCTACTTTAGTTTAAAGATTAGAATGCTAATGAAATAATAAACTAGAATAAATTTTAAAAAAAATTAATAATAAAAAATTATATGGAATCACATGAAGAAGTAAATTTTGATAATGAAAAGAACATAAAATATAAATAATGGATAAATTAATTAGAATGATAAAAATGAAAAACTTTAAAATAATAGAAATAAAATAAAAGGAAGAAATTTTTTTTAAATGTTTTATGTAATTACATGATGTAACTACACCAATTCCTTACCCTCCTTGGAAATTGAAGAATGTAATTACACCCCTTCAATTACACTCAATTTCTCTCTTGCCAAGTAATTACTTGATCTATCAAATGGGTTAATGTCATGCCCGGACCCTACACCCTGGACGTGATTGGCACTCGGAAACTATTTCTGGTCCCAAGCGAACTGTTTGGCCTGGCCAGGTTGCTCAGCAGAAGACTCTAATATCACAATGAGTTAGAATGGGATCAATATTCATGAATTCAAACATACAATAATATTTATAAAACTCAAGGCGTTCAAATAACTTCAAGAAAATAACATCAACAATATCTTTCTCGGCTATGAAGCCTCTAAAATACTAACTCTGAACTAGGTTACTGGGGTAGGCCCACAACTATCTCAACTAAAATAATTACAAAAGGAATCAACTCTCGAGCTCCTCTGAATGCGAAGAAGCCTTATCGATTGTTGATAGGCATTGCCTTACTGAACTTCTGCTATCATGGGTACCTGAATCTGCATCATAAAATGATGCAACAACAAAGGATGTCAGTACGTGGAATGTACGGTATGTAAGATGGCCAAAAAGTACTAATGACAGGATATTCAACTTTTGAACTAATTAAATTATGAGATAGCTTAATTGAAAAAAGTATGTCATGCAAGTAAAACATATGCTTTAAACACGTTTAAAAGTGCAACTCAATATAAAAGAAATACTTAATTTGATGCATTAATGAGCACAACTAAATATATAAAAATATAATACGTACTCACAATGTTTAGCTCTAAAAAATAGCTCAATTCAATTAAATATGCAACATAATAAAAGAAAACACTTGAATAAAGAAATAGTACATCTCAGTGTATAAAATAATAAGCTTTACTTCTTGGGGAGTTTCTCTAACCGACAACATCACTATGAGCCTCGTGATGATACAACGTCTTACCTATGTTGCCAGAGTCATCCCATACTTTGTCAGGGTAAAGGACGAAGTACTATTGGATCCATCTAAACTGGTCATTTCAGTGACATATGAGGAGTTGTCCATTTGGTACAATCCTATCCTACGTTAGCTACATAGTTTATGGGTCGGCGTTATCTGAACTCATACACAAATCAATACTCATTACTACTCCCAGAACCATTTTTTATGCTCATCTTCAATGTTTAAAAGAGGTAATTACTCAACTATTCTCTTAAAAGAGGAAAAATGATTTCTCATAACTTATAATGCTTCTCATACTAGTAATGCTTTCTTTACAATGGATAATGCTTTCTTTAGAATAGACTTGATTTTCTCAACACCAAATATGTGTTTGGAAATATTAATGTTCTCTTACAACTCATCTTTGATAATAAATACAAAATAAATTAACTCGCTTTAAACTCTGAAAATCATGCATAGTGTTCAGTAATACAAAATATTTTAATTGACTGAATATCTCTTCTAAAACTGATATGCTATGCTTTGACTGAATCTCTCTTCTAAAACTATTATGCTATGCTTTCTTAAGAAATCAACATGCTCTTTTCAAAATCCACATAATGCACTAGGGATATTCTAGCTTCCTTAAACCTCTTCTTTTTCTTATAACTTTGAGATACTCTTATTTTAACTGAAAATAATGCACAATATATAACAATGTAAATCTTTCAACTCACTAAACAAGAGTTCAGGTGAAAAGTAAGCATGAAGAACTACTAGGAACCCAAATAACGTAAGAAATAAAAAATTCAACGATAGAGATTCTAAAGTAATAATAAAGGATAATAGAAACTCAAGTTTCAAGAAAGGTTTGGTTAAACTCTTACTGACTAAAATTAGGTATACAGCGTGAGGACAAACTTAGTCTATCACTTTGAGTAACCTTACATACCCGAAAGATTTAGATTCTCTAAGAACATTGAAGAAGGTGCTTAAACACCCTAGCTTTTCTCCTCTTGAAATCTTGTTCTAAGTCTTAAGAATATTTTTTAGCGTAATGAGGTTAGATGGTAATGTTAGCTTACGGCCACTGAACAAAATTGGTTGACGAACATAGTTTATGCGCCGCTAATGTAGCGGCTTGTCGAGCATTTGACAAAGTCACACTGCTAAAAACTTTGGAAAAAGTCTTCAAAGAGCCTTTGCATAGTTTACGAATTCTGCAGTGGGGGAATCCATAGAAAGGGGGGACGACCCGCCGAATTCACATCAGAAATCGCAAAAGGGACTTAATTAGGTGTCAAACCATCGAGTTTAGGCTTTAAAAAGATGAGGAATGACTAAAATAGCCATTCTTAAAACACTTCCCAGGTTATCTACGGGGCCATCTACTATCCGTAGAAACCTCTACGGGCACTAAAAGCCAGCGTAGAAACTACGGAGAGTTTTGAGGTACTGAAATTCCTTTTACAAGCCCACACTATGGACCATAGAAGCTTCTACGACCTGTAGTTAGGTCCGTAGGGTTTGGGACCCAAAATATGACTTGAAGGTGTTGATCCACGTGCATAAAGTACAAGTCTATAGTTCAATTTACGGCCCCTAAGTCATGGTTGTAGGTCCTGTCTCAGAAAATTATGTTCAGGCAGTGTTCACTAAAACGATCATAACTTTTTACTCTGAACTCAAAACAAGGCAATATTGGTGGCGTTGGAAAGAGGATTCAAAGCCCTTTAATTTGATAGGTCATTGGACCACCTAATTATTTGTGTGCTGAAAGTTTTTGTTATTTAAATTTGACCCTTATATAGTCTAATGCGAAAAAGTTAATCGATAGGAAGGTTTTGAACTCAACTAAATATTAGAGGCCTCTTATGACCCTAAACCACTCCCAAATATCCAACATTATTGTCATATTTTCTTAGTGATGCATTAATTTTTTTTAGCATTAGTATTGATTTGAATTACGTTTAGAGATTTATTAAAGTTACTAATATCTACGACTATAACCTTTTTTGAATCATTTAAAATTCTAAGTCTCAAACTTGAAATACAATATATTATTAAAAGATAAAAATTATGAAAAAGTATAAAAACTATTTATAAATTATAGGAAAAAGGATTAAAAAAAATTCTCTTAAACTTTGTAAAATAAAAAAAATGCCCTTCGTTTATAGTTTGATTTAAAAATGCCTTTGTCACCAATATTTTGGTCCAAAAATACCCTTATTGTTATTTAACAGGTCAAAAATGACCTTTTTTTCAAATAAATGTTGTTTATCTTCCTTTTGAACAAATTATTTTCCTAATAATATTTTTTTTATTCACAACTATTTATCCAACTTCAATTCGAGAAAAATTTAAAAATAAAAATATTTCTTGTTTTATTATAATTACTATTTTTTATTGTTATAAGGGTACGATGCTCTGTTTTAATTGATAAAATTAAATTAAAGAAAATTAATTTCATACTCTTTTATTAGTTAAAGTAATTTTAAAAGAAATAAAACAAGAAAAGAGTTCTTTAGAAGTGATGTTTTTATTAAGAACACAGTATGTTCAAAAAGAAAAAATACATATTTATTTAAAAACGAGTATTTTTTTTACTCACTTAGCAACAATAAGAGCATTTCCAGATAAAACTATCAAAGAAAAAGGTATTTTTAGATTAAAGTATTGACGACAAGGGCATTTTTGAACCAAATTATAAATGAAGAACATTTTTTATTATTTCACATAGTTTAAAAGCATTTTTGACTTTTTTTCATAAATTATATCAAACTAAATATTTTTATGTATAATATAAATTTTTTAAATTATATATATAATATTAGGTTGGTTTAATCACGAGTTGATTTTTTTTTTTTAAAATAAAACCAAATCAATCGAAGTATAATTGATTTTTTTCAATGCCAAATCAACCCAAACCAAATCAATAATCAATCTTTCTCTTTATACGACTCAATTTATAATTTTGTTCGACTTTATTTACCCCTAAATCCAGGAGATAGCCTCTCTACTTCTTACGAGATAGTGGGAAGGTCTACATACATTTCTACCCTTCCCAGACTCCACTTGTAGAATTTAACAGAGTATGTTGTTGTTGTATTTACCCCTAAATATACACTAGTTTAGACGTGAAAACAAAATTATAGTTTCACAATAGAATGAATTAAAAAAAAAGCCAAGAGGCACTCACTCTATTTTAATTTATTTATCCTAGTCTTTTTAAAAAGATCGCTTAAAAAAGAATATTCTTTTTGTAACTCTTTAGTTTGAACTTTCCATGTGATTTATTTAAGATTAAAAAATATTTTCTTACATTTGATATATTTTTAATTTAAGATCTCAAAATTTAAAAAATTTCTTTACTCTCTTAACCTTCATATAAAATTAAAAGAGAACAAACAAATCGAAACAGACTTTATAAACAAGTTATGCAATGAAACATTTGTATAGTCGAAAGGAATTTCAAAACGAACTTCATCATGAAGTTTTGTACAAGTGGGTACCTACATTAGCACACATACTGAGTAGCTGAGAAGAAATCGGTTAACCTTTTCGTCACTGCTATGATTTGAACTCATACTGTCCACCTTGACATTATGTTTCTCTTCACCACCATTGTCTGGACAATATGATGAGGAAAGATTAAGAAAATGTATCAATACCAGCCAAGAGATCCAGGGACAAAAGTATAGTTGATCCACAACACTGAAAGAACTCCAACTGTTGTCTGCTATTTAACAGCTTCTATATGATGACACAAAATCTGGGATGTACAGTTCAAGTAGATAACAGTACTATATTTCGCTAAAACTGGTTCATCATTGGCATTTCATATTTTAGAAACAAGATAAGGTTGATCAATAATTAAACAGCCAAGTATCACAAAAAGCAATATGCTGTGAGATAAATTGAGCAGGAAATCAAGTTATATAAGGGCTTAAGTTTGTCAAAAAGCATACACGAGATGATCAGGTATAGCAAATTTGCTGGCTTGGTCCCAATACTATCAAAAACAAATTTGAATTTGTCAATATGAAATTCAAGAAATGAAGACAAAAAGGAGACCTGGAAGAGAAGTTCATACCAAGCTTTGAGTTTCAGAATGGTGATTCTCTAAACAAAATATTAGAAGGCATAAAATGACTTCGCCAACAACAACATACCCAATAAAATCCCACGAAGTGGGATCTGGGAACAAAATGACTTCGCCCATGGGATAAAAAAGAACCATCAAAAAACATTGTAGATGTGATTCCAAACCTGACCCCTCAGCAAAAGATAAGGTGTAAAAATATATAGGTGTACAGCAAAAACTTACCAGGAAAATATCTGGCCCTTCTCTTCAACCAGCCTGAAAGCCATTTAATGCAGTTCCACGGGAATACTGTAACCAAGCTTTGCCCACAAAGATTTTATAGAAGCTTTGAAGAAATCCTTTCAGCCATCAATTGAAGAAATAAAAGCTGGATTTCACTGTCAAGTTACAAACATCAACAACCAGCTAAGTTGCTCGGACTCCTCAAAAATGTCAACAAGTGTGTGATGGATTCTCCAATAATACAAGTATTTTTGAAGAATCCGACGCGAATGTGGCAATGAAAGTGAAGAGTCTGCGCAAACTTAAGATGACCAGGCAATCTGGTTAGGTATTGCCAACACAAGAAGGAGGGTCCCCTAGATAATCTCACTCGCAATCCTTCTTGTTAAAGTCCAGAGTCCATTCAAGAAAACCAATTGGAAAGGTACTACAGAATCAGTTCACGAAATTGGGTCAGGCAAATTTAGGATAAGATTCTAGTTTTGTGCCATTTTCAGGACAACCAAACAGAAGATTTGGGATTGAAAAACCTATTCTATTCTGATCCCTCATATATCAGAGCTAGACTAGATTCAAAACTGAATTATTTCAAGTCTCAAACTTCAAATCTGAGAAATTCTTGACTACCAGGATTAACTTCGGAATATTTACTATAGTTCCCTATATGCTACCTAAGTAATTACTAGTGCCCCCTCCCCAAAATCCAAGTCATCACTGCTTGATTGGTTTTTTATCCTCAAACTCAAAGTAGCTTTAAGATTGGTCGTCATCAGAACAATTATCATCAGTTTCTGACAACTCAAGATCGGACAGATTAGATTCTCTTGCTGAATAGTTCTTCTCTCCTATCTCAGCATTTCGTTTTGCTCTTGTGTTTCTTGAATCATCAAGGATGGAGTGAGCACTCCGATTACTTGGGTCACCATATAGGGCAACATGTCTGTAGTAGAGTTCAAGTTCCTCAGCAATGGCAATGAAACGTCTCACAGATTCTAGTGACTGCTCATATTTGGATTTTTCCAACGCCTGAAGAAAGAGAATTGACCAGTAATTCTTAAGGAGCATTAAACATGTGGAGGAACAGTGGGACTAATAAATGTCTGTGAGTAGCTAAGTTGCTCGGACTCGGGTGCGGGTGTCTGATACGGGTGCGGATCTAGAGGTCGGATTCTTCATGATCTAATTTTTAAGATTGGGGGATATGGATCCATGTATGGATACGGGTGCGGGGATTCGCCTAAAAATAATCAAAATATCTAAAAATAGAGTGATAAAACCTAAATTATGAGATATTATGTGGAGAACTTGAAGAGAATCCTGTAAAGAGATTAAAGATAAAGGCGTGACATAGAAATTTCTATATAAAAGGTATTCCATTTTCTTCAATTTCACCTTAGCTTTTGTATTAATTATAGAAATCATTAAAATCGTCGAAACCTTCCCCATCGATTTTAGTCAAAGTACCTGAAATCGGTTGACCAAATCAGACATGGATCCCACACCCATGTCGTGTCGACACGGGTGCGGCACCACAAGTGAAGAGTCTGAGCAACTTGGGTGAGTAGACAGTGATGGCATAAATAGTAAAGTATCCAAAAGCTTATTCGCAGAATAAGATTGCTAGTATGTTTTTTGTGGATATGAAGTAACAGATAATTTTATTCCAAAAGCTTATTCGCAGAATAAGATTGCTAGTATGTTTTTTGTGGATATGAAGTAACAGATAATTTTATTATCTCTCCGAGTATAAAAGAAGTCATTTTTTGGTGTACATCCCTGACAGAAAAAATTATGATTAAAGCTCACTAATGAAATAGGAGTTACTTGATTTGTATATAGAAGTAGCTAAGGAGTAGTTCAGGAATTATACAAGTTGTCAAGCCAGCTGTTAGCTGGCTATAAGATCAACAGTGTAATCGATTGGTCAATCAATTCAAAGTTGCAGAAATAATATCCTCTCTTCTTCTCTTTCTACTGCATTTGTGACTATCCACTAATGGTGAGCTTAGATTGATCAATTGCATGTGATTTAACACTCACAACATTTAGTTTCAATTTCAAAACTAAACAATAATCAATGGATTAACATTCTGCAACCAAATCTCACAGTTCCAAACATCACCAAACAAATTGTAAAAACCACATCGGTCTTTTTGTGGAAATTTATGACAAATGAAGCAAAAAAGAATGTTGATGGAAAATAATGAAATTTCAAATTGTAGCGGGTATCTATGGTGCAAAGAAGGGTCTAGTTCTTTTGCGATGTACAGTGAATAACACAAGTCACAAAAGGGTAGAGAGTGGCTGTTGAGGTGGATTTCAAATGATATACCTGATGTATTAATTTGACTGCATTTATGAGCTAGGTCAGCAATACGCTGTTTTACATGGATTCAGCTACAGGTATCTATAGGATATATGTATATGTTACGGATAATTGAAGTTTTTGATAATTTTCAGAAAAAGTTTTAAATTATCTGCAGTTCCACACAAGTACCTACACCTATCTCATACCTGTTTGGCTAGGAAGATCAAGAAAATGAAGGATCTATGAAAAAATAGACTATACATAAAAGGTCAAGGAGAATAACAAGGAAAGCTGGTGGGAATGATTAGAGGTTGATGAAAGAACTATGCACAATAAGACTTGAAAAAAGTGACACTCTCAAATCTCAACTCCCATCGCCAGGCTCAACTCTCAACTCCGGCGACGGCAAGGGTGAGTTTCAACATTCTTTCATTACTCTTAAGTCTTAACAAGATCTGTTTGCAATGGAGCATCTTCACCTCCATCCAAGTTTAGGAATCAGATTGAGATCAAATTTGGGGTTTAATGGCTGCTAAAGTGTTAAAACAAATACTTGCTTTTGCTGAATTACGATGGTGCCCAAGTAATATGTGGTATTTATTAACACTGTCGCTGAACTACTGCACTTTTGCTGAATTGTTGCTGCAAGTTTTTAAGTAACGTGAAATGTTGCTGCAACTTTTAACAACTTGATACATGTTGCTGCACTTTAGTGATGTAGTGCACTACTGCACTTTTGCTGAATTGTCCTCATGTATAATATGCTAGCACTCCTAATTTGCACTAATAATTGAATCATTTTCAAGTTTATAATGCTTAATTGAGTTTAAATTTTGTTTATAATGCTTAATTGTTTATAGCTGCTGATACTAGTGTTGTAGTGCACTAATACTTAATTGTTTATAACATTGATAAGTGCTGTAGTGCTGTAGGAATTAGGAAAGTAAGGAAACTGGAAAGTTCTGTACTTCTGTTTCAAGTTCTTAATTGAGTTTTAAGTTTGATTGTTACCTGTTAGTGTATGCCGTATGGATTGGAAACAGGAAAGGGTAGGGATTCGGAAATTGAGTTTTAAGTTTTAAACTGTTAATTGTTAATGGTTTACCCGATAACCGAACCGATAAAGATCAATAAACAATTAACCGATATCTTAATGGTTAAACATATCTACAAACCGATAACCAATAAGTAAAACCGGTAATATTCAAAACCGAACCAAATCACCCGATATGCAACCCTACCCAATACTATCAAAGACAAATTTGAATTTGTCAATATGAAATTCAAGAAATGAAGACGAAAGAGAGAGCTGGAAGAGAAGCTCATATCAAGCTTTGAGTTTCAGAATAGTGATTCTCTAAACAAAAAATTACAACATGCCCAATGAAATCCTACAAGTGGGGTCTGAGGAGGGTAGAATGTACGCAGACCCAGTATTTTGAAAGGCGAGCGCCTCTGGCCAAAGGCGAGGCAGTGTCGCCTATAAATGCCATGGCAAGGCGCTCCTTACAAAGGCGAGGAGAGGCGCCATAAAGGCGACGGGGTGAGGTGTCTATGGCGTCGCCTTTTGTATTTTATTTAAAAAATATGTTGATTTTAATAATAAAAAAGGCTACCTAGGGTTTATTTGGGGAAAATACTTAGCGCGACCCATTTTCTTCTCCAGACTTGCACGACCCATTTTCTTCTCCACTTGCGCGACCCATTTTCTTCTCCACTTGCACGACTTCCAGAGGTGCGCTTCTTCTCCAGGTAACATTTCTTCTTTTTTTCAGTTCTTCTCCACTTGTGCGACTGTAGTTTCTTTTTTTTCCTTCCTTCTTCTTCAGTTCTTCTCTTCTCCTTCTTCTTAGTTCTTTCATATGTTTTCTCTGTTTCAGCGAGGCAGCGGCCCAATTGGTCTGTTTTTCTGCTTCTTTTTGCTGGCAACTCGGTTTCAGAGACTCAGTTCACTGCCAACTGAGTTTGTGCCTAATTTTTTTTTATTAATATAATATATTGTATACTAATTTATATAATATTAATTTGTCCATGAATAGTGTGATTTCAATGGCGGTTGACATAGCAAAAGGAAGGATATTGGATGGAATTATGGCATACAAGGACCAACAAGAGATTCCGTTATTTGTATGTTCTCTAAAGTTACACCTAATGGTGGAATTAGTCGACACAAGCAACACTTGATCGATGGAAATAAGAATGTAAAACAATGTCCAAGTTGTCCGTCCTAAGTTAGAGAAGAAATAAGGGCGTATGTGAAAAATAAAAAGGCGAATAATCTAAAATATCAAATGAGGCAGCAAGAAAAACCCGTCAGTCATGTTGATTTTGATGATGATATGGATGAATTTAACGAAATGATGCCTCCCTCAAGATCTCAAAGATGTCTTCTAGTGGAAGTGCATTATCCACGAGAGCGGAATGTGACGAAAGACCCTCTTGTCGCTATTATTCTCAAAAATCACAACAAAAGGGAGGTTTTGAAAAGGGAGCGGGTTTTGATGAAACCAAGAAAATTCTAAACGAGCGTGCGGTAAGTGCTTTTGCATTGTGAATGTATGGTGGGGGGCTCCCTTTAATTGTGTTAATCACAAATCATTTGACAAATTTATTGAGGCGGTAGGACAACATGGCCCCGGTATGAAGCCTCCTACTTTCCATGAAGAGTTACTCACCTTGAAAAGGAGGTGATGAAAATAGACAAACTTATTGATGATTATAGAGTGCAATGGACAAAGTTTGGGTGTTCCATTATGATGGACAAATAGACGGCACAAAATGGCAAAATGATCATTAATATTTTGGTGAATTCTCCAATCGGTAGTGTATTCTTAAATTCTGTTGATGCTAGCAATGAATCTACCGATTCTACCAAAATGTTCAACTTATTTGAGAGCACTATTAAAAGAATCGGGCCGAAAAATGTTGTACAAGTTGTCACCGATAATGCTAGCGAGAATGTTAAGGCGGGAAGCATGATGATAGGTGTGTACGAACACATTTGTTGGACTCCATGTGCCGCTCACTATATTAATTTGAAGTTTGGTGATATATTCAAGATCAATCCATATGCTTTGGGTAATATCACTCTCCTATCCACTTACTTTCTTTATAGTTAATATTTAATACTTATTAGCTACTAATTACCATAATATTGTTTTAACAGTTTATAAGAAGGCCATCAAGATCCATTACTACATTAGTCAAAGGCCATTGTTGTTGAATTTTATGAGAAAATTCACCAATGAAAGAAATTTGGTGAAACCGGCCAAGACAAGATTCGCAACAGCCTACTTGACTATGAGAGCTATGTACAATCAAAAGAAAATTTTGAGAATGCTAATCTTCTCAACCGAATGGACTTTTTGCAAAAGAAACTTTGGGAAAAGATGTTGCCAACCTTCTTATTTCAGCCAACTTTTGGAATGATGTTGTTAAGGCCCTTAAAGTTTGTGGTCCTTTAACAACAGTGCTTTGCTTGGTGGATGGGGAGAGAAAACTCCAATAGGCTATATTTATGTAGCAATGGATAGAGCTAAGGAAGCTATTGCACAGGCCTTTAATGGAGTTAAGAAGCAATATGAGAAAGTGTTTAAAATCATTGATGTAAGGTGGACTGACCAACTCCATCGGTCTTTGCATGCTGCAGGCTTTATTTTGAACCCAGGATTGTTTATAAAGCTCATAACAATGGCACCATACATCAAAATGTGTGGTCGGGTTATCATGCATGTGTTGAGAGGATGAACCCCGATATAGCAACACAAGATTTACTAGTTGTTGAGCTTTCTAGGTACAAAAATGCCGAGGGACACAAGGTCACCCGGTAAGTGAGTTGATTTAGTTCTTTATAATATAGTTTTACTTTAGTTGTTTGACTTATTTTTATTTATTATTAAGCATTAACCTTTAAATTTATTTTTTTAATAGTTGTCAAACTCCAAACTTGCAAAAGTTTGCCGTGAAAGTGTTAAGTCTAACTTGTAGCTCATCCGAATATGAGCGAAATTGGAGTGTATTTGAACACTTAAAAAGAAAAATATTTTACATCCTAATATCCATATTATATTATTATTCTAGTTAGTTAATATGTACAACTTATGTGCAGATTCATTCTAAAAGGAGAAATAGGTTTGCACTATCGCGTCAGAACATTGAAACATCATTATGATGCTCATGACACCATAGACGCAATTGCCTTGGATTATATTGATGAGTCAAATGAATGGTTGGTTGGAGGCCCCGAAGATCAACTAGTATATGAGGAAGGTGATCTTACTTGGGTGCAGTTGCTTCGGCTATTGGAGCTGACGAGAGAAACTATGGTCTTAGGGGAGCTCCTTCAAGATTAAGGGCACTTGATAAGGGCAAGTAAGTACAAACTACAGCTTCAAGTTCAAGGAGGACACAGACACTAATTGATGAAGAATCCGAGGAGGAAGAAGATGAAGAGCAATATAATCAAAATGAAATTAATGTGGATCTTGAAAATCTTGAAGAAGAATAGACTTCTAGTATTGTTTGTCAATCTAGACACTTATTTGCCTTGATATTAATCTATTACTAGTTTTTGCCTTTTTGGATTGAAATATTTGCTAATATATGTTATTGCTATTGAGATTTTGGATATTTATATATGCAATTAAATATTTTAAGATTTTGGTATAAATTGGCCCCTCAATTCAAAAGGGTGAGCACCTCGCCGCGAGGCGAGACAGAGCCTTGTCACCTTTCGCCATCCAAAACACTGCGGAGACCTTACCACTACCTCATAGAGGTAGACAGGTTGTTTCCTAGGAACCCTCGTCTCAAAAATCCATAAGCAAAATAAACTAGATATGGAAAAAGAAAAGGAAAAAAAAGGAAATAGAAAGAGCGACTACTAAGGAAAAACACATGATAGTATGCAAATATGCTAAAATTAACATATCAAAAGCAGAAAATGACAACACAAGATATACAGGCAACGTACATACGCTAAAAGTAAAGAAATATAGGACTAATCATGACAACATACGATGTAAAGACATCACTACTCATATTAACCAGTGTTTGGACGGCGAAAGGCAACAAGGCTCTACCTCGCCTCGCGGCGAGGCGCTCGCCTTTTTGAATTGAGGCGCCAATTTATACCAAAATCTTAAAATATTTAATTGCATATATAAATATCCAAAATCTCAATAGCAATAATATATATTAGCAAATATTTCAATCCAAAAAGGCAAAAACTAATAATAGATTAATATCAAGGCAAATAACAGTCTAGATTGGCAAACAATACTAGAAGTCTATTATTCTTTAAGATCTTCAAGATCAACATTAATTTCATTTGATTATATTGCCCTTCATCTTCTTCCTCCTCGGATTGCCCTTATCAAGTGCCCTTAATCTTGAAGGAGCTCCCCTAAGACCATAGTTTCTCTCGTCAGCTCCAATAGCCGAAGCAACTGTACCCCAAGTAAGATCACCTTCCTCGTATACTAATTCATCTTCTTGATCTTCGGGGCCTCCAACCAACCATTCATTTGACTCATCAATATAATATCCAAGGCAATTGCGTTTATGGTGTCACGAGCATCAAAACAACGTTTCAATGTTCAATTGTACTTAATGTACACTAGATCATAGAGACGCGATAGTGCAAGCCTATTTCTCCTTTTAGAATGAATTTGCCATAAGTTGTAGATATTAACTAACTAGTATAATAATATAATATGGATATTAGGATATAAAATATTCTTCTTCTTATGTGTTCAAATACACTCCAATTTCGCTCACATTCGGAGGAGCTACAAGTTATACTTAACACTTTCATGGCAAACTTTTGCAAGTTTGGAGTTTGACTATCATTCAACTATAAAAAAAATAAATTTAAAGGTTAATACTTAATAATAAGTCAAATAACTAAAGTAAAACTATATTATAAAGAACTAAATCAACTCACTTACCGGGTGACCTTGTGTCTTTGGCTCTTTGAGCCTGACCACAACCAAATAGTCCCTCAGCATTTTTGTACCTAGGAAGCTCAACAACTAGTAAATCTTGTGTTGCTATATCGGGGTTCATCTTCTCAACACATGCATGATAACTCGGCCTCACATTTTGATGTATGGTGCCATTGTTATGAGCTTTATAAAACAATTGGGTTCAAAATAAAGCCTGCAGCATGCAAAGGCCGATGGAGTTGGTCAGTCCACCTTGCATCAATGATTTCAAACACTTTCTCATATTGCTTCTTAACTCCATTAAAGGCCTGTGCAATAGCTTCCTTAGCTCTATCCGTTGTTTCATAAATATAGCCCATTGGGGGTTTTCTCTCCCCATCCACCAAACGAAGCATTGTTGTTAAAGGACCACAAACTTTAAGGGTCCTAACAACATCATTCCAAAAGTGGGCTAAAATAAGAAGGTTGGCAACATCTTTTCCCAAAGTTTCATTGGCAAATCTACTTGAAGTCCATTCGGTTGAGAGGATTAGCATTCTCAAATTTTTCTTTTGATAGTACATAGGTCTCATAGTCAAGTAGGCTATCGCGAATCTTGTCTTGGCCGGTTTCACCAAATTTCTTTCATTGGTGAATTTTCTCATAAAATTCAACAACAATAGCCTTTGACTAATGTAGGAATGGATCTTGATGGTCTTCTTAAAAACTATTAAAACAATATTATGGTAATTAGTAGCTAACAAGTATTAAATATTAACTATAAAGAAAGTTAGTGGATAGGAGAGTGATATTACCCAAAGCATATGGATTGATCTAGAATATATCACCAAACATCAAATTAATATAGTGAGCGGCACATGGAGTCCAATAAATGTGTTCGTACATGCTCATCATCATGTTTCCAATCTTAACATTCTCGCTAGCATTATTGGTGACAACTTGTACAACATTTTCCGGCCCGATTCTTTAGTGCTCTCAAATAAGTTGAACATTTTGGTAGAATCGGTAGATTCATTGCTAGCATCAACAGAATTTAGGAATACACTGTCGATTGGAGAATTCACCATAATATTAACGATCATTTTGCCATTCTGTAACGTCCATTTGTCCATCATAATGTAGCACCCAAACTTTGTCCATTGCACTCTATGATCATCAATAAGTTTGTCTATTTTCTTCACCTCCTTTTTAAGGAGAGTAACTCTTCATGGAAAGTATGAGGCTTCATCCCGGGGCCATGTTGTCCTACTGCCTCAATAAATTTGTCAAATGATTTGTGATTAACACAATTAAAGGTAAGCCCCCATCATACATCCACAATGCCAAAACACTTACCGCACGCTCCTTTAGAATTTTCTTGGTTTCATCAAAACCCGCTCCCTTTTCAAAACCTCCATTTTGTTGTATTTTTGAGAATAATAGAGATTAAGAGGGCCTTTCGTCACATTCCGCCCCGTGGATGATGCACTTCCACTAGAAGACATCTTTTGAGATTTTGAGGGAGGCATCAATTCATCAAATTCATCCATATCATCATCAAAATCAACATTAATGACGAGTTCTTCTTGCTGCCTCATTTGATATTTTGGATTATTCGCCTTTTTATTTTCCACATGCACCCTTATTTCTTTTTTAACTTCGGGCAGACAACTTAGACATTGTTTTACATTCTTATTTCCACCGATCAAGTGTTGCTTGTGTCGACTAATTCCACAATTAGATGTTAACTTTACAGAACATACAAATAATGGAATCTCTTATCGGTCCTTGTATGCCATAATTCCATCCAATATCCTTCCTTTTGCTATGATCAACCGCCATTGAAATCACACTATTCATGGACAAATTAATATTATATAAATTAGTATACAACATATTATATTAATAAAGAAGGATTATAAATTTTTTAAAAAAAATTAGGCACAAACTCAGTTGGCAGTGAACTGAGTCTGAAACAGAGTTGCCAGCAAAAAGAAGCAAAAAAACAGAGCAACTGGGCCGCTGCCTCACTAGAACAGAGAAAACATATGAAAGAACTAAGAAGAAGGAGAAGAGAAGAACTGAAGAAGAAGGAAGAAAAAAAAGAAACTACAGTCGCGCAAGTGGAGAAGAACTGAAGAAGAAGAAGAAGAAGAAAAGAAGAAACGTTACCCAGAGAAGAAGTGCACATCTGGAAGTCGCGCAAGTGGAGAAGAAAATGGGTCGCGCAAGTTTGGAGAAGAAAATGGGTTGCGCTAAGTCTTTTTCCCAAATAAACCCTAGGAGGTCTTTTTTATTTATTATTAAAATCATCATATTTTTTAAATAAAATACAAAAGGCGACGCCATAGACGCCTCGCCTCGCCTCGCCTCGCCTCGTCGCCTCTCGCCTTTATGGCGCCTCTCCTCGCCTTTGTAAGGAGCGCCTCGCCATGGCATGTATAGGCGACACTGCCTCGCCTCGTCGCCTTTTGTGAGAGGCGCTCGCCTCGGAGCCTGCCTTTTGCGAGAGGCGCTCGCCTTTCAAAACACTGCTATTAACCTACTATCACAAAGTCGTATATCGACCTACCCCTACTAACCTATTAGCCCTCTACTCTAATACGCAACCTCCACCATTTTCTATCTAAAGTCATGTTTTCAGTGAGATAAAGTTTCGCCATATCTTGTCTGATCACCTCCCCAAATATTTCTTCGGTCTACCTTTACCCCTCCGTGTATCCCCTAAATCCAACCTCTCGCACCTCCTAACAGGAGCATCGATACTTCTCTGCACATGTCCAAACCAACGCAGTCTCACTTCCCTCATCTTGTCAGCCACAGGGGCCACCTCTAGCTTCTCCCGTATGATCTCATTCCTAATCCTGTCACTCCTGGTATGTCCACACATTCATCTCAACATCTTCATCTGTGCAACCTACATCTTCTGAACATGTGAATTTTTAATTTGCCAACACTCCACCCCATATAGCAAAGATGGTCTAACCATTATTCTGTAAAACTTGCCTTTAAGCTTAGGTGGTATCTTTTTATCACACAATACTCCTGAGCCAAGCCTCCATTTCGTCCATGCTGCCCCAATACAGTGTGTGACATCATCGTTGATATCGCCACTACTCTGGATGATGGACCCAAGATACTTAAAGTTATCTCTCTTGGGGATAGGATCAGTGTCAAGCCTCACATCAATGTTTGTTTCATCCCTCACAACACTGAAATTACACTCCAAGTATTCTGTTTTGGTTCTGCTCAATTTGAACCCTTTAGATTCCAAGACGTGTCTCCAAACCTCCAATCTATCATTGGCTTTATTCCGAGTCTCACCAATCAGTACTATGTCATCAGCAAATAACATACACCAAGGAACCTCTTCCTGGATAGATCTCGTCAGCTCATCCATTACCAAGGCAAACGGAAAAGGGCTCAACACAGACCCTTGATGAAGTCCCATCTCAACAGGGAAATACTCTGAGTCTCCTCCCACCGTCCTTACCCAAGTTTTGGCTCCATCGTACATGTCCTTTATCACCCTAATATATGCTATTGGAACACCTTTCGCCTCAAGACACCTCTATAGAACATCCCTCGGGACTTTGTCATAGGCCTTCTCGAGATCAATGAACACCATATGAAGGTCCTTCTTTCTTCACCTTTTTTTCTCCACTAATCTCCAAACAAGATGAATTACTTCAGTAGTCGACCGTCCCGGGCATGAATCCAAACTGATTCTCTGAGATAAACACTACTTTCCTCACCCTCATCTCCACCACTCTCTCCCAGACCTTCATAGTGTGACTTAACAACTTGATACCCCTGTAATTGTTACAGTTTTGAACATCACCATTGTTCTTGTACAATGGGACCATTGTGCTCCTCCTCCACTCATCAGGCATCTTGGCAGTCTTCGTAATAGCATTGAACAGTCTAGTCAACCACTCTATGCATCCTTGACCATGTTTTTCCAAAATCTACTGGGATCTCATCGGGTCCAATCGCCCTCCCTCTCTTCATCCTACTAATAGCACGTCTAACCTCCTCAACTCTAAACCGCCTGCAATACCCAAAATCTCGGTGACTTCAGAGTGTACCAACTCACCCAGCTCAATATCTCTATCTCCTTTTTCGTTTAAGAGTTTATGAAAGTAAGATTGCCACCTTAGCTTAATGGAAGTCTCACCTTCCTCATCCTTGATGAGCTTCACTTGGTCCAAGTCGCGAGCTTTCCTTTCTCTCTCCTTAGCGAGCCTATGCAGTCTCTTATCCCCACCTTTAACACTTAGCTCCTCATATAAGCGCTCAAACGATGTTGTCTTAGCACTCGTCACCGCCATCTTCGCTTCTGTCTTAGCCGTCTAAACAAAATATTAGAAGGCATAAAATGACTTCGCCAACAACAACATACCCAATAAAATCCCACAAAGTGGAGTCCGGGGAATAAAATGACTTTGCCCATGGGATAAAAAAGAAAAAAGATCAAAATATTGCGGATGTGACTCAAAATCTGACCTGTCAGCAAAAGATAAGGTGTAACAATATATACAAGTACAGCAAAAACTTACCAGGAAAATATCTGGCCCTTCTCTTCAACCAGCCTGAAAGCCATTTGTTGCAGTTCCGCGGGAATACTGTAACCAAGCTTTGTCCACAAAGATTTTATAGAAACTTTGAAGAAATCCTTTCATAACCATCAAATTGAAGAAATAAAAGTTGGATTTCACTGTCAAGTTACAAACATCAATAACCAGCTAAGTTGCTCGGACTCTTCAAAAAGTCAACGGGTGCGTGTCAGATTCTCCAAAACTAGAGTATTTTTGGAGAATCCGACACGGTTGTGGCATTTTGAAAGTGAAGAGTCCGTGCAAACTTAGACAATCAAGCAATCAGGTCAGGTATTATCAACACAAGGAGATGGATCCCCTAGATAATTTCACTAGCAATCCTTCTTGTTAAAGTCCAGCATCCATTCAAGGAAACCAATTGGAAAGGTACTATAGAATTAGTTCATGAAATTGGGTCAGGCAAATTTAGGAAGAGACTCTAGTTTTTGTGCCAATTTCAGGACAATCAAACAGAAGATTTGGAATTGAAAATCCTATATCTATTCTGATCCCTCATATATTAGAGCTATAATTAAAACTGAATTATTTCAGGTCTCAACCTTCAAATCCGAGAAATTCTTGACTACCAAAATTAACTTCGGAATATTTACTATAGTTCCCTATATGCTACCTAAGTAATTACTAATGTCCCCCTCCCCAAAATCCAAGTCATCACTGCTTGATTCATTTTTATCCTCAAACTCAATTAGCTTAAAGACTGGTTGTCATCAGAACAACTATCATCAGTTTCTGAAAAATCAAGATTGGACAGATTAGATTCGCTTGCTGAATAGTTCTCCTCTCCCATCTCGGCATTTTGTTTTCTTCTTGTGCTTCTTGAATCATCAAGGATGGAGTGAGCACTCCGATTACTTGGGTCACCATATAAGGCAACATGTCTGTAGTAGAGTTCAAGTTCCTTCTCAGCAATGGCAATGAAACGTCTCACAGATTCTAGCGACTGCTCATATTTGGATTTTTCCAACGCCTGAAGAAAGAGAATTGATCAGTAATTCTTACCATGGTTGATGCAAAATAGATAAAAACAAAGATTTATGTAAATAGGACAGCGTCCAACAGTATTAAAAGTCAAATACTTGTATTATAGTATAGTGAACTGATTCCCGAAGAAGGACCATTAAACATGTGAGGAACACAGTGCGGGACTAGTAAATGTCTGTGAGTAGGCAGTGATGGCATAAATAGAAAGTTAAGTATCCAAAAGCCTATTCGCAGAATAAGATCTCTAGTATGTTTTTCTGGATATAAAGTAACAGATAATTTTATTATATCTCTCCGACTCCGAGTATAATAGAAGTCATTTTTTTGGTGAACATCCCTGACAAAATAAATGATGATTAAAGCCCACTAATGAGATAGGAATTACTTGATTTGTATAAAAAAGTAGCTAAGGGGTAGTTCAGCAATTATACAAGTTGTTAAGCCAGCTGTTAGTTGGTTATAGGATCAATAGTGTTTATCTATATCACTGTTACAGTGTAATCGGAGTGGATCAATCAATTCAAAGTTACAGAAATAATATCCTCTCTTCTTCTTCTCATTCTACTGCATTTGTGACTATCCATTAATGGTGAGCTTAGATTGATCAATTGCATGTGATTTAACATGGTATGAGAGCCAAATACTGCACTTGTGAGGATTTTTCAAGCTGAATTGAGTAATTAGAACTTAGCTGAGATTCAACGATGGTGACTGCCAAGGTCGATCACAATCATGCTTTGTACCCTGCACCCTTCCAACACCACCGGTGCTCCTATCATCCCGATGCAACTAACAGGATCCGATAATTACTCCATCTAGAGCAGCTCTATGTGTATTCAACTGCTTTGTATCCTTTCACTATAATCTCTTGTCTGTATCAATGGTTACCAGAGAGCTCAATTGTTTTGTATCCTTTTACCCTGGATTTTGTTTATTCCAGGACCTTCCCAATGGGAGACTGAAGGGGATTGGTAAGGGGGATGATCGCCTTCTATCTCTTGATTCAAAAAGACTCCTCTAAGTCTAGATGTAAAGACAATGACAATGTTAAGAGTTTTGTTGCACATGATGACAAAGAAGACATCAGGCTATGACATCGAAGACTGACACATGCCTCAGTAGGATCAATAAACGACATGCCTAGCTACACTCTTGATGATTGTAAATCAGCTTTGAGTAACTATGAAATCTGTCCACTGGCTAGCACACTACCTAGAATTGGTAAGTTTACTCCCAGGGCAATAAGATCAGTATCCATGGGTTATTCAGATATCACCAAGGGATACATTTGCTTTGATCTTCAACATAAAAAATTCTTTGTAAATAGGGAAGTGGTTTTTCAAGAAGATCAGTTTCCCTTCAAAAGCATTTCTCCTGCTACTAATGTATCTCATCAACATGCTACTTCTCTACCTGAGTTGTCAACTAATGATGATCCTCTTATTAATATCTCTGAATCCGTTACTGATTTGCCACCATCACCTACTCAAAATCATGCTCTAGATCATACTGCTCCTCCTGCAGCGGCCCCTATTCTACCCCCTGCTACATCTCAATCTTTCCAATCTAAACAGACACAAACTCAGCCTCTTAGAAGATCGACCAGGCTCACTAAACAACCTCTCTGGTAGTCAGAGTTTGTTTCAAAACCTTCTGCCAGTAATGTTTGTACCCTCTTGCAGCAAACCTCTCTTATGATCATTTGTCTCCATCATATCAAAGGTATTGGAAGGCATTTTATGCAGTCCATGAGCCCTCTTCTTATCAAGAAGCTGTTTCAGATGTCAGATGGTTAGAAGCTATGCAGTCAGAACTACAGGCTCTTCAGGATAACCATGCTTGGGATTTGGTCCCTCTTCCCAAGGGTAAGGTTTCTATTGGCTGTAATGGGTCTATAAAGTTAAGTTGAAGGCTACTGGTGATATTGAAAGATTTAAGCCAGACTGGTGGCCAAAGGTTACACTCAGAGAGGATCTTGATTTTCATGAGATTCTCTCCAGTTGTAAAATTGCAACTGTTAGGAATGTTCTTTCTTTAGCTGCTCAATATAATTGGTCCATTCATCAATTAGATGTATACAATGCTATTCTGCAAGGTGACCTTCATGATGAGGTATACATGCAGTTACCTGAGGGTTTTGCAAGTCAACGGTAGCATGCACTTGTATGCAGACTTGTCAAATCCCTCTATGGGCTTAAACAAGCAAGCAGACAATGGAACTTGAAGCTAAGTGAAGCACTACTGGAATCTGGCTTTAGTCAAAGTAGTCTAGATCACTCATTATTCATTAAAAAAGGAAGGATCAGATATGGTGGTGATTCTTGTTTATGCGGATGGCATGTTAGTCACACGAAGCAGCCTAGTTCTTATATAACAAACTAAAGCCACTCTTCACAAAGCCTTCAAAATTAAAGACTTTGGTAGCTTGAAGTTCCTCTTTGGTATGGAATTTAGTAGATCCACAAAATGTATTCTGATGAACCAAAGAAAGTACGCTTTGGAAATTGTTTCAGACTTGGGAATAGGAAGTGCTAAGCCAGCTTGGACACCACTTGAAACCAATATGAGGCTAACAACTGAAAAATTGGATGATCTGACAGGAAATTCAGATGATGAGCCATTTGAAGATAAAGAACAGTATCAGAGATTTATGGGCAAGATGTTCTATCTGACCTTAACAAGACCAGATATTGCCTACTCAGTCCAAACACTTATTCAATTCTTGCAACAACCAAGAAGGTCACACCAAGAAGCAGCTGTTAGAGTGATGAGCAGCTGTTAGAGTGATGAAGTACATTAAAAGAGAGCCTGGACTTGGAATATTATGGAGCAACAAAAGATCAAATAAACCGAGTGTGTGCTGTGATTCAGACTGGGCAGCATGTCCCAATACGAGAAGATCAGTATCAAGTTTCTTGATCAGACATGGTGAGACGTTGTTGTCCTGGTAATCCAAGAAGCAAAATGTGGTATCAAGGAGCTCAGCAGAACTATGTTGCTCAGACTCTTCAAAAGTGTCGGCAGGTGCGTGTTGGATACACCAAAAATAGTGTATTTTTGGAGAATCCGACACGGGTGCGGCATTGAAAGTGAAGAGACCGCGCAACTTAGCAACAGAAGCTGAGTACAGAAGCATAGCCAATGCAGTCTCAGAGATGGTTTGGATTACTGCTCTATTGAAAGAACTGGGAAGTGAGTTTGAACAACCAACTGTAGTATACAGTGACAGTATAGCAGCCAATCCGGTGTTTCATGAAAGAACAAAACACATAGAGGTTGACTTCCATTTCATCAGATAGAAAACACAAGAAGGAATGATGAGCACAGAACATGTGAGCTCCAACGATCAACTTGCAGATATATTAACAAAAGGACTACCTAAATTACAACATGAATGTTTCGTAGGCAAGCTTGGTGTGTTGAATGTCTTTGCACCCACCAGCTTGAGGGGGAGCAATGAAATAGGAGTTACTTGATTTGTATATAAAAATAGTTAAGGGGTAGTTCAGGAATTATAAAAGTTGTTAAGCCAGCTGTTAGTCGGTTATAGGATCAACAGTGTTTGTATATATCACAATGTTTAGTTTCAATGTCAAAACTAAACAATAATCAATGGATTAACATTCTGCAACCAGATCTCACAGTTCCAATCATCACCAAACAAATTGTAAAAACCAACTTGGTCTTTTTGTGTAAATTTATGATAAATGAAGCAATAAAGAATATTGATGGAAAATAATGAAATTTCAAATTGTAACAGGTATCTATGGTGCCATGAACGATCTAGTTCTTTTGGGATGTACAGTGAATAACACAAGTCACAAAAGGGTAGAGAGTGGCTGTTAAGGTGGATTTCAAATGAACTAGCTGATGTATTAACTCAACTGCATTTATGAGCTAGGTCAGCAATAAGCTGTTTTACATGGATTCAGCTACAGGTAAGTATAGGATATTTATATATGTTACGGGTAATTGAAGTTTTTGATGACATTTAGAAAAAAATTTAAATTATCCACACAAGTACCTACACCTATCTCATACCGGTTTGGCTAGGAAGACCCAAGAAAATGAAGGATCCATGCAAAAATGGACTATACATAAAAAGTAGAAAGCTGGTGGGAATGATTAGAGGTTGAAGAAAGAACTGTGCACACTAAGACTTGAAAAAAGTGAACTCGCACATAAATGCATGACGAGAAGCAATTACTTGGTACAGAAAATTAGCTACAACAAACTTACCTTCTTCTTCGACAGTGTATCAATAGGAGACATAATTTCGGGCTGCACATAATCCCTTCCTCTGTAAAAAACTATTGTATCATCTGAAATTATCTGAATTGGGATGCCACCACTCAGTCTTGCAATCTCATCGGCATATTCTTGGATTTGACCAGATTTGCATATGACTTTGACGGTTTCATGCTTTTTCCAATGTAGATGCATATTAAGAATAACACCTCCAAAGACTCCCCTTCTGCCAATTGGCACATAATTAGACCTTTTTTGCGCCATCTTTTTGATATAGAATCGTTCTTCACCAGTGAGAAAGTGTGGCTTAACCTCAGGACCTTGAACTTTGGAAACCTCATATCGCTTTAGTCTCTCAATTAGCAGGGCTTCTTTGACTTTTGCCTGACCCAAGCCAAACATGTCAGCTTTTGTTAAAATAAAAAACTACATTTGTTTTCATATAGCAGTCAAATGGAAATGGGAATAATTCTTCACATCCCTAAACCAGGAGAAAAGTAAGACAGATATAAAACCTTAACTATGAAATGTCATCCATGCTTCAGTGTGACAGCAACCATTCGAACGGGCACACTTGCTGTACTTGTCTTTCAGTAGATGACACAAAAGTCAAAAGTAATTAAAAAGTAAAGAGGCTCCTTTCTTTCTCCAGTTTCATGAAAAATAACTGTAGTCAATAGGTATTTTCATACTAAAACCATAAACAAGAGATCTTCACAATCACTACTAAAATTAAGCTCCAACAACACAGCCAAGTTTACAAGGGAAAAAGACAAATCCAGGTTCAATAATGCTTCTACAAACTCGTTCTAATTTCTGAGTATCAAATGAGAAGAAGTAACATAAAGGATTACTCAAGAAATTTAACAATAACAACAAAGAACACATGTATAGATCTATTTGTCATTTTCCTCCAGCTTCCTATATCTTCCTTCCAACTTCCACTTCTAATTTCTTTTCTTGTAACCAAATTGAAGAAAATAGGTTGAAGCTCCTCCCCAAGATTCATATATATATCATTACTCTTCCCAAGTTCTTCAATTCATTCTTTATGCTATTGAAGATTATTAGGCTAATATAAAGATAACAATCATACTAGTCCACATGGAACAGGATGGATATCTAGAAACGTAGAAATAGCTAAAAAAAACAAGAACTACGTCTCACTTCCACACAAGCTAGGGTAGGCATTATGAGTGCTCAGCAGCAGCAGCAGCAGCAGTAGTACTGATGGGCAAAATCAATCATTGGTTTACATTTTCAATCTTAAGAAAAAAAGGGGAAATCTTTAGCTTACATTTTCAATCTTCTGCTTAATTCTTTCTTCAGCAGTGTCAAACTTCTGCTTCTTCTTCTTCCCCTTGAGACCAAGCCTTCTTGGATCCCTCTTATTTGCAGCTTTTCTCTTCTTCTTCTCTCTCTTCCTTTGGAGCTTCAGCCTCTTCTTTGTCTTCCATTTCTCTTTCTTTGGTGCTTCCACTTCATGCGTCTCAAACTTGGGTTTCCCATCTTTCGTAATAACAAAATTCACACTTCCATGGCTAAAGTTCCTCAATTCCCAACATGGGTTTTGTCGGATTAAGCTATTCTGAGGCCCAAACCTTGACAAGTGCAAAAAACTTCCGGGATTTCCAAGTATTGGGCTATATATGGAGAAACTAATCAAAAATAAATCTGACACACTCCGGATAATCAAAATTAACTCGAGAAAAGAAACATTAGCTTTACCTGTAAGAGGTAGAGGATGAGGAGAGAGGCCTGCGAAGTGAAAGTAACGGAAGTCTTCTTAAACCTCGAAATAAGGGAATTGCCATACAATTTCGCCGGCGAGCTACTTCACGGCAACGGGACGGCGAATACCCTTCCAAGTTAGGTTACTTAGCACTGGTAAAGGGAAATTATTAGGAAAATCTGATAGATTATTGATCAAAGGAGAATCTCATAAGTGGTGGCAATTCGTAAAAAAAAGAAAAACTTAAATGAAATCAAGCAAAATAAATTTCTAAAAACAATGAAGATGATGGAGTTTAAATTTCTTAGAATTGAAAATTAATGATGAGAATTTTCAATAAGGAAAATTTACATTAATGATATGGGAATATAGGCCCTAAATTAGAATATAATTACAGTGGTGGTTTGTCATGGTTTCATATGGTATGGTACTGTATGGTATGGTATCGATCATACAATATTTGGATAGACGGTATGATAATTTGTGGTTTGATTTGACTGTATGGTATTGTATCGTAACTTATAAATTTACAAAAATGTCCTTAATTAGTATAAATATTAAATTTATTAATATTTTTTTTAAAAAAACAAATACATAGAATCAAGTAGGGAAACGTATAAGCTAATATATCTCCAAATCATACAAACAGCGTAAGAAAATAAAAAAAGTAAGAACTTTAAAAAAAACTCTCAAAAAATAGATTAAAACGTGAAAGAAAAAATGGGAGGCGAAAAAAAGTTTCAAAAGTTGATGCGGAGAAAAATAAGTAATACAAAAACAATATATATATTAAGGTAAAGTTTAATAAAGAATAAAGGATAAATTAGAACTATTTAGATTTAAATAAGGGTATAATTGGAAAAAAAAATAAGGAAACGATGGGATACCACCAAATTGGTGGTTTCAAAAAGTGAGGGTTTTCATGGTTACAGAATCATGAAACTAAACCATACCATACCATATAATTAATGAAACAATCAAAACAAACGTCGTTCTCTTATTAAACATACCATACCATACCATGAAAAACCACCATCCAAACAAGCTGTTAATGTCGGACAATTGAATAAAATAGGAACTCATGTATCATCTTTTATAGAGAAATACTAAAAGAGGAATTTTTGTAATATTTTGAAATGATAGTGATTTTTGGAGAATATAAAAACATAAGTTGTGCAGTTTGATAAAAAAAAAATCTATAATGTTATCGTGACAAGAAACATGAATTATTACACTTTGTCAAAATTTAAAATACTAATTTTAATTCTTAAAAAATTAATCTAAAATTGCCAAAATATATTTTAAACTATTAAAAAAATAACAATATAAAAGTATGAATCTTTAAAAATTTAGGCAAAAATTGAGTGTCACCAACAAGTATTGCATTTTCTTCGACTTCACTTTAGTTTTTGTTTTAATTATAAAAATTATTGAATTTGTCTAAAATTTCTCTCTCGAATTTGGTCAAAGTATTCAAAACAACTGACCAAATACGATACAAATTTCACACTCATACCTATGTTGTGTCGAATACAGCTACGACACTAAAAGTGAAAAGTCCAATCAACTTAGAGCGAATCAAATTGAATATGGACGGGTCAGACAAAAAGGGATGGATTATATAGGTCTAAGTGATGAATAATATGGGTATCCTTCTCATCCAGAACCAGTTTCAGCAAATATAATCCTTTTCCAACAGAGAGAAAAATAAACTGCTAATCCCTCACAGAGAATTAAGTATAACCTAAGGGCATTATAGTTAAAAAAAAAATTCAAAATGGCTAAATTTAGCAAATATTTAACAATTTATGCATGTTAGATTTAATGCAAATTGTGGAAATATTTAACTCTTTGTACCCCTTTAGTAACAACTTGTGTGTAATTGATACATACAAAATACACTTTTGTTTGAAAGTTTTACAAATAAATGTATAAACTAAAAAGAAAATATATTTGCAAAAAATCAATGCATGCATCAGATATTTAGTTACAAAATACTAAATACTCCAAAATAGGGAGTATATGCTTTTACATAAAGAACAAAAGAATATAAGCAAGGTCATTACATTCTAATTTCAAGAGTAATCCAAAAGAATCTTCTTGCAATAGCTTGTGCATTACATGAACCATATGTCAGCAGTGTTGATTTATGCATCTTCATCCTGCAAATCAAATTACAGCCTTAGAAAGCAAAAGAGGACTGGAACAACATAATTTCATATTGTTTACTCATGTTTGCAACTAATCATATACTAGTTCCAGAGCCTGAAGAAAATGGAGGCAGACCATATAACTATTATCGTTGTTATGGTCGGAGGAGTTGGTGGTTGTGGTGGTGGTACTTCAAAACTGGAATTGGCACAATATCGCGAAGTGGCCGCCAAGGGGATGGGTGACCTGAACCCTCAAAAGGCATTATCCAGATTCAAACTTCAAATATTTAAAGCTATAAGCTATATTTCAGCAATATAAATTTCAGGCACCAAATATAATTGCTGCCAACTCTTTTCAGTACTTTCGCTTTACTTTAGTCACTTATAATTTAGCATTACAAATTTTATTATGAACTCAAAACTCTCAGAATTTATGGTATAATATATGGTATATGATCACTTAAAAGCAAACAAACATTTTTGGAAAATGCCAATGCAAATATCAGAAAGGCTAGGTAGAAATGTTTTTGAAAAATGAGGGAAATTGACTAACTTGTGGATGAAGAGAGATGGCCTTCATTTTTTAAGCAGCAGGTGATGTGTCTCTGTTAGACAACTAACAGAAGTAGGTGTTCTCAGTTAGCAAGATCACTATAGAGAAAATAAAACTTGTAAGATGAACATTTATGCATACAACCAAGATAAGGATGTCTGGGGTGGCAATTGGGAGGGTTGGTTCAAATTTGGACGGGTCATGATGAGTCAAGACCCAACCCAAACCGAATTTGCTTGGGTCAAAATGGGTTCGGACAAAACAAGTTGAGTAATGGATTCTAAAACGGGTCAAGATCCCACCCAATTTTTACTAAGTTATACTTATTTTACTTGTTCTTTTACAATATTTTAGTATCTAATAAAATTATAAAAATTAAAAATATTTTGACAAGATTTCTCTCGAGTCAATTTGGGTTGCCTATCAAGCCAATTTTTTTAACGGATTGAAATGGATTTAGCTAATAATAACCCGCCCAAACTTAAATGGAATCGGCGGGTAGGGTTTGATTTTGCCACCCCTAACCACACATACAACCACAAAATAACAATGACTTCCAGAAATACAAAATAAGAATGACTTGAAAATTTACTACAGGACATACCAAGACTTAATCAAGCAATTAACTGACTCATTTATGCATACAACCAAGAAAATTTATTTTATAGGAATTGGATGAAGTTTCTTTACCCAGTGTTTATCTGTAAGACATGTAGGACTTGCCTCATCTGAACCAGTTGAAGTAGTAATGATATTGAAAATTGCAGCAGGAAGTCCATTCTGTGAAACATAGTTCAACTAAAGAATTTAGTTCATCGTATAAAGGAAGGATATGGGAACAAGGAAAAAGCATAGACAGTGAGAGGGACAAGCTATAGTTGTAATGTAGCATTTACTCGTTTAGCAGCTTATACTAAACAATTACCATGGAACTTTGCATATGGGATACTAGTGCCATTACGCCCTCTTTTAATAACTTCTGCTCACGCAGTAAACGAGCTTCCATGACTTCTCGATTTTTCCGCTCCTCCTCAAGCTGATTTTTTACTTCCATTAGCTTGCTTTCTAAACTCTCTCGTTTATGCCGTTCTTCTTCTATTTCCTTTTGTTGTGCTTCCAGTTGCGCTTGAATTTCATCTCTGGATCTCCTATTCGCCGGCTTAATTCCCGATCCTTGACCACGAATATACCCTGCTTTTCCTCTCATAGTTTGCATAAATGCAGCATTAATAATAGGATCCACATCAGTACTCTCTTCAATTTCTTGAATTTGTTCAGGAACTTCTTTCACCTTATCCTACAAGCAAGTTATACAAGCTTTAACTTTCAAGATTTATTTAGACAGACTCATTTTAGGAATAAAGATAAGATTTTTCTGTGTATAGTCACTTCAGCAGAAGCATCATTAACCCATTGCCCATTTGACTTCATGGGAGTCATTTCCCAACTTTCTAAAAGTTTGGCTCTTTTCCAGTGTTTGGGTCCCTCTACCATAACATATGAAATTACATTATTGATAAATGCATAATCAAAATCCATAAAATAAAACAAAAAGACATATCTCACCGCTTCAAATAATATTGCTTGGAATGATTTTCTGCCACAACTATGATTTACTTCTTGTTTTGCCTTGTTACTTTTGTTTCTTTCACTCATTTTCTGCATTGATTTTGAGTCCATGAATTCATTTAATTTAAGTATAAGAAGTAGAATAAGAAAATAAACAATATTATAAAGTTAAGTCCATGTACTCCTAATTACCTTAAAATCATCAGAGCTGAAATATTCCACCAAAAATTTCCATTCAGCTTCATCAACCTGTGCTGGCATGTTTTGCAATCTTGCCTCTTTTGTAGCAAATTTCTTGAAATGGTCATGGAGCCTACTACGACGATATCGATATAAATTTTTTGCTGTTTGAAGGATAGTATCCCGATTGTGTTGTATGTCCGGAAGCTGGAAGGTATCCTGCACTCAATAAATGTAAGTGAGCTTAATTAAAATAGAACTTTGATTGTATGTCAATAAACTGAGGGATGCTTCAGAGTCAAATGCTCTAAAGTTGGTTTATCAGTATACATTTTTGTATGCTTCAATCCTTGTTTTGATGTATTAAGTTCCCTATCTAAATTCTAATTTTGAGCTCATGTATATTGAAGCAAAACATTTACTGATGTTGTGCTAACATGTTTCAAACAGAAATGTATATTGTTCACAAGCTCTGTAAGCGGATCTGACACTCCTATGAGCATGCTTTCAATTCTTTGACTTAAGTTGTTCCTTGTCCACCATTCCCTGACCTGCAAACCTTTCTTTTCTTTTAGGTTCTGAGTTCTCTAAAGTAAAATTTGCATTGGATATTTTTGAACAAGTTAAAAATGTGACATGAATGAATATTTTGTTTGGACAAAGATATAACTACTGTTTGATGAATGTTGCTGGAAAATGATATGAAGTTTCACTGTCAATATGAGAAACAAAACCTACTTTACTCATCAGGACTGCTAAAGGAAAGAATTGTTCTGAAATTATCTATTCAGCACCACTAGTCCGCGGAAACCATAAGACCGTACCTGCCATGATTTGGTTGAGCAATAAACCTGTTGGATATCATTTACCAAACAGATCGACTTTCACTATAGTTAGCTCAGTACCAATCAAGAAGAAGCAGGAAAAAAAAAAAGAGATCGAACTTGTGTGCTCTCGCCTAATCAGCAATCATTTCGGTTTACAATACCAGCAAATAATTGCTTCTGGCATGCTGATACCTCTGTTTCTTGGATAGATCTTTTACAGATGCAATGGATTTAGATGCAATCAATACCAAGAGAAAATCCAATCTCGTAAAGATTATTATAATCAGTACTGTGCACAGAAAACTACCTGATGAAAATATTATAACCATCTAATAAAATTAAGAAGAGGAAGAAACATTTTAAAGATAAAAGAATATCTCAAGTTTAACAAGTTAAATAAGAAAAGTTAGCAAGTTAGCAAGGTTAAAAGAAGTCCAGTTCTTTGGAATTTTGACTATAGATAGTTTATGATTCAAGATGGTTTTCAATTAACCAATCTTGTGCTTCAATATTATCTGCAACATAATTTTTTTCTTGTGGTGGAAATGGCACTGGGAAAATAGAAAATGAAGAGAATGAGTACATATAATTGGGAAGACGGTGGCTAGGAAAGAACAAAGGGTGGTGGAGGTGGTAGCAAGGTGAGAGCAGGAAGGAAAAAGGAACATTTGGAACAAAATTGATTTCAGGGGCGCTACGGTAAAAGCGAAAGAAACAAGAAAATTAACCAATTAAATCCAAATCAAAAAATTAAAATTTGCATCGGGAAGTAGATTCTGAAATGTATGTTGCTTTGACGAGCTGAGTAGCCTATGGTTTATTAGTCTCATTTTCATT
Organism: Solanum rostratum; assembly: GCA_029948455.1. Taxonomy (NCBI): domain Eukaryota; kingdom Viridiplantae; phylum Streptophyta; class Magnoliopsida; order Solanales; family Solanaceae; genus Solanum; species Solanum rostratum. The sequence continues at coordinate 66,655,111 of CM057048.1, forward strand.
CTCTTGTGTCAAGGGAGGTGTTATCTGTTTTGGTTTACCAAGTGTTTTGGTTGAATTTTATATTTTTATTCATTAAAGGACCAAAAGGATTATTATTTAACAAAAACAAAGTGAATTACCAGCATATGAGCAACAATCCTATCTTTTGCTAGATTAGAAACTCCCTTCCAATTCTTGACATCATGCCTAGCATTATGGAGAACTTTCAGTGAGAGCTCGGTAACAAAATCTTTAGCTCCAGGACCTACTGCTACCATTCGATCTGGTGGGATAATCACTTTCAACTTTCCATTATCACTTTCCTTGCGTTTCTTTTGGATTGATAGCCCTGTTGTTTTCCCCCTTCCCTTTCTTTTTTTCCCTTTTGCAATATACCAAAATATTAGGTTTATATAAACAAAACATATATAAGCTAGATGCTTTAAAGGGAATGGATCAACGAATAAATCAACTTACCTGATGGTGGGATCGCAATTATATCGGCAGTTCCAGCATCATTAGATATATGCACATTTGTCATAATAATAGGCTGCAACATATTAAAAATATATATACAAACATTACTGGAGACAAGTCAAAGGTAGAAATCATGGGAACAGAAATTAGAAATTTACAAATAAAAATGATGATCAGATAATAGAAAACAAAATGAAGCTCAGAAATTGGGATAAACAAATAAAGTTACAGAGCAAGGAAATAAAGATACAAAAGGGAACATAGAAAATAGAAATTAACCATTTCTGCAGCATGATAGAAAACAGAACTCCGATGAAGAAAGCGATTTAAGATAGCAAAATTGTGTTTAAGACTAGTTGATAATTACAACCAATTGACATCCTCGTTTTCATCATATCCATCAGTATCTTCATCTGTGTCAGAATAGCTCAAGTCATCCACCTTTTCATGATCACACTCATCTACAACTTGTAAGTCTACTCCTCATTGAGAAAAGATGCTTCAACACTCATTCCATAAATATCCTCTCTTTGTATTCTGATGACACCATTGACACTACTTGAGGAATTGCTTCTCCCCTTTCAACTAAGTCAATTAGTTGATATTTGGTTCGAGAAGACCATACAAAATTCATATACCATTTTTCATTTTGACCATGCTTAACATAAATACACTGATTGAGTTTGCGAGCCTAGAATGGATAGATTATTTGTGTAATGGGGCCATTTACATCTACACATACAAATCAAGATTTATCCCTTTAGCCTTGGTGGACAAAGTTACCTACTATCTATTGCTAGTGGCAATTGTCCCTGGAATTAGTCAAGATGCCGAAAGTCGGCTTGGACACCACAATCATTAAAAAAAAAAAAAAAAAGCCAAGGCGTCAAAATAAAAAAAGGATAGTGAAACCAATAGAATCCAAAACATTTTAAGCTGTAGAAGCATCAGTCATTTCTACTTTCTTTTGGAGCCAACATGTGATTGAACCTTGATAAATAGATTATAACCTCAAATTAACAAAAACCCACTCGAGGATCGATCAAGGGTTTCCCTCACCAAATTCCATTCACCAGTGATTTCATGAAGGGAAAAATTGTTCTGTTTTCAAATATAGTTTTCTGATGCAACAATTTATCTCACAATAAATTCAAACATCTTCTAACCCAAAACAAAATTAACCCTTTTCTAGTCAAGTTTCGAGCTTGTATCAGGAGAAAAAAAAGAACTTTACACACTCATTTGATGATCCACAAATTAAAAAGAAGAACACGATAACCAAATCATACCAAGCTTCGTATAGAAACTAAATCATAAGTGATAACTCACCGAACTGAAGAAAATCAGAGGAGAGATCAGAAAACCTAAGAATTGGGGGAAAGCAAACAGAGCTTTGCCGCGTCAAAAATTTCCAAATATTTCGATAGCAACAACTAAATCATGTTGTTGTCATTTGGTAAAAATTAGGTAACGAGTATAATACTCTGGTTGTTGCTAACAAGTTGTTGTCCATTTGTTTACATTCAAATTTTATTAAATACTATGAGTAATATTATGGTTTTTTTTATGGGCCACACCCCGGTTCAAGGGCAAAAGATTTGATATATCAGTAGTTTTTACAAAAGTTAATGTCTGTCTGGATGTGCGTGCGGACACACATCAGTAGAACTTCTAAAAACTGGGTGCTTTTTATGGTGTCCTGTCGCATGCCATTCTTAGCTAATACGTTTCCACCTGATTTTTTTCCCTGGATACATGCATTATTCTTGGAGCTCCCAACACCTATAATCAAGTATTAGATTATCATGCAAATGAGTTACCTTTACTTAGTGAGGATACCAATTTAAGAGAGTCAGTTTCGATTTCCAGTGGAGTGAGCTGTCTGTTTATGGTTGTTGCTAACAAGTTGTCGCCATTTATTTATGCTCAAAATTTATTATATATCAAGGGATAATGACCATATATACATCAAGTATAGTTTTTCTTCCGAGTTTTCTATCTGAAGTATTAAGTGTTTGTATTTTGTTGTCTTAATTATCATCAATTTTTTTATCAAAATATGTCCGATTAGTATTTGATAATGCATTGTGTGCACTCCTTTTTAATTTAGTAAGAGTGGCAAATAACACTTTACGAAAATGATAAAAGAAATTTATAATTGGAAGTTAAAATGAGAAAATGAGAAAGAGAAAGCTCAAAATCACTCTGAAGTATAGTATTTTTACTACTTTCTCACCTGAATTATGAGATGTTGGTGTTTCTAATCTTTAATATTATTATCAATTATTTATCAAAACATGTCTCAATTAATGAGATATATGTCATACCAATGGAATTTTATTGGCAAATAATTTGTCATATGAAGTTTTGACGATTGAATGCAAACACTTGGTTTATCCAACTTTGAGGTATGTTTTGATAAATAAATGATGATTCAAGTATAAAATATAAATACATAATAGTTTAGAACTCAAAAAAAGGAGGCACTTTAGAAATATCTTTTATCACTATCTTTTATATATATTAACCATATAATATAATATGGCAACAAGATTAAAGTATTTGCCAACAAAAAGAAAATGATGGTTAAAAGTTACAACACATAGCAACAATTAAAAAATAACTTTAGTGATATATATATATATATATATATATATATATATATATATATATATATATACACACACGAAGGAAAATGTTTTCATGAAAAATATTTTTCTGAAAGTAAGTTGATTTCATTACTCATTTTCTCATATTTGGGTAGTGAGTGGAAAATATTATCTATTGTTTGATTAGTAAATGAAAATCTTTTTTAAAAAAGTATCTTTTATTTTTAGCGACTAGGAAATATTTTTTAGGAAAATAGTTTCTATCATAAATATATTTCATAATTTGAAATACGTTTTAAAAATAAATATTTTTCTAATTTTTTGTTTGTTAAGTTTTCCTCCTTTGTAATGGATACAAATGTTTATAAAATTGAATATTGAAAATGATTTTTTTCATTTATATATTTTTTGCAATTTACATATAGATGTTGATTTCTATTTATTTATAATAAATAATTTTTCTAAATTAATTGTTGACAAATTTTTCTATATATTGTTGATTTTTATTTTTAATATATTTTTGTGTCGTTAAATATAATTTTTTTCTTTGGCTCCATAAAATGATTCCACGTTAAAATTGAATTTTTTGTGGACTATTTACATACAAATTATATGCACAAACAATTGGTTATAAGTTGATATAATTTTGGTATGAATATTGTAGTTTTGCATCAATATTAATTGTACCTTAATATTTTAGTTTTATACTTATTGTATACATAAGATGAGTTTATTTATATGATTTATTGAACTATTGAAATTCATTTACATACAAATTATATACTTAAACTATTGGTTATAAGCTGGTGTGATTTAGGTATGAAGATTGCAATTTTTATATCCAGTGTAAAATATAAATAAAGTGCTTAACGCTATTGCAAGCCAACTTGGTGGACCAAGTATCAAAATTATGTTGAAATATTAAACTACTCCTTTTATATTTAGGAGTCTTTTTCATATCTATATATTATAAGTAATTGAAATTATTTTCTCATCTTTGCCCGTTCATATATATTAAACTATTGCATCAATTAATAAGATTTATTTAATTTTACTTATATGAATATTGTATTTATTTTAATGACAAGTATTATTTATATATAATTTTAAAATTAACACGACATATACGTGCAAAACACATATGTTTAGTAATCTCAATATTGTGAGAATAAATGTTTGAAAAGAAGAAAATATCAAATTCATCGAGATAAATCTATGTACTTATTAATGAGAAATAAGAACTTAATCTAATTTACTCGTTCATTTAAATAACTCACACTAAAATTCAATAAATTGAAACCTCTTGTTTAATGATAGTAAGAAAAAAATTATATATTGTATAGATTTAAATATCTTTTCAAGTCTTTATAATATAAAAAATTATAATTTTCTTGTATAGTGCCATATACAGTAATTCATTAAATCTTCTTTTCATATCACTAAGTTTTAATTTCATATTTCAAGTAATCGATAAATTTAATTTTTCAACAAAAGTGTTCTTATAATTACTGACAAAAAAATTATATGTATATATCACAAAGTTGTAGTGAATAATTAGAATAATCATTTTTTTCTGACGTAGTCTTGAACTCTGTCCAATGATCTAGAACTTTGAATTAAATTATTTGAATCTTATATATATTAATAAAATTTTGAGCAACAAAAATCAATATATTGCATTGCAACAAATGCCTCATATTTTTTTACTTGAAAGAACATATTCAAATTTATATAATAGGAAATGTGAAACATACTTTTTTGCACACAAAGTTATAAACTATAAACCCGTACTATTGACTAATTATACAATAATAACAAAGTATTGAAAGTCTTAATGATTCAGTTATCTAATGCTTGAGCCACGTATTCGAAAATTAAGTCAAGCAATTTTAACTTAGATACCTTCCCTTGAAAATAAATAAAAAAGTAAATACTTAATGCCACTTCTAAATTCCTCTCTTCGCTAACCTTCCAAAAATCTGCTAACAATATTATAGAGATAAATGCTTGAAGAAATTGTTGACCAAGAAATTTAACATGAAAGATCTAAAAGCTGCAAGAAAAGTTCTTGATATGGAAATTTTAAGAAAAGAAAATAATATATATTTTTTTAATAATAAAATGTGATTCTGTCATAATTCAATATGTATATGTGTAAATCTGTAAATGCATAGATAACATAATGTATACTATGGTGTATATACATCATATATTGATGAATATATAAGTGTAGTAAGCAAATACATGTCTAAAAAAAAGGTCAAGTGTATATTGAGTTATTTTAATGAAATTTTTTATATTGGTCTAATCTTTCAAAAAGGCGAGGCAAGTAATACTTCAATTCTTGATTATGTGGATTGTGACTATGCCCAGATTTTAAATAAAGATTGTGGTCTACAGATGGTTTTTGCTTTGTCTACAACATGTGCAGAATACAAGACAACAATGAAGACAGTGAAAGAAGTTATTTGATTGAAAAGTTCGGTGGAAAAATTGATTTGATTCAATAGGAACCAACTCTTAAATTTGATAGTCATTGTATTATTCATTTGATTAAATTAGAAATTCAATGAATGCACCAAACACATTGATGTCAAATTTCATTTTAAAATGTTGAATAAGAAACTATCAAGATTGTGAAGATTATTGTAGACGATAACACTACAAATAAGATAGTATTGCTAGCAAATTTGTACAAGGACTGGACTTGATAGTAATATATACATCAATTGATGCATCTTATGTTCAACAACAATTTGATACTCTTTATTTCTCAACAGAGTTAAGTTTAGAATTTTTGACCAAAGTTGTTAATATTCATGCTAGAAATGCTAATTAAGATACAGATTGAAACTACATGTAGTAGTAAATCACATGTGCAAAACTACTTTTCTTTTTCTTTTTGATTAAATTTGGAATTTTTCCTTTTTTTTAAGCTTGGAGCTCAAGTTTGGTCATCTACAAATGGATGGTCATTCTTTTTAGTTTAATTATTCCAAAATATAAAATTCATGTAACAATAGAGAGTTGAGAGCACAATTCTTTTAGGTGTAATTGAGCTACCTTCCTTTTTTTTTTTAATAATATAAGAAAAAAACATTGAAAACAACTTTAAATTTGACGTGAATTATTAGTTTTATTCCCAAAATATTGATAGGTTTAAAAATATCTCTTTACTTGACTAACTAGACTTAAATACACCTCCGATTTTGCAGTATGAGTGAAATACACCCCTAAGTTTAAAGTATTTTTCACACTTCTCTCGACTTTTTACTAAGATCCTCATACTCTTACAAGAGTTTGAGACTACTAAATTTATATAGTTAAGTAGAGAAATATTTTTAGATGTGTTAATAAATTTGGTGATAAAATTAATAATTTTTTGTAAGTTCATGATTGTTTCAATGATTCTCTTATGATATAAAGATAACTATTCTTGAGGGAAATAGAATCACTTTGCTTCGAACGATATTAAATCTATATTCTTTCTTTTACCTTTCCATTAATCTTTGATTCCCTAAAACAAAATTCTTTTTGATAAAACAAATAGTGTATTGCACTGAAAAAGAAACCTGCATCATGTAAAGAACCAAGTTATTTTTATATTGATATTATTGCGTTAATTTGTCAAACTTAATTCATATTACATGCGACAATCAAGAAAAATGCTTTATACCAATAATTTTTTCTTATTAAAAAAAACTTAAAATCAAAATCTCTAATTAAGCGAAAACAACTTCATCGTTGTAGTACCATATCTTTGGTGATCACAAAATACAACTTCCATAAACTCAATCCTATTCAACTCTTCCAACTTATATCATGTTTCTCTTTAGTCATAGGAGATATTTTTTTCTCTATTCTTTTTTTTGTTAGAATACATAAAATATTTGTCTTATAATTTACTTTCTTTCGATCTTCAAAAGTTTAATTTATCAATATTTTACTCATATTTGACCACACTTATTTGAGGGGAAAAAAATTTACTCTTCTATTTTAAAAGTCATATACTCTTAAGGATACTTTTATATTATTACAAAGTCCTTTAATATTTTTATGTTATTGAATTACATGATACAAATTAGAATGAAAATAGTATATATCATCATTAAATGCAACTTAACTACCAAATGGAGAAAGAAGAAAAATGAAATAAACACATTATTATCATCCATCTCAGAGTGGACCTATACGCTACGCGTTAATGGGATAGTGAAGGGATAAAGGAAAAAAGAAAAAGGAAAAAGGAAGAATCATTATATATATATAATTATTTTGACAAATATACATATAAAATTCGCTTCTCTCCACACTCGTTCTCCTCTCTCCTTCCTCTCTCGCCTCTCTTCTCCCTCTCACAATCTCGCTTGTCGGATATACAAATATATATGTATATTAATTATTTGACAGATATACATATACAATTTGACAAATATACATATCTAATTCGCCTTTCTCCTCCCTCTCTTGATCATGCTCACCTCTCTCCACCCTTACAGGTCACATAGCCGAGGTTATATTGTGTAATTATGTAAAGTATAGTTATTTGACCATATTAAGTTTCAAGCCTATGCTATTTATAAAAATTCCTCTCTTTTTATTCGACTTCTGATATTCAATATTCATATTAGAGTTCGACTATTTTAAATTCATATTAATAGAATTCTATTTGAAAGAGAAAAATTTTATATCTAAATCTCTAATTAAAAAAAAAACAGTTTCATATCTTTAGTGACTCCCCACATGTTCCTTTCTCTCATTTAGAGGAGTATTTTTTTTAGTCCAAAAAAGAATTTGTCCAATATACTTCTTTTGTTTCAATTTGGGTCTCTTTCATTTTAAAAACTATATGAAATTTAAGAGAGTTAAAAGGTTTGTGAATTTTGAGGTCTAAAATTAAAAATATATCAAATATATTAAAATATTTTTTAATCTTGTGTATATATTTAAAATAATGTTTTATTTTATAATTTTAAATATGGTATATATAAAGCTGATTTTTTTTTTAAAAAAAAAAAGCTAAAAAACAAAAAGACTGAGTCTTTTTTAAATGAATTTAAAAAAATAAATCGACCCAACAGGGCAATTTGTCACAAGAAGTTGAGAAAGCGGTTAGGAGAAAAAGTCAGTACATAATAATAATTGACCATTCAATTTGACTTTTTATATCTTTCATACTTTACTAAAAAAATAAAAGATATTTCTCCCATCGTCTCATCATCCTTTAAGAACAAAGAAAGACTTTTAAAACTTGTGTCATTCTTGGATATTCGTGTAGTACTATTTAACTATGCAAGAGTGAATGCTCACTTTATTGATTGATTTAAAAATATCTAATGGTATCATATAAAATAGAACGAAGAGAATAATATTTATTGAAAAAAATATTTTTCTTTATACATTAAGTCACAATAAAAATATTTTTTGAACCAAATTATTAACGAAAGCGGGTATATTTTTAAACTAAACTATTAACTAATACTATGACATACCACAGACTTGTAAGACAAGATCATTTATGCTATTATTTTATATATCCACAGACTTTATTATTTCCACAGAATCTTATTCATTTTCTCTTCTTTACTTTTTTTTTTGGGGTTTCAGGAAAGAAACCAAAAGAATCAAGAAATTAACAACCATGGTTGAAGTGCTTGTCACCATTGTGCTTGAGCAATTGGGCTGTTTCATTGTGGAACAAGCTAAGGGACAAGTAGAGGAACTAAGAATGGCTATTGGGATCAAGAAAGAGATCCAAAGTCTATCTTTGAAGTTGAAAAATATAAGAGAAGCATTAGATGATGCAGAGAGAAAAAGGGTCAAAGACAAAAATGTTAAACGTTGGCTAGAAGTTCTTGAAAATTTTTCTTATGATGCAGACAATGCGTTAGATGAATGGCGCACAAGAATACTCCAGCAACAAATTGAAAGAGATGAGTCTGTTGTTGGTGATGCTGCTGTTTCAATTCCTAAGAAGAAAGTAAGATGCTTTACTATGTTTCCTTGTTTTACTTTCAGGAAACTCGAGGTAAATCGTGATATTGTTCGTAAAATTAAGGAATTGGATGTGAAGTTAGGAGAGATTGTGAGAGAAAAAGATGAGTTTGGTTTTGTAGTTAATGCAACTGGTAGTGGTGGTGTTTCTGATCATGATGTGTTTAGGAGAGTTATGACTACAGGTATTGTAGATGAATCAGAAGTACATGGTAGGGATTTTGACAAAGACGTTGTAATGACGAAATTGCTTGAGAGTTGTGATCAAGAAAATGCTCCCCTTGTTATTGCTGTTGTGGGTACAGGTGGGATTGGTAAAACAACACTTGCCCAACTAGCTTATGGTGATGAGAAATTGAAGGGTCATTTCGACGAAAGAATTTGGATTTGTGTATCTGATCCTTTCGATGAAGTCAAAGTTGCAAAAGCTATTCTTGAAGGGCTAACTAAAAGCTCTCCGAATCTGTCTCAGTTTCATATGTTGTTAGAAAGAATTCAAGAATGTGTGTCTACAAAAAAGTTCTTTCTTGTGCTCGATGATGTATGGTCTGAAGATTATTCTAAATGGGAACCCTTGAAGAACTCACTCAAGAATGGAGCTCCTGGAAGTAGAATCTTGGTTACATCCAGGAGTGAGAGGGTTGTGGCGATGATGGGCAGTTCTTACATGCATAGGTTGGGAGAGATATCAGATTCAGATTGCTGGTCACTGTTTAGTCGGATAGCATTTTCAGGAAGGAGTAACGAGGATCGTGAGAATTTAGAAGATATTGGAAGGAGAATTGTTAGAAAGTGCAAAGGATTGCCACTTGCTGCAAAGACTATGGGAAGTCTCCTTCGTTTTAAGGTTACAGAACAAGAGTGGCAAACTGTTTTAGACAGTCAAATATGGGAGCTGGAAGAAATCGCAATAGACCTTTTCCCTCATTTGTACTTGAGCTACGACGACTTGCCTCCAATCTTGAAGCGTTGTTTCTCATATTGTGCCATTTTTCCTAAAGATACTGTCATAAATGTAGACAAGTTGGTCAGAATTTGGATGGCGCAAGGTTATCTCAGCACAGTTGAAAATAACCAGCAGGAAGTAAAAGGACGCGAGTATTTCATGAACTTAGCTATGCGTTCTTTCTTTCATGAGTTGGAGACAGATGATAAAAATACAAGTGTGGTGATATCTTGCAAAATGCATGATGTAGTGCATGATTTTGCTCAGTTTCTTTCAAGAAATGACTGCTATAGCATCACAGATACAGAAGCAGCCGAAAACAGTGAAAAAGTTCCTAGTGTTCGTCATTTATGCTGGGAGAGAACTGCTAGTACAGTAACTCCTGTTTCCGTCTGTGATGTTGGAAAGATCTGCAGTCTTTTTGCTGAACACTTGCTCTCAAAAGATCTTACTCACGATCTAGTCAAAGGTCTGAAATGTCTAAGAGTTCTCAATTTACATGGTTGTGGAATTCAAGAACTCCCTCAAGAAATCGGAAATCTGCTTCATCTGAGGTACATTGATTTAAGCAGCAGCCGAGTGCAGAACTTGCCTGAAGCCATTTGCCGGTTGTGTAATCTGCAAACCTTAGATCTTCAAGGATGTAAGCGTCTCTCAAGACTTCCTCAACATATAGGAAAACTGATAAACTTGAGACACCTCATTACAACTGACACACCCAAGTTGGAATCTTTTCCTCAAGGTATTGTAAATCTAACCCAACTCAGAACTTTGAGCGACTTTGTAGTTGGGAAAGGATCAAGCAAGCTAGGATACATCGGGAAATTCAACCAGCTTCAAGGGTATGTATCTATCCATGTGATCAACAATTTGAACACTGCAGAAGATGTAGTTGAAGCACAAAATGCAGCATTAGGAAGGAAGCCATACATTAAAGAACTACGTTTGAATTTCTATTGGGCAAGTGAGGTAAGAATGGATGTGATGGAAGCTCTAATACCACCTCCGAACCTTAGAATCTTGACAATCAATGGATACAGCGGCACTCAATTCCCAACATGGATTACACTGTCCCTTAATAATCTCAGAGTTCTTACACTAAGTGAGTGCTTTAATTGCACCTTTTTGCCACCTTTAGGTAAGTTGCCATTTCTTGAAATTCTTTGGATAAGGCTTATGGATGAATTGAAACATGTCGGAAATGAATTCTTGGGATTTCCAGGAACCAGTAGAGCATTTCCAAAGTTGAAGAAATTGAGATTTTCTTATTGTTCAGAATGGGAAGAATGGACAGACTTAAAACCAGAAATTGGTTTTTCAGTAATGCCTAGTCTTAAGGAGATAGAATTAAATTGTTGTGAAAAGCTTAAGAGCCTTCCATATTGTCTCCTTCAAAGAGTGTCATCATTAGAGTCTTTGAAGATCAAGATGTGTCCTTGTCTTGACCTTGATTGGACTGAGATTACTCATATTCAGAATATAGAAACTGATGATGGGATTTGAAAAATGTTGAATCCTTTTGTGGGATGCCTGAAGCCAGAATCACTGGTAATCATCGGCCTCAGGCCTTGTACACACCGCTCATCACACTATGGAAGTTGGCCTTGCTCAAAGTCGTTAGCTTAATTGCGAGGCATTATTCATCTCCTACATGAGAATGAAAAAGATATGTATGATCGTTAACTTCATTGTTTTTCTTCATTTCTTTGCCTTTTGTTCTTGTCCTCAACATGCATTGTCCTTATCTAGAGTGTGAACTTGTATCTATGTTTTGATAACATATACATCAAGATTTTTTGAATTTTAGATGTTGAACTTGTATTACTTCCAGAATTAGAGTTTCAAAAAAAAAAAAAGTGTGTTAAATACTTCTACACCAAACCAAGCAATTTACTTCAGAAGTTGCAGGTTGAGAGTGAAACATGTATCAATATGATACAAGTTTATATACATGACACATGTTTTGGTTAATTAATTTAATACAAACACAGTGTAGACTGTAGCCAGAATTTTCCAACCCCACAGGTTGTGTGCAAGTGATATTGTTCAAAGAAAACTAGTGAGTCTCAAAAAATCAACCAATAGTGGGTTCTATTGGAGTTGTTGATGGAAGAACATTGAAATGGAAAACAAGACAAACTACTCTCAAAAGTGTGTGATGATGACATAAGTAATCAAACAACATATATTTAAGCTTCAGAGCAGTGTTCAGTTGTCTTGGATCTTTAAAACATTTTTATCTTGATATTCCAGAATTATTTTTTTGGCTAATTTCTCTCTATAAATTTGTAATGGTACAGAGAATTACATGGTAAGTTGCAAGTGGACAAAACAAACATTGCACTGGTGACTCGCATCATTAGAACCAGCCACCTCTGCCCACATCAACTTTTTATGCTGGAGTATACTACCAAGTTGAAGTTGTAACAGATGACTAGGCAAAAACTGTAGTCTTTGTTCTGCAAAATTGATTAGCAGCTCGATTATCGACAAGAAGAGGGAACACCTTGTTGATTGTTCCTCTTCCTTTCAGATACTTCCTCATGTCCCATAACAGTCTTTTTCAGTTTCAAAGGTTGGAGCAAAGCATTACACTGCACCGTTAACATTCTCAATATCGTCTTTAGTCAACTGCATCTTGCCTTTGTCTCGTCTAGGGTTTCTTCGTGTTTGATCTGGTTGTCCTCGCTGCAAAACAAAAAATATTTCACCAAGATCACAATCACAAGAATAAACGACATTGTCCATGCAAAGGCTTCTTTATAGGCGAGATTCACATACAAAGTAATTAATTTTATTGTGCTTGCTCTGTTGACATATATTGGTGTCTTATATAGTACAAGGTTAAGGGATAACCCTTACATCAACAAAGGATATGCTGCCGGATGCTAGTCATGTCCCCCGTCCCCCACCCCAAGATCCCCCAAGATCGTGGATAGTAGCACAAGGAAAAATGGTAATATTAAAACATGAATTAGGTACGTTCTTACCTTCCTGAGCACAAATGCCAAATAAAGGTAGGCTACTTCCCATTCATCTGGTGATAGAGTACCTGTTATTAGCAAAATATGTCATAACACAAGTTTATGGTAGGCATATGTAACAAGCATCAAATATAAAAATACTTGAATGAAAGAGCACAGCACTTATATGCAGCATTTCGGATGACTAAAACTTACTTTGATCTTGGTTCCCATCACCTAATGCACCGAGCCTCCTCATTAGCTCAATGAACTCTGGTTTCTTCATGTATTCATCCACAAATTCATGGTTGTTCTTCACAAAAACTAGCTCAAAGTCATACTGCATTAAAAAATAGAAAATAAATGACGTTGTCAGAACAAACGAGAAGGCAAGAAACAACTGCATTATATTCTTGAATGCTAATTATTATGCCCTCATATTCCATACACAAATTGTCTCTGACTAACTGTTACGATTTTGTGCAATGATACTCCCTCATTTTTGTCTCATAACTCACATAAGGGAGGTTTCTCGATCAAGAAGCTGCCTTCTCAATATAAAAGAGAACTACCATGGTCTTGATTTAAAATAAAAAATAAAATAAGATCAAAAAGGGTACATATACACCTATAATTTCTTATTTTCTTATAAAAGGGATATATAAAGTCAAAATAAATGATCTGTAGTACAGAACATATCCAACAACTAAATGTGGGCGGCACGCATGCTAATACTACCTCTTCTGCCATTGCCTTGAAGACGGGGAAAGGAACAATCCACTCAGGACAGTCAACAGCATCCTACAATCCAAATACCGACTGTTTATTTGTTGAAAAGCAGATAAATCATATATATTTACACATATATGCAATCAAAGTATTCTCAATATCATGACCATATCTTGGTTGTCAGGATCAATAGGAGGACAAACCTACGTTGGTTTTCATGATTTAATAAGAGAGTAACCTTATGTTGGTTTTCAGGATTTAATAGGAGGATGATAACATTCCAAGCATATAATACATAATCTTTCGTAAGTTGTGTTAAGATGGGATTCTCCACCTGTTGATATATACACATAAACTATTGTCTGATCAAAAATGAATAAATTGAGTTTTTGACCCCCAAAATAGAGTTTCACAGCACATGCAAATCCATAAATAATAGAGTACGAACAGTTAATTAGCCTGCTAAAACTTAATCAGCAAGGCTAAATCAAAAAGATAAATAAAAAACCTTCAATGTGCATGACTCTAAATGCATAAGCAAAAACTGAAAACCATACATGTATAAACTAGCTATAAAACAAATAAATAAAAAGCATAAAATTGATTCAAATGGAAGCTGAGATTTGTGCTTTGCAACTAAAAATACACAAAGGAGCGTGTACACACTATAATTAATAGCAATGAACTTTAAGGACACAGTTAAGATATATACGAAGGCATAAAGGTGTACACACCTCCAGATGGAACTTGTATTTGATACCAAAAGGATTTGAAGATTTAAATTTCTGCAACAATAGAAGATCTTAATATACGAAACAGAAATTAGAAAATTACTGGACAATGATAACACAATTTACCTTCTCTGAAAATTCTTCATCAAAACGTATCCAATAGACACTATTACCAAAGGCTAGCCCCTCCGCTGCACTTCCAAAGACAAACAGGAACAATATATCAACAGATCTTTAATCTGGACTTGTATGAAAAGTTATTACATAACACATTTCAAAATTTTGCAATGATAACATCACAACACTAGCATTGAGTGATGAACACACGATCATAAAAAATTGGACAATAATAGAAATACTCACAGAGGCTTCAAATAAACCAGATAGAAGATAAAATAAGAAGAGGTAAAACAAAGATGGTTAGGCTATCTCCTACAGAGACCTCTAAATGCACCACCCTTGTAACTGTGATAATTTTATGATGATTAAACAAGGAATGATGTAGACCCAAAACCACATGGAAAATTTCTCAAATGACTTAAAATCACCAAATCAGTGCATGCTAACAAAGTAAATAATACAACAGAAGCAAAGGGCCTATATGTACAAACAAGTTAGGATTAAAGTTTGTTGCAGATGTAACTTGCATAAGATCTAATTTTTGGTAGAAGTCTTTTGTCTAGTTGGATACTCGTATGTAAGGGTAGGAAAAAGAGTTGGATTTAGATAACTTCAAGTTCTGAAGGAAACTTTATATGCCTTTCAAGAAATTATTTGTCAATACCGGAAGCAAATAGACCCAAGCAGAGGATATAAAGAATTCACATAGCCAACCCAACTAATTTAAAATTGATGCATAGTTGAATGGTTGATTGAATTAGGCAACAATGTAAGTATTTGAGCACCACTCCCCACAACCTCCCCAAATAAGAAAGAGATAAAATAAATAAATGAAGAACAATTTTCTAGTTTCACTTGAGCTCTGACCTTTTAACTGAAAAGCTAGTGACGAGAGTAAGGATATTTCACAAAGATATCAGAGCCATCACATTTATAGATTCAACAGGGACAAGCAGGGCAGAATTGAGCAAAAGTTAAACCTTCTCTATACTTCTTGATGATGACATTGGCATCTGGCATTGTTCCAATAAATATTCCTCCAGGGCGGAGTAAAGCTGAGATATTGGCCAGCGCTCGCCGTGCACGTGCCTCAGTAGACCACGAATAATGCATAGCAAACTGCAAAATTAAAGTTTTCTTAGCTTAGAATCTGTAAGAGATCACTGAAGAAAAGCAGAATTCCTGGATACAGGGCTGTCGTATCTCCAGATAGGACACTGTACAACCAACTTTCCTTAACCTATACTTCATTAAAGTTCTTTCCTTTTCAAATTTACATAAGATGTGGATTATACTCCTTTTTCAGTGAGCCAGTTTGGAAAAGCTTCTGACCACACTAGTGAATTTTCAAGTTCCAATGGCAAAGTAGAAGTAAAGATGGACAAAGGAAACATTTAACATAGCCAGGAACCAAAAATATGAAAGCTTGAGAAGTGATATTTACAAGGGCATCAATGTATCCAAAACTTCTCACAATGCTCATAGAAAAATAAGTAGTTTCATAAAGTGACTTAACTCATGGAAGCATGTATCTGTATAGGCTAAAGAATAGCAGAAAAGTAGCTCAGTTTAGCCATAAAATAACTATTCCTTTTGATAACATGGAGTAATCATCTTATGGCTTAATTGAGCTACTTTCTGATTAGTACGAATATTTTTGAAGGAGAATGATAAAATGTTCACTGAGAACAAGTCTCAGACTATGTTTTTCACCTAATTCCCTAAAGAAAATGCTAAATACATAATAGGAAATGCAGGAGACTGAGATACCTGACAGCTACAAACATCAAAAGGTGCATCATCTGCCAAAACCCTATCCAAACGAACCTGAAATTTCCAACACAAGATATCAGTATAGTCATCCACCTCGATGTTTCAATAAAAGCACAAAGCTGTTTGGAATATCAGTCGTTTAAAGCAAATATTAATTATCATAACACATCCAGCTAATGACATGATATCTAAGGTTATAATATGTCTAGGGAACAATTCATCATACATTTCCTAATAATCTATACAACAAGAAAGAAACAAATAAAAAGATAAGAATATTCAGTTCCACCTGAAAGAATGAGAAAACTTGATCATGTAGTCAGCTGATTTACCTCATAACAATCGCCACATAGAAGTCTGGCAGGAAATGAGAACTTTTTGCGCCGTTGATGGTGATCTGCTTCGCCATTGTAACGGGTCCGGCAATCTTCTATCTTTACATAATTCAAGAATAAGATCAAAAGTTAGGATAGCTCTCAAATACAATAGAAAATAAAAGCATCAACCTCAAAAACTAGAACTTAACATAAATATATAAAGGAATATAATTACTTTACTTGGTTAAAAAGAAATATAGAGGAATATAACATTCTATGAGATGGATTTTCATTCCCATAAATCACCTAGCATGTAAATCTACAAAATGGTGGACTCAATCAAGAAACACCAGCACCTCCTATGCCAGAATCATTTACAATTGATGCCAACAGTTAGAATTTAAGAAAGCTTTTATGGCCTTTGCTTTAAGTCAAAAATCCAGATGAACCGCCAATTAAAAGACAAAGAACCAAAATTTGATCAACATTTCCCTCGAGTTGAAATAGCAACCCAATAATGTAACCCTTATTCATGTTTATTACTCGATGGAAAAACAGATCATTGGAAATCGTTCTGCCAGAGACCGAAGAACAACCCGTGTATTAGGATACACAAATATCACAAGGCAATAATTCATTAGTCCACAGACTCCTCAGACAAGGCAGTGTACCTCATGCTCCAGTCCATTTTCCTTTTAAATTATCTATGGAGATGCATGCACACACATGGTTCAAACAGAACCTGGATACAAGAAGTTGTTTTTCCATTTCAATCCTGCTGATCAACGCTCTTTAGGAAACCTTGCAGGTCAATTCTTTTAGTCGGACACTAGCTATTTAAAGTTGATCAGCTAGACTGGGGATTGAGCTAGCAAAAATTAAAGGTAACATTTTGATCAAATGCATGGCACCCTCACAAATTTAGACCTTTGTGGTTGGTCCTAAGGGATGGTCCCAGCCAAATATCTTGGTCCAACAAAAAAAAAAGGAAAGATGCATGACACGCTCACCTAAGCAGAAGCTGTCTAAGAGAATCCTTTTTTCTTTTTTTTATTGGTAAGGTAAGATAATAAGCTGTCTATGATAATTTAAAGCACTAAATACAGACCCCCGTGTTTTTGCCACTTCTTATCAACAAACTTGAGTTGTTCAACATTGTTCATGCAAAGAATGTTTCAAATTTGAATTGGATTGAATGGATGATGCCGAGCACAGTGGAGGAGGTGTCTCATAGTTTGGCTGTTAGAAGGAGGAAGAGAAGACCAAGCATGGGATGTTGCTCCATCAGCCCATTATGCGAGTTCTATGGAAAATGAAACATGAAAGCTTTTGAAGGTGTTAATATGATGTCATTAAACAGCAAACGGTCCCTTGTTTCTAGTTTCTTTTTGGTGTACCCACGACCACGAGGTTTCTTTGTGTATAGATGACTCCGTAAATAATATGATTGGGTTTCTGTCATGGAGAATCATACTTTGGTGTAGGTTCTCCATCTTTTGGTATACAACTTGTACACAGAGTTTTGTCATTAATAACACCATTTACTTCATAAAAGAGGAGAATATTTCAAATGTTCAACCAAATCAGAGAGTTACTCCTATACAGAATATCAATTGCGTATAACTAATTTTAAGGAAAAAAGGGAAGAGTCTTTTGGCACTTAAGCAATTACGCAGCATGTTAAAAAGTATAGGAAATGTTGGATCTTAAAAATTCTAATATGCAGAGTGCTACCGACGATAAACAGAAACATAGAACTATATAATGGATGAAATCTGACTACATACATGTCAATTTAGTGGCACCAAACCATAATGGAACCACAAATTGTAATGGTCTTTCTCCTCTATTTTTCTTTCTTGAACTGCTTTGTGCATTAAAGATACACTGGTGACCAGGTGGGATGCACAGTCCTACCACATGGCTTAGAATATCCTTGTTATACTATAACACACTGCAAGCACCACTCTAACTGCTAATAGCATAGTAACCTTCAGATATTCAATTAAGAATATTTAATACTGGTAAAACACGCTTTTCCACATGTGCAAGTCATCAAATAACAACGTTAAATGTGTAAATAGCTTGCTCAAAGGGAGCTCTGACTTGCAGTGGCAAGCACAAAAAAGACCTAAAAAATATTCATCCGGTAGGAACTTACTGAACCATCGGCAATATCAATACCGACGTAATATCCAATCTTTGCTTTATCCCATTTGATGAGATCACCACCCTGGTTTAAACAGAAAGTGAAAATAAGATGCATGACTACTTGGTTAATAAACACCTAGAAATTTAAACAGGTCGCTAGATAATTGGGTGTACAACACAGAGGGAGTACCTTCCCACAAGCAAGATCAAGAACTGCATCCCCTCTTTTCGTATAAAGTTGAATCAAGACACTTTTGATCTAACATGCCAGAAAACCTCATTAGCAATGAACTATTCAGAATAACCCTGCCTATGAATAAACAAGACATACCCAATTGTTAAGTTTCTTTAAATGGATGATAGGACTTGCTTCACGCTCTTCAAGAGTTTGGTTGGTCCTTGCACTGTAATGATCAGCCACCTTTCTGGCAATGATTTTTGTACTCTCATCTTCCAGAAATTGAGTGTCGCCTGACACCAGTTCAAACTTTAAATCAAACCGCAATAGAAAACCAACTTCTGGCTTCTTTATCCAAAAGGGTTACAACTTCCTAAAGTTTAGCATCAGAAGTTCAAATATTTAGGGCATAATACATCACCTCTAGCAGTTAAACAACTACCCTGCATAGTAAATAAAATTCAGACATTACAATAATTACAGCAAATCACTTTTGCAGCTAAAATAACAGAATCCTTCTTATTACCAATGCAACAATGAATAAAAATGTTATATCTATGTGTACAAGAAGGTGTGAAAGGATTTTATGGTCTCGGTCATTCTTCTATGAAATATCAATTCTATCAATCATTCCATTTCAGAATTAAGTCCCCCTGAATAAATAAGGCGCCGTGATTTCCCAAACCAACTCCTGGCCTTACCCGGCAGAACCGGCCTGGGGTATTCAGCATGAGTGGAGAGAGCATCCGTGGTTATTATCAAAGAAAAACATGAGAAAATTCTCTTCTAGGTTATGCTTTAAAAAGGACAGTAATACTCTAAATTATTCTTTTTTTACGACAAGGGAACCCCCGGGCACTATTTTTTGGGTGCGCACAAGGTAAAACCCCATTCCTATGCAATAGCTCACGAACCACACAAGAGAGGTAATCTGCACTAGGCAAGCCCGGTGTAACGAGCTCGACCCAAAAGGCAAACCCCTCGCTTTCGCTAGCAAAGAGTTTTGAACTTGATACCTCAACATGGAAGTTCCATCAATCCTGGTCTTTGTGGACGAAGTTACGCCATACCTATTACGTGTAGCCAGTGGCAAAGCTAGAATTAGGGGGTGTTTCGATTGGCTTTTTTTAAATGGTTTATTAATTAAAAACCAAAAGTCATAAGTTAAAAAACCCTCTTTTTGGATTTTAGATTTTTGTACCTTTTTTAGCTTTAGGAAAGTGCTTAAAAACACTTTTTGTGTTACTCAAACACGTCCAAAACTTAAAAAGTGCTTAACAGCCAAAAGCAAAAAAAAAAAAAAGCCAATCCAAACAGCCATTTAGAAGCTTATGGTTCAAGATTCCATTCTTTCAAGGTACTTTGTTCAAAACTAAACAATTATACATATTTATGAATTCAAGTAAATGCAACACTCTACACTGGCTCCGCCCCTGGTGTTGCTGGTGAGAGGTGCTAGGTATCAAGGTAATACAAGCTGACTGGACACCACGCAGCCATGAACAAATATGTTGTATCCATTAACTATACTAAGAACTATCAATAATCAAGTGAAATTTGTCTTAAAAGAAAATTACCTTCTGGGTTGTGCTTATGCAAAAGTACAGTTTGTAACTTTATAAGTAATAATGCAACAAACAAACGAATATGATGTATCCATCTAAATCAAGATAGGTAAATCCCAAAATGGGGTCTTTTGAAAGCAAAAAAAAAAAGAGAAAAATTTACCATCTGGGATTTAGCTAAAATAAGAGCAAAGTCTCTTAATTCATTATTCTGAATCATATAATTCCAAGAAAAAGTAATAAAAACCAAGAGGATGACAGAATACCTTCTGGGTTAGGCTTAAATTTGGATTGAGGAGGTCCATAATTACTCGATGATGGAGATTCTGAGTAACCTCTCTTCATGATTTTAGAACCAACAACACTTATGGGATTATCACAAATCTGGAAAACTAATCTATGAAACACTGAGTGAAGAAAAAGGAACTAAAGAGGAAAAGTATTTGAGTTGTCACAGACGCCTTTGTTCATCGCCCTTGGCCCTGTAGGATTCGTTTACAAGGGGCGCACCTTGATGTTTACCCAATTTTGGTGAAAATTATTTAATGATAAAAATTAAATATTATTTTGAATTATTTTTTTTTTTAAAAAAAAGTGAAGTAGTTAAGAACTCAATTAAAGAAAAGATAGTATATATTTTTTTAAGAAATCAAGCCTAACTAATATAAGCATTATTAGTATACTATTTAACATTATTCTTGTACATTCTATCGAATGATCCTTTAGTATTTTTATCTCATATTGTTTTAATTTTACACCACGTTATTAATTTGAATCTCTAAAAATTAATTAATGAAGCAAGAGAATTCAAGTGTTGGCTATATGTGAATCAAACAAACATGCCTCAAATTATGCTAGAACATCCTAAATGTGTTTCACAATGCTCGGAGATGCACCACACTCTCCATCGCATCTAAATTCGATAATGTGGAGAGTGTGCTACACAATCCATTGCACTAATTGTGGTGTTGTGAAGCGTGTGTCACACCATTCAATGCATCAAAATTCGGTGTCGTAGAGCATATTTTACATGATCGATCGCATCAAACTCTTTAAAATTTTTATGCACGCCTTTAATAAAACATACATAACTTTTTGTGCAAAATTTGACTTGACGAATGATTTGAAATGCCGAAAACTAGACATGACCATCTTTAAGTAGGATTCAATAATTCAAATTTAATCACAATTATGAAATGAATTCAACTCTAATTCAAATTTTTAGAGTGTTACGATCCAAGTCTAATCACAAGCATAAAATGAGTTGAAATCTAATTTAAATTTATGGAGTGTCACACTCTTTCAACATAACACATGAGACCCATCTTTATGGTATTTTTTAATATGGAGATTTGAAAAATCAAACGAACACCATATAAGCTAGATGACAATGCTAACTCATAAATCACCTCCTCAATGCTTCGTAAAATCACAAATAAGTCAATATACCCCCGACTTAACTTGTCCTTCTTTTCGAACCTAATTATACCCTTCATAAGATGAGACCTTCAACACATGATACTCATACATGAACTCCATAATTTTTTGCTTCACATAATTTTTTTGCCTACTCTGAATTGTGAGAAGTACCTCTTGAATCAATTTGACCTTATCCAAAGAATCCCTCAATAAATTTGTACGTTATAGTCTGACCTTGAATGTATCAAACAAGCTAACTAGTGAGTAACATTTCTTACCACACATGCCTCAAAACCTACCATTTCAATGTTATAAATGCTAAAATGATAATTCTTATCGTACACAAACTCTATTAAGGGTAAGAATTGATCTCAATGCCAAAATCAATCACACAAAGTCCGCAATATATTCTTAAGAACCTGAATAGTTCTATGGAATTAATGATTAATGTAATACCTAAAAAGTTGAAAAGTTGGAATGAAGAAAATAAATGCAAAAAATTATTGGTGCAGAGCTTTTAAGGAGGGATTCACAGACCGTAAAAGCTTCCACTGTCTGTGGAAGCCACCCGTAGAAGCTGGTATAAGAAAAGCTTTTCTAAGATAGATTATGAGGAGCTTCACAACCCCTAAAGGGTCCCATGAATCGTAGATCTGTCTATGGAACAAACTTTAGAGACTTGAATCTTAGAGTCTGATAGAGCAGACCATATTTATGGACCGTGGTTAGCTCTATGGACCGCAGAAGGATCCTTAGAATGCCACTAACACTTAGAGAAAATTTTAGGCTAAGGGGAGTTTCACAAGAGGATTTACACCCTGTGAAAGAAATCACAAACCATAGACCTCGATCGTGAGAAAACTTTAGAGAATCAGTTTCTCTCCCTAATTTCTATGAGGCCCTATATGGTCCGTGAAAAATTCTGTAGATTGTAAAAGATGTCCATAGAATCAACTTGACAGATATTTTTCACTTTTAATATTAAAAATATGTTAGTATATATTATTTCTAAAGCTTATAACTACTTAAACCCTTCAAAAATTTCCATTCTCACATCATTCATCTATTTTTTTAAAAAAAATCTATAAAATTTCCTCTCAAGTCAAGAAAGAACAAGCAAAAGGTTCCAAGCTTCGATTCAAGTCCTCTATTCACTTTCATCCTTAGGGTCTTGATTATTAAGGCATGTGTGAATTCAACCCCTTTCAACCTATGAAGTCTCAAAGGATTTTTTATTTCTCTTTTACCCTAGATTTTTCATGATTTTGTATTGGCATTATTATTTTATTCATCCGTATTGATCTTCATGTGCATGAATTATAGATTTCTACATGAACCCATGCAAATTTGTTCTAATTTTCATCATGAACTATGATCATGAATTGATGAAGAAACTACACATGTTTTATGATGATAATGAATTGTGTTTAAAGGGTGTTTTCAAGCTATGTATCAATGAAAAGGTGAAAGGTTTTCTCACCAATGTATGAATTCATATTGTCGAAAGATTTTCTCACATTATATGAATCATGATATAATGAGTCACTCTTTGATTACGATTTTATGAAATAAATTGGTAGTTAATTATTATCTTTTCATATGTTTTGATGAATTACTTTACCTATTTCATTGGGATTTACTTAACACCAAGAGAAATTTAAGGTGGAGGCTTGATAAGGGAGTCTTTAATAGTAACCCTAGCCTCATAATTATGTGCTTCTATAGGTTGTCTTAATTGACTTAGCTCGTAGATCCACAATAGCAAAAATATGATGATACCAAAAATATGATGAAACTTCAATTTTTGGTCCAGACTTTACGAATCCATCTACGGGTCATAGAACCTTCTACCGGCCGTAGAATGGGCTCGTAAAAGTGAACTTGAGACCCCAAAATGGGGCCACAACTTTATGGAAGGGTCCTTACGGGCGTGGAACGTTCTACGGGCAGTAAATGGGCCCGTAGATGACTTTTGACTGCTTTTCTAAGAAAGGTTTTTGGTCCTTTCCCACCCTTTTAAAGCTTAGGATTGACGTTTTTACACCTAAATAAATCCTTAAACGTGATTCCTTAATTTTCTTACACTCAAAACACTCTCCGAACCTTGGACGTAGTTTTCAAGAGAAGAAAAGCTAAGGTTTCAAGAGAAACTAGTGAATTCTTCAAATTCATCAGGAAATCTAGTTCTTCCAGGTATGTAAGGCCTACAAAATTTTTCTACATTATTTTACTATCATATAACTACAAGTTTCTCCAAGTATCAAGTTATTAGTTGATAACAAGATTTCTTCATTATGAGCAATTGTTCTTGTTTATGCTAATTTTGAGAAAAAAACATGAGATTTACTCAAATTTTCTACTAAATTGGAGTCTTGAGTTGAGATACTATTTTTAATTGTTAAACTAGTTAAACCCTAAAGTTACTACAGAAATCTATGAATTTTGATATCTTACTTTAAACTCAAGGAAAGTATTAGTACAAGTATTTTATGAATAGTGAAGCATGAAAGCCTATTGTTTTAGATAGTTTTGAGAAAGGTTAAGAGAATGTTGAATTGGGCTAAGTCCCAAAGAGAAGAAAGTAATACTTTGAGCAAGAATATTCTTTTTAACTATGAGCATAATAAAAGTTATTTTGGAGGTAGTATTGAGCATCGATATGAGTGAGAGTAATAATAATTTAAACTTATAAACTACGTAGCAGGTGTAAGATAGGACTTGTACCAAGGGTACAACTCTTCACTTGCCACTAAGATGGCCCAGTTTTGGGATGGATCCACTCCCCTAGTTTTCGTCCCTTACTCTGGCAAAGTATAGAACGGCTCTGGCAGCGTGGGCAAGACGCTATATCATCACGAAGCTCATAGTGATGGTTATCGGTTAGAGAAACTCCCCAAGCTAAAGTATATATTATCTTTAGATACAAATTGAGTTACATTTATATATGCATTAAATCATATGTTTTACGTATATTGCATTAATGATTTCACTGAGTTACTTTCTGAGTTAAGTTGTTCAGTTAAGCATCCTATCCTAAGTTTTGTTTTAGCCATCTTACATATCGTATATTTCACGTACCGACGCCTTTCGCATTGCATCGTTTTATGATGAAAATTCAGGTACCCATATTAGTAGATGTTTAGTAAGACAGCTTTCCAGTGGCAGTTGGTGAGACCTCCTCATTCTTAGAGGGCTCCAGTCAGTTAGTTTGATTTGATTTATTTATTTGTTTTATAGTTCGGTAGTCGTGGATCTTGTTACGACACCCATCTTTAGTTTAGTAGAGGCTTCATAGACAGAGTTAGTGAGTCAGTCTTGTCTACTCTTTGAATATTTAAAGCATTTATTAGTATTTGTATCAAAAGATGTTTTGAGGTTTTATGTACAGTATGGTTGATATTCTTGGCATTTAATTAGATGTTTTGAAGGTTCACCTTATAAAGCTTCCACATGTATGCTAATTCTTCAGTTAAGTGAGTCAGTCAGGCCAAGAGTACGCTTGGGGGCTTGTAATGGTTTCCGAGTGTCGGTCACGTCTAGTGAATAAGCTCGCGTGACACTTGTTCTAGCTTCTTGTCTATGTAGATAGTTTGTCAAGACTATGTTGATTTTCCCTTACACTCTACATTCTCTTATGACACAAGACTTTTTTTTTATAAATATTTCTTCATATTATGTTGTGTATATGCTAGGTGGCTTGTTTAGAGTCTCTAGAATTATATTCGCCATGTAACATGCAGGGGTACTTTGGATCGTGAAAAACTTAGTATCATAGCACAAGATTAAAAAAGATTGATCATGAAAAATATGGTATCAGAGCACAAGATTTAGAAAGATTCTTTTATGTCTAATAAGCCACATCGAGTAGACTTTTATTCATGGATGTCAAGCACACCATATCTATAGGTAGGAAGCTACAAGACATTTATAAAATTTTACTTCTTTCATAAATTTTATGTCATGCTATAGAGTGAAACTCCAGATAGTTTCCTTCTAACACGTGTCTTACACATTTTCAGAATATGTTGCTTCAAGAGAAGCTATTTAAAATGGTGATTATGATGATAACCATTCTATACTAGTTGATCAACTGTCCAGTGCTAATATTTTAAATATGAAATTTTATGATTTTATCCTGCTATTACTCGACCTACTACTTAATTGAATCAACAGATGGTTATTCCTACAAATTCAAATAGAAATAAGAGAAAAGGAGGGTGGGAAAGAGAATCGTTTTGAGAAATAGTTACTCTAATTACCAAGAAATCAAAAGGAGAAGATGACCTCTTTTTAAGTCTTGTTGTGATCATAAAGGGAAGCATAGTGTTCCTATCCTTGAATTTATTTTTAAGAAAAATGTCTAACAGTGCGTGCAAGGAATGGAGAAAGAATCATATAAGGGAGTGTAGGGTAGACTGTGACAATCTTTTTAGATGTGATAAGATTAGTCCGAAGGTGAAGGATTGTCTAATGGCTTCCGGTAGAGGTAGAGAGATACATTGACAAGCTTTATGTAGTGCTTCTACAGGTTGCCTAACTGAGCAGTGCGCCTCTTCTAATTCTGATGGTAGGTAGTGCCAAGGGAGGTTCAGGCTCTTTAAGCTGGTCAAGATCAGGATCTTCTCCCCATATGGTTATAAATATGTTACGAGTCTTCTATCTTGATGTTTATGCTTTTTTAGCCTTGGGGAAAATTCATCCTTTGTAACTTCTTAAGTTATTTTGAAATTTGATGTAAGTTGTGAAGCTTTGTTAGAACCCTTCCCTAAACTCACTCTTATTGGTGAACCAATCTTAGCTAAATGAGTATGTAGAGATCGATTGATTTCAGTCTTTCAACAAATCACCTCAGCTAACTTAATAAATCTTGATATGATCAATTTTGAAATTATTTTTAGTACTGATTAGCTATATTCATGTTCTTAGTATGGATTGGCCAAATCCAAAGGACTATTCAGACTTTGGAGAATAATATATTAAGGGCATGTGCAATTGATTTTAAAAGTAACTGAGACGATCATTTGCCTATAGCAATAGTTATAGCTCTAGCATCCTAATGGCTATGTTTGAGGCTCTATATGATAGAAAATGTAAATCTCTTGTTGGGTAGCTTAAATGGGTGAGGTTTCTTTGATAGGGCCTGAGTCAATTTATGAGGCCATGAAAAAAGTTGGCTCATTAAAGAAAATATGATGACTGCTCAAAGTCAACAAAAACCGTATTCAATTGTGAGAAGAGCAAAGCTTAAATATGAAGTTGATGATTAATTTTACTTAAAAAATTTCACCTATGAAGGATGTGATGCATTTTGGTAAGAAAGAGAAGTTTATTCCTCATTATGTAGGTTCATACCAGATTTTGAGGCATTTTTGCAAAGCAGCATATGAGTTGGAATTCTTTTAGAATTGACATCAACACACTCAGTGTTCCATGTTTTTTTGTAAAGAAGTATATTATTAATCGTACTTTGATTATGCCTTTGAAGAATGTGGGTGTGATAGAAAGTCTATCTTATGAGGAGGTTTCAATTGAAACTTTAGATCATCAAGTCCGAATATTGAGGAATAACGAAGTTGCTTCAATTAAAATGTTAGTATAGAACTAATCAATTAGGGTACTACTTGAGAAGTCAAAGCTGATTTGATGTCCCGTTATCCTCATTTCTTTTCCACTTCAATTTCAGTTTGAGATATTAGTTCCTCCTATATACTCTTCCAAATTTATGCATTTTAGTTATTCTCATGATTTCATATGCATGCACAATCATAAAATTAATTCTAAAGTTCATGTGATGTGTTTTGCATTTATATTGGAGTGTTAGATTATCCTTTTACTCTAATCGTGCTAGATTGAGACTTCAGTAATTTTTTATGGGTTTGAACACTTCTCAGGTTAGGGTTTTAAATGATTTTCTATGAGTTCTATTTGATTGCATTCAATTATTCTAAATTGAACTTATGATGCATGATTTAAGTATGATTCAGAGTGTTTAAAGATAAATTACATGGACCTATACCATGCAAGTGCTTTATGATTATGAGCGCAACTATATTGACATACATTAACTATAATGTGAAGAAAATTATGAATTTAAGATGCTTTTGAGCAAATATCATGATGTTTCTATGAAATCTGAATTTGTTTCTGATTGAAGTATTTCCATTATGAAAGATCTACTTGATTTTGATACTTTAGATAAGTGTCTTCATGAATATGTTATGAAATCATAATTTAAGGAGCTATTTTATGATTACAAATTTTATTCGATATCGTAAAATTCTAATTGTTTTAAAGATAATGATTATGATTATACATGACTCTTTGGTACGTCACCCATTAGTTAAGGTATGACTTATACTTAAGTCACTCGTTTATAGAGGCCTTACTTAGCTTATACATCTAGTATACGCCTTTATACTTTGACAAGCATATTGAACCCTTTTTTTATAGGGCATTATACCATGCTTTATGTTGTACCTCATGGTTATATGTAGGTTAGTGGTGTCTCTCGCTATACATGTTTTGTGATTATGATCACTTAATTTGTGATATGATTCTCAGAATTATGCATTGGCCTATTTCAGTTTCAGTTATTAGCTTCATGATATGTTTTACTTGGTCATTGCATTATTTCACATTCTCCATACTCTGTACATTCCATAGTTTTGATTGCATACTTTTGCCTATATTATTTCATTATATAGGTCTAGACGTTTCCCATCAGGCTCATAGTTAGTATTGCTCCGATTTGCTATCATTGTTGGTGAGTCCTCATTCTTCGAGGGCACAACCGAATTATAAGTTTTTACTTTTTTTCTCTTTCGAACTTATGTCAAATTTACGTTGGTGAGTTAGGACTTGTCATAAGCCTCATTTATGTAATGGACGCTATGTCAGACTTAGTATGTGTTTAATTCTGTTGGTGTTATTCTCATATTTTACTTTGATTGAATTGTTATAACAAGAAGTGTTTTAAGGCTTATAATCCGCATTTCATTCTTATGTATGATTTTAATGTTATCTTACATCATATTTATGCTAGACAACTTGTTTAGGATTCCTTAGGTTTCAATTTGTTGTGTCATATCTACGGTCTACCTTAGATTGTGATAACATTTCATGTACTGATGTGTTGCCTATATTGTCTCATAATATAGATTCTGACGACGTCCATCTTGATCATGGCTAAAGCATGCTTTGAGATTTCTTACTTTGGTGAGTCTTCATATTTCGAGGACATTTATGTTGCTTTCTAAAGACCTTTTTTTTATTGTTTTAGAATTAGCTAGGGACTTGTTCTAGCAATCCATTTATCCAGATGACTTATCGAGACCATGTTCGTTTCCGCGTATACTCTACAGGCTCTTATGACATAAGACTTTCCTTTATGAATATTTCTTTATATATATTGTATGCATGCTAAGTGGCTTGTTTATGATCTCTCGAAATTCTATTGCCCATGTTACACCTAGGAGATACTTTGGATCCTGACAATTAATTTATGGTTGAAATATTATAAGTTCAATACATGTACCTAGCTCTTTTTATACAAAATTCTAAAATTGAGATGTAAATGGCATATTCTAAATTTGAAATGACAAAAATGAGTATTTCGTGTAGTTGAACTATCCCTTGTATATAAACATAAGAATCATTTACTATTTCCTATCCTCTGACACATCTCACTTCCATCCTATTATATTACTCTTTTTGTCCTCATTTTCTGTGTGACACTCTTTCCTTTTTAGTCCGTTTCAAAGAGAATGCCACCTTGTTATCATTAGAAACATTTTAACTTCAAAATTTCTTTTTATGATTAATGAAATAATTTACAATCAAATTAATATTTAAGAATTGCTTTACACCGCAGGTTTTAAATATATATTGTGCTAGGTCAAATGGTGCCACATAAAATGGAATAGAACGAATAATTGCCGAGATTTATATATTTATATATATATCCTTGTGTCCAACAATAGTTGTCTACTATTAATTTAATATAGGGATTATAAAAAAATAAATAATAGGAGTAAAATCCTTATTAAGTATAAGTCATTTAAATATTGAAAAATGAATGCTACTATATTAAGTATAAGTCATTTAAATGAAAAATGAATATAACTATTTAAAATAGATACAAAAAAGTAAACTATTCATTGATTTTAAAAATTAAATAAAGCATTTCAAAATAATAGAGTGCACAAGTAAGGATAGACAGAAAACGTAATATTTCATACTTCTTCCGTCCCAATTTAGTTGTCATAATAAAGTTTTACACAACTTTTAAGTAAAAATTAATTAGAAGTGTTGTTAGACTAATATATCCCTTTTAAATAATTAAACTTTTTTATTTATTCATGTGTCTTTTGATTCTATAGTAATTAATATTAAGGGCAAAGATGATTATCTAAATTGACAATTAAATTGAAAGGAGGAAATAGTTATATAGCAAACAAACAAAATGCCACGGCAAACGTTTTTGTTGATACCAAACACAGCCTTAAAAAGAAACATGGGAATCATCGAGGGAGATAAAAGATTTATTGTCGAGTTTGATTGATAAGAAAGGAAATGGCAGGACCAATTCGTCCACAATTCGTGCTTTTTGGGTCATCCATAGTCCAGTTCAGCTATAGTCATCAAGGATGGGGTGCTGTACTCGCTGACCTTTATGCTCGCAAGGTTTTTTTTTGAACTTTTACATGCTTTTGGTCTTCTGGGGTTCTTTTATTTTGTACTTTTAATGTACTGTTTCAGTGGATTTTCATGTTAGGTTATGTGTGTGTTATTACATGAAGTTTGTGAAGTAGTGGGCTGTGGGCACCGACTTGTTTATGGATCAGAAGTACACTCAATTGATCTTAGAATAGGGGTGTTTCTCCGTATCTAGTTTATGCATTTTTAAGACGAGGGCTCCCAGAAAATAGCCTTCTCTGCCTCTGTGGATACATTTTAATCCTCCCAAACTTCATTTGTGGGATTCACTGTGGTTGTTGTTGTCATCATAGTAATCACTCGTTTCGTTAGGAGATAAGTTATGCTTGACTAAAAATGAAAGAATTGTTACTTGAAATTTGAAAGAATTGTTATGATGTAATTAAGAATGAAGGGATCATTGTTATACAAATAACTACTCAAGCAAGCCAGACAACAACAATAACATATCATGTTTAATCCCACTTGGATTGGAAAATGTAGGCAGACTTTATCCCTACTTTTGTGTGTTAGAATCTCTACAATGCTTAATACATGTATTCTTGTTCCACAATTGACCTTGCATAAAATAATTCATAACTTACACAAGTATTATTTTATTTATAAAAATTGCAAAATTGCATACAGATGGTGTGCAAGTTTCATTGAATTTAATAAGGAGATCAATTCTCCTCATTTTAGCAACCAAACCAAGGTACATGGTTGTGTTGCAAGACTTTCTTGTCTACTACAAAAAATGTTAAACACTAACTTCTTTTTTGTGAACATGATTTTAAGGGCAAGTTAATTCTTTTTTTGTGCTATGAAAAAGCTTAGGGATACCACAAGATGATGTCAATGCTAAGGCTGCAATAACTTCTTTCTTTTCCTCTGCCTGCATATCCATGTGAATGAGTGTTTTGTCTTACCAAGAATTAGGAACTTTTGGCCAAAAGATGTGAGTAAATATCAAAACATTATGTAATATATGAAATAGCAATATGGCCCTGCTAAATTGTTGAGATTCACAAGCGGTGGAGATGACAGACTTTTTAAAACCTTTTTGGCTCCATAACAAGAACTAATAGGCATTAGATTATTCGCGATTCTTCCATATGGCAAAAGAGGAGGATTGGATGCAGAGCAAAGTAAGTTCTGAATTGTATGAACCGCATCATCTAAAAATATAAGTTATTAGAGGTAGAACACTGTTAGATATTTGTTTAAGGTCTTCAACACCCCTAACAGGCAACCTGATTCCATTTCTTGGTGCAAGTATGTGGAAATATTCTATCAATAGATGTTGGTGAGACTCGAACAGGGAACTTCCACCGGTTGTCTAGCATGGTCCACAAAGTATTTGATTGTTCCCGGATTCTAGGTTGAGAAGATACTAACTATATAGCTTACAACTTTGGTAAGCTAGTGATTCTAGAAAGAGACATTTCCTAGTCTAAGCACTATTTTTCAATCAAAATTAAACCTAATCAATCTAAATCAATGCCAATCGTGTATGATTTCAACAGTGAGAAGGAGAGGCTGAGATGGAACAGCACTTAGCAAGTGAGACAATTGTTGTTGTTGGCATAAATTGCATGTTTCTTTCAAGTATGTTTAGTTAACAATTCCTTGGAACATGATAAGCAAAGTTTAGTTGATTTGAAACTTTCTCTTTTGTTTTCAAGTTTTCCAACAGCTAAATGATGCTTCTTTTGCGTTGTGAATAATCAATAACTGGTCGAGCTTCAGTTTTAAGCGCTAAATGATGTTGTGGTAAAGACAAAAGAATTATAGCACCGGCTTAATTGAGTTGGACTTAAGTTCACACTTTTTTTTTATTTTCTGTAATTTATTCTTTTTTCTTTTATTATGTTGTTTTGTTATGCTTCCATATGTGATTAACTATTGAAAACTTTTCACGGTAGGGGTACCTCTTCTTTACAGAGTTAAAAAGGATAATCATTTAATTTGAATCTGAACTTTTTGAATAAGTGGTATAGATACATGTTTTGATATGAAAACTTGATAAAGAACATAATACTTCTAAGGCTAGTTGAATGTCTACTAATCGTATTTTGTGTGTGCTCCGGAATTTATCATAATTTAAAGTCACTTGCTTGTACAAAAATCTGACACTTATTTAATCATCCGTACTAATGGAATAGGCAGATATACTGCTGCGTGGATATGCAGGCTGGAATTCAAGGTGCGCTCTTCAAGTCTTAAATGAAGTGTTCCCTAAGGTAATTGGTTGATGACCAAGGTGTGATGTCCTTTTCCTAGTTCCATCTTTTGAATAATTTATCTATGTTTCAATTCAATGTTTCATTTGCTAGGAAACTCCATGGAGATTATTGAAAATCATCTAATGTGGTGTTCTTCTGCAGGATTTTAAGCCCATAAAGTTCCTCTGTCCCAAATCATATTTAATGTTGTTGGCTTGTGTGTTCTTAAACTTAGGATGCAGCTGTACAGCCTTCTCTGGTCATAGTTTATTTTGGAGGGAATGATTCATTGGAGCCTCACCCAAGTGGCCTCACTGCCCATGTACCTCTTCCTGAATATGTAGAGAACATGAGGAAGATTGCAATTCATCTGAAGGTAACTTTTCTAAAATTGAGCCACACGTCGTGAATATATTCCAATGTGGTTAGGAGTAACATTAAAAATAAGAATATCTTAGTTTTCTCACAACAGCCTATACATGCAACTGTAATGTGTTTCTGTTTTAAATTTGCCGATATGCACTTCAACATTTTAGTTTGGTAACACTTCCATTCATCCTATAACTCAATTCTCAATCATCATAAAGGTCAAATTGATGGTGATACAAACAGTAAATTTGATCCACTTGCTTTAGGATGAATTTTTACCATTAATAATAAATTAAAGCGAATTAACACAGATATTCTGATAAAAATCTAGTTAGCACGTCAGCATCAACCATTTTTTTTTAACAATACTAAATTTGGTTTGGAGTACCAACATATATCTGCTGCACTGCCAGAGCCTCTCTCAGAAGACTCGGATAATCTTTCTTACTGCTCCTGCTGTGAATGAGGCACAAATCACTGAAGTATTCGGGTAATAAATGTTAAGAGTTTTTTTTCGGTTGTTTCTTGAAGTTCTTTTTTATTTGCACCGGGTGTCCGAGTCTCTTAGAGCCCCGACTAATCGCGGGGGTGCACAGTTATTTCTTGAAGTTCTTATTGCTTAATTAGTGATACGTGCTTCTCATTACTGCACATAACCAGTAATAGTCTTGGTCGATCAAATGAATCATGTCGGAAATATTCAGAAGCTTGTGTACAGTTGTGCCAAGAGTTAGATGTGAAGGTTATAGATCTTTGGAAAGCACTTCAGCAGAGGGATGATTGGTTGACTGCTTGCTTTACGTAAGTTTTCTTTATACGAGATCATTTTTGACCTTTTTGTGTTTTGTCATGCTGAACATGTAAAAATTAACTGTGGCTTTGGCAATGCAAAATCCAGCTTCACTTATGTGTCAATCAATGAAATATTGAATTACCCTTCTGAGATTCATATTTTAAAGAGTCAACTGGTTCAAGTTCAAATTTGTGGTAGATTTTCCTTTTGCTAGTGCGTGAAGTAATAAACCAAACTGCGAAGTATCTTCTCTGTAACGACTGTGTTGCTGTCATATCTTCTGCAAAACTTGAAAATGCAAGGAGATAGTACAGGTCTTTCTGTCAGAAGTATCATGTTTAATTTGCTTGGATATGGACACAAGTGACATCAAATTTACTTGTACTATGTTATGAAATAGGCGTGAGAAGGAATGGACTTACCTGGTTGTTGTGACTTTCTCGTGGCAATGCTAACAGATATTTTTACTGGAGGAGCTCTTTTTCCACGACTTAGAAATCAAAGCATCTATAGATGAGCTTAGTTTTTCGCTTCTTTTGCTCGTCACTTCATAGATCACCTGCATGATCAAAAGCTCCACCAATATGCATGACCTGATCAATTATCATTGTTGAGACAACACCACTAATATACAGCGTAATTTCACTAGTTGGAGTCTAGGGAGGTAGGATGTATGCAGATTTTGCCCCTATCTTTATAGGGTAAAGAAGTTGTTTCTGATAGATCCTCGAATCAAAAGAAGTGTTATCGAAATTGGATTAAAAATATGACAACCACATAGCAAGATATAAAGCAAATGAAGCAATAAATAGTAATACACATAGAAGAATAAGAAAATATACAATTACTAAATAATACTACAAGTAGTGAGATAAGGAAAGGAGAAGAAAAGCCTCCTATCTCTCTCACATATATCAGGACAACATTCGGTTGCCTACTAACCTTCTACTCAATCCTCGGTCTTCATACCTTCCTATCTAGGGCCATGTCCTCGTAAAGCTAAAGTTGCCATGTTCTACCTAATCTCCTGCCTTGGATATTTTTTGGCCTACCTCTACCTCTCATAACTTTTATGACAGCCAACCTCTCACATCTTTTAACTAGCGCATCCTCGCCCCTTCTCTTCAAATGTCTGAACCACCTCAGTCTCATTTTTCCTATCTTATCCGCTGCAAAGGCCACTCGCATCTTACCCCGTATAACTTTGCTCCTAATCATATCTGCCTAGTAAGTCACACATCCATCTAAGCATACTCATCTTCACTACCTTTATCTTCTAAATGTGAGCATTCTTGAATAACCAACTTGTACAACAATGTTGGTCTAACCACCACTTTGTAGAACATGAGCCCACAATACATATTAATTTTTGTCAGGGGTTCTGATCATAGATCTAGCTGAATGATACCCCTTGTATCCTGGTTGTTTTTATATCAAACCTTCTCTGGCGCTTATTCTGTTCGCAATCATCATGTTTATGTGATTTTTTCTTTCCAATTTTTGCTGTACAGTATCTCCCAGTTGCTTCTAATGTTAGATCATCTTTGACACTTCCTGTTGGCAATCACCATCTTCATAATAACTTTCTTGATTTGTTTCCTGAAGGGATGGAATACATTTATCATGTGAAGGCAGCAAAATTGTGGTCAAGGAAATCTTGAAAGTTATCAAAGAGGCAGACTGGGAACCTAACCTGCATTGGAAATCATTACCTATCGAATTCCCCGAAATCTCTCCGTATATCTTTGTTGATCCTAAAGGTGAGACGGCTATAAAAGTTTCAGAGATGGATTATGAATGGCAGACTCAGTGGCACTAATTCAGACTCTTGATTGTTCATTTGAACTTGTCTGAATTTGTCTTCATGTCCAAGAAAATGCAAGTCTTCCCTATGGAATAGTCTTGGAATTGTTTTTCTTCTGAGAAGGATGTTAAATCTATGCTAGTGACTAGAGATATTCAATGGACTTGGTAATTTACATGATTGTGAACCTATAACACCAAGAATTTATCACAACTCCTTTTCTTTTCTTTTTAAAATTTTTCATCTCGTATTTGGTACCCGTTTTGAATTTCTGGAGTAGTTCGCATTTGTGGCCACATAAGGCTCATGCTCATTTAAGGGGAAGCATTCCCTACTAGGATTTTTCAATTTATAAGGCTCATATTTGAGACCGATTATAGGATCCTATTCACTATGTAGATCCAAGAATTTGATTTAGTAAGTTCAATCTTTAGGTTTTTATCACCAAACATACTATAGGACGATTTGAAAAAATAATACTAAAGTCGGTCACTACTAAGACAGCTAAAGTTGTCATTAATTGATAGATTGAGAGTTCGAGTCATGTCAAAAAAATAAATGAAAACACTATTAATTTTATCTTATCTCGAATAGATAAAAGATATGTCATTATTAAGATAAAAGATTCTTGTGCTGTATGATAACAAGGGAATCTTAATTATAAGTTTAAAGATATTTTAATTAATTACCAATCATAACAGTAATACTTTTCAAAATATAGCATTTTAGAAAAATAAAAGATCCGTGGCTTTTAGGTTCATATGTTTGGTATATCTGATGTATGTCTAGTGTATATCGATATATATGACTACTGTATATATTTTCTAAGTATCAGGTTATACATACAATGATACACAAATATACGAGTGCATATACAAGTATGTATATTACCAAATATCGTTTGTACGTCATACAAATTTTCTGTACATTTTGTGTATGTCACAGTATATAATTGTATGTCTAATGATATGCTATGGTATCCATGTATCTCCGATCTACATTATCTCATGATGCCCTCATTGGAAAACTTTTTATTCTCTTTACTTCTTCGGAAGGGGATTAAAGTATTGGATCAATTGGGGAACCCATAGGAAAAGGGGATGATCCATTGAATTCACATCAGAAATCGCCAACATGAACACAAACTAAATCTTATATTGCATATGAAAAAAAAAAGAGTTGATCACTACTAATATAGCTAATAAAAATTATTTCTGGTTCAAGCGCTAAAGCGTTTCTCGCTCTCATCTTCCATGGGGTTTGCTATTTTTTTTTAGAGAGTATGCAGATATGATTCTGCAACACTTCTATCCAGAAGCAAGGAGTATGCCCACGTATTTCAATGAGACTTTTATAGTTACTTTATCTGCCTAAAGTCGTGTAAATAAAAAATGAATCAACAAATATGAAGCAAGACTTGCTCCCTCTCATCTCGTGAATAATTGGAGAGCTAGAAAAGATGAGACATTTAGAAAGAGAGTTATGGCATTTTGTAGACTATAATGTGATCCTATTGATTCAACCTTTATGCTTGACATGGAACACTTGTTTCGAGTGAAAGGGAGAAATAAGGACTATCCGAGCTAATGATAGATGCAAGAACACTTTGCAGCCAAGTCTCATTAATTGATTATAACAATATTGTGAAATTATTGCACGGACAGGCTCATCTGATCTTTCTTCTTCACTGCCAGACATAAAAGGAAAAAAGCAAAATCTTGGAGAGGAATTGGTATTGGAAGAGCATATCCTTTTTTTTTTTTTTCATCAATTGTATCACGCTCAAGTGGTGATTGACAACATATTTAATCCTTATTTTTCCTATTTGATGTAGTCTTTAGCTGTTCCTTTTGGCTTCATGCAATAGCACGCTACGAAGCAAGTCTTGTAACAGAATTTCAAACAGTTCTTTCAGTTTTTCAGGTCCATTTGCCATATTAAGTGACACGGAGAAAGTGTCTTTTGTCCTTTGGTATTGGGCATCCGGAATCAGTGTCATTAATTGACAAATCCTCTTTTGTACCATTCGCGACTCTTTTTAGAGGAGTCACCTGGTTATTCCTTCCAAGTTTGAACTTACTTTAATTCGAAATTTGTCTTTTTTCTGTTTTACTTTCATCGTACTGCTGCTAATTTGATCGACCAAGAACATTTAAAAAATGAATTAATAATTAAAACTCTAGCTAATTAAGTTATTACTATATATTGTCTTATGATGAAGAATATAATGTACTTTAATTTATCAGTGTTAAGTGTTGGTATGTTCAAATGCACAGTAGTAAAAATGATCACCCGGAGGCCTAGTTAGGAACTAACACTAAAGAAAAAACGACAGTTCGATATACTAAAACTTGCATAATGCATAATGTTTGGAGAAGGATCGAATCACTAAAATTAATTATATGCAGTCTTACTTACACAACATATCTATCAATGAGAATTTCCATCAATCTTCTTCTTTTTCTAATTTCTGATTTAGAAACTCGATGCAAAAATAATAATTATTAGAATAAGTATTATCATATCCCAATAACAAAATTGAGTTTTAATTGTTAAGTGGTGAATATCTATTATTGATGAATAATGAAGCTTATGAATTTTAATTATTTAGGAGTTGTTTGGTGGAGGCATAAAGTATGATAATCTTAAGATAAAATGTAGAATTATTTTATTTCATGTTTGATTGGAAGTATATAGATATTCAAAACTGAACCGAATCACCCGATACGCAGCCCTATTAGATAGTCCCAATTTTATTTATCCTATCATTTTTGTCTCAGTGATAAAATAAATTATTGTATATACATATGAAATAACTTATCCCAGAATAACAAGGTTAATTATTCAAAATAATTTGTACCCAACTAAACGACCCCTCAATGGGTCAGGCAAACGAGCCGGTTAAAAGAGTTTAAACGAGTAAGTAGATTTAAATTAACAAAAATGTGGCATATAAGAAAATTTAGGTGAGACCTTAGAATTTAACACAATAGAGGCAAGTATGACTTTTTAAAATACAAGAGCAAATACAATCCTAAAAATTGGATGAAATGGCAAATACATTTAAAGAATGGAAAAGGGCCTAAAATGTCCTAAAAAAATTTTTTATATATATATTTTTTAAATTTTGTTTTGAAATTATAAATAAAGATATTATTTTGGTTTGAACAAAATGTGAGAAATCTAATTAAAAGAACTAGTAGTTTTACTGTAATTTAAAAAAAATATAAAAATTAGGGCCATGAAGAAGGTATTTTTTTTGGATTTAATAAATTATGGAAAAAAATCTTTAAAAATTCTAAAGTTACAATAATACATAGTGTCGCGCCCCATTTTTATCCTCGCGGAGAAACGGGAACATGGACGACGTCGTGGCAATGACTCTTTTGGGATTTTTGAAATAGGAGAGAGTCGCCACCTAATGATTTGAGGTGCATTAGGACACCTATTCTAAGTTTAAAAATCTAATCTAACGGTCAAAGTTAACCAGATAGAGGGTAAGGGCTCAAATTACCTCGAAGGGAAGGTGTTAAGCACCCTTCGAGGTCCGCAAAGGCGGGTCCCGACCGTGTCTCATATTTATGTGGGGGTTTACAAATAAGGGTCTATTACTTATTTATAATTCCTGAATTTGATTCTAGGCGATAAATAAATTAATCTATTTCAAATAATAACAGAAATATAAGAAAGAAAACCAATTTAAATTATATTTTTTGTACTTGGAATTGAATCTAAGTAAGCAAGTAAACAAATAATAAATGAACAGTAATTAAACAGATTGAGTTATTTAAATTCTCGGATCAGTTACTCGGCTTTTTCGGAGAAGGCTTCATATGGCTTAATTAAGCCAAAGGACAAAATCGGAGTTTGTCCTATTTAGCACGAGTTTAATCATCCTTTCCGAGGTCCTAACTATCCCTACCCCCCTTTCCTAAGTTCATTTTTTATTAATTAACTTAAGAGCGTACTAAAAGAAATTGAAAAATTCTAACGCGTCCTAAAATGCTTAACGTCCCATCCTAAGGTCCAAGAGGCGTTGGACTTTAAATTTTTGGAGGTTCTAGACTTAGAAAATGTAAGGCGCCTAATTAGACTCGCGTCACAACAAAACAGATAGGACGACAATTAACATATAAAGTTCTCACATAGCCTCAAAAAGCATGCTTGAAAACAAATGATGACGTGTTATAATGTAGGTCACTTCTTTACGTTAAATAAAATATTTTAGGTGAAAACTTTAATCTTTAAAACATTAATGTTTAAACATAAATTCCAAAGGAGATGATTAAGTTATATAAATTAAAGTTAAGTTAAATCCTATAGGCATGCTTCTAATAATGTGGAGAAAGAAAATAGTATAAAAATATTTCTAAAAGTCCTATAGGCATGCTTTCTAATAACGTGGAGGGGATATTATAAAAGTATTTTTATTTGAAGTCCTATAGGCATTATTTCTAGTGATATGCAAATAACAAAAAAAAGAACAAATTGTAAAGGTATTATTCTAACATATCATAGAAGAGGAACAAACCAGCAACACGATAGTCATGGCAATCAAGCACGTAAAGGACCTTGTTCTAACAGAATATAAACAGAGAACAAACCAGTTATGAATTAATGCCAAGACAAGGATGAAGTTGAAAAGGTTATTGCAATCCGCTTAGTGTAAGGTCTCCTCCTTTCTTTTCTTTTTTTTTTTCACTAAAGAAAGTACTAAACAAAATATTGTGTATCTGAAAAAGAGAGAATATGTTTTTTTTTTTCATTTCATCTCCTGAGGAGTGGGAGGTGGAATGCTTATATAGGATAGAGAAAAGAAATTTAAAAGGCAAGAGGATAAAAATATATTATTACCATAAAGGAGTGAATCCAATTAATTAGGCAGAAAATCTCTAAATGATCAATCATCCCCACTTATAAGGAAAGAAATATTCAGAATTCAAATCACAATCGTAATTGATTAGATTCAGAATATAATATCAATCAATTTGATTCGATTATATTTATCCTAAAATAAATCGATTAACTTGCCTTATTCAAAAATATTTTTTCCATAAAATGAGGATATTTAAACTGATTTGCACAGATTCAGTTGACCAAAACCAAGATTCTTGCCATACTAGGAGTAGGTAAAAAAAATCCGGTCAATTTAAAAGAAGAAAAATAATCACATAAAAAAATTCTTGCCATACTAAGAGTAAGTAAAAAAAAAAATCGGTAAATTTGAAAGAAGGAAACAATCATTAGGAGAGGATTTTTTTTTTTTTGGAGGGAGAAAATATATTCTTACATATTTAGGAGTATTTTTTAAATATGAAAAGATTTGACTAAGTTTAAAATTTGAATATAATTGAGGCTAAATCAAATTTCATCAAAATACATAATATAAATAACTACTAAATTACTACGTAATAAATTTTATTAAATCACTAATTTATAAAGAAAATAGATCAATGTTATTTACGATAAATTAATAACTTAAAATTTTCTCATTGGAACATTTATAAAATAACACAAAAGATAAATTTCAAAAATGAGTAAATAATAATAATAGTAATAACAATAATTTTGTAAATTATGAATGCAAAAATATACAATTGTTTGGGTAAAAAAAAAGATAATTAAAATACAAATTTATACAAAAAAATATTTTTTAAAATACTTTAATATTCGAATAACATTAAAAAACAGGGTTAAGGTGGGTCAAAATTGGGTGTCAACAGCTGCCCCTTCTTTGCTCGGGAATGAAGGATGAATTGTTGAGCAAAGAAAGTTGACGGAGTAGCCAATTTTGTCCGACCGATGAAATATTATCGGAGGAAAAAAAGACATGAGGGGTTGTGAAAATATTACGGCCGAGACTTCGGTTTCAAGTCGCCTACATATCTCTGGTTATATGAGAATCAGGCCGTGTGTAGTTCGGGATTCAGGAACGACTAAAATTCCTAAAAATGGAGATAACGATACGAATCTTGGAGTGGGGACGATAGTAGCTTGGATTGGAAGGATAAGACGGTACGAAAAGCGAAAGTAGTTGATGTGGTTTGAATGGTAGCAGAAGAGTGAGAGTAAGGTATAATACGGACAGTGTGAAAAATATGTCGAGGATTTGTTGCGAGAGGCATGTCTCCGAACCGAGTAGCATAATATATAAAGCTCCGGAAAATCCGAAATCTGTAACTTTAAAACACTAGGTAAAACGGTTAGAACATATATATTAGACAGTGAAATGAATTCATAAATATGATGCAAGTTCCCACTTAGACCATGAGATTTGCCATAAAACGATAAGGATGACGTTTTAGGCTATGATGTCTTGGGCCATGCTAAACATAAATTATATCCTCGAGTCATGAAATGATGTCCGTAGGCCATGAAGGATGGTGCCTTTGGACGATGACACCCTCGGATCATGCTAAACATAAATTAAATCCCTAGGCCATGAAATGATGTCCTTAGGCCATGAAAATGATGCCTTTGGACTATGACGCCTTAAGGGTATGCCATTTTCATGCGATTTTTCAGGCCAATGTAAAATTTTCAAAAGGAGGTCATGCAATTTCAGTAGGCAAAATGTAGTTTCAAAAGGCCATGTAAAAGTTTTCTTTTAATGCAATGCGATTTCAGTAGGCCATGAAAAGCTTTCAAGGAAGGCAATGTAATTTCAGTAGACCAAAATCAAATTTTAGTAGGCTATGGAAAATGCTATTTCGCGTAATTTTAGTAGGCCAATGTAAAAAAAAATATTATATTTTCCAGTAGGCCAATGTAAAAATGCAATTTCACGCAATTCAAGTAGGCCAAGCAAAAATGAAATTTCATGCAAATTGTAGTAGGCCAATGCAAAGATGCAATTTTTGATATTTTTGTAGGCCAATGAAAAACACAATTAGTAGGCCAATGCAAAATGCAATCTTCAGTAATTTTAGTAGGCCAATGCAAAAGTGCAATCTTCAGTAATATTAGTAGGCCAATGCGAAAGTGCAATTTTCAATAATTTTAGTAGGTCAATGTCAAAATGCAAAGTTCGGTAGGCCGATGTAAAGTGAAATTTC
The DNA here is from genome assembly GCA_029948455.1 of Solanum rostratum. Taxonomy (NCBI): domain Eukaryota; kingdom Viridiplantae; phylum Streptophyta; class Magnoliopsida; order Solanales; family Solanaceae; genus Solanum; species Solanum rostratum. The sequence goes on from CM057048.1 coordinate 66,698,002, forward strand.
ATGCAATTTTAGTAGGCCAATGCAATTTTCGCAGAATTTTAGTAGGCCAATGTAATTTTCAGTAATTTTAGTAGGCCAATGCAAAAATGCAATGCTCGGTATGCCAATGTAAAATGTAATTTCGTATAATTTTAGTAGGCCAAATGTGAAATGCAAAGTTCAGTAATTTTAGTAGGCCAATGCAACAATGTAATTTCATGTGATTTCAGTAGGCCAATGTAAAAATGCAAAGTTCACGTAATTTTAGTAGGCCAATGCAACAATATAATTTCATGTGATTTCAGTAGGCCAATGTAAAAATGCAAAGTTCACGTAAGTTTAGTAGGCCAATGCAAAAATGCAACTTTCATGTGAATTTAGTAGGCCAATTCGAAATGTAATTTCATGCAAATAGTAGGCCAAATGCAAAAATGCACTTTTCAGTAGGCCAATGTAAGAATGCAATGTTCAGTAGGCCAATCTGAAATATAATTTCATGTAATTTTAGTAGGCTCATGTAAAAATGTAAAGTTCAGTAGGCAAATGTAAAATGTATTTCATCTAATTTTAGTAGGCCAATGCAAAATGCAATTTTCAGTAATTTTAGTAGGCCAATGCAAAAATGAAATTTTGTCAGTAGGCTATAGAAAGCTTTCAAAGAGGGCGGTGTAATTTCATAAAAAAAATTTTTTTAATGCAATTCTTGTAGGCCAAGTGCAATTTCAGTAGACTGATATAAAAAGGAATAAGATAACTTAACCTTCGCCCGTTGTGAGGATTGTCGATAGCTTTGCATGCTACGAAGAGATTACTCCAAGCATGTATACTAGTCTACATTCAAAGAAAAATCATTAGTTTGAAAAAGGGGAGGTTGATCTGTAGCCATGCCTCGACCCACACGTCCTTTTATTGATAACTCGCCTTTCGTCGTGATGTCCTCGTTGTCGGTTTTCAGTTCAAAATTTTTGAGAGCTGCTCAAAAATTTCTGCCCCAGTTTGTAGAAAATGATTTAAAAGAATTTTTGAGATCCTCTCAAAAATTCTGCCCCGGTTTGAAATCAAAAGGGAGAATAAAGATTTTTATTATGGTAAGACCAAACTCCATAGGAGCGCCTACGTATCCCTCTTAAACGGGAATCAGGTCAAACGTAGTTCAGGATTCATCGAGTACTTCTACATTTGGCAAGTCATCAAAATGAATATCTTTCTGAGGCATTGATCGAGGAAGTGTGCGAGTAAGAATGAATAGGAAGAAGGACGAGTGACATTTTTACGGACATTGAGCATGTTGGACATGTTGCAGTTTCTTAATCAAGCTGACGTTCGAATATATGACAGACTTTAATAGAAGGACATAAAATACATACAAAAGTTAGTATATGACATGAGTAAAAAACTATAAAATTACTTCTGGATAAATTATTAATGCTAGGATGATGAATTTGAGCTCGTTTAAATGAATGGAAATGACAACAAATTTAATAAAAGGTACAATGTAAATAAATCAAGAAGAGTAAAAATAAACATTTACAATTGATCAAACAAATAAGCGTCCTAAATGCACAGGACCTCATTAAGCCAGAGGTAGGCCTAAGATGACAAAAGGTGACCACAATAATAAGTCCAAGTCGTATTGATATTATTTGGGGTTTAGAGTTTTAAAAAACAAATAGTTTAAAGACTCATTTTATTAATAATGATTATAACTGTTACAATTTTGAATGACATAAATGGGACGTAAAAGGGGACTGGGATAATTATAAAATTTTCCCGAGAGCATTGATTGAACCCCATAAACTTGCAAAACAAAGATAACAAAGGATTTTCTAAACTCTAAATAATATAACTTGGCTTGGATTAATTACAGTGATCACATAGACACATAATTTGCAACATTTCGTCTTGGAGGGTGATTGGACCCTCTAGACTTAATAGGGCGGCTACTATTACGTAGATTGACCCCCTTAGGGCCAAACTGTCTAAGGCTTATGCATGCATGATCTTAATTTCGGGGCGGATAGCTCTATCCTAAGTTTCTAAAGAGTGGGCTTAGACACGGACTGGATATTCTTATGCGAGAAGCACGTGGTCCAACGGTAGTAAAACTATCCGCCATTCACCACGCAAGCGCTTACTCTCTAAATTTTGGTTTGAAAAGAGTAGGGAGAAGTGCAAAGGCACGACATCACCTTAAAGAGAAATTAGGAGGGTCCCAAGTGGGAGTTTATGAACGGAATGCCAGTTTAAATTTAAACGTAAACAATTAGCAAATAGCAGTGTTATATGAATTAAAGCAGTAAATAAGAAAAGGGAAAGGGACTAAAGGGAAAGGGGAAGGGAGTTAGAGGGATAAGGAAGGGAAAGTTAGAGGGGGTAGGGAAAAAGGACAAAGAAAATAAATCAGTAATATAATAAAAGCAATATAAGGAAAGCATAAAAACCCACATAAAGAGACACGTAATGGTAAGAGCCTAAGTCCCCAGCGGAGTCGCCATTCTGTCGCGCCATTTTATCCTCGCGGAGAAACGGGAACCTGGACGACGTCGTGGCAACGACTCTTTTGGAATTTTAAATTGAAGAGTCGCCACCTAATGAATTAAGGTGCATTAGGACACCATTCTAAGTCTAACAAAAATTAACCTAACCAGAGAGGGTAAGGGCTCAAGTTACCTCGAAGGGAAGGTGTTAAGCACCCTTCGAGGTCCGCAAAGGCGGGTCCCGACCGTGTCTCATATTTATGTGGGGGATTTACAAATAAGGGTCTCTATTTTTTATAAAATCCTAAATTATTCTAAGTGACAAAATTAAATAAGCAAATTAAAAAGAAACAATAAATGAGACGAGATGAGGATTAAATGAGTTATTTACTCGGATCAGTTACTCGGCTTTATTTCCGGATTTAGCTTCACTTGGCTTATTTAAGCCTAAGGACAAAACCAAGGTTTGTCCTATTAAGCTCGAGTTTATTCATCATATCCGAAATCCTATCTACCCCTACCCCCCTTCTAAGTTGATTTATTTTTAACTTAAGAGCGTACTAAAAGAAATTGAAAAATTCTAACGCGTCCTAAAATGCTTAACGTCCCATCCTAAGGTCCAAGAGGCGTTGGACTTTAAATTTTTGGAGGTTCTAGACTTAGAAAATGTAAGGCGCCTAATTAGACTCGCGTCACAACAAAACAGATAGGACGACAATTAACATATAAAGTTCTCACATAGCCTCAAAAAGCATGCTTGAAAACAAATGATGACGTGTTATAATGTAGGTCACTTCTTTACGTTAAATAAAATATTTTAGGTGAAAACTTTAATCTTTAAAACATTAATGTTTAAACATAAATTCCAAAGGAGATGATTAAGTTATATAAATTAAAGTTAAGTTAAATCCTATAGGCATGCTTCTAATAATGTGGAGAAAGAAAATAGTATAAAAATATTTCTAAAAGTCCTATAGGCATGCTTTCTAATAACGTGGAGGGGATATTATAAAAGTATTTTTATTTGAAGTCCTATAGGCATTATTTCTAGTGATATGCAAATAACAAAAAAAAGAACAAATTGTAAAGGTATTATTCTAACATATCATAGAAGAGGAACAAACCAGCAACACGATAGTCATGGCAATCAAGCACGTAAAGGACCTTGTTCTAACAGAATATAAACAGAGAACAAACCAGTTATGAATTAATGCCAAGACAAGGATGAAGTTGAAAAGGTTATTGCAATCCGCTTAGTGTAAGGTCTCCTCCTTTCTTTTCTTTTTTTTTTCACTAAAGAAAGTACTAAACAAAATATTGTGTATCTGAAAAAGAGAGAATATGTTTTTTTTTTCATTTCATCTCCTGAGGAGTGGGAGGTGGAATGCTTATATAGGATAGAGAAAAGAAATTTAAAAGGCAAGAGGATAAAAATATATTATTACCATAAAGGAGTGAATCCAATTAATTAGGCAGAAAATCTCTAAATGATCAATCATCCCCACTTATAAGGAAAGAAATATTCAGAATTCAAATCACAATCGTAATTGATTAGATTCAGAATATAATATCAATCAATTTGATTCGATTATATTTATCCTAAAATAAATCGATTAACTTGCCTTATTCAAAAATATTTTTTCCATAAAATGAGGATATTTAAACTGATTTGCACAGATTCAGTTGACCAAAACCAAGATTCTTGCCATACTAGGAGTAGGTAAAAAAAATCCGGTCAATTTAAAAGAAGAAAAATAATCACATAAAAAAATTCTTGCCATACTAAGAGTAAGTAAAAAAAAAAATCGGTAAATTTGAAAGAAGGAAACAATCATTAGGAGAGGATTTTTTTTTTTTTGGAGGGAGAAAATATATTCTTACATATTTAGGAGTATTTTTTAAATATGAAAAGATTTGACTAAGTTTAAAATTTGAATATAATTGAGGCTAAATCAAATTTCATCAAAATACATAATATAAATAACTACTAAATTACTACGTAATAAATTTTATTAAATCACTAATTTATAAAGAAAATAGATCAATGTTATTTACGATAAATTAATAACTTAAAATTTTCTCATTGGAACATTTATAAAATAACACAAAAGATAAATTTCAAAAATGAGTAAATAATAATAATAGTAATAACAATAATTTTGTAAATTATGAATGCAAAAATATACAATTGTTTGGGTAAAAAAAAAAAATAATTAAAATACAAATTTATACAAAAAAATATTTTTTAAAATACTTTAATATTCGAATAACATTAAAAAACAGGGTTAAGGTGGGTCAAAATTGGGTGTCAACACATAGTTTGATTTTATTTTATTTTTTTAAAAATGTTTATACTTCCAAGGGATGTCTTATGGAAATGTCTAGAGGTGAAAGGTGTCTCAATGGTGTATCAAGGAGGAGGTTCCATGGTGTATGCTATTTGCAAATGACATAGTACTGATTGATAAGATTCGGACTAGAGTTAATGATAGGTTGGAGGTATGGAGACACACATTGGAGTCCAAAGGATTCAAGCTAAGCAGGACCAAAACAGAATACATGAAGTGCAAATTTAGTGTTGCGAGGGAGGAAATAGACACTGACGTGAAGCTGGCCACTCAACCTATCCCCAAGAGGGAAAACTTTAAATATCTGGGGTCTATCATCCAGAGTAGTGGTGATATCGACGATGATGTCACACATCGTATTGGGGCAGCTTGGACTAAATGGAGGCTTGCCTCGGGAGTGTTGTGTGACAAGAAGATACTACCTAAACTCAAAGATAAGTTTTATAGAATGGTGGTTAGACCATCTTTGTTGTATGGGGTGGAGTGTTGGCCAATAAAGAATGCACATGTTCAGAAGATGCATGTCGCAAAGATGAGGATGTTGAGATGGATGTGTGGTCATACAAGGAGGGATAAGATTAAGAATGAGATCATTCAGGAGAAGCTGGAGGTGGCACCAGTGGCTGATAAGATGAGGGAAGCGAGACTCTGATGGTTTGGACATGTGCGGAGACGGAGTACCGATGCGCTGGTTAGAGGTGCAAGAGGTTGGTTTTGGGAGCTACACGGAGAGGTAGATGTAGACCGAAGAAGTATTGGGCGGAGGTGATTAGACAAGATATGGCGAATCTAGATCTAACCGAGGACATGACCTTAGATAGGAAGGAGTGGAGGTCGCTAATTAGAGTAGTAGACTGATTGGTTGGTAGGGATAGGTGGATGGGTGATCTAGAGGTTTAGTGAGATAGCAAGGATAGGCGGGATTGATATTTATCGAATGTGTGTTGATTTTATCGTATTTACATATTGACATGTGCTTTTCGTAAATAGTCACTCCATTTATTTCGATTTTTTTAGTTTTATTTCCCCTTCTGTTCCCTTTGCAATATCTAGTTATTCTACTTATGGGTTGTGAGTCAAGGGTTCACAGGAAACAGCCTCTCTACTTCTATTACGTGGTAGTGCGAAGGTCTGCGTACATTTCTACCCTCCCTAGACCCCACTTGTGGGATTCAACTGGGTATGTTGTTGTTTGTACTCAAAATTGAATAGCTTTCTTTATTTTTTATTATAACATTAAGAAAAAAAAAATAAAAATTTACTCTTTGGATAAATTAGAAACTTATTTTTTCATTAACTTTATATATTTTTAAAAATTTCTCTTTTTTTAGAAAGTTAAATTGGTTAATTATTTTAATAACTCACTTTGATCACTTTTTAAAGAGAACACTTTGATCCTTAAAGAGATACATTATTTTGGTTTGGAAAAATCATGGAATGAAATCTAACAAAGATGGATATTTGTTTTATTCCATAAGAAAATTAAAATATAATAAACATTTAAAAAAAAGAAATTGTTGTTAGTTACGAAGTAAAGTGAGCCAAAAGGATTTTTTGGACTCAAAGTTTCATGACAGGGCATTTTAGACCTAATAGATGAGTTGAGGACAATTTTATAATATTTTCAATAATTTAAAGATATTTTAAATCCTTTTTCATTTAAAGAATATAACAAAGGATAAGGATAAATATATTCTGGAAAAGTCATTTTTAGGAGTTTGTTTTTCTAGAGAGCATGTTTTTCAAAATATCTTAACCAATCAAACATGAAAGTGAATATCTTCATCAGTTCCAAACACACTTTTATTGTCATATGCACTCCTATCTAAATAACGAAGATGCACTTTACTGTAAAAATGCTGATAAAATCGTAAACCACGTTCATATATAACTCCAACCAGCTACATCAAATAATCTGAACCAACTCCATTGAAAGATGAAGCCGACAAGAATCTGTTAGGATCCAAAAGTAATATAAAAGAGTTATACAATAAATATACAAGCATCCAAGAATTTTTGTATATAATGACCATATGATACATCAAGGACGAATCTCAAACCAATAGACAAACATTTAGATGACATGCCCAAACAAATGATAACATTACCAAAGAAATGATACATACAGAAGGTGGAATCAAGAAAAGAAACTGAAGTAACAGCGGCAAGAACAGTGGCAGCAGCAGCGGCAGTACAGAGTCACCAACAAGCCAATTTCCACCGCAGAAATCAAATTTAATGGTGCAGGCCTCCTCCAAGAATAATATTAAACAAAACTAGGCAACATACACCAAAGTTCAAAGCCTCAACATTAGTGATAGACCAGAGTAAGTCTCAAATACGGTCAGATGTGTGCACGGCTATCCAATCAAAATCTTTAACTAGAGAGCTGGAACCTTCCACTAGGCTTTTTCCTTCTCCACCCCTGCAAAGTTGAAAATTGGTTAATTTCTACTCCATTTTAAGAGCAAAGATTTGAGATGTCAGACGGTAATGAGGACTTACAAAGGCAGCATAGTAAACAAATGTCAGACCAGCTAAAACAATGAATCCAATTTGAAACACATTGTACCTGCAAAGACATATTTTCCATTCATAACATGATTCTTGCACCAGAAAACCAGTTCTTGGTGAAAATCTTGAAACAATAGCAACTTACTTGTAAAGATACTTAATTCCACGAAGAGATTGTAGATTATGACCAAATATTTCTTGAGCTGCAGTGGCTTGAGCATAGTATGCAAAGGCCGTGGCGCAAAATTGAATGACACTGCAAGCACAGAAAACAAAAGGATCATACTACCAAACTTTCACACCAACTGGAGAAAGGAGAAAGGTGACTATCAATCCAAAACTGCAAGCTGGCTAATACCCTTTCATAAAACCAGACTACTAATTGAAAACATATTTAGCATCCTCAGATTTCATGTCTTCTATATTCACCATCAACTCAGCTAAGTATTTAACAGATGATGCCATTATCCAACTAAGTAGATGAAGCTATCTGCTTTTTTCTTTAGAAATAAAGGAGGGACATGCACATCCTTTTAACAAGTTTCTCACAAAAAATTCAGAACGGAAGTTCCAGGATATCCTATCAGAGTTCCTGCTTTCCTTTCCATAGTTGCACACATATGGTGTAACTAGTAAATGGTCTAGAACCACCATCACCCAAATTAGATCGGCGCTACAACAATAATTCCCCACAGATATCAAGACCATATAAGAAGCTGGCTGCTTCTTTGTAGGATCTAGCCATAACTTGGAGGGCATGGGTTAGCACGTTGTTTCATGCATCAGTTCAGCCAAACATCAACACACAATTCCCCAATAAATTAAATCCTAACTGGTACATTAAATGCTTTACTATTTGCATGGACATAACCCAAAGTGTCCCACATACCAATGGTCTAAGCATTTGTCCTTCGGATATTCATCATTAAGATCAATTGTTAGACCACTGGAAATGGAAAAAACACATAAGGAAAATTGAACAGCCTCGATCCTACCTGATAGAGCAAAGAAGAATAAGGCCCACATTGAAAAGAAAGGAGTTCATGAGCGTAGCTCCCCACCTGTAAATCGTGGGCCAGCACAACAGTTAGACAGGGAAGGCACAGGAGCAAAGCAGGTGGAAACAGATTCAATAAAGTAGAATTTCAAACAGAAGAAGACATTTACTTCATTGGGTGAATCGTAACAAAAACTAATTTCAAGCCAAGCATCATTGCTCCGGCAATCACCGCAAGTAGAAGGTAGAAGCAAAAAAATGCAAAAGCTGCAGTTCCCAAAAGACCTGGAGAAATAACAGAAAAAAATACGTCACATTTCATGTATCAGTCACCATACACAGCTATAAAGGCAAAGGTGAGAAAGGTTGAAGGTACCCCAAATATCATCTAGTTTGATGAAAACCTCATTAAGGAACGAAGAAAGTGGAGGATCAATCAGAAGATATATCACTATATGGGCTACCCAAGCTACAGAGACGATCAGCCTGTTTACATGAACCAAATACCACAGATTCACTACATATGTCAATTTTATGTCAGAAGAACTAGTGGAAAATAAAATTCCATCACATTTCACATACCCTAAAATGCCTAGGATGAGTTTTGCTAAATAGCCTAGAACTGTCATTGCCCAAGCAGTCTCAGCCTGCAAAAAAGAGGCTATCAAACTAGTTTGCTCAACAAAGTTACTTTGGCAAGGTGTGAAAAATAAGAATTGTAGTCAACCATGCATAAAAGCACATTTCTTTACCTTTTCCCCTTGCGGATACATCTCCTCTAGAGACTTGACATCATCTTCAAGAAGAAGCACCTCCTGCAAGGTAAACAAAAACTTATTTATCAAGCTAAACATAAAAGAAACCAGTATTTTTCAGTTTATTCATTTCTTGATATATTAATCTGACAAGAAAACAGAATCTTTATCCAACATCCTAAGATAAATGAGATAAAAATTGGCATGAGGTCTGAAATAAAATCATAAATAAATTCAATATAGAGTTTGAAGGACCAATGGATCATGCATATCAAGAGGAGTCTCACCTGCATAAACAAATTTATGAACATCAATAAATCCTATTAAAATAGCATAGCATGGTTTATTCAGCCTTTGCAAGGAAGCGCCGAGCTCAACTTATAAAAAGTTCTAATTTTTTTCAATTTTCAGAATTTCATAAAATGTACATTGGCAACTAGAACAACGATTATAACCCCCTCGCTTTTTCCCACTCAACATAACAGATAATATGTGCAGAGTCGCACAACTTGATCTTCAATTAGAAATTATTCAAACATTTCATATAAAACTTAACTTAAAAAATTTAAACATTTTGGTTTCTAATATCTAGGAATTTGTGTTCGAAGTCTATAACAAAAAACGAGATGATTTCACGCTCGTACATAAGCTCCTCGTACATTTCAATATCTCGGGATACCATATGTCCTTTTGCAGTAACTTCTCAAATCTATATTCCATTTTTCTCCATCCTCAGTATTCCTTCTACCAAATGAAGACTTGATTTGTCCTCCATCATTTAATAGAGTTTTTAACATAAAACAAAAAGTCTTTCTACATCTAATAGTGAGCAATGTTCACATATCTAAGATGAGTAGGGGTACTTTGTACATAAAATAGAAATCGAAGATGAAAAGAAAAAAAAGACTTCTGAACGTTAACTAATTTTAAGGCAGTTATAGCATGTTTCATTTACTAAAAACACACAAGTATCTCTTTTGACGACCATGGTGGTCGGGGCCAACTTGCAGGACAAATAAAAAGAAATCTAGTTTTTTTGCCTACCCTGAAATTTGAACCAGAGACCTCATCATTCTAGCTAATTTCATTGACCACCAGGCCATACTGTTGAGTGCAAAGACAAATATAATTCTACTTTTAGATATTCCAAGATAATGGTTGTGCAATAAAATGCACAAGTAAACATGAAAGTGGAATTTGCTTATTTTCTTATATATTTTCATTTATTGTCTAAAACGTTCCTTCTGTTATGATGAAAACGTTTGAGCCAACTTGCATGCGTTTTACTATTCTACCAGGTACCTTTTACCTCCCAACCACCTTGGTAATTCTATCCACCAACGCTTAGGCATATGAGAGGCAATCACCTATTCTTCTGCCTAGAATTTGGAGCTAAGACCTAATGGTTCTCCTCCCACTTAATTGACCATAACATGACACGCTGGGTGCTCTAAAACATTCCATTTTAAAGTTCACCTTACATGTCACATAGTGCTAAAATGAAAAGAACATTCAGAAAAACCATGATGAAAACAAGATGAACCTTTTCGACGGCCTTCACATTCTTCCGCCATTTTTTTCCCTTGCTACCGCTCCTTTCTTCTTGATGAAGTGCATCAGTTGCTTTCTTCAATTCTTTTGCTCTTTTACCTAGCTCGGTAGCTTCCTACAGAATTAAAATGAAGCATCTTACACTCGCATGTATATTTTTCTTTATTTTATTTTAAACATCCAACAGGGAAATATGCAAAGAGCTTCTAACAGGAAAAAAAAAATACCTTGATATACTGTGACCGTGTAATAACAGCCTTTGGACGCCTGATGAACGAAAATATTAGTCCCAATGGGAGACAGGCAATGCCGACACCACCAAAAATCTGGATATATAATGTGAAGCAGAAAAGTCAGAAGCAAACATGCATATTAGGGTGACAGGTTCTTTTACTTGTCGCCCAATGCCGCTCCTCAACCTCACAAGAACCAATCACCCTAACCCCCTCAACTACTATCTAAAGACACCACAAAACACTTATGGTCAAGTGCCCACCCTTATACAAATTTATTTAGATTCAACTGCAAATGAAAGCAAAATTACTCAAACTGATTCTAAGTTCTACACTCAAAAACCAGCAAAGTGATATAAAAAAATTTCTCTATATTAATAGGCATTCTACCAAGACAAAAATGACTGAAGAACTGAATATTCAGTCTCTTCATCACAACAATAACAATATTCAAGCGTCTAAAATTAAGCATTGCCATACCGTGAAAAGTACAGATCCAGCAATAGTAGCCAGAGCAACGACATATTCAGGAAAAGTAGCATGCATAGTCCAGGTTGTCTCAGAGGAAGCACTAGCAGAATATGCTGAACACTGATAACAATTGAAAGCAAGGATGAGAATGGCAGCTTTGAAATCAGACATTGAACTACTTATCAATGCTAACATACGCTCAACTAAGAAACAGAAACATTGAAATTTGCACCAACCTGACGGGCACCATTTCCAATACATTGTTGTCCATTGTTAAAATCAAACGAATTCGGAAAGGAAGTGGTGGTTGATGACAGGTGTCTTACAGTGAAGTCTGCCTTTCCAGCAAGCCCTGCAATACTCAAAAGAGGGGTGGATAAAGATGAGAAAGAAGCGTGATGAATAACAAAACCAAAGCAAATTATTAGAATGTAAGCAATTAAATATAACTAGACATGTTGAGATGTGTTCTTATTACTAGCATATTCCAGTCTTGGGCTGGGTGGAGCTTCTTTCCGGTCCTAGCATTCGCATATTCTAGTAGTCTTTGGCTTCAGGTTTCTGATTATTATATGTGGTTTATTGTGTTTAGGTGATTGCACCTTGTTGTTGATGTTATTCTTCCGTGCATATATGCTCCACACTACTTTGCTATTAGTCATGTTTTTCTTTTAATTACAACTCTGTTTTGCTTGAGCCAAGGATCTTTCGGAAACAGCCTATCTTCCTCGAAGATGTAGTGGTGAGGTTTGTATACACTCTAATCTCCCAAATACCCTACTTTGTTGGATTTCACCGGGTTTTTTGTTGTTGTAAATATAACTAGAAACTTAAGTATACTTTATCAGGAGAAAAAACAAAATGGTAAAATGTACAAGGAACCAAGGAGATACACAAAGTTAGAAGCAATGCAGGTAACAAATTGCAATAGAAAACTATATCAGGAAAGGGATGAATGTAATTATGTAAGTAAAGTATGTTCCCACTGCATAATTCAGCGAAGAGCAAGGTTCCAGATTAGCAGCAACTTTGGGGTCTCAAAAGGTTTCAACTAAAATCCAGCTTCTTGCAGTGGCAGTAAAGTTCTTGATAACATGGTCATGTCCCCTTCTTGAGGTTCTTCAATATCCACAAGTAAAAAATGCACAAGGTTCTGAAATCTCGCCCAAAAATCACACTTCTGTATCGGATCAAAACTAGACCCCAGAAGCACTACAACAACTAGAATGGCAAAGATGGGTAAATCTGTGGGTCAGTCGTGATTGAGCCACAAAACCAGATGAGACATTCTTGACACAATCTTGATATGTTTGTATAATCGAATATAGGAGAATTTAACTTATTATAAAATGGTCTAAACTCTAAAGTTCGAACCCTACTGAGTGCAAACAATTTCTGAGGGCCATCGGATTGGGTAAAACCTGAATTAACCGTGGTGCACTAGCGGAAAACTCCTTGCCAAGGGCCTGTGCACCCCCGGGATTAGTCGAGGCTCAAAGAGACTTGGACACCCGGTGCAAATAAAAAAGAACTTATTATAAAATGAAGACTAGAATGGCAAAATACAACTGCCAACTCTTTGCATATAATTCCTATAAACAGCATCCAGAGATTCTTCTTTTTGTATTTGTTCCATCATCTATAGGGGGCAAAATCCATGAGAAAAAACTAATAACTGAAGAAACTGTAATAATTAACTTCCAAAGGCAGACACATGATAGTGAAGTCCAAATAAGAAACACAACAACTTCCTTCAAATAATTTGAACCATTAGACAACTTATGTAAGTAAGTAACTTTTATACCAATTTACTCTATGTCTAAGACTCAGTTTTTAACTCTGGCTATGAGAGTTTCGCAATGCAATAGTCAGTTCAAGCCTCAACAAAGGAACAGAGATGTAGGTTGACAGTAGCCAAAACATAATCTTAACTCTTGCATTTGATAAAATACAGATAATTCATTGAGTCAACCCAACTAATTTTGGTTTATGGCATAATTGTTCCTCAACTGCAATTCTGACATTAGCTCACCTTAGCATCCAAAAGCTAGAAATGACACAGCATATTATACAAGTTAACAAGTCTGATCAACACAAAGTTAGTCGAAACTAACCGTATAATATTCCAAGCAACAAAGCACACACGATTGCTGTGACCACCACCCAACACAATGCACTTTTAATCCTTTTGCCAATTGTCCTACATAACCAAAAAAACAAAAAAAAAATCAGAACAGCAAATTCCATATAAAAAGGACAGGGAGAGAGCATATACGTACTTATCCTGGTCGCCTTCGTAGTAAAACATAGCAAAAGGAATGACGAAGAAAACGAGAACAGCATCAACAATGTAGATAGCAAGCCAAAGTTGCTTCATAGGGAGCGTGAGATTACAGGCTCCATTATAAATGGCATGTCGACAAGCCTGCCGGTTAGCAACATCGGCCGGTAACATGAGAATGGAAATAGCGGCGATTGAGAGACCAAAAACAACGACGAACTTGGGGAAATAGGCTTGATTAGCATCATCAGGATGCTGATAATTGATGAGAAGATAGATATTGAATAAGAAAACGAGAATACACACGACTATGGCTACGATAACCAAGGCGAGATTGAAATCCCCCATTGTAGTGTGAGGATTTCTCGATTCGGATCAATTTTGATGCTTGATTCGAATCGGATTAACGTGTGAATGTGAAGAATTTAGGGTTTGGGTTTGAAATTTGTTGAACACAAGGCCCTTTTCCAGATCTGGGTTTTCGAAAAGAAAGGGGGAAAGGGGAGAAAGGCTGATTTGCTCCGGTTGCGGTTTGATGCCTTTGAGATTTAGAATTACTAATTTACCCTTTGTGATATTAAAAAACTATCATTGTAGCAGCTTTATTTTATTCAGCATTGACTTAAATAGGGGTGTTTTAGGATCAAAATTTAATTAATTTTTTAATTATTAAAATTGAATCAAACTAAATATTTCCATTTTCCACTATCCAATTTTACGTCACATCCTTTCCGTTTTTATCCGTCTAAAAAAAATATCACCTTATTCTAATTAAAAATAATTTATTTTTTTAAAATTTCATTTTTAGTCACACAAATATCTAAGAGTGATTTTAGACCACAAATTTTAAAAAAAGTCTTCCCTTTCTTCTTAAATATCGTGTCAAGTTAAAGAGTGTCACGTAAAATGAGACGGATGGAGTATATAATATATATTTGTTAATATTGATTTGAAAAATAAATAATTCAAAAGAGAAAAAAAGTAGAGTGATACTTTTGCTTCTTGTTAATTTAAATCTTATAATTTGTATATTAGAACTTTAATTATATTTAACTTTCTACTTAGGTATAACACATAAATATATTTTTTGACTTGGTCTCAATTAATATCTATACTCTTTAACTTTGATTTTACACATATAGATACTTAAACTTATAGAAAATTGAATTACAGATACATTCGTCCCGTATGGCATCCTTCGTAGCAATTTTGTGTCATACATGGCATCCTGCGTGTATTATGTTACATAGGATGCATGTATATATTTGTTTAATTTTATATAAGTTCAAGTGGCTACTTGTGCACACCCAAAGTTGGAATGTATAGTTATCAACTAAAGTCAAGTTAAAAGTCATATTTATGTATTATTTCTTCTATTTATATTGTTAGTTAATCCAATGTACTAAACAACTTAAACTTATGAATAATGCACAAGCTATTAATACTGGTGGACAAATAAAAGACGCATCATACCTTACTTCTTTTCATTATATTGTTGCATTTTTCTTATAAAAAGTTATTCATAAAAACATACTTCCTTAATTCCCATTTATATGTTGTCTTCACTACAAATAGTTGGTCCTTAATATATGTCATTTTATAAAACCAATACATAAATTATTCTATTCTTTCTATTATTCCCTTAATAGTTAATTAGCTTTGAAAAAATATATTTGACCAACTAGAAAAACTAACGAAATAATTAATGTTTATTGTAACTTCATACATTAATAAATTACTCTCACCGTCTCATCATTGCACTACTCTATAAAATCTAATTTAAAAAAAAAACAAATTAAAAATAATAGACGGAGCAATAACAACAACAATAACATATCTAGTAAATTTTGGAAAGAATAAAATGCACGCAAATTTTATCACTACCTCATAGATGGAGCAAACATGAAAAATAATCTTCAAAGTTGAAGCTTCAACAAAATTTATCAAGGAAAATGTCATGTTTACTTTAGAAATTAATAAAATACTTTTTAACACAAAATATATCAAAAAATTGAGGAGGGAAAATCTTAAATTTTTAGATTTTATTGAAATCTTTTGCTCTAATTTTAAACTTAAAGATTTTAAATAGTCATCCAAATGCATTTTAATTTTTGAAATGTAGCATATTTATTATATTGAAAATATGACTTCCAAAAAAAAGGATAAAATAGTAAAATTACTGATTTTTTTTAATGCAAGTGAAATAAAAAAAGATGATATATATATATATTAATCCAGTGATAGAATTGTTCCACTTCTAATCATATGTTTCAAATTGAAGTCTAGTATATGAAACAAAATTGTTTAGAGCGTCACAGTGTGACAGTGGAACAAATTTTGTAACGTGGGATTCAAATTTAATCGAAGCTACTATGTGAATTTCGAACACCCAGTAATTTTTTTTTTAAAAAAAACTAATTAACAAAATAATGTGTTTTAAGTTTGTTATTTAGAAATCATACCAAAAAAATTACTTATTTATGTGTGAGTAATTAACTTTTTTTTTAACGTAGGACGTATTACATTGTTATTAATATTACTAGTTGATACGTTATTACTAACTATATCAGCTATTACGATATCACGATTAGTGCTAGCTATAACAGACGAGGTTTCAAAATCGATTAACGTATTACAAGTAAAACATATTGCAATTTTATTTGAGGATACTCCTTTATCGATATTTAGCTTTTTCTCACATCTGACGGAGTTAGTAGGATAACTGAATTACTGGTCGACGTTTGCTTGAAACTTAATCTTGACAAAACATTCGTTACTTTGTTTCCCTGGCAGAAGTTATGACAGAAACAATCAAATAAAATAAATAAGGTATATAAAAAGGTCCTCCCATTTACACAAATCTGTTATTCGAATTAATTCTGAAAACAAAAATAGTTTGGTTGATAATGAATTTTTTGCATTTTGTTGAGAGTTGAACTTTAAAAAATAATTTTTGATCATAAAATTTCAGAATTCAACATGAATTTCCAAGAATTAAAAAAATTTACTCTAAATTATTCATAAAAAAAATATTTTTTACTTTAAAATAAAAACTATTTTTTAAAATTTCATAATAAAATTTGATCAAATATCTACCAAATATTTATTACATAATGAAAAAAAAAAAATTCTCAAGTGGTCTTATATTTTTTTTAAATATGGTAAGTGGAGGGAAGGGCTTAAATGTAAATTGAAATATTGAGTAGAGGGTACACAGCCTGGCAAAGTAAGACATTATTTGTTGTTTCCAACGTTTTCGCTGGATTAGAAAATTTTATAAAATCCAACCATAATTTTCTACTTTCTTTTTCTTGTTTCACTTTTACAATGATTTTTAAGAATAAATTTTAAAGTTTTATAATAAAATTAATTGTTGTTTATCATATTATATTTAATACAATTATTCATGAAGAATACAAAGCACTTTAATAAAAAAAAATTGAAATATCTTTTTTTTAATTCAATTAATCAAAATTTTAAAAATATTTTTTTTAAGAAAAACAAACTACTTGAAAATAAGAAATATTATTTTTCTAAGAAAATAAAAAAAAAGTCGTATCATTTATTTCCCACTCTTACCACCCACCTTAATCCTAAATAAGAGTTCTCGTATCGTTAGCCACCTTTCAGCAATTTTTATCTGAGTTGTTGATCATCATCTGACCTCACACGGACGCAAATGATTCCACCCTACCCACTCTACTAACACCTGCCCTCACCATTAACACCTACCACAACCACCCACCACAATCCGATCTAGGTTTTTTTGCTTGCATAGTAACTAGAAATAAAAAAAAGTTAGTAATCTTTTAAAAACTGTACCATATTAAATATAAGTTACTCTATGATGTATTATACCATTTAATCGTCTCGATTTATTTTTATTTCGGAATGATTAGGGTAATTTTTTATTTTTTAAGCGGCATCTAATAACTATCGTAATTGGTAAAATTTGATAGAATTAATCAAAACTTACAATAATATAAAATAAAATTTTCAGCAAGGTGCGCAACACCCCGGCGCCGCAGAGATGCCCGAAAATGAATCATTCTCACACTTTACACATAGAACTCATTCAACGGGTGTGATTTATGCGTTACGTAAAATAAAGAACTAAGGCGGAGCAAGCTGCGATGCGGACCTGCTCCAACATAATTCAAATTTTTCTTGTCGGCAGAAATTTTAATGAGGGTCATTTCAAACTTTTACCCATCTCTCCTGATTAAGATACCCAGTCCTCCTATACTTAATCCGCAACTAATTTAGGATATTTTTTACCTTGAAGGGGTTCCTAAACCATTTCTAAGTTTCTTTACACGTTCTAACTAATGAATTAGGGCGAAGAAGAGCAGAAAGGGATAGGATCAAGGGAATTAAAACTAGATTCTTCCAGTTTGATTGTCATTCTTTCATCTCAGGTATGTAAGGATAACTAAAGCATGGATTATGTTCCTTCATGTGCCCCATAGATGATTGATTGAATTGTGAATGAATTGAGCCTTCCATGAATGTTTCTTGAAATCTTTCTTAAATCCTAGTGTATACTTACATAATCTTGCATGAATTATAGTTTTTATGAATTAAATACTTATAATAAATGATTATATTTTTGTCCATGAACCCTAAATTAAATTCTTGCATTTATTATACACTCCATTTAAATGGGTATCCATGAGTTTAATTTGAGCTTAAAAAGTTCATAAAAACTATAAATGTCTTAACTTTAATTTTTATACTTGAATATCTTGAGTTTGAATGATAGAGATATAGAGTCTTGATGAGTCATGAATTGTTTCTAAAGAGTGTTTTTTACAGAAGTGTTGATAGTCGATGTGATGAATTGAGTTTGACAAATACCCAATAAGACTAATTGAATGAGTCAACTGAAGGGCTTGATTGAAGTCTTATGAGTATGTTGAGTCTTGGGAGGAGTATTGAGCACCGAATTGAGTGAGAGTAAGTCCAATTCACTCATTAACTACGTAGCTGACGTAGGAGAGGATTGAACCGTAAAATCGAATGTTTTCTATTGTCCCAAAAAGAGAACTTGATGTTGTTGATTTTGGATCCATTGATAGGATGTCCTTTACCCTGACAAGGTATTGGATGAATGTGGCAACGACATCACTTCGTTGTATCATCACCGGCTCATAGGTAATGATTGTTGGTTAGAGAAACTCACACATAGGTCTTGATAGCACTCTCAATGGATTGGACTAGATGGTAGATGAGTGATCATTGTCTAAACTTCATTCTTATGGTCATTGTCTAAACTTCATTCTTACTTTAGACTCTTGACTAGTTGATTGAGTTTTCTGCTTCTTGAGTTGAGTTATTTGAGTTGATGTTATTCTATCTTTACATGTTTCTTTCTTCCATTTTACATACTTGTACATTCCACGTACTGAGGTCTATTTAGGTCTGCATCTTTTAATGATGTAGAGACAGGTACTAACAGTCATCAACAAACGCCTTGTTGAGGACCCATTTGCATTCATCTGATTGGTGAGTCCTCCCCTACTTTAGGAGGACATCATGTTTCGGTTCTAGCTTTGAGTTAGACTTATTTTACGTACTGTATGTTCCATGTACTGGCGTCACTCGGCATTGCATCGTTTCAGGTACTAGAGGTCATCAACGGGCGCATCGTTGAGGATCTGAGACGTTCTGCTGATTTGGTGAGCCTCCCTTACTTCAAAGGATCATTGCACTTATTTTCATCTTGCTAATAGAGTTAGCAAGATGTGAGTCAACTAACTATAATGGATTATGATACGTACTTATTTTATAGATGCAATCTAATTAACGACGCCAACTAACTATAATGGAGAAGTATAAGATCCATCCTCACCATCATTTTTTTTTAGGATCAATCTTTTCTACACTCCATTCCGCCGTTGAGGATGTATCTGCGGGTTGCTGCTAAGAACATATATTTTTTTATACTTATTCTCATTTTTTACATCTCTATAATACAGGTACCGAATCTAGGACTAATTTCAGGTGATTCTCATTTCCGTTGTCACTCATAAAAGTCTTGAAAGCAGCTACTTGGTTGTTCCGAAACACCCAGATGTATTTATCTCTTATTACATTTTTCTATCTTTGTACCTCACGCAACGTACCACTTTGAATTTTATTATTGTAATTTTAGAAATTTGTGCTCGTGTCACCAAATTTTGAGATTATGATTATTGTTTTGTATTCTTATGTTTGATTTTATGAAAAACAAATAAATATTTCTTTAAGATTTATTTGCTTTTTAAATTACTTTATTTTTTGCATTTATGAATATTGAATCATTTAAGGGTTTACTTACCTATTGATGAGATTGGGACAAATGTTATTATGACTCTTGATTTTTAGATCATGACATTCGTGGGTTAAGAATTTCTTAAAGCATAATGTTCTGAAGCTAAAGTCTATGTCTTGCGAATTTGTTTTAAATTATCTTGTGAATTCCTTTTGCCTTGTAAAACATAGTTTGTGCGTTGTCATTTATTTTTTTGTTGTTTTGATATCGAAATTATTTTCAACTATTTTTATTACTTGAAATGATGAAAGACAAAAATGAAAAATCACCAATTTGAGAGGTTGCGAATGACCTAGTATCATTTGTTACGAATGACCACAACGTCCTTGGCTACGAAAATCACTTGGCTTACTTACGTTCTTCGAGACATCAATATCTCACTGTGTAATCTTCTTCTTTATTCAAACAATATTTCAGTTTCTCATCTCATCAAGAATCCAATTATTTACGACCGGAACACTTTTTCCTAATCAATACGGGGTACTTTCTTTTAAAACATTACAAGTTTTCTAACGCATTTCACATTTAAATTTTTGAAATTTGAATCAGTTAAAAAAGTGTTTTATACATATTCCAAACTTTTTTCCGATCAATTAACTTCCAAATTTTGCCAAGTTCAAAAGAGACTTAAAATGTGTCATAAAAATATATAAAAGAGTACTTGAAAATAACTAAAAAAAGAATAAGTAGTAGGGGAGAACAAGAAATGATTTAAACTCTCACAATTATGTAATTTTTTTGTTAATAATTATTTTATAACTGTGATGCTCAAGTCAATTTACACGTATTTCAAACTAATTTCATGAAATATCTGTTATTTTTTATCAACATAAATACATACATTCACCTTGTCCCTTTGGTTGATTAATTTGCATTTACAAATGATCAACTCAATAGTATATGAGAACATGGTAACTATTTTTTTAACATCTATACACATCCATTTTCCAATGGAAACACTATCATTTGTGGGACTTATCTCTGCCCACATACAATACACTTTAATTACTAATAAATAAAAAAAGAACAAAAGAAAAATCTAACAATAATTTAAGGAATAATAGGGTTCTTAGAAACATTTAAACCCTTATGAAAGACTTGATTAAATTTTATCCAATGAATTATGTCCCCCTTTAGAAGTTAAACATTTTTTTCCATTATGAATAAAATTACCATTCCTTCAATTGACTTCTAATAAAATTATTCTATTTAATTAATCAGAAAAAAAGGACTAAAAAAGTTTCCCATCAGATATTAAAACGACGACGAAAATTGTACCAATTTTTCTTGCAAATCCCAACAATTTTCCAAGTTTTTTTCTCAAAGCTAATTGTCTCTTGTGATCTCCACTTCATCATCTTCTAGCAATTTCCTTTCTCTCAAGACTCTCAATTCCTTTTTTTTTTTTTAAAGTAAAAAATATTTGCTTCCAATTTTTTTTGGTCCTCTTTAAACTGTAGAATTTAAATCTGTTAATATGAGTTAGTCTCGTTTTTAATTAGAGTAAATCCGTTATTTTCGCTAGCGTAGTTTATTTTTCACCATTAGTATATTTAGCATGGGATTAGTTTGTTAACTTTTTTAAATATATAATTAAGGGTTGATGATGTATTTATTTTCTTATTATATCCATTTTTTGTTTGTGTGAATGTCCAACAAGGGTATACAAAAATCTAAACGATCAATAAACTGAATCGAAAAAAATGTTATTTGTTTATTGTTAATGAATTATTAGGTTAATGTTTTTTAATAGTATTACAATACGAAAATAATTACTACTTGACTAAATTACCCTAATCTATTGATAGGAAAATGTAAGAAATATCAAAAATAAAATAATTCAGATAACTTATTAAAGAAGGATAAATTTGAAACAAAAAGATAGAAGAAATTAATAATTAATATTTATGAGTTTAAATCATTATATATCAGGGTACATTATATTGATGTATGATAAAGTTAGTATGCCATTTTAACTTTTGAATTACGAGGATTAGAGAACAAAAATGTATGCACAAGTATAAACACTGTCGCGGGCAGTTCATACCGTTCATACATAATGTTTTGAGGATGAAACAAGTATAAAAAAATAAGATTTTTAAAATTATGAACAATACTATTATTGAAAGAAAACATTAAGTAATAGAAATAATAACTCGTTTATATCGTTGCTTTATCTTTGCATATGAATCTTTTGGGTCATTAACATTTCATGTTTGAATTAAATGACGCAAATTTTGCTTTTTCTATTATTGGAAGAAAACGTTAGGTGTTGGTATAATATATCACATGTACAATAAATTACAGTTGAAAATATAAATGACAAAATTGAATAAAAATTCATTCAGGTTGAGGGGCGAATATCTCGCTCTCTTTAAGGAGATTCAAGCCCACTGCGACATATTTTACACCGATCCACCAGTACATCTCTTGACTTGTCCCCTCCAGGATACAATAACCCAACAACATTGTATAACTCAAGCAACTCCAGATTAGTTGAAGAGTCCAAAGCTCCACAAAAAGAACACCTTCCTTCAACATATAATTACTCTCTTTTTTGTATAGTGAATATAGTTAAAGACTTAAAATATTTTCTTTGTCTCAACTCTTTCTTTCACTATTACTCACTTCATTACACACTATAATATTTTATCCACACTTCACATTTTTTCTCTCTTCATATTCTCCGTTCACAAAGGAAGAAACATCGCTATTTATAGGTGAGAATTCATCCTTGTCTTGGATAGGATTAATGTGGATAGTAATGTAGGTATATGAATGGAGAAATCATGTCTTGAAGGTTACATGAGTTAGAAGACACTATGGGGTAGAACAAGGGTTAGTGGTTTTATGAGTTACAAGGAATAATAAGGTAGAATAATAGGCAAATAAAGAGTTAGAGGTTATAGGAGTTACATGGGAACTTATTGCCACATTCTCCACTAACTTATGATACAAATTAATATTATTATTTTAATATTAAAATGTATTTTTTAGCAACATTCTCCCACTCATTTTACTATTAAAATAAGAGAGTTCTTCACCAATTTAGTTGAAGGCAGGCTATTGTGCATAATGAAGGTTTGCTCTGCATTGAACCTTCACTTAGTAAAACAATAATCTTTACTCGAGAGTCAGTAGTGGTCTCAGACTAGAACTATGACTGCTTAAGGGAAATAAAGTATTACTGCTTACACACAATAATCAAGGTGTCGACATAAGCTTTAATAGTCAACACATTACTGCCTTGTGCTTATTCCGATTTTCATGAGTATTTTTTAGAACAAACCCATTCTCATAGAAAGTGGCCTACTTTCACACTCACATAGGTGAAATCTGTCAAGGGTGCTCCTATAATTTGACACCGCACTCATACGAGATACAGACTTTCATTAAGAGTTCATAGACTCAACCTCCATAAATCATTATATAAAAAATGCACTCACATCATAGGGACTGAACAAAATTAATATTAGTGCATTTCACAACAAGTCCTCATATGATTCGTTTTTCCCATTGAACTTGGTTGTAGGATCTCTAGTACCCATGTTGGGTTTCCTCATATATGATTCAGGATTTATAGGCTTCAATATCATCTCCCTCGATGTGCTTCAGACTCCTATCTTGCTAGGGCCTTAGTCTATAAATCTGCAAGATTTAACACAATTAGTAATGGTACCACTGATCAATATGATCTCACAATATTGTGTTTCATCTTTATGGATCTGAATTTATTGTTACAATGACGATTTTGTACTCTACCAGTAATATTGGCGCTATCACAATTAATCAAAATGAGAAAAATCAATTTGTCAAAATAAAGTGCTTGATATAGTGAATCAATTCACTTTTTCACCAGATGAAGCTAATTAAAAAGTTTTTTACTTCAACCCCCATGGTAGAGTTAGAAAATGATATAATTTATTTTTCTCATTCCCACAAATATCACCAAGTTTCTTTCATCTGGTTTGCTTGTACCTGCCAAGTACTTTTACTGCAAACACAATATCATGTCAAGTTATTAGTCACATATCTCATATTTTTTATTGAGCTAACAAACTCTTTTTCTTTTTTTGTCACATCATTTTCTTACAATTGAATCAAATGAGTATCAAGATTCATACAACCAACAAAGTTGTCTTTCACAATTTTTCCATAACATGACTTGACGAGAAAAATTCATCACATGTTTTATGGTATTTTTCATTTCAAGAATGAAATTTATCTCACCAAAATAATCATATCATATGGCTACTCAATATTTTTTCTAATAATTTCTTTGATAACATGTTAGAGGCAAAATTCACCATATCATATAAAAAAAACATGTGACTTATTTCAAAATAAATATATGCACCTATTATACTTTTTTAAGAGCATTTCTCAAACATGAAAAAAAAAACATAACTTCACAATGATTTTTTTCCATTTCATGAACCCCCACAATTTTTAGAATTTTTAGTATCACTTTGTGTTCATGAAAAGAAATTCACTTTATTCATAAAAATTATTAGGTAAATTTTTTTTCCTTCTTTACCTTTTCTTTGTTTGAATTGAGCAAGTAGAAATATACTTTAAGCTTACATATCTTCTCTTTGATCTCCTAAAGAGAACGATGTTGAAGCGGAATGATGTTGAAATCTCCTATTTTGATATCCACACTTTTTCAAATTGTAACAAAAACATGAATCTCCTTAGAATTGATGGTGCAATATACCACATACACAATAAATTACAGTTGAAAATATAAATGACAAAATTGAATAAAAATTCATTCAGGTTGAGGCGCGGATATCTCGCTCTCTTTAAGGAGATTCAAGCCCACTGCGGCATATTCTACACCGATCCAGCAGTATATCTCTTGACTTATCCCCTCCAGGATACAACAACCCAACAACATTGTATGACTCAAACAACTCCGGATTAGTTGAAGAGTCCAAAGCTCCACAAAAAGAACATCTTCCTTCAACATATAATTACTTTCTTTTTTGTATAGTGAACATAGTTAAAGACTTAGAATATTTTCTTTGTCTCAACTCTTTCTTTCACTATTGCTCACTTCACTACACACTACAATATTTTATCCACACTTTTCATTTTTTCTCTCCTCATATTCTCCCTTCAAAAAGGCAGAAACATCGTTATTTATAGGTGAGAAATTCATCTTTGTCTAGAATAGGATTAATGTGGATAGTAATGTAGGTATATGAATGGAGAAATCATGTCTTGGAGGTTACATGAGTTAGAAGACACTAATGGGGCAGAACATGGGTTAGTGGTTTCGTGAGTTGCAACTTACAAGGAATAATAAGGTAGAATAATAGGCAAATAAAGAGTTAGAGGTTATTGGAGTTATATAAGAACTTATTACCACATTCTCCACTAACTCATGATACAAATTAATATTATTATTTAATATTAAAATATATTTTTGTAACGCCCGATAAAATTACCAAAAACCCCAGAAGAGAGATGTGCGCATAACGCGTCTTCCGATGCTCGGATAGGAAATTCGAGGCCAAATTCGTGATCAACACGAAAAATTAAGTGGGGAAAAGGTCTTGGTCGATTTTTAGAGCGGAAGTCGAAAGATAATTTTTCGTTTCAAAACGAGAAACAGTGAGAGTTCGCGACAGAGCCGCGTCGCGGACTCATCGCGGAGGCGCAGTTATGTTTTCTCTAAATTTTTTGATGGGGTTGAGAAAACTCATTCAGGAAAATTTTTGCCAAAATGAACTGGCCGCGACCAGTCCGCATCCGCGAACTGTGTTATTTTACGGTTGAGAAATTTCTAAAATTTCGAGGGGCATTCTAGTCCATTCCTAACATCTTCTAAAACCCATATACGATTAATATAGGTTGTATTCGTGAAGAAAGGGTTCAAAATCCATTCTAAAATCCTCTTCCTAGCAAATTCACAAAGTTAGGGCTTGAGGAGAGTTGAGGTTGAAGAGTCAAGAGGAGGTTCTATAAGGAAATTGTTGTTAACAAGCATCCCAGGTTTGTAAGGCTAACCTAAAACATGAGACTGTTCTTCTATGTGCCCCCCTTTGAGTAAATTGAGTCTATGATTGAGGATGATGAGTTATATGTGAAAATTCTTGAGTATTCCACTGAGTTTTTACTTGATTCATGTATTTTTCTTAAATTGATGATCATCACCAACTATTTTACTGCATAACTTATTTTCATGGATGATTTTACAAAATTTTATGTCTATTGCACTAAAGAATGCAAGAATGAGCTTAGGGGATAAGTCTAGAGCCTTGACGATGATGTTTGTGATGTTATGATTGTGGTCTAAATTGATGAGAGTCTTGATGATGATGTTGATGAGAGTGATGTTCATGAGTCTTAAAACTTGAAACTAAATTCTAAAAGAATGTTTCGAGTCCACGATGTTGATGTTGATGTTGATGTACTAAGTCCCTATGGGACCGATGATGATGATGTTGATGTTGATATACTATTTCCTTATAGAACCGATGATGATGATGTTTTATGAGCATATCAAGTTCTGGGAGGGGTATTGAGCTCCAAAATGGGTGAGAGTGAGTCCCACTAGAACTCATTAACTACGTGGCCCGTGTAGGAGAGAGGATCAAACCGCAATACGAATATTTCCTTGTCCCAAAAGAGGACTGATGTTATTTTTTGTGGATCTACTGATGGTGATGTCCTTTACCCCGGGCGGGCAACTGGATGGATGTGGCAACGACATCGCTTTGTTGTATCATCACCGACTCATAGGTGATGGTTGTCGGTTAGAAAAACTCCCAGTTAGGTCCTATATTGATAGTACTCCGATGTTGATGTGATGGTATGAGTCTTGATGGATATTGATATTTTATTATCTACTCATTATCCTTGTTATAAACATGCATGAGTC
Source organism: Solanum rostratum (assembly GCA_029948455.1). NCBI lineage: Eukaryota > Viridiplantae > Streptophyta > Magnoliopsida > Solanales > Solanaceae > Solanum > Solanum rostratum. The sequence goes on from CM057048.1 coordinate 66,724,810, forward strand.
CTTTGAGTTGAGTTGAGTTTCCTTGAGATGAGTTTGATGTATTGATGAGATGTTGATAGTTATTGTCTACTCCTTCTTTAGATAGAGATTTGACATTCTGACGGAGTATGACGTTGAGTTGATGTCATCCCTATACTGTTCAATCTGTACTGCTATATTTAGCCATCTTACATACCGTACATTCCACGTACTGACGCCATTCGGCGCTGCATCGCTTCATGATGCAGATACAGGAGGCAGAGGACTTCAGCAAATGCACCGTTGCGGTTCGGAGGTTCTGAGTTCAGTTATTGGTGAGCCCTCATTGCTATCCGGGGGAGCCTTTTTCGTTATCAGTTATTTTATTTTATTGAGTTAGGTAGCCATGACCTGTCATGGTAACTTCTTAGACTGTCTAGTTGAGTTGAGTTAGAGGCTTCATAGACATGAGTTGAGATTTGACGCTGAGTTCTTTTTCTTTCCCTTTGAGTTGAGTTAGCATTTACATTTGCTTACTATCGATGTTGAGATTGAGTTTGCTTGGCCATTAGGCTTCTCATTGATGTAGAATGAATGATGTAGCTCACTGCCTTACTCTATTATTTCCGCTATGCCTGATGTTGAATGATTGTCCTGAGATTGAGTGGTTCGCTTGGAGACTAGCAATAGTCTCTAGGTGCCAGCCACGCCTAGGGTACCCTCCGAGGCGTGATAAACTTGGTATCAGAGCGCAGAGTTCAAGAGTCCTAGGGAGTCTATGAAGTTGTGTCTAGTAGAGTCTTGTTTATGTGTGTGTTGTGCATCACACTTCATAAACAGGAGGCTATAGGACATTAGGAATGGTTACACTTCTTTGGCATTCTGACTTCGTGCGATAGAGTTTGACTCTATGAAACTTTCTTTTAATTCGTACATTGCGCGTTTGCAGATCATGCCTCCTAAATACACTGCTGCCTAGAGAGATGCCTCAACCCCAAACCCTAAGAATTCCCCACCAGAGGTCCCTACCCAGCCTGAGACGAGGAGATGGGGTCGACCTGCCAGGGCTAATGAGATCCCACAGGCACCACCTGCTCAGTCAGCCTCCACTTCGGAAGCGGACTTCAGGGGAGCCATTGCTATGCTAACTCAGTTAGTGGTCTCCCAGAGTAATAGCCGAGGTCCCCAAGCCTCTAGCTACAGCTCCCAAAATCTTACGGCTGCGACCAGGCTCAGAGATTTCCTAAGGATGAACCCGCCAGCCTATACGGGGTCGAAGGTTGAAAAGGACCCACAAAATTTTATTGATGAGATGTGCAAAATTTTGAGGTTTATGCATGCTAATGAAGTTGAGGGAGTTGAGCTGGTCTCTTATCAGCTTAAGGATGTTACTAATATCTGGCATAACCAGTGGGAAGATGGTGGAGGTGAGGATGCTGAACCTGCTGAGTGGGAGGAGTTTGAGAGTGCTTTCCTCGATCACTTCTTTCCCCATGAGTTGAGGGAGGCGAAGGTGGAGGAGTTCGTGAACCTGAAGCAAGAGGGGTTGACTATCAAAGACTATAGCTTCAAGTTCATTCAATTGTCCCGGTATGCCCCGGAGATGGTCCAGGATATGAGAGCGAGAATGAGAAAGCTCGTGTCTGGATTGGGCAGATATGTAAAGAGGGAGCATAAGGCAGCATTGCTGATTCCAGGTATGTATATCTCTAGAGTTATGGTGTATGCCCAGCAAACTGAGGAGGATAAAAAAAAGGACAAAGAAGAGCAGCAGAGTAAGAAGGCCAAATCAGCAAGACATGAGCCTAGCCAACAAAAGCAAAATAAGGGTAATAGAACCTATTTTCAGAAGAGGTCTTCTGACTATGCACCCTTCGTGGCAAGTGCTCTTGTTCAGCAAAACAGATATGATCAGAAATCTTATGGTCACCAAAATTTCAAAGCTTAGGGTCCCCAGTCCCAAGCTAGCGTGACCCAAGGCCCGAGAGGGAAGCCACCTTGTGGAAGATGTGGCAAACTTCACCTTGGTGCATGCCGTGAGGGCACAAATGCTTGTTATTTATGCGAACAGCCAGACCATTTTCAGGGTGAGTGTCCTATGAGAAGATGGGGTGATGGAAGTAACAAAGCCCAGTCTTCTACAACGCCCCCTGCGGGCGGTCATTAGAAGGCTACTACTGCGGGTGTAGGAGGCGGGACGAACCGTCTGTATGCGATGGGTTATCAACAGGACCAAGAGGTTGCACCATATGTTGTTACGGGTATGTTCCGAGTCTTTTCTTTTAATTGTTATGCACTACTTGATCCGGGTGCCACCTTATCTTTTGTGACTCCCTATATAGCCAATAAATTTGAGATGTATCCAGAGTATTTGCTTGAGCCTTATACTGTTTCTACTCCTACTGTTGAGTCTATCCTTGCTGAGAGGGTCTATAGAGACTGTGTAGTGAGAAGGATTTGATATCATTTAGAAGCATAACGTGATGCATATCTACTCTTAATAAAAAAACGCGCAAGACTTTTGCCACGAAGAATTTCTCGCTCTCTTGACTTGAGGTACCAATAGCTTTTATTGAAACAAAATGAAGGAACTTTTGAAATAAAAGTTTAGACTTATGACCAAGGTAGTGAGTGAGTCGAAGAGAGGTTGAGTGAACTCAACAACTAACCTTTTCAAAATAGAAATGCCCGATGTTCTTTCTTTTCTTCGGTTTTTTTAGAGCGAAGAAAAAAATCAAAATCAAATTAAAAAAATATATCAATTTATTTAATTGATTTATTTTAATATTTTCTTGAATCAATTTTTAATGTAAAATTTAACTGTCACTTTTTTTTTATTCTTAACTTTCAGTTGGCAACTACTAATCGGAATCTCAAATACGTGTATCAAAAATTTTTTTAAAAAAAAGATGATTATGACACATTCAATTCAATCAACTCGTCTCATCACAGTAATTTTTTCAATTTATTTCTACAATTTTGTCCCAAATCCACAGATTTTTCTTTTATCTTCTTCACAATGGACGAATCGGATCGGGATCGGTCATTTTCCGGCGATGCGTCGACGTCGCGAGAAGAGGTACCGGTGATTGATGACGATGATCAACGGCCGCCGTTGCCGTTTCCGGAGAGGAATAATGTTTTCCATGATGCACCTTATTTCCGGGCGACGGACAATGAGGAAGCCGTGCGGTTAGCGAGAGATGAAACCGGTTCTAGCATTGTTGTTATTCTTACTTTCTGGTTCTTCGGTAAAGCTTTCTCAAAATCTACATCTATTCTATGCAGCTCTGAAAACAGATCGAAAAGGAGAAAGAATATTATTTGATGATATTTTTTCAAAAAAAAAAAAAATGAAAACAAAAAAGTACAACTATCTTTTCATTTATGTGTGCTGCGCAATGATTACATTTATTGGCATTACAGAACTATTTCGAAGAGAACGAGAGTTTAGGTAAGCAAATGGAATAATGGATAGTACATGTATCAAACTCAGATTAGGTGTATTTTTGACCATTTACTCTACTAATAACAACTATTATAGGTATATGAAGTTTGCACTTTCCATTTTGCTTCATTTTTTTTAATTCCTGTTAAGTCTGACCTGTTTCATTCCGATATTTGATAATTTTGGGTTCTCTACGACTAATTTGTATAAATTTTCTACTGATTTTTGGTTCTCTAAGACTAATTTATATAAATTTTCTACTGATATATAAATCTATATACAGTCAAAAAAACTTCTAGCAGAAATACCTTCTACCATAGGCATACCTATATGACTAATCTTTAATACCTACCAGTTGGTATCACTACTATGAATGTTTTGTTATTTCGTCCTTTTTTTGTTAAGTCTCATGGATCCAGTAATTTTTATTTTATGTTAGGTTTATCTTGTTCCTTTTAAAACCTTCAATTACCATGACACCAAACCATCTCAAGGGATCTTATCACAGCATGTATACTCAACTTGCACCTCCAATTGGATGTGATGCGATCATTTTTCATCTCGTTTAATTTTGTATGACTACGCATCCATCTTACTATTTGCATTTGTGTGACACTCATCTTGTGCAAGTGTTGAGGCTTAGATGTAACAAATTTATGAATGCTTTTTGAAAGAAAGGGGAATCAGGATGACTAGTATAATTGCCATACTAATTGGCTCGAGGGTGTAAATTTTATGCACATGTGAAGTTGACTGGGATTAGGTCAGTGTTTAGGCTGATGTGGAGTTCAGGGGAAGAATGGAGGGCTGCTAATGGTAGTGTGTTGCTCCAAATAATGATAAATTTTGTAGCTGTTGATGGCTTCACTGATTGGGTTTACATTGTGCAATCCTAAAACTTTGTGAGTCACTCAACTACAATAATTGGTCACTTAGCATGCTCATATTATTAGTCATTACTTAGAAGCTTTATTCTTATGCAAATAGGTGAAAGAACGTGCTTTTTCCTGGTATACACAGTATTTGGCACTTCAGAGCTTCCTCTGTGGAAATAATTTCTCTTTGCTTCAGTATCTATGACTTTGATAGAAAATATTCGTGTTAATATGCTTGTCCATATCCATTTTCTTTCATTATAAACGTTTGATACTTCAGAGCTTGCTGTGGTGAATGTTTTCTCTTTTCTTCAGCGTCTATGACTTTGATACTGGGGGTTTATGGGCCAGCCAATTTGCAGCTTGGACCAAATTCCTCAATCCTGATAAAACCTAATCCCTTATTTGTGAAAAATATAAAGGTAAATGTGCAATTCCTTTCCCTACATTTTGTATATTTCCTAAGCTCGTAGTTAACAATTTGTATCCTCCTTTTAGGTGGAAGAGATGGATGATGCAAACAATAGACCGATGGTGTATGGGTTTCATGAAAATCCATCTCTTGATGGTCTTGCAATTTCTTCTGAAGCCTACAGAACCTCTCTTCCTGCAAACACTAACAAGGCACGGCCTGACTTTAAATTTCTTTTAAGTCTTTAATGCCTATCTGAGGATTGATAAATGAATTCTCTTGAGTTTGATTTTACAGCAATGGATATATTACTTGAATCAAGGATCTCAAATAAACATATCCTATAGTGTCAAGTCCTCAAGTTCGTGCGCTTTAATCCTTATTATCGCTCAAGGTAAGTTCATCTTCGTCAAATCTATTCCAATTTTTGTTCTGAGTGTTGCATTTCTTATTTAGGGGTCAATTTAAATCTATACTTGGTTGATTATTTTGTGAGTTAGCATCAAAACTTTGAAATCAATCCAAGTTTTTCAATCTCATGGTGGCAGTATGTATTACAGGATAGCACATGTAGAGGACCATTAGAGTCCTTAACATGGTAGAAGTCTGGTCGACCTCACTATTGTAGCATAGCTTCTATTTGTTTATGAGTTCATTGTTATCTTTGATTCTTGTATGGTCATCCAGCAAAACAAATAATATTTTACGTTGTACTATCATTTAGTTTACAGTTGACCTATAATTTTTGTCTAAGGTAGTCTCTTTTGAGTCCCAATACCCGCCTTACGGTAAAAAGGAAGTGTTCCCTGGCACTATCTCTCTCCTCATTTTTCCACTTTAAGTGGTCCATCAGAATGGTGTTCTGGTCTCAACCCTTCAGTGGGGAATTGTCTTTGTAGGTACTCCCTTGTGAAGTGGTTACCTGTCTTGTTGATCGGGTCTTCTTGAATATATCCAGTCAAGTTCTGACATGCTAGCTCCATTTCAATTTCTAACACTTCAATATTTTTCTCTAAAAGTCAATGAACTGCAGGAAGCGAAGGTCTAGCTCAGTGGCTTGAGGACCCATCTTATCCAAATACTACATTATCATGGAATGTCATTCATGGTAAGAAAGAAGACTAGCTAAGTTATTTGTGATACCTGCTTAAAGGTCTCGCACAAACTATAGATCACAATAGATAAAAGTTAGCTTATCACACCAACTGTGCCTTTCTGCAGGGAATGGCACAATCAGCCAAGACATAGAGAAGTCCTCTAGTTATTACGTGGCAGTGGGCAACTTGAACTTTGGAGTTGTACAGGTCAAATAAGTACTCTGATGCTCTTCTCTATTACAAAGACAAATTTTCACTTCAGATAGCACTCGTAAGAGAAAATATGGGTATAAGCTTTTTTCCCTGGGTGAACAATTTTCTAATCACATTGGTAGAAAGAAATAGTAATGTCCCTGATTTTTCAAATTTTTGGGGGGTTAGGGGAATATTTTCCTGCTTTGCACTGGAATTGCATTATCTTCTTTTTATTATTTATCACGTTTAGTTCTGAGCAGAACAGGTTCGGTTGGATATTAGAAGTAGAGCGTTGCTCTATAATACAACTGGTGCTTATTACGAGTGCAACCTCAGTCAAAAACCATGTGAAATGAGATTCTCTTTGTCCCGTGGAAATGCTGCTCTTTTGACTTCTCCTCCTCAAAGACCAGTAAGTCTCCAGGATTTTCTAGATCTCCTTGTTTAACTCTCAACAGAGCAAATGCTCTAATTTTGCCCAATGCATTTGCAGCTTTTGGCAGTCTTTTGTCATTTCTATTAATAGATGTTTCTTTAATCAGTGAATCTCTAACCACATATGGACACAATATCTTTAGAAGCTTACTTCCAAAAATACTGTTGGAATAGTATGTTCTGTTTGCCAACTATATAATTTGTCGAATGGAGACAACTTGAGAGAATTAAAACCAAGTAGTAACTTTTCAGCTTCTGTCATCACAAATAAACAGTCATTTGAAGGCTGGGACCAGATTTGGAGACACACTTTAGTTAGCATAGTCATTTGCACTACTATGTTCTAGGATTTCACATGCATCTTTCATGATAACTCCATCCTTATACATTCGGCTATAGATTGGCTTGTTAATAGAGACCCTTCTTTGTATTTATTCATATTGCAAGTCATTTGGCATCATTAGGTCCTGTTAATCTTAAATATTCTTTGGCAAGCATTCAAGTTTTAACAACATACCTGGTGTAATCCATAGGTGGGGTCTGGGGAGAGTAAAGCGTACGTAGACCTTACCCCACAAGGTGGAGAGGCAAGCATTTAAGTTTCATAGAGCAGATTTCATTTGAAGTTTTTTTCCCAATTCCTGTAGGGTATAGCTACTGGTGTGTGGAGCGTCAAACTTTCGTATGGACCTCGGTGGATCACATATCTTCTAGGAGTAGGTATATTTATCTTTTCTATGTAACCAAGTGATGTCCTAATTTAAAAATCTGTAGTTTTTCATGTTCATCATTCTTTCTAAATGCAGGGGGTATGAGTTTTCTCATTTGGTTGGTATTCAGGTACTTGAATAATATGCAATCCAATCATCAGGAAGGTATTAGATATCCAGTGGGAACGATGGAATCTCAGCAGAACCCTCTTCTTTCATGCAAAGATGATGATCTCACAAGCTGGGATTCTTACGATGGTCTTTCACAAGACGATGAGCATAATGAAGATGGACTGGACCTCACTGCATCTCAAGGGAGACAAGTTAAAGATGGTGAATACAACAGCAATATTCGCCGACCCTGTGCAATTTGTTTTGATGCGCCAAGGGACTGCTTCTTTCTTCCATGTGGACACCATGCGTCCTGTTTTGAATGTGGAACTAGGTATGCCCCTTCTCTCTCTAAAAACTAAAAACATTTCCTTTTTGAGTTAAACTTTAGAGGTATGACTAATTACTTGCAAGAGAATATGGTTATATTTATTTATGCATATAAGTGAAACCAGCAAGCCATGACATGACAGCTAGACGTTCCCCGATAAAAAAATAGGCACCATTGAGAATTGCATGTCATAATTCTTGTTCATAAAGACCATATGGTTGGGGTGACTATTCTACCCACATGGATGGCGCAGTATGCTCATATCTCTGAGACACAACTTAGGACTAGTCACAGCTGTGCCTTCAAAGTAATCTATCACCTGTCGACCTCTTTCCCATAACCAAGAGATCCTGTTATGGTGCTCTTCCTCCTTTTCCTTTCTTCTATTTTATCTAATAAGCTCCATCCCTTGTTTACCGCAATTCTGTTTCACTCATCACCCTCCTTTGGTTCTATATTTTACCAAGGCATCAAATAAATTCGTGATCATTTACTGAACTGCCTTTTGTGCAAGTCATAAAAGCAAGGGGGCAAAAGTGTGATGAATCCAATTCAATCAATAGAATAAAAGAAGCCACATGATATGAACTGCACCAAGATTTTGTCTAGTTGATCATTAGAACCATCAGAATGCCAGTACTACAAATGAGATGTCATACTACCCACTGAAATATGAAATACAGGCAGTATATGTGATGCAGCTGGTATATAATATTGTGTTCCTTCTCAGGGGCTACAATAAGCACTTGGGTTTCAGTCTGCGAAGGCATGCTGGTTGGCTTAATATGCATCATATTCTGAGATTTCAGTCTGCGATGGCATGCTGGTTGACTTAGTATGCATCATATCCTAAGAATCTCAGTTCAATGGTATTTATGACTGAATAAAAGAAGGGAATCACATTTCAATAGTTTATGCTGTTATCCAGGCAAAGAACTATAAAGATACCACAAGCTGGTTACATCCGCATAGAATCTCTGCAGTAAACAACAGTATTGCGCCCATTACTTACCCAAAAAAAACTAATACTCCGCCTATTGCTAATACTCTGCCTATTGCAAGTTAAACAACAGGCAGGTGTAGTAGTCTTATACTATTGATAGTTAATTGGAATCCAATAAATTGGAAATTCTCAAATTGTTAAGAGATAAGTGTCAAAAACATAGCTGAACTATCCTCTTTTTTTGAGTTGCATATCTAAACTATTGGAAGTGTGAGTTTCATATCTATACTATCACTGCATTGCATAGATATGAAACTCATACTCCCAATAGTTTAGGTATAAAATTCAAAAAAGGGGATATTTTAGGTGTGTTTTTGATACTTATCTCAATTGTTAATGTACAACTTTGTGCTATGATTTAGAGGATGATCTAAGTTTACTGTATTTGCAAAGGCATTTTCCAACTCCTGCTAACTTAGTCGTTGGTAGTATCTACACTGGCAAAGGAACAAATGAACACTACTGGTGGAAAATCCACGCGTAACAGTTAACAATGTGAAATTAACATTTACAGGATAGCAGAAGTTGCTGGTACTTGCCCAATCTGTCGAAGGCCTATAAAGAAGGTGAGAAAGATATATACAGTTTGAGCAGCTGAGATAAAGTCATTGTAGATACAATGTAGAATTTGAACATACTGAGTAATCCTTCCAATTTATTACTCTTTGAGAATTGATGCTGTAAATGAAATAGTTCGCGATATTGGTAGGCCAATCCATTTCTTTCTGTTGTCATTTCTTTTGTATAGCGGGCAGCACATATGTATTCTCTGTGTCATACATATTTGTATTCTTTTTCCATGGATGTTTGTTTTTCCTACATTGATTTACTCTACCAACTAGCAACTATAATGCAATGTACTTGAAACATAATGCTGGTGAAGTTCACAAGTATGAGAATGTTTGACAAGAAGCTGATGAGCTCGAACTTGGTTCCTAATATAAGAGAAGTCTACAACAATACACTTATGCAGCTATGAAGCAATGGCTTGTGACATAAATAAGGGTCCGTTTGGAAAGCCACCCTGGTAATTAAATTTAGTGTAACGGGGTGTAATTATATTGCCCGGCCTGTTTGGTTGGACATGTAATTACTTGGCAGAGTGTAATTACACTCTTCAATTCACAGGAAAAGATTCTGAATTGCCGATAATTACATGGTGTGATTACAGACTGATTACTCTTTAGTTTTTTCTTTTGTTTCTATCTTTATTTTTTTGTTTTAATTTTTTTATTTCTTATTATTCTAATTTTTTTTGTTTTTATTATTCTAATTTTTTTAAATTATATGTTGTTTCATAATATTTATTTTCATTTCTTTCTCATTCTCAACCTTTATTTCATGTGATTATATGCAAATTTTCACAATATTTTTTTACTTATTTATATGTTTATTTTTTTCATTAGTATAATTTTAGTAGTATTTTAATTTTTAAATCAAAGTTGAAGTCGTTGTTGAATAAAGTTATATACTTATGTTTTTCTTTAATCATATTTATGTACATTATATTGAAATTTGACATAAGAGTAATATGTTAAATTTTTTATTTTGAATTTAGAATTTATGTTGTTTTTTTAATTTGTGTTAGTAGTATATGACTTGATATTTTACATTACAAGTTATTTATTTTTTAGTAGACTTGATAGATTATTTTTTAGTCAAATATTTTAATAATTTTGCTATGATAATATATTAAAAATATTTATATTTTATCAACATTGCATTTCATATGGTCGTATAAAACTTTACTTTTAGTTTTAACGACTAATTTAATTAAAACATAATAATTTAAAAAATACAAATTGAATTTTTTTTTAACAATATTAGTTAAGAAGATATATTTACTAATTAATATATTTTCAAAGGACAATATGTCTCTTAAATATTTAATTTAATATTATTTATAAATATCCTTATCTGTCTAATATAAAAAATTTTAATTTTAGCTAATTAACTTTTATTTTTAAAATTTACTATAATCTTATAATTACACTTGTGCGCCCAAACAAATTTGCAATTACTCTGTAATTACATTGTGGCAAACAAATAAAAAATAACAATTACTAGATTGTGTAATTATTAGGATGGTTAATACTACCTTAATAATTACACAAATTTCAATTGCCATATGACTTTCCAAACAGACCCTAAGTGACACCAACATTGTTACAAAAGATAGTGGTGTATCTGGTGTGGTGACAATATGTAATTCTTTAAGCAAATTGCACACCCTTGCGAGTTTTTTGCAAGTTCATCTGCAATAGTACTTTGCTTCAGTGAATGAGCAAACTATAAATTCTTGCTCTTTTTTTTTAACGACCAACTTGTTGGATTAGTGTCACGGACTTAGACTTCGACTAAGACTTCCATGCGGCACTTGACAACTTACTCACGAATTTTTCATGATTTTGTAAGCTCAAGTAAGTGTCACGACCCAAGAGGGTACCCTTAGCGTGACCAGCACTTGAAGAACCATTGTTGATTCTCCAAGAAAACCACTTGGCCTCATTGTCACATCAACTCAACAACGAAGGAAACATTCAAATAAAAAGATTTCATATGAATAAATATAACCCTACTATAACATAGTTTCCAATGAAAAAGTTTGAAAATAACAATGCTCAACAAACTCTCTACTCAATGTCTATGAAGTCACTAATCCATAATCTAGATGGTGACATGACAGGCCATGGATACCCCCAAATCAAAGAAAGAAAGTACTGAATCGAAAATAGGAAATAAAAAGGCTCCTCCAGAAAGCAAGGAGGACTCACCAACTCTGAAATGCACTGAACTGGACCTCAACGATGTGCGGGCTGAAGTCCTCTATCACATGTATCTGCATCATGAAACGATGCAGGTCCAAATAGACGTCAGTACATGGAATGTATGTAAAATAGCTCAAGAAAGTAAATCCCAACTCACTCACCTCAACTCAACAACTCATAACTCACTTAACAGAAATGCAAGTTTTTAACATAATTCATGCTTTTGAAAATAGATTCAATAGTATTAAACTCAGTTTAAAAATATCATGCTCAATCAGTATTTGCTTAGGAGTTTCTCTTAACCGACATCCAATCTCATCACTTTTAGTTTGGTGATGCACAACGAAGGCGACATCGTGGCCACGCCCATCCTAAAATTGCCAAGGTAAAGGACGATCAAACTCTCTCATGGATCCATAGTAACAGTCCATCTTTTGGGACAAGAGTCTCCAGAACGTGTTATACGACTATCCTATGCTGGCAACGTAGTTCTGTAGGTTAGAGTATATATTTACTCGCTCCTAGCTCGGTGCTCGATACTTCTCCCAAGACTAAAACATGCTCAACTCAAATGTCAATAGTATTCAATCAATCAACTAAAATCTCAACCTCATTAGGTCGATCATCTCAACTTAACTCATCTCAATTTCTCATCAACTCAGTCAATCAAGGAAATCAAGCAGACTCAACTCAGACTCAAACGGTCATTCAGACTCACTCAATTTGGACTCATCAAAGAATGCAAGAAAAAAAAGCATAAATAGACATGCAATTATGATAAAATATGCTCTTTATGCTCAATTTACTCATCTCAGATAATCAAACTCAAGCCTAAAACTCAGTCCATGTACAGAATTCATGAAAGTCATGTAGTTTAGGGTTCATGCTATCAAATATAGAATTTTGCCTCAATTTCATGGAAGTAGTTGTGTAATGCAACAATTATCTCATATATCATCATAAGAACTCATAATAAATGCAGAAATTTGGTATTTCGATGGTAGGATTCTCAAAACTCAACTCTTGTTATGAATTTCGACTCAATTAGGTGAAAGGGTGTGTGAATAAACATGGTTACATACTTTAGTAAGCCTTACATACTTGAAAAATTTTGAAGAATAGTCAACTCTCAGAGAATCTCTACTCACGTGCTTAGAACCCTAGTTTTCTCTCCTTCCTCGATGCTTTCTAGATTTTCTAAGTGATTTTGAGGAGTAATACCCTTAGGGTACTGATAAGGGGTCAAAAAAAAGTCCAAAACGTTGTGGGTTTTAATTAAAAAGGATGGAAAAATACAAATCATGTTGGGATGTGGAGCCTAATTAATATGTAAATGTACTTTTTATATATTAACGATCTCGCCCAAATTTTAGGCTGTACTATTATTTTATTATTCTCCGTGTATTCTGTAACAGTGTTATTTTATTAATATAAATACTGCATCACCGTGGAGGTTACCCACAAGGTGTTACCACGAAATTGCTTTCTCTCTCTTAGGTTTACTAAAATTATCTTGATTCTTGAATTGTTCTTCGAAATCACCAAGTGTTATTGTAATCGATCCTAACAAATTATCGCTTAAGAAAACTGTTGAAGTGGACCACGAAACCTTTTTTACGGCCCGTGAAACAGGTTATGGGTCGTGGTCCTCTCTCGTGGAAAGTAAATCAAAATTGTAAGTTTCTGAATCTCATTCTATGACCTGTCAAACGGCTCGTGGAACATGTTATGGGTCATGTTCCCTTTTGTAGAATCTAGGCCAAAATTATGGATTTTTCGATCTTATTCTACGACTCAATAGACTGCTCGTGGAACATGTTACGGGTCGTGTTCCCTCTCGTAGATTCCCTTCTATACTTAACCAAAAAATTTCAATTCTGGAACGCTTTTTACGATCTGGTCCGTGGGTCGTACTCCAGACTAACCCTCTTGTAGAACCAGGTCTGAGGACCTGTTTCACTTTCAAAATTTCTGAGGAGTTACATTATCTCCCCCTTGGAATCATTCGTCCTCGAATGATAAGATTTTTTAGAACTTAGAAAAGACTTAGAATGGGGATTAAAATCCTTTTTACACTCAAAACGACTCAGTCGGCCAATGATACCTACTGGGTGCTTCTTACCGATACTCACCCCTACATCTCTGCATCTTTCCATAGTGCAAGTCCAAGTACTGGCCGCGATCGCTGAATTGGGCATTCATGAGCATTTCAAGAGACGTTGATGAGCATCAACAGCTCTAGACACTCGGCAGTCTCCTTCCCTTTTGATGACCATCTATTGTATCCAAACATGGCCTTGTACAGTGCAGTAGCTTGTATATGTAGGAGCATTCCTGGTTATGTACCTTATTATTATTATGTGTATATATGAGCATGTGTGTGTGTCTATCGCAGCTTTGTACAGTTGACTTCCAGGTTTTGGGTAGGTTGTGTTGATTTATACTAATGTATCTATTATATTTGAGATTAGGGATTTAGTATAGATACCCGGGGTTGGGTAATTGACTTGCCTGTAGGTGGGACCTAACATGCCTCATCATGACTGGACCATGACAACTGCATCTCCCAAGTCTTTTCTAATTTTATCATCAACTCGATTATTGAATAATTGACTCAGGTTCTAAATATCATAAATAACCAATTTTTGGTGTTTGGTAGAAATTCAGGCCAAGGAGCTAGAGAGAATTGTTGGTGTGTGTCTCAATTTTCTCATCATAATTGATATTCTTTTTTAGAAGAAAAACACAATTTTCATATTTGACAAAATCTCTCTCTCAAGAAAAGTTTTATGATTGTAAAAATAGCGAGGCTCATTAGACATCATTCGAAATTTTACATGTTTGCCTATTTTCATGGACTTGTTTCTCATAAAACGGACACTACTAATTTTTTTAACATATAAGTTGATATGGCAGCAACTATAAATCAATAATAATAATATATTTCATGTAATTTTATAAAGTAGAATCGGAAGAAAATAGTGATGCAAACCTAATTATCTATCCTAGAAATAAGGTAGTTATTTCTGATTGACCCTCTACTTATGGAAAAAATAGTCCAAAGCGATGTAGAGAAAAGAATAAGGAAAATGAGAGAAGTCACAAGAAAATATTATAGACTACATGACATAATCATTCTTTAAAGTAGTCAAAATAAAATAAGACGATAATTGAAGTACAAAAAATTGCGGAAAATAAACAAACTACATTGTTAGCATTTTGGATACCCATATAAAAAATGGCATCGTTATTCTTTATTGAAAATTCAAAATAAGAGAAAAGTATTACGTGTCAAGGTAAATCTTTATAATAATAAAGTAACTCAAAAATAGACCTTCATGTTCATAAAATTTATTATTTAATAGTGGTCGTGGCAGACGTATTATCAACTCAATTTCCTCTTTAATAAAGAAAAAATATGTATCATTTATATATATAAAGAATATGATAAATTTAAGGGAAAATTTCATAAATGAGCAAACCTTAAATACAAAATCACATAAGTTAACTACAGTTTTAAAAAATTACATAAAATAACTAACCTTTTTAAAAAAATGATTACAAATTCGTGGTCCCAACCTAATTTGTATAAAACTAAAAACTTTTCAAACATTCTTATTTCTCTCTCTTCTATACACAATTTCAAAGATTTCTTTCCATTTTCTTCTCCTTCAATCTCTCTGGATCTTTCCATTTTTTTCTCTTTAATCTTCTCTGCATATTCTTCCAGATTTTCATTCAGTTTTAATTCTATTTTTTGGTGGTTCTTGAATTTTTTTTTATTTCACTTTCCCCCATTTTTTTCGAAAAGCGCACAACTCTAAATCTTTCTAACAGCCGGATAAATCACAAGCTTACACTACAATGGCCGACGAATCATCATCTAAGAGGATCACTAGAGGTATAGATTTGCATGATAAGTTTAGTATAGATGATTTGCCATTTTTTTCGTTGGGTATAACCCAAGAGGATGAGCCCATTGCAGGAAGCATGGCAAGAGATAAGGCTAGTGTAAAAATTAGATCCAAGAAGCGGATTGATAATGTTCATCGGCCAAGCACTTCCAAAAGGAAGATGAAAGATGTGGATCTGGATTCCGGCAGTGGCGAAGCAAAGAAAAATGGGGACGGCTCTGATTTTAACAAACCAAACGAAATCGAAGAGGACAACGAGGTTCAATTTTTTTTTTTTGAAAAAAAATTGTTAGAAAAAAAACCGTGTGACATATAGATAAACATATAAATATGAAAGTAATTTCTTTTTGTTTGTATTAAAAAAAATTTGTTTGTCAAAAAAAATTATACTTTCAAATTAAAAGCACAAGGTATACAATTATGTATACTGTTTATGTAAGATGTAAATGGTATTATTATACATTTTTTATATATACCATTTATGTAAAGTGAATGGTATTTAAATTGTATTATTATGTATAAGTTATAGTATAGCATTTATGTATAAGTTATACTATTATACACTTTTGTTATACAAGCACACTGTCTGAGTAATTATACACTTACAACTGTGTTTTTGCCAACACATTTTACAACTGCATAAGCACAAACGCAAATGCAAGTATATACACAATTGTAATATATATTTTAAGATGTGTATGAGTAATTATACAAATTTTATGCCTGGACACGTTTAAGATGTGTTTTTATACAATTGCATAAAAAAATTATACAATTTCAGACAATTTTATACACTGCAGATTCTAGATTTGAATCAATGATATTCATTGTACTTCAATTTTATACACTGCAGTATATACATATACACACAGTTGAATTCCCATTTATATATATATATATATATATATATACACACAAAAAAAAAATATTCAATTCAAAAACATTTACATATACACAAAAATTATTTTTTATACACACAAAATTTGGTTGGGTACATACATATTCAACAGTTTGCATGCGATTTCATTCATTTCGACAAACAACTTATACTTACACAATATATCTGATGTATAAATTATTCATCTTTTATCTATCGTAATGTTAGATATTAATCAACCGTATAAATACATATATGCGCAATCACGAACGACAACATCAAGTTGTACCATTTTATACAACAAAATTAACATTTTAATGCACACATCAGTCCAGTAACACCACTACTGCTACATGTTCCTACGATCCAAAAATCAACAAATAAAGTCAACTAAAAATCTTTTTTCGTATAAAATGGAGATTGCTATTAACAAAGAAGGGCAAGAATTTCAAATTCAAATAAATCGCAATATTTGTTCATCACGATTTTTAGTAATTCGTATAATATCATGAATTCATAGGATCAAACGTATAAAAAATAAAATAAAAAATCAAATTTACCTCAGTAGAATTGGTATAGATCAGCGGTTTTTTTTTACAGCATTACTTGTCTCCAAATATTTTTCCTTTTTCAGATTTATGTTTACAGATTCATAATAGGTAATAATTATTGCATATATTTACCTTCCATTATTTAAAGGAACGTTTCCTTTATTATATCCAATCAGCAATTAATGAACATTTAATGCCAGCTATTCTTTTTTGTATAAAATATTAGTCTAATACTGTTTTATACAAAGAACAGTACACGAAAAGGCTATATAATGTAATTTTCTAAACTATGGCTATTTTAACCTATTATGTTTCACTAGGTGGTTGTTTTTGAAAAATCCACTAAATTTAAACTGTTGGAAGCTAAAAATGAAGAAAATAAATACATGACATATAATGATGAACTTGTAAATATAAAAGTTTATAGAATTTGTACAGGTCCAATGATAGATGAAAAGTCTTTCCAATTAATGAATTAAAATTTAATAGAGAATTATGTTTTTTTTTAAAAAAAAAATAATCAATCTACTTTTGAAGGATATTTTAGTAATTCAACTTTTGATTTAGGCTCTTCCCACTTTTAATAATATTAATTTCTGAAAAAACGTGCTTCGCATGTTTATCCTTTATCATTTCGAACTTTTAGAAGAATACTAATATATACACATTAACTCATACATATCACATTCCATAATATAAATAAAATATGAACCAATCATCAGTAAATGGAGGTATACTATTTTATCAATATACAATGTTATAAGAGAAGAAATTGAGGATGAAAAAATTAACCTGGGAAGTCATAGAGAAGTGCCCCAAGTGGAAAAACAATCATTTTTTAGAAAAAAAAATAATTTTTAATAGTTTCAATAGAAAATCCGATACGAATCCTATATAGTGATTAGAGATAATTACATAGAATTACTGATTTGTGCTTCTAAATACAAAATTTATGAAAATATATACCTAAATAATGTCATAATTGATTTTGTATTTATGTGAATAAAATAGGACTTTAATTAATTTTTACCATTTATTTAAATAATTAATTATATTTTAATTAACTATTGGGGTAAGATGGTAATCCAACTTTGAGGTTAGGAGGTTCCCACTTTAGTAATATGATGATTTATGATTTTTCTAATTTTAACTTCATATAATATTTAAAAAAGTAAACATGACTTTAAAATCTTATGATTTTAAACATAAAATATGTATACAAAATTGTCTTTATTTCAGTTTTGGCTGTTAAACATGGCATTTCAAAAAAAGAAAAAGAAATTAAAGAGTTGTAAAAAAAGGAAAATTTTTTTTTTTTGAAACTGATTAAAAATAAATTAAAACAAACAAATAAGGTAATCAAATTTGAACAGACTATTTTGTAAATTTTTTTCTTCATATTCATGAAAAATGGAGTAATCCAAATGTTGAGAATATTATTACAAACATTAAAATTAACACCATTAGAGCAGATATAAATGCAAAAGATTAACACCATTAGATTTATATAATTAAAATTTAGGAAAAAGATATTAAAACTAGTATCCTAATTGTGCACTAACAAAAATTTAGGAAAAAAATATTAAAACTATAATTTTAATTGTACTCTAATAATTAAAAATTAGGAAAAAAGCTATTGAAACTAGAATCCTAGTTGTGCTTTAACTAAAAATATTAGGAAAAAAATATTAAAACTAGAATCCTAATGGTACTCTAACTAAATTAGTTAATATTTTCATTTAGAATATAAACTTTTTCATATTTTCCTCTCAACAAAATCATCAAAATTAATAAAACCCTTCACTTCAAGTACTATTAAAATTGTAAGAAGTAATTCTTCCATAGAGAAAAAAATGCATCAAAATTCATAATTTATAAAAACTTTGCAAATGATATTAAGCTTCTACAAAAAAAAAATAGAAAAAGAATTGAAGAAACATTTAAAGTGCAAATATGACATAAAAATCTGTATCAAAATCTTAAAATTCAATTAGCACGTTAAAGTTACGAATGCAGGGTTAAAAAGACAAGCCAAGAAATTTAACATACTTATTTTAAATTTTAGAAAATAAAGTTATAAATAGAAAAAAAAACTTAGAAAAATATTAAGTAGTGATGGTGCACAAAAGTTAAAATAAAAAAGATGAATGACAAGCAGCCAGGCGATGGAGTCTACTCTGGTTCCATATGTAAACAAGGAGAAATTGCAACCGGAATAAACACCTTCTTTGGAAAAGCTGCTCATCTGGTTGTTGGACACTTCCAGATGATGTTGACAGCAATCAGCAACTTCTGCGTATGCTCTATCCTAGTGGGAATACTCGTCATGTACACAAATTATAGAGCTGGAATCGATAATCTACTTGTTTTTCTCATTGGAGGGATTCCAATAGCCATGCCTACTGTATTATCAATCACTATGGCAATTAGAAGAGATGGCTGGAATGGATGTCCTTTACTTACATTAAACAAGCTTGAAGTAGACAAACACTTAGTCGATGTCTTCGCAGAGGATATGGACCGAGATACTGTTATTCTACTTGGGGCCAGAGTTTCAAGGGTTGAAAACCAGGATGCTTGCATCGTCGGAGGCTAGAGCTGGGATTCAAGAGGTGCACTTCCTGCCTTTTAACCCTGTCGACAAGCGCACAGCGATCACTTACATAGATTCACTCCATCATTGACAAGTTTGCTCATCGTGGTCTCCGTTCTCTTGCAGTGGCTCAACAGACAGTGCCAGAGAAGACAAAGGAAAGTCCAGGAGGGCCTTGGGTCTTTATAGGTCTCCTGCCTCTTTTTGACCTTCCAAGGCATGATAGTGCAGAGACAATCAGGCGTGCCCTTTCCTTTGGTGTCAACATAAAAATGATAACTGGCGATTAGCTCGCCATAGCCAAGGAGACTGGTTGTAGACTTGGCATGGGGACAAACATGTATCCTTCTTCCTCCCTCCTAGGAATGCACAAGGATGAAAATACTGATAACCTCCCAGTGGATGAACTCATCGAGATGGCTGATGGCTTTGCAGGTGTCTTTCCAGAACACAAATATGAGATTGTGAGGAAGCTCCAAGAAAGAAACGACATTTGTGGTATGACATGAGATGGTGTGAATGACGCCCTTGTTCTGAAGAAAGCAGATATCGGCATAGTTGTGGCTGGTGCTACTGATGCTGCCCGTAGTGCATCAGACATAATTCTCACGGAGCCAGGATTAAGTGTGATAGTGAGTGTTGTTTTGACCATTTATGTTGTTTCTATAACCATCCGAATCGTGCTAGGCTTCATGCTCATAGCACTAATCTGGAAGTTTGATTTCTCACCTTTCATGGTTCCTATCATTGCCATTCTCAATGATGGGACCATCATAACCATAGCTAAAGACAAGGTGAAGTCGTCGCCCATGCCTGACTCATGGAAACTGGGAGAAATATTTTCCACTGGCATAGTTCTTGGCACTTACCTAGCCGTGATGACCGTTATATTCTTTTGGGCTGTTCACCAGACAAATTTCTTCAGTTACACATTTGGTGTAAGACCAATTAGAGACAATATACACGAGCTCAATTCTGCACTGTATCTTCAAGTCAGCATTGTTAGTCAGGCACTCATTTTTGTAACTAGGTCAAGGAGTTGGTCTCCTTCTGCTAACTGCTTTTGCTCTCGCACAGCTTGTTGCCACCATACTTGCAGTATGTGCAAACTGGGGCTTTTCTAGGCTCCATGGTATTGGTTGGGATTGGGCTGATGTTATTTGGCTTTACAGGATTATTTTCTACATACCTCTAGATTCGCTAAAATTCGCAATCAGATACACTTTGAGCGGCAGGGCCTGGAATAATATGATTGAGAACAAGTTGCGGATTATGGTAGGGGAGAAAGAGAGGCACAATGGGTATTAAGGCCAAACGTCGCGCTGAAGTTGCTAGGCTAAGAGAGCTTCATACACTTGGACATGTGGAATCGGTGGTGAATCTAAAGGGACTTGAAATTGAGACAATTCAACAACATTACACAATCTAGATTAAGTTGATTGTTGTTTTTTATGTTTCACTGTTGTTGTTACAATCAGTTTTGGTTTTTGTGATATTAAATTAGTTTTTTCTTTTTACTGTATTTCAGAAAGTTGATTTCTCTTTACTTTTATTATTTCAACTTCTCTCTTCTTGTTTATACGACACTAATTAATATATTCTCTAACTTATTAATTAGTTGGCATATTTAATCATTTATCACCTGGACTCGTATTAATCAGGTAGTGATGAATTTACTCATAGCTTATTCACTTGTCTTAAAATTAAATTGTTATATTCTTTATCACATGGTCAATTTTTTACCATAATAAATTTGTGGCCCTTTGCTTATCGCTTAATTTCTCATATCATAATAAACGATGTGTTTTTTAAGGAAATATACAACTTTGCTCTCTTAAATTACGTTTATCAATTTATTTACTTCTCTACCAATTAATTTACATTTTTACCAAGTCCAAAAATCTGACTTTTTCATTAAAATAATGATTTTTTTTTCATGTTTGACGTGCCTGATATGACCCGCATTAAATGCAGTCAGGCGGCTCATTAAATGAGCCATTTAATGCAACACTTGAAATTTTTTTTTTAAATAAACAAACCTTAACCTTTTTCATCTTAAAAATGTTTTTTCATCTTCTTCTTGGCAATATTTTTTGTTTTGCAAGAATTTTTCATCTTCTTCTTCACAATTTCTCTTCTTCTCGCGGATTTCAGGTATGTACTTGTTGCATTATTTTTTTTTTGGTTTTTGTTTTGAGGCGAGTCAGCGGGTTAATGGTTGTCTCCCATTTTGTGTAATGTTCATCTCAACCTTTTTTATTTGAATTTTTTTGCATCTCATGTCGTTATTCTTCCTCCGAACTCCTTTTTTTTCGTTATTTTCGATTTTTTTTGCATTCTTTTGGGTTTTTTGTTTTTGTTTCAGAGGGTTATTTGGTGATGTATGTAATCTTTTGTATTTCGAAGTTGGTTTTATGTATGTGTTTTAACCCCCTTTTTATTTTTTCGTTTTTCAGATTTGTGTAAGGGTACACTATAGTTTCCAGGTATGTCTTTATCCCACTTTTTTGGGGTTCGGATTGGTATTCTTTGTAGTGGTTTGGTTACAAAGTCAATTCATTGTTATTTTAATATCCTCAAAATATTCCCTTTCAATTATTTGGTATTATTTTGCGATTTTACTGTTTCTTGGCCGGGGTTTTTTTTTTTGGTATGCCACTGGTAATTGGGGTGGGTCTTTGAGTTTAGTATGTGCTGTATCTCCCCTTGTATGTATTTAATTTGATTGTTTTTGGTATGCAACTATTTGTTTTTGTAGAAGAGTAATTATTGTTATCAATAGGGTTTATATTGTAAGTTTTGGTATATTTTCGGTATTTTTTATGGTCGTGTGTTAAGCATGCTGATGGTTGATATTTTGGTTTTTTTATACTTCAATGGCATTATCATGGTTTTCACTTTTTTCCCCTTGCCAATTTCAGACTTGGTATTTTATATGGTATCTAAGTTTGGATGCCGGATTGTTTTTTTATACTTCAATGATTTTTCCCCCGGGGGATGGTATGCATTATGGTATTGTCCTATGTCTGTTGGTATGCTTATTTGGTAATTGGGATGGGGTTTTTCATGTTTGCTGTTTTGATGTAAATTTGTCGAGGTTGAAATTGTGGTATTTTTTTGGTATGCAATGGAAATTGTGATATTTTTTTGGTATGCAATGGTAATTGGGGGTATGTGACTTTTGTATGTGTTGTTTCTCCCCTTTATTTTTGGATATTATTGTATGTATTTTATTTGGTTGTTGGTATTTTTATGTCTAGTGTCGTTTTTGTAGTAGAGGAATTGGTGACAGTTAATAGAGTTTATATTGTATTTTTTGGTATATGTTTTTGGTATTCAATGGTGTAGTGGTTGAAACTTCAACAGTTTATTTTTTGGTGTTTCCTATGGTATTCTGTTTTGTATTTAATATATGTTTTATTGGTTTAATGTGCAGTGTTGTAATTGTATAAGAGGACAAAATTACTATGGAAGTGACACCAACGAGGAGGAATTTGTGACAGTTAATAGAGTTTATATTGTATTTTTTGGTATATGTTTTTGGTATTCAATGGTGTTGTGGTTGAAATTGGTATCCGATATGGTAGTTCACTATGCATTGTGGGTTGTATTTTTGGTATTCTCTGTCAGTTACGATGTATGGTTGGTTGCAAATTTTGGTGTTCACTATGGTACTTATAAAATAATCGAACTTTGCCACCAGATATTCCAAAAATAAAAAAATTACAAAAATATATGAACATGCATGATCTTATCAACACCTATACCAACACTATTACCAGTAAAAAAACCAACACTGTTATTGGTTATTTTATGTAATAAAAGTTTGTAAAGTATGCACAATTTTAATGTAAGAGAAAGAAAAAGTACACACACATTAAATGCTTTAATGTTAGAGAAAGAAAAAGTACACACACATTAAATGCAATTGTTGGTTGCTTGGAATTGTTGCTATTTTTTCCCATTTCCCTATAAAGAAGGACACTATTCACAACAATTTGCATTAATTGCATTATTTTTTTGTTTCACACGTTTTTTTTAATCTTTTTTTGTTGTAAATTGATTTGATGTGTCCTTTTTAAAACTAATTCAATACCTTTTTTATTATTAAAAAGCCAAATTTTATACATTACATATTTATAGTATAGAACAAGCCAAATACGTACGAACATGTTAATAAATAATTAATTCTACCAATTTGGTTACGATTAACGTTTTATATTCTTTAAAAAAACACAAAAAAATTCACATTAAACTCCAAGTAAAATTTCATCTTGTATGTTTATTGCAATTATGACAATATCAATTATACATAAGAACTAATTTTTTCTCCATAGTACAATCATCTTGCATACCATTTTTTAAATATTTGTCTCGAACTTGTTAGTCCAATCAGTTAATTCTTTATTCCACCATTCACGTAAAATTATATATTTGCACTGGATGTCATAGCAACAAATTTTTTCCCCGACTTTACTACCATGTTCGTACAAACATATATAAAAATTAAAATTTTTACTACCACAAACAACACCAAACAACTGCTATTGTTATTTTGACTAATGGAAAGTAATTATCATTATTATAGTATAATACTTGCACCCACATGGGGGCAGCCGTACCTCTTGATGTGGCATCCCTTTTAGGGGCGTGTAGGCTGCAAGACTAGGCTGCCCATACCCCATCAAATCAATTAAATGGATGTGATGTGTCCTCTTCTAATACCTATTTTATTATTTATTGAAAAACCAAATTTTATACATTACATTTTTTAGAGTATAGAACAAGCCAAATATATATGAACATGTTAATAAATAATTAATTCCACGAATTTGGTTACGATTACCATTTTATAATCTTAAAAAAAAAAAATTTCAAAGTCCAACTAAAATTTCGTATTGTATATCAATTATACGTAAGATTAATTTTTTCTCTATAGTACAATCATTTTGCATACCATTTTTTAAAGGATTTTTTCAAGAAATTTACTACTTTTACGATTTACATTACGTTTTCAAATTAAAAATTTTTTTCTCCAACTTTGAAGAACATACTAATTCTTAGTCAATAATTATTAATAAAGAAATTTTTTTTCAATAAAAGTAGAAATCCATATCTTACACCAACTTCCAAAAAATTTTAAATATCAACAAATTATTCTTCCTTTTCAACACCTATCACATCATGATTTAATCAACTTTATTATAAAAAGTTATACTCTCTTTCTTACTTTATAATAAAAGTTGGTACACTTTTGATAATTTTAATCATGTTGGTAGGGGCTAGTAATTTCCTATCCAAATAATGTTATTTATGAAATCTTCCCATAAACGATACCAGAAGGGAGTCATACTTTGTGGACCTCTGATGGTGCTTAACCTCTTCCTTTCAAGGCAATTTAAATCCTTATCCGATTTATGTTTGCATAGACTAATAAATAAAGTTATCCATAATTTAGTTTGATATGGTACCTAACACAACTTAATTTGTTAGGTGAAAACTCTTCACTCTTTTAAATCTTAAAAGAGTCATCATGTCGATCGCCATCTTTTACGAGAACAAGACTCTGCTGGGGATATAGCTCCTCGAAAGATAGTAACTCATTTTACTTCCTCTTTGCTTTTGTTGTTTATATTTTTTACAGGTAGTTCCGTTCTACTCTTTATTGTGCTCTGAAGCTAAATATTAAGAATGCTCAATGAAATGTGAAGGTGTCAGGGATAGTATTTTAGATAACTGAGTTGTAATCTGAAACTGCTCGCTGAAGTTTAGTGTGAAGCTATTGAAATCCTACACGTTGTACGCCATGATATTTTCTCCTTTGAGCAAGGAATTTTTCCACGATAAATCTCTGTGTCGCTTTATTCCTTTGTTACTACTGTTAATCATACAAGAACCCGGTTCTTGTATGTGTTAGGTGGCTAAGATTATTTCAATTGATATTAGAATAGGCCTTTTTAGGCAGAGGTTCAAACCTTGAAAAGAATCCAGGGTTGCACCACCTACCTCACAGGAAAGAGAGTCACAGACAAGAACCCCACTATTCAATGGAAAATATTATGGCTGGTGAAAAAATAGGATGATGGACCATCTGATCGGAGAAAGCCGAGATCTATGGAGTGTTATCCTGGACAGACTTACCATACCCATGAAGAACAGAGAAGATGGAATAATTCAACTTCGAAAGGATAGAAAGGAATAAAATGCCGAAGACAAGCTAGTCATTTAGAATAAAGCAAAAGCAAAGAAGATCCTGATCTGCAGGATAGGTCCAGATGAGTACAACAGAATTTTAGCCAGAGATGAAAAGATGATTAAAAATCCTCATCAAAAACAGCCCACGCGGAAATAAGTCAGTTCAAGAAGTACAAGATTGACAAACTAAATAGATAGTATGAGCTGTTCTAGATGACAAAAGGTCAGATAATCCAAGACATGCACGCTAGATTCACGACAAATATCAATGAAATCTACTCACTAGAGAAATGATCCTAACTGGAGGGCAGTTAGAAAACTTTTGCGTGTTTTTCCTGAATCATTGGAAAGCAAAGTGGAAAGGATTACTGAAGCTCATGATTTTGACACAAAGATGATGGATGAGCTCATTGGCAATCTATCACGATCCAAGCTAGGCCCTAGGCGTGACATGGCAATTGAGATTCTCCAGGAAACCCCAACCTAGCCTTCTTAGCATATCATAAGCATTCGTAGGTAATAAAACAAACAACAAACAAGCCTCTCTAGATTAATCAACTGGTTTTTAGTATAAGCATATTCAAAGGTGAGTGGTGATTTGTGTTGGTACTCTATCCGTCGGTGCATATTAGCAGTTTTATCTTGGTATTTGCCATTAAATCTGTTATAACCTTGTAACAATATTTCCTCAACTTTACCAAGGCTTCGTCTTAACAAGCTAATATGTGGAAGAGTTGAGTCTATTTTGGAGGAATATCACAAGGCAACAGACACAGAATTCTGCAACAACATGGATTTAATTTGTGTATGCATGGAGAGATCCCATTCAAATACCTAAGCATACCTCTTTCCACCAAAAAGATCAACTTTTTACAATGGAAACCTCTCATAGACAAGATCTGTGTGACGATGTCATCACGGAAAGCAAAAAAACTATCCTTTCCTGGTAGGACTTAACAAAAAGGATAGTTTATGGTTTAAGTGGTTACATGAACATTACATACAGTGACCGAGCCAGCATTTTTATCAAGGGTGTTCATACTTGTAGAACATGGGTGAGTGATTGTATCATGGATCTTCAAATTGAATATCTATATTTAACCTATGTATATATTCGAAAAAGTTTTCAATATAGCTCCGGTCCTGATTATATAAAAGGTTAATCCCTGATGGAAATGCCAATTCCCCAACAGGCTTCTTGGATGATTAGACAAATCATTCAAGCTCAACAAGTCTTGAAATATTTTCAACCATGGATAAGGTACATCGGAGAAGATTACTATGTAACAATTATGCAGCAGGCAAATGGATATTCATACTGAGGGTGACCATCTAAGTGGGGCGGATTCTTGAATTCTTTGAAAATACATTATTTTTTAAGAATTCAACACGCACACGTTGATACTTTTGAAAAGTTTGAGCCACATATGTGACCATTATACAATAAAGATAGACTCAATCAGTGAGACATGTCTGTGAAACATTAAAAGATTGTATTAACCCACATAAAAAAATATAATTGGTATATATGATGACACACTCATCTTTAATACTAATATTGAGCTTGAAAGATTGTATTAATTTCACTTTGAATTAATTTATTTGAGGAGTAATTGAATTTTTATAAAATGAAATTGTCTTCTTGAAAATAAGGCAAGTTTAAAGTGTTATTATGTAGTATTTCTAGATTTTATATTCTTTCATCACTCCATTTAAATGAAAATAATATGTGTTTATAAATATAAGAAAAATCAATATGTTTGTTATAATTAGTGAGATTTATCATAACACTAATATGGTTAGTAACAACTAGAAATAAAGATCCATATCTGTAGTCAGTTTGGAATGTGAGATGAAATCATATGATGAAATTGAAGTTCTGTTTGGACATACAATTTAAATTTTTAAATTGCATGTTTCGCTCATAAACATGAACAAAATACTCCATAAGTTTGTGAAATCTCTCAAAATTGTCCAAATTCTACTAAGAATATTCCTAACCTATTGAAAATAGTTCAAAAACTTTTGTTCTTACTTTTTGATCTAAAAATACCCTTCACATTTATTTTTGATTCATAAATACCCCTCTTTCAACCTTGTGGTCTAAAGATATTCTTAACCCCAATATAATTAAATTAAATTTTTTTACTAATTAGTTAATTCTTTTATTTATTTTAAAAGATAATTTTTTAGTTATTCTAATTCTTAATATTTAGAGGATATATCTGAATTAGAATTTTTTATTTATACACGGAAGATCAAATCTTTATATATAAAAAAAAAAAATCAAGCTCAACAATCAAATAACTATTCAGGGGAAGGGTACAAGAAAATTTTATACCAAAACACTAACAAGTTAAAGATTTGAATTAATTAAAATCTAACAAAATATTTATATGTTATTCATGAGTACTATATAAATAATTATAAATTTATATATATAATTATCAGGTTCGATTTGATTATTTTTGCGATTAATTTTTAGTAAACCAAAACAACAAAAATATACCCAGTCAAATCCCACAAGGGTGGGGTCTGTATATGGTAAAAACAAAATGTATGCAGATTTTACCACTAGAAAGATTGTTCTCAGAAGACCCTCGTTTAAAAATTATCAAGTCATTGTTACGACGGAAAATGACTTTCGATTTAAAAATTCGATTAAGACTTAATTAATTCAAGTAAAACCGAACCTTTAAAAAAAATTAGAGTCGCCACTTAATTTTTAAGGAAAAAATCAAGAAAACCAATTTAAAAATATTTTTAAAAGAATTAACAGAAAAAATCCTTTTAAAAAATCCAAAGAAGGGTTCGGGTTCATATTTCTATTTCGGGAAGGTTTTACGCACCCGAAATATCCGCTAACGTGCGGTTATCCGACGATTAAATAATTTTGACTAACTTTGAAAATATTAATTTATATCATTAAATAGAAAAAAGTTTAAGTAAATATTTAAAGATTAGGAAAATAGAACATTTAAAATCTTAATCACATTTTATTCAGTTAATATTAACTATGTGAGCTACTTTAAGAGATAATCAAGAAAAAAACATAATATTAGAATTTACCTAAATTTATTTAATTAAAGGAGTTGGTGGGTTAGACTAGGTGACTAGAATTTTAAAATCTACTAAAAAGTGTAAAAAAAAAAGAAGTATCTTCATGAGTTATTTTAAAGAAAATTTATACGTCTAATTTTCTAAACAAAGGGGATTTTAACACTAAAATAACATAAATGGCTAACTTTTGGGGGAATTTAATTAGACTAAAACATATAAAATAATATTAGATTAATGTTGGTATCCAAATAACACAAATATATAAATATAAATAAATTAAGAGAAGAGGGTTGGAGGTTTTGGGCCACTTGGCCCATTTTCTACCAAGAATGGGCGCTGCAATTTTGGGGCTTTTAAACCCCCAATTTCTCTTGTATCACTGCAACATATATACACTGATATTCCATGTATACACCATATTTTCCTTGTATATCAACCTGTGATTTCAACGCTCCAAATCTTGGGCTATTCCGGCTGAAGATTTGGATTTTTCCATTTTTCCTTAGATCACGTCACTGTATACATGACTACATCAGTGTATACAGTGACGTTTTGGCCCGAATAAAACTACGATACAGCTTCCTTTCTGTGAACTAACAATGCCGACTCAGGGATATTGGGGGTTTAAGTCAACCTGGAAAGATACGAGGAAGTTGAGTCCAATTGGACTCAAGAACGAATTCACATGAAACCAAAAGAAAATAAGGATTAGGACTCGTATACCAAATACAACTACGAACAAAAGCTAATAGCTTAAAAAAACGTATTGAAACATCAAATACAAATAAAGCCCATTGAAGTATTAGCAGCACTATAGCACCAATATTATCGCTGGGTTTAGACATTGTTGTCACAACATTACTACATAAAAATAAGATAGACATGGAAGAAAATAACCCCATACCTCCCTTGACAGTGAAAGAAGAGCACAAGAAAATTACAGGGGAGTTAAAATGGGGGTGAAATGTTTACGACTTAAACTTCAAAAGTCAGAACACATGAGGATAAAACCAACTTAGAACCAAATGAGTAGCCCGGATGGGTTCAATTTGCGTGATATTAGAACGAATAAAAAGCCGGAAATGCTTGATTTGAAGGATAGGTTTCCCGACATCATCAAAAATAGCGTCATGACAGTTCAAAAGAGAGCTCCGAATCAATCTGGAATCCATTAAGAAGGCAGCCACATCAACAAGGAACAAACTAAGTGAAATTATATGCGAAGCGTGATTTGGTGATGTAACAAACAACAGCAGACAAGAAAATTCAACCATACCCAAAATATTTTAATGTAATCTACTCTTCAACTCTTTATTTGAACTATATTAGCAAATGCAACATTCCAGCGTAGAACACGTGAACGTTAATAAAAGAGACCAGAGAAGTGAATGAGAATATTACCTTTATCGGAGCAGCAGAACTGGAACGAGACAAGCTTTAACGACGATTTTCGACACCACTCAGACAGAGCATTGGTTTACTGACGTCGAAACTCTTTGTTTCGATACAGACCCGATTCTCGGAAAAATCCCCGGAAGAAGCCAAGTTCCTGTAGGATATATATTCTCTTTTTTATTTATTTATTATTTCCCGCCCTGTTTTTTTTTGAACTAGTAAAAATGGGGGAGTTCTTTGGGGGTTCTTATTCGGATTTTATTTTTTCATAGAGAAAGAGGGGTATTTATAGGAGAGATTAGGGTAAGAATTGGGGGGAAAACTCAAGGTCAATTCGGGAATTTGGATTGAATTCATTTTGAAATTTGAAAAGTGAACGTTGGGGTGTCACCTTTTTGTCTGTGTGCTTCTGGTTTTTCTGGTTTTGGGCGTTCTTTTTTTCTTTTCTGATTTGGGGAAGAAGACAAGGGAGTGGGAGGAGAGTTGGGTTGGGTCTTTAAAAGAGGAACGGGCTGAAATAAAATAAAGAAGGAGTGGGCTGTTGGCAGATGGGGCTTGGGTAATTAAAAAAAATGAAATGGGCTGGGGGAGTCGGGCCAGGAGGGGATTTGGGTATTGGGCCTGGGGTAGATTAGAGCCTGGTCTGAAAAAAAAAGGGTTGGGGATTTGGGCTAGGAATTTGAGTATTTAAAAGGGTTAAAAAGAATAAAAGGTTTGCAAAAATTAGCCACTTAAATTACAAATGTGACCAATTTGAAATCAATTGATTAATTCGATCACGAGATGAATTAATACAAATTGATCAAAGAGCTTTTTAATATTAACAACTTTAAAATAATTAAATTAACTACGACGTAATTACTTCTAAAATAATTAAAGTAAAGGTGATTAAAGATAAAATCTACTTGAGAATTTTTGAAATGATTAGTGAAAAAACCATTGATACTTGAAAGAAATGAATATATATAACATGCAACAATAAACATAATTAAAATTAAAAGATTTAAACCCAAAATGCGCTTAAAAATATTTTTTTGCATTTTTGAAAGCTAATTATTTCAAATTGTGAAAATTAAAAGCTCGATGATTAATTTGTACGGTGGAGGGTCAAAATTGGGTGTCAACAGTCATAGAAGCAGAAAATACTAGATATGAAAAAAGAAAACTAAATTTAATCAAACCAAATAATATTGTTTTTGTAAATTAGATCTAATTAAATATCGAATTTTTTAATTTGATACAAAATACAATTCGATTTAATTTTTTAACCAAAATCAGAAAGAATCCTAACCCTAGTGATATCCAATTACCAAATGCCAAAATCAAGAAACAACAAGACAACATGACAGTGGTCAACATGAAAAACAAGATAACAAAGGGACCAATTACCATAATTCTAACATCTCATAAATTCCTTTGCCATCACACATCTGGAATTTGATAAAGAAAGGCCATTTTGCAAAAACTACTACTCCTATTTGAAGATGATACCTTCAAACCTTTTCTTGATCACTTAGCCTCCAAACTCAAAACCATAGGCACCCACCTTTTCCTTTTGATTTCTTTAATTTTCCCAAACAAATATTACCTAGCAAAAGGCCCCCACAATTTTGTTTTTATTTTTATTGTAAAAAAAAATAAAATCACACACTTGGTCAACCACACCAATTTTTCTTGGATCTTGCAACCAAACTTTGGGTTTTTGACATACCCAAAACCTTAATTTGTTGAATAGATTTCTGGGTTTTTGATTGTGAACTCCAAGGTATTGACCTCAGAGCCAGAAAACCCCAGAAAGATTAATTCAACTAAGCATTTTTGGGGTTCTTGAACTGTTTTTCTTGATAAAATATTTATGGGTTATTGATGATTAGTTCAAAGATCTGATCTTTAATCAAGAATTCCTATTTTTTTGTTTGTTTGATTAAGTTTGCAGTTGTGGGGAGCTATGAATTTCAGAAGTATGGAGGAGTTTTGGCCTTACTACATGAATCATCACTCTAAACCAGCAACAAGGCGTTGGCATTTTGTTGGTACACTTTGCAGTATCTTATGCTTGGTTTACACGGTGCTGTTTAATAAGTGGTTTGTAATTTTTGTGCCAATTCTTGGGTATGGCTTGGCTTGGTATAGTCATTTTTTTGTTGAAGGGAATGTTCCTGCTACATTTGGACACCCTTTTTGGTCTTTGTTATGTGATTTCAAGATGTTTGGTTTAATGCTCACTGGTCAAATAGATAGAGAAATCAAAAGGCTTGGGAAAAGGCCTGTTTTGCAAGTCTATTAATGCTTTACTAAGCTCTCTTGTCTTTGTTCTGTTGGATATACTTGTAATTGCATCAGCAAATGCTTTCAGATTTGCTTACTGATATTGGATTGTCTAAATTTGTATATAAATCTACTGTTGGTTGTCAGCTTTGCAATGGAACATGTTTTTTGCTATACTGGAGTTGTTCCTTTTTCATATTTACATACTATCATTTGTTTTTCATTATTAAACGTTCTTCTTTCCCTTTTATTCCATATCTAGTATATTTTGCTCATGGGGCTTGATTCTTGACATGAGGGTTTTCTAGAAACAACCTCTCTATCTCTATGAGATAGCGGTAAGGTCTGCATACATTTTACCCTCCCCAGAACCCACTTGTGGGATTTCACTAGGTATGTTGTTGTTGTTGTTGTTGTTGGAGTTGTTCCTTCATACAAACCTAATATAAGCAAATGCTATGCATGGCTTAAAGTTTCTAATGCTACCAAGTAAGAGAGTGTAGCTCTTCTTACTCACAGATGATTTGATTTTGATGGACTATCGAAGATTGGGGTTCAAATCCCAGCCAAGACATAAAAATCTGTGTGTTTCTTTGCCTAAGTTTTGCTAGGGAAAGTTACCTGGTACTTGTTGGAATAGTCGAGATGAACACAAGTTTCCCTGGACACTATTATTACTAAAAGAGTGTGTGATTTGATTTTGTTTAGAACTCAGTTGTCCAGTTGAAAAGAAAAGGGTCCTTGCTTGTGTTCTCTCTGGTATATGTTATGCGATATGTGAGATGAGTACGATTGTGAGCTTAGGATTACTAGCTTAGCTCTTCATCACGTCTAAGCCTGATGCTTCTGCTATGGCAGCTGGGTGGAGCTTAGGATTAGAGACAAGCAATTTATATACGTTAAAACATTTCACTTAGGCAAAGGGTAATTTTCTAGCAAAAAGGAATTCAACTGACTATTCTTGGACCAAGGTGACTCCGCCACTGTTAGTCTGTTAATGGTATCTTTCACTTACTGATGGTATCTTTCAGTAACCTGATTGGAATGCCCTTAGAACCTCGCTTCGATGGTTCTATAAAATCTTGGAACTGTTTTACCTTTGGGCTTTTAGTTTCTGCTTTATCAGTTTGTTTAGTAGGCAGTATTAGATATTCCTTCTTATTCTCCCTTGGAGTACATTATTGGACATGGTCCAGAGTTAAAGTTTCTAACATTTGTATGCATTGGCCTTTTATGTGGGGAAAGTTATCTAGTTCAAGTACATGGACGCCATCTTCAATTCTTATGCTCGAGCTTCTCATTCACGTCAAGATTTGCAGATTTTTTTGTAAAATTAGGTCTTGAGCCTAACTCACACCCCAAAAGCTAGCTCAAAAGAAGGAGGATGGGGCTTTTTTCACCACCAGAACCCGTTAACTCCGGCAAAATAGTGAACAGCAACAACTCAGCTTCTTCCTCTCTTTAGCTCGTCAAGGCAGCCACCAAATACACAACTAACACCCACCACCCCTCACCGGAATCCGGCGAACCCAAAACACTTCACCATTTTCCTTCTTCCTCGATGGAACCTCAATCAATCATCTCCTCCGCACTCTCTCCACCACAAAACAATTGAAAATCAGCGACCCATCTCCCACCAAAACACCCCAAATCCGCCAAGTTCACCCATTTTATTAAACACCAATGTTGGGACTTTTTTCATTCTTCCACAATCTTTTTGCCAAAGTAGGTTGGTTAGTTAGATAGGATAAGCTCTTAGGACAGACACTAGAACACTAGAAGGATGTGCAGCTTACAGGTTATTAGTTCGGTCACATCAATTTTACATTTTGTGGATGTCACTTGTAGGTATCTCGCGGAATTAGTTGAAGTGTGCAAAAGCTAGCCCAGACACTACGATCATAAAATTAAAAAGAAAAATTGCATGTTATGGCAATCCCCCAGCTTACCGGCCCACTCACAAGAACTCATTATTTATTGATGTGCAAGGCTGGTGAAAAGTTCCAATGTATCCATCGTAGCCTACATGTAAAACCTTGTCCTGGGAGAGTCTTTTCCCTTTTTCAGGTGGAGCTTGTGGGGAGGGTAAGCCACTAGAGAAACGGAGCTTGAAGTTCTCACCTTACCAATAAATTGTAGAGCTGATGGTTCACGAGATTCGATTTCTTAAGAGCTAAGTTGCTCAGACTCTCCAAAAATATTGCTACACCTGTATCGGATTCTTCAAAATACACTAATTTTGAAGGATCCAACACACACCCATCAACATTCGTGAAGGATCCGAACAACATAGCATAAGAGTACAGTTCCCATTCTCAACCTGTGGCCAATATATGCTCAAAACTTGTTTTGTTACTTCCAATTATCCAGCAGACACCATTGCATCAGTTGCAACTCAACTTGGGAATGTTTAGTGTGGGTTAATAATATATTACGTGTTCAGTTTATGTCGCAAATGAAAATTTAGTATTTAAATGTAGAAGAGCAAAGAAGCAAGTTGATTACTCACCGAACTGTGTGCCACTGGCCCTCGAAAATCCTGATTTTATTTAATTAAAAAAAAGGAAAAGAAATAAGAGGTTAAACTATTGAAATTTCTGTTTCATGTTAATCTTGATTAGAAAATGTTGGCAGCGTCAATTGAAATCACAACTGTAATGAAGGGAAAATGATGAATTAACTAAATTGGTGAAGCAATTTGAGATGAGCCATTCAAATTAAATAGAGGGGAAAATTTAACAAAAAGTGCCAAAGGAGTTCAACGTACATTTAACTTCAATATTCTGTTATATCCATGTTTAGAATATTACCAGTTCAAGAAACTCATGATCAGTTCCAGAGCCTCGCGATTCTGGTTCTCTTCAACGGTAATGAGACACGTAATAATACTATAACAAGATCAATTTTACTGGCAAACGCATGAACAGTGAACCCCAACATACGCAATAAACATTGACAGGAACCATCTCGTGGTTCAATAAGATGGGTCGAACATAGCTCTATTGTCATCTCACAAGTAAAAATTACAAAACTTCTGAGGGAGATGAAAGTATCCGCCTTGGAACCAGGACTGGCAACGGGACCGGAACCGGTCCCACCGGACCGGCATTGACCGGTACCGGGACCGGGACCGGTAAGGCCAAGGGTGTAATTTCCCGGTACCGGACCGGAACCGGAACCGGTATTACCGGGAAATATTACCCATACCTTACCGGTCCCGGTACGAACCGGTACCGGACCGGACCGGACCGGACCGGTATTACCGGGAAACCGGATATTAAAAAAAAAAAAAAAATTTAAATTCAAGTTTAAAATATTAAAGGTTAAAATAAAATGTTAAAATGGTAGTATTATTATTCATAAATTATTGTATAAATTGTTAAAATTTAAAATGAAGTTTGAAATTTTGAATTCAAAATTGTTATAAGTTATTTATAAGTAATTAAGTATAAGTGTATAACACTATAAGTTATATAATTTATAATTCAAACTTAAAGTTGTTAACTTGTTATAAAGTTTAATTTTAAACGATTAAAGTTTGAATGTTTCTTCTTGTATTTTAAACTTTAAAGTTAATAAAGATTTGAGAAATAAAGGGGCAAATATATTAAAAAGAAGTTAGTAGTCAAAACTCAAAACTTAAATTAAGATTAAGTAAAAAGAATAATAAAAATAAAAAAAGAAATAAGGCGAATAGCCTCTAATTTTATTATGTAATTTTAAAATTTAAATTGTACAATGTAGAAAGGTAAGATATTAGAAATCAACCCAATCTACGCAGCCACCTTCTAGGAAGGGTTCTGTTTCAACTAGGTATAATTTATTGTAAATTTGTAATACAAATATATTTAATCACTAATATCTTAAACTACTTTGAAACTCTTGTCTAAGAGTTTCTAACATTTCAGCTGTCACATTTTCTGGAATCGGCTCTTGAGCTTGTTCTTCCAGAAATTCCATGCCGTCTTCGCTTGATTCCGATATAACATTATCGATATCGGCTTCAAACTGAGAAGGCAATGTCGGACGCCCTAAATTCCTCCGCTCCGCATTTATCCAGTCTCGAAATAAGACTGAAACTTCTAAGCTATCGCCAGCTAGTGAATGCCTATGGTCTCCTACTTGGAACCTAGCAGCGCTAAAAGCGCCTTCCGAAGCAACTGAAGAAGCTTGAATTGCCAGCACATCACGAGCCACCCGTTGAAGTCTTGGAAAATTTTTTCCACGAGTGTTCCACCACGCCAACAGCTGCGGCTTCCCCTCTGAGTCCTTGATGCTTTCCGGTGCCTGGTTAAGATATTCATCAAAGTCGTTGTTTGTGTTAGTTTCTAACCCAAGTTGTAATTCTAACATTGTGTCCATGTCATCATCAAATCTAGCCCTAGTAGGTTGTGGTTGGTGTTGTACATTTTGTATTGAATTATATTGTTCTAAATCATATAATTTCCTAGCTTCAGGTCTAACGCTACTTAGAACTGTTTCTAAATGAAGTGATTGATTTTCTCCGTCGTATACTATTTCTAAGTCTGTAAATATACTAGTTACCATTTTAGATACACCAAATTCTTTATAGGCGGGATTAAATAAAGCAGCAGTTAAATAAATTTGAGGGATTGGAAAAAAGTATTTCCTAAATTTTTCAATCATTTTTCTAACAGGTTCACTAAATCTTGGATTATATTTAAACGAAGCTAATTTATTACAAATAGTACAAATATTAGGCAACACAGAAGAAATAGTAGGATAGTAAAGGCCGGAAATTTGTTTTGTTGCTAAATAAAAAACTTTTAAAAAATCAACCAAATCTTTAATATTAATCCAATCATTTTCATCTAGACGGAAGTCGGGATCTGCATTATGTGCATTCCAGACCATTGTAAGCGGTCTCCTATAGTCGTAAGCAACTTTTAACATTTCATAAAATGAATTCCACCTAGTTGCTACTGATTTAGGAATTTTTCTAACAGGTAAATTACATTCAATGCAACGCTGGTTAAATTCCCTACGCCTAGCCATTACTTGACATGTAAAAATAAAGTGGCATGCGGCTTCCACTTTAGCACATCCATGTTCAAATAAAGAAATACCATCTTTAACAATTAAATTATAAATATGTGCAGCACATTTAATATGAAAACCATCTTCATAAGTTGGACAAATAACAGGTTTTAAAAAATCTACAGCACGTTTATTATTACTAGCGTTATCTAAAGTTACACTAAATATTTTTCTACCTATACCAAAAAATTGTAAAACATTAAGAATAGTTTGGGCAATATAAGAACCTGTTTTTCGAAATTCACAAATTTTATATCCTAAAATTCTTTTTTGCAAATTCCAGTTATCATCTATCCAGTGGGCCGTAATTGTAAAGTAATCGATACCGGTTACACTACGTCCCATATCAGAAGTTATTGCTATCCTACAATTATTATAAGCAAATAAACACCTAAGATATTGTACATGGCGTGCTTGAAAGTCAAAAACCGCTTTTTTTATAGTATTTCTAGAAAATCCATTAAAAGACGGGTTATACACAATTTGAATATAATGCACAAAACCGGGATTTTCTGCAAAACTGAAAGGCAAACCAGTAACAACAATCATTTTAGAAAGTTCATCAAGGTCACGTTGTCTACTATAAGCTCTATGTGTACTAGGACCGGAAATATTACTAGGATTTAGTTGCGATTGCACCATATTTGAACCTCCCGTCGATTCATCGGGAATGGGAGTTCCAAATTTTTTGGCGTCCGCAACTGCCTGTGCATGCAAAAATTCTATTTTACAACAATGCATAAGGTGATTTTTCAAATGACCCGTCCCGCCCCCCTTTCCCGAAGTTTTATGGTTTAAAACATGTTTACATTTGTTACAAATAGCTTTTGTTTTATCTTCATTTTGCGTTAAAAATTGCCAAACAACGGATTTTTTTGCACGTTCCGTCTTAGGCCTATTAGATGACGTAGGTGGCACGGGGGGAGCGGGAGCGGGAGTGGGAGCGGGAGCGGGAGCGGGAGGGGGTGGGGTAGTAGCACTATATGGGGGTTGAGTTTCATCGTCATCAAAAGTATCTTCATTTTCATTTATTTCAAAATCATCTTCTGGTAAATCTTCGTTAAAATTCCCAAAATGTTGTTCAAGAAAATCATTGTCTAATCCCGTGTTAGAGTCAATATTAATAAAAGTGTTGTCTACGTAAGTAGAATCTTCGATATTTAATCTAAGTGGTGCTTGTCTTGTAGACGAACTACCACCTGAACTTTTACCGGTTAAAGCCTTTTTAATTCCACCAAAAAATGTACTTTTTCCCTTTCCTTTTCCACCGGAATCCATTTTAAATTTAATTAAAGTTTAATTAAACAAATAACGATTATATGCAAAAAATCAAATTTATGAATGTAAAAAAAAATAATTCAAGGAGACAACAACTCAACAAGTAAAAGTAATCAAATAAGTAAATTTGGAAGAACAAATAAGTAGAATTTAGGAACGAAGGTACCAAACGTCTGTGTAAAAACAGACGTAGAAGCCGAAATTGATGAAAGTTGAAGCTTGAATATGCTCCAAATTGATCCACCAAATTTTGCTCCAAAATGCAATTACCAAAACTAAATAATATTTTGGAATAATGATTGAGAGAGT
Organism: Solanum rostratum; assembly: GCA_029948455.1. Classification (NCBI taxonomy): domain Eukaryota; kingdom Viridiplantae; phylum Streptophyta; class Magnoliopsida; order Solanales; family Solanaceae; genus Solanum; species Solanum rostratum. The sequence continues at coordinate 66,763,651 of CM057048.1, forward strand.
AGATAATGAATATATATAATATATAATATTTAAGAGTAGTATGTAAATATGTAATATGTATATAATTATAAATTTGTAATATTAGTAAGTGGAGAGAATTTGATTGAGAGAATTGGATTGAATTGAGAGAATTGGATTGAGAGAATTGAAGTGAAAAATTATGAAATATTTAGGGGTATTTATAGTTGAGAAAATATTGAATTTTGGAAAAAAAAAATAAAAAAAATAAAAAAAAATATTTTCTAACGGTCAAAAACGGACCAAAAACGGGCAAATTTTTTTTATTACCGTTGGTGGGCCCCACACCAACGGTAATAAATTAAAAAATTAAAAAAAAAAAAATTTTGGACCGGTATTACCGGTTCGGTACCGGACCGGAACCGGTAAACCGGAACCGGTAATTACCGGTAAAAGTAACGGGTCCCGTCCCGGTTCCCCTACCGGATCCCCCCCCTACCGGACCCTACCGGTAAGTACCGGAACCGGACCGGACCGGCACCGAACCGGCACCGGAACCGGGCCGGAACCGGTAATTACCGGTTCCGCTGCCACCCATACTTGGAACTAACTTGTAGTTCCATAAATAACCATTGTTCACTCGAATGTGTAAACAGTTATCAGTATGTTACACCTGGGGAAGGGTACAGTGTAGCAAAGCGACTTGTATGCTCATAATTCAGATTCAGGTAGGATCAAAAGCAATTGTCCCTTTTCCTATACAGTTCAACATACATCTACTCACCGTTGAACTGCTGATCATTCCTGCTGGCCACAAAGGCTGCTGTAAGGTTAAAGTTCCAACTGGAGAAGATGCCTCATTTCTATAACCCGATGGAAATGTGTTTTGATTTATGTGAATGCAACATCAGAGGTTGGTGTTTCGGGAAAATGATGGTAATGGCATGGCCTCCTGTGGACGAAGAATGAGAAGCACACCAAACATCCCCAGCATAGGAAGAACGAGAAGCCATTTTAACAGCTTATAATAATGAAAATGGAATGTCAAGGAGAAATCATCAGAGAAATATAGCCCATTCTTGTCAACCATCTCCACCAACACTGTGCCAGCAGTCCTCACAGCGACCGTTGGGAGCGTAAGCCGATGTTTTCCAGGTTGATTAAATATCTTATTTTGCTTAATAGTTCTATCACCTTGGTAATTGCCAGGTACTAACAAACTCACCTGTTTGGTAATAGAGAAATAGAGAAGGACCATTACTCACTAGTGAGCAGTGAAAGATTATTAATAGAAGGGAAACTTGATTAATAAGGTAAAGCTCTTTTACCGTGACATTATATGGAGCTTGAGACCCAGATGGAAATCTGTATCTATCAAAAATTTCTATTTCAACCCAAAAGCTCTTGCCTTCTTCATCTCGGAAAGCTCTTGATGATGGAGTAACATAGACTCCCTCACGATCTAACCGGTATGCAGCATTATTTCTCCCTTGGTTAGGTGATCTCCATGACTGCAATTGATATCATGCAGATACTACAAATCAACGATCTTTTTTTTTTTTTTTGAAACTGGTAAATATAATCAAAGATCTTACCTAACAATAGGGAAAAAAAGAGGGGGGGAGGATGATGCTGAGTACCTTGAGAGGATGATGCGGAGAAGGTGTGGAGAAACAGAAGACATTGCCATTCATGGTAGTCACAATAAGGTCGAGGTCATCTCCACCATCAACATTGTCAGCCAAAACCATGCTGTATCTGCGAACAAGAGCAGATGTCCAAATATGTTTTTAGGAAAAGATTTTATCTTTTTAAAAGAGAACAGCAGAAATAAGAAATAGAGAATCTAAGGATATATCTTACGATGTTTCACCAATATCTACAACATCAGCACATGATGTAGGTCCGTCTATGAGGTACAAGTAACCATCAAATGATGTAGTGACAATTGTAAGCCCTTTTTTTCTCTGCCCACGTTTGGTCAAGTCAACAAGAAGAACTTGATTCATCACTCTACCATGAGTCCTGTAAGGATATGGGCGTATAATGGAGCCATCCTTGCCACTCAGAACATAAATATTCCCTGAAACTGTTGGAACAACAATATCGGTATGGCCATCCCCATCCACATCACCAACGGCAGGTCCCTGGGGGTTTTAAAAGTTTTGCATTCATACAACACAGCCTAGGTGAAAATTTGAGACAGGAAACCATAATGTACCTGTGGAATAAGGCTTTTAAGATGATTTTCCCAAATTTCTTTGCCCTGTGCAGTCCATGCAGCAACATTGCCATGCGAATCTGTAGTAACTAGTTCAATCTTGCCATCATCATTTATATCAGCTGCAACTACTGCTCCTTGGATGTCAGCCATTTCAAGAGGAAACTTATCCCTCACTTTTCCTGACACAGTAGATATTTCAGCCTTCAAACATTATGACGATGCCCAATAATATTTCTGCTTTGAAATGGTAAAGGCTATGATGCACAATAATATAAACAGATCAGACTACAGAAGGACGCTCTTGCTAATTCTTCTCCATGATAGACATGTATAAACTAATCAACCACCTATTGGTTTCATCCAGGAACTACCTCAAACTCATGGGCTTACTTAATCTAAAAGGAAAGCTAGCAGGGAAAGGGCACACGCGAACTTTAGAAGAGACTGGCACTAAGTATAAATATCATGCATAAAAGGGAGTATTTACAGGTCAACTTGCGTCTCATAATGGAAAAAAATCCTCATCACACCGAGAGAGGGAGGGGGCAAACAAAGAACAAATTGCTTTACAGGTGGATCATAGAAATTTGAAACTTTAAAGATGCTTAAAAAATATATAGCAACATGACAAGAAGATAAAACAGATGAAGACCGATTACCCTTGTGATCCAAGACATAAAACAAGCCATAAGAGGTCCCAACTAGAATGTCCAAATTTCCATCACCATCCAAATCAACTACCGTAGGGGAAGAGTGTATGTAGGGACGGAAGTTCCCTGTGTCAGTACTTAGGTCCAACTGTTGAGTCCATTTAACCTGCTTGGTATCTAGATTAAAAACAACAATACCACCAGATACATATTTTTCAATATCAATGTCTCCAAGCTCCTTCAAATGCTCCGAATTTTGGTAGTACCTGTTGATTAAAGATCAATCGGCAGTGACATATGCACTAGATTATACTTGCAATAATTGTTGATGCTAGTAGACACCTAAAATGAAGCAAACAAAGGGGTAGTATTCGACATAAAACTAAGACATATGTGTTACTTCAAAGCACATGTGTTTATAAGAAACTAAAGTGTCCTCAATTATAAAAGACGAGAGACATCAAGAAGTAGCGCCTGAGACAAATAAGAACCACTCAAAAGATCTTAGACTCTACTAATTGCGCTAGCAATTAGCATCATCATTTTGCAAGGATCTATGCTGCCTTATATAATCAGAAGCCACTGAACAACCATGCTCATAGGTCACCTCTCACAAATTTATGCTTAAAACAATAAACCTATCCAATGCATAGCCAGATTCAAGATTAGTAACAACCTAATTCCAGCATGTTTTACAGCCCTAGCAACTATCAGATGATAGATAAGAACTGTTTTCCCCAAAATAACATGTTTTGCAAGTGACAATAAAAAAAACATGGTTTGGAAGTGTTCATAAGCATACACTGCACCAGGAAAAATTGATAACTTTCTAATGACACAACAAACAAAGCAATCAGCAACGACACATAGTTAGAAGAGGGAAACAAGACAGCATTGTGAACAAAAATAGCACCTCGTGAGAGTGAACTTACTCGTGGTCAAAGAAATAGGAAACTGCAACAACCATCTCTGACACCCCATCATTATCAATGTCTGCTATGACCTGATACAAATGATAAGACCCTCAAGAGTTTGAAACTATCGAGATCTTAATAAATATATATGTTATAACCTTGTAAAAGACTTACAGGGGTACATAAAACATGAGCATCAATATCCACATAATCCTCTACTTTCTCATGTTTTAGCTCCGTAAATTCTTCATCATCCCACCCGTTCTCATCAACGTAGTCATCATAGTCGTAATTATACTCATCTGCCAACTCATCACTGTCACGAAATAACTCAAAAGATGAATCAGCATCTGCTTCTAGACCTTCTTCATTTTCCACAGTTGCACCTTGAACATCTTCCTCAGATCTTTTTGATACATCATCTTCAAGAAGCCTTCTTCCAGTATTGGTTCCATTCTCCAAATTGCTACTTTTCCCATTTTCAGAACTCAGAATACTATTGTTCAAGTGAGCCATGTTAGTTTCTGCATCACCTACACTGTTATTTTTTCCCTTTTGGTCCGCTAAATTAGAAGAGCTGTCATGTGAAACTTCCGATGGCAAGGATATTGAAGCATTAGATGCATCATGGTGGACTTCTTCCGGAACAGAATGTGTCTCATTGTGAACTGCCGATGCCATAGAGTCTGAATGGTTGCCACCGTGACTAGATTCTGGAACAGAATGTGTCTCATTGTGAACTGCCGATGCCATAGAGACTGAATGGTTGCCACCGTGACTAGATGCATTATGACCTAAAAGAAAATTTTCAGATCAACGATATGTCATAGGATAAATAAAAGTTGATGCAGTTCAAAGCCATGGATTTCAACTTAAAGAGCGCAAAGGGATTATAATAGGACGGGAAATGGTAATTAAATGACATGCATGAGTATCTCCTGAACCACAAAAATATGATCACCGTGAGAAATATTGAAGAAGAATATTATTGAATTGTTGTTTCTACATTAGTATTATTATGGCAAAACTTCATCTCACCGAGGACATGGTCTTAGATAGAAAAGAGTGGAGGTTGCGTATTAGAGTAGACGCTTAATAGGTTAGTAGGGGTAGGTCGATATATGACTTGGTGATAGTAGGATAGTAGGAGTAGTGATGTCTTTGCATCGTATGTTGCCATTATATTTGTTTACTTTTAGCGTATTTACATTGCCTTTATATCTTGTGTTGTTATTTTCCGTTTTGTTATGTTAAATTTATCGTATTTGCATACTATTATGTGCTTTTCCTGTTCTTTCCTTTTTCTATATCTAGTTTATTTTGCTTATGGTTTTTGAGACGAGGGTTCCCAAGAAACCGTCTCTCTACCTCTACGAGGTAGCAGTAAGGTATGCGTACATTCTACCCTTCCCAGACCCCACTCGTGGAATTCCATTGGGTATGTTGTTGTTGTCGTCTCTACATTATTACATTGAGACCCTATTTATAGATACTATATTAGACTCCTTTTCCAACTAGGATACTATAATATAATCCTTTTCCAAGTAGGATTCTATATATTATTGTTATTCCTATTCCTATTCTAAGTATTATTGTAGATATTATTCTTGTCTCTGTTCCTATTCTAACACTCCCCCTCACGCTGGTACACACAAGTCATATGTACCTAGCTTGTAACAAATGTGATTAATACAACGACCGATGAAAAGCTTGGTAAGATATCTGCAAGTTGATCACTCGACTTCACAAAGTTAACAATCAATCTCAATACTACATTTGGTGCATAATGTCAATAAAACACAAAGTGATAAATTCCTGAATTGCAGTGTTGAACTTTCCAAACCAAACTCAGGAGACTATTTCATACCATAGAGTGACTTACACAATCGATATAAAAGGTTACCAGACTCCCCCTGAGCAACAAAACTAGGTGATTGCTCCATATAGACTTTTTTCTCAAGATCATCATGAAGAAAAGCATTCTTAATATTCAACTGATTAAAAGGTCAATAGAGAATGCCAATATGGATCATCTCGAAATTGCTCTAAGAAAGTCACTTAAAAACTGGTCGGAACTTGTTCATGCGCCGAATTATTAGATTTGATGACCGAAGTGGTCATAAATTGAGAAACAAAATTATGTGGGTAGGGTCGGAATGATGGCACAACCCTACAAAGAAATAATTATATAGGTAAAGTTGGAATGATGGCACGACCCTACGCAAATCAAATTTGAGAAAGTAGTCACCAAAAAGATTGGCACGGTGCTATATAAATTAAATATAAAAAAGTAATCACCAAAAAGATGGCACGGTACTATACAAATCAAATATGAGAAAGTAATCACCGAAAAAATGCACGATGCTACGCAAATTAGATATGAGAAAATAGTCACCAGAAAGATAAATAGGGACCTATTTTTTTGCTAATATAATCATTGGCCAGACGGATGGCATATATGGATCATAGCCGCCCGCCGGCAGCGGAAGCTCTTTGATTTTCTACCAGGACTGTAGAAGCTCTGATACCATGTGAGAAATATTGAAGAAGAATATTCTTGAATTGTTGTCTTTACATTATTACATTAAGACCCTATTTATAGATACTATATTAGACTCCTTTTCCAACTAGGATACTATAATTCAATCATTTTCCAAGTAGGATTCTATATACTATAGTTATTCTTATTCCTATTCTAAATAGGATTGTAGATATTATTCTTGTTCCTGTTCCTATTCTAACGATCACTTCAAGAAACTAGTTGTTCAATAGTAACTTATTAAATCTAAACAGATCCAGAAGGTTGATCCCACTGGAAAACACTTAAATGCGACAAAACTTACTAGCAGGGAGCGCAGGCTCTCAAAGTCCATGAAACATGATAAGATGCCCAATTATAGGTGAAATGATACCCTAGATACCAAAATACAAGTGACAAACCACAACACATACCAGATGAAAGAATTCAAACTGGGTACATCGTTTAGGAGGCAATAAATTTTGATCCCCAGCACTAGATATTAACTTATGAAATTAATAAAGTTAGTTGAATGGCTGCTGCTTCATACTTCTAACAAGTGTCACAGCACACTTGGAAAAGAAAGGATCACCGAGATCCTATTTAGTTCAGTTTTGTATATGTAACAAAAACAAATAGGCACTAGAAGTAGGAAAGAAAGATATATCAATAGAAAAATCCAAGAATTTTTATGCCCCATTTGACTTGCATGTAAAAGAGGGAAATACTTACGGGCTACAGATTCCATCAGATGCTCCTGGATTAGTTGGTCATCATGGACGTCTGGATGAGAACGGTCCACAGGGACTGAACCCAAACCCTCATGCCAATTTTTTTTTACCTTCAACCGAGGAATCTCAAGTTTATCGGACATCAAGTATCCTGACACCCTATTTAGATGTTAATAGTGTCATGTTGAATCGATAAAATGTCTGTGATTACTAAAAGCAGACAATATCAAGAAAGATGCCTTAGCAGTACCTGAAAAAGAGCACCTCACCATTGTAGGTAGCCAAACCTATCTCCCTCACTCCATCCTTGTCAATGTCATATAGAAGAGGACTGGAATGAATGGTAGATTGATGAAAAGCTGGCCATCCTGACAAGGTGAAGTTCTATAATTAACAGAAATGTCATCCCCATTTTACGTATTTCTCTCACATTTCATGAGTATTCATCTAGAACAATATTTATATAACACATTATTTTGTCCTTCGACATGCCAAATTTGAATTCAGGTCCAATTTATAAGCTACTTTGGGTGACTCTGCACCAGTACGGGGTGTTTCCAGTCTTCTGTAGCCAACCAAATAGTTTTCATTTAAATTTTCATAAAAATGCTTGAATTTACTCTCACTAGCAGCATCCCACAAATTATACCTGGCAATTTATCTCCATCAGAACCTTCCAGAACTTCCAAGTAATGAACAAAAGAGGGAACTACAACCTCAAGCTTCCCATCACTAACATAGAGATTGAAAAATATTGTTAGGATGAATAGATGAGCCAAAAGGAATAGATTAAGAAAACATTGCAATGATACTGTTAAACTTCAAAAAGTCATACACGTCAAATTTGGTGGAACTGGTATAATGGTTCATTTTGCTTTTATTTGTCTCTTTGGAGTGAAGGGAGTGTGCTTGAAGACACATTCATTTTACCTTGTAAATCCACTGGTTGTCTCTCTTATAAGTTCCAGCCACCAAAAAGAAGGAAATCTATATGATTAATTTTCTTTTTTCCCTTTCATCACATTTCATTAATTAAAGTAGTTTGTGACAGTTAATGCAGAAATCTTACCACTAAAGAAGCACAATCCAAGAACATGTAAAACGAACAAAAATCAGAAGCTTGTAGTATGTTACCTGTTAATATCAGCTATCAAGGGCGAGGCATACACACTAGAACTAACTTCTGTCTGCCATCTCAGCTCCAAATGCTGGGGGCATTGTGTATTCAGCAATTCATCCTCATCTCTGCAGGATACATTTTAAATAACCCTTCAACAATTTTTCCATTGTCTTTTTGGTGAGTAAAGGGGGAAAAGCTTGAAAATTTTTTAACCATTCTCTCATGATGTTGAATAAAAAACAGTAACAGGAAGAATTTCCATAAAAGCTGGAACTTCATAGGTCCACCATAAAGAAACTAAGGATGAGAGCATATTCCTCGAATGTGGAAAGGGATCAAAAATGTCCCTAACTTATTATAATTGGCTCAAAAATGTCCTTCCACCTGCTGGGTCAAAAATGTCTTTAACGTATTTGAAATGGCTCAAAAATACCCTCCTTCCATCTATTGGACCAATTTGGCCCTAAAGTTATTTTCAGGCTTAAAATTGACCCTTCATTAATGACACAATTATATGAAATTCAATTAAATATGTGGACTTATTTATTGGTCCACATATAATTTAAACTAGCATATATTGCCATGTCATTTCTTTCTAAAAAAATTTGAGCATAGCAGAGCTGCTTATCTCAAGCTTACTGTTTACAAAAAAACTATACTCTGTATATATCACAATCATTTCCATACTTGAGAGCCAGCCATCAGCTTCCATTGTTCATGGGAGCTGATGGTATCTGTCAATATGAATATCAACTAAATTCATCTCGTTATGAGAACTGGTAAAGGCCGTGGGCACATATTTAATGAAGACCGAATAATTAGTTAAAATGTAAGTAATGTCATATAATTGCACAGTTAAGCCTAAAAATAATATTAGGGAGATATTTGATCCAGTAGGTGGAAGGAGGCTTTTTTTTTTGATTTGCACCAGGTGTCCGAGTCTCTTTGAGCCCCGACTAATCCTGGGAGTGCACAGGCCCTCGGCAAGGAATTTTCCGCAAGTGCACCACAGTTAATTCTAGTTTTACCCAGTCCGATGGCCTCAGAAATTGTTTGCACCCGGTGGGTTTCAAACTTGAGACCCGAAAGGAGGCATTTTTGAGCCACTTTTACAACCTTAAGGGTATTTTTGATCCACTAAGTGGAAGAGGGGCAAATTTAATCCAATAGGAGGAAGAAGGGCATTTTTTATCCTTCTGGACGGTCTATCATCAACTAACTGCAAATATCACTAAACAAAGTATGAAACTGATAAAAGAAAATCATGAAAAATAAGCAGAGAAATTTCCAATTAAATACTACTCCCTCCATTTTAAAAACAATGACACGATTCCGTATCAGTCTGTTCCAAAATGAACAGCACATTTCTAAATTCGGAAACAATTTACTTTGAACTTTTCATTTTACCCTTAATGAGAAACTTTCATAACCATGAAAACATGTCATGGCATATTTGAGACCACAAGTTTCAAAAAATTTATGACGACACAAATGTTTGACATATTTTAGACTACAAGTTTCAAATGTATTCCCTTTTGTCTTAAACTTTGTACTCGGCCAAATAATGTCACATAAATTGAAATACAGAAAGTATAAATTACCAATGAAGTAAGAATTGAAAACAATGATCGCTCTTTCAACAAAATTAGATCAGCATACAAGAAATTTTCCACCATGCATCTAACCGAATATACATAAGAGATTGAATGAGGTACAAAATACACAAATTTATAACAACGAATCATCTAAAATCCAAACATAGCTACGCAAAACAGGAAATTGATCAAAATTCACGCTAATACATAAAATAAAATACCTATTAAACATTAAAGAATACAAATGCAGTTAAAATTTCAAAATAGAAAATTTGCATTACAGAAAAATTAAGTCAAAAACAACAAATTTTTCCACAGTATTAGCAAGTAAACACAGAGGAGATTGGAGTAAATCGAAACATTACATATTTGGATAAGCACTGGAATCATCTGTAGCTTCTCGTTCCCGGAATTTGTTAGTCTTCCTTTCCTCCGATTGCAAATGAGAGAAATTGGACGAAAGGATGAGAAAACAGAGTAAAAAAACCCTAGTTTTCATCTAGATCGTCGATTTAAATCACAATTTTCGCAATTTTGATTCGCTAAAACTTCCAAAATGCAAAAAAAAACTAAGTAAATTTGGACGATAATTGAAGAGTTCTACTAAAACCCTAACAATCAGGGTTTATTCCGAGAGGATTTACGAGAAATTAAAGAGTGAAGAATTCTGGAGCTAAATCTGGGAGTTGCAGAGCTATAGTCAAATTGCTTCTTCAGTTTTAAGTTTGAGAATAAGGGCATGTTTGGATTAGTTTAGTTTAAGTATTTTAAAATCCAAAATAACTTTTAAATTCTTTTAAGTGTTAAAATAAATTTAAAAAGTATTTATAAGTACTGGAAAATGAATGTCAACAATATTGTCCTCTTTTTAAAAGGAAAATGAATGTCAACAATTGTGGGCATGTAGAATTCCCACATATTTCCTTCTTCTCCTTTGGCTATAAATAGTCATGGTTTTTGCAAAATACAGATATAGATATAGATAGACAGATAAATTTTTCCCTTATTTCTCTCTTCTTCTCAGTTTCTAAGATTTTAATTTTCGTCGCATTTATTCTAGTAAATTCTAGATTTATTTTATTACACGTTATCAGCACGAAGCTCTGCCCATTTCAAGCTATTGTAAACAGGTAAAAGGGCTAAGAATCAATTTTATCAAAATGTCTAACATTTCAAAAGTTGAATTTATTGTACTTAATATTTCTGGATCTAATTATTCATCATAGGCACTAAATGTTGAACTGCATTTAGAATCAATGGGTCTGACAAACACCATTAAAGATGACAATAAGGCATCCAGTCAAAACCGTGCCAAAGCTTTAATTTTTCTCTGCCACCATCTTGACGAGGGACTAAAATTACAATATTTGACAATAAAAGATCCCCTGAAATTGTGGAAGAATCTAAAAGATAGATACGACTACCTGAAGTTGGTCGTCCTTCCACAAGCGCGTCATGATTGGTTAAATCTAAGATTATTAGATTTTAAAAATATAACTGAGTATAATTCAGCAATGTTTAGAATTATATCACAGTTAAATTTATGCGGAGAAGAAATAACTGAAGCTGACAAGCTTGAAAAAACATACTCCACATTTCCACCCGCGAATATGCTCCTACAGCAGCAATATCGCAATATGGGTTTTACAAAATGTTCTAAATAACTTTCACATCTTCTTATTGCTAAAAGACATAATGAATTATTGATGAAAAATCATGATAGGTGGCCCGTTGGTTCTTCGCCACTCCCTGAAGTGAATCAGGCGAATTATAACCAACGAGAAAGAAATTATAGCCCCAGAAGTGGTTGTGGCCGTGGCCGTGGCCGAGGTCAAAGAAGAAATCATGATAGTCGTCTCGCACCGAGGCACGACCAGCAATCTAAAAAGAAGGAAGAAAAGCCAGAAGCTTTTCCAAAGAAAAATTCAGAAAGTATATGTCACATATGTGGAGGCAAAGGACACTGGTCAAGGACATGCCGGTCATCTAAACGCCTTGTTCAGCTATATCATGCATCATTAAAAAGAGCCGAAAATCCAAAGATAAATTTTTTGTCTGAAGATTATATGGAATATATGTATCTCAATGTAGCGGAGTACTTAAATTTCCCAGAAGGAAATTTAAATATTAATGAAAATGTGAACGATGATGAGCATGATAATATATAAAATATTTTTCTTTATTTATATGTGCATTTATGTTTTTATATCCCATGAAAATAAAAAAATAAAAAAATAATAACACGTTATACTTATTATTATATATGCAAGACTTTTCATTAAATATATATGAGGTCCAAATAAGTATTACTTTATTATTTTTCTCTTTGAAGAATGGATATGCCTCAAATTTTGCTTGGATCAATAATTAATCGCGAAGATATTTGTGTTATTGACAGTGGAACGACTCATGCAATTTTTAAAGACGAGAAATATTTTTTTTCTTTACTTAAAAGAAAGAAAAATGTTACTACAATATCTGGTAGTACAAAAATAATTGAAGGCTCCGGAAGAGCTACTATATTTCTGCCTAAGGGGACAAAAATCGTTATAGAAGATGCATTGTTCTCTTCTAAATCCCCAAGAAATCTGCTAAGTTTTAAAGATATTCGCAGAAATAGATATCATCTTGAGACACTAAATGAAATGAATATTGAATACCTTAATATAACCAAGAGTATCTCAGGCCAGAAATATATTTTTAAAAAATTACCAACTTTATCATTTGGCCTATATTATGCAGAAATTAGTGCAATTGAAGCACATTCGATCGTAAACCAAAAGTTTACTGATCAAAAAACTTTTGTGATATGGCATGATCGAGTAGGTCATCCTGGATCAATAATGATGATACGAATTCTTGAAAATTCAATTGCTCATCCATTAAAGAACCTGACGATTCTTATGAATGACGAATTTTCATGTGATGCTTGTTATCAAGGCAAATTAATTGCCAGACCATCGACCTTGAATGTTGGCATTCAATCCCCAAAATTTTTGGAATGTATACATGGGAACATATGTGGACCTATACACCCACCTAGTGGAGTGTTTGGATATTTCATGGTCCTAATAGATGCATCATAAAGATGGTCTCACGTGTGCCTTTTATCATCCCGCAACCTGGCGTTTGCGAGGCTACTAGCACAAATAATAAGATTAAGGGCGCAATCCCCAGATTATCCAATTAAATCCATTCGTCTGGATAATGCTGGAGAATTTACATCTCAAGCTTTTGATGATTATTGCATATCAGTTGGGATAAAAATTGAACATCCGGTAGCTCATGTTCATACTCAAAATGGCCTTGCAGATTCATTTATTAAGCGCCTGCAATTGATAGCTAGACCACTGCTCATGAAATCAAGATTACCCATTGACGTGTGTGGTCATGCTATCTTACATGCAGCAGCACTTGTACGTCTCAGATCGACCAATTATCATAAATATTCTCCATCACAGTTGGTATTTGGTCATGAACCAAATATAGCTCATCTACGAATTTTTGGATGTGCAGTATACGTGCCTGTAGCACCACCGCAACGCACTAAGATGGGCCCTCAAGGGAGGTTAGGTATATATGTTGGGTTCGACTCACCCTCCATAATTTGCTACCTCGAACCGTTGACAGGAGTTTTTTTACTGCCAGATTTGCAGATTGTCGATTTGATGAAACAATTTTCCCGCAATTAGGGGGAGTGAAAAAGGTAACCCAGAGAGAAATTGGAGAAATTACATGGAAAGTTCCATCACTATCTCATTTTGATCCACGAACACGCACATGTGAACATGAGGTCCAGAAGATCATCCATTTGCAGACAATAGCAAATCAAATGCCAGATGCATTTACTGATTTGAAACGGATAACTAAATCACGTATCCCTGCAGTGAATGTGCCCATCCGGATCGAAGTCCCAAAGGGACCAACTGCCAGTATCACAACTTCTGAATCCCAAACACGCCTGAAGCGTGGTAGACCAGTGAGTTCAAAGGATAAAAATCCTAGAAAGAGAAGCATACGGAATATAAAAATGATACTACAAAAGGACTTCCTGAAGAAGATCCAGACTTGAGAAATCCTGATATTCCTGAAGAAATCAGTGAACCTGAGACTCAAGTGAATAAAGTACTTCCAATAAGTTCTATTGGTGATGAGATAAGTTTAGATCGATAAAAAATTAGAGTGGATAATGTTTTTGCATATAATATTGCACTTAGCCTCATGCAAGATAGTGAAAGTCTTGAGTCTAAATCCGTCGAAGAATGTCAACACAGAGATGATTGGCCAAAATGGAAAGAAGCTATTCAATCTGAATTGAATTCACTCTCTAATCGTGAGGTATTTGGACCTGTAGTCCAAACCCTTGATGGTGTAAGACCAGTTGGCTATAAATAGGTTTTTGTGCGAAAGCGAAATGAGAGAAATGATATTGTAAGACACAAGGCACGCCTTGTTGCACAAGGATTCTCTCAAAAGCCCGGTGTCAACTATGAGGAAACATATTTTCCTGTTATGGATGGAATAACCTTTCGATACCTCATCGGTTTAGCTGACATGAAAATCTTGAAATACATCTAATGGATGTAATTACAGCTTACCTCTATGGTTCACTTGACAATGAAATTTACCTGAAAATCCCAGAAGGATTCAAATTGCCCGAAGCATGTACTAAGTCTCGGGAAATGTTCTCAGTCAAATTACAAAGATCATTATATGATCTGAAACAATCAGGGCGTATATGGTATAATCGCCTTAGTGAGTACTTCATAAATAAAGGATATATAAATAATGTCATTTGTCCATGTGTTTTCATTAAGAAAACAGGATCGGAGTTTGTAATACTCGCTGTTTATGTTGATGATATAAATCTCATTGGAACTCCTGAAGAGGTCCAAAAGGCAATTGGATATTTAAAGAAAGAATTTGAGATAAAAGATCTTGGAAGGACAAAACTTTGTCTGGTCTACAAATTGAACATTTAGCAGACGGGATCTTTGTTCATCAATCTGCCTATACTGAGAGAATCTTAAAGCGATTCTATATGGACAAAGCACATCCGTTATGTACTCCAATGGTTGTTAGATCACTTGAAGTGAATAAAGATCCATTCCGTCCCCCAGAAGAGGATGAAGAACTTCTTGGTCCAGAAGTACCATACCTCAGTGCCATTGGTGTACTCATGTATCTTGCTAACCCAACCAGACCTGATATAACATTTTCTGTTAATCTACTAGCAAGGTATAGTTCTTCCCCAACGCGAAAGCACTAGAACGGTATCAAGCATATTTTGCGATACCTGAAAGGTACAATTGATATGGGTTTGCTTTATACTAACAAAGGTTGTGCAGACCTTGTTAGTTATGCAGATGCAAGTTATTTATCAGATCCACATAAAGCCCGATCTCAAACAGGTTACCTGTTTGCATATGGAGGAACTGCTATATCATGGCAATCTACAAAGCAGCCAGTTGTTGCTACTTCTTCAAATCATGCTGAAATAAGTGCAATTCATGAAGCAAGTAGATAATGTGTGTGGTTGAGATCAATGATACATTTCATCGAAGGAAAATGTGGACTGAAAAAAGATGTCATAGTACCCACGGTCATATTTGAAGACAATGCTGCGTGCATAGCTCTATTAAAGGGTGGCTTCATAAAAGGAGATAGGACGAAACACATTTCACCGAAATTATTCTTCACACATGATCTTCAGAAGAAAGGTGATATTGATGTACAACAAATTCGTTCGAGTGATAATCTTGCAGATTTATTCACTAAGGCATTGTCAACGTCAACATTTGAAAAGCTAAGATATAAGATTGGAATGCACCATCTCCAAAGTAACAAATGAAGTCTTCATTAGGGGGAGTAAAATACGCGCTATACTCTTTTTTCCTTAACCAAGGTTTTATTCCACTGGGTTTTCCTGGTAAGATTTTTAATGAGGCAGCTAGTGATGCGTATTAAGATCACCTAGAACCTTCCTTTTTACATGGACAATTCGGGGGAGTGTTACGCGTGAATTGTCCTCTTTTTGAGAGGAAAATGAATGTCAACAATATTGTCCTCTTTTTAAGAGGAAAATGAATGTCAACAATTGTGGGCATGTGGAATTCACACATATTTCCTTCTTCTCCTTTGGCTATAAATAGCCATGGTTTTTGCAGAATACAGATATGGATAGACAGATAAATTTTTCCCTTATTTCTCTCTTCTTCTCAGTTTCTAAGATTTTAATTTCCGTCGCATTTATTCTAGTAAATTCTAGATTTATTTTATAACAAGTACTTAATTTTAAATTAAAAAGATGAGAAAAATAAGCTAAAATTATCAATTGAATTTTTGTAACTTTAGCTAATAGTCAAAAGCCCCAGACCCCACTTGTGGGATTTCACTGGGTATGTTGTTGTTGTTGTTAGCTAATAGTCAAAAGTCAATCAAAATAGACACTATAAAAAAGTAACTCTTAATTTGGATATATTTTTGTAATGTTAGTATACAAATTTTAATTTTCTAAAAGTTGAATAAAATTTAATTCTTTAGAATAGAATTTGGTATATATTAATGTTATGGCTATAAAAAACTATTTAACAGTTACCTAATTCTGATATTTGCTTGTATTAAACCCAAAAAAAATGATATACCAAAAAAATGATATTCCTTTGGTTTTCATTTTAGATGAATAAAATTTGATAAAAATAAATAGTTTAAAATAATTTCCTAAGACTTATTTTAGAGAAATCCATTTAGTGAATAAGACGGTGCCCTTTCACTTCAAATTCCTTCCTTTGTAGTTAAATTTGATGATGTGCTTTGGCGATGTTACCTACCAAAGAAAGGTTCATCTGTATTCACTTTCATTCAAAACAAGCAACGATTGAGCTACCGCGAAAGTAGGTGTAAACAAGCATCGAACAGTGAGAACAATGGAAAGAAGTACAATGCATGTAGGGCAATTTAATTAAGGGTGACAAACAAGTTTCAAAATTAAAAAAAGTGACACAAGTTTTAATTATTAAGTGTAGGTGACAAAATTATAATTAAGAGTTAATGATGTTAGACTATTTTCAAAAAGGTCCCCAAGTTTATTTTTATACGCTTTAACCTACCAAATAGAAAATATCCTAAATACCCCCAACCCCCATTAGACGTTACCCACCCAGTTCCCGCAATTTTTTCCCCCCATTTGCATCAGTTCTTTTGCTTTTCTTGTTGTTGTAGTTGTTGTTGTTCTTCTTGTTGTTGTTGTTGTTGTTCTCCTTCTTCTTGTTGTTGTTGTTGTTAGTATTTTCCCAACACAAGATTTGAGCTTCAAATTTGGGTGAAAAGAAATCAATTTTTTGGGGCATTTGTTTGGGTGGGCTTCGAAAGTACTTGAAAGGTAAGTTTCAATCCTTATTGTGACTGATAAAAGTGTATGTGGTGCTATTTATTTGGGTTTTGTGCTTTTGTTGATGTTTCTGCCATTGTTGCCATTTCTTCACTGTTGAGGCATTTTGGGGAAGACGCAGCAGCTGCTGGACTAACAAACTGGTTCACCACTTTTTGCAGCAGTCTTAAATTAGTGTGTATTTGCTGCACGTGATGTTTCATATGATGAAGTAGCTACTGAATTGAATACAACAATTATTGTATTTCTGTACAGTTTTCTCGTGTTTTCTCATGTTGCGCTTTTAACTGTTACTTATATAGGTACCTTCAAGATCATCCATGGGAGACAAAATAGTATTAGGAGTTGATTGTCGTGGTGAATGGGTTGAGTCGAACAATCGTTTTATTTGGCGTTGGAAAGGCAAAGAAATGGTCGGGACGATAGCGATGATAGTGAATCGAGATATCTCGTATGAGGATTTTGTAAATCAAATTATTTCTAGCTGTGAATTAAATTGTGAGCCAGATGATATCGTCATCATAATGTACAACAGCTGCTGGGAAATGTACAGCATTTGCTGGGAAATGTACAGCAGCTGCTGGACCCGACCTTTGATTTTTCGTTAGTACCTATAGGAAGATGACTATAAGGTGATGGTATCAGCCATATGTAGTGATAAGTTGAGTTTGTTACTCCGACTTCAAATAAAATATACAATCAACTTATGTAACTAATTGTATATGTAATTGATGGTGACTATTGAGCAATATATTGAGCAATTGCATATGTAAGTGCTAGTGACTAAGTAAATTGAGTATTACTTGGTTGCGTCAATATGTTTTATAATATACAATCCATATGTTTTATAATATATTGCGTCAATATGGCGGTAGTAAACATTTTGTTAGAACTTGTTGTAGCAAGTTGACAAGTTGCTGGATTATTCTCAGCAGCTGCTGGGAAATGTACAGCATTTGTTAGGAAATGTACAACAACTGCTGGGAAATGTACAGCAGCTACTGTATTATTCCCAGCAGCTGCTGGACCCGACCTTTGATTTTTCGTTAGTACCTATAGGAAGATGACTATAAGGTGATGGTATCAGTCATATGTAGTGATAAGTTGAGTTTTGTTACTCCGACTTCAAATAAAATGCTAAATTCATGAGTGATCTTATACATTGCCTTCGCTTACTCACAAGTAATAAACAATCTATTAAGCAATTGCATATGTAAGTGATGGTGACTAAGTAATGTGACTATTACTTGGTTGCGTCGATACGTTTTGTAATACATTACTACTTATCTTATGTGTTGAGGTGGAATCAGTAGTGATCTTATACATTGAGATAGTACTTACACAAACAATACGATGGCAGATCTAAATCAGACTTATTTCGGTGGCTTTTTCCATTAATTAGTCCATGTGCTCATCGTTACAGATGAATATATGGAATTTAGTCCAATTCAACAATAGAAATAACTCGATGGAAAATATTTTGTTAGAACTTGTTGTAGCAAGTTGGCAAGTTGCTGGATTATTCGCATCAGCTGCTGGGAAATGTACAGCAGCTGCTGTATTTACAGCAGCTGCTGGGAATTTCGTAGTAGGTGCGCGACACCTCCGCGACGCAGACATGTCGCGGAGGGTCACTGTTTTCGTGCCCTAAAATTTTGGAATTTTTCGCTACGGGCCTCGAAAAATTCACCGACCACCTACACATCCTTCAAAATATTAAGACATGTTGGTTCACCAAAAAAAATCTCAAATGTACAGCAGCTGCTAGGAAATGTACAACAGCTGCTGGGAATTTCGTAGCAGGTGCGCGATACCTCCGCGACGCGGACATATCGCGGAGGGTCACTGTTTTCGTGCCCCAAAATTTTGAGATTTTTCGCTACAGGCCCCAAAAAATTCACCGACCACCTACACATCCTTCAAAATGTTAAGACATGTTGGTTTAGCAAAAAAAACTCTAAAAAAAACTCCCGGGTCAAACAAAAAATGACGGAACATTTTCTCCAAGAAAATAGGCAGGTGCGCGACTTCTCCGCGACGCGGACATGTGGCGGAGGGTCACTATTTTCGTACCCTAAAATTTTGGGATTTTTCGCTATGGGCCCCAAAAAATTCACCGACCACCTACACATCCTTCAAAATATTAAGACATGTTGGTTTAACAAAAAAAACTCCCGGGTCAAATGAAAAACGATGAAACATTTTCTCCACAGAAAATAGGCAGGTGCGCGACGCCTCCGCGACGCGGACATGTCGCGGAGGGTCACTATTTCGGGCAAATTATTTTTAAATTTTTTTAGATAAAGGCTCCGAAAAATTCCCCGAACAATGGACTACGCTTCAAAACAACAATATTTGTTATTTCAACCAAACAAATGACAAAAACAAACCCCGAATTTCAGAATAAAATGATGCTACAATTTTGGACCCAGAACAGTTTATCAACTGTGTCCGCGCGACGCATCCGCAACGCGGACGTGTCGCGGATAGTCCGAAATGTCGCGACTGGATTTTTTTTTTTTTAAAAAATAATTTTTTTTAAAAAAAAAATAAGTTTTTTTGTAACAAATGGGTTCCAAAAGTTTTTAAAACATACACTTTAACCCATCATTAACTTAATCCCATCATTAACTTAATTAATGACAAGTTTGACCGATCAAGATCAAACTTGTCACCAATTCTAATTTTAAGACTTAGTTGTATCCTTCTTCTCAATTTTCACATGCTTGTAGCCAATTTTATCTTTGTGAGGGCTTGACACAATACTAATAGTTTGACCAATTTATTTAATAAATATTTTTCAATGTGTATATAGATTATGTTTGATCAACTTTTTTAAAAAGTATTTTTGAATGTCAAATTAAAAAATACAATAAAAAGAAACATTTTACGATTTGTAATTGTTTAAAGAGAAAGCTTGCTTAAAATATTTTTTACCAGAGCTATTAAAATTATTCAAAAAAAGAAAAAAATTAAGTAACTAGGATTTTTATAAAAGATGATTTTGTTATTCTAAAGAGGAAGAGAAAATGTATAGGAAAAAGATAGTTAAAAGGAGAAAAAAAATCATATTTATATTGAAATGATGCTGAAAAAAAAATTAAGGAAGAAGTTTACATTTAATTTTAAGAAAAAGTGTTATATGAGAGAGTTTCATTAATTTAAAATAATGATAAGGATATTTTTATTTGACAAATGTAATTTTTTTGCTTTTTAAATTATTTGAGAAAAAAATTCAACTAGCAGAATAAGAAAAATTTTTGAAACCTAAGCTAAAATTGCAGGTTTTCAAAATTATTACTAGTCTTAAAAGAGTGATATTTCAAAAAAATCGATATATCACAAAGAGTTTATATTTTAAATTTAATTATTTTTTTATTGTTATATATTTGATGGAATTTTTTAGAAAAGATTTTAAGATCGGAGATCAATAGCTAAAACTATCCAATTACAAAATCAACGGACTATATATTATTATACAAATAATATAATAACTTGTAGCAATTGTTTGCACTAAATTAAATGAATACTAATAAATTAGAGTCAATTAAACAAACATGAAATATTATATCTAGAAATATAATAATTTTTAAAGTTGTATTTAGAATATTTTCAATTTGTATTTAGGATGAAGATATGAATATATGGTGTTTGGGTGATTTATTTTTTTCTGGTTATACATAAGTGTATCCTATAAAATATATTTATTGTTTTTTTAAATAAAATAGCTATTGAATCATAATTCATTATTCAAATTATTATTATTTCAATCATTAATAAGTAAAACATCCTTAGTACGATCAAGAGTATTTTTTTCAGTAGATATCAAGCTTAGTGTGATATGGATATTTCAATAAATTTTACTTTCTCTTCCTACCTAATGACAATTACATATGTTTATACTTTCAACGTCTGTCTTTATGCATGTATCATCTAAAACCTTGCCACCTGCAAGTATGATTTTATGGCCAAATTCGAAAGATAAAGAGTTTTCAACGTGAAACGCAAAGATTTTTATGTCGATTTAGCTGACCACCAAAGTTATGATTTGAATAATCATGATACTGCTTCATGCTTCTGACTACAGTACTATTAATTTCGATAAAACTTTGAAAAGGTGTACGCGTACTTGCTCTTCGCCTCCCACTTCTTATGTTCAGAGTTGATGGCCTTGAGGTATTTGATATAATGTATATACAATTGTTTCAAAAAATAAAATATAAGTATTTGATTTTATCATAATTTACCATACTCACTATATGTTCGACAAGTTGTTCGAAGGAAAGAAGGAAGGAATGGTCATCAATTGACTACAAGAAAAGTCTTGGTGGAATGTTTTTTCCGGACTACAAGATTCATTTTTTTTTTAACTATATTAGAAGTATGAATTAGAGATCAGGTATCAACATGTTAATTTTTTGTCCTTAAAAATATACTTGAGGGCGTGTTACACTTTTCATCATCTTTATAAACATCAATTAACTTAATTAAATTTTCGACATGTCCTTCATCGATATGAATCTTAATCCCTTTCATATTTTTATTCATTTGGTTTTTTTCCTTTTCTTAACCTTCTTTATTTGTATCAATTGCTAAGAGGTAAAGTAACATTCCTTATCTTCACATTGTTTTTTCCTAAAAGTTCTTGTCTCTATTTTTTAGTACTATTGTTATATTCTTTATTTTTCTCTGGTGCTCTTTTTCAAAAGTACTTCTCTCTATTTTCTAGTATTATTATTATCGTTTACATTATAATTAATGTCAATTTTTAGTTCTTTGTTTATTTTTTTTCATTTGCAGCAAAATGCCTACTCAATCCAAAATTTAAAGGGTTGGTCACAATTACTTCAAATTTTCGTCTCTCTTATCGAAGAATCATCACTACTTGTTTTTACCATCATCGTTATTGATAAACTTCACCTTATATATTTCTTTCGAGAAATTGAATTTTTGCGAAGATCTTTCTCTCAAAGAATACGAAAAATAAACTATTTATTACTCTGTTATATGTATATTTATTTTTTAATCCTTTATTTGAATAAAATGTATTAAAAAATACAATTGTATCAAGTTTAGTATTTATATTTGTACAATTGATTAGTATTATTTGTACCAACGTTCAATCTTGTATCAACGAATATATTATTTGATATTTTGTATGACTGAACTATATAATTTATATCTATCATTTGTATTTATATAAATGACTGCTAATCTTCGTATTTATATAACTAACTAGGTGGTCGGGCCCGTGCGTTGCACGGGCTGGGGACGATAGTGGGTGCCAACTCATTTGCGGAGTGGGAGTCAACCGCGGGAACAATGAAGCAGGAAATTGAACAACAGCTAACTTAATATTAGCAAGGCGTGTTTGGAATATGACAGTACAACATAGTACAGCGTAGAGTTAATGTACATATGGGGGGAAGGGCGGGGGGTTTAATGGTTTCCATGGGTAGGACCGGTATTTGTTGCCGCTGCAGGTGGTAGCCTTGGGTAGGTTGTATGACGGAGTAGTTCTTTTTCCTCAGCGTATGTCGTGCCTTTACTTGTGGCCTTCCTGTGAAGTGATGGTAAGAACCTCTTAGTTTTTGATGTATGGAATGCCAGGCAGGAAGAAGTGGTCGAACGTTGCGGCGTCATTTCTTTGCTTCGAAACCTACACGATGTGTACTTCAGGAAAACACATTTTCAGCGCTCGAGAGTGATATATGGCGCGAGAAGATAGTAACCAAAGAATTCAACAGCTCGAAAGCCTGTGCTCCTGTATTGTCATAGTGCTGCCATCATTGTCGATCTTGCAGCCTCTTTCTTCATCTCAGCAGCTTAGAGTAGCCTCGCAGCAACATTCTGAAACAATCACATTCATTGCAACATTCTGCTGCTGCTCCTCCTTCATCTTGCCTTTGCTCACAGTTTCTGCATTCAACTTCTGCAAAAAGAGAGCACATCAATGGTGATACTGAAACAATCTATCAATCAAAATCCCATACAAGCTGGGGCCAATGGATCCTCCACTCTCATTAGTCTAATCAGGTATATTTAAGGTACATTATTCATCTTTCAAGGAGAGTAAGCTCCCTTAAAATTCACATCTGCTCCTGCATCGACATACAAGTTTCTAACAATACTAAAATTAGTTTCCATTCTCTATGTTGACAATTATCCCTACAAAACTATTCATGTTAGACATATAGTCAGTTCTTTTTCTAATACAAACCATTGTATCAAGTGTTTGTTAGCATATAAGCCAGTCCATACATAAGCTGAAAGCATGATTATTATTTTTGCCAAAAAAACTCTACAAAATAATAAATAGAAGCCAACCTGGGAAGGGACCTTCAGTCCTGGCGTTGGCATCTGCTCCACGACAACATGGTGTCCATTGGTGCACCCACCTCCTGCCATACAACTTTGGTCCATACACAGTCCACAAACAGATGTTCATTAGTCTCCATAACTTGCTCATCACATAGGCAGCAGTCAGTTCCAGCAACCTGTATATGCATCCGTTTTCCATTACTACCTGAGGTATGCTTATACCTTGGTAAACCTAAGAAAACTTTAATACCGAGGATTACTTGATCGAAAGGAAAAAAAGTGAATACCGAGGATTCCGTTGTCACCATTCACTCGCCACATAAATACTGAAGGAAATAGAAGCTGAGATAGAACAAGGAAAAGAAAAAAAACATTTGAATTTTAAAAAAATGGGAAAGGAAGTGAACAATTGAATTATCCCCAACAAAGAAGAAAGAAAAGGAATGAAACATTGATTCATCAAAAGGGTAGCATAACCAAAGGAAGAAGAAGAGTCGTGGAATGGTCTGTTAAATAACAGTTTGAATCATTTCTAAGGAGAAGACTAAAGAAATAGAACTACGGAATGCCAAGGGAAGGAACATAGAGTTATTTATTTGGATTTAGAACTTAGTTTGAAGTTTGCTTCATAAAGCTATCATATGTTATGCAGCCACAGAACACACTGTTTAGTACTAACTCTCCTTGTGTAATTTTCTCATTTTGGCAGACAATGACTCATTCGGCGTGAGGCATTTACAGAATAAAACTGGAAGAAAATCTATTATCTATCCAATGGAAATGGCGCAGAAATGAGATGGCTAGCTCCGTTCATGTGATGAACCATGAAGAATCGAACTTCAACAAATGACATTGAGATTTCAACAGGAAATTATTGCGTCTGTTAATGCTCTGTGAATTTGGTCATTCTCTGCAACAAATAATCTGGCTGCTTTCTTGACCAACTCTCTAGAGACAACAGTGAGGTTTACTTCTTGAATTTTTGCTCTGTACTCTAGGCTTTCAACCCAGTTCCAACAATGCATTTCTCGGAGCGAGAAAGAGGAACTGCTTCACGTTGCATATTAGAACTCATTAAAGCTCGAGACTGAAATAAAAAAACCTATGTTTGTTTTTAAAAACATTCTTGGACAATGAAAAAAAGTCTTCTTTTTTTTCTTCTCTTAATTTAAGAATTAAGTAAAAAGAATGAAATTGAACTACATATGGTAGAAAACCGTGTGAATCATGCAATGTCTTTCGTATTTATTTTACGTAATTGCAGAGATTATGGAGCTGGAAGTTACTGATATCTGTATGGACAAGGAGCAAAATGGTAGCATAAGTTACTGTGATGGTACTTCTTCAGATTCAAGTTGCCTAACTGACAGTAATCAAGATGTTCAGTCATCCAAGCTTATTATTGGAGAGCAAGAGACTGATATGCTGAAAGAGAGCGTTGAAACAAAGGAGTATGAAGTGAAGGAATACGCTGCTGAAGTACCAGTAGAGATATCCAAACTATCGGAAGTTGAAAGTAAGAAAGAGCAACATACAGAAAACTCAAAATGTGAGATTGAATCTTCGATAAAGAAGAACAACTCTGCAGTCCCAAAGTTAAGAAACATCTAGCCTTTTCTAGTAAGCTAAAATTTAAAATCTATTAGGACCATTGTTCAACTGTTCACTTGCAAAAGTCCATATCTAACACACAGAAGTAAAGAGTTGATGAACTATGCGGCCATGTGAAATAAATGTAGAAGAAGATATGAAAATATACTTGAAGAAGCATGAATAGCCAAAAACTCGATGAAATAAATGCCTTGTGAAAATGAAAGTAGAAGAAATCGAATGTACCTGGAGAAGCATGGATGGAGCTGCTGCTGTTTCAGCAGTAACATGGCTTCTGGTCTCTCTTCCATTTAAAGTGACAACTGATGGACTGTTAGCTGTTGTTATATACCAGAAGCTGCGTTTTTTTGCCGTGGGAGCTGGAGAATGAAACCGATGACTTGGACTCTTCAAATCAACATCATGTGCTTCCCTTGGCCGCAAGCTTGCCCTTGTAACAATCCTTTTTACACCACCCACTTGTGTCCCACCTGGTGGTTTTGCACTCTTTCGTGACAAAGCATGGATTGTATCGTCTTTCTGCTTTAACTGCAATGCATGATCCTTCTTCAGTCTCTCAATTTCTGCCTCCAATCCTTTAACCATCTTTTTTAGATGTCTGACTGAGTCATCTGCACCTTTTCTCTTGGATTCTGGGGTAAAACAATTTCCAGCCAGGAAAGAGGGCCTTCCTTTTCGTTTTTCATTTGGCTGAGCAGAAGACGGTGTTGGTGATAAAATAGAGGAAGCTACTGATGGGGCAGGGGAAGAGTTTGCAGCCAAAATTTCCTTCTGGACTGTAATAAGCTTTTGCTGCTGATGAGCCAATCGCATTCTCAATTCACGATTCTCTTTTTGCAGCTCAAGCAATAACTTGGCCTGATCTGTTTCAGAATCAGGCATTTGCATTTCCTCATGTGCATCACAAGCCTGCACTTTGAAAAGGAGATATTAGGATGAGACTGCATCTCTAAAATACTGAAAATTATAGATGCTTCACAGCTAATGTATTTGTCAGCTACATTTGGATGTCATTATGGACGCTCTGGCATTAGATGAAAAACATGGAGTTGGAAAACTTTAAGAAGCACAATATTCATTCTATTTTAAAACTCATGATACTTCAATGGAGATAAGTAGCATTACACGCACTACAATAAATGTACACCTCTTTTAAGTCCATGTATTGCACAAGTTAACACCTATCGAAGAAGCTATTGCAATGGTTTTACCAGTTATGGCCAAAGCTGGCTATCATGAAACTTTGGGAAAATCTTGAAATCCAAAGTAGATCCAAATGGAAAGAGACATCAGAGATGTTGAAATGCAAATCCATAATTAAATTCTTAAAATACTATGAAGAAGCGCTGAGAATCTTGAAAGATATTTAAGGTAGTAATACCTGCCTGCTGCTGAATTTGACAGAGATCCCAGGTGGTAAAAAAGTTAACTTGAAAAAAATAAAGAACAGAGATAGGTGAAAGGGGTAGCCTTAAAATTCCTTTCTCTTTCAAACAGTTGGTAGAGTACGACATGATTTCCTGTAAGCATAACCTAGATAACACCTTTCACTTTCACCAGGAAATCTCCTACATAACTCCCACTATAGCCCCAAAATCTCATCCACAAGCACAAGTTGATTATGAAACGCAGAGAGATGGATCACGCCAAGAAGTTGTCATTTCTCACACAACATCCGATTTGAGTGGTTCCTGAATTGAAGGAGTTGCTAAGTTAAATCAGTCAACAGGACTACAATCGCTAACTTGTTGGGGTCAGAAATGGAGATCCTCTAGATCTATTTCGCACTATTAAAGATTGTTCGTTCCAATAAAAGAAATTGATGAAGTGAGGTTTATTATTATGGTACCAAGAAGGTACATTAAAAGGATACAAAGGACCTACAAGGGACTGCCAGAAAGTACATTACATCTTCTTCCAAGTAAATCTAGAAAACCGTATAATTGCTAAGACTGTCCATCATTCAACATTTATTTATCTTTGATTCTGCAGATATGATTCTTTTGACAGCAAAGTCTTACTTAGAGGAATTTATCTTCATTCCAATAATACCACTTTGATTTTACTTACCAATCAAATGGAGTCTAGTACGTGAAATATGATACTCTTTTGAGGAGCGTGGAGAAAAACTTGAAAATGAAACTTCGACAGCAACAACTAATAAATCCAAAGTCTTACATATTCAAAAGATGCATCTCTTGTCCTCTAGGAAGTGGCATATTATTGTCAAGGTTTGTGATAACGATTGTGTTGTCTTCATAACAAATGAAGCCGTAAATATAGCTATAGAACTGAAGTTGTTCAATCATAGAATGAAATAGAAACATAATTCCTTACTGTTTCAGTGGGAGAAGAAGCATATCCGACTGACTTCCCATCATGCATTAGCACTTCAAATCCTTTCACCTGGGTAAGAAGAGTATACAGTATTCACATCTCATCTACAGTATCAAGTTATGTGTACATTCTTAAAACATAAAACTTTCAGTTTAGCTCGGAAGGTGGTTGACGATGAAACTTGCCGTAGGCAAATCCGACATCAGAAAAGGAGGCATATAAGGGTGAGTTTAGGATTCAACTGTTAAGGTCGTCTTAAAACGTTTTGCAGCTACCACAAATCAAACTGACCACTTCGTTTTCCATCTGCTGTCACAGCAGTCCATCCATCAGGCCACATCCGACCACGCCAAACACCTGAAGTAGAATTTATCAAGACACAGGGAAAAGAGATTCTATATTAAATAGTACATGATGACTTTAGAACTGAAGAACTTACCAGCATTAATCAAGTTTTGATATAGTAATTGAACGTTGTTACATAAGATGATGTGTTCTTAATTTTAACTAAACACAACTCTATCTTCAATTCCAACCAAAATGGAATCTATTGCCAAATGCCAACTAAGTATTTTTACACAACTACTTAGAATGAGAAGTTGAACAAAATTGCAGAAATAATGCGTTTGGAGTAATGACTGTTAAACAGATTGATAGAACTAGGGAGATTCAACTCACCAGAATTCTCATGGCTTGCTCATGAAGCTGGATAATGACATGGCAATGTGCACACAATGGCCCAGAGAAGCAAATCTGAGAAACATTCGCATCAACAATCATATCAAATGCAAAATGTGATTTCGGATGCCTGGTCTAAGTTATTATCTAAGAGTTTTCTTGTCTTTATACACTTACCATGCCCTTGTAAAGATATCTTAAGAGTTACTCAAAGGATGTATTCTTATAATATCCTGCATAAATTAGTCAACGGAAGAAACCTCCTCCTGATTTACATTCAAATAGAAAATATAACCAAATAGTAAAGTATATTGTTTTTGTCAAACTCACCAATACAATCAAATTCTATTCGACTATAAATTTCTTGATCACATGTGAGAAAATTCTATGTTTTTTGAACATCCGAAAATTCTCAAAGAACTTTTGGTACTACATTTTTGCATTCATAAAGTCAATGAAATGAGAGGTCTACTACTCATATAAAGATTATACTATTGTGACCTTTACTTGAAATTGAATCATTATTTGGGACTTCATAGCCACCAAATTTTTCAAACTATAATTATGCCTCAATTGTAAAATAAAATTGGAAAGAGGGAATAGCAACTAACCTGGATTGTTGACTTAACTAACAAATATACACACTTGGATGTTCATTCATTCAAGTTGTTGTTGGAAAGTGGCAACATTGATGCTTAATGACTCCTTCTCTTTGTCAATCTTCCATGTTGAAGCAGTACGAATCAGTGAAATGACAGAATCCAAGGATTCACCCAGCAAATCTTTCAAAACAGATGTCAATATGCCATAAATCCAATCTAAACCACTATATGAATCACAAATTACTCAAAACCCGCCAAATCCAAATCTTCCTTCAAGCAAACACAAATTTCAGCAGACCGACAAACGATTTCAGCAATGGAACTCCAAAATATCAACGACCCACTAAGCAATTCTTCACCAAAGTCCAGATTTCAAACACCCGATCAGCAAAATCACATAAAAAAACCAACTTTTCAAAAAACCCACCTTAAAAAACTCCAAACAAACAACATACTGCCGGACAGTGGACATGCATGACGAAATCTTTGTTGAAGATCCAAGAAGGACCACCTATTAAAGCTGTGAAAACATCTTCCATTCAGAATTATGGGGCCAAAAACACGCAATACACACCGAAGAAGAAAGATGCAACAACAAGGACTCAGAAGCGAAAAACATTGTTTCGAACAGTGGACATGCATGTTAAAATCTTTGTTTAGGCTGAACAGAGAACCACCTATTAACGGCAAAGCACCCAGTAAGCCCCAAGTCAAAGCGGAAGGGCCAAGTGCTGCGCCACGGAGTAGAGAGACAATTTAAGAAGGAAACAGAAGATGTAGTTACCTGGACCGAGCTGGAGCTGAAAACGGCGACGGTGTGATACGCTTCTCCGGCGATCTAACGAAGGAGCGGAAAGAGCAAAAGAACGGGAAGGGTTACCATTTATAGTAGGAAGGGAATAGGACGTAGCATAATGCCCCTGCAATACCCGGTAATTACGTAGCTGCCATCAGTGCTCCGCCTTCAGAAATAGCCACGGCCGACGGGGAATTTACCAAAACGCCACTTTCGTCGTCCTAGTTAGTGACACTTATTATTGCTTCTAATATATACTAGGGGGCCGGTGCCCGTGCGATGCACGGGCGAGAGATATCTGCTGGAGCTAAATGCGGAAGAAATATCGTAAATTAATCAGAAAGAGTAATAAATTTTACTAACACATTCGAAAGGCTTGTTGGGAATATCACTGTTGTGTATAGCATATATTACAGCGCATATACTTTAGTACAAATGCTCCTGGGCAACTACTTGAGTGTCACATTTCCGCGGGAGTCATGTCGTTGCGAAGTTGTTTTCATGCTTTTCCACGCTGCAGCTGCCACGAGAAGATGAGAAATCATTAGTGTTTTATCTGGAGGAAATGGTGGAGCCCCAATTCTTTACCACAGTTTGAGCGGTTACTATGTACGTACAAGAGATATTGGTTTTGAGTTAATCTGGCCAAAGGCTTTGAAATATTTAGAGGATGGTGTAGGTATAACGTTGAAGTGTGATTTTGAATTACCTTTGTTTGATTGCTATGAAGCTATGCAGAAGACATATGTGGAGCCGAAGGGGTAGCATTTCTTTGCGCTTGAAACCTGAGTTCACCAAAGGTCATAGCACCATCAATCTGGCAATTCCTAACAAAATGGTCACACTGGGATTAATAAAGAAAACAATAGGGATCTGATTTCAGTAATGCACTTGACAATATGTGTATGCCATCTATTCAACACAATTATAGTAGTCTCTGACAATTATTCAACAAGGGATTAATGGTGTTTGATTCATTATGAACATGGCAAAGGATGTCAGAGTTAACTTAGCAACTTCACTCGTAGTCGAGACGCAACTACCCTTATGGAAGGACAAGTGTCCTGGTGCTAGCAGACCTTCAATTTCGCATGTAATAAAGCAAAAAGAAGATGGTACAGTTCCAGAGTCGGACAAGTAATAGACAAGGATGAAAAGTCATACCTGTTCAGGATTCTCGGATAGTTTCTTTCTACCACTTTCATTTTTCGCCTCACATTTCTCCAGTTCTCTACCTCGGAGCTCAAGCTCTTTCTTTTGAGATTCCAATTGCAATTTCAACTCTTCATGATCATTAAATATCTTCTGGAAATGATCACGTGCACTTGACTGTATTTTCCTTATCTCTGCTCATAAAACAAATACAAGGACATGAAGCATTATATATAATAAGAGTTCCCAATTATATTCCCAAGAAACGACAAGAAATCAAGTTTGTACATGAAAATTGAATGATCATCTTTTGCACCTTAACAAACAAAAAACTATCCTAAATTTAAGACACACATGTAGAATATCTAGGAGTTAACCTTATTATTAATGAAAATTCCGAACAAATTGTATTGTAGTATGGAACATGTACCCTAAAGAACGAAGAAAGAGTACCAAATAAGCCACTCTTTTGTTTTTGAAAAAACCTTTCCGTTGATGGTAAGAGAAGGCTAGGGAAAAAAAGTATGTAATTGTTGTTGTACAGCTATACTTTTGTCACCATCAGTTTGTTCCCCATGTAAAGGTTAGCAATCTTTGTCATTACAGCTCCCTTAGATTACTTGAAAAAAAATTGTAGTCAATCACATGCTACGGACAAATGTTTGGTGACATAAGATAAGGGAGGGAGAGTTATTGTTGTACATGCGAATACTCAGAATAACACTTTGTGTTGTCATTTGGAATTTGACTCAAGATGCTAACTTTCTGAGGCTGATTAATGCATGCAGCAGAGGTCTTTGAGTGCTTTGAAATACAGGTTCAAGCGTAATCGATAGACAATAATGAGAATATATGAACATTTGGATCATATTCTCTCCTATAATGCACCTTTGATGGGTCAGAGTTTACTATCAGACTAAAGTACAGAATCTGAGAAAACTTCTAATTGCACAGTACTTAATCGTGCAACAAGTTTGTGGTGATTTGTTAATTATTCATCTACTGCAGCTTCATGGCTGGAGGTGGTTAGAAATGGCACCGGCCGCTAAGAAAGCACAAAGAATAAACACAAGTGTCTGCTGAAATATCTGGAGCTCAGTGAGGAACAGTCTAGAATGGCCATGATTGATATTGCTGGAGCTAATTATGCGTAAAGGATTAAGCAAAAATTCAATAATGCATAATCAAAACTTCTTTTTTTTCCAAAAGACTCATAGAACTAAGTCCATCTCTAGTATCACCAGTATATACTGCTATCTTCTGTTATTCCACTACGTCCGCAAAGACCTATCTAGATTTAGAATGACCAAATTCATTTAGCAATTTATCAATCTGCATTCATCTAGCTAAGGAGAGTTTCTAGTAATCGAATTTGCTTTAGGGGCGCTTTCATTTTTAAAACTTCCATACCTTGTTTTAGTAGATAATGTCTAATTAGCTTTCTGCAGAATGATCTTTTGTCTTATGAACAAGCTGCCTCTAATTTTTAGTTTTTTCCCCTCTTTCATAGTATGTGTTCTTAACTTTCACTAAAGATTTTTATATACGTTCTTCTATAGATATGCAAATATAGAATTTTTTTTTCATTTTATTCTGCAAATAGGTCGACACTTCTGTTGAATATGGTTTCACACACATGATCTGGTGCAGCTGAAGTTCAAAGTAGGATGTGAGCGAACCATCTCAAGCGACCTTCTCTCACTTTATTCTCTGTGTACGCTAACTTGTATCTTCTATCAAATGTGGTCATTTCTAATTTTGTCTGATCTTGTATGACTGTAATATATCTTAGCGTAGACATTTGGAAAACATTCACTCACCTGATAATTCAAGAAAACAGCAAATTAGAAGATTGCGAGAAAGAAAGCTTACTTCCGGCACGAAATTTGCAGCAACAAAAGCAAAGAAGAGTATACCTGAAATGGTAAAACACAGAAATCAATTTCGGGAAAAAGAAATCAGTTTCAAGGTTCAAACTTCCAATAAGTTAGCTAAGGCATATTATCAAACACTTTACATGCACAATCTTTTCCCACTTTATACACACAGCTAAGACAATTTTTACCTAATGGCACAGGAAAACGTCAAATTAGAAGATTGCGAGAAAGAAAGCTTACTTCCGGCAGGAAATTTGCAGCAGCAGAAGCAAAGGTTGGTGAGCGATGTTACTATTTTCACAAGCATATATTCTGAATCTACACTTGTTCGTCCCTGCTTAAAGTACAATTTAAGTTGCTTTATGAACATAATTTTTGATGTTGTGTTCGTCCTAGATTGTTGGCTTACATGAAGCAATCTCTATACATTTCTACACCTTTGATTCACACAGGCATTAGAATACTATGATGTGCATGCTTAAAAAAAGGTTCCCTTTTCCCTAAATTGCATGAAAGCTGCATATTTATAATACATTGGCTATAAATTAAATTTTAAGTTGTGTAAGAAATGAAAAACAAATTGTTCATGCTGAACAGCGGAAGGATCTCAAGTTCTATTACCTTAGACGGCAATACCTTTCATAAGGCTTCCGTCGTAATTCCAACTTAACTTATATGTTAATGTATCACCTCTAAAAGAAAATCATACATCAGTCTCTCAATAGTCAAAGCAACTTCCTCATGAATCTTGAATTCTCGCACATTCAAGGAATTTTGATATTGACAAGAATGTTGTTCTCTTCCCACCGAAACCCCCACCTTTTTTTGGCTATTGACCTTCCAAAATTACCATTTATATCATAAAGTCATATGTCAAATTACTTCCAAGGTACATCAATACTATGCCTCAATAGCAAAATGACTGGGATAGGTTGGCTGTATGAATTCTATGCATTCATTTCGTTCTTATCAGTATTCTTATCAGTATTGAAAAGATTATCATAGTTAGACTATTTTATGTACGTTGGAATTATCATAGTTAATGGACCAGTGAAAAGCCAAATCTTAATCTAATTGTCATGCCTCTTTAAAATGGCCAGACTAAGGTTTCTCCACTTACTGTATATAATACACAGGTCAGCAAGGATTTCTTAAATTTATACAACCAGTCAAAAAGAATATGACCCAAAAGTGCACAAAAGAATTGATTTGAGCTCAGAAAATTCTTTGTACAGTTGTAGGATAGTATGAGCATCGATAATTAGTGAAGCTAGAATGCAGGAAGATATTTACTAACTCTGTTAAACTATATGCATAAAACTTATTAATAGTGGAGATAACAAGCAAAACAAAAGTGCTGAAAGGCATATATAAATATCAAAATACAAAATCTTAAAGCATGCCACAGCAAAGAAACATTTGTAGATGCAATATATGGAAAGGAAGAAAGCCGCACCTTCGCCATTCCCCGGAACCACACAGAGAGCAAAGAAGATTTAACCTAATTCGACTCGTCGACCAGTTGGTAAGACGGATGCAAAAAGCGTAGCTATAAACTCAGAAGATTAGAAAATTAAGATAGACATATTATCAAACAACTTACATGCACAATTCAATTATAAAAATCCAACACCTTGCTTGCAACATTTAAGAATTAAACAGTAAACAGAAAATCACTGCTGCACACCGAAGCCACCACCTCCTCGAAATCTGTGATATACCCCAAAATACAGGCCGGAACATATCATCAAACACCTTGCATGCAACATTTAATACTCACTATTTAATTAAACCTTAAAGAAATAACTGCTACACACGAAGACCCCTACCTCCCCCCCTTCATCAAAGACCTTGCATGGAAGAATTACCTCAAACTACCTCAGACAGAAAATCACTGCTACACACTGAAGCCACCACCTCCTCGAAATCTATGATATACCCGAAAATACAGGCCGGAACATATCATCAAACACCTTGCATGCAACATTTAATACTCACTATTTAATTAAACCTTAAAGAAATAACTGCTACACACGAAGACTCCCACCTCCCCCCTTCATCAAAGACCTTGGATGGAAGAATTACCTCAAACTACCTCGGACATACGGAACCGACATGCACTCGGAATTACAAAGGAGAAATGTCAGGGAAGAAGAAGGTCAAAGTCATACTCTACCACCCAATAACCCTTCGGAGGAAAAAAACCACACATGCAGGGGAACAAAATCTTCAAATTCAAAGAATAAGAAAGCCGCAAGTCCAAAATCCATAACCGACCGAACTAATACTTACCTGGAAACGACGGAGAACCTTGAAGCCGGCGGAGAACCCCAACTGAGTACCAGCAAATACGGAAAATCCTTGGAAGAACCGGAGAAGACCAAGAGACGCACGAAAAAGAGGAAAAAGAGGACAAAGCAATGCGAGATCTATTTCTATAGGAAGCAAAAGTGTCCAGGGAACGTAAATGCCCTCCGAAAGCACTAATATTACGAAAATGCCAAGAATAAATGACATGGGAACACAACGTAATTACGAATTTGCCCTTGGTCGTCCAAGGCAAGCCTCACTTATTAATAATCTTAATCTTAATTATTATAATTTATTTTTGTATAGAGAGAGAAGGCAAAAGGAGGCGAGAGAAAGAGAGAGGTGGTAGGGAGAAAGAGAAAAGGGAGAGAGAGACACGGAAAAGAAAAATAGCAATAAAATTCTAATTATAACTACAAATTATAATTTTTTTAAACTATACTGGTATATTGTTAACACATATCACATATTTTTATGGTATATTAATTACATGGGCCGCCTCATCAAAGATTAAGCCCAAACCTTTTTTACGGCCCTTTGAAACTAGGGTTTTCTGTAAAGGCCCTTTAACTTAAAACCTTTCGTTTCTCTTCACAGTCGCGTTGCAGAGGGAACGGGAGCTGTGCAGAAAAAAATGGTGAATTTCAAGGTAATGGGTTCTTCTTTTTCTTCAATGGGTTTTCAAAATTTTGAATTTTTAACCGATTCTCTCAAAGATTTGAATGTACAATGATGTTTTCTGGTTGTCATTGCAGTTCCATCAGTATCAGGTTGTTGGGAGAGCTTTGCCATCTGAATCAGATGAGCATCCCAAGATTTACCGTATGAAGCTTTGGGCTACCAATGAAGTTCGTGCTAAGTCCAAATTCTGGTATTTACATCTCTTTTCCTGTTGATCTGTTTGATGTGTTTATGCTGGTTAATGGGTATGTTAACTGTGTTTTGTTTGAAACAAAAAAGGTATTTCCTGAGGAAACTAAAGAAGGTGAAGAAGAGCAATGGGCAGATGCTGGCTATTAATGAGGTATGATGAGCCATTTCTCTAAATGCTAACTGTGTTTTGTTTGAAAAAATGCATCAGGTGGGAATTAATCCTTGTACCATTAAGTCTTTTTGTAGTATGGGTGCCATAAGTTAATTTTGGATCAACTTTATAAAATGTATACATAGAATACCTAATTTTGCAGAAAACCACGATTGATGTGCACCATAAATTACCTACTAAATTCTCCCTGATATGGATGTATGGATTCATTTGGTTCTTTTTATTCTTGCTTGAGCTGGATGATTAAGAATTATCATATTCTGGTGCTTCGTTTTGTGTTGTGTATTTGGTATGTTATGTTCTGGTTTTAAGTGTTTGGGGTTCTGATTGGTTCATTCTCTTGGGTAACCCCGTGCAAATCTTATGAATTTTATTTAATGTATAATGTGATGGACGAGGATTGCCTATGTGAAATTGCTGTATATTTTTCACAGAGGTGGCCTTTATGTGCTTGTGGTTAGTCTGTTGGTATATTACTTATTTTGAAATGGATTTTTGACTACTTTTGAGATTCGCATTTTCAATATCCATTCGCCTTCTTCTCCCTAATAAATATATGGTGAATTATGCACTTATGAGATTCCATTTTCAATTTCCTTTTGCCTTCTTCTCCCTAATAAATATATGGTGAATATAGTGCTATTTACCATGTTTTGTTCATAAATATGCACATTCATACCCTGTCCTCTTAATGTCAATAATTCTAGCACTTTGCGTTAGTGTGCCTGCATTCAACTCCCCCCATGTACTGGACTATGTACTCCTACTTCCAACTCTCAAGTTTTGCTGGAAGCTGAAAAGGGTTCCATGACTACAAATCAAGAAAGCATCTTAACTTTGGTTGTTGCTAGTCTCTAAAAAGCATAACTCAAAAGTTTAGATTCCCTCACCTGGTAACGTAGTCCTTCCCACTCACAATGATCAAACCTACGTCCTTGGGCCTCTTGATCATTTCATTCTATTCAAATATGGATTTAGACTGGTTGATTGCCCTAAACAAGTCATTTTCCAAAAAGTTCAAATCTGGCCAAAATCAAAGCCAATCCTCTGTCTGCAATACCTAAATCTGCCCTAAAATATATTTTGGGAAAGCCCTTGAAGTGGTTAAACCAGATCTGAAATTAATTTCTGATTTTGGTGTCTTTTACTGGTTCAATTGGACATTGAAAATTCCGTAGATATTGAAAATTTAGTGTAAATTGACTGTAATATTTGCAAAGTGGTAGAGAATCATTTACATTATGAAGCCTCTTCGAAATCCAATGATTTAGATGAAGATCTCAGTCACAAATCGCCCAAGAGAACTCTAAAATAGTTGCTGCCTGAAATGATTTTTAATATGAATCTCAGCAGATTCAGTTGCAAATTTAGTTAGGGACCAGTAGTTCTAGCTAAAATATGCAACTTCCCCAAAGTGCGGGCCGCAGAGAAAATTTATTGGTTATACAAAAAATGCAGCTTCCAACTTCACTTTTAATTATCCGAGA
This sequence comes from Solanum rostratum, assembly GCA_029948455.1. Classification (NCBI taxonomy): domain Eukaryota; kingdom Viridiplantae; phylum Streptophyta; class Magnoliopsida; order Solanales; family Solanaceae; genus Solanum; species Solanum rostratum. The sequence continues at coordinate 66,800,967 of CM057048.1, forward strand.
CACACCAAATAACCTTGAAATTTGACAATTCCAGTTCCTTTGTCTGAAATCAGGAGCGGATTTCACTGTTCAATCAAAACACAATTTGGAGCCCATTTGCACAAATGTGATACCATTTATGCTAAAAACAATGTCCTAACACCACATACGATTGCATCACTACCAAAACCTATCTGAAGCTCATCAGAATGACACCAGAAAGTGTAGATCACTTTTAAACACAATGGTGTACTTGTTCCAGCAATGAGATTCCTGTTTAGACCTTATATCTTGAGTTGGGTGGGTGATGCTTGAAAACAAGCGAATCAATAACCTATTGATTTCCAATTAAATTTGGCAAAAAGTTCAATTTCATAATATAGAGTTATCGAAACTCTCAAAAATAAACTTGGACTTCTAGTGATTCTAGGCTCGTTCAAGGTGAGAGGTGGCCAAGGTGTTGAGAATTTTTTCTTCTTATATTAATTTTAATTTTTCTAGTTTATTCTGCTTATGGGTTGTTGAGTCAAGGGTTCTCAGGAAACAACCTCTCTACTTCTATGTAAATACGAGGTAGTGGGAAGGTCTGCGTACATTTCTACCCTCCCCGGACCCCACTTGTGGAATTCAACTGGGTATGTTGTTGTTGTTATATTCATTTTAGTTTTAATAATCAGAATGTGTAATAGATGATTGGTAGTTTGGTGCAACTTTGTGTTGTCATTTATGATCAACTGAAACTTCTTTCGAGGAAATCATAGTTGAATGAGGAATTTGGACTCGTTGTAGAGGTAATGAAGACTTTTATTTGAACATTTGATGTTAAACAGACCTCATTAAGTTTTAATGATCTGAAAATCTTTTTAATTGTTGGAACAATTTTGTATTACAAATTATGACTTGTGGGAACTGACTTGGTTGATTTTCGAGTCTAGTGAATTTTGTTCATGTCCAAGGATGAATGTTGTTTAATGTTGGGGATAATGTAACAACCAGTATGCTTATTTTGAGTTCCAGAGGTCTGGATTGAACTCGGAGAGTTTCGATAGCTCCCGTTCCCGTATTATGAATTTAGACTGGGCAGAAAAGTTCTGTTGGAAACTGATATTGTTTGATTGGGTCTTTGGCATCACTTGTCCCATCTCAAATGGTAACACATTCGAGCAAATGAGATCCAATTTTGTTTTAATTTAACCGTTAGATTTGTTTAGTGATTTAAGAATTACAGAGACTAGAATCGTTGAACTTTGAGGTTTTTTGGGGTGTTTCAGACAACTAAAGGAAAGTTGGCAATTGCAGATTCTAGCTCATGATTTTGATGAATTTTGGTCAAATCCCTATGGAGTTACAAATGTCAAAACGGAAAAAGTAAATGGCATCAAAATCAGAAATTTATTTTAGATTTGAAGCTTGTTTGGATTGGGATCATTTTAGGTGTTTTTAAGCTAAAATAACTCTTAAGCAATTTTCCAGTGTGGGATAAAATAAAGTAGTTTGAAACACTTATTTTTTAGCCAAAATTATAAAATAAGTTATGACTTTTGGCTTATAATCCATAAGTTAGAAATACTAACTTATCACTTTGGCAACCATAAGTTATAAGCCATCCAACATGCTCTTGGTTACCCGCTTAGAGTGCTTTCCAAAAATGGATTGTCATTGGAGTTGGATGTTGTTGACCCAAGGTTGACTTTTGGACTAGTCAATGAGTTGACTTTGTCTAATTTGACTTTATAGGAAAAAACTTGCTTTGAGTAATTGACCATTCTAAATACATTTTTGCATAGATTGAGATATCCAGATGCTCGAGGGCGCAGTGCGAATGTGCAAACCACCCTTGGTCACGCTTGAACTTGTGAGTAGTTCAGCTTGTAGGTGACTCTAATACTGCGCAAGCCAGGATAGTCATTGAGGAGCAAACTGCTACTCCTTTGGAACACTTTTTTTATGACAAAGGAAACCCACAACCGCTACCTTTAGGTGCGCACAGGTTAAAATCCCCGCTCCGATGCAATAGTTTGTAAAGCATATAGGAGAGGTAACCCGCACTAGGCAAGCCCTACGACGAGCTTGACCCAGAGGGCAAACACCTCGCTTTCGATGGCAATGAGTTTTGGACTTGAGACCTCTAACATGGAAGTCCTAAGCCCAAACCACTGAGCCACTCCGAAGGGTATTCCCTCCGGAACACTCACATTTTTGGTTTCACGTTCTTTAAGAATTATATGTTTTGATTATCATACCCTTATTTATTACAATGAATTATTTAACATATTAATCTCTCTTCAGCAAATATTCTCTCTTTAAAATATGTAAAATGGGAGTTAATTTAAGCAAGCACATATAGGAGTGTGTGTGTGCTATTCACTTTAGTTTTCTATGCTAATTAGTAAATGTTTATTACTGTCAAAAATAGTTATTAGTATGGGCAGAATGGAAAGAATGTACTCTGTTATATCTTGATTTTCTAAAATGCCAACTATTTTGGACCAACTATTTTTCGTAAGGGCGACAAGTGGACTGGAGGGATTAATATCTAATTGGGATCACTATCAGTAATATAAGCTACTTGTTGGGATTACAGTTCGAACTTCCAACTATATTTTTGAAGGCCGAAAAGGTGAAGAAGTGCTTCGCCTCATCAGAGAACCATACATGATCCAGGTTTTTGTTAGGGAGTGTAGTGACCACTAAGTTGGAGGGAAGTTAAGGGTCTAGCTTAATTGCAGATTCCCCATAAAGTACTCAAGTGCATAGAATTACTCAAGCCGGGTTTGTGTAGCAGCTACCCACCTCGTCATACAAGAAAGTTCAACAGAGAAGAGAAAGAACCACGTCTCTTACTATGCATTGGGAATTCCAAGTTATGATAAAATGATTAAAAAAGTGCTGCAATAACTTGGTAAAACCCTTCAAATAAATTGGCTGGCATGTTCAAATTTTAAGGTTCTATCACACCTCTGAACAATATTGGCCCCTATCTGCAAAACTATTAGCAGAAGAATCAGAAAAAATGGTGTAGGTGGAATCACCAGTTGTAATTGAGGTCTAGTTGTGTTGTTAAGTTTACATTTAGCACAATATTTGCTAAGAGCCTTCCTAATCTTGCGAGTGATTTGTACATCAGACTAGAGAACTTCTAGTGTTCGAGAATGCTTGTTATTGAACATTGGTTACAGGCTCAAATGGAGCAAAATGGACAGTGGGGGATTCATATGGTTGATCCCTACTATCGAGGCTGTATTGTTTTATCATGAAACTATGCTTTTGGTACAAGATCTGTATCTTATAATACCTAGTTCTTTATTTTATGTATTACCCAACTCCAGACTACATTCCTTCTTGTCCTTACTAAAAATAGATGATCCCAAATAGTTGTCATTTTTTTAGAAAATCAATATACAATTGAGTAAATTCTTTCCATTTCGCCCTTGCTAATAATTTTTCTTGGAAGTAATAAACATTGACTAATTAGCTTAGAAAACCTAAATGAACAGCACATACACATACTCCAATATTGTAATTGTTTAGATTAATTATCTTTTTGTTTATTCGATAGCAATTAAAGAGAGAATATTTATTGAAGAAATATAACATTTTAAACGGTTAAAGATAATAAATAAGGGTATGATAGTCAAAAGATACAGTTTCTTAAACGGCTAGTAAACAAAAAATATGACAAGTGATTCGGAGGGATTATTTTGGTAGACAGTCTTGCTTTACTATTCAAGAGTTTGTTTCCTTGCTTGTTTATATAGTTCACTGGTAGTTCTCATCAAAAAAGTCCACTGGTAGTTATCCTGGTACTTGTGCTTATTCTTGCCAATGGACTCTTTCCCTCCAACCTTCTTGTGCCATCGGGTTATGACCTTGTATGGTTTGGTGATTATGCATTATGTACCAGCCCCTGGTTGTTTCTCTATATGCAGTGTTTAAATTGGATACGTGAATTCCCTAACATTTACAGATTTCTATTCATCTTCATGAAACATTTTTCGTGTTTCTATTTACTGTGGGGTTTAATTTCAGAAACTTGCTGGTCTCCTTTAACTGTAAATGCTGTATTGGTTTATCCTCATTAAAATTTGTATTTTTCAACTTTTTAGATCTTTGAGAAGTACCCAACAAAAATCAAGAACTATGGTATTTGGCTCCGTTACCAAAGTAGAACTGGATATCATAACATGTACAAGGAGTACCGTGACACCACATTGAATGGTGCGGTGGAGCAGATGTACACTGAGATGGCTTCTCGCCACAGAGTTCGCCATCACTGCATCCAGATCATAAAGACGGCCACCATTCCAGCTAAGCTTTGCAAGAGGGAGAGCACAAAACAGTTCCATGACTCCAAGATCAAGTTCCCATTGGTGTTCAAGAAAATCAGGCCACCTAGTAGGAAACTCAAGACCACATACAAGGCTACTAAGCCCAACTTGTTCATGTAAAACATGTTTAGTCATGTGCGTTGAGAAGAAATTTCTAAATTCTGCAGTTTTGGTGCGTTAGTTATGTTGAATTAGTATTCATTGCGAAAGAGAGAAGGGAAACCTTTTTGTTTGGATGAAATGATGGTGGTTGCTACAATATTTTCAATCATGGTTCTTTGCTTTTACTGTTGCAGTTTTGGGTACTACATTTTTGTTGCCCTTTTGTATGTCTAGGTTTCAGGCTCTTTTTGTCAACTGGCGTCAAGGATTCACAAATGAATAATAAAAGGTCAATTCATGTTAAGAACTATGTCACTCAAATAAGGAGCCAAAATCAAGGATGGATAAATTTCTAATTAAGAATATTTCTTGAAGATGAGTGTCATTTGAACATCTATCTAAAGATAACTGGACAACTGAAATTCGAAGTAAAGAAGAAGGGTTCAAAATATTGTTTGTTGGAAAGGATTTCTGTTAAGCAGGTCAATTGTATTCAACTGAGTAAGAGCTGAATACAACATTCCATCCATTTCCCAAGGAACTGCTTCTTTGCCAAACGCATTGGAGACGGAAATTTTGTATGTTATTGAAGGTTACCTGATATACAAGGGGTCATTTGAGATTAACTATCGTGGGGTAAGTTATCTCATTACTATGTTATAAATGGTGGGATAAGTTATCCAAACTTGACAACCGAACAAGATACAAAATTTTTCTCCCTTTACCCCATGACTATTTATTTTTATTCTTCACACCAAACAAGTTTGCGTGTGTGCACATGTGAGAGAAATATTACATTATTCTCGATAATTGGAGGGTTTTCAACCATTGTAGAACAACCTAATGCAATTGAAACTGTTATTGCTCATGCCCCTACAAACAAAAGGGAAAAAAAAAAGGGAGAAGGCATAAGTTTCCCTTGAGTTGTACCGAAAAGTCAAGTTATACGTTTAAACTATTAGACAACCTTATACATATTTTTATTACTTAAAAGTGAATCTATTTACCTCTAAATGACGTGGCAAAAAAAAAAAAATATTGCATCAGATAAAAATTAAAGTTAAAACAAATGAATCAACATCTTCCTTACACTCTACTCCCCATATTTCTTCTTATTCATTCTTTATTTTTTATCACAATTCTTTATTTATCCTTACAACCTCAAAGTGTGAGACAAAAAAACATGGGAAAACCTCCCTCCAGCCGCCACCATTGTTGGTTAATCTGCAAGTGTTTTTGGAACATGAACACACATTTAAACTCAATGCAAGCTTTGCTTTTTTCCATTTAACCCGCATTTTGAATCTTGATTTTTTTCAAAACCCAAAAAGAAGAAAAAAATCTAGCTTAAACACATAAAGAATTGAACTTTAATTCAACGAGGCTGATGAGAAAATCAAGATTCTTTTGTAAAAAGTAAAAATGTGGTTCTTTGTATTTGATTTTTGATAATGGTGGTGGTAATATATGGTCGTGGGTGAGGAAGAAGAAGAATAATTAAAGGTGATATAGTGATGGCAAAGAACAAAGAATCGATAGTGAAGATAGCCAGACATGATTTTTCTGGTGAGATAAGAGCTGAAGTAAGTGGGATTTAGTGATAAAGAAGGTATAATTATTAGAGAATTTCAATAATTAATTAGTGTAAAATATAATTATTAATATTAAAATTAATAAATAAAGAAAAGAAAACAAAAAGAATATGACAAATTATAATTTCTAACACGGCGTTAAAGTAGTGCTTATGTGGCTGCAAATGAGAGTGGTGTTACGGATTATACTAAATTCACATTAAATAATAAAGGTGTATAATAGATCGTCAGTGTACAATCGAAAAAAGGCAAGTGAATAGATTAAATAGATATATCACAGTATCCACATCCTTGTTAGAAGGAGTTACTAATACATAAACATATATTCAAACTTGGGCTCGAAATAAAATTTCGACAGAAATTGATTAGCTATATCCTCTATAGAGTGCTTACAGTGGCACTGGGACGAGTAACAGTGCTAAAGTTGGAAGGTACATGTTACTTAATTCAAGATAGAACCCAAGTTTGTAGGAGCTTAGCAGAGAAGGTGGAGTTATTCAGGTATGGTGGAATGAAAAGTAGAAGAAGATTCAGGTGGAAGTAAATGTAGTGTGTATATTCAATATTTAAGTATACAAGCCTTTTGTAACCAACTTTGTATCAACTAATCAGCTGACTAATTAACTTCCAATTCCATGGTCAATGCGAAATTAGAATCTTCATTATAGATTCAGCTGAGCTCAATAATTTTTTGATTCAAACTTTAAATATTAAAAAATTCATTGAATATGTATAAATAATTAATTTAGAATCCAATAAATTAAAAAAGAAATAGAATTCCAAATTTATAAACTTCAAATTTTAGCTCAAGTGCTCAATGGTATTAGCCATTGATAAAGTATTTGAGAATAATTATATATTTTGGTTGGAATTTTGTATGGTAATAAATTGCTGAAGAGAGTGACCACACCTCTCCTCTCACCACTATAGGAAAACTAGGTTCTTCTCAATTCACCATCAATTAGTTTTCATTTATTTTTTAAGATTTTGTGATCTTGTATTAAAAATATACATAATATACTAAAATATATTTGATTTAAATTGCCCATGTAAAAATTTAGAATTATAGAGCTACCAAATATTATTTATCTATAATTTTTCAATTTTTTTTTTATAGAAGATCAGTTATTAATTCATTATAAATACTATCTTAGCTATATGACCATCTTCAAAGGAGATTGATAAAGAAAAATTTAAAAGAATTCTATTGCATTATTCTCATACAACAACACAATAACATTCACAATGCAATGTTTAGAGAATCTTGTTTAGGAAAATTTATTCTCTCAGTAGTTTTGGGATAGTTTTTTTATTAATATTATATCATAGATCAATTGATCAAAATTCATATTATATCCCAAAGTCTTTTTTTTTTATTGTTATTATTATTATTTTCGTTTTATATCCTGAGTTAGTTTACAAAGAAAATCTTCATAAACATTGTGAAATTCATTACTTTGACTTTGGAGACATTTTGCCCTACTTGAGATGATATTTAGATAGTTTTATGATTGAAAATAAAGTTCATAGTCGTTTCTTCACCATAATTATGCTTTAAATGATTTAATAAAAGAAAATATTTTTCAAAGGTTTCAATTCATAGATCATAGATTAATATGTAATATCTAAATATCTCAATTTAAGTTAATATGGGAAGAAAAATCAATTAATACTTTTTTAACTAATATGAAACAACTATTTTTAGTATAAAGACCAACTAATATGAAACAGAGTGAGTATCATTCACTAGTTTTGCATTCCTAGATAATACTCAAAGACCTTATGTATTTTAATGTCGATAAATTAAATATGTTGGTACAATTTCAAGACCCTTTCAAATGAAGGGACAGGCCATCCTAGCCCTTCAAATTCTTCAACTCGCAAGGCTTGTCTGGGTAGGACTGCATTGGCTCATTTTGACAGCTACATGACATTAAGCATACAACAAACTACTTTAAAATTAAATTGTTATCAAATATAAAAAGGTTTCACACCTTATTAACAAATTAATCAGAAAACAATACCACATAAGAAAACAGAATATACTGAAAATTTATAATTGGGAGGAGGACAATGCATGCATCTTATGTTGAAAGCAATAAGGCAAATGATAAACTAGTAATTACTAGTAGAACAAACTTATATTCACAGGGGAAATAGATAACAAAGAGCTTGAAGTTTTCACTACTACTGGAGAAACCTACCTTAGACAACTTAACAGTAACCAGAACCAAAAAAAAAAACAACTAAAACAACTAATATACATAACCACCTTATCGCTAATGAAGAAAGAACAAGAGGCCCGAGTCATGGACCAACTAAGTTTACAGTGTGCCAACTGGGTCCATACAACAAACCCAGTATAGTACACAACACGCCTAGGGACTAAGGCTGCTTGTAAATACCTCCTATTGATATACATGAACACGACTAAATTCCAATGAGAAGTTAATACGATCACTGGCTTCCACCGATTCATTCATCTTCGTCGTGCATGAGCTTTGCTATCACTCTGTATCCTATCTGCATACATTGGCAGTCGAATGATCTCATAAATCTCATTCAACAACACTTCTTCAGTGATGTTGTCAGTAATACTTCTCATCACCTGAATTTTTGTACAGGAACCATAATTAGTTTAACAGGGACCATCATCTATCTAAAAAAATGAGAAAATATGGAAAAGGTTCTATGTAAACCACAAGTCTATTATCAAAAAACAACTGCATAAATTTAGCATGTGCCATTATAGAAACACCTTTCTGTACGTGTTGAAATCATTGGGAGTTCCTTTATCGACTCTGGTCCTCATCCATACCCATTTTTGGTTATCGGTATCAAAAGAGCACTCTATTATTTTACCAGAGTAATCTGACGGGTCAGAACTATCTGCAACATGAAAAACCCGACATTTCAGGATATGCACCAAAAGGAAAAATACCATGAGACGCAAGGAAAAAAACAAAAAGAAGTTCACGGGGTACAAATGAAGCAGAAGAGAACTGCTTAAATATGCAAAGACTATAGGACAACAGATTAGACATTTGGCTGGATGTCTCTTGATCTCATCACTGGAATCAGTAACTCGCCAACTCCAAGCAACAAGGACCAGCCATTGGAAAGACCATCTTAACGAGCAAGAAGAAGAAACAAAGATGTTGAAATCAAGTCAACAGCTTGAGAGGTGCATGACCTAGTCTGACTAGGATGTTCTTGTTAATCAGAATTTTACACATACAGACTAGAGAGAGACTCTTAATTTGGATTATCTTGTTCAAAGCGACAGTGACAAGGAATTTCTGTCCATGGTTACGTTCCTGAAATTGCAATAGAAGCTTCTACTGTCCCTTGATTCATTTAGAACTTGTTGTGACAATCCAAATAATCCAAACTAACACGTCCGACTTTTTTAACATCAGCAACTGATCCAATTTCAAGTTGTGGGGAAGCCACATTCTATTTACTAGGCCTTAACAGAACAAAAAGTAAAAACAAGAATATGCATCTCTTTTTTTTTGGCTAAGAAGTATCTTGAACTTACAAGAGAGTAGGATTAGAATTTAGAAAGGAGGATCAGTCGTGAAATAGTAACACTGCCTTAGTTTTTAGTCACAGCAAGAAGTACCTCTAGAATTTTTATCCATATTCTTACTACTCCCTCAGTTCCTTTTTTACTTATCCTTGGTACTATTTTCCTTTGTTTCTAGTCACAAATCAAGAGATTTATTATTTTCTTCCAATATTACCCTCAACATGTGTTTAAGCCATACAAATGTACTTTCCTTATATACTTCACAATTGTATTCTACTAAAAAATCCATACACAATCTCTCTTCTCTGCGAATCATTCTTTGAACAGTGAAATCCATAACATAAAAGGGGGTTAAATGCTAAAAAATTGATTCTAATTCTATATATTCTTTCTGATTTTTATGCCTGTCTCAGCGGGAAAGATCAAATGTCCAATCCATTTATTTTTCTGGTATTCAAGCAGGTTGGAATATGTATTATCATAATAATGGTAGAAATGGAATCATTTTTCTTTTTATATAGAAGTAGAAGTCGGTTTCTAGGGATGTTTTATCAATTTCTTTCCATTTTTATTGGTTGAAAATTCCAATTCAATTCAATTTAAGCAGAAAATTCTCTTCCTTCTACATAAGGTACTAGTAGTCAAACTTAGATTTCCAAAGCATAATTAATAACATTAATTTAGTAAAATAGACCCCGTAAGTGCTTTCAACATGGGCCAAGTAAAAAGGAACGAGAGGGAATAAAAATCAGAACCTCACAAGCACCAAAAAGGAATCTTGGTGGTTAGAAGAGTGTGAAATAGCCTCAACTTTTTAGATCATTCTCGAATGAAGGATACCTCCATCAAATAAAAGCACCGCATCTAGTTCTCCCACAACACAATTTTAATAAGAAGTCACATCCACCCAGGTCAGTAAAGTATACAAGACATAAAAACTTAAGGAGTTCAGTTCCCCAAAAAAAAATACTTAAGGAGCATGGATGTGGATGATATTAGTCTCTTATATTCCCAACTAAGGGAAACATTCCTGCAGGATATCACAAAGTATATGACTAATATAACTGGGGATTTCTGACCTGGGAAAACAACTTTACTCCCCTCCATTAGTTTCTTCTTCCCTCGTTCATGTAGATAAAGCAATTCTCGATCTTCAACCACCTGCCATATGATCAGAGATAATCACACTTTATTCCAATAGGAGAGTCCACATCACAAAGGCAATTCTACCTTGTTGAAGGATAAGATGATCGATCTAAAACCTTAAGCTATTAGAGAAAACACACTTTTGTTAACGTATCTCAACGCATCCCCTCACGTGCAGGCTTTTGATTTGTTTTCATGGGCCAACCATGTGGAAACTCTTTTTGATAATGAGTGACAGTGATACTAGAACTAAAGACCATTGCCTGCTTTAATATTATGTTAAGTGTGTGACCATCTCGTCTAAAAGCTTAAGTTGTTAGTTTTTATTAACTTAACTATCTCAACACACTTATAATATGGAAGCAAATGATATTGACAGGTAAGGAGTAGGGGCATAACAACAATAAGAAACCGCAAGGATAAGGAGGAAATAGGAACAACTCTATTCACAAGGCGAGCAGAATACAACCTCAAACAGAAAGTCAACCGAGTTCATTTCAGGGTATTTCCACTTCAAGAGACCTTCATGCGTGCGAGGAACATAAGGATCATCCCAACCCTTACACAGAAAGAAAACAGTGGCTCAGTATCCAGAACCTAAATTCATCTGTATGATTTATGCATCTCTGTCACTGTTAGCCATAAACATGTCATTTGCAATTATATGCAAGAGGAATGTGCTACTAACTCTATTTCTCTGTAACTAACAGTAAACATAGATAAAGGTTGGAAACCACTTCCACAGAGAGTTTTCCAACATAGCAATCAAAACATACATGCCATATAACTTGGAAACATCTCAAGTGATATAAGAAATTGACTACTCAAGAGAAATTTTCATACAACACTAGAACAAGAAGCAATTCAGTATAATAGTCACTATTTAGCACCTGAAAAATAAGACCATCAGCTTCATGTGAGAGCTTTGGGATAAATTCTTTGAGAAGTTTTATGACAGTAGAGAGTGGGAAAAAGTCCTTCCTCCTCACCTGATAAACATTGAGAGATCAGCAATGACCTTAGGTAAAACAAATGGTACTAGAAAATAACTATAATTTATCTTGTGACAATATATTCCAGTTTTGATGAAACATACCCTGAAAGGCTCCAACTCATATCTATAGTAAGGGTTTCTACTCTGGTGTGTATGTTGACGTTCATAGTTCCTTGGCCCAATCACTTCTTTGTCGATCATTCTCCACCGTTCGTAAAAGGGTCGCTGAGAAATTATAGAACAGAGAATGAGCAACATCAATATACAGATAATATTTGAAGAGAACCAAAAACCCACAAGTGCATAGCTTAACATTAATTTTTCAAGAAGTAAAGAAAAGTGGCTCATATAGAAGAATCCAACCTCAATGACAGACACATGGTTCACGGCCATCAAATCATATATTAGATATCTCCTTTCCTGCTTGCGTGTGTCAGGCAAAGTATCAATTATCATCTCTCCATCGAGTAAGGTGAAGTGGTGTGTCTTTTCGGCTAAACCCTGGGAGAAAATATGAGAATTTCATATGATAAATCATACATATACAGATAATAACCAACAGTCAGACATAAAAGGGAAAAAGGAAAGATCAGAACATCCTAATAGTTAGCTAGATATTAGCATACTTCATTAGTGTGTCTGCATGGAAATCTCATCTGAACCCTCCGGAAGTTGAAATGCCTATCAATTAAGAAACAACCATCCATCGTGATCAGCATCATATACCGTGTCCCATCAGCCTTCCATGTGGCATAGTAGTAACGCTGCCTTAATAACTGCAAGTTGTCCCTGCAAATCATGACAAAGATTACCTTGGATGAATCTTAATTTATGGGTTTTCACCTTCCTTGCTTTGTGTTGGAGGCAGCTACCCAGAATAAGCAATAGTTTTCTCGGAGAATATACTACTATCCATATCCAAGTCCATATCAGGTTCAAGTATGAAGATGCAATAAGGTTATTATCCATGAGTGGAATTTGTACAAGGGATCTACAAAAATTTATTTAACTACTCAGAACACTTGTTGTTGGACAAGCTACCATGCAGAATAAAAAAAAAATTAACAGAACAAACAAAATAACCCAAACTTATTTCATGCAGTGCAGTGCAAGCATAATATAGCTTGAGAATATTCATTCCGCCATGTGTAACCTTCAAAGTTCGAACCATGTTTGCTGCACAGACAAATAGGCACACTGCTGCACTGCACAAGTTGCCCAGAGGCATCAGGCACTGGTTTGGTTCAATATTCATCACCCATGTAAAGAAATGTGAAACGAAAAGATAGAAAGAAATGGTCTCTGAAGATTCAAAAACTTCTGTGAAGGTCTGCGTACATTCTACCCTCCCCAGATCTCACTTGTGGGATTCCACTGGGTATGTTGTTGTTGTTGTTAGGCAGATGTGCCATTCTGCTTATATGGCAGGTCACAAGAATCAAAAAGTATTTCAGTCCGATCATTTGAATATCCCAAAACTTGGAAGTTAATGAACCACCAAAAACCCTCTTCTGCTAGGTAGTTACTTTATTTTCAGGATCAGATCTAACAAAAACGCAACTATAAAATGTGGGTTAAGAAAATATAAGCTATTGTGAGCAGATATCAAAGAAAGCTTAGTTGCAACATTTGCAAGAATACAGGTAAAAATATTTAGGAGAAAGTGCATGACTGCTGCAGTAACAAATGATGACAAGTTCATGATTGGAGACAAATACACTAATGAAGTTTAGGAAATGATTCCTTATGGCTGATTAAAAGAAGCAGAACAAATGGCAACAGTAAGAAATAAGGAGGTAGAAAAAGAAATGTTTGAGCAGTTCCCAGGAGGAGAAAACAGAATAAGGGATTTTGTCCTCAGCACTAAATGACATTATGATCAAGCATGAAGAAGACTACATTTCCCTATGAAAAAGCATAACTAGCACTGAACCTGTCATCCAAAATTCTATGATGAATCCAACTGCAATTGCAACAACAGAAATACATCTATGATTGACAAAACAACCAGGAGATGGCAGAGTCCATTTTCCATCATAGGCCAAAATCACTCAGATATACCAGCCAAAATCCAACTATAGTAGCCTATTTAGACACTCAACAAGTGCTGAAACAACACAACTATTTTTGGAAATTGCATTTTTATATATTTATTTATTTTGAAACCGAACAACATTCATTATATGTCTCAAAGCAAGAAAAGAAAAATATTGAAATAAGCACTTTATGCAAATAAAACAAAAATAGCCACCAAATTTATTCAATACCAAGTAGGTTGTTATTTGCTAATCACATTCCAACACCTGAAACTGAAGAAAGCAGGAACTAGACACCTAAAGAGGATAAAGAAATAATCATGATAATCACTTCACAAGTGATCAACACACATTACATGCCACTGTAACAAACTTTGCAGTAAAACAAACTTCACCCATCTCTAAGAGAAAGGATCACTGGACCCATATTCACTGACAAGCTTCAAATCAACCATTAAGCATATTATTGTTAACTTATTGAATCATGGTGGTAGATTATTATGTTGACTTCTTGTATTTTGATATGTGATTTCATATTTTAAATAAATTAATTTAAACAAGTGAACCAGGATTAAATTTATTCCCAGATCAGCATGTTTCCTGCTTTTAATTAATCCAAATCAGTGGTGTCGAGGATAACTCATTCTTCAGCAATGTCTAACAGCAATATCAAAACAAAGCAAATTTTGGAATTCACATTCAGATATGCAGTTTTCAGCTTGATAAGTCAACTGCAAGTCCTCAACTAATTAGGAACACCTAAACCAAATATCTGTTCAAACAGATGTAAAATTAGAAACCACATACTGGCCAGAAATGTATGGTTATTGCATCACATCCACATGATGAAAGAAGTCCAAGACATAACAGCCATGATCAGTATGTTAAAGACGATGAACACATTATACCACACAGCACCAGCTTATTGAAAATAATACCAGTACATAAATTTTAGAACAAAGGCAGTGCAGGAACCATATTTACAAGTCTCACAAAGTATCCCTGTTCTACTGTCACACAGCAACAGTTTCTAACTGTTATCTCCACATATCAAGGAAATGCAGATAAATGTCATCTATCAGCTTATGCGGAACCTTTTCCTCTTTTTGATTAATCAACTTTACGAAGTTTCTATTCTGATTTAGGTGAGACCAAGTGTCATAATTTCCTTATTCTTCTCACTTTGTAGGTGAAAAAAGGCTTCTCATATGCATGGTTAAGCGTGAATTACGCCTAACTAGACTTAAAAAAATATAATGAAGCTAAAGCTCCCTGGATAAGGACCGGAACCATACCTGTCAAGAGAAACTGGATGCGAGCCAGGAAATTGAGGTCCTCTACCCTGAAAAACAAATACACCAAAAAGAATTTATGAGTTAGAATTGAAACAGCAGACGCATCCATATTTTGCAGTAAATAGTTTACATAATACACAACTGCACTTGTGGGATCCCACTGGGTATGTTGTTGTTGCACGGTAGAAAGTGAGTCCACAGCAATATCAGAAAATAAAACGTAACGAACATAAACAATACAAGAAATCATATATAAATTCCCATGCAACAGTTATAAAGGACCAAATAAACTAACTGCAAAATTCTTACCCCTGGGGTCATTTTCAGTGCTTGATAACAGAACTGTCGCAAATAATTTTGCTGATCTTGTGGGATTGCATCTCCCAAAATATCATCATTTGACAATACTACTTGTGCTTCATGATTGTCCTGAGAAGGGAGAAAATGAATTACGATGAAATTATAAAAGCTGTGTCGAATAAATAAACCTTAGTACACTGCAAAAGTATAGATACCAAAACCATAACATGTTGGTATAAAGATGCAATCACAAGCATCTATAACCTCGATTATGTTATCATGCTGAATTTATAAACTAGAACCTGCACCATTTGAATAGATTACTAAATTGAGTTTTCTAGGAAAGTATTTTAGACAATTGTCCGGAATGTGAAAAGTGGAACAGTTAATTGGTAAGATGTCAAACAGTTTGAAGTAATACAAGTTTTTATTAGTTTGAATGATGGGATCAGAGACTTCTCATTTAAAGAAGGATCATATTTTTGGACAGACCAAATTGAAAGCAACATCAGGTTTACTGCACGTAGTAGATTAGGTTACATCAAGCAAGAACTAGCCGTTCTTCTTAAAGAATAACATAATTTCACAAATAAGACTCACCCCCACTTCAGTACAATCTTCACGACCCCCCATTCTCTATCCCTCTATCTGCATTGCCTCCCGTCTTTGTTTTACATACACCCACCCTCCCCCAGGATGCACTGCCCTTCTTCGCTCTCTATGCCATACCCACACCTTGTCTTCTACATCACCATGCCCACCTTTCCCTCTCAACTCTCTGGCTCTCTCAGTCAAGTTTGTTTTTTGCAATACAAATGTTCAAACAGTAAAAGGTGAATCAAGTAGAACATCAAAAAGATATAGTTGAATGTCTGCATGCACTCGCTCTCCTATGAAGATGCAGTCCTAGAAATTAATCATTCAGTAACCATTTTGATGATAAGCCCAATCATCAAAACCTTGAAAAGCAGTGTGATGATAGAACATAACAAAACACCAAATGCTTTTCCCCAGTAAAAGATTAGAGCAGAAGGAGGACAGACCTCGTTTATCTTTTTAGAAGGTCAGCAAATATGAAACCGTTAGCATGTGTATATTTTTCATGCCAAACACTCTTTATAAACAACAACAATATACCCAGTGAAATTCTTCAAGTGGAGTCTGGGGAGGGTAAAATGTACGCAGACTTTACCACTACCTCATAGAGATAGAGGAGTTGTTTCCGCTAGACTCTCAACTCAAATATATCCAATCACTCTTTATCAAGGTGGAAAATATTGTGCTTGCTCTATGTCTAAGCAAAGTTAGATCTCTACTAGCACTGTTTAGCCATCTTTGTCAAGCTTTTAAGAAAAAACAGATTTCTTCTTGGATGTGTCTTTAATTGGAGGAGGACCAAAGCTAATGAAATAGGCTGTTGATGGAGGTAAAAATGCTCAAATGCAAATAAGAGAGAAATATGGCAAAGTACAGAGCTCTCAGGATTTATAGGAGAAATTCTTTATCAGTCAAGAAACAACAATCCAGGGAAACCTTTGTCATCACATTTAGGCACAAAGATCGGACATTAAAAAAAGTAAGATATGACCCAATATTCTTCAGCATAGAATTTTGGCTACTTATTTCACCCCTAAACTGCTAACTCCACAAGTGGCTGGTGGGTGGGAATGAATAGATAAAGGAGCAGAAGATATATTTTTTTAGTTATCATCACAAAATTGAAATGAGAGTGAGACTAATAAAGCAAATTATATAAAGGATTCATATCCTGACCCGAAACTAGTTTGGGATGGAAGCACAGTTGACACAGAGCCAAAGGAAAAGAAGTCCTCATGAGAATAACATATCAACATTTTATGATACAAATTTCATCGAACCAAAAACAAAAGCAAAATGAATATCCCAGACATGGAAAATGTCTCATGGCTGACAAAAGGAGACTCACATAAGGTGGCCCAAGTTAACTAGCCTCGACAGGCATGAGACTTCAGTAACCAGCCCTTCCTAATTCTAGTAATCTCTGACTAGGGATCATGCCTTAGAAAAGCTGTGGTAGTCCTTGCATCCCAAATATTGCAAGGTCATAAACTCAAAAGTTTCTAATTTACAAGCTCCATTGGCAAAACAACTTGGGAATGTCATCAGTTGGTAATTTTCATAATCAAGCTTAATGCTGCACTCTAATCAAGTTTCACTAATTCCTCACAATAGAAGTATCAGAAAGTGATAGATTTCTCATTCTAATGTCAAGAGCCACTAGAATGGTACCACTTTAGTGTTCACATTCAAGTATCTAAGTATTATCATGTGTTCTTCTCTTTCTTGCCTGTTTATCATATCTAGCTTATTCTGCTGATGGGTTTTTGTGACGAGGGTTTCCAGGAAACAGCCTCTCTACCTGTGTGGTAGTGGTAAGGTCTGCGTACATCTTACCCTCCCCAGACCCTTGTGGGATTTCACTGGGTATATTGTTGTTGTTGTATTCAATCAAATTCAACACTGCACTAGAGGAAATTGAAGGCTTAACTTTCAGCAGAGAAGGAAAAACCAAACACTTAGCCATGAATTAAGTGCCAACAATATCAGAGAGGAAAGTTCTATTGCAGAAACACATACAGTCAAAGGATCCGCAAGACCTCCATCTTCATCGTCATCCGGCATAGCATCGCCATTCAAATCAAGCTCAGAAGATCTTTTCCACTCAGGTGTTGGAGGACAAACAACCATTTCAGGTTTTTTCTCGTGATAGAAGGCATATAGGGCATCAATATAGTCCGGCTTATAGATCCCAGGAGGACGAGCATCAGAAAAAATTTTAATTGCCTACATAAAAATACCCTGATCATTCATATTCAAAACATATATGGTTAAATTTGAAGCAAGAAAGATGTAGCATCACAAAATTACCGACCTGACTGACAGATATCGGCAGCGTACGCATAAGATAATGAATGATCATAAACCCAGTGCGATTATGCCCATGTGTACAATGGACAAGAATATACTTCTTTGCATGTTTCTGACGGGCAAGAAATTGAGATACCTGATACAAGCCATAATAGTATCAAATTCCTTTCAATAGCATATAACATTGAGTGAGGATGTGATAAAGTTGGCCTTTATTTTCGCAAGGCCTTGAACAGAATAAAACTCATGACAGCATGCTTCTCATCAATGATGAATCCCTAATACTAAGAAAACTTAACAAGAAGTTAACAGAACACCTTACATATACTCTGAAAAAGTACAGTACATTAATCTGAGACAAAATCCCAAATACATTATTCCCCGCAACTTTTCACAAAATGGATGTTCAAGTTCATAATGCTTTGTTACCCTTTCCAAAAATCAGGTAATTCTTGGTTCAATTGAAAGTGACATCTTATGTGAATTGGGACAACCCAAGAAGGAGATGCAGGACCGAACAATGTTCCTTTCCCTATTAATAAGATAGGATAGTCCTAGGGCACTAAGCTCCCATAATGTATGGGGACAGGGAAGGACGGACCATAACGTTAACTGCTGTGTCAAGGCTCCGCCCCAATATCTTATGTCAATTGGGACAATCCAAAAAGGAAATGCAGGCTCCAACAATGTTCCCTTTTCCCGTTAATAAGAGAGTGTTAAGTTTTCGCCGTTCAGGGTTCAAAAAGAGGACCATATTCGATCTACAGATCTACCGTACACAACATTACATTGCATTTCTGCTAGAGCTATTTTCACAGCTTGAACACATGACGGTATAATATTAATATTCACATAACATCTAGCCTACCATTCACAAAATAGCTTTTTCTCTTTTTTATTCCTAGAAGATTACAAATAAACGAGTGATCAACTATGTTTTCCACTCGATTGACAAACAATACACAACAAAAGTTGCACCAAGGGTAACATACAATAATAAGACTGTAACAGCGTAGATCTAACCATGGATGGATAAAGGTAAGAACAAACTTGCAGTACTCTTGATCTTTAAAAGAAAAAAAACTAGTAGTACTTCTGCACGGTAAGTAAAGTAATGCAAGCTCATTCTCATGTACAGAATTCAACTAAAACTGCAACCCACATACATATCATTACCTCATAGACAAATAAATTTACAGACTCGTTGTCAGGTGCAGAACCACGGCCTCTGCATTGAATCTGATACACGTGAAAAGGGAAAATCAGGACGACAACCATAACTCAAAGAGAAATTACTGCCCCACCACCTAATCTCCTCCATGACTTTATTACCATGTACCAACCTTTACATGCTTGATGCCTTCTTTCCTCCAATCTGACAACGAATAGTATCGAGTTGTATTGGTGAGATCAATCACCATACCAAGCTGAAATTGACATGCAGTGAGTCAGTTGTAGTTTAGAGGATCTTCTCTAGTCAAGGTAACTCAAATGAGTTACGAGGTCAAAACAAACAAGGCATCTAAAGATTGTGAAAGTAACCCAAATGAATTAAGAGGACAAAACTAACACCACATAATGATTCTATCATACTAAGTGGCAAAACAAAATAGAATATCAGCCTCAGCTTTGACATAAAACATCTCCATGACAGTGATATAAAACATCTCTAAGACCACAATTCATATGCAGCAGCTTGTTAACTGATTCAACTTGTTATTTAAGTCAAAATTAAATCTAGACGATACATACATCAAATAAAAGCACTACCAAAAAAGAAATAAGAAAAGCTTCAAATAAAATAAAATTCTGCCTCATGATAACATCTAGGAATTAAATATTTTTTTATTGTTGAAAGTTACATCATTGAAAATCCAGTAATAAGAAAGTGCTCTAAAGGTATATACACTATACAGAAGGAGCAGATCATCACTGCTGTAACGAATCAAATATTTTGAAGATAAAATCCAAGTCAAGCGAATGAATAAGAAACCAAATTCAGGTTAACACACTCACTTTTCTTCCTAAAACTCTCTGTTGGTGGAGGACTTGCCTAAACGAGTATCTTTTGCCGGGAAGAACGCAATCGTTGTAAGATTCATCCAGTGGAACCTTTGAAGGAATAATACAACCTATCTCCTGTCCAAATGCAGGACAATCCAACCAACCTGCATAAGCAATCCACAAGATAAATGATGTAAACAAACCATGAGCAGCAAGGAAGGGGAAGGAGAGAAACAAGAACCTGTGTTAAGATAAAAGTTGAAGAAGACACAGTAAAGTTATATGCAACCTAGAGTTACACTTAGATGACAAGAACAAAATGAAAGATGGACTACACACGGAGGGAAGCAGGAAAGTATTGCTACCTCAATAATTCACAAACACAAACACGGCAAAGAGATGAGCGACACACAATAGAGAGAGATAGAACGCGCGTGAGTGTACATCAAAAAAAAGAATAACCTGGAGGAAGTCTGTTGCTAGGCTTCTGTCTCTTCGTCTGAAAGATCTCATCCCGCATTCGTGGTTGAGATGGATATGCTGGCCTATCATCTGGATGTTGTCTTTTAAGTTTTTGAATCCTTTCCTCCCGCTCCTAAAACAAATAGCATTTAGAAAGAGGGCACGCAAACTAGAAAATAATTATTTGACAGGTAAGAGATAGGAAGCTAGAAAAATATAAATTGAAAAAGAAAATGAAGTCTCCACAATAATAAGATTCACAAGAGATAGGAGCATATTTCGTACCCACGGGCCCAGTTTAGTCCTGATCCATCTTCTACTATACCTGAGGATATAATAATAGAGAACCAAGTGCCGCTGTCCTCAAATTCAGTAGAGATTATCGACATGCAGTAGCCAAGAGAAATCTCAGAGCTAATTAGAGACTTGGTAGCATCTGCCGAGGAGGAAGGAAGATCTCTCGCGGTTCGAGATCATGATGAGCCGTCGCAAGAAATCCAAGAAAATCAGCTCATGCTTTTGGAAGACCCATGTCCTCTTAACTGTGAGGAATCGTTATCGGAGGAAGACATTGATGACAGAGCATCACTATTGGTGCAAGCGAATGTGCTCCGGCTTAGCAAACTGTTTGGTGCAGCCTTTGAAGGCTGCGACAAAAACGCTTTTGACTTATTCCTGAAGATCGACCAGAAGAGACAGAAGGCAGGTCCTCGCAAGATAGATAATGGCTCCAGTTCGATATCAAAAGAGGTGAGGAACTTGGCATTCAATGTAAAATTTAAAGAAGGAGAGTCAAGAAGGAAGGGGAGATCAACTTCCGCCATTTGTAAATGATTAAAATCGTGACATGGAATGTGAGGGGGGCGAACAATGAGAATAAAAGAAGAACAATTAGAAGTCTTATACAACAATGGGACGCAGATGTCTATGTTCTAGTCGAAACTAAGTTGGCAATGTCAGACTCTAAGCTGATAAGGCAACTTTGGCATAACAGATGGATGGGGGAAGTGCATCTTGAGGCAGAAGGAAGGAGCGGGGGTATTGTAGTATTAGGGGACAGGAGAGTGTGGAAGGGAG
The DNA here is from genome assembly GCA_029948455.1 of Solanum rostratum. Classification (NCBI taxonomy): domain Eukaryota; kingdom Viridiplantae; phylum Streptophyta; class Magnoliopsida; order Solanales; family Solanaceae; genus Solanum; species Solanum rostratum. Next base: position 66,822,721 of record CM057048.1, read on the forward strand.
AAATGGTGGGGATTTCTTCACAATCAATAACATGCAGTTTAGAGGGCATTAATACGGACCTAAGATGGCATCTAAGTTCAATTTATGCAGATTGTAGCAAAGTTAGCAGGAAGGAGCTATGGAGAGACCTCACTAATCTAAAAGAGAGGTGTTCAGGCTTGTGGTTATTATGTGGGGACTTCAATGTGACAAGATACCCATCCGAGAGGTCTACAGGACAGAGATTGACAGGGGCAATGTCCGAATTCTCAGATTGGATTAATGGGATGGAGTTAGTTGATCCTCCTTTATTTGGAGGACAATATACATGGAGAAGGGGTGAAAACCAACTGGCTGCCTCTAGATTGGACAGGTTCCTATACTCCCATCACTGGGAGGAATCCTTTTCCTATATTAGACAGAACCTTCTTCCAAGACTGGAATCAGATCACAATCCAATAATGCTCACTTGCGGGGAACTGAAGTTGAAAAAATCCTATTTCAAGTTTGAACAATGGTGGATGCAAGTAGAAGGATTTAAAGAAAAAGTGCAGGAATGGTGGGATTCTTTTTCGGTAGATGGGACTCCTTCCTACATTCTAGCTACTAAATTGAGGCTGCTGAAAGTAAAACTTATAACATGGGGTAAAGAAAACAGAGTCAACTGGAAACAAAAAAAGGGGAGATACTCCGGCAGATAGCTGAATTGGAACAGATGCAAGAGAGTAGACCACTGGCAGATGATGAGTGCATTCAAAAGATACACTTATCCAGAGAGTTTGATGAAATATCCAGAAATGAAGAGATAGCCTGGAGACAAAGATCAAGAATCCAATGGCTTAAACAGGGAGACAAGAATACTAAGTACTTCCATAGAATGGCAACTGCTCACAAAAGATGGAACTCAATTAAGAGATTGGAGGTTGATGGCAGAGAGGTAACTGATGCTGATGAGATTAAAAATGAGATAATTGAATTCTATCAGGAGCTTTACAGAGAAACTGAACAGTGGAGGCCTGGCTTGACACTACAGGGAACTGGATGTATCAGTTTGGAAGAGAAGGAGTGGCTACAAAGAAAATTTGAAGAAGAAGAGGTTCTGGAAGGAGTCAAAATGTGTGCTAGTGACAAGGCCCCTGGCCCAGATGGATTCCCTATGAGCTTCTACCAATCTTTTTGGGAGATGATCAAAACAAACATCATGAACACCATCAATCAATTCCATGAACATGGGACTTCTGAGAGAAGCTTAAATGCTACTTTTGTGTCCCTCATACCAAAGAAAACAAATGCAGCTGAGCTCAGGGACTTCAGGCCTATTAGCTTGATAAGTGGGGTGTACAAGATAATAGCAAAGCTGCTGGCTGAAAGGTTGAAGAAAGTTATTAACAATTTGGTTAACAAACATCAAATGGCCTTCATAAAAGGTAGGCAGATCATGGATGCTGCCCTTGTTGCTAATGAATGCATTGACTCAAGACTCCGGGGGACTGAACCTGGAATCATGTGCAAGTTAGATATAGAAAAGGCATATGATCATGTCAATTGGCCCTTTTTGCTCAACACTTTGAGACAAATGGGGTTTGGAGAAAAATGGATGGGTTGGATTGAAGCTTGTATAAAAACTGTTAGGTTCTCCATTCTGATAAATGGAGAACCTGCTGGCTTTTTTCCTTCTGAAAGGGGTCTTAGACAAGGAGACCCTATATCCCCCTTCCTATTTATCTTAGCTATGGAAGGCCTGGATAGCTTGCTGAGAGTGGCTACGCAAAACTCCTGGTTACAAGGATTCAAAATTGGCAACATCCAGGGAACAGTGATGCAGATCAGTCATTTGCTTTTTGCTGATGATACTGTAATTTTTTGTGATGCTAAAGAAGAAGATATCAGAACTGTTAGAATGATTTTAATTATCTTTGAAGCTGTCTCTGGACTGACAGTCAACTGGAGGAAGAGTAGTATGTTCTCTATCAAGGAGGTCCCTCAGATTCAGAATTTAGCTAACATACTGGGATGTAAGATGGAAAGACTTCCAACTACATACCTTGGTATGCCACTTGGAAGAACCCACAAGGATCCAAGAATATGGGATGATATAGTGGAAAAAACTGAAAAGAGATTGGCAAGCTGGAAATCCCAATACCTTTCTTTGGGAGGGAGAAGCATTCTGATTAATTCTGTTTTGGACTCTCTTCCTACTTATATCATGTCACTCTTTCCTATGCCTCCTAGAGTGGAGGCAAGACTTGACAAGATAAGGAGAGACTTTCTCTGGTGTGGGAACAAGGAAGGCAAAGGAGTTCACCTGGTTAAATGGCAAACAGTGCAGCTCAACAGGAACTCTGGGGGATTGGGGATCAAAAGTCTAAGAATACATAATAGATGCCTTCTGGCAAAATGGTTGTGGAGATTTGGTAAAGAAGATCAGGCACTCTGGAAGGAGGTTGTTTGTAAGAAATATGGGCAAATCAGTCCTTGGTTGTCTAGAAGAGTCAATAGCACTTTTGGAATAGCTGTGTGGAAAACCATCAGAAATTTATGGAGTTACTTACAGCAGCACATTTGATACAAAGTGGGGGATGGGTCAAAAGTTTTGTTTTGGAAGGATCTTTGGATTGGCCAAGAACCTTTGATGATATCTCATCCGGATATGTTTGCTATTTGTATGCTGCCAGATGCATCTGTAAATCAGGTATGGTCGGACAATGGGTGGAATTTAAGTTTTAGAAGGCCTTTAAATGACTGGGAGATAGAAAGAGCAGCTGACATCTTGAAGAGACTAGAAGACTTCAGGGGCACAAGGTTGGTGGCAGACGCGATGGTTTGGAAGCACAACCAGGAAGTCATGTTGTCAGTGAATAGTCTGTACAAAGAGAAAGTGAAGGCTTTACCTGGTGTTAGCCTCGGTCCTTGGAAAAAGTTATGGAAGATTAAGGTGCCAACTAAGGTAAAATGTTTCACTTGGCTGGTGGTTAGGAAAGCGTGTCTAACTCATGAAAAACTACAAAGAAGAGGTTTCCAGTTAGTCTCCAGATGTTCACTATGCAACGAGGCATATGAGACCAACAGTCATCTCTTCCTTCATTGCAGTTTCACTTCACAGATATGGGCAATCTTCCTTAGAAGAGCAAGGGTCCACTGGACAATGCCAGAGCACACTCATGATCTCCTTACCTGTTGGGTGTGGAAAGGGGGAAGTAAGGCCCAGAAGATATGATGGAGTATGATACCTCCCTGTATATGGTGGACTATTCGGAGGGAAAGGAACAATAGATGCATGGAGAACATTGCTGAGCCTATTCAAAAGGTCAAATGGCTATGCATAAAAACTTTCTTTTTTTGGTGTAAAGAGGAGATCCCTGAGGACACTAGTAGAATCTTAGATTTTCTTTCTTTTCTAGAGGATCAACAGCTGCAGCCCTGAGATTTATCTTAATGGGCTAGTTTTTTGTAAATATTTTGATGGTTGCCAGCATTCCCTTATTGCTGACGAATACAATCTTTACTTTATCAAAAAAAAAAGATTCACAAGAACATACCCCTATCTATGTGCACTTACTCCCATGTCCCCTAATCCCTTTCCACTATCTAAAAAATAAGCGACAAAGAAGCAAGTTTGATTTCTTCTACTTTCTCCCCCTTTTGACGGAGACGAGATTGGCAAGAGGAGGTACAGGGTGTGGAACCAAAAATAGTTCAAATTAGATCAGTCAGATAGGTGACTTGGAGATAGCCAGATTACCAACAACAATGCTACATTTCCACTGTTCAACAACCTAAGGGACTTTTAACATTTCTGTGTGCTGACTAAAACCAGCACATGGATTACACTAAAAACCATAATTATATCAACAAAACAGGATATCTGAATCTAAAATCTAACAAGATCCAAGGATCTCAATAATTGACTCAGATTCCTCTAGGTACATCTGTGCCAATCTGCGTTCTTGGAGTAATCATTTGCTGTAAATAACTATTTCAATTTATTAGATGTAAGCTCCTGAACAATAAGGGGATTTCAACTTTCAGGATACTTTAACTTTTTTGTAATAAATTACATCCTCTGGATTGTGATTTTGATGAAAGGTTAATTTACTTGATTTAAAAAAATAGAGAATTCCACAAAGCTTTCTATTGGTTATTACTCTGCCGAAGACAAGCAGCAAACAACAAACAATATAAAAGAGACATGTATCAAACAAGGAGCAAACAGGAAATATTCAATAAAGGAACAAGTTCAAGTAGTAGTACAGCTCAATAGCTGTTATAGCGAGCAGTATGAACAGATACGTACGCGACGTGAAATCTCCACTGCACTCGCAGCATAATCTGCACGCTCATCACTATGTAAAATAATAGGTTCTTGTGGTTCATCTTCCAATTGTTGTCCAAAAATCTCATCGTCATCCTCTGGCTGTGGCAAGGCATTCAGATCCATCCTAGTGATTCAGGTCTCAACACAAAGCATATGTCAAGGTACCTGTAAGCAATTTATATTACTGTTCCCACAACAAGTAAGCGTGGACATCAAATTGTTCAGATAAAAAATAAATTAATAATTTTACATGACAACTGAAAAGGCTGAATTTATTCAAATTTCAATGCATCATCCAAATGTTAAACATAATGAACCAAACAAACATCATGAATTTGGATATCAACGAAAAACAAAACCTAACACTAAAGGAAACAATGCTGGAGTCCAGATGATATGAAACAGAAGAATAGTTGACTCGAACGATAGAATACAAATCCACTTTTTTGATAATGAATGATACAATACCACCCCTTTTAGGGCCAGATAGCTAGAGAGAAAAGAAACATACCAACTCAAAAAACTCATAGTGGTTTCCAGAGTGCCATTAGCTGGATTTCATTTGGCGTCACCAACACACAAAATTGTTAATTTTGAAGGAGAGAGAGAATAATTGTTTATAAATGACCATAGCTATCTCTTCTTTAGCAGAAGATATCCATGACAGAGTTAGTTTAAGTGTAATTTGAGAGCTTGAGGAGATGAGTAGACCTCGAAAAATGCAGGAAGGGTACATAGATTTAACCCTTTCAGACATTATGTACATTATACACGATTATGGGTTTACTTTTATGTTTCCATCCAGAGTTTGCAATCACAAGCTAAATTTGTTTGCTTTAGACATTGCTGCATAGACACTTACAAAAATAAAAATAAAACTCGAATATTAGAAAGCTGAACATATTTGTTATATTTTGAAATAGAAAGAGGATATTAATCATATGATCAAAGGAAAAGAGCGAAGTGTTTGTTGAATGACAAGATACAATTCACACAAAGGACTGCAAATTTATGACTGTTTGAACTTTCATAAAAGAAAAGTCTGTCACTTAAATAAAGGGTCCAAGTGAACCGAAGGAAACAAAATAGGACAAGTGAAGATACTAAAGTCTTCTATCGCTCAAGAAAAAATAATGAGTGATTGAGGAAGTAGCGCTAAAAGAACTTGTGGTCCTGAATATAAGTTCATTGGCAAAACCTATTGAATGGCGGGACTGGATGAATCAACCGTACAGGCACTAAGTGGAGACAGTCACAAACTAGGCAAAATAGTACACACTTGCATTTAAAAAATGCTCCCAGGCACGTCTATTGAAGTGTCCTCTCTCGTCCTTCCCAGGATTGTAGAACAGACTCTTTCCGGTGCTCTTGCCGGAATATGAACTGCTCGGTAGTTCAGTCTACTGTGATTGCTGTCAAAATCCTCTCTCTTTCTTCTTTCAAATTTCACAACCTGTCATCTCTGGAAAGATCTCCTTTTCCCTTCTTTCTTTCTTTTTTTGTTCAAGCCAGACTTATTTGAGTATGGAAGACAATAGGATATACTTCAATGCCAGATTCAAATCCTTTGATATTACCAGGTTGTCAGTTAGCAAGGAGAGCTAGTATGATTGCGTAGAAAGAAGTTGTAACTTGATGAGACGATCGACTGTTAGCACAAGGATTATACCTTGGACGGCAACATTCTCAAAGAAGCATCGAAAGAGAAGACAAATTAGATCAGAAGATGGAAAACAAAGGACAAGCTAAACAGAATTTTTCTGCACTAGGAATTTGATGTATATGGTAGGTACATGAGAATCCTTTATCAGCTCGGGGGAAAGATAGGACTGTAATAATAATTCCTGAGATCGCATTAAATGGAGAATGGAATGAAATAGCCTTTAATTTTGAAAGGTTCATTAAATGCCACAACCAACTGAATATTACATAGCCACACAGCATTTAAGATTACCCTTTTGCCAAAGCTGCGAGCGACAGTAAATGACAACCAAACATCTCACGGAATTTAGTCTCTACAAATAGTAGATACATCTCTGTTAGATAGGTTCCTCAGACCCCATTGTGAGATAACATTACACTGGGTATGTTGTTGTATCTGTATTACATAGGCATACATATGCATCTGGATGAAAGGGAAAGGGCTTACTTAACACACGAGGAATCAGGAAAAATCACATTATTGGATATAAAAAAAATGGACTTCCATTTCTTCGGGAGCCGCCTTTGGAGCCAACATTTATGACATGAATGGGATGTTCTTGTTTGAGGTCCCAAACAAGAACATGGCAGTACAAATTTTTCTGAAGGAATGGAGATGGAAGACAAGAAAGATTAACTTGCACCGGTGGAGCCCCACAACAGATTGTCTACCAGCTTCCCAGAAGATCCATGTGAGCGGAGGATCCCACCTCACCTCTGGTCGCAAAAGGTTTTCATTGAAATAGGAAATATGTGCAGTGGATGGGTGGCTACTGAGGAAGAAACTGAACTCAAGAACCATCTCAAGTGGGCGACAATCAAAATTGGGGGAGACAGTTGGAATTGTCCAAGCAACATATCGATAGATAGAGATGGGTACAAGTATCATTTTTTCCTATATTGGTCAAGCAGAAAGCAAGATTGAAAAACATGTCCCTGGCAATGCAGGGCATCAAAGAACCTGTTGGGTCAAAGGCTTCTTCAGACCCTAGGGCAAAGAGTTGAGCAATGTGGAAAAAGAGTACAATTACAAGCAAACTAAGACTGTATCAATGACAAAGCATGGGGAGACAGTTGTTCACAACCTAGGTTAGTTGAATATACTACATAAGTGCCAGTTGACAACCTTAATGTATAGAGCTAACTCCCCTGTTTTCAGGAATGACAAGGGAGGGTATCACATTACATTTAAAGGATCAATGGTATTAGGTATAATAACCAAGTTACCGAAAGACAATTGCACGATGGAATAGAAAGAATAACCTCCCATAAAATGAATATTATCAAAGAACGACGACCAAATTCACCACAAATTAATTCTAACAGGTTAAACATTTAAATCTTCATACCGATATTTAATATTCCCTCCGTCACAAATTTGATTGAACTCTTTTTATGGTCTATCTCAAGAAGATTGGCATCTTACTATATTTAACATCTATATAATTTTTATATTCCTATTTCACCATGGACCTGACGTGTTGTAGGTCCCGCTAGATAAGAAAACAAATAATTTGGTATGGAAGGCACTTTTAGCCTAAACTCTGTGCCTAGCCAGATACTGCCAAACAAAATTGGGAGGAGAAGACAGTTTCTTAATGGACTTTCCATGTTTAGCAATTCCAGCTTAACTATGCACATTTTGCTTATAGTATATAATCCCCAAGGTGAAAGCTTCCAACAAGACTGACCACCGCACATAAAACACCATTCCCCAAGTAATAAATGACATGTGAACTGCATCATCAGGTTGACAAAGAACACTCATGTACACTGATATCACTGGAAACCAACAGGTGTAACAAACCAATTCTATTTCGAAACCCTGGTAAAAGCCCACTTTGAACCCCGACAATTAAGACACTCGAACAGCAAATGACAAACATGACGTGCTCCCCAAAAATATCAGACCAATGAAGCCAAATAACAAGATATCATCACCAAGCTAAGTCTCAATGAGAGCAACAAGTCAAATTTCAACAACAAATACAATTAATTTAAGCTGAAAAATGCAAGAAACAAAAGCAATTAAACCCTAGTATGTGAATCCAAGCTTCGAAAAAACTGGATTAAACTACTACATGATATCATCCAAGAACAGCAAATGAAAATAACAGATAAAATGAATTTGAATTGACCCCAACTAAAAAAAAAAAAAAACAGGTGCTCCCTAAAAATATAATGCAGCCAAAAAAACGAGTGTTCATCACCAAGCATCAGTCTCAGTCACTTGAAAAACTACACTTTCAAAAGGAAAAAAAAGAAGTCAAAATCAATTTCCCACTAATTACATAAATCCACAAAGACAAACAATTACACCGTAAAACAGTATGATACCTAGCTCCAAAACTCTAATTTAACCGTTTAACAAATGTCACCCAAAATAAAGAAGAAAAATGAGTTTATCGAATTGCTTATCAAAATTAAAACAAACTCAAATTAACTTGTAAACAAACGAAACAGAAGAAGAATTCATACCTAATTGCAGAAGCCAGCGAATTACAGGAATTCAGCTGAAAACTTTGAGGGCTTCACCGTACAGCGAACTGGAAAACCCTACAATTAACTAACTAGAAAATTGATGAAATCAAACCTCAAAATCCTAGATAGAGAAGGAGTCAGCGATGTTTTTAGAGAGAGAGAGAGAGAACGAGAGAGATCAGAGAGATTCATCCATGGCTCAATCCATGACGGAGAGAAAGGATTAGCGATTGCAGAGAATTGAGAGAGAGGGAGAGAGAGAGAGAGTCATTTGTTTAGTACGTATAATGTGATCTTCTTTTTCTTTCTTTTCTTCTTATATATATAGGAGGGATTACCTGGGGGGGGGGGGGCGGGTTTAGGGTAATGGGCTCTTATTAGGGAACTTGGGTATTAAAAGGTGATGGGGGTGAGGTTAAAATCACATTTTTTCTAAAAAAAATTTAGATTTTGTGAATTTGATGTTTGATGTCATGTGTGTGATGTTTTATTTGAACTAGTGTTAAAGGTGGATTGGTATAAAAATGAATAATGTATGAATTAATAATGTAGAGATTAATAATATAAATGCAGAGATTATTTTTTATCAAGTATTTGATTCATTATTTCCCATCTAATCTTGTGTTTGTTTTAAAACTCTATAAAAAGCTTCTTCCCAATTATACCATTGAATTATTATGGAATTGTTTATTTCAAGTAATTTGATCAAAGTAGATTATTATTTTTTTGGCTTCTAACTAATTAGGAAAACAATAACTTTGTCATCATATTTACTATTTTCTCATTTGAATTATTTTAGAATAAATAATTATGATCTTAATAAATTCATCACTAATAAAATGTCAATTTTTTATTTTATAAAGATAGATCATCTACTTTTAAAATAGAAAAGTGATAAACAATTGTAAAAATGAATTATTGATATTTACACATAAAAATTTGGAAGTTGTAATTTTAATATAGTGTTAATATCTTACAAAGTCGCTCAACTTTGATAATATATCTTACATCATTAGACTTAGTTTTATATCAATAAAATCAATCAACTAAATTAATTATTAAAAAATAAAATTGACATGGCAAAATATTTTTTGTCTATTATATAAATATGAAACCACAAATGTGTGAAATTTAAAATTTTGACATGATAAATTTATTTATTTTTATATTATGAAAATAAGAACCCACAAATAAATAATTTTTTTAAGATAATTTATTTAAATAAATTTACTTGTACAAAACTACAAATATAAAACATAAAATCAAGAAAATGAAAAAAAAAGTGTAAAAGAATTTGAGGGATATTTTAGTCTTTATATATAATCTCATGGTATTAAATCTAAGGTATTAGTTAATACCACCAAATTGGAGGTATTAGTTAATACCATGTATGAGGTATTAACTGATACATGGGTTCAATATCTACCAAACATAGTATCAATTAATACCAATATATAATCCATGGATTATATCCCCTAATACCTCCTACCAAACGACTCCTAAGTAGTTAATGAAATGCAATGTTAATTATTTGTATTCCTTTTTTTTCTATCTGAAACATCAATATTATTTATATTAAAAAAATAAATAACTGATAGTTGAGGTATATTTTGATACACATTTAGTAATAATTTAGATTAAAAAAACTCATACACTTAATTGATAGTTTAGATATAAAACTCCAAATAAAAAAAAATTATGTGTGTATTGGACCCTTAATTCAAAAAATAATAAATTATTTTAACTTATTTGAATGTTTGTTACCTATTGTATTATATATTATTTTTGTTATTCTAAATATAATATTTGATTTGATTCTTACTTAAACTTTTTTAGTATATTATATCAACAAATTCATCTTATTTAATAATTAAAGATTATATTTTATGTAATATCGATTTTGTGTATTGCATCATTATTTTTTTTTTCTACTTCTATCTTTGCATATTATTATATAATCATATTTTATCACTTTGAAACTCTTACTCCATGCCTAATTTTTTCTTGTGTATTACATATTTACTCTTCAATTGGCTGATTTATAATATTAATAATATAAACTATTTAAATATTATACCTATTAAAATAATACAGTACAATACAATATATTACGAAAAGATATGAAATAATCACCCAAACAAGTTAAGTAAATAGATGTGGAAATTGTTATATTTATTATTTGTTGTAGTAAGTGTCATGAAATATGTTTAGATCTAGTTTAATGTCACGACCCGGGGTCGGGGTCTAGATGTGACACGGCGAATGGGGACCCGAAAGCCCCCAAACAAGCCTCAAATTTGCAGAAGTTTAAAGACATGATTAAAGAGAACATTCTTAAAACCAAAAGGGAGGACATATTCCATAGATAACAAAATGAGAAGTTTATACAATTGTCCAATAAGTGCCTCTAATCAAGGAACGGGGGCCGGGACAGGTTCCGGGCTCATCCTCAGTCAAAATACATACATAGAGGAGGTGTACAAAAGAAATCAAAAGCATGCCCTCGAAAGATGGGGCTCACCACAAAATATCTAGGAAGGGATAAGCTACGCGTCCGGCTGATATTGCTCAAACTGCTCGGTCCCTGCATGGTAAAATCATGCAGGCATAGAGTATGCGTTAGTACGTTGAATGTACTAAGTATGAGGGTATGCAATGCACGTGATTTACCAAACCTGCGTAACCATGTTAAGTGGCAAGGGCACATAATATACAAGGAATACATATACAATAGAAATTATATATACAAGATGCCATGAAACACGTGATGCGTGCAATGCGATAGTGCTCCTATATAACGGGGATGGACTATAACCGACAAACCAAATCCATGCGAGCTATTACACGAATTGGACCGATTGGGACCTCCCATCGGTAGGGAGAAGATTACTTGCCAAGGGTAATCTACATCACACCTTACGACCCGCTTTTCGGTGGATGGACACCTTCCTTACGACCCGCTTTTCGGAAGGATTTACAAGATTAAGATAAATCATAGTCATGTACAAATAGACGAATTACATCCGTCCCTATGTAGGCACATAGTTCGAGGAAAAGGGGGAGGACCCCCAATTCCATCGGTGCTAAGTCTTACACATCCCACAAGAATACTTATATATATATACTTATGCTTTCAAGAGAGTCAAGTGCAAGTTCATAACGTTCGAGACATAATTGGGCTCAACGCCGATTTACAATATCATATTCAAGATGTCAATGCAAGGAATAGCTCATCTACAAGTACAAGATGGTGCAAGCACCCAAGATGCTCAAAGAGCCAAGATTATAGACATACCGGTGATCACCTTATTGTCATATCCCATGTCTTACCAAAATTCACATTATAGTTCCCCTTTGGGGCAAAATTGGGTTTAACCCCACAATTCCGAAAATTTCCATGTAAAATGTCATGTATGTAATGCAATACATAGTGTAGGAATAGCATGGGTAATGTAGAGTGTACCAAAACAAGATACAATATAAGACTAGAAATTCAAATAAAAATTCAAGGAAATGGTAGTACATATCACCCATGCAAAATAACATATTTAAAGGGACATGCAAGTTCAAAATTCCATAGTCCAAATAGTTCATTTCCATAAAAACTAACATAGATCATGATAAGGATCCTAAACTAACACATGCATGGTTCAAAATACTAAGAACAAGTACTAAAATTTCACATTTTAAGTATACAAGTTACAAAATAATTTTAGTAAGGATTTGGGTCTTCTTGGTTGAAAGGAAACCAAGAATCAAACCCCACATACCCGGTAGAAGACAAACTTGAGGAGGAAGTGATCTCAAATGTGAACCTTAGCTTGAAGAATCCTAGAGAGATGTAGGAGAGTCTTGAGAAAGAACTTTTAGAGAGAGAGTTGAAGTGTAGAAATGCTTCAAAATGGTGAAGTGTGGAATATATAGGAAGCTCAAGAAAGGGTGGAAAAGACCATATTTGCACCGGAATAAACCAAAATTACGAAATTGCCATTAATGAAACGGATCAAGAATTGGCCCGTCTGGGGCATACGGTCCGCTAAACGGACCGTCTGGGCTCACACGGACCGTCTACTGGTCCGTGGCACCGGACTTAGAATTTTTGGATTTTTCGGAGGCAATATTTTTTTTGACTAAGTCATTCCAAACTGTCCAGTTGACGGACCATCTCACTCCACACTGACCGTGTGATGGACCATCTCACCAGACTTAGAATTTTTCAGAAAATTTTTCCTTCGGACTAAGTGTCACCAAACGGTCCGTTAAACGGACCGTTTAAGGTCACACGGACCGTGCAACGGTCCGTATGAAGGTACCAAGAAAGTACACACACTTAGAACCAAGTTTTGGCAAGAAATTCGTGGGTCAAAGTAGCCTCACGGACCGTCTGATGCCACACGGTCCGTGTGGCTGGCCGTGTGGATTTCCTGCACGAACAGTCTGAACGAAAACAAGCGTAACTCCTTGGTCCGAGCTCGGAATTAGGTGAAACCAGGTGCGTTGGAAAGCTAATTCAAAGAGCTTTAATTTGGTATGTCATAGGCTACCCAGTTCAATTTGAGCTAAGAGATATGCTCACTCAAAGTTGACCCTCTCATTGGTACTTGAGAAGAGTTTAGCCAAGGGAATTCCTTTGAGGTCGTTAAACAAATTTCCGGGTCCTTACATTTAAGGTCTTATTTACTTTCATTAAGATTTAGACGTCTGCATCTGAATGCACATCTGAATGATTATGATGTTGTCTCTATATCTAAGCACTGAATAATTAAAAAAAATTATCTTTCAACATCGGAATGAATATATCTGATAAATCAAAAAAATAAAACGCTTATACTTTCTACAAATGGTAGAGATAGTTTGAGGTGGTGGTGATAGTAATAGTTATTGTTAATGGCTAGTAATGGTGATCGTGATAATTGTGACGGTGTAGGTGATTGGTGTTGTGGTGACTGTTATAATAGTGGTGTTAGTGTTGAAATGATGAAGTTGGTTGATATTAGTGGTTGTTGGTGGTCGAAGAATGTATGGTAGTTGATGATGTTTGATGGTGGTTCTAGCTAGTTATGATGATGGAGGTGATTGATAGTGGAGAATGACCATAATGAAAGTAGTGGTTGATAGTACTGGCGGACATGGCAATGATAGTGGCGATGATCAAAAAATGTGTAGTGATATTTGACGACAGTGCTAGTTATGATGATGGAGTTTATTGGTAACAGAAATTAATAGTAGTGATTGATGGTAGAAATAGCGGCGGATAAGTGTAAAATGTAGAGAATATTTAAAATCTTAGATTATCTCTACATACTGTGTAACAGAATAAAACGCGAAAAATAAAATAAAATAAATATGAAATACTTTTATACAAACTTAATTAAATAATGTGGCACATAAGCATAGCTATTAGTTGGTCAATATTGTAATACCTCCCAAGATTGTTTCATGCTTATGTAGTTTACATGTCCTTATAAATTTGAAAATTAAATTATTTAGTCCTTAAAATAGTTGAAAATCATTTGGGATGTGTTTTGGTAGTTAGATGAGAGTCTTCGACGTAAGAAGTAGACTTTATTGATGTCTGAGTCACGAACATCATTAAGCTTTAGCAGATTTGAAACTCTATTGCCTAGTGCTATAGGGGCCAACACACAACCTAAGACGTTATGGGTTGTGCGGTGCAGATCCCTTGAGGCGCAATGGGATGAAAGACTAGACTTTTTGAGGTGCAATAGGATGAACGGCTAGACTTTTTGAGGCGCAACGGGCTAAGCGTCACAAATCCGTTGAAGCATAATGGATTGTGCAACACTGACCCCTCTCCTAAGAGTGCTATCCCTACTTTGTTCAAATAAGGATATTTTGATCCTTTCTACTTTATGAAACATTCTTATAAGAGTTAAAATCCTTTATAGCATAATATAATTAGATTACATTGATCGCTCCCTCATTTATTCTCTCAAAAATTCCATGACCAAGGAACTTTCTCAAGAGTAAAGCCTAGGGTTTCAACCAAGCTCCATTCAAGTTTGCTTTCGAGTTTTTATCCTCTTCCAGGCATGTAAGTATTCAAAATGAAAACTCCATTGATGATTTTTCAAGGGTCTATTTTACTTGAAATTTAAGTAGAATTTCAATCTCAAATCTTCAACTCAATCCATTTACTTCTTATATTGATTCCACGAAAAGTTTACTAAGTGAATCTTAGTATTTCATGAAAATTGTGGTATGTTATTATCTACCAATTGTAACTTATTTTGAGGTTGTTTTAGAAAATCTTGATAACATTATTTGTGATTTTGACATGGAATTATGCTTTTCACTGACTTTTATCATATTTATTTGGAAAAAGAATTTTGAAAGAAAAACTCAGTACTCACAGAAGTCATCATGTCATGCTCCGAGTCTATACCTTGGACGTGGTCTGCACTTGGAAACCATCTCTAGTCCCACGCGAACCACTTGGCCTGGCTTAAGCAATAGAGTAGGCTATATCAATGTCTGAAATCATAATAAGCAAACCAACTAAGAAGTTAACAGTCTAAAGATCTAAAGAGAAAAGATACTGCAATACTGTCTACTAGTCTATGAAGCCTTTACAAGTCATGACTAAAGAATGGGTACTGTGACAGGCCATGTCTACTTCAAATTAAAAGAAATAACTGAAAGGAATAACATCAAAGAGTCTTTGACTACAAAGAGGTCTCACCACTAGCTAAGTGGAAATACTGAATTGCCTGATGATACACCTATTGAGGGGCTCTATCACCTGTGTTTGCATCGTAAAATGATGCAGGTCCAAAGGACGTCAGTACGTGAAATTTATAAGTATGTAAAATAGCTAAAACAGGAAAACTTACGATATGATGCTCGAATCATAGACTCAATGTAGAAAATAATCCGGTAACATAAGTAATGCATTATAGCAAAATATTTGATTTAATGCATAAATAAATGCAACTCTGTCTGTATTTAAGAATAATATATACTGTAACTTGAGGAGTTTCTCTAAACAACCATCACTATGAGCATCACAATGATACATCGTCTTGTCCACGTTGCAGAGCCATCCAATACCTTACCAGGGTAAGGGACAAAGCTGAACTTATGAATCCATCTAAACTGGGTCATCTCAATGGTATATGAGGAGTTGTACATCTGGTACAATCCTATCCTACGTTGGCTACGTAGTTTATAGGGATGGAGTTATCTGAACTCGTACCCACATCGGTACTCAATATTATTCCCAAAATATGCACTGTGCTCAATAACCGTAAAAATGTCCCACTTTAGGAAAAAACTAAAGATTTGCTACTTGGAGCCTTGGCTCTATATTATTTTCTTTAAACTATCTTTTCTTTCTCAAAATTGATAATGTTTTCTCATAACTGGTAATGCTTTCTTTAAAAAAAAAAAGTAGTCATGCTCTTTACTAATAAAATAATGCATTCAGAATTGTCAAGTTCCCTCAAACTCTGAAATTTATGCATGATAAATAGTAATATAAAATACCTTAAATGACTGGATCGCTTTTTCAAAACTGATATGCTATGCTCAAAAGATAGTATAGTAAATAGGCTACTTGTATAACTCATGCTGAGGTACTTCTTAAAACTAACTCATACTTTGGACTGGATAACTTTTCAATGCAAGTGAAGCATGACAATGGAATGATTCTCAAAACTCATGTGAGATTCTTCAAGAATATATAGATATGCACTTACAATGAAGTTCTTTACATAATAATAACAATAATAATAATAAAATAATAAGAATTTCATAATTTCTTCATAAGATCATAGGAATGAAATTTGGCTTGACTCTTGACTAGAATTCTTGATAAGAAGTATAGATTATGCATAAAAACAGGATTTTAGGTGGCCTTACCTATCTGGGCACAAATTTTCTTGAAGAATTTGGGAGGTCTCTCAAGCCCAAACTCTTCCCTTTTCTCCATAATTTCTTTTCTTCGAATGATGTACGTGAAAAGTGAAGGAGAATGAGCGTAAGATACAAAGTTAGGGGCTAAAAGACGGGATTTTAGTCTAGAGAGGTGGGAAAGGACTAAAATGCCCTTACTTTTTAAAAATAAATGTCAAGTACCGTGATGGAGCAAGTCCGCGAGTTCCATTTCAATTCATTTTTTGACAAAAAATTTACAACACGTTCGGAAACTATTTCTCTATAAAAATAACACATAAATCGCATTTGTCAAATTCGTTTTATGTGTATTTTATGTGAATCATACTTGTCAGTAAATTTTATGAACAAAACTAAAAAATAAACTATCACAGAGTAGAGCGGACCTGTCACGTATGCTTTTGGTTTTGCAATTTTGCTTGAAAAATTATTTTTTGATCTGATTGGCCTAAAATTCAACCGAGACTACTTTCCCACATAATTTTTCGCTTTGATAGATATTCCGGCCTTAAATTTGCCAAAAAAATTTGGGATAATGCGGTTATTTGAGCAATTTTTAGTATATGGATATTTGAAAATTTCTAGGATGTAACACATACTTAATTTTTGATACAGTATTGAGTAGATGCTTACAATAATATAGTTTTTAGAGTGACTTTTTCAGAAAGACCCGTGCTATGATTTTAGCCGCTTTTAGATGATACATTATAAATTTATATAGTTTCAAGTCTTCTTAGCATCGAAAAGGGTATATGTTAGATTACACATACTTAGAGCTACATTGCCACCATAGATTAGGATTATACGCCAGTTTAAATGACTTTTCTTTAGCGCCAGAGGCTCGGTTATGAATTCACAACTTAATCAGGTTCTATAATCCATCAAGGTATAAAATTAACAACTCTCCAATCAGATCAGAAATTGAACATCATAAACCGACATGATATGTGGCAATTATTAGAAATTCCACAATTAGAAATATTATATTTTCTTTATTTAAGTATTGATTATGATCTTTTGCGCCGACACCAGTTATAATATTATTTCATATATTGAATTTGCCCAGGCATTGCCTTATATATCAATGCATTCAATGTATTGATGCGCACTTGTGCTGCATTATTTTATGATATTGACTCTAACGCTCAAACTTAAGCTCATAGTTAAATGTTTCACAAATTTCTCACACTCAACTTGTGATGAGTTCTCCTCACATCCAGAAGACTTAGTTATGATTGATCAATTTACAATTCAACTTTTAACTGTTTTACTTACAGATAGCTTAGAGCCTTATCCCAGTAGACTTATTCAATTCAGGCATTAGAGGCTTCATTAGACATTAGTTGTTTTGGTATTGTCATTGTTCTAGTTATTTTAAGTATATGCTTATAAGGATTATTTTATTTTCAGAAGTTCATCTTATGCCTATTATTTCTTAGCTTCTTCATAAAATAGTGTTCAATGTTATACCATGTCAAATCAAGAACTTGCTCGGATCAATAGTGATTTCAAGTGTCAATCATGTTTAACAACCCATCTTAAAATAAGAAGTTCCACATTGACAAAACAAAGGAGAGATGCTGGGTATATAAGTAAACATGTCTTACCTACTAGTGACGCGTTTTAAAGCCGTGAGGTCTTAGACCCAAAGCAGACAATATCACTAGCATGTTGGATCGTTACAAATGGTATCAATTCTACTTTTGTGTCAGCCTTGTCGATATGGGTCAGATTTTAAATGAGTTTAGATAAATCCTGGTAAGGCGGGGCAAACCTCAGTACTGAGTCTAGGCGATCCTATGCGGTGGAGCAAACCTCAACAAGGACGCTGAGTTCATACAGGGGTGTATGTAACAATCCATCTTGAGGTGAGAAGTCCCACATCGGCAAAACACAGGAGAGATGTTGGGTATATAAGTAAATAGGTATTACCTACTAGTGACGCATTTTAAAGCCGTGAGGGCCTAGGCCCAAAGCGAACAATATCATTAGCGGGTTGGATCGTTACCCGGATGTAGACTCAGATTATAATAAATATATATTATCTCAATTGAATAAAGTAATTAGGTTATATTTGTTACTTTAGAAATATGTACGCTCACATGAGGAAAAAGAGCGGTGATCGACAGACAATCATTGACTTATTATAAGACAAAAAGGCGCAATCGTAAGATTTTACAGTGATTTTGTGTAAGAAACATATTAGTATCACGACTCACAAGTGGACCAATTCCATTTGTCGCTCTTCTATTCAACGCATGTTGTTATTCTTCTAATTCCATTTGTCGCTCTTCTATTCAACGCATGTTGTTATTTTTCTAATTCCATTTGTCGCTCTTCTATTGAACGTACATTGTTATTTTTCTAATTCCATTTGTCGCTCTTTTATTCAACGCACATTGTTATTCTTCTAATTTCATTTGTCGCGCTTCTTTCAACACATATTGTTATTCTTTTAATTCCATTTGTCTCTCTCTATTCAAGGTGTTAAATATGCATTGATCATTGTGTGGAAGGAAGATAGGGCATGGTTGGTAGATTTGAGAGAAAACATTAATAAATTATAGAATACAAGTTGGTATAATACATAAATTGGGCCCTAAATTTCACTTCAAAATTTTAACTTTGAAGTTTGATCTTTAACTTTCATAGTGCACAAATAAACACTTTAACTATTCAACACTTCAACAAAAAAACATTTTAACTTCATAGTGCCACAAGTGCCTACTTGTGCCTGGTTGTTGAAGTGTTTTTTTTTTTTTTTTTTGAAGTTTTATATAATTAAAGTGTTTACTTGTACACTATGAAAGCTAAAGGTCAAAGTTAAAATTTGAAACAAAGTTTAGGTTCAAATTTATGTATTATGCCATACAAGTTCTATTAAAAATCAACAATTAAGGAAATAAATATGACAAATGATAATTGTTTCACATAAGAAACACATTAGTATCAAAATGTGACCCATGAGAGTTACATTTATTCTTTCTAAGTCATTTATTATTAGTATCATGATGCATTTCTAGTTTATAAAAAGAACAATATAATGGTATTTATGGATTTAATTTATATCTTAACTAGTACTTTTTTAATGTGTCTCTTGATACAAAATCATTTTTAGGTAATTTTTCTATATTTTGAGTGAAGGGCAATTTTTTTAAAACGCTTATGAGTGGTTGATATTTTACAGGCATTTTGTCATGTTTCACATGATTTGAAAAGAAATTTTTGAATAAATTAGCTTGTTCTAATATCTTTGGATTTGCATAATAGATAAACGTGTCTTTTAACATAGGCTTGATTGACATCAATATCTTCTAATTTTGGGTGTGCACAAGTAAGCAATTAAACTTGTATAGAAGCAAACAAGCAGATACATATGTCCTATGTGGCATCCTACATGATAATTTTGTGTCCTACATGACATTCTATATATATTTACTATACAGGGTTTATGTATCTCCTTATTCAATTTTATATAAGTTTAAGTGTCTCAATCCAAAATTTGAGGACATAAATGATATTTGAAGTTAAATTAAAGAGCATATTTCTATATAATGAGAAAAAATGAATTTAAAATATTTGTGAGGGCAAGGAAGAAGGGGGCTTTTGCTTTAAGAGAATCTTGTCCAATTAATGTCCTTACATCAAGGACAATATGATTTTAACCAACTTATAAACTAATTATATGCAAGTAAAAAAAAAATGACTTTACGGGCTTTTCTAATCTACCAACTCACAAATGCTCTTATACCTAATCAGATATTTCCTCCGTCTTATATTATTTGCCATATTTCACTCATTGAAAATTGGAATTACAATGTCATGTTGTACAATCGATGTAAACGAGGAAATTTTAGAGTTACTAAGCAATCCAAAAACACATCTCATCATCCTTATCAACAAGCTAAGAACATTGTATGTTTGTGAAAGAAAGTTTTTACAAGCTAGTGTGGATATTGGTCAACATCGTTGCGTAACCAAAGCAATTAAGTAACTCTCTAAAGGCATAAAAGACACCATTGATCATGCTGTCAATGCATGCATAAACAACAAAAGGAAGATGTAAAAGAAGCCAATGTTAGTTTCAAGTTTACTTGTCCATAGTATTTCTAGTTCTACTAAATAAGTTTGTCTTCATATCCTTTATACTATTTTGTAACCGTTACCCAACTCTATTTGCTTTATATAACAATTAAGCACAGCTTTCATAATGTCTTATTTGTCTATTTAAAGACAATGAAGACCATCGACCTCTCGCGTTGTTCGAGGGTGGAGGGTGTTTTTGGTATTTAGTAAATTATTTAAATTTATCTCAAAAATATTTATATATGATCTAGTCTAGACAAATATTACAAGGATGACATTGAGATAGGTGGAGCCGTCAATATAGGCTAGGCCCGTTGAGCCGGCCTGACCTAACACGTGATTTATCAGGGTTGGGCTAAGATTTTTGGAGCCTATTTGAAAAATGGACTTTTTAGTCTAGCCCGAATAAGCCTGTTGATTTGTGAATTTTTGTAAGAGCAAATTACACATAGAGACGCTAAACTTAAAAAATTACAAAAAAAAAGCCCTCGTTGTATAGCCATGTATGGTTAGTGTATATTTGTATACCATAATGTATATTTAGTGTATAACTCGTGTATAAGTAATATACATTGTATACTAATACTTTCTATGACTTTTAACAAACTATATTGTATAGTCATGTATAGTTTCGCTGATTTTGGGCTATTTTTTTTATGTAAATAAAACTTGGGCTATTTTTTTTATGTAAATAAAACTTGGGCTATTTTTTTTTTATTTTTTTTAAACTTTTTACTTTTTTGTATATATATGTAATTTCTCCTTTTTGTAACATGGGTTGGACCGGCCCATGGGGCGAATTTAAAATAAAAATAAAATAGAGTATTAAAAATAAGGGAAAATTACAGAACTACACAACATATTTTACCATATTTTCTAATAATCCCTACCATCCTAAAAAATTACAAAAATCCCGTATTTTCACTCTCTCTCTTCAACTTGTAGATACCTAGACTATTATTTCTCTCTCCTTCTTAATTTATCCTAAATTATCTCCTAATTTTAAGTATTCTAATCAATATCTACATAATCTTCCTATTTTTTTTAGTTGTGCAATCAATCTTTTCACGATTAATTTCAAATTTCATATCATTATTTTCAAACTAAACAAAAGGGAAGAAATCTTTTCATGATTATCTCTTTTGCTAAACCAAATAAACATTGATTGATACGTGTTTTGGGGGCATTTTTGGTATTGATACACAACAGTAGGTTTTTTTTACCTAATCTTTACTTTGATTTATCAAATAAAATAACTATTCAGGTATCTAAATTAAGTATAAACATTATAATTAACAAGTATCTAATTCATTAAATAAAAATAGGTACTTGTTTTGGAAGAATAAATTCACGCATCAAAAGTGTTAATGTTGAAGAAATTCAAAATCAAGTCAAAATATTTTTGCAAAATCAAACTAAACAATGATTGGTATGTGTTTTCTGGGCCTTTTTTTGGTATTGATACACAATACTAGGGTTATGCGGTCGTTTTTTTTTACCTAGTCATTTTTATATTTGATACTTGAATTTATGTACTTAATTTAAGGTTTTGATACTTGAATTCGTCTATTTGATTCTTGGACAACATTTTAGATTATTTGTGTTATAGATACTTGATACTTGACTTAATGTACGTGAAAAGTATATTTGATACTTGAATTATGATTTTTCAGATTTGGAATCTCCCAACTACATTTTCACAAATACCTGGTGTGCTTTCATGTATCAATATGTAAACAACATGAAATCTGTGTATCAATTCACAAAATTCATATAGAAAAACACACACATCAACAAATAGTATAAATTTGATACCTGAAAAAAATGTAAAAGAACCCCCACAAACAAGTAAAGAAAACGACATCCTACATTATTTCAACAATGAAGAAATTGTAAAAACTATGTTGAAGAATCAAACTTTCGACAATAAAAGGCAAGCGGTAATGAGCTTTTCCTTTTTTTCCTTTTTTACATATCATTTTGGGACTTTGGGTTTTGAAGTTGAAGCTATATTCTTGATGACCTCCATCTCTTCTTGGGAATCCTCTTCAATGGACTCATCTTGATGGTGTTGGCATTGTCGCTTATTGTTTGAGAATCTATTGAAAATTTTCGCTGATCAAAAGGACAAAATCAGTTTGGGAAAAACTTTGGAACAAAGAATGAAAAGGAAATTTCGAAAAGGAAAGAAATAATTGTGTGAAAATAATTTTAAAAAGGAACGAAAATTTGAAAAGGAAAGAAATAATTGTGATAAAATTAAGGAATCACCTTTTAATTGTCAGATATTTTTTCCTATTTAACGTAACAGATTTAAATTCATATTAACGTATCAATGACACAGAAAAAATTAAAATTTTTGGTAATTTTTAAAAGAGTCGAAAAAAATAGAAATTATGAATAAACAATATGGTATTTATGAAACTTATACTAAAAATAATAAGAGTCTAAGCTCAAAGTTCATTTAAAAATTTTAAATATTAAAATTTAGATACAAATTATGTTTTTATAATATATAATAGTAACACTAATACCATATAACATTGTCTTGTTGCTATTTATTTTAATATTTTTAAATTACAATGTAACTTAAAAATTTATAAAAAAAAATATATTATTAAAAATGTGGGCGGACCCGGCAGACCAACAACCCACATACTGATGGCTGGGCTAACTGTTTAATAGTCCACAAAAAAATGCGTCAGCCCGACCTGACTCGTCAAATTCCAACTACGCAGCATGTGATGGATCAACCCGTATTGACAACTCTAGAAATAGGATAGTGTACGTACTGGAGAGGCAGGATGAGAACTGATGGGGGGTGGGATATTTTGAAGGGTGTTAAGAGGCGATTAATGTGATATGATATGTTACTTATGAAACTTGTTTTTTTTATTTATTACCATATATGTTATCTTTCTCATTTTTTAAAAATATATTTTTTGAGTCTTCTTGATCAACTAAATCTGACAAATTGGAAAAGAATATTTTCTCCACACCATACCCCATATATAAATGCTCAATATAACTGGATCTTTTCCCTTTTACTTGTTGAAATTATAAATTGCAATTTTAATTTTAACCAATTTTCTATAAATAAGTGACATAAAGTAAACATTTGAAAGATTTATAAGTTAAAAATATATATGTTTCGAATATCACTATAGTGTGAAAATAATAAATAAAATTTCAATTTGTATAAGTCAAGAGTTTATGGCATGAAAATAAATAAACTTTTGTAGCAATACATATATGGTGTGAATAAAAGAATAACTTGCAAACTCTACAAGTGCTAATATACAAAAATAAAAAAAGTGTAACAAATATAATATAAGTATGTACATAAATCAATACATATTCAACAAATAATCCCAACAAAATATACTTATGTTCAACTTTTATAGTTCATATAAATTCAACAGATAAAATTGCATAAAAATAGATTTACTCGTAAAGCATAATAAAGTGCATAAATTTAGCATATGATTATTATATGTACATATAAAAATCATGATACAATACATATAATATATTCCTAACTTTTTACCATACTGCAATCAATAAACATGATCAAAAACTTTGTAAGTGTCAATATAAAATTATAAAAAGAAGTGATATTTATATTATTAGTACATAAATCGACTCATATTCAACAAGAATCATTGATCGATTCCAATAAAATAGTGGTGATGGTTGACATTTAGAAGACTTATATTCAATCTATCTAGTTATATAATTTCAATGGATAAGAAAATAGTTGTATAAAAATAGATTCACTCATAAAGCATAAAAAATGCACAAATTGAGCATATATAAATTATTATATGTACATATAAAAGTCACGATACACTCTATACATGATATATACATTCAGTATGCCTAATGATATTTTTTTTAACAATTGAAATAATTGAATGATCATTTGATGTAATTATCCCTTTATAATTTCTATTGTCAAACTGAACATACACAAATGCATTATATTCCCTAAAATTATATTCAGTATATTTTCATCGATTTAGAAGATTATTTTATTTCAAGGCTAACAAATTGCATTTATTCTATACATTTAAAGTGTATTGTTTTCTATACCATCATATTAAAAATAGGGATGATTAAGTAGATGGTCATTCGCCAAAGTAATCGTAGAAAACTTATCGATCGCTGTATAGTTAGTATATATTTCATGTATAGTTAAGTTATATTCAGTTTTTGAGATGACGATTCGCTGTATAGTCAGTGTATATTTCATGTATATTTTAGCTATATTCACTTTTTGAGATGGCCATTCGTTGCATAGTCATATATAGTCAATGTCGGTGGTGGAGCCACATAGGGATGAGGGGGTTCATTTGAACTCCTTCGGCGAAAAATTATACTATTTATATATTATAAAAATATTTTTGTATGTAAATATAATAGATGTCGAACCCCCTTTGCTTAGTTGGTGTATCTACTTCTTAAAATTTTGAACCCCCTTAACCAAAATCCTGGCTCCGCCACTGGTCCGTGTGTATTCCATTTATAGTCATGTTGTATTCACTTTTTGAGTGTATCATAATGTATGTTTAGTGTATAGCTCATGTATAATTTATATATATTTATATAATCAACTTATATTTTCTATGACTTTTGGTAAGCTATATTGTATAACCACCATATATTTTCAGATTTTTGGGTATCTTTTATGAAAATTAAACAGAATATTTATTATAAACTAATTAATTTGTGATATATATTTGAAATTAGCCCATGCTAGTGTGTAATCGTCTATAGTATGAGAAATTTGGTTAATGTTATGCTTGTGAACTAAAATACATTGTTAATATAATATTTTTTTTTCAAGTCTCAGTTTATGCAAATTGAATAAATTCACTATACTTGTTCTAGAGTTCTTCTATGAGGTAGTCGTAAGGTTCGCGTATATTCTACCCGCGTTAGATTTTATTTGTGGGATTTGATATGTTGTTGTTGTTGTTGTTCTAGAGTTCTTCTGGGTTACGTTCACAAATAACTCTCCCCCTCCCTCCCCCCCCAATAAGAGGTGGTCTTGGTATTTTACCTCTCATAAGAAGCGTCTTACAAAATACCCCCATAAGAGATGTACTTTGATTCAACTTAAAATGAAAAAAGGACATTTTTGTAAGAATTTTTTTATGGAACACAAAAGATTATTGATGGACATTCTATGTAATTTTCTGTACAAAAAGAGCAACCTACTAAAGGGAGGTTTGACTTTGTAGTTATTCTTTCGTGATTTCTTATCTTATAAGTATTTCAAGAAAATAACTTCACATGACTAGTAAATTAATATATTGATTTTTTATACTATATTTTCTATTAAAAGAGTTGTATGACTGAAATAAATTGAGTTTAAGTTTTATGCGTTACAAAATTATTCTTGCCAGTATCAAGTTATTCAACTAATATTAATAGACAAGTTCTTTTAAAATATGGCATTTGAAATTTGAAAATAACATATTTTTTCTGTTTCAATTTATATAATATAGTTTGATATTAATAATCATTGTTTGTTAAATTTTGATCGTGCATTTATACACACAAACTTTAAGGATTTTGAAAAATAATTTACATACATAAAAAGGACGATAAGTTATAAGTTTTAGCAACTTAAAATATTTCATACAAATTAAGTCATACATATAGAGAGAGACGAACAATATATTTTATATGCTATAACAGATAAAAGTGACTTGATAACGTAAAAAATATTTTCACTAATAATATAAAAGTTAGTTATTACTACAATTTTCTGTACATTCCAGTTAACAAAATATTTTAATAACAAAAAAGAACACTGTATGGTGAAGGTCAAAATCATCACTGGCTGTATGGCTTAGCTTAAATTAAAATTCATACTTAGAAAGTGAATTTTTGCATGCCAAACATTTTGATCAGTAAAAGTAAAAATGAAAATGACTCCGAAATTTATTGATAATTCCTAGCTAATTCATCACTAAAAAGCACCTGGCTAATTGAATTTTCATATAATTCGCGGCTAACTGAAACTAGTGTGATTTTTTTTGTTTAGTTATGAAATTTTGTCCATCACTAATTCCTTATTATCTAGTAGTGAATATCCCCCCCCCCCCCCCCCCCCCCCCCCCCCAAGAAAATTAGTACAATCAACAAATTTTCACCATTAAGTTAATTACAGTCTAATACTTACGAACACTTAACAAGAGCATAGGGGCGGAACTAGAATAGAATTTACGATGATTTTGGCTAAACGCTCAGTATTAGAATTCCTCAGTCATAAATTTTAAATTCTAATTCCGCGTGATCCACTTTTGTTAACAAGTTTTGAAGAAGAAATATTTAACTTGATAATATTCTATAAAATATGACAAACTTTTTCATGAAGACTATCATCATTCTTGTAGGGAAGAGAGTCAAAATCTTGCCTAATGCTAATTAGCTAGCTGTCTATGGAGCCTTAATTAATCTAACCTTATGATTCATTAACAAGGAAAAGCTTTATAGAGATGGTGAAATATTTTGCATGTCAAATCTACTATATTTTTCTTAACAAAAATTTCGTCTCATGTTCGAGATTTAATTTATTTTGGAGTCCAATTATATTGGTTTTGTACGGAATAAAATAGTGACTTCATATCCAATGTTTGAACTTCAGATCACTGATTAACGACACAAAGATTGTATTTATCTCTCCGTCACAATCTGTATTGATATATGTCAAATATACCAATTAATATTATGCAAATATGTGTATTCTTTGACACCACTCTAAAGTTTGTTCTACAACAACACTTGGTCTAACCAAAGATTGCTTACAATCAATGCTATTCACTTTTCTCTACAACATTATCCTTTTTTTTTTTTTTAATTTCACCAAATCAACCAAACATCATATCAAACAATATAGTATATATAGACATGCAACCTTCATTCTCTAGTAGAAAAATAACAACAAGATTAAAATTTCATTATTTATTTTTGTGCAAAATGGGTGCTATTGGAATAATATTTCTTGTTTCTCTAATTGCATTATGTCTCCTCCATAGTGTTTCAGCTGCAACCAGGCATTACAAATTTGAAGTAAGCATATTATCAATTATTAATTTCATATTTATATAGCGGGTATTTAACTTATGTATGCAGACATTATTATAAAAGTTGCGTTATTTATATATTTTAACATGTTGTAACCAGTAAGTTATAACTTATACATACCAACATAATTTCATGTTTAGAACAATTAGGATAAATTACTTAACTAGGTAAACGTATGATATGTATTTACATTATACCACCATAGTTTGAAAAAATTACAATTTATCGCAATAGTTAGGGTTTTGTTGCTATTTTCTCTCCCCTCTCTTCATCTTTGTCACCTCTCTCCTCTTTCTCTTCAATCTCTTGTCAGATATACAAATACATATGTATACCTATTGCATATATACAATTATTTGACAGATACATATATACAATTCGACAAATATACATATACAATTCGCCTTCTTCACTGTCGTCCTTTTTCTCTAGCCTCACTCATCTATCTCGATCTCGCTTGCCTCTCTCTTCCCTTTCCCAATCTCGCTTTTCAGATATACAAATACATATGTATAGCAGTTACACACATATACAATAATATTGATAGATACACATATAATTTGACAGATATACATGCACAATTTGCCTCTCTCTTCCTTCTCTCGATCCCGCTCACCTCTCTCTTATATTATGTAGCTACAAATCATAATTTTAGCAAACTATAGTTATCTCTTGCGTTATTATGTTTCAAGCGTTTGCTCTTTTTGAAAAATCCTCAATTAGGATTATCATGACTCATTATACCATAATTTTCCTTGTCATTGTTTTTTGATCAGATCAAATTGCAAAATGTGACAAGACTATGCCACACCAAGAGTATTGTTACAGTAAATGGACAATTCCCTGGACCTCGTATCGTAGCAAGGGAAGGTGATCGCCTTGAAATCGAAGTGATCAACAATGTCCAAAACAACATCTCCATCCACTGGTATATATATATATATATACATATAAAAAATTATTTATTTTTATATAATTCACACGATTTAACTATAAATTAATTTTTTTTTTCCTTACAACAGGCATGGAATTAGACAAGTTGGTAGTGGATGGGCAGATGGACCAGCATATGTTACACAATGTCCCATTCAAAGTGGCCAAAAATATGTGTATAATTTCACTATAATTGGTCAAAGAGGAACTTTTTGGTGGCATGCACATATTTCATGGTTGAGATCAACTCTTTATGGTCCAATTATTATTCTTCCTAAGAAAAATACTCCTTATCCATTTGCTAAACCTTACAAAGAAGTTCCTATCATCTTTGGTAATAATTAAATTAGATCATTATAATTATTGATTAATTTGTATGTCTAATTAATTTATAAAGTTGTTATCAAAATACTAATAATGAATTAATGCAATTATATGTTATATAGGGGAATGGTTCAATGCAGACACTGAGGCTATAATTTCCCAAGCTTTGCAAACTGGTGGAGGTCCAAATGTTTCTGATGCATATACTATCAATGGACTTCCTGGTCCTTTGTATAATTGCTCAACAAAAGGTAATATTTTTTAGTCTCTTTCAAAATGAATGATATAATAGAGTATACGTGTATATGATTCACTTTTTTTTCGATTTACTTTTAGTAATCATTATTATAGATTGTTCGATTTGTCAAATAATATTTTTTTCTTATGCTGACACTTTTAAACTGAAAAAGCTTGTTCAAATTAGTTAAAAATTTAAATATTCAAAATAACCTCGGAAACTCTGAAAATTATAACGAGACCATTTCTAGCGTTATTTTCACCATCCGGAACTACAGGAACTGTCGGAATTTTGATTAGAGCTTCCTGATTCCAAATGTTGACCAAAGTCAAATTAGGATTTGAATTCAATTGAAAATCACAACTTTGGGTCCAAAATCTCCGTTTTAACTCTAAATTTAGTTCTGTAAGTTCTCCTAGATCGGATCCTGCATTCCGGAGTTGATGGAATTGACAAAATTTTATTCCGACACTCGAAATTCAAGATGAGTTCAAAACTCAAAATTTTCAAACTTACGCCTTTTAAATATCTTTCTTTAGCAAAATTCCAAAAATGACTTAAAAGTAACTTTCGAGAAGGGCAAACCAGTAATTTAGCTAAAAAAAATAAGAAAAAGATAACATTCCTTCGTCTGTTTCAAAACGAATTACACAATAGAGTATAGTGTATATGATTCACTTTATTTCGATTAACTTTTAGTGATCATTATAATAGATTGTTCAACTTTTCAAATACTGCTCTTACATGACTAAAATATTAACAATTTTAGATTTTCTTATACAGATACTTTTAAGCTGAAGGTGAAGCCTGGAAAAACTTATCTTCTTCGATTGATCAATGCTGCCCTAAACGACGAGCTTTTCTTCAGTATTGCAAATCATAGCCTCCGAGTTATCGATGCTGATGGCGTTTATGTGAAACCCTTTGAGACAGATACAATTATTATTACACCAGGACAAACTCATAATGTTCTTCTCAAAACTAAACCTTATTTTCCTAATGCCACATTTTACATGTTAGCTCATCCATATGTGACAGGTCCTGGCACATTTGACAACTCTACTGTTGCTGCTATTTTAGAGTATGATGAATTGAAATCGAAACCCCATCTGAAAAATCTACCACTCTTTAAGCCATTACTACCAGCTCTCAATGATACAAATTTTGTCACCAATTTTACAAGCAGATTAAGAAGTCTAGCGACTCCTCAGTTTCCTGCTAATGTACCTCTGAACGTCGATAAACGTGTATTTTTCACAATAGGTCTTGGAACAAGTCCTTGTGACCAAAATAAAACATGCCAAGGACCTAATGGCACAAAATTCTCAGCTTCAATCAACAATGTGTCATTTATATTACCTACAAATAATGCACTTCTCCAATCTCATTTTTTTGGACAATCCAAAGGAGTATACAAGCCTGATTTTCCTTATAGTCCTTTACATTGGTTTAACTACACTGGGAGTCCTCCAAATAATACCCTAGTTAACAATGACACAAAACTTATGGTGTTACCATTTAACACAAGTGTGGAACTAGTAATGCAAGATACAAGTATTCTTGGTCTTGAAAGTCATCCACTTCATCTTCATGGATTCAACTTCTTTGTTGTTGGACAAGGTTTTGGGAATTATAACCCTAATAAGGATCCATCAAATTTCAACCTTGTTGACCCTATTGAGAGGAACACTGTGGGTGTACCTTCTGGTGGTTGGGTTGCTATTCGATTTCTAGCCGATAATCCAGGTAATCTATACGAAAAAATTTAGTATTTTATTATCGATCATCATTTCATGAGTTGCGTGTCAATTCATTTTAATTTATGTGACACTCTCTTTTTAATTGATGAAATGAACGACAAGTTTCTATATTTAATAACAATTTAATGTTGAAATGTCTGTTTTACCCTTAATGAATGATTTATAACCCATAGACATATATATATATATCTATGACTTAAGTTTTGTACAGAGTCGGACAACGTCACATAAACTAAAATACAGGAAG
This sequence comes from Solanum rostratum, assembly GCA_029948455.1. NCBI lineage: Eukaryota > Viridiplantae > Streptophyta > Magnoliopsida > Solanales > Solanaceae > Solanum > Solanum rostratum. Next base: position 66,853,794 of record CM057048.1, read on the forward strand.
TGTAGAATATAAATGCTTATGTATGATAATGTTGTTTGTGAATAGTATTATCGATCATCATTTTATTAGTCGCATGTCAAGTCGTTTTTTAAATTTATGTGACACTCTCTGTTTGATCTATATCTGTTTTACCCTTAATGAATGGTTTATAACTCAGAGACATATCTATGACTTAAATTTTGCAGCCAGTCAAACAATATCATATAAATTAGAACAAAGAAAGTGCATAAAATATGTAGGCTAATGTATGATGTTGTTTGTGAGTAGGAGTATGGTTTATGCATTGTCACTTGGAAGTTCACACAAGTTGGGGATTGAAGATGGCATGGTTGGTTCTAGATGGAAAACTTCCAAATCAAAAGTTGCCTCCACCACCAATGGATCTCCCCAAGTGTTGATAGTTTAATTTCATGCAATTTTTGTATCTCTTTTTATGTATATTTTTTTTTATATTTCTTCTCTTTGGTTTTGTTAGCCAGGAAAAAGTATCTTTTTTTTTTAATTTTTTTTTTTAGATTATGTATGTTATTTTTGTTTGATTGCATGAGAGAGTGAGAGAAAGGAGGATATTTGTAATTCAAAATACTGAGAAATTTGGAATCAATAATGAGAATAATGACCACCTTCAATTTCATGCTATAGAAAGTAACTGATATTTATTTCTTTTAATTTTAAAGCACGTGAAAATAGTTTATAAATTTTGGATGGTTGGATTTATTTGGTAATTTGAACCATTGATTGTCACTCATGGAGAATATATCCTTGCATTTGAAAAAAAAAAAACTTGTGTACATGGTAAGATCGCTTGATGAACATGTGACATTAATCTATAATGGATAAAAGGTATTCGATCATAAAGTCTTCTCATTCAATCGATAGCGTGCTTGGTTCAAAGATACGTCCGATAAGGCCTGACCTCAGCTCGTATCAGAGTCAGAAGGAGAGTGTCATTCAAAAAACGGTGAGAATTCATGACCTGAAGATAAAAAAGGACATATATTCTGATATTATAGCGAAAAAAATGCTAAACATATTCATACAATATCACTACTAAAACAATATAAAAAATTGACGAATTGTGTAGATTTTTTTTATTACTATTGTTTTTTTTTTAAAAAAATTGATGGATTATTACAAAGAAAAACATACGTAAATTATTTTTCTCATAAAAATGTGCAAAAAGTATATAAAAAGAAAAAGGAAAGCAATACGACCTTTCCAAGTCCTATCTCCTTTATTAAGTGTTAGGCAAAGCTACCTTATATTCTTCAGCAAAATTACTTAGTTCAACTAAACTAAGTAATTAATTTCCAAATAGTGTGTGTTTTCCAAAAGTAACAAAAAAGGTCTTATGCACTTCTTATATACTATATATTTATCCACCTTGGGGTTGACAAAATCAATCCCAATTAATTCATGAAAAACTTACATTGATATATTATATTAAAAAAAATATTTCTTTTCAGTTGAACACTTATAATACAGTTTTAATAGATATTACAGAGAATTATTTATGAAACAAATATAATACAAGTTTTATTGCTGAATAATACATTTATCACACACTTTCTATACACTTATAAAATATTGTGGCAATTTCTTACCAAACAATCATAATATGTATTTTAAAACACTTAAAATATATATATATTATATGCATAATTTACTTTTAATATAAGTTCAGATTTACCCTAGTATTGCTATATATTGCTATAATTGGCAATAAATGAAAAGTATCGCTAAAATAAGTAATTATTTATTTAAAAGTATTCGCTCAAATATTCTTTTTCTAATTGAAACCTGTTTAAGTTTGAGTGTTGTTATTGATTGGTCCATTTATTAGTTTAATTTATTAAAAATTAGCTTAGCATGTAGAACAAAATAAAAAATCTTGTCAATATATGTTTAAAAATATTTTTTTATTTAATATGTTATATATAGCCATAATAAAGAAAAAAGAAGTAATTTTGTCGGGTACTAAAAATTTATAAGATAACAAATAAAAAATAATAAATTCAGTAAGAATTGGATAGTTAAGAGTTATAATCCACATTTAAGCCTAACACATTTCAACCAAATTAACTTTTGAACAAATCAACAATCTGTTATCGATTTATAAATTTAATATATTTTTACCGTCTTAAATTCAATCCAACACCTGCCTATTTGACACCTCTATATTCATCGTATATTAAATACTTAATTAGGATTTAGGAACATTGATTAATCAGCTTCTACAACCTCTTCTCAATATACACTTCTATACTATCATATACTATTATATGTTAATATATACAGTTGATATATGCATGAAATACGCTGATACATACTAACATACATAAATATTACAAGACATAAATTATACTTGTCATACAATCAACATACAACCTTGTATGTCATTCTATGTCGTGTGTATATCACTGTATATAAATTAACTAATAAGATATACACTAAACACACACCAGATATACAATGAGATACACAATATGTACATTCAGTTTTCACCTTTAAACCACCACCATAACAATGCAAAAATCAAACCATGAATTAGTTAAACTCTTAACTTATTCTTGAGAATATGATCAATCAATTTAGAAAAAATTATCTAAGTAAATATAGCCACAATATCTAAAAAACATAGATATAGTTTTAAAACATGTCAAGTGTATCAACAATTTCCATTTTATAGCAAATTCGTTAGTTAAAGGCTTAAAACACATTAGGTATTTATCAGCTGACAGTCTCGCCAAATCTCATTTTCTTTAGTATTTTTACGTTGCACGATTATGCTTCTTCCTTTTCATTTTTAATGTGGAAAAATTATATCAAATAACAATCATTGATCAGGGATTGATCCCCTTTTTTAGTGATTCTCTTAAGATTTTTGTCTTTGTGTTGCAACGATAGAATTGATACAATATGTATAAGTTCCTATCAGACTGATATACATATTGATACATACTATGATGGGTTTTTTCAAGTTTTTTTCTTTATTATCAATGGCAAACTTGATACAATATGTATTGGTTATTATTAGGTTGATACATATTGATTCAAACTGCAGTCTTCACCTTGTATCTTGATTTCTAATTGGTTTTAATACAAACTGTATATAAATGTATCTGTCTGTATCAATGAGATATATAATGTATCAAAATGTATAATCCGACATATATTTATACACTTTGTTTCAGTCAATGATATTCTGTCTCAATACACTCTATTTTGATACTTTCTATATAGATTAGTCTTTACTTTACTCTTAGAAATACAAAGAAGAAGATATGATTTGATTGGGTAACCTAATTTTGGATTGAAGATACAGGCGAGTCCAAAAATAGAGATTACGTGATTTGTTTTTGTAGAAAAATATAGCAGAAGAAAAGTATAATCGAGAAGATCTTCTGCTAGCTCAAAATCATTAACTAAGATCAGAAGATTCAATTAAAGAAGAAAAGCTAGAAAGAAGAAGGAATATTTAGAATATAGGCTCCAAAAGTATCACTAATTATGATATATAGGCTCCGAAATCTCGATATTTATGAAAAATTTTCATCAATTTACTCTTTACAAGGATCAATACTCTTGAGTTGCCATCTATGTTAGAAAATCAAATCAATTGCTAATTTTGAGATTATTTAAAGCAATAATCCAAAGGACAAGACGTACTTTCATTTTCAATATCCTTATGTACTTTGTTCTAAGCATTGTAAGACTAGTGACTTATTGTGTATACAGGGCGACTCAAGCATATTAGTGGCCTAAGGCGAAAATCGACTTTAAATAGAACTTACTTAGTATTTTTCTAAAAAAATCTATAACCTATTATTACTAAAATAAAAATTGAGACCCCTAAAATTTGAAGGCCTAAGGCGCTTGCTTTTTTTCTAACATTGTCGAGCCACCCCTGTGTGTATTAAAAAAAAAAAAAGAGAGAGAAAAAACATTGTTGATGGGAATTATATGGAGAAAAATTACTTAATTAGACATACATTCCTATCATATTTTCTGTTCCAATCAATACTTTTATATAATTATTTATTATCTCACTATTTAATAATTTTATGCTAGATATATAGTGAGATACATTAAGATGCATCGCTCCTTCAAAACAGACTAATAGTGCCCTTACGTATCTATTCAGGCACTCACCCTCTAAATCAATAATATTTCGATACATTATATCATTTTAAGATACATAATTCATATATATCTATATAAATTATAGTTTTTTTTATGTATCATATGCATGTTACTCTAATACTTTCTATGATATGGAATATAAAATTCATTTGTAAAAATTTAGTGCAATAAATAGTAGATATGAATCCTTAATTACAAAATCATAATACATGCAATGCTAAATTAGTGCGTGATTTCTTCCTTAATTAATGCATTTCAATTACATACATTTTAGATACAAATAATTTGTTAGATTTATGATTTTCTCCCAATTTATGCTTTTCAGTTACATCTCTTATTTAAATACACTTAATTAAATGTAGGGGATTTTTCATAAATATATACCAAAAAATCATTTTTTCAATTTCCCTACCAAGCCAAAAAAATTACAACAAGAACACCAATTTTTTTTTACAAAAGTAGGAGAAAGGATGTTTGTGGTATAATTAATATAGTATTTGATGTGATGTAATGTCTTGGGATTTGGAAGAAAGAAGTGAATGGAAAATTATTTAGTGTTTGATGTCATATAATAGTATTGGAAAATGAAAAAAAAAATGGAGATGATATTATAAACCATTGTGTAGTAATTTCAAAGCTGCGTAAACACCATACAGAAAACCATTTAAATTTTGTTTATATTAAAATAAAGTGAAATTTATGGTATTATGTTGATATTACAGTTATTATGTGAGAGTTATGTCTGATCGGTTGGTAATATTCATGGTTTCCTCCATCCAAAAACAACTCCAACCCCATGAAAAACCATGCAGAAAACCATTAAACCTGTTGACCTTCAACTAACTATGCACAACAAATATATATATATATATATATATATGCATAAAATGATGCAACTACCATACAAGAATAAAAAAAATATTTTTTTTATATTAAAAAAAATATTTTATGGTACTATGTTGATATTACATTTATTAACCATAAAAAGAACCATAAAGAACACCCTAAAAACTGTGGACCTTAATACCAAATATATATATATGCAACTACGATATGAGAATAAATAAACCGGTAAAATAATTTTCTCCCCCATTTTTATAAGTTAATATGAAATTTATGCTTTTAAATAAGGTAATACAAAGTCCATATGTTCAAATATATTTGTGTTGACCTCAAAAATATAAAAATCAATTAATGTGATGTGACTTGGATGATTTGAAAAGGGTACTTTTACTAATTAATTTTTTTGGGGTGGTGTACTTTGTACACTTGTGGGAAAATGGTCATGATGGTAAGTTAGTCGTGTATATATATATATATATATATATATATATGCATAAAATGATGCAACTACCATACGAGAATAATTTTTTTTAATTTTTTTTTATATTAAAAAAAATGAAATTTATGGTACTATGTTGATATTACAGTTATTATGTGAGAGCTATGTTTGATGGGAAACTCTTTTCAACAACCTAGATATCCTAGGTTATTATTAAGTTGGTGTACTTCATTGACATATGAAAAGTGTCATAATAGTGATATTGTACTAGTTGGAGGGAAATGGTTTGAGTGTCATAACAGTGTTGTTTGATTTCAATGGTGTGTATGTGTATCTTGTTTTCTGAAAAAATTCATGGTATACCATGTTGATACTTTGGTTTCTGGTATTTTTAAGTGGTTAACTCGCCCAGCTGTTTGGTGTCTTGTTTGGTATTTAATCTGGTTGTGTTCATGGTTTATTGATGTTTATGTAACTTTCCTAAAAGGTAAGGGAATTTGGAAAAACAAAAAGCACGTCAGGTGGTTTGTGTAAAACTAGTTTCAAAATGGTATAACAACCTTGTGGTGTATATGTTATTTGTTTTTTGGTAAAATTCTTGGGATGACATGTTACTTGTTTAAATTTGGGTATGATTTGGTTTTGTAAATATAGGTACTAAATGTTTTATGCAAAATTCATGGTATACCATGGTTTCTGGTATTTTTAAGTGGTTAACTCGGCCAGTTGTATGGTTTCTGGTTTGGTGTTTCATTTGGTTTTATTCATGGTTTATTGATGTTTATGTAACTTCTTAAAAAAAGTTAAATTTCTGGTATTTAGTTAAAATTCATGGTTTTACTTGAATTTACATATATTTTAAAAAGGGGAAAGGGAATCTGGAACCGAACATTTTATGGAATGTAGTTAAAATTATGAATTTAACAAATCTTGCTTGTTGGCACATAATAGTAATTCAACGTAATCCATGAGTTGATTAAAGGTTAATTAGGGGTGTTACCAAAATGACACCAGAATAAATGGGCATGAAAAAAAAATAATCACGTGATAACAATTATCGCAATGGAATAAAAAATTAACAAAAAATATCTGAAACAAAAATTACACCACAAAAGGACACACTAATGTACAAATTTTTTTTGTCCAACTTTACATTAAAACTATGACTTCCTCTTAGGAATATACTTAGACACCGAGACCATTTTGCTTTCACCTACGTGCACAGCTTGCCTCGTTGGACCACCAAACCTGCTGACGATCCTTTTTCAGATTTGAAAGCCTTGGGCTTTTCCTCGTGGGTGTAACGTCCATGATTTAATGGTATACACTACAATTCTTTGAAAAAATAAAACCAAAATGAATATAAAATAGGGCTAAAAAAAAAGGGGACCATCTACCATGGGTATCAACAAGATACAAACATTGGAATAACATTCCTTTCGGTATATGTAATGGTAAAATTTCAGTAATTACGAGCAAAAAATTGCAAAACAACCATTTCAAACATTCGCGCAGGGGTAGAGATTCACACAGTTGATAATCCACTTGACAATATGCATATCATATAACCATTATAAAGCATAAAAGATTAGAAAAAACCAAATTTCAGTTATATCCGAGACAAAGATGCCAAAAAAAAACATTTCAAAATGTTGGCACAAGGATAGACATTCACACATTGGCACCCCCAAAACCCTAAAAACAGCATCAAAATTAAAAAAAAAAACATACAGCCTACCAATAAAGTATAAGATTTCACCATTTCAAACGATAAACATTAAAATCAGAAAAAGAAAATGTGACCTAGCCATTTCGCATCCCAACCCGCACACCAACATACAACCCAAAAAAACAAGGTTGATAATCCACTTAACAAATATGCATACCATGTAACCATTACAAAGCATAAAGATTAGAAAAAAACAACAAAAATAGAAGAACATACCTGATAGATCGCAGGAGAAGAAATGGAAGCCAAAACACCAACAAAAATGAAAATGACATGAAATGGTGTATGGAAGGGTATATATGAAGGCATGGGGGGACGCGCCGGCTGATTTAACCGGCGCGTCAGTCGAGGCTGACACATGTCCAGTCACATTAAATTATGCCTCTTCAAATATTTAAAAAATAAATAAATTTTATATATATATATATTGTATTTGATAGGACAACAATTAAATACCACGTCGGACACCATTAAATGCACTGTCGCGCTGAGGTCACGTCAGCAATTAATGCTGACGGCGCACCTGCACTTAATTAAAAAAAAATTAGAATAAAAAGGACATGTATATTATGGTAATTTCGGTGCTATTGTTGTAAATAAATGGAAATGTATAAATTTGGTACAAAAGTTGTATATTCTTGTAATAAATTCTTAAATGTATCTAGTCATCATATATCCAAGATACATATATTTAACTATCATGTATCCGATATATATATATATATATATATATATATATATATATATATATATATATATATATATATATATATATATATATCTGAATATATCAATTACATGTATCCGAGGTACGAATTATGATATTTACTCTATTTAATAAGTGAGGCTTTCGTCGTACCACGAAGGGTACTTCCGTAATTTTTTCTATCAATCAGGCTTTTCTTGTTCCACCTAAAGTTATTGTAAAAGCTTGACACGTGTAATTGCTTGCCACAAATTGCATACACGTGGTCGGGCTCTTTTCCTCAAACTAATCTCACTGAAAATGGAGAAGGGCATTCACTTTCTTCTTCCATACATTCTTCCTCTTTTCACATAACCAGGCCAAGCTACTTGAGCAACATCAATATCTTCCTGGGTAAGCTTTGATTTTTCGATGTCTTCAAGCGACATCTTAGCAAGATCTTGAATATCATTTCCTGTGAATGACTTCATATGTTCACTTCCGGCATTTTATGCCTGCAAATAGGCATCCAATGGTGATAACAACACGCGCGTCACATGCATCACATGTCCAGCACGGCCGACGGCGTGCTCGTGCTTTGCCGATGTCCGGCGGCTTCTCCGTTTCCACGTGCTCTCGATCCGCGTGAATCGATCCACGCTGCTTGACCTCCTTCTTCTGGTTGTTCGTTCTTCCCTTTCCCCTTGCGCTCTTTCGGAATATAAAGGGATCTTCGTCTTCCTCCTTCGCCCTGTTTGGGTTTGCACAGCCTGCACATTCCGGGGAACTACGAAGGTGCGGATTTCTTCCCCTACTTCCCCTTTGTTGCGTCTGCAGTTGTTCCTATGTATCAGGTTCCCATTCAAAATTTGGTTTTCCTACTTTATTTCTGCAACTTCCTTGCTTCCTCTTTTCTGGTTCTTACTGATTGCAGCTTCTCTCGAGCAGCTTGCACAAGGAGGCACAACAGTTGGAACAGGATTGAACACCAAAAAGGGGTAAGTGTTCCCAGATTCAGGTCAGGTGTTTTTGTTATTTTCAGCACCGAATCTATAGCATTGGTTTTGTGAAGGCAAGTAACATCCATATAGCATAGTGAAATTATTGCTCAATAGATATGTAATGGTACAAGGCAAGAATAATGACTTCGAATTACTTCTCATTGGAATTCACATGCATTTCGACGATGATATTCAATTTGCACATTGATGCATTGAGGGTGTTCGATAATATATCAAAGCTAGCTAAGTGGGATACATGGTTGATACTAAATGCAAATGAGTTCTGGATATGGGATTGATGAGTGTCTTTTTTTGAAAATTGGTCAACTAAAGTGTTTATGATAAAAATTTGTTCTTATGATTAAAAGGCTCTCTTGGTTATATTTTGTGTTTGATCCAGTTGTAGTTTGTTTGAAACAGTTGCTGATGTTGTTCAATGGAGGCGAAAAGATGTGACAATGGGAATTCTTGTAGTAGCATTGTTTGCTTTGGGTGGTCTTTGAGAGATCTGGTTATACACTTCTATCATTAGTCTCAAGTGTTTTCTTTCTGATGTTCACCATTTTGTTTCTATGGGCTAAATCAGCTGCAATTCTTAACAGGTAAAAGACAATCTTCTGCAAATGCTGTTATGATATGGTTTTTTATGTTAGCTGTCTGTGGTTTGATGAGAATAGCACAAAGTGAGTGAATGATCTCACATATCACAGTTGTGATATACAATTTTGATGAGCTTTGTTTACTTGGTTTAGTGTATGCAGTAGCATTGGTAAAAGTATTTGAGAAGAAGTAGATTTGAAGTTGAAAATAATATGTGAAAAGTGAAGTTGATGAATGTAATGATATTTGAATAAAAGTAGTAGTATTTGATGTTGAAAAATGATATTTGAAAATCAAAGATGATGAAAATAAATTTAAAACATAATTAACACTACTTTTAAAAGTATAGGCAACAAATCTTTCTTCTTTTTTTCACACTATTCACTGCTTCATTAAGATTTGAAAAGGATGTTGCTTCAATTTCTTCTTCTTGTGTTTTATTTTCCTTCTTTTCGTTTCATTCTTTTGGTAAAGATTCAAGTTTAAATCATGAAATTTATTGGTTTCCGCAGTTACGTCTTTATACTAACCATTTCATTGTCTCATGATCCGTGCATGAGGATATACAGTTAATGACACTGAGTATAGTTAAGGAAGTTTCAAAGTAAGGTTAAAGTTACTTAGTGGAAAGTATATACAGTATCTTACCTTGAGGCTGACAAAGATAGTCTAATAAGACATATCAACACTCTTTATAACTAGAATCCTTCAGAGATGTTTCAATTGCGAGCTTATGGTGATTCTCTAATATGTATACATTTTGGTATTGGTTGGAAAATAAATCATTCTGGTTGTTATTTTGTTTGTCGATTACTTAAGATGCTGGCAGCTCTATATTGTTATTGTGGCCCCCTAATTTATCCTGTTGCATGTTTAACTTCCTAAAAGTTATAATTGGAGGCTGAGAGAACACTTGCCTCAGAGAATTTTCATTGTCATCTTCTTTAAATTTGCCTTTTTGTTGTCATTTGTTAGCAACTTATTTGTACTTTCTCTTTTTGGATGAGTTCAAAGTTTAGTTTCTATTGGAGCGGAAATACTCCAACATTGTTTTTGTGCCTTTTTGTTGTCATTTGTTAGCAACTTATTTGTACTTTCTCTTTTTGGATGAGTTCAAAGTTTAGTTTCTATTGGAGCTGAAATACTCCAACATTGTTTTTGTGGTGAATATTTCATGTTAATAAGTTGGTTCCGTGAATGCCATGGGTGATGCCGTCATTTCTGCATGATTAAGCATTAATATTAGTGTGTTTGTTGCAGATGAGAGAGATAATATATCAACAGTTGATTCAGATAGATTTAAGTCAATAATTGAGGAAGTTGAGAGGCTTCATCAACAAGGTATTGGTTTTAGTTTTATGTTTCTGCTGCATTGATAATATATGTAATGTTTTTTGCTTCTAAATGTAGCTTATCTATGCCTGTACAAGTGAGCACTTTGTGCACGGAATGCTCCCTCCACCTTGAAAATAAGTTACACTATTGTTTTTCCTAGAGTTGTGGAAGTATTCCTGAGCGTGCAGTTGCTAAATCTCATGGTTTATTTGGCAAAGAATTAATGCATTTGAAACTAGGTGATTTCTTCGGTAATTGGATTGAAAGCCTTCTATTACTTGCTTGCACAACTATGGTGGACATGCTGGATTAATCTGTTTCTCAAATTGTCATCTTATGCCGAGTTAAAACCTCATAAAAAAAATTAAAATCAAATGAAGCTATATGTAAGCGGAAAACTTTCTACAGGAAGCTGATGGAATGCGCGATAATTTCTTTTATGCTTGGAGCTTGAGAAACCTACATTTGATCATTTTCCCTCCAACTGTTGGGATTTATTTAATTGTTGAGAAATGAAAGAAAAGCTTATTCTTTTAGATTTTATAGGTTCACAACCACAATGATTCATTCAGGACTCAGTTATAAGTTTTTTTTAAAAAAAATTTATACACAGTGCAAAAACCTAGGGAACAAGTTGCTGATGCTGAAGCCTTGCTGGACATCACAAGTACGTTGGTGACAACTGTAAAGGGACATAGTAATGGAGGCGTGATGCCATCAGTGTTGTCTATATCATTTTTCTAAGATTAAAATGGTTTGTGTATATAGGTAAGCATGGAGATGAAAATGGTGACGGTTGAAAAAGCTGATGGGCTTTTAGAAAAGCTTCGCACTGCTTCTTGGGTCCTGCGGTCAAAGGTAGGGCCTATAAAATCATCTCAATAGTATTTGAGATGCAAACTATACATTGTCATTGTTATGAGTTTTTATGTTTTTTTTTTCTAAATTTTGGCTTCATCAATTCCGAGTTTTTTTTAAACTAGATATGAGGTAAACTAGACAAATCCTCATAAAAGGTTGACTTTTCTTTCTGCTTATTTATTGTTGACAACGACATGATACTACTAACCACCTTATTTTTGGTGCTTTATGATATGGACTGGTTTTCTTCTTTCTCTTCTTTCCTTGATGCAATCAAAATAATTGGTTGAGCTCTCTTAGCTTGCAATGTTTCGCTGACAAGCTTTCCCCTTAATCTTTGTAGATTTGGAAGACCTAAAAGATTTCTGTAAAAGTAAAGGTTCTCCAGAGGCTGATGATTTGAACCACTGGGATATTACTTTTTGGAGTGAGAGGCTTCGCGAATGTAAGTATGAGATAAACGAGGTGTGGACCCTCTCTCTAAAACGTATTGAGGTCAATCACACAGGTCAGTATGGTATCAGGGTAGGAAGAGATCTTAGTTCAAGTGATACGTGATCCAAGAAAAAGCATCAGCTAGGCAGTGATGGGGCAAGCTGAAAGACTCAATACATGATAAAAGTTGGAACTCAAAAAACCCTAAAAAAAGGGGCATTGGAAGTCAGTGGCACATAGAACTAAATAAATGCTAATAATTTGTGCACTACGATCCCCTCTAGAATACATAGGGGTCAGCCTTTAGGATTCACATTATAATGATGTAGACTTGGCCGGTCATATATGTCTCAGTAACTAACTTGCCTTTGAGCTTGAAAGTATCGGTTCAAATCCCACTTTGTGCATGAAGCAAACTAAAAGGAAGTTAGCTTTAATGGAGGTTGAATTGACAGGGAATGTTCTCATGTGTGAGTGTTGGTGACTAATAATATCAAAAAATTACTCCAGAGTTGAAGTTCTTTTGTTTAGCAACTGCAGATGATATATTTCTCTAGCATCGTTTTATCGGAGAACCTTACTCTAATGCAGTAGTTTCTACGTCCCTATTTTTCTTCATTGTTGTGAGGTATTAATATGTATGCAGGAAAGCTATTGAGGCTGGTAGAGTATTTTATGGCATGAAACAAGAATAAGTTGTGAGTTAGAAAGCACATAATGACAGAACTAAGTCTTGGTAGTTCCAAAACTTATCATTTTGACATTTTGCTCTCCAGTGGAGGATCATGCTTGAGTTATATTATTAAGTATATCTTCTCAATGCGTGACAATGACTTCCTATCGGCTAGGAATAGATGTAGCACTAATTTCACACATCCACAAATGCCCCATACATCATGTCTCTGCATATATGCAGCCGAAAGCATGTAACGAAGGACAGGACCACATAGAATAGGCAGCTCAATCCACTACAGTTATAGTATACCCAGTGCGAAAATTGGCAACCAAAACACCCCTGACCTATGCTCAATTCACCCGTGTTTGCAGATGCAATTTAGCAAAAACTGGAGAAAAATGAAGGTGGACAATTGCACCCAGTCAAACAGGAGAAAACTCGGAAACTTGCTGGTATGCAACGACGCCGAACTTCGCCATTGCTTGAGCTACAAAAGTTCCCTCCAGGACAGGGCCGGGAATCTCCCTCATTGTGCCATTTGCAACGGCCACCAATGTCCCATTCAGTCCATGTTGAAAACTCACTATGTAATTATATAAATTGTAGGAATAAACTGTACTCCTAATGAGCTTTGTTGATGCACGCGCACAACGTATTATCTCAAATAGTTTGGAACTTCAATTTACACATCCTACTGCCCCTTTTCACTCCCCGCTAATATGTTTGCCACCGCCCGTGCCTCGCACGGGCACACGCCCCTAGTAATTTGTAATATTCGAAGACTATAAAAAAGAGATTGAGTGTGGACATAAGAGTTACACTCTCAAGATTGTACACACAACAACATTCAAAGAGCTTACAAAGAAATGCTCTTGAAATCCAAAGGGACTAAATTAGGATTCATATTAAATTCAAATTAGTATAAAAATTAAAACATCGTGCGTCACTTTACATTCCTGCAATTTATATTTTAAAAATTTATGTTTATTATTATTCTACTTAACAATCGATTACACCTCATCATCAGTTGACTGAAATAATAAAAAATTTATAATTTACCTCTCTTTGCTATAAAATTAATTAGTGATTTTTCTGATTTTAACCACAGACCTTGATTTTGGATCGTGACAATGTTAGTTAAAGTATTTCAAACATAATTTTTTTGTTGATTAGTTAATTGCATAAAGCTTAGAGTTAAATAATGTCCATATAGGGAAGTTATTGCCACAATGACTTAATTCAAATCTAATTGGTAAATTTAATAAATTCTGCAGATATATTAAAAACAAATTAATAGTAATTAATAACATATCAATTACCATCAAGTTGTTATTAGGTACACAAAGAATTAAAAATAAAAAAAAATTAACAACCGACAGCAACTAACATAAGATGATTTTAAAGTCCCCTATGTTGATTAATGGTTGGAGAATGAATGCAACTTAGCAACTTACAATTTGCCAATTTTATATGTATAAAAAATGGAAATTTTTATTTTCCTCTATTTTAAGTAGACTCGTATTTACCTATTTGAGTTTTATTGCTCATCAACATAGATAGGAGCAGCGGCAGAGTCAAGATTTTCTTTAAGAAAATTTAATATGTAACAAAGTAGATAGATGAACTAATCGAAGGACGTTTGACATATATGATATAACAACAATAACATACTTAGTGAAATCTCACAAGTGGGGTCTGGGGAGGGTATAATGTACGCAGACCTTACCACTACCTCATAGAAGTAGAGAATCCGTTTCCCGGATTGACATATATGATATAAACATATAAATATTATTTTTACTGTATATAATAGTATAATTTTTCGCTGAAGGGGATTCAGATAAATTTCTTCGTTACGAGGTGACTATGCCACTGTGATGGAGTGGTAAATTTCTTAGGTCTCATGTTTGAGTTATGCTGAATACGAAATTACATTTATTAGAAAGTAATTTAATCTAAACAATTTTGAATTTAATCTAACTTCAATACAAATTTCGAATATTAGGTGAGACAATATGTATATGTATGCAATACATATATGAATGATTTCCTTTTTTGTACTTTGTCTAAATTAATTAATATTGCAAAATATCTTTATGGGGGTACTAATACCTCTCTTTCCTAACCGATTCTTTCTAAAATACTAAAACAAAAATCTCCTTTTTATAAATTCTTATAAATCAATTATCTTTTTCTATTACTTCACCAAGATAAATTTAAATGAATAAATTAATTAAGTCGAATAATATCATATATATAAAAATATTGTTATTTAATTAATCTAAGTTCATACGATATAAGTTTATTAGAATTCAATATTTTTGACTTGAACTCTTATGTACTAAAAAAAGTCAATAAATAAGTTTTAGTAGATTATGAACCCAATAAATTAAATGAATCGTGGTGAGAAAAAAGAGTTCGAACATATACCAATATACTTCATTTTTTTCTTTTTCATCTAATACACATTGCTTCAAAGGAAGGGCGGAGAACCATGCTATAAAATATCTCCAAAAACATTTATTTTTAACCATGCTAACACATAATTTATTGAATTGATATAAACACTCGATAATAATAATGAGTATTTATCTCTAAATAACTATATTCTCTCATTTTTAAAAAAAAGGTTATGTTGACTATGAATAAAATAATATGGCAAAATAATTATCAAACTTTAATATCACTCAAAAGTATGGTTGGGCCAACACCCTATAACATGTCAATAATCCCCTAATTTAACCACCTAATTGACCAAACACTTTACAATATATATATATATATAAATCTTTCATTTTAATTAATTACCATCCAAAACAACAAAGAAATCAATTATCTTCCTCACCAAAGAAGTTTTTTTTTTTTTTACACATGGAGTTTTCTTTTCTAAAGGGTTATAATCTCTTTTTATTGGTTGTATTTTTCTTGGTTTTAATTGACACATTAGCACTTGCAAAGCATGCAGGGATTACAAGACACTACAAATTTAATGTACATATATATAAATATTCCATAGTTTATTATCAATTTTTTATGACCATGCAATTTTTTCCATTTTAATTTTTTTTTATATATATTATTAATGCAGATTCAAATGCAAAATGTGACAAGATTGTGTCAAACAAAGAATATTGTGACAGTGAATGGACAGTTTCCAGGGCCTAGAATTATTGCAAGAGAAGGAGACAGACTTGTTATTAAGGTTGTTAACAATGTCAAGTACAATGTCACCATTCATTGGTATGTAAAAATTAATTTTACAATTTGGAAGCTAATTCATTTCTTACGCTGGTAATGAGTTGATTCCTCAGATGATCACTTGACTATTTAATATATTAGTTATTATTTTAGATGAGCCCTCGATGCTATGTTTTATCGCAATTAATATTTTTTTGGTTGATAGAGGGATCAAATGGTATATAGTTCATTTGTTGGTAGCTCGGAGGATTAAAAGCATTACTCTTGCTTTTCAATTGGCTGTTTTTTCATTAATTGCTACTTCATTAATCTTATTAATTAGCGTACCCATTGTATTTGCTTCTCCTGATGGGTTGGTCAAGTAACAAAAATATCGTATTTTCTAGTAAATCCTTATGGATTGGATTAGTCTTTCTGGCCTTTCTCTTGATTTCAATTTTTTCAAACAAATAAAAGTGATTCTCTGAGATGATAACTATTAGTTGAATAACAATCTGAGAAATCAACTCCACTAACAATGCGAAGACTGTTTATCTTATTAGTGCATTTTAACTTTTCATAGGTAGCAAACAACATGTTTTGATTATTTTCTACGTTATGAATCTCACTCGTTGTACACCGATACCTCTATCAATGTATTTATTATTTAATTATTTGATATGAAATATAAAATTTCTTTTTACATTATCAACGTGTAGAAGTTAAACTCAACACCAAATAGTATGTATAGCTTGCATACGATGTGTCTAATCATGTGTCTAGTCTAAAAATTTTCTTCATACTGTCAGTTCGTAAAAGTTAAAACTCATTTATTAAATAGTATAATTAGCTAAATATTTGTGTATAACATGTTTTTAGGCATGGAGTGAAACAACTACGAAGTGGATGGGCAGATGGACCTGCTTATATTACACAATGCCCAATTCAAAGAGGGCAAAGTTATGTGTATAATTTCACAATTACTGGTCAAAGAGGAACTTTATTTTGGCATGCTCATATTTCATGGCTAAGAGTAACACTCTATGGACCTATTATTATTCTTCCAAAGAAAGGTGTTGCTTATCCTTTTCCACAGCCTTTCAAGGAAGTCCCAATTCTTTTTGGTATATATCTATTCAACAAATTAAATTTTAAAAGTTATGTTACTTGTTGCGAGGTTAACGTTGATTTTTCAAATAGTCACTCAGTTAAGTCATAATACATAAATCTATTCTTTAACTTGACTTCAGCTGATATCTCTGCTCTTTTAACTTCAGATATGCACAAGTAAATACTTAAACCTTTATAAAGTTGAACAAGTAGACACACACGTCATACGTCACATAATACACCGCGTAGGACGCAATGTAGGACGTGTGTGTCTACTTGTTCAACTCTATACAAGTTTAAGTACCTACTTGTGTATTGTCTCATAAAATCACCTTTTTCTTGATTCTAATTTTTCTTGTGACTGTATAAAATAATATCTATTAGTTAAGTGGCTATACGAGAAATTAACTCTTCATCGCATTAGTATATTGTCAAATGTTAACTTTTAATCAACCATTATACATATTGTATTTGGATTTTAGGTGAATGGTGGAAGGCAGATACAGAGAAAATAATTAATCAAGCTCTTCAAACAGGAGGAGCTCCAAATATTTCTGATGCTTATACAATCAATGGTCTTCCTGGACTTCTCTACAATTGTTCTGCTAAAGGTAAATCTTGCAAAAAAAAAAAAAAAAAAAAAAAAAAAACCCTTTCCACATCAGGCAGTAATAAATTATTAAACGCCTAATTAGATCGAGAATCATTTAAATGATTTGTTTAGGAATAATTACAATTCAATGTCTTGGGTGATAGTTTACAAAAATATACACATAGCTGGTGATGTTTATATTGATCAATCATAGAATAAAAATTATTATTCATTACAATTAAGCTTCCTTTCAATTAATATGGAACAATAGATGTCTTTCACATCCAGCTGCAACAATGAGTAATTTTTTAATTTATAAATGCCAGTTCCAAAAAAACGCACTTCAATATAAAAAAAGTGTATTTGTAAAATATTTGGAAATGGAAGGGGTATTGGATAGCATTGCAGCTTATGTATAGGTTTTGTATATTTAAGTATACATATACATACATTATACATATAATATACATAGTTGATGTATATGTGGTGTATATTTCAGCCGTGGTAAATAATTTGGCTGAACTGTACATATTAATAAGTTCCCTTAAGTTTTATATGCAGATAGTGTAATTTGAACTTATTATAATAGGTTGATTATCATTTTTATCAAGTTACTGATTAACGTGTGTCGTAGAGACTTATTTGTAATTACCTTATAAATGATCTGATTGTATAAATATCTTTAACACCGTCAACGCATATGCAGATACATTCAAGTTGAAGGTGAAACCAGGGAAAACATATCTACTAAGAGTAATCAATGCTGCACTAAATGATGAACTTTTCTTCAGCATAGCAAATCACAACCTTACTGTTGTAGAAGTTGATGCTGTTTATGTGAAACCATTCAAGACAAACACAATTCTAATAACACCAGGACAAACCACAAATGTTCTGTTGAAAGCCAAACATTTTCATCCTAATGCCACCTTCCTCATGTCTGCTCGGCCTTACGCGACTGGCCCTGCTTCCTTTGACAATTCCACAACCACTGGAATATTACAATATCATCAACCCTTTAACACCACTAGCAAGAGCAACAGATTTCCTCTGTTGAAACCAAAACTCCCTACATTCAATGACACAGCTTTTGCTACTAGTTTTGTCAAGAAAATCAGAAGCTTAGCCAATGCGAAATTTCCAGCTAATGTTCCTAAAAAAGTTGATAAACACTTTTTCTTCACTGTTGGATTGGGATTGAATCCATGTCCTAAGAACCAAACATGTCAAGGACCAAATAACACTAAATTAGCAGCTTCTGTTAACAACGTATCGTTTGTTCAACCTAACGTAGCTTACTTCAATCTCACTATTTTAACCAGTCTAAAGGAGTTTATACAACAGATTTTCCAGCCAATCCGCCGTTTAAATTCAATTACACAGGGAATCCACCAAGCAATATATTTGTTACTACAGGCACAAAAGTTGTGTTGTTGCCTTTTAATACTAGTGTGGAATTAGTTATGCAAGATACAAGTATTATTGGTGCTGAAAGTCATCCACTTCACCTTCATGGTTTCAATTTCTTTGTGGTTGGACAAGGATTTGGAAATTATACTTCTAGCAAGGATCCTGCTAGTTTCAATCTTGTTGATCCTGCTGAAAGGAACACTGTTGGTGTTCCATCTGGAGGTTGGGTCGCCATTCGCTTCCTTGCAGACAATCCAGGTATTTACATTAGACTTTAAGTTATATACATTGACAGTATCAAGAAATTTTACGCGATTATTAGATCTATATGAGGCTTCATATGGAGTTACATGTTGTCGTAGGTCATCAACATGATACCGTTTAAAAAAAAAGGCATAACACATAAATAGAAATTCAAACTTTGAACTTTGAGTAAGATACACATTTATACACCTCAACTTGTCTAAAATATGTTAGTCGAATACTCCAACTTTAACAAAATGATCATCTAGACACATCCAAAATTTATGTGTCACATCAGCATCAAGTGTCTATGAGACACAACGGGGACAAGTTGGAGTGTTTAGTTATTAGTTAAGACCAAGCTGAGGTATTCAGATATGTAGTCTCAAAATTGGAGTGCTTACTTGCCAACTGAGGTCAAGCTTGAGTGTGTGCTTATTATTTATTATACCTTCAATTAAGTCGGTATTGTAATTTAAATGTTGAAGTAACATCCATCTTTTTTGCTGAATTTCTTTTTGACATAATATTTTTGAATGTGTATATGAATCTTTTTAGGAGTATGGTTCATGCATTGTCATCTTGAAGTACACACAAGTTGGGGCTTGAAAATGGTTTGGATGGTCAATGATGGAAAAGGTCCTAAGCACAAGTTACCTCCTCCACCAGCTGATCTTCCTAAATGTTGATCTTTCATATTATACTCTCTTAACAACATTTTCTCTCTACCAAGCATCTTCAGAATCGGTAAAATCCCTATCAATAATAGGCCGGAATGGTGGGGAAGGAGGGACTTGGCTAAAGATGATCTGTCTGTGCGTGCGTGAGGATTTTAAGAATTCTGCTAAGGCAGAAACTTTATTTTGTTTTCTTTTTTACCCCTTGATTGATTTGTATTAGAGTATCCTTCCATTCTTTGAATTTTTGTTGATGATTCTAGGCTTGTAACACATTAGTTTCTTGTTATCTCACTTTCTGATACAGTTTTTTTTGTGAAATAGAAAAGAAAAACATTTGATTCAGTGACTGTAACATTTTACTTAAGGGATTCTGGTTCCTTGTTATATCACTAAATGAATTGCAAAGACACATTACACAACAAGTGATGAAATAACAAAACTAGTTCGCGAAATTTGATATATATACCTACAATTCCTCATTCATGATCGCGGTTCACCTGATCACTATAGAGGAGAGGCCTAGTATTAGGCGGTCATAGTCCAAGATTTTGCTTTAGCGGAGCTGATCATGGTAACTCTACGGAAATTTTTGCTATAAAGCATGATTTTTTCACTCATTTCTAATTCACTGAGAAAATGGAAGGTGAAAAACAGATTCTTACTCATTTCTTCTTCATAATCGCCACATGGTAAGACGTCATATAGGACGAATGTGTATATTTTGTTTTAGGCACAGGAATCACATAATTGCAGAATAATAACATCATATGATGGCA
Organism: Solanum rostratum; assembly: GCA_029948455.1. Classification (NCBI taxonomy): domain Eukaryota; kingdom Viridiplantae; phylum Streptophyta; class Magnoliopsida; order Solanales; family Solanaceae; genus Solanum; species Solanum rostratum. The sequence continues at coordinate 66,874,529 of CM057048.1, forward strand.
GTGAAGAAAATGGTATCCCCAAAAGTTATTGTTGGGCTCAACCAGAAAGTTTGAATAACTCACTTCCCATCCATGACTTTGGATTCTTTGAAAACCAAGAAATATAGCCCTGACTACCATCCACATCAGAATAAATAGAGTTTTCCGAAAAAACCTGCTAGTGGAGAAAGACCTAAAAAAAATCCCATCTTACTCTGCATCATATAATTGATGTCTTTTTTTTTTTAAAAAAAAGTTAACAACATTACAAATCAAAGAAATAGGATTCAGAGTGCACATTAGTCCATTATTTGTGTTGTAACAATATGCTTCAACATTACTTTTTTGTGTTGTTTCTAAATATGTACAAATTTTTATTTTATTTGAAGAATCTATGTCTGGATTCACACCAAACATTAGTAAGTTTGACCATTGTATCCTGAATCAAGCAACATAAGTTGAAACGAAGAGAGTAGCAAAACATGTCGATAACATTATAGATATACATTAGTCCATTATTTGTATGGTAACGAATATAACAAGCTTAACTGAAACGATATAGACAATAAGAATTCACATAGCTAACGCGAACTTGCTTGGAATTGAAGTATACTTGTTATTGTCGCTGAGATTGGGATCATAATTCATCAAAGCAATATAAAAAGACTTCTAAGTTCTAATCATGTACCAGTAGATGGAAGAGAATCCGAATCAGTGGATGGATTTGAAAGTTCTTTATCTGCAGAAAATGATGAGGACATAGCCAAGTGATGATCAAATCCTGGAAATGTGAAACTAGGGGAAGAACTTTGTAACAATGACAACTCTGGCAATGGCGGAGGTACAGTATCTTCCAAGTAAATTAAAATTTGCCTCATACTTGGCCTCGTCGTTGGCTCTGTCTGAGAGCAAACAAGTCCGAGTTTTAGTGCCAATTCGACTTCCTCTTTAACATATTCATTCCCCAAATTTTGGTCAATGGCTTGAAGAATATCACCTCTACTCCAACATGAAAATACGTAATCAACCAACACGATGTCCTCATCCGATACTCGTGGATCAATTGGCCTTCTCCCACAAGCAACTTCAAGCAAAAATGCACCAAAGGCATATACATCACTAATGGTTGTGGCTTTGCCAGTTCTTGTTTGCTCAGGGGCAAGGTAACCTACAGTTCCAACAACATGTGTAGTAAGAGGATCGCTCCCATGATCGTACAATCTTGCTAGTCCAAAATCTCCCAATTTCGCGTTCAATTCACTGTCTAACAACACATTACTAGCCTTCACATCTCTGTGTATTACTACTTGTTCCCATTCTTCATGTAGATAGACAAGCGCTGATGCTACGCCTTTGATGACTCGAAATCTTTGGGTCCAACTGAGAGCACATGTTAGTTTGTCATACAGGAACTTATCGAGACTTCCATTAGGCATGTACTCGTATACCAAAAGCAACTCTCCTTTACGCCTGCAATAGCCCAAAAGTGGCACTAAATTCCTGTGGCGTAGACGACCAATACTAACAATTTCTGCTACAAATTCCCTCAGTCCTTGTTTAGAGTCATGAGACACCTTCTTGACTGCTACCTCAATCGAAGAAGTTGGTAATACTCCCCTATAGACTCTGCCAAAACCGCCACAACCTAATAACTCTTTGTTGGCAAATCCCTTGGTCGCGATATAAAGATCTTTGTACTTGAACCTATGAGGTCCATATTCAAGCTCCCAATCTTCAAGCAATTCCGCGAACTTCCTCTTCCTTCCAACATAGTAAATCAACACAGAGAAGGCTATTACTACAACAATAGCCGATATCATTGGCAAAGCAATCAACAAAAGCTTAGATTGTTTCTTCGGTCCAACTCGAGGAAGCTTAGGAAGTCTAGCAAGATCAAGCCCTTGAGCTATTCCATTCATTTTAAAGCTCCATCCTAGAACATACTGTGTTGAAACAATCGAGCCAGTCGATCCAGAGAAGCCGATATGCATTGTTTTATTCAAGATTGGTGAAAGATCATACAACAATGACAAAAGAGGTGCATTTGGTTTTGCCACATTTATTGGAGCCAGAGTGACATTTATTTCCTTAGCCACACCATCATAGTCTATCCAACACTGCATTGGTTGACCACTACCAAGAGTCATGTTACTAAATTTGACAGTATTATTATTACTTGCATAATAATAACCAGCTGTCTTCGATTCAACGGATTTTAATCCGTTGATATCAATTCCAACATGGTTATCATCAATATCATTGAATTCTTTGTTCTGTAAGGTATCAAACTCGACCGCGAAAACATGGTTACTAACTTTCCCAGTAGTGTTCTCATTGAAAAGGCCTAAAAATGGACTTGGAAGTGCTTCTGCTAGACCTCCAACTGGTGCAATTACAAAAGCCATACCATGACCAGGCAAAACAAAAGGCACAATAGCAAAGACAAAATTAGTAGAAAAAGAGAAATTTGGACCATTTGATAAGTTGTTGAAATCAATTGTTGTGTGGTAAAAAGCATGGCCCTTTTGTAGCCTAGAAGTGTTTGTTAGCTCCAATAGGCCATTTGATGTCAATTGTGCTATGCCATCAAGACTCAAATTTGCTCTATTGAAGTCATTGTAAATGAATCCAATGTCTTCAGAATTTACATGAACAAAAAGAAAAGGCACAATCAAGAACACAATCTTGAAAAACATGGCTAATTTTTTTTTTTTTTAATTTTTTCAAGAATCATCAGAAGATGTGATGATTGAAAATAATGATAAACACCCTTTTAAGACAATTCATATTTTTCTTTTTTCCTTCAGTGTGGTCCTAAACTTAATTTTCTTGAATGTGATATGTGACAAAAGTAGGGGAAAAACAAGTAGTCCAATTTTGTGGGCATGTAATTATTCTTTATTTCCACACTATGTGCCAGGAAACTTTTTGTTTAGTTAGCCGTGTGGAAAAAATAGGAAAAAAAAATACTTAGACGAGTCCCTTTTTAATAAATAATTGCTAATATTAGCGATATTTTTTATTTATTATTATTTATAGCAATATATAGTAATACTATGATAAATTTGCACTTGTATTAAAAGTGAATTATGCCTGCAATATAAATTTCTTATATTGTGTTTGGTAAGAAAATGATACATTGTATTATAATTGTATTATCCATCAATGAAACTTCTATTATATGTGTTTTATAAATAGTTCTCTGTAATATAAATTAAAACTATATTCTAAATATATTATAAATATTCAACAACAATAAATTATTATTGCTATAAATGGTAAATATTTCTTAAATCGAACAAGTTTTCAAAAAAATATGTGCTTATTGTCATACCAATTTAGACGTATAAGTTATATTCTATTCTTGTTGTGATAATAGTAAGTCAAGTCAATGACCACGTTACAAAGAATATTTGAATCAAGACTTTTTTTTTTTTGGTTAAAAAAAAAAATGAGAACGTAATTTTCCTTTCAAGTATCTAACTTTCAAATTTCATATTACTTCCTGCAACTAACAGTAAGACATTATTTTAAATTGGCATAATATGTCTGAACAAGTGGACACTTAAATTTGCATACATAGATTATGTTATGTAGGACGTGTGTGTTAGCTTATTTAATTTTATACAATTTTAAATGCTCACTTGTGCAAACCTAAAGATATGCAGGGCATACATGTTATATAAGAGTACGTTAAAGAACAACCTAATTAACCGAAATTCATCAAAACACTTTCAAATTTGCTAGTATTATTGTCAATCTTTACTCTCTCTGTATATAAATACTTGAGAATTGTAATTCCCTTCCAGTGGCGAATTCAGAATTTTCATTTAGAAGATTTGAAAATAAAAATATAAATACGTAAACTAGAATGTAAAGTACAAAATTGGTATTTGTGGTCCAAGTTAGGTAGTCTAGTACCACTGGCTTATCTCTCCGATTTAGGTGGTTCAAAATTAGTAGATCCATGTATAAAAATATAGAAAACTCATCTTATATATACAGTATAATTTTTTATCTGAGCGAGTTCAGGTGAACCTTAAGTAGGTCCGTCCCTGTTCCCTTCACTAAATACTTGAAAATACTTTGGAGGAAAATAATTTTCATCAAAAATAATTCCCTTTCATACTAAACCCATCAATTTCACTCCGTTCATTACGTTTTAGACGGAGAATTATAATGTGATTTTTCTTTCCCTTAGAAAAAAAAAAATTCCAAGTAGCAAGAAAAAGGACTTTCACTTGATGTGTAGTACAATTATTATTTCATCATATTGATCCAGAAGCAAAATTATGATTTAAAAGTAAGTAAATTTTGAATTTTAACTTTTTAATTAATTATAAAATTCAAATTTATATTTATACATAATTAAACATTTTTTTAAAATTAATATAAAATACGAATTAATAAAAGCCATAATATATTAAATTTTGCCAAACGTATATCATAAATCATACCTCCACCGGATATCATAAAACCTTCCCAACCAATAATGTATAATCCCCTATCCACCAAACACGGTTGGAGAATTTTTGCCTACAATTATTGCCTGGTCGTTGGAACAGGTAAATGAGACGTGTTCCAAAGATGCAGAATTACTTGGACACACTAGTTTTAATAAATAATTACTAATATTAGCGATATTTTTTATTTATTACCATTTATAGCAATATATTGCAATATATAGTAATACTATGTTTTTGTGATGAGGGTTTCCAGGAAACAACCTCTCTACCTGCGTGGTAGTGGTAAGGTCTGCGTACATCTTACCCTCCCCAGACCCCACTTGTGGGATTTCACTGGGTATGTTGTTGTTGTTGTTGTTGTTGTATATAGTAATACTATGATAAATCTGCATTTGTATAAAAAGTAAATTATGCCTGCAATATAAATTTCTTATATTGTGTTTGGTAAGAAAATGATACATTGTATTATAATTGTATTATCCATCAATGAAACTTCTATTATATGTGTTTTATAAATAGTTCTCTGTAATATAAATTAAAACTATATTCTAAATATATTATAAATATTCAACAACAATAAATTATTATTGCTATAAATGGTAAATATTTCTTAAATCGAACAAGTTTTCAAAAAAATATGTGCTTATTGTCATACCAATTTAGACGTATAAGTTATATTCTATTCTTGTTGTGATAATAGTAAGTCAAGTCAATGACCACGTTACAAAGAATATTTGAATCAAGACTTTTTTTTTTTTGGTTAAAAAAAAAATGAGAACGTAATTTTCCTTTCAAGTATCTAACTTTCAAATTTCATATTACTTCCTGCAACTAACAGTAAGACATTATTTTAAATTGGCATAATATGTCTGAACAAGTGGACACTTAAATTTGCATACATAGATTATGTTATGTAGGACGTGTGTGTTAGCTTATTTAATTTTATACAATTTTAAATGCTCACTTGTGCAAACCTAAAGATATGCAGGGCATACATGTTATATAAGAGTACGTTAAAGAACAACCTAATTAACCGAAATTCATCAAAACACTTTCAAATTTGCTAGTATTATTGTCAATCTTTACTCTCTCTGTATATAAACACTTGAGAATTGTAATTCCCTTCCAGTGGCGAATTCAGAATTTTCATTTAGAAGATTTGAAAATAAAAATATAAATACGTAAACTAGAATGTAAAGTACAAAATTGGTATTTGTGGTCCAAGTTAGGTAGTCTAGTACCACTGGCTTATCTCTCCGATTTAGGTGGTTCAAAATTAGTAGATCCATGTATAAAAATATAGAAAACTCATCTTATATATACAGTATAATTTTTTATCTGAGCGAGTTCAGGTGAACCTTAAGTAGGTCCGTCCCTGTTCCCTTCACTAAATACTTGAAAATACTTTGGAGGAAAATAATTTTCATCAAAAATAATTCCCTTTCATACTAAACCCATCAATTTCACTCCGTTCATTACGTTTTAGACGGAGAATTATAATGTGATTTTTCTTTCCCTTAGAAAAAAAAAATTCCAAGTAGCAAGAAAAAGGACTTTCACTTGATGTGTAGTACAATTATTATTTCATCATATTGATCCAGAAGCAAAATTATGATTTAAAAGTAAGTAAATTTTGAATTTTAACTTTTTAATTAATTATAAAATTCAAATTTATATTTATACATAATTAAACATTTTTTTAAAATTAATATAAAATACGAATTAATAAAAGCCATAATATATTAAATTTTGCCAAACGTATATCATAAATCATACCTCCACCGGATATCATAAAACCTTCCCAACCAATAATGTATAATCCCCTATCCACCAAACACGGTTGGAGAATTTTTGCCTACAATAATTGCCTAGTCGTTGGAACAGGTAAATGAGACGTGTTCCAAAGATGCAGAATTACTTGGACACAGTAGTTTTACGTGGAAAACCCTCGGCTCAAAAAGGGTAAAAAACCACGACCTGTGCTCCACAGGATTTAACTTCAACTTCACTAAATCACCAGAGCCTTCAACAACAATTACAACTTTAGTTAGATCTTTAGCTCAAATAGCCCTAAGATCCAACTGATTGAAGAACAGAAATAAAACAAGCTTTGTTTACTGTTATCTCTCTCTATAACCTAAGCTGTTTCTCCTTCTCAAAGCTCACTTTTTATGCCTGAAAAATTCATCTAATCTAGCCGCTGCACTTCCCCCTTTATAGTTGTTCTTGAGTAGTCCTAGTCGAAGTCCTCTTCTTTTTAGGATCAGTCTTCTAGTCGAAGCCCTCTTCTTTTTAGGATCAGTCTTCTAGTCGAAGGCCTCTTCTTTTAGGATAAGTCTTCTTAGAACAATCCTTTTCTTATTAGAAGACTTCTGCTTTTTCGCTTCAACTTGTAGCTTATGGATCGAAGTCGTCTTGCAGCAAGTGACCTCCTCCAGCTTCAGAGAACTGTTAGATGAACCTGTTTCAAGCTGTGTTCAGGGAACTGTTAAATGAACCTGTTTCAAGCTTTTTGTCAATCATCAAAACTTTAATGCGCTGTGCCCCTAACAGATTCCCCCTTTTTGATGATGACAAACCACCTGGATAATGAACCTGTTTCTAAAGCTTGAACACACATTAGTTAAAACAAAGATTAAGACAAGGGTTAGAAATATTGCATGACTTATCCTTTTTTACTTACTCTTCCCCCTTTTGACATCATCGAAAATCAATGAATACGCATATGTGAGGCAAAGTTTCGAAGAACTTAATAACATCATGATGAAAAACGAGGATTGTATTAATACGAACACAGGATATGGAGCCCTTCGCACATAAAGACATAGAAGGAGAAGGGCTTAACAAAAGTAACGAGCAATGTAGCATAACACAAACAAACACAGACCAAGACTAGCACCCTAACCATACAAGGGTGGACAGCTGACACAGACCAGACAACCAGGAAACAGGTTTAGGGGATCAACATGGTGAGTTTTCGAACAACCTCCGCATGCTCTGCTCTCTCCTTCTGAAGAGTTTCCTCAAGAACGTGGATTCGGGAAGACAAGACATCTCTTTCCATGGTGAAGCGCTGTTGGGCCTGAGATAGTTCAACAGTTTTGGCATCTAGTTCAAGCTGGAGACGATGCAGAGGAGTACCAGTACGCTGCATAGAACCAGGTAAACGCGCATGGTTCACTTGCCCAATGACATCCTTAGTGGTTTGCAGGGTCCAGACATGGACTGGGACAGAGTAAGCTTCAAATATTTGTCCCAGCCAAAACCCATAGGGAAGCGCATGACCATTCCTGTCCTGTATGAGGACCCGTTGGATATGTTTCATGAGAAGACACGGCAAGTTGATGGGAACATTTGCATCTAGGAGTGCCATCAAGGTGAGATCCAGGAAACTTGCTTCAGAGCGACGCTCCTGTCGAGGCAGGAGAATTTTGTGGACAACATCGAAGTAAAGACGATGAAGAGATGACATCTCCCTACGCTGAACCCGCCTGTGGTGAGTCAAGTTGGGCTTCCCTGAGAATTTTCTGGTAATATCGAGAGCAGAGGGGAGGTTGTCCAACGGAGGCCATTCATGGCGTACATAGTGATCCCACCCAGCATTTGGGATCCCCAGAATTCTTGAGAAATCAGAGGCTGTCAGAGTTAAGGGCACACCCCGAACAGATGTAGAGAGAACCAGATTACGAATACGACCATTTGCATAGAACTCATACATCTCAGGTCTAGCCATTTTTCTCTGAGATTGTTGTTGAAGGAACAGGTCAGACCAACCCTGATGAGCTATTTTGGACAGTAGGGTGTCCATATCAGGGCCCCCAAAGCCAGTGAGCACTCGACCCCGAATGAGAGAACGCTTCTGAAAATGATCAAGAGATGCGGAGGACGGTTCTGGAGCAAGGGGGTTAGGAGTAGCAGGCATGTCTCCCGGTGTATTAGGTGGATGTGGAGTAGATTGAGGCACCTGGTTCTTCTTGGTTGGCCTTTTTGGCGCAGAAGAGCTTGGGGTGGTAGAGGTCCTGATGGGTCTTTCTGGTGTGGAGGAAAAGAGGAGGATGTAGTGAACCCAGACATATAGGAGCTTTCAGAGGAGGAAGAGGAAGGCAGAGTTCGGGGAGCTTTTGGAAAGATGTGTTTTCTTCTGGTCCCGCGAACCAGGTGAGGCGAAGGGTTTCTTGAGGGTGTAGAAACAGACCCAGATTTTGGTTTCTTACTCTGTTGCATGGCCCGTTGTAGAGCAAGATCGGCTTGGCGTTTGCGACTTCGTGTATGAGGGGTTCTGAGTGAACTGGATGGAGGGACCCGTTCAGGAGAGGAAAGGTCGTCTGAGATTTCAACGGGTGCCATTGCAATGTTTTGAGGTTGAAGACGAACGGAAGGAGGGTTGGGACGGTTAGCAGGTTCGTCCGTTGTAGGAGAATTGCCAGGTGCCAATGGAGAGGGGATGATGGTGAATGGCGAAAGAGCGCCGGGAAACCCAGGAAACCGGATGGAGAAACCTCCCCAAGAAGCGAGGTCAGAGAGATGTAAGCGAAGGGGTGGAGAAACGTTTGCAGTAGGATGAACAATTATGGCTTGAGAAGGCGAAGTGGGAGCAGTTTGGTCGGAGGTATTTTGTGAATCGCTTGGGGATGCCATGGTGACTGGTATGAGAAATTGTTTCAGATAGGATGAAGGAGGGAAAGATGAAAACTGGCCTTTTAAAGGGGTGAGGAATTCGAAGAGTTTCTGTTTTTTATTTAAGAAGGAAGACGAATGATGAGTGGTTCGCTGAACCTGTCAGGGGGAAGTGACACTTGAAAAGACTAAAGGCGGCAAGAGGGAAAAGTGGGAAGTGTCAGCATAGCCAGTGAGGGAACAGGTTAGGGTACCTGGTCTATAGATCAGTATTAAAAGTGAAATGCATAATTACTGATACCTGGTTAAGAGGACCTGTTCCAAAAGTCTTTGCGTGTAAGGAGACCAAACCTGCACATAGAGTCACGCACCATGTTAATCCAAATGATGATTATTAGGTTGTTGTAACATAGTACCTCAGCATCCGTTATCACATTGAAGTCTAGTCAATTTGTTCGAGAGAGTTCATGCAATCTTAATCATCCCCAAGTCTAACCTAAGTTTTTCAAACCTTTCTCTGCTTAAGGCTTTGGTGAAAATATCAGCTATCTGATCCTCCGTGGAACAAAACGTGATCGATACAAGACCTCTTTCCACAGAGTCGCGAAGAAAATGGTGCCGTATGTCAATATGCTTTGTTCGCTTATGTTGTACAGGGTTCTTGGCTATGTTAATAGCACTAGTGTTGTCACATAGAATAGGAACACAACCCAGATCTACCCCAAAGTCCTGAAGCTGTTGCTTTATCCAAAGTAGTTGAGCACAACATGAACCAGCTGCGACGTACTCTGCTTCTGCTGTTGATAGAGCCACCGTGTTCTGTTTCTTCGTGGACCATGAGATCAGACTTGTTCCAAGAAAATGAGCCATGCCTGAAGTGCTTTTCCTGTCCACCAAGTAGCCTGCATAGTCAGCATCTGTGTAGCCAATAAGATCAAAGTTGCTGCCCTTGGAGTACCATAGTCCCAAGTCCTGGGTCCCTTTGAGATATCGGAGTATTCTCTTTACTGCTTTGAGGTGTGATTCCTTGGGATGTGCTTGAAATCTGGCGCAGAGTCCCACACTGAACACTATGTCTGGTCTACTAGCTGTGAGATACAGGAGAGAGCCAATCATACCTCGATAGAGCTTTTGTTCCACGGCTACCCCTCGTTCATCCAGGTCCAATTTTGTTGCAGTGGCAATTGGAGTGTCAATTTCTTTGGAGTCTTCCATGTTGTACCGCTTGAGGAGTTCCTTAACATACTTGCTTTGATGAATTAGAGTTCCTGAGGTTGTTTGTTGAAATTGTAGCCCCAGGAAGAACGTTAGTTCACCCATCATACTCATCTCGAATTCTCCATTCATCAAGGTGGCAAATTCCTGAGTCATGAGAGTATTTGTAGAACCAAAGATGATGTCGTCTACATATACTTGTACAATCAACAGGTCCTTTCCTTGAGATTTAAGAAACAAGGTGTTGTCGATTTTTCCCCTTGTATGCCCATGGTTCAGAAGAAATTTCGACAGCCTCTCGTACCATGCCCTGGGGGCTTGTTTCAACCCATATAAGGCCTTGTCTAGCTTGAACACATGATTTGGAAAATCTGGATTTTCGAAGCCAGGTGGCTGTCTTACGTACACATCTTCTTTTAAGTACCCATTAAGGAATGCACTCTTCACGTACATCTGATATAGGGTGAATTCCTTGAATGTTGCAAATGCAACGAGCAATCTGATAGCCTCAAGTCGTGCAACTGGTGCAAATGTTTCATCGTAGTCTATCCCTTCCTCCTGATTGTATCCTTGAACCACTAGTCTCGCCTTGTTCCTTGTAACAGTTCCATGTTCATCCAGCTTATTGCGGAACACCCATTTAGTGCCAATGATGGTCCTAGTTTCTGGCTTAGGAACCAAATGCCAGACTTTGCATCTTTCAAACTGGTTCAGTTCATCCTGCATGGCTAGAATCCATTCTTCATCTTGCAGTGCTTCACCTACCTTTTTTGGTTCCAGCATGGATACAAACGCATGGAATGCACATAGGTTCTTCATCCCTGATCTGGTGGTGATCCCAGATGTCAAATCTGTAAGAAGATTATCAAGCGGATGAGAGTCCTGATATTTGTATTTCTTGATCACCAATTCATGGGGTTGAGCTTCTTGTGCTGCAGGAGTGTAATTAGGCCCAGGGACTGAATGCTGCACCTCAGCATCACCTGTTCCCCCTGACTGTGTGCCTTCTTCTTGAACTGTGTGTGGATCAGGTGAACAGATCTGTTCCTCTGGTCTGTGCTCCTTGTCATATGCATCCTGCAGATCATTCTCAAAAACACCACTGGTTTCATAAAAAATAACATGAATGCTTTCTTCAACACAGTTAGTTCGTTTATTCAGTACTCTATAAGCCTTACTATGTGAAGAATAACCTAAGAATACTCCCTCATCACTTCTAGCATCAAATTTTCCCAAATTATCTTTCCCATTATTGTGAACATAACATTTGCATCCAAATGTTCGAAAATGAGAGATATTTGGTTTTCTGCCCTTGAGTAATTCATAAGGAGTCTTATTGAGTATTGGTCTAAGCATGCATCTATTAAGAATGTAAGCTGCAGTGTTAACAGCTTCAGCCCAAAGATTTCTTGCCAAGTTATTGGCAATCATCATTGTCCTGGCCATATCTTCTAAGGTCCTATTTTTTCTTTCTACAACTCCATTTTGTTGAGGTGTTCTTGGAGCTGAGAAGTTGTGATCTATTCCATGTGTTGAACAGAATTCAAGAAAGTTAGCATTTTCAAATTCTGTTCCATGGTCAGATCTTATGGAAACTAGAGAAGTCTTCAACTTCTTCTCAATTTTCTTGATGAAGATAGAGAAGACATTGTAAGATTCATCCTTAGAGGTCAGAAACAGGGTCCATGTGAATCTAGAGTAATCATCAACTATGACAAACATGTACCTTTTTCCTCCTCTGCTTTTTACTCTCATTGGTCCACACGGATCCAGATGGACCAGTTCCAGGCATTTAGAGGTACTTACCTGGTTCTTTGATTTGAATGCAGTTCTGACTTGTTTCCCCCTGACACATGCACTGCATACCTTGTTATCTTTGAACTTGGTTTTGGGTAGACCTATGACCATGTCCTTTGATGCCAAGATGTTCAGTTGTTTGGAGCTTGCATGTCCAAGTCTTTTGTGCCAAAGCAATGGATCATTTGTCATGGCACTTAAGCACTTCAGCTGAGTTCCGGCCATGCCCACAATATCAGCTTTATATACATTTTTGTGCCTGTTTGCTGTTAGCACCACTTCTTTTGTGTCTAGTCTTTCGACCTTGCAACCATCAGAGGTAAAAGTCACTTTGTTGCCTTTGTCACAAAGTTGAGATATACTTAGAAGGTTGTGCTTTAATCCATCCACATGGTAAACTTCTTCTATGGCGTTTGAATCTTTTCGTCCAATCTTTCCAATTCCCACAACAGTCCCCTTTTTTCCATCTCCGAAGGAAACTTTTCCTCCTTTGAAAGGTGCAAGTGAAAGGAACCTGGTTCCATCTCCTGTCATATGCCTTGAGCAAGCACTATCCATGTACCAGTGCTTACTCCCCTTCACTGCAATCTGCAAAACAGATCAGAGGTTAGTTTTAGGAACCCAGACTAGCTTGGGTCCTTTCTTGTTGTAAAATGGATGAATGAGATCTCTTCTTGCCCAGTAAGGCAGCACAACTTTTGATCTGTTTCTATTAATCTGTTCCTGTTTTAGTTTGTGCATATGGACACTATTTCTGTTTTTAGCAGCTGAGGCAATTGGACATTCTGTGGTTGGATGCCCCATTTTGCCGCACAGGTAGCACAAATCATTTGAAGGACCATTTTCATGGAAAAAACCTATTCCAGCCTTTTCACTACAGCTCCTATCTCCTAGGTGATTTACAATTCTAGATGACTTGGTCCATCTAGTGGCTTTCTCAAGATCAGATCTCAAGGTTGAGATTTCTTGATTTAGCTTTCTTACTTTCTCCTTCTCGCACAGGAAGTCAATGTTACACTTTTTCAGTTCAGATTCTATCTTCAGATAATTTTCCCTAGATTCACTTTTCTCTTTAACATCAAGGGTTAATTTCAGCACTTCTGACTTCAGATTCAGAATAAGAGACTCAAGTTGCTCAATCTGTTTCATTAACTTACTGTTTCTTTCATTTGCCTCATCTAAGCAGTTTTGTAATTCAAGATTTTCAAATTTCTGGTCAGAGAAGTCCTTTATTAATTGAGCCTTTTCATTTTCTATTTCTTGAGAGTCATTTAACAAGCCAGTAATGAGAGAGATCAATTTCTTATTTGAAAAGAGATGCAGTTTTTCTGTGAATTCTGAGCTACTTACCTCAGATTTCGGTTCTTCTTCATTGTCTGATTCTCCAACAGCCATAAAGGCAGTTTCATCAAATTCCTCTGAGTCAGAGTCCTCCAACCCTGATCCCCATGCTGCCACCATGGCACAGTTCCCTCTTTCCTTTTGCTTGGCTCCCTTTTCTTTAATTTCTTTCTCAGCCCTTTCCTTTCTCCACTCGATTTCCCATTGGGGACATTGCTTGATGTGGTGATCAGTCTTTCCGCACTTGTAACAACCAGAAGTGTTCCTGTCATCGGACCACCTTTTGTTACCTGTTTCATCAGTCCCTCTCCTGCTGCCTGTTTCTCTTTTGTCCTTGCTCTTCTTTTTCATGAATTTTTTAAAGTGTTTTGTTAGAAGGGCCATCTGATCGTCATCCAAGTCTGATTCTTCATCATCTGAGGCTGCCTTGAGGGCAAGTGACCTCTCCTCCATGGCAACTCCCTTTTTATGACCTTCCATGTTCATCTCATACGTTCTGAGGTTTCCTACCAGTTCATCCAGAGTCATTGACTCAATGTCCTTGGCTTCCCTGATAGCTGTCACCTTTACATCCCACTTTGATTTAGGAAGAATCCTCAAGACTTTGTCAACTTGTTCCTCAGGAGTGAGTACTTTACCTAAAGAGGCTAGCTCGTTGATGAGCAAGGTGAGTCTAGCTATCATTTCATGCAAAGTCTCATTCTCCTTCATCTTGAAGGTCTCATACTCTGTGAAGAGCATAGCTATCCTGAATTTCTTAACCTGAGCTGTTCCTTCATGGGCAACAGTGAGAGCATCCCAGATCTGCTTAGCCGTAGTGCAGCTTGATATCCTATTGTACTCCTCAGGGCCTAGACCACATACCAGAATATTTTTTGCCTTAGCATTTTTCTTCATGGCAAGCAGGTCATCAGCATTGAAATCCCTTCTTTCCTTGGGGACCTGGTTGCCATCCACAGTTTGCATAGGAATAGTGGGTCCTATGATGATTCTATCCCAGAGCTCATAATCCTCTCCTTGGATAAAATCTTCCATCCTGGCTTTCCACCATCCGAAGTGTGTTCCATTAAACAGAGGAGGTCGAACTGATGACTGTCCTTCTCCATGACCTAGCGGTGGTGCTGTGTTCATGATGATAGGTTCTTAGGTATTAGCCTTTAATAAGAACACCTGCTCTGATACCAATTGATAGAAACACGCACCCTACAATTATTGCCTAGTCGTTGGAACAGGTAAATGAGACGTGTTCCAAAGATGCAGAATTACTTGGACACAGTAGTTTTACGTGGAAAACCCTCGGCTCAAAAAGGGTAAAAAACCACGACCTGTGCTCCACAGGATTTAACTTCAACTTCACTAAATCACCAGAGCCTTCAACAACAATTACAACTTTAGTTAGATCTTTAGCTCAAATAGCCCTAAGATCCAACTGATTGAAGAACAGAAATAAAACAAGCTTTGTTTACTGTTATCTCTCTCTATAACCTAAGCTGTTTCTCCTTCTCAAAGCTCACTTTTTATGCCTGAAAAATTCATCTAATCTAGCCGCTGCACTTCCCCCTTTATAGTTGTTCTTGAGTAGTCCTAGTCGAAGTCCTCTTCTTTTTAGGATCAGTCTTCTAGTCGAAGCCCTCTTCTTTTTAGGATCAGTCTTCTAGTCGAAGGCCTCTTCTTTTAGGATAAGTCTTCTTAGAACAATCCTTTTCTTATTAGAAGACTTCTGCTTTTTCGCTTCAACTTGTAGCTTATAGATCGAAGTCGTCTTGCAGTAAGTGACCTCCTCCAGCTTCAGAGAACTGTTAGATGAACCTGTTTCAAGCTGTGTTCAGGGAACTGTTAAATGAACCTGTTTCAAGCTTTTTGTCAATCATCAAAACTTTAATGCGCTGTGCCCCTAACAAGGTGGTTCAAAATTAGTAGATCCATGTATAAAAATATAGAAAACTCATCTTATATATACAGTATAATTTTTTATCTGAGCGAGTTCAGGTGAACCTTAAGTAGGTCCGTCCCTGTTCCCTTCACTAAATACTTGAAAATACTTTGGAGGAAAATAATTTTCATCAAAAATAATTCCCTTTCATACTAAACCCATCAATTTCACTCCGTTCATTACGTTTTAGACGGAGAATTATAATGTGATTTTTCTTTCCCTTAGAAAAAAAAAAATTCCAAGTAGCAAGAAAAAGGACTTTCACTTGATGTGTAGTACAATTATTATTTCATCATATTGATCCAGAAGCAAAATTATGATTTAAAAGTAAGTAAATTTTGAATTTTAACTTTTTAATTAATTATAAAATTCAAATTTATATTTATACATAATTAAACATTTTTTTAAAATTAATATAAAATACGAATTAATAAAAGCCATAATATATTAAATTTTGCCAAACGTATATCATAAATCATACCTCCACCGGATATCATAAAACCTTCCCAACCAATAATGTATAATCCCCTATCCACCAAACACGGTTGGAGAATTTTTTTTTTCTGGTCGATATGTTGTTTGTTGTCATCAAAATCAGTGACGAAATTAAAATTTTTATTAAAAATATTTAAAATTTAATACATATAGTTTTAATTGATATATTGTGTATAATTATGGGTTTGTTTAGAAAGACACCTGGTAATTTGAATTGATATAATTACTAGGGTAGTAATTACAGATCTTGGTAAATACACTGTCTTTGTCTTTGTTTGCCAAAGTGTAATTACAAGCATGCTTTTTGGTTACACGAGTTACAAGGTTATATTAAATTTTAAAAATAAAAGTTAATTATTTAAAATTAAAAATTTATATTAGTCAAATATAGGTATTTATAAATAATATTAAATTAAATATTTATGATATATATATTGTCTTTTAAAAATATATTAATTGGTAAACATATATTCTTAACTAATATTATAAAAAATAATTTATATTTTTTAAATTAGTATATTTTAATTAAATTAATTATAAAAACTAAACTTTATGCGAACATCATGAAATGCGTGTTTGACAAAAATATTAAATATTATAAATATAATGTCATAGTAAAATTGTTAAATATTTGATAAAAAAATAATCTATCTAATATAACTAAAAAATTAAATAGTTTGTAATGTGAAATATCAAGTTAATACTATAAAAACACATGAAACTAGAAAATACAACATAAATTTTAAATTCAAAATTAAAAAATTAACATAATACTCTTATGCCAAATTTCAATATAATATACATTAATGTGATTTAAAATGAAAAAATACGTATATTTATAACTTTATCCAACAATGAATTCAATTTTAATTTAAAAATTAGAATGCTAATAAAATCATGCTAATAAAAAATAAAACAAAACATAGAATAAATAATAAAAAAAGATAATTTGAAAAATTATATGGAACCATGTGACAAAGATTGAGAACAAGAAAAAAATAAAAAATAAATATTATAAAATAAAATATAGTTTTAGAAAAAAATATTTAAAAATGAAATTTTCCAAAGAAAAGGCAAAAACTTTAAAAAATGAAACTTGATCCAAAAAGAATATTTTCTTATATTCCCTTTGCTTTAATTTAAATGTCATTATTTGATTTGATATGAAATTAAAAAAAAATTATAAGAAAGTTAGACACTTCTTTTGTTGTAAGTTTATAAATAGTGAATAAGGAAAATTTAATTTGTAAGGAGAACAATTGTCCATTACTCCATTTATCTTTGGTATAAGGGATATTTATGATTTTTCTCAGTCTTCTTTCCTATCCAAGAAATGAAACTAGTGCATTAGCTTAAGGGATCAAAGAAGAGAAGTTTCCAAAATGTTTTGGATTCAAGTTTTGAATGAGAACTAAAGAAATTTTTGGTAGAGAGTTTAAATTAGTCGGGACAGTGGATTTCGAAGACCAAACAAATAAATAGCTAGTTGATAAAAGATCGAATATGCCAAACTGATCGAGCCTTGGTCCGGTTTGATTCCCATGGGGCTAATCTTACCAACTGTCTCTTGAGTGATATTGTTGCTTTGGCCATTACTCACATGTCCTTCTCCGATTTGACCACATGTTTCATCTGACTACTTCTGGTGCTCTCCACGTGTCATGATTCTACTAAGCCACGTGTCTTGATTATCTTTTACCCTATGCAAGTTAACTTATTGAAGGATTTCTCATTGCTGGCACATTAACCTGCTGGCTTTGCTATTAATGATTTTAGATTGATGTCAATGCCAACATGGTTACTGTCAATACCATCAAAATTAATGTTTTGTGTAGCTTGTTAAACTCCACAGCAACAATGTTCCTGGTGGCATTGCCATTACTAGGAACATTAAACAAGCCAAGATAAGAGCTAGGAAGTGCTTTTGGAAGTCTTCTAGGTGGTGCAATCACAAAAAGACATGCCCATAACCAGCCAAGATCGCGTACTCAGGCATGTCAACGACAAATGTGAACGATTGAATGCTAAATTCTTAATATTGATTGGTATAGAATGAAAGACAGTTATTAGCCTTGACAAGCCATTTGATGTGAACTCTGCTATTCCATCAGGACTCAACTGTGTTTAGTGGAACCTCTTGTAGGTGAATTCAGAGATCTTCTACAGCTACATGGCTGAATGGAGAAGAAACTGAAATACCATGGCTAAAACATATTCTCCATGACTGTCTACAACTTTTGTAGCGATGATACGGATAATTGATGTTCATTGTTTTGCTTCATGCAATCAAAAATTTGACTGTCACTCACCTAATGTTCAAGTCTACAATGTAAAGTCCTTTTCTTGGAGCTATATATATGATAAATAATTACACAAGTTAGTCAAATTCAGTAGGCATCCATTTGACATTTTCTGATCATCACTTGTCACATTTATAGTTCAATCAGTATATTTAACCAGGTCATGTAAACTAATAATACTTGACCTCTGACTTTGCTTGATCTCCAAAAATCAAGATTGCGACGAGTCCAGTTTTTTGGACTTCAACTAGCAGATCATGTCAAGTGTATGCTACTAAATTGAAGCCAAATTTGAAGAGAAAATTAAGCTTGAATTAAAAAAAAGGGTGCATTTCCATCTTGCTTGGGGTGCAGTAGTAAGAGATTCAATTAAAACTAAGATGAGGTACTAACCATGATTACAGATTAAAAGATAAAGTTACTAACATATTTAACTTAAGAATCATCGGCCACCAGAGAGAAAGGAGTCTGTTACAGATGGAGAGCGGGAATGTGCATTAGCTGAAGATGTATACGAAGTGACAAAATCATCAAAACCTCCGTGATGGTCAAACGTTAGGCCAGCTGATGAAATACCGACTGCTGATAACTCTGGTAAGGCCACAACGCCATCCAAGAACAACAAGATTTGTCGCATGGTTGGCCTAGATGAGGGCTCTGAATGAGAGCAGAACAAGCCTAGCTTTAAGACCAACTCCACTTGCCCTGGAACAAAATCAATGCCTATGTTTGGATCAACAGCCTCAAGAATATTACCCCTATTCCAGCATGAGAACACCCAATCGACTAAAATCAGATCATCATTGTCTTGTCTTGGCTCTATTGGCCTCCTACCACAGGCAACTTCAAGCAGAAAAGCCCCAAAGGAAAATACATCACTACTAGGGGTTGCCCTGCCAGTTCTAGTATGCTCTGGTGCAAGGTAACCAAGAGTACCAACGACATGAGTAGTCTGAGGATCGGTCCCATGACTATATAGCCGTGCGAGTCCAAAGTCTCCTAGTCTGCCATTTAGTTCACCATCCAATAAGACATTACTGGCCTTAATGTCCCTATGAACCACTACGTGATCACATTCTTCGTGTAGGAAAAATATTCCTGATGCTACACCTCTAATAACTCTGAATCTTTGGTTCCAATCAAGGGTGAATCTTGGCTTGTTGTATAAATACTTGTCTAGACTTCCACCAGACATGTATTCATAAACCAAAAGCAACTCTCCTTTCCGCCTGCAATAACCCAGAAGTGGTACTACGTTCCTGTGTTGTAGACGTCCTATGATTACAATCTCCGAAACAAATTCCTTCATCCCTTGTCTTGATTCATGAGATATCTTCTTTACAGCTATCTCAAGATTGGTTGTGGGCATCACTCCTTTGTATACTTTACCAAATCCTCCAGCTCCCAATAGCTCCTTTTCTCTGAATCCCTTAGTAGCAGTGTACAAATCTTTATACTTGAACCTTTGCGGTCTATACTCGCGTTCCCAATCTTCAAGAACTTCTTCATACTTCTTCCTTCTTACATAATAAACCACCATTGAGGTTGCTACAACAAGTGCAGCCAAAGAGATTAATGGCAAGCCAATCGTTATGAATTTTGATGTCCCTTTGCGCCCAAGACGAGGAAGATTAGGAAGTTGTGAGAGTTCTTGAGCTTCCCCATTTGTCTTGAAGCTCCATCCCAATACATAATGATGTGTTGGAACTGAACCAGTCGATGATGAAAAACCAACATACATTGTCTGATCAAGAATTGCGGAAAGATCAGTTTTCAAAGACACAAGTGGCCTTATTGGTTTTTCCACATGTATTGGAGCTACTGTCACATTAATTTGCTTAGTGCTACCATCATAATCCACCCAAACTTGCATTGGCTGGCCACTAATCAGAGTCAAGTTATGAAACAAGCCAGTAGTATCATCAAAATAACCTGCTGTTTCAACTGCTATAGACCTCAATCCATTTATATCAACTCCAACATGATTGTTATTGATATCACCAAATTCCTCGCTATAAATTGTATCGAGCTCAACTCCAACAATATGGTTTGATCTATCCCCATTATTGGTTGAGTTAAAAAGGCCAAGATAGTGGTATGCCAAAGCCCCTTGAATTCTTCTCTGTGGCGCGATAACAAAAACCAGTCCATGACCACTCAAGATTCCATAATCAGACCTTATAGCAAACACAAAGGTTGTGGAGAAAGAAAATGCAGAGCCATTAGTTGAATTCTTGAAATGAATTGGATTTGGATAGAAAGCATGGCCCTGATCTTGAGTTTCGGAATCTGTTAACAGCAAAAGGCCATTAGATGTGAGGTTAGCAATGCCATCCAAGCTAAGATTCCCTGATTGGAATCCATTGTAAATGAATGCATCAACTTCACAAGAAGCTGGTGCAAAATCAACTAAGAAGAGAGACACTAGTATGACAAGATTGAAGAACATTGGCAGTTTTCTAGATTAGGAAAATATTGCTACCAAATGAAGGTTTGTTCTACTATTTATACATTTCTTGATATGTCAAGAAATACTCTTTTATATCCAATTTTCTATACTAGTCCAAAAAATGTTACTACTTATCACTATATTCCAAGTCGTCTCAAGGAATACACCAAAGACCTCTACCAAGTTGGTCCATCTCATACTTGTACAAAAAGGTCTATACTTTCAACTGCAGACTTTTTCTTCAAATGCCAAGTGGCTAGAATTTAATTCTAATTGCAGTAGTCTCCTCATGTTTGGTGGAATAAGATCTACATAGTTGAATTTCGATAATATACTGAGTGTAATTTCATAAGTGGTGTTTGAAAGGATAAGATGTATGCAAACCTAGCCTAATATTTGGATTAAAAATGTTGTTTTTGATAGACATTCGGCCCAAAAGAACTATTTTCGAAGCATGATTGCAAGAATAATATGACAATAAGATACAAAGCAAGAGAAGCAACAAGTAGTAACACATATTGAATAATAAGATTATGCGACTTCTTATTTGACCTACCTTTACCTCTCTTAGCTCATATTATTGTCAACCTCTCACACCTCTTTAATGGAGCAATTTGGATCTCGGTGATGTCGTACTTGTTACCTTCTATTTGAGCGATTTTTCCATGTTAAATTTGGTTTTCTTTCTTTTTTCTATTTTCAAATTTGCAACCTTCCGTCATAACAAGTGATATCAGAGCCTTGGTTGCCAAACAAGTAGTATCAGAGCCTCGGTTAAAAACGAGTGTTCATCTTAGCAGGTTCAGTTCTAACCACAACTTATTTGACAATACTGGAGATGTTGTTTGAGAAATTTTTTCAAAGAAGTTCTCTGTGTGGAGACATAGATTTGATGAAGGAGATTATGGAGAGGAGATGCAACCTATTAAAGATTATGTGAAGAAGGTGAAAAAAATTATCTTGTCAAAAATTGAGAGAATTGTTGAGTGTTTGTCTTGATTTTCTTACCCTAATTGGAATTTTCCTTTTGAAGAAAAAAAAACACCAGAATTTCTTCATATTTGGCTAGTTTTTTTTCATTATATAAAAATATTTATGACTCTATAAATAGAGACTTATTCCTTCTAACTTGGTAGCATTCACGGTATAGTCCTAGGAGCTTTGAGAGTTTTGCATAGCGGTAAAATTATGTAACACGAATGTTACGTTAACACTTGTGTGCACCTCTTTTATTCTGAGAGAATTGTGTGAGGTTATTTCTGTCAATATTGTGTGCTCTTTTTTATATAGTAAATTGTTCATTTCCTCTTATCGATTTAGGTCGATTGATCATACTATGTCAAATGTTTATCTCTTTCGGTATATCTCTCATTTGTCTTCTTACTCATAGTCTTTTGAGGTTTGCTTAGTTAGTTTCCACATGATACTTGATTATTTTGGTCCCAACACCATGTACCTACTTTTCACATGCCTAAATCATCTTAGTGTACCCTCTCTCATCTTATCCGCTGCAAAGACCACGTCAACCTTGACCAGTGAAAAATCTACCTCGTGATATATGAGTTCGGGAGAGCTTAGTAAATTTTGCTCAAAGTTTGTATATGCATTAAAAAAATTATTAGATATTCATAAATATTTGACTGTAAAATCTAATTGTATTAACTTAATATCGCTATAGAAATGTATAAACTTTAAATATTTCCGTGACAATTCTCGTTTTACAAGATTTAAACAATGTAAATATTAATTGATATTTTATAATAGATTTGACTCATATCAACATCTAAAAAAATTACAATTTGTGGTATTTTTTCTATAATTTTTGAATATTTAAATTTTAATTTTAAATATTAAATTATTTTAATTCAATTTAGATTCAAAGATTAGTCAATTAACTTTTGTGAAAGATTCCACATAAATAGGATGGACGGTGTTTTGAATAGTTGACTTCTTAAATAGACTGGATCTTTTAAAAGTACAAAAAATAAAAAATGAATAATTTTTTATTCTTTAAGAAAATTAAAATTAAAAATTAAAGGGCATAGAAAAATCAATTTATTTAACTACTTTTCAGTTTTTATCATAATAAGTTGCATAAATTACGAAAAATGTTAACATCCCCCAACCCTACGCTTTTACTTTTTCAAAATTTGCGGCACACAATGAGAACAAAAACAAAAAAAGTCACAAATGACAAAAATTATTATTTGAAGAAATTTATTTCATGTGATTTTAAATATATTTTGTGATTTTGAGCAATTTATGTATAATAAATTTCATGTTTTATGATAATATTATTGTTGTATCTTAATTTTAAAAGCAAAGGCTATGTTGACAAAGGCTTATGCCTCTTCAATTAGAAAAATATTAAGAAATAAAAATAATTTCTATTTTATTAGGAAAAACGAATTTTTGTTATCTAAATGAGAATTAATAATGACTTACTATGATCTTATATGTATGAAAATTATTGACGGGCTGCAATATTTTTATTAGAAAAATGGTGTGTTACAAAAATTATTTGTTTATTAGTAAAGAAAAAGACATTTTTGATCCAAAAGTAACAATAAGGGTATTTTGAATCAAAGTACTATTTGAGGGCATTTTTGTTTAATTTTATGTAGTCTGAAAGGATATTTTCACCCCTTTTCCATTTTTTGAATAATGACAAGTAAAAGTATAAAAAAAATATTTTTTTAAAAATCACGACAAATAATTTGTGATGATAGGTGTCAGACCCTCAATTCGATGGTTCAAGCAGCTCGGACTTGGCTAGTGATTTACCTGATGAGCCTAGCCAAGGCCCTATGACTTCAGTCAAGATTAAGTTCAGCTGAAGAAAGACCTTGTCATGGGCATGGCTAAGGCATGCAAGGCAGGTCGTGGCTAAAGCATGGCAAGGGCTGGGCAAGCTAAGGCAATGCAAGGCTATGTAGGCTTTATCAAGAAGCATTCTCCTTATACAGAAGCGTAGGAAACAGAGAAGAAGTAGAGAGCCATTGAGAGGAAGAAGAGTTGTATTTCTGTATATTTCCAGTAAGTGTTTGTACAATATCTCCTTATGTATATATAGGAGATTATGACATATTAACTAACTCCTAATACATGACTAACTAACTTGTAACTAACTCTTAACTATTAGATTAGTTACAACTAATTTGGACTTAATAACCTCTCAACACTCCCCCTCAAGCTAATGGCTTGAATAAGTTCTTAAGTCCAAGTTTAAGAAGTAGATAGTCATGTGCAGCTCTTCCCAAACCTTTAGTGAGTATGTCAGCCAGCTGATTCTTGGTTGATACATGATTGGTCTTGATTAATCTTGAATGATCTTCTCTCTCACAAAATGACAATCTATATCAATGTGTTTTGTTCTTTCATGAAAAATAGGATTGGCTGCAATCTGAATTGCAGCTTTACTATCACACATTAACTCAACTGGTTCTTGAATTTTAACTCCCATTTCTTTAAGCAATCCAGTGATCCAAACAATTTCTGCAGTACAAGTAGCCATACTTCTAAATTCAGCTTCAGCTGAACTTCTAGATATGGTTTCTTGTTTTTTTGATTTCCAAGATACTAATGCTCCACCAATCTTCACAATGTATCCAGTTACTGACCTTCTTGTTTCCATACATGCTCCCCAGTCTGAGTCACAATAGGCTTGTATCTGATTTTCATTGTTGGCAGGCATGAATATTCCCAGACCTGGTGTTCCTTTTATATACCTCACAACTCTTAATGCTGCATCCATATGTGATTTCTTAGGTTTATGCATGTATTAACTGAGCATCTGAACTACAAAGGATATATCTGGTCTGGTCATAGTCAAGTACAATAATCTCCCCACCAGTCTCTGATAAGTTGAAGGATCCTTGATCAATTCATCTTCAACACCATTTTCATTTGGAAACTGTTTGTCATACTCTACTGAAGTTAGTTTCTGACTTACTTCAATTGGTGTTGTAGCAGGCTTTGCTCCACTTAATCCAGCCTCAGAAACCAGCTCTAATGCATACTTTCTTTGGCACATTAGAATCCCAGTTTGTGATCTTGCCACTTCTATTCCCAAAAAGAACTTAAGCTCCCCAAGATCCTTCATTTTAATTATTGTTGTAGATCTTTTCTGGTTTGACTTATCAGTGTTGGACTACTACCAGTCACAAGCAAGTCATCTACATATACTAACACAATAACAATCTCTTTATCAGCTGACCTTGTGAAGAGTGAATAATCATAATGACTTTGAATAAAACCCATCTGAAGTAAAGCATCTGTCAATTTTTTATTCCATTGTCTAGGAGCCTGTTTCAGACCATATAAGGACTTATTTAGTTTGCAGACTTTATGTTTCTCCCCCTGTCTAGCAAACCCTTCAGGAATGGTCATGTATACATCTTCAAGTAAGTCACCATTGAGGAAAGCATTGTGAACATCCATCTGAAAAATAAACCACTTACAGGAGGTTGCAAGAGCTATCAAGGTTCTTACTGTAACCATTTTTGCCACTGGAGAGAAGGTTTCTGAATAATCTAAACCAGGTTGTTGACTGTAACCTTTTGCTACCAACCTTGCATTATATCTTTCAATCTCACCTGATGCTTTGTATTTGATTTTATAAACCCATCTACAGCCAATTGGTACTTTACCATCTGGAAGATCAACTATGGACCAAGTATTATTTTCTTCCAAAGCAGTGATCTCAGCTTGCATAGCCTGAATCCAAAGGGGATCCTGAGAGGCCTGTTTGAAGGAGGATGGTTCTAATATGGAAGAATAAGCAGCCAGGGCCTGCTGATAAGTAGGGTGAATGTTTGAGTAGTTGATATAGGAAGACATTGGATATGAACAAGAGTTAGTGGTAGAAGTAACAAAATCATGCATCCATATAGGAGGATGTCTGACTCTAGATGATTTTCTAGGAACCACTTGTTGTGGAAGAGTGTCAGTAGGAGATGTATTGGATGGAACACTAGAGGACATAGGATTAGAGATAGGCTGATCAGCAATAGATGAGGAAGTAGGAAAATGTAGAGGAGGTGAGTCTGAAGTAGATAGATCAAGCACTGGAAATATAAGAGATCCAGAAGACTTGACATGTAGAAATGGAAAGATTGTTTCCATAAACACAACATGCCTGCTAACAAAAAAAGAATGTGAATGTATATCATAGAGTAGATAGCCCTTTTGAGTTAAGGAATACCCCATGAATACACTGGGAATTGCTCTAGGAGAAAACTTGTCAGAAACTTTAGTGTTAGAAGCATAAGCAAGGCTTCTAAACACTCTTAGATGACTGAGTAAGGGTGGATGCTTGAAAAGGAGTTCAAAGGGAGTTATGAAGTTTAAGATCTTGGATGGGGTCCTATTAATGAGATAAACTGCAGCATTAACACATTCTCCCCAGAATTTCAAGGGAATACCAGCTTGAAACCTAAGAGCTCTAGCTACTTGAAGAATGGTTCTATGTTTCCTTTCTACAACACCATTCTGTTAAGGGGTGTACACACAAGAAGTTTGGTGATAAATGGCAAGACTTGTCATGAGAGATTGAAACTCAGAACTGAGGAACTCACTTCCATTGTCAGTTCTAATAGTTTTAACAGATGTGGAGAAAAAATTCTGTACTTTTGCAAGGAATTGTTTAAGGACAACAAGTACTTCAGATTTAGAGGTAATGAGAAACAACCAAGTAAATCTAGTGTAATCATCTACAATTGTAACAAAGAATCTTTTATTGTTGTAAGTAGGGACTCTATAAGGGCCCCAAATGTCACAATGTAGCAATTCAAAAACAGAAGTAGTACTAGAAACACTTAAAGAAAAAGGTAGTTTGGTATGTTTTGCAAGTGGGCATACAGTACACTTGTGATCTTCAGGAACAAGCTGTTGAAGGGTGAGATGTCTTCTAAGAATATTGAGTGGGGCATGGCCAAGTCTTCTGTGCCACAGAGTAGTTGAAAGGTTATCAGCATTGCTTACTGAATAGCAAGAGGGATGAGTAGAATTAGGAGTGGTTCCTTTGAGAATGTACAGGCCCTGTTCTTCCCTACCAATCCCCTTCACCAGACCAGTGCAAAGATCCTGGAATACACAGAAGTCAGGGAAAAAATTCACTGAACACTGCAATTCCCTTGTTAATTTTGAAACTGACAGCAAGTTACACTTAAAGTCAGGAAGAAATAACACATTAGACAATAGTTGATCTTTCAAAACATGTAGCTTCCCAATCTTAGTAACATGTGCTTCACCACCAGTAGGCAGGTGAACATAATTGTTGCCTTGACTTTGAACATTTTCATGATCATGCATAAGCTCAAGTTTGGATGTCATATGGTTGGTGGCTCCTGAGTCAACTATCCACTTAGGATGATTTGAACTAGTATGTAGATAAGTAGAAGTACCTGCATTTGCTGAAGTACCTGCACTTGCTGTCTGAGTGTGACTTACATCTTCATTTCCTTTATTCAACAGTTGAATTATTTGCTTATATTGTTCTTGAGTAAAATAGGAAGGCAACTGTCCTGGCTGAGGATTATTTGAATTTGGACTCTCTTTGTTATTTTCTGCTAAGTTTGCATACTGTATCACTCCTTTCTTCTTACTTCTAGGCCAGTCTTGAGGATATCTAATAATCTTGTAACAATTATCTTTTGTGTGACCATTATAACCACAATGCTCACACACTATAAGGATCTTCTTCTGAGTTTTATAACTGTTGATAGACTTATTGCTGTAGTTTCCCTGAAAAGTTTCCTGAGATCCTGTAGTGATTCCCTTTCCTTTATAGCTTAAGTTGAAACCTCCTTTTTGACTGAAGAATGCAGCACCTTCTAGAGAGTCATTTGCAAGAGACACTGTATTAACTATTGACCTCTGACTTTCATGATCTATCACCATTGAGTATGCCTTGTTTAAGGTAGGGACTGGTGCCATCATAAGAATCTGACTTCTACATTGGGTATAAGTATCATTTAACCCCATTAGAAATTGTAGCAATCGTTGGTAGCCATGATGTTGAGCATAACTTTGGGATTCAGGACAATTGCAGCCTGGACAAGGCATTAGGGCATCAAATTCATCCCACAAGTTCCTCATTTTTGAAAAATACTCAGCTACTGACATAGTTCCTTGAGTGAGTGTAGCAATTTCTCTATGTAACCAGAAAATTCTTGACCCATTAACTGTATCAAACCTTTCTTTCAAGTCCAACCATACCTTGTGTGCGTTTGATGCATATATGATGCTGCTAAGTAACTCTTTCCCTACAGAATTCATTATCCATTACAACACTACAGCATTAACCTTTTCCCATTGCTCATGCAATGAAACATCAAATTTATCCTTTGTATGTCTCTCATCTACAAGTCCTAATTTACTCTTGCCTAATAGACCTATGGTCATAGAACGACTCCACAATGCATAATTTTCAGACCCAACCAACTGAATTGAAATCAGTGAACTACCTGGAGTATCGGAGGGATATAGATACAAAGGATGATTATGATCTATTTCAACTAACCCTGACTCCTTGAAGTTGCTGGATTTGGAGTTGCATGTGCATTTTCTGTAACCGCCATTACTTTTCAGCTTGCAATCGCGATTCAACACTGAATTCTCATATGAAATTCAGCTCTTCAAAGCTCGAATTTCAGGTTTCTCTACTTGATCTATGAGTTTTATCAATAGATCTTAGCTTCTCAAAGCTAATTCCTTCTAATTTCCTCAAAATTTCAGCTTCTCCAAGCTCGACTTTCTTCAACTTCTAACTTTCTTCTGCTGATCTTCCTCAATTACTGACTCATGAGCTCGAATTGGCACTTAGGATCAGTGCTCTGATACCATGTAGGCTTTATCAAGAAGCATTCTCCTTATATAGAAGCGTAGGAAACAGAGAAGAAGTAGAGAGCCATTGAGAGGAAGAAGAGTTGTATTTCTGTATATTTCCAGTAAGTGTTTGTACAATATCTCCTTATGTATATATAGGAGATTATGACACATTAACTAACTCCTAATACATGACTAACTAACTTGTAACTCTCTTAACTATTAGATTAGTTACAACTAATTTGGACTTAATAACCTCTCAACAGGCTAAACGTGGCTAAAGCATGGCAAGGGCTGGGCAAGCTAAGGTAAGGCAAGGCTATGACATGGCAAGGTCGTAGCTAAACAAACTAAGGCTAAGGGTTGGACAAGGTCAATGGTGTAGGAAACAGGACCCCAATGGCAAGCTGTGCAGGGCAGAACCTGTGCCATGGCACAGACATGCAGGCCAGATGCGAATTTGGCGCCAAGATTTGAAGGCTGGTCGCATGTGCCATGCACAAGCATGGGCAGTTGGCGTTTGAGGGAGTTTCTACCTGGTTTTGACATGTCAGCAAGTCTGGATAATGTTTGTTATTTGAATTTGAATTATGCCCATCAGTTGGGGATGTCAACTGACTTGGCAAGCACATGGTTGGCAGATGAATGGGTATGATGCGGCCTATTTAAAGGCACATGCAGTCAGTCTGGACAGCAATGTTGGCCTGAACGAATTTTGTAGGCTAAGTGTTGTGTGTTTCCTTTGTTAACACGAGTTAAATAACAAAGGTTGAGACTTGTTCCTCTATGTGCTTGTATTCTTAAATCTGTTGTCTTGTTTGTGTTGAAAGTTGATCAAACTAGGCAAAAGAGCAGGCTAAGTCTAAGTGAATTAGACTGCTAAGTGGGTCAGGTCGAAAGGGGTGAACCCATTACAGTAGGGGTGAACAAAACAAATCAAACCGCAAATCGAGTCAACCCAAAAAAAAAAACTTGACTAGTATTTTGAATTGACTTGGTTTGCTATTGAAAAAAACAACCCGACTATATTTGGGTTGGTTTGATTTTAACTTTAAAAAACCAACCCAAAACCAAACCAACATGACATCATTTTATTCGAAAAAAGTCCAAAAATTTGAGAAATTTGAAAAGAAAAAACAGAAATCCAAAAAAAATCGAGAAAATCCGAGGTTAAAAAATTCAAATTTTGTTGGTTTAATTTGATTTGTATATTTAAAAATTCGACACAAATAATTTGATTTGATATTTTAAATATTTGAAACAATCTGGTCCATGAACACCCCTGAATGGGGAATAATACCTCTTAATTAAAATGCACAATGAAACATCAGCTAAATAAAAGAAAATTTGCTTGAGTACATGCATCTATCAACACTTATTGGAGTCTATTCAATGTTGGAGTTGTTTTCATGATCTTCCTTACATTTATGTCAACCTTTATAATATCTATTATTTAAACGTTCCTTTCATCTTTCAACACTTCTTTTTAATAAATAAATATTTATCTTTTTCTATTTTCATATTTTTTTAGAGGTCATTTTGGACTTATTGACTTTCATGTAGTGAGTATACATTTGTTATCACTTACTTATTTTTCCCCTAGATTTAATCGTTAATTTGTTAAAAATTATTATTATTATTTAAGGTAGTGCCTCAATTCAGGAATGCTTACTAATTTTGCTTCAATCTTTTATGAAAAGACGTGAGGACCTAAGAAGAATATTCACTTCTAAAAATATCCTAATAGACATGAATAAGAATGGTCCTCTACGATAACAACTAATTAAGCAAAAGAAATTTCAACCTTAGCCGATTATTTGTCTGGTTAAATCAGTCAACTTCAACAGCCATGTACATTCTTGCTATGTTGCTCGGACTCTTCAAAATGTCAACAAGTGCATGTCGGATCTTCCAAACATAATATATTTTTAAAGGATCCAACACAAGTACGACAATATTTTTGGAGAATCCGAGCAATTTAACACTCATATTTGATGATTTGAATCCGTTGCAAGTAAATTCAAATTATAAGGCTGCAAGCTCACATAGAGAACTAATTAATTTTAGTAGACAAAAAGCGAAAGAAATGACTGAAAATTAATACTAGGTGCTTATGTGTTAAGTATTACTAGTTCATACTCTCTTCGTTCTTACGTTGCGCTTTTCGAGAATTAATTTAACTATTTTTCAAAGCTAAATTAGATAATATTAATTTGATATTTTAGATATTCAAAAATTATATAGAAAATACTATGTATCGCAACTCTTTTCATATCAATGTGATGAAAATATACATCTTAAAACGTTAGTCAAAATTTTGACTCTAATAATAATCCCTTTTCTTCAAGTTTTTGCAATGTCAAGCTGCTAATTCTAGGGCAAGTCTCCACTAATTAAAGCCTAATTAATACTAGAAATTCCTATAGATATGCATTGTGGTTAGTGTGACACTCGTGGAGAGGGAGCCAACTAGGGCGGGTCAAAGAGATAGAAGTAGGAGTGACAAACGAGCAGGTTGAGTCGAATATAAGTCGATTGAAAACAAGTAAAATAAAAATGGATAGGATACTCGACTCAACTCATGTTAGGCAACGGATAATATGGATACCCATAGTATGAATGCTATTAAAAGCTTCAAATAGTATATTTCAAGTGTTCAATTCTGGATAGGATAAAAAGGTCTATAGTATTCCATCATAAGCTTACAATAATCAGTAAAATCAGGTTATATTTACCAGGATTAGTACATCAATATTCCACTAAGGAACATCTATTCAACTCATCTGCCATCAGACAGGAATGATTCTGCTACAGATGAAGCAGGGGAATGTGCATTAACTGAAGAAGATGGATATGACTTGACAAAATCATCAAAACCTCCGCGGTGATCAAACGTTAGGCCAGCAGATGAAACGCTGAGTGCTGATAACTCTGGCAATGCCACAACGCCATCCAAGAACAATACGTTCTGTCGCATGGTTGGCCTAAATGAGGGCTCGGAATGAGAGCAGATCAAGCCTAGACTTAGGACCAACTCCGCTTGACCTGGAACAAAATCAGTGCCTAAGTTTGGATCAACTGCCTCAAGAATATTACCTCTATTCCAGCATGAGAACACCCAATCGACTAAAACCATATCATCACCGTCTTGTCTTGGCTGTATCGGCCTCCTACCACAGGCAACTTCAAGCAGAAAAGCCCCAAAGGAAAATACATCAGTACTAGGTGTTGCCCTGCCAGTTCTAGTATGCTCTGGTGCAAGGTAACCAAGAGTACCAACGACACGAGTAGTCTGAGGATCGGTCCCATGACTATATAGCCTCGCGAGTCCAAAGTCTCCTAGCCTGCCATTTAGTTCACCATCCAACAACACATTACTAGCCTTAACATCCCTATGAACCACGACGTGATCACATTCTTCGTGCAGGAAAAATAGTCCTGATGCTACACCTCTGATGACTCTGAATCTTTGGTTCCAATCGAGCATAAATCTTGGTTGGTCGTATAAATACTTGTCTAGACTTCCATTAGACATGAATTCATAAACCAAAAGTAACTGCCTTTTTCGCCTGCAATAACCCAAAAGTGGTACTACATTCCTATGTTGTATCCGACCTATGCTAACAATCTCCGAAACGAATTCCTTCATCCCTTGTCTTGATTCATGAGATATCTTCTTTACAGCTATCTCAAGTTTGGTTATAGGCATCACTCCTTTGTAAACTTTACCAAATCCTCCAGCTCCCAACAGCTCCTTTTCTCTGAATCCCTTAGTGGCTTTGTACAAATCTTTATAATTGAATCTTTGCGGTCTATACTCGCGTTCCCAATCTTCAAGAACTTCTTCATACTTCTTCCTTCTCACATAATAAACCACCACTGATGTTGCTACAACAATTGAAACCAAAGAGATCACCGGCAAACCAATTGTTACAAATCTTGATATCCCTTTGCGCCCAAGACGAGGAAGACTAGGAAGTTGAGAGAGTTCTTGAGCTTTCCCATTTGTCTTGAAGCTCCATCCTAATATATAGTGATGTGTTGGGACTGAACCAGTTGATGATGAAAAACCAACATACATAATCTGATCAAGAATCAGTGAAAGATCATATCTCAGAGCCAAAAGTGGCCTTACTGGTTTTTCCAAATGTAATGGAGCTACTGTCACATTAATTAGCTTAGCTCTGCCATCATAATCCACCCAAAGTTGCATTGGGTTGCCACTAATCAAACTCAAATCATGAAACAAACCAGTATCATCAAAATAACCTGCTGTGTGATTTGCTACCGACCTCAATCCGTTTATATCGATTCCAACATGATTGTCATTCATATCATCAAAATCCGCGCTAATGATTGTATCAAGCTCAACTCCAACAACATGATTTGATCTATCCCCATTACTAGTTGAGTTAAAAAGGCCAAGATAGTGATTTGCCAAAGCCCCTCGAATTCCTCTCTGTGGCGTGATAACAAAAACTAGTCCATGACCATCTAATGGTCGATAATCAGACCTTATCGCGAACACAAAGGTTGTGGAGAAAGAAAATGCAGAACCATTTGGTGAATTCTTGAAATGAATTGGATTTGGATAGAAAGCATGGCCTTGATCTTGTGTTTTGGAATCTGTCAACAACAAAAGACCATTGGATGTAAGATTAGCAATGCCATCCAAACTAAGATTACTTGATTTGAATCCATTGTAAGTGAATCCATCAACTTCACAAGAAATTGATGCAAAATCTACTAAGAAAAGAGACACTACTAGTATGACAAGATTGAAGAACATTGGCAATATTTTCTTGAAAATATTGTGATCACAATATGGGAAAATTAATAAATAAACAAAATGTATGACCAAGTCTTCTATAGTAAATACAAAAATATTATTATATGTCAAGTCGTCTCAAGTAATCCAAAAAAATTCACTTACAAAATGGTCCACATACTGAAATTTTGGATACATGAGAGGAAAGGTCTATATTTTCTTATGCTTGATTCGATTTGATTTTGTATGTTATCTGTTATTGATTTATAAATATATGATAAAAATAAAAGATAATTATTGTAGGTTTTCGATTGATTGGTTGACCGATTATCAAGTTAGTTCAATGTACTTGGACTACATGAGAGGAAAGGTCTATATTTTCAATTAGGGCAACATATTAGATTTTATATATTTTCTATTTATCGACTTATAAATATACTAATTACATAACTAAATTCATAAGATAGTTTGATTTTTGATTAAATTTATAAGCTACGAGTCTTTCAAAAATATCTCTATCTTCACGGAGAATGGGAAGACTTGCATGCACAGTGGCGGAGCCACTCTTTGGCTAGGGGGTTCGGATAACCCTCCTTCGGCTGAAATTACTATCTATACATAGTTAAAATTATTTTTTTTATCTATACATATAGTAGATGTTAAACCCTAGTTCGTGTGGTTGCTTTTTCAGATTTTGAAATTTTTTAATTGAAATTCTAGCTCCGTCACTGTCCATACACTCTATCCTAGTCAGATCCCACTTAGAGAAATTTCACTCAATATATTGTTGTCCGGTGCAGACTTTTTCTTCAAATGTCATTAGTCTCAATTGTTTTAGCAAATGTAATAAAGTCATTTAATAAATTAGATACTATGGAGTATAGAAAGTAAGAATATTTCCTCATTTGAAATAAAATATGCATTTGAATTTCAAATAAATTATAAATTGATGAGAGGTGTGTCTGATGCCAACCACTCAACAAATATAGTACAAAAACATTAAATACCTATTGATGACCCTCTTTGAAAGGTATTGAAAATAATAATGTCAACAAGTGGCAAGAAATTAATTTCATTTCTGTTGGGAAACTGTGGATAGAGCTGTAAAGCTATGAGTTCACGTTATGGAGTATGTATTATGAAATTTATTGAGTATTTAAGATTATTCCATTGTGAACTCAATTATTTTTTTTATTTTATTAATAAATATTTTGATTACTTTGATTCAGAAATGATTAAGAAATACAAATATTTTTTATTTTTTAGGAACTTTTAATTGTTATTTAAATAAAATTAATGATGTTTTACTAACTTTTACTCTAAAATCATTATTTCATTAAGGGTAAAAGAGAAATTTTAAATTAAGTTATTTTCAATTAGAGTAAGATGATATTCTTTTCTGGACGGACAAAAAAGAAAAAAGTATCACGAAATCGAGGGAATAATAAGGATATTTTAGGGGCAAACTATTATTGGTAGGGACACGACATGGGTATTTATAGATTAAACAAAAAATGTGTTTAAAGAGCATTTTGACCTTTTTTTTCTTTTTTTGTTAGTCGCAAAAAAAAGAAGACAGATTCGCTACTGAAAAAATAGAAAAAACGATCTCAGAAAATCGACTTTCTGAAGTCGGTAGTCTCAAAAATTGACTTCCTAGCTGAGGTCGAAATAAACTTGGTCCTTTTTTTAATATCAACCTCCGGATATGATACTTACCATCTTCGAAGGTCAATTTTAATTTTCACTCAAAAAATGATGACTTTTTAGTTTATTTTTAATTTAATTTTTTACTTCTTGATTTTTTTTATATATGTATTTTTTTAATTATTATTTTTAATATTTTTGTTCTCTAAAAGTCATTTAAAAAGATATAATGTTAAACATAATATACTGACCATCGAAAGTCGATATTTAGATGTGATGGACATAAATAAGAAAAGTAATGACCATAGAAAATGAAAGATGGTCGAAGTAATAGAAACAAAAGTGGCAGTTCTTATACATAGGTTGTGTTTGGTTCGAAGGAAAATATTTTTCGGGGAACAAATTGGTTTTTTACTTATTTTTCATGTTTGGTTGGTGAGTAAAATATTTTTCGAAAAATATTTCTTATTGTTTGGTTAGTGATTTTTTAAAAAATATCTTTTATTTTTGGCTGAAGAGTAAAAAGTATTTTTTAAGAAAATAGTTTCTAGCATGAAAATCAACCCCAATTTAGGACCCGACCTCGACACTTAATGCAAGACCCTACTCAACTTTTGTCACAACCCAAAACGTGGATGTGATGACACTTGCTCAATCCCACCAGAACAAGTCAGGCCCAAGGAAAAATAGAAATAACGTGCAGAAATAACTAAATAAGATAGGTAACTAAAGCTGAAAATCTTCACAAACTAAAACGTTACCCAAGGATTGGTTGTCACATGTGCAAGCCACTAGCAATGCAGAAATCAAAAGAATTACAAGTTTGAACTGTCTTTCTTCTCGAATAGAACAAAATAGAAAAGAAATAGGACCAAGAAAGTCAGCCAGATGACAACAGCTACCTCTCTAAATCTCCCCGGAAGCCTCGGATGATCAAGAAAAAATTACTACTCACTGTCCGGGCTCAAAACCTACACAAGTGTAGAAGCAAAGGGTGAGTTCCGAAGCAACACAGTACCCAGCAAGTCAACTAACAAAAACAAAGTAAGTCCAATAGAAAACACAACTCCTTTCATCTCATCGACCTCCACAATTACAACTTGCACAGAAAATCAACCCAGCCCAGCAACACATAATACACAATAGAGATTGTTTCCACAATATCACAGTTATTAAATCACAAGCCACAACTCACAAGTGATAACACAGTTAATCACAGGAATAACATCATGGCACACAAGAATATGCAAGGATGAGATGCAATGCTTATACAATAATCGCCGGTAATAACCCGGGTAACATCACTGAAAAAGTACCTCAACATCACAACATCGTCTGTAAAGACCCTCGGCATAATATCATCGCTGGCAAAGAGCTCGGCATCACAATATCACTAGTAAGGATCTCAACATCACAATCTCGTCGGCAAAGAGCTCAACATCACATCTCGATCGGTAAAGACCTAAGCCCCAACTTTTACCATCTCACTCATATTGATATCCAAAACCAATGCAAATATATATGACATAGTCTGAATGAACATGAGATGAAGTCCACAAACAAATCCACTCATAATCACCAACCACAACAACTTATCTCAAAAATAGAATTCTCATCACTTAACCATATTTTCAATTCAAGTGTCACAACATCACACCAACTCACATTTACATTGAACCACCCCATTTTTTATAATATTAAAATACTTCACGAATCACACATAGAAGAAAGGATAATTTGAGAATCTACAAGAATTTCAAAGTTTTGAAAGTCCACTTGCCTTAGTCGAATTACGATCAATAAAACACTTTTGCCTTCCCCTTTTGAATAGAATCTGTAGCACCACAATTTAGTCAAATAAATTATCACAATAAGATTTCAAAACTAACAAGACCCGCATTACTATACGTCTAGCCTAGACACAAAAACTAACCAACAAAATCAATTTTATATTTTAAGAATCACATATTCTGGCCAGCAACAACAATTCAACATGTAATTAGTTGCTTACTAGAAAAGTTCCAATCCGTAACTGTACGTGGACTCTTAGGCATAGTAATTCTTAACCACAAGATTCATCAACATTATTATATGAGCTATAACTAGGACCAAATTAGCATTATAACAATTTAACTAACTTATTATTATTTACATTATACGCAAAGGATGAGGCCACTGCAGAATGCAGCGCCTCACCTCTGCTCCCTCTTTAATTATATACTTACATGACCAGCCAACAATCAATATATACTCAACTATTTCATTAGAAATCTCTAGATTCACATGCTAACATATAGTATAAGCAAATTGCAGAGGATTAATTTGGTGGTTCCAAACACCAAGATAATTCACAACCTCCAATCATGTTAAAAAAAATTGGTCACTGAAACCTTCCCTTCGGGTGATTAGCAAGCTAACACAACGTTCATGTCCATATATAATTGTTAAGTTACTGCCACTCACCTAAACTTTCAAACCAAAAATCACATCTTCCTCTCAACTTTTGAGATTGTAAGTTCACCGTAGAGAAAAATAAAGGATAAGTTTTCTCCCCAGCAATTAATATATAGACTAGCAAACTTAGGTTGAAATTTCCTCGCCTGGAAGTCACGCTTTCTGTTTCTCTTCATGTTGTGGTTGCCGCCGCACGTCAATCACTCAAATCTTTATTCTTCTTCTCTTTATTTTTTTTCTCTGAAACTGTTAAATCCCACAAATCTATTTTAATACATGGGCCAAGTGAGGTAGACCGAAGAAGTACTGGGGGAGGTGATTAGACAGGATATGGTGAAACTTGATCTCATCGAGGACATGACCTTAGATAGGAAGGAGTGGAGGTCGCGAATTAGAGTAGAAGGTTAATAGGTTAGCATGGTTAGGTTGATGTCTAGCAGCGAGGTATTGTGGGGCAGTAGGTTTTGTCGAGTCCGTATATAACATGTTGTCTTTATCTGTATTATATGTGTTAAATTTGTCGTATTTACATAATATTGTTAAATTTATCGTATTTACATAATATCATATGCTTTTCATACTTCGCTCTTCCTATTCCTTTCTTTTCCTTTCCTTTTGGTCATATCTAGTTTAGTTTGCTTTTGGGTTGTTAAGACGAGGGTCTCTAGGAAACAACCTCTCTACTTTATGAGGTAGTGGTAAGATCTGCGTACATTCTATCCTCCCCAGACCCCACTTGTGGGATCCCACTGGGTATGTTGTTGTTGTTGTTGGCCAAGTGATATAGAGTTTTAAACAAATTAACATTTAGCCCACCACTTATATTAATTATTCAAACTTATACATAAATTAAATAGCCTTTGCTATTGATTAGTCCAAAATACCCGCTCAAAATTTTACGAGGGAGACATTTTTATGAAATCAAGAGGACTAATTCTAGAAACGATAT
The DNA here is from genome assembly GCA_029948455.1 of Solanum rostratum. NCBI lineage: Eukaryota > Viridiplantae > Streptophyta > Magnoliopsida > Solanales > Solanaceae > Solanum > Solanum rostratum. The sequence goes on from CM057048.1 coordinate 66,912,766, forward strand.
TATGGGTCATTACAACTTTTGACTCAAGATTCGACTTATAAATTTACACTCAGCCCTGGCTTTTGAACCAGAATTCGATCATACTTGACCCCAAATCTAACTTTTAAATAATTTGATTTTTTATAAAAATAACTTTTAATGTTTTTTCTAAGGGTGGGTAGGATGATGGGGGGAGGGGGGAGGGGGGGGGACTGATAAAGGGTTGAGGTACAGATGGGCTAAACAAATAAACCTTTCAAAATTTGAAATACTTTTTAAAAATAAATTTTTAAAAATTTTTCATGAGGAGAGGAGGTTGGGGGTGGGGGATCAAATTTTAAAATTTTGAATTTTTCCTTAAAATTAACATTTTAATTTTTTGGGAATAAGCGGTGAGGGGGTTAGGTGGGTTGGCGTAGTGATAGGACTAAAAATTAAAATTTTCAAAATGTGAAATATTTTTTAAAAATAAGTTTTTAATTTTATTTTATTTTAAAAATTATTTTTTTGGGGAGGTGGAGTCATGATAGGGATGGGGTACAAAAAAATTAATTTGTTTTTCTTAGTTTTTAGAAGGAACTCGTTTTCCTTAAATTTGAAGAAAATGAGTTGATTTGAAAAATATTTTTCAAAACATTTAAGTTATCTAAACATGAAAAAATTGGAGAAAAAAAATTTGGAAAATGTTTCCCACCATACCAACACCCATAATATCGATATCAATATAATTTTGACTTTTGACATTAATAGTAAAATTTTATTTCATTATTTTTAATTTTACTCAATTATTAGTGTGATGATGAGCTTTTATATTGCTCTTTAAATACATTTTCTATCTCAAGTTTTTATGTTATTTTTCCAAAAAGTTTTTTAGTTGATGATATAACCTACACAATCAATTTGTCTTGTTTCTGTATATATTTATTGATATTATTGACTAAAAGTAGAAGATAAGTTGGATACTTAAGCTGGTGTAGTCTGGCTTATTCTAATGTATCATTATACTAAATATGTTATTATTCTTGCGATGTTCATAAGAAGATTGTCCTCAAAATTCTTAAAGTCCTTTTAGGTTACTTTGTAATTTATTTAATTATGATTAATTTCATCTTTTTTTAAAAAATATGTTCTATATAATATTAGTATGAGTTTTATTTAGAGTTAAAATTATGGAGTCATATTTAAAATCTAATTTTAACACCAAAGGATATATTATTACCATAGAATTCTCATTTAGACTATAGTAATAAAAGCCGTAATTTGTATTGTTATTTTTCTATAAATACTGCATTACATATTTGTACACATAACAGATTCAAATTAATACTTCTTTAATTTTATCAGAATTATATTTATATAATAATTGTACTTTTTGTTTTTCATTAAATTTTTTAATAATAGATAAAATTGTCATTTAATATTTTTAAAAAATTTAAGACTCTAAAATAACTATAAAAAAGAAAATCATGAAATATAATTACCATGAATCATTTCCTATTTGAACTATGTAACTTAATTATATTTTCTTTCATATTAATTTCCTTAATACTAGTGACGTTGAAATCAGCTAAAAGATTGTCTACAAATTCTTCTCTATTTAAACATTCTCAGTTATAATAAATAGAAAACCGTCTAAGCTTCATCTAATTTATGCTAGATAATTATTTAGGCAAAATCAAGATGTTAGTTGAAACTTGTATGTTAGCGTATCCCATTTGTTTGTTCCATTTTGATCGGACACAAAATTTAAAATATTAAAGAAGATTTTTAATTTTTATACTTTAATCATGTCATGTTAAAGTTAAAACTAAAAGCTATTAAAAAAAGATATATATATTTTTTTAAGCTAACTTAAAAAAAATGAGGCAATAATCTGAATTGGAGAGATCAATAATATATATTATAGTACAATAATTCAAAAACAAAATCAAATAAGATTAATTTATTCTTACTTATTATAAAAGCATAAAAGCCCTTCAAAACGTCACTCACTTTTTTCACCATTTGAAGGAGCAACATATATATATATATATATATATATGTTATATCGGGAAATGACTTTGATTTCAAAATACGATTTGTTACTTAATTAATTTAAGCAAATCAAATCTTCAAAATTTTTAGAGTCGCCACTTAATTTTTTCTTAAAAAATCAAGAAAAAACTAATTAAAACATTTTATTTTAAAAAGACTTAAACAGAAAAAATCTTTTTAAAATCTAAAGAAAGGGTTCGGGTTCACATTTTCACTTCGAGAAAGTTTTACGCACTCGAAATGGCAGATAACACGCGGTTATCCGACGATTAGGTAATTTTGACTAACTTTAAAAAAAGTAATTAATTTAATTAGTAACTAGAAAAGGTTTAAGTACAATATTAGAAAAAATCAAGAAAAGTAAAACATTTGAAGTCTTAAATCACATTTTATTTAATTCATATTAACTATGTGATCTACTTTTAAAGAAAATAATCAAGAAAAACGTAACATCAAAATCCACCTAAATTTACTTAATTAAAGGAGTCGGTGAATTAGGCTAGGTGACTAAAATTTTTAAAAAAAAATCACTAAAATATCGAAGTGTCAAAAAAGAAAGTATTCACAAATTATTTCAAAGGAGATATTTGAAGTATTTTTAAAGACAATTTATAAGGTCTAATTTCCCAAAAGAGGGATTTTATCGCCAAAATATTCAAAGACATTAAAATTAACATAAATGGTTGACTCTTGGGGAATTTAATAGATCAAAGCCTATAAAATAATATTAGATTAAAGTTAGTGATAAAAACAAGACAACAATTATCACAAAACAAATAAATACAAGGTAAACAAGAAAAAGAATATAGAATTGAGCTTTGACAGGCCTAATTTTTCCCTGCCCTAACTCTAAAAGGTTTTGGGCCTGCCTGGCCCTCTCCCGGTTGGGCCCAAGCCCAGCTTTGGCCTGCTACAAGAAATTAGGGCTAAGTGTATATTAGTGTATATCAATGTATACACCCCTCCTCCCACTTGTTTTACACCTGCAAATTTCAATATGAAGGTGGGCCGGGCTGCCCCTGCTGACAATTTGGGCCTTTGGCCCATATTTCTGTGTAAACACTTGAGTTTATGACCCAAATTATTTTTTGTATACGGAATCTGTATACCAGTGTATATAGGTGCGTTGCCGCCTCGAAAATAAAATCCCGCAGTTCCAAATGGCTGAACATAGACTGAGATTGACCCAACACTCAACAAAATGCAAAGAGGAGTCCAAAATAGACTCGGAATAACATTACATGCAAAGAAAACACATGGATTAATCAACTACTCCATAAAAATTCAAATTGGAACCATGAAGTAGCATGTGATTAACTAAACAACCGTTTCACATTGAAGACAAACACACTATCCCACTTAAAAAATAATAAAGCGCTACCACAAAGTAATATGTATCTAAAACATGTATCTCATGACCAAGTTAAAGCATGTACCTTATGACATAGACTAAGAGAAGAAAATTATCAATATCATCATGTTAAAACATTGTCAAAATAAAAAAGAACCTAGCTCTTTGTAAATAAAAAAAGAAAGGGAAACAAACACAAGGGTCATGGAAACGAAAATCAAGCTTGAAACAACCTTATACAGTAGATTGAACACTCAAGTTTGGGGTTTGTATGATCATCACGGGGATGAAGTGATTATAACATGGTAAGCGTACTATAGTTATAAAAGAGTGATTGCACCTTAAAGACACGAAACCAATATCAAAATAAAAGCATAACGGGCTAAACTACGACAGTAGAAAAACGAGTCGAGTCACTGTAATGAGTCAAAATAACCAAGAAAAACTCAGAATTCCCTTAAGAAACGTGGCTGTTAAAACATGAAAACCGTGAACGAATGACCATTTTGAAACACTGCTTAGCCGGGGAATTGGAAAATAACTACGACACTACACATATTGAATAGGAAGCACGCAAAATAAACGCATAACACAAGCTTTCACCATCTAAACACGACTCTATGACTCCGAAACGTCTTGACAGTGACTATAGCATCACAACACCACCCATCACAGCACGGCAATTCCAAGTGAAACAAACACGAATAAATTGTGACAATATCTTTCGCAATCAAACCTCTACATTCAGACAGAATGAAGAAGAAGAAAACGGAGAGTATTACCTTTTGGAGGGCAGGAACTGGGACGACGAGCTTAGTCAACTTTGAGATAGAATGCTTGGAGACAGAATGCTTCACTGAAACTCACCCAAAAGAAATTTATATATTCTTTTAAAAACAAACAACCAGGGACCTCTTCTTCTTTTCTTTCAAAAATCCGAAAATCCCAAAAAAAATTACAGTATGTTTTTTTCTTTCACCAGAATCCCAAAAAAAGACCCAAAGAAAATCCGAAAAAATCCCCCCTCTTGCCGTGAACAGTTGGGTACAAATACCCAAAATTAGGGCAACAAAAACGGTTAGAAAATCCAGAGCAAATTCGACATTTTGCTCTTCAAGTGGAATCCCTTTTACATGTCTCACATCTCAGCCGTCGATTCGAATCGATGGCTTAGATGTGAGACACGTCAAGGGGTTCCTCTGACGCGCAAGGACAAGGGAATAGAGGAGAGGAGTACGTGGTACGAGTTTTGACTCGTTTTTTGCCGAAAACGGCCACTGGTATGGCTGTTTCTTTTTCTGATTTCTCGGTACTGTTTTCGGGTTGCTTTTTGGTTTTGGTTTTGATTTTTCTTGACTGCTACGGGGAAGAGGGGTTAGGGGAGGTACGAGTTGGCTTGGCGTTTTGCCCGAAAGGGCCGCCTGGTCTCTCTGGTCTTCTGGTTTTTGGTTGCAGGGAGAAAGAAAAGGGGAAGAAAAGGTACGGGGAGAGAGAAGGCGGAAGAAGGGCGGGGGGGAAATGCGTGGGGGTGGTTAATTAATGGGAGGTGTTTTAATTAAACGGGAAATTGGGCCGGGTTAAGGGGGTAATTGGGTTGAATTGGGAAGGGGATTGTTGGGTTAAATTGGGCTAAGGGGGCAACTGGGTCGGGTAAAGGGGAATAATGCGCTGGTTTGGGGGAAATTTGGGATTGGGTTGGGGGAATTGGGCTAGGTTAGGAATAGTTTTGGGTTTTAGATTTAGGGTTATTTTTAAAAATTGGATTTTCAAAATTAAAAATAAGAAAATGGATTAAGGGAAAATTAAAAAACTAGCCACTTTAATTACAAATGTGACCAATTTAAATCAACTAATTAATTTGACCACGAGATAAATTAATATAAATTGATTAAAAAACTTTTTAATATTAACAACTTAAAATAATTGAATTAACTACGAGGTAATTAATCCTAAAATAATTAAAGTAAAGTAATTAAAGATAAAATCTATTTGAGAATTTTTTTGAAAAATTAACGAAAATACTTGACTATTAATACTTGAAATAAATATATATAATATGCAATATATAAACATAATTAAAATTAAAAGATTTAAACCTAAAAATCACTTGAAAAAATATTTTTCGCGTTTTTGAAAGCTAATTATTTCTAATTGTTAAAATTAAAAGCTCGATGATTAATTTATATTGAGAAGGATAAAAATTGAATGTCAACAATATATATATATATATATATATATATATATATATATATATATATATATATATTATCAATGGGCGGGGCACTTGCAATTTCGTTGCCCTATTTAAGTTATCAATTAATTTTTTACTCAAGGATGTTCAATTGCCTAGAATGCTTATAAAGTATTGCATGCTTTTTAAAATATATAATTTTATTGGTTAAGATGAGACACACGTGTAAAATACATACTCTAGACTAATTTATTTATAAAAGTCATATATATAAATTTCATCAACTAATTAAAATCCATAACAAATTAGGATTTTCCTTATTTAGAAGTTGGGAACCCCAACTTTTGGCTTTTTTGTTTTTTGGGCTTTTTCAACTTTAAGAAAGCACTTTTTATATTTGAAACCTAAAAGTCAAAAATAAACTTCCTACTTTGGATTCCTTTAAGTTTTAGGAGTTAATTTTTTAAATTTAAATATTATAAAGAAATAGTAAATAATAATTCTGTCGATTCTCTTAATTAAGGATATATATGTATATAAATATTTGATAGGGTTAAAATCTTTACCATAAGATAGTTGCCTACAAAAGTAAGAATATTAATCACGAACTAAATCTACATTATTATCTAGACGGAATCAAATTGCTTTAAAAGTTTCCAGAGCCATAAAGCAAATCACATTGTATGTCTTATTTATTTATTTATTTATTTGTGTACCTTCTAATTTATGTTTTAGTAAGAGTTAGTAGTTGTAATTTATAATTACAGACACTGAATTAATCTAGGTCATATCATAATTTTAATTTGAATGTTGTTAATATATGAAAATAATCTGAAGGATTAAGAATTAGGACGTAATTTGGTTTGAACTTTGATAGAATTCCAAGTATAAATAGCTTTAAAGTTTTTGATTCTCTCAATTCAATTCTTTTAGGCTTCAATGTCATATGCCTTTTTTTTCTTTTTTCCTTTTTTATAACTATAGTATCGGGCAAACTTACATTCACCTAAAAAGAAAAAAAAAGTTTTTTGTTTAATATGCTTTACTTAAATATTTCCATGTGTTGTGTATTTGTGCTCTCTCCCAGTTTTTGTTTGATATGATTTACTTAAGTCGAAAATTTATCGAAAACAGTCTCTTTGTCATTATATGATAAGGATAAAGTTATATTCCACCCTTTCAACACCCTATTTAAACACCCTATTTGTGAAATTTTACTGTTATATAATTGCTTTTGTTGATCACCTTGTTTCTCTAACCTTTTCTTAAGTTTGATTTCCTTTAGAAACCTATATAGAGCTCGCACGCTCTTTTATTGGTGTATGCACGCTACAAGAATGGGGGATGAAACTGATGACGTTGAATTCGCTCAACAGATGTTGAGCTTAAAAGAAAACAAGCATGAAGAAAATAAAAGCAGAGGAATGAAACAAGTAGTTAAGAAGAGTCGTCATAAGATGAGTACTCTTTCTAGTCTTCCGGAATGTATCTTATTTAACATCTTTGTCAAGCTTCCGCCTAAATACGTTCATAAGAATGTCATGTCCGTCTGCAAATCATGGAAAGAAATTGTGTCGGGGAGTTTCTTCATCGAGCAGAATTTCATGGCATCGAAATCAGAATTAGTGATACAGTCAGGACTAGGAAGGCGTATGAAAACAAAGTTGATTGAGATTGGAAAAGAACTTGAGTGTGAATGGTGCGAACTTGGAGTAAGTAAATTACGCAAGATTCATTCTAGCTGTGATGGATTTATATTGATGAGTGAAGCAGGGGATGATGGGAAGCTACAAGTCATAAATCCGGCGACAAAGTTCTGCCTCACCATCCCTCCATGCCCTTCATATTGTCTACATAAAGCTTGCAGTGCTGCAATTGGATTTGACTCTACTACGAACAAGTATAAAGTGGTGCACGTTGTTACAGATTCTTATGGTTTCGAGATACTTAATCTGAGCAGTGCTGATGATGAACCACAATGGGAACGTGTATCTGGTCCATGGGACGATCTAAATGATCGTCCATTCAATCCAGTTAAGTTTAACTGGACGAATCCAGTCTCAATTAACGGAAGGATTCTGCATTGGTATGTTGATTCTGCTGAATATTTCATTTCAATGGATGTAAAAGAGGGGAAATTCAGCAGAACGTATCTTCCAGAGCGTGTTAATGTGACTAGAGAAAGGATCCATTATGCATTGATAGAGCTAAATGGATTTCTTTCATTCATCAACTGTGACTCGGAGACAACAATGAATGTTTGGATTTTGGATGATTTTCGAGGGAATGTTTGGTTCAAGAAACATACGATCGTGGCAGAGTTGACAAACTATATCAGTCCATACAAATCAGCAAGACAGAAGGAGCGAAGAATGCCAAAACTTGGGAAACTTGTTGCTGTTGCTGGTGCGAGGAACGGTGAAGTATTGATTCTAGAGCATAAGAAGAACTCTAACGTTTACGTATATGACATGAAGAGTAAGGTGATGAAGACACTGAGCAGTAACATGAAGAGATTAGAATCCTTTGTTCCGCATAAGGATGGCCTCTTTCGTGTGAAGAGGATCTCTTCTAGCTAATTTTCGTGATTTGATTTGTAGATGTGCTTAAAAGGAACGATTCTGTCTTGCTTGAGACTAAGGCCTAGTTGTTAATAATGTTATTTTTTTTAATGTTAGTAGTTGGTACCTTGTATAGAGTAAATAGTGAGTCTTTCTTGTCTACTATTATGCATATATTACATTTGAGTTACTTCTTCGATTCGTGATGTTTGATCTTCTCTTAGTTGAGCATGTTTATTTATCAGCTCAAAATCGCAAAGTTAAAGGGTATATTAGGCTCCCCTCAAAAGGAAAAAAAAGAAGAAGATAAAAGGCTTATCTCATAAACAGGCACCTAAATATGTGCTCATTTTTCACTTAGACACCTAAACTAAGATAAGTTAATAGACACCTCAACTGCTAAGATTTGATCTCATTAAACACTTTTATCCTACTTGGCACTCTCCAAAAATTTTTTTTCTTTATAAAAGTAGGTTCTAAAAATTCTCCGTTAACCATGTGCGGAAAAAATTATTGCAATTTTAAATAAAAATTTTTTGCACATGGTTAACTTAGAATTTTGAGAACCTACTTTTATGAAAAAAAAAAATTAAACCGCAACTATTTATTTTTGGCTGAAAAATTAAAAAAAACAGTACAATTAACATGAAAAAGGACTATGGAGAGTGTTTAATGAGGTCAAATCTTAGCAGTTGAGGTGTCTATTAGAAACTTGTCTTAGTTTAGGTGTCTAAGTGAAAAATGAGAATATCATCGTAAGAGTTGGATAGATATTTTAAAAAGTCAATTAGGAAAAGGGGATATGGGGGGTGACTATTTCACAAAGTTGAAGGGAGTTTGATTTTTTAAGTAGAGTCGGAGAATATAAATGATTTTCATCCATCTATAGTGTATGATCAATATATAATATATACACCTATTACATTATGATTATATAAAATATATAAATGACTTATTTTCTGCATTATCTCTAAAAAACTAATAGAAAAATTTTCCAATTTCATTGCATCATTTATAATCTCTTTATTTTCAATATTGAAAAAATCTTAGGTGAAAGAAGGTAGAATTTTTTCTAGTTACATCTTCACCAAAAGTTATCTTCAATTGATGTTGAGAATTACTCGATATGAGACACCAGCATAGTATTACTTCCTTCGTCCATCTTTACTTGTTCCTTGTTGATTTAACACAGAGATTAGAAAGTAGTAAACGATAAGAGTAATTTTACCAAATTACCCTTTGAATATAATAAATACAATAAATAGAATAGAGGAATGACTATAATTAATGATACGGGTGAATTAGGAACTAAGTGTAAAATTATCTCTTGATTTCATAAAGTAGACAAGTATTGTTGGACATTCCAAAATAGTATAGAGGACAAGTAAAGATGAACGGAGGGAGTACATAATTACTACTCCTTCCATCTCATTTTAGTTGTCTTCTTACGCTTTTTGAAAATAAATTTGACTAATTTTCAAAATTAAATTAGATTAAATTAATTTAATATTTTAAAATAAAACTTTAAATACTCAAAAGGAAAAACTACACAAAATAGACCCAGTTGTGAAATGCTCAAATTGGACCCAATCAAAATTATTTACATTTAATGGACTCATGGCCCAAGCTATTATTCCCTTTTACCTCCGCTTTCCTCTTTTTTCTAATTCCACTCATAACATTAGCACAACGTCAGCATAACTGCTATGAATTAATTTTTTGTGATACTCCATTAGTATATTGACACCATAGTGATATCATATACTCCAACAGTATATTGATACCCTATTTATGTCATATAAGATTAGGCTATTTTTTTTAAAGAAATAAACAAGAAGCAATTTTAAAAAGTTATTAAACTCTAAATTAGTAGAACACATATTCTTTGCGATACTTTGTCAGTATATTGATACCATCATAGTACTCCCTCTGTCCCATATTATATGGGCACTTTCCATTTTACACAGTTATTAAGAAATCATGAATACGCTAGTGAATTTCGTCATTTTAACTTTTATTTATACCAATGTACATTAAATAAAGTTAGAAAAAAAATCAGTAATACACTAATTAATAGTGGGGTAAAATGGGGGAAAAATAATTAGTTCTATCCTAATTTAGTAAGTTCTCATATAATATAAGACAAATATTTATAGAAAAATGCCCATATAATATGAGATGAAGGTAGTATCATATATACAAGTGAGCTTAATTCTCTGCATTACTCTATCGGTATATTGATACCTTATCAGTATTGTCACGCTCCGGGAGGGTACCCTTGGCATGGCCGGCACTCAAGGAGTATTGCTAGTTCCCAAGCGAACCACTTAGCCTCGTCACAGCATTCAATCAAATAAACTCTACTGAATAGCGGAAAATATAATTAAGTAGTGGGCACATCTCATCTCAAGTCTCAAAAGAATGTGTGTGTATATATATATATATATATATATATATATATATATATGAAGGCTAGTAGAAAGAACTAGCTCACAATCTCAACATCAAATGTTCGGCCATCATCTATGAAGCCTCTATCACTAATCATGTGGTGTCAATGACAAATCCATGACTACCCAAATCAAATCAAAAGGAATAGTTCAATCCCTAACTCTAAAGCAAGATGAATATATCATAGGGGATCCTCCGAAATAAGGAAGGCTTGTTGACACCCGATTTTGACCGACCCTTAACGTACTTTACGTTTTTATTTATTAAAAGAAAATTTGCGAAATTAAAATGATTTTATATATTTGTCACTTGTCTACAAAAATAAACAACAAACAATCGTTATATTAATGTTAGACGCGTATAGTATTTATTTATAAACGTCTTCTGAATCATATCCAAAACAACTTTTAAGCACGCTTTCATAAGAATTATGGGAATTACGTGACTCATTTATACATTGGTTCGATTCGTGTTTTTAAATAAAATTTTATGTTAATCTAAGCCAAATCCTTAAAATCCCATGAACTCATTTCATTTCTAGCCACTTATTTATAGGTTTTGCATTTTTAAAACCTAAATTGAGCCAAATTTATGGCTCAATTTTTAAATTTTTGGCTAACTTTTAAAGCCGAATTACTAATTTACGGCCCTAATTTTAATATTCTACAATCTGGTGGCTAGTTTTTAAATTAGAATTACCAATTTTGTGGCTCAATGCGCAATTTGTGGCTATTACTCAAATTCGGGTACCCAAGTTCAACCCGGATCCGGATCCGACCCGTTTTCCCTCTATTTAACCCCCCAAAAACACAAACCCTAAATTTTCTTTCCATTTTCAACCCCTACAGCCGCCCCCCCCCCCCTCTTCCACCAGGCGGCGGTCGGCGCCGCACCACACCGGCAGCCATGGCTGCCGCCTTGTCTCTCTCCACCGTCACCTCCCTCACCAAACCACCACCCAAACAGCCCCTCCATCTTTCTCCTCTTCCCTCTCCAGCGCCGGCTCCACCACCAAAACCCCAACGCCGGCAGCCCTTTTTCTCCTTCTTCCCCTCGCGAGCCCGCGCCAAACAACCGCCAACAACCACCACGCCGGCATCTCTCTCTCCCCTCTTCTCCTTCTCCCTCTCCCCATCTTCTCCAACAGCCCCGCACCCCTCCACACTCCGATGCCGGCAGCCATGGCGGCTGCCGCCCCTCAAAACTACCAACAGCCGCGCCACCCTCTCCTAAGCCCAACAAACAGCAAGATCCGACCAACAATGGCAATGGTTCCATGGTCAAACTGTCGGTTAGAGTTTACTGTTCACGCCCTTAATTTAATTTAATGTTTTTTTTTCTTTACACTGCATTATGTTAATTGCATTCGATTTGGGTATCGAAAAGATTCGGGGATAGCCTCTTCGGAGTGATTGTTTAATTTGTCCTTTAATTTCTGATTGAATGACTCTACCATAATATGTTTTAATTTGGATTCTGAAATTTGGCTAATTGATTTAATCACACCACTGATATGCTTGAGATTATAGTAATAGAGCACGCATGGTAAATTTTTTTAAAATTACTTAATTTTGTTTCCTTTTTTAGTCTTAAACCAAATTTGTATTCAGTATATAAGTATATATGGCAGATGTAGTATAGAATTTATCTCCTTACCTTATGTAACTTGGATCTGCAACTGTCAATCAAGGAAGAAAATTAGTAATTGATTTATTTACCTTTTTAATCATCCTGGGTGTCTTGTATAAATAGACCCCTTTTTCACAACTTTTTGAGATCATTCCGAACAAAAAATATACAGAGAAGAAAAGCAGAGAAAGAAAACAGAGAAAAAGAAAGAAAAGAAATAGCTACTATATACTTTGAAACTAGTTTCTTCTCAATCTTTACCCTTTTCGGAGAAGTTGGTTTTCTTTGAGTTCGGATTTTCTTGGAATCTTCCTTTTTATTTGTCGCTGGTAAGTTCTCTTTTTAATCATCTCTTCCTCTGCATTTGTTTTAGCAGGTTTTATGGGAAAAACTGATAAAGCTTGGAGATCCATCCACTTCTGCATTTTGTTGATTGTCTTATATTCTTTTCTGTTCTATTTATTTGAAATGTGTTGTAGTTCCCTGTAAAGCTTGTAATAGTAATAGTAAAATGGGAATCTGAGGGGAGGGGAATAACATGCTAACTCTTTGACTGTGATGAACACCTAGGCAAAGATCTTTAGGATTAAAAATAATAATAATAATAATAAAATAAAGAAAATAAATAAAAAATGAAATAGTGATAGCAATAATAAATAAAATAAATAAATGAAATGTGAATTAGTTGCGATTTTTCGATTATCTCAAATCACCTAATATTTGTCATACATACGGACTTTTAAATGCTATAAATCGTTGTTGTAAGTATTAATTTGTCTTAAGGCATTCTTATGTTTTTTTTTACTTGAGAAAACTTTAGGTAGTTAATATTCTCCACTAATTAGCAATTATGTTTTGAATATTTTTTTAATATATCATAGTACCTTTAACATCACATTGGAGCTTAACAAACTTCACCCAATATTGCTTAGATAATATAGAAATCATGTCTATAGGATTTCATGCATATTAACATAAGTCTCATACTTGTAAAGTTTTTAATCAAATTTTTTATATTTGTTTTAAAATGTGTACAAGTTTTTGAAATAAAATTATTAAATATTGACTAAGGTCTTACTACAAATATTTGGCATACTACTTGATATAAATCTGTTTTTTTTTATTATACCATTCTTATATAATTAATATTTCGAACATATCACTTGGAAAGTATTATATTTAACAATTGTTTAAAATAATTATAACAATAATAACCATAATAAGAAGTTTTCTCAAAATAAAAATAATAGTCAAAGTTCTTTTAAGTTACTAAAAAAGCATTTTTTTTTAAGGTTGTGCATATATTTAGCATGTCAAAACATCTTGCATTTTTTTATTTGTGGTTTTTTTTTTGTGTTTAGAGGCATATGTGAGATTTTATGTGCTAATTGGCGTCCTTTTTGTTTTGTTGTGACGTGAACCTAATTAGGAAACCTATATTCCTTTCAAGTCTAAAACCACCTAAAATAGAAGTCCAATGCCTCTTGGACATTAGGAGGGACGTTAGGCATTTTAGGAAACGTTAGATTTTTCAATTTTTTTTTCTTTAGTCCGTTTTTAAGTTAATTAATAAATCAACGTAGGAGGAGGGTAGGGGTAGTTAGGACCTCGGACATGATGAATTAAACTCGAGCTTAATAGGACAAACCTTGGTTTTGTCCTCAGGCTTTTATAAGCCAAGTGAAGCTTAACTCCGATTAAAAGCCGAGTAACTGATCCGAGTGAATAATCAAAACAATTAGTTTGAATTCCTCTCATTCATTTATTTGTTTAATTAATTTGTTATTTATTATTTTGTCACTCAGAATCAATCTAGGAAATCTATTAAAAAAATAAGAGACCCTTATTTGTACCTCCCCCCCCTCCACATAAAATACGAGACACGGTCGGGACCCGCATTTGCGGACCTCGAAGGGTGCTTAACACCTTCCCTTCGAGGTAACTTGAGCTCTTATCCTCTCTCTGGTTAAATGTGACCTTTAGGCTAGAATGGTGTCCTAATGCACCTCAAAATCATTAGGTGGCTACTCTCCAATTTTTTTAAAAAAATCCCAAAAGAGTCGTTGCCACGACGTCGTCCAGGTTCCCGTTTCTCCGCGAGGAAAAATGGGGCGCGACGGAATGGCGACTCTGCTGGGGACTTAGGCTCTTACCATAACGCGTCTCGTGTTTATTTTTTTTCGCAATTTTCTTTATTTATTTTATTTAATCCTTACTGACTTGTCTACTTTTTCCTTTTAACCCCTTCCTTATCCCTCTAACTCCCTCCCCTTACTCCCTCTAACTCCCTTCCCCTACCCCGCTAATTTCCCTTCCCCTATCCCGCTAACTCCCTTTCCCTTATCCCCTCTAATTTCCCTTTCCCTATCCCGCTAACTCCTTTTCCCTATTCCCCTTAACTCCCTTCCCCTTTCCCTTTAGTCCCTTTCCCTTCTCCTTATTTACTGCTTTAATTCATATAACAATGTTATTTGCTAATTGTTTACATTTAAGTCTAAACTGGCATTCCGTTCATAAAACTCCCCCACTTGGGACCCTCTTAATTTCTCTTTATGGTGATGTCGTGCCTTTGCACTTCTCCCTACTCTTTTCAAAACCAAAATTTAGAGAGTAAGCGCTTGCGTGGTGAATGGCGGATAGTCTTACTACCGTTGGACCACGTGCTTCTCGCATAAGAATACCCAGTCCGTGTCCCAACCCACTCTTTAGTAACTTAGGATAGAGCTATCCACCTCAATTTTAAGTCATGCATGCATAAGCCATAGGTAGTTTGACCCTTGGGGTCAATCTACGTAATAGTAGCCACCCTGTTAAGTCTAGAGGGTCCAATCACCCTCCAAGACACAATACTGCATATTATGTGCCTATGTGATTGTCGTAATTAATCCAAGTCTAATTATTGTCAAACTGGAGTTTTAGAACATGTTTTGTCTTTCTTGCATGCAGAACTGAAATGGCCCTCCCAGACTTTCCTGACACTCAGATGGTGGCGGATGTCAATCCCAGCCTTCAACGATGGTGGGAAAATATGAGGCAAGATTATGCTACAGAAATAGCCCGATTGGTGGGCGGATTGACTTTCCTCATCTATGTCCTCCCGGACCGACATCTTATCAAGGCACTGCTGAAATTCTGGAACCCAATTAGGGCAGTTTTCAAATTTGAACACTTCGAACTGACCCCAACTATCGAGGAAATTGGGGGTTTTACTGATCTGAAGTATTATGGGGGGAGCATGATTATACCCCACAAACAAACGCCTAACAGGTTCTTGAGAGCTTTAGGACTGAAGTACATGCCATGGGTGAATACCTTGGATTACAATTGGGTTTCGATGGATTTTCTGTACTCCCGATTTGGACATCAAGACGGATACAGAAATTTTAGCGAAGACTTCTTTTGTTCAGCGGAAGCGTGGGAAAAATATCGCGTAAGTGCTTTTGCCATTGCATTATTGGGCACCCTAGTCTTCCCCAAAAAGGACGGACAAATAGACACTTCCTTGGGTTATGTGGTTCAGGTATTGGCTAGAAATCGAAGCAATGCGACTCTGGTGCCCATGATCGTCGCAGAAATAATGAGGGCATCCTCCAAGTGTGTCAGAGGTGGAACGTTCTTTGAAGGATGCAACATGCTACTCCAATTATGGGCCATCGAACACTTCCATCAAAATAATATTCGAAGTGGGCTGCAGAACAAAATTCACAATCATTCAAGAAGAATGGTCGGGTTTGTTGCTCCTGAAGGAACTGAGGAATGGTATGCTTTCTTGAGAGACTTTTCTGATCTTCACGTTCAGTGGATGTACCCCTGGTTAGACATATATCACGCCATGACAAGAGGAAAGGAATTGTGCTATCTTGAGCTCATTGGCCTGACTGGTGTCCAACCATATGCTCCATTGCGAGTTCTTCGACAGTTTGGGCAGATCCAAAGGGTTCCACTAACAGATGACATGAGGGCCTCCGAGTATGATTTTGGGCCAGGAGTCCCACAAGTTCGTGGCATAATGAGGAGGTGGGTGAGATCTATTGACATCAGCATTTTCAGGTATCAGCCTCACATCACGCCAGAGTACTCCGAGTGGATTACAAGAGATGCTGAGGAGATTGATCAAGATCCCTAGAAGACTTATCTTTTTATTTTTTTTTATTTCCCTTATTTGTCCCTTAGGCCTAGCTTTTGTCTTTCTCGAAAGTGTCGGATGTTCTAGCTTTCCCTTTGTTTCTGTGTTATTTAAGGAATAAAATAATATGTTTTTAATTATTTATCTCTAACTCTAAAACTCCAACTAATAATCTAAGGCTTGGATTAATTATCGAGAATCACTTGCTTGTCGCGTTAGGCCTACCTCTGGTTCAAAGAGGCTCCCTGCATTTTAGGGCGTTTATTTTTGTTTACTTAAGTAAATATATACTTTTATTATCATGACACTAACTCTATTTTTTTACTTCTCTTATCTCTTTTGTGCTTTTATTCTCATGTCTTCCCCTCTCCCAAAGGTTGATCTGTGCACACACCCTGGCCTACCACACACGATCGAAAGGTCCTCCGCCTACTCCTCCAAGTTTGAGTCATCAAAGAAAGGATAAAATGACTGACGATAATGCCATTGAAAGAGTGGAGTCTTCTGAAAGGGGAGTCCAACCGGATGATCTAACTCTAAGGCTGGAAAAGAAAATTCAAGAGTTGGAGGGTGAAATGGCCAGCATGCGCAGCTTGGCCAGACTATCCATTTCTCTCGGCACTCCTTTCGGAGAACACATGGATGACCCAGTCACTACAACTCAAACCACCTTCTCAAATCATCTTCCACCAACTCATCCAACCCCCCAAAACCAGTCCAACCCCACTTATATAACCCCTTTAAACAATCATCCAAACCCACATCAACTAAGCATTCATGAACCAACATGGTATCCACAAAACCCTACCTACATTCAAGATATGCCTCCCAAGTCCACTGCCAACATCTTAAAAGCCCACGCCTCTGGAACTCACACTCATAATCCTATATATGTCGAGACATCCCCTTTTGTCCATAACTACCATGAATCAGAATCCTCTCAAAAGGATATATTGATAAAATCCCTGACCGAGAGATTGGATAGTCTGAGCAATCGCATGCAACATGTAGAGGAAAATAAGGGGGTAATGGGCTTGAGCTATGAAGATCTATGCATGCACCCAGATGTCGAGTTACCAGAAGGATACAAACCTCCGAAATTTGAACTGTACAGTGGTATTGGAGATCCGAAGGCTCATTTGCGCATGTATTGTGATAAATTGGTGGGGGTTGGAGAGGATGAAAAAATTAGAATGAAGTTGTTCATAAGAAGCCTTACAGGGGAAGCTTTGACATGGTATATAGAACAAGATTCACGAAAGTGGACAAGGTGGGAGGATCTAGCTTCTGATTTCATGAACAGGTTTGGGTTCAACATTGAGAATGCACCAGATTGGTTTTATATTCAAAACCTAAAGAAGAAGCCAAGTGAATCATTCTGAGACTACGCTATAAGATGGAGGTCCGAAGCTGCTAGAGCTAAGCCTCCCATGGAGGAATCTCAAATGAAGGATTATTTTATTTGGGCCCAAGAACCTCAATATTATGATAGAATGATGCTTGTGGCAGAAAAGAGCTTCGCAGACATCATCAAGTTGGGTGAAAGAATTGAGGAGGGTATAAAAAATGGCACAATTATCAACCTAGAGGCCTTACAAGCTATCAACAAAGCTTTGCAGTCTGGAGGTATGCCCGATATTCGAAAGAAGAAAGAAGTGGGTTCAGTAATGGTGGCACATAAAGCTCCAACCAGACACCAAATCTGGACTCCGCCACTCCCCCACTATCCTACGTCTTCATACACCACACCTCCCCCCCTTTATCCACCACCTACTCCTTATCAAACTCCTCCCGCTTCATATCAACAGCCTGCATACCCCGTTTATCATACCCAACCAAGGTACTTTCAAACACCTCCGCCTCCACCTCCTCAACGACCGAACTACAGAAATCGTCCCAACTTTGAAAGAAAGCCTACCAAGAACTACACTCCTCTGGCTGAACCCATAGCCCAACTCTACGAAAGGTTGAAAGAAGCTGGCTATATCACTCCTATTCCTGCTTTGAATCCAGACACTCAATCCAAATGGTATGACCCAAATAAAGTTTGTGCATATCACTCAGGAATGAAGGGACACACAACTGACGCATGTCGCGCATTGAAGGATAAGGTTCAAGACTTGATTGATACTAAGGTCATACATCTGAAGGACCCCACGCCAAATACATCAAACAATCCCCTACCAAATCATTAATAAGCATGTTGAAGTTCTATTGGAGATCTAGCCTTCTTTTAATACTTCTTATGTAATGTTTCTTTCATCCTTGTACTTGGAACTACGTCAGACCTGATTCCCGTTTAAGAGGGATACGTAGGCGTTCCTATGGAGTTCGGTCTTACCATAATAAAAATCTTATTCCCCCACTTGACCATGGCTGGGGCAGAATTTTTGAGGATCTCAAAAATTCTTTTGAAAGAGCATAAGCAGACAAGACAACTGGGGTAGAATTTTTGGGAGGATCTCAAAAATTCTTTTAGATCATTTTCTACAAACTGGGGCAGAAATTTTTTAGCAGCTCTCAAAAATTTCGAACTGAAAACCGACAACAAGGACATCAAGACGAAAGGCGAGAGATCAATAAAAGGACGTGCGGGCTACAGATCAACCTCCCCTTTTTCAAACTAATGATTTTTCTTTGAGTGTAGACTGGCATACATGCTTGGAAAGCCTCTTCGTATCATACAAAGCAATTGACGTTTTCTCACAATGGGCGAAGGTCAGATTATCTTATTTCCTTTTATATCAATCTACTTCTTGTTGCTTCTGAAATCGTACTGGGCGCACCAAGATGACATGAAAATGAACTCGCATTTGGCCTACTTAGATAAAATTGCATTATGCATTATTTGGCCTACAAAAATCGCAAAGAAAATATATACATTTTGTTATGTACAGTGGCCTACTGAAAATTTTGTTTTTTGCATCGGCCTACTTAAATTTCATGAAATTATCCTTTTCTGCATTGGCCCACTAAAACTATATGAGATTGCATTTTACATTGGCATACCGAACATTGCATTCTTACATTGGCCTACTGAAAAGTGCATTTTTGCATTGGCCTACAAAATTCGCATGAAATCACATTTTTGCATTGGCCTACTAAATTCGCATGAAATCACATTTTTGCATTGGCCTACTAAATTCGCATGAAATTACATTTTGCATTGGCCTACTAAATCAAATAAAATTTGCATTTTTTGCATTGGCCTACTAAATTATTGAAAATTGCACTTTTACATTGGCCTACCAATATTACTGAAGATTACATCTCTGCATTGGCCTACTAAAATCATTAAAAATTGTATTTTTGCATGGGCCTACTAAATTTGCATGAAATTACATTCTGCATTGGCCTACTAAACTCGCTTGAAAATTGCATTTTGGCATGGGCCTACTAATTTCGCACGAAATTACATTCTGCATTGGCCTAATAAACTCGCGTAAAAAAAAGTTGCATTCTTGCATTTGGCCTACTAAACTTTCGTGAAATTGCAATTTTTCTTGGCCTACTGGAAATTGCATTTTTCGCACTAGCCTACTCAAGTGACGTGGAATTATACTTTTGCATTTGGCCCACCAAGGATGTATTGAAAACTGCATGGCCTATTAAAACAATACTTTTGGCCTACTACGTTGCCTTCTTTGAAAACTTTGCATGGCCTACTGAAATCGCATTTACATTAAAAAAAATCTATATCTATATAAAAGTTTTGCACGGCCTTCTAAAACTACGTCTTGCCTACTGAAATTGCATGGCCTCCTTTCGGAAATTTGCATTGGCCTGAAAAATCGCATGAAAGTAGCATACCCTTAAGGCGTCATAGTCCAAAGGCATCATGTTCATGGCCTAAGGACATCATTTCATGGCCTGGAGATTTAATTTATGTTTATCATGATCCGAAGGTATCATCGTCCAAAGGCATCATCCTTCATAGCCTACGGACATCATCTCATGACCCGAGGATATAATTTATTATTAGCATGGCCCAAGGCATCATAGCCTAAAACGTCATCCTTACCGTTTTATGGCAAATCTCATGGTCTAAATGGGAACTTGCATCATGTTTATGAATTTATTGCACTATTTAATATACATGTTCTAACCATTTTACCTAGTGTTTTAAAGGTTACAGATTTTGAATTTTATGGAGTTCTATATAGCATTCGGTTCGGATACATGTCCCTCGCAATAAACCCCTGACATTTTTTCACATTCCGTACTATGCTTTGCTCTTACTCTTCTTCTACCATTCTAACCACATCAACTATTTTAGTTTTCGTACTCTCGTACCCTCTTTCTCCGATAAAATTCCATCGGTCGGACAAAATCGACTACTCCGTCAACTTTCTTTGCTCAACAATTCATCCTTCATTCCCGAGCAAAGAAGGGGCAGCTGTTGACACCCGATTTTGACCGACCCTTAACGTACTTTACGTTTTTATTTATTAAAAGAAAATTTGCAAAATTAAAATGATTTTATATATTTGTCACTTGTCTACAAAAATAAACAACAAACAATCGTTATTTTAATGTTAGACGCGTATAGTATTTATTTATAAACGTCTTCTGAATCATATCCAAAACAACTTTTAAGCACGCTTTCATAAGAATTATGGGAATTACGTGACTCATTTATACATTGGTTCGATTCGTGTTTTTAAATAAAATTTTATGTTAATCTAAGCCAAATCCTTAAAATCCCATGAACTCATTTCATTTCTAGCCACTTATTTATAGGTTTTGCATTTTTAAAACCTAAATTGAGCCAAATTTATGACTCAATTTTTAAACTTTTGGCTAACTTTTAAAGCCGAATTACTAATTTACGGCCCTAATTTTAATATTCTACAATCTGGTGGCTAGTTTTTAAATTAGAATTACCAATTTTGTGGCTCAATGCGCAATTTGTGGCTATTACTCAAATTCGGGTACCCAAGTTCAACCCGGATCCGGATCCGACCCGTTTTCCCTCTATTTAACCCCCCAAAAACACAAACCCTAAATTTTCTTTCCATTTTCAATCCCTACAGCCGCCCCCGCCTCTTCCACCAGGCGGCGGTCGGCGCCGCACCACACCGGCAGCCATGGCTGCCGCCTTGTCTCTCTCCACCGTCACCTCCCTCACCAAACCACCACCCAAACAGCCCCTCCATCTTTCTCCTCTTCCCTCTCCAGCGCCAGCTCCACCACCAAAACCCCAACGCCGGCAGCCCTTTTTCTCCTTCTTCCCCTCGCGAGCCCGCGCCAAACAACCGCCAACAACCACCACGCCGGCATCTCTCTCTCCCCTCTTCTCCTTCTCCCTCTCCCCGTCTTCTCCAACAGCCCCGCACCCCTCCACACTCCGATGCCGGCAGCCATGGCGGCTGCCGCCCCTCAAAACTACCAATAGCCGCGCCACCCTCTCCTAAGCCCGACAAACAGCAAGATCCGACCAACAATGGCAATGGTTCCATGGTCAAACTGTCGGTTAGAGTTTACTGTTCACGCCCTTAATTTAGTTTAATGTTTTTTTTTTCTTTAAACTGCATTATGTTAATTGCATTCGATTTGGGTATCGAAAAGATTCGGGGATAGCCTCTTCGGAGTGATTGTTTAATTTGTCCTTTAATTTCTGATTGAATGACTCTACCATAATATGTTTTAATTTGGATTCTGAAATTTGGCTAATTGATTTAATCACACCACTGATTTGCTTGAGATTATAGTAATAGAGCACGCATGGTAAATTTTTTTTAAAATTACTTAATTTTGTTTCCTTTTTTAGTCTTAAACCAAATTTGTATTCAGTATATAAGTATATATGGCAGATGTAGTATAGAATTTATCTCTTTACCTTATGTAACTTGGATCTGCAACTGTCAATCAAGGAAGAAAATTAGTAATTGTTTTATTTACCTTTTTAATCATCCTGGGTGTCTTGTATAAATAGACCCCTTTTTCACAACTTTTTGAGATCATTCCGAACAAAAAATATACAGAGAAGAAAAGCAGAGAAAGAAAACAGAGAAAAAGAAAGAAAAGAAATAGCTACTATATACTTTGAAACTAGTTTCTTCTCAATCTTTACCCTTTTCGGAGAAGTTGGTTTTCTTTGAGTTCGGATTTTCTTGGAATCTTCCCTTTTATTTGTCGCTGGTAAGTTCTCTTTTTAATCATCTCTTCCTCTGCATTTGTTTTAGCAGGTTTTATGGGAAAAACTGATAAAGCTTGGAGATCCATCCACTTCTGCATTTTGTTGATTGTCTTATATTCTTTTCTGTTCTATTTATTTGAAATGTGTTGTAGTTCCCTGTAAAGCTTGTAATAGTAATAGTAAAATGGGAATCTGAGGGGAGGGGAATAACATGCTAACTCTTTGACTGTGATGAACACCTAGGCAAAGATCTTTAGGATTAAAAATAATAATAATAATAATAAAATAAAGAAAATAAATAAAAAATGAAATAGTGATAGCAATAATAAATAAAATAAATAAATGAAATGTGAATTAGTTGCAATTTTTCGATTATCTCAAATCACCTAATATTTGTCATACATACGGACTTTTAAATGCTATAAATCGTTGTTGTAAGTATTAATTTGTCTTAAGGCATTCTTATGTTTTTTTTTACTTGAGAAAACTTTAGGTAGTTAATATTCTCCACTAATTAGCAATTATGTTTTGAATATTTTTTTAATATATCATAGTACCTTTAACATCACATTGGAGCTTAACAAACTTCACCCAATATTGCTTAGATAATATAGAAATCATGTCTATAGGATTTCATGCATATTAACATAAGTCTCATACTTGTAAAGTTTTTAATCAAATTTTTTATATTTGTTTTAAAATGTGTACAAGTTTTTGAAATAAAATTATAAAATATTGACTAAGGTCTTACTACAAATATTTGGCATACTACTTGATATAAATCTGTTTTTTTTTACTATACCATTCTTATATAATTAATATTTCGAACATATCACTTGGAAATTATTATATTTAACAATTGTTTAAAATAATTATAACAATAATAACCATAATAAGAAGTTTTCTCAAAATAAAAATAATAGTCAAAGTTCTTTTAAGTTACTAAAAAAGCATTTTTTTAAGGTTGTGCATATATTTAGCATGTCAAAACATCTTGCATTTTTTTATTTGTGGTTTTTTTTTGTGTTTAGAGGCATATGTGAGATTTTATGTGCTAATTGGCGTCCTTTTTGTTTTGTTGTGACGTGAACCTAATTAGGAAACCTATATTCCTTTCAAGTCTAAAACCACCTAAAATAGAAGTCCAATGCCTCTTGGACATTAGGAGGGACGTTAGGCATTTTAGGAAACGTTAGATTTTTCAATTTTTTTTTCTTTAGTCCGTTTTTAAGTTAATTAATAAATCAACGTAGGAGGAGGGTAGGGGTAGTTAGGACCTCGGACATGATGAATTAAACTCGAGCTTAATAGGACAAACCTTGGTTTTGTCCTCAGGCTTTTATAAGCCAAGTGAAGCTTAACTCCGATTAAAAGCCGAGTAACTGATCCGAGTGAATAATCAAAACAATTAGTTTGAATTCCTCTCATTCATTTATTTGTTTAATTAATTTGTTATTTATTATTTTGTCACTCAGAATCAATCTAGGAAATCTATTAAAAAAATAAGAGACCCTTATTTGTACCCCCCCCCCCCCCACATAAAATACGAGACACGGTCGGGACCCGCATTTGCGGACCTCGAAGGGTGCTTAACACCTTCCCTTCGAGGTAACTTGAGCTCTTACCCTCTCTCTGGTTAAATGTGACCTTTAGGCTAGAATGGTGTCCTAATGCACCTCAAAATCATTAGGTGGCGACTCTCCAATTTTTTAAAAAAAATCCCAAAAGAGTCATTTCCACGACGTCGTCCAGGTTCCCGTTTCTCCGCGAGGAAAAATGGGGCGCGACGAGGCTCACCAAATCAGCTACAATCTCAAATTTTCAACGGAGCGCCTTTTGACGATCTCTAGTACCTGCCTCTGTATCATAAAACAATGCAGTTCAGAGTGCACATCAGTACTTGAAATGTACTGGTATGTAAAATAGCTGAGTGAAACAGAAACCGGTAGAAAATATGGAAACAACATTAACTCAAAATAAACATCAAATCACATCAATAGTCAAATGTTCATCTATGAAAGAATAAAGAGTAGACAAATGACACATCAATAACTCAAACTCATCAATAGTCTCAAACTCATCTCAAAGCTCATCTCAGAGGAGCTCACCTCCTCTCATCTCATCATCTCATCTAGACTCGGAGTAAGGTAGGAAATTTATGGAAACAACGTCAACTCAAAATAAACATCAAATCACATCAAATAGTCAAACGTCCATCTGTGAAAGAATAAAGAGTAGACAAATGACACATCAATAACTCAAACTCATCTCAAAGCTCATCTCAGAGGAGCTTACCTCCTCTCATCTCATCATCTCATCTAGACTCGGAGTAAGGTAGGAAATTTATGGGAGTTTCTCTTATCCGACAACACTCACTTATGAGCCAGTGAATGTACAACAATCACGCTGATGTTGCCACAACGGTTCCAAACTTGCCAGGTAGGGAACGCTCAAAAACCATATCAGCTCACCCAATATGGAGTCAACTCAATAGGTCCTCTATTGCTTTTAGGGACTATTACTCTCGAGGGGAACCATAATATATGTGATGGTTCTATGTCTCTCCTACGTTTGGCGACACAGTTTGACGAGTTCGAGTTGGATAAACTCTCACTCTTTCGGTGCTCGATACTCCTCCTATGACTCAATGCTCATAAAACCTCCATCTCAACCAATCTCATAGGGACTCACTCTCCGTCAATGACCAGTATCTCAAATGGGATTTAACCCTCTCGTTTATCAATCTCATCAATGACTCAAGATTGTATAACAATCATTAGGAAACAAGCAAATAGACACATCGGTAGAGTTCATTTATGGGGACTCATAAAACAATCAAAATTTTATCAACTCATCATCACAATCAACAATCTCAATTCAAGCTCTAAACTCAATTCTCAAGTGCATTATGAATGCTTCTCAAATTAAATTAGTCGCCAAAACTCCATCAACTCATCATCACAATCAACAATCTCGACTCAAAGCTCTAGGCTCAATTCTCAAGTGTATTAAGCATGCTTCTCAAATTAGTCATGTGGGGTTATGCAAATTCTCATAAATATATTCAATTTAAGAAAACAAATAGTATGATGATCATCAACATCGAAAACATGTAATTTTAAAATAAGGTTTTATGAAAAACCATCAAGGGTTCATGCATGTAGACTCTTCAATCATCAACTCATCTATAACCTCTATAGGGTACATGAGAGAACAATCCCATGTTTTAGTTTAGCCTTACATACCTGGGATGCAGCTATCAATCGAGTACGCCAAGGATCCCTTCTCGAATGTCTCAACTCAAGCCCTTCTCTTCTCTCTTCAAGCCCTAGCCTTGTTAAATTATGGAATAGGACGTAGTATGGGAGTTTTTGACCCTTTTCACGTTAAAACGACCTTATTAGCTGAGTATTAGAGTCCAGCAGGGGTGGGAAATTAACCGGGATGCTCCTCATAATTATTTAGAAATTTTCAGCTTGTAAAGGACACGATCCGCGACGCGGACTGATCGTGAACAGTGTATTTTCAGAAAAGAGTTTTTGAACGAGTTTTTCTCATCCCGTCAAAAAATTTGAAAAGCACACAAGTGCCTCTCCGCGACTGGTGCACGACGCGCCTCTGTCGCGCACCGTCACTGTTTTTTTCGTTTTGGATCGAAAAATTATCTTTTGATCGGGTCGTTCTAAAAATCGACCAAGACCATTTTCCCACTCAATTTTTCATGCTGATCACAAATTCGGCCTCAGATTTTCCATATGAGCATCGAAAGACGTGTTACACACATATCCTCACTCTAGGGGTATTTTGGTAATTTTTCGGGCGTTACATCATCTCCCCCTTGGGTCATTCGTCCTCGAATGATGCGTAAAGGAGGATATTAGGCACGAATAGACTCAAGACTCATCTCCGCACTCGACTCAATCAATAAAATTCTTGACTTAATAATAGTAAGTCACATAAAAATTAGAACAATCAATTCAGGGAAAGGTAATGATTTGTACCTTCAACATTCTCATCATTTGGCACGAATAGGTGCAGATATTTGACCTTCATCTCTTCCTCTGCTTCCCAAGTGGCTTCCTCAACGAATTGATTCCTCCACATGACTTTGACTGAGGCTATCTCTTTGTTCCTCAACTTATGAATCTGGCGATCAAGGATTTGAATTGGGACCTCTTCGTAAGATAGGCTATCTTTCAACCTGTCACGACCCGGGGTCGGGGTCTAGATGTGACACGGCGAATGGGGACCCGAAAGCCCCCAAACAAGCCTCAAATTCGCAGAAAGTTAAAGGCAAGATTAAAGGGAAAATTCTTAAAACCAAAAGGGAGGACATATTCCATAGATAACAAAATGAGAAGTTTATACAATTGTCCAATAAGTGCCTCTAATCAAGGAACGGGGGCCGGGACAGGTTCCGGGCTCACCCTCAGTCAAATACATACATAGATGGGGTGTACAAAAGAAATCAAAAGCATGCTCTCGAAAGACGAGGCTCACCACAAAATATCTAGAAAGGGATAAGCTACGCGTCCGGCTGATACTGCTTAAACTGCTCGATCCCTGCATGGTAAAATCATGCAGGCATAGAGTATGCGTTAGTACGTTGAATGTACTAAGTATGCGGGTATGCAATGCACGTGACTTACCGAACCTGCGTCATCATGTTAAGTGGCAAGGGCACATAGTATACAAGGAATATATATAACAATAGAAATTTAATATACAAGATGCCATGAAATGCGTGATGCGTGCGATAGTGCTCCTATATAACGGGGATGGACTATAACCGATAAACCAAATCCATGCGAGCTATTACACGAATTGGACCGATTGGGACCTCCCATCGGTAGGGAGAAGATTACTTGCCAAGGGTAATCTACATCACACCTTACGACCCGCTTTTCGGTGGATGGACACCTTCCTTACGACCCGCTTTTCGGAAGGATTTACAAGATCAAGATAAATCATAGTCATGTACAAATAGACGAATTACATCCGTCCCTATGTAGGCACATAGTTCGAGGAAAAGGGGGAGGACCCCCAATTCCATCGGTGCTAAGTCTTACACATCCCACAAGAATACTTATATATATATATACTTATGCTTTCAAGAGAGTCAAGTGCAAGTTCATAACGTTCAAGACATAATTGGGCTCAACGCTGATTTACAAGATCATATTCAAGATGTCAATGCAAGGAATAGCTCATCTACAAGTACAAGATGGTGCAAGCACCCAAGATGCTCAAAGAGCCAAGATTATAGACATACCGGTGATCACCTTATTGTCATATCCCATGTCTTACCAAAATTCACATTATAGTTCCCTTTCCGGACAATTTATGGGCTTAACCCACATTTCCAAACTTTTCATATACCAATGCCGAGAGTATGATGCAAATGTAAAAATGTAGGAATGGCATGGGTGATGTAGAGTATATTCAAATGTAGCAACAAGAGGTAAAAACTAGAAAATCCATAATAAAATTGGTAAAAATGGTAGTAACATCACCCATACATAAAACATAGTTAGAGGGACATGCAAGTGCATAATTCCATAATCCAAATAGTTCATTTCCATAAAACTAACATAAATCATGGTAGGGAGCCTAAACTAACATATGCATGGTTCAAAGTACCAAGAACAAGTAGTAATACTAACATTTTAAGTAGACAAGTGTATGAAATAATTTAAGAAGAACTTGGGTCTTCTTGGTTGAAAGGAACCAAGAATCAAACCCCACATACCCGGTAGAAGACAACCTTGAGGAGGAAGTGATCTCAAATGTGAACCTTAGCTTAAAGAATCCTAGAGAGATGTAGGAGAGTCTTGAGAAAGAACTTTTAGAGAGAGAGTTGAAGTGTAGAAATGCTTCAAAATGGTGAAGTATGGAATATATAGGAAGCTCAAGAAAGGGTGGAAAAGACCATATTTGCACCGGAATAAACCAAAATTACGAAATTGCCATTAATGAAACGGATCAAGAATTGGCCCGTCTGGGCATACAGTCCGCTAAACGGACCGTCTGGGCTTACACGGACCGTCTACGGGTCCGTGGCACCGGACTTAGAATTTTCGAATTTTTCGGAGGCAATATTTTTTTGACTAAGTCATTCCACACTGTCCAGTAAACGGACCATCTCACTCCACACGGACCGTGTGATGGACCATCTCACCAGACTTAGAATTTTTCAGAAAATTTTTCCTTCGGACCAAGTGTCACCAAACGGTTCGTTAAACGGACCGTTTAAGGTCACACGGACCGTGCAACGGTCCGTATGAAGGTACCAAGAAAGTACACACACTTAGAACAAAGTTTTGGCAAGAAATTCGTGGGTCAAGGTAGCCTCACGGACCGTCTGATGCCACACGGTCCGTGTGGCTGGCCGTGTGGATTTCCTGCACGAACAGTCTGAACAAAAACAAGCGTAACTCCTTGGTCCGAGCTCGGAATTAGGTGAAACCAGGTGCGTTGGAAAGCTAATTCAAAGAGCTTTAATTTGGTATGTCATAGGCCACCCAGTTCAATTTGAGCTAAGAGATATGATCACTCAAAGTTGACCCTCTCATTGGTACTTGAGAAGAGTTTAGCCAAGGGAATTCCTTTGAGGTCGTTAAACGAATTTCCGGGTCCTTACACCATCTCCCCCTTGGGAACATTCGTCCTCGAATGTGCAAGAACAAGGCTAGAAAAGACATTGTTAAGGCAAGATAGATCCGATTCAAGAAACAATGCACAACTTAACTCAAAATGCAAGATTGTACACAAAAGCTTTTTATCATAAATCAAATTATAGCACAAAACCAATTCATGTCAAAATTGTATCCAACTTATTTGCCAAAGAAGTAAAAACCTTTATTGTACACATATGCATGTCATGCTATGAGACTCAAGAGGGCAAGAAAATGACACAATTGATAGGGAAAGATTCCTAGTACCTTAGGCTTGAGTAGATTGGAAAAGATGGGGGTATCGCTTCATCATGTCCAACTCCGCCTCCCAAGTAGCACTCTCTACTAGTTGATTCCTCCAAAGTACCTTTACCGAAGCCACATCCTTGTTGCAAAGTCGCTTAACTTGCCTATCCGAAATTGCCACCGGCACCTCCTCATAAGTCAAATTTTCCTCAACCTCAATCCCTTCCAAAGGCACAATGGAGTTAGGATCGCCAACAAACTTTCTCAACATAGATACATGAAAGACCGGATGTATGGAACCCAAACTCGGAGGTAACTCTAACTTATAAGCCACATCTCCAATCTGCTCCACCACTTCATAAGGGCCAACATACCGGGGGCTCAACTTGCCCTTTTTGCCAAAACGCATAACGCCCTTCATAGGAGAGACTTTCACATAAACCCAATCCCCTACATGAAATTCGAGGTCCCTTCTCCTACTATCCGCATAGGACTTTTGGCGACTTTGGGCCACTTTCAATCTCTCCCTAATCACCTTTACCTTCTCCATAGCGTCCATCACCAAATCCGGGCCAACCAAGGCCATTTCCCCCACTTCAAACCATCCCACCGGGGATCTACACCGTCTCCCATACAAGGCTTCAAACGGAGCCATGCCAATACTAGCATGGAAGCTATTATTATAGGCAAACTCGATGAGTGGAAGATGATCATCCCAATTTCCCTTAAACTCCAACACACATGCTCTCAACATATCCTCCAAAGTTTGAATAGTCCGTTCCGCTTGGCCATCGGTTTGAGGATGAAAAGCGGAACTCAACTTAATTTTGGTCCCAAGGCCTTTCATAAAAGATTTCCAAAAGTGGGAAGTGAATTGAGTACCACGGTCCGATATGATGGACCTAGGTACACCATGCAACCTCACCATCTCTTGGATATACAACCTCGCATAATCCTCGGCACTGAAAGTAGCTTTGACCGGTAAAAAGTGGGCTGATTTCGTCATCCGATCCACAATAACCCAAATGGAGTCGAATTGCCTTCGGGTCCGAGGCAATCCAACCACAAAGTCCATATTCACATCCTCCCACTTCCAGGTGGGAATTTCGATGTCTTGGGCCAAACCACCGGGCCTCTGGTGCTCAACTTTCACCTGTTGACAACTCGGACATTCCGACACAAACTTGGCAACATCCCTCTTCATACCATGCCACCAATAAATCTCTCTCAGGTCCCGGTACATCTTGGTAGACCCCGGGTGAATAGAGTAGTGAGAGTTGTGAGCCTCACTCATAATCACCTTCCTAAGGTCATCCACGTCGGGAACACAAAGCCGATTTTGGTACCGGAGTACCCCATCTCCCCCTTGGGAGAAAGTCCCGATCTCTTTTGCAGCAACCAACTTCTTCAACTCACACAACGATGGATCTAGATCTTGTTTAGCTTTCACTTCATTCACCACAGAAGATTCTGACCCGTTCTGAACCCGAATACCACCTGTGCTAGAATCAGTCAACCTGACACCCAACCTAGCCAACCGGTGAATATCCCTTGCCAATTCCCTTTTCTCATTTTCAACATGTGCCACGCTCCCCATAGACAACCTGCTAAGGGCGTCGGCTACGACATTGGCCTTGCCCGGATGATACAACACACTCATGTCATAATCCTTCAGAAATTCCAACCACCTCTTTTGCCTGAGATTAAGATCCCTCTGAGTGAACACATACTGCAAACTTTTGTGGTCGGTAAATACATCAACATGGACCCCGTACAAATAGTGCCTCCAAATTTTCAAAGCAAACACCACCGCTGCTAATTCAAGGTCGTGAGTGGGATAGTTGCGTTCGTGCACCTTCAACTGTCTTGATGCATACGCTATCACCTTACCATTCTGCATAAGCACACAACCCAATCCGACCCTCGAGGCATCACAATACACCACGAACCCTTCTGAACCACTTGGCAAGGTCAAAACAGGAGCTGATGTAAGTCGATCCTTCAAAGTTTGGAAACTCCTCTCACATTCATCCGACCATACAAACTTAGCCTGCTTCTGAGTCAACTTGGTCAACGGAGATGCAATAGAGGAGAAACCTTCTACAAACCTTCTATAGTACCCGGCCAACCTAAGAA
Source organism: Solanum rostratum (assembly GCA_029948455.1). NCBI lineage: Eukaryota > Viridiplantae > Streptophyta > Magnoliopsida > Solanales > Solanaceae > Solanum > Solanum rostratum. The sequence goes on from CM057048.1 coordinate 66,944,283, forward strand.
AACTGCGGATATCCGAAGGAGTCAACGGTCTAGGCCAATTTTTCACAGCCTCCGTCTTCCTTGGATCTACCTTGATACCATCCCCGGATACCACATGCCCGAGGAAAGCCACTTCGCCCAACCAAAACTCGCACTTGCTAAATTTGGCATATAATTTCTTCTCCCTCAGAGTTTGGAGGGCCATCCTTAAATGATTCCCATGCTCTTGCTCACTTCGGGAGTAAACGAGGATATCATCAATAAATACCACCACAAAGTTGTCCAAGAACGGCTTAAACACCCTGTTCATTAAATCCATAAATGCGGCCGGAGCATTAGTTAGACCAAATGACATCACCACAAATTCAAAGTGCCCGTACCTTGTTCGAAAAGCCGTTTTGGGGATATCACACTCTCTAACCTTCAACTGATGGTATCCAGAACGGAGATCAATTTTTGAGAAGTGAGTGGCACCTTGTAGCTGATCAAACAAATCATCAATCCTCGGTAACGGGTACTTGTTCTTAACCGTCATCTTATTCAACTGCCTGTAATCAATACACATACGGAGAGACCCATCCTTCTTTCTCACGAATAACACGGGAGCACCCCACGGTGATGTACTAGGCCGAATGAAGCCCTTCTCTAATAAGTCCTTCAACTGCTCCTTTAACTCTTTCAATTCCGCCGGGGCCATCCGATATGGAGGGATAGAAATAGGCTGAGTATCCGGAAGTAGATCTATGCCGAAATCTATCTCTCTATCCGGAGGAATGCCCGGTAAGTCCTCGGGGAACACATCTGAAAATTCATTCACCACAGGGACGGACTCGAGAGTAGGCACCTCAGAATCTGCATCTCGGACCCTTACCATATGGTAGATACACCCCTTAGAAATCATTTTCTGCGCCTTGAGGTAGAAAATAAACCTACCTTTAATAGAGGAATCACTACCCTTCCATTCAAGAACTGGCTCACCGGGAGGTTAGAACTGGACTTTCCGGGTTCTACAATCTATGGAAGCATAGGATGCATGCAGCCAATCCATTCCAAGAATCACATCAAAATCAAACATTTCAAGTTCCACAAGATCACATGGAAAGATTTTATGCAACACCGCTACAGGACACCCATGATAAACCCTATGAGCAATAATAGATTCACCCACGGGGGTATAGACCGAGAAAGGCTCTCTTAGAATTTGGGGTTTCAAACTGAACTTAACAGCCAATAACGGAGTCACAAAAGAAGAGTTTGCCCCTGGGTCAAGCAAAACGTAAGCATCAAAGTCAAAAACTTTTAACATACCCGTCACAACATCTGGAGCCTCCTCGACATCCTGGCGAGCATGGAGTGCATAGAACCTGTTATTTCTCGGAGCAGCACCTAGAGGACCCCTCTGTTGACCCTGCCCGCCTCGGGCTACCTGATCTCGGCCTCCGCGCGCATTCCTTGGACAGTCAGCAACTTTATGGTCCTTGCTTCCACATCCGAAGCAAAGTCCCAAATCCCTCCGGCAGGCACCTGTGTGAGGCTTCCCACACTTGTCACACATCAAATATCCGGGTCCGCCACCCGCCTGAACCCCGGGAGGGGGTGCCCGAGCATTAGCCACATGAGCTCCCGAGCCTTGGCCCTGCTGGAAGCGACCAAAACCAACATTCTTAGCCCCGGAGAACTTACCATCAACACGGGCTCTCTTGGGATCATATGCTCTCTTCTCCTTGAGTTTCTCTCCCTCAATCTGCTCAGCGTACACCATGAGCCGGGCAATATCCATGTCCCCAATCAGCATAGCAGTTCGGCATTCTTTCACCAGCAAGTCAGAAATACCTGAAACAAATTTGTGCATTCTGGCACGGGGATCAGCCACCAGGGACGGAGCATATTTAGACAATTTGGTGAATTTGAGGGCATAATCCCTCACACTCATACTTCCCTGCTTAAGATTAATAAACTCGGTCATTTTGGCCTCCCTCAGCTCAAGTGGGAAGAAGCGGTCCAGGAAGGCAGTTCTGAACTCTCCCCATGTAACATCACTATCATCAACCCGCTCCATAGCCCACTGCGTATACCATACCTGGGCCACATCTTTCAACTGATAAGCAGCCAACCCCGCTTTCTCTTCAGACGAGACGCCCATAATATTCAATATTTTTGAGAGCTCATCAATGAACTCTTGAGCATCTTCATCAGCCCTAGACCCGTAGAACTCCGGGGGATTCATCCGGATAAAATCCCTCACGATAGAAGCGGGTACAGGGTCCCGTGGCAAGTTGGCCTGCCTTGCCTGAGCTGTCACGGCCTGTGCGAGCATGGCGAAAGCAGCACGAAATTCGCCATTTGATATAGGCTCCTCCATAGGCTCGGGAGGGGCCTGATCCTCGGCAGCAGGAGCCGGCCTAGGGAGTGGAGGTCTTCCTCGAGGCATTTCTGAAAAAAGATTAACGACACCAATAAGCAAGGAAATTCATAAGCTAGCTATAGCACGATATAAGACACAAAGAAGGGAGAATTTCCTAAAACGTCTTCGCAGCCTCCCATTCATAGGTATGGTGCACTTCACACCCATGAATAGGACTCTACTCAACGCGGCACATTGGACTCCGAGGACCATTGAAAACCCAAGGCTCTGATACCACCATTTGTCACGACCCGGGGTCGGGGTCTAGATGTGACACGGTGAATGGGGACCCGAAAGCCCCCAAACAAGCCTCAAATTCGCAGAAAGTTAAAGGCAAGATTAAAGGGAACATTCTTAAAACCAAAAGGGAGGACATATTCCATAGATAACAAAATGAGAAATTTATACAATTGTCCAATAAGTGCCTCTAATCAAGGAACGGGGGCCGGGACAGGTTCCGGGCTCACCCTCAGTCAAATACATACATAGATGGGGTGTACAAAAGAAATCAAAAGCATGCCCTCGAAAGACGGGGCTCACCACAAAATATCTAGAAAGGGATAAGCTACGCGTCCGGCTGATATTGCTCAAACTGCTCGGTCCCTGCATGGTAAAATCATGCAGGCATAGAGTATGCGTTAGTACGTTGAATGTACTAAGTATGCGGGTATGCAATGCACGTGACCTACCGAACCTGCGTCATCATGTTAAGTGGCAAGGGCACATAGTATACAAGGAATATATATAACAATAGAAATTTAATATACAAGATGCCATGAAATGCGTGATGCGTGCGATAGTGCTCCTATATAACGGGGATGGACTATAACCGACAAACCAAATCCATGCGAGCTATTACACGAATTGGAACGATTGGGACCTCCCATCGGTAGGGAGAAGATTACTTGCCAAGGGTAATCTACATCACACCTTACGACCCGCTTTTCGGTGGATGGACACCTTCCTTACGACCCGCTTTTCGGAAGGATTTACAAGATCAAGATAAATCATAGTCATGTACAAATAGACGAATTACATCCGTCCCTATGTAGGCACATAGTTCGAGGAAAAGGGGGAGGACCCCCAATTCCATCGGTGCTAAGTCTTACACATCCCACAAGAATACTTATATATATACTTATGCTTTCAAGAGAGTCAAGTGCAAGTTCATAACGTTCAAGACATAATTGGGCTCAACGCTGATTTACAAGATCATATTCAAGATGTCAATGCAAGGAATAGCTCATCTACAAGTACAAGATGGTGCAAGCATCCAAGATGCTCAAAGAGCCAAGATTATAGACATACCGGTGATCACCTTATTGTCATATCCCATGTCTTACCAAAATTCACATTATAGTTCCCTTTCCGGACAATTTATGGGCTTAACCCACATTTCCAAACTTTTCATATACCAATGCCGAGAGTATGATGCAAATGTAAGAATGTAGGAATGGCATAGGTGATGTAGAGTATATTCAAATGTAGCAACAAGAGGTAAAAACTAGAAAATCCATAATAAAATTGGTAAAAATGGTAGTAACATCACCCATACATAAAACATAGTTAGAGGGACATGCAAGTGCATAATTCCATAATCCAAATAGTTCATTTCCATAAAACTAACATAAATCATGGTAGGGAGCCTAAACTAACATATGCATGGTTCAAAGTACCAAGAACAAGTAGTAATACTAACATTTTAAGTAGACAAGTGTATGAAATAATTTAAGAAGAACTTGGGTCTTCTTGGTTGAAAGGAACCAAGAATCAAACCCCACATACCCGGTAGAAGACAACCTTGAGGAGGAAGTGATCTCAAATGTGAACCTTAGCTTGAAGAATCCTAGAGAGATGTAGGAGAGTCTTGAGAAAGAACTTTTAGAGAGAGAGTTGAAGTGTAGAAATGCTTCAAAATGGTGAAGTATGGAATATATAGGAAGCTCAAGAAAGGGTGGAAAAGACCATATTTGCACCGGAATAAACCAAAATTACGAAATTGCCATTAATGAAACGGATCAAGAATTGGCCCGTCTGGGGCATACGGTCCGCTAAACGGACCGTCTGGGCTCACACGGACCGTCTACGGGTCCGTGGCACCGGACTTAGAATTTTCGAATTTTTCGGAGGCAATATTTTTTTTGACTAAGTCATTCCACACTGTCCAGTAAACGGACCATCTCACTCCACACGGACCGTGTGATGGACCATCTCACCAGACTTAGAATTTTTCAGAAAATTTTTCCTTCGGACCAAGTGTCACCAAACGGTCCGTTAAACGGACCGTTTAAGGTCACACGGACCGTGCAACGGTCCGTATGAAGGTACCAAGAAAGTACACACACTTAGAACAAAGTTTTGGCAAGAAATTCGTGGGTCAAGGTAGCCTCACGGACCGTATGATGCCACACGGTCCGTGTGGTTGGCCGTGTGGATTTCCTGCACGAACAGTCTGAACGAAAACAAGCGTAACTCCTTGGTCCGAGCTCGGAATTAGGTGAAACCAGGTGCGTTGGAAAGCTAATTCAAAGAGCTTTAATTTGGTATGTCATAGGCCACCCAGTTTAATTTGAGCTAAGAGATATGCTCACTCAAAGTTGACCCTCTCATTGGTACTTGAGAAGAGTTTAGCCAAGGGAATTCCTTTGAGGTCGTTAAACGAATTTCCGGGTCCTTACACAACCCAATGCTATCAACAGGGATCATCAAGTTGTGAAATGCTCAAATTGGACCTAATCAAAATTATTTACATTTAATAGACTCATGGCCCAAGCTACTTATCCTTTTACCTCCAATTTTCTCTTTTTTCTAATTCCACTCATAACAATAGCACAATGTCAGCATAATTGCTATGAATTAATTTTCTATGATACTTCATTAGTATATTGACACCATAGAATATCATATACTCCAACGGTATATTGATAGCCTATTTATGTCATATAAAGATTAGGCTATTTTTTTAAAGAAATAAACAAGAAACAATTTTAAAAAATTATTAAACTCTAAATTAGTAGAACATATATTCTTTGTGATACTGTGTTAGTATATTGATGCCATTATCATAGTACTCCCTCTGTCCCATATTATATGGGCACTTTCCATTTTACACAGTTATTAAGAAATCATGAATGCACTAGTGAATTTCATCATTTTAACCTTTATTTATACCAATGTACATTAAATTAAGTTAGAAAGAATCAGTAATACACTAATTAATAGTGGGGGTAAAATGAGAAAAAATAATTAATTCTATCTTAATTTAGTAAGTGCCCATATAATATGAGACAAATATCTATAGAAAGATGCTCATATAATATGGGATGAAGGTAGTATTATATACAAGTGAGCTTAATTCTCCACGATACTCTATCGGTACATTGATACTTTATCAGTATCATATAGGATTGAGCTCCTTTTTTTAAGAAATAAATAAGAAATAGTTTTTAAAAATTATTAAACTACATTAGTAAAAAAAAATATGTTCTGTGATACTCTGTAGGTATATTGATACCATTCGATATCATATAAAATTGAGTTTAATCCTCTATGATACTCTTTCGGTATAATGATACCCTATCGGTATCCTTGTGATACTCCCTCAGTATATTGATAATCTATCGGTATCATATAAGAGTGATTTTTTTAAGAAATATATAAGAAAGAATTAAGATATGATAACAGATAGGTATCACAGAAAAGCCTGTTGTCGTTCCCTGTGATACTCTATCGGTATATAGACACCTTATCGGTATCATCTATGATACTCCGTTGATATATTTATATCTTATTGGTATTCTGTGTGATATTCCATCGGTATATGATGATGTCCTGTCGGTGTAACATTGGGTGGGTGCTGACGTCAACATGATGTCAACATTTGAATTTTAATAACAGAGAAATTAGGGGAGTATTAATTGAAATTAATAAAGGGACAAAAATGTAAAAGGATATATAAATGTAAATAGTTTGCTTCAAAGACACACAAGTTTAGTTTTTCCTATTCAAAATCTATAAGAAAAGTATTATTGATCGCAACTTTGTTTTATATCAATCTGATGAAAAAATATATCTTAAAATATTAGTCAAAGTTTACCTAATTTGATTCTAAAAAGAAAATTATGGCAACTATATAATTATAATATTTGAGGAAAAGTTATTAAATTCAATGAAACTCATATATAGGAGACAAATAGGTTTAGGGCTAGAAATAAACTATAAATAGACTCATAAATCTCCATTCTCTATTGCACTCTTTTCTTAACGGAGTCAAATTGCAAAACTATAAATAGACTCATAAATCTCCATTCTCTATTGCACTCTTTTCTTAACGGAGTCAAATTGCAAGTCTACCGCAGGTCTAAAAAAAACAAAAAATTATTTCAGTCCGAGTTACTCAGAGAAATTTAAAACATCTTTAATTTATATTGATGGTCAAATACGATTTTAATTATTTTATGAATAAAATTTTAAGTCCATTCAAACAGACTCCATGCTAATTTTATTTCAAGAAAATTCAATACTAAGAGTAAAATGGAATAAAAATAATTAACTTTATTTTGATTTTATAAAATAACAAGTAGATTAATATAAGTATTTTTAGTAACCCTTGACCAACTAAAAGAAGGGAGTAGTATTTATTTTTTTCCAGTAGGACTCCTAATCACTCAAGTTTAGTCTTTTTTTATAAATACCAAATCAAATTGTACGTTTTTAATTCTGTTATCACTCTTATTTTACAATTTTATGCACCTTCTAATTATTTGCTAAGGAATAATTTTGGTTTTAGTAAGAGTTTAGTTTTATGTGAGATTAAAATTTTTATGATCTAATTTTTTATTTTGCTTACTTCTTTGTGTTACTAATTGATGCATATGTTCTTTCCCATCAATGTTAAGTCTTATAATTATAGCCTTGGTGCATAATTAAATACTCATCGAGTTGATTTCTCGTATGATCATTCAATTAATAGTTATTATCTCAAAAAAAAAATTCATGATTTTTCTTTTAAACAAAAAAAGTGATTATTCGAGATAATAATAAATAACATTGTAAGAGGTATACTTGTTTATTTATGAAAAGTTACATTATCAGGAAGAAAAGATATTGTAATATCACAAATAAAATACGAAGAAACATAATTTTAGTAGTGGATACAAATCAGTTTCTCTCTTGATTCTTCTCTACGAAGATTTCTCTATTCATGATTAGAGGACGGTTATTGATATATTTCTCGAATGTAGGATGACTTCGATCTTCTTGAGCCATATTTTGATCTTTAGGAATATTAAGAAACCTAACTGGAATGAACATATGGAGTCCAATAAAATTTCAGTGTCTACTATGACATCTTATTTGTTTTGAGTGTTTGTTTACACATAGTTTCATAATGGTTGTAGTGCAGCAATTGGATTACACATAGTTTCATAATGGTTTAGCATATAATTAAGTATAATTTTTAGGGATCCCATACTGAATTTTCATAATTCCCAAAAATCTCGTCTCTTTCCCAAATTACAAAAAATCTCGACTTTTTTTATTTTATTGATACTTGCAGACGCCACGTTGATCCTTTCTAATTTATAACAGAATTTACTGCAGTGCGCTCAATAAGGAAAAAAATTTCCTAAGATTCTGCAGATCCCTTGATTGACGCCTAAAACGTTACAAATGATGCAATCAATCCATCAAAAACATTATAGCCAGTGTAATTTGAAATTCAAAAAAACGAATCATTCAACAAACAGAAAACAAAACACAGGGCCGCATTTGCGAAGGAAAAAAGAAGAAGAAAAAACAGCGTTGTCAAAGCATGAATATATCGATTTTGATACGTCACAGTGGACTATGGGAATCTAATGTAGTGTACAGTGGTTATAAAAGTGATGAAATTGTTGTAGGTGAGAATACAAGTATAACCAATCAGGTATCAATATCAAAAAAGGGAATCAGTCAGATACACACAACTATTAAGTATCAAACATTAAATCAACAGAAAAAATAAGTATCACCAGTTAGATCCATAACCCATATTGTATTAGGTATGAGAAATTACTCTAACAAATAGATATCAACACTTAGTTCCATAAGTCACTTTTACTTAACTATCAATAGTACATTATTTGTTAGGTATCAACAAATAATACCGTAGCCCCAAAAAGAAGACAGTGGTTCCATTGTTGATTGACAAAAAAGGAGTCGAATTTGCTGATAATGGTGGTCAGGCAACGAGAGAGATGGAAGACAGTGAAGAGAGAAAACCGGAGGTTTTGATTTTGAAAAAAAAAAATTTAATGGTTACAAATGGTAACTGACAGGAGAGAGAAGCACACACAAAAAAAGAATGGGTTTAAAATTGAAAAATATTATAAATTAAATTGTGATTGACATTAATTAGACTTCTACACACAAAAAATTGTACTAATTATATCTGTTAATAAAAATAGAGATTCTTTAAGTATCAAAAATAAAAGGAAAAGGATAAAAAGTTGGGATTTTTGTAATTTTTAAAAAAGGTAGAGAATATTAAAGATTTAGATAAATAAAGTTGTGTAATTTTATAAATAATACTATAATTAACCTAATGTTTTGCTTGGGTTGTAGAAGAAAGACTTTCAGTTTGATTTTTGAATTATGTATAGTAGTTTTATACATAAATTATCCAGCTTTTCTTGGTTGTAAATATGCATTTTTCTGTTTTGAGTTTGCTTTTCTTCATTCTGGAGTACTTGTTATTTATGGAAAATATATTGAATATATAGATAGGTTTATGAACCATAGCTTTAACAAGAAATTAAGTATGGGGACGTGTAAATGGGTTTTAGGGAAGGTAAAATATACGTCAGACATTTGTGACATTGAGAAAGATTGTTTTCAATAGACCCTAGACTCAAACTATAGAAAGCAACAATCCTGGTGCTCCTAAATGGTTATTCATTTAAATTTGAAACTAGTATCTAAACCAAAATGTCTGAATCACTCCCGAGCCTCTTGAGATTCGTCCAAACCATCCAACCAAGTCTTGACTCGCCATTCTAGATCTGACTAAACTGTCAAAACTCGATTCCGAGTTTATTAACCCTACATATCGATTTTGGTCAAATTTCTTCTTTTAGTTCGCTAACCCCATATGTGTCAGGACAAAACATTTTGCATGGGGTCCTATGTGTATTATAGCACGTGGGACACTTGTATCTGCTTATTCAACTTAATATAAATTTAAGTGTCTATTTATGTGCACCCAAAATTGAAAAACATAGATGTCAACGAAGGTCAAATTAAAAGATATGTTTGTATACTATGACTAGGAAAAACATATTTGAATATATGGATAGATAGTTCTATGGAACATGGTAACTAACATATTATTATACAATGTTATAAGGTTTTTGTCTAATTGTACCTATTTTCTTAGGGACCACAAAAACATAGATAGATTTAATGCATAAAAAAAATATGTAACTCACGAATGTTACGTTACCCACTAGACACTACGCATTAGGGGCTGAGATTCTTTTTGGTTATAGATCTAATGATTAGTTAAAAAATTACTCTATTTAAAAAAATTGATTTATTTTTTATTTAAGTTTATTTAAAGAAGAATATTTTTTTTTCTTTTTTAATAATATTTTAATTTTAATATTTTACATTGACATGTTCAATATCACAAGATTAAAGAAATTTTTAATACAATTAATATAAAATTAGTTATAATCATAAAATCAAAAAGTCTTTTGTTTCTCACGTCAATTCAAATTATATCATTTTGAAGAGAGTAAAAAATTCTATACAATTTTTTGTTTTTTGAAATGGAGCAAGTAATTTCTCAAACTTAACATTAACAAAATTTTTCAAATTTTTTTACGCAAAATTAAAATTAAAATGAGACAAATAAATATTAGTATAAACTACTATAAAAATATCTTCTTTCTTTCCATTTCAGAATCATACCAACCATCTTCTTCTTCTTCTTAATAAAAAATATAAAAGCGACAAATCCAATTCGACAATCCTAACAAACCACAGATTTCACCACCATGTTTTCCGATCAAAATCTGTATCACTACAGTGTTCTCTCTCTCTTCCTCATCGGACCACCCACCTTCGTCGCCTGTCAATACCTCACCGCCCCTTATGGGAAACACCAACGCTCCGGTTGGGGACCCACCATTTCCCCTCCTTTAGCTTGGTTTCTAATGGAAAGCCCCACCCTCTGGCTCACACTTACCCTCTTTCCCTTCGGAAAAAATCACACCAACCCATTATCCCTCATCCTCATTTCTCCTTACCTTTTTCACTACACAAATCGGACTATAATTTACCCCTTAAAACTCTACTTCAACTCAAAGGGCGGCAGTGGTAGTGGATTTCCGGTGAGTGTCGCGTTGTTGGCTTTTCTGTTTAATCTCTTGAACGCTTATGTACAAGCTAGATGGGTTTCTCATTACGCCGATTTCGATTCTGATGGGTGGTTTTGGGTCCGATTTGCCGGCGGTTTGGCGGTTTTCGCCGGCGGGATGGCGATGAATGTTTGGGCCGATAAGGTGTTATTGGGCCTGAAGAAGGAAGGAGGTGGATATAAGATACCGAGAGGTGGGCTTTTTGAATATGTGAGCAGCCCAAATTATTTGGGTGAGATAGTGGAATGGTTGGGCTGGGCTTTGATGACTTGGTCTTGGGCCGGGTTTGGGTTTTTTCTATACACTTTTGCTAATTTGGTTCCTAGAGCTAGATTTAATCATGAATGGTACTTGAAGAAATTTGGAGAAGATTATCCTAGGAAAAGAAAAGCTGTTATTCCATTTTTGTATTGAGGTATTATTACAAGTGGATTATGATTATGCAATGTAATGGCTTTTAATTTGTTGAATGTCTAATTATTTGGGATAATGTATATGCATTCTAATTAGAGTTGTCAAATATGGGCTAGCCCCGTTGGACCTATTTCGCCTAATTCGTGATTTAGCAAAGTTGAACTAAAATTTTTAAAGCCCATTTAAAAAAGGAATTATTACCTAATTAAGCAAACTTAAGACTAATAATATCATTTATTATCTACATTTCAATTTTATTACATTAATGGCATACCCGTTATTATTTTTTGCTATAAAAGATGTGATCCCCACCAGCCCAATGTATAAAACCTAATTCCTTTTCCCTCCTTCTTCTAGCCTCCATTATACACACGTTTACACTCCACCTTCCTTAACCGTTTCCGCCATTTAAGCCACCATCACACGCTTAAATCTCTCGAAAATCTTAACAAATCAAGTCAAAATCTGCTTAACTAAGGTAATATTTCAGTTTTATTTTAAAATGCATACTTTAAATTTCAAGTTTTAGACTTTTTGGCGCTTTTTTATTTTTGCTCACACTGCTCAAATTTTCCCCAAATTTTTTACTTTTTAGCCGGAATTTTCAACTCATCTTCCATCCAATATGGTGAAGGAGTCTTCATCAAAAAGGATTACGAGAGGTATTCATTGTGCATGTAATGTTCATTTTCCACAATTTGTAGATTTCACAATACATGTGTCTTTTATTTTAATTTTTATACAAAAAAATATAATTGTCAGATCTGATGATGTTTTTATAAAATCATGGGTGTATAAGGGTAGATTTATACAAAAATAAACTCTCACAGTATATGATTTTGAGTATTTTATACAGTCATGGAATGTATGTGAAATGCAACTCTGTATATATAAATTCAGTACATTGGAAATTTTGGGTAATGTTTATACAACCCTGAAATCCACCATTTAATTATAATGTAAATTTCCATGGAATCCATCATTTAGCCCTCCTTATACATTATATAAATTATTACGGAGGAAAACTTATACAAACCTGGTCCATGCAACTTTAAAAAAAACACAAATGTTCAAGTGTATAAATTTATTACAAGTAAGCACACATGTATAAGTTCATGAAAATTTTATACACTTAATGACATACATGTATAAATTGATCTGTATATTTATGTGTAATTATACAGTGAGCAACATTGTATAAATTATATTAGTTTTTATATAAATTGAAAACTCACCAGTAACTTCCTTCCAAAAAACCCAGGAAAAAAAAAATTACGTTGGCAATTTTTTCTGATAGAAAGGAAATTTTTTTTTTATTTAGAGTAGAAATATCATCTTATTTTAAGAAGAAGTGTTCAATTAGGAAAAGGATTTTAATTTGTTATTATACTTCCTTTATATATGCAACCGTTTCCTATAATAAGTACCTAAAAAAAGGCCTAATTAATTAACAAAAATTTGACACTTCCGATTTATACATTACCCTGAAATCCGATTTATACATTAAATTTGCTATAGCCATAGTTATAAAAAGTAATTTCATAAACATTGGCTATTTTAAGATTTTAAGATTTTTAAGTTTGTCATTTATGAAAAATCCCCTTTAAAAAATAGGTTTTCTAGCTCGACCCAAATAAACCTGTTGATTTGTGAGGTTTTTGCAATGTAAAAATTTTATAAATCGCCTATTGTAAAGTATTAATTACCATTTATTCCTACTCTTTTTAATTTCACTAAAAATCCCTCAAATTATGAGAAGTGCGGGTACATCAAATAATAGTTTGATACAAAAATTATAATTCATTAATTAACAATTTCAATTAAGTGAAAGGGGAGAATTAAACCATGATTTATCGCTGAAAAATCATGCAGATATAATTGATGTGAAACTTTTCCATTTGTAACAACCTTTCAAAATTCAAAAAAAGAAAATTTCAAACTTGCATAGTTCAGTCAATTGAAACAAAGAAGTGCTCATAAATTAATTTTGTATCATGAATGATTGTATTCAGACAAATTAAACAGAAATATAATTGTTGTCTCGCAGCAGTGTATTAAATACAAAATAGACAAATTTTTCAGTGAATTGATACAAGCAATGCACATAACTTAATTTTTAGTCATGAATGATTGTATTTGAGACAAAATAAATAGAAACACACAATTAATATATCACAACAGTGTATTAGATACAAAATAAAAATACTTCATATAATTGTGTACCATGTCTGTTGGACTTGATATAAAAAAAGGACACATAACCTGATTTTATATCATTTGATTAAAAATAAAACCGTAATATTGTATCATGAACTGATGTAGATGATACAAAATTTTACATATAATCGCGTGCAATATTGTCATTGTTGTATTCGATACAGGGAATAACCCAAAAAATTTGTAAGATATATTATTTATGTACTTAATATATACTAATTTTGTATTGGGTCCTCAACATCATCATGCACTAAACAAGGTTAGGGTTTTAAAGAATCAGGAATAATCGATTAGTTGTCAATGCAACTAAAAATTGAGATTTCGTATAAAAAATAATTGGAGTATATGTTTGCAATTTTCTTTGATTTCTTCATGTATTCTTGATCATGGATCTTCTTTGACCTATTCTCTGCCCAATCAAGATTTTTATAGTCATGTGTACGATCAAACTTTGGTAATTGGGTAATCCCAATACTGAATGAGGAAGCATATCCATGCGTTATCAAAAAAAAAAGGAAGAAGAAGACGAACGTACATTGCAACATCGAAGAGCATAGACGGGAAAGGAGATATGGAAAATTTGAAAATTCAAATTTGACAACCGTCTTCGTGAATTTGGGCGAGAAATTGGGGGAGTGGAGTATGGAAGTTAAAATCTTTTAAAGTTGGAAGAATTTGGGCGAGAAATTATGTATCCGCGTGGGAGGTTTTTAGAAGGAGAAATAGGGATTTTTAGAATATTTTTATATAGTAGGGAAGAATAGTAAATAAGGTAAAAGAAAATAATATGTGTAATTAGGTAATTTTTCCTTTTGCAAGTAATATGAGTTGGGCCGGCTCGTGAACTAAATTAATAAATAATTACAAATAAAGATAAAATAGAATACTAAAAATAATAAGAGTCCAAACTCAAAGTTCATTTAAAAATTTTAGATATTAAAATTTAGATACAAATTATATTTTTATACCATATAAAAAGTCTTGTTGCTATTTATTTTAATATTTTTAAATTATAATTAAATTTAAAAATTTATAAGAAAAAATACTTTAAAAATATAAGCTGGCCTGACAAAGTCTGCAGTCCACATACTAATGGGCAAAACTAGCTATTTTCTGGCCCATAAAAGAAATGGGTCAACCCAATCTAACTATTAAATTCCAAAGTTTTATGGATTAGCCCGAATGGGATAGGCCAGCCCGTATCACAACTCTAGAAATCGGTGATTTTGGCTTTACCTAAAAAAACAAAAAAACATTTAACAGTTGAATAATGGGACAGTTACTCTTCTGGATTCTAGTGTTCAAGAATTTTGCCCACAGTTAATGGTTTGCTCCATTGAATGTTTAAATATTTTAACAAAATCTATTACGACATCGAAAGAGAAACATTAGTATATCAAAGATAACATTTATGAGAACTCAACCAGTAGGTATTTTGCAGCATGTTCTAACCTTCTCTTCAGACACATAATTTATACAGTATTTTCACTGCTAAACACTGTCCATTAAAGGAACACTTCAATCTAACTTAAAAACTCTTAAAACAAATGTTAATTATTCTAAGAAAACACAAAACAAAATCCAGAAAAACTTTAGCAGAGCCTGGTCTGAGAAAGGAATTGTGGGGAAGAAGAAGGCTCCATCTTTTGCAAAAGCTAGTAGCCAACCTGCATCATGGTTGAACTGCAAAGAGTCTTAGAGTTAGTTATCCAATAATGGAGAAATAACGAGACAAACCAAGAAATAAGATGAAATTGGATAAACTCACATCAGGCAAAGCTACGGTTTGCATCTACATTAACTTCTACTTCTGACTTGGCACTACTGTTATCAGCTAGCAAACTTCCGTTGGATCCTTTAAGGGATTCAACGGTTTCCACAATCTCTTCCTTCAGCTTCTCGTGTTTCTCCTTCAATTCTGGAAAACTCATAGCCTCTGCAAGACTTTGCTTTATTTGTTGTTCTAAGGCCTGAATTTTTGCCTTTGACTCAGCATCTGGTATCTTTCCAGCCTTCGCTACCTCCATCTTTAACAACTCAATCTTGTTTTTCAAATCTGTGGAGTTCACGAGGTCTTCCATAACTGTTGTAATTTCATTGTTAAATTCATCGATTTTTCTCTTTGCATCAAGAAGTGGTGTTGGGTGGACAGTCAAGCCTAGAGATTCGAAAACACCAGCAAACTCTGTCTCTGTTTCTTCCTTCAGTTGCACAAGTTTCTCCTTTAGCCCCTGGTCTAGATCCATAAGACTTGATACTCCAGTACTCTTGATTTCAGCCTTCAAGGCGTCCAGCTTCTCCTTCAAATCAGGGCGATTCATGACTTCTTTTAATCTCTTATTGATCTCCTCCTTCAATTTGTTTACCTTGCTATTTTCCTCTGAGAGTTTCTGGGCTTTAGACATTTCTTGTAACATCTCAAGCTTATTCATTAGGCTAGCATAGTTTGGAGCAGCAGAAATATTTCTGTTGAATTCGTCCTTAAGTTGGTCAAGCTTTTCCTTCAAAACAGGATGCATTGACTGGTCGTTTGAGTTCCTTGTTTTTGCCAATTCTTCTCGTGCCATGACAAGTTTTTCCTCCAAACCTAAAGCTTTAGCAGCCTCAGAAAATTCAAAATCAATTTCTCTTCTTAATTTTTCTATTATCTCATTAAGGCCAGAGTCTGGAATCTTCCCAGTAGATTCCTTTGCTTTCAGGATCTCTTGCTTCAATTTTTCAACCTCATCCATTAACTCCACATCCGGAATCCCGGGTGGAAGAAGAGGTTCTTCTTTCTTTTTCATGTTGACCTTCCTTTTTGGATCAATGGGAACTCCCTCCTGGAAGCCACCAAGTTTTCGGAACTTAAGCATCCTGTGCCTTAACAACTCTTGGGTGTCCATTTTCGTAAGTTCCTACAAGGATGGATTGTGTTTTAGCAACTTCGCTGAAAATACAATTTCTGGAAATATAGATTTTGATATACTTACATCCATTGATTCTTCAATTGCAATTTTAATCTGCTGTGAAGTCCAATACGGATCAGCATGGGCACCACCAAGAGGCTCCTGCAACACGATATAAATCATTATCTACCACAGATTAGAAAGTGAATCACTCTCCGTCCCAAATGACACATATTCACCCAAAATTACCAATTATCAAGGAGTACTTGCAAGGTGAATAATAAGCAATATGGTAATTCGAATAAAAAATAAAGAAGAGATTATGAAACATCAATATAATTATGACGTTGCTAGGAGATTGGAAGGGTTAGAAAGCAACTCACAGATGAGGACATTTTCTCATCTTTTAAATTTGATAATTAATTGGAAAAATACGCAACTAATGGAGAAGCATCAGAATATAATCAAATAGGCAGAAACGGCAATAAAGTAATATTACAGGGATGGAACCATCGGCAATTTGAAGCCTGCACAGCTCTTGAGCAGTTATCTTGAGTTTCTCAGCTGCCTGAAATTAAATGAAACATAGCATACTCAGCAATAATTTTCACAGGTTTTCTTGATTAACACTTCTAAGGTTTAACTATAGCAACCTTGGGAGAAGCTTTCGCGGTCTTCCATAAAATTGCTGCACATGCTTCTGGGCTGTGAATTACAAGTGAGATTTGAAATCGATAAGCATACATCACTATTTACTATAACCGTCAAGAACAGTATACAGAAAAGTGGGTCTGACCAGGTAAATCAAAAATACAAAATAAAGTACCAAAAACAATCTGATTTAAGGATTAAGGCTGGATTACAGCAAGATATGCACAAACTGTATTGCCTTTTTAATAGCCATATTTCCAGAAAGAAGATTGCCCTCCCACGTTTGTTTTTCCACAGAGCTTATTGATTTGAAATAGGGTTGTGTCATCCACTAAAATTAAGAACATAAGAATACAGAATCAATGGTTCAGCATTACAAAAACCCAACAGAGTGCTTTTTAAGTATTGGTAATCTGGTGTTTTATAGATACTAGTTTCATAACGATGGTGCCTAGACGACTTGTGCACACTTCGACTATTTTACTGGGTACATGTTACTTTCCACTTATCTCAAACCAGCACAGATACTGGGTAACTCTGTCCGCCAAGGCATAGGCAGATCAGAAGCAGAAACTATAAAATTGACAGGATAGTTTCTTGAGAGCTTATGATTATAAAGGACAGGATGATGGCCATTCACCACATATTTAGTCTAAAAGCAGTATACACATCAAAGAACGCAAATTTCTTCATAGTAAAAGTCAATCGTTTTATAGAGACACCTGGCAACATAGAAGACGGCATTTTCAAGCATCAACAATTTATTAGCACAACCAATTGCCAGAGCTCCACCAGAACCCCCTTCTCCCATAACAATAGAAATAATTGGTACTTTCAAACCAAACATAGTCCTCAAGTTATGGGCTATGGCTTCCCCCTGCATGCAAGCAATACAAACTATTCAGTTAGCACCAATCAGCTATGGCTTCCCCCTGAGGAAAAAACACGCTAAAGCACAGTTGTGTACATACTTGGCCTAGTTCCTCTGATTTGAGGTCAGCATATGCCCCTGGTGTGTCAATGAAAGTGACGATGGGGAATCCGTGATGATCAGCATAGTACATCATCCGCAGAGCCTTCCTATAACTGTTTAGCAAGTATTTGTTTTTTACTATTGTTTATAAAGAGGTGGATCTAAACTTCATAAAAAAAATTCCAAGCTCAAACATAATGGAACCACACATACCCATGGGGTGTAGGCATCCCAAAGTTACGTTGTATGTTCTCCTTTGTGTTTCGTCCTTTTTGATGACCCATGAACATATAGCTTCTACCATTTATTGTGCCAAGGCCAGTGACAATGGCAGGATCGTCATACCCAGCTCGGTCACCATGAAGCTCCACAAACTGCAAGTTAAGGAATTACGATTTCACATTTGTTAGTAATTACCTATGGAAATGAGAACAGAAACAAGGTGCAACTTTTAAGTTTATGGTAAGAAATAAAGACATCAAATTTACTTGACCTTCTCAGTAATATTAAAGACATGATCAAGGAAAGTTGGCCTGTTAGGGTGCCTTGCAATATTCACTCTTTGTATAGGAGTCAGATGCGTGTATAGATCTTTTAGAGCCTGAAAAGGACAGTAAGAATGTCAGCATTACCAGCAACGTTAATATTGTTAGCTAAGATAATTTGACCTTCGAGATTAGTGCTAATAAAACGGTCTCAAATTCTTAACTTTGTACAAGAACAAAAAGACAAGTGCCCGAAACATGAATATTTTCTATCCTTTATCCCAGCTTCCAACACAATCAAACGGTAAACAGTTTTATCATAAAAAATTGAAATTGAAATTCTTTATTAGAGAATGGAATCTTATTTTTTTCCCTGTGCCTTCCCAGATAGCTCTTGTTGTCTTCTTAAATGTATGCTAGCATGTGTTTGAAAAATACACATCCTTTACAGAGCATTAAATGATGACGATGCACTTGGAAGGGAATTCATTAAAGGACCAACATTAGCTTCTCCACAAATGGTAATATGTACATGGATTGAGACACTTTTCTTAGCAGTATACATCAAAATTTCTCACGAAAAAGAAGGCTGTCCAAATGTTGCTATTTCTTTTTCTTTGATAATGATTATATTAAAATACTTTTATTCATGTCTAACATTTTTTCACAAAATAGCATAGTACTGCCCAAATTTTCTTATTGTGAAGATGGGATTACTAAAACTTTCTCATGGTATCAATACTGAAATTCAAAATAATCTGAAATAGAAGTCTAACAAGAAGAGTGCAGAAACCCCTAGAACACACTTAAAACTAGTAATGTTTCTTAATAGAAGAAGTACACTAAGCAACCAAAAACCAATTGTTTTTTTTTTCTTCAATAAGTGGCATGCCATTTTAGTCGTTACAACCTGTTGATATTTGTTCTCAAGTGAGATAATTTGACCACTGAAATCCAACCCAGTTTCATTTGCCATCTTTTGAACCTGCATTCGAGAAACAGTAACAATTGACAAAATGTTCAATGTTCTATTCTGATATAAGAGATAATCTTGAGATAAAAATTGTAGCATTAGGTTTCGAAACCTACATCAATGATTTTTTTCTGCAGATCCATAAGAGGTTTCTCAAAATCCAATGTCACCGGCTTTGGCTTTTCTTTCAATGGCTTGAAAGGTGATAAATGACTGAGGACTCCACCCTTGACATTAAGGTCAGGATCCTCTGGCCAGGGATACTCGTGCTTCTTTACCTTTCTAACCTTTGCAAAGACAGTAAAGTCTCTTTTTTTAGAACCCAATCGTGCTCTCCCTAAGGCTTTCAATGGCACACCACAAACACCATTTTTTGAACTACGAAGAAGGTCTGAAGCTGAAGTTTTAGAAGCCAAACTTCCACTAAATGCTACAGGAGGATGTGAAGTTGAAGCCATTCTCCAGTTTCTGCAAATAGGTTAACCTAATCAATCTCATTTAAGAGGAAAAAGTTCATAAATTTTAGAATCTAAAAGATTATAGCCATCAGTGACACATTTGTGAAACCAACTAGCTTCAAATCAGTGTCCACATTTCAATTGGATACTTTCAAGCATACACGAAACTAGCAAACACAAGTTTCACTAAACATAGTTAGACCTATCACCTAGCTATGAAGAGAAGCATATTCAGAGGCTATGTTCCTCGGTTTCTCCAAAAATATTGTCAGATACTCCAAAATGGCACTGCTTTTGAAGAACCTGACACACACCCATCGATATTTTTGAAGAGTCCGAGCAACATAGTCCAAAGGGTAATGATCAAAGATTTAATTGTTAATGCACCCTTCAACAATAAACTCAATACAGTTATTAAATCAATCACAAACAGTTACCCCCCAGGAGCTAAGAGATTGCCGGAATAAGAAAGCTACAACTATTAACATACACAAATAAATACCAAATTAACAGATACATCAACATTTTCGAGGTTACCAGAACTGTCCCATAACATAAAGTGCAGTCACATCAACACAAGAATCAACCAACCAATCAATCAGACAACCAATCAACTATACCTCAATCTAAAACAAGGATCCACTTCATGAATCCTCTATATCCATCCTGCTCTATTCAGGCACATTTCATCCAGAACTGTTAAAATAACAGCATGATTTTCATCGAAAATAAGAAATCACAATAATTTCACTATTTTTACACCGGAGCACCAACTACGCTAAGCTCTCATGGGTAAAAATTTAGGGAAATTTCTATGCATGAACATTACAAGTAGAGCACCACGCTAACAAGCTTAGCAAATTAATTAAACAAAATCACAAGTCTACAGCTAAAATAAATCAATTAGTCAACCAATTAACAATAACTACTCAAGGATCCACTTTACAAATCCTCTATATCCATCCTGCTCCATTCACACACATTAAATCCAATAAAAATAACACACTAATATTCATTCATACAACAATTCCTCACATAGATGCACAAATACAAACAAATCCAAAAAAGAAAAATTTAAAAATTGCACGAACATTACGACATAGAGCACAACGCCAACAAAATTAATGAATTAATTAAGCTAAATCCAATAAAATTAAACCGAAAATTAACGATCAAATTCGAGAAAAACAAACCGAGAATGAGAGCTCCAGATTCAACCAGAAGGGATCTGAGGAGTCGAGAAGATTTTGTAGTTTTCTTCTTTTAAAGAGAAGAGAACATCGAGAACATCGTAGAGGAAAAAAAAAACAACACAGATAAAAGCTATGTAGAAGAAGCAGCTTAGAGTGTTTTGATTTCGAGTTTTCGATACTTCTTATGCGGAGGACCAAAAAAGTAAAAAAAGAAAAAGAGTAAGGGCAAAATGGGGAGGATGTAAAATAAATAAATTTAGAAGAAAAACCTACCAGTGTGCTTGTATTACAGCTTTTCTCGGTTTGGCCGTTAATGTGTTGAAGTGGAGAGTTTTGAATGGCTTCTTGATATTTTGTATTTTTTTGCACTTATACCATTTTATGAAATTTTCATTATAAATAAAAAAAATTATTTATTTTATTTGTAATAGTCTAAATTATTTTTATGCGATATTTTATGTTATGATCACTTGTCTTTGGTAGAAAGGCTTTTTTTTCGATGTATCGTGTTTAATTAGTCAAAAAATTTGGAAAATATATTTTGAAGAAATACGAGTTTCGTAAGAATGAAGAAAATGAAGAAATCCAAAAGTGATAGTTTGTATTAGTTGTGTCTTTTTTCATGTTCTGATACACCTGATTTTCACCGTATAGCCTCTCTCATCTCCGACACATTCTCCTTCTCCCATAGTTTTTGGTCTAGAGGTAGATTGCAAAAGAATTGAGGGAAGGTGATTAAACATGATATGACAACTTTAATGTGCTTACTAAAAACATGATCTTAGATAGAAAGATATGTCATTGAAAATTAAAATAAAAAATTACTAGATAGCCGAATATTTAACGTAAGATAGAGAGAGGGAGAGGGATAACCTTTCCTCTTAGCTTCTCATTATTAGTAGTAGAATTTAGTAATTGCATGTTTTCTTACTCTTCATTGTATATTATAATATGTTGCTTTCTTGCTTCTTTATTTTCCTTGAAAATTTGGTTTAAAAAATTCATTTAAGCTGAGGGCCTATTGATATAAGTTTTTAATCCACAAAGATGGGGATAAAATTTGCGTGGATCACATCTTTCTCATATTTCACTTGTGAAATTATATGAGCATGTATTATTATTTTGTTGCTATTAGGAAAATATTTTTATTTCCATGTCAAACACAAAAAAAATAAATAAGAAATTCATTTTTAAAAAAAAATTATTTTATCAGAGGTAGAGAGGAGATTAGAAAATGAAAAATCAAACTCTCACCAATAAAGTAAAACTTCAAATGCCCAAAAACATAAGCTAGTAAGATTCTAATAAGAAATTAATTTATTTTCTTAAAGAACATCTTTCCTCCTGCCGAGCACAATCGAAATAAGTATTTTTAGTCAACAAGTGAGAAGTAATTCGTGATGAAAGTAAAGTGCAAACCATTAAATAAGTTGTACATTCTTTTAAAACGTCCTGATCTTATACTTATATCGCGATAAATATACACATAGTACCAAGAAGTTATATTAATCACTATTTTTTTCTCTTATTTGAATTTAAAAAATTGATTTTTACATACTATTTTTTTCGAGATAATTAAGGCTTAAAATATTGAGAATCACATGTACTTGATCAAACTTAAATACGTGCAACCTTTTGAATAACAATTTAACAAGCATGCAAATTGATATAATTATGCAATAATCTTTTAAACAAGTTAAGAAGTACTTTAACCATTAATGTGAACATTTTGACAAGTGCTTTTTACACATCAATGGTTCCTTTTGAGGGGGTTGGTTGAGAGGACAATTAAGGACAAGTTATCATTAAAAATGTTAAATAATTTGGAACAGTTTAGCAGGTAATTAAGTGTTATTACATTTTATGTGGAAGAGACAGAGGCAGTAGCAAATTCAAAATATTTGCTAAGAATAGCCAATAATAAAATCATACAACTACTAAATCAACCTCTAATCTTAACTTTAGGTGGTTTACAATGTGCGTATGTGTATTAAAAAATAATCTTATATATACCATATGATTTTTTGTCAAGGATTTCAGATGAAACCCTTTGCTACCCTCTAGATCCTCCCTTAGGCATGGCTAACCTCCTTCTCTACTTTTATTTTCTTTGAAAAAATTACATGACTGAGCTAATATCTAATAGTTAATTATGATATATAACTAATATTTAATTTAATTACAAATAATGGTTATAGTTTAAAATGAAATAACTATTAATTGGGCTCCACGTATTTAACTGGTATACAAACCTGCAAATCTTTTCTTTCCTCTTTTATACAAACCAAAACTATTCTCTCTCATCTTACTCATAATCTAATCCCTAAAAATCTTTCAGATTCCCTTAGA
Organism: Solanum rostratum; assembly: GCA_029948455.1. Classification (NCBI taxonomy): domain Eukaryota; kingdom Viridiplantae; phylum Streptophyta; class Magnoliopsida; order Solanales; family Solanaceae; genus Solanum; species Solanum rostratum. The sequence goes on from CM057048.1 coordinate 66,967,666, forward strand.
TTTCTCAACAAAATCAACATTCAAATTTTGAAATTTTCTGATTTTCTTTCCTAATCCTTTATACCCAAATCAAGGTAACTTTTATTAGTTTATTTCTTTGTATCTTTCATAAGTTTCCTTATGTATTTTTTTTTCTTTCAATTTGTTCCCATTATTTCATATTTTCAATCATAATCTTTGACTGTTTCAGTGTAATCACAACCATGGATGAATCATCTCCATCAAAGAGGGTTACTAGAGGTATACATTTGCATGCAACAAAAACTTATCTTCCTCCATCTTTTTCCATGGATATAACTCAAGATTTCGGATAAAGTACAGATTTTGTTGTGAAATCTCAAGTTGTTGCAAAAAATTAGTAAAGTGAAGAAATTTGATTGAAGTTTGCACTAGCCCCATTAGATTGCGATAAATCACACAAAATCAAATTCAAAAGAAGCAAAAAAAAAAAAAAAAGGAGGTACTTTGTATAGCTCGATTTTTATTGTAAATTCACTACTTTTTTTAGATTATATATCATATTAGTAGATTCGCTTGTATATCCATTAGTTTGTATCAATATAGATGTATATGAGACTTTATTTGTACTAAAAAAATACAATTTATATTTATTTTTATATAACTTCTTTAGTTGTATACATTTAATTATTTATGTATAATTTGGATAATTGTATACTATAATTTAATTTTTTTTATACTTTGTATAAATGAATATAAATTTATCTATAACCTTTGCACATATAACTGTTTTTATACATATTAATGATTTCTCAAATTTTATATATTTTTAGTTATACAAGTTTGTTAAGTTGTTTTATTGAAGCTTTATATGTAGAGAGAACTGAATTTATCCTCAAAGAATACCCTTAACATGCAGTGATATTCGAATTTAATATAATGGATGCTAAACAAATAAATTAATTGTTGAAAAAGATACAATTATTCACAAATACAAACACAATTATACAACCTATAATTAGACTGCACGTGAACTCGTTATTCAAATCAATATATACAAAACAAAATCAAATATATGAATTCACAACATTATTTTGACAATATACAATTCAACCAAGTTAATATGTAACGACAAAAATAAAATTAAATAAGTTTCTTACACATTTTTATATACTTTTGTAGGAACTAAAATTAATAACCATAAATTACAATAACTATAAATTAAGAACCATAAATTAAGGGTTTTAGGCATAAATTAAGGGTTTTGAGAAAGCCACTTTAGGCAAGGAGTTCTAATAAAATGCAACAACCATAAATTAAGAAATTGTTTCCATTTTAAAAAATTGAATTTATAGCCTTTCATTAGTTGAGTGCCATATGGAATTTGTATAAAATGATTCCACTTAGCTAAAATATACAAATAGTGATCCATGGTTATAGTTATGAAATGTAATTAGCTAAATTGTAGCTATTTTGGCCTATTAAATTTCAGCAGTAAGCTATTTATGAAAATTCCCCTTATTTTTTTAGTAATACTAGCATCCATGAACATGCTTTTGACATCACTCTTTATCAATTATATAAAAAAAAATTTATGACTAATCTGGAGTTTCATTCCGATACATGACTCGGGACTCGATCTCGACTCCCGACACAGGACCCGATCCAACACGCGTCCCATGAATTGATCCAAGATCTGATTTCTGCAGATCAAATCCCCGACATTTGACCCCAGACCCGATTCAAAACTTAACCCCGACATTCAAACTTAACATTTGATATCTGACATTAATTTGAGACTCAACTTTTGATACCAACTCCCAATCTATGACCTGGCCTAAATTTCGAATTGAACACTAACTTTCGACTCGAGATTCAATCATATGTCCGACTTTCAAATTGAAATATGAGCCCATCTGATCCTGATATCAGCCACGAGATCCAGCCTTGACTTTCAACTAGAGACCTAATTCTGACATTGGATCTTGGACCTGACTTGCAAACAGGGATCTAACCCCAACACTTGAACTTGACTCTAAACTCTCGATCTAAGATCCCATCTTGAATTCTTATATGGGACCGAACTCTAGCTCTCAATCTGGGATTCGATATCGATCTCGACTCTCAATTTGAAAATTGATTTGACTCAAGATCCAACACTCAAATTAAGATTCAACCTCGATCCAACTCGATATCTAGAGTTTGGTCTTGAATCATCTTGAATTTTGAAAAGAAGGGTTTATGAGGGAAGGTTGTGTCTCATTGAATTGTTGATTGAACATTTTACCTATATTGAAAAACTATATAATAAATAAAATTATCATTTACTATTTTTCTACAATAGCCAAAATTGTCATTTACTATTTTTTTGAAATAATTATATATATTATTTGATTATTAAGCAAATATATAGGGCTTTGAAATTAATTAAACTTATGACTTTTTAATATCTACTCATTAAAAAAATATAAAAGTCATTAATATTTAAAGCATATTTGATCAACCAATATTATAAAACGTGTAGAATTTCTGTCACGCCCCGGGAGGGTACCCTTGGCGTGGCTGGCACTCAGAGACTATTGCTAGTCCCCAAGCGAACCACTTAGCCTCATTACATCATTCAATCAATAAACTCTACTGAATAGCGGAAAGTATAAGTAAGTAAATGGGCACATCTCATCTAAAGTCTCAAAAAAATATATATAATAATGAAGGCTAGTAGAAAGAACTAGCTCACAATCTCAACATCAATGCTCGACCATCGTCTATGAAGCCTCCATCACTAATCATGTGGTGCCAATGATAGATCCATGGCTACCCAAATCAAAATAAAAAAAATAGTCCAATCTCTAACTCTAAAGCAAGATGAATATATCATGGTGGGTCCTCCGAAATAGGGAAGGCTCACCAAATCAGCTGCAATCTCAGATATTCAATGGAGTGCTTGTTGACGATCTCTAGTACCTGCCTCTGCATCATAAAACGATGCAGTCCAAAGTGGACATCAGTACTTGGAATGTAAAATAGCTGAGTGCAACAGAAATCGGTAGAAAATATGGAAACAACATCAACTCAAAATAAATATCAAATTACATCAAATAGTCAAATGTTCATCTGTGACAGAATAAAGAGTAGACAAATGACACATCAATAACTCAAACTTATCAATAGTCTCAAACTCATCTCAAAGCTCAACTCAGAGGAGCTCACCTCCTCTCATCTCATCTCAAAACTCATCATCAGAGGAGCTCACCTCCTCTTATCTCATCTCAAAACTCATCTTAGAGAAGCTCACCCTCTCATCTCATCTAGACTCAGAGTAAGATAAGAAATTTATGAAAGTTTCTCTTATCCGATAACACTTACTTACGAGCCAGTGAATGTACAACAATCACCCTGATGTTGCCACAGTGGTTCCAAACTTGTCAGGTAGGGAATGTTCAAAAACCATATCAGCTTACCCAATATGAAGTCAACTCAATAGGTCCTCTATTGCTTTCAAGGACCGTTACTCTCGAGGGAAACCATAATATCTGTGATGGTTCTATGCCTCTCCTACGTTTGGCGATGTAGTTTGACGAGTTCAAGTTGGACAAACTCTCACGCTTTCGGTGCTCGATACTCCTCCCATGACTCAATGCTCATAAACCTCCACCTCATTTCATAGGGACTCACTACCCGTCAACGACCGGTATCTCAAATGGGCTTTAACCCTCTCATCAATCAATATCATTAATGACTCAAGATTGTATAACAATCATTAGGAAACAAGTGAATAGATACATCGGTAGAGTTTATTTATAGGAACTCATAAAACAATCAAAGTTTCATCAACTCATCATCACAATCAACAATCTCAACTCAAGCTCTAAACTCAATTCTCAAGTGCATTATGAATGCTTCTCAAGTTAAATCAATCATCAAAACTCCATCAGCTCATCATCACAATCAACAATCTCAACTCAAGGCTCTAGACTCAATTCTCAAGTGCATTATGCATGCTTTTCAATTTAGTCATGAAGGGTTGTGCAAATTCTCGTGAAAATATTCAATTTAAGAAAACAAATAGTATGATGATCATCAACATAGAAAACATGTAATTTCAAATCAATCTTTCAAGAAAAACCATAAAAAAATTCATGCATGTAGACTCTTCAGTCATCAACTCATCTATGACCTCTATAGGGCACATGAGAGAACAATCCCATGTTTTTAGTTTAGCCTTACATACCTGGGATGCAACTATCAACCAAGTACATCAAGGATCTCTTCTCGAATATCTCAACTCAAGCTCTTCTCTTCTCTCCTCAAGCCCTAGCCTTGTTAGATTATGAAATAGGACTTAGAATGAGGATTTTAGACCTTTTTCACCTCAAAACTTAGAATGGGGTTTTTAGACTTTTTTCATGTCAAAATGACCTTGTTAGATCGTGTATAGAGTTTAGGAGGGGTGGGGAATTGACTGAAATGCCCCTCTTAATAATTTAGAAATTTTTAACTCGAAAAAGACCCAGTCTGCAACGTGGACCGGTCGCGCACCGTGTATTTTCAGAAAAAGTTTTTCTGAATGAGTTTCCTTAATTTCGTCGAAATTTTTAAAAAAAATATAAGTGCTGGTTCGCGATGGGTGCGTGACGTGCCCTTGTCGCGTACTAACATTGTTTTATGCTTCATGCCGAAAAATTATCTTTTGATTGGGTCGCTCTAAAAATCGACCGAGACCATTTTTCTACTCAATTTTTCATGTTGATCACAAATCCGGCCTCAGATTCACCATCTAAGCATCGGAAGATACGTTACGCGCATACCCTCACTCTAAGGATATTTTGGTAATTTTACCGGGCATTACAATTTTCTAGTCATAATTTAGTTGAAATTGATTTAATATATTAAGCTTCTAGTATTAATAGAATAATACGTATCCTGCAATAAACTTAGTCCTAATAGAAATACATTTTGTTTTGTCCTAGTACAAGATTACATTTATAACCATTAGTAATTTTTTAGCTAAAAATAATTTTAAGTTAAAAGGGCAAATAAGTAAATCAATTTTTAGTAGATATTTTGATCAACCAACATTTACATTCATGCTTTTATACTAACTAGCATGTATGAACGTGCTTTGCACGTTACTTCCTCTCAATTATCATACAAAAAAATCCCAATGACTAATCTAGATGTAATATCCCACGTCTTAGGTGTACTAGTCCTATGCATATGGAACATGATATGATTAGGTAGAAGGAGCATCAACTTTAAAAGTGCCTAACTTTTAGACTGGAGGGCTATAATTGCGTCTAATGCTTAAGACGAGTGAGTGTATATAATTTTTAAGCCAAATTAAGGAGATCACAGCCTTAAACAAAGTGAAAAAGTGAGGTGCTTATAGGACTGAGGAAGCTAACAGGTGAGTTACCTACGTGCTTAGCTTAAATAGGTTAGATAGACGGAGACGAGGTCCAACACCAAATCTGTTCAAGTCCGATAATGAATAAAACCAAGTTAAGGGTGTAATTTTGGCCCATGGTTTAGCGTCATAAAGGGGCAATATTATCAACCCAAGATGAATAGAAAAAGGGCCCAAATACTTTAACAATCCACTTGATGATTTGGACCCAAACTATGTGAAAGGAAAAGAGAAAAATGGGCAGCCAAGGACCATCAAATTGGAGCTCATTAAGGCCCAAGTGAAAGGGCCAAACTACTGCATCACCACCTTAATAAAATAAGGCTTAAAATGAAAAAGAAAGTCGGCCAAGAGTGGCCCTTTAAAAGGGGTTAAAACCAGCCACTTCAAGTCATTTTAACAAAGCCAAAAATCATATTTTCTTCCAAAGTTTCTCCTTGCTCTCTCTTGCTTTTACAAAGCAGCCAAAGCGCATCTTTAGGGTTCTTGAAGAGGACATAATCCTTGAAGGCTAAGGTAAGTAGAAATACCTATGGTTTAGTATAATTTTTCCATGAAAAACATGAGGAGTATGCTGATTTTACTTGTGCTGGAATTTTGGACAACATGTGTTCCAAAGATTATTGTACACTTTTCTTATTTATTAAGAGGTTTTTCTCTTCTTGGTTGGCTGGATTATGAAGTAATATTTATGTTTTTAACAAGGTTTAGTTCTGTAGTGATGTAAGAAGGCTGCTTTACCATTTTTATCTTCTGCAAAAATGAATTCTTGTATGATATCTTAATTGCGCTCTTAGTAGGAATATTGTGGACTGGTAATTGGGAATTGTTGTTGCACTCCTCCATCTACTTGGAGACTTTTTTAGGACTATTTTTATGTGTAAATATGTTGGAGACAGTTTGGTTGAAGTTGAAACAGCTTTGGGATTGTTGACTTCGAAATATAACGAGAAGACGTAATGTTATGCTGCCTACTTGTGTGTTGTGTAGTCTTGTTATGTGTTGTTCTTTGTGAGCTATTGTAACACTGTTATGGGACTAAAACAAGCTGATATGACATGTATATGAGAATGTGTATTAGAAAATATGATTAGAGGTGGAGAGGTTGAAAGAATACTCTTGGATTGGCAATCACAAGCTTGCTGCCCGAACATTATTTTTTTTATGAGATTGGACTTCCAAAACATGTTTATTAGTTGCTAATACTAGCTTTATCACCTACTCTATTATAGATAAGTATTTGGAGGAAAAGGAGATTACTTCGAGGTAATAACGACGTAGTACAACAAGGTATGTAAGGCTACTCGTTTTTGTATTATTTGGCATGAATCTAGGTTCTTCTTTGGCACATAAAGGCACTTACAAACTCCGACTTAATTAATAACCATGTCTCCACTCTTTAACATATTCATATGCTTTCACATACAGTTATTGTCAATTCTGCATACATACTTTGGATACAATAAAAACATGAGTTCCTTTTGTTGCTAATAAAGTCCACGTGTTGTTTCACCTCCTACGTAATTCATTAGTTGTGTAACTTACTCTTTTCATTGTGGTACTGTCTTGCATGGTTGTTACATGTCACATGTTATGTCTATAATCCCACAGCTCTAAATGTAATGACCACCAAAAGAATCATCTCAAAAGTACATAAAAGATAACTCGAAGTTGCTTATTAGTGAGTGGTATTCCAAGGGTGGAAGAATCACCTAGCATGAGTCGATCGAAGTTGCTTATTAGTGAGTGGTATCCCAAGGGTGGAAGAATCACCTAGCATGAGTCGATCCCATATTACGAGGGGTATCCCAAGGGTGAAGAGAAAGCCTAACATGGGTCGATCCCGATATTGATTTACTACTGATCAGCTGGTTTATATGATGTACTGAGTACAAATTATACAGTAGAAAAAGGTAAAGCAATGAAAAGGACATAAAGTACATGATTCTACAGTATGACTAAAGGTGGTCTCTTATTCTTACACAGCAGTGTATGATTTTATTTGAGTTCTTATTTCATATACAGTACTTCCTGCCTTACATATTAAGTACATTATCTCGTACTGACGTTCCTTACGGGGGACCTGCATTTTATGCTGCAAGTACAGGAGCTACTAGATCTCCCCAGTAGGAGTATAGGACATCTAGTTGTTGTTACTGAGCTCCAAGTTGCTTCGGGGCTTTATGTGTCTAGAGCATATATTTTTGTATTGTATAGTTGGTCATGAGGCGGGGCCTGGCCTGATCCATATAGATATTGTTCCTTATATAGAGGCTTTGTAGACTATGTAAAGTAAAGTGTGGTCATTATCGTACTTTAGGCATCGTGGCTCCAACGAGCTAGTCATATGCATTTCCTTCTGGCTTATTATTACTTTCTACCTTCTTGAAAGCATCTTGAATGTGGAAATCCCTTGTAATGATCATAGAAAGTGTATGGTTATATGTTGGTTCTCCCGAGCCTTGTCGGCAACGGGTGCCAGTCCGCCTTAATGGGACTTTGGGCGTGACACTCGAGTCCCATCCCGATCCCTGATTTGGGACTGGACCCCAACTTCGATATCTAGCATATAAATCAGGACACAACTTTTGAACCAATACCTGATCTCGACTTTCGAAAGAACTCGATCAAATACTCGTCCCAAGTCTCAACCCAAGATCCCAGTTCTGACTCAAGATCCAGTATCAACATTCAACCTTGAACCCAACTCAAAACTCAATCTTGACACTTGACAACAAACACTGATTTAGGACCCGACTTCTAACACCAACTCCCGATCTAGGACTTGATCTGAATCTTGAATTGTGAGCTGACATTTGACCCGAAATTTGATCTTGCACCCTACTTTCAAATCGACATTTGATCCCACCTGATCTTGACATCCATTATCAGACCACATCCCAACTTTCAACTCTTGACCCAATTTCTCTTCCAACTTGAGACCCAACTTCAACATTAGACCCTAGACCTGACTTGCAAATAGGGATCTGCCCCTGAAATCCAAACCTAAATCTCGACCCTCCACCTAGGATTCAATCTCGAATTCTGATCTAGGACTCGACTCCAATCTTAATTCAGGATTCGAGTTTGAATCAGGACCTGTCCACGAGATTTGACTTTTGAATCGAGATTCTATCTTGACACTCGATCCTGATTATCAATTAAAGACCCACTCTAATACTTGACCTAGGACCCACCTCAACTCTCGATCTGAAACCTAATTCCGACACCCAATCAAAATCTCACTCTGACACCTAAATTGAGGCCTAAACTTGACACCACATCCAAAATCTTACCTCAATTTTTTATTCGGGATCTGACACTCAAATTAAAATTTGACCTTGATCTGACTCGAAATTCAGGAGCTGAATTTGGAATCATCTTGAATTTAGGAAAGAAGATTAATGGCGGGAGGTTGTATCTTATTGAATTGATGATTAGATATTTTGCCCTATATTGAAAAACTCTAACTATAATAGATAAAATTATCATTTACTATTTTTCCACAACAAATAAATTTATCATTTACTATTTTTTTTTAAATAATTATTGTTTAATTATTATGTGAATATGTAGGACTTTGAAAGTAATGAAAGTTATAACTATTATATATTTACTCATTAAGGATGTAGAAGTAGTTCAATATTTAATGAATATTTGGTCAACAAATATTACAAAACGTGTAGAAGTTCTCTACTTATGATTTACTTGAAATGGATTTAGTGTTTAGCTTCTATTACTAATAGGATAATATATGTATCTTGCAATAAACTTAGTCCTAGTAGAAATATGTTTTGTTTAGTTCTAGTACAAAATTATATTTATTTCTATTAGTAATTTTTTAGATTTAGAAATTTTAACTTAAAAGGACAAATAAGTAAATCAACTTTTAGTGGATATTTTGGTCAACCAATATTTTACGTATTTTACGATTTTGTTATTTTATTTCTTTTATAATCTTGTGGTTGATATGTTTCTTTTAATCCAATGGCCTATCAGACTCTCTATTCCACGAAGATAAACATAGTTAGATAAAATTTGTGTATACTTTATTTTACATAAATTTTGCTTATGAGATTACATAAGTATGATATATATTATTGTAATAGAATCACAACACACTCGTTTGTTATTTTTATCTAAAGCATATATACAACAAAACGGGAGTTTTAACTTAATTTTGTGTATTTGTAATTTTTTTACTTGGATGTATCATAATTGAGATAATTATCATTTTTTTTTATGTTGCATTTGTGTAAATAAGTCGTCTTGCGGTACATAAAACTTGAGACTAAACATTGGGACGATAATTTTTTTTCTTTAAACTATTACACCCTACTTAATTAATATTAAGAAAAGACTTATGACATGAAATATGAAAGTGTAAGTAATAAATAGAAACAAATTAAAAAAATTATTTGAAATATCTTTCATGACGATTTTAACTCTCTAGTAGTCAAATATGTTTGTTAAGTTTAGGTCCTTGTTAGGTAGGATTTATTGTTTCTTTAATTGTTTGAAAGGAACACAAAGTTTGGCATTTGTAATGACGGAATTGATGAAATAAAGCTGAGGGTGTCAAAATGAGTCCAAATATAAGTAATTATTCGATTCGTTTAAAATTTTACGAGTGGGACTTAAAATAATTTGAATTGCGTTCAATCTCAACCTATTCAAGTCTTAATTCATTTTGAAAGAATCTTCAATTGAACCTAATTTAATCTCCAATTTCAACTCGTTCTAAGGCTTGTTACTTGCATTGATATAATGTATGTTTTCTATTTATTTTAAATTTCTATGATTTATCTATCTATTTGTAACTTTTAATCTTTATTTTCTTGAGTTGAATTCAAATTGTGGTTATAAAAAATAAGTAATAATATGCTAAATTATTGAGATTGAACAGGCCAAAATGGGTGAGCTATGATCCAACCTGAATTTTAGCTAGGGGTATGCATCGATCGGTTCGGTTCGATTTTATACATTATCTGTTCGGTTTATCGATTTTTGATTTTTAAATATGCTAAACTAATAACAAGCCAATAAAATAATTTTTATCAATTTTCGATTTATCGGTTTTAAATCCTTAATAGTTCAGTTTTCGATTTACCCGATAAAATTGATAATGAGAATTTGCATTAATAAAAACAAATGAAATACGAAGACTATGTTTACAAACTTGTAAAAGTTGTGATTAGTTAATTGCAAGCTAAAATTAAAGGTAAAACCAAGCTGTCCAAATAGGTAAAATACCACTATAGTGTCTTATTACTATTAAATTACTAGTATTTAATATTTATGAAGAGACAAAATAGTAAATGATTATAATCTTATTGAATTATCGGTTTATCCAATAGTAAAAATCGATATCGTACCGATAACTCAATAATTATTTTCTTGAAAACCATTAAAAATTCGATAACCTAATAACCCAATAATAATAAACTAATAATGTTTTTATCGATTCAATTTATCGATCGGTTTGATTTTTGCACACCCTTAATTTTAGCCCATATGAGTTCAAAGTAAATTTGAGCGGGTCATAATTCAACCCAATTTCTATTTTAACCCATTTTAGTATTCTCAATTTCAACCTAATCCGTCCGTTTGACACCCGGAACAAAGCCATGAAACAAAAATCGAGAAAAAAAAAGTTTATTTTTTATTTATTTTTAGTATTTGACCCTTTTTTTTTCTTACTAAGAGAGGATAAATCATAAGCCTTGAAGTGACATGACCGTTTTGGAGTAAGCATTGTCTGCTCTCCTCCTAGTCAGTGGCTTTGAATTTCATGGCGGCCATGCCATCTAATGGTACTGAGCTCATACAGCATTGAGCCTAATTTGAACCATTAATTTGATATTGAGCTGTAGTTTGATTGATTGACAATTTTTTTGTTGTTGTTGTTTCAATTTGTTTTGATATAGAAATGGTGCTTGATGAGCTGAGACATGGATTCGCGCAGTTTGAGCTGGTTAATTCCCCAGTTGCTTCAGTTTCGGCTTCCAGTTATAGGCCTCATCAAAGAGGAAACCCTTTTGCCGTTTCCCCTAGCGCCACTGGTCATCAATTTTTTGCCAGAATAGGACCCTCACTGTAAATTCCTCCTCGTGTTTTGTCATTTGATTGCTTGAATTCTGTTGCTCCCTTTTTTGTTATTGTTCATAAAGCTTAATCTCGAATCACGCATTAGGGTGTGACTAGTGGTCCATAAGGTGACTTGAGAACCCCGAGTTTTGGTTTGGAAAACATTAGGTTATTGTTTATTGTTTGTCCAAGTCATAATGGCTAGAGTTATCCAGTACCGGGAAGTAGTAGGTATTTCGTGGAATTGGTCGAGCCGTGTACTAGCTAGGTAGTAGATAGCCTGTGGAATAATCGAGATGTGTGCCAGTTGGCTTGGACACTATGGTTATTATTAATAAAATAGCTCAATCTTGAATCTGTAATGCAAGGCTGCTTCCTATGCTTTTATTTGATTTTTTGCATTAGGAATTTGCTCAAAATTCTTCATTGTTGTGTTTATTTGATTTTTTTCATTAGGAATTTGCTAAAAATTCTTCATTGTTACATTTGCTTGTGAATTTGAGGTCCCAAAGTTAAATGTGATTATGAAGAGAAAAGTTTTTGATGCTGCATATAGATGGTTTTAGCCTATTCCTTGTGACATAATGCCTTAAAGGCTTCAACCTATATTGCATGGACTTGTATATCAATGTACTTATCTTATAATGTTATGTGTTTGTGTAGAGGTGGAGCCAGGTTTGAAGTTTATGGCATCTAATTCTAATCTTTTTAAGTTATAGTGCTTTCAATCAATAATCTGTACATATTCAATGGATTTGAAGTTGAACATAGATTTTGAACTAAAGCTACTAGGTTTGGCGGAACTTGTAACCAACACTCTCAATCCCCATGAATTACCCGTAATCATGACATGACATCCCTGGTGGACACGTGTACATCAAAGAAAATAAAATATCTATGCAACATAAACCTTAACAACAAACTGTGAAGGGCTTGAGTCTTACCAAATTCACTGCCAATAAGATTCTAAATTTGTAAGATTTAAGTGCTTAATTTGATCTCACAATATGTGTTTATCTTTTTCTAAATTTTTACTGTAGGGGTGGAGGTTCGCAAGCCTTAAAGAAAGTAGAACGTTATTCAGTACAGAAAATAACAGGTGATGGACGCTGCATGTTTCGTGCTCTGGTATGAAGCATTTTCTTCCCCTTCCGGAAACCAGTTTCATGTAAAACTTTGACTGCATAATTTATTGCTATAAGTTATGATGTCTTTTTAGCCTAGTTGTCATGGTTTTAGAGAGAACTCTCTACTTTATTGATTGAAAAGGAGAGGGATGCAAATATGAGGGATGATACAACAGTAAGAAGAGTAAGAATAGAATAAACTGAAGCAAGCTAACAGCACATTTTACTGACACTGCCTTCTTACTCTGCAGAAGGTGTTTTTCCTGGTTTTCTGAACGATATTCATACTCTTGCATCTCTGTTGAGCCAAAATTCACATAAACAGTGCTAATCAGGCAGAATGCCACAAATTTTGGGCTTCATGCTTCTAGCAAAACCCCCAGAAAACATGATTTGATTTCTTCAGAGATGCTGGCATGCAGGAATAAGGAGTTGCCAAAGACCCTGAACAGCTCCCCTCGGAGTGCTGTTGCAAATAAAAATGCTGAGGCATACATTCATGTCTCTCACTATTTTTAAAAAACGTTATTGTTACATATATTAATGGTTCTCACTATTTACTTTGTAGTAGTCAGGAGTTATAATCTTCTTTGGTACAGCATGTCGTTCGTGTTCGTACTTTTAAGAAAAAAACCCTATGTAATCTTAACCTTCCGTGGGGTCTTTGTTCCTGAAAGTGAGAGAGAGAAAGACCTGTCATGTCAGCCTAACTCACAAAGAATAGAGGATTTCCATATGAAAACCAAAACTATCTGAACTCAATATCCCTTTTATCAGGATGAATTGAAAATTTAGAATCCCATCAATCATGAGGGAACTCCGAGAATTCATTTATCTCTTTATCATCAGATTATGAAACATGCTCTAAATTCTCTTCACATATGGTAAAAATCTGAAAAGCACCATGAAGAAAAAATTGGATAAATGTGATCTATTCCCATTTTGTACTTTATGCTATTTGTACCTAAAATGTTTGGTGCCTTGGAACTTTGAAGAAAATAATTGCTTATCTAAGGAATTTGTGTCATCTCTACATCAGGTGAGAGGGATGGCCTTCAACAAAGGTGTGAAACTTCACTCTCGAGATGAAAGAGATGATGCAGGTAATATCTCCCACAAGGTTTTCATCAATCATTTTTGTACTACTCATTAATCATACCTGTGAGAAATATTGAAGAAAAAATATTATTGACTTGCGTATTTACATTATTACATAAAGACCCTATTTATAGATACTACAACCTAATCCAAATCCACCTAGGAAACAACATACTATTCCTATTTTCCTATTCTAAATAGAACTATATATTCCTATTTCTATTCTAACACTCCCCCTCAAGCTGGTGCATTCAATTCATAAACACCTAGCTTGTTACAGATATAATTAATACGAGGACCAGTGAGGGACTTGGTGAAGATATCTGCAAGCTGATCACTTGAGTTCACAAACTTTGTAACAATATCTATTGAGAGTATCTTTTCTCTGACAAAGTGACAATCAATCTCAATGTGCTTGGTCCTTTCATGAAATACTGGATTTGATGTAATATGAAGGGCCACTTGATTATCACACACAAGTTCCATCTGATCAACTTCACCAAATTTTAGCTTTCTTAATAACTGTTTGACCCAAATAAGCTCGCAAGTTGCTGCAGCCATTGCTTGATATTCTGTCTTTGCACTCGATCAAGCAACCACATTCTATTTCTTGCTCTTCTACGACACAAAATTACCTCCTACTAACACACAATATCCGGATGTAGACCGACTATTAGAGGGTGATCTTGCCTAATCGGCATCTGTATATCTCGTGATATGCTCATGGCCTCGATCTTCGAAGAGTAGTCCTTTTCTGGATGCTGACTTTATATATCGCAGTGACTATCACAAGGGGAAGTCATAAACTGACTTACAATACTCACAGGGAATGAAATGTCAGGTCTAGTCATTGTGAGACAATTCAACTTTTCCATCAGTCGTCTACACCTTTCAGGATTACTGAGTGGCTCCCCCTGTCCTAGAAGCAATTTAACATTTGGATCCATAGGAGTGTAACGGGTCTACATCCCATCATCCTTGTCTCCTCAAGAATGTCTAAGGCATACTTGCATTGAGAAATAACAATACCTCATCCAGACTGAGAGCAACTTCAATACCTAGAAAATACTTTAATCAACCAAGGTCTTTAGTATGAAAATGCTTAAAGAGATGTTGCTTCAAACTAGTGATACCATCTTTATCAGTACCAGCGATAACAATATCATCAACATAAACAACCAAATAGATACATAAATTTGGTGTAGAATGCCGACAAAATACAGAGTGATCAGCCCCACTACGAGTCATGCTGAACTCTTGAATAACTGTGCTGAACTTTCCAAACCAGGCTCGAGGATATTGTTTCAGACCATAGAGTGACTTGCGCAATCGGCATACAAGTCTACTAGACTTCCCCTGCGCAACAAAACCAGGTGGTTGCTCCATATAGACTTCTTCTGCAAGATCACCATGTAGAAAAGCATTCTTAACATCCAACTAATGAAGATGCCAATGACGAACAACATCCATAGATAATAGAATACGAACAGATGCCATTTAGCCACGGGAGCAAATGTATCAGTAAAACCTAGCCCAAATATCTGAGTATATCCTTTGGCAACAAGGCGAGCCTTAAGTCGAACAACCTGACCATCTGGACCAACTTTTACTGCATAAACCCAACGGCAACCAACGGTGGATTTACCTGCAGGGTGGGGGACAAGTTCCCAAGTACCACTCATATGTAAAGTAGACATCTCATCAATCATAGCTTGCCTCCATCCCGAATGAGAAAGTGCTTCATCTGTAGTCTTAGGAATGGAAATAGAGGACAAAAACGATACAAAAGCATAGTAGGATGATGCGAGACGATGATAACTCGAGAAAGTATAATGTGGGTTAGCATTTTGAGTGGACCGTATACCTTTTTGAAGTACACTCAGTTGGCTGTGAGCAGGCAAGTCCACAGTAGGAGTAGGGTCGAGCGCATGACATGAATCATCTGGAACTGGTGCTAGACGTGAACGACGATGATAAGTCAAAAGAGGTGAAGGTTTGTAGGGTTTTGGCAGAGGTGACACTACAATTGGAGATTCCTCCAAAGTCGGTACAAGTAGGACTTGAGGTAGAGGCAAGACCTCAGAGATATCAGGACGATCAAATGATGTTTAGTAAGGTTGAGATTCAAAGAATGTGACATCAACGGATATAAGATATCGATTAAGGTCAGGGGAATAACAACGACACCTTTTTTGAACTCGAGAATATCTAAGAAAGACATTTGAGAGCACGAGGGGCTAATTTATCTTTTCCTGGAGCTAAGTTATGAACAAAGCATGTGCTCCCAAAGACACGAGAGGTATAGGATAGAGATGTGACAAAGGAAACAATATGGATTGTGGAACCTGATTTTGAATAGAAGATGAGAGCATTCTATTATATAAATAACAAGATGCAAGGACAAAACGTAAGGGTTGGGCTTTTTCAATCCCTTTTGGTTTTGTTTGGATCCCATTGGCTAAAGTAATAGCAAGAAGAGATTGTGAGTAAACAATATCAGACAAAAGTGATTTCAACAACAACAACGACATACGAAGTGGAATCCCACAAGTGGGGTCTGGAGAGGGTAGAATGTACGCAGACCTTACTACTACCTCCTAGAGGTAGAGAGGCTGTTTCCTAGGAACCCTTGTCACAAAAACCCATAAGCAGAATAAGCTAGATATGGAAAACAAGAAAGGAAGAGAAAGAGAAAGTGAATAGGAAGAACGATTAATAACGAAAAGCACATGATAACAAGTAAATACGAGACGATTCACATATATAAGGCAGATAAATACGACATCGGGCAACTCCTACCTATCTAACCTATTAGCCTGCTACTCTAATTCGCGACCTCCACTCCTTCCTATCTAAGGTCATGTCCTCGGTGAGATAAAGTGTCACCATATCTTGTCTGATCACCTCCCCCCAATACTTCTTCGGTCTACCTCTACCCCTCTGTGTAACTCCCAAATCCAGCCTCTCGCACCTCCTAACAGGAGCATCACTACTCCTTCTCTGCACATGTCCGAACCATCGCAGTCTCTCTTCCCTCATCTTGCCAGCTACAGGGGCCACCTCTAGCTTCTCCCGAATGACCTCATTCCCAATCTTATCACTCCTAGTGTGACCACACATCCATCTTAACATCCTCATCTCTGCGACCTGGATCTTTTGAACATGCGCATTTCTTATTGGCCAACACTCCACCCCATACAACAAAAATGGTCTAACCACCATTCTGTAGAACTTACCTTTGAGTTTAGGTGGTATCTTCTTATCACATAATACTCCAGAGGCCACCCTCCATTTTGTCCATGCTGCCCAATACGATGTGTGACATCATCATCGATATCCCCACTACTCTAGATGATAGACCCCAGATACTTAAAGCTTTCCCTCTTGGGGATAGGGTGAGCGGCAAGCCTCACATCAATGTCTGCTTCATCCCTCGCAACACTGAATTTGCACTCCAAGTATTTTGTTTTGGTCCTGCTCAGTTTGAATCCTTTGGACTCCAAAGCGTGTCTCCAAACCTCCAACCTATCATTAACTTTGGTCCGGGTCTCATCAATCATTATTATGTCATCTGCAAATAACATACACCATGGGACTTCCTCTTGGATAGATCGCGTCAGCTCATTCATCACCAAAGCAAACAGAAAAGGGCTCAACACAGATCCTTGATGAAGTCCCATCTCAACAGGAAAATATTCTGGGTCTCCTCCCACCGTTCTCACCCGAGTTTTGGCTCCGTCGTACATGTCCTTTATCACTCTAATATACGCCATTGGGACACCATTCACCTCTAAACACCTCCATAGGACATCTCTCGGGACTTTGTCGTAGGCCTTCTTGAGATCAATGAACACCATATGAAGGTCCTTCTTTCTTTCCCTATATTTCTCCACTAATCTCCGAACAAGGTGAATTGCTTTAGTAGTTGACCGCCCTGGCATGAATCCAAACTGATTTTCTGAAATAGACACTACTTTTCTCACCCTCATCTCTACCACTCTCTCCCATGCCTTTATAGTGTGACTTAACAACTTGATACCCCTGTAATTATTATAGTTTTGAATATCACCCTTGTTCTTGTACGGTGGAACCATTATACTCCTCCATTCATCCGGTATCTTGGCAGTCATCATAATAGCATTGAACAGTCTAGTCAGTCACTCTATGCCATCCTTGACCATGTTCTTCCAAAAATCTACCGGAATCTCATCAGGCCCGATCGTCCTCCCTCTCTTCATCCTACTAATAGCCCTTATAACCTCCTCAACTCTGAGCCGTCTGCAATAACCAAAATCTCGATGACTTTCGAAATGTGCCAACTTACTCAACTCAATATCTCTATCTCCTTTTTCCTTTAAGAGTTTATGAAAGTAAGCTTGCCACCTTAGTTTAATAGAAGTCACATCCACTAACACCTCACCCTCCTCATCCTTGATGCACTTCACTTGGTCCAAGTCGCGAGCTTTCCTTTTTCTCTCTTTAGCTAGCCCATACATTCTCTTGTCCGCGCCTTTGTCACGTAACTCCTCATATAGATGCTCAAACGCTGCTGTCTTAGCACTCGTCACCGCCATCTTTGCTTCTATCAGACAAAAGTGATTTGTTATCAGAAATATGATCAGAAGCGCCAGAGTCCATAACCCATGATCCAAGAGTACTAGACTGTGAGACACAAGCAAAAGAATTACCCACAACATGAACAATAGGTTGAGGAACCGATGCTGCTTGTGGAGACAGTTGCTTACTTGCTCGATACTGAAGGAACTCGTTATATTCTTTTACAACAATAGGATCATAACTGGGCGGTGGATTATGCAAAGTATAACAGATGTCCCGAGTGTGTCCAGACTTGTGGCAATAGCTACACTTAGATCTCGATCTTCCAGAACGACTTTTTGGGGCCAAACATATCAAACCCAAAAAACATCTTTTGAAATAAAAAACGTTGTACTCAAAAACTGATAAAAAAAATAAAAAAAATATATGTGGTCTGCCTCAGAATGCAGAGGCGACCTCACTAAACTAGCCGGAAACACGAAACAGTTGCCTGGAAGTGTTGGAAATCACTGAACCCTAATTTTAGAGGACGGAATTAGTGGAAAATTGCATGGGTAGCCTCAGGATGAAGAGGCGATCCAGCTGGAAAAAAAACAGGAGGCCGGAAAGTGGTCGTATCTGGCCTCACGCGCCGGTGCGTGGTCAGATCTCGCCGGAAAACTGAACCTTCAATCGGCGCGTGGGGGTGCTTGGGGTGCAATTTTCCGGTGGGTCTGACTGGAATCTGGTCGCCGGAGGATGAGGAACCCAGCGGTGGTGTTAATTTTCACATACCACTGATTAAAAAAAATGCAGACACAAATCAGCCGTGACAGCCATCGGAAATTGATGTATGGTGGTCTGTCGAAAGTTTCTCACCAATGCTCTGATATCATGTGAGAAATATTGAAGAAAAAATATTATTGACTTGTGTATCTACATTATTACATAAAGACCTTATTATCACTGGCAACTACTAAAGACCTTATTATCACTGGCAACTACAAAACAGTTGCCAGAAAGTGTTGGAAATTGCCGGAACCCTAATTTCGGAGGTCGAAATTAGTGAAAAATTGCATAGGTAGCCTCAGGATGAAGAGGCAACCCAGCTGGAAAAAAAACAGGAGGCCGGAAAGTGGCCGGATCTGGCCTCACGCGCCGGTGCATGGTCAGATCTCGTCGGAAAACCGAACCTTCAATCGGCGCGTGGGGGTGCATGGGGTGCAATTTTTCGGTGGGTCTGACTGGAATCTGGTCGCCGGAGGATGAGGGACCCAGCGGTGGTGTTAATTTTCACACACCACTGATTAAAAAAATGCAGACACAAATCAGCCCTGACAACCATCGAAAATTGACGTACGGTGGTCTGTCGAAAGTTTCTCACCAATTCTGTGATACCATGTGAGAAATATTGAAGAACAAATATTATTGACTTGTGTATCTACATTATTACATAAAGACCTTATTTATAGATACTGCAACCTAATCCAAGTCCAACTAGGAAACAATATACTATTCCGATTTTCCAATTTTAAATAGAACTATGTATTCCAATTTCTGTTCTAACAATACCAACAAGGTTAAACCTCATAGTATCTCTCTAACTAGTCAAATTTATGAACTCCTATTTCGTTTATGATTTTATCTCAGTAGGAAACTATGTCTTCCACATATTTTGTGATCTTCAAAAATTTTAATCCTGATACACTAGGCAAGTTATCAGTTCTCTTCTGTCTCATTTTGTGTGATTATTTCCCTGAAGTTGATGAAATATCTGCTTTTCCTTATTTAAAAGATGAATTAAGGATGGCTGTAAAGGAGGCTATTTGTGATGATGAGAAGGAACGTCTTAAATATGAAGAGGCCTTGGTTGCCATTACAGTTGAGGAGTCTTTGAGACGGTTAGGCCTTGTAATCATTGACAAACATGAAACTTCATCTCATTTTTAGGTATTTTATGATTATAATACTAGTCGGATTTGAATACTTCCTCAGTACTTTGATTCATTTTATTAGATACTGCCAACGAATTGGACGGTCTGATTTCTGGGGAGGAGAATCAGAGCTATTGGTAAGCAAATTTTTAGCCTCGATTCTTCTAATCTTGAATATCCATTTGTTTTTATCTTTATCCTCTAATGCCATATAACATTAACAATCCATGTTTATTTGTTGCATAGGGAAGTTTTTTTGAGATTTTCAATCATTCTTTCAGGACTATTAGTTGTTTTAATTTACTCATTCTTTTCATTTCTTCAATTGTATACTGCTTGACATGTCCACACCAATTCCTTTCTACTTAATGAGGGAAAGAGATGGTTTCTGGTAGTGTTTCTATAGGAAGTACATCCATTGTACTCTTGTGTCACACATCACAAGTGGGATGCGTACATGTTAACTTTTTGTTTCATTTAGCTACGTTGCCTCGTTAATGCTGATAGATAATCTTTCTTTCTTCATCAGGTATTATCGAAGTTATGTTGCCAGCCAATTATGGTATACATACCAGAACAGGAGGTACTTCCCTTTGCTTCAAATGATTTACTTGTGAAGTAGTCATAACATTGACTGAAGTATTTTGGGTATTGTTGTCCAATTATACCTCTTCTCCTTGCCAACAACTAAAGTAGGCTCTGCAAAATCTCATTCCGCTCAGTATACTGAATCTTATTGCATTAGGTCTCTCAAAACAAGCTAATGGCTACCCATCTGCCCCATCATCTTCTTTTGCACACTAGACTATCATTGTAGTTTCTTCTTCAATCAGCCGTTTTGCTGTCATTTCTATTTTCCTATTTAATCAGCTAATTCTCCTCTAAAAGAAATTAATAAGGCAGCAGAAGCCAGTGAAATTTACCAATTCAGCTTTGGAAGCTTCTGTTAGCAACTGTGAGTGAGATATGTCAGTATACTAAGATTAAATATGAAGCTTTCGATCTTCCCAGGCTAATAAGCCAACTAGCACTTAGCTTCCACTCCTTTTAAAAAAATAATATCTACTCTTGAACATCATGAAGCAGAGAGAGACAAAAGTGCAAATAAGTATTGATACAAATATGGTGTTTGAGGATATCATCCTGAATACCATTTGACGTATGACAAATGCTTGAAAGAAACACAAACGAAGTAAAAGTTCCTTTTAGTTTGAATAGAAAAAATGACTGAAGATATTTCATATCTTCAGTTCATTTTGGTGGGTTAGATTGGTAAATCTGCCACTTTGTCCTGTCATGATTTAGTGGTCCAGGATCTAGATTCATCTCTAGTTTGCACTCCTTTGCTCTTGTTGGTAGGAAATTGGGTACATATTATCTATGGTGTTTGCTTCCGATTTGTAAAATCATATTTATAGGTACTGTATTTGCAGTAAGTCATAATGTAGAAAAGAGGGTGAAAAGTCATTTTCACCTTGAAGACATGCTACCTAGTTGATCGATCAAGCCTAGACCATAAGACTACAATTGTATAATGGTTGAAAGTTGTCAAACCTTTGTTTTCTTAGCTAGAAAGTACTCCCAAACCTCTCTCTTATTTGTTCATCGATAACGTTTGACCTAATGTCTTCTTCTGCATTTTGGCGATGAAACTGCAGCATGGAGGAAGGGGCTCTGGTTTCATTCCTATTGCAGAATATGGAGCTGAGTTCCGTAAAGGTTCGAAAAACAGAAAGGCCAGGAAGGTTGTGAGGCTCCTTTATAGTGGGAGGAACCATTATGACCTACTTGTATAGCACCTTTCTCACATTCAACATAGTTTTAGCAGTGTAATCTTTTCAAAATTTGTAGTAACTGTGGTGGACACAATATTGTTAATCTGATGAATTTTCTGAGCTTCAAAACTAGAAGTAATTTTAAAAAGAAATTGCATGTCCGAACGCCTACGTAGGAGATAGAATTTATGTTCTCATGTGTTAAATTTTATACAAATTATTTCAGTTGAGTGTGTAATTTTTTCTGAGAATCCAAGCAGTTCGACTGCTTATCTACTAATTATGTATTGAATATTGTTTTCTTTTCTTCTATACAATTATATACGAAAAGCAATACTTAATGACTTGATTATATGCATAATCTTAACAAAATTCATGTATATTTTATTTAGAGTTCACTCTAGTAACTTGTTGATAAAACTATATATTTTTTGTATCTTTAAGAGTTAAGTTATTCAATTATTTCTTTAATGGACAGTAGAAACAGATAATGGGGGAAAAAGAGTTGGAGGTTGAAAAATAAATAAATTTATACTAAGAAGGAAAAAACAGAACCAATGTGCTAGATCAATGTATTAATTAATGAGATAGAAGTTTAATATGCTCACTCATTTGAACAACTTCAGCCAAATATAAATAATTGAAACCATTTATTTATAAATAATTACAAGAATTATTATTTATTTAATTATAAAAATACACGAAACTCGAACATAAATGTTTTAGAGACGTTTGTATTCCTTCTAAATTGTTATATGTGCAGAACATTGATACAACTTAAAACCATCAGAGTTGTCATATGGAGCACTTGTAATGCCACATTGATACACACTGATCCAAGAGCAACTTTTATAATCATAAAAATAAAAGAATTACATAGCATCGAATTAAGTTTGCAGATCACCAATTCCCATTGCTGAAGGGTGTGAGTGTGACAGTTACATCTAAAAGCTTAAGTGGTTGGAAAGGACACACTTTTCTATTTACTTAATTAATTATACTCTCAACACGCTCCCTCACATGCAAATGCGATTCTTTTTTGTCGCCCAAACATGGGAAAATTCTTTCCAGCAATTAAATTGTAGTGAGACTCCGTCCCAAGACTTTTGCCTGCTCTAGTACCATGGTAAAGTGTGTAGTGTAGCCATCTCATCTATAAAAGCTTAAGTTGTTCGATCAAATTTTTATTTATTTACTAAATTATATTCTCAACACCCATATTCAATACTTAAATAGGCCGTCTTTTTCTTCCTCTCTCTTCTTGTCGACCTCCTTCCTTTTAGAGAGAGAAAGCAAAAGGCTAATCTGCCATCATGTTGGTTTATCAAGATCTCCTCACTGGTGATGAGCTTCTATCAGATCATTTCCCTACAAAGAACTCGAGAACGTAATGCTTTTGGAAGTTCAAGGGAAGTGGCCTGGGTTGTTCAAGGTGCTATATTGATGTAGACATTGAAGATGAAGGTGTGGATGACCAAGCTGTCAAGGGTTGACACTTTTAGACTTCAGGAGCAACCAGCTTTTGACAAGAAACAATTTGTTACATTCATGAAGAAAACCTGACATAATTCAGTGCACGTTAATCCAATTCATATTGTAAAAGCCCCACTTTATTTGGGTTGGATTAAAAAGTCCATTTTGTAAAAGGTCTAGCTCAGCTAAATCACGAGTTAGACCAAGCTGATCCAACGAATCTTAAGTCCTGGTTCTAATTTTTATCACTACTAACAACAAAAACAGAAATTAGGGATAGAGAAATTTCATAGTTAAATTGCTGTTATAAGTTTCGTAGTTATTTTGATATCCTAGTAGCAACAGCAATTTAAAAAATTAACACTAAGCTTTCTTTTTTGGGTCCATTCACACTAAACTTGGTGACATGAATGGTTACTAATAAGGTGTGTTGATTTTGGTATTTGCAGGTATGTTCCAGTTGGCCCCCTTGTTAGAGCACCAGAAACAGAGAATGAGCATTCAGAGATCATGGACTGGCTAAACAGTAAAGAAGAATGTCCCACAGTTTTTGCTTCATTTGGTAGTGAATATTTCTTATGCAAGGAAGAAACGGAAGAACTGGCTCTTGGTTTAGAGCTTAGCAAGGTGAATTTCTTGTGGGTTGTTAGATTCCCAGTTGGAAAAAACAGGGTTTTCTTGAAAGAGTTGGGAACAGAGGAAAAGTAGTACAAGGATGAGCACCACAACTAAGAATATTAGGCCATTCGAGTATAGCAGGGTTTGTGAGTCACTGTGGATGGAGTTCAGTAATGGAAGGACTTAAACTTGGAATTCCAATTATAGCTATGCCAATGCATCTTGATCAGCCATTAAATGCAAAGTTGATAGTAGATGCAGGGGTAGGGAAAGAGGTTGTTAAGGACAAAGATGGAAACATAGACAGGCATGAAGTGGCAAAGGTTATAAGGGAAGTTGTGGAAGACAAAAGTGGGCAAAGATTGAGAAAAAGAGCAAAAGAGTTCAGTGAGATAATAGAGAGTAATGGGGAGAGAGAAATAGATCAACTTGTCCAAGAATTGCTAAACCTTTGAAAGCCAACGTTAAAGCATTGGCTGTTGACATGCAGTACTAAATTTTATCCTGTTTTCTGTTTCTGTCTTTGTTGTTTTTGTAATCTAATTTCCAATAAATAATGAAGACAATAGTACAAAAGGATTCTAATGACTTCAATAATGATTAAATTGCAGCGACGGTGATTTGACAATCTCTAGAATCTGATATGAGATTTGATCTTATGTTAGAATTTTTGACATGTAACTAAAAGTGAATATCTTATCGGTAATCATTCTATGAGTGATTGAGTTTTGACTTAGTGATAGATTATTTTGTCAATTCAAAAATAAAATTGCTCTAACAAAAGATGGTCTATCTTATATTATATTTAATCTTTATTGAGCACAATCATTTTTTGCACATCATGTTTTTCATGATTAAAAAGCCTCAAAAGTTCTATTCTTCCCAACCAAATAAGCACTTTTGCAAAGTTCACCTTCCCGCGGTGCTTCCAAGAAATATCAACTAAGAAACAATAATTATGTTTGAGAGTTATCATTTTATTTTACTGTTTTCAATTTAATTCTTTGCTCGTTTCATGTCAATTGAATTTACCACTTTTGTTGTTGTAAGTGATTAGGTTGAGTGTTAATTGCGAGTGCGCATGTCATTAATTGGTATTAAAGCAAGAATTTTGCAATTATTTTAAGTCAGGTAAATACTAAAATTAGGATGAAATAAACAAAAAATATAAATTAAGTATTTTTTTTTAATCTGGACATATAAAATAACCATTTTAATACCTTTTAATGATTATCTTTGTATCAAACAGTAAATCAAAAAGTTTATGTATATTATTTAAAATTATGTAAAAAGTACAATAAGTCATAATAGTTGTCAATTTAAAATTTTTATCATTGAAAGTTTATGAGTGCCAATAAATTGAGATAAACAGAGTAACATACATTATATTAATAATTTGAAATATGAAAAAATAAAATTTTGATAAATTTTGGTTGACTTTCAAAAATTTATATATGCAACATAAATTAAAATAAAGTAAGTAAGATATATTAAACTAAGATAAAATGTATTATAAGTTGCAATAATTAACAACTTAAATCTTTTAAAAATATATAAAAATATATCAATATCACATAAATTGAAAACTAAGAAAATATATATTGAGCACGAACTCTTATAATTAATACCATTTACAAAAATAATGTCATTTTTTCGCTTTATCATTGCCGAAAGTGCAAATTTTTTATTTTTTCTTTCATAAGTATATTTTTATAAAAACATATAAGATGTGTATTAAAAATTATCCATAAAAAACAATATAATATACAATTTGTAGGTTCACTCGATTTAGTTTTTTTTTTTAACAAAATCAAGATAAAGAATTATTATTATTAATTCTTATAAAAATAAAATTAAATAAAAATTTATTTATTTCTTTTTTTAAAAAAAAAATTGGGGGTAGGGGAAGGGGAAGGGGAAGAGGAGGGAATTACAATGTGGGAATCGGCGAACTCTCACCAACAAGGTGCGAGTTCAGATAGCCAATGAACTAATCTGAACTAAGCTACTAAGATTCGTAATTTATTTATTTATTTCATACATTTGAATCGTGTTTTAATCAAAATCGTGAATACCTTAGTGTGAAGGAAGACACCTTCAAATCACAGCCTGCACAACAAAGGTCTCCAATTCTGCCCCAATGCCCAACCTGCAGTGACTCCAAGGAAAATATTAGTCACATCTTCTTCCAATATAGGGTGGCCAAAGAATTTTGGGCTAAGGTCAACAGAAAATAATCAAGCCCCAGCACCTAAGGTGTACACACACCCTTAAGGATGACACCTGGATAGACTAATGGCACAAGCCTGTCAACAGCTCCCTGACATGGGGCACTTTTTTTCCCTACTGTTTATGGAAGTATCGAAATGCCAACCTCTTTGACCATAAAGAAGTCCTTGTCAATTTTGACAAGGTTTATGGAAGTATCGAAATGCCAGTCTCTTTGACCATAAAGAAGTCCTTGTCAATTTTGACAAAGTTTATGATCGAGCCATGGAATACTCCACCATCATCATGAAGCAGAAAAGGCCGAGCCCCACCCATCATCTCTAGTATGTCAAATGGGAACGGCCAGAAAGGGGTAAATTAAATGTGGATGGAGCAGTGAAGGACAACCCAGGTCTGAGAGGATTTGGGGATGTCTTCAGAGATCACATAGGAAATTGACAACTGGATTTTTTTTGACACAAACTCCATTGAGACAGTACTCAAAGCCTTCATGTGAGGCCTTCAGCTTGCCATAAGGTACATTTTCATCATCCTACAAACTGAAATCGATGCCAAAGAGATCATTGAACTGCCCCAATCAGGTAACCCTTTAGACACCAAAATTATTTATGAAGGCAGGTTATTGCTGAACATGTTGGAAGCTTGGAAGCTACATCATGTGTTTACGAAGTAAAATAGAACAACTAAGATTGCCAAAGAAGGACTCAAACTAAAGCATTTTGATGACTTATTGATTTTTGTAGTTCCTTGGTGTTTTTACCCAACAAGTTGGATGCAGGCACTTCGAAAATTAATTATATTAGAAAAAAATAATTAATCACTTCCTACGAGAATCGAGATATGACCTAGATATGTTGTTTATCATCATGTCCTATTTTGTTAGGCAACATGCCTCGTGACAGTAGCCAAGTCTTTGTACAAATTTAAGTACTAATTATATATATATACATATATATATATATATATATAAAGGATTGTATTTGCTGTTGAAGAAAAACAAAAAGAATTTTATATTATTTGATATAATACTAAAAGGACTCATTTTGTAATTTTCTTTCTTCTTGTATAGGGTCAATTTTCCTCTGTTCTCCCCATTTCTGCTCCGATGAATAAGATGAAAAAACCAACGGATTCCGCCGCCGCCAGTGCTACGCGGTCAGAGCCACCACTAAACACCAAAAAAATCAGTCCAAGAACAACCTCAACAGTTGGAATTGCAACCGAACAATTCCCAGGAATTGATCATTGCCAATCTCAGCAAACTCTCCGATGGACTCTCCGCGTTCTAGAAATGCTTGACTGACCTAGAACAACACATTGGTTCTATACGGACCTCAATTGAGTCTGCTATGCTACTGCTTCTCACTCCACCGCCACACACAACTAGTACCACACCGCCGCCAGTGACACTTCCAACCCTAGAGCCAGAGCCAGAGCCAGATCCATCTTGCGAGTCTGATTCCTCTGAAGATGAGGAGAAGGAGAAGGAGGAGGACGAGGATGAGGACGAGGGGGAGGGGGAGGGGGAAGGGGAGGGGGAGGAAGAGGAAGAGGAAGATGAAGATACAGAGGAGGAGGAACTGAAAACCCCCTTCTCGTTCAGAGCTGGAATTTCTGTGTAAACAGATGAAATTTATTCATCTGAAGAGGTATATGGTAACACATATCTCAGATATAGATGAATTGCGTGAACAAGTTCCTATCCAGCAACGCTGGTATGGAAATATATCAACAAGGGGACCAGGAAGAGTGCTACTAGCCCAAGCCAAAGGCTTCTAGATTGGCTTTGGAATGTCTCTTGTTGATGATGGGAGAGGGAAGAAGAATTAAGATTAAAAAAGGGGTGAAACAAGAGGCGGAGCAGGCAGCTTTAGCATGGCGGGCGAGGATGTTATGCAAAGGAGGTTTATCAAACGCTCATGAAATGGATGCCTGGGGTTTATTGTTGCTCATTGCGTGTTTTGGGATTCCACTAGGACTTTTAGACCGGGATATCAGATTTTTTATTCAAGGAAGTTGCGCCATGTATACTGGTGCTCTTAGGAGATCAAGTGTTCTTATGGAAAGGATTCCAAGAATAATAGAGTCGATGTTGAAAAACAATTTAATGGTTGGGGCCATTGACATTGTTTATACTTTTGGAATAGAGGACAGATATAACCCTCATGCAATCTTGACATCATTTTTACGTAACTCTAGGGGTAGGTCCGTAAAACCAAAAACCGAAAATCGAACCGAAATCGATCGAAAAATACCAAAAAAAAACCGCACCGTAAAAAACCAAAACCGAACACGAAAAACCGAACCGAACTGATTTTGTGCGGTTTCGGTTTCGATTTTGGTCTTCTAAAACCGAACCGAACCGTCAAAAACCGATTTATTTTGCTTTACTTAAATTCTACTACATCATATAATTTAAAGTTATCATTAAGTAAGACGAAAAGATATATTTTGTTCAACAATCTATTTGGTGTGATTGCATCGTTGCTTTAATATTTTTTCTTATTTTGTCTTTACTTATTACTATTTAATAATTTTGTGTTATTATTTATCCTACCTTTTCATAATAGCTCCATCCCATATCCAACAATTTCTTATATATTTATCATTCAAATTATGAATATGCCCACATTATATAACAACAACGAATGATATAATCCATCAAAATATTATATTCATTGAAATAATACAAAATAACACATAATAATCATCCAAACAAAGAATAAGTTGCAATATCAAAATGAAAAATAGAGACAAACTTTGATGTCTATGGAATTCTACCAAGGGAAAATGCATAAAATCGCCTTTAAATTTCTCGATATAACTTAATTTAGCACTGTAATTTTATGATATTTATTTACCTCGTCATTCTAGTAAAATTAATATATGAATGTGATTTATAGGTAAATGAATATATCAACATTCTGTAAAATTTGCAAGAAAATTTTATTTAGATAATGGTTGAATCATAATTTGCTCCAATAGACCATCCGAACAAATGATAAAATATTATTTTAATCTTTTTATATATTTTGACTGATATTTAAAAAATATATTATGTGTGTATGCTCATAAATATTTATTAGGTAGATAAGTTAATTATATAAATTATGTCTTTTC
Organism: Solanum rostratum; assembly: GCA_029948455.1. Lineage (NCBI taxonomy): Eukaryota > Viridiplantae > Streptophyta > Magnoliopsida > Solanales > Solanaceae > Solanum > Solanum rostratum. Next base: position 66,997,028 of record CM057048.1, read on the forward strand.
TTTTAACTATATACTTCAACATCAATTGACTTGAACCTTCCAAGGAGTATTTGATACTTGTTTTTCTAGAACATATGTTTGCAATTTTCTTGGTGATAATTGTAGTTCTTATATTGTGATACTTGTACTAATCCAAACTTTACTCTTTACCAATTGTTTAGCATATCTATACGATGATACGTCTCTACCCAACATATTATTTTACTTTAAAAAATTATTTTTAAAAATCGAAAAACCGAAAAAAACCGAAAACCGAACCGAAAAAAATCGAACCGAAAAACCAACGGTTTACTTTTTTTTGGGGCAAAACCGAACCGAACCGAACCGCCAAATCACCTTCCGTTCGGTCTTTGGTTTTAGGGAAAAACCGAACCGCAAAAACCGAACCCACCCCTACGTAACTCTGAACTATCACATTTGAACAATACTAAGGGACTTGAACAACAAGGTATTGTTGTGTATGCAGGTAAAGTGAAGCGCTTGTGTGGTCTGAAATCTATTGCAGAATGTTTGGAACGTCACAAGATTGATCCTTTAAAACTCCTTCCTGGGTGGCAAATTGATGTGAGAATAATGAACTTGAAAGATCTTGCTGAATTAAATATGCATGTAGGCGAGAAAGATCTTGCTGAATTCACTACGCATATAGGCGATCAGAAGGTGGCACAAAAGAGAAAAAATGATGGGACTGAATTGTCTGGTAGTTTCAGCAACAGAAAAATGAAACCCTCACATTTTCCAAATCCTAATCGATGGCCTTTACAACAACATAGAGTTGTTAATCATGTTGGTGATAACAACAACACCTTGTTAGAACATGGTGGAACTGCCGGCCACATTTATAATTATTCACTGTCCCCATCAGTATTGCATGGAACTGTTGCAAGCTCAATACATCAAAATGTTGTTGGATCACTGACAGGACCTGTGGGAGGTGTTGCAGCCATGGATGGAACTGGAGCAGGTAATCAGTGGAAGGAGCTTCATGTGTTGGAGTTCATGGAGGGACTCTAGTTGATAAATACGACTGGTCATATAGGAAGTCATACTGGTCAGTTTTATGGATCGCGTGACGATGCAGTTGTGCATGACAGAATGGCCTTCCACACCTATGCTTATAGTGCGTTATCCTACTTGGAAGCATCAGGCTCTACGGGGTTGCCAAATACCATGCCCGGCGATGGTTATAGGCCTCCACCATGCAGGGCTCTACAGGGTTGCCAAACACCATAGCTGCACCATATCAGTTTGCTGATACTGTTCCACCAACTGCACTATACCAAAGTAGTGGCTCACGAGCAGTTAATGCTGTTCCATCTGTTGCCCTTGCTTATCCTTCATCCTCCTTGTACTGGAAGAGATAGTTTTGCATCGGCCAGGCATTATTTCTACCTTAATTTCCCTTTTGTGGTAATATCCAGTCTAGAAGTGAAGAAGTGATTTCGTGCACATCTTCTTGGAAAGGTTTGTGTTTCATTAGCTACTAAAAAGCTCTGGCCAATGTTCGGCTTAGCATGCTGATGTCTAAATACAGATGATCAAATGGAATCACCGTCTTTGTGGTAACTGTCTTCATTGTGCAACAAAAAATACTTGTCGACGTGGAAACTATTCTGTTTTTTGTTTTGTATATATTAATGAAACTGTAATCATTGATAATGATATTTAGTTCATCGTATCAAACCGTTGATTGGGAGTTATTGTAAGTGTTGGGCTCTACGGTAGAATCAGTTGGGTGATTTGAGAGGCGGTGGTTGACCCATGTCAGCGCTTCGAGTCCATTAAAAAGGTAATACTGGCTTCTCTACTTTTTAGAGGGTCTTTACAGTTTGAATGTTAGTGCCTTATTTGACAGGCTATTTCCTGTGAAGATTTCTCCTGTTTGAGGCCGTGTGTGTGGTTTTTTCAAAATATACAAAGAAAATTTGTTTTGATATTTTGCAACATCAATAAGATTGTTGCATTGACGGTAAGAAACTAAAAGCTACAGATTCTAGGCTGCATAAGGTAATTTCTTTGAGTGACCCTGGACCTGAACACATACAATTATCCAGGATCTTTTCTGATTCTATAGTCGAAACAATTATATTCATTTCTTATTTCTTTCTGTGGGGATCACGATATATCTGCTTATGGGGCTTGATTCTTAAGATGAAAATTTCCCTGAAACAGCCTCTCATAAAGGTAGTGGTAAAGTCTGCGTACATTTTACTTTCCCCTAGACCCCACTAGTGAGATTCCACTGGGTATGTAAATGTTGTTGTTGGGGATCACGATATGTGTGTACCATTGATTGGTTCTGAAAAATGGACAAGATCAATGGAATATAAGAATGTTGATGAATAGAGGTCTTGGTATATAAATAAACAAGTTGCAGGGTAAGTCTGTGACTTCCATCTTCTATATCCTATTCTTGTTCAACTTTTCTAATGTGCTGTAATTTTGTAAAAATCCATTTTGAATGCTTAAATCTTTATAAAGTTACAGGAATATGATAACAGCCTCATGCTTTTGGATTGTTAAGGTATGTTCATACAAATAATTTTTTCTTTGATTGAATTGATTTCCTGAATCTTCAGGGAGCGATTGTGCCAGAGTACATGCCACGAGAGGCCGGCGTTGTATGAATTAAGTGTAAGAGCATAAGATAATATGAACAAAGAAGGTTGAAGTAGAGATATAACTTTGAATTCCTTTACACGCCAAGACTTGTGAAAGCATTAGAAATAATTTGGATTCTGGAACAACAAATATAATACAGAACACAAGATTGTTCTTCAAATAACACAAGCTATAAAGCAAAATGGCAATGAAAAGTAGTATGATTCTGATCAGCCAAGGCAATGAGGTACTCTTAACAATTCAAGTGATAACTAAGCCTGAGCAGTGCTGCGGCTTACAATTTAATCAACTTCCAAATGTTGTTACACGTGTCAAAGGCAGTCAGGTTTGATGGATCAAACTCAAAATTTTCAACCACCTTTTTATCTCTCTCCACAATATCTAGGATTGGTCAAGGTAAACTGAATTGCTGCACAAACTCGAAAAACACACACAAGGTGACAAGAAAAGAATCAGAAATGTTAGCTTAGCAAGCAAAGTAATTTGGATACGGCCTGATATTTTTGATTGATCATCCAAGTCCGGAATGATACTTGTAACAGAGGCATACAGTGATAGTTTCATCCTACAATACAAGAGGGGAAAATTGCTAGAAATTAAACATATACATGAAACAGCCCTTAAAGAAAACGCATTAAGTAACAATTATGTAAATGTTACTAATTTTAAAAAATTGCCAAACATCAATTGCACACTGGGAGTACAACTTTAATACTAAGCATTTCACAGATCAAAAAAGGAAAAGGAACTTTCTGGATACAAACACTAGTATCCTAGGCACAGGATACTCTGAAAGCTGTTTTTTGTCTACAGAGTGTAAACCACTAATGAGAAAAGTAACACATCTAACAAGATTCAGTGATGTTCATGAGGTAAAGCTGCAGCAGAGGTAAAACTTAAAAATACTACTACTTCAGTTCCAAACTATGTGATATAGTTTGAATCAGCATGGAGCTTAAGAAAAAAATGAAAACTTTTGAAACTTGTGATGTTAAACATGTCACAACATTTGTGTGGCTACAAACTTTTGAAATTTGTGGCCTTAAATATGTCATAAGCCCATAACATCATAATAGCTTCTCATTAAAGGTCACATGGGAAATGTGAAGTTAATTGTTTACAAATTTAGAAATGTGTCATTCCCTTCGGAACGGGAAAAAAGAGGGATAAGTTTTGTTGCATCCACATAATGCCAAATCATGTGTATATTCAATTTGTAGAAATACTAAGTTTTGCAATACTTACAACTAGACATCCAAAGATGTATTGTGGTAGAACTCAATCTGCAGCAGATAGGATGTTAGTGAACTACCTTAACAACGATTGGCATATCACAGATACATCCAAATATTTGTACCATGTTGCAATACGGAACTGAGTTGGCAAAGTATCCACAGAATATGTTGTAAATACGTTAGACCCTTGCAACCTCTTGACATACTTTGACAGCATAGAGTTGCAAAAGCTAACTGAGTCAAGATATCACTATTTTCTTCTTTTTTGATAACCGAGAAAACCCAAGGACCAGTGGACACGGGTTTGAAACTCAGAGGATGAGGAGGAGTCAACATAGTAGTATGTTGGATCTAAACGTCTGACACAATCATAAACATATTAAAGGACTACAAGAGATTCTGATTACTTACTCTGCACGAATCTGATCTCGCTCAAGTTTCTTGAGCAATTTCCATTGCTCCTCAATAGAGTCTCTTTGACGATCTAAATCATTGATCTCATCGGTTAAAACTGTGTTCAAACAAAGGTGTCAATCAGTAAGCATAACACTAAACAATCTGAGAAATACAAATACACGTAGGCTGTAGCTAACGTTGTTAAATATACTTATCTAAGTTCTTCTCTTAGCAGCTGTTCTCTCTGGATCTCCTGTTCCAACTCTTTCTGCAGCTTATCTATTTCAGCATCTGCAGCAGCTTCAGATTGTGCTTCTGTTGTTCTCTGCTTGCATGCATTTATCTTTCCTTGATAATCTGAATATATGTAATGACTTGAAATAAGTTATTTAATACTTTCAAATTCAGAAAAAAATCTGTACATCTCCCATTAGAATCATAAATTAATGCTCAAACGGAGACACTAAATAACATGCAGCATAATTCTGATTTCCAACTTATATGATTAAAAAAGGAAAGATGTACGACTGAGGGAATTCATAGGAGCACTGGGACCTCGAAAGGAACCAAAGTAGAGGTCAATCCCCGAAATGTTAGTAATAAAAGAAACATCCAGCAAACAAGAAAATGGTGTTTCGGTTCCATGTAAAGAGAATTATCCACTAATAACTGGTACTGAGAAAAAGAATCATCCAGCTGCAAGAACATTATGAAGTTTGTCTACATTGAAGCAAAAATGCAATCTTAGGCAAATATTTCTTTTTTTTTTTTCTCACAGCACAGTTTACCAGGAGCAAGGAGAATCCTATTGTGTAATAATGACCCTGAGGTTTGAATTTGTGTAATGCTGTTCGATTTATAGCCTCTTTGCAATGGAATGTCCCTTGGGAACAATCTTTATACTAACTAATCTGGAAAGAAGTTGACTCAACCCCCATTTTACTCTTTTGTCAAAAGAATGTTACTAAATGAAACATCCAGAAACAACAATATCATTAAAAAGCAAGGTTTAAGTCCTATGAGGAAAAAAAAAACTGCATCCAACAGCAAATTGCATTGTAAACTGTGTCTATATCAGATTTAAAGTTGCAATCTTTAAGCCAATTGTGTTTTTTCTCTCACAACGTTCATCGGAAGTAAGGAAGGTCCAGTCAGGCATAACTAAGCTAACTGTGAGTGACACCACTAAGCAGCTAAATTAACTTCTAACCTCTTGGAGAATGGGTTGTCTCTTGAGACAATCCATAAAGGGGAGCATTTGGTCATGATTTTTTTTTTTACTTTTCGCGGAGTTGAACTCCGTCCAAACATGTTCGGCCTAAAATCATGGAATTCAACTTCAGGAATTTGAAAAACACACAAAAAATTTCACTCCAAATTACACACAAAAATTCAAAAAACAACTCGAATTTGTATCGATGGCCAAACCCAATTTCAATTTTCAAATTTCATTTTTTACTTTGAAAACAAAAACTATTTTTTTCAAATACTAACAATCTCCATGGCCAAAGGCTAACCAGAAAGAGGTTCACTCAGTCACCATCCTACCATTTCCAAAAGAGTCAAAATTAAATAGTAAGCACATTGGGTACACGATTTCAAAGGTGCAATCTTTAAGCTAAGTTATTCTTTCTCACTTGGTTAGGGAAAACTCCAACTAGGAAAGATTCAAACTTTAAGCCACTTAATAAATTCAGCAAACCCCCAATCTACGGAATTGAAAAAGAAATTCAAGAAAGCCCACCTTGAATGGAACTCTGAAGGGCCTGATACTCAGTGTGCCAGTGTGATTGAAGGGCATCAAATTGTTCTTTACACTGCTTCAAGAAGCTCACATCTTTATCTTCTTTCAAGAACTGAAAAAGATCTTTACTGAAGGAGATCAGCTTCTCCACATCCACGTTATTCGAACTATCCACCATTGCCCAAACCCCCTACACAAGAAGACCAAAGTTTAGGGCTTTTTCTCTTTTTCTCCCTCCCAAGGTAGTACTTTTGAAAAGAAGAGAAACAGCGCCTTTTGTTGGGACTTGGCCTTTCGAATTTTAGTACTATTTGTAAAAGGAAAGGGGCAAATATTATCCTCCGCCATTGAATGTGCTAATTTCATTAACAGCAAGCATATAAAATTTAATTATATTTTATAATTATAATTTGAGTAATTACATTTCGAAACTATAATATAACAGTATTTGTATGATTTCAATAGCATTTATATATATTTGTATAATTCACAGCTTTTGTATAGCGTTTGTATATTTCGCTATACAATTCGTGAAACAACATTTGTATAATTTGCTATACAATTCACACTGTTTGTATATCTTGGTATATAATTTGATTTACGCACAACTTTTGTACAAATTGCGAATTATACAAAATTCAAATTGTAATTATAGCTAGATGTTTGCCGCGAGCAGTAACTAATTCAACCTATAGCTCTGTTAGCTAATTAATTAGTATATGTTTGCTTAATCGCGTAATTTTCCCTTAAATATATTTTGACATAAATTTACACTTAATTTTAATAAATGTTCAAATAATAGGGTTTTTTTTATATGTTATTTATGCTCTTCAATGGCATGGTTATTCCTTGATGTTAAATTTATTAAGTGAAATTCACTTTGTATCAACTTTCAATATGCTGATATAATTAGTTTAACATTGATTTAATATCCACTAAATTAAAAAAAAAAAAAGATTGATATTACTGATGAAACTCGACTTTGAGCTATTTTAATACGTTGATCATAATCTTTTATGAAAACAAAAATCGAAATAGATCACTTGTATATACAACTCAAAATTTGGAACCATAAAAGACTTAACAAATTTGCTTAGAAGTTCAAAATTTTCATATGATGTATTTAGATGAATTTGAATAGAACAATGTTGCTTCTGAGTTTTGCTGTTGTTCTTGATTCCCTCATTCTTGTGTTACTTGTTAGCAACATAAACTAAAATTTGAAATTTGTCAATTGTTTTTCCATACTACATTTCTTCCACTTTTCTTTTTGTTACATTCTATTATATATGTTTAAAATTACGAAGTTGAATAAACTAATTTATGTAATGAATTCAATTATTTCTAAGATCTTTTCTCCTCTTCGCTCTAAAAGTGTTCAATGTTATTGATGCTTTTCATGATAAATTATCATCATAAATATTTTACATTGATCATATGTGCACAATCTTAATTGGCATTTTTACCTTCATACCTTTGCATATGATTTCTTTGACTATTCGTTAAAAGTTAAAGCAAAGTTATGCCAAATGTTATGAGGTATATGTATATTTATATCTCTCAAAGTTAGCCTGAAAGTATAACGAGAAGTAGAAATGTACATAAGTCTGTGTGGTTTGTTTTTCATTAAAAGATAACCAAACCAAGTATGTCGGTTTATAAAACTTATAAACCAAATCAAATCAATAAATATTTAAAAAGATGAAATAATATATTACAAGCCCAAATATATATACCTTGAAAGTTAAAGACTAATTTAAAAAGATACTTACAAAGCATATTACATTAAATATTTTTTTGTGTATAAGATAAATAAAATTTATACATGAATTATGTCCGTTTGGTTTAGATTTGATTTGACTTTTTCTCTATTAATATCAAACCAAATTAACAATGATTGTTTTATTTTTTTCAATGCCAAACCATCAAATCAAATCACAAGTCAATTCTTTTTAGCAATTTGACTTGGTTAGTCGGTTCGGTTCGACTTGTACATTAGAAATGAGTAACACAGACCCCAAAAAAAACATATCCTCATTTTCAGCAACAAACAAACTCGAACAACAATTTCTAGAAAAAGAAACGCAGTCGCGATATTAACGAAAGCAACAGATACGGAATTTACCTTGTTTGGGGCAGTGGATTGGTGACGACGAGTTTAGTAACGAGCTTCAACACCACCAAAACTTGTTCACGACCCAACGACTCCAAAAAAAAAAGATCCAAAAAAAGGATTTCTCCTCCGGGACTGTGCTGTTTTGACGATGATTAAGTGCGGGGGTGTGAATTGTTAGAGTCAAATCCGAAGAAATTTTGCTCTCCTCCCTCATCAAAAACGCCCCCAAACAGTGAGAAAACGTGGTGAGTTTTCGGGCTCTTCTTGAGAGCAATTCCCGGCCCCCGTAACAGTAGAGCAAAACGTGGATTTATAGGGGAGATTAGGGTTCGAATTTGGGGTCAAAATGGGGATTTCGCTTCGGATTCAATTTGAATTTTTGAACTCCAAAATCAAAAATAGGACAAGGCGAGGGAGAGGGAGAGTACGTGTTGCAGGTTTGACCTGCCGTTCTTGCTCGGAAAAGGGCACTGACCGTCCGTTTTTCTGATTTTTCTCGTCTGGTTTTTTGGCTTCTACTGATAAAGAAGAAAGGGGGAAAGCGGGGTGGGGAGAGGGTGTTGGGCTGGAAGAGGGGAAAGATTGGGCTGGGCAGGTTTGGGCTGGTAGGAATAGGATGGGAATTTGGGTTTTGGGGTATTTTTAAAATAGAATTAAAAAAGAAGAATTAAGGAAAAGATTTAAAAATTAGCCACTTACAAATATGATAGATTAAATGTGATCAATTTTGAACTAATTGATTAATTTGACCACGAGATAAATACATATAAATTAACTAAAGAGCTTTTAATATTAACAACTTAAAATAATTAAATTAACTATGGGGTAATTAATTCGAAAAATGATTAAAGTAAAGTGTTTAAAGATAAAATCTATTTGATAATTTTTTGAAAAATTACCGGAGATATAATACTCAACTATTAATACTTGAAACATATATATATAATATGCAACATATAAACATAATTAAAATTAAAAGATTTAAACTTAAAAATCACTTGAAAAATATTTTTTGTATTTTTTGGAAGCTAATTATTTCAATTTATTAAAATTAAAAGCTCGATGATTAATTTATACTGCGAAAGGTCAAAATTGGGTGTCAACAACGACTCTAAAATTAAATTTATTTTCCTAAAAATATGCTTTTTAAATTCTTTTATTTAATTATTTTTTACGAGTTGCTATGACGTTGCACCTTCGGGATGTCAACACTTACATCAAAATTCATGTATATTTTTCATAATCGAATCAATTTTAATTTTATGACTTTTTTTCAAAATTTAGCATCAAAAGAGGATATAACTTCAAAATAATTTAATGTTCATTATTAACAAAAAGAAGTTTGAAAATAATTTTCATAAGAGAAATATTTTTTTTAGGCTTTTACTCCTCTCAACATTAGGAATGGACTCGTTATCTTTTCCAACGGGTGTATGAAATTTTTTAATCATTTTGTGTTTAAAAAATTAAACATTTTTTATCTCAATAAATAAGAAATCTATATACAACACTATGTTCAATATATCTAATAACAGTTTTAAAATTTATTTTTTTCTTTTTTAGATTCAGGCAAAAGAACTTTTGCAAGACACTCCCACACTTTTTAATATTTGAATCAGGTTTATGATTATTTTTTTTCCACAATTCATAAGGAATTTTATCAATTCTTTTACGAAGAATCTTATTCCATAAGTGATATGTAAGATAATGTAGTTTCACCCCCATAAATTATCAGGAGAAGTAATCAACATAAAATTCAGCATTTCTTTTAAAGTTCTTTTTTTTTTCAACTACTAAATTAGATTCAGGTAAATAAGACAAGTAATCACATGAATAATTTTTCCAACTACTCTATCAGACTCAGGTGACTAAGGTGATATTATTTCGTGAATAATTTCTTCTTTTATAAAAAATATTAAAGATACATATTTTTCACCTATATCGAATCTTATTCTGTTGATTTTTCTACTAAGTTGATTTTCAACTTCAGATTTATAAGAAATAAATCTTGAAAAGACACATCATATCTTTTACCATCTCTAGTCATAAATCAAGGATAATAATTCAATTTTTCTATTTACTAAAAAAAACATGGCTTTTTAATAATTTTAGTTTCAACACATATTTCACATTTATCAAAATTATTTAAATATAAACAAGATATTAAATCAAGAAACTGTATTTTCTTTAACTATAAGACATTAACATATCCGAATCTGACATGCCATGAAAAATAAAATCAGTCATATTAGCGGAAGCAAATGTGTTTTTACTGAAATTATCACAAACATTAAGTACGAATAAGCCATGATCACAGCGTTCGTTGCCCACAAAAATATTGTTTTTGTCAAATTGATCTCAACATCTCCGAAAGATACCTTCACTTCACCTTTTTTTAATAATCCACAAAAATCAAGTTAATTCAAATATTAGGAACATATAGTACATCAATGTCAAAATTTTATCAAATGTGAATTTGAGAAAAAAGATTTCTTTTCCAAGAATTCCAATTGTCCTTGAGTCACCAAATAAATAAATTATTTTTCTTTTTCAACTGGGTGTATAAAAAAATTATTTTAATTTACACAAACATACCTCGTAGCACCAGAGTCTATCTTTCAATTTCTCTCATCGACTTCTATATTTATTTCTTAAATGACTACAATAATCATATCATTCGTTTCAACTGAATTTATTTTTAGCTTTAAGGAATTATCATTTCTTTCCAATATTCTTTTGCGTTGAAGAATATCTTTTATGAAGATTTTATCATTAACATTAGATTTATAACCATGTCTATTTACATACCAATAATTTCTAACATCATAAGCCTCCAACAAAAAAATTGAAACATTGATATCTTAGATTATTTGAAATATTATGAAAAACATCACAATAATAATACAACTTACTATTTAATAAAATATAAAATTAAATAGGCGTTACTACAATAATGTTTAAATAAATATTTTTACTATAATATTTAAATTATTTCATAATTAATACTTAGAATCGTTCTGAACATTTTCCTAAAAAATATTTCAGCAAGTTAAAATATTTTTTCAGAATTAAATACGTTTTCTCTATTTTTTTAAAATAAAAATACACGATTCAACAAATTAAATAACATTAACAAGTTATTATGAAAAAAGTAAACTATAATGAAAGGACAAAGAAAGAGGAAGAACATTGTAAAATTAGGTCTTGGGTCTAACTCACACTGCAAAAGCTAGCTCAAAAGGAGGAGGATTGTCCAAGCCTTATAAGAAGTTCACCGACTCTTCTTAAATATAATACTGATTTTGTCAAATAAGAAAGAGTTAATATTGAAACACGAGATGGAGCAGGCAGCTTTAGCATGGGGCGAGGGTGAAACAGTAAATCAATTTTTTCACTTGTGATTTTTGCTATATTATTTTGTCATATAAATATTTATATGTCATACAAATTATATTTTTATATATTATTTTTCACTTGTATTTACTACTTTTGTTGTTGTAAGTGATTAGATTGAGAATTGCGAGTGCACAGGTCACTAATTGATATTAAAGCAAGGACTCTGCAATTATTTTAAGTCAGATAAATATTAGAATTAGGATGAAATAAACAAAAAATATAAATTAAGTATTTCTTTTTAAACTGGACGATAGGGAGTGTCAAGTAGGATAAAAATGTTTAATGAGATCAAATCTTAGCAGTTGAGGTGTCTATTAGAAACTTGTCTTAGTTAGGTATCTAAGTGAAAAATGAGAACACGTTTAAGTGTCTGTTTATGAGTTGCAATTTTTGTTGGTGAGAGCATGCATGACGACGGTGCACTGGACTAAACTTGAAAACATGTGCTTCATAAATTATTAAATGGACTAAACTACCTTATGATTCTTTCTAAACTTTGATTATTAGCATAACAAGTAACAATTACTCCATATGTTTCAACTTTTGCAAAATTTATGTGTTTGAATGCAATATTTACGGGCAAAAATGAGAAAATCAATTCAATTACTTATAATATAGATATATTAATAATTTATGACATACAAAAAAAAATAATAATTTGGAGTTGAATAGTTATGAATCAAATAATTAGTTGATTAAAAATTAATTTTAAAAAAGACTCTTAAATATAAAAAGAGTAGTTTAATGTTTCCAACGTAATTTTTAATTACTCTTTTTCTTTCTTAAATTTGTTAAATTACATATTTTTATTAATAAAATATTTGATAATCTAAATTTTAATTAATTTTAAAATCTTAAATATTAAAAAAATTATAGTAATATTCCTTGCATTCGCTGTCTAAACAATTATTTATATAGAATAATAATAAATTTTGTAGGATATGTACAAATCCAAATCGGGCGGATCTTTACCTGAAGTAGAGCATAAACCTAAAAAGATGAAAAAGACTCTTTCAGGAACAAGAAAATACCATCACGGTTTGGATTAAATCTCGATGAAAGAATACATCAATGAGAAGTTAATACGATAAGTTTAATGACCCTTTCATATAACTTCGAATTTTATAATGAAAAATCTAAAAGTGAAATCTAAATATAAAGAAATTCTAATTCAAAAGTGAAGCTTGAAATTAAATAAATAAGAGAGTAAATACTTAATAAATTAAAAATAGTAAAAAGATGATTTTGTCTAAAGCGAAGACTTTTAATGAAGGAAAAAAAGTTAGAACATCTCTAAGGGCCTTCACGTTTATGTGTCGCGTCAATTTTAAAATTATATATAAATAGTACTTGCCATTAAATAAATACAATATTCATGTTAATAAAATTAAATAAAAATTATTAATTTGATGCAATAGTAAAGTCTATTGTGAAACGACAAAGATGAGAAAACCAATTCAATTGCTTATAATATAGATATGTTAATAGTTCTTTAATACGTAAAGTAACAATTTAGAGTTGAATAATTAGAAGTTAAATAATTAACTAATTAAAATTTAATGTAACAAAAGATTCCCAAATATAAAGGAGTAGTTTAATGTCTCCAACATAATTTTACTGAAATTTTTTCTTTTTGAATTTGTTATATCTCATACTTTTATTAACCAAATATGATAGTTAAAAATTTAATGAATTATTTACATAATTCTAAATCAAAAGTGAATTTTAACTATAAAGAAATTATAATCCAAAAGTGAATCATGAAACTAAATAAATAAAAGATTAAGTAATGAATTAAAAAAAGTAGTGAAAAGACGAATTTGTCTAAATAAAGTATTTTAATGAAGGGTCAGACAATATTTCTAAAGACCTTCACGCTTTTAATATAATACGAGAAAAAATAATTTTAATTATGAACTTATAAAAAGATAAATAATTCACTACAAAAGTAATTTTGAAAATTATTTATTTATAAAGGTCATACATATAGAGATTCTATCACTAATTAGAACTCATGTTAAATTGGAATTTTCCTTAGCGACTGCAAGATATTTTCTTGACTCAAATAAGAAAGGAGTAGAAGTCTATCAAATAAGAAAGATTTAGGAGACTTTGCACGGCTAGACGTTTATTTTTATCACTTCTTTCCATATGTTTTAGAAGTTAATGCTATAAATATAATTAAATAATAATTTAAAGAAAAATGATGAAAAAATAATTTTATTTAAAGCAAAGTCAAATAATATTTCTAAGGGTGTTCACGCTTTTAATATAGTATAGATAGAAATAAATTATTTTAATATTTTTGAATTTTGACGGTAGACTTTGCTCAATATTTTAGGACTTTAAATTAAATAATTTAAATTTTCAGGTCCATCAATAAGCTTTTAATAACAAAATCAATGTAGTATGCAAAAACAAATGGCTAAGATTTTCTTTAACTAATTAAGGTTTGGCAATATAAATAAGAATTATTGAAATATCCACAGCTAAAGGAAAAACAAAGAAGTTATAAGCATATGTCAATATTTTTTTATATTCAATTTTAAATTTTAAAAGTCTCAATATTTTCAAAGCATTTATCTAAAATGAATAAACAACTTTTGTATAAAAAAGTTCTAGAAACAAATACAAATTGTGATTAAAAATAAATGTCAATGACATATGCACACACTAAAATTCAATAATTTCAAATATGATCATTGGAGCGGCTCAAGTATATAAGTGGTCTAATACGAAAATTGAATGGAGGCCTTAAACTTAAAATATAATTAATTGATCATATAATTTTACTCCAAATGTGCCAAACTCATTTTAATAATTCCTTTTTTACTTGAAATAAATAATATAGAGAGGTACTTAAACTTTGGAGTCTTAAGGCGCTTGCTTTATTTTTAATATTGTCGAGTACTAGATTGAAAATATTGTAACCATAAGTAAAGTTTGTTTTGAGAATGAGTCAACCTAACAGAAAATATGAGTCAAATCATGATGCACGCCGATATATTTCACGCTCTAAAACACACTCTCAAACATCAATATGCTTTCATCCTTCCTTTATTTTTTAATTCTCAATACCACCATACAAATACTCTAGAAGAGCATTCTCACTTCCCTTCCTCTATCTTCTTTAGATCCATGATTTGACAGGAAAAAAATTAAGTCCACTGTTAATCTAATTTTTTATTTTTATCTCTAAATATTGACCTGCATATTTGGATACAATAACTCCAACTCAATTCTTTGTTTTTCGCTTCAATTTTTTTCTTCAATATTATATTATTAATTTTATTTTATCTATATTTTCTTATTTAAAAAATTTAATGATTCTGTACAATTTATATTCTTTTCTATATCTTCATGTATTTTTTATCCCAAATTTTGAAATAACACAAATACAAGCAAATATCAAATATGAATAATTCAAATAAAAGTGAAATTATTAATGAAATACAATTAAATAAATATTACGATCATAAAAAAATTTATTTAAATAAGATAGAAAGATTTTTAATTCGGGATGAAAGTAGTATACTTTTAAATAATAGATTTAGATTTTTTTAAGTTTAATTATTCATTTACATTTGCAGTTTTCATTTTTGTGATGGTTATGTTTTATAATACAATTATAAATTATAATAAAACTAACTTATATCTTCAATAATTTCTTTTACAAAATTTAATTTATAAAAATCATTTATTTAAAAGTTAAAATTAACTTTTTTTTGGTTGCTCTGTACTGCTCTCCTAGTTAATTAACACGCTTTTTTCCATTGTCATATTCCCTTCTTTGGTAAATACTTTGGTTTGATGCACTTGAGTCGGAGAATTTTTCGAAAATAATCTCTTTAATTCTTTGAGGTAAGAATAAAGTTTGTATACACTATACACTCTCCAAACTTCACTTGTGAAATTATATTACACGAAATAAAAGGTAAATAATAGATTTCACCCGCTATTTGAACCAAGATCCCTAAAAGTTATTACTCCTATGTTATAAGCTATATGTTATATGAATTAAATCGATTTTTATCAATGTTTTCAAAAATATTCTCAGGACGAGTTCGGAATGGAGCGTACTAAGAGTGCTTATGGCATAAATTGAAAATGCTCACAGGACGTAAATCCTAGAATTTGGAGCGTAAAAATGTAAGTTCGGGCATAAAAATGCACAAATATAAGTTTGGGTGTAAAAATGCACTCTGGATGTTAATTTTTTAAAAGTATTTCTTATAAATCATATTTATTATTATAGGTGTTATGATATTTATACTTTATGTCATCATATTTTTCAGGTTGTATAATATTTTCTAAAATATATAAGAAAAATAAAACAACTCTCATTATATTTAGATAATCATGCCCTAAACTGATAGGATAGAGAATTCATATCATTATATTCTTTATACAACTTTATTTATTTTTTGTCGTTATACTTACTCTTTTTATCCTTTCATTATTTGAAATATATAATATCATTGAGGGTGGAAAGAATAGTAAATGTGGAGATGGATAATGATTTTATTTTAAAAATTATCTTGACTATTATCATTTTTTGGTGTTGTTGTCTTTCTCAAATAATAATTATAATATTTTTTTTGTATTATTAATTATTTATTTAAATTTATTAAAAATTTTACTCTTACTTATTTTTTTAGATTAAAATTTTTTCTCTTGTAATTACAATTTGTTTTCAAGAAAAAACACAAATTAAGAGATTTAAACACTGACTTTTATTAAGAGATTTAAATCTACTTCTATTTTAAAACTTTTTCCTTGAACACAAATTATTCCTTTCAATACCCAAATTTTAAAACTTTTTCCTTGAACACAAATTATTCCTTTCAATACCCAAATCATTTACTACCAAATATCCAGCTGAAAAAGTAGGTGTACTAGGAAGATTGTGTAATTAGTAGACAGATACTCCTCTGTTCACTGTTAGATGTCAAATTTCAGTTTAACACATTTATTAAGAAATAATAATTAATATTGTGAGATTGCCATTTTACCCCTATTAATTGATAAAAATATTCATTAAAGGCATAATTCAAATTGTAATACATGTAATACTATCATAACGACAAGTGGAAGTATTCATTGATTTAAAGTAATATTTTTATTTTTTTCAAGAAATATTACCTAGATAATCTAAGAATGAATAGATTATTGAAGATTTTTAAGAAGTTCTACGCTTTTCAAGAACATTAAATTTGTAAGGAAATTGGGGATAAAATAGGCAAAAAGAAATTGTTCTATCTTGATTTATCAAAAATGACAAGTAAAAATAAAAATAAAAAATATTTTTTTGATATCTAATAATAAACGGAGAAAATAATTACTACAATAATTACACAAATTCTTATTTCTAATTTCCAAATAGACCCTAAAAGTTATCACTCCTGTTTTCTTGAACACACATTATTCCATTCAATACCCAAATCATTTACCACCAAATTTCCAATTGAAAAAGTAGGTGTACTAGGAAGACTCAAATTTACTAGAATTTTTTTTTTATTACTATTACAAAGGCAGAAGAAAACAGCATCAGCAGCCCACATGATATTGCTTAGCTGTGAGATACAGAGGAGGAATGTCTCTGTCTTCCCATTTTACTTCAATTTTTATTTTTTCTCCAAAGGCTAACACTTCTTGAACCGGCCAGCCCCCACCTCCTACTTTTCTTTATTCTTTTTGGGGTTGAAAAAATAGTGAAGAAAATAATGTCATGAGTATGTTTTCATACTTTTAGGCTGGAAAAGATTGATTCTTGGTGCCACTAATACCATATCTCAACATTCATCCATTTTGATATCTGACTAAGAAGGAAAAGATTGATTCTTCGTGAAGAAGGAAAAGAACAAATTTTGACTAAAGTTACCAAAGTTGTGGGCTTTTTGTTCTTTGTCCTGTTATAGAAGTTGTTTTCATTTGAGTTCTGGAGTTGGGGTTTCCTTGGTTTTCATTAATTGTTGAAAAATGGGTTCATGTGATAAATTGTTTAACAGGCAGAGAAGTCTTCATCAGATCCTTGGAGGAGGTTTTGGTAAGTCCACCAAATTCAAATTCTTGATCATGTCAGTGCTTGTTTGATGAAGAATTGGTTTATCTGGAATTTTGATTTTTACATGTTTATCATAAATGCAAATGAGTTCTGGATATGGGATTGATGAATGTCTTTTTTTGAAAATTGGTCAACTAAAGTGTTTATGATAAAAATTTGTTCTTGTGATTAAAAGGCTTTCTTGGTTATATTTTGTGTTTGATCCAGTTGTAGTTTGTTTGAAACAGTTGCTGATGTTGTTCTATGGAGGCGAAAAGATGTGACAATGGGAATTCTTGTAGCAGCATTGTTTGCTTGGGTGGTCTTTGAGAGATCTGGTTATACACTTCTATCATTAGTCTCAAGTGTTTTCTTTCTGCTGTTCACCATTTTGTTTCTATGGGCTAAATCAGCTGCAATTCTTAACAGGTAAAAGACAATCTTCTGCAAATGCTTTTATGATATGGTCTTATATGTTAGCTGTCTGTGGTTTGATGAGAATAGCACAAAGTGAGTGAATGATCTCACATATCTCAGTTGTGATTTACAATTTTGATGAGCTTTGTTTACTTGGTTTAGTGTATGCAGTAGCATTGGTAAAAGTATTTTAATCGAAAATATGGGGTTTCTCAAACTACCGCTATTTGGATTAGAGTTTTATGTAGATCTAAAGTATGCCAATCCCTATGAGAGAGGTTAAGTTCCTTCCATATTGACAGGTTATTATCCGGAAAGACAATTCAATGGATATTGTTTGCTTCATATGGTGATCTGCATCTGCTTTTTAGATACTTGACTACATGGGTAAGAAAAGGAAGCAAGTGATTGACATGTAGCAAACCAAAACGGTTTTACATTGTCTAAAATTTAGGAAAACTTTCATCCTTTTGCGCTCCCCTGGGGGGTGGGTAGCGGGGACGAGGTTCTATCGGAGGCTGAGATGCGAGCAATTTCCAAATGCTAAATGAAACAAAGTGCGTTGGTCAAGTAGCATAAACACTTCTAGTAATGCTCCGTTGACCATCCTTGTTGTTTCATTTCTTGTTATATGTTGGTTGTCTAGGACAACTTTTCTTGATATTTGTTAATCTGCTCATCAAATCAGCACTGTGTGTGTGGTGGGTGGTGGTGGGGTTTATGGGGCAAACCTGAAGTATTTCACACCCATGTTTGGTCTCTCTTCAAAGTGTTGAGATCAAACTAAATCCATCAGCACATATATATCCTGTAATTACTTAGAATGACATCAAAATGATAAAATCTGTAATCAATGAGTATTTAAAATAATTAAGAGGTTTTTTCCTGTCATAAGAGCTTTTTGGGTTTATCTCTTTTTCATATGAAGAGTATCCGAACTCAGGACCTACTTTACTTTTCTGCATTTTTCGTCTCTTCCAAGAGCATAATAATTGTTATCATCTCTTCTCCTTTATTCTAAGAAAACATGGGCGCATACCCCAACTTCCAAAGGGCACTGGGCATTGTAAGAGCAAATGTTTACACTCCTAAGTCATTTCTCATAAACGTAGCACCTATTATAATTTACAAGTCCCCTTTTTGATATCATCCTGTGTTAAGAACTAGAATCCTTCCTAAACATGCTACATTTGTGGGAACTCAATTTTCTAACAGTTTCAAGGATTGTATAGTGGAACAGCTTTTCTAGAGAAAAATCAGCTGATAGTTCAATATTCTATAAGCTAAGCTATTACAGATGTTGGTAACATTGCTTGGGCAAGGACCTCTATTACTGATTTTTAATGGATAGATTGAAAACAAACAAATAAAAAACACAAACAAAACATTTTCTAATTTTTTCCTGTCTGTCCAAGTCTTGGTGGGTAGAGTTACCTGATATTTGTGATGGTGGGAGGTAGCAAATACCCATGGTAATAGTCAAGGTGAGCACAAGCTAGCCTGTACACCAAGGGTTAAAAGAAAAAAGACACAAAAAAACAAGGATGGGAATGGACAAATGTCTTGTAATAAAGCCATCTACTTGCCGATTCAATGAGATTAATCCTCAAGGTCTCAACCACAAACTTGGTAGCATAGAGAGGTCTCCTAAGCATGATGTTTTGTAAACTTCTTCATATTTAACTACTGTTATTTGAGACCTTTCCATGCCATCCAGATTGGCCGTTCATGATATTATTACCAACTTATCTAGTAATGAACCTTCTTGAATTATATTCATTGTTTTTTTGTAATTGAACCTTGTCCAAAAATATTTGCAACAGACCAGCTCCACCTCTGCCGCATTTGTATCTCTCTGAAGAAATGGTAAATGAAGCAGCTTGTTTCATCCGCAGTCACATCAACATTTTACTGTCTGTTTCTGAGGATATTGCCCTTGGTAAGGACACAAATATGTTTGTTAAGGTCTCCGGGGGGCTGCTGCTGGTATCTATCCTTGGGGGCTTGACCGATTTCCTCACATTGAGCTACACCAGTAAGTTACTCCCATTATTCCTAGTTCTAGAAAAAGGTATTCTTGATGACAAAAACTGACTTTCAGATTCTTTATCTTTGCAGGCCTTGTGATTGTTCTTATAGTTCCTGCACTCTATGAGAAGTATGAAGACTCAGTTGATGCATATGTATTGATGGCATACAGGAAATTGTGGCACTTGTATCATAAATTTGATGCAGTGTGTGTTAGCAAGGTTCCAAGATTAATTTTGGAAAAGAAGAAATTAAACTAAACCATTTTCTCTGTTTTGTGTTAAAAGTTTTTTCAACTTATTCTTTTCAAAAAGAAAAAAAAAGAAGGCATTGGGTGTAAGGTTGTTTTGGGGTTTGTGGTTTCAATGACCTTTGTCATATATCTTGTTTTCTTTCCCTTTTTCCTCTTCCTCACCAGAAGTGATAGGAGAGCAAGTGCTCCAATGGGCACCAAGATAAGAGATTGTAATTTGCACATATTTTGTGTACATCCATGTATTGAATTGGAATCAAGACAAAAGTAGTTCTCGCGAAGAAGCCCGTTCTGCTTTTTTCCTCTTAGATGGACGCGAAGACTAATTTGGGATTGAAGGAAGCATAGTAGATCGATTGATTATGTACATACATTTTCTTGCAGAACAAACAATTGAGGTCTTGACCAAGTTATAAGCTTGCAACATGACTTGCCTACTAGATATGTATCATTGAACTACTGTAATAAATTATTCAGCAATTATTGTTAATTGCTGTTTGCATGTACCATTATTACTGATGATGCCTGGATGCTTCAGGAAAATGGTACAACTATGTAATTTCTTGCCTCAACTTAGAAGCTGCAAATCTTGAACGACTTCTCAAGCAGAATGAGATCCATAATACAGAAATTTTTACTGTTTTGAACAAGAAGCTTAGTAATTATCTGGGAAACCAACGTTTCAACTTTGACAAAAGCATTGTTGGTAGCTTAGAAAGTAAAATACACTGTAGCTACATAGGCACTCTCTTACAAAAGAAGAGATGGAGGAATAACAAGAACATAACTAGTGCTGGCCTCAATTTAAAAACTCAAATCTTGAATAGCTTCTCAAGTAGAGGGAGTTCCACGCCACAAATTCACTGTATGAACAACAAACTGGGCAGATATCAGGGAAGCCAGTGCTTCAGCTTTAACAAAACAATTTTGGCAGTTTAGAAAGTAAAATACACTGTAGCTACATAGGCACTCTCTTACAAACGAAGAGATGGAGGAATAACAAGAACATAACTAGTGCTGGCTGCTTCTGAAATCATCACGCTTTTCATGTTGCGAACCATAACCCTGTCCATCATGACTTGTATTACCAGAATAGCGTCTGCCCCCTATCTGGAGTTGTGACATGTGATGAGGTAAAGGTGGTGGTGGTGGAAGGGACATAGGTTGTGGCATCAGTATACCCTTGCTATCTCTGGTGTCCTTGGAATGACTACTCAGTCCACCTTCCAGTCCTCTGTTGGCTGAAGGCGGAGGTGGCAGGTTTGAGGGCACTACACTGGCATTCCTTCCATATTCCCCTTGGGAAGTTATGGCTCTTCCTTGAGAATCAGCAGCATTGACAAAACCATGTGGAGGAGGTTGAACTGCAGTGGATTCAAACGACCCAGCCAGTTGCCTCTTATTCCATGGACGAGGATAATTTTCTGGAAAATTCACATTACCTGCAGCACCAGGTGGAAAACCAAGTAAAGACCCTTGCTCTGATCCCCTTTCAGGAGTTGAGTCTGGCCTCGGGATCTCAAATGAAGCAGCACCATAAAATGGTTGGGGTCCATCAGGTGCAAACGGAGGATAACCAAAACCTGGATTTGAACTCATAGGCACAGCAAAGCCATGAGGTTGGGGCATGTCCATTGGATATTCAGGGAAAGGGAAACTCCCCATAATCCCTTGCTGCTTGTCTGGAAAGTGACCTGGATCTGGCCGCAATGAACCCTGTGCATCACCTTGCTGAAGTAACTGGTTCTGCATGCCAGGCCTTTCAAAGCCTGGAGGAGGATTACTATCAGACTGTTGCTCTAGTGGATGATTTTGGATTGAGCCAGTGAAAGGTGGCTTTTGTTGCATAAAAGGTCTAGGAGGCTGCTGGTCTCTAGTTAGAGAATTATGAGCTTTGTCTTCACGATCATGTACCTGGGAACCGGAACTAGGAGAAAATATGGACTTAGTTGGTGCTTGCAATGAAGATTCAGATGCTGCAGGTTTTTTAGCACTTGCAGATTCTGAAATGTAATCATCTTTTTCTGCAATTTTAACAAGGAGATCACTGTGGTTCTCATGAATATGAGATTCAAATTCAGTCTTGTTCAAAAAGGATTTGAGACAATAGGGAGCTGCGCAGATGTAGACCCCTTCCTGCATTTTAATTGTCTGAATCTTCTGAATGCGTTCATCACAGCTGAATAAAACGAATGTAGTTTGGATTCCATATCATTAGATCAGTGAAACAAGTATGGAACAGGTAAAGCCAAAATAACCAATCTAGTTTACCCACAAACAATTAAGTAGCAATACATTTGAACTAGGATGTGTGAGAATTCACCAGATGATGCTTATCATGACAAATCTCACATGCTCTTGATGAGATTCCAATATTTCCAGTCAGAGTTAAAATCAACCATCTCCCGTAAAACAAGGGTTGATGAAGCTCTTCATAGGAGCAACCTCTCTAACTTGGAAGAGAATTTCTAATAAAATCGTATTTCAAAAACTAGCCCAAGCTGATATAGGACTAGACTAAAAAACTAAGATGTCAATGCCCTAGTCCACACAACAAAAAAGGAAAATTCAGGTCTAACAATGGAGTATGATACTGAAACATGACCTGACAAAATATCAACGTGAAATTCAGGCTCAAGTAGAACAGCCAAGACCTAAAACAAACCTTATAGTACTCCATATGCTGCCACCAGCAGCATATCCCCTATAAATCACGATATTGTTTGCAATCCTTTTGCATGCCATCTTTAAATGTGAGATGTCCAAAATACTATTTTATGCATAGTTGGTAATTTATATCCTAAAGAAATGACAATATTGCTCTTAAAAGTAGGGAAACGGGATATACACTTACACGTAGCAAAGAGCGTCACTCTTGGCACAATCTAAACAGAAGATATGTTCACATGGACTCTGCAAAAAGAAGACAGTAAAGATCATTTTGACTCGAAGTGTAGTTGAGAAAAGTAATTACAAAGGTGATAAAAGTTCATAACATTGATAATGTCATCCAACATGAGTCATACACCAGCTTTCAAAAGCATAACCCAATTAGTGTATGACATACAGCCATATCATAGTAACAAGAAAAAGTTCTGCCAGACTTGCCACATTACACATAAAAGATAATAGGAAAAGCATTAACCAGCTAGTGTATGAAACAGGACAAGTTATTCAATAAATGCATCATCTTTAAAACAAAATCAAGTTCTGGAATATGTGACGTACATAAAACAATAGGAAATAGTTATTTTGAAGAGGAATTAATTTAAAGAGAGTTGAAAAATCAACATTCATCTTTGGGTGCCGCTTGAGTTCTGCAGATCACGTAGAAGATATTATGTAAAGGATTTAGTGATTTACAAGGGAAATATTTTCTCAACCAAGTGATGGCATGAGACAATTCTTCGATTTATAGAACATTCCTTCAGTCTTAGATTCAATCATCAAAACCTGCCTTCCAAGCCAAAATTACTAAGGGTCTGTTTGGAAAGCCACCTGGTAATTGGATTTGGTGTAAATACTAAGATGGTAGTAATTACCACCCTAGTAATTATACAACCTAATAATTACTGTATCCTGATTGTCACAATGTAATTATAATGTAATTACAAGTGTGTTGTTTCGTTGCACAAGTGTAATTACAAGATTATGTTAAATTTTTTATAAATAAAAGTTATTATCTAAAATTAAAAATTTATATTAGACAAATAAAAATATTTATAAATAATATTAAATTATATATTTAAGAGAGATATTATCTTTTGAAAATATTTTAATTAGTAAACATATATTTTTAACTATTATTGAATATATATATATGTGTGTGTGTGTGTGTATATATGTATATATATTTTTTAAATCAGTACATTTTAATTAAATTGATCATAAAAACTAAAAATACAAGTTTTATACAAACATATGAAATGCAATACAGCAACAACAACAACATACCCAGTGGAATCCCACGATTGGGGTCTGGGGAGGGTAGAATATACGCATACCTTACCACTACCTCATAGAGGTAAAGAGGCTGTTTCCTGGGAACCCTCATCTCAAAAACTCAAAAGCAGAAAAACTAGATATAGAAAAAGGAAAAGGCAGGAAAAGCACATGATAGTATGAAAATACGATAAATTTAACATAACAAAATGGAAAATGACAACACAAGATATAAAGGCAATGTAAATACGTTAAAAGTACACATATATAATGGCAACATACGATGTACAAACATCATTACTCCTACTATCCTACTATTACCAAGTCATATATCGACCTACCCCTACTAACCTATTAGTCGTCTACTCTAATACGCAACATCCACTCTTTTCTATCTAAGGTCATGTCCTTGGCGAGGTAAAGTTTCTTCATATCTTGTCTGATCACTTCCCTCCAGTACTTCTTCGGCCTACCTCTACCCCTCCGTGTATCCCCTAAATCTAACCTCTCGCACCTCCTAACAGGAGTATCGATACTCCTCTGAACATGTCCAAACCAACGGAGTCTCGCTTCCCTCATCTTGTCAGCCACAGGAGCTACCTCTAGCTTCTCCTGGATGATCTCATTCCTAATCCTATCACTCCTGGTATGTCCACACATCCATCTCAACATTTCATCTCCGCAACCTGCATCTTCTAAACATGTGAAATTTTTAATAGGCCAAAACTCTACCCCATATAGCAAAGATGGTCTAACCACCATTTTGTAAAACTTGCCTTTAAGCTTAGGTGGTATCTTTTAATCACACAATAACCACCATTATATTCTATGATAAATATAATATCATATAAAAATTATTAAAATATTTGACAAAAAGATAATCTATCAAATCTAACTAAAATATAAGTGGCTTGTAATGTAAAATATCAAGTCATATACTACTTACACAATGAAATTATATATATAACATAAGTTCTAAATTTAAAATAAAAAATTTAACATAACATTCTTATGTCAAATTCCAACATAACGTACATAAATATGATTTAAAGAAAAACGTAAATTTATAACTTTATTAAGAATTAGTTCAACTTTAATTAAAAAATTACAATACTAATAAAGCCATACTAACGAAAAATAAACATAAAATAAATAAACAAAAAAGATAATGTGAATAATTGCATAGAATCACATGAAGTAAAGGTTGAGAATGAGATGGAAATGAAAAATAAATATTATGAATAAAATAAATTTTTAAAAAAATTAAAATGATAAAAATAAAAAGAATTTAGAATAACTAGAAATAAAAAAAATTAAAACATAAAAATAAAAATAGAAAAAGTAAACAGCTTGTAATTACACCATGTAATTACCTGCAATTCGTTGTCTCTCCCTGCGAATTGGAAAGTATAATCACTCTTTGCCAATTACACCCAATTACTTGCCGACCAAGTAATTATCTGCCAACCAAACAGGTCAGACAGTGTAATTTACGTCCAGTTACACCAAATCCAATTACCAGGATGGCTTTCCAAACAGGCCTAAGTGGCCACAACAGGAAAACCAAAATACAGAGCTATTATCGAATGACATGAAAATAAGGAAAGAGAGCAGCAGTGAACACCTCTTATCCAAGTGCCTCTTAAGGTCATTTCAGTGATGTTTTTAAGCCCAAATCAGACATAATCAAGAAATAGTGTTTGTTGAGGATGGAAGGCGAGCAGGACTTGAGATAAAAAAAGAGCATATGTGGATCAAGGTTACGGCATCCCACTCCATGCTTGGACTTTCAACACCTTTCGGGACATGGGTGAACTCTATGAAGGTTCCATAGCCATTGATGAAGATACAAGAAGTAGAACTCATTTCATTGGGGCCAGAATAACTACTGATAGACATCTAATCTAATCCTAGCAATCTGGACACAGAATTGGATGAACAGTGTTTAGATGGCATCATCATTGCCAATGAACATGTGAGACTCAAATCAACCGTAAAGGGGGAGAAAGGGGGGGAGGGGGGGGGAGAGCAGGTGAAACTGGTGGCAACCAGTGGAAAGGTGATGTGCGATGACTCTTTCTTCTTGAGCCAAACGACACTAAGCCATGTGCCATCTGGCACTACTCCTATAGCTCCTCTGTGGCTGTTTCAAATTTGTAAGGGAAAGGGCCAACTAAAGCTTTAGCTTTTGATTTGAACCAAAGCTTAGAGAAATGCTATTGTATTACACAAGCCCAAAAAGAAAAGACCCGCTAAACTAACCCAGATCTGAAAAAGCCAAAGGCCCAAATACTCACCCACATCCCACAATAGGTTTGAGGCTCAATCTCAAGAAACCCATGAACCTTCCACAGTAATATCACCCACACAGAACCCACCTTCAATTTCAGACTCAACTCCTCCAACCACCAATGACAGTTCCTCCTATGCAGATGATGAGTCAGATTTCTCAACAGATGAAAGAATTGTGATAAACCAACCTTCAATGGTGTTAACGAGTTTGAGGCTCTATCTCAAGAAACCCCTGAACCTTCCACAGTAATATCACCAACACAGAACCCACCTTCAATTTCAGACTCAACTCCTCCAACCACCAATGACAGTTCCTCCTATGCAGATGATGAGGCAGATTTCTCAACAGATGAAAGAATTGAGATAAACCAACCTTAAATGGTGTTGACGCCTCCTCTCGTCACTGAATAAGGCTCTGACCTCTTTACTCACACGCTCAACATTTTCTGTTCTCTTCTTTGGTATGAAGATGGGCAAGTTCTCAACTTGTCCACAACCTGGCTGTAATTGAACTACAAAGTGGACAAATTTGGTGATAGTTAAAGCATATATAGCCTTTGTAGGCAATATCGCTGGTTTTGAGCATGAAATGCTTGACATGGTTATGATGATGGAGGAGCAAAGGCAATTGCAGATCTTACAAAAGCGAACTCAACATCAGATTCGCAAGGACAACCAACACGGGAAACGGACAAGAATTAGGGGTGAGCGTTTGGCTTGATTCTTTCGAACTTCGGTTCTTCGTTAGTATGTGCTGAATACTGAACCCAATTAATTTGGTTTTGTTCAATTCGTTTTTTTCTAATTAGGTTCTATGGTACCATTATAGTAGACCTTATTGTCAAAAGTTTCTCTGAGATTTTCAGGTATTGCTTGTGTAGATTCTCCTTCCGGTCAGAGTAAAAAAACTTGCATTCTATCTATGATGTTTTGGAGAAGCATACTGCAGCTAGAAGAATCCAAAGCAAAGAAGAAACAAATAAAACAATTAATTTAAAGACAAGTACAATATCATGTAATGAAATTTTTGCCAGTCGCCGGCCTATCTCTCAGACGTCTCACAGTCTCATCCCTTAGCTTTCCGCACCTCACTCACGCAGGCAGTTTGAGAGCCAAAAATGTCTTCAATGTTAAAACTTAAAAAGTTGTATTTGGGGTTCATGTAATGAAAACTTCGGTTTAATCGAAGAACTGGAACCCTATAACGGAGAACCGAATCGAATACTGAAGTTCTGTATTTCTCAAAATAACACTGAACCCGAACTGAATTAATTCGGTTTGGTCCACTTTTTTTATCTTTATGCCCACCCCTCACCAGGACAGACTCAAATATGGTATAAATCATGGAGTGAGATAGAAGACAAGGGTAGGCACCAAAAGCATACCAAAAAGCATTCTCAGGATGAGCTTAAAATATTAAGCTGGAACTTGAAGGGGTTGAACAAGTGGAGCAAAAGAGAGATTATCAAATCTTTGATTCGCAATTGGAAAGTTGACATCATATGCCATCAAGAAACAAAACTTGAGATATAGATATCCAGTTTAATACATCACATTTGGGTTAACAGGTGGGTTTGATTGTGCAAAAGTAAAGTGTGTGCTACCAAGCGAGGAACTAATAAATTATAGTAATACGGAATAGTAGCCAGTGGGACTGTATGGATATAGAACACAAACTAATTTATGTCATGTATGCTTGAAAGTTTGTATGAAGATTTTCGGTAGTGCTTCAATAAGGATCTACAACCTTGCACTAATGAGGAAAGAGACAAGTTTTGGGATGAGATGGCAGCAATCAGAGGTATCTGGAAAGCAAAAAATGGGTAATGGGAAGGGACTTTGATGTTTAGATTTTGAAAGAGATAGACACATTTATATAAGGAGATCCAGGGCTATGCCAGGCTCCTGAAAATAATGCAGGATGTGGGCATCATTAACTCGCTCCTTTTGGGTGGGGTGGGCCGGTGGGGGCTTATCTACACTTGGTCCAAGGGATGTCTTACCCAGGTTTCTTGCATAGACAAATTTCCGATTCACCAGCACAGAATGAACAACTCATATTTGTCAATCAACTGGCTCTTCCCAGAGTCATCTCCAGTCAGAGACTAATTATTCTGGAATGTAGTGAGTTTGATCCTAATCCTTCTTACTTTCAACAACATATCCAATGTAATCCACAAGTTGGGTCTAATCCTTCTTACTTCAAGTATGAAAACATGTGGCTACAAATTGAAGGTTTTCTAGATATGGTTAAAGGGTGATGGCAGACTATAATATCATTGGCAATCCACACTTCATTTATTTATAGGACTCGCAATCCAGGCTTTACCTTAATCTAAAAGTTAAGGACTTCTAAAAAAATTGAATAAGCTAAAACAGGCAAATGATTGGTACGGTAGCACAGAGAACCAAGGCCATAGTAGAACTTTCAACCTAGAACAAATTGTTAATACAGAGCCCAATCCCAAGATTGAGAAATAAGATTGAAGAAGTCTCCTAAATACAGAAGTCAAGATATCAATGGCTTAAGGACAGGGATTGGAACACCAATTACTTTCAAAGTACTGCAAATTCTCATAGGAGCAATTGCATCGACAAATTGATTATAGAGGGCATAATAACAGACGGTAAAGATACAATAAAAGGGAAAATCCTTGACTTTTATCAGAAATCGCACACTGAAAGAGAGAACAAGAGGCGAGTAACAAGGTTTGATAATATGGCCACCATCAAACTTCAGGATAATTTCAACCTTGAAAGTACATTTGAGGAAGAGGTCCCGAAGAACATGACCTCATGGACCCTGACAAGGCCCTAGGACCAGATGGATACACCATGGTTTTCTTCCCAAAGGCATAGTTGATCATCAATGGAAGTAATTAAGTCCTTAAACCACTTCCATCAAAACTGCAGCACATTTAGGTTTTGCAATGCCACTTCATTCTACATTGCTCACACCCAACACTTTTGTCACCGTACCCGGGTCGCCACGACATTAGGGGGCGGAATAATGTCAGATCCGATCAATAGAGATTGCATACTTTGACCAAATCAGTCGGATCTGAGAAGACTAAATCAGCCAGAAAAAGTAGTGTGGGTAGAGTTAGAAGTTGTGACGACCTCTACAGAAGAAGAAACGAGGTTGGAAACTGCATGAAAAGTTCTTCACCTGATGGTGCATGATGCTGGCGCACTTGCCGATGCAGACTGACCTCTGACACATAATGGGTGAGGGTTTATGAAAGGGGCTGATATGAAGAGTATGTGATAACCGGTGTATTAGATAGTTTTCCTACTCATCTGACGTCACTTATTCCAATACCAACAATGGTGGTGCGATAATTTGGCATAATCAGGAGATCATTCTTTTGCGAAAGCAACGGCAAGGGGCACAAATTTCAGTTAATAAAATTGGTAACAGCAAAGATGCAAAAACGGGTAGGACGTTTGGGGAACAAAGATTCAACAACTCACAACAAATGCATGTTTATGAAGTGGCTATGCATGGACAACGTGATTATGCTCCTCGGAAGCAAGCAATCAGAGCAAAACATGGCTCACAAAATAACTTGTTCACTAAATTATATAGGCTTCTCATGGTATTGGATTATGGAAGTACATCAGGAACTTGTGGGATGATTTCTCTTAGAACATCATATAAAAGATGGGAGGGCCTGTGCATCCCCGGGATTAGTCGGGGCTCTAAGAGACTCGGACACCCGGTGCAAATAAAAAAAAATCTCATATAAAAGATGGGTTTCAGGAAAATCATATCAAAATCTGGAAAGACCCATGCTCCCTAGATCACCTCTGATGCTGGATTACCTAAATTTATTTCAAATTGCCTCAAATGTTGATTTTTCCATTGCACAAAACAGATATAATACTGTATGGGATCTACAGATTAGAGGGAACTGCTAATTTTGTTACAAATACTGCAGTCCTTCACTTTCTCTAACCACACAAATGATAGTATAAGTAAGGGCAACAAAAAAGGGGGCATTCACAGTGAAGGTAGGCCACAAATCTTCACTAACTCAGATTGGGAATGTTCAGCAATGGCTTGGGAAGCTCATACAGGATTCTCTTTTTTAATTTTTTCTGTTAAGGTTCATATGAGATACTTTTAAATTTACCCCCAAACTCAAATGTTTTTCCATGGGCAGCAATCTATGAAGTCTGCCACAGGACAGCGTTAGCCAGATGAACATTCAGATAGTGAATAGATGTCACATGTACCATCAATATCTAGAGACCAACAATGTCTAGAGACCAACAAACACCTCTTCCTACACTGCCAAGTCGTGGCTGACATTTGGAATATTTTTCGCTTTTTGAACTTTCTTGAGTTATGATACACAATAGTATGCCCATGAGAGCTTGAGGTTTTGGAAAGTTGATGAACAAAGACATCAGAAAAACAGATGAAACCAACCAATAATTTTGGTGTATATGGTCAAAAAGGAATTGACGGTATATCAATTCCTATGCACTCTGTAAGCTAGGTGAATTTTAAACTTATTCCGTAAAAGCTAGGAGTACCTTTTAGATTTTGTCAGCTCCCTATCCTTCTAGTCTAAATTTCTCTATTTTAATATCCTAGTGCTTTTGATTTCTGCATCTACCGGACACCACAGATGAATTCTTGTTACTTCATCTATTTAAAAAATTAGTACCAAGTAAGAACAGCCAGAAGATACCTAGTCTTGACCTCTCATTAGTTGGGGAAAACAATCAGTATTGAGCAGTAATAGTAGGGATATGAATATCCTTGATTAAAAAACATGTTGCCTCAATAACAACAAAGGAGTAGGACTCTTCAAAAATGTCATCAGGCGTGTGTAGGATCTTTAAATAGCAGTGCATTTCTGGAGGATCTAATGTGGCAATGACAATATTTTTTGCAGAGCCCGAGCAACTTAGGGAAAAAGCTAAACATTGAATATTTTATAATCACCAAACGTCCATGATAGCAATTAGGAAGTCCAACAGACATAAAAATTAGGGCAAAAGTTAAAGGGTTGAAGATTGTATACTTACCAGACGTCCATAAACAGCAATGGGAAAGTCACAGCGGATACAAAATTTTACTCGTTTATCAGGCGGGCGTAGAGACCTTCGGCCAACAATTTTGACCGCAGATGCAGGATTTACTGAGCCAAGGCTCTTGGCTACAGGAAGATCAGCCAAAACAAGATGATCGGGACAAGCAACTCTAACAGTTTCAGGAGGCAACTGCTTAGCTCCACTCTCATTTGATCGCTTGTTGAGAATGATCCGGAGCATCTTTTCCGATTTTTTCTGTTCTCCACCCTACTTCAGGCGGCTCTAGGGTTAAGTCCCCAAACAAAATAAACTACATCTATTTATACAAATTATTAGTAATAAAATTAATATAATCTTTTTTTCACGTTTCTCGCGACTTTACATCTAATTTTCACTTGCAATTTTACTGCTAATTTCAACTCAATTTTTTAACTAAGTATTTTTTGTCACATTTGGTAATTGAATAATACACTTACTATTTTTAATGTTTTGGTCATTGTTCTTTTCTTTAAAACAAAACTTTTGAATCGCTCAAGCAAATTTTAATTGACGAAATGAAAAACAACTTGTCTAATCGGCCAAAGTTGGTTGACCCAAAAACAACCATATGAAATTAGAAAGAAAGTTTATATCTTTTTTAATGACGAGGGAAACCCGCAATCGCTACCCTTTGGGTGTGCACATGGTAAACCCTCTATGCAATAGATCACAAACCACATAGGAGAGGAAATCCGCACTAGGCAAGCCCGATGCGACGAGCTCGACCCGGAAGGCAAATCCCTTGTTTTCGCTGGCAATAGGTTTCAAACTTGAGACCTCCAACATAGAAGTCCCAAGCTCAAAGCCCCAAACCACTGGGTCACCCTTTAAAAGCAAATTTACATCAATCTATCAATCTATTTCGTCTTCCACGTTAAATGTTGAACGACGAAAATATACTTGAAATATTAATCGACTTTTATGTCCTTACATATTTATTAATGAAACAAGTTAGAGGTGGATGTAGTTGTAATTTTTTTTTAATTAACATTACACAAAAGTTGTATGTTGAATGGTTGAGATGTTTTTAGATGATTACCGGAGAGGAGAGGTGTTTGACCCTTTGTTCTTCTGTGCTGCAACTTGAATATTGCAGTGAAGTAAAATCAAGCAGCCCTTTTGCAATTATTCATGGACATGGGCCTTCATGTTTCACTGTCTTGGTTTTGATATGCTCGATTTTAGGATTCATGTTAAAAAGGATCGGGCCTATATATACTACAAAATAAAGGAATTCCATAAATATTGATACTTTAGTGCCTAATAACCAAACATTATGATCATTTGACTAATTATCCAATGTAACATCAATTTTGAAGTTTGTTGTATCACTGATGCATCTTTCTAAAATTCATGTTGCATCACTGATACATTTTCACGTAGTATCACTGACACAACTTTCTGAAACTCATGTTATGTCAGTGACACAACAATTTTATTGTATTTGTTCATCAATCTAGTCTGATTCACTGTATCTACTCACTCAACTTAATTAAATCAACAATATCTTAATTTTTTAAAATTAATAAAGTTGTATTCTTCGGCTTTAACGGCATACTGGCCACTCTAAAAAATTTACAGTCCAAAGATCCAAAATTACAAGCTCCCTATTAATTCTATGATTTGATCTATTTCTATACAAAGCTCTTTCCACCGAAAAATAAAGATACTAAACAATTCCGTTTTACTTTGCGGATGATCTTCAAAACATCTCCCAATTCTTCCCTTCCACATTGACCACTATATGCATGAAGGTATTTGTTTCCACCACTTCTTTTGAGTCTTGCTTACCCCACCTTCTGATCTAGCAATTAAAAAGATCAAAAGTCTGTTCTGGCATAGTCCAGTTGAAGCCTGTGATGTTCAAGAAAAGCTCCCAAATCTGTGTAGTGAATTTGAACCGTAGGAATAGGTGTTTCTTTCCCCTCACAAATTGCATAGGATACATCTAGGGACTAGTTGCATTCCCTTCTTCTGTAAGACTTCTTGAGTTAAGCAAGTTCTTTTGATGACTAACCAAGTAAAGCATTTCCCTTTGATGGGGATCAATCATCTCCAAATACTCTTCCATTGATGATGGTAGCCTCCAAGCGCAACTTCTATCTTATCAACAATATCTTAATTATGTTGAATACATTGATGTTAGGGCAAGTCCGCTTGTCTCACATGCAACATCCATTTGGAGGTGTTAACAACAAACTGAATTTTGCTGGATACGCTTTCTCAATTTAGTTGGATACCAGTGTTTTGAGAAGCGAGAAGCGGAAAAAAGCGATGAGGGCTCACTTCACAAAAGCGAGAAGCGTGAAGAGAAGCGCACACTTTTTTCAATAAAGCTTTATTTCGTATAAAAATAAAAAATCTTAAATATGCATAGATAAAATACAATTTACTACAAGCAAAAGGACAAAAACAGTGGTGATTTCAATCAATGAACAAAAAAATACACACTAATTCTTTTTAATAAAAGTGCAGCAAATTTTTTTAAAAAAAATAATAAAACGGAGCATAATACGCACTATAAAATATATACAGAAGTGCAGAGAAACTGAAAAGGAAAACCCTAGCAGAAGAAGACGGAGAGAAACAGAAAAAGACCTGAGAAGAAGAGAAGAGGAGGAGGAGGAAGAAGAAGAACCAGCAGTCGCAGTTCACGGTGGCAGCAGTGCAAAAATATTTGGCTAATTTAAAGTCTTAACTACTTTTTATTTAAAAAAAAAAAAACCTAAACAGCGCTTAGGCGAGCCTTTTGTTGCTTCAAAAAGCACCGCGCTTCAAGCTTCAGTATCAGAAGCGTGCACTTTCACCAATGCTTCTCACTTCAACCAGTATAAGCGCCAGCCCTGCGCTTTGCTTTTAAGCGATGAAGCAAGCGCTTTTCACAACACTGGGATACACTGATATAAGTAAAAAAAATTCCAAAGCTTGTTGCCTTTATAACAACAAAAATTAAGGAAGAGTTAATAAAGTTGACGATTCTATTGTACACTCACAAGACGCCCATAAACAGCAATTGGAAAGTCACAACGGACACAAAAATGTAATCGTGCACCAAGCTTTCTCCGGGACCCTACTTCAGGCATCTTCTCGGATTCTCCACCCTACTTCAGACGGTATATAAACTACCATCCAAAACGAAGAAGAAAATGAATTTCTCGAAAACTCAAATGAACTTGTAAACAAAAGAAGCAGAAGAAGAATTCATACCGAAGCCAACTAATTACAGGAATTCCGCTGGAAACTTTCAGGGCTTCGCCTTACAGAAAATTCATGAAGTCCATGAGGAAGAGAGTCATATGTTTAGCACGTATATTATATACAGAAAATATATAATATATATTTATTATTACTCCCTCCATCCGATTTTGTGACACCTCTTATCCAAGTGCCTCTTAAGGTCATTTCAATTATGTTTTTAAGCCCAAATCAGAGGTAATCAAGAAATAGTGTTTGTTAAGGATGGAAGGCTAGCAGGATTTGTCTTCCGGGTCGAGCTCGTCACACCGGGCTTGCCTAGTGCGGATTACCTCTCCTTATGTGGTTTGTGATCTATTGCATAGGAGGTTTACCGTGTGCAGTGTGCACACCCAAAGGGTAACGGATTGCGGGTTCCCCTCATCATAAAAAAAAGATATACATTTTCTTTCTAATTTCATTTGTTTGTTTTTGGGTCAGCCAACTTTGGCCGATTGGACAAGTTGGTTTTCATTTCATCAATTAAAATTTGCTTGAGCGATTCAAAAGTTTTCTTTTAAAGAAGAGAACAATGACCAAAACATTAAAAACAGTAAGTGTATTATTCAATTACCAAATATGACAAAAAATACTTAGTTAAAAAAATTGAGTTGAAATTAGAAGTAAAATTGCAAGTGAAAATTAGATGTAAAGTCGCGAGAAACGTGAAAGAAAGATTATATTAATTTTATTACTAATAATTTGTATAAATAGATGTAATTTATTTTGTTTTGGGACTTAACCCTAGAGCCGCCTGAAGTAGGGTGGAGAACAAAAATAATCAGAAAAGATGCTCCGGATCATTCTCAACAAGCGATCAAATGAGAGTGGAGTTAAGCAGTTGCATCCTGAAACTGTTAGAGTTGCTTGTCCCGATCATCTTGTTTTGGCTGATCTTCCTGTAGCCAAGAGCCTTGGCTCAGTAAATCCTGCATCTGCGGTCAAAATTGTTGGCCGAAGGTCTTTACGCCCGCCTGATAAACGAGTAAAATTTTGTATCCGTTGTGACTTTCCCATTGCTGTCTATGGACGTCTGGTCAGTATACAATACTATCTTCAACCCTTTTAACTTTTGCCCTAAATTTTGTGTCTATTAGACTTCCTAATTTCTATTTATGGACGTTTGGTGATTATAGAATGTTCAATGTTTAGTTTTTTCCCTAAGTTGCTCGGGCTCTGCAAAAAATATTGTCATTGCCACATTAGATCCTCCAGAAATGCACTACTATTGAAAGATCCTACACACGCCTGATGACATTTTTGAAGAGTCCTACTCCTTTGTTGTTATTGAGGCAATATGTTTTTTAATCAATGATATTCATATTCCTACCATTGCTGCTCAATACTAATTGTTTTCCCCAACTAATGAGAGGTCAAGACTAGGTATCTTCTGGTTGTTGTTACTTGGTACTATTTTTTTTAAATAGATGAAGTAACAAGAATTCATCTGTGGTGTCCGGTAGATGCAGAAATCAAAAGTACTAGGATATTAAAATAGAGAAATTTAGACTAGAAGGATAGGGAGCTGACAAAATCTAAAAGGTACTCCTAACTTTTACGGAATAAGTTTAAAATTCACCTAGCTTATAGAGTGCATGGGAATTGATATACCGTCAATTCCTTTTTGACCATATACACCAAGATATGTTGGTTGGTTTCATCTGTTTTTCTGATGTTTTTGTTCATCAACTTTCCAAACCTCAAGCTCTCATGGGCATACTATTGTATATCATTACTCAAGAAAGTTCAAAAAGCGGAAAATATTCCAAATGTCAGCCACGACTTGGCAGTGTACGAAGAGGTGTTTGTTGGTCTCTATACATTGTTGGTCTAGATATTGATGGTACATGTAACATCTATTAACTATCTAAATGTTCATCTGGCTAACGCTGTCCTGGGGCAGACTTCATAGATTGCTGTCCATGGAAAAACATTTGAGTTTGGGGGTAAATTTAAAAGTATCTCATATGAATCTTAATAGAAAAAATTAAAAAAGAGAATCTTGTATGAGCTTCCAAAGCCATTGCTCAACATTCCCAATCTGAGTTAGTGAAGATTTGTGGCCTACCTTCACTGTGAATGCCCCCTTTTTTGTCGTCCCTACTTATACTATCATTTGTGTGGTTAGGGAAAGTGAAGGACTGCAGTATTTGTAACAAAATTAGCAGTTCTCTCTAATCTGTAGATCCCGTACAGTATTATATCTGTTTTGTGCAATGGAGGAATCAATACTTGAGGCAATTTGAAATAAATTTGGGTAATCCAGCATCAAAGGTGATCAAGGGAGCCATGGGTCTTTCCAGATTTTGATATGATTTTCCTGAAACCCATCTTTTATATGATATTCTTTTTAATTTGCACTGGGTGTCTGAGTCTCTTAGAGCCCCGATTAATCCCGGGGGTGCACAGTCCCTCCCATCTTTTATATGATGTTCTAAGAGAAATCATCCCATAAGTTCCTGATGTACTTCCATAATCCAATACGATGAGAAGCCCTATATAATTTAGTAAACCAGTTATTTTGTGAGCCATGTTTTTCCCTGATTACTTGCTTCCGAGGAGCAGTCACTTTGTCAATATCTGCATAGCCACTTCATAAACATGCATTTGTTGTGAGTTGTTGAATCTTTGTTCCCCAAACGTCCTACCCATTTTTGCATCATTGCAGTTACCAATTTTATTAACTGAAATTTGTGTCTCTTGCTGTTGCTTCCGCAAAAGAATTGATCTCCTGGTTATGCCAAATTATCGCACCACCATTTTTGGTATTGGAATAAGTGACATTAGATGAGTAGGAAAACTATCTAATACACCGGTTATCACATACTCATCATATCAGCCCCTTTCATAAACCCTCACCCATTATGTATCAAAGGTCAGTCTGCATCGGCAAGCGCGCCAGCATCATGCACCGGCAGGTGAAGAACTTTTCATGCAGTTTCCAACCTCGTTTCTTCTTCTGTAGAGGTCGTCCACACCTTCCGACTCTACCCACACTACTTTTTCAGGCTGATTTAGTCTTCTCAGATCTGACTGATTTGGTCAAAGTCTTCTACCTCACTCCATGATTTATACCACATTTGAGTCTGTTTTGGAAAGTGGACCAAACTGAATTAATTCAGTTCAGTTTCAGTGTTATTTTGAAAAAGACAAAACTTCAGTATTCAATTCGGTTCTCCATTATAGGGTTCCAGTTCTTCGATTGAACCGAAGTTTTCATTACATGAACCCCAAATACAACTTTTTAAGTTTTAACCCTGAAGACATTTTTGGCTCTCGAACTGCCTGCATGAGTGAGGGCGGGAACCTGAGGCATGAGACTGTGAGACGTCTGAGAGATAGGCCGGCGACTGGCAAAAATTTCATTACATGATATTGTACTTGTCTTTAAATTAATTGTTTTATTTGTTTCTTCTTTGCTTTGGATTCTTCTAGCTGCGGTATGCTTCTCCAAAACATCATAGATAGAATGCAAGCCTTTTTACTCTGACCGGAAGGAGAATCTACACAAACAATACCTAAAAATCTCAGAAAAACTTTTGACAATAAGGTCTACTATAATGGTACCAAAGAACTGAATTAGAAAAAAAACGAATTGAACAAAACCAAATTAATTTGGTTCGGCATCCAGCACACACTAACGAAGAACCGAAGTTCGAAAGAATCAAACCAAACGCTCACCCCTAATTCTAGTCCGTTTTCCGTGTTGGTTGTCCTTGCGAATTTGATGTTGAATTCGCTTTTGTAAGATCTGCATTTGCCTTTGCTCCTCCATCATTATAACCATGTCGAGCATTTCATGCTCAAACCAGCGATATTGACTCCAAATGCTTTATATGCTTTAACTATCACCAAATTTGTCCACTTTGTAGTTCAATTACAGCCAGGTTGAGGACAAGTTGAGAACTTTGCCCATCTTCATACCAAAGAAGAGAACAGAAATGTTGAGTGTGTGAGTAAAGAGGTCAGAGCCTTATTCACTGACGAGAGGAGGCGTCAACACCATTGAAGGTTGGTTTATCACGATTCTTTCATCTGTTGAGAAATCTGTCTCATCATCTGCATAGGAGGAACTGTCATTGGTGGTTGGAGGAGTTGAGTCTGAAATTGAAGGTGGGTTCTGTGTGTGTGATATTACTGTGGAAGGTTCATGGGTTTCTTGAGATAGAGCCTCAAACCTATTGTGGGATGTGGGTGAGTACTTGGGCCTTTGGCTTTTCCAGATCTGGGTTAGTTTAGCAGGTCTTTTCTATTTGGGCTTGTGTAATACAATAGCATTTCTCTAAGCTTTGGTCCAAATCAAAAGCTAAAGCTTTAGTTGGCCCCTTCCCTTACAAATTCGAAACACCCAGAGAGAAGCTACAGTAGTAGTGCCAGATGGCACATGGCTTAGTGTCGTTTGGCTCAAGAAGAAAGAGTCATCGCACATCACCTTTCCACTGGTTGCCACCAGTTTCACCTGCTCTCCCCCCCTTCTCCCCCTTTACGGTTGATTTGAGTCTCACATGTTCATTGGCAATGATGGTGCCATCTAAACACTGTTATCCAATTCTGTGTTCAGATTGCTAGGATTAAATTAGATGTCTATCAGTAGTTATTCTGGCCCCAATGAAATGAGTTCTACTTTTCGTATCTTCATCAATGGCTATGGAACCTTCACAGAGTTCACCCATGTCCCGAAAGGTGTTGAAAGCCCAAGCATGGAGTGGGATGCCGTAACCTTGATCCACATATGCTCTTCTTTTTTTTATCTTGAATTCTGCTAGCCTTCCACCCTTAAAAAACACTATTTCTTGATCACCTCTGATTTGGGCTTAAAAACATAACTGAAATGACCTTAAGAGGCACTTGGATAAGAGGTGTTCACTGCTGCTCTCTTTCCTTATTTTCATGCCATTCGATAATAGCTTCGTATTTTGGTTTTCCTGTTGTGGCCACTTAGGCTTGTTTGGAAAGCCACTCTGGTAATTGGATTTGGTGTAACTGGGTGTAATTACACTGTCTGACCTGTTTGGTCGGCAAGTAAATGGGTGTAATTGGTAGAGTGTAATTACATTCTCCAATTCGCAGGGGGAGGCAGTGAATTTCACGTAATTACATGGTGTAATTACAAGCTGTATACTTTTTCTATTTTTATTTTTATGTTTTAATTTTTTTTATTTCTAGTTATTCGAAATTCTTTTTATTTTTATCATTTTAATATTTTTTAAAATTTTATTTTATTCGTAATATTTATTTTTCATTTCCTTCTCATTCTCAACCTTTACTTCATTTGATTCCATGCAATTATTCACATTGTCTTTTTTATTTATTTATTTTATATTTATTTTTCGTTAGTATGATTTCATTAGTATTGTAATTTTTAAATTAAAGTTGAATTCATTGTTGAATAAAGTTATAAACTTACGCTTTTCTTTAAATCATATTTATGTACGTTATGTTGGAATTTGACATAAGAGTATTATTGTAAAAATTTTTATTTTAAATTTAGAACTTATGTTATATTTATAATTTCATTTGTGTAAGTAGTATATGACTTGATATTTTACATTACAAGCCACTTATATTTTAGTTAGATTTGATAGATTATCATTTTGTCAAATATTTTTATAATTTTTCTATGATATTATATTTATAATATTTATATTTTTGTTAAACATTGCATTTCATATGCTCGTATAAAACTTGTATTTTTAATTTTTATGATCAATTTAATTAAAATGTACTAATTTAAAATACACACGCGCGCGCGCGCACACACACATATATATACACACAATAATAGTTAAAAATATATGTTTACTAATTAAAATATTTTAAAAAGATAATATATCTCTTAAATATTTAATTTAATATTATTTATAAATATTTTTATTTGTCTAATATAAATTTTTAATTTTAGATAATAACTTTTATTTTTCAAAAATTTAATATAACCTTGTAATTACACTTGTACGACCAAACAACACCTTGAAATTACAGTATAATTACATTGTGGCAATCAAACAGGGTATAGTAATTACTAGGCTGTGTAATTACTAGGGTGGTAATATTACCACCCTAGTATTTACACCAATCCCAATTACCAGGTGGCTTTCCAAACAGACCCCTAGTACTTTTGGATGTTCTGCAGTAGGACTTGGAAGGCAGGTTTTGATGATTGAATCTGAGACTGAAGGAATGTTCTATAAATCGAAGAATTGTCTCATGCCATCACTTGGTTGAGAAAATATTTCCCTTGTAAATCACTAAATCCTTTACATAATATCTTCTACGTGATCTGCAGAACTCAAGCGGCACCCAAAGATGAATATTGATTTTTCAATTCTCTTTAAATTAATTCCTCTTCAAAATAACTATTTCCTATTGTTTTATATACGTACATATTCCACAACTTGTCTTTGTTTTAAAGATAATGCATTTATTGAATAACTTGTCCTGTTTCATGCATTAGCTGGTTAATACTTTTCCTATTATCTTTTATGTGTAATGTGGCAAGTCTGGCAGAACTTTTTCTTGTTACTATGATATGGCTGTATGTCATACACTAACTGGGTTATGCTTTTGAAAGCTGGTGTATGACTCATGTTGGATGACATTATCAATGTTATGAACTTTTATCACCTTTATAGTTACTTCTCTCAACTACACTTCGAGTCAAAATGATCTTTACTGTCTTCTTTTTGCAGAGCCCATGTGAACATATATTCTGTTTAGATTGTGCCAAGAGCGACGCTCTTTGCTACGTGTAAGTGTGTATCCTGTTTCTCTACTTTTAAGAGCAATATTGTCATTTCTTTAGGATATAAATTACCAACTATGCATAAAATAGTGTTTTTGAAATCTCACATTTAAAGATGGCATGCAAAAGGATTGAAAACAATATCGTGATTTATAGGGGATATGCTGCTGGTGGCAGCACATGGGGTACTATAAGGTGAGTGTTTTAGGTCTTGGCTGTTCTACCTGAGCCTGAATTTCACGTTGATATTTTGTC
Organism: Solanum rostratum; assembly: GCA_029948455.1. Taxonomy (NCBI): domain Eukaryota; kingdom Viridiplantae; phylum Streptophyta; class Magnoliopsida; order Solanales; family Solanaceae; genus Solanum; species Solanum rostratum. Next base: position 67,038,828 of record CM057048.1, read on the forward strand.
AGGTCATGTTTCAGTCTCATACTCCATTGTTAGACCTGAATTTTCCTTTTTTGTTGTGTGGACTAGGGCATTGACATCTTAGTTTTTTAGTTTAATCCTATATCAGCTTGGGCTAGTTTTTGAAATACCATTTTATTAGAAATTCTCTTCCAAGTTAGAGAGGTTGCTCCTATGAAGAGCTTCATCAACCCTTGTTTTATGGAAGATAGTTGAGTTTAACTCTGACTGGAAATTTTGGAATCTCATCAAGAGCATGTGAGATTTGTCATGATAAGCATCATCCAGTGAATTCTCACACATCCTTGTTCAAATGTATTGCTACTTAATTGTTTGTGGGTAAACTAGATTGGTTATTTTGGCTTTACCTGTTCCATACTTGTTTCACTGATCTAATGATATGGAATCCAAACTACATTTGTTTTATTCAGCTGTGATGAGCGCATTCAGAAGATTCAGACAATTAAAATGCAGGAAGGGGTCTACATCTGCGCAGCTCCCTATTGTCTCAAATCCTTTTTGAACAAGACTGAATTTGAATCTCATATTCATGAGAACCACAGTGATCTCCTTGTGAAAATTGCAGAAAAAGATGATTACATTTCAGAATCTGCTAGTGCTAAAAAACCTGCAGCATCTGAATCTACATTGCAAGCACCAACTAAGTCCATATTTTCTCCTAGTTCCGGTTCCCAGGTACATGATCGTGAAGACAAAGCTCATAATTCTCTAACTAGAGACCAGCAGCCTCCTAGACCTTTTATGCAACAAAAGCCACCTTTCACTGGCTCAATCCAAAATCATCCACTGGAGCAACAGTCTGATAGTAATCCTCCTCCAGGCTTTGAAAGGCCTGGCAAGCAGAACCCGTTACTTCAGCAAGGTGATGCACAGGGTTCATTGCGGCCAGATCCAGGTCACTTTCCAGACAAGCAGCAAGGGATTATGGGGAGTTTTCCTTTTCCTGAATATCCAATGGACATGCCCCAACCTCGTGGCTTTGCTGTGCCTATGAGTTCAAATCCAGGTTTAGCTCCTCAATTTGGTTATCCTCCGTTTGCACCTGATGGACCCCAACCATTTTATGGTGCTGCTTCATTTGAGATGCCCAGGCCAGACTCAACTCCTGAAAGGGGATCAGAACAAGGGTCTTTACTTGGTTTTCCACCTGGTGCTGCAGATAATGTGAATTTTCCAGAAAATTATCCTCGTCCATGGAATAAGGGGCAACTGGCTGGGCCGTTTGAATCCACTGCAGCTCAACCTCCTCCACATGGTTTTGTCAGTGCTGCTGATTCTCAAGGAAGAGCCATATCTTTCCAAGGAGAATATGGAAGGAATGCCAGTGTAGTGCCCTCAAACCTGCCACCTCCACCTTCAGCCGACAGAGGATTGGAAGGTGGACTGAGTAGTCATTCCAAGGACACCAGAGATAGCAAGGGTATACTGATGCCACAACCTATGTCCCTCCGACCACCACCACCTTTACCTCATCACATGTCAAAACTCCAGATAGGGGGCATACGCTATTCTGGTAATACAAGTCATGATGGACAGGGTTATGGTTGGCAACATGAAAAGCGTGATGATTTCAGAAGCAGCCAGCACTAGTTATGTTCTTGTTATTCCTCCATCTCTTCTTTTGTAAGAGAGTGCCTATGTAGCTACAGTGTATTTTACTTTCTAAACTACCAAAATTGTTTTGTTAAAGCTGAAGCACTGGCTTCCCTGATATCTGCCCAGTTTGTTGTTCATACAGTGAATTTGTGGCGTGGAACTCATTCTGCTTGAGAAGCTATTCAAGATTTGAGTTTTTAACTTGAGGCCAGTACTAGTTATGTTCTTGTTATTCCTACATCTCTTCTTTTGTAAGAGAGTGCCTATGTAGCTACAGTGTATTTTACTTTCTAAACTACCAACATTGCTATTCAAAGTTGAATCGTTTGTTTCCCTGATAATTACTAAGCTTCTTGTTCAAAACAGTAAAAATTTCTGTGGCATGGATCTCATTTTGCTTGAGAAGTCCTTCAAGATTTGCAGCTTCTACAAGCAAAAATCCAAAAACAACAGTGATTTCAATCACTGAACAAAAAAATACACACTAATTCTTTTTAAGAAAAGAAACAGTGCAGCAAATTATTTTAAAAAAAAAATAGAACAGAACATAATACATACTATAAAATATAAACAGAAGCGCAGAGAAACTGAAAAGAACTGAAAAGGAAAACCCTAGCAGAAGTAGACGGAGAGGAACAGAAAAAGACCTGAGAAGAAGAGAAGAGGAGGAGGAAGAAGAAGAAGAACTGGCAGTCGCAGTTCTAGGTGGCAGCAGTGCAAAAATATTTGGCTAATTTGAAGTCTTAACTACTTTTTTTTTTAAAAAAAAAAAAAACCTAAACAGCGCTTAGGCGAGCCTTTTGTTACTTCAAAAAGCACCACGCTTCAAGCTTTAGTAGCAGAAGCGTGGGCTTTTACCAATGCATCTCGCTTCAACCAGTATAAGCGCCAGCCCTGCACTTTGCTTTTAAGCGATGCAGCGAGTGCTTTTCACAACACTGGGATACACTGATGTAAGTAAAAAAATTCCAAAGCTTGTTGCCTTTATAACAACAAACACTTTGATGCAACACTGATTGCAACTTGGTAGTATATATAAGATAGTTGCAAAACACCTATCAAGGATACCGAAAAAGGTGATTGACAAACTAGTCTTAGCTGATCAAAGTGCTTTCATTCAAGTCAGAAAGATCATTGATGCAACACTGATTGCAAATGAAGGGCTTGACAAGAAATAAAAGACAAACTCTTGGATTTCTGTGCAAACTTGACATGTGAAAGGGATTTTGGTAAAGTTAATTGTTCTTATATGTTAAGTAGCAAAATACAATGGGCTTTGTAGAAAAATGGATTATATGGATTAGATTTTGCATCATCACAGTGAAATACTTGGTGATTGTGAATGGGAGACGTGGGATTCTTCTCACTGAAAAGGGCACAAGGCAGGCTCTCAAAATTCTTTTCATTTTGGCTAAGAAGGAGCTCAACATATTACTGAATAATCCAGAGCACTTCAGCAGATCAAAGAATTTGAAGTTGGACTAAACTATGGTGGAACCGTGGAGGTGTCATACCTACTTTATGCTGATGATTCTGTCATCTTTTGGGCTGCTGAGAGATCACATATTTTATATCTCAGCCTTACCCTGTCCATATTTTGAAGAAATGAAGTTGTCTCTAGATTACAGGTTAATATGCTCAAAAGCACATTATATCATACCGATGATGTTCGAAAATTGGTTGAACAACAGGCAGGACTTCTCTGTTGCAGCACTGATGAACAACCTGCCTGGGGACACCATTAGTGGCCAAATTCAAATCTGTAGGGACAAGTGGAGTCATTGAGAAGTTTGAGGAAAAAATAACTACTTGACAACTGCAATACCTATCAACGGTAGGAAGACTCACTGTGATCAACTGTGTATCAGATACTATTCCAACGCATCTGATGTAACTCATTCCAATACCAAAGATGGTGGTGCGACAATTATGCATAATCAGGAGATGATTCTTTAGGGAAAGCAGCAATAAGGGGCACAAATTCCAGTATATGAAATGGGAAATCAAGATGCCAAAACAGGGTAGGACGCTTGAGGATCAAAGATCCGACAACTCACAAAAAAGGTGCATTAATGAAGTGGCTATGGAGATGTGGAAAAGTGATAATGCTCTTCAGAAGCAAGTACTCTGAGCAAAACATGGCTAACAAAATAACTGGTGCAATAAATTATCAAGGGCTTCAGAAGGAAGTACTAGAGCAAAACATGGCTCCCTAGATCAAATTTATTTCAATCTGCCTCAAATGTTGATTCCTCCATTGCACGTAACTGACATAATTTTCATATGGGATCTTCAGTTTAGAAGGAACTGTTAATTTTGCTACAAATACTGCAGTCTTCACTTTCTTTAACCACACAAATGATTGTATAAATTGTTGCAACACAAATGGGGTTATTCAGAGTGAATGCAGGCTACAAATCTTCACTAACTGAGATTGCGAATGTTGAGCAATTTCTTTGGAAGCTCATATGGGAAATTTTTTTAAAAATTTATTTTATAAGGTTCATATAGGATAACTATAAAACCACCCCAAACTCAAATATTTCTCCTCGGCCAGCAATCTGTGAATCCCGTCACAGGATAATGTTAGCAGGAGGGACATTCAGTAGTGAACAGATGCTACATTTACCATCAATATCTAAAGACTAACAAACACCTCTTCCTACACTGCCCAGTAGTTGCAGACATTTGGAAAATTTTCCTCTACTTTTGGATTTTCTTAGGTTATGACATACAATAGGATGCCTATGAGAGCCAGAGATTTTGGAAAATTGATAAAAACACACATCAGAAAGATATGGAGGATGATACCAACCAGCATATTTTGTTGTATATGCTCAAAAAGAAATCCATGGTGTATCAATTCCTATGCACTCAGTAAAAGATAGGTGTATTTTAAACTATTCAGTTGGCATTACTTTACACCGATAGACTCCCAAGAGTACCTCTTAGATTTTGTCATCTCTCTATCCTTTTAGCCTACATCTCTTTGTTTTAATTTCCTAGATATACGCACTTCTCATTTCTGCATCCACCAGACATCATTAAGGAATTCTTCTTATTTAATCTATAAAAGAAGTAGTACTGAGTAGCAGCAGCCAGCAGGTAGCATAGTCCCAATCTCCCATTAATAGTAGGAATATGAATATCATTGATTGAAAAATATGTTGCCTCTATTTAAAATTAGTGCATTTTCCAGTGACAACATTTTCGGAGAGTCTTAGCAACTTAGGGAAAAAGATAACGGTTGAACATTCTTTACACACCAGACATTCACAAATAACAATTAGCAAAAATTAGGGCAAAAGTCAAGGATTGAAGATTGAATTAATTACTGGTAAACAAACAACAATTAGAAAATTACAGCAGAAACAAAAATTAAGGAAGAGTTAATAAAGTTGACGATTCTATTGTACACTCACAAGACGCCCATAAACAGCAATTGGAAAGTCGCAACGGACACAAAAATGTAATCGTGCACCAAGCTTTCGCCGGGACCCTACTTCAGGCATCTTTCTCGGATTCTCCACCCTACTTCAGACGGTATATAAACTACCATCCAAAACGAAGAAGAAAATGAATTTCTCGAAAACTCAAATGAACTTGTAAACAAAAGAAGCAGAGGAAGAATTCATACCGAAGCCTACGAATTACAGGAATTCCGCTGGAAACTTTCAGGGCTTCGCCTTACAGAAACTTCATGAAGTCCATGAGGAAGAGAGTCATATGTTTAGCACGTATATTATATACAGAAAATATATAATATATATTTATATATTTATTATTACTCCCTCCGTTCCATTTTGTGACACCCTTCTACTTGAAAAATAAAGGAAGGATCATTTTATTAAGGGTGAAAATAAAATTGTAAAGGTATATTATTTCTAATGAGAGTAAGATGACATTGTTTCTGTGACAGATCAAAAAAGAAAGATTGTCACATAAAATGTGACAGAGGGAGTATTATATTTTATTATATCTATCTATACTAGTTTTTGAAGATCGTGCGTTGTACAGGGATGTTATTTTTCTTTCTTAATTTTTGTGATCTAGATAAACTTTGGTGAGTCAATAATTTTAATATTTTTTAATTATTTGAATTTTTTATATTTTTAAGTAGTCTTTAAATAATTCACATAATTAAAATGACATAGTAAAATTAGGTTGACAATTGAATAGCCATCACAAAATTAAGTAGACACATTATTGTAAGTTCATAGTTGAAGTAGATGAAGAAATAATTAAATAATAATTAACAGAAATGACACAGTAAAGTTTAGCAGACACTTTAATAGTCACTGCAACACTAACCATCTGTTTGAATGGTGGTTTGTCATGTTTTCATAATGTATAGCACTGTATAGTATGGTATGGTATTGTACAGTACGGTATTGTATAATGTTTGGATAGACTATATGAGTTGTTACTGTTTAATAATAGTTGTTTGATTTGATACTGTATCGTAACTTATAAATTTACAAAATGTCCTTAATTATAATACTAAAATTTATCAAAAAATTTAAAAAATAAATATATAGAATCAAGTAGGGAAACATACAAGCTAATATATCTCCAATCCATACAAACAACACAAGAAAGTTATAAAAAAAAAGAACTTTTTAAAACGAACTTCAAAAAATAGACTAAAACTTGAAAGAAAAGATGGGAGGCTGAAGAGAAATTTCAAAAGTTGATGCGAGGGAAAATAAGTAATACAAAAGTAGTAGATATATTATGGTAACGTTTAATAAAGAATAAAGAATAAATTAGAATTATTTAATTTAAGATATAATTGGAAAGAAGGTAAGAAAACCACGGGATACCACCAAATTTGTGATTTCAAAAAAGTGAGGGTTTTCATGGTTACAGAACCATGAAATCAAACCATACTATAGCATATAATTAATGTAACAATAAAAACAAATGTGGTTCTCTTACTAACCATGTCATACTATACCACCGAAAACCACCATCCAAACAGGCTCAAAGAAGACACATTGTAGGTATCTACCTGCTTCAAGCAGCTACAGCAGGCAGCTGAAATGCTCTGTTTCCTGCCTCAAGCGACTTCAAGCTGTTGATTAGGCACAACGTAAAAATATTGGTGTTATTGAGATTCGATTTCAAAACACATTAGATTTAAGATGTCAGGCTTGAACCATCAAACCAAACAGCTCAATAGTCACCTGCCTGCTTCAGCTGCCTGTTTGAAGCTGCTGAAGCAGGCACGACGACCGTAAACTCCTCAATCTAGTGGCTTATTATATAAGAGGATTACTATTGAAACACCAATATAAATATTGCTTGACAAAAATATTCACTAAAAGTTGATTTTACTTATTTGCTTTTTTAAGTTTAAATTTCTCCGTCTAAAAAAATTATTAATTGATGCAAATGTAATTTTGTACTAGGACTAAACAAAATATTAAATCTATTTCAAGTAAACTATGAATGGAAAATTTCTCCTCGTTTTTCAATATAAGTTGACCAAGATCCATCAAATATTGAATGGCTTTTACATCCTTAATGAGTAAATATTTAATAGTAATAACTTTAATTAATTTCAAAGTCCTGTATATTTGCATAATAATTAAATAATAATTATTTAAAGGAAATAGTTAGTGACAATTTTGTCTATTGTTAAAAATTAATAAATGATAGTTTAATCTATTATAAAGTTTGTCAATATAGGGCAAAATGTTCAATTAATAATTCAATGAGATACAACCTTTTGTCATTTACCTTTTTTTCCTAAATTCAAGATGATTTGAGATCCATCTCCTGAATCCCGAGTTGGATCCAGGTTGAATCTCAATTTGAATATTTCGAGTACGAAATTGAGGTAAGATCCCCAAAGTGATGTTAGGATTGGATTTTGATTTAGGTGTCAAAGTGAGATTATATGTTGGGTCTCGAAGTCGAATTTCAGTTTAAGAGTTGAGATCGGGTCCTAGCTCAAGTACTAAAGTAGGTCTTTAATTGATATCGAGGTTGAGTATCAGCATTGAATCTCGATTCAAAATTCAAATCTCGTGGTTGAGTCTTGATTCATATGTTGGGTCCCAAATCAAGAGTTGAGCAGAGTCTTAGATTGAAATTCAAGATTGGATCTGTAACACCTCCTAATGCGACTCAAAAAGTCCCTATGGTGTATTTCTTGAATATCTTAACATTCGTGCATTATTTCGCAAATGCAACTTCATATTCTTTTTCAGGAGGCAAAATCGTGCAGGAAAAAGGTCAACTTCGATTTTTAGGTCACCCATATTGATAAATAATTTTTCGCGTGAAATTACGGAAACTAGAAGAGTGAGCAACAAGTTCGTGTCGCCCACTTGTTTCCCCATAGTGCAAAAGTGGCCTAAACCGATTTCTATGCCTAAACTGGAAAAAAAATTAAAGTTCGCTAAAAATTTATACAATAGTAGACTAGGGGCGCAACGCGCCAGTGTTCCTGCACCGTGTAAATTTTTTCGAACTTCTTTGGTATTAAGGACAGTTGGGACTTCGCAATACCTTTATATATGTAAATACTCAAAAATTCTCCTTTTATTAGACCCAAATCTCTCTCTAAATGCTCTCAAATCCCCCATAATTCTCTTTGGAATCCTCTATCAAGTTCTTCCAAATTCTTGGGGATCAAGCTTTCTCCATTGAAGACAAGGTTCCTAAAAGGGTTCTCAAGGTTCTTCCAGTTTCAAGTTTTAAATGGTATGTGGGTTTCTTTATTCATGGGTTCTTCCACCCATGAAGTCCCAAGACCTAATTTACTAAATCCTTCAAGTTTCAACGTTGATTTCTTATGGGTTATTTCTAATTACCCTATTAAGCATAAGTCATGTCAAGATTCTTCTTCAATTGCATGAAATTGCATAAGTTGATTTCAAAGGTATTCTATATGAAGTTATTTAATTATTCTTAAAGCTATGAAAGTTATGATATCATGAGTTATTATGAAATTGATGGCTTTATGAGATGAATTTCGTGATTCTATGACTAAGTTGAAAGATGATATATATGATTGAGGTGGGTTGTCTAAGAATGATTTAAATTGATGATTTTCGATACATTGATGCATACTCCTTTTGAGTTATATGATTTAAAGTTTATATGCATGAAATCCACCCAATTATCATATCAAAATTTTCTAAGGGAGTATGATCTCCAAAGATGAGGGTTCAATTAAAAAGTTATGAAAATTAAAGTTAAGTTGTTTTGAATCCGTCTTGTGAAGTTAAGTTAAAGCCGGTGAAAAGACAATTCTCACCAAAAGATAAATCCCTTATGATAAGGACAAGTCCTATATGTGGATCTCAAGTTAAGATGAACTACTCTTTATATATGATGATGAAGCCATGCTTTTAGGTTTATGAGTGATTGTGACTATGCATGTGTTTTCAAATGTATTTCGGGGGAACGACTTACCACCGAGTAGGGCATTGTGATTGGGTTCAGTAAGGGAACCCTAGAAGCCACCTTTTGTCTCCTTAAGTATGTGTCACCATAAAAGCCCTTGTAGGCTAAACTGGGCTAGTGGATCCATGTAAGCCATATTATTCATTAAATATGCAACTGTGTAGTTTATGGAGTTCTACCTTGGCAAGTAGATTCCCCTTCTCCCAATGGAAGGAGTTCATTGGATTCCAAGTAGTAGCTCGCTTAGTCTTATATGTTGGTTATATTATTCTCCCACAATAGTATGATGTAAAGAAGTTATGTTCTATCTCTCATGCAAGTTTTCATTTAAGCATCCACATGCATGTCATATTGTGCTTATATTCTATTGTACATGATTATGCATCTTGTTTATGAAGCTTATTATCTATTGTTGTATTACATTCCACACACTAGTACGTTCAAAGTACTAACATATACTTTTTTTTGCCCACATGATCTAACCATATAAGGACTAGAGCTCCTATTCATCCTCCTCCACATGGCTAGCTTGGTTCATGAAGATCATTGTGTGGTGAGTCCTCCATTCGGGGGGCGTTATATATCTGATTTCCTATCTTGTTTATGTTGAGATACTATCACTTTACTTTTTATGTTGAGGGTGAACTCGGGACATATCTTGGCCCCTGTCCTACTCATGTTTTAGAGGTGTTGTTTTGGATACTTATGTTATGTACCTATTATGAGATGTTGAGTTTTTATAGAAACTTATCCTTTAGTCCATATCCCTTATGTGACACTATTTGTTGTTGTTGATGTTAATGGAATGGAGTTGATCTTCCTAAGGCTCTACTTCCCCATAGCTTGAGCCATACTTACCCTCCCCTTGGTCTTGCTTGTTGTATGATCATGTAAATCTCTTTTCCTTATTTATCCCTATGGCGTGAGTCCAAAGCCCCGATTCCCTTAGAATTACTTATTGATGCTTGTTTTATATCCTACAACCAAGGATGTATATAAGATATACTAGGAGGCTTGTTTGGTTTACCCTTGGGTTTCTCATTCGCCCTCTCACCTAGGCCCTAGGCTCGGGTCATGACAAGCTTAACTAGATTTGTAAATGGTTCTAGAAAATTCAACATACCACATCAAGTAGAATGTTGTTCATGATTGTGAAGCGGGCCACAATTATGAATAGGAGGCTATAAGGCGTTTCAGGAAATGTTTCACTTTATTATGATTCATGTCATACGATTAGAGGTACATTGATACTTGTGATAACTACGGCTGTGAGATGTGCAAGGTGACATGTGGGTTGGTGGCTGAGGTCTCTACCAGTCGATGATTAGCCGAGGTTTATGTTGGTGAGCTGAGGTAATATTCTGACCAATGATGTGCCTGAGGTTTCTTCCAGTCGTGTAAGCATTAGCCGAGGTCTTTACCAGAAATGTTCACAGATACATGGTCCATGTGTGGCCCTATGAATTCTAGCCTGATTTTGTCAGTGGATGTGTATCATAGGACAGACATGCATAATACTTATTTGACATTGCATTGCATTGTTAATATTTCATTGCATTCATTCCATCTCATATCATTCCTTCTTGGATATTTTTATGTGTATTACGTGTGATGTTGTGAATGCTTTAGAACCTTGTACATTGTTAAGATGGAAATAATGAAAGTTTGTGCTATATGTTGATATCTTGAACCTTGTACATTAAGAATATTGGACTATGTGGATTCCATGATTGCTTAAATTACCGATGGAATATTGCAATACTCGACTCTGGGAATAGCTGTATATTCTGAGATATTGTTCTATAACATGTATTTGTCTATATGTATTGTTGTTGTGCTGCGACTTTTCTGAGTGCAAATGTGTTGTTTGACGGTATGTGGTTGGGTGGATAAGAGTACTTGTGTTCTTTATTACTTTACTTTAGTTTTAGTTTCCATTTGTTGAGTACCGCATGTTTGGTGCTCACCCCTTGCTACATTTTGTAGGTTGTGAGCCCGGTCCCATATGATAGAACTTCCCAGTTATAGGATAGAGCTTATGGATCCCTTGACAGGTAGTTGCTTGTCTCTTCGACAGAGTTTTATGTTATGTTCTATTTGAGAACTCAACATCGAGACTTGTATTATTGTTGAGTATTCTTATAATTAGAGGTTTGTACATGTGACACCAGTTCTGGGATGGTTGTAGTTTGGCTTCCCTATGCTTATCTATTATATTAGACTATTTTATCTTACGCTTCTGTTATCGCATTTGGGTTGTTCAGGTTTGGGCTGACTCACCTTGGTAGATTAGGTGATTGCCATCACACCCGGATTTCAGGTCGTGACAAATTTTTTCTACTACCTACCTCTGACAAAGCTGTGCCAGCTCTTGCAAAGATGACTAATGTGTAATTAAACAAAACATAATATTGCTATAACTGTAGGAACTAAAGTGCTAACTGAACAACTTCCTAACTAACTTCATAGTCCAAAGTTGAGGACCACTCTTGCAGCTCACAAACACAATCTGTTTCAGCCACATCATTAGCCGTCAACTTATTGGCAAAGCTGAGTACTTCATCCGTCAATTCATGATTTAAACATTGCTTGGTTTTCTTTTTAAATCGTACTCATGCCATAAGTAATGTTTGTTCGATAATCGGCGAATGTTCATGATCTCATCCCAAAATTGTAGGAAGGATCTTTAAGAATGCTTCTGCCAAATAAGCTCTTGTTAAAATTTAATACCCCCAGTCACACCAACTAAATGGCTTAAGCCATTATTGTCAAATATAAAACCCAATATGGTTAATTGCCGTCTGCGCGTACCACTATTATTGACGATGCCTGAATGCTTCAGCAAAATGGTTCAAATATGTAATTTCTTGCCTCAATTTAGAAGCTGCAAATCTTGAACGACTTCTCAAGCAGAATGAGATCCATGCTACAGAAATTTTAACTGTTTTGAACAAGAAGCTTAGTAATTATCAGAGAAACCAACATTTCAACTTTGACAAAAGCAATGTTGGTATTTTAGAAAGTAAAATACACTGTAGCTACATAGGCACTCTCTTACAAAAGAAGAGATGGAGGAATAACACGAACATAACTAGGGCTGGCCTCAATTTAAAAATTCAAAAATCTTGAATAGCTTCTCAAGTAGAATGAGTTCCACGCCACAAATTCACTGTATGAACAACAAACTGGGCAGATATCAGGGAAGCCAGTGCTTCAGCTTTAACAAAACAATTTTGGTAGTTTAAAAAGTAAAATACACTGTAGCTACATAGGCACTCTCTTACAAAAGAAGAGATGGAGGAATAACAAGAACATAACTAGTGCTGGCTGCTTCTGAAATCATCACGCTTTTCATGTTGCCAACCATAACCCTGTCCATCATGACTTGTATTACCAGAATAGCGTCTGCCCCCTATCTGGAGTTGTGACATGTGATGAGGTAAAGGTGGTGGTGGTGGGAGGGACATAGGTTGTGGCATCAGTATACCCTTGCTATCTCTGGTGTCCTTGGAATGACTACTCAGTCCACCTTCCAATCCTCTGTTGGCTGAAGGCGGAGGTGGCAGGTTTGAGGGCACTAAACTGGCATTCCTTCCATATTCTCCTTGGAAAGATAGGGCTCTTCCTTGAGAATCAGCAGCATTGACAAAACCATGTGGAGGAGGTTGAACTGCAGTGGATTCAAACGGCCCAGCCAGTTGCCCCTTATTCCATGGACGAGGATAATTTTCTGGAAAATTCACATTACCTGCAGCATCAGGTGGAAAACCAAGTAAAGACCCTTGTTCTGATCCCCTTTCAGGAGTTGAGTCTGGCCTAGGCATCTCAAATGAAGCAGCACCAAAAAATGGTTGGTGTCCATCAGGTGCAAACGGAGGATAACCAAATTGAGGAGCCAAACCTGGATTTGAACTCATAGGCACAGCAAAGCCATGAGGTTGGGGCATGTCCATTGGATATTTAGGAAAAGGGAAACTCCCCATAATCCCTTGCTGCTTGTCTGGAAAGTGACCTGGATCTGGCCGCAATGAACCCTGTGCATCACCGTGCTGAAGTAACTGGTTCTGCATGCCAGGCCTTTCAAAGCCTGGAGGAGGATTACTATCAGACTGTTGCTCTAGTGGATGATTTTGGATTGAGCCAGTGAAAGGTGGCTTTTGTTGCATAAAAGGTCTAGGAGGCTGCTGGTCTCTAGTTAGAGAATTATGAGCTTTGTCTTCACGATCATGTACCTGGGAACCGGAACTAGGAGAAAATATGGACTTAGTGGGTGCTTGCAATGTAGATTCAGATGCTGCAGGTTTTTTAGCACTAGCAGATTCTGAAATGTAATCATCTTTTTCTGCAATTTTAACAAGGAGATCACTGTGGTTCTCATGAATATGAGATTCAAATTCAGTCTTGTTCAAAAAGGATTTGAGACAATAGGGAGCTGCGCAGATGTAGACCCCTTCCTGCATTTTAATTGTCTGAATCTTCTGAATGCGTTCATCACAGCTGAATAAAACAAATGTAGTTTGGATTCCATATCATTAGATCAGTGAAACAAGTATGGAACAGGTAAAGCCAAAATAACCAGTCTAGTTTACCCACAAACAATTAAGTAGCAATACATTTGAACAAGGATTCGTGAGAATTCACTAGATGATGCTTATCATGACAAATCTCACATGCTCTAGATGAGATTCCAAAATTTCCAGTGAGAGTTAAAATCAACCATCTGCCATAAAACAAGGGTTGATGAAGCTCTTCATAGGAGCAACCTCTCTAACTTGGAAGAGAATTTCTAATAAAATGGTATTTCAAAAACTAGCCCAAGCTGATATAGGACTAGACTAAAAAACTAAGATGTCAATGCCCTAGTCCACACAACAAAAAAGGAAAATTCAGGTCTAAGAATGGAGTATGATACTGAAACATGACCTGACAAAATATCAACGTGAAATTCAGGCTCAAGTAGAACAGCCAAGACCTAAAACAAACCTTATAGTACCCCATATGCTGCCACCAGCAGCATATCCCCTATAAATCACGATATTGTTTGCAATCCTTTTGCGTGCCATCTTTAAATGTGAGATTTCCAAAACACTATTTTATGCATAATTGGTAATTTATATCCTAAAGAAATGACAATATTGCTCTTAAAAGTAGAGAAACAGGATACACACTTACACATAGCAAAGAGCGTCGCTCTTGGCACAATCTAAACAGAAGATATGTTCACATGGGCTCTGCAAAAAGAAGACAGTAAAGATCATTTTGACTCGAAGTGTAGTTGAGAGAAGTAACTATAAAGGTGATAAAAGTTCATAACATTGATAATGTCATCCAACATGAGTCATACACCAGCTTTCAAAAGCATAACCCAGTTAGTGTATGGCATACAGCCATATCATAGTAACAAGAAAAAGTTCTGCCAGACTTGCCACATTACACATAAAAGATGATAGGAAAAGTATTAACCAGCTAGTGTATGAAACAGGACAAGTTATTCAATAAATGCATCATCTTTAAAACAAAAACAAGTTCTGGAATATGTACGTATATAAAACAATAGGAAAATAGTTATTTTGAAGAGGAATTAATTTAAAGAGAGTTGAAAAATCAATATTCATCTTTGGGTGCCACTTGAGTTCTACAGATCATGTAGAAGATATAATGTAAAGGATTTAGTGATTTACAAGGGAAATATTTTCTCAACCAAGTGATGGCATGAGACAATTCTTCGATTTATAGAACATTCTTTCAGTCTCAGATTCAATCATCAAAACCTGCCTTCCAAGTCCTACTGCAGAACAGCCAAAAGTACTAAGGGTCTGTTTGGAAAGCCACATGGTAATTGGGATTGGTGTAAATACTTAGGTTGTAGTAATTACCACCCTATTAATTACACAGCCTAGTAATTATTGTACCCTGTTTGATTGCCACAATGTAATTATACTGTAATTACAAGTGTGTTGTTCGGTTGTACAAATGTAATTACAAGGTTATATTAAATTTTTGAAAAATAAAAGTTATCATCTAAAATTAAAATTTTATATTAGACAAATAAAAGGATTTATAAATAATATTAAATTAAACAGATCAAACAGTGTAATTACACCCAGTTACACCAAATCCAATTACCAGGGTGGCTTTCCAAACAAGCCTAAGTGGCCACAACAGGAAAACCAAAATACAGAGCTATTATCGAATGGCATGAAAATAAGAAAAGAGAGCAGCAGTGAACACCTCTTATCCAAGTGCCTCTTAAGGTCATTTCAATTATGTTTTTAAGCCTAAATCAGAGGTAATCAAGAAATAGTGTTTGTTAAGGATGGAAGGCTAACAGGATTCGAGATAAAAAAAAAAAGGAAGAGCATATGTGGATAAAGGTTATGGCATCCCACTCCATGCTTGGACTTTCAACACCTTTCGGGACATGGGTGAACTCTATGAAGGTTCCATAGCCATTGATGAAGATACGAAAAGTAGAACTCATTTCATCGGGGCCAGAATAACTACTGATAGACATCTAATTTAATCCTAGCAATCTGGACACAGAATTGGATAACAGTGTTTAGATGGCATCATCATTGCCAATGAACATGTGAGACTCAAATCGACCGTAAAGGGGGAGAAGGGGTGGAGAGCAGGTGAAACTGGTGGCAACCAGTGGAAAGGTGATGCGCGATGACTCTTTCTTCTTGAGCCAAACGACACCAAGCCATGTGCCATCTGGCACTACTCCTGTAGCTCCTCTGTGGGTGTTTCGAATTTGTAAGGGAAGGGGCCAACTAAAGCTTTAGCTTTTGATTTGGACCAAAGCTTAGAGACATGCAATTGTATTACACAAGCCCAAATAGAAAAGACCTGCGAAACTAACCCAGATCTGGAAAAGCCGAAGGCCCAAGTACTCACCCACATCCCACAATAGGTTTGAGGCTCTATCTCAAGAAACCCATGAACCTTCCACTGTAATATCACACACACAGAACCCACCTTCAGTTTCAGACTCAACTCCTCCGACCACCAATGCCAGTTCCTCCTATGCAGATGATGAGACAGATTTCTCAACAGATGAAAGAATCGTGATAAACCAACCTTCAATGGTGTTGACGCCTCCTCTTGTCAGTGAATAAGGCTCTGACCTCTTTCCTCACACACTCAACATTTTCTGTTCTCTTCTTTGGTATGAAGATGGCAAAGTTCTCAACTTGTCCACAACCTGGCTGTAATTGAACTACAAAGTGGACAAATTTGGTGATAGTTAAAGCATATAGCATTTGGAGTCAATATCGCTGGTTTTGAGCATGAAATGCTTGACATGGTTATGATGATGGAGGAGCAAAGGCAATTGCAGATCTTACGAAAGCGAATTCAATATCAAATTCGCAAGGACAACCAACACGGAAAACAGACTAGAATTAGGGGTGAGCGTTTGGTTTGATTCTTTCGAACTTCGGTTCTTCGTTAGTGTGTGCTGGATACCGAACCAAATTAATTTGGTTTTGTTCAATTTGTTTTTTTCTAATTCGGTTCTTTGGTACCATTATAGTAGACCTTATTGTCGAAAGTTTCTCTGAGATTTTCAGGTATTGTTTGTGTAGATTCTCCTTCCGGTCAGAATAAAAAGGCTTGCATTCTATCTATGATGTTTTGGAGAAGCATACCGCAGCTAGAAGAATCCAAAGCAAAGAAGGAACAAATAAAACAATTAATTTAAAGACAAGTACAATATCATGTAATGAAATTTTTGCCAGTCGCCGGCCTATCTCTCAGACGTCTCACTGTCTCATGCCTCAGCTTTCCGTCCTCACTCACGCAGGCAGTTCGAGAGCCAAAAATGTCTTCAGGGTTAAAACTTAAAAAGTTGTATTTGGGGTTCATGTAATGAAAACTTCGGTTAAATCGAAGAACTGGAACCCTATAACGGAGAACCGAATCGAATACTGAAGTTTTGTCTTTTTCAAAATAACACCGAAACCGAACTGAATTAATTCGGTTTGGTCCACTTTCCAAAACAGACTTAAATGTGGTATAAATCATGGAGTGAGGTAGAAGACAAGGGTAGGCACCAAAAGCATACCAAAAAGCATTCTCAGAATGAGCTTAAAATATTAAGCTGGAACTTGAAGGGATTGAACAAGTGGAGCAAAAGAGAGATTATCAAATCTTTGATTCGCAATTGGAAAGTTGACATCATATGCCATCAAGAAACGAAACTTGAGATACAGATATCAAAAATTTAATACATCACATTTGGGTTAACAGGTGGATTTGATTAGGCAAAAGTAAAGTGTGTGCTACCAAGCGAGGAATTAATAAATTATAGTAATATGGAATAGTAGACAGTGGGACTGTATGGATATAGAACAGAGAAACTAATTTATGTCATGTATGCTTAAAAGTTTGTATGAAGATTTCGGGTAATGCTTCAAGAAGGATCTACGGCCTCGCACTAATGAGGAAAGAGACAAGTTTTGGGATGAGATGGCTGCAATCAGAGGTATCTGGAAAGAAAAATGGGTAATGAGAAGGGACTTTGATGTTTAGATTTTGAAAGAGAGAGACACATTTATATAAGGAGATCCAGGGCTATGCCAGGCTCCTGAAAATAATGCAGGATGTGGGCATCATTAACTCACTACTTTTGATGGGGTGGGTGGGATTAGGTGGGGGCTTATCTACACTTGGTCCAAGGGATATTTTACCCACGCTTCTTGCATAGACAAATTTCTGATTTCACCATCATGGAATGAACAACTCATATTTGTCAATCAACTGACTCTTCCCAGAGTCATCACCAGTCAGAGACTAATTATTCTGGAATGTAGTGGGTTTGATCCTAATCCTTCTTACTTTCAACAACAAATCCAGTGTAATCCACAAAGTGGGTCTAATCCTTCTTACTTCAAGTATGAAAACATGTGGCTACAAATTGAAGGTTTTCTAGACATGGTTAAAGGGTGATGGCAGACTACAATATCATTGGCAATCTACACTTCATTTATTTATAGGACTCACAATCCAGTCTTTACCTTAATCTAGAAGTTAAAGACTTCTAATAAAATTGAATAAGCTAAAACAGGCAAATGATTGGTATGGTAGCACAGAGAACCAAGGCCTTAGAAGAACTTTCAACCTAGAACAAATTGCTAACACAGAGCCCAATCCAAAGATTGAGAAATAAGATGGAGACATTAAGGCTGGACTTCAGTAGTTGCCCAAGATTGAAGAAGTCTCCTAAATACAGAAGTCAAGATATCTATGGCTTAAGGACAGGGATTGGAACACCAATTACTTTCAAAGAATTGCAAATTCTCATAGGAGCAATTGCATCGACAAATTGATCAAGAGGACATAACTACAGACGGTAAACATACAATAAAAGGGAAATTCCTTGACTTTTATCAGAAATTGCACACTGACAGAGAGAACAAGAGGCGAGTAACAAGGTTTGATAATATGGCCACCATCAAAATTCAGGATAACATCAACCTTGAAAGTACATTTGAGGAAGAGGTCCCGAAGAACATTACCTCATGGACCCTGACAAGGCCCTAGGACCAGATGGATACACTATGGTTTTCTTCCCAAAGGCATGGTTGATCATCAACGGAAGTAATTAAGTCCTTAAACCACTTCCATCAAAACTGCAGCACGGTTAGGTTTTGCAATGCCGCTTCATTCTACATTGCTCACACCCAACACTTTTGTCACCGTACCCAGGTCGCCATGACATTAGGGAGCGGAATTCATGTCAGATCCGGTAAATAGAGATTGCATACTTTGACCAAATCAGTCGGATCTGAGAAGACTAAAACAGCCAGAAAAAGTAGTGTGGGTGGAGTCAGAAAGTGTGGACGACCTCTACAGAAGAAGAAACGAGGTTGGAAACTGCATGAAAAGTTCTTCACCTGCCGGTGCATGATGCTAGCGCGCTTGCCGATGCAGACTGACCTTTGACACATACTGGGTGAGGGTTTATGAAAGGGGCTGATATGATGAGTATGTGATCACCGGTGTATTAGATAGTTTTCCTACTCATCTTATGTCACTTATTCCAATACCAAAAATGATGGTGCGATAATTTGGCATAATCAGGAGATCATTCTTTTGCGAAAGCAACAGCAAGGGGCAAAAATTTCAGTTAATAAAATTGGTAACTGCAACGATGCAAAAATGGGTAGGACGTTTGGGGAACAAAGATTCAACAACTCACAACAAATGCATGTTTATGAAGTGGCTATGCAGATATTGACAAAGTGACTATGCTCCTCGGAAGCAAGTAATCAGAGAAAAACATGGCTCACAAAATAACTGGTTTACTAAATTATATAGGGCTTCTCATGGTATTGGATTATGGAAGTACATCAGGAACTTATGGGATGATTTCTCTTAGAACATCATATAAAAGATGGGAGGGCCTGTGCACCCCCGGGATTAGTCGGGGCTCTAAGAGACTTGGACACCCGGTGCAAATAAAAAAAAATATCATATAAAAGATGGGTTTCAGGAAAATCATATCAAAATCTGGAAAGACCCATGGCTCCCTAGATCACCTCTGATGCTGGATTACCCAAATTTATTTCAAATTGCCTCAAGTATTGATTCCTCCATTGCACAAAACAGATATAATACTGTAGGGGATCTACAGATTAGAGGGAACTGCTAATTTTGTTACAAATACTGCAGTCCATCACTTTCCCTAACCACACAAATGATAGTATAAGTAGGGACGACAAAAAAGGGGGCATTCACAGTGAAGGTAGGCCACAAATATTCACTAACTCAGGTTGAGAATGTTGAGCAATGGCTTTGGAAGCTCATACAGGATTCTCTTTTTTAATTTTTTCTATTAAGGTTCATATGAGATACTTTTAAATTTACCCCCAAACTCAAATGTTTTTCCATGGGCAGCAATCTATGAAGTCTGCCAGAGGACAGCGTTAGCCAGATGAACATTCACATAGTTAATAGATGTTACATGTACCATCAATATATAGAGACCAACAATGTCTAGAGACCAACAAACACCTCTTCCTACACTGCCAAGTCGTGGCTGACATTTGGAATATTTTTCGCTTTTTGAACTTTCTTGAGTTATGATATACAATAGTATGCCCATGAGAGCCTGAGGTTTTGGAAAGTTGATGAACGAAAACATCAGAAAAACGGATGAAACCAACCAACATATTTTAGTGTATATGGTCAAAAAGAATTGACGGTATATCAATTCCCATGCACTCTGTAAGTTAGGTGAATTTTAAACTTATTCTGTAAAAGCTAGGAGTACCTCTTAGATTTTGTCAACTCCCTATCCTTCTAGGCTAAAATTCTCTATTTTAAAATCCTAGTACTTTCGATTTCTGCATCTACCGGACACCACAGATGAATTCTTGTTACTTCATCCATTTAAAAAAAATAGTACCAAGTAACAACAGCCAGAAGATACCTAGTCTTGACCTCTCATTTAGTTGGGGAAAACAATCAGTATTGAGCAGCAATAGTAGGAATATGAATATCATTGATTAAAAAAAATGTTGCCTCAATAACAACAAAGGAGTAGGACTCTTCAAAAACGTCATCAGGCGTGTGTACAATCTTTCAATAGTAGTGCATTTCTGGAGGATCTAATGTGGCAATCACAATATTCTTTGCAGAGCCCGAGCAACTTAGGGAAAAAGCTAAACATTGAACATTCTATAATCACCAAACATCCATAAATAGCAATTAGGAAGTCCAACAGACACAAAAATTAGGGCAAAAGTTAAAGGGTTGAAGATAATATTGTATACTGACCAGACGTCCATAAACAGCAATGGGAAAGTCACAGCGGATACAAAATTTTACTCGTTTATCAGGCGGGCGTAGAGACCTTCGGCCAACAATTTTGACCGCAGATGCAGGATTTACTGAGCCAAGGCTCTTGGCTACAGGAAGATCAGCCAAAACAAGATGATCAGAACAAGCAACTCTAACAGTTTCAGGAGGCGACTGCTTAACAACTCCACTCTCATTTGATCGCTTGTTGAGAATGATCCGCAACATCTTTTTCGATTAACTTTGTTTCTCTACCCTACTCCAGGCGGCTCTAGGGTTATGTCCTCAAATAAAATAAACTACCATCTATTTATATAAATTAGAAGTAAAATTGCGAGTTAAAATTAGATGTAAAGTCACGAGAAACGTGAAAAAAAGATTATATTAATTTTATTACCAATAATTTATATAAATAGATGGTAGTTTATTTTATTTGAGGACATAACCTTAGTGCCGCCTGGAGTAGTGTGGAGAAACAAAGTTAATCGAAGTAATAAATTTAATATAATCTTTTTTTCACGTTTCTTGCGACTTTACATCTAATTTTAACTCGCAATTTTACTTCTAATTTCAACTCAATTTTTTTAACTAAGTATTTTTTGTCACATTTGGTAATTGAATAATACACTTACTTTTTTTAATGTTTTGGTCATTGTTCTCTTCTTTAAAAGAAAACTTTTGAATCGCTCAAGCAAATTTTAATTGATGAAATAAAAAACAACTTGTCCAATCGGCCAAAGTTGGCTAACCCAAAAACAACCATATGAAATTAGAAAGAAAATTTATATCTTTTTTTATGACGAGGGGAACCCGCAATCCGCTGCCCTTTGGGTGTGCACACTGCACACAGTAAACCCCCTATGCACATGGTAAACCCCCTAGGCAATAGATCACCAACTACATAAGGAGAGGTAATCCGCACTAGGCAAGCCCGATGCGACGAGCTCGACCCGGAAGACAAATCCCTCGTTTTCGCTGGCAAGGGGTTTCAAACTTGAGACCTCCAACATGGAAGTCCCAAGCCCAAAGCCCCAAACCACTGGGTCACCCATTAAAGCAAATTTACATCAATCTATCAATCTATTTCGTTGTTCCACGTTAAATGTTGAACGACGAAAATATACTTGAAATATTAATCGACTTTTATGTCCTTACATATTTATTAATGAAACAAGTTAGAGGTGGATATAGTTGTAATTCTTTTTTCATTAACATTACACATAAGTTGTATGTTAAATGGTTGACATGTTTTTAGATGATTACCGGAGAAGAGAGGTGTTTGCCCCTTTGTTTTTCTGTGCTGCAACTTGAATATTGCAGTGAAGGAAAATCAAGCAGCCCCTTTGCAATTATTCATGGACATGGGTCTTCATGTTTCACTGTCTTGATTTTGATATGCTCGATTTTAGGATTCATGTTAAAAACGATCAGGCCTATATATACTACAAAATAAAGGAATTCCATAAATATTGGTACTTTAGTGCCTAATCACCAAACATTATGATCATTTGACTAATTATCCAATGTAGCATCATTTTTTATGTTTGTTGTATCACTGATGCATCTTTCTAAAATTCATGTTGCATCACTGATACATTTTCACGTTGTATCACTGACACAACTTTCTGAAACTTGTGTTGTGTCAGTGACACAACAATTTTGTTGTATTTGTTCATCAATCTTGTCTGATTCTCTGTATCTACTCACTCAACTTAATTAAATCAACAATATCTTAATTTTTTAAAATTAATAAAGTTGTATTCTTCGGCTTTAACGGCATACTGCCCACTTTAAAAAATTAACAGTCCAAAGATCCAAAATTACAAGCTCCCTATTAATTCTATGATTTGATCTACATCTTCTATACAAAGCTCTTTCCACAGAAAAATAAAGATACTAAACAATTTCGTTTTACTTTGCGTATGATCTTCAAAATATCTCCCAATTCTTCCCTTCCACATTGACCACTATATGCATGATGGTATTTGCTTCCACCACTTCTTTTGAGTCTTGCTTACCCCCACCTTCTGATCTAGCAATCAAAAAGATCAAAATTTCGTTCTGGCATAGTCCTGTTGAAGCCTGTGATGTTCAAGAAAAGCTCCCAAATTTGTGTAGTGAATTTGACCGTAGGAATAGGTGTTTCTTTCCCCTCACAAATTGCATAGGACACATCTAGGGACTAGTTGCATTCCCTTCTTCTGTAAGACTTCTTGAGTTAAGCAGGTTCTTTTGATTACTAACCAAGTAAAGCATTTCCCTTTGATGGGGATCAATCGTCTCCAAATACTCTTCCATTGATGATGGTAGCCTCCAAGCGCAACTTCTATCCTATCAACAATATCTTAATTTTGTTGAATACATTGATGTAAGGGCAAGTCCGTCTGTCTCACATACAACATCCATTTGGAGGTGTTAACAAAAAATTGAATTTTGCTGGATACGCTTTCTCAATTTTAGTTGGATACCAGTGTTTTGAGAAGCGAGAAGCGGAAAAAAGCGATGAGAATTCACTTCACAGAAGCGAGAAGCGTGAAGTGAAGCGCACACTTTTTTCAAATAAAGCGTTATTTCGTATAAAAATAAAAAATCTTAAATATGCATAGATAAAATACAATTTACTACAAGCAAAACGCCAAAAACAACAGTGATTTCAATCACTGAACAAAAAAATACACACTAATTCTTTTTAAGAAAAGAAACAGTGCAGCAATTTTTTTCTTTAAAAAAAAAACAGAACATAATACATACTATAAAATATAAACGGAAGCGCAGAGAAACTGAAAAGAACTGAAAAGGAAAACCCTAGCAGAAGAAAACGGAGAGAAACAGAAAAAGACCTGAGAAGAAGAGAAGAGGAGGAGGAAGAAGAAGAAGAACCGGCAGTCGCAGATCTAGGTGGCAGCAGTGCAAAAATATTTGGCTAATTTAAAGTCTTAGCTACTTTTTTTTTTTGGAAAAAAAAAACCTAAACAGCGCTTAGGCGAGCCTTTTGTTACTTTAAAAAGCACCACGCTTCAAGCTTCAGTAGCAGAAGCGTGCGCTTTTACCAATGCTTCTCGCTTCAACCAGTATAAGCGCCAGCCCTGCGCTTTGCTTTTAAGCGATGAAACGAGCGCTTTTCACAACACTGGGATACACTGATATAAGTAAAAGAAATTCCAACGCTTGTTGCCTTTATATCAACAAACACTTCGATGCAACACTTATTGCAACTTGGTAGTATATATAAGATAGTTGCAAAACACCTATCAAGGATACCGAAAAAGGTGATTGACAAACTAGTCTTACCACATCAAAATGCTTTCATTCAAGTCAGAAAGATCATTGATGCAACAATGATTGCAAATGAAGGGCTTGACAAGAGATAAAAGACAAACTCTTGGATTTCTGTGCAAACTTGACATGTGAAAGGGATTTTGGTAAAGTTAATTGTTCTTATATGTTAAGTAGCAAAATACAATGGGCTTTGTAGAAAAATGGATTATATGGATTAGATTTTGCATCATCACAGTGAAATACCTGGTGATTGTGAATGGGAGACGTGGGATTCTTCTCACTGAAAAAGGGCACAAGGCAGGCTCTCAAAATTCTTTTCATTTTGGCTAAGAAAGAGCTCAACATATTACTGAATAATCCAGAGCACTTCAGCAGATCAAAGAATTTGAAGTTGGACTTAACATGGTGGAACCGTGGAGGCGTCATACCTACTTTATGCTGATGATTCTGTCATCTTTTGGGCTGCTGAGAGATCACATATTTTATATCTCAACCTTACCCTGTCCATATTTTGAAGAAGTGAAGCTGTCTCTAGATTACAGATTAATATGCTCAAAAGCACATTATATCATACCGATGATGTTCGAAAATTGGTTGAACAACAGGTAGGACTTCTCTGTTGCAGCACTGATCAATAGCTTGCCTGGGGATGCCATTAGTGGCCAAATTTAAATCTGTAGAGACAAGTGGAGTCATTGAGATGTTCGAGGAAAAATGACTACTTGGCAACTGCAATACCTATCAACGGTAGGAAGACTCACTGTGATCAACTGCGTAGCAGATACTATTCCAACGCATCTGATGCAACTCATTCCAATACCAAAGATGGTGGTGCGACGATTATGCATAATCAGGAGATGATTCTTTTGGGAAAGCAGCAATAAGGGGCACAAATTCCAGTATATGAAATGGGTAATCAAGATGCCAAAACAGGGTAGGACGCTTGGGGATCAAAGATCCGACAACTCACAAAAAAGGTGCGTTAATGAAGTGGCTATGGAGATGTGGAAAAGTGATAATGCTCTTCGGAAGCAAGTACTCAGAGCAAAACATGGCTAACAAAATAACTGGTGCACTAAATTATCAAGGGCTTCAGAAGCAAGTACTAGAGCAAAACATGGCTCCCTAGATCAAATTTATTTCAATCTGCCTCAAATGTTGATTCCTCCATTGCACGTAACAGACATAATGTCATATGGGATCTTCAGTTTAGAAGGAACTAAAGGAACTGTTAATACAAATACTGCAGTCTTCACTTTCTTTAACCACACAAATGATTGTATAAGTTGGTGCAACACAAATGGGGTTATTCACAGTGAATGCAGGCTACAAATCTTCAATAACTGAGATTGCAAATGTTGAGCAATTTCTTTGGAAGCTCATATGGGAATTTTTTTTTACAAATTTATTTTATAAGGTTCATATAGGATAACTATAAAACCACCCCCAAACTCAAATATTTCTCCTCGGGCAGCAATCTGTGAATCCTGTCACAGGATAGTGTTAGCAGGAGGGACATTCAGTAGTGAACAGATGCTACATTTACCATCAATATCTAAAGACTAGCAAACACCTCTTCCTACACTGCCCAGTAGTTGCAGACATTTGGAATATTTTCCTCTACTTTTGGATTTTCTTGGGTTATGGCATACAATAGGATGCCTATGAGAGCCAGAGATTTTGGAAAATTGATAAAAACACACATCAGAAAGATATGGAGGATAATACCAACCAGCATATTTTGGTGTATATGCGCAAAAAGAAATCCATGGTGTATCAATTCCTATGCACTCAGTAAAAGATAGGTGTATTTTAAACTATTCAGTTGGCATTACTTTACACCAATAAGACTCCCAAGAGTACCTCTTAAATTTTGTCAGCTCTCTATCCTTTAAGCCTACATCTCTCTGTTTTAATTTCCTAGATATGTGTACTTCTCATTTCTGCATCCACCAGACATCATTAAGGAATTCTTCTTATTTAATCTATAAAAGAAGTAGTACTGAGTAGCAGCAGCCAGCAGGTAGCATAGTCCCAATCTCCCATTAATAGTAGGAATATGAATATCATTGATTGAAATATATGTTGCCTCTATTTAAAATTAGTGCATTTTCCAGTGACAACATTTTCGGAGAGTCTTAGCAACTTAGGGAAAAAGATAACGGTTGAACATTCTTTACACACCAGACATTCACAAATAACAATTAGCAAAAATTAGGGCAAAAGTCAAGGATTGAAGATTGAATTAATTACTGGTAAACAAACAACAATTAGAAAATCACAGCAGAAACAAAAATTAAGGAAGAGTTAATAAAGTTGACGATTCTATTGTACACTCACAAGACGCCCATAAACAGCAATTGGAAAGTCACAACAGACACAAAAATGTAATCGTGCACCAAGCTTTCGCCGGGACCCTACTTCAGGCATCTTTCTCGGATTCTCCACCCTACTTCAGACGGTATATAAACTACCATCCAAAACGAAGAAGAAAATGAATTTCTCGAAAACTCAAATGAACTTGTAAACAAAAGAAGCAGAAGAAGAATTCATACCGAAGCCAACGAATTACAGGAATTCCGCTGGAAACTTTCAGGGCTTCGCCTTACAGAAAATTCATGAAGTGCATGAGGAAGAGAGTCATATGTTTAGCACGTATAATGTGACCTCTTTCTTTTTTTTCTTTTCTCCTATATAATATATATTTTATATATTTATTATTAAATCCTCTGTCCCATATAATGTGACACCCTATTATATTTTACTAGTTTAGAGTACACGTATATCATATATTTATAAATATAAGTTTTGATTAAATTTTTTTCTTACTTTCATTTATTCAATTTTATAAATGATTGACCTTTATTTATGAAACTATATGTCTAATCAAAACAAACAAACAAAAAAGTTTTAAAAAAGTATCATAAATTATACTTTATTTGTTTGAAAAAAGATAAGCTGCTTTGACTTGGTAGAAAATTTATGAAAATAAAGAAGGTCTTTGAATCTTGTGGTTCTAAAATTAAGTTACGTCAAATGTACCAAAATACTCTCTAATCTTATGGCCTTAAACATGACACGTGTAAAGTTGAAGTTAAAGTTTTGGAACAAAAGAAAATATTTGAATATGTAAAGTTAAAGTTAAATATGTGTCACAATAATATTATTAAATGGAATACTACAAATATTTGAAAAATATTCTAAGGACCTTCGTATTTTTAAAGTAATATTATTTAGTATATGTGTATTGAATGTGTTTCATGCGACTATTATTAATAAAATATATATATATATATATATATATATATATATATACATATATATACTACCTCTACTTTAACATTTTCCTCCCACAAAAAGATAAATTATTAAAGATGTTTTTGTCATTAATAAGATTAAAAAAATTAACTGTATAAAAATATTTTCAATCTACTTTTTTTTCGCCTTTGACGAATACTCATGTGATAAAGTTGACTTTAATTTTGTGCAGTTAGCCTTTTTTTTATTAACATGTTTTCTATATAGCATAAAAAAAAAAGTTCTTTAGATAACTAATCTTATCGACAAAGATAACATAAATTTTTAATTGTTATTGATCTATAACTTTTTTCTTAATATTGGCAAATTATAGACTATTTCAATATATTTTTAGCATATATTTCTATTCTAACCATACAAATTTATAATGAATAATGTAAAAAAATTTAAAAAAATGATACAATTCAATATATTTAAGTATTGCTTATATTAGATTTCATGTTAGATAATGTAGAATATTGACTTCTCATATTAGTGTTCATCTCCTTTTCATTCTACATAATTTTAATTTTCTAAAATTTTAGAAAATTAATATAGGTAACATTAATTGTTAAAAGAATTCTAAACCAAAATTCATATCAATTATTGAATTCTAAACGTAGTTTTTGCTAAGCTAGTCGCAAAAGAAATCTAAAATAAAAAAAGCTTTGGTACTAATTACATCATATACAAATTTAGGGTTATGAGATTGATATTTCAACTTTTATATTTAAATTTAAATAAATAATTCAATTCTCGTATCAAAATATTACGGAGAAGAGAGTTATAAATCTTACTTCTCAAAACTCCACACAGAAGGAGACATAAATCAAACTATCCTCTAATAATTCAAGACACAATAGGCATATGGGGTGCTGAGATAGTAGCATTGTAAATTATACTCATGGGGCTATAAGTCTATCACCATAAGGAGGAGTACCCTCAAGTACAAATAACAGTTTCCATTATTTCTCTTGCCACGTAAGGACTCCTATCTATTTAATCAATGAGTAGAATTTGACTTTTAATTACTTTTTATCCAAGTTAGGACACCTATCTATTCAATGAGTATGTTATGTTTATTAACGTCACCAGTGGAGCCAGAACTTTTATTAAGAAGTGTCATAATATAAAGAAGTGAATTCACGAAGAAATCAAGGAGTGTCAATATGTAATATATATATATATATATATATATATATATATATATATATATATATATATATATATATATATATATATATATATATATATATAGTAATTTTATCTTACTACACCAAGTATAATTTTTCGACGAAGGGGTGTCAGTCGACATCCCTAAAAGACATGTGGCTCCGCCACTGAACATCACTATGTAATATATAATATTAAAATAAGGAATAATAATTTAAGAAAAATATTGAAAAGACGATTTTGTATAAAACGAAATCTTTTAATGAAGGGCAAAAAGTTCAAACAATAGGGCCTTCACACTTTTAATATAGAAAGAAGATTATGAAAAAATTGTTAAGTAAGAGGAACATATTATTTTTATATTAAATAGTTGATAAAATTTGACAGACTTATCCAAGTATTTCCCCTCGATACGTAATGTTGTATCTTGAAACGAAACAAATTTTTTTGAAAAAGAGACAGTAGAAAACTGACTGTTGCAGTCCTGAACTATAATGTTATCGATAAATCCAATCTCAATCTCTTTAGCACATTTAATGTGTCCATTTATGATGTAATAAACTTTGCCTTGTTGCAATTTCTCGTTCCACTTTACAGTATGATTGTTAAAAAGTGTAGCATTAACTTTTGTGCCTATTAAAAAAATTAAACGTTAATGACTAAAATATATATGTAATGTTAAAATATAAAAAAAATAAAGGAAAAAAACATTAGCTCTTCGTCAACAAATGTTAAAGTCTTTCGAGTGCCTTCATTGGTGCCTTTTTATATATTGTTTTATTGGTTCATTGCCAATAAGTAAGACTTTTATTATCTAGTTAAAATCGTATTTTTTAAGGTATTAATTGTCACAACTTCATTGATCAAGTCCTTCGCAGAATCCATAGCAAGATTATCTAAAATAAATTATTGAAAAAAATAATATGATAAATAATATATGAATTTATAACATAAAAAAAATTATAAGATGAAGAAATATTATGTTACTTGAGATATTACTTTACGTGAATAGATGAAATTTGTGAATAGATGGAGAGATTAGAAACAAAATAATAGAAATTTTTTAAAAAAGAAAATTTATTAGACTAAACTAACTAAACAAAGACCATAATATAATTCGAATGAAGCAAGTTTAGCTGATATAACAATTAATATTATTTTTGTTAAATTCAAAAAATGAAAAAGAAAGGGAAAAGAATATGAAACAAAGAAAGTGAGTGTATAATATAAGGAAACCCGATAATCAAATTGAATTTCGGGAAAAATTGTAAAATAAGATCCAACACCACTTAGTACAAATTGATGAAGAAAGTGAATGAATCAAAAGTTGAAATTGAAGGGTTTTTATAGAAGTAGAAAAGTCATGAATCAAAAGAGAAAGAAAATAACATTTTATTATATTTAAGACAAAACTTTTTATCATATAATTAGGATTAATGGTGAGATTAGAATAACTTTTATTTATTTTCAAGCAATTAATATATTTTCCCCTTTTAAATTTGTTTTTCTTTTAAATTATTATTTGAGTTTCCTCTTCAAAGTAGGAAACTTGTGTTACTTAAAGGGGAAAAAAATAAAAAATAAAATTAACCAAATCGTGTTCCCTAAAAAAAAAAAAAAACTTTACTGTAAGTTTTTCCTTAATTTTTTTTCTTTTTCACTTTGGACGTGTTTCCCTTTTATTTTTTTTCTTTTTGACTAATTTTCTTTTACACCAAATCTATTTTAGTTGAAAAATGATTCTTTGTATAGGGATTTTTCTTTATTTAATTTTCCCTTTAATTTTTTTTCTTTTTGATAATTTGAACGTGTTTCTCCTTTTAATTTTTTTTTTCTTTTTGACTAATTTCTTTTTACACCAAGTCTATTTTAGTTGGAAAAGAATTTTTTGTGTAGGGATTGTTTTATTTGATTTTTATTTATATTTACTATTGTCAAACTAATAATTCTAAAAAAAAGGTGAAAAGACGATTTTGTCTAAAGGGGAGTCTTTTAATGAAGGGCAAAAAGTTCAATCAACATTATTAAGGACCTGTTTTTGTAATTATTTGAATTTTTTATATTTTTAAGTTGTTTTTAAATAATACACATAATAGAAATGACATGGTAAAATTAGGTAGACACTTTAATAGTCACCGCAAAATTAAGTAGACACGCTATTGTAATTTCATAGTTGAAGTAGATGAAGAAATAATTAAATAATAATTAAGAGAAATGACACAGTAAAATTTAGCAGACACTTTAATAGCCACTGTAACACTAACCCACTGTTTAGATGGTGGTTTGTCATGGTTTCATAATGTATGGTACCATATGACATGGTATGTTATGGTATTGTACAATACAAGATTGTATAATGTTTGGATAGACTATATGTTTAATAATAATTTGTTGTTTGATTTGACTGTATGGTAACTTATAAATTTACAAAAATGTCCTTAATTATAATACTAAATTTATCAATATTTTTTTAATAATTTTTTTTAAAAATAATACATAGAATCAAGCAGGGAAACATACAAGCTATCTCCAATCCATACAAACAACACAAGAAAATTAAAAAAAAAAACTTATAAAAATGAACTTCAAAAAATAGACTAAAACTTGAAAGAAAAGATGGGAGGCGGAAGAGAAATTTCAATAGTTAATGCAAGGGAAAATAAGTAATACAAAAGCAGTAGAATATTAGGGTAAAATTTAATAAAGAATAAAGGATAAATTAAAATTATTTGAATTTAAGTAGGGTATAATTGAAAAAAAATAAGGAAACCACGGGATACCACCAAATTGGTGGTTTTAAAAAAGTGAGGGTTTTCATGGTTACAGAACCATGAAATCAAACCATACTATAGCATATAATTAATGAAACAATCAAAACAAATGTGGTTAGCTTACTAACCATACCATATTATACCACCAAAAACCACCATCCAAACAGGCTCTAAGCAAACATGTGGTAGGTACCTGTCTACTTCAAGCAGTTGAAATGCTCAGCTGCCTACCTCAAGAGGTTTCAAGCTGTTGAAGATTGCACGATATAAAAATATTGGTGTTGTTGAGATTCGATCTCGGAACACATTAGATTTAAGATGTCAGGTTTGAACCATCAAGCCAAGCAACTCAATAGTCACCTGCTTGCTTGAAGCTGCTAAAGCAGGCACAACGACCCTAAGCTCCTCAATCTAGCGGTTTAATATATAAGTGAATTATTATTGAAGCACCAATATAAATATTGCTTGACAAAAATATTCAATAAAAGTTGATTTTACTTATTTGCCTTTTTAAGTTAAAATTTCTCCATCTAAAAAAATTATTAATTAATGTAAATGTAATTTTGTACTAGACCTGTATCTATGTATTATCATTTGTTCTTCTCTTTCTTGCCTGTTTATCATATCTAGCTTATTCTGCTAATGGGTTTTTGCGACGAGGGTTCCCAGGAAACAGTCTCTCTACCTAAGTGGTAGTGGTAAGGTGTACGTACATCTTACCCTCCCCAGACCCCACTTGTGGAATTTTACTGGGTATGTTGTTGTTGTTGTAATTTTGTACTAGGACTAAACAAAATATTAAATCTATTTTAAGTAAACTATGAATAGAAAATTTCTACACATTTTGCAATATTAGTTGACCAAGATCCATTAAATATTGAATGGCTTATTACATCCCTAATGAGTAAATATTTAATAGTAATAACTTTAATTAATTTCAAAGTCCTGTATATTTTCATAATAATTAAAAATAATTATTTAAAGGAAATAGTGAGTGGCAATTTTGTCTATTGTTAAAAAATAATAAATGATAGTTTTATCTATTATAAAGTTTTTCAATATAGGGCAAAATGTTCAATTAATAATTCAATGAGATACAACCTTCTGTCATTAACCTTTTTTTCCCAAATTCAAGATGATTCAAGATCCAACTCCTTGTAAGGACCCGGAATTTTGTACGACCTCAAGAAAGCATGAAAATTGATTTCGGAAAAGTTTTGGACCAAGGTGGCACTTCATGGGAGCCATCACGGCCGTGAGGTCATCCGTAAAGCTTCCGGAGTGAGATATTTCTAAGTACGGGACCTTATGCTCAAGCTAAATTCACTCTCAAGCCTTCAATTCTAGCTTATCTATGTTGTTTAAGATCATCATGGGTCTCCTACATCAAGTCAAGTTCAAAGGAATTCCCTTGGCTATATTATTCTCAAGTGCCGATAGATGGTCCAACTTTAAATAGGTATATCTCTTAGCTCGAAATGAACTGGGTGGACCATGACATATCAAATCGAAGCCCTTTGAATTATCTTTCCAACGCATCCGGTCTCACCTCATTCCGAGTTTGAAGCAAGACGTTACACCCGTTTTTGTAAAACCTGTCTGGGCCAGACGGGAGCCTTCACGGGCCGTGAAAAGCTTCACGGACCGTGAAGCTAACCGTGTCAAGGCCCTTGTGAAATTCAAGGATCCATCTTATTGAGGTGTCTTTGATATTTTGGTTCATCTCCAAGGCTTTTTATGACCTTTGAAACCCCTTTTTACATTCCTAAACTTCTCCGACACTAATCCTAAAGGTTCTTCATATGATTCGGTAGAAGGGTACACTTTAAATGGTCATATATCTTATCACAAATCGAATTAGGTGTCCTACAATATATCAAAT
Organism: Solanum rostratum; assembly: GCA_029948455.1. NCBI lineage: Eukaryota > Viridiplantae > Streptophyta > Magnoliopsida > Solanales > Solanaceae > Solanum > Solanum rostratum. The sequence continues at coordinate 67,072,065 of CM057048.1, forward strand.
TAAAGATCTTTGAATTAGCTTTCCAACGAACCTGGTTTCACCTAATTCCGAGCTCGGACCTAGGAGTTATGCTCGTTTTCGTTCAGACTGTTCGTGCAGGCAAGCCACACGGCCAGCCACACGGACCGTGTGGCATCAAACGGTCCGTGAGGCTGCTTTGGCCCACGATTTTCTTGCCAAATTTTGTTCTAAGTGTGTTTACTTCCTTGGTACCTTCATACGGACCCTTGTACGGTCCGTTAAGTATCACACGGTCCGTACGACCTTCCGTTGGAAGCCCTTGGCTTGAAATAATTTTCTGAAAATTCTATGTAAAGTCACACGGTTACTGTTCACGGACCGTGTCAATGTTCACTGGCCGTGAACAGTGTCGTGAACAGTACCGTGAACAGTACTTAATATTTTTACCCGTTTTGATTTTGGTTTTTATGTAAATATAAATTAGTTTAAGGGTGTTTTGGGTATTTTCCACCCCTCCTAAGACCATAAATCAGCTGATCCATTCTCTCATTTCACTCCTCTCACTAAGGCTTCACTCCTCCAAGACTCTCCAACCTCTCTCTCTAGGAAATTCAAGTCAAGGCTCTCAATTGAAGCCCACTTCTCCTCAAGTTTGTCTTCAAGTCAGGTATGTGGGGTTTGATTCTTGGTTCCTTTCAACCAAGAAGACCCAAGTTCTTCTTAAATTATTTCATACACTTGTCTACTTAAAATGTTAGTATTACTACTTGTTCTTGGTACTTTGAACCATGAATGTGTTACTTTAGGCTCCCTACCATGATTTATGTTAGTTTTATGGAAATGAACTATTTGGATTATGGAATTATGCACTTGCATGTCCCTCTAACTATGTTTTATGTATGGGTGATGTTACTACCATTTTTACTAATTTTATTATGGATTTTCTAGTTTTCACCTCTTGTTGCTACATTTGAATATACTCTACATCACCCATGCCATTCCTGCATTTTTGCATTTGCATCATACTCACGGCATTGGTATATGAAAAGTTTGGAAATGTGGGTTAAGCCCGAAATTTGTCCGGAAAGGGAACTATAATGTGAATTTCGGTAAGACATGGGATATGACAATAAGGTGATCACCGGTATGTCTATAATCTTGGCTCTTTGAGCATCTTGGGTGCTTGCACCATCTTGTACTTGTAGATGAGCTATTCCTTGCATTGGCATCTTGAATATGATCTTGTAAATCGGCGTTGAGCCCAATTATGTCTGGAACGTTATGAACTTGCACTTGACTCTCTTGAAAGCATAAGTATATATATATAAGTATTCTTGTGGGATGTGTAAGACTTAGCACCGATGGAATTGGGGGTCCTCCCCCTTTTCCTCGAACTATGTGCCTACATAGGGACGGATGTAATTCGTCTATTTGTACATGACTATGATTTGTCTTGATCTTGTAAATCCTTCCGAAAAGCGGGTCATAAGGAAGGTGTCCATCCACCGAAAAGCGGGTCGTAAGGTGTGATGTAGATTACCCTTGGCAAGTAATCTTCTCCCTACCGATGGGAGGTCCCAATCGGTCCAATTCGTGTAATAGCTCGCATGGATTTGGTTTGTCGGTTATAGTCCATCCCCGTTATATAGGAGCACTATTGCATTGCACGCATCACGCATTTTATGGCATCTTGTATATTAAATTTCCATTGAATATATATTCCTTGTATATTATGTGCCCTTGCCACTTAACATGATTATGCAGGTTCGGTAAGTCACGTACATTGCATACCCGCATACTTAGTACATTCAAACGTACTAACGCATACTCTATGCCTACATGATTTTACCATGTAGGGACCATGTGTTATGATCATCCACCACTTGAAGGGTAGATCGAATTCGGAGAGTTGATATTATGGTGAGTCCTATATTCCAAGGACGAGCCACCTTCCTTCTACCTGTGTTGTTACCTATTTATCTTCTTAGTTGAGGGTGAGCCCGGGACATGTCTTGGCCCCCGTCCCATCTTATGACTAGAGGCAAAAGTTGGGCACTTGTAAAACTTTCTCATTTTGTTTAACTATAAATGAATGGATTCTTGAGATTTGATTTCCGTCATTTAGATATGTGCTTAAATAATTTATTTTGAACCAATGATGTGGAAATTTGATACTTTGAGGCTTGTTTGGGGACTCTCGAGTCCCCATTCGCCGTGTCACATCTAGGCCCCGACTTCGGGTCGTGACAAAAGATGGTATCAGAGCACTAGGTTTATGAATGGTCCTCGGAGTCCAACATGCCGCGTCAAGTAGAGTCTTATTCATGGGTGTGAAGCGCGCCACATCTATGTGTAAGAGGCTACAAGGCGTTTTAGGAAATGTTTCACTTATCTTGATTCTAATCGTGCTATGGTGCGTGTCTTAAAATCCTTTGTCTCCATCCCTCCCTATCGAATAGGTAGAGTTACCTTGAGCTCATAATGCAAATCTAGGAGAGGAAGGCGTTGTAGCGATCTTATGGATAGGTCCAAAAGGGAGTTAGTGAAGGATATGCATTGTTTGACATGCTTGCTCCTTTGGATATTCGAAGTTTTCTTTGGTTGGCTGGTTACGATGGAAGTTTGTTGGAGGCTTCTCATCTATTGCATCTCCGTTGATCAAGTTGGCTAGAAGAAGGCCAAGTTGTATGGCTGGATTAATGTGAGGTGAGTTCTCATGCCTTGAGAGGTCGTTGTACATCAGATTCGGTTTTGGCATTACTGGATGGCTTAAATAGGTTGGTGGTGTATTGTGGTGCTCCTCGGTTTGGTTTGGGGTTGTGTTCTTATGAAATATATTAGGGTTGTAGCTTGGGCGTCAAGGCAATTGGAGGTGCAAGAGCGTAATTACCCGGCTCCTAATCTTGAGTTAGCGACTATGGTGTTCGCCTTGATGATTGGGAGGTACTATTTGTAGGGAGTATGTGTCAATGTTTTCACCTACCACAAGAGTCGCAATATGTGTTCACTCAAAGGGATCTTAACTTGGGAGTAAGAAGAGGGTTGGGACTCCTTGGGGGCTATGAGATGAGTGTACAATGTAATTTTGGCAAGGAAAGTGTTATAGCCGTTGCTCGGAACAGGCTATCTATGGGAAATGTGGTTTCTGTTGCTGAAGGGAAGAGAGAGCTAGCAAAGGATGCTTACCGATAGACTAGATTGGTTGTTAGGCTGACCGACTCTAATAATGTTGGTGTTCATGTTTAGAATGGGGCGGAATCTTGAGTGATTGTTGATGTTAAGGCTAAGCAAGATCTAGATCTGTCATTGGTTGTGTTGAAGAGGTTGGTTGCCAATAGGATAGTGGTTTTCTCCCAAGGGGGGAGATGGTGCGTTTCGGTATCAAAGTCAGTTATGTGTTCCGGATGTGAGTGATCTTAGGGAAAAATAATCCATCCCAACCATGCTCGGGAAATCCTTTTTCAAATCTTCTCCAGGAAGATTGTGAGTGGAGCCCATAACTCTTTGCATTTGATTCACCCGGAACACACTAAGATGTGTTGGGATTTGAAGGAGGTATATTAATGGCATGGTATGAAGAAGGGCATAGCCGAGCTCGTACCTAAGTGCCCCAGTGTCAACAAGTGAAGGTAGCGCACCAAAGGCCCGGTGGTGCGACTCAAAATATTGAGATCCCTACTTGGAAGTGGGAGAATGTAAATATGGATTTTGTGGTTGGGTTGCCCTAGACTGAAGGTAATTCGACTCTATTTGGGTTATTATTGATCGAATGACTAAGATAGCTCATTTCCTACCAGTCAAGGCTATTTTAGCGCCGAAGGGTATGCAATGTTGTACATCCAAGAATTTGGTGAGGTTGCACGGTGTGTCTAGGTCCATCATATCTCATCGTGGTACCTAATTTGCTTCTTACTTTTGGAGGCCGTCTCAAGGATGACTTGGTACTAGGTAAAGTTGAGCACCGCCATTCATCCTCAAACCAAGGGGTTAACTGAGAGGATAATTTGAACTTTGGAAGATGTGTTGAGGGCTTGTGTGTTGCAATTCAAAGGTAATTGGGGTAATCATCTACCACTTCTTGAGGTTGCTTACTACAATTTCCTTTATGCTAGCATTGGTATAACTCCGTTTGGGGCTTTATATAGTAATATGTGTAGGTCTCCGATGGGGTGGTTTCAGCAAGGGGAAACGGCATTGATTGGATCAGATTTAGTATTGAAGGCTATGGAGAAGGTGAAGTTGGTTGGGAAAGGTTGGCGGTGGTTCGGAGTCATCAAAAGTCTTATTTGGATATTTGAAAGAAGGATCTTGAGTTTTGTATTGGTAATTGGATATATGTAAAGGTCTCATTCGTGAAGGGTGTGGTGTATTTTTGGGAAGGAGGGAAAGCTAAGTCACCGGTATATAAGTTCTTATGAGATCATTATAGCGGATTGGAGATGTAGCTTATAGGTTGGATTTGCCTCCGAAATTGAGCTCTAGTCATTCGGTTTTGCATATATCTATGTTGAGGAAGTGTTGGTGATTCTAGTGCTACTTTGACTTTGGAAGGTGTTGGAGTTGAGGGGAACTTGTTTTATGGAGGAAGCTCCGGTTGAAATTTTGATAAGACAAGTGAAGCGGTTTCATAACAAGGATGTGGCTTCGGTTAACGTACTTCGGAGAAACCAATATGTGGAAAGTCTACGTGGGGAGTGGAATCAAGTTTGATGCGGTGATACCTCTATCCTTTCCAATCTACTCAAGCCCATAATATTAGGTCCTTTCCTGTTCTCAATGGTCCTAATTCTTCTATTCTTGAGTCTCATGACATGACATGCATACATGTGCACAAAAATGATTTTTCAAGATGTTTTGAGTGATTTAAATATGTTTTGGTATCAGTTTTAAAGGATTTATGATTTTCAAATGATAGACTATGCATTGTATCTTGTGTTTGGATGTTTCATGTTCTAAGTCAAGCCCTTCAACCCTTGCTCTTCCACATTCGAGGACGAATGTTCCCAAGGGGGAGATGATGTAAGGACCCGGAATTTTGTACGACCTCAAGAAAGCATGAAAATTGATTTCGGAAAAGTTTTGGACCAAGGTGGCACTTCATGGGAGCCATCACGGCCGTGAGGTCATCCGTAAATCTTCCGGAGTGAGATATTTCTAAGTACGGGACCTTATGCTCAAGCTAAATTCACTCTCAAGCCTTCAATTCTAGCTTATCTATGTTGTTTAAGATCATCATGGGTCTCCTACATCAAGTCAAGTTCAAAGGAATTCCCTTGGCTATATTATTCTCAAGTGCCGATAGATAGTCCAACTTTAAATAGGTATATCTCTTAGCTCGAAATGAACTGGGTGGACCATAACATATCAAATCGAAGCCCTTTGAATTATCTTTCCAACGCATCCGGTCTCACCTCATTCCGAGTTCGGAGCAAGACGTTATGCCCGTTTTTGTAAAACCTGTCTGGGCCAGACGGGAGCCTTCACGGGCCGTGAAAAGCTTCACGGACCGTGAAGCTAACCGTGTCAAGGCCCTTGTGAAATTCAAGGATCCATCTTATTGAGGTGTCTTTGATATTTTGGTTCATCTCCAAGGCTTTTTATGACCTTTGAAACCCCTTTTACATTCCTAAACTTCTCCGACACTAATCCTAAAGGTTCTTCATATGATTCGGTAGAAGGGTACACTTTAAATGGTCATATATCTTAGCACAAATCGAATTAGGTGATCTACAATATATGAAATTAAAGATCTTTGAATTAGCTTTCCAACAAACCTGGTTTCACCTAATTCCGAGCTCGGACCAAGGAGTTATGCTCGTTTTCGTTCAGACTGTTCGTGCAGGCAAGCCACACGGCCAGCCACACGGACCGTGTGGCATCAAACGGTCCGTGAGGCTGCTTTGGCCCACGATTTTCTTGCCAAATTTTGTTCTAAGTGTGTTTACTTCCTTGGTACCTTCATACGGACCCTTGTACGGTCCGTTAAGCATCACACGGTCCGTACGACCTTCCGTTGGAAGCCCTTGGCTTGAAATAATTTTCTGAAAATTCTATGTAAAGTCACACGGTTACTGTTCACGGACCGTGTCACTGTTCACTGGCCGTGAACAGTGTCGCGAACAGTACCGTGAACAGTACTTAATATTTTTACCCGTTTTGATTTTGGTTTTTATGTAAATATAAATTAGTTTAAGGGTGTTTTGGGTATTTTCCACCCCTCCTAAGACCATAAATCAGCTGATCCATTCTCTCATTTCACTCCTCTCACTAAGGCTTCACTCCTCCAAGACTCTCCAACCTCTCTCTCTAGGAAATTCAAGTCAAGGCTCTCAATTGAAGCCCACTTCTCCTCAAGTTTGTCTTCAAGTCAGGTATGTGGGGTTTGATTCTTGGTTCCTTTCAACCAAGAAGACCCAAGTTCTTCTTAAATTATTTCATACACTTGTCTACTTAAAATGTTAGTATTACTACTTGTTCTTGGTACTTTGAACCATGCATGTGTTAGTTTAGGCTCCCTACCATGATTTATGTTAGTTTTATGGAAATGAACTATTTGGATTATGGAATTATGCACTTGCATGTCCCTCTAACTATGTTTTATGTATGGGTGATGTTACTACCATTTTTACTAATTTTATTATGGATTTTCTAGTTTTTACCTCTTGTTGCTACATTTGAATATACTCTACATCACCCATGCCATTCCTACATTTTTGCATTTGCATCATACTCACGGCATTGGTATATGAAAAGTTTGGAAATGTGGGTTAAGCCCGAAATTTGTCCGGAAAGGGAACTATAATGTGAATTTCGGTAAGACATGGGATATGACAATAAGGTGATCACCGGTATGTCTATAATCTTGGCTCTTTGAGCATCTTGGGTGCTTGCACCATCTTGTACTTGTAGATGAGCTATTCCTTGCATTGGCATCTTGAATATGATCTTGTAAATCGGCGTTGAGCCCAATTATGTCTGGAACGTTATGAACTTGCACTTGACTCTCTTGAAAGCATAAGTATATATATATAAGTATTCTTGTGGGATGTGTAAGACTTAGCACCGATGGAATTGGGGGTCCTCCCCCTTTTCCTCGAACTATGTGCCTACATAGGGACGGATGTAATTCGTCTATTTGTACATGACTATGATTTGTCTTGATCTTGTAAATCCTTCCGAAAAGCGGGTCATAAGGAAGGTGTCCATCCACCGAAAAGCGGGTCGTAAGGTGTGATGTAGATTACCCTTGGCAAGTAATCTTCTCCCTACCGATGGGAGGTCCCAATCGGTCCAATTCGTGTAATAGCTCGCATGGATTTGGTTTGTCGGTTATAGTCCATCCCCGTTATATAGGAGCACTATTGCATTGCACGCATCACGCATTTCATGGCATCTTGTATATTAAATTTCCATTGAATATATATTCCTTGTATATTATGTGCCCTTGCCACTTAACATGATTATGCAGGTTCGGTAAGTCACGTACATTGCATACCCGCATACTTAGTACATTCAAACGTACTAACGCATACTCTATGCCTACATGATTTTACCATGTAGGGACCGTGTGTTATGATCATCCACCACTTGAAGGGTAGCTCGAATTCGGAGAGTTGATATTATGGTGAGTCCTATATTCCAAGGATGAGCCACCTTCCTTCTACCTGTGTTGTTACCTATTTATCTTCTTAGTTGAGGGTGAGCCCGGGACATGTCTTGGCCCCCGTCCCATCTTATGACTAGAGGCAAAAGTTGGGCACTTGTAAAACTTTCTCATTTTGTTTAATTATAAATGAATGGATTCTTGAGATTTGATTTCCGTCATTTAGATTTGTGCTTAAATAATTTATTTTGAACCAATGATGTGGAAATTTGATACTTTGAGGCTTGTTTGGGGACTCTCGAGTCCCCATTCGCCGTGTCACATCTAGGCCCCGACTTCGGGTCGTGACACTCCTGGATCCCGAGTCGGATCCAAGTCGAATCTCAATTTGAATATGATCCCAGTCAAAAATTGAGGTAAGATCCCAAAAGTGATGTTAGAATTGGATTTTGATTTAGGTGTCAAAGTGAGGTTTTATGTTGGGTGTCGGAGTCGAATTTCAATTTAAGAGTTGAGATCGGGTCCTAACTCAAGTACTAAAGTAGGTTTTTAGTTGATATCGAGGTTGAGTATCAGGATTGAATCTCGATTCAAAAGTCAAATCTTGTGGTTGAGACCTGATTCATATGTTGGGTCCCAAATCAAAAGTTGGAGCCGAGTCTTAGATTGAAATTTGAGATCAGATCTGTAACACCTCCTAACGCGACTCGTAAAGTCCCTTTGGTGTATTTCTTGAATATCTTAAAATTTGTACGTTATTTTGCAAATCTAACTTCATATTCTTTTTCAGGAAGCAAAATTGTGTAGGAGAAAGGTCGTCTTCGAATTTTAGGTCACCCATATTGATAAATAATTTTTCGCATAAAATTGCGGTAGCCAGAAGAGTGTGCGAAAAGTTCGTGTCGCCCAGTTGTTTCCCCATAGTGCAAAATTGGCCTAAAACTAATCTCTAGGCCTACACAGGGAAAAAATTAAAGTTCGCGATGTGCCTGTGTTCCCGCACTGTGTAAGTAAGGACAATTGGAACCTAATCCAATACCTTTATATACGTAAATACTTAAAAAAAATCCCATTATTAAACCTAAATCTCTCTCTAAACACTCTCAAATCCCCCAAAATTCTCTCTGGAATCCTCCATCAAGTTCTTCCAATTTCTTGGGGATCAAGCTTCCTCCATTGAAGACAAGGTTCCTAAAAGGTTTCTCAAGGTTCAAGTTTCAAGTTTTAAATGGTATATGGGATTCTTCATTCATAGGTTCTTCCACCCATAAAGTCCCAAAATCTAATTTACTAAATCCTTCAAGTTTCAATGTTGATTTCTTATGGGTTCTTTCTAATTACTCTATTAAGCATAAGTCATGTCAAGATTCCTCATCTATTGCATGAAATTGCATAAGTTAATTTCAAAGGTTTTCTATATGAAGTTATTTAATGATTATCAAAGCTATGAAAGTTATGATATCATGAGTTATTATTAAATTGATGATTTTATGAGATGAATTCTATGATACTATGTCTAAGTTGAAAGATGATATATATGATTGAGGTGGGTTGTCTATGAATGATTTAAATTGATGATTTTTGATACATTGATGCATAGTCCTTTTGAGTTATATGATTTAAAGGTTACATGCATGAAATCCACCCAATTGTCATATCAAAATTTTCTAAGGGAGTATGATCTCTAAAGATGAGGGTTCAATTATAAAGTTATGAAAATTAAAGTTAAGTTGTTTGGAATTCGTCTTGTGAAGTTAAATTTAAGCCGTTGAAAGGACAATTCTAACCAAAAGATAAATCCCTTATGATAAGGACAAGTCCTATATGTGGATCTCAAGATAACATGAACTACTCTTTATATATGATGAAGAAGCTACTCTTTTAGGTTTATGAGTGACTATGACTATGCATATGTTTTCAAATGTATTTCAGGGGAACGACTTACCACCGAGTAGGGCATTGTGATAGGGTTCGGTAAGGGAACCTTAGAAGCCACCCTTAGTCTATTTAAGTATTTGCCACCACAGAAGCCCTCATATTATTCATTAAATATGCAATTTCGTAGTTTATGGAGTTCTACCTTGGCAAGTAGGGGTGGGTTCGATTTTTGCGGTTCGATTTTTTCCTAAAATCAAAGACAAAACGGAAGGTAATTTGGCAGTTCGGTTCGGTTCGATTTTGCAAAAAAAAAAAGTAAACCATTGGTTTTTCGATTCGATTTTTTTCGGTTCAATCTTCAGTTTTTGTTCGATTTTTTGGTTTTTAAAAATTATTTTTTAAAGTAAAATAATATGTTGGGTAGAGACATATCATTGTATAGATATGCTAGACAATTGGTAAAGAGTAAAGTTTGGATTTGTACAATTATCACAATATAAGAACTACAATTATCACCAAGAAAATTGCAAACATATGTTTTAGAAAAACAAATATCAAATACTCCTTGGAAGGTTCAAGTCAATTGTGTGTAGCCAAAAGAAATTATCAAATACTCCTTGAAGTATCAATTAATTCCAGGTGACAGTAGCCAAAAGACTTCTCCTTGGAAGCTTCAAATCTATGTCTCTTTCGTGCAATAAGAAAGACTTTCCTTCTTAGCTATGTAGCCTATAAAGTATAAACGACGTAGTATAGCAAAATTAATTTTGACGGTTCGATTCTGTTTTAGAAGACCAAAATCGAAATCGAAATCGAAACCGCACATAATCGGTTCGGTTCGGTTTTTTGTGATCGGTTTCGATTTTTTATGGTGTATTTTTTTTTGGTATTTTTCGATTGGTTTTCGGTTTGGTTTTTGATTTTCGATTTTACGGACCCACCCCTATTGGCAAGTAGATTCCCCTTCTCCTAATGGAAGGAGTTCATTGGTCTTTTCTCAACGGAAGGAGTTCATTGGATTCCAAGTAGTAGCTCGCTTGGGCTTATATGTTGGTTATGTTCTTCTCCCACAATAGTATGATGTGAAGAAGTTATGTTCTATCTTTTATGCAAGTTTTCATTTAAGCATCCACATACATGCCATATTGAGCTTATATTCTATAGTATATGATTATGCATCTTGTTTTTAAGCTTATTATCTATTGTTGCATTGCATCCCATATATTAGTACATTCAAAGTACTAACAAATACTTTTTTTGCCCACATGATCTAACTATGTAGGGACTGAAACTCCCATTCATCCTCTTCCACGTGGCAAGCTTGATTCATGAAGATCATTGTGTGGCGAGTCCTCCATTCCGGGGACAATATCCAATTTTCTATCTTGTTTATGTTGAGATACTCTCACTTTACTTTCTATGTTGAGGGTGAACCCGGGACATGTCTTGGCCCCTGTCCTACTCATGTTTTAGAGGTGTTGTTTTGGATACTTATGCTATGTACTATTTATGAGATATTGAGTTTTTATGGAAACTTCTCCTTTAATCCATATCCCCTATGTGACGCTATTTGATGTTGTTGATGTTGATGGAATGGAGTTGATATTCATAAGTCCCTATGTCCCCATAACTTGAGCCATACTTACCCTCCCCTTAGTCTTGCTTGTTGTGTGATCATGTAAATCTCTTTTCCTTATTTATCCCCATGGCGTGAGTCCAAAGCCCCGATTCCTTTAGAATTTCTTATTGATGTTTGGTTTATATCCTGCAACCAAGGATGTATATAAGATATACTAAGAGGCTTGTTTGGGTTACCCCTGGGCTTCACATTCGTCGTCTCGCACCTAGGCCCTAGGCTTGAGTCGTGAAAAGCTTGGTATCAGAGCACTAGGTTTGTAAATGGTTGTAAAAAATTTGACACACCATATCAAGTAGAGTTTTGTTCATGGTTGTGAAGCGTGCCACAATTATGAATAAGAGGCTATGAGGCGTTTTGGGAAATATTTCACTTTATTATGATTCATGTCGTGCCATTCGATGTACGTTGATACTTTTGATGGCTACTGCCGAGGGATGTGCAAGGTAACATATGGGTTGGTGGCCGAGGTCTCTACCACTCGAATATTAGTCGAGGTTTCTGCCAGCGAGCCGAGGTAATAATTCGACAGATGATGTGCCTGAGGTTTCTTCCAATCGTGTGAGCATTAGCTAAAGTCTTTACTGACAATGTTCACAGATACATGGTCCATGTGTGGCCCTATGGATTTTGGCCTGAGTTTATCAGTGGACGTGTATCGTAGGACAGATATGCATCATACTTATTTGACATTGCATCGCATTGTTTACATTTCATTGCATTCATTCCATCTTATATCATTCCTTCTTGGATATTGTTATGTGTATTACGTGTGATGTTGTGAATGCTTTAGAGCCTAGTACATTGTTAAGATGGAATTAATGAAATTTTGTGCTATATGTTGATTGCTTGAGCCTTGTACATTAAGAATACTGGACTATGTGGATTCCATGATTGCTTAAATTATCGATGGACTATTGCAGTACTTGACTTTGGGAATAGCTGTATATTCTGAGATATTGTTCTATAACATGTATTTGTCTATATGTATTGTTATTGTGCTGGAACTTTTCTGAGTGCAGATGTGCAGTTTGGTGGTATGTGGTTGGGTGAATAAGAATACTTGTGTTCTTTATTGCTTTACTTTAGGTTTAGTTTTCATTTGCTGAGTACTGCGTGTTCGGTGCTCACCCCTTGCTATATTTTGTAGGTTGTGAGCCCGATCCCATATGATAAATCTTCTTAGTTACAGGATCGAGCTAATGGATCCCTTGAGAGGTAGTTGCTTGTCTCTTCGACAAAGTTTTATGTTATGTTCTATTTGAGAACTAGACATGGAGACTTGTATTATTGTTTGAGTATTCTTATAATTAGAGGTTTGTACATGTGACACCAGTTCTGGGATGGTTGTAGTTTGGTTTCCCTATGCTTATCTATTATATTAGAATGTTTTATTTTCCGCTTATGTTATCGCATTTGGGTTGTTCAGGTTTGCGCTGACTCACCTTGGTGGTTAGGTGAGTGCCATCACACCCGGATCTTTCGAATCGTGATAAATTTTCTCCACTACCTACCTCTGACAAAGCTATGCCAACTCATGCAAAGATGACTAATGTGTAATTAAACAAATGGGTCATTTACATAAATAATATACTATTTTACCTAAATTATGAGTTTTGACATAATCATAACTCTTACCAAATATAATTATATTTTTCTACCCAAAATAGCAACATATTAATAAATACAACTCCTTTTTACTTTCTTTGTCGCGCCATTTCTCCCTTATTACAGTGGAGAATTCCTCTGATTGCAGAAGAAATTTCTCAAATTCTCTCTAATTGCAGTGAAGAATTCACTACAATTTCTTGATCTCAGCTTCAATTCTCTGCTTCATCTTTCAATTTGAAGAATTTTTGCAATTTCTGGATCTGAGCTTTAATTCTTTGCTTCATGTTTCAATTATCTGATTCATCTTTCAATCGAGAAAGACAATACTCGCTACCGCTCCAACAGATCCAGCGCCATAGCGGTGATTTCAACTCACAAATCCTCAATTCAATTTCGTAATAACCAGGTTATATGATTCCAATTGTTTTTTATTCAAAATTCAATTTGAGTTGTGCATCTCGTGCAATTTCATATTAATTTCAGTCAAATTCACTATAATTTACTCAATCTTCACATACTTTTGATTTCATTTACTCAATTTGTACAAATTGATTTTGACATGTATTCATCTGTGTAATTCAACTTGATTTCATTCATGTATTCATCTGTGTAATTTAATTGATTTTGACTGATTCATAGTACATACATTCCTTTTCTCTCATTGAATTTACATCTGGATTCAATTTTATTGTCTAGATTTTGTAGATTCAAAATATAATACTATGATTTTCATCAATCAATTTTATTGTTCAACTTTGTGGGATCCAGTTGTAATATCCTATGATTCATTCCGTTTCTTCCCCTGAATTTACTTTTGTCATGTGAATCTGTAAGATTCAAGTATAATTTTCTGATTTATTCCTTTTGTCCTACTGAATTCACTTTAGTGTTTCAGTTTTATGATTCAAATATAACACTTTGGTGCATTTCTTTATAATATTCTGTTGAATTGAGTTATAAAGCTGTTGTAATTCAAATAATTGTGGAAGGTGTTATATTTGAATTCACTTTGTTGTTTGAGTTTATATGATTCAAAATAACACTTTGGTGCATTCCTTTACCATACTCTGCTGAATTCAGTTATAATACTGTTGTAATTCAAATAATTGTGGAAGGTGTAATATTTGAATCACTTTGTTGTTTGAGTTTATATGATTCAAATATAACAATTTGGTGCATTCCTTTACAATACTATACTGAATTCAGTTATAATACTGTTGTAACTCAAATAATTGTGGAAGGTGTTATATTTGAATTCACTTTGTTGTTTGAGTTTATATGATTCAAATATAATACTTTGGTGTATTCCTTTACAATCCTCTGCTGAACTCAGTTATAATACTGTTGTAATTCAAATAATTGTGGAAGGTGTTATATTTGAATCACTTTGTTGTTTGAGTTTATATGATTCAAATATAACACTTTGGTGCATTACTTTACAATAATCTGCTGAATTCAGTTATAATATTATTGTAATTCAATAATTGTGAAAGGTGTTATATTTGAATTCACTTTGTTATTTGAGTTTTATGACTCAAATATAATACTTTGGTGTATTCCTTTACAATACTCTGTTGAATTCAGTTATAACACTGATGTAATTCAAATAATTTTGGAAGGTGTTATATTTGAATAACTTTGTTGTTTGAGTTTATATGATTCAAATATAACACTTTGGTGCATTCCTTTACAATACTCTGATGAATTCAGTTATAATACTATTGTAATTCAAATAATTATGGAAGGTGTTACATTTGAATTCACTTTGTTGTTTTAGTTTTATATGATTCAAATATAACACTTTGGTGCATTCCTTCACAATACTCTGTTGAATTCAGTTATAATACTGTTGTAATTCAAATAATTATGCTCTGATTCATTCCCTTTTTTACCTCTGGATTCACTTATATTATGTAAAAGTTTGTAGATGGCCATAACACGTTGTTTTGTATTAAATTGTATTACAGGCGTATTAAAATGTCAATTATTTCCTAACATGCAAGCAATATACTGCCACTTGCTTATGCAATTGTGGATTTAGAGAATGATGTATCATGGCAATGATTTTTTTAACAATTCAAAGAGGCATATGGTCAGAGGCTAATAATGAGTGTAGTTTCAGATAGACATGATAGTATTATCAAAGCAACTTCAATAGTTTATCATGGAGTTCTCACTTTGCTTGCATCTGACATTTGTGGAGAAATGTAATTAATTTTTTTAAAAGAAGTTCGTATAAGATAGTAAGTTGTTCTATACAATGGCAAGGGCTTACACTCAATTGGAATTCAAATATAACACTTTGGTGTATTCTTTTACAATACTCTGTTGAATTCAGTTATAACACTGTTGTAATTCAAATAATTATGGAAGGTGTTAAATTTAAATTCACTTTGTTGTTTCAGTTTATATTATTCAAATATAACACTTTGGTGCATTCTTTTACAAACTCTGCTGAATTCAGTTATAACACTGTTGTGATTCAAATAATTATGGAAAGTGTTATATGAATCACTTTGTTGTTTCAGTTTATATGATTCAAATATAACACTTTGGTGCATTTCTTTACAATACTCTGCTGAATTCAGTTATAATATTATTGTAATTCAAATAATTGTAGAAGGTGTTATAATTCAATTCACTTTGTTATTTGAGTTTATATGATTCAAATATAACACTTTGGTGTATTCCTTTACAATACTCTGCTGAATTCAGTTATAATACTGTTATAATCCAAATAATTGTGGAAGGTGTTATATTTGAATTCACTTTGTTGTTTGAGTTTATATGATTCAAATTTAACACTTTCGTGCATTCCTTTACAATACTCTACTGAATTCAGTTATAATACTGTTGTAATTCAAATAATTGTGGAAGGTGTTATACTTGAATTCACTTTGTTGTTTGAGTTTTATGATTCAAATATAATACTTTGGTGTATTCCTTTACAATACTCTGCTGAACTCAGTTATAAAACCTGTTGTAATTCAAATAATTGTGGAAGGTGTTATATTTGAATTCACTTTGTTGTTTGAGTTTTATATGATTTAAATATAACACTTTGGTGCATTCCTTCACAATACTCTGCTGCAT
Organism: Solanum rostratum; assembly: GCA_029948455.1. Classification (NCBI taxonomy): domain Eukaryota; kingdom Viridiplantae; phylum Streptophyta; class Magnoliopsida; order Solanales; family Solanaceae; genus Solanum; species Solanum rostratum. Next base: position 67,087,847 of record CM057048.1, read on the forward strand.
TCGGTTATAATACTGTTGTAATTCAAATAAATATGCTCTGATTCATTCCCTTTTTACCTCTGGATTCACTTTTATTATCTAAAAGTTTGTTGATGGCCATAATACGTTGTTTTGTATTAAAATTGTATTACAAGAGTATTAAAATGTCAATTATTTCCTAACATGCAGGCAATATACTGCCACTTGCTTATGCAATTGTGGATTTAGAGAATGATGCATCATGGCAATGGTTTTTTGAACAATTCAAAGAGGCATATGGTCATAGGCCAATGATGAGTGTAGTTTTGGATAGACATGATAGTATTCAAAGCAACTTCAATAGTTAATCATGAAGTTCTCACTTTGCTTGCATATGGCATTTGTGGAGAAATGTGATGGAATTTTTTAAAAGAAGTTAGTATAAGATAAGTAAGTTGTTCTATATAATGGCAAGGGCTTACACTCAATTGGAATTCAACAACAATATGAAAATGGTTGAAAAGATAGACAGAAGAATTAAAGATTACTTGTTTGATATTTGGTACAGTAAGTGGTTGAAATAGTCCTACCTCCAATTGGAAAAAGGACAGCTAGAAGACCAAGAAAAACAAGAATCAAGATCAGTGACAGCAGAAAACGCAAAAGATCTAAAAATTCATGCAGTAATTGTGGATAAGCAGGTCACAATCGAAAGAGTTGTAAAAATATTAGAAATAAACAATATGGCAGACACAAGTTATAAATATAGCAAGAATATTTTTTAACATTTAACATAATTCTTAAATATTTTGTTGCATAGGTATTCTTAATATTTTGTTGAATTCTTAATAATTGTTGAATTCATAATATGTGCATTATATTCTAAAAACAGGATGCCACCAAAAGCATTGTAGTTTTCCATAACAAAAACACAATCTTCAAAAAAAATTTCTTCAAATACATGTTCATCAAAAGTTCCATCCCATCATATTCACGGCAAAAACAACAAAAAATAGTATATAAGCAGTACCTTAGCATTATAATTATGTGTATACTATAATTATCACAAAAATGATATTAAAATCATATGTATTATAATCATATTCAAAAGGGTTGGGGGGTTCATGTTATGAGCATGTATTACAGCTTTTATAACTTGTATATATTATAATTGTATAATGTATTATAATTGTATTATAATCATATTGGAAAGGGTTTTAAAATGTATTATAATGATATAATGTATTATAATCATGTATTATAGTCACATATTTTTAAAAAACAGGATGCCACCAAAAGCATTGTAGTTTTTCATAACAAAAACACAATCTTCAAATCTTCAAAAAAATTACATGTTCATCAAAAGATCCATCGTGTCATATTCACTGCAAAAGCAACAAAAAATAGTATTTAAGCAGTATTTTAGCATTATAATCATGTTTGTACTATAAATATCACAAAAATGATATTAAGTCACATGTATTATAATCATATTCAAAAGGGTTGGGGGTTCATGTTATGAACATGTATTACAACTTTTATAACTTATGTATATTATAATTGTATAATGTATTATAATTGTATTATAATCATATTGGAAAAGGTTATAAAATGTATTATAATCATATAATGTATTATAATCACTTATTATAGTCACATGTATCCAAAAAACAGGATGCCACCAAAAGCATTGTAGTTTTTCATAACAAAAACACAATCTTCAAAAAAATAATTCTTCAAATACATGTTCATCAAAAGATCCATCGTGTCATATTCACAACAAAAGCAACAAAAAATAGTATTTAAACAGTATTTTAGCATTCACCTTTTACATGTTTGCCTGAGCCTTCAACAGCTGAAAAACAACTAATAACTACTTCTTTGTTGCACATCTTTTACGCTTATAAACCTTCCATGACTTCTCTTCATCACTAATAGCACCACTCTCTTGTTTTTTTGTTGCATACTCCCACAACAATTCTCCAAATCTCTTTCGATGATACTCAACATTAAACTCGCATGGGACCTATCGCTTTTCACTTATATACTTAGCAAATGCAACAACATAGACCCCACAGTTTCTGAAAAATAAAGTAATCAATCAGTCTAACATACATTAAATTAACTTACAGTGAAATAAAAAAAGATAATTTACTAAAAATCAAAATCAGAAATCTTATACAAACTTACAATGAATCTTCCTTTTGTTTTGGAAGTTGACCAGTAAGCATGTTGATTTCAAGTTTATCAGTCGCTTTCAAATTCTTGTATTTAGGAGTACTAACAATTCTGCCCGCTTGTCATAGAATTTGGTTATATCCAGATATAAAGGTAGGATTGTAGAAAACATTTCTGCAATATTAGACACTTCATAGTCTTTACTCATTTTAGGAAAAGAGTCATACACATTAAGGCACCTTTCAACAAAACACAATCAAACACCAATGATGATTTTTCTTGAGATTTACAGGAAACAAAACAACATCAACAATATCCCAAGAAACAACACCTGAACAAAAGGGGAAATGACTAATGTCAAATCTAAGAAACTAACCAGCTTCTTTACACCATATATAAAGAAATATATTTTACCTATCAAAAAAGACCCACATATATAACCAGCCACAGGATCAGTTACTTTCACAGTCAATCCTCTTTTGTCTTCATTAGACACAACCAACTTGAAGAATATTTGTTCGAATTTTATCTGAAAATAACAATCCGTCGTAGTGAACCTCACACAATTTGATCCATACTTGCTCTTCTTTCGCAAGTAATATAATTACATCAATGTGCTGTAATTTTTAGATCAAAATTAATAAAGCATAAACAAAAGTTAAAGTCATATAAACTAGAACAATGTGTTGTAATGTTTAGATATAAATTAATAAAGCATAAACAAAAGTTAAAGTCATGTGAAAACTAATTGTATCTGTCCACTATTGTCCAGAATGTGCTAAATTGTAGAACCATTCCTTCTCTTTAATCAAAGTAATCCCCAAATCAAGTGGAGACTTAATCTCTTGAGCAACACTAGGTAAGGTCTTAATACTAGACACAAAATTTGTACTCAATGTGCGATTCAACAAGTTTAAATGCAAAAAAAAAAAAACATCAAATTTTTTCAAAAAAAAAAGTGTAAAAAAAAACCGCTGAAACAAAAACACTAAAATATAAATCGAAACAAATAATGAAAAACTTTGTTTACAATGGTAGGTAGAGTGTAAAGAATACATACAGTGAAGAGCTTCTAAATTCCGCTTGACCGGAGAAGAAAGGAAGAAAATGGACCAGAGAAGAACTTCCTGAAACTAAGCGTAGAGAGAAAAGTGGGGAGAAGTTATTTTTCCTTAGGCACAAAAGGGTGGGACTGCAGAGTCTCAACCCTACCCTACCTAATTTAAAAAGTGTTATTAATTTAATAATTATGCTATAGACTGTAATTAATTATAAGTAATATTAAAAGTACAATAACAACAATAAAATATATCAATTATGTGAAAATTCCTAAACAAAATATAATATTGCTATAACTTTAGGAACTAAAGTGCTAACTTAACAACTTCCTAACTAACTTGATAGTCCATAGTTGAGGACCACTCTTGCAGCTCAAGAAACAATCTATTTTGGCCACTTTCATTCTGCCACATCATTAGCCATCAACTTATTGACAAAGCTGAATGACTTTATAGAAAGTTTGGAGCGGTACTTTATCCGTCAATTCATGATTTAAGCATTGCTTGGTCTTCTTTTTAAATCGTATTCATGCCATAAGTAATGTTTGTTCGATAAGCGGCGAATGTTCATGATCTCATCCCAAAATTGTAGGAAGGATCTTTAAGAATGCTTCTTCCAAATAAGCTCTTGTTAAAATTTAATACCCCTGGTCACACCAACTAAATGGCTTAAGCCATTATTGTCAAATATAAAACCCAATATGGTTAATTGTCGTCTGCGCGTACCACTATTATTGACGATGCCCGGATGCTTCAGCAAAATGGTACAAATATGTAATTTCTTGCTTCAATTTAGAAGCTGCAAATCTTGAACGACTTCTCAAGCAGAATGAGATCCATGCTAAAGAAATTTTTACTGTTTTGAACAAGAAGCTTAGTAATTATCAGGGAAACAAACGATTCAACTTTGACAAAAGCAATGTTGGTAGTTTAGAAAGTAAAATACACTGTAGCTACATAGGCACTCTCTTACAAACGAAGAGATGGAGGAATAACAAGCACATAACTAGTGCTGGCGGCTTCTGAAATCATCACGCTTGTCATGATGCCAACCATAGCCCTGTCCATCATGACTTGTATCACCAGAATAGCGTCTGCCGCCTCGCGGGAGTTGTGGCATGTGACGAGGTAAAGGTGGTGGTGGTGGGAGGGACATAGGTTGTGGCATCGATATACCCTTGCTATCTCTGGTGTCCTTGGAATTACTACTCTGTCCACCTTCCAATCCTCTGTTGGCTAAAGGCGGAGGTGGCAGGTTTGAGGGCACTACACTGGCATTCCTTCCATATTCTCCTTGGAAAAATATGGCTCTTCCTTGAGAATCAGCAGCATTGACAAAACGGTCTGGAGGAGGTTGAACTGCAGTGGACTCAAACGGCCCAGCCGGTTGCCCCACATTCCATGGACGAGGATAATTTTCTGGAAAATTCACATTTCCTGCAGCACCAGGTGGAAAACCAAGCAAAGACCCTTGTTCTGATCCCCTTTCAGGAGTTGAGTCTGGCCTAGGCATCTCAAATGAAGCAGCACCATAAAATGGTTGGGCTCCATCAGGTGCTAACGGAGGATAACCAAATTGAGGAGCCAAACCAGGATTTGAACTCATAGGCACAGCAAAGCCATGAGGTTGGGGCATGTCCATAGGATATTCAGGAAAAGGGGAACTCCCCATAATCCCTTGCTGCTTGTCTGGAAAGTGACCTGGGTCTGGCCGCAACGAACTCTGTGCATCACCTTGCTGAGGTAACCGGTTCTGCATGCCAGGCCTTTCAAAGCCGGGAGGAGGATTACTATCAGACTGTTGCTCTAGTGGATGATTTTGGCTTGAGCCAGTGAAAGGTGGCTTTTGTTGCATAAAAGGTCTAGGAGGCTGCTGATCTCTAGTTAGAGAATCATGAGCTTTGTCTTCATGATCATGTACCTGGGAACCTGAACTAGGAGAAAATATTGACCTAGGTGGTTGCAATGTAGATTCAGATGCTGCAGGTTTTCTAGCACTAGCAGATTCTGAAATGTAATCATCTTTTTCTGCAATTTTAAGAAGATCACTGTGGTTCTCATGAATATGAGATTCAAGTTCAGTCTTCTTCAGAAAGGATTTGAGACAATGGGGAGCTGCGCAGATGAAGACCCCCTCCAGCATTTTAATTGTCTGAATCTTCTGAATGCGTTCATCACAGCTGAATAAAACAAATGTAGTTTGGATTCCACATCATTAGATCAGTGAAACAAGTATGGAACAGGTAAAGCCAAAATATCCAATCTAGTTTACCCACAAACAATTAAGTAGCAATACATTTGAATAAGGATGTGTGAGAATACACTAGATGATGCTTATCATGACAATCTCAAATGCTCTTGATGAGATTCCAAAATTTCGCGTCAGAGTTAAAATCAACCATCTGCCACAACTTGATGAAGCTCTTCATAGGAGCAATTCTCTCTAACTTGGAAGAGAATTTCTAATAAAATGGTATTTCAAAAACTAGCCCAAGCTGATATAGGATTAGACTAAAAAACTAAGATGTCAATGCCCTAGTCTACACAATAAAAAAGGAAAATTCAGGTCTAACAACGGAGTATGATACTGAAACATGACCTGACAAAATATCAACGTGAAATTCATGCTTAAGTAGAACAGCCGAGACCTAAAACACACACGTTATAGTACCCCATATGCTGCCATCAGCAGCATATCCCCTATAAATCACGATATTATTTGCAATCCTTTTGACGTGCCATCTTTAAATTTGAGATGTCCAAAATAATATTTGATTCATAGTTGATAATTTATATACTAAAGAAATGACAATATTACTCTTAAAAGTAGAGAAACAGGATATACACTTACAGGTAGCAAAGAGCATCGCTCCTGGCACAATCTAAACAGAAGATATGTTCACATGGGCTCTGCAAAAAGAAGACAGTAAAGACCACTTTGACTCGAAGGGTAGTTGAGAGGAGTAACTATAAAGGTGATAACAGTTCATAACATTGATAATGTCATCCAACACGAGTCATACACCAGCTTTCAAAAGCACAACCCAGTTAGTGTACGACATACAGCCATATCACAGTAAAAAGAAAATGTTCTGCCAGACTTGCCACATTACACACAGAAGATAATAGGAAAAGCATTAACCAGTTAGTGTATGAAACAGGACAAGTTATTCAATAAATGCATCATCTTTAAAACAAAAACAAGTTCAGGAATATGTGACATACATAAAACAATAGGAAATAGTTATTTTGAAGAGGAATTAATTGAAAGAGAGTTGAAAAATCAATATTCATCTTTGGGTGCCGCTTGAGTGCTGCAGATCACGTAGAATATATTAGGTAAAGGATTCAGTGATTTACAAGGGAAATATTTTCTTAACCCATTGATGGCATGAGACAATTTTTTTCAATTTATAGAACATTCCTTCAGTCCCAGATTCAATCTTCAAAACCTGCCTTCCAAATCCTACTGCGGAACAGCCAAAATTACTAAGGGTCTGTTTGGAAAGCCACCTGGTAATTGGAATTGGTGTAATTACTAGGGTGGTAATTACCACCTTAGTAATTACACAACCTAGTAATTATTGTATCTTGTTTGATTGCCACAACGTAATTATACTATAATTACAAGTGTGTTATTTGGTTGCACAAGTGTAATTATAAGGTTATATTAAATTTTTTAAAAATAAAAGTTAATTATCTAAAATTAAAAATTTATATTAGAGAAAGAAAAATATTTATAAATAATATTAAATATTTAAGAGATATATTATCTTTCAACCTAGAACCAATTGCTAACACAGAGCCCAATCCCAAGATTGAAAAATAAGATGGTGACAGTAAAGCTGGACTTCAGTAGTTGCCTAAGATTGAAGAAGTCTCCTAAAACAGAAGTCAGACATCTATGGCTTAAGGACATGGATTGGAACACCAATTACTTTCAAAGAATGGCGAATTCTTATAGAAGGAGCAATTGCATCGACAAATTGATCATAGAGGACATAACTACAGACGGTAAAGATACAATAAAAGGGAAAATCCTTGACCTTTATCAGAAATCGCACACTGAAAGAGAGAACAAGAGCCGAGTAACAAGGTTTGATAATATGGCCACCATCAAAATTCAGGAAAACATCAACCTTGAAAGTACATTTGAGGAAGAGGTCCCGAAGAACATTACCTCATGGACCCTGACAAGGCCCTAGGACCAGATGGATAAACTATGGCTTTCTTCCCGAAGGCATGGTTGATCATCAACGGAAGCAATTAAGTCCTTAAACCACTTCCATCAAAACTGCAGCAAGGTTAGGTTTTGCAATGCTGCTTCATTCTACATTGCTCAGACCCAACACTTTTGTCACCGTACCCGGATCGACACGACATTAGGGAGCAGGATTCATGTCAGATCCAGTCAATAGAGATTTCAGCCAGAAAAAGTACTGTGGGTAAGTCGGAAGGTGTGGACGACCTCTACAGAAGAAGAAACGAGGTTGGAAACTGCATGAAAAGTTCTTCACCTGCAGGTGCATGATGCTGGCGCGCTAGCCGATGCAGACTGACCTCTGACATATAATGGGTGAGGGTTTATGAAAGGGGCTGATATGAAGAGTATGTGATAAACGGTGTATTAGATAGTTTTCCTACTCATCTAATGTCACTTATTCCAATACTAAAAATGGTGGTGCGATAATTTGGCATAGTCAGGAGATCAGTCTTTTGCGAAAGCAACAGCGAGAGACACAAATTTCAGTTAATAAAATGGGTAACTGCAAAGATGCAAAAACAGGTAGGACGTTTGGGGATCAAAGATTCGACAACTCACAACAAATGCATGTTTGTGGCTATGCAGATATGGACAAAGTGATTATGCTCTTCAGAAGCAAGTAGTCAGAGCAAAACATGGCTCACAAAATAACTGGTGTACTAAATTATATAGGGCTTCTCATGGTATTGGATTATGGAAGTACATCAGGAACTTATGGGATGATTTCTCTTAGAATATCATATAAAAGATGGGTTTCAGGAAAATCATATCAAAATTTGGAAAGACCCATGATTCCCTAGATCACCTCTGATGCTGGATTACCCAAATTTATTTAAAATTGCCTCAAATGTTGATTCCTCCATTGCACAAAACAGATATAATACCGTGTGGTATCTACAGATTAGAGGGAACTGCTGATTTTGTTACAAATACTGCAGCCCTTCACTTTCCCTAACCACACAAATGATAGTATAAGTTGGGGCAACAAAAAAGGGGGCATTCACAGTGAACGTAGGCCACAAACCTTCATTAACTCAGATTAGGAATGTTGAGCAATGGCTTTGGAAGCTCATACAGGATTCTCTTTTTTAGTTTTTTTTTATTAAGGTTCATATGAGATACATATAAAACTACCCCCAAACTAAAATGTTTTTCCATGGGCAGCAATCTATGAAGTCTGCCACAGGACAGCATTAGCCAGATGAACATTCAGATAGTGAATAAATGTTACATGTACCATCAATGTCTAGAGACCAAGAAACACCTCTTCCTACACTGCCAAGTCATGGCTGACATTTGGAATGTTTTCCTCTTTTTGGACTTTCTTGAGTTACGATTTACAATAGTATGCCTATGCCTGAGGTTTTGGAAAGTTGATACACAAAAACATCAGAAAGACGGATGATATGAACCAATATATTTTGGTGTATATGGTCAAAAATGAATCCACGGTATATCAATTCCCATGCACTCTGTAAAAGCTAGGTGAATTTTAAACTTACTCCACAAAAGCTAGGAGTACCTCTCAAATTTTGTCAGCTCCCTATCCTTCTAGTCTAAATTTCTCTATTTTAATATCCTAGTACTTTTAATTTCTGCATATACCGGACACCACATATGAATTCTTGTTACTTCATCTATTAAAAGAAATAGTGCTAAGTAGCAACAGCAGAAGGTACCTAGTCTTGACCTCTCATTAGTTGGTGAATACAATCAGTATTGAGCAGTAATAATAGGAATATGAATATCACTGATTAAAAAACATGTTGCCTCAATAACAACAAAGGAGTAGGACTCTTCAAAAAATGTCATCACATGTGTAGGATCTTTAAATAGTAGTGTATTTCTGGAGGATCCAATGCGGCAATGACAATATTTTTTGCAGAGTCCGAGCAACTTAGGGAAAAAGTTAAACATTGAACATTCTATAATCACCAAACGTCCACAAATAGCGTTTAGGAAGTCTAGGACACAAAAATTAGGGCAAAAGCTGAACAGATGAAGATTGTAATGTATACTGACCAGACGTCCATAAACAGCAATGGGAAAGTCACAGCGGATACAAAATTTTACACGTTTACCGGGCGGGCGTAGAGACCTTCGGCCAACAATTTTGACCGCAGATGCAGGATTTACTGAGCCAAGGCTCTTGGCTACAGGAAGATCAGCCAAAACAAGATGATCGGAACAAGCAACTCTAACAGTTTCAGCAGGCAACTGCTTAACAACTCCACTCTCATTTGATCGCTTGTTGAGAATGATCCGCATCATCTTTTCCGATAAACTCTATTTTCTCCACCCTACTTCAGGCGACTCTAGGGTTAAGTCGCCAACTAAAATAAACCACCATCTATTTATATAAATTATTAGTAATAAAATTAATAAAATCTTTTTTTTCACGTTTCTCCGATTTTACTTCTAATTTCAACTCAATTTCTTTAACTAAGTATATTTTTGGTCACACTTGGTAATTGAATAATACACTTACTATTTTTAATGTTTTTGTCATTGTTGTCTTCTTTAAAATAAAACTTTTTGGGTCGGTCAAACAAATTTTAATTGACAAAATGAAAAATAACTTACCAATCGGATAAAGTTGGCTGACCCAAAAACAACCATACAAAATAGAAAGCAAATTTATATCTTTTTTTATGACAAGGGGAACCCGCAGTCGCTACTCTTTTGGTGCACACAAGGTAAACTCCCGCTCCTATGCAATAGCTCGCAAACCACATAGGAGAAATAATCCACACTAGGCAAACCTGGTGCAATGAGCTCGACCCAGAAGGCAAACCTCTTGCTTTCACTGGCAAGGGGTTTTGAACTTGAGACTTCAATGGAAATCCTAAGCCCAAACCACTGGGCCACCCCGAAGGGTAAAAGCAAATTTATATCTATCTATATATATTGTAAAAGCATGAATGTTCCACATTAAATGTTGAACGACAAAAATATACCTAAAATATTAATAGACTTTTATGTCCTTACATATTTATTAATGAAACAAGTTAGAGGTGGATGTAGTTGTAATTCTTCTTTTATTAACATTACGCTTAAGTTGTATGTTAAATGGTTTAGATGTTTTTAGAGGATTACTAGAGAAGAGAGGTGTTTGCCCCTTTGTTTTTTTGTGCGGCAACTTGAATATTGCAATGAAGGAAAATCAAGCAACCCCTTTGCAATTATTCATGGACATGGGCCTTCATGTTTCATTGTCTTGATTTTGATATGCTCGATTTTAGGATTCATGTTAAAAAGGATCAGGCCTATATATACTACAAATAGAGGAATTCCATACATATTGGTACTTTAGAGCCTAATTACTAAACATTATGATCGTTTGACTAATTATCAAATTTAGTATCAGTTTTGAAGTTTGTTGTATCGCTGATACATCTTTCTAAAATTCATGTTGCATCACTGTTACATTTTCATGTTGCATCACTGATACAACTTTCTGAAACTCGTGTTGTGTCAGTGACACGACAATTTTGTTGTATTTGTTCATCAATCTAGTTTGATTCACTATATCTCCTCACTTAATTAAATCAACAACATCTTAATTTTTTTTTAACATTAGTAAATTCATCAACTTTAAGGGCATACTGTTCACTTTAAAAAATTTACAGCCCAAAGATCCAAAATTACAAGCTTCCCATTAATTCTATAATTTGATCTACATCTTCTATACATGCTTTTTCCACCAAAAAATAAAGATACTAAACAATTCCATTTTACAGTGCGGATGGAATTAGATCTATCTTCAAAACATCTCCCAATTCATCCCTTCCACATTGACAACTATATGCATGATTGTATTGGCTTCCACCACTTCTTTTGAGTCTTGCTTACCCTACCTTCTGATCTAGCAATCAAAAAGATCATAAGTTTGTTCTGGCATAGTCCTGCTGAAGCCTGTGATGTTCAAGAAAAGTTTCCAAATCTGTGTAGTGAATTTGAACCGTAGGAATAGGTGTTTGTTTCCCCTCACAAACTGCATAGGACACATCTAGGGACTAGTTGCATTCCCTTCTTTTGTAGGACTTATTGAGTTAAACAGAATCTTTTGATGACTAACTAAGTAAAGCATTTCCCTTTGGTGGGGATCAATAGTCTCCAAATACTCTTCCATTGATGATGGTAGCCTCGAAGCCCAACTTCTTTTTAATCAACATCTTAATTTTGTTCAAAATACATTAATTGTAGGGCAAGTCAGCTGTCTCACATACAACATTCATTTGGAGGTGTTGACAAAAAACGGAATTTTGCTGGATACGCTTTCTCAATTTAGTTGGATACACTGATATAAGTAAGCAAAATTCCAAAGCTTGTTGCCTAACAACAAACACTTCGATGCAACACTGATTGCAACTTGGTAGTATATATAAGATAGTTGCAAAACACCTGCCAAAGATACTGAAAAAGGTGATTGACAAGTCTTAGCACATCAAAGTGCTTTCATCCAAGTCAGAAAGATCATTGATGCAACACGGATTGCAAATGAAGTGCTTGACAAGAAATAAAAGACAAACTCTTGGAGTTCTGTGCAAACTAACATGTGAAAGGGATTTTGATAAAGTTAATTGTTTCTATATGTTATGTAGCAAAATACAATGGGTTTTGTAGAAAAAAGGATTATATGGATTAGATTTTGCATCACCACAGTCAAATACTCGAGATGGTGAATGGGAGAAGTGGGATTCTTCTCACTGAAAAGGGGCAAAAGGCAGGCTCTCAACATTTCTCTTCATTTTGGCTAAGGAGGAGCTCAACGCATTACTGAATAATCCAGAGAACTTCAGCAGATCAAAGAATTTGAAGTTGGATTAAACTATGGTGGAACCGTGGAGGTGTCATACCTACTTTATGCTGATGATTCTGTCCATCTTTTGGGCTACTGAGAGATCACATATTTTATATCTCAACCTTACGCTATCCATATTTTAAAGAATTGAAGCTGTCTCTAGATTACAGACTAATATGCTCAAAAGCACATTATATCATACCGATGATGTTCGAATTCAGTGTTGCGAGGGATGAAGCAGATATTGATGTGAGGCTTGCCACTCAACCTATCCCCAAGAGGAAAAACTTTAGGTATCTGGGGTCCATCATCCAGAGTAGTGGCGATATCGACGATGATGTCACAAATCGTATTGGGGCAGCTTGGTCTAAATGGAGGCTTGCCTTTGGAGTATTGTGTGACAAGAAGATACCACCTAAACTCAAAGGTAAGTTTTACAGAATGGTGGTTAGACCATTTTTGTTGTATGGGGTGGAGTGTTGGCCAATAAAAAATGCACATGTTTAGAAGATGCAGGTTGCAGAGATGAGGATGCTCAGATGGATGTGTAGGCACACAAGGAGGGATAAGATTAGAAATGAGACCATTCGGGAGAAGCTAGAGGTGGCCCCAGTGGCTGATAAAATGAGGGAAACAAGACTGCGATGGTTTGGACATATGCAGAGAAAATGTACCAATGCTCCTGTAAGGAGGTGCGGGGGGTTGGACTTAGGAGGCACTAGGAGAAGTAGATGTAGACCGAAGAAGTACTGGGGAGAGGTGATTAGACAGGATATGGCGAGACTTGATCTCACCGAGGACATGACCTTAGATAGGAAGGAGTGGAGGTTGCAAATTAGAGTAGAAGGCTAATAGGTTAGCGGGGGTAGTCATGGGGTATTGTAGGGTGTTGTCTTTATATGTATTATGTGTTAAATTTATCGTATACATAGTATTATGTGCTTTTCATTAGTAGTCGCTCTTCATATTCACTTCTTGTCCTTTCACTTTTGTCATATCTAGTTTATTCCGCCTATGGGTTGTTGAGACGAGGGTTCCCAGGAAACAGCCTCTCTACTTTTATGAGGTAGTGGTAAGGTCTACGTACATTTTACCCTCCCCTGACCCCACTTGTGGGATTCCACTGGGTATGTTGTTGTTGTTGTTGTTGTTGATGATGTTCGAAAATTTATGGAACAGGTAGGACTTCTCTATTGCAACACCGATCATTTATCAACAACTTGCATGGGGATGCCATTAGTGGCCAAATTCAAATCTGTAGAGACATAAGTGGAGTTATTGAGAAGTTCGAGGAAAAAATGACTACTTGGCAATTGCAAAACCTATCAACAGGAGGAAGACTCACTGTGATCAACTGTGTATCGGATACTATTCCAACTCATCTGATGGAACTCATTCCAATATCAAAGATGGTGGTGTGACAATTAGGCACAATCAGGAGATGATTCTTTTCGGAAACCAGCAATAAGGGGCACAAATTCCAGTATATGAAATGGGTAACCAAGATGCCAAAACAGGGTAGGACGCTTGGGGATCAAAGATCCGACAACTCACAAAAAATGTGTTAATGAAGTGGCTATGGAGATGCGGACAACATGATGATGCTCTTCAGAAGCAAGTACTCAGAGCAAAACATGGCTAACAAAATAACTGGTATACTAAATTATCAAGGGCTTCTCATGGTATTGGATTATGGAAATACATTAGGAATTAATGGGATGATTTCTCTTGGAATATCAAATACAAGATGGATTTTAGGAAAATCATATCAAAATTTGGAAAGACCCATGGCTCCCTAGATCAAATTTATTTCAATCTGCCTCAAATGTTGATTACTCCAATGCACATAACAGACATAATGTTATATGGGATCTTCAGTTTAGAAGGAACTAAAGGAACTGTTGATTTTGCTACAAATACTGCAGTCCTTCACTTTCTTTAACCACACAAATGATAGTATAAGTTGGTGCAACACAAATGGGGTTATTCACAGTGAAGGCAGGCTATAAATCTTCACTAACTTAGATTACGAATGTTGAGCAATTTCTTTGAAAGCTCTTACGGGAAATTTTCTTACAAAAATATTTTATAAGGTTCATATAGGATAATTATAAAACCACCCCCAAAACTCAAATATTTCTCCTGGGGCAGCCATCTATGAATCCTGCCACAGGATAACGTTAGCAGGAGGGACATTCAAATAGTGAACAGAGGCTAAATTTACCATCAATATCTAAAGACTAACAAACACCTCTTCCTTCACTGCCCAATAGTTGCAGACATTGGAATATTTTCCTCTACTTTTGGACTTTCTTGGGTTATGACATACAATAGGATGTCTATGAGAGCCGGAGATTTTGGGAAGTTGATAAAAGCACACATCAGAAAGATATGGAGGATGATACCAATCAGTATATTTTGGTGTATATGTTCAAAAAGAAATCGATGGTGTATCAATTCTTATGCACTCTGTAAAAGCTAGATGTATTTTAACTTATTCAGTTGGCATCGCCTTACACCCATAGACTCCCAAGAGTGCCTCTTAGATTTTGTCAGCTCTCTATCCTTTTAGCCTACATCTCTCTGTTTTAATTTCCTAGATATGTGTGCTTCTCATTTCTGCATTCACCAGACATCATTAAAAAATTCTTCTTATTTAATCTATAAAAAAAAGTAGTACTAAGTAGCAGCAGCCAGCAGGTAGCGTAGTCTCGATCTCTCATTTATAGTAGGAATATGAATATCATTGATTGAAAAATATGTTGCCTCTATTCAGAAGTAGTGTATTTTCCGAGTAACAACATTTTTGGAGTCTTAGCAACTTAGAGAAAAAGATAACGGTTTGAACATTCTTTACACACCAGACATCCACAAATAACAATTAAAAAATCACAGCGTACACAAAAATTAGGGCAAAAGTCAAGGATTGAAAATTGAATTAATTACTGATAAACAAACAACAATTAGAAAATCACAGCAGAAACAAAAATTAAGGAAAAAGTTAATAAAGTTGACGGTTCTATTGTACACTCACCAGACGTCCATAAATAGCAATTGGAAAGTCACAACGGACACAAAAATGTACTCGTTCACCAAGCTGTCGCCGGGACCTCCGGCCAACAGTTTTGAGCTGAGATGAAGGATTTACCGTACCAAGGCTCTTGGCTACTGGAAGATCGGATATAACAAGATGATCAGGACAAGCAACTGTAACAGTTTCAGGAGGCAAAGACTTAGCAACTCCACCGCTCTCATTTGCTGGCTTACTAAGACGGATCTGAAGCATCTTTCTCGGTTTCTCCACCCTACTTCAGGCGACTCTACGGTTAAGCCCCAAATAATATAAACTACCATCCAAATGAAGAAGAAAATAAATTATTCAATGCTTATCAAAATAAAAGTAAACTCAAATTAACTTGTAAACAAACGAAACAGAAGAAGAATTTATACCGAATTGCAGAAGCCAACGAATTACAGGAATTCAGCTGGAAACTTTCGGGGCTTCACCGTACAGCGAACCGGAAAACCCTACAATTAACTAACCAGAAAATTGATGAAATCAAACTTCAAAATCCTAGAGAGAGAAAGAGAGATTCATTCATGGCGAAGAGAAAGAATTACCGATTGCTAAGAATTGAGAGGGAAAGAGTCATGTGAAAATTGAGAAGGGGGTGACAAATAAGTTTTAAAATTAGTATTGGTAATTAATGATGTCATTAAGTTAATGATGGATGTAAGTGTAAATTTTAAAAAAATTTGGAACCCATTTGTTACCAAAAAAACTTTTTTTAAAATCCAGTCGCGATATTTTGGACACTCCGCGACACGTCCGCGTCTCGGATGCATCACGCGGACACCGTTGATAAACTGTTCTGGGTCGAAAAATGCATCATCATTTTTTTTCAAATCCGTGATTTGTTTTTGTCATTTGTTTGGTTGAACTAACATATATTACTGTTTTGAAGCGTAGTGCATTCTTCAGTGAATTTTTCGGGCTCGTAGCTCAAAATTTTTAAAATTTTAAAAATAACAGTGACCCTCCGCGACGTGTCCGCGTCGCGGAGGCATCGCGTACCAGCACGTTTTCAGTGGAGAAAATGTTGCGTCGTTTTCGTTCGACCCGGGAGTTTTTTTGAGAGTTTTTTTTGGTGAAGTACGTGTCTTAATGTTTTGAAGGATGTGTAGGTGTTCGGTGAATTTTTCGGGGCCCGTAGCGAAAATCCCAAAATATTTGGGCACGAAAACAGTGACCCTCCGTGATGTGTCCGCGTCGCGGAAGCAACGACGTACCAGCACTTTTTCAATGGAGAAAATGTTTCATCGTTTTCATTCGACCCGGGAGTCTTTTTTAGAGTTTTTTTGGTGAACAAACATGTCTTAATGTTTTGAAGGATATGTAGGTGTTTGGTGAATTTTTCGGGGCCCGTAGCGAAAAATCTCAAAAAAATTGGGCACGAAAACAGTGACCCTCCGCGACGTGTCCGCGTCGCGGAGGCGTCGTGTACTAGCATGTTTTCAGTTGAGTAAATGTTTTGTCATTTTCATTCGACGTCGTGTACCAGCATGTTTTCAGTTGAGTAAATGTTTTGTCATTTTCATTCGACCCGGGAGTTTTTTTTGATAGTTTTTTTTGGTGAACCAACATGTCTTAATGTTTTGAAGGATGTGTAGGTGTTCGGTGAATTTTTCGGGGCTCGTAGCGAAAAATCCCAAAAAATTTGGGCACGAGAACAGTGACCCTCCGCGACGTGTCCGCGTTGCGGAGGCGTCGTGTTCCAGCACATGTTCAGCATTTGCTATGCATTTTACAGCAAATGCTGGGATTTGTCCCAGCAATTGCTGTGAATAATCCAACAACTTAATAACTTGCTGTGATATTTTACAGCAATTGCGACAACTAGCCTAGCAAGTAGCCAACTTGCTATAACAAATTCAAACAAAATCACTAAATCACCGAACAATGCCAATAGCTTAAAAACATCAACACCACTTAGTCCAAATAAAAAAAATTCAATATTGAACGACGGATTACTGAGAATCGGTGATTGCTGGGGAATGTACAGCAGCTGCTGGGAAATGTACAGCATTTTCTGGGAAATTTACAACAGCTGCTGGGAAATTCCCAGCAGTTGTTGGACCCGACCTTTGATTTTTCGTTAGTACCTATAGTAAGATGACTATAGGGTGATGGTATCAGCCATATTTATTGATAAGTTGAGTTTTGTTACTCCGACTTCAAATAAAATGCTAAATTCATGAGTGATCTTATACATTGACTTCGCTTACTCACAAGTAATAAACAATCTATTGAGCAATTGCATATGTAAGTGATGGTGACTAAGTAAATTGATTATTACTTGGTTGCGTCGATACGTTTTGTAATATATTACTAGTTATTTTATGCGTTGAGGTGGAATCAGTAGAGATCTTAGACATTGAGATAGTACTTAGACAAACAATACGATGGCAGATCTAAATCACACTTATTTCGGTGGCTTTTTCCATTAATTAGTCTATGTGCTCATCGTTACAGATGAATATAAGGAATTTAGTCCAATTCAACACTAGAAATAACTCGATGGAAAATATTTTGCTAGAACTTGTTGTAGCAAGTTGGCAAGTTGCTGGGAAATTCTCAGCAGCTGTTGGGAAATTCTCAGCAAATTGCTGGGAAATGTACAGCAGCTGCTGGGAAATTCCCAGCAGTTGCTGGACCCGACCTTTGACTTTTCGTTAATACCTATAGTAAGATGACTATAAGGGGATGGTATCAGCCATATGTATTGATAAGTTGAGTTTTGTTACTCCGACTTCAAATAAAATGCTAAATTCATGAGTGATCTTATACATTGACTTCCCTTACTCACAAGTAATAAACAATCTATTGAGCAATTGCATATGTAAGTGATGGTGACTAAGTAAATTGACTATTACTTGGTTGCGTCGATACGTTTTGTAATATATTACTAGTTATCTTATGCGTTGAGATGGAATCAGTAGAGATCTTAGACATTGAGATAGTACTTACACAATTAATACGATCGCAGTTCTAAATCACACTTATTTCAGTGGCCTTTTCCATTAATTAGTCCATTTGATCATGGTTATGGATGAATATAGCGATTTTAGTCCAATTCAACACTAGAAATAACTCGATGAAAAACATTTTGCTAGAACTTGTGGTAGCAAGTTGGCAAGTTGCTGGGAAATTCTCAGCATTTGCTGAGAAATGTACAGCAGCTGCTGGGAAATTCCCAGCAGTTGCTGGACCCGACCTTTGATTTTTCGTTAGTACCTATAGTAAGATGACTATAAGGGGATGGTATCAGCCATATGTATTGATAAGTTGAGTTTTGTTACTCCGACTTCAAATAAAAATGCTAAATTCATGAGTGATCTTATATATTGACTTCGCTTACTCACAAGTAATAAACAATCTATTGAGCAATTGCATATGTAAGTGATGGTGACTAAGTAAATTGATTATTACTTGGTTGCGTCGATATGTTTTGTAATATATTACTAGTTATCTTATGCGTTGAGGTGGAATCAGTAGAGATCTTAGACATTGAGATAGTACTTACACAAGTAATACGATCGCAGTTCTAAATCACACTTATTTCAGTGGTTTTTCCATTAATTAGTCCATTTGATCATGGTTATGAATGAATATAAGGAATTTAGTCCAATTCAACACTAGAAATAACTCGATGGAAAACATTTTGCTAGAACTTGTTGTAGCAAGTTGGCAAGTTGCTGGGAAATTCTCAGCAACTGCTGGAAAATTCTCAGCATTTGCTGGAAAATGTACAGCAGCCGCTGGAAAATTCCCAGGACATTCATCATTCACAATTTCGAGATTTTGATGTGAATTTTGGTTCTCCAACGCCCTTTCAACCATGTATACCCGTAGAATGGGTCTTCCTTCATCTTCCAAATAAATCCGTAAATTCACTTGATTTTTTATTGGAAAAGGAGCCACTTTCTATTTTTCACCACAAGAATGCATGTAAGTGATGACGATATCTTCCGGCTCACAATTTAATTCACAGCTACAAATAATCTGATTTAAAAATCCTCATACGAGATATCCCGATTCACAATCATTGCTATTATCTTGACCATTTCTTTGCCTTTCCAACACCAAATAAAATGATTGTTTGACTCAACCCATTCACCACGACAATCAACTCCTAATACTATTTTGTCTCCCATGGATGATCTTCAAGGTACCTATATGAGTAACAGTTAAAAGCGCAACATGAAAAAAGTGTACAGAAATACAACAAGTGTTGTATTCAATTCAGCAGCTACTTCATCATATGAAACCAACTTTGTTAGTCCAGCAGCTGCTGCACTCAGTCCAGCAGCTGCTGCGTCTTCCCCAAAATGCCTCAACAGTGAAGAAATGGCAACAATGGCAGAAACATCAACAAAAACACAAAACACAAATAAATAGCACCGCATACACTTTTATCCGTCATAATAAGGATTGAAACTTACCTTTCAAGTACTTTCGAAGCCTACCCAAACAAATGCCCCAAAAAATTTGATTTCTTTTCACCCAAATTTGAAGCTCAAATCTTGTGTTGGGAAAATACTAACAACAACAAGAACAAGAAGAAGAAGAAGAAGGAGAACAAGAAGAAGAAGAAGAAGAACAACTACTACAACAATAAGAAAAGCAAAAGAACCGATGCAAATGAGGGAAAAATATCGTGGGAACTGGGTGTTGGGGGTTGGGGGTATTTAGGGTATTTTCTATTGGGTGGGTTAAAGTGTATAAAAATAAATTTGGGGACCTTTTTGAAAATAGTCCAACATCATTAACTATTAATTATAATTTTGTCACCTACACTTAATAATTAAAACTTGTGTCACTTTTTTTTAATTTCAAAACTACTTTGTCACCCTTGATTAAAAAGCCCGAGAGTCATAAAGATTATGTTTGTTAAATTTTTAAATTGTTAATTATTGTGATCTATATTATATATTATATTATTTTTTAAAATGGTATATATTATTTATGTTGCACGTGTAAAATTTGGTGAGTCAATTAAAATTTTATTTAGTATTTAGATATTTTAAATTATTGATTTGTTATAATTTATATTATGTTTTACTTACATTTTAATAAAGTACGTATCTTTTTGTCCCAATTTTTATGGCACTTATAAAATTTCACGAATTATTTAAAATTTTTATATATCTTTTAAATTGGTAATTATTATGACTTACAGTATTTTCAAGTAATATAAATAAACTTTTTTACTTATTTGTATTAAATTTTTAAGGAAAAAAGATCAAAAATACCCATGAACTATTTGAAATAGAGTAGAAATACCTCTCTGTTACGTTTTGGCTCAAAAATACCCCTCAATTAATTTTTTGGCTCAAAAATACTCCTCAATGATATTTTTCCTCTCTCTAACGGAAACAAAAATGGATGAAAAATACTCATGAACTATGAGCAATGGAGCAAAAATAACCACTAGTTAGATTTTGGTTCAAAAATACCCCTTCCTTAAACTTTTGCCAAAAAAAGTATCCATCTCTCTAACATAAATAACACCATGTATATTAGGTGAATAAAAAGCGCCACATAATCAATCCACATGAAACCCCATTTAAGGACCCAAGAGGTTTCCTCCTCGAATATTAGGTCCGAAGCTAGACTTTTCATGTAAAAAAAAGACTGTTATTTCATTTGCAAACGTCTCAAAAAGTTGATCTGTCAATAATAACATTGATATATTCATCCTCGTTATAATTGTTGCCTCCTCTTTCGATCAGTTTCTCGAGTTCAATAGGATCCAATTCTTCAAAATTTTCAAGTCTACGAAACTTGTATAGAAATTATTGTGCTCATGTTAGCAATCTAACAGAATTAATATAAGTTAAAATTTCAAGAGATAATTCAATTACAATTATAAATATATATTTTTGATATAGTAAGAATCTGTACTACTCAAAGTCTGATAAAAATTGATTTGAAAATGGGTTGAAGTTGAATTTTTAATGGAACAGGGACATTCTAAATAATAATTTTAAAATTTTAACGAAAAGGTATTTTTAGCTGAAAATTGACGAATTATATTTTTGCTCCATTTCTAGTTAAGGGGTATTTTTGACCTTCTTTTAATTTTTGTTAGGACAATGGGTATTTTTGAGTTAGAAATGTATTGGAGGGGTATTTTTGAGCCAAAAATATAACGGAGGGGTATATTTGAACCAAAATGTAACGGATAGGTATTTCTGGTCCATTTCAAATAGTTCAGGGGTATTTTTGATCATTTTCTTTATAGATTGTACTCATGTTAGCAATCTAACACAATTAATATCATAAATAAAAAAAATTAACACATTATTAATTATTGATAAAAATTTGAGGCCCCCAATTAAGCATATGCCTTAAATTTTATAAGCACGAGCCGCCCTTGAATACAAGTTAGTGAAGATTTGTTGTCTATTTTCATTGTGAATGCCCCTTTTATGTCGCCCCAACTTATACCGTCATTTTGGTAGTTAGGGATAGTGAAGGACTATGGTATTTGTAACAAAATCAACAATTCCTTCTCAATAACTTTATGTCTCTATAGATTTGAATTAGGTCACTAATGGGGCATCCCCAGGTAAGTCATTGGTAAATGACCAGTGGGAATTCCTGCCTAGTTGCACCAATTTTGGAACATCATCGACAGGATATAAAGTGCTTTTGAGCATATTAGTTTATAATCCAGGTAGAACTTCAAAAGCCTTTTTACAGATCAAGTTTGCATAGAAGTCCTTTTTCAATTTTTTGTTTTTTGTTTCTAGTTAAGTACTTCATCTGCAATCAGTGTTGCATCAATGATCCATTTAACTTGAATGAAAGCACTTTGGTGTCTTGACGCTAGTTTGTCAATTACCTTTTCAATATCTGTGTTTTGCAACTATTTTATATACATTGCTAATCACACCAGTAGGTTTGATGTGATTGGTTTCAATTGGACCTTTCCCTTTAGAAAAAAGTGTAATAAAAACTATGTTGCTTGGGCTCAAGTATGAGTGTCTGACATGGATACAAATCTAGTGATTAGGTCTTTTGTGATCAAAATTTCAAGTTTCGGGATACAAAATTAGATATAAAAATTTCAAGTTTTAGCGATGACTCGGCTAAAAATAATTCAAATATTTGAAAATATAGGCATAAAAATGTAAATTAAGTGTTCTCAATTCTTTCTATTTATCTTTTCAAAAAAGTTATTTTCTTTTTCTAAACTGATAATGTTGTATTCCTCAGCATTAAGGATCTCTCGGAGACCTTCAAAAGAGGAACAAAAAAGTATTGTTTAAAATTTATGTAATGTTACATTATTTAAAATTTGTGTAAAACTTATTATAAATTGCGACAAATCAATAATTTAAAATATCTAAAAACTAAATAAAAATTTGATTGACTCACCAAATTTTTATATGTGCAACATAAATTAAAACAAAATAAGTAATATATACTATTTAACAATAACATAAAATGTAGTATAAGTCGCAATAATTAATAACTAGAAAATTTTAAAAATATATTTTGAAAATCTATTAATATCACATAAATCGAGATAAAAAATAACATATGTTGGGATCGTTTAACACGAGCTGTGATAACTAGTATATATATAAGCAGCAACAAGCAAACACCTCATGATCGATATGCCTATTTCAACTATCTGTTTAAGAAGGCAACTATTAATTGTCGTACCTGCTTCAGCTATTTGATTTTATTTTATCATTTCTATTAATTATTTACTCAGTTGCTTTAAATGTGATTTTATAATATAACATCTGACAAATCATTTTCTCAAATGCTTCAACTATGATTTTACCATATTACCCTAATCAATTATTTTAAATTAAAAAAAATAGTAGAATTAAGATGAAACACACACAAAATGATAAATTAAGTCTTTCTTTTTAAATTGGTCAAATAAAATTAAATAACTATATTTTAATATCTTTTGATATTTATATTTGTGTCAAAAAGAATTTTTTTTTTAAAAAAAGGGAAAAGGATAAAAAATACATCTGAACTATTTGAAATGGAGCAGAAATACCCATCTGTTACATTTTGGTTTAAAAATACCCCTCAGTTATATTTTTGGCTCAAAAATACTCCTCCGTTGTACTTTTGGCTCAAAAATACCCCTTCAATAAATTTCTGACTCAAAAATACCCCTTGTCCTAACAAAACTGAAAAAAGGTCAAAAATATCCCTTAACTAGAAATGGAGCAAAAATACTCTTCGTCGGTTTTTAGCTAAAAAATACCCCTTCCATTACAATTTTAAAATTATTATTTAGAATATCACTCTTCTATTAAAAATTCAACTTCAACCCAACTTCAAATCAATTTTTATCAGACTTTGAGTAGCCCAGATTCTTTCTATATAAAAAAAAATATGTTTATAATTGCAACTGAATTATCTCTTGAAATAATATTTTATATTAATTGTGTTGGATTGCTAACATGAGCACATTAATTTCTATACAAGTTTCGTAGGCTTGAAAATTTTGAAGAAATTGATCCTATTGAACTCGAGAAACTGATTGATGGAGGAGGCAACAATTATAATAAGGATGAATATATTAATGTTATTATTCACAGATCAACTTTTTGAAACGTTTGCAAATGAAATAACAGTCTTTTTCGACATGAACAGTCTAGTTTCAGACCTAATATTCGAGGAGGAAACCTCTTGGGTCCTTAAATGTGGTTTCACGTGGACTTATTATGTGACACTTTTTATTCACATAATATGCATGGTGTTATTTATATTAGAGGGAGGGATATTTTTTTTATTTTTTTTTTTGCAAAAGATTAAGGGAGGGGTATTTTTGAACCAAAATCTAACCAATGGGGTATTTTTGCTCCATTTCTAATAGTTAATGGGTATTTTTCACCCATTTTTGTTTCCATTAGAGAGAGGGGTATTTTTGAGCCAAAAAATTAATTGAGGGGTATTTTTTGAGCCAAAACATAACAGAAGGGTTTTTCTGCTCTATTTCAAATAATTCAGCGGTATTCTTTTTTACCCTTTTTCCTATATTATATTATATTATATTAAAAGTTAGAAGTTGTTATTTTCAATATTGAATTACGATTTTGTCCCTATAGTACATTAAAATTATATTAAAAGTATATAATTAAGTATAAAGCAATAGTATTTCAATTACATTTAAAAAACAATAAATTTGTAATGACTTCAATGAAGCTTATCCAAATTCTTGGTGTTATTTTCATATTCAATACGTCGCAACATATACATTTTTCAGCTTTCAATAATTATTATAAAATGCAATGTTGGTTCATTTTTATCTATCCAAGAATACATACATGAATGCCACCTTCTTAATAAGACATTTTTTTACCCTTAATAAAACACTACTTTTACAATAATTTTTATACGATTCACCAAATAATAATATATTTATCTTTTAATAAATTAATTAATAAATTGAAAAAACATAAATTAATATTTACTTTACAATTATATGAGTGTCTTCATTTATTTTAAATTTATTGTCTCTTTTAATTTTAATTTGTTAAAAAGCTTTTCATGTACTTTATTAAATTTTATATAATACTCTGATTACTTTTGGAGAAAGCACACGATGCAGTACTAATTGATTAGCATAGCAATTTGAGTATGTATGTTATTATTCGAATTATTTTATGAGATGATATATTTTAGATTTACTTGTATTTCAGAGGTTTTAATTTAAAAATTGAAATTACTCGTCAAATTCAGTGTTGCATCGCATGAAACACATTGATTTCAATTTTATATTATTTTAAAAAATATACCATTTAGTCTGGAATATACGTGTAAGGCACGTGTTCGAGAACTAGTGAACAAAAACTTCAGAAAGACGGATTATACCAACCAATATATTTTCGTGTATATAGTAAAAAAAGAATGAACGGTGTATCAATTCCCATGCACTCTGTAAAAACTAGGTGAATTTCAAACTTATTCTGTAAAAGCTTGGAGTACCTTTTAGATTTTGTCAGCTCCCTATGCTTCTAGTCTAAATTTCTTTGTTTTAATATCCTTGTACTTTTGATTTTTGCATTTACCAGACACCTTTCATCTATTAAATAGCAATTAAGAAGTCCAACAGACACAAAAATTAGGGCAAAAGTTAAAGAATTGAAGATAGTATTGTATACTGACCAGGCGTCTATAAACAACAATGGAAAAATCACAGCGGATACAAAATTTTACTTGTTTACCAGGCAGGCGTAGAGACCTTCGGCTAACAATTTTGACCGCAAATGCAGGATTTACTGAGCCAAGGCTCTTGGCTACAAGAAGATCAACCAAAACAAGATGATCGGGACAAACAAATCTAACAGTTTCAGGAGGCAACTGCTTAACAACTCCACTCTCATTTGATCGCTTGTTGAGAATGATCCGGAGTATCTTTTTCGATTAACTCTGTTTCTCCGCCCTACTTCAGGCGGCTCTAGGGTTAAATCCCCAAATAAAATAAGCTACCATCTATTTATCCCTACTTCAGGCGGCTCTTGGGTTAAGTCCCCAAATAAAATAAACTACCATCTATTTATATAAATTACTATTTTTGAGCACACGTGTCGCACGTATTTCTCAAGCTAATTAATACAAACATATTAAAATAACATAAATAAATTAGAATAAGTGTTACACAAGTTCATCAACCTGGAAGTCATCCATCCAGGTACCTGACTTTCTATTAATATATCCACTATTCAACTTACCCAAAAAAAATTTTATTGTTGATACTTCATCAACACACAGTGTAAATATAAATATAAGCAAATGAAATTCTACAACACATTTGTAAAAAAGTGGAATATCAATGCTTATATGAATTTGTAACATACCATCCTCTTTAAAAACAAAATATCTTCAGTTGGCTGCACCAAAATCGAAAGCTATTAAAGTTCATGTTGGTACAATCTAATTTCAAGAAAATTGAATTATAATTTTATCTATCTCAAACAAATAAGAAAAAAATATATTGTTGAAATAGTTATGTGTTAGTGTGCCACTATGTGAGATGAAACAGTTATTTGGTACTTTAATGCACTGTTGAATATCAATTTATGTAGAATGACCATTAAAAGAAACATTTAAGTGTATTCAATCTACCTAGAACAATTTTTGCAACTTTTCCAATTCTCCATATTTTGATCATCATGACTAAATGAAATTGATGATTAATGGCATTAATTTAATGTGTATTAAAAAAAAAACATAAATTCAATATATATTGTAGAAAACATTATAGAAATTTAATTATTTCTTTAACCATATGTTTTATTAATGATATTACTGTAGTAACTCAACTTTATAAAGTTATTTTGGTAATGATATTATTGTAATAACTCAACTTTGTAGGGTTATTCTGGTGTTTCAACTTTCATTTTTTTTTGTCTCACTTTTAATAATACTAATTTCTAGACACGTGCGTTGTTGCACGTGTGACCTATGTGAATTTTTATACATCCGATAGAACGATTAAAACACGTGTGTAATAAGTAATTAAGTACATGAATTATGAATGAATCTTTAAAAGCGTGACAAGAAACACCAACCGTAAATATTAAACTTTCATTAGCAATTGACAAAATTTTAATAAAGTCACACATGACTAATTTGAGCCCAATTAATAGTATAGACTTACAATAATAAAAAATTCATAGAAAATTAAACTAAAGAAATCTACGGTGATCCCAAGTTCACATCTGAACTCTCTCAATAATTGAGTGGGCAAACATTGTATAGAAAACCTAATTCTCTTTCATCCAATTTTTTTTTCTAGATTAAGGAAACCCCTGTTTATAGAGGACCTTTCCAAATCTAAAAGGTAGAAGGAAACTCACTTTTCTTGAAAAACAAGAAACTAATATATGTCATTCTTTTATTAGGAATAAGATTCTTAGTTCTAGTTAAATATGAGCACTGTAGGGACCAAGAATTAATTAGTGAGGCTCCCTATTATGGAAATAATTCAAATAATTAATTTGAAATTATTCTTACCATGATAAATTACAAACCATTCCACTAAAAATTCGTAATTGCACTCTTCTATTTATATTTCAAAATTCCCCATTAAACACTTATGTAATTCTCCATGTTAAGATTATAGATATTAATCAATAAATTAAATTACTGACAAATTTAATTTAAAGATTAATTTCCTTTAGAGCACTGCTTAACTTATTTCATGTGTTGGATTCATAAATCCACTTGCAAGGTTTGACACGATGAAAACTTATAAGCTTCTCAAAAGGCATATCATCAATCTCTATATCGAGACATGGATTCCGTCAACTAACATATTATTTCACCAATATGTATTATTATCATCCAATCTACCAGACATATTGACCCATCTCAGAATCTCACATTTTACAAAATCAAAATATATACAGATCATAATAGTTATATCAGGATTGAGAATATAAGTACATTTAACAGTTTAGAGAATATGTTTTTATTAGTCGGTCTAAAACAACTATCTCTACTCGGTCCCGTTCAATACATACAATATGCATTAGCACAAGAAGTTGGAACTGCACCGTTCCCATAATCAAGATAAATTATATATAATCTTGTGTTACAATCATACCGATGAATTGTCTAATTTCCATCTTAAATTGTGAACGAAAATTTTATACTGATAAGAAATGATGATTTAATCTTTTGTGTATAAGCTAAAATTCTATGCACTAAATCATCTACTATATGACTAACTAGACACATAAACGATTATATGATCTATTAAATTTTTTATTAAAATTGGATGAATGATTATTCTATAATAAATACTATATCTAAACTCGTTGTTAATAGTATATATTTCATGGTTAATAGTATATATCCCAACATGTTCAACATTAGCTTGCACTTCCTGAAATTCAATAGTACAAAACAAGTTTAGATTGCATAAAAACATTGCATAGCACTACTATAATAGCCACCAATTTTAAGCAAAGAATGTTAGCAATGAACCTGTAAACAGTCAATCTGTCTACAGAAAAGAATACTC
This sequence comes from Solanum rostratum, assembly GCA_029948455.1. Lineage (NCBI taxonomy): Eukaryota > Viridiplantae > Streptophyta > Magnoliopsida > Solanales > Solanaceae > Solanum > Solanum rostratum. Next base: position 67,116,179 of record CM057048.1, read on the forward strand.
TTTTTACACCAAAGGTATAAAATGACAGAAGCTACAGATTATTGTATTCTGGATTATTTTTTTCTCAATGTTCAGTTGCTTTGTCTGTTGGGGAAGAAGTCACAAGGCATTGTAATCCTCAGTTGTCTTCATTGTAGTATGGGCCAAATGCTAGTTGGACCTTGTACAGAATGTGACAATTTTCCAATGACTGATTTCTTGGTTTACTGGAACAGCTAATAAAACATACTCTTTCACCCTGAAAAGGCAGGGGAGCAATCCACAGGGTTTCCTCTTTAACTTTTTTTGTTTACAAGTCGGGAATCAGTTATATGAATCCACAATATCCATTTTCTTCATAATTTGGACCTGTTCTGTTCTGATACTCAACAATATCAGGTTCTCTTTACATTCTAGAGACATTCAAATATCTAACTGTACCTTACCAAGTTCTTAACATAGTCGTTCACTTTAATAAAAAATGATCAATCCAATACCGAAATCAAATAGTAAAATTATGTTACTACGAAATATTGTTTGTGCGGGCACCATAGAACAAAGATTCCAAATATTAAATAATTTGGAGTAGAAACCATGGGATCAGGATTTTAAATAATATATGTTGGTTAAAAGTATGATTTGACGACATGCCATCCTGGTTCTTTTCTTCCCCTTCTTCTTTTTCTTCTGTTGGACGCATGATTGTACTTATTATATAAGAGGTTTTATTTTTTTTGCTAGTCAAAGCAGACACTACGCTTATGAAGGGTAATTTTGTAAATCAACTTGCAACTATGGGGGCTTCCTACTTTTTCCAAAATCAAAGCAGTCCCAACCAAATCCATTAAGGAGAAGGAGTTATAGTTTGATTGGGACAAAGTTATTTAGAAGTCATGAATTATAGCTTTATTTAAAAGTGCACGTGACAGCAGATATAGAAATCCTAATTTGTACACAAGTAGATATTCCAAGTATAAAGGGATTGGGAAGTATCGCTTGCCTATTTATATCGATTCATATCACAACTCATTATTCATATCTTTCAAGGTTAGATAGATTTATATTTTTGTCCATAATTATTTAATTTCTTCTGAAACATGAGGACTGCCACATTATTATGTGTGTTTCTGTTGTTGGGTATAGGCAATGTTACTGCCACGGCTCCGGCTCCGGCTCCAACCTCTTCTTGCATCAAGATAGATGGTTGTGCATTAGATTTGATCGTTTCTATTTTCAAGCGCAGAATTTCATTATCCACGCAATGTTGCCAAGGACTTTCAACAATTTCAGATGATTGCTTTTACAAAGAGTTTACCTACTCCAAGAGGGTGCCATTTTACCTAGGCAAAGTGAGGAATTATTGCAGTCATGCAATTAATAATGCGGCTTCACCAACTCATGCAGCTCCATCTCCGTCTCCGGTTGATAATGCGGCTTCACCAACTCATGCAGCTCCATCTCCATCTCGCGTTGATAATGCAACTTCCCCAACTCATGTGGCTCCATTGCCATCTCCAGTTGATCATGTGGCTTCACCATCTCATGCGGCTCCATCCCCAGGTCCAACCACTTCTTGCATCAAGGTGAAGGGGTGTGCAATAGATTTGATCACTTCCGTCTTCAAGCGTAAAATTTCACTCTCCACACGATGTTGTCAAGGACTTTCAACAATTTCAGATGATTGCTTTTACAGAGAATTCACGTACTCCAAGAGGGTGCCATTTTTCTTAGGTAAAGTGAGGAACTACTGCGGTCATCATCAAAGCTGAAGCATGATCAAATCATAGCAAGAGATTAGGATAACGTAGCCTTTTTTTTCTCTTTCTCTTTCTTTTCTTTTTTGGGTGATTTAGCTTTCTTTATATAGGATTCTGACCCCTAAATGGGTGTTAAAAAGGGGTGGTAGTTAAATACTTTCTATTATATTCTTTAATTAGTTTAATTGGATCTTCCTCTCTATTTTACAGTTTAATTACTATTCTCCGTGCATATTTAGGTTTCCATATTTGAGTTGACACACTCCTTACAAATCATCTTGCTATGTCACTCATAGACTATTGATGGTGTTAGCTATGGTTCACAACCTTATATTTATTCGCAATATGATAGACATATCAGTCAACTATGCCTTGAGCCAAATAAAGTCGAGGACAATTATATGAATCTTTTGCAACTATTCCTTTCTATGTGATCCCAACATCCCAACAAATTAATTAATAAGAAGATTTACCATGACATTTTTACACTATCTATCAACCTGCCACAGTCCTACAACCTCGAACAAAACTTTTCCGCTCAATTGTTTTTCTTAAAAATAATAAATTGAAAATCGAGTTCCTAAAACTTCTGATTTGATGCAGTTATAGGATTCTGTGCATCAAATTTCTTTATTCTGGCTGCAATATTGTAATTGATTATTAGGACAAGCATTACATCAGTGGCAACATAGACTAAACATTAACAGAGGGACACATTGAATCGATCAATATAAAGATGGCGGAGATTTATGGGTATGCATCTGATTCAATAGCTTTTTGGCATTAGTGTATAATGTCTAAAAGATGGTGATTGATTTCTATAGATTTTGAAGCCTGTGCGGTTAGTAACAACATCTGAAAAGACGATGTGAACGAGATATACTTTGAGCACCTGGACTCTTATTTTAAAATGGACTGTGGGAATACATCAAGTCAAGAAACCGTTGAAGATAATGACAAAGAACTGAGCATTTATAGGTTGGATGCGCACTAGATGACTACAGATTCATCTAGTGATGATGATTTTAGTGACTTGGAGGCTGATTTATGTGATGACGAGTCATGGAAAGGGAAACCGTAGCATTTATGGGTGAAAAGAGCTTCTTAGTGTTGAAGTAAAGAGAAAAATGGCAGCTGTAGAGGGGAACTGGTTGTTGTGATTCTACCGACACAAGGAGCTGCATAGTGATGATCCTGTTCTCTAATCAAGGAAGCTATTTTAACCGATTCTTGTAGCTGAAATTGGCTGATAAATAGATTTCATAATTGGTGTTTTCAGTGAAACAGAAGTGTTACCGATGGTTGGACAATTAGATGTGGAGTTGTTTGTTAAAGGTCTATCATGAATAATTCACCAAAGGCATGGCTCCAGCACTACCGCAATCCAAGGAGATATCAAGGAAATTGAACGAGGCATCATAATCCTCAGTCATCTTTGTTAGCTTTGCTCGCAATCACACGAATGAATGTGATTTGTATGTTTTTCAGGGTGAAAGAGCTAATAATATGCTTTCTCCCCTGGAAAACAGGGGAACAATCCAAAGCCTCTAACTATCTTTGTATGATCTGTTATACAAGTATAAATAGGGGTGACCATAGTCATTTGTATATAACCAAATCCAAAACCCAAGAATTGAAAGCAATTCAAAGAATCTTCTTTTCTACCAAAGTTCTCATTCTCCTTTCTGGCGTCCTCTTCTTTAGTTGAATCTTCCGATCTTAGTTAACAATCTTTGGCTAGCAAAAGGTCTCCCCAATTATACCTTTCTCCTGCTATATTTCTCTACACTAGCTTTCAAGCTTTTTGGGATTTGATTCATAGCTTCTCCATCGACAGGAGGTTGTGGAGGAGAGGGATTATGGTGGGCGGTTAATAGGTAGTAGAGCGTTGTGAAAACTAAAAGAGCAATTGTGCCAGCCCGTTCAGTTGTGAAGCATCTACATACTATAATAGGAGACAGGAGTTGCTCCTGCATGGTATACAAGTGAAATCATTGCAACAAGTTGGGGATTATGTTCTCTTGTGCTTGAGGCAGTTAAAATTAAATTTGATTGAGCAAGGGGAATTTGAATTAAGGCTGAATTGTTGCATCACTTTTCTAATACGAACGATGCTGCAGAGTTTCTTGCCTTTTTGGATCTTCAACTCACAAGGTGAACCAATTTTTTTGGGACGAAAGAGAGAGGGGAGTCATTGAAGAAGCAAACAGAATCTCATTTAGATCAAAGATCTCAAGCACCATTCTTGCCTTGCTAACGTGTTGAGTGCTTCAGTGCCGTAATCAAGGCTCTAATAAGAATGCTTATCCTTTTCTACAAGCATAATACGTGAGAACCGATACTAAACAACTGATATTTCTCTTTATCATATTTAATTTTTTTTTAATTATTCTTTTTCCATATGTTTGTTATTCATGCTTATAGTGATTAGCCTTGGATTACATATACATATTCTAATTTCCTTCATTTGTGCTTTTCACCATTAATGTTCATGCTTTATTTGCATTTGCATTTAAGGCCCTTGATGTTAGAACTTCTTTGCACTTTTCGCCTTTAAAAACACTGCTAATTAAGGCATTCTTCCACTCTTTTCCTTGTGATTTTTGTTTTTCCCTTGCCGTTAGAGTTTTTTTTGCACTTTTCACTCGTTTCTCCCTTAAGCAATGGATTTTTCTATGATAAGTCTTTATGTTGTTGTATAATGGTTGGGTGTTGTTAGAAGAACCAGGTTCTTGTTCGTGTTAGGGGGAGTAGTTTCTTTCAAGTATACTGCAAATCAAGTCTTAATAAAAATGATTAATCCAATACCGAAAATGAACACTCAAAACTATCTTGCTAAGAAATAATATTTGTGTTACCTTAACACAAAAGATTCCATATACCTACTGATTAGATAATTTGCAGTAGAAAACATGGGATCAAGCAAAGGGTTCTTGATTTCTATTAAAATCATGATAAGTTAATAGTATGATTTGACGATATGCCGTCCTTGTTCTTTACTTCCTCTTCTTCTATTGTACACATGATTGAAGTTATATAACAAGAGGTTTTTTTTTCTAGTCAACGTCAAAGCAGTCACTAAACTTTTGAAGGGTAATTCCGTAAATAAAATTCTAAAATTAAAATGATTACACTTTTAATGCATAGTACATTTGCTATGGATGATAAATATTCTTTAAACATGGTATACCTAGATAATAAATTAAAAAATGTATTTAAAAATAATAATTATAAAAGGAACTCAAAAAGATAATTATCCCTACTAATACTTACACTACAACCTTTATTAGACCATCCAAAATTCTAAGTCAATTTTGAAATAATATGTTAAAAGGGTAAATTATATATATATATATATATATATATATATATATATATATATATATATATATATATAATGATATTGGGTTGGTTTGGTCTTGGATTGACTTTTTAAAGTCAAAACCAAACCAACCCAAATACAGTCAAAAAAAAGATTTCTAATACCAAACCAAGTTAAACCAAACTATTAGTCGAACTTTTTTTCTTAATTTGCCGTGTGATTTGATTTTTGATTTAATTTTGTTCACCCGTACTGAAGACATAGGTACTTCCCTAGATGATGGGTCGATGGGTAAGGGTACTATAATAGCCATGGAGTATAAGACCGCTGAACTATCTAATTAAAACGAAGCCTTGTAGTGTAGGGACAGGTACAGGGACATAGAGCATGAAGGGCTTAAGGCCCAGTTAGGCTCATTACTTGCTTTGAGGGTAGGGGGTGGCTTTGTTAAGTAGTTTGTAAAATGTGGGAATCCCACATAGGTGGTTTAGGCCACCTTTGTGCCCCATATAAGGTCTAACCCGTTTAGTCTAAATGTCTTCACTCAAATATTTAGCCTCTATAAATCAAAGCTGACAATGTCTCTGTAATTCTTCTAACAGACTTTGGGTCGAGTGATTTATAGAAAGATGGCGTCAAGTTGCACAAGAAATGCGAACACTATTTTCATATTTGATCTTTACTATGATCTCTATTTCTTAGGTAACAACACCAATTGCACCTTTTTGTCGAGCTGTTTCGCACCTTCTCGGATTTATAAGGTTAGACTAATTTGGGGAAGCGTAGTAGAACCATTGATTATGTACATCCATTTTCTTGCAGAGCAAACTGACGCAGGAGACTCACCCTTGGGAATAGAGAGGGGAAACATAGCATGTCACAAGAGCAAGGCGAGGGTTGTAAGGTCTTGACCAGGTCGCAAGCTTGCTACATGATTGGCCTACTAGATATGTATACCTGAACTACAGTAATAAATTTATTCAGCAATTATAGTTAATTGCTGTTTGCACATACTACCATTTTGGATAATTCCTGGATGCTTCAGGAAATTATTTCAAATATGTAACTGCTGGCCTCAATTTAAAAACTCAAATCTTGAATAGCTTCTCAAGCAGAATGAGTTCCACGCCACAAATTCACTGTATGAACAACAAACTGGGCAGATATCAGGGAAGCCAGTACTTCAGCTTTAACAAAACAATTTTGGTAGTTTAGAAAGTAAAATGCACTGCAGGCAACACAACATGGGGCCACTGTTCTTACAAAGGAAGAGATGGAAGAATAACAAGAACATAACTAGTCCTGGCTGCTTCCGAAATTATCACGCTTCTCATGTTGCCAACCATAGCCCTGTCCTTCATGACTTCTATCACCAGAATAGTGTCTGCCCCCTCCCTGGAGTCGTGACATGTGATGACGTAAAGGTGGGGGTGGTGGGAGGGACATAGGTTGTGACATCAATATACCCTTGCTATCTCTGGTGCCCTTGGAATTACTACTCTGTCCGCCTTCCATTCCTCTGTTGGCTGAAGGCAGATGTGGCAGGTTTGAGGACATTACACTGGCATTCCTTCCATAGTCTCCTTGGAAAAATACAGCTCTTCCTTGAGGATCAGCAGCATTGACAAAACCATCTGGAGGATGTTGAACTGCAGTGGGGTCGAACGGCCCAGACGGCTTCCCCATATTCCACGGACGAGGGTAATTTTCTGGAAAATTCATATTTCCTGCAGCGCCAGGTGGAAAACCTAGCAAAGACCCTTGTTCTGATCCCCTTTCATGAGTTGAGTCTGGCCTAGGCATCTCAAATGAAGCAGCACCATAAAATGGCTGGGCTCCATCAGGTGCAAACTGCGAATAACCAAATTGAGGAGCCAAAGTTTGATTCGAACTCGTGGGCACAGCAAAGCCATGAGGTTGGGGCATGTGCATTGGATATTCAGGAAAAGGGGAACTCCCCATAATTCCTTGCTGCTTGTCTGGAAAGTGAACTGGATCCGACTGCAATGAACTTTGTGCATCAAAACTTTGCTGAGGTAACCAGCTCTGCATGCCAGGCCTTTCAAAGCCTGGAGGAGGATTACTATTAGACTCTTGCTCTAGTGGATGATTTTGGACTGAACCAGTGAAAGATGGCTTTTGTTGCATTGAAGGTCCAGGAGGCTGTTGGTCTCTAGTTTGAGAATTAAGAGCATTGTCTTCACGATCATGTACCTGGGAACCTGAACTAGGAGAAAATACATGCCTAGGTGGTGCTGGCACTGTAGATTCAGATGCTGCAGGTTTTCTAGCACTAGCAGATTCTGAAATGTTTCCATCTTTTTCTGCATGAAGGAGATCACTGTGAACCTCATGAATATGAGATTCAAATTCAGTCTTCTTCAGAAAGGACTTGAGACAATGCGGAGCTGCGCAGACGAAGACCCCTTCCAGCATTTTAATTGTCTGAATCTTCTGAATGCGTTCATCACAGCTGAATAAAACAAATGTAGTTTGGATTCCATATCATTAGATCAGTGAAACAAGTATGGAACAGGTAAAGACAAACTAACCAATCTAGATTCACAAACAATTAAGTCGCAATATAGTTGAGTAAGGATGTGAGAATTCTAGATGACGCTTATCATGATAATCACAAATGCTCTTGACAAGATTTCAGAAGTTCCCGTCACAGTTAAAATCAACCATCTGCCATAACAAGGGCTGATGAAGCTCTTCACAGGAGCAATATCTCTCTAACTTGGAAGAGAATTTCTAGTAAAATTAACTAAGATGTCAATACCCTAGTCTACATTCGACAAAAGGGGAAAATTCAGATCTAACAACAGAGAATATGATATTGAAATTCAAGTTTTAAGTAAAACAGCCAAGACCTACAACACACACCTTATAGTACCCCATGCTGCTACCAGCAGCATATCCCCTATAAATCACTATTGTTTGCAGTCCTTTTGACTTGCCATCTTTAAATGTGAGGTGTCCAAAATAATATTTGATAAATAGTTGATAATTTATATCCTAAAGAAATGATAATATTATTCTTAAAAGTGAAGAAACAGGACATACACTGACAGGTAGCAGAGAGAGCCACTCCTGGCACAATCTAAAAAGAAGATGTGATAATATTACTCTTAAAAGTGGAGAAACAGGATACACTTACAGGTAGCAGAGAGAGTCACTCCTGGCACACTCTAAACAGAAGATATGCTCACATGGGCTCTGCAAAAAGAAGATAGTAAAGATCATTTTAACTCAAAATGTAGTTGAGAGAAGTAACTATAAAGGTGATAGTGAGTTCCAACAATTCATAACATTGATAATGTTATCCAACATGAGTCATACACCAGCTTTCAAAAGCATAACCCAGTCAGTGTATGACATACAGCCACATCGTATTAACAAGAAAAAGTTCTGCCAGACTTGCCACATTACATACACGATAATGGGAAAAGCATTTAGTGTATGAAACAGGACAAGTTATTCAATAAATGCATCATCTTTAAAACAAAAACAAGGTCTGGAATATGGGACATACATAAAATAATAGGAAATAGTTATGTTTGAAGAGGGATTAATTAAAAGGAGTTGAAAAATCAATATTCATCTTTGGGTGTCACTTGAGTTCTGAGGATCACGTAGAAGATAATATGTAAATTGAGTTCTGTACGTTGGTATCAATGTAGGCTGGATAAGTATTTTTTTTTTATATCAAGGGGAACCCGCAGCCGCTACCCTTTGGGTGCGCACAAGGTAAACCCCTTCTCCAATGCAATAGCTCGCAAACCACATAGGAAAGGTAACCAGCACTAGGCAAGCCGGGGCGACGAGCTCGACCCGGAAGGCAAACCCCTTGCTTTCGCTGGTAAGGGGTTTCGAACTTGAGACCTCCAACATGGAAGCCCTAAGCCCAAACCACTGGGCCACCCCGAAGGATTGTAAGCTGGCTAGATATTATCGAGACAATTCTTCGATTTCTAGGACATTCCTTCCGTCCCAGATTCAATCTTCACAACCAGCCTTTCAAATCCTACAGCGGAACAGCCAATATTACTTGGTGGCCACAGGCAGAAATCCAAAAGACAAAGTTACTATAAAGTGGCACCAATATTAGGAAATAGAACAGCAGTGAACCCCTCTTATCCCAGTGCCTCTTAAGGTCATTCCAATGATGTCTTTATGCTCAAATCAGAGGTAATCAAGAAATAGTATTTGTTTAGGATGGAAGGATAGCAAGACTCAAGATCACCCACCCCCACCCCCACCCCCATAAACCAAAATTTATTCCTTTCTGAACATCCTTTAATACAAGAGGCATTGCGAGTTAAAGGAAGTGCTTGGATTTGGAATGGGAAAGGATTATCCCTGGAATGATAGTAGCTGGTGGCGGGATTGGAACTCACAACAAAAAAAGAGAGAAAAAAGAGCATAGGTGGATCAATGTTACGGCATCCCACTCCATGCTTGAACTTTGCAACACCTTTCGGAACATAGATGAACTCTGTGGAGGTTCCATAACCATTGATGAAGATTCGAAAAGCAGAACTCACTTCTTCGGGGCCACAATAACTGTTGATAGACGTCTTAATTTTAATCCTATCAATCTCGATACAGAATTTGGAAGACCAGTGTTTAGATCGCATCATCATTGCCAATGAACATGTGAGAATCAAATCAACTGAAGAAGGCGAGAAGAAGGGAGAGCAGGTGAAACAGGTGGCAACCCGTGGAAGGGTGATGTGATGTCTCTTTCTTCTTGAGTCAAACAACGCTAGGCCACGTGCCATCCGGCACTGCTCCTGTGGCTCCTCATGTGGGTGTTTTGATTTTCTCGAACTTCGGTTCGGTTCTTCGTTAGTGTGTGCTGAATATCGAACCAAATTACTTTGGTTTGGTTCAATTCAGTTCTTTGGTATTATTATCGTAGACCTTGTTGCCAAAGTTTTCTCCGAGATTTTCAGGTATTGTTCGGGTGGATCTCCTAGTTGAGTAAAAAAAGCTTGTATTCTATCTATGATGTTTTGGAGACTGCAGCTAGAAGAAGCCGAGGAAAAGAAGCAACGAATAAAACAACTAAATTTAAGACAAGTACAATATCATGTCATGAAATTTTCGTCAGCCTATCTCTCAGATGTCTCAGAGTCTCATCCGTCAGCTTTCACCCCCTCACTCACGCATGCAGCTTCAAAACCCAAAAATATCTTTAGGGTTAAATATTAAGAAGTTACATATATACATATATGTATACATACTTAGATATATATATATATATATATATATATATATGCGCACACATACACTCCCTCTGTCCCATTTTATGTGGCACCTTCTCCTTTTTTGTCTGTCTGAAAAGGAATATCACTTTAGTATAATTCGAAACAATTTAACTTTAAAATTTCCTTTTTACCCTAATGAAATAATTTAACACACAAATATCTAAGGATTGTTTTAAAACACAAGTTTTAAAGGTCTTTTTTTTTTTCTTAAATACCCAAGTCAAATAGTGCCACATAAAATGGGACAGAGGGAGTGTCTATATAGTTTGGGTTCATGTAATGAAAACTTTGGTTAAACTGAAGAACTGGAATCCTATAACCGAGAACTGAATCGAATAATGAAGTTTTTTTAAAAAGTAACACCAAAACCGCACCAAATTAATTCGGTTTGGTCCATTTTCCCAATATTTATGCTGACCCCTAACCAGAACAGACTCAAATGTGGTATAAATTATGGAGTGGGGTAGAAAGAGAAGGGTAAGCCAAAACAGCATACCAAAAAGCATTCTCAGGTTAAAATATTAAGCTGGAATGTGAAGGGGTTGAATAAGTGGAGCAAAGGGATGATTCTCAAATCTTTGATTCGCAATTGGAAAGTTGACATATGCCATAATGAAATGAAACTTGAGGTATGGATATTCAGTTTAATACATTACATTTGGGTTAACAGGTAGGTTTAATAGCTCAAAACTAAAAGCGCGTGCTACCAAAGGAGGAATTATAGTAATAAGGTATAGTAGACAGTGGGACTTTACGGACATAGAACACAGAAACTAATTTATGTCGTATTCTTGATAGTTCGAATGAAGATTTCAGGTAGTGCTTCAAAAGGGTCTACGGCCTTGCACTAAGGGGGAAAGGGACGAGTTTTGGGATGAGCTGGCTGCAATCAGAGGTATCTGGAAAGAAAAATGGGTAATGGGAAGGGCCTTCGATGTTTAGATTTCGAAAGTGAAAGATACACATTTGTATAAGGGGATCCAGGGCTATGCAAGCTTCTGAAATATAATGCAGGATCTGGGCACCATCACCCTGCCACCTTTTTTTTTGGGTGTGTGTGGTGGTGGTGGGTGGGTGGGTGGGGGTGGGGGGGTGGGGGGGGGGGGGGGGGGGGGCGCTAATCTACACTTGGTCCAACGGAGAACTGTCTCACCCATGGAATGAACAACTCGAAGTTGTTAATCAACTGGCTCTTCCAAAAGTCATCTCCAGTCATAGACCAATTATTCTGGGAAGTAGTGAGTTTGATCCTGATCCTTCTTACTTACAATAACATATCCGGTGTAATACCAAAGTGGGATCTAGTCCTTCTTACTTCAAGTTTGAAAACATGTGGCGACAAATTGAAGGTATTCTAGTCATTGTTAAAGGGTGGTGGCAGACTACAATATCACTGGCAATCCAAAAAGGGCAAGTCCGCTGCATTAAAGCTCCCACTCTGCACAGGGTCGAGGGAAGGGCCCAACCACAAAGGTCTATTGTACACAGCCTTACCTTGCATTTCTGCCAGAGGTTGCTACCAAGGCTTGAACCCGTGACCTCCTGGTCACATAACAATAACTTTACTAGTTACTCCAAGGCTCCCCTTCATCACTGGCAATCCACACTTCATTTATTTATAGGACTGGAAATCCAGGCTTTATCTTAATCTAGAAGTTAAGACACTTGAAAAAAAAAAATGAACAAGCTAAAACAGGAAGTGTTTGGTATGGTGGCACAGAGTAGCAAGGCCTTAGATGAACTTTTCAACCTAGAACAAACTGATAACACATAGCCCAATCCCAAGATTGAAAAATAAGACGGTGACATTAAAGCTGGACTTTAGTAGCTGGAGGTCTCCTGAAGACAGAAGTCAAGATATCTATGGCCTACGGACAGGGATTGGACCACCAAATACTTTACAGAATTGCAAATTCTCATAGAAGGAGCAATTTGCATTGACAAAATGATGATAGAAGGCACAATTACAGAGGGAATAAAAGGGGAAATCCTTGACTACTATCAGAATGCACACTGAAAGAGAGAACAAGAGGCCACTAACAAGGTTTGATAATTTGTCTGCCATCATAATTTAACCTTGAAAGTGCATTTGAGGAAGAAGTCCTGAAAACATTACCTCATGGATCCCTGACAAGGCCCCAGGACCAGATGGATACACTATGGCTTTCTTCCCAAAGGCAAGGTAGATCATCAAGGGAAGTAATGAGGTCCTTAAACCACTTCCATCAAAACTGCAGCATGGTTACGTTTTGTAGTGCTACCTTCATTCTATGTCGCTCAAACCCGACACTTTTATCACCATACCCGGATCGACACGACATTAGGGTGCGGGATTCATGTCAGATCCGTTCAATAGACATTGGATACTTTGACCAAGTCAGTCAGATCTGAGAAGACTAAAACAGCCAGAAAAAGTAGTATGGGTAGAGTCGGAAGGCCTGGACGACCTCCACAGAAGAAGAAAAGAAGTTGGAAACTGCCACATGCCGGTGCGTGACGCTGGCGCACTTGCCGATGTTGGCTGACCGCTGGCACATGACAGCACGTGCAAGGTCGTTTGAGGCTGAGACTTTGATAGATCAGGTCATCGGGAGTCCATCTATCTAGTGGCGGGTGAGGGTTTATGAAAGGGCCTGATATGAAGGATATGTTATCGAAGTTAGATATAGATCTACAACATGCTTGCTTACCTAGGCTAGAGTTGGAACTTAGTTAAGATTGTGTTGTTTAACCGAATAATAGATAAACTAGACTTCTAATTGAACTTCAACATAATTCTCTAAACCATATTCTTTACGACTTACAATATTAACGTGGAGTGGCCCAAGACCAATGTTTTGGACGGCAAAAGGCGACAAGGGTCTCCCTCACCACAAGGCAAGGCGAGCAGTGAGGCACTCGCCTTTTTGAAGTGTTGCATCAATTAATACCAAAGCATTAAAATATTTTAATGGCACATATAAATAATGAAAATCTCAATGCAATAACATAATAAGAAATATTTCAATTCAAAAATTGAAAATAGATAGTAGATACTAAAGTCTCAAACTTAAATGAGGAAAAAAAGAACAAAAGTCAAAACAGTGAGGAAAAATACAGAGGTAGAAGTAACTCTGAAGTTTGTTGCTGGAGGAGGAAAAACCATAGGAAGAAGAAAGGAAGAAAGAAAAAATACATATTGGTTGAACTTTGAAGTCATCGAAAAAGTCTAGTTCATCCGCCCAGAAGTCTAGTCGAGTCAACTGTTTGAGGTGGGAGTCGCAGTCTACCAGTGAAACCGTGCAAATTTGGAAAGAAAGTCTTAAAATTACCTTTAACTTTTAAAATCCTAAGTTGGTCGCTTTTTTAAATAAATACAAAAGGCGACGCCTTTCTCGCCATTGTCACTATGGCATCAACTTTTGAAGATCACCTCGCCACAAAGCTAAAAAGTGATGAAGGGTTGCCTCACCTCTTGCCATTGGCGACAAGGCAATCACCTTTCACAAAACTGCCAAGACCATTATAAGCTCCCCAAGAAGGTTCTATATTACCTATGATAGATATGTGTTTATTTTCTCTAATTGTAATCACGCCATTAAGGAACGAATTAATCTCTATAACAGATAGAAAAATATTACTTAAAGGAGCCTAATAGAGATTTTTTTTTTTTGAAAAGATAAATAGAAAGAATTGAGAACACTGAATTACATTTTTATACCTATATTCTAGGATATTTTAATTATTTTTAGCCGAATCACTGCATATAATCAAATCTGTTTTTGTATCCTAAATCTTAAAATTTTGATCACGAAGGATCTGATCTCTAGATTCGTGTCCATGTCGAACATCCACACCTTAAGCCCGAGCAACATAGCTTTTATTACACTTATTCCTAAAGGGAAAGGTACAATTGAACTCAATCACATCAAACCAATTAGTGTGATTGGTAGTGTATAAGATAGTTGCAAAACACCTAGCAAAGATACTGAGAAGGTAATTGACAGACTAGTCTCAGGACAGCAAAGTGCTTTCCTATGAGTCCGACAGATCATTGATGCAACACTGATTTCAAATGAAGTGCTTGACAAGAAACAAAGACAAAAACTCTTGGGACTTCTATGCAACTTGACGTGCAAAAGAGTTTTGATAAAGTCAATTATCCTAGTTGTTGAGTGTGCAAAATAAATGGGCTTTGGAGAAAGATGGGTTATATGGATTAGATTTTGACTACAGTCAAATACTCAGAAATTGTGCATGGGAGACCTGTGGGATGTTTGTCACCGGAAAGGGGCACAGGGCAGGTTCTCAACTTTTCTAATCATTTTGGCTAAGGAGGAGCTCAGCATATTACTGAATAATCAAGTGAACTTCAGCAGATCGAAGGTTTTGAACTTGCATTAAAATCTGGTGGAACTATGGAGGTATAATACCTACTTTATGCTGATGATGCTCTCATCTTTTGTGATGCTAAGAGATCACATATTTTATATCTCAACCTTACCCTGTCTATATTTGAAGCTCTATCTCGCAAAAGCAGATTATATCATGTGATGCTGGATATATTCTTACTTCCAGAAGAATGGGACATCAATTTTAGTTGCATTTAACAATCTGTACTCAATAGAGTGATATCAGATCACACACCTCTGTTTCTACAGTGTGGGGATTGGGGGCAGTCAAATTCTTACTTCAAGTTTGAAAACTGGTGGCTCCACAAAGAGGTTTCCAATGAAAGGTCAGGGACTGGTGGGAGTCCTTTAACTACAGTGGCAAGCCTGACTATGTTCTAATTGCTAATTTAAAGGCTCTAAAGCTTAAAGAGTGGAGCAAAACTATCCAGGGAAATCTAAACTTACAAAAAGCTAATGTGATGAATCAATTAGCTGACCTGGAAGTGATTCGAGAACAAAGAGCTCTAGTAGAAGAGGAAATAGCTTCTAGATTGGCACTGACCTTAGAGTTTGAGGACATAGCCAAGCATGAGGAGATAGCTTGGAGACAGAGATCCAGGGCTTTAGGGCTTAAACAGACAAAGAGAAACACTTGTTTCGCTCAAAGAACAGCAAACCATCACAGAAGAGTCAACAAGATTGATGAAGTCAATGGAAGTGAGATTACGGAACCTGAGGAGATTAAGAAAGACTTTGCTGAATATTATGAGAAGTAATACACAGAACCAGAAGAGTGGGGGCCACAACTAGATATGAGAGGATATCCTAGAATTGATGCAGTAGTTTATAATCTCCTGGAGGCTTCTTTTGAATAACATGAAATACCGGAGAATATGAAGGCATGTGCAAGGGACAGAGCCCCTGGCCCAGATGGTTATACATTGGCATTCTTCAGTCATTGCTAGGACATTATCGAATACGAATTGGTGGCTACTATACAAAATTTCCATGCTAGAGGAACTTTTGAGAAAAGCATTAATGCCACTGTTGTGGCACTTACTCCTAAAAAGGTGGGAACAATTGAACTAAATGATTTCAGACCCATCAGTCTGGTTGGGGGAATTTACAAGATAATCTCAGAAAAGTTGGCAGAAAGATTGAAAAAAGTAATTCACAACCTTGTTGGCAGACAACAGATGGCTTTTACAAAGGGGAGACAGATGATGGATGCTGTGGTGATAGCAAATGAGCTGGCGGACTCTAAGAGTAAAATGCAAACAGCCAGGAATACTATGTAAACTGAACTCTCAGAAAGCATATGATTACCTGAATTGGAATTAAATATTGATATGTTACAGAGGATGGGCTTTGGAGCTAAATGGATTAGGTGTATCAAACTATGCATTAGTACAGTCAGATTTTCAGCCTACTGGTTTTTTCCCTTCCCAAAGGGGACTGAGGTAGGGGGATCCACTTTCACCTTTCCTGTTCATCCTACCAATGGAAGGAATGAGTAATCTATTCAGCACGCCAAAGGTTAAGAAGTGCAAGATAGGGCAGACAACAACTTAGAAATCACTCACCTCCAGTATGTAGATGACACTTTAGTTTTTTGTGACGCAATGAGGAACAATTTTTATTCTAAGGGTCATCTTCATAATTTTTTAAGCTATTTCAGGATTGCACATTAAATGGGGGAAAGCTATATCTACCCTATCAAAGAAGTGGTACAAATTGAAAAACTGGCTCACATTGGGGAATCAAGTAAAAGAGCTGCCCACAATTTATCTGGGTATGCCTCTAGGTGCTCGAAGTAAATCAAAGAGCATGTGGAGTTGGGGGGCAAAAATTAAGTTGATCAACAGTGTGATAGATGCCTTGCCTACATATATGATGTCTGTTTTTCCAGCACCAGCCGATATGATTCAAAGAATTGAGGCTGTCAGAACTCAGAAGAGCTTTCATTAGGCTAGGTAATGAAGATAAGAGAAAGTATCATCTTGTCAAATGGGAAGAAATGTTCATAAGCAAGAAGATAGGGGAGTGTAGGTACCAGAAACCTGAAATGTCACAACCAAAGCCTAATGATGAAGTGGCTATGGAAGTTTGCATCTGCTCAGAACTCATTGTGGGAGGAGGTCATTGCTGCAAAATATGGAACAGGGGATAAGTGGATGACCCCAGTGGTGTCCTCCCCATATGGGTCTAGTGTATGCAGATCCATCAGGGACTTATGGGATTTGATGCTAGAAAGAACATGTTGCAGAGTGGGAAATGGTAGAAAGGTGACTCTCTGGAAGGACAGATGTGGCCAGTTTTCACTGAGTCAAAGATTTCCTGACCTTTCTAACTTGTGTCAAATGCAACAAACAACTGTAGTAGAACTGTGGAGTAGTACGGTTGGAATTTACATTTCAGGAAAAGCTTGAATGACGGGGAGATGTGTAGAATAGCATAGTTCCAAGTAACTATTGATCAATTCAATTATCTTTCCGGGGTGCTTCACAGTTAATTCAGCTTGCAGTAACATCAATTCTATTCCATCCCATACCAAGATAGGCGGCTAATAACAGCCGGCACTGAGGAAGTAGAATGACCTTGGAAGATGATTTAGAAAACCAAGATACCTATAAAGTTAATTGTTTTACATGGCTGCTAGCTAAACGTACAATTTTGACACATGAGAATCTGAACAAAAGAAGTTTTCACTAGTGTTCCAGGTGTTTTTTGTGTGAAGAGCAAGGAGAGACAATCAGCCATCTGTTCTTACACTACAAGTGGACAGACCAACTTTGGCAGATGTTCACCACCATGAGAAAGATAATATGGGTGAAGCTAGGGAGGATCAAAGAAGTCTTGAAATGCTGTAACAGGGATGGAAATGCAGGAAGAAAATTGTCCCATCTTGTATGTGGTGGACAATTTGGCTAGAGTGCAATCAGAGATGTTTTGTGGGAAAACAGACTTGCATCCAGAGATTTAAGTATAATTGTTTATCTTTGTACTATTTTTGGTTTAAACAAGTAGTCTTAGATAACTCAGCAGTAATTAGCAGTGTTTTGGACGGCGAAAGGCGACAACGGGCTTCCTCGCCGCTCGCCTTTTTGAAGTACGGCATCAATTAACGCCAAGAATTAAAATATTTAATTGCATATACAAATAATCAAAATCTCAATCTCAATAACATATTAGCAAATATTTCAATTCAAAAACTAAAAATAGATAGTAGATATCAAAAGTCTAGAACTTGAATGGAAAAAACAAAACCAAAGTCGACAGTGAGGGAATAAAAAGGTAGAAGTAACTCTAAAGTCTAAAGAAGAAAAAGGAGAAAAGAAACACAGGATGATGAAATCTGAACAAGGAAAGAAGAAACGCATATTGGTTGGACTTTGGAGTCTCCAAAAAAGTTCGGCTGGTCGCTGGAGAAGTCTAGTCGGGTCATTGGTTGGAGTTGCAATCGAAGTCTAAGAGTGCAATTGTGCAAATTTGAAAAGAAAACCCTAAGTTTACCTTTTAACTTTTATAACACCCTAAATTAGTCGTTTTTTAAAAGAAAATACAAAAGGCGATGCCTGTGTCGCCTCTTGTCTTCGTCATCATTGTCGTTATGGCGTCGCCTTTTGAAGATCGCCTCGCCACAAAGCTAAAAGGCGATGAAGGGTCGCCCCGCCTCGCCTCTCGCCATTGGCGACAAGGCGATTGCCTTTCATAACACTGGTAATTAGTATTAGTATAGATTGGCTGTAAGTGAATAGGATCAAGGGGCAATGTAATTACAACCCCCCTTGGTGGGGAACTACACTTTTGTGGTAATACACCTGTGGATATACAGAGTAACAGGCACTTTCTCCAAAAAATAAATTGGTGAAACTGGCAGGAATTCTCTGTTGCAACACTGGTCATTTACCAACGACTTACCTGGGCATGCCCCATTTAGGACCAAATTCTAATCTGTAGAGGCATAAAGTAGAGTCAGTGAGAAGTTTGAGGAAAAAATGGCTACTTGGCAATTGCAACACTTATCAAAGGGAGGAAGACTCATTGTGATCAACCGTGTATTAGATAGTATTCCTACTCATCTGATGTCACACATTCCAATATCAAAAATGGTGGTGCGATAATTTGTCATAATCAGGGAAAGCAACAATAAGGGACACAAATTTCAGTTAATAAAATGGGTAACTGCCAAGATGCAAAAACAGGTAGGATGCTTGTGGATCAAAGATCCGACAACTCACAACAAATGCATGCTAATGAAGTGGCTATGCAGATATGGAGAAAGTGATTATGCTCTTCGAAAGCAAGTAGTTAGAGCAAAACGTGGCTCACAAAATAACTGGTGTATAAAATTATCTACAGCTCCTCGTGGTATTGGATTATGGGAGTACATCAGGAACTTATGGGATGATTTCTCTTAAAATATCACATAATAGATGGGTTTTGGGAAAATCATATCAAAATTTGGGAAGATCCACGGCTCCCTAGATCACCTCTGATGCTGGATTTCCTTCCCAAATTTACTTCAAATTGTCTCGAAATGCTGATCCCTCCATTGCACAAACAAACATAATGCCGTATAGAATCTACAGATTAGAGGGAACTAAAGGAAGTGTTAATTTTGTTACAAATACCGAGTCCTTCACTTCCCCAAACCACAAATGATAGTATAAGTTGGGGCAACACAGAAAGGGAAGGGAAAGGTTTTGGTGGGGCGGGGGTGTAGGTATTCACAGTGAAGGTAGGCTACAAATCTTCACCAACTTAGATTGGGAATGTGTTGAGCTAGGGCTTTGGAAGCTCATATGGGATTTTCTTTTTAATTATTTTTTTGTAAGGTTCACATGGGATACTTTTAAAACTACCCCCAAACTCAAATGTTTTTCCTTGGGCAACAATCTATGAAGCCTGCCACAGGATAGCATTAGCCGAATAAACATTCAGATAGTGAATTGATGTTACATGTACCATCAAAGTCTGGAGATCAACAAACATCTCTTCCTACAATGTCAAGTAGTGACTGAAATTTGGAATATTTTCCTCTAGTTTTGGATGTTCTTTAGTTACGACACACAATGATATGCCTATGAGAGCCGGAGGTTTTGAAAAGTTGACAAAAATAAACATCAGAGAGGTCTAGTAGATGATACCAACCAGTATTTGTTGGTGTATATGGTCAAAAAGGAATTGACTGTGCATCAATTTCCATGCACTCTGTAAAAGCTAGGTGAATTTTAAACTTATTCCATAAAAGCTAGTAGGACCTCTTAGATTTTGTCAGCTCCCTATTCTTCTAGCCTAAATCTCTCTGTTTTCATTTACTAGTACTTTTGATTTCTGCATCTACCAGACACCACAGATGAATTTTTGTTACATCATCCATTAAAAAAAATAGAACTAAGTAGCAGCAGCCAGAAGGTAGCCTAGTCTTGACCTCTCATCAGTTGGTGAAAACAATCCGTATTGAGCAGTAATAGTAGGAATATGAATATCATTGATTAAAAAACATGTTGCCTAATAACAACAAAGGAGTCGGACTCTTCAAAAATGTCATCTGGTGTGCGTAGGATCTTTCAAAAGTAGTGCATTTCCGGAGGAAACAATGCAATGATGACAATATTTTTTGCAGAGTCCGAGCAACTTAGGGAAAAAGATAAAACATTGAATGAACCTTCTATAATCACCAAACATCCATAAATAGCAATTAGGAAGTCCAACGGACACAAAAATTAGGGCAAAAGTTAAAAGGGTTGAAGATTGTATTGTATACTAACCAAACGTCCATAAACAGCAATTGGAAAGTCACAGCGGATACAAAAATGAACTTGTTTGCCAGGTGGGCGCAGGGACCTTCGGCCAACAATTTTGACCACGGATGCAGGATTTATTGAGCCAAGGCTCTTGGCTACAGGAAGATCAGCTAAAACAAGACGATCATGACAAGCAACTCTAACAGTTTCAGGAGGCAACTGCTTAACAACTCCACTCTCATTTGCTTGCTTGTTAAGAATGATCCGAAGCATCTTTTCCGATTAACTTTGTTTCTCTATCCTACTTCAGGCGGCTCTAGGGTTAAGTCCCCAAATAGAATGAACTACCATCTATTTATATAATAAATTATTAGTAATAAAATTAATATAATCTTTTTTTTTCATGTTTATCATGATTTTACTTCTAATTTCAACTCAATTTCTTTAACTAAGTATTTTTTTTGTCACATTTGGTAATTGAATAATACACTCACTGTTTTTTAATGTTTTTGTCATTGTTGTCTTCTTTAAAAGAAAACTTTTGGGTTGTCAAGCAAATTTTAATTGGCGAAATGAAAAATAACTTGTCCAATCGGCCAAAGTTGGCTGACCAAAAACAACCATACGAAACAAAAAGCAAAATTATATATCTATCTATCTATATTACAAAAGCATGAATATTCCCGTTAAATATTGAACGACGAAAATATACCTGAAATTTTAATAAGACTTTTATGTCCTTATATATTTACTAATGAAACAAGTTAGAGGTGGATGTATTATTAACATTACACATACGTTGTATGTTAAATGGTTGAGAAGTTTTTAGAGGATTACCGGAGAAAAGAGGTGTCCACCCCTTTGTTCTTCCGTGCTGAAACTTGAATATTGCAATGAAGGAAAATCAAGCAACCCCTTTGCAATTATTCATGGACATGGGCCTTCATGTTTCACTATCTTGATTTAGATATGCTCAATTTTAGGATTCGTGTTAAAAAGGATCAGGCCTATCTATGCTACAAAATAGAGGAATTCCATAAATATTAGTACTTAAGTGCCTAATTACCAAATATTGTGATCGTTTGACTAATTATCAAACGTAGCATCAGTTTTTAAGTTTGTTGTATCAATAATACATCTTTCTAAAATTCATGTTGCATCACTGATACATTTTCACGTTGTATCACTGATAAAACTTTCTGAAACTCGTGTTGTGTCAGTGACACGACAATTTTGTTGTATTTGTTTGATCAATCTAGTTGGATTCGCTGTATCTACTTGGTCAACTTAATTAAATCAACAATATCTTAATTATTTTTATCATTAGTAAAGTTGTATTCTTCAGCTTTAAGGGCATACTCTGTCCACTTTAAAAAATTCAAAGCCCAAAGATCCAAAATTACAAGCTCCCTATTAATTCTATAATTTGATCTACATCTTCTATACAAAGCTCTTTCCACCAAAATATAAAGATACTAAACAACTCCATTTTACTTTGCATATGGAATTAGATCCATCTTCATAGCATCTCCCAATTCTTCCCTTCCACACTGACCACTATATGCATGATGGTATTGGCTTCCACCACTTCTTTTGAGTCTTGCTTACCCCACCTTCTGATCCAGCAACCAAAAAGGTCAAAAGTTTGTTCTAGCACAGTCCAGCTGAAGCCTGTGATGTTCAGGAAAAGCTCCCAAATCTGTGTAGTGAATTTGAACCGTAAGAATAGGTTTTTGTTTGTTTCCCCTCACAAATTGCATAGGACACATCTAGGGACTAGTTGCATTCCCTTCTTCTGTAGGACTTCTCGAGTTAAGCAAGCTCTTTTGATGACTAACCAAGTAAAGCATTTCACTTTGGTGGGGATCAGTCCTCTTCAAATACTCTTCCATTGATGATGGTAGCCTCCAAGCCCAACTGCTATCTTATCAACAATATCTTAATTTTGCTGAATACATTGGTTTTAGGGCAAGTCCACTGTCTCACATACAACATTCATTTGGAGGTGCTAAGAAAAAACTGAATTTTGCTGGATACGCTTTCTCAATTTAGTTGGATACACTGATATAAGTAAATAAAATTCCAAAGCTTGTTGCCTCTATAACAACAAACACTTCGATGCAACACTGATTGCAACTTGGTAGTATATATAAGATAGTTGCAAAACACCTACCAAAGATACTGAAAAGGTGATTGACAAACTAGTCTTAGGACATCAAAGTTCTTTCATTCAAGTCAGAAAGATCATTGATGCAACACTGATTGCAAACGAAGTGCTTGGCCAGAAAAAAAAGACAAACTCTTGGACTTCTATGCAAACTTGACATGTGATGGGGTTTTGGTAAAGTTACGTGTTCCTATACGTTGAGTAGCAAAATACAATGGGCTTTGGAGAAAAATAGATTATATGGATTAGATTTGGCATCACCATAGTCAAATACTCGGTGATTGTGAATGGAAGACGTGGGATTCTTCTCACCAAAAAAGGGCACAAGGCAGGCTCTCAACATTTCTTTTCATTTTGGCTAAGGAGGGGCTCAACATATTACTGAATAATCCAGAGAACTTCAGCAGATCAAAGAACTTGAAGTTGGATTAACCAATTAAATTATGGTGGAACAGTGGAGGTGTCTTACCTATTTTATGCTGATGATTCTGTCATCTTTTGAGATCACATATTTTATATCTCAACCTTACCCTGTCCATATTTTGAAGAATTGAAGATGTCTCTAGATTACAGATTAATATGCTCAAAAGCACATTATGCCATGCCGATGATGTTCGAAAATTGGTGGAACAGGCAGAACTTCTCTGTTGCAACACTGATCATTTATCAGCAACTTACCTGGGGATGCGATTAGTGGCAAATTCAAATCTGTAGAGACACAAGTGGAGTCATTGAGAAGTTCAAGGGAAAAATGACTACTTTGCAACTGCAATACCTATCAATGGGAGGAAGACTCACTGTGATCAACTGTGTATCAGATACTATTCCAACTCATCTGATGCAACACATTCCAATACCAAAGATGGTGGTGCGACGATTAGGCATAATCAGGAGATGATTCTTTTGAAAAGCAGCAATAAGGAGCGCAATTCCAGTATATGAAATGGGTAACAAAGATGCCAAAACAGGGTAGGATGCTTGGGGATCATAGATCCGACAACTCACAAAATATTCGTGTTAATGAAGTGGCTATGGAGATATGGACAAAGTGATGATGCTCTTCGGAAGCAAGTACTCAGAGCAAAACATGGCTAACAAAATAACTGGTGTACTAAATTATCAGGAATTAATAGGATGATTTCTCTTAGAATATCAAATACAAGATGGGTTTCAGGAGAATCATATCATAATTTGGAAAGACCCATGGGTCCTAGATCAAATTTATTTCAAACTGCCTCAAATGTTGATTCCTCCATTGCAATTTGTTCCTCAGTTTAGAAGAAACTAAAAGAACTATTAATTTTGTTACAAATACTGCAGTCCTTCACTTTCTTTAACCACACAAATGATAGTATAAGTTGGGGCAACACAAATGGGGTTATTCATAGTGAAAGCAGGCTACAAATCTTCACTAATTCAGATTGGAAATGTTAAACAATGGCTTTGAAAGCTCATACGGGAAATTTTTTTTTTAATTTTATTTTATAAGGTTCATATAGGATAATTATAAAACCACCCTCAAACTCAAATATTTCTCCTTGGGCAGCAATCTCCGAATCCTGCCACAGGTTAACATTAGCAGGAGGGAAATTCAGATAACAGATGCTACAGTTACCATCAATGTCTAAAGACTAACAAACACCCTCTTCCTACACTGCCCAGTAGTTGCAGACATTTGGAATATTTTCCTGTACTTTTGGATTTTCTTGGGTTATGACATACAATAGGATGCCTATGAGAGCCAGAGATTTCGGAAAGTTGATAAAAGACACAATAGAAAGTTATGGAGGAATACCAACCAGTATATTTTGGTGTATATGTTTAAAAAGAAATCGATGGTGTATCAATTCCTATGCACTCTGTAGAAGCTAGGTGTATTTTAAACTTATTTAGTTGGTGTTCCTTTACACCAGTAGACTCCCACGAGTACCTCTTAGATTTTGTCAGCTCTCTATCCTTTTAGCCTACATCTCTCTGTTTTAATTTCCTAGATATGTGTACTTCTCATTTTTGAATCTGCAGACGTCATAAAAGAATTCTTCTTACTTAATCTATAAAAAAAAGTAGTACTAAGTAGTAGCAGCCAGCAGGTAGCCTAGTGCCAATCTCTCTTTAATAGTAGGAATATGAATATCATTGATTGAAAAATATGTTGCCTCTATTCAAAAGTAGTGCATTTTCCGAGTGACAACATTTTTGGAGAGTCTTAGCAACTTAGGGGAAAAGATTATGGTTGAACATTCTTTACACACCAGACATCCACAAATAACAATTAGAAAATCACAGCGGACACAAAAAGTAGGGAAATAGTCAAGGATTGAAGATTGTATTAATTACTGATAAACAAACAACAATTAGAAAATCACAGCAGAAACAAAAATTAAGGAAAAAGTTAATAAAGTTGACGATTCTATTGTAGACTCACCAGACGTCCATAAATAGCAATTGGAAAGTCACAACGGACACAAAAATGTACTCGTTCACCAAGCTGTCGCCGGGACCTCCGGCCAACAGTTTTGAGCTGAGATGAAGGATTTACTGTACCAAGGCTCTTGGCTACAGGAAGATCAGATATAACAAGATGATCAGGACAAGCAACTGTAACAGTTTCAGGAGGCAAAGACTTAGCAACTCCACCGCTCTCATTTGCTGGCTTACTAAGACGGATCTGAAGCATCTTTCTCGGTTTCTCCACCCTACTTCAGGCGACTCTACGGTTAAGCCCCCAATAATATAAACTACCATCCAAATGAAGAAGAAAATAAATTATTCGAAATGCTTATCAAAATAAAAATAAACTCAAATTAACTTGTAAACAAAAGAACCAGAAGAAATGCTAACCAGCGAATTACAGGAATTCAGTTGGAAACTTTCAGGCTTCACCGTACAGCTAACTGGAAAACCCTACAATTAACTAACTAGAGAACTGATGAAATCAAACCTCAAAATCCTGGAGAAAGAAGGAGGCGACGATGATGTTAGAGAGAGAAAGAGAGCGATCAGAGAGATTCATTCATGGCTCATTCCATGACGAAGAGAAAGGATTACCAGGCTCCCCGAGAAAGTCACGTTTAGCGGGTATAATGTGACCTCCGTTTAATGTGTGCGCGCGGTCCAATCTATGTTATACATATAATTTGGAGAGATTAAATTTTTAATATGATTTTTTAGTTATTTTTAAGGGAAAAGGGTTAAAATTATCTTTAAAGTATTTAAAATGGCTCACATTTATCCTTTAACTATTTTTGGGCTCAAAACTACCCTTACTGTCAAACTATTGGTCCACTTCTACCCTCCACATCCAAATTTTCATTTGGCCTCACACGTGGCATCCGATGTGTCATATATTTTGACACATAGACGTCCACGTCAGCAATCATTTATTTTCCCCAAATTAAAAAGCCCGACCCGTTTTTGTGTTATATTATCAGTTTTACGTGTTGGAAAAACAATGGATACTTTAAATGTTATTTGGGAGAGAAAGAGCATCTTCAATCTTGTTCTTACAAACATCCACAGGCTTAATACAAATGGGGTTGACATCCTCCAAATCATCAAGAACAAACTCAATCTTCCTACCATTTGTAAGTGTTTTCTCGTTTATTTTATGATAATGTTTGTTCTTTTGCAATCAAGACTATCTTAGAAGGGGTTGTACATTTTTTCCATAGTAATATCACCGGATGATACAAGATATGAAAATCAAGTCCAATGTTGTAGCCTTGCAGCATATGCTGTGAGTTTCTCAGACACAAATGAGATGAACAAGTTTTTGCAAATGGTATTAGAGAAGGAGAAAGGTAGAAAAGCAAACACTCAATCAAGAAGAAAATGTTTCAACATTGCCTCAGAGTAGGGGTGGGTCCGTAAAACCAAAAATCGAAAACCGAACCGAAACCGATCGAAAAATACCAAAAAAAAACCGCACCGTAAAAAACCGAAACCGAACACAAAAAACCGAACCGAACCGATTTTGTGCGGTTTCGGTTTCGATTTTGGTCTTCTAAAACCGAACCGAACCGTCAAAAACCGATTTGTTTTGCTTTACTTAAATTCTACTACATCATATCATTTAAAGTTATCATTAAGTAAGACGAAAAGATATATTTTGTTCAACAATCTATTTGGTGTGATTGCATCGTTGCTTTAATACTTTTTCTTATTTTGTCTTTACTTATTACTATTTAATAATTTTGTGTTATTATTTATCCTACCTTTTCATAATAGCTCCATCCCATATCCAACAATTTCTTATATATTTATCATTCAAATTATGAATATGCCCACATTATATAACAACAACGAATGATATAATCCATCAAAATATTATATTCATTGAAATAATACAAAATAACACATAATAATCATCCAAACAAAGAATAAGTTGCAATATCAAAATGAAAAATAGAGACAAACTTTGATGTCTATGGAATTCTACCAAGGGAAAATGTATAAAATCGCCTTTAAATTTCTCGATATAACTTAATTTAGCACTGTAATTTTATGATATTTATTTACCTCGTCATTCTAGTAAAATTAATATATGGATGTGATTTATAGGTAAATGAATATATCAACATTCTGTAAAATTTGCAAGAAAATTTTATTTAGATAATGGTTGAATCATAATTTGCTCCAATAGACTATCCGAACAAATGATAAAATATTATTTTAATCTTTTTATATATTCTGACTGATATTTAAAAAATATATTATGTGTGTATGCTCATAAATATTTATTAGGTAGATAAGTTAATTATATAAATTATGTCTTTTCTTTTAACTATACACTTCAACATCAATTGACTTGAACCTTCCAAGAAGTATTTGATACTTGTTTTTCTAGAACATATGTTTGCAATTTTCTTGGTGATAATTGTAGTTCTTATATTGTGATACTTGTACTAATCCAAACTTTACTCTTTACCAATTGTTTAGCATATCTATATGATGATACGTCTCTACCCAACATATTATTTTACTTTAAAAAATTATTTTTAAAAACCGAAAAAAACCGAAAACCGAACCGAAAAAAACCGAACTGAAAAACCAATGGTTTACTTTTTTTGGGGTTAGAGAAAAACCGAACCGCAAAAACCGAACCCACCCCTACCTCAGAGTGTAAGTGGGAACTGGAACATGGAAATTAAGGAACGAAAAAGGGACTGGAAAGTGGAAACAAAGGAACGGATCCCTTTTCACTTATCAGATAAAGACGGGTCGGGTTTGAACGGGTCGGGCTTTTTAATTTGGGGAAAATAAATGACTGCTGATGTGGATGTCCATGTGTCAAAATACGTGACACATCGGATACCACGTGTGAGGCCAAACGGAAATTTGGATGTGGAGGGTAGAAGTGGACCAATAGTTTGACGGTAAGGGTAGTTTTGAGCCCAAAAATAGCTAAAGGGTAAATGTGAGCCATTTTTAAGTACTTTAAGGGTAATTTTGACCCTTTTCTCTATTTTTAATTTGTTAATTATTATAATTTATAGTAAAATTTCTTTTACTTGCGTTGTCTCAATTTATGTGGCATCGATGGTATTTGGATAACCAATCAAATTTTTATATGACTTTTAAACTGCAAATTATTGTGATTTATGGTACTTTTTTATATTCTTCGATAATAATACTCCTTCCGTCTCACTTTGTGCGGCTGAAAATTATTTCATTAAGGGTAAAAAGGAAATTTAAAAGTTAAATTATAAGGTGACATTCTTTTTAGGAAGAACCAATAAAGAAAGGATGTCACATAAAATGAGACAGAGGGAGTATGTGCTATTTTCCAATTCCAATTTACGTAACATGGATAAAATATCGAAAGTCAACCAAATTTTAAAAATATCCTATAAATATTTTAAGTTGCTAAATATTAAGTCCAATTACAAGCTTTGAAAGACCTTTGGGATCTTGCATGAATCACTTATTGTGTTGGTTGAAAAATACGAGCAAGCCTATGAGTAGAATCATACATGTTTTTTTTTCCAGTGGGAGTGTGGCACCACTGCATAGAGTAAGTCAATTTCAGATATTATGATTAATAATTTATGATTTAACTAAATGATACTATTTTATGTATAGTAAAATATATCAAGATGATAGTGGATATCACGTAATGTATACAATATATCACATATAAAATGATAATCTGATTTTTAAATTCGACTTCTTATTATTATGTATGTCACTAAATTCGCAATTTCAAGACCTTATATATCTTTTCTTTTAACTTACAATCATACATTTTATTCCTATATTTCTTACTAATTTACACAATAATATTCTTAGTTCTTTGCAAAATCATAAACATTTCCCTTTCTCAATTCTTTATACCCTTAAACTTTTCATTTAATGCCAAAAAACTGATATGTTGAAACCTTTTTTTCTATATATAAATGTTCTATGCTAATTATTAAACGATAAAAAATATCCTCAAATATCAACCAACTTTTATGTCTTTAAATATTTTGGTAATAAAACAAGTTAAAGATGAATATAATTATATCTTTTTTTCATTTAAACCATACATAAGTTGTACGTAAAATAGTTGAGATATTTCTAGCGAATTATTAAAAAAAAGGTAGTCTTTCCTCTTTTTTTTTAATGTAAGAACTGCAATGAAGAATAATAAAAATCCCTTTACAGTTATTTACGGACATAAGCCTTCATATTTTATTGTCTTGATTTTGATAAGTTTGATTAAGATTCATCTTAGAAAGGATTGACTAGGCCTATATACATACTACAAAATAGAGAAATTTTTATAAATATTGGTACTTTAGTGCCTAATTACCAAACATAATGATTGTCTGAATAATTATCAAATGTAGCATCGATTTTTTAAATGTGTGGTATGGGTAATACATGTTTCTGAAATTCATGTTGTATCATAAGAGGTAGTTTGATCATTTTATACTATACTATAACATATATTTTGTAGAACAGAAATGCAGACCACATAATGGCTTCAGAGCGATTACATATTTTTGAAATTCATGTATTTTTTTTTCTGCAACTACAAATATTTAAAAAATATGATTAGTTTATCAATTTTAACTGAATCATCAAAATAAACCTCACCAAACTCACAGCTACGATCATGATAAACTTGGAGGTCCAAGATTATTGAAGATATTATCCACATCATTGAAATTCAAATATGCATCGCAATTTTTCTTCATTTCACTCACCACATGTAATATATTGCTGAAAATTAGCATCCCTGTTCCCAATAATACATTATTTGTTACGACAAGTAAAAATGACCAGATCGGTAGAAGTCAATTACACTAAGGAGTCATTTGGTACAAAAATGAATAATGCAGAGATTAGTAATGCAGGGATTAGTTATGTAGGGATTAATAATGCTGAGATTATTTTTCATCCCATGTTTGGTTTATTGTTTTCCATTTAATTTTATGTTTGGTTTAAAATTCTATAAAATGTTTCTTTCCAATTAACCCCTTGAACTATTATGAGATTTTCTATTTCATGTAATTAGATTAAAGTAGATTATTTTTTATGACTTCTAACTAGTTAGGAAAATAATAATTTGTCATTATGTTTGTTATTTTCTCACTTAAATTATTTGAGAATAAATAATTATAATCTCAATAAATTCATCACTAATAAAATATCAGTCTTTAATTTAATAAAGATATACCATCTATTATTAAAATAGAAAAGATGGTAAACAATTGTAAAATAGACAATCTATATTTACACATAAAAAGTTGTAATTTTAATATAGTGTTTATATTTTACGAGGTCACTCAACTTTGAGAATATATTTAAAATCATTGGACTTTTTATATTGTATCAATAAAATCACTCAACTAAAATTAGTTATAAAAAATATTGACATGTCAAAATATTTTTTTGTGTATTATGTAAATATGAAACAAATAAATAAAATTTAAAATTTTGACATGGTAAATTTACTTATTTTATATTATGAAAATATGAACCCTCAAATAAATAAAATTTGTAAGCTAATTTATTTAAATAAATTTACTAAGTACAAAACTACAAATATAAAATATAAAATCCAGAAAACAAAAATATGTAAAAGAATTTGAGGGATATTTTTGTCTTTGTATTTAATCCCATGGTATTAATTCAAAAGTATTAGCTAATACCACCAAATGGGAGGTATTAGCTAATACCATGTATGTGGTATTAACTAATACCATGGATTAGTTATACATGGTCCAAAAATCTCACCAAACATAGCATTAACTAATACCATGCTTAATACATGGATTATTTTCTCCTAATATATCCTACCAAATGGCCCCTAACAGTGTGTGTGTGTATATATATATATATATATATATATATTGGGATCACTGTGAAGGAAAAAAATAAATCACAAAAAATATGAATAAAAGACAGAGATGGCTCACCTATCTAAGTCAAGTGATCCCACAGATGTTAAGGACCATGCTGCTCGAAATCTTCAAAAGTGTCAGCGAGTGCATGTCAGATTCTCCAAAAATAGTGTATTTTTGGAGAATCCAACACGAATTCACATTGAAAGTGAAGAATTTGCGCAACTTAGGTTAAGCATACTTCAAATATTATGCTAAGTTGAGATGGAATAACTAGTCCCGCAAATAATCAATCAAACAAAAGGTTATGTAATGCAGGATAAATAGGTTCGATACTAAACAAAACAATAATCCCAAGCCAAGAAATTAACAAAATCCCATAATCTAATAATGACCATTAGTTCCAAACGGAAAAAAAACATAAATAAACCAACTATTCAAATCACACCAAACACAAATAGTCTGCAAAAATATGAAAAATGCAACTTCCACTTGAGAAAACCACTTTGTCACTGCAAATAGCGCTTATGAGAGTTGCCACTCATATTCTTGCTACATTGGATCATCATCTTGACGATTCATCGTCAGCATAATTTGCATCTCCCTGGAACTGAACGCTTGGTGCCACCGCCACCTGTATATGTATGTTTAAGGTAAAATCTAGAGGAAAGTATGGGCTTGATGAAATTTTTTTTCTTGAAAAGTAAGTCCGTATATATAAACAATAACAATACACTCAGTAGAATTCTACAAGTGGAGTCTGGAGAGGATAAAATGTACGCAGATTAACTCATAGAGATTGTCTAAAGAATATCAGGGCC
The DNA here is from genome assembly GCA_029948455.1 of Solanum rostratum. Classification (NCBI taxonomy): domain Eukaryota; kingdom Viridiplantae; phylum Streptophyta; class Magnoliopsida; order Solanales; family Solanaceae; genus Solanum; species Solanum rostratum. The sequence continues at coordinate 67,147,951 of CM057048.1, forward strand.
AAAGCAAAGTTGGTATGTGTGTGTATATATATGTATGTATGTATACTGAAAAAATCTTATAGAAACATTACCCCATTGCCAAGGACTTGTTTGATGGAAACAAGGAAATTGAAAATTATTATCTCAACTAAACACAGAGAAAAATGAATTTAATCATGCATCTAATACGAATTTATTGTACAAACAAATGATTAAAAATTATATTAATTTTTAGCTAATATCAATACTCAAACCTAAAATAAATATAATACCAAATTAGATAGAAGCACCAACCTGATCGTCCGAGTAAACTTGATCAAATTCACGGCCTTGTTCATTAGGTATGCTAGCACTTGGAGGTCCAAGATTCTGGAAGGGATAGTCCATATTATTGGAATTGAAATACACATCACAATTTTCCTCTTCATTTGAATTCCTTCCTTCAGCATCACTCTCATATGATACCGCGGCACTATTGCCTGGATTAGCCATGTTTGATTCACCAATATACTGCTGCAAATTTGAATTTGCTGCTCCAAGTCCACTAATAGTCACATTTCTAGCATGAATATCAGACATCGTTGTGATACTTGAATAATTTATCATATTCCCCACATTGACATTCAAGTTGGAGCCATCATTTATCCCATTTCCAATGTCTGTACCAAACATTATTTCGCTACCTGAATATGCTTCTCTGTGCGTCACATTGAGATCCAAGCTGTAATCACTTCTACTATGATGATCCCCACCGCTAAATGCAAGGCCGAGTCTATAATTAGTGTTCCCAATAGTTGCTCCTTGTAGTCCTTGTGGATTCATTGTTCCAAATAATGGTTCATGCTGTTGTTGAATCCCACCAGCGGCATTATTTTGGGCAGACAAAAACGGGTAATGGAATGGATTACATATGCCGAGGTAGTGAGGTTGAGGTTGAGCTTGAAGTTGAGAGCGATACAATTGTGGTTGAATTGAACTCTCTCCTCGAACAAAAAGGTTACTGGCATCAAGAGTTGGAAATGGCAACTCCGGGCCTCTTTGGGTTGGACGCGGGTTAGGTTGCAGATTTGTTACGTTTGTTTGGGGACAAGGCATTGTTCCAAATCTACGAAACCTACTTCTTGGTGCATGTAAACCACTTGAGGACGCTTGACCGGAATGGCGACAGAGAGATTTTCGCTCTTTTGGAGATCTCCAATTATTGCGACGACATTTCTGAAAGGTTTTATTATAAGAAAAAGACATATAATATCTGAACTTATTGTTATTTATGTGCATTTGGAATGACCAAAGTTATTCATAAAAAATGTTTCTGATGTTTGGTAACTAGTGAACAATAATAGTCTTTTAAGACAGATGAATTAAAGACTGATAATAATATTATTCTACTGAACAGCAAAATGATAGAAATTATTAATCAATAATTAACTTCTACACTAAATATGTAACAAAAGTATATTGCTAATTCTTGTAATTATTGAGTATTTTGACAAGACTTTTGAGTTTTAAAAATTGATAAATGTCTAAATATTTACTAAAGAAAGTGAAGTAAAATTAGATTAAATTAAGATAGTTGCAGAAAAACTGTTACTCACAAAAGTGGTTGATGAACCAAAAAAATAAATTTAAGTAAAATATTTTCGACACCAAATACGAGAAAATAACTTACGAAAAATATTTGTTTGCAAAATAACTTTTCCCAACCATTCACACTGATACGTAATTTACCATTTATTATTTTTGAGAATGTACCTGAAGATGGCTAGCAATTTGCATCCTTGTAAGACCAGGCACTTTCATTTCCTCAAGAATCTCCTTGGGATAGCATCCTATATGTTTCATAAGGATGTAAGTTTAATTTAGTTAACCATGATATAAATAGAATAATCATATGCCTTAATTCCTAACAAGTTGACGATAGTTGTAAATATAAATTCTCATTATTCATATCATTCCATATAAATGAATTATCAAGAAATTTAATTAAATCATGAAATAAACTTACTTCCTTCGCCAAGTACTTGCACTGCTTGCATGAATTTGTCATGGAGATCGTCAGTCCATTCTAAGTAGTCCTTTTGCCTAACAACCTTATCAGTAACACTGTGTTGGCTTTCTCCATTAATCCCTTTCATGCTTTTTCTACCTCTTTTTGCCCTCAACTTGTATTCCCCATTCAACATGATATCTTTTTCAACCTCATGAATAGTATTGTTGCCAATACCATCAACATTCATTTGATCTCCATTTTGCCTTGATTCTTGTCTTCCTTTCTCTCTTTGCATTTTTTCTCTCAAGACAAATTGCCACAAGTATTTCATAATTTCCTTGTCAAATGGCTTTTTAACGTAAAGATAAGCTCCTTCGTCCAAAGCCTTCTTTGCTATAGGTTCATTGTGTTCATCACATACAACTGCATAAATATTTCAAAATGTTATCAATTAGAAATATATTATATTATTCGTTGAGTGAATAGTTAATTTCACTCATATTTGCTGAATTTTATTTTTTACATAAAATAGTAATATTACAAATAACCATTTATCATATACTAAACGAATAGAAGTTAACAATTGATAATCTGTGTCGTCAAATAACAAAATTCATTGCTAATCCTATTTAAAGATAGATTAGAGAAAATTGGTTTTTCTATAAATTATTTAGCAACATGTTAACAGTATATTTTATAGCTAATCTTTCTATAGTATATTAATTAAAACAATTGACTTTACCTATAATGGACATTCATAAGTGGAGGAAGAGAATAAATACTTACCAAGTGAAACTATATTCAACGCCACAGCTTGAGCAACGAGGTTAGAAGAAAGCATGTTTGATGAATGGACATTGAGTATCATTACATCAATTTTTTGCTTTCCTTTGGAGAGCACTGACATTGCTGCTGATGCCGTACCAACCATCATAACTGTATCAATGCTCTTTGAAAGTTAGTGATGAAAATGATACACAAAATTATCATCTAGATTTGTTCGTTTCTCGTATACAAATTCAATTGTGAATTTTCAGGTTATATTACTATACATTAGTTTATGCAATTATGCATATTAATCAACTTATATTACAATTGATGTGTATAATTTTAGATAGGTTCACATAATAAAGCTATATACCATATAATTTAGGAAAGCAAGAAATCTAAATTGGCAAAATACTCTTTATATAAAAAAAAGAATTACTTATTATAGTAATTCTTAATGGATTATAATGAGGGTGTATTAATAATGGCATTGGCGATAAGTGTTCTGATACAACACATTCAAAAAGAGGTGTTACAGGATATGTTATATGTAGATGATATAGTACTATAATTGATGAGCAACGAAACAATATTAAAGTGTGAATGGAGGTTTGGAAATATCTCCCAGAGTCAAAATGTTTTAACTTGAGTAGGACTAAAATTGAGTACTTGGAGTGCAAGTTTAGTGACATGTCCCATGAAGCGGACATGGGCGTGGATGTGGATTGATGTTTGATACTCAGGTCATTACCAAGAGAGAAAGTTTCAATTACCTAAAGTTAGTAATCCAAGATAATGGAGAGATTGAAGAAGATATTACACAACGTATTGTGTCAAGGTTTATGAAATGAAAAATTACATTAGTATTTTGTATGATAAAAATGTGTTGTCAATAATTAAAGGCAAGTTTAGAATGGTGGTTAGACCAACTATGTTATATAGAGTAGAGTATTGATGAGTCAAGAATTCCTATGTACTGAAGATGAGAGTAGAGATATGATAATGCTGAGATAGATGTGTGGATATATCAAGAGAGATAAAATTAGGAATGAAGGTATTCAGGCCAAGGTGAGAGTGTTCACCATGGATTATAAGATGCAGGAAGTAAGATTGATATAATTTGGACATGTGAAAAAGGAGACGTGCAGATGTCCAAATAAAGAGGTGTTAGAGGTTATCTATATAGGGCTTGAGTTAATCCTAGGAAGTATTATAGAAAGGTGATTAAGTAGGACATGACGCAATTTCAGCTTATTAAGAATATGATAGTTGATAAAAAGAGTGTGAAAATGGAGGATTATGATAGATGGCGAGTAGGTAGTCAAGAGCTTTGCTTTCCCTTTTTCGAGGGCACCAATGTTAGTATGGTATTATAATTTCTAGATTCTATTTCAATTTCTATTAGGTGATTTTTACCCTCAATTATTGTATTTTTTATTTTTTGTACCTGTTTGTTGCTATTGTCATCTTTTTCATTTATTTTATGTTGAGGGTCTATAAAAAATAATTTCTATACCTTCTCAAGAGCACGATAAGGTCAACATATACGCTATCTCTCTAGACCTTACTTTTAAAGCTACACTATATTATTTTATTGTTTTATATCAAAAGTGAAACCCTAACAAAGTAATTGAAAAATTAAACCAAAACAAGATAAAGAAAAAGCCATGAAACACATCTGCACTATACTAAAATTCTCACTTAGATACCTTTTTTGCAGCGTAAATCATTCCGAAAATCACTAATTATTTTTAAATTGGGGTTACGGGCAAAGGGAAAAGAGACATGTGTGAAAGACTATATCAACAAGATAAAAATTCAGGCAACCGAGTGAACTAATAAGATTTTATGTAAAATCACAAGTTTAAGATAGTTTTGTAACATTTACTTATTCTTCATAAATTAAAGTTGAAAAAGTGATTAAATAACCCTTAAGATTGATCCAATAAAATATATTTGGCTAGTAACCATTAAACTAGATCCAATTTTTACTTTGAAATCAATAAAATTAAAATATTTTATAATTCAAGGTCCACATGTGGTCAAAAGAATGAAATAACATGTGCATATTTCTATATTATAGAAACATCTTTTTGAGAATGCAATTATTTTTGTTGAATTAGAAAGTACAAAAAAACTTGTTGAAATTAAGAGGGAGATGTTAATTAAATTAAATTATAGGAAGGAAAATGTTTTTATTTCATTAAAATCAAGTCTTCCCACTTTTTTTCCTTCTATATCCAATAAAAAAAAAAAATCATCTCTTGGTCAAATAGCCAGATCACTTCCTATCTTGTCCTTCTCTTTTGCTCTTCCTTTCCCCCCAGCCTCCCCCGTTACCCTAATCTTGTGCCTTCACTGCCCAAACATATATTATTTTTTTTTTAAAAAAATGATATCCCTACAAAAACCAAAGATTTCCATATTCAAAAGCCATTTTTGATGAATTTAATCAATTTTCTCCTCAGGTCAATTGACAAAAAAAGAATTCCCCCCTTTTCTACAAAATGATCAAAGGTAAATTGATTAAATAATTAAAATTAAACATAAAATTGGGTCCCTCAAGAGACATAGAAGCTAATCGAATATGTGACATGTGTATCGAAAAAACCGAAAATAGAGAATTTGATATAGCCATAAAGGCTAATTTATTAAAAAGTAAAAACACATATACATGTATAGAAATAGTGTTATGACAACAACAAAATTAAAAATTAAAATTTACAAGATATATAAATAAATTTTAAAAAGTGATTGATGTTAATATCACAAATGAGATCAGATAGCAAGCATCACATCAGTTAAATCTCTTATATAAAGGAAATCACACAAAATTTACTTATATAAAAAAATCAAAAGTTACAAGTTCTATTTTTATTGATGTCACCTGTATAGTCATAAGACTTTAGCAAATCAACCATCTGAGTAATAAAATCTTTGTCAGTATCAACCAGCATCACACGAACTTCATCTATCATACCATAAAAGGGAGTTGTCATTGAGTTATTCATTCTTTCAACAAATTAAGAATTTTCCTCTTTTTATATAATAAGGGAATGATACAAGAAAATAATTTGTTATATGAAAGGTTGAATTTATAGAGAAACGCTTATACAGGGAGGAGGCTCCTCTCCATTTCCCCTGTCTCCATTTTTTCAAGTTTCCATCTTGATGAATGACACATGTCATTAGTTAAATTTAATGATTAAGATTTAACTAACCAAATACATCTCTAACATAATTTGATTAAATCTTAACCATCCAAATCTAACTTATGCCATGTGTCATCCATCAAGATAAGAACTTGAAAAAAATGGGGAGAGAGGAAATGGAGTGGCCAGTAGGCATGTCTAGTGTTGACCGTAAAAAAAAATTCTTATCTGGCCTATTTGATATATTTTTTTCTTTTTTAAGTCAAAACAAAGGTATAATTTTGCCTTTTTTGTTTTTCCTTTTACGGGTATATATTTATATATATAATATATATCATCCATCCAGATCAGAACTTGAAAAAAATGGAGAGAGAGGAAATAGAGTGACTAGTAGACATGTCTAGTGTTGACCGTCCAAAAAATCTTATTTGGCCTATTTAATATTTTCTTTTTCTTTTTTAAGTCAAAACAAAGGTATACTTTTGCATTTTTTTTGCTTTTCCTTTTACGAGTTTAGTCTGGAAGCAATATATATATATATATATATATATATATATATATACACACTTATGGAATTTGAGTGACCACGCATTTTCATTAAAAAGTATAATAGTTATGTTCTTTCTTTATCTCAACTGTTTCAACAATACTACTATAACATTATCAACCATCAGCATCAAAAGTGTCATAAAACCATTTATCGCCTTATCATATAGCTAAAAATTTGAAATTGATTTAGAAAATAATTTTTTTAAAATAAAATATTTTATTTACTTTTTTTATTTTAGACACAATTTGTCATGAATCACGATCAGTAAGTTATGACGCTATCATGACTTCAAAAAAGGGATCAAGACTGAAGGGCCATGATGCTCAAAATAAACAGTAATAGCAATCGCTGCAGTAGATAAGGAAATACACCACCACTAACATCCAAGACCTAGGGCATGTTTGGTATGGAGGAAAACATTTTTCGAAAAATATTTTTCCATTTTTTCATGTTTGGTTAGCTTAAATTTTTTGGAAAATATTTTCGAAATCAACTCATTTTCCTTCCAAAAATTAAGAAAAATATTTTTCAAAACTCTCATCCAATTTCAATTTGATTTTTTATGTCCCATCCCTACCACACCTCTCTCCCTAAAAAAAAATTTACTATTCATTTAAAATAAAATAAGATTAAAAATTTATTTTTTTAAAAAAAATTCACATTTTGAAAATTTTATTTTTTCCCTCATTCCTAGGACGACCTACCCAATCCCTCCCCCACAAACACACACACAAAATTTGAAAATTTTCATTTTTACTACATCCTGCGCCACCCCCACCCTACCCCCATAAAAAAAATTAAAAATTTATTTTTACAAAAATTTCAAATTTAAAAAATTTAATTTCTTTACTCCACCTGCACCTCCTGCCCTCCCCCCCCACCCCCCCACAACCCCAACACACAAAAAATTGTTTCTTTTTAAATTTTAATTTTTTTACTCCAACCCTCCCTCCCAGCACCCCACCCCATAACAAACAAAAATTTAAAATTTTATTTTTAAAAAAATTCAAATTTTAAACATTTCATTTTTTTACTCCATCCCCACCCCGGCCCCCTACCGTTGCCCCCAATCCCCCGCCTCTACCCCTACCCCCCCCCCCCCCCAAAAAAAATAATAATTAATATTTACTTTTATAAAAGAATTTAAATTATGAAATATTTTCATGTCAAAAACAATTTTTCTAAAAAATATTTTCTACTCTCTAGCTAAACATAAAAGTTTTTTTCTAAAAAATATTTTCATTCACTAACCAAACAGTAGAAAATATTTCCAAACAATATTTTCCACTCACCATCCAAACATGAGAAAATTAGTTAGAAAACAACTTATTTTCTATGAAAATATTTTTCAGGAAAATATTTTTATACCAAACACAACCCTAGTGTCACGAGTACAAAAGAGCATCTAAAACCATACTGAATGAAAGAAAATGCAACACAGTCTCAGAAATACAATAAAGACTACAAAATTGGGAAATAATATCTAACGGTGACTCAAGACCCTAAGTCTTACCAATAGACAAGAGTAGAATCAACTGTCTGGAATCAACCGCCATGAATCAAATGTGGTGGCACTTGCCTTTAAGCCACCGAGATAAGTCAACCTAAACAGGTCACAACAGAATAATACAAGATAATGTAGAAGCTAATGATAACTTAACAATATAAATAATAAAGCTTGGAAGCATAAGGGACATAATCAATCTATAATCATCCCAGAACTAGTGTCACGTATACAAGTCTCTAAATACATCAGATTCTGAAACAAATAATACAAGCCTCAATAGTCTTTATTTCTCAAATAAAACTAAACTAATAAAAAATCCAACAATCTTGAGGATTGGTGGGGTCAACAAGCATCTACCTCTCAATCCGTCAAGATGGTTCGTGAAAAGAATTGGAAAAGTCAATCGAATCTGGGCTCACAACTTATATACACGTTTAGAAAAACAATGGTTAGTACCAAGGTACCCAATAGGAAGACCTAATCACAGGTAGAGAATGAAGAACTAATTACTCCTTCCATCATAACCACATACCTCGACAACTATAAATCTGTACGCAGGAAAGGCCAGCATGCACAATATAGATAATATACGATCACATTCACATACATCATATCACAACCATTCAATCTTAAGAATATACAACAACAAAGTCATTCAAAATATCACACTTAGCATCGATTACCATATTTTAACAAGGATATTAATGAAATGAGATGGAATCTCATGATATGCAAACCACCGATACAATGTCAAATAATTATAATGTATGTCTGTCCTACGATACACATCCGCTAATATACTTAGGTCGGAAGTAATGGGGGCCACAGATAGACCATGTATTCATTGGAACCATTTTCTTTTGGCATTTACTTTTATATCTACCCATAACTATTTTTCTTCGACTTTTTCTTTTTCTTTTTCTAGCCGGAACCATTTTCCTTTGACTTTTCTTTCTTTTTCTTTTTCTAGTCGGAATTATTTTCGTTCGACTTTTCATCATCAATGGGTCATCAAGAAAATAAATGTTATCACAACACAATTCATATTCATAAGCATGAGCATATGCAAGATGTTAACATAAAACATTTATCAACAATCAAATATTCCATCCCATAGTTCATTCAACATTTGAAACATCATCAATAACATCACACAACAATCACATCACATCATGACTCAAATTCTCAACGACCACTTATCATCATAGCTTATGACTATATCTCAATTGGTTGACATTTCACAAGTATTCATTTCAACAATTTCAATAAATGCTAGATTATACAACTAACTCCACATTAAATATAAAGTACTTCAATAGACGTTTTCACATATCAAGAGTCAAAGCTCAACAATTATATCGACATGAACAATTTCTACATTTCAACAATCAGTGTCACAAGCTCAATTCATATTATCAACTCAAGAGCTCACAATAATTACACATCAATTCAAGAGCCAATTTGTGCATATCATCACATCACCATTCCCAAAATCCAATTATATCTGCTAAAATAATTCATTAATTCCTAATTTACACAAAGAAAGAAAAATATCAAGTCCAATTTAACTTAACAAGATTTTGAATCCACTTGCCTCGAATTTGTCAACAATCAAAGGTATTGAATCTACTTGCCTCGAATTAGCCAACAATCAATCCAACGAAAGAGCTTTTTCCTTCCAAATTAAATTCAACACACCACAATCTAGTTAAAAATATGTTCACAATCACATTTCGAGAAGAACAACACCAAAATCAAGCAATTTGGAGATAAGGACAAATCATCCAAAAATTCACTACCAAAAATTAAGCCGAAAAATTGAATGTTTTTACATAAAAGCGATCCTTGAGGTTTTAGAAATTTAATGGTGAAAAACATTTCGAAAAAGGAGTCAAAATGAGCTCACAATCATCATTTCTCTTTTGAAAAATCAAGTTCATGAAATCCCCAAATTCTCCGTTAGATCCCAAAATTTTCATGTTAAAATCATGAATTAATCAATTAAAATTAAAGAAAAGGGTTCAAAATGACTTGAACGATTTCCCTAAAAAATCCCTTATGGAATCACAATAAATCGAGCTCAAAATGTTGAAAATGGTAAAAAATGATGAAAACCCAATATTTTAAAAGAGTTACTGTTCCGGGTCATTTAACCCCCGGGAACACGGCCATGAACTCCGTGAACACAGAGAGCAAATATCTGCTTGTTTATGTCATGATTATGCAGGTCACTAGTATATCTATATGTATTGCATGTCCACATACTTAGTATATTCAAACGTACTAATGGATACTCTACGTCTACATTGCATCACAATGTAGGTGCAGATGACCTCGGTCTTCATCCTCGTGGCTAGATCTAGATTATTAGCTGATCTGAATTAGGTTGTCCTCATGTTTCGGGGACTGAGCCTTCTATCTTTTAGTCTTATGTCATGTTTTGTATTTGACACAGTCTTTACTTTATATTAAGGGTAAACCAGGACTATCGGATGTTGAGAGCCAGGACCTATCGGATGTTGAGGGTGAGCTGGGACCTATCGGAGCCCCCCATCTATAATCATGACTTAGAGGCATATGCTGGACCGACGTATTGATTTAAAATTTCAAACTTGTATACCTTATAAAGTCATATGTTACTCTTATACTTTGATCTATGCTAAGTATTACTTCCGCTTATGATGTTTTATTCCTGTTTACCATGTTTGCTTGATGTATGCTTAGATGCTTTGGTAAGGTATTGTCACGCCCTAGAATGGTACCCAAGACGTGGTCGGCACCTAGAGACCATTGCTAGACTCCAAGCGAACCACTTGTCCTCTTCATATTCATTCAATGAATAATTCAAGACAATTAGCGGAAGACAAAGGAAAGTAATGGGCACATCTCATCTAGTTCTCAAAATAACTATATATTTAATGTAAAGAATAGTAGAAAGAGCTAGTACAACAATCTCAACATCAACGTTTGACTATCGTCTATGAAGCCTCTATCACTATCAAGTGGTGCCAATAACAGACCCATGACTACCTCAATCAAAATAAAGCTAAATCGAGTCTAAACCTAAAGCAAGATGAAATAAATAATAGGAGATCCTCCGAAGTAGGGAAAACTCACCAATAAGATGAACTGCTCAGATCCTTAACGATGCGCCTGTTGATGACCTCTAATCCCTGTATCTGCATCATGAAACGATGCAGCGCCGAGTGGCATCTGTACATAGAATGTATGATATGTAAAATAGTTGAATGAAACAGAACAGAAACAAGTAGAATAATATGGAAGTAATATCAACTCAGAATAATAACCAAATCAGAAGTCACATCTCTATCAAAAAAGGAGTAAAGATTAGGACAAGTGACCCCTGAACCAATCAACCTCATCAATCAACTCAACTCAGACTACTAAAGGTAGGAACTTTTTGGGAGTTTCTCTTATCCGACAACAATCACTTATGAGCCAGTGATCGTACAACAGTCAAGCTGATATTGCCACAACCGTTCCAAACTTTCTAGGTAGGGAACAAATCGAATCCACTAAAGGAAACAACAATCAACTAAGTCCTCTATTGCTTTCAAGGACTTCTAATCAAGAGGGAACCACAATATTGTATGATGGCTCTAATCCTCACCTACATTTGGCAACGTAGTTTGACGAGTGTAAATCGGACTAACTCTTACTCTTTTGGTGCTTGATACTCCTCCCATGACTCAATGCTCATAAGACAATCAATCTAATCAAACCAATCCAATCATAGGGACTTTTAACCCTATTACCAATCAATCTCATAGGAGCTTTAACCCTCCCCATCAAGGAACATTCCAATCAACGACTCAAGATTTAGAATAATCGTAAGGGAATAATCGAATAGACAAATCAGTGGAGTTCATTCATGGAGACTCATAGGATTATCAAGTACTATCAACTCATCATCATTCTCTTATCACAATCACAATCACAATTACAATCACAATCGACATTCTTACTTCAAGGCTCTAGACTCAATCCTTAGGTTCAATCATGCATGCTTTCGAAAATAATCATGTAGGGTTATACAATATCTCATGAAAATATTTAATTCAATAAAACAAGTTTATGATGATCATCAACATAGGAAAATACATGGAATTAATATAATTTATAAGAAAAACCATAATACGTTATGCATGTAGACTTATTAGACTTTCAACTCATCTATGACCATTTATGGGGCACATGAGAGAAGAATCTCATGCTTTTAGTTTAGCCTTACATACCTGGGATAAATCTATCAACTATCACCTTCAAGAATTCCCCCTCTGGATCCTTCAATCTTTCGTTCTCCTCCTCTTCTCTCAAGCCCTAGTCCTGTTCAATTGTTTTGGAAGGGCTTAGAATGGGGTTTTAGACTCTTATAACATCAAAACGACCAAATTAGATCGTGTATAGACTTTAGAAGGGGTTTTGAATTGACTAGAATGCCCCTCCAAAATTTAGAAATTTTTCAGCTTCGAGATTGCCCAACTGGTCGCACACAGTGTATTTTTCCAAAAAGTTTCTAAACGAGTTTTCACAACCCCGTCAAAAAATTTTAGAAAAACATAATCGTGACTCCATTACACAGGCGTAATGCGACTTTGTTGTGCACCTTCACTGTTTTTCGTTTTCAAGTCAAAAAATTATCTTTTGATCTAGTTGTTCTAAAAATCGACTGATATCATTTTCCCACTCAATTTTTTGTGATGATCACAAATTTGGCCTCGGATTTGCCATACGAGCATTGAAAGATGTGTAATATGCATTTCTCTCTCCTAGGGGTATTTTGATGATTTTACGGTGTGTTACATTATCTCCCCCTTGGGATCATTTATCCTCGAAAGATGAGTAAAGGTGGATATCAAGGCACGAATAGACTCAAGAATCATCTCAATACTCACATCCATCAATCAAAATCTCGACTCCTCATCAATCTCAATCAACTTTATTTAGACTCAAGAATGGACATATCAACTCAAGGACAAAAACATCAATTAAATCAAAGGTAAGAACATTACCTTCATCATTTTCATCATCAGACACGAATAGAGCATCGAAACGTAATCAATTCGAATCGTTTAAACACTTTGTCAATGAGTCTTTTGGACTCAAGAAGGAAGTCATCAGCTCTAATCAAGAATGGAACCATGATATATACAAGACTTTGCAGGCATTCTCAAGCTCAACTCTCCACCTCAATTGTGCTCCCTTGCATGGCACTCTACTCCGTCAACTTAAACTTATAGCTCTTATTCAACTCCCTACCTATCCACATTCTCTTATTTCATTCAAGCCTACTTCTAAGCCTCGCGGTGCTATTGTTAAGATGATTATATCCATACAAGGCTAACCCTCAATACTCAAGCCCTATACTCTCACAGGGACTTTCCCTAAAAGATCACTAGTCCTCTTCACTACTCCACTATCCTTACTTGAAATCCTCGTCACGAAGTCTTCAATAGTCCATAATCAATAGTCGCATAATAACAACTTCAAGTCTATCAATCTAACCACTTCAATTGTGTCTAAGATATTTCAAGCCTACTAAACACTTATACCTTTGTCATTCAATGAGCTCCCACTGGAAGACACTCCAACATACTCTTATTTAGAGACACTCTAATCTACTCTTACCTATCTATTATATATCATAATGTCTCATCTCTCCCCTCCTCCCAATCTCTATCCCTACATGACACAAGTACAACACCAATGTCATAACAAGGATATCTTCACTCCTCCTCATCTACCCTCATTCTTCATCTACTACTATCAGCATCACTACTTGGGCCTAGAAGAACTCGTCATCTCCCCCTTTGGGGAAACCCTAACTACTACCTCCTTATGCCAAATAAGCACGATTCTACATCTAAAACTTGATACTCTACATCCTACCATCAACAATAGCATAACGTACCGAAGGTTGGTCATGCGTAAAACAACATCAGAATAAAGAACCCTTACTCTCTCTCATCAACCCTCACTCCTTTATTCTCATCCACATTTCCATCAAGACTGGGAAGACAACATAACTCAAAGAGCTTGGAACGAAGATCATTAGCACGATTCAATCGAGAAATCTTACTTGTAAACATTTGTAATGAAGTACAATCCCCCTCGTCTATCAAGACTCATTCTGGGTTCATAGAACTATTCGTAGTGTAAAACTCAAGTCACATCTCACTCAACATAGGATTAGGAATTCTCCGATCCATGGGGTAAAATCAAAATTAATGAATGGATTCATCGTTGTTCACCCTCACAGCTCAACATAAAGGACAATCAACAAGTGGTACATGGGACTAGGCCATATGCATGACAGTCATATACCATACAGGAATAGGGCATCACCTCAACAAGAAGAATAAGGCACATATGATATGGCAAGGAACTAATGTCTCATCTAGATCAACCCATCTCTATCGAAACCTCAAGATTTACTTAGGCCTATCATCTCATCATCTCTTCCTTAGCTCAAGGGTCATCTCTCAAGTTTTGTGAATTAATTTCCTGTACTAGTCTATAAACATATACCTCTACACGATCAGGCAAATCACTATCCATGAGAATAGGCGTCTTAAACTTCTTCTATCATACTATAGTTGCATATATAAAATAGCCACTAAGACTCTCTTCGAAGATACCACTCTTAGCTTCCTCATGTCACTAGGGAAATCTCTCTATATTTGCTGCTCTAATGGTGTACTTAACCACTTCCCAAACTCTTACAATCTAATCTCTCTTATCAAATGTTTTGTCCTTAATTCTCTCTTTCCATCTAACAACACTTATACCATACTCATAACATCACACTCCTTGCAGGCCAACACCTTAATCTCAAACACACACTATGGTGAACCTCTTAGGGTGAATCTCTAACTAAAAGTATCACTCTCATGATGTTGTCTCCTCTTTACCACTACTTCTCAACATTCAAGCTTAGAGTCTAGTTCTAACACATGCATCTATCACAAACCTCTCCAACATCACACCAATCTTACAACTACTAGGCAAATTTCAGAGCATAAGCCTACTAAGATCTCATAGCAGGTATTCACTCAACACATCTCCTCTTCACAACTCAGGTACCATTTTCTCCACTCATTATACCCCCTTACATAGCTAAGCTCATAACTATATAGATCTTATGGGGGTCTTTCTTCAAATTTATAAGCCTAGTGTAGATCTATCACATTGAAAGCACTCTGTCCCTCTACTCAACATCCACATCTCACCCTCACAGTACAAATATCGGGATACGTCAATATAGAACTCTTTCTAGTTTTGAGAAAGCTCTAACACATTCTAACACTAATTCCCTCTCTATACCTCATCATGACAATCATAGGGTACTCATCACCCTTTCATCAAACGTATGGCAAACGACTCATCATCTCATTACTTGCCTAATGGTTATATAACTCTAACTATAAGCCTCAATTAACTATCACTCTCACCATCTCGTCCTTTCCTTTCTATCATCATCATCCTAGATTTAGAATGACAACTCTACTCAGGGTGATATGGAACCTCACATCTTACTCTTAGATGGTAACATTAAACTCTAAGGACACAAGTTTCTCTCTCATGGATAACATGAAAGCAAGTAAAGGCTCGAATCATACCCGGCACAACATCTGGGGAGACATCTGAGAACTTTCCCGATCTTCTCTAACTGTAGGTCCTAGGGTAGAAGCTTGGGATCTTTTGGCCCACTTAGGACAATTCCTCTAGAAATGACCCTCTTGGTCACATTTGTAACATTCATCACTCCCTTCACGACATTTTCTCAAGAGAAACTTGCCACACATGCCACAAGGTGGCTTGCCTTGGGGACCTCGAACCACGCTACCCGATGACTTAGATTTCTGAGCTCCCAAGTTATGAGACTCTACTTGAAAGTGACTTATGTTCCTATTCCTCCTCGACCTCTTTAACCTAGGCGGGTTCATCCTGAAGGACTCACAGACTCCGGATGTATTTGGGACACCCTGCCTACCTGCTCCCTATCTAGCAACCAATTTTGTCACACCTGGCCAAAGTCTGGACGGCCTGGCAAAGCTTAACATTGATGATGTCAGCCTGGGGTGGTTGCACGACGGGGAAGGCTAGGCCTATGGGTCCATCCTGATTCTAGGGCTCGGGTCATTAGCATTCTGTCTAGTTGGGCTGCCATTCACTTCATTGGCTCTTCTTAGAAACATGGTGACAATTCTGAAAATGCGAAACACACGAATCAAAAGAGATCCTTCTTAGAGGTTAACTCTATCATATGAATATGGAATAAGAAAGAAGTGTAAAAATTTATAATGTCCTATAGCCTCCTGCTTATAAAGTATGGTCGACAACACACCCATAAACAAGACTCTACTAGACACGACTTCATAAACTCCCTAGGACACTTCAACTCGTGCTCTGAATACCAAGTTTTTCACGCCTTGGGAGGGTACGCAAGACGTGGCCGGTACCTAGAGACTATTGCTAGTCTCCAAGCAAACCACTTGGCCTCATCACATTCATTCAACCAATAATTCAAGAAAATCAGCGGAAAACAAAGGAAAGTAATGGGTACGTCTCATCTAGTTCTCAAGATAACTATATATTTACTGTAAATAACACAACAATTTCAACACAACATTCGACTATCGTCTATGAAGCATCCATCACTATCAAGTGGTGCCAATGGCAGACCCATGACTACCTCAATCAAAATAAAGCTAAATCGAGTCTAACTCTAAAGCAAGATGAAATAAATAATAGGAGATCCTCCGGAGTATGGGAGGTTCACTAATAAGCTGAACTGCTCAGATCCTCAACGATGCGCCTGTTGATCCCTGTATCTGCATCATGAAATGATGCAGCACCGAGCGGCGCAGTACGTGGAATGTATGGTATGTAAAATAGCTGAATGAAATAGAAACAAGTAGAATAATATGGAAGTAACATCAACTCAGAATAATAACCAAATCAGAATGTCACATGTCTATAAAAAAAGAGTAAAGATTAGACAAGTGACCCCTCAACCAATCAACCTCATCAATCAACTCAACTCAACTCGACTCAGAGTACTCAAGGTAGGAACATTTTGGGAGTTTCTCTTATCCGATAACAATCACTTATGAGCCAGTGATTGTACAACAGTCAAGTTGATGTTAATACAGTCGTTCCAAACTTGCCAGGTAGGGAACGCATCGAATCCACTAAGGGAAACAATACTCAACTAAGTCCTCTATTGCTTTCAGGGACTTCTAATCAAGAGGGAACCACAATATAGCATGATGATTCTAATCCTCACCTACGTTTGGCGACGTAGTTTGACGAGTGCAAGCCGGACTAACTCTTACTCTTTTGGTGCTCGATACTCCTCCCATGACTCAATGCTTATAAGATAATCAACCCAATCAAACCAATCCAATCATAGGGACTTTTAACCCTATCATCAATCAATCTCACAAGGTTTTAACCCTCCTATCAAGGAACATTCCAATCAACAACTCAAGATTTAGAACAATCGTAAGGGAACAATCGAATAGACAAATCAGTGGAGTATATTCATGGAGACTCATAGGATTATCAAGTTCTATCAACTCATCATCATTCTCTCATCACAATCACAATCACAATCTGCATTCTCACTTCAAGGCTCTAGACTCAATCCTTAAGTTCAATCATGCATTCTTTCAAAAATAATCATGAAAATATTCAATTAAAAAAAACAAGTTAATGATGATCATCAACATAGGAAAATACATGGAATTAATATAATTTATAAGAAAACCCATCAAGAATTATGCGTGTAGACTCATTAGACTTTCAACTCATATATGACCATCTATAGGGCACATGAGAGAAGAATCTCATGCTTTTAGTTTAGCGTTACATACCTGGGATAAATCTATCAACAATCACCTTCAAGAATTCCCCCTTGGATCCTTCAATCTTTCGTTCTCCTTCTCTTCTCTCAAGCCCTAGTCTTGTTCAATTGTTTTGGAAAGGCTTAGAATGGGGTTTTAGACCCTTTTGACATCAAAACGACCTAATTAAATCGTGCATAGAGTTTATAAGGGGTTAAGAATTGATTGGAATGCCCCTCACAAAGTTTAGAAATTTTTCAGCTTTGGGATGCCCAGTCCACGACGTAGACTGGTCGTGCACAATATATTTTCTCCAAAATGTTTTTGAACAAGTTTTCCCAATATCGTCAAAAAAATTTGGAAAAACATAAGTATGACTCTGCTACAGAGGCGCGGCGCGCTTCTATCATGCACCTTCACTATTTTTCATTTTCAGATCGAAAAATTATCTTTTGATCTGGTCGCTCTAAAAATCGACCGATATCATTTTCCCACTCAATTTTTCATGTTGGTCACAAATGTGGCCTCGAATTTGCCATACGAGCATTTAAAGATGTGTTATGCACTCTTCTCTCTCCTAGGGGTATTTTGGTAATTTTGCTAGGTGTTACAAGTATCTTCAAGTTCCTCATTTGTTGCGTTATGACTAGGCCTAGGGCTTAGATCGTGACAACTAATTTCCCGCTAATGCAGAGGTCCTCACATCAAGCCTCCATGAATGCGGAGAAGAAAGTCAATGACACAAGATATACACAAAAAAATCATGAAACGAACTCTCAAAATTTTTCAGAATCCAAACACACAAATCATATATGCTATTTTATTGAATTCAACAATCCGGACTCAATGGAATTATTAGAACCCGAATTCAAGGTCTTCTTGATCCGAAATCTGATAAGTCGCAACTAAACTAGTTCAGGCCACTTGAAATGCTAAAGTGCTATTACTGAAATACTTAAAAATTATGAAGAAATTCTTTCTAACACTAAAACACTGCCCAAAACCATTGGAATCATTAAATATTCAATCCGAGCACCAAAATTCAAAATGTTGACCAAAGTCAAACCTAAGCCAAACTTTAAATCAATTTCTGACTTCAAACCAAAAATCCACATAACAACTCCAAATCTGATTCAGATAATTCTTTAAGACCAATTTTCACATTTCAGAACTAGTGGAATCGACCAAATTCTTTTCCGAGACTCGGATCTCCAAATGACTCAAAAATTCAAAATGTGGCAACTTAAGCCTCCAAAACTCACTTCTTTAGCAAAAACATTTTCAAAAATCAGTTTTCAAAACCAACCAAACATCACTCGAGGAAGCTGTTGAAAGGGGATAAAATGATAATTTCATCAGAAATGTCAAAAATAAACTTCAAGATCATTACATCCCTGGCTAGAAGCTGCAGGGGAGACTACGTAGATAATATGTACCCAGTAAATTTAACCAATTGAGAATAGAAAATTAAATAAACTAGGAATGCTTTTACTTGCGCTAGAAAAAATAGTTCGGCAAAGTGCCACCAATTTATATCAAATGGTATAGATAAAATAAATATAAATTAAGATACAATATTTCACCCAGATCAAGTAATACAAAAATGATGATGATGGAATGTATGTAACACAAGGTGGAATCAAGGTTGTCACACAACCTATTGTATACACCTCCGTCGAGCTAAGGCTCTATAGACTAAGAGGACCTATGGGGACCTCACTGGCCATATACCTCAATACAATCACAGTATCTCCATATCTCCTTGCCACCTCCTCGTGGTCAAGAATTTTGAAAGTGTCTCATTTAGTTACAAAAAGGTGGTTCCATAATTTTTAATTTTTCAGATATAACAATTTCCCATGTAAGGATGCATGCAGATAAAATACAAAATATAAGTAATATTTATCTCAACATGTATAATAGGTATCACAGTTCTCAAATTTCGATAATTTCATGATGAGACCACCCCTCTTTTATCCACAATAGGTTATCAATCTCATTAGAATAACCAATCACCTTTTACCACATTTATATCTCAGTAATCGCCATGAATCTTAATCTTAAGTCACAAGTATTCCCTTTCACCACATGCCATATTCACAATATAATAAGATTATTCATACTTTCTATCACCAATTCAAGTATTGCGATGCTCCCAAATTAATCACAAGTCAAATAAAGCCCATACGGATATTACATCAATAATTCTCAACACAAACACATGATATGGTCTCATTCATAGATTATAGCATACGAATATCCAATTACTCTATCCTAGTCTCAAGAAAGGATTAACTAAACCTACCTCAAGGCCAAACCACACACGAACACACCAACCGGATGGATGACTCAAGAAAATCATCTCTGAATCATCAACCCACTAACAAGAATGTAATATACACATCATAAGGAGTCTATTGATTCCCATATTATCATAATTAGGGACGGGGAGTAAAATCGTTCAAAATTTGGTTCAATTTTAAAAATGTTAAATATGAAAATCGAGTATAATATCATGTTCTATGTGAAAAATAGGACTCATTAATGAAAACCCCCAAGAATTTGAGAAAGAAAAGGGCAAAAATCAATAAATTTTCCTTAAATTAAGAGTTCTTGAAAATCATAAAATTTGGTGTTGAAATTCAAGAATTATAAGTTAAAATCTCAATGTGATTGATAAAATATAAAATATTATGGTTGAAAATGACTTACCCAGTAATTTCTTTGAAAAACCTTCGTCCAAAATCACCCACTTGAGCTAAAACTTCAAAAATGAAAGAAATGGGGGTTTTGTCTGAAGTCATTATTCTCATGTCATTTAATGACCTTCGCGATTGTAGAGAACAGAAAACTCACCCCTTCGCTGTTGCGGGATGAAAGCGGTAGTCGCGAAGCATGAACAGATGAAGCACCACGATTGTGGCTCCCCCTATCATGATCGCGAAAAAGGCAGGGATTGCTCATTGCGAACACAGAAGAGAGTGTCGCGAACACGATGAATAACCTACTAGCACCAGATATCAACAATTACACCAAGTTATAAAATCACATATCAGATCCTTGAAATTCATTTTGGATCTCGTACAAGCAAACATTAGATGCTATCCTACTCAATTCGACGTTCTGGACTCAATGAAACTATCGAAAATCCAATCTGAGGTCTCCTTGACCTGTAATCCAAGAAGAAAATTTAAGAAATAATTGATAAAATTATAAAAATATTCAAACAACTATAAAGAAAATAAAAATGATACCAAAAGAAGAAAAATAGATAAGCCAATGCCACAAAAATATTATAAGAACGTTAAAACAAACCTACTGAATTTCATTGATCTCCATGTTGAATCAATATTGAGCAAAAATTACTTCTCCTGTTAAAATTAACAGCAAAAAAATAGTGTAGATTGTTTTAAAAAAAAAAAAAAAGGAGCAAAAGCAAAATATATTAAGAATGTTAAAATATTGTTTGAAAAATGAAAGAAGGTTTTCTTGAAAATATGAAGAGAAATTATAGAGATAAGGATGTGGAATGAGAAAAATTAGATTGAGATATAATCAAATTCCTAAATTGTAATAATAGATTTGAATAAAAAAAACACATTCCTATCTTTTCTCTTCCATTTTAATTAATGCTGATAATTAATAAGATATAATTTAATATGATATAATTTAATACGAATATGTTAATATCATAACTAAATTTTTGTTAGTAGTAATTAAAAAAGGCGAAATGACCTGGGAGACCCTTATACTTGGTTCTATTTGTCACCTAGACTCTTCTACTCAAGACTTTGCCAAGAGAACCCTCGTACACACTGAAACGCAACATTTTTGAAGCAGTTTTGAAGTGCTTGATAAAGTTGAAAAGTGCTTATAAGCACTTATTTTTAAGGCAAAATAACAAAAATAAATCAAAAGCTATAAATTAGAAATCATAACTTATAGTCAAAAGCCAAAAATCAAAAGCCAATACAAACGGATTAATAATGATATTTATTCCTTTGCCCTCTTTTATTTACATAAAAACTAGCCCAAAATCGTAGAAAATATACACAACTATATAATATAACTTGCCAAAAATCACATAAAATATACATTTACTATATAATAGATTACTTATACATATGCTATATACTAAATATACATTACGACACACTCAATAATTGAATATAGTTTGACTATACATGAGATAACACTGACTATATATGTCTATACAACGAATGACTATTCCTTTGATAAATATTTTGCCCGAATGACTATCCACTGTAATTGTCCCATTTGTTTTTTACATGTATCCTCAGTAAAGTTCTTACTGTTATACTTTAGCATAAATATCATATGCACCCAATGTCAATGATTTACTTCAATTGAAACTAATGGACAAACTCGGTGCACTAAATAAACAAAAAAGGTATTGAAGAAATCCTTATTCATAACCAGAGAAGACGAGATTGACCTTGAAGCACTTCTTGGTAAAGAATGCTTGCTTGATTTCAAGCATGAATCTAAATTAGTCAGGCCAAATATGATGTGCCTAAAAGCCACCCAACAAAAAAAAAGCCTCAACAAGAAGCATACACAGCTTCAGCTCAATTTTCATTGTTTATATATATAATTGGAGTCAATTCCATAACATATAAATCAGTAATAGAATCCCCTAGCAACCAAAAGGAAGGAAAAACATTTTTGTAGTCTAAGAATAGCAAGAGTAAGAGTCCCCTTTTAAAGGGGAAAACTAAACGCTTTTGAGCTGGTTTCTCACAGTTTCTATGGGTTCTCCAATGGGAATTATTGACGAAAAAACGAAAAAAGGGGAATGTTGAAAAATATCTTTGTTGATTTTCCATCTTATAATGTAAATAAGTACTCCTCTGCTTGATGATCCATCTCTCCATTGACATCAAGCTGATTCTAAACTTTTTACAAACTTTTTCGCCTGCCAGTAAAATAAGAAATGAAGAGTAAGCCAGTTATCCGTCAGGAATTTTCTAAGCCTAATGGAGCAACGCGTTGCCAAGTGAACAAATAAATGGGAAGCAATTGGAAATTGACAAAGGCTCTCATTGAACCAAAACATGTGCTAGTCTGGAATAGTAATGGAAAAGAATTTGCTACGCACGGAATATGATTCCACTCTTTACCTGTTCCAATGTCAGAAACATAATGACATTCCATGATCCCAAGCGTCCAAAATTTGGGATAAAGCCTTTATAGAAAGCCAAAGGTCCCTGCAAACATAAAGGCCGCAAGAGAAGTGTCATTTTTTATGTATGACACATAAAAAAGCTAGCAGTAAGGAAAATTTGTAACAGAAAGGATCTGACTTAAAAATATGAAACTATCTCGAGAAAAATGAGACGCTATGTTAATTTAGGTCGAGTTCTTCATCTTGTAAGAAGCCAAGATAAGTTAACAAAAAGAATAAGAAGAAAACTTATGTCTGCAAAACGGCTGGATTTTCAATAACCAATACAAAGGACAGATGATGAATGAACTCACATCATTCTTCAATGTTTTGACAAAACAATCAAGAGTATTTTTGTATGCGGAATCTCCCATCATTCTTGACTTTACCTGCATCGACAATTTCCATGTCAGCATGGCTATACAAGAATAATCAACAAATTAATCTAATAGAATTTTACAAAGTCTACTGATATTGCAATCTTAAAATGATGAAATTTGAAGATGAACTACAAATGGTGATCTAAAAGATTACAGTAATGAACAAAAATCATCTACACCAAAATATAAGAAGCATTTTGGTGATTGGTGAACTGATCAAGAACGTGGATTTGAAAAAAAAATTGGTATTACCATCATAAACGACCAAGTAACAGGATATCAGTATTGTTGATCCCAGTTCTACTATGTTTGCTTCCAGGAAGAGGAAGGAAAGAGTGCAGAAAAGAAAAACCAACTGGTTTACCTCTCCCTACGTGAATTATCTGTATTTGCCTATGATTCTTTGTATGATTTGAACAGAAGTAGAAGATACATGCTTCCACCCAATTTTGGATGGATAATCCCTCATTATTTATTTATTTTTACTTGTGATCCTCTTTTAATTACAAAACATCCCCTTACACCTCCAATGTTACTTCTAATCCTCTAATCCCTCATCCATTTACCCCAGCCAAACAAGAGCTCTACTATTGTGCAAGCACTGCATAAGAATAAAGAATTTCGTGAGAAGAGGACTTCAAATTCACAAGATAAAGTTGTTTGTCTAACAGGCTAGATATTGACTTTGATAATCTTTTTCATGAAAAAGAAAATTATGGAACTTTTCCCCTATATGGCCAAGAAGATCCTCTATTTGGGCAAGAAAATCCAAAATATTAACAAATAAATTACTGAATTGTGGGTTGCCATCAGAAAGGACTAAGGAAAACAATTTGTTTTGATAAGTCAAAGAGGGAAGCAATATCAAATATAAGGAACATAGAAGATACCACGTCAACAGGGGACCCAACGCAAACTGCAAAAAATCCAGCTCCAAGCCCCGCAATCAGATGAGTAACGACGTTGTCTGTGAACCCAGGAACCTTGAGAATGGCCTACCAGAAATTTTTCAAAAATGAAAGTCAGAATGACAATGTAAACATCCAAATCCAAGAAACACCACATTAGACAGTCTGGAAAATGAGGTGGTAATGAGAAGTTTATGTTTTCTTTACCTCCTTCACTTGATCATAACTTGCTAATTCAGCTGCATTGATGATGGCATTCCGCCCAATATTGGGTCCAAGACCAGTCCACAGAGCTCGAACTCCTTCCTAAAATCAAGATATGGTAGAAAAAAATGCAAAGAGGTTAAGATACGAGTTAACATAGGAGTCTTATTTTGTGGGGAAAACTATTGACTCAAAAATGAGTTGCCGCAAATTTTCACAAGCGAAACCTGTTCTATTTTCATTATTTTGCAAATGCTCCAGTAAGCAGCCAGACCTGGGGATTTTATCAATTTAAATGAAATGGAAATTTTTCATAATTTCCTAACATTTCCAGGAGATTGGAAACTACAGGGAGAAGAACAGTAGTACCCTTTTTCTCTGAGAAGATAAGTGAATACACCGAAGTTAGATGGAAAAGGAGAGAATCGAACAAAGAATCAGTTATCAAAGAGTAATCTAAAGAAAGAATCTTTAGGAAATGGTATGTCTCCAATTCTAGGAACTTAATAGTTGTTAAATCTTAGTACATCCTAAAGGCACATAATTTTGCAGGTTGTATGTTCGCTTGATTGGTAGACATTGTGGGGATTTGAATAGCAACATAAATTTAATTGTTTAGGTCATAACTCAAGCGAAACTAACTTCCACCAAGCCATGATTAAAAGTAGGTTTACATAATTTTGCAGCTCCCCTGTCGTTAGTTATCATGATTTAGTAAATAGCAGGCTAGACAAGACATATAACCTGTTTCACTATTGTTGAGTAAGCATTTAGAGCTCCAGAATAACGCCTTGGCACACCTGCTGGCAATTTTCCTTCAGCTTGAAGACGTACTTTCACTAGATCTGTAGGATTTGCAACTGTAATGCCCAACGCACCTATTTGATAAAGAATCACCGCATTACTTCAAAATTTAAAAAGATCAAACAGTAAAAAGAACAATACAAGGAAAAAAAGTGTTATTGGTAATCCACACATTGAACTTCTA
This sequence comes from Solanum rostratum, assembly GCA_029948455.1. Taxonomy (NCBI): domain Eukaryota; kingdom Viridiplantae; phylum Streptophyta; class Magnoliopsida; order Solanales; family Solanaceae; genus Solanum; species Solanum rostratum. The sequence continues at coordinate 67,173,431 of CM057048.1, forward strand.
GTCCCTGTGCGGATATTTCCTAAATTGAATAAAAGCTCCACTGTCTATTTACTCTTGAGCAAAGTGATAATAAATGCAACATATCTAAAATGCACTCACCCGTTGTAAGTGCAGCAAGTATTTTCTTTGTTAATGGCACATCCCCAACATGATCTTTGCCAATATATAAGTTTTTAACCTGCTCGCCAAACACACAGTGTCCATAAAAGGCCAAAACCACAAAATAAACTTGTCGCTATTGTAAGCTAAAAATGATAACTTACAGGTTCATACATCCCAATCCGAAGACCTCCGTATATACATTGACGATGTAACCCAGGCACGATACCCTTCCACAGTGAAGCGATCCCTTCTTCCTTCGCAATGGTGCCAACAGTACCTAATAATCCCCTATATTTAGGTAAAGCTATCCCATCCCCTTCAACTGCCTTCTTTTGAAGCTGAAGTCTAACTTTAGCAGTATCCAATGGTAAAGTGCATGCCTGGAGAATAGAATGTTGTATGAAGCAACCAAGATTAACAAGTGGTGGAGTAAATCACTAACAGGAACAATAGCATGATAAGCACAGTTCAGAACAATCTACTACGATGTCTATATCATACATGCTGGATGACCCAAAAAACGCATCAAAACTTAACAAACCTCATTTTCTACAACCTTAAGCAATACACTGTTCTTTGAAAACCACTTACATGATCCAACGCCTAACTTCATAAAAAGAAAAAAAAACTGATTGCTCCAAAATTAACCAAGACACAGCTATTCATAAAAGTATTCACACAACCAAGCCCACCAAATTTCTACAAGTAACTTTTTCTTAAAAGCAAGGAAGCATGAGTACAAATTTTCTTTTATACCATCATAACCTTGTTTAAAAGCCATCTGGTATTCCCTTTTTCCTTTCTAACAGATGTTATAGTAAGGCGATTAATCTCTTAACTAAAGACAGAACAACCAAGCACAGTATGCCGAAACAGATTGCCCAACCCCTAAAAAGAGGATTAATAGTGTTCCTACTTATCCTCTAGTATGACTCGAACTCTCAACCAAGCCTCACTTATCTGCCGAAACAGATTCCCCACCTCCTCTAAAAGGAGGATCAACAGGGTTCCTACTTACCCTCCAGTGTGACTCGAACCCTCAACCAAGCCTCACTCATCCGCCAAAACAGATTCCTCGTCCCCTTAAAAGGGAGGATGAATCGTGTTCCCACTTACCCTCTAGAGATTTCACTTCATACAAACATAGCTATACTTCTTTAGAAAAAAAAGCACAGCATTTCGAGATTAAAACAAAACTTAAAATTGACCAGCAAAGCAATCCAGTAAAGGATGTAACAATTATAAGCTCGTAAACACTTAACAGCTCAATGGGTATCAACAATTCCCAACAGGCAACAACCCCAAAATTGAGAAATAAAAAAAATAAAAAAAGGAAACAACCCCATTTCTAGAATTCTAAACATCAAATCATTGCAACAGATATAACACTGATTCAAGACAAGATTAGAAAAGGGGGTGGAAGTATTATACCTCAGCGAAACAAGCAGCGAAGGCGCTACTAGCGAAAATTCCGGCGAATGAGATGTCCGATTTGCTGCCGTGATCTCCTCCTCCCATGAGTAAGTCGTCAAAGAAAAGAAAAAGGGGAACTAAAAAGGGTTGTTGGGGAAAGGAAGATCACAGAGCAAGAGTCAACAAAGATGTTCAAGAGCAAGAAATGGGTACAGAAAAAATGGGGATTTAAGGGGTTGTTAAATAGTACTTCTATGAAAGATCAGATGTGGGATTTTGCAGAGAGAATCTCGGGAAAAGCAAAAATGGAGCTGCAGCTATGGTTTTCCTACGCAACGGCCATTGTTGTCATTTACTACTAATATTTCATTGGTTGCTGACTTTTCGATATAAAAGGGAAAAAATTATTTATTTATTTATTTTTTTAAAATTAATTTAAGTAATTTTTAAAATTAAATAAGTTTTAAGTAATTTAATTTTTTTAAAATAAAAATTTATTTGTTTAAAAATTATAGAAGGAGTATTATTGATTGTAATTTAATTTTAATATAATGAAAAAATATATCTTAAAATGTTAGTCAATATCTATATAATTTGATTTCAAAAATAAAAATTATGATAACTAAAATAAAACGAAGAAAGTATATAGTAAGATCAAATTTAATGAGAGCTTCAAACATCAAATACGAAATTCAAAAAAAAAAAAGAGCTTTGTTCTTATTTGGTATTTTTATTTTTTTGAAAAAGGGCCGAGAATAAAAAAATAGTGAGAGGATTATATGATGGAGAATCGAATCCTTACTAATAAAATAAAAGTTAGCTAACTAATTTAGTTACTAAAATATGTTAGCATAATTGTAAATGAATCTTAAACAATAGATTAAAATACCAATTATTTTCATTAAAAAAATATTTTTTCTGTTTTAAAAGGAATGATCTAATTTTATTTGGCAGAGTTTAAGAAAATAAAGAAAAAAAATTTATTTTGTGATTTTAAATAAAAGTTATGGCAAATGTATCAAAATATTCTTTAATTGTTGCCTTAAATATGCGATGGAAAAAGTTGAAACTAAAAATATTGTCAAAATAGAAAAGAAAATTATTCTTTTTTAAATAAAAAAAGTATTTGTATTTTCTTAAGATAGGTAAACCCTTAACAAAAGCATAAGAAAGTGTGAAAAACGAATGTCCTTAAATAAAAGTTTGTTCATCTAACATAAATAAAAGTTATTTTTTTTTAATCTTAAAACAACCTAGTTTTAATTCTCTAAGGGAAAATGAAATAATAATCATAATTACTATAAATTAACTTATATTGCAATGGTAAAATCAAATTTATTTTTAATTAAAATTTTTGAATTTAAATTTTGAATATGAAAAAAAATTCTATTAATATAATAATAATATATGAAGCTAAGGATGAATAAAGGCAATAATATTTTTGCATGTTGATCAAAATCATCCACTCAACCATGTGCTTTTTTTGACCTAATTATTTTATTAATTTTTGGAGTTTAGAATAATGAATATTAAAAGCACACTTTATTAGATAATGATGATTGGTTGGAGCTTGCACATATGCTGATTAGATCTCCTCATTCATAATCCAAACTTTTTATTAGGATTTAGGGAGGCTTAAAAGTTACTCTTTCCTATCAAATATACGGCTTGTCATATGTTCAAGGGTCATGATGAAGTCCACCTATTTCACATTGTACATTTGTTAATCGTCGGAAAAAAATATGAAACGATTTGCTAACGATATGAATAGAATAAAAAAGAGAATATAATAAAAGTACAATATCATATCTCAAAAATAAGAACGATAAGACAATTGAAAATCCTAGCTGCCGTCGAACGGTGATCTTAAGCTCTGGTGACTATGACCACGCCGTCTACTGGTCAACCCCCTACCGGGGTTGACCTTCCCGCACCTACTAAACCCAACTTTGCTGATCTTCTCAACCCCCCCTAGTTGGAATAGAGACCCGTGCCTTTGAAACCAATTGTTTTCCTTCATGGAGAACTCGTGTTATCTGGGAAGACGACGAAGTTAACCAGATGATTATCAATGAGAAACTTCAGTTTGTGGTTATTGGCAAGTTTTCTTATGGTTGGCATGATTTTCAAGATCTAAAAAGGCTGATACTCAAACAGTGTGACCTCAAGGGAGAGAACAATATTAAGGTCCTCAATAGCAGACATATTCTGATTAGGGCCTCCAATATGAAAGACTATGTCGACCTTCTTTCAAAACCAGTTTTATATATTACCCATAAGCATTGGGCCTACACTATGAGAACCCTCAAATGGGACCCGATGTTTGACCCGGAGGAGGAGACTACAACTGCCATCGCGTGGATCTCCTTCCCCACCTTACCCCCTTAACTTCTATGGAAACGAAACCATTTTCTCACTCGCCTTTGCAGTGGACAAGCCTCTTCAAGTAGATCTAGCCACCAAAAATCAGACGAGACCCAACTGTGCTTGAGTCAAAGTCGAGGTTGACCTACTTAGTGACTTTACCAAGCGAATCAATGTGGGCTTGAGGAGAAAGTCTGGGGAAGTGGTGGACAAATGGATCAACATCAACTATGACTACATCCCTAAATACTACGACAAGGGTAAGATTCAGGGTCACAATGAGTATCAATGTTATGTGCTCCACCCTGAACTTCATCCAAAGGCAGAAGGGAAGGAGGATGATAAGAAGAACTCAAATACCAAAATAAAGCACAAGGAGAACAAATAGGATACTGGAAGAAAGAGGAACAATTCAAGGAACCCAAAGAAAGAAAGGGCGGGAACAAGGGTAACATCACCAAGGCTATACAGATTTGGAATGCTAGAGGAAAAATTAAACAACCTAATAATAATGTTCCAATAACCAACCAGTTTAAGGCTCTAGACAATGGGGACAAGGAAGCAACACTTATAGAGAAAGACAATCATCCTACTACTACTAAAGAGTGGGTCACAGAGAGATTTCAACCAACTGAGGAGGAAGGCAAGAAGGACACAACAACAAAAGACCTACCAACTGAGGTTGACACCACCAAGGACCTGGACAAGGGTAAAGATACCTTACAGGCTGATGGACCTAAAGATACTGAAAGTGCTAACAAAGGAGAAGATAGAGCCCGTGAAGAGGGAATCAGTGATTCCACTAGCTTTGACACGGAGGGAAGTATCAATATTGACAACATCATTATCCCTAAAGAGACCCATGGAGACAGGATCTTACTAGACATGCAGCTCACATGCTCTCAGGATTCAGAGGAAGGGAACAACATAGTTAATAATATAGATCACATTGCTAAGGATGGGGATCTTTCTCCTAGACAGGTGAATGCTCTAAAGAAGGAGACTAAAAGGACCCATGATTCTTTACCATTACAAGTTATAACAAGGACCAACAGGGGTAAGAGGAGTCATGTTTCACAATGATAGACAAACTTCTATTCCATTAACGAGGGAACTCGGGTTAATGGGACCCCTCGGTAGACTTTTGTAATGATTTTTGTTAGTTAATAAATCGGCCCAAGGCCATATTTAACCCAAAAAAAGCACCATATCTCGACCGCGTGATAGTGTGATATGATTCTGTTCGATTTCGTCAGATGATTGCTTGTGCACTGCTCTGGTTTGCTCAATTGGGTCCTCCTGGTCCTGCTCAAATGTTTTGACACGATACTACAGGATCCGGTACCATGTACAGGCATGATCTATATATATTCAAATCAATTTCGAATAATATAAATATGGGTTGCGTTTAGTTGGAGAAAACACTTATGAGAAATATTTTATATTTACTTATATTTGATGATGTAGTCAAAAGTTCCGACTATTATTATGATAATATAAGTTTTGCCCTTTGCTTCCAAGGTTCAATATTCTTAGCAACGGTTAAAAAACATGTACGGTAACTTGTCCCTAAAATAATTGCGCTTTTTGAATATTAGGGGATTTGTTATTTGTTTCTATCCTAGTTGCGCTCTTCAATTTGTTCAGCAAAGGGGATTAAGTTAAACCCTTGATTCCTTTAGCTCTACCCTGCACACAAGTCTCATCACTACCATCATAAAGAAATAACAAGATTTTAATATAATTTAAAGTGGCTTGTATAATATTGGCATGAGATGAATTTCAATAGAATAAAATGGTCTATGAGGATTCATATATAGTTGATCCTTACTAGCTGCGGTGAATTTATATATTAAAAATGAGGTATGTTAACTCGTGGTCTTTTGATAATATTAGGTCTTTTATGTATATATATTTTTGGTATATAATATTTAGATTGACCTTTATAAAAGTAATAAAAATGCTTTACTAGTACTAGTAGATTTGCACCACTTTTTGTGATATACCCTGTGCCAATGCAATATTCCCTATTTTGTTTTGTGTCACTTTTTGGATTGAAATTCTCATTCTGGATATCTTATTTATTCTCATTGTTTCAAGATAATTGGCTTGCCTTTAAGGAACATGAGAATTGAGATTTTCTTTGAAATTGTGACAACCTATATATTCTTGATCTTCTTGTAATCAATTGGTAGTATTTGATTTTAGTGGTCCCATTACTTTCAATATTATTCCTTGTATAAGACTTGCTTTCTCTGTCTCTTTTTACTGGTTATAGTTTCCTTTTAAAGATTTAAATTAAAAAGTGCAATATGATAACTAAACAAGAACAGAGGAAGTATTAAAGAAAAATAAAAACCTCTGATTTGAATTCACACTGAGCTTTATTAAGATTTTTTATTTGGTTTTAGTGGTCCTATCAAGATGAAATTTGTGCGAAAATTGGACTAGAGGATGTTTGACTTTTAAGGTCTTTTTTAAATTTTGAAGATGTTCGGGAAAGACAAAAAGTATGTTTAAAGACTTATTTTTAGGGCAGCTAAAAGCTAAAAGTTAGGCAGGACCAACTTATGGGCAGTTAGCTTATAGCTTATAAGCTACTCTAAAGAAGTTAATCCAAGCATTCTCTTAATCAATTAACCAAACAAAAAAAAAAGCTATTTATCAAGTTATTGAATTAAGGTTCTGTAAATTTTTTTATTTTATTGAACTATCGGTTCAGTCGTCGATTTTAAGGTTTTAGTTAATGGCTAAAAATCCAATAAGATCACGCTAAAATTACATTTTTATTCCTAATTATAAAACAAAGATCCTGTTGTTATAATAAGCCTGAAGCTAATATTGAGAAAAGTCTTGAACAAGATACTGTAATGCTAACATAAAGGCAAGTCTACAAACAAGCCTAGAAGCAATTTCATGAAGAAGGTGATACAACGAGTTGCTTTTTGTCTCTGCTAGAATTTGAACTCTAATCTCTTATGATTTTCATTACATTACATAGAGCACATTATCTATGTGTTTGCTAACCAGCGCGACAAAGTTTCATTGCGTTACACAGCACATCTTCGTCTATATGCTTCTTCAACTTGTGATGTAGATCATCTGTCAAAGCTGATGATGATGTCAAAGAGGCCTTCAGCAAGTTCAACGCTTCCAACTCGCCAGCAGTGATCATTTGCTCTTCAATATCGTTCACGGACACATTTAGCTCTTGAAGTAAGCAAATAGATGATGTAGCAAAAACACATTTTCAGCTCCAATTTCTTGGTGTTATTACTAGTTCCATTTTCACAAATGGACGACAAGTTTCCAAACTCGGACATTGTGGTAGTGCCTACTCTTGCTCTTTTGTTATTTTGCTTGGGCAAAAACACATCAAACAAGGGATACGTTGAGATAAATGAACGAGGAAGTAGATAACAACAACAACAACATACCCAGTGGAGTCCCACAAGTGGGGTCTGGGGAAGGTAGAATGTACGTAGACCTTACCATTACCTCATAGAAGTAGAGAGGTTGTTTCCTGGAAAATAATCATATTACTAGCTGCAAATGACAATCTATGAAAATCACCATAAAACATGTAAAAGCAAACATAACATCAGAAAAAATGTCAAAACATAAACACACATTCCAGATTCATTTATATACCTAATGAACATCCTAATACAGTAAACATAATACTAAGCCAGCATAAGAGCAACAACAAGGACGAGTTTGTCTCATCTAGTTAGTTCAGCTATATAATTCCCCACAGACCATGTTACTCTATTTAAGCTCATCTCATGTCAATATCATTCAATTTTAAGTAAAGATAAGAATTAGAATCGTAGAATCTAATTCGAGAAGTTGTTCACTTGGTCCACGCTTCAATATACTTACTATAATGCTTGAAAATTTGAGAAGATTAGCATGACCCATGCGCAAGGATGACATGCACAAATCGAGGAATTATCCAAAAATTTTTTGCCATTTTTACAAGCTCCATTCCTTAATTTTCCAACAGGAGTTATTTTTTGTTTTTAACACTTCATCAAATATATGTTTTGCATCACCAAAATAAACTTGATAAGGAGCACAGGAAAGAAACTTCATGCCATCATTAAGGCAGGCTGAAAAACTGAGCCCTGATGTTACTTTCGGAATAGCGTGCAACTACGCCAAGGAGAAAGGTTTACCCTTAAACCAACTAGAAAATGAATTGCATGGTACTAAACATCTGTTGAGTAAACAAACCTCTAAAAGATGTACGGGGAACAAAGTTTTGAGGCTAAACATAAGAAGCTAGTAAAGTGAGTGCAAAACACAATGATAAGTACTGCAAAAAGTTACAAATATGTGTTTGCTAAGCAGACTTCACATCTTCGTCTATCAGCTTCTTTAACATGTGGTTTAAGCCCATTGACAATGCAGATGATGATGACGTTAAAGAGGCGTTCAGCAAGCTCAATGCTTCCGACTCACCAACACTGATCATTCGCTCTTCAATATCATGTAGAGGCACATTTAGTTCTTGGAGTAAACAAATAGTTGATGTAGAAGACAAAGGTCTCACTTCCAAATTGTCCATGACATAGAAAACAGAGGGATCCTTTGCAAACTTTTTAATCTCACGACGATTACTATCCCTTAGGGATTCCCTTGGATCAACGAAGAAAGGTTCTATTTCTTCTTTAATCTGCAGCAGAAGATTCTTGGATTTATGGTTAGGGGCAATGCCAGGCTTGAGTAATATCATCTTAAGATTCTCCTCGCGTCTGTAAGTGTTACTATTTGGAGGCGGTGTCTTGAACCACTTTGAATCTAAATTCTCTACACTTTTGTACAAGTTATCTATGCATCCCAACCCGGTATTGCCTTTTAGAACATCTTCAATTGATCCTATAGGAATCGTCAAGAAGTTGAAGAGAAAATCAATAAAATCATTGCCTGCTTCTGCACACAAGACCTTATTTGTAGACTTTCTTACTGTTAGTTTCAGCTCCAATTTCTTGGTGGTTCTATTTTCAAAAATGGACGACAGATTTCCAGACCCGTACATAGTGATCATGGTGTCTACTCTTGACCGTTTTTGTTTTTGCTTGGACAGAAACACATCAGACAAGGGAGTCTTTGAGATTAATGAACGCACAAGTAGATGAATTACCTAAATGATCGAGAAAAGGATAATGTTACTAGCTGCAATTGGCAATATACGAAAACTCACAACAGAACATGTAGAACATACAAGCAAACACATCAGCAGAGAGATATGGTTCTCGTATCAGGAATTTAGATTTATCAAGAAATCGGATGGTAAAGGATATATACCTCATTTTTGCTGACTTCAACATGCATCTCCTTAATTTGATTCATACCAATCAGGCCAACATCAGAAAGCATCTGAACAAGAGAGCTTGGAGATGCACACTTCACTTGTAAATCGTCAGAGATTAGAAATGATATCCCTCCTTTAAGAAAGACATACTTGTCGCAACAAGTATCTTCACCTGAATCTTTTAGAAACGTCTCTTTATTATACTTCCCATTACATTTGCACTCAACATTCATGTAATAGCTGTTATATCGACAATTTGAGCACTTATAATACTTAGACCCTGAATCATCTATGTTCACTTTTAACTTCATGCAATACTTTGGATGTGGATTTATGGGACTTAGTAACATGGTTTTGCAATGCTCTATGAACAGATCTTCCTCATTGAGGTTTTCAACACTTTCGTACAAGTTATTCATACAACCAACAGTTCCAGCCTTTGCTTTAATGAGTCGTATTATTGTTCCCAATGGTAAAGTCAGAAGACTAACGAGTATGTCCATAAAATCTACTCCGGATTCAGCAGCAACAACTTGATCCTTCTTCTCATCCACCAAAAGCTTCAATAGAATCTTAGATTCTTGCTTCATTTTGAGGTAGCGAACACCTAGCTGCTCCAGAAGTAAGCAATGTTCAGATGACACAAACATGGGAACAGAACACGACACGAGTTTTTCAACAAACAATTATCCAAGGAATGATTATAATAACAGAAACATGCATTCCAAGGCTTGTAGGGGTAGGTTTGTAGGATTTGTCATGTCTTTATAACTTGTGTTGTGTTTTCTGGCTTATATTTGTTAATTTTACTATATTTTTATATTATCATTTGCTTTTCACTTTAGTCAGGTTTTTTTCTCTTTTTTTCATATCTAGTTTCTCATACTTTTGGGGCTTGATATTTTTCAGATGAGTGTTCGGAAACAACCCCTATATTTCTATGAAGTAGTGGTAAAGTCAGCGTACGTTTTACCCTCCCCAGACCTCACTTGTACGATTCCACTAGATATGTTGTTGTAAATATGCATTCCAAGTTCTCTCTCTATATACTACAATAACATCTCAATACCATCATTTATCAATCCGAATTTAAACTTAAGAGCGAGCTAACGCCACAATATGAGTCTTAGTGACAACACCAAATTTAGACATATGTAGATGTAGGACTCATTGGGTTGGGGAACAAGTTATCCAACAAGCCGAATCTTCATTCCTAACCCGTAGAACCCACCCCCTACCCCATATCCACATATCTTATACTCCCTCTGTCTCATTCTATGTGAAATCTTTTCCTTTTTAATTTGTCCCAAAAAGAATGACACCTTACTATAATAAGAAATAATTTAACTATAGTATTTTTATTTTTTCCTTAATGAAATAATTCTCAACCATACAAATATCTAAGAATTGTTTTAAACCACAACCTATATATTTTTGACAATGTAAGATTAATTTAGTAAATTAATGCTACGTTAATGTACGAAAAGTAATTATTTATACTATATGTCTGATACATTAGATAGTAATGTGTCATGATATTAATGTATCATGTTATAAGTTAATAATGAAAGCCATTAGTATATACCTCCTTGGCATCCTGAGGAACATTATGTTGTTGAATTTTAGGCGCATCCTGAGGAACATTATGTTGCTGAACATCATCGGATGGGTTTGGTGGTTCGGAGACAGAATCAGTTCTTACAGAGCGATGAACATGGCATGTTTCATGAATATTGTCTTCTCCATTCGAACTGACAGTGCTGAAAGTATCCTGCGCATGCAACTAAAAGTGCATCAATATTTGGTACCATGCTTGAAACGGAATTGTTTGAGAATATACTCATACCTTCACATGTGGACGATCATCCTTCTTTAAGGCATTCAACAACTCTATGTGTTGTGATTTGATTAATGTCTCGAGATCACAAAATCTTTTGTCAAGCTTATCAAGTCAAAAAAGATAAATCAAGAGTTACTCTAAGTAAATCATGTTAAAAAATAAAGTAGACTAGTACTTGTATTTCTTGAAACAGGTCTTTACCTTTTCCAGATCCGCTTTGACCAAATGTTCTTTAAGATTTTTATCAGAAGAGACAATGATGGATTTTTCTAGAAAATCTGTCTCCGTTGCAACTGGTGCACAATGAGGAGCATGAATGCCATCAGCTGGTGTAGTTGGCGTTTTTGAACTAAACTGTGATTGATTTGATTTTGGCGTAGATGATCCCGGCTCTACTGGAATTGGTTTAGGAGCAACAAAATTCTTCCTTCTCTTTGTTGGGGGGACAAGTGATGAACTAGTAACACGTTTGGACGTCTTTAACAACTCATCTGGTGGATTCACAGTGAAGTCCTCAAATCCGCAAGGTTTTGATACAACATCTAGTAAAGTAGGTTGAGTGTCCAATTGCTTTAGCTCGACAGCCCACTTAGTTGGAATGGATGATGTGGAAGGATTCATGGATAGAACACCAACAGTACTAGGGAGATGAAGTGCTACCAATTCCTCTTGTGTAGGGGCTATGTTGGTGCAAACATTCTAGAATGAAGAAATAAGATCATTACAAAATGATGAAAATATAAAAATGTAACTATGTATAAGCTATTGTAACTGTCTAAAATAAATAAAGATCTTCAAATGTATCTTAATTGGATTTATCTGATATGATAGTCAAAAATCAAACTAAGATATCGATAAAGATGCATAAGAAAACATGATTACATAATTTACCTTGCTAAACATGCTAGCCATAAAAGTCTCGCAGGTTGGCCTGATTCCAACAACTCGCCAATTTAAAATTCTTGGAATGTGATTTCCTTCCCTAACAGCTATATCAGGATGAACTTCTGAAGAACATTCATACATCCACACATTCAATGCGTATGGCATGCCTCCTAAACGATACAACTGTTTAGCGACATTGAATTTTTGCCTTAAGCTTTTCATCAATTTAGAGAAAGCCAATTGTCCCCAAGGAAATTGTTCATAACTACCATCTTCAACCATCCTGAAATCATCTACAGAGATGAGTGCATCGCCTGTTTGAGAAAATAAAAAGGTGTGGATGAAGTACAATATGGCCATCTGGACTGCATCTTCATTGGTGTCCCATCCTCCCATCAAAAAACGTTGAACCATTTGATTTTTATATACACTTGTTTTTGCACCCGGAAAATATTTTTCCATAAGCCTACTCGAGGGGGGATTCGGATATTCAAAATCACCAATATTACCAGTACATTTCAAACCAGTAATAAGTGCAAATTCATTTATGGAAAAAGAAAGAACATTGCCATTAGTGTGGCGAACATGCAACTCGTCAGGATTATTCTGCTCTAACTCAAGCAACAAAAGACACTTGATAATTTGTCCTTGGAAATTGCATTGTGGTATATTCAGATACCGTCCAAATAAGGTTTGACGAAACAACTCAATACCTTCATCCTTTATAGACAATTTAAAATCATCTAGAAAAGTCCTGTTGCAACAACTAGCAAACCTTAGAGGATGAAGTGGAATGTGTTCGATAACATAATTCATACCCTGCATTCAGATACATAACATACCTATTAGTTATGTAAAATTGTTTGTGAAAAAGACTTAAAGTGAATACAAACATAATGAATGTTGTTATAGTTTGTATAAAGAAAATTATAATGTATCTAATAGTTGAAAAATATACATTATATATAAGTGAAAAAAAATTACAAAATCAACCAGATACATTAGATATTCAAACCTTGGGTAGAGAAGGCCTTGTAGTAACACCCTCGACTTTTTTTCCCTTTCTTTTGGAACTTGAACCCGCATCCTTTTGTAGTTTCTCCCCACACAGTTTCTTCATCTTTGAAGGATTATTATGGATTTTGGATCTATTTTCAACAAAATCATAAGTATCACCTTCAAACTCAACACGAACAAACTTAACTAGATCTTTTGTTTGATGATCAAGACTAAATGATGGTGGTGAATCCATAATTTAACTCAAATTGAGTTGAAGATCAGTTAATTGAAACTATTTTGATTCAATTTTTTAATCTATTGAAGAACAAAAAAAAATTATTGAGTATAAAAAAAATATTCAATTTAAAATAGAAAAAAATTGATAAATTTGAGATTAAAAAAGATCTCCTACCTTTTTTAGGTTTTGAAATTGAGGATAAGTTCAAGAAGATCACAGTTATATTACTGATTTGAAGAAACATTTGATACATTACGAAATTGTAGGAGTGATTTTGGGAAATATAATCGTAGCGTGGGAAAATGGAGATCGATGTATCCAGATGTAAAAGAGAAAAAATAAGAAAAAGGGGATGTTTATAACTAATTTAAAATATTAAGAATTTTTTTAGAGAATACGATAGGTTAAGTTTTTCAAGTTTTCCTTTTTTTTGGTTTCTTATAGTTAGAATAATATATATTTTTTTATTTACTAAAAAAATATTGCTAAAGAAGGAGGAGAAATACCTTTGTTGGTGGTGGATTTTGCTTTTTCTTTGAGCACGGATTGAAAATACTTTGGTTAATGGTTTAATTTTGTTAAACCCTTACAGCTTGTTTGGATGGTTTCATAATGTATGGTACTGTATGGTATGGTATTGTACAGTACCGTACCATACAATGTTTGGATAGACTGTACGGGTTGCTATTGTTTAATAATAATTTGTTGTTTGATTTGACTGTATGGTACTGTATCGTAATTTATAAATTTACAAAATATCCTTAATTATTATAAATATTAAATTTATCAATAGTTTTTAATAACTTTTAAAAAAATACATAGAATCGAGTAGGGAAACAGCTAATATATCTTCATTCTACACAAACAACACAAGAAAATAAAAAAAGTAAGAACTTTTATATAAACGAACCTCAAAAAAATACACTAAAACGTGAAAGAAAAGACGGAAGGTGGAAAAGAAGTTTCAAAAGTTGATGCGGAAGGAAATAAGTAATAAAAAAATAACATATGTTAGGGTAAAGTTTAATAAAGAATAAAGGATAAATTAGAATTATTTAAATTTAAATAAGGGTATAATTGGAAAAAAAATAAGAGAACCATGGGATACCACCAAATTGGTGGTTTCAAAAAGTGGGGGTTTTCATTGTTACAGAACCATGAAATAAAACCATACCATACCATATAATTAATGAAACAACCAAAACAAACGTCGTTCTCTTAATAACCATACCATACCATACTACGGAAAACCATCATCCAAACAAGCTGTTAGAGTAATACATTTATGGACTATATAACAATAGTGTAAAAAGAAATTTATAACTAAATCAGATTGCTAAAATTCTTTGGACAAAAAATTATTTATTCCAAGTAGGACAATTGATTAAATTTGACTCAAATCATGAGATTTTTTTAAAAAAAAAAAATAGGGTTGGGGGTAGGAGAAGAGAAACCCCGGGGATTACAATATGAAAAATCGAACCCTCACCAATAAGGTGAGAGTTCAGGTAATCAACCAACTGAGCTAGATTCTCCATAACATGAGATGAAATATCAAAATCTCCAAAAAGATTACTTGATTAGGGAATTTCATATCATATATGTCATATTTATCAAGTACAAAAATTTATCCACAAGTTTATATAAAATAGTTGATATCATTTCCATACACATGTTTCTTTAGTAATTCTTTACAAAAATATTGTTTTTGTTGGTAGATAAATATCATAACTTTTTTATTGAACTAAAATTTGGTCAATAAAATGTTTTTTAGAATAGTTTTGTAATTGTGTATTGTACTTTTGTCATGAACTTTTGATTACTTGATAAGATTATATAAAGAGTTGGGGCAATTTTGATATTTTCACAATGTATGAATTTTGTATGTTTATGAGCAAAAATTACAATTTAAAGATCCGAATTGCATATTCAATTACAACTTTCAACTTTATCTCATATAATTTCATATCATGATTTCATCACACATTAGGTGAAAACTAAAGATAATTACGTTTGGTAAGTATTTTGAATAGCAAGAAACAATAAGACTATATTTATTGGCTTTACAATACAAGATTACAATACGGATAGTTATGTTAGCTAGGCCACATGCTTAAAGAGGGTTTTCATCTGAATTAGTGCCTTAAGTTAGAATACAAATGAAATTAGATGGTATGATATTATATACGAGTATAAAAGAAAAGTTTGTTTTTTTAGAGTGATTTTTCGCCTTTATTCAGGAGATATAAAATAAGCTTACTTAACTAATAAAACAGCATGAAGTACCTTCTTTCTCGCGGGGGGAACACAATTTTCTGTTATTCTCATCCTAATAAATAACAAGTTTCTTCCACTATTAATGTGGAATTTCATGTTATTGAGGAAAGATGATTTTCTATTCGACTTGGCTTAATTTAAAATGGGTAGATTATATGATTATTTATAGGTGAATTCATCTGACATACATGTATCATAATTAATAATTTCACACTTCACATCCTCTAAGTTCATAAATAAGAAGTTGCTAGACTTAATCTCAATTTTTTTACCAATTCATGTATCTCTTAAATACATCAATCTACTAGTTCATGAACTAAATTTAAATACATTGTGAACAGACTAAATAATGTCAACAAGTTTACTTTTCAATAAATCAACCAATGAACACTTAATAATGCTACTTTATGTTAATATTTGTGTTGCAATATGTTATTTCTTAATACGAATGTACCTTTTAGGTTTGATTATGATGTATATGTTAATTAAATATTAATATTCAAATTGAATATTTCAAGCAGAATGCAAGTAAAAAAATTATGAACTTTACATTAAATCCTTGATGCAGGATCAAGTATTTTTAGATTGACCTATGAATAGTCCATGAAGTGTTAATTTTCAATTTTGATTGACCTCTATAAAAGTAAAACAAATTCTTTACTAGTAATAGTATATTTGCACTACTTTTTGTGATGTGTTGTTTCACACTACACAACAGCAACATATGCGAGCGAAATTTCACAAGTGGGGTCTGGGAATCGCAGACCTTATCACTGCCTCATAGAGATAGAAAGGTGATTTCCGGAAGAGCCTCACCTCAAATAAATCAGCCCCAAAAGCTTCAATAAGTTGTTATACTAATTTGAATTCACATTGAGTCTTCTAAATAATTTTTTTTATTTGTTGTATCAAGATGAAACTTTTAATTAAAGATGAAAGTAGAGGTGTGCAAAAAATCTTTTAATCAATTAATCGAATCGGAAAAAATGCTATTGATATCGAGTCGCTGATTAATTATTTTTAGATGATTTTTCATTGGGCTATTGGTTTAATTTTTTCTTTTAAGGTTTAGTTAATGGTTAAAATCCGATAAGATTATACTAAAATTACCATTTATCCCTAATTATATAGTACTAACTTTAGATTTTAAACACAAATCATATTTTCTGTTGCATTTTATAGTTATTAACTTGGTGATATTGTTTCCTTCACCTTATTTTTCTTTTTGGGTGATTGATATGGGGTGTGTTGGCATCGAAGGAAAACATTTTTCGAAAAATATTTTCTAATTTTTTCATGTTTAATTGGCTTAAATGTTTTTCAAATTAACTTAGTTTCCTCAAATTTTAAAAAAATGACTTTTTTCTAAAACCTAAGGAAAACGTTTTCCAAAACTCTTCTCCAGCCTCAAATTACAATATTTTTCTCACCCCGCCCCTAACACTACACCCCCCTCCCCCCCCCCCCCCCCCCCCCGCCCAAAAAAAATCTAAAAAATAACTAAAAATTTATTTTTTTAAAATATTTCACATTTTAGAAATTTTATTTTTTTACTCAATTCCTATCCCAACCCACCCAATTTTTTTTCTTTTTTTGAGAAGAAGCTCACCACAACCTAAGTAAAACAAGAAGGCCGGCCCATCATCACAACTGGGCTTCATTGAAACAAGTGAAAAAAGGAGTCCAGGCCTGTGTTAACGCAAGACCCAACCTGCTGATTCTCCCTCATCGCCTAAACAAAGAAGCTATGTGATGTTTATATTGCAAATCTTTACATCATAGTACGTCCCTTCGGGGACATCCGATAAAATTGGAACGATACAGAGAAGATTAGCATGGCCCCTGCGCAAGGATGACACGCACAAATCGAGAAATGGTCCAAATTCTTTTGGATACCGAACATAGCAATAAGGAAACCATTCTAGCGCCAAATATTTCACGCCATCACGAGGCAGACAACAAAACTGAGCTACAAGGATATAAATTTCATGGGACTAATCATCTGTTGAGTAAACAAGCCTCTAAAAGATTTACAGGGAACAAAGTTTTGAGGCTGAAGTCTAAAC
Source organism: Solanum rostratum (assembly GCA_029948455.1). Taxonomy (NCBI): domain Eukaryota; kingdom Viridiplantae; phylum Streptophyta; class Magnoliopsida; order Solanales; family Solanaceae; genus Solanum; species Solanum rostratum. The sequence continues at coordinate 67,190,932 of CM057048.1, forward strand.
ATAAGAAGCTAGTAGAGTGGGTGCAAAATACAGTGATAAAGTAAGGCAAAAAGTTATAAATATGTGTTTGCTAACCAGACTGAAATCATATTTTCAAGTTACACTTCACATCTTCGTTTATCAGCTTCTTCAACATGTGGTTTAAGCCGACTGTCAATGCTGATGATGATGTCGTCAAAGAGGCCTTCAGCAAGCTCAATGCATCTGACTCGCCAACACTGATCATTTGCTCTTCAATATCATATAGAGGCACGTTTAGTTCTTGGAGTAAGCAAATAGTTGATGTAGAAGACAGTGGTCTCACTTCCAAATTGTCCATAACATAGAACAGAGAGGGATCCTTTGCAAACTTTTTAATCTCACAAAGATTACTATCCCTTAGGGATTCCCTCGGATCAACGAATAAAGGTCCTATTTCTTCTTTAATCTGCAGCAGAAGATTCTTGGATTTATGGTTAGGGGCAATGCCAGGCTTGAGTAATATCATCTTAAAATTCTCCTCGCGTCTGTAAGTGGCAATGCCAGGCTTGATTAATATCGTCTTAAGATTCTCCTCGCTTCTGTAAGTGTTACTATTTGGAGGCGGTGTCTTGAACCACTTTGAATCTAAATTCTCCACACTTTTGTACAAGTTATCTATGCATCCCAACCCAGAATTCCCTTTCAAAACATCTTCAATTGATCCAATAGGAATTGTCAAGAAGTTAAAGAGGAAATCAATAAAATCATTGCCTGCTTCTGCACACAAGACCTTGTTTATAGACTTTCTTACTGTTAGCTTTAGCTCCAATTTCTTGCTGGTTCTATTTTCAGAAATGGATGACAAATTTCCAGACTCGGACATCGTGATCATGGTGTCTACTCTTGCCCTTTCTTGTTTTTGCTTGGACAGAAACACATCAGACAAGGGAGTCTTTGAGATTAATGAACACACAAGTAGATGAATCACCTAAATGGTCGAGAAAAGGATCATGTTACTAGTTGCAATCGGCAATATACGAAAAATCACAACAAAACATGTATAACATACAAGCAACCACATCAGCAGAAAGCTACAATTTTCGTACAAGAACTTGGATTTATCAAGAATTTGGATGGTAAAGGGTATCTAGATATTTACCTCATTTTTGCTGACTTCTAAATGCATCTTCTTAAGCTCCATTTTTAAAATGTTTTCAGTCGCATACCTGAGGGTTTTTTTAATTTTTTTTTATGCATAGTTCATCAAGTATATGTTTGTATCAACAAAAAACTCGATAAAGAACACATAAAATTGCAGCTCTTTTCACCTCATTAACTAGGATATCTAAATTAACTGAAAAGGCAATAAGAACTTGTCCAATAGGCAATGAGGAAAAGATTCTTCACAACTTGTTGTGTTTTACATTGGTTGTCAGCATATCGCAATCCTTTTCCTTTATGCAGCCTTGCTACTGATACAAAATGATATAACAAAAGTTTGGGATTTAACTTAAATATACTGACATCATAAATAATATTTAGTGTATTTTAATCTGCTATAGCAACTTACATACTGAACATGGCAATAAGGAAACCAGTCTAGCTCCAAATCTTTCACGCAATCATGATTCAGGCCGAAAAACTAAGCCCTGATGTTACTTTTGGATTGGCGTGCAACAATGCCAGGGAAAAAATTCACCCTTAACCAACTAGAAGAAGATCAATTTCATCATCAAACATCTAGAAGAAAATCAGAACAAAACATGTAGAACACACAAGCAACCACATCGGCAGAAAGATACAATTTTTGTATCAAGAATTCGGATAGTAAAGGATATTTACCTCATTTTTGCCAACTTCTACATGCATCTTCTTGATTTGATTCATATCACTCAGGCCAAAATTAGAGAGCATCTGAATGAGAGAGCTTGGAGATGCACACTTCACTTGTAAATCGTCAGAGATTAGAAATGATATCCCTCCTTTAAGAAAGACATACTTGTCGGAACAAGTATCTTCACCTGAATCTTTTAGAAACGTCTCTTTATTATACTTCCCATTACATTTGCAGCCAACATTCATGTAATAACTGTTATATCGACAATCTGAGCACTTATAATACTTAGACCCTGAATCATCTAAGTTCACTTTTAACTTCATGCAATACTGTGGATGTGGATTTATTGGATTTAGTAACATGGTTTTGCAATGCTCTATGAACAAATCTTCCTCATCGAGGTTTTCAACACTTTGGTACAAGTTACTTATACAACCAATAGTTCCGGCCTCTGCTTTAATGAGTCGTATTATTGTTCCCAGTGGTAAAGTCAGAAGGCTAACGAGTATGTCCATAAAATCTACCCCAGATTCAGCAGCAACAACTTGATCCTTCTTCTCATCCACCAAAAGCTTCAATAGAACCTTAGATTCTTGCTTCTTAACCATTTCAAGGTGGCAAATGCCTAGCTGATCCAGAAGTAAGCAATGTTCAGATGACGCAAACATTGGAACAGAACACGACACAAATTTTTGGACACTATTGTATTTGCAAACATGTTTCTGCATTCTATTTGTTAAATATATTGTAAATTATTTAGGAGTATAATTTCATTCCTAAATTAGTTAGAAGTATATTTTCATTCCTAAATTACCTTGTAGTATTGTAAATTAGTTAGGAGTATATTTACATTCCTAAATTAGTTAGGAGTATATTTTCATTCTTAAATTAGTTAGGAGTATATTTTGTAGCCTTATTTATTGCTATCTTGGTGTATATAAATATCAGTGAAATAAAGATATTGACTTGAGGAAAATATTCTTTCATGGTATCAGAGCCTTAGGATTCTTCTTCTTCCGCATACTCCCTTAATTCCGTCCCCTTCTTTTTTTCTTCAATTTTTTTTCGCCAGCACTCTCACAATGTCGGACAAATCCTTTCATCCGGCTTTGGCCGTCTCTAATATCAAGAACCATATTCCCATCACTCTTGAGATGGAAAACGTTCAATACTCTACGTGGTCGGAATTATTCAAAATTCATGCTCGTTCTCACAGAGTACTAGCCCATATTATCCCTCCAAAAGACGGTACATCCAAACCACCTTCAACTGATCAAGAGAAGGAACTGTGGACTACTCTGGATGCCACGGTTCTTTCTTTGATATATGCCACTATCTCTAATGATCTTCTGCAGACCATCATTGAGCCTGATTCGACTGCTATGGAGGCCTGGGATAGGTTGCGAGACATATTCCAGGACAACCAACATTCCCGTGCCGTTGCTCTTGAACAAGAATTCTCCACCACCTCTATGGAGAATTTTCCCAATGCATCCTCTTACTGTCAACATCTCAAGTCTCTCGCTGATCAGTTGAAAAATGTCGGAGCGCCGGTTTCTGATAGCCGGATGGTGTTACAGTTGGTTTGTGGCCTTACCCGAGCCTACCGAGGTGTGGGCACGCTTATTCGTCAAAGCAATCCGCTTCCTCCCTTTTACAAGGCTCGCTCCATGCTTGTTCTTGAGGAAACCGGAATGGCAAAGGAGGCGGCAACCGAATCTGCCATGGTTGCAGCCTCGTCAGATGACTCCGGGTATTGTGTGTTTTTGGGAGACAACTTGGTCTCATGGTCCTCAAAACGACAACCCACATTGTCTCGTTCTAGTGCCGAGGCCGAATATCGTGGGGTGGCCAATGTCGTCTCTGAATCATGTTGGATCCGTAATCTTCTCTTAGAGTTGCATTGTCTTATTAAGAAAGCCACACTTGTATACTGTGACAATGTAAGTGCTATTTATTTATCGGGTAATCCAGTACAACATCAGCGTACAAAACATGTTGAAATGGATATCCACTTTGTTCGAGAGAAGTTTGCTCGTGGACAGGTTCGTGTTTTACATGTTCCATCCCGTTATCAAATAGCGGACATTTTCACAAAAGGTCTTCCACGTGTCTTGTTTGAAGAATTTCGAGACAATCTTAGCGTCCGCAGACCTCCCGCATCGATTGTGGGGGTGTGTTAAATATATTGTAAATTATTTAGGAGTATATTTTCATTCCTAAATTAGTTAGAAGTATATTTTCATTCCTAAATTACCTTGTAGTATTGTAAATTAGTTAGGAGTATATTTACATTCCTAAATTAGTTAGGAGTATATTTTCATTCTTAAATTAGTTAGGAGTATATTTTGTAGCCTTATTTATTGCTATCTTGGTGTATATAAATATCAATGAAATAAAGATATTGACTTGAGGAAAATATTCTTTCACTATTAAAATCAACAAACAATTATCCAAGGGATGATATAATAACACAAACACGCATTCCACAATATACCATCCTATATCAAATGACAACATCAAATTTGGACATAAGATCGAGCCAATGCCACAATATGTGTCTTAGTTACAACACCAAATTTAGACATAAGACCGAGCCAGCGCCACAATATGTGTCTTAGTGACAACACCAAATTAGATTTAAGATTGAGCCAACGCTACATTACATGTCTTAGTGACAACACCAAATTTAGACTCAACACTGAGCCAATGCCACATTATGTGTCTTAGTGACAACACCAAATTTAAGCGCAAGTCCAAAACTACCACTCACTACCTTTCAATATTATGTGTCTTAGCTTAATTAAACTCGGACTTCAGAACAATAAGAAAGACCTTTGAATCATATGATCTTAAACTAAAGATTGTAATCTTGCACATGCTAAGTGAGATATTAGAATTAAACAATTACTCCTCTGTCTCAGTTTATGTGGCATCTTTTGGATTTTGAGATTCAAACAAGTCCAACTTTGATCATAAATTCTTCATATATCTTTTAAATATTTTGAATTATCAATTGGTGTAACCCAAAAGTACTTTTTACGTAGTTTATTTGACTCTCGAAAAACGAAAAGTACCACATAAATTGGGACAATCATAGAGGGATTACTAGATTGACATTCTATTTTAGACGAACTAAAAGGAAAAGTCAGGAAAATAAACTGAAACATATATAATACTTGTATAACATCTGCAATATAATTAATATTCCCTCAATTGGGCAGCCTGTTAACTGGAAAGAACCTGAGATTTTCAAGCTACTACTCCAACGTCTCAATTTTCAAATGAACTATTACTCTATTATTTGGTGAACCATTTTTTTTTCTTGATTGCCAAATATTTTGAAGATATACTTCCTATGTTTTAAAAAGAATAATCTAATTGGATTTAGCACGAAATTTATGAAAATAAAGTTATGACAAATATAACAAAATAATCTTTAATCTTGTGATTTTAAACATGTCACGTGAAAAATTGAAATACAATTATTGCCAAAAAGAGAAATATGTTATTCCTTGTCAAAGAGACTAAAAGAGAAACATGTCATTAACATATTTTTTGTTATAGTAATTCTCTTACACATTATTTTGATTTGTAAATACCCAAACTTGAAATAGTTAAATATTCTTAACTATAAATATAGTGATTTATAGTAGTAGTGTAGTACATAAATAACGTTTTATATTAGTTGTTTCATCTCCACCCTTCAACACACCTTTATCTTCATTTTCACCTCGTAGCCCCCCGGTCCCCACCACCCCACAAATAGGGTAGCGAAGGGTTCATCTGTAAAAAAACTACACTATATATATAAAGTATACGTATAACTATAAATTTTGAACCTCCTAAACATAAAATGAGAAGTTGGTTTACAGATTAAAGGTTCAAAATTCACTTTGAGGTTCTAAGTAAATATAAAACACTATATTTCTATTTTTTGAATCCTTAGTGAAAATCATAAATCTCATAGATGTATTTAACATAATATTTTTTGTTACCAAACAAAAAAAATGTTAGTAAAGAAGAAGGAGAAATACCTCAGTTGATCGTCGTTTCTGCTTCTTCTTTGAGACGGATTAGAACTGTTTCTAGGGCTCCATTTTATACTAAAGCCTCATTTATTTACCTATTTCCCGCCAAAATTGTTTAGCTTGCTTATTTGCCCCTAATGTTGCCTTTAATGGTGTAATTTTGTTACCTTGATAGTAAAATTTTTTGGGGTGGTTTGGTAGTTAATTAGAATTATGTCGGTATTATTATTATGAAGTAACTTATGAATTATGTTACATAGATAATATTTTGTATAACTTGCATAAATAATTCATAGTGTAAGAAGTAAATTACATTTTATCCCTATCCTTTTTTAATTTATAAAAATTCCTTCAAATTTATGTCATTTGAATACATAGGAGCTGTCCGACAGTTTGGTTGTTATGTTTAGAAAGGAAATTAAATGTCAGTTCTACAAATCACGCAAAATAAATTGATATCAATCTCTCCAATATTTTAGAAACTTCAAATAATTCAAATTTTAAATTTTCTTCTCCCCAACCTATCCTCAATCGTAACAAATCTTTGTCTTCATCTTCTTCTTCATATATTTTTTTCTTTTGAATTATCAATTTTCATAGACTATATGCAAAAGTATGAACATTAATTAGAAACAAAACAAAAAAAAAAGCTTATGTACATGATACATACTGAGTAAGATAATAATTCAACTGCAACGTATTCAAAATATACATCCGACACCCTGATTTAAAACTTTATATGATACATGATTTACTTTGATATAATGTAAATATATCACATGTTATTTATATATCAAGGTCATCATATATTTGTATTTGATACAAGCGTCTCTCAATCACAGTATAGTGTTTATTCATAACTTGATACACTGCAAGTGATACATTAAGATATAATTTATGTATCAAGCATTTAAGTATTGAGCATTACTGTTACACCATAGAAATTACCGAAATATCCCTAGACAAAAGATTGCTCGAATAACGTATTATCCCAAACTCTTTTGGCAAATCTGAGGTCGCAATATCGATCAAGGCGAAAAATTGTATGAGAAAGTGGTCTCAATTGAATTTTAGGCCAATCAGATCAAAAGATAATTTTTCGAAACAAAATTGTAAAATCAGAAGGGTACGCGACAGGTCCGCATCGGGACCTGTTCCGTGATAGTTCATTTTTGAGCTTTGTTCGTAAAACGACTGGACAAGTGCGATTGACATAAAATACATATAAAACGCATTTGACAAATGTGACTTATGTGTTATTTTGTAGAAAAACAGTTTCTTAACGCGTTTTAAGTTTTCCGTCAAAAAATTAATTGAGATGGATCAAGTTCGCATCACAGACTTGCTCCGGTACTTGACTTTTAGTTTTAAAAAATAGTCGAAGGGGATTCAACATCTACTATATACACCTAAAAAGTTATCTTAACCATGTGTAAAAGATATAATTTTTGGAAGGGGATTAGAATGAACCTCTGGCAAAGGCTAGCTCCGCCCCTGCTACCCGGTCATAGAGCAACCTTTGGTTACCCAGAGCCAAAATTGATCCAAGTCACGCCGGAGATGGTTGCCCCCAAACTTCCCGAGCCAGAGTAAGTACGAGCAATTTAGCTTCAGTCCCGACTCAACCACATATCATGGTGTGATTCATCCTTTTGCCAAACGCGGTTTTCTCGGACAATATTTGTTCCTCTAGTATAGTACCAAAGTCATAATCTTTAGGTTGTTACTTGTTAGAGAGAAGACCCATTTTTACTTCAAATATATTTGTCACATCACAAAGACAACTTATAAGATCACTCAATAAAAACTTATCCAGAAGGCAATACAAACTGAATTCATCATAAATTGACTAGTTTTACGCGGGCTGTTAGGTTACCACAGCCATTATAAAGACTAATATTAGAACATATTTGGTATATCCACGAAGCCGAGTTGCTTTTGTAGTTTATAGCATTTTAGTCCTTCTCTTCTTTCTGTGTACTCAAGAAAGAGCTCAAGGCAATTGTTAAAGCAGATGACGATCCGATTAAAGCCGCCTGCAGCAAGCACAGCGCCTGTCATAGAAATCATGGTGTTATTTTTCGGTTCGATTTAAAACAATGCAATTAGCTTTTAGGTTGAGTAAAGAAATTACCTCTACCTTACCAATGGAGATTTCTTCCTCTTTAATATCAAACAAGGGTACATTTAGTTCTTTGAGTAGGCCAAAACTCGATGTAGAACACATAGGTTTGACTTCCAAATCGTCCGAAACAATAAACAAGGAAGGTGACTTTGCGAATCTGCCAAATTCACTTGTGCCACCACTTGTGTCCCTTGGATCTATAAGGTTATGATCTGCAAATTCGACAAAAATTGGAAGCAACTGATTCTGGAATTTATGTCTTGGAGCAACACCAGGATTGAGTAATTTGTATTGGTTATAAGGAAACCATTGTGACTCCAAATCTGTCACACTTTTATACAGGTTGTCTATGCATCCTAGTCCAGATATCCCTTTTAGAACATTGATCAATGATCCGAGAGGAAAAGTGAGGAAACTGAACAGAAAATCGACAAATGAATCCCTTGCTTCAGCATACAGTATCTTGTTTCTAGACTTGCTTAATATTAGCTTCAGGTTTATTCCACTTGAGTTTCCAGTTTGCAGGTCAGGAAACACTTGAGAAGTTCTTGGCTCAAGCATGACATTGTTGTCAACTATAGCTTGCTTGTTCATAAACACCTCAGTTAAGGGAGATTTTGAGATCAATGAACAAGCGAGCAGTCTTAATATCTGGACAAAGAGAAACGAGGAAAATGCACGTGAGATAGCACTAGATGCTGCAACACATCACCTGAATTGCAATTATGTTTCCCCTTTTTATAACAACCAATTTCTCACACATTCTTGTTCAGTTAAGAGAGATTATGCAATATGCTCACCTGTTGTTTCCAAAGCGATGGTATATGTAATACAGAAAACATTCATTCTTAAACTGACATACCATTTTTCCACTTTCTGCTGTGCTACACTGTCCATTTTTATCATCTGAGAATATTTGTTTTGCTATCTGTATATTTTCTATATATGTCTATGTATAAACTTACCACTCTAAGTTAGCTACCTCAGTCAAATGATAAGATCAAGAACCTAGTTTTCTCCTAGTAGAATATTCAATCAAGTCCAACGCTCTAGATTACAACGACAACTACTACTACGCCATTGATTATGTGAATCATTATTGACTATGTTGTGTCAAAAATGGAGACAAAATAGTAGTCAAAAATGGAGGCAAAAAGTAGTCAAAAATGGAGGCAAATGAGTAGTCAAAAAAGGAGGCAAAAAGAGTTAACAATAGTTGTCAAATTGTTTTTGGCAACTTGGTTGGCAAGTTGCCAAATTGTTTTTGGCAAGTTGCCAATTGTTTTGGCAACTTGCTTGGCCACCATTCTTGTTGAATTGTCAACAATAGTAGGCTAACTTTTGCCTATAAAAGGAGCACTTTGGCTCCTCATTTCAACACATCCAAACATCCATAACAACATCCCACAAGAGAAATCCAAAGAGAGTAAAAACACAAAGAGAGTTATATACCAAGATAAATATAGTCTTGAGTGTCCTCTTTAGTGAGTTGTTCCTTTTACGAGAGAGAAGTGTTTATTATTGTTTTCTCCTTGTATTTGAGAGCAGTGTACTTTCTATTATTATAGTGAAATCCTTCTGCCCCGTGGTTTTTCCCCTCTATTTATTTGAGGGTTTTCCACGTAAAATATCGTGTCTAATTTATTTTCATTATTTAGTTATTATCACATCAAACTTTAGTTGTGGTGCTTCCTCGCCCAACAGTGGTATCAGAGCCCTCGGTTGTTCTGTCTATTTTATGCGAAGGTACTATCTATGAATAGTAAATTTCGGAGACGGTACAGTTTGTCACGAAAAGTTCGCAAAAATATTCAGAAACGATCTAAAAGGGTGAGAAGCAAAAACAATGTCAAGTACAACAAAGTTTGATGTTGAAAAATTCAATGGGACTAATTTCTCATTGTGAAAAATGAAAATAAGAGCGATATTGAGAAAAGACAATTGCTTAGCTGCAATTGAAGGGAGGCCCACAGACATTACTGATGACAGCAAGTGGAACGACATAGACAGCAACGCAGTTGCAGATCTACACTTGGCACTGGTTGATCAAGTATTGTCTAGTGTAGCTGAAAAACGAACGGCGAAGGAAATATGGGATACTCCTACGGGTTTGTATGAGGTCAAGTCTTTGCATAATAAAATCTTCTTAAAAAGAAGATTGTATACTCTTCGAATGGCAGAGTCCATGTCGGTTACTGAACACATCAATACTTTGAATACTCTATTTTCGCAACTTACAACAATGGGTTGCAAAATAGAGGGGACTGAACGTGCGGAGCTTCTACTTCAAAGTCTGCCTGACTCGTATGATCAACTCATCATCAACCTGACGAACAATACTGACAGTCTAGTTTTCGATGAAATTGCAGCCGCTGTCTTAGAAGAAGAAAATCGGCGCAAAAACAAGGAAGACAGACAAGCAAGTTCGCAGCAAGCTGAAGCCTTGACGATGGTGAGAGGAAGACCAACGGAACGTGGCACCAGTGGGAGTCACAATCATGGCAGATCTAAATCCAAAAGTAAGAAACATGTCAAGTGCCATCACTGTGGCAAGAAAGGGCACTTCAAGAAAGATTGTTGGTTCAGAAAGAAGAGTGAAAACCCTGAGTCATCAAATGCTCAAGGGAATGTTGCAAGTACCTCGGATAATGGCGATGTGTTGTGTAGTGAGGCAATATCAAATAATGAAGGCAGAAAGCATTTCTCCGATGTCTGGATCATGGACACAGGAGCAACATGGCACATGACTTCCCGGAGAGAATGGTTCCATCAATATGAACCTATCTCTGGAGGGTCTGTGTTCATGGGAAATGACCATGCTTTGGATGTTATTGGTATTGGGTCCATCAAAATAAAAATGTATGATGGCACGATACGCACGATCCAGGAGGTATGGCATGTAAAAGACTTGAAAAAGAATCTATTGTCTTTGGGACAATTAGATGAAAATGGATGCTCATACAAGACTCATGGTGGAGTCATGAAGATATCCAAAGGAGCGCTTGTAGTAATGAAAGCTGAGAAAGTTGCTGCAAATTTATATGTGCTTAAAGGTGAAACACACCAGGAAGGAGAAGCATCAACTGCTTCAGCAAGTTCATTTGAAGAATCAACGATGATGTGGCATCGTAAACTAGGCCATATGTCGGAACGAGGTTTGAAGATTCTTGCTGAGCAAAAGCTTCTTCCAGGACTCAAAAAGGTTTCATTACCCTTTTGTGAGCTTTGTGTTACTAGCAAGCAACATAGACAGAAGTTCAGCAGTTCCTCTGCTAAAAGCAAGGAAATACTAGATCTGGTCCACTCTGATGTCTGGCAAGCACCGGTGGAGTTCCTAGGAGGAGCGAAATATTTCGTGTCATTCATCGACAATTACTCCAGGAGAAGTTGGGTGTATCCAATCAAGAGAAAGACAGATGTTTTTCCAGCTTTCAAAGAATTCAAAGCGCGGGTGGAACTTGAATCTGAAAAGAAGATCAAGTGTTTAAGGACAGATAATGGAGGAGAATATACTGGTGATGAATTTGATAACTTCTGCAAACAAGAAGGTATCAAAAGGCAGTTCACGGTGGCATATACTCCACAACAAAATGGAGTAGCAGAGCGGATGAACAGAACCTTGTTGGAACGAACAAGAGCTATGTTGGCAACTGCAGGCCTGGAAAAACATTTTTGGGCAGAAGCAGTCAAAACCGCCTGTTATGTGATCAATCGGTCACCATCGACCGCAATTGATCTAAAAACACCGATGGAGATGTGGACAGGAAAACCAGCCGATTATTCTCATTTACATATATTCGGAAGTCCTGCTTATGTGATGTACAACACCCAAGAAAAATCGAAGTTGGATCCAAAATCCAGAGAATGCATTTTCTTAGGGTATGCTGATGGAGTCAAGGGGTATCGCTTGTGGGATCCCACTTCCCGCAAGGTGGTAATCAACAGGGATGTTGTATTTGTAGAAAACAAGTTACAAGCAAAAGAAGGTAGCACTTCAAAAGAAAAACCAGAGACTACTACAGTTGAAGTTGAAGAAGTAGGAGAAGTTCCAGTTTTTTCTGAAGCAACACCAGAGCACGAAGAACAAGAGCAAGCTGAGATCGAAACTCCACAAGTTCGACGGTCAACTAGGGAGAGAAAAGAACCAGCTTGGCACTCTGATTATTCTATGGAGGGCAATATTGCATATTGTCTATTAACAGAAGATGGAGAGTCTTCAAATTTTCAGGAGGCTATGAAAGGCCAAGAATCATCTCTTTGGATGGCAGCAATGCATGAAGAAATTGAAGCTCTTCATAAAAATAAAACATGGGATCTTGTTCAATTACCATTAAGAAGGAAGGCCATTGGAAACAAATGGGTCTACAAGATCAAACGCAATGGCAATGATCAAGTGGAAAGGTATCGTGCAAGATTGGTGGTGAAAGGATTCGCTCAGAAAGAAGGTATAGACTTCAATGAAATATTTTTTCCGGTGGTTCGTCTCACAACCATTCGAGTGGTCCTAGCGATGTGTGCTACATTTGACTTGTACTTGGAGCAGTTAGATGTCAAAACTGCATTTCTTCATGGAGAGCTTGAAGAAGAAATTTACATGCTCCAACCAGAAGGTTTTGAAGAACAGGGAAAAGAGAACTTGGTTTGCAGGTTGAACAAATCTCTATACGGTCTCAAACAGGCGCCGAGATGTTGGTATAAGAGATTTGATTCCTTCATTATAAGCCTTGGATACAACAGACATAGTTCAGATCCTTGTGTTTATTACAAGAGATTTGGTGATGGCGATTTTGTTATTTTGCTGTTGTATGTTGATGACATGTTGGTAGCAGGCCCCAACAAAGATCATCTCACAAATTTAAAGGCACAGTTGGCTAGGGAATTTGAAATGAAGGACTTGGGACCGGCAAACAAGATTCTAGGGATGCAAATTCACCGAGACATAAATAATAGGAAGATTTGGTTTTCTCAAGAGAACTACTTGAAGAAAATCTTGCGATGCTTCAAGATGCAAGATTGTAAGTCAATATCTACCCCACTTCCTATTAATTTCAAGTTATCCTCAAGTATGAGTCCTAGCAATGAAGCAGAGAGGATGGAGATGTCTCGAGTACCGTATGCATTAGCAGTGGGAAGTTTAATGTTCGCCATGGTATGTACAAGACCTGATATTGCACAAGCAGTGGGAGTGGTCAGTCGATACATGGCTAATCCTGGTAGAGAGCATTGGAATACTGTTAAGAGGATCTTGAGATACATCAAGGGTACCTCAAATGTTGCAATGTGTTATGGAGGATCAGACTTTACTGTTAAAGGTTATGTTGATTCAGATTATGCAGGTGATCTTGATAAAAGCAAGTCCACCACAAGTTATGTGTTTACTCTTGCTGAAGGAGTTGTAAGCTGGGTTTCAAAACTGCAATCTATCGTGGCTACATCTACGACAGAAGCAGAATATGTAGCAGCTACACAAGCGAGCAAAGAGGCAATATGGATGCAGATGTTACTGGAGGAGCTTGGGCACAAACAAGAGAAGGTCGTTTTGTTTTGTGACAGTCAGAGCGCTTTGCATCTTGCAAAGAATCCAGCATTTCATTCAAGGACAAAGCACATACGAGTCCAGTATCACTTTGTTCGTGAGAAGGTGGAAGAAGGCAGTGTGGATATTCAGAAAATTCACACCAATGACAACTTAGCAGATATGTTTACGAAGCCGATCAACAGTAACAAGTTTATATGGTGTCGATCTTCTATTGGCCTAGCAGAAACGTAGCATTGCAATAATTGGGTAGAAAGGATGATGTAAAGACTTAATTGATTCTCAATTAAATCTTCAAGTGGGAGAAATGTCAAAAATGGAGACAAAATAGTAGTCAAAAATGGAGGCAAAAAGTAGTCAAAAATGGAGGCAAATGAGTAGTCAAAAAAGGAGGCAAAAAGAGTCAACTTGGTTGGCAAGTTGCCAATTGTTTTGGCAACTTGCTTGGCCACCATTCTTGTTGAATTGTCAACAATGGTAGGCTAACTTTTGCCTATAAAAGGAGCACTTTGGCTCCTCATTTCAACACATCCAAACATCCATAACAACATCCCACAAGAGAAATCCAAAGAGAGTAAAAACACAAAGAGAGTTATATACCAAGATAAATATAGTCTTGAGTGTCCTCTTTAGTGAGTTGTTCCTTTTACGAGAGAGAAGTGTTTATTATTGTTTTCTCCTTGTATTTGAGAGCAGTGTACTTTCTATTGTTATAGGAAAATCCTTCTGCCCCGTGGTTTTTCCCCTCTATTTATTTGAGGGTTTTTCACGTAAAATATCGTGTCTAATTTATTTTCATTATTTAGTTATTATCACATCAAACTTTAGTTGTGGTGCTTCCTCGCCTAACATGTTGCTCCATTTAACTTCATTCTAGTCCAGTATTATGCAACACAAAAATAAAAAGTACTAGAAGTTCTCTATATTTTCTACCAAACATTTAAATCTTTGATATAACTAAAACGAATACTAGAATTCATAGAACCTAAAACTTACTCCACACTGTTTGGTATTCATTGGGTCCTACTTTCCTTTTCTCAAATGATCATTCAACTAATATTTATTATCTCGAAAATTAAGATGACTTTCTGCGATACTACCTACATTTCAATCTTGTAATCTTAAACATGTCAATGTCATGTAAAAGGTTGAACTTAAGAAGTTGCTAAAAAGGGAAATAAGCATCCTTTTCTAAAAAGGACTAAAAACGGAAGGAATATTTACTCGTATTAGTTGAGTGATCATTTGAGAAATCAAAAACACGGATCATAGCAATAATACGAAACATAAAGCAAGATCCCTACCTCCTCCTTGCCAACTTCCACATACATCTCCTTTATCTGATTCATGTGATTGTATCCGAGATCTGAAAACAGCTGCACAAGAGAACTAGGAGAACCAGGCAAAACTCTTAAGTCATCACTTATTATAAACTCTATCCCTCCCCTCAAAAAAACACCTAAATGATCATTTGTTGGATTGGTAACATCTGAAAATATCTCTTTAGTTGTCTTCCCTCCACAATAACAACTAACATTAACTAACCAGCTCTTCCTTGAGCAATTCTCATTAGAACATTTGAAGTACTTGTTCGAAACAGAATCATCTATCTTCACTTTCAACTTGAAACAATCTTCAATACATGGATTTCTTGGATTCAAAAGCATTGACTTACAATTTTCTGTGTAAAGATGGTTAACATCAAGATTTTCAACACTTTTGTATAAATTGTTGATACAAGTAGAAATCTTTGGCATTGGCTGGTTGTTGTTGGTTAGTCTGATTATTGTTCCAATTGGAAAAGTGAGGAAACTGAATAATATATCAACAAAATCCTTCTTGGCTTCAGCAGCAATAACTCTTTTTTTCTTGTCATCTACCAAAAGTTTCAGGGGAACTCTGGATTCTTGATCATTGGTAGCCATCTGAATATTGGGAGCTAAAAAGTCTTTCCTTTTTTTTATGTTTTAACTTAGGAATGGCAGTGAAAGATTTTGTAGGAACATAAAAAGGTGTGTATCTTATGATAGAAGAAAAGAATAAAGATTTTCTTGGCTTTTCATTTTCATTTATGTCACTTTATTAATTGAAAGAAGTGGAGTTATTGGTAACTCATGTACCAATAATCAATTTCTTAAGGAAGAAGGAGAGGACAAGGTTAAAAGTTAAAAGGGCCTAAAGACAAGAGAAGAGAGAAAGGTATCCAAAGCCTAATTATTAACCCCTTCGTCCCAAATTAATTGAATTTTTCGAGATTTTTTTCAATATTCAAAATAATTGAATTGTTCAAAGTTCAAGATAAATATTTAAAACTTTTTTCATATTTGTCTTTTTATTTATTGAAGTTTCTTATTTTCTAGAACTACATATTTATGACTTTGCAAAGGACGATAGTGGAAAGTATGATTTAAATTTTGTCTTTCAATATTTTTCTTAAGACGTGCGCATTGCCTAAAAAATTTAATTTATTTGGGACAGATGGAGTATCTAATTGGATACATCTTAGTCATATTTACTAATTCAACTTATACGATTCATATAATTATATACTCCCTTCGTCCCATTTTATGTGTCATTTTTTGACTTGACACGGTATTTAAGAAAAAAAAGGAAGACTTTTAAAACTTGTGGTCTAAAATCATTCTAAGATATTTGTGTTGCTGAAAATTACTTCACTAAGGAAAATTTTAAAGTTAAATTGTTTTCAACTAAAATAAGGTGACATTTTTTCGGGATTGACCAAAAAGGAAAGGGTGTAACAGATAAAAAAAAAGTATTAGTTTATTATTTAATAATTTTATATCAAATTCATAGCTTCAAAATAATCTAAAATACAGGCCTTATTTATTTACCCATTTAATCAGCTAAATCACCCCCATAACTCTCACAATTGAGCATTAGACATCAGAATTTTGAGGTTTATAACTGATTTAACCTATTATTTAAGTTATAGATATGATTTTCTATAGTTTTTAATAAGTAATTTCTTCCGATTTTGAGTAATTATTCCAAGTTGCTTTCTTGTTTGTTAATATCTTTGGCACGAAAAATAATTTACGATTGTCCATTATTATTTATTTTTTTTGAAAAAAAAACTATTCTACTAAATACCATATTAATTGTGAGATCGCTTAACATAAATAAAAATCAATCTTGATTTCATGAAAATACATAAAAGTATCATGTCTCAGTGAAATTGGTACATTTATGTATTATACTATTGCTATTCATGAGATATTTTTTTAAAAAAAATATGTGCAGGTAAGATACAATTTCACTTTTATGTGGACATATTTGAATGAAAATAAATATTGGTACGTATTTATTATTTCTAACCAATATTATCAAAAAATTATTGATTGTGTAAATGAAAGAAGATTATACAAAATTAATGATTGCACCAAAGTAATCTTATTTGCATTTATGGGCACTATCATATTATCATATCAAATTCTAAAAAGTAATCAACTGTTAGTTTAGGACAAACGTAGAAATAATTTGTTTACTTAAACAATAGCCAAAATTCATAAAAGTAGACATTGATTATACATTATAATTTGTCAAAAGTCATTAAAAATATATACTGACTATAAATTATAGTGTACCTAAACATGAGTTATACAATGACTATACATTATAATACACTCCAAAAATTTAATATACACTACAAGAAAATGAACTTATAGCTATAAAATGCATTGTAGCTAAATAAGAATTTTTTCGTAGCTAAAGCATTTAGCTACAATATTCTGTTTCGTAGATTTCGTGGCAAGATGTAGCGTGGCTTATAGTTAGCTACGGACTTTACATGATCCATGTCTTAGGATTTATACTTATAGCTACAAAATAAAAATTAATCTTAGCTTCAATAAAAATAAATTTTTGCCATGAAAAATATACTTGTAGCAAATTATTTTATTCTTGTGCCACGATAAACAAAATTTGTTGATATCTTTACTCTAGTAGCCACGAGGTGTAGTATTGTAGCAAAAGGTTCAATTTATTTGCCACCAAAATTTAGAGTTGGTGGCTAGTTCTATAATTAATCTCGTGGCAATAATACTCATATTTAGTTAGAGGTGATAGAGGACTTCAACCCACACATAGTTGAGGTCCAGTTCAGTGCATTTCCAGAGTTGGTGAGCCCTCCTTGCTTTCCGGAGGACCCCTTTTATTTCCTATTTTCGATTGAGCACTTTCTTTCTTTGATTCGGGGTATCCATGGCCTGTCATGGTACCATCTAGATTGTTGAGTATTTTGTATTTCCAACTTATTCTTTGGAAACTATGATTTAGTAGAGAATTATATCTATCCTTATAATGTCTTTTATTTTGATGTATTTTTTCCGCTGCTAAGTTGATGTGACGATGAGGCCAGGTGGTTCTCTTGGAGAATCATCAATGGTTCTTCAAGTGTCGGCCACTCTAAGGGTACCCTCCCGGGGCGTGACACGTACCATAATAAATAGCTTATTTTTTTAAGTAGATTATTTTTGTGTAAAAAATAATTTTTTTTTACATAAAATGAACTTAACTGTGAAATTACTTTTTTTAAAAAATAGACTCAACCTAAACTATTTACTTGCTTACCGTATTTTCACATTTCATATATGACATCAACATCACTACTCTATGATATTTTGTCAGTATATTGATACCATAATGATATTATATAGGACTGAGTTTGATCCTCTATGATAGTTTGTTAACATATTGATACCTTTTGGTATAACATAGGATTAAGCACTTTTTTAAGAAATAAGTGAAAAATAACTAAGAGAAAATTATTAAAGTCGCAATTTTATTTATTAAAGTTACAATCTTTCATTAACTTTAAATTTTGATGGTGTCTATATACTCTGTATCTAGTAGTAATTGAATAATTTTTTCACCGAAGCACTGTATGTTTCTCTTTGATGTCATCATAGTATATATATTCTAACGATATCAAGTAGTAAATATAGTACATTTTCACTGATCTTTCTTCCTTTTTGATATCATTAGAGTGTATATATACACTCTTATAACATCAAACATGCGAAAATGATTAAAAATAAAAATATAAGAATGAAGAAATAGTCACTTATAAATAATTTCTCTTTTTAGTTATAAGTATTATCTTCCCTATATTTGCCAAATAATAACAAGCTATATGGCCAAATAATATTTGCCGCTTTTTTGAAAAAATTAAGCGGACAAACAAACATATACAAGTTAATTAGCTGACATAGTTACAGTTTGAATTAATTACGGCTCGCGGTAAATATTTAGCTGTAACTACAGTTTGAGTTTCGTATAATTTCACTTGATTCATATAAACACTGTATGTGATTATACAAAAGTTGTGCGTGAATCAAATTTTATAATGAAATATACAAACACTTTGAATTGTTATACAAACGCTGTGCATGAATTTTATAGCGAAATATACAAACGCTATACAAAAATTGCAAATTATACAGTGAGTTATACAAATATACATGAATGTTGTGGAAATTATATAAACATTCTTATAATTATAGTTACAAAATGTAATTACTCAAATTATAACTATGAAGTTTAATTAGGCTTTATACATTTGTCATTTATAAAATTTGCTTATTTATTTATTATGATTTTTTTTTTTTCCAAATAGGAGTGTGAAGTACTTGAAATTTGGCCCAAACACTCTATTGAAATCGACAGAAACCCCACAGCCTTATGCCAGCAATGCTCTAGACCCCACAACAAATGGCGTGAGAGAGGATGATAATTCTCCCACATATCTTACAAAACGACTATCTACTTTCTTCTTCACTAAGGCACAATTTGGTTATATATGATATGGGTTATGTTAAATCCACACTTTGAACTCTGATCCGAGTCTTAAATTCGTTAGGAGCAATGGAAGCCCCACTGTTGACAGGTTAGTCTTTATTTCCATCATCATTCAACCTTAAAGCTTCAATTTTTTCTTGATTTAACATTTTTCCGATTTTATATAAGCTGAATTGGTTAAAGAGTGAATCTTTCTTGTTGATTTGTCTACCCTTTTGTTGCTTTTTCCCTTTATGCATAGGTTTGATGCCTAAAGCTTGAACCTTTTGTGGCAATTTTATATGCCCTTTTCTTGTTTTGCCCTTTTTGCATACCTTATATTCTGAAGCTTGTATTTTTGTTATGAAAATTTTATACCCTTTTATTGTTTTTCCCATTTTTGCACAGAATCATTGCTTAAAGCTTGAATCTTTTCTCTAAAAATCCTATATCCTTTTATTACGAGTCCAATTTTGCATCAATGTTCAAGCCTTCGAAGCAGCCTCTAAGACTTAAAAAGACTACGTATAGACCGTTGTGGTTTGACCCTCTTTAGATTGGACCTTTAGTACACCATGCTGCATTTTTTGATTGCTTAAAGCTTGAACCTTTTCTGTGAGTGTTTAACCCTCTTCTTGCTTTGCCCTTTTTGCATACCCTAATTGCTTTAAACTTGGATCTCTTTTTCAATTCTTTATTGCTTTTCCCTTTTTTCATTGCTTAATTTTGGGTTGACGTGACTTCCAAAAAGCAGGGAAAGAAGCTAGTGAAACAGGTCAAAGAGGGAGTGAGAGATGGGGTTCTTATGAGTATGTGGGAAGGGCGGGCTCTGTGATTCCCACGACTTCCTTAGCTGGATCAGAAGTCAGCGTCGATGAGATTCGGTCTGCTGCTTCTGTGTCAGTTCCTCTCTATCCTTCTCTGGATGACCCCTCGATCAGCTCTCCTCAATCCCTACCCCAGCCACAGTTTTATGGTAAGTTCCCCACTAACTCATCAATTCATACCGCGGCTTATTCTATGATGTCTTTCTATATACTACCTCCATTTGTATCAATATGGTAGTGTTTGACTGTACACAAATTCTTTATAAAGAAAGAGAACTTTTGGCATATGGAAAGTACTCTTAGAGCTAGTAATATAGCAGTATCCCATCAAGGTTAAAATTGTACAAGTTTAAATTTTAAGAATTTCTAAATATAGAAAGGTGTCGTTCTTTTCTGAACACAGTTAGAAGGACGAGGTAACATATAAAATGAAACAGATGGCGTAACTCTTTTATTTTGCTGAGCAAAACAGGTCCTTAACCGTTGGTTTTAGCTTAATTTTACTTGATTTATTAAAATGTACAACGCTTTTAAATCGTTTTCTAGCTTAGGGACTTCTCAATGTATTAAACATACCCAAACTTATTTGGGGCTGAGGCTTAGTTGTTGTTATTTGTATAAGCCCATAGCCGTATGGTGCTTCCTTATCATGGTTGCCTGTTATTTAGTAGTTAATACCAGAAATGTCAGGCCTTATGACTTGCATTAAATTTCTCCGCCATGGTTCTAGTGAACTTTTCAATACACTAAAGCTATCGGATAAACATCTACCATCTGATTTTGGTCGATGATAGGGTGTTGATGCCTTTTACTTGCTAAAACGAATGTTTGTGCCCTTTTTGTTATTCATTGGTAAAGCTCATAACTGTGATTAGACCACTTGCAGAGCGCAAGTGGTTTCTTTTCTCTTGAGTATGTATATGACTTCCCTGCAGTATAGTTACTTTGTCTTATTTGCAACACCATGTTGGAAAGATGATATTATCTCTTGTTGCAGGGCAAGGGATTGTTTATCAGGGTGGGTACTATGGAGATGCAAGTGGAACTACCGGTGATCTAGGGAGGTAGTTACAACCGTGTTCTTCTTAGCACTGGTCTTTCTAGGTTACATAGGCTATATTGAGCTTTACCATTAATGGGTGAACTGATTTCCCCTTTTGGTGACTTCAGGACACCAATTAGTGTTCTGAAACAAGGAGAAGTACAAGGAACTAGGAATATCTAAGTTACAATATAAAGATTATCTCCAATATGTTTCTTGATAATTACAGTAGTTTTATGCATGCGTGTTTTTATATTATTCCTTTTTGTCTCCTTAATTTTGCTTTATGGTTTTGCAACAGCATCTTGACTAACTAAATGTTTCAGCAGGCAAGTGCTAGACGAGGTAGAAGTACGAGAGTTACTTATAGATCATGTTGGTCATCGCTGCTGTTGGGGAAGTCGTCCAGCTCGGACCTGGAAGATTCATGCAATTGAAGACTGCAATGTCTATGTGGGAACTCTGGAAACTTTCACAGAAGAGAGAGATACGGTAGTAGAGAAGGAGCTGTACTCTGGTGGCAGCATTGAAGGAAAGGACAAGGGGCCTGAACCAGGAATATGGGAGCTAGATTTGAGGTCCGACTTTCCTGTTTTATTTGTACCTTCCAAGGAATCGAGGCTGAGAATTCCTCACTCGGAAACTATTGAGAAGTGTTCAGGTAATAGACATGGTTCGTGGGATAGTCATTTGCGTTTTGTTAATAGCACAAAAAGTTAATCATTTAAAACAAAATATAATAAGATGTACTTGATTCTTTCAGGTCACCCTCTATTTCTTGTGTTACTGTTGTACTGTTTATTTAATCTATAACATTTTCCTTTCATGGTTTTTGCTTATTTGATTCACAGGTTGTGATGGTCGCGGTGATATAGTTTGTCCTACTTGCAATGTCGATCAAGAGCCAGGCTTTTACAAGGAGGGTCAAATGGCTCAGTGTCCTACTTGCTATGGAAGGGGTCTTATTGCTCATAAGGATGGATCTGATACAATGTGAGCTTTTAACTGAAAGTTAACTGTTGCACAAGTTTTTGGCGTTTTATGATCTAGTTTATTCTTTTTGCCTTGATCAAGTATAGATGAAATTCTTGCAACTCTGTACTATTTCGCATCTAAACTTCTTCTCTTTCATGGTTTCTGTTGGAGGCATTTCTGGTAACAATCAAACAAATGCAAATCCGTGTGGTGTCTAACTTTTGTAAGTAATTTATGAGAACATCTTTTTCCCCCTCTTTTGCAGATGCCTGAATTGTAAAGGTAATGGGAAACTTCCTTGTGCGACTTGTGAATCTCGTGGCCTCATCAAATGCCAAACATGCCAAGGTGGTGGTTCTCTTTTGACGCGGAAAGTAGCTGTTGTTAGATGGTAATTCAGCTTTACTTTTGATTTATTATTACTCAAAAATATTTATTGAAACTTGGAATCAAGGAAATCATGAGTCTGTCAACTAGCGTCTTACCGTAAAAAGTACCCAGTCTTTTGATATTAACAAATACCGTAAAAAGTACCCAGTCTGGAAAATGATGTAGTCTTCGGTCATCGTTATAGCAAACAGTATTTATCCATATGATTTTGAGCTATCGTGTAGGTTTTTTGGTGCTTATGCAGAGGGCATGGTTTAATATAAAGGAAACTTACGTAAATGTACTCTACGGCCATCTAGTTTATCAATATGGCCAAAATATACTCTACCTATACACTGGTTGTATATGTTAAAAATATACACTACGAGATCGTTTGATAGAGTATATCAAGAAAAATAACACATGCATTATCTTTGTGTATTACTTGTACCTTGTTTGGTACTCTTTTTCAACCCATGTATAACTAATGCTTGCATTAGTTATATACTCTATTGTGTATGAAGGAGTGTATTTCTAATACCATAGATTTTTAGGTATTAGTAATGAAAAGGTCTTAATGCATGCATTAGCAAGATTAAAGATCAATTGCCCCTCAAAACTTCTTTTTACCTCTTTTCCCCATAATTATGGAGGGTATCTTTGTAAATAAATTTTTATGAAATGCATGTTGTTTTTAATGCATCAAACCAAACAATGCATAAAAGTATTTTATATGTAATTAATGCAAGCATAACTAATAGATGCATTACTAATGCAAGCATTATTAATACACTCTCTTTAGCATTATTCTTATATACTCTACCGAACGATCCCTACCTGTACACTCTGTACATATTCTGTAAACTAGATGATCCAAAGGCACCTGGCTGTAATTTTCCCTTAATATAATGTGCCAATTGACTTCTTTTCTTAGGAGGACGCGTTCAACACGGAAAGTTAAGGCTACAAGTGGAGCAGCTTCTGTTCCAGACGACGTATTTCACAGAGCAAGGGGAGTTCAGTTGTGCAATAACCAAGCTTACCAGTGCATGCCAGCCTATTTTGCTGATTCATATTTCCTTAACAAGTTCTCTTCTGAAGTAATTGCAGAGAGGCCTTCTATACCTACAACTGCAAGGATCATATGCGAGCGCCACATTATCTCAGTTGTCCCAGTGACTCGCGTGACCATGACTCATCGTAATCGCTCCTTCAGCTTCTATATTATTGGTAATGGCAGAGAGGTTTATATGAAAGACTATTATCCTTCTAGGTTTTGTTGGGGCCTTTGTCCTTGCCTGGAATGGTTGAAGTTATAATTCAAGAACTGAATTTGTTGTCACCATTGGTCTGAGTTTGTCCCAAGAGTTCAAGGGGAGAACATGTTGAGTGTTGTGTAGAAAGAATATGCTGTATGCTTTGCACTGTTCCCAAAAAAGAATAATAAAAAAGCTTGTCTTCCTTTCAATCATGGCCGGGGAGAGGAGCGGAAAGTCACTTGACTATAAGAAGAGGACCACCGCTTGTTCCTGCTCCTCTGCTATTTGACTTTTTACTTCGGTGGTGAACGTTTGATATTTCGCTTTGTAATCCTCTTTCCCGTTGCTCCTTGTACCTGACCCATTTTTCTTTTTTTTTTGGTAAAAAATATAAGAAAATAAATGTCATGCTTGTTTTTTTTTTTTTTACCTTAATGGAGTAAGTATTGAAGTTTTCAGTTTTAAGTTCATATGCTATTTTCATTCTCCGCTTACATATTCGGTGTAATTTTATAAGTGAAAGCCAAGGATGATAGTACGTATGTAGTTTTACTCCTATCTGGTGAAGATAGTTACAAATATTTTTTCTGATAAAGCTTCTATTCAAGTAAAACATAACAGTATTAAGTATGAAAGAAAATTCATCCGTGAAACATAATCTAAAAGAAAATAATAATTACAAACAAAGAAATATAATAAAAAAGAGAACAATACCTACAACAAATATTATAAAAAAAATAGCTGGTAATAATAAAAACAAAGAATAAGCCAGTAGGAGAGTAATTAAAAAAAAAAAAACTAGATAATACATGAGTACATACTAACCTTCTGCTCTAATTGTCGAGCTCCATATCCTCAAGAATCAAATCCTCGATAAATTATCAATATGTCATCTTTCATCTAATCACCTCTTTTTAATACTTCTTCAGTTTACCTCTCACTCTTCCTATTGTTAATAACATTTCCTACATAAATATTTTTATCAAATTTACAAAGCTACCAAACTTGGTCACATGTTTATGTTACTTAACCATGAAATGGGGCACTACTACAAACCCCACAAAGATTAAATATGTGAATATTCATAGGTTTTGGAACTTGCTAGGAAATATCATATAATTAAAAAAAAAATCAGCAGCCCTTCAACTTGACATAATTTCACGTGCTAGTAATAGTTTTCTTCTTTTTTCTAATCATAAATTTACAAATTAAATAAATGCATTTACAATTTTTCAAGCTTAAGTTGACCAAGACTTCTAAAGTCAACATCAAAATAAGATTTATAACACAAATCAAGACAAGTGATCTTACAAGTACTTTGAATAGTTCCAATGTTTACTCTTTTAATAATCCACTTTTATTGAATAATTAATTTACATTTTTTAAATGTTTATTTAGTTTGTTTTGTCACCTTTCTACCACCTTATGTAAGCAATTAAGAAATATCCTTATATATACCCTTAAGTTGTTCATCTTATTTCTTGTATCACACCAATTTTTCTTTCTTTCTTTGTGTCTTTAGTGGAAAGCCATTCTTCTTTCATTCAAAAATCATGGTTTTCCTTTCATCTATACAATATAACAATATTCAAACTCAATCATTTTCATTTCAACTCTTCAACCACCACCACCATTATTCTCATCATTCGACTCGATTTCACCACCGCCTACTTTTCACTTTCGGTGCGCCTAAAAAGCAACTTAACCACCCCCACCAGCAACAATAACTATGTTTCAGTTCTGAGTTTGGATGACAATCTAACTAGACTTCACAAATGTTCAAAATCAACGAGTCTGTCGAATATCGAAGAAAATACATCATCACAACCCCTCTCAAGTTCCAAAAACAAACTCAAAATAGCTATTATAGGGTTTGGCAACTTTGGACAATTCATTGCCAAGTCTTTCATTAAACAAGGACATATTGTATTAGCTCATTCTCGTACTGATTATTCCCTCATAGCACAATCCCTTCATGTCAACTTCTTCAAAGATCCAAATGACTTATGTGAACAACATCCTGACATTATATTATTTTGCACATCCATTAATTCTTTCGAACGTGTTATTCATGACCTTCCCATCCAAAAGCTTAAACGTAACACACTTTTCGTGGACGTATTATCAGTCAAAGAATTCCCAAAAAATATTTTCCTTCAATTACTACCAAAAGAATTTGACATTTTGTGTACACATCCTATGTTTGGTCCAACAAGTGGTAAAGACAATTGGAAAGGGCTAGCATTTATGTATGACAAAGTTAGAATTGGGCAAGAAGATTCAAGAATTAAAAGGGTCAACAATTTCATTAACATTTTTGAAAAAGAAGGTTGTAGGATGGTTGAAATGAGTTGTTGTGAACATGACAAGTATGCTGCTGGCTCACAATTTATTACACATACTATAGGTAGAGTGTTGGCAAAACTTGGGAAAGAAACAACTTCAATAAACACAAAAGGATATGAAAAATTGTTGAATTTGATGGAGAATACAACTAGTGATAGTTTTGATTTGTATTGTGGTTTGTTTATGTATAACAATAATTCTATGGAGATGTTAGAGAAATTGGATGCAGCATTGGAGAGTTTGAAAAGGGAATTATTTGGTAAAGTTCTTGAAAAGTTGGAGAAAAAAGTGGAAAAGGGAAGTAGGCTTGCTTTACCTACTCCTTATAGTAAGAATATTGAAATATTGCAAGTGGAGAGGAAGGAATTAGAGGCTCTTTCTTGATAATAATTGAAATTCTTTTCAATCTTCTTGTTCATTTGTTTAGTACTTAATTTACTAATAAAAAAGCAACGATGTAATTAGTTGCTAATTAGAAGAAATTTTCTGTAATAAAATTAATTCAAATAGTATTTTCTTAATCAATTGCAATAAATAAAAGAAGAGAAAGGAGAATTGAAGTGAATAAGAGTATCCTATCTTCCAAACTTGGTCACATGTTTTTTTTTCCATCCGATATCTGATGTTTGTATTGGAGCTCGGCTACTTTGAATTCGTGTCGCATAGGACTCATTCGAACATGATTTTCAGTTGACTTTATCTCAGGTAACAGGGGTAGGAGAACACTTCACAATCTCTTTGTAGGATACTTGGCCAAAGTGTGACCTGTTACCCATAAGTAAGTACTGTGACGAAACGGTTGTTGCGGCTTTTCATTTTTTTAAAAAAATAAAATCTTCAGGATAGAGAGCCTCCCCCCCCCCCTTCCCCCCCTTGCCCACTCTCCCTTTCTCGGGTCGAGGCCTCAGGGGCTGAGCGTACCTTCTAAAGTGATCCAGTGCCCAACTACCGACTCTTCCCGAAATTGCTTTATCGGGTCAAGGTTCACCTCAAACTGATTATCGTCCACACTTGATTAATTGAGACAAAACGATTTTCGCATCCGCACAGACTAGACTCCTTTAAATGAAAAAAGGCTTCTTGTCGCTTTTGTTTTCAAATAAGACTAAGACGATGGCGAGAATCTCTTAGCGTTTCCTACCAAGAATTTTTCCATAATAACGTGCTAATTAAACATGAAGTGGTACTAATAAAACCCTTTCTATTTTAATTTGGAACTTGCTAGGAATATCACATGAGAGCCACTTGCAAATTAAAATATTCAGCAGCTGACATAACATCACGTGCTAAGACTCCCCTATTTTAATTTGATACATAATTTAAGAAAGTAAATAAAAATTTTGAATGAGTACTCTTCAATTAAAAATATATAACATATATCAAATAATTCTTTAATCTTATAATCTTAAATATGCAAATTAAATACATAATCTTTTAAAGCAAATAAAATTTAATTTATTTATCTAATTTTGATTTGATACATAATTTAAGAAAATAAAATTTTTGAATGAGTGTTCTTTAATTAAAAATATATAAAATATATCAAACTAGTCTTTAATTTTACAATCTTGAACAGACAAATTGAATCAAAGGAAGTAGTATTTTTTTACCTCATATAAACTTTCAAAGCAAACAAAATTTGTTTGTTTAAGTTGACCAAGAGTTGTCAAGTCAACAAAGTCTTCATCATTAAAATAAAGATTTAATTCAATTCATGAAGACAAATTATCTTATGAATGCTTTGAATAAACTCAATCATCTTCAACCACCACCTCCATAGTTTTTATCATTACAACTATTTTAATGCCATCGTCATCTCATCTCATCATCGCCCTCCTCTATTCACGTATCCGATATGACGATTAAACAACCATCAACAATAATAATTATGTCTCAATATATTTCAGATCTTCACGACAATTTAACTGAACTTCAGAAAGTTTCAAGATACGTATCCAATATGATGATTAAACTACCATAAAAAATAATAACTATGTCTCAATATATTCCAAATGTTGATGACAATCTAACTACACTTCAGGAAGTTGCAAGATCGTCTCTCTTAAATATTGAAAAACATGCACACATCATCACATCCCCTCCCGTTCCAATATGATATATTATCTAGTACTACTTGCATGAAATTACATGAAGAAGTAAAAGTTGAGAATGAAAAGAAAATAAAATATAAATAATAACAAAAATATTTTTAAAAATATTTGTAACACCCGGTAAAATTATCAAAATACCCTTAGATGAGAGATGTGCGCATAACGCGTCTTCCCAAATTTTGATGACAAATCTGAGGCCGGAAATGCGATTAGCATGAAAAATTGTGTGGGAAAATAGTCTTGATTGATTTTTAGAGCAACCGAATCAAAAGATAATTTCTCGATGCGAAAACGCATCCTCGTAAGAGTGCGCGACATGTCCGCGTCACAGACTTTTCGCGGATTTACCCTTGGATGTGATCCCAATATTTTCTACGAGATTAGAAAACTCAATAAGAAAATTTTTAGCGAAAATCCCTTAAAAGCACCCAAGTCCGCGACGCGGACTTGGTACGATGAAGTATTTTTTTTTTCAGTTTTTCGTGAGGTGCATTCTAAATTTTTTCCAGCCCCTACTAAACTTAAAACACGATCAAAATAGGTTGTTTTAGGTATAAAGAGGATTACTAATCCATTCCTAAGCCTTTGAAAATTCTAACAAAAAAACCTAGGGCTAAAGAGAAGAGAGAAGAGAGGAGAGAGAAGAGCAAGGATTCTAGGGATTCAAGCCGGATTCATGCCAAGTTAATTGTCTACTTTCATCCAGGTATGTAAGGCTAAACTAAAACCTGAGTTTGTTCTTCCATGTGCCCCTTGATTGAGAGAGAATGATAGATGAACGTATTGAGTCTTTATGCATATTTTTATAAATGTTTCCTTGTAAATTTTATATATATCTTATGTATTCTCTATTGTTGATAATCATCATAAATTTGATTTACTGAATAAATGTTTTCACATGAGAGTTTTCATAAACCCTATATGTTATTTCATAAAATATTGCATGAATGAATCTAGGGATTGAGTCTAGAGCCTTGATTTGATAATGTTGATGGTGATTGTGATGTGAGCACGATGATAGGTTGATAGAACTTGATGATCTTGTGAGTCTTCATAATTAAACTCTAAAGTTGGATCTAAATTGAAAGTCCTCCTGTATGATTGGCCAATTTACTCTTGAAGAGGTCGATGGGATTGAATTATCAAATTAATTCACATAGATTTAGGAGAGGCCTGTTGTACTTGTGTACAAGCTAAAGTTTTTTTAAAAACGAATATCTTTGGTCACTTTCATTGTCAAATAAGGCTTTGTTGAAAGAATGATTTGATAGAACCAATGAGCTGAAAGAGTTCATTAAGTGACTCATTGATTGGATTGATTGAACCTGATTGTTTTATGAGCATTGAATCTTGGGAGGAGTATCGAGCACCGAATTGAGTGAGAGTAAGTCTCACTCAAACTTAATAACTACGTCGCCAAGCGTAGGAGTAGACTAAGTCCGTTAAAGTCGGACAGGTTCCTATTTTGTGCACCAAGTCCGTTAAAGTCGGACAAGTTTCTGTTTTAAGGGCTAAGTCCATTAAAATTGGACAGGTCCCTATTTTATTGTCCTAAAACAATAGGAATTGATCGGTTAATTGTCCGAATCTATTATGGATTTGATTTGTTCTTACCCTTGCAAGGTATTGAATGGTTGTGGCAACATCAAGGGGATTGTTATACAACCACTGGTTCATAAGTGATCATTATTGGATAAGAAAAACTCTCAAATAGGTTCTATACTGACAATACTCTGATTTGATTGGATTGACTTGAGTGATTGGATTGTATTGATGGGTATTGTCTACTCTTTATTCTTTTTTTAGATAGACATTTGACCTCCAGATTGAGTATTTTCTGAGTTGATGTTATTCTATATTATTCTACCTATATTTGTTTCATTCAATCATTTTACATACTCGTACATTCCATGTACTGACGTCCATTTGGACTGCATCGTTTTATGATGCAGAGATAGGTATTAGAGATCATCAATATGCGCTTCGTTGAGGATCTATTCGCATTCAGCTGATTGGTGAGACCTCCTTATTTTTGGAGGATTTTCATATTACTATCATCTAGCTACTAGAGTTTGGATGTTCTTTTATTTAATTTGAAGTAGCCATTAACCTGTCATTGGCACCATCTAGATGTAGAGTTAGAGGCTTCATAGACCAGATAGTAATGAGTTGATGTTGAGGTTTTTATGTCTTAACTAATTATCTTTAAAACTATTTCTATGTCAGAGAATAGAAGTTTGATTGTTGGCCTATGACCTCTATAGATATTGAGATTGTCCACTATTTTTCATCTTTAGTCTTCCGTTGATTTGTTAAAATATGATTGAATGAATGTGATGAGATCAAGTGATTCGCTTGGGTACTAGCAATAGTCTCTAGGTGCCAGCCACGTCTAGGGTACCCTCCCGGGACGTGACAATATTAGAATAATAAAAATAAAAATAATAGAAATAAAAACAAATAAAAAAAGGAAGAAAAGAATTTTAAAAAATTTCATGCAACTATACTAATTGTTTACCCTCATTTGGAAATCGAAGAGTGTAATTTCACCTTCAATTATACGAAATTCCTTTCTTGCCAAGTAATTACTTGGCTTACCAAACCCGTCAAAGAGTGTAATTACACCCAATCATACCAAATCTCAATTACTATCTAATTTGTTGTAGTGACTCATGCTTCCACAACAATGGTTGTTATATGACATGTGGCGACAAAATCTGCATTTGAGAATCTAACCGTAAGTGTCACACCCCTATTTTTTCTCCGCGTAGTGTTTTGAAAATCGAGTTTTTCCAATTAAAATAACATTTTGAAAAAGGGTTTTTTTTGTTCACAGTTGCCACTTGGAATTGAATTTTGGTGTTCCAAGTCACCTAATTTAAATCCTAATCAAAAGAAAATGACTCTTAATTTTTTGTTTTGCGAAAACAAAGATTGGGTAAGGAATTCTATTGACCGAGGGGAAGGTGTTAGGCACCCCTCGAGTCCCGTGATTTTAGCACGGTCGCTTTATTGACAAGTTTATGGCTTAACATAATTTTGAATATATTATATTTATGAGTCTTATAAAAAATATCATCTACCCATCATCTTTGATTTATTTTAAACTCATTTAAGACTGTCTTATTTATTAGTGTGGTATATTGGTAGCAGCACTTTCCAACTTTGCCACAAATTATTTATTTACTCGTATTTCCAATAACATTTGTTCAATGTTATTTAAATCTTAATATTTGTCTATCGTTATTTATCAGCCTAATCATGTTCCTAAATTCAATTTAAAAATATTTAATTACAAAAATTATTTAAAATTTGGATTCTTTTTTACAAAGTTCAAATTTTTTAGTTATTATGGCTTACGAAAAGCATAATTTAACAATTCAATATTACTTACATGGTTCAGCATAAAATTGTTAATAGTATTCTAAAAAAATCATTACTCAAATGAGATGTAAAAAGGTTACAAGCTTTTCATTTTCATTTTTATTTTAAAAGAAAAAAGTGAACACAATTTTATTAGGAACACAAAATATATTTTTATACAAATTTTGTATATGCAATACTAATATGAACATGTTAAGAATTATGGGTAATCTTTTCTTTTCTTTATTTAGTCATTAAAATGAAAAGAAAAACATATGTTAATTGAAACAAATATTTTACATAATGAACCAGTCATTGATTATTTTCATCATTTATATTTATTAAACCGTAAATACGCACAACACCACAAAACAGTTGACTATGAAAATAAGAGTAGACTAGGATAATGGATTTACTCAACATGAAATAAATTATCTAACAATTTTACACTAAATTTAACAATTAAAATGTCTAAACAAAAAGTTGATATGAAAGATTTGAACACAATGTTAAATAATATTAATGGGTCAAACACATACACAATTTGACAACTTTAATATATTGCGATCATATTAATTTTGATAAGAGATAAGTGTTACCTCTTGTGAAGAATAATTTACAACATGGCCTAGAGAGATAAGTGTCCTCTGGAATGTGTTGCAGTTTTCGCCGTGATTATTGTTCCCTCTGTTGTTGTAATTAAAATGAAAGAAGTTTAAGAGTAAGGTTGTGAAAAAATGTTTAAATCTGTTATAAACTATAGTATGTTATTTTTGCACACTTGAATCTAGGTATTTTCATCTCATTTCTCAATGCAGTAAAGATAAAGAGGTGACTAACAGATTATATATTGAAAATAATCTCATTTAACTGAAACCATCTTTGCTATATGAAATGAAACTGTATATTGTTTTTTGGGAGATCATTTCAGTTTCTTTTGTCATGTTTTCCTGGAAATGAAACAGTGGCATACATGCATTCCCCTGTATCAACTTTTTTGCATTAATGCTTGCCATCTTTTGTTTACGTATTTTATTTGTTTTGTTGCATGTGATGATCGTTAGAGTCTGTTTTGGACCTCCCCCGTATATCTTTGAGTCATTCCCCATCGGGACAATATACGTACTCGAGAGTATGCCGATTTTACAGGTTCTGGAGGCCGAAATCTAGGGTATATGCATCCGTATACATATTATATACACTGGTATACCACCAGTGTATATGGCTGAATTAACTCAAAG
Organism: Solanum rostratum; assembly: GCA_029948455.1. Lineage (NCBI taxonomy): Eukaryota > Viridiplantae > Streptophyta > Magnoliopsida > Solanales > Solanaceae > Solanum > Solanum rostratum. The sequence goes on from CM057048.1 coordinate 67,223,751, forward strand.
GAAAAATGGGCCAAAAGCCCTAGCAGCAGCAGCAAAGGCCGAAGGGAGGGGCAGGCCCAAAATTAGAATTTAGGACAGGTTAATTGGATTGGGCCTGCCAAGCCCAATTGTTATTTCTTTAATTAATTTCTAATGTTTTTTACTTGTTTGTGATATTTATTATTTTATCTCTAACTCTAGTATTATTTCACATGTTTTAATCTAATTAAACTTCCCCAAAAGTTAGCCATCTATGTTATTTTATGTCTTTGAATATTTTAATGTCAAAAGCCTTTTTAAGGAATTAGACTTTATAAATTTTGTTTAAAATACTTCAAGTAAATTCCTTGAAATAATTCATGAACATTTTTTTCCTTCTCTTTCTACACTTAGATATTTTAGTGGATTTTCAAAATTCTAGTCACCTAACCTATTCACACACTCCTTTTATTTTTTTGATTATTTTCTTTAAAAGTAGATCACGTAGTTAATATTAATTAAATGTGATTAAGACTTTGTGTTTTACTTTCTTGATTTTTTAAATATTGTACTTAAACACTTTATTTCCTTCCAATTATTAGTTTAAATTAATTATTTTCAAAGTTAGTCAAAATTTTCTAATCGCCGGATAACCGCGTGTTAGCGGCCATTTTAAGTATGTAAAACCTTCTTGAAATGGAAATATGAACCCGAACTAGATCTTCGGGTTTTTAAAAGATTTTTTCTATTTGAATCTTTGAAAATGTTTAAAATAGTCTTCTTGATTTTTCCTTAAAAAATAAAGTAATGACTCTAAAATCAAAATTTTGAAATCCAAATCATTTTTCGATATAATACTGCCTATTTAATTGTTTAGGTTAAGTACTGTGTCATAGCCACATCTACTTCATATTGAAATGTCAATTCGATAATATTTTTCATTTGTCTTCTTCACCAATTTGTATTCGTGACCTTTCTCTATCAACATATATAATATTAATTGATTGTTAGTTCTATATAATTCATATTTTTTTTATAATTTTTTTTAGGTTAAATGAACTAACCAAGCAAATTGAGTCATGAGCAATCAACTACAAGAGTGTGTGTTTTCTTTCATATCATTTGACAATGAAAACATTCCGCGCTCGCGTCTTTTTTTCACTTGGTCCGATTTTTTCGTGAAATCTTTTTTCATATTCTTAAATCAAATAACACAAATCTAGAAATTAGAAACTCCCAAAAATGATGCAAAACTTATCGGTATGAAAATCAAGCTAAAGTCAATTAATACATTTGTTTTATGTATAAGACTGCACTAATTGAGACATTTAAAATTCAAAAATATTACGTAAATTAAGGATAATTTCATTGAAATTGTGGTATGAAAATCAGGAAAAATCCTAAATTCAAGATTCAATTATTTGAAACCCTCAAAAAATGTAAAAATTATGAAAAATTCTATAAAAATTTTAGATCGATGCAGAACCAAGAATTTCTTGTTTTATATATCATTGCTCTCGATGCAGAAATCGAGAAACCCAGAAAACGATGCAAAAATGTAAAAATGTTGAAAAATTCTATAAAAATTTTAGATCGATGCAGAACCAAGAATTTCTTGTTTTATATATCATTGCTCTCGATGCAGAAATCGAGAAACCCACAAATTGAGGTATTGGAAGAGCAAAAAATAATTGATTATTAATCAACATTGTATTAACATGTGAAAAATTTATTAATTTTTTCTTGCAAATCAATAAATTGAAGATTAATGATATTTAAATAGTAAACAATTCTAATACTTCTCTTCTGTTAGCTTAAGAAAAAATAAATTCAATAATTTACTTTTAAATGTAGATTGTGTACTTCTAAGCATTATTTTGTTTGGGTCCTAATCCCAACACAAATAAGTCATGACGTCTTGCTAAATTTGCAAATAAAAAATTTAGCTAATATTAAAATGAAGTACCTATAAAATCAAAATAAATGAATAAATTCTTAGGGCTACCATTAGTTCTCTTCAAATCATCCAAACCAAACCTCTGTAATGACTTTGAAGGTCACTTGTGGTATTTTTGATAAAATTATTATTTTACTTTCTCTTGACAGTAGTCTCGAGTCATGTTTGATTGGTTTTAAAAGTCGATTTTTGAGATTCTTGTAAAAAGTTGAGATTTTGCTAAAGATTTGATTTTTAAAGGCTTAAATTGCCTAATTTTGAAATTTTGTGTCATCCAGAGATTCGAGCCTCAGAATGGAACTCTGTCGATTTCATTAGTTTCGAAATGTGAAAATAGGTCTATGAGAGTTGTTTGATTTAGAGGAGTTGTTACGTGAAATTTAGGTCCATAGTTGGAATTGAGTTAAAGTTTGACTTTGGTCAATGTTTTGAGTTTCGGTACTCGAATTTGATTTACGATGATTTCATTGGTTTTGGAAGGTGAGTTTAGTGCAAGAATTAGCTTCGTCTTAATTAGTGTTCTGATAATATTTTGGTATGTTAAGTGGCCTAAGTTAGTCTAGCTGAGCCTTATCCGATTCTAGGTCAAGGAGACCTCAAATTCGATTTTCAACGACTAGATTGAGTTCAAAATATCGATTTTAGTAGGGTTGCATATATGATTTGTGTGTACAAAGTTCCTAATGAATTCCGAGGGTTAATTCTGAGCTTTTGTTAACTTTATGATTATTTTGTGTATTTGGTGCGACAAGTCTCGTTTTGGCAAGAGCTTGGTCAGTAAAGTGTCCATCGCTAAAGTGAGGTGGAGCTCGCTATCAAGAGACCAGGCTTCACTTTAGCGAAGTCCGCTTTTTTTTGTTGGTATCGCTTTAGCAACGTCAAAGGCTTGATTTTCAGGCCCTGGTCACGAGTTTTTAGGTATTTTTTTCAATTTTAAACTTTGAGAGCTCGGCTTGGACCATTCACTTTTTTTTTAAGAGATTTCACTTAAAAGGGTATTTTTCAACTCCCCTCTTCATTACCCATTGATTATTTCTTTTTTTTAACACTAATTTTGAAGTTTTCAATTGAGTAAATTGGGAATTTTGCGTGGACTTGTATTTTTCATAAAAATGATGATTTTGAGCTCATTTTAGCTCTGTTTTCTAATTGATTGTCATCGATGGATTTCTGATTACGTGAGGAACATGTTCATCTAAAAATTTCTATATTTTATTTGATTTTATATTAAATTTTTGGATGATTTTGCCCTTTTCCCAGAATTGCTTGATTATGGTGTCGTTATTCTTGAAATGTGATGGTGAACCTATTATTGGCTAGATTGCGGTGTGTTAAAATCGATTCGGAAGGGAAAGTCACTCTTATTGGATTGATTATTTGGCTAATTTGAGTGATGTAAATTTTTATATCTTGTTGAGTTTAAATGAACTCGGTATCTTTCTTTCCTTTTGTATTTGAGGATTAGTGAAATTATTTAGTGGATATGATGGGGTGATAGGGATGTTATTAGTGACTTATTAATATAGTAATCCTTGAGTTGATAATATGGTTTGAACTTGTAATTCCCAATTGTTGAAAGTGAGAATTATTCGTATTGATCTAATTGTTGAACCTTGTTCATGTTGATGCAGAAATATCCATTGAAGTACTATATATGTAATGTTGGACTAGTTTGTATAATCTAGCCTTTGTTGAAGTTATTAAAATGAATACTATTGAATTGTGGTTTCAATGAGGAGTAGTCCTAAGCTATGATGATAAAGAGATTATTGAGAACTTGAGCTATGATATGATATAATTATTGTGTAATATTTTGATAATGATACAAGTGTTGAAAGAACAATGAGAATGAATGTTGATTATTGAATAGATGACTTATCTAGACATCTTGCATATTCTAATGCTTAAGAAAGTGATTATTGTGTTGTGATGACATATATTTGCGTGATATCCTATTGATGAAGAAAAGCTTAAGGAAAATAGTTTTGGTTAGATTTGAAAGTTAAATGCCAAAGGAAAATGGTTTTGATGGACACATGGTCCATATGTGGCCCCCATAAGTTCCGGTATGATTATATCAGTGGATATGTATTGTAAGATAGACATGCATCATGATTGTTTGACATTGCATTGTGTTTCTTGAAATCATGGCATCCCATTTTATTTCGTTCCATATTTTCAATGTGATACTTTGTACCGAGTGTGATATGTTGGTTAGCTATGCTCTTGTATACCATTGAGATTGATCAGTTAAGACATTGTGTAGTGAGACTATAATTGTATAAACATCTATATTTGTATATGCTGGTCTTTCTTGCGTGCAGGTTTTTAGTTTGAAGGTATGTGATTGGGATGGAAGGAGTACTTGCATTCTTTATTCTCTTCTTGCATTTAGGTCCTTTTGTTGGATACTTGATGGTATTCACCCTTGTTTTCTATACATGTGTGTAGGTTGTGAGTTAGAATTCTATTGACATTTTTATTTTCGACCGAGCCTGTGATAGATTGAAAGGTAGTTGCTTGTTGCTCCAGCCTACTCTCAAGACTGTCGGACTTCTTTATTGGTTTTGTTCTATTTGAGAAACAAAGACTATTGAGACTTGTATTGTTTTCTTTCGAACTCTATTGTATTAAAGGCTTGTACATGTGACACCAGTTCCGAGATGATTTTAGATTTTGGTTATGTTGCTTATGTCTTAATCCTTTGCTATTTGGATTGTGTTATTACTTTAGCTTTCACACTATTTTGTTTTACCTGTTTAGGCTGGCTTGCCTCGGTGAGTTAAAGGCAAGAGCCATCACACCCAATTTTGGATTGTGACAATTTAGTATCAGAGCCCCAAGTTCATAGATCTCACATATGTACAAGCTCAGTCAAGTAGAGTCTCAAGAATCGGCACTAAGACATCTGTTGCTTATCTTTGAGAGGCTATGGAGACTATTAGAAAAATTCTCTTTTACTTTTTTAAATTTAGTTGTGCATGAATTCTTGAGTTAGTATTGAGTATCGTGTGTTCTTTTCATACATGACCAGAACTAGAGCATCAGTTTCTGATAGAGGAGAGGTAGTCCTTGAGACTGTTACTGAGGCCCCAGTTCGGGATAGAAGTAGGGGCAGAGCTAGAGCTCGGGGTAGGGATTGGGGTCGAGGAGCAACACTAGTCCAAGACTATGAGAGGGGTATCTTTTTCAAGCCCGAGCTTGAGGTTAGAGGAGATCAGATTCCTCTTAAGTATGCAGTTGTACCATTGTTACAGGATACTTTGTTGACGGCTGTGTTTCAAGGCATAGCATAAACTGGTAGTGCCATGGGTACCCTAGGAGGTTCATAAATCCAAGAAGATGGACAGGCTCCTATTTAGAGTCACATTATTCATGCTCAGGTGGGCCATCCATCATTGGTCCCTGCATCGATACAGATTGCTCTTGAGCCAGTTTTTACAATTAATGATTAGCAGAGTTATGAACGATTTAAGAAGATGAAAACCCCCCAATTTCAGGGTAGTAACGGTGAGGCTACAGATGAATTCTTGACTTCTATGCCATGATATGTTAGAGGCCGTGGGCCTAGTTGATCCTCAAGGTGTCAGATTTGTTGTAGTTCAGCTCAAAGGCACCATTAGGGAGTGGTGTAGGACGTATATATGAGCTAGACCAGCAGGATCATCAATGTTAACTCGTGTGATAGGAGTTTTAAGTGTTAATCTTGGTCTTTGTTTGCTTAAGATGAATAGGATAAAATCTAAAAATCTTGACTAATTGATGGCCCATTTATTTATTGAAAGAGTCCTTGTATGCTTCTTTGTGTGTGAATTCAATAGGTTCCCTGGTAATATAGTTTGTTAATGTTGGCATGATCTTCATATCTGGGAAAACCATGTCAGTATCTTCACCATGTGTTGATTGGGTTGTATTTAATCTAATGTCCAAGTGACATTCAAGAATGCATATTAATTATTTTTTTGCTTACTCCACATGTAATACTCCCTCTTCTAAGTTCATTGGCCCTCTCTCTTGCATTTTGATGATCTGAAAGACACTTCCTTTTTGGATCTGCTTAATAACAGGTTTTGATGGAAATATACACTGATAAATCATGTGTATACAACTGATGTATACATCACGAAATGGGCCAAAAGGCCCAGTACAGCGGAAAGTTTCAGAAGGAATTTTGGACCAAGTAAGGCCCAAGTGATGTAGCAATTTCAATAGTATTAGGACAGGATCAAGTAGCAATTCCTTGTGGGTTAAATCCCAACACAACTTAGTCATTGCTGCCCTATCCCATATTCAGATATTGATTAAGCCCATCACTCCTATAGACTTAGGTCCACATACTCTATCCCAAGCTATGAGGCCCTTTTTGGTGAGTTGACCTCCTCCAATTCACACATAGCTTCTCCACAAACTTTCTATCATTTTAAATTATTTTTTATTATAATAAGGTGATATTTTTTTCGAATGAATTAAAAAAATGTCACTAAAATAAGAAAAAAATAATAAATTTTTATATTTATAATAATTTAATTTTTGAATATTTAATTTATTCTTAATGAAATAATTTATATTGTATTGTGAGTTGGACACATTTCTCAATGATTAGAATTGTTTCCTTTTATTTTCTTTTTTTGTAAAATAATTTGCTAATGATTAGAACTGCCATTTGCCTGTTAAGCGGCTTCATGAATAGATTCTCCTCACATAATTAAAATACTCCACAGAATATTATTTTAGTGTATTTTACCCTTCTCAATTCACATTAACTTTTTTTTAATTTAGAGATACTTCAAAATATTTTATACCACATTATTAATTGCATATTTTTTTTTTGTAATAAAAAAGGAAAAAACTTTAATTATTGAACCATTTAAAATTTCGATTTTATGAGACATTTGATTGACTTGTATTCTTTTTTCTTTATTCTCCTATTTTTTTTGTCCAAATGGTATACGGTGTCTTCATTGGAGCTCGACTATTCCGGATTCGTGCCGTGTAGGGCTTTTTTGTTATCCATCCGATATTTGATGCTTGTATTGGAGTCCGGCTATTCTGGATTTGTGCCGTATAGGATTTTTTGGTTATCCATTCGATATTTTTTCATATGCAGGATTCGAATATGAGACATCTGGTTAAGAAAGGAGCAGTCACATTTACTGCACCACATCCTTTGATGATTTCTCTGAGTTTAAATATAGTCTAACATACTATTTTAACAAATTTTCCCTTTTGTCCTTTGAGAATTTTCTCCAACTGCTCCATGATCTTTTTCATTAATTTCAGCTTAAAAAGATTCACAAGTAAATGATGTTCTCTACTTTGTCTTATATCTGCCTAAAATAAAATAAAAAGAAAAATGATTTGCAGATTTTATGGCTTTACACCAATTTTTTCCCTGGCAAAGATGCTTTTTTGCTGTTTTTTAATCATTTAAGCCTTCAGAGCCAATGAAAAAAGTTGTCTATAACATTAGTGGAGCATCAAAATGATATTTTACAACCAAAATAAAACAAAGATCTATGTGTGTGAATTGTTAAGAACGTAGAAGAGATAAAATATGAGATAAGGGTTCCCAGGAAACAATCTCTCTACTTCTATGAGGTAGTAGTAAGGTCTGCGTAGATTATATCCTTCTCAGACTCCACTTATGAACTTTCATTGGATATGTTATTATTCGTAGAAGAGATAAAATAATAGTTGGTCAAAGAGTAGTATGAACTTTAATTGAAGTTAGTTATGTTGCTCTCTTAGGACTGCCTCATCTTTCTTGTGCTAACACTACAAGAAAATAGGTCTTTAACGAGGGAAAATTCGATCGTTAAAAGTAGAAATCCGGTCATTATTAGTAAATAACGACCGATAAAAATCCCGTCGTCACCGGTCGTTAGTAGCTCCGACGTTAAAAGTTAATGACCGGATTAAATCCCGTTGTTAAAAGTTAACCAACCGAATTAAATTTGATCGTTAAAAAAGCTTTAACGACGATAAAAATCCCGTCGTCACCGGTCGTTAGTAGCTCCGACGTTAAAAGTTAATGACCGGATTAAATCCCGTTGTTAAAAGTTAACGACCGAATTAAATTTGATCGTTAAAAAAGCTTTAACGACGACAAAAATCCGATTGTTATACCTTTTTTGTAGCAACCAAATTTTTCCTTCACTAATTGATTTCCTAGTTATTAAAAAAAAAAAAGGCAAGCCCGGTACACTTCCGAGGAGGGGTCTAACCACAAGAATCAATTGTAGAGTAGTCTTACCTTGCAATTCTACCAAATGATGTTGTTACTAAGGTTTGAACCCGTGACCTTCTGGTCACATTACAACATCTTTACTAGTTACTCCAAGGCTCTCTTCAATTCTAGTTATTAAAACCTTAATTATAACCATAAATCAAATCAGCAAAAGTACAAACTACGTATGGATTTACACACAGAAACATACAAAAACATGCACATATGAAAACATACAAATTTATTATATTCATATAAAATTTCATAATTCACTACAAAGAATGATATTGTGTAAAGTTAAAAAAATATAGACATATAAATTTATATAATATTATATTTTTTAACTCTTAATAAAATAAAAACTAGAATATTTTAAAACAATTTTTGAAATATGAAATGCATTCTTCCTGTGCTTCAAAATTTTCTGTTGCTTATACTTCTTTACACTTTTTCTGAGGATGAGTTCTTCAAACTGCATGACCTTTCAAAAAACAAGTATAAAAACTTCATGTAAAATTATTAATAATACTCCTAATAACTATTATCTTCCTTTTTCTTTTCCGCAAAATCAAAAATTAACCACAATAAAATATAAAATTTGTTTCTGTTCTCACAACCATATAAAAAGAAAGTTTGGCTTCCTAGTTCTAGACTTAAAATTGTTTGTTTTGTATTTTGCACCTTAAGATATTGACTTTATGCACATTACTTCATGGATAAAACCCCCAACTTCTTTTAGTTTCACTTTTTATACTAATGGTATTCACCTAATATAAATAATTCAACGTCATTAAAATTATTATGAAGATACAAATCAATTATATCATCTTTATCATCTTAAATTTTAAATAATAAAAAAATCACGATTTCTTAATTAATTATTTGTTGATTATATGTCATGTAAAGTTTTTAAATTTTCTGTTTGTAAAATTTCACGTTATACTTTTCTAACTTAAACAAATGATTTTTCTTTGTATACACTTGTTGGTTTCACAACCAATCATAGAAAAATAAATCAGCACAATATATATTTTTTTTATTAGAAGAAACATTATTACTGGATACTGATTCTTAAGTCTATTGATCGAGGTAATTTGCAAGTGGAGAAACATCTTTCCTCTTGAGAAAATTACTTACGACCTTTAACTTTTCTACCTTAAATTAATCTCATAAGCTCATAATTATATATTTAATATTATTACTTTTATTGTTAATTTTTTGTTTCATTACAAATTTTTTTTGGACCTACTTCATCTTGCATCTTTAAAAATGTCAAGTAAAGATGAATAAATTGTCTCTTAAAATAAAAATATATATAAAAACTATATCAAGAAAATATTTAAGTTAAAAAGTTATGTCAAAAAGATTGTAACTAAATATTTTTATAATATTTTAAAATTTTATATAATTGAATATAATACAAATGATGGATAGAGTTATTAGAAAATAATAAATTAACATTTTTATCTTTTTATTAAAGTTTTTTTTTATGAAATAAGCAAAATTATAAAAGATGGTGGATTTTTATCAGAATGATTAACAAAACACCACTTGTTATACTTATAACATGATTTGGTCTGATCTCTTTATTCTCATATTAGTTAAACATATTTTTACACTAACTAATATGTTTTAACAATGGCATGATATGCTTTTTAAAAATCAAATGTGTCCCCTCGTTAATGTTAGATTAAAATTTATTTTTAATGACCGAAAAAAGATTTGGTTGCTATAAGTGTATTTATAATAATCGAAAAACAATTGGTCACTATAAGTGTATTTGTAACGACCGTAAAATAATTTGGTCGCTATAAGTATATTTATAACGACGGAAAAAAAATTTGGTCACTATAGGTGATACGCCCAAATTACACTCCAAATAGAAGAGTAAAGCGGTCGTTGGTCAAATATAGAACTCAACCAGAGTTGAGGTCGATCCCACAGGGAACACGTAAGAATTATTCTATTAGTACCGGCTTTCAGTTGTAAATGTTGTTCCCAAGATAAACGAACATAAAGTAAATGGGGGGTTGCGTTATTTAAGTTAGCTAATTTCGTAAAGTAATTAATAAATACGCTCCGCTTCTTAGACAGATAGAGAGAGGCTAGGGTTGTGTTCCCCATGACATACAATTACGACAACTAAACTGGGTTTGTGAATTCGTTCCTAATGATGCATGCAAAATCTACAACTTAATTAATACCTAGGTCACCTTTCGGTCCTCTCTAGGTATATCTCACTCCTCTCCTCTCGGTCTCCGAGTGTATGCAATGCTAATCGTTGTCTCTGATCTCAGAATACCCTCACCTTTCGGTCTCAGGCACTTAGACTAGGTTCATGACCTCGAATCTCCGTTGTTAAATTCTTTTCCCAATCACTACATCCCTTCCGGGCATGTAACGAATACAGGTTTACCCTAATGCGTTGACTCATTAAGGAGAAGTTAAAGCGAAGAATTTAACAATACATGCGATGTTTATTCGAACGAACCACCCCCAGTTTGCGTTATCTTAATTGAGTCGTCATGGTTCCCACAACCCTAGTTGTGGGTTTAGCCTAGCATACTGTTAATAATTTGCCCACAACGAGTAGAAGGAAACATAAAGATGGACTTACGATTGAAGAACAAGAATCCATGTTACAAGCTTTGAACAATAATCACAAACGTGATTCTCTCGAATTACAGAAGCCAAACTAATGTTTTTCCCCTTGTTCTCCCTAGTTTCTGTGGTCAAAAACGAAGGTCCTTAATAAAATAAAATAACATCCTATTTATACAAAGTAAAACTAAGTCGATATAATTTAGGAAAATAATTTCGGCACAGGGCACGGTCCGTGTAACGGACCGTCTAAGGTGAGATGGTCCGTGTGAACGGACCGTCTGGCAGTCAACTGTGCCCACACGGTCCGTGACACGGCCCGTGTGGCGTGAGACGGGCCGTGTGGCTCTTCCGTATCGATCCACTTGCACGAATCCTGATATTTTCGACGAAGGCCCTTCGAGCTACGTCAGTTACACGGCCCGCGACACGGTCCGTGTGGAGTGAGACGGGCCGTGTGGTTCCTCCGTGTGAATCTCCTTGCACGATTTCTTTAATTTTCGACGGGTTGTCTTCCGAGCTACGTCAAGTACATGGTCCGTCACACGGTCCGTCTGGTGTCAGACGGGCCGTGTGGACTGACCGTGTGACTCGTGTCGTGCCACGGTTGGTCACACGGACCGTCTGGCGTGAGACGGCCCGTGTAGGCCTTCCGTGGTCCGGCACTTGGCTTCGTTTTTCACCCGTTCCTTGCACTTTCCGCCATTTCCCATGCCTTAGTCATTTTCCTGCACAATATCAAAACATACCTATTAAACCAATAACACCGCTCGAGAACACCCAATAATTCTATGTTTTAAGCGTCGTAAAAAGTCGTATTTTCATGACTCATCAACACCCTCAACTTAGAACCATTGCTTGTCCTCAAGCGATGACCAAAAACACATTACGACACACAAAGGACAAGTAATTAAAAAGAAATAAATAGCAACCCCTTTGTTCATTAAACTCATGCTCAACACGTATACTTGTAATGCGTGCGTATTCCAACAGACTCTGATTAGATCGACCTAAACACGATACTATATTTCGTTGGCTCCTATTTAAGCTCTCGAACAAAGATAAGCCAGTTATGTATAGCACCCAAATAGTGCGGTGATAGTGCCCCTTACTACAAAGAAGTCTCACATCATGAAATAATGTAGCACCCAGAGACTGGAATGTAAACACTCACGCTCACAAAGAATTTTCAACCGACACACTTGTATAGACCATATGCTTGCCTTTATTTTCACCACCTTAACTCTTGAATGACCTTTTCAGGATCACTTTAGGACTTTCTAAGGCTTGTAACGTAGGCTCGGGCTTGGGTGAGATATATTTAGGATCAAAGTGACTAGTGTTTTGGTCCAAGACCCTGTTTTGACTCAGCCACTACTTCCAGCTTCCCAAAATCTTTGTTTTCCCTATTTTTCCACTTTGCTCTACAGAGGGGCGTGTACTTCCCTTTTTTTTTTCTTTTTATAATTTTATTCACGCCCCCAAAAATTCTTTCTTTTGTTGTTCAGCTTTTCTTCTCACCACTTGGATCTTTTCCATCCCTATTCTTCTGCTTTTCTTACAATAGCCACCCTCAACTTAAGTTTTTAGCCCAAGTTGAGGTGCACAATGTCTTTTCAAGGACCAGGGCCAATATAAGCCACCCTCAACTTAGGCCTTTGGCCTAGATTGAGGTTCACAATGTCCTTAAAGCGACCAGGGCCTGAGTATGGTCTACAGATAGATTGGAAACATGGATTGGGTAATAAGAAAGAAAAGGTCTATTAAAGCTCAATTATTTGGTTCAAAGGGATAAACTTCATTTGGTTAATTCATTTTAGGCTTAGTGACTTCTTAACAACAATGGCCTAAGATCCTTTCCTAATCCACTCATTCAATCGTTTTAGGGGGACCAACCAGGCAAGTTCTAGTTTACAAGTGTGTCAGTTAAATTCAAGCAAATACACTCCCACACACATGGCACATATCCCCCACTATCCAGCACTACATAACACAGTCAGACTTCAATCGCTAATATGCCAACTAAACAATGTACAATGTGTTTTCAGAGGATCACAAAATCAGTCCATATGGGATACACACCTACAAGTTCCGTAGATTTTCGTTTTTCATTCATTTTTTAAATTGGTGAGGTTACCATAAACTCTTATAACCACTTGTCTTTACCACACAAAACAAACATAATAAACTTAAACATGCCAGTTCTACTAGATAATACACCTTCAGAGAAAAGAAACATGGCAAGAAAAACTCTTCAGGGTAACGATAAGATGCCCCACCCCCAACAAAAAGCAGTGCAATGTCCTCATAGCACCAGAATAACCAACAAAGCAAAAATGGGAGCACGACATACCTGGGACGCCTTAGGCGTCAGGGGGGTCATCACGGCCCGAACCAACTGGCGGGTCCGGGTAAGCAACATCATCAGGTGGCGCCCTAGTGCTTCCAGATGCTCCTATCCGGGCAGCCTCGTATGCGAGGCGCGCCTGCTCTTCCCGTGCAGCAGCCTCACGCCTCTGAGCCCTCAAGGCTTTTCGCAGCCTCCGTGCCTCCTCACGCTGTGGGTCCTCAGGTGGGCTAGTGCGTTGACTGCGACGCTTACCTTTGTCCGTATGTCCCGACGCCGTAGGAGGGGGTGCCTGGGCAGCAGGAGGTATGATCGGTATCCCCTAGCCTTCAGTCAGGCTCGGCTCCACCGGGGCACTAAACAATGATGCAAACGAATCGGGTGGTGGAGCCGGAGCGGGCCCGGTGCTGTGGTACCGTGCATACAAATCGTCAATTTTGTCCTTCATGGCCTGCATCATCTGAGTCACTTCATCACCGGTCATGCTGCCAAACATGCGGCGAAGGTAGGCCTCCCACTGGTTAAACTGCTCCTGCAAACACTGGATCTGGCCAAGAAGTTCAGCGCGAAGCCGATCCTCAGCCAATTGTACGTGAGTCTGCACCACCTGAGGCACCCGGACCACCATCTGGTCAACAATCGCCCGCGTCTGCCTCTGCTCTATAACCATGCGGGCGAGGAGGTCGTAGGGGACATATGTGTAGCCCGGATGCGTCTGAGGTGCCGCGCCACTGCCCCCGGGCTGCTCAGTATCTGGACCCGTCTGGGGGGCTATGGAGGGCTCCTCAAAAGTCAAAGGCTGCTGTGGGGGAGCCCGGGGGAGCTGTGTCGGAATACCATGCCGCCGGGATCGACTGTGGTACAATGGGTTGTCGATATCCTTAATCATGGCAATGTTGACGACACCCTTTGGAGCTATCTTCCGGTCCAAGAAGTGCGTGGTGGGGACACGGGCCTGCCTGCAAAGTGCCCGAATCAGGCATGGAAATGACATACCTGCGCGTTCGGAGAGGGCACGATCCTTTATCTCCATAGCAATGACGCGACCCACGTTAATACCAAGGCGGGCCACCAAACTCGCGACCAACACAGCATGGGAGAGTTGGAGCGTGTTGTCGTTTACTGTGGGTCGAAGTCGGGCACGCATCACCGACCACCAAAACTTGGCGACAAATGTGAGGGAGGCTTTTGTAATAGGAATCTTGGGGTTAGTCACCCAAGGTGCCTCCACTCCCTGAAGTGCAATATGCTCCGCCATCCACTGTAACTCCCTAGTCTGGGTAGACGGGTCCGAGATCCTAACCTCATCAGTGACAGACACATAGTGAGAAATGAAGATCCCATCTGGTGGGGCACGGTAGTCTGGACCAAATAAAAAGCGGTTGATCGTCTCTGCCGAGATGTCAACCTGTGCCCCCCGGATGGTGACATAATCCCGATGAGATAATTTGGCAGCAAGCCGCTTCTTCGCACGTCTGGGCAGGTTGCCTTCTATGGATGCAAGCAGGTTGGCGGCATAGCTGGAGTAAAATTCGGCGATCATATCTGGGCCATAGTATCCAGGAGGGCTGGCCATCCATCCAAACTGATATGCTTCAAATGTATTCCGTATTTCCGGAATGGAGTCCAACTTGTCCACGAGGACCCGCATTTCCGGGATAATTGGCCTCCCCTTATAGCCGCCAGTACCCTTGGTGATGCCATTGACGTAGACCTCCTTAGCCCCGGGGACTGACCATCTCCTCCGTAAAAAGATCAGGAGCCACTTGGCGGTTTCCGGGTCAGAAGTCCGGGCAACCGCCTGCTGGATGGCCTCATCGTCACTGTCGCGGAGGAGCAAAATATCCTCCTCTCCCCCAACATCGTGCTCGGCAGTGACTGGAGTGCCGGCCTCATCCTCCTGCTCCGGGACCGCAGCTTCCCCTGCCACCCCCGCTTCGGGAGCATCCTCCTCAGAATCTGAAGCGATGTAGCGCCGCACTGGACGGGAACGGGCAGTGCGAGGGGGTGGTGCCGGCACAGCTGACCCGCCGTCAGAGTCATTGCCTGAGTCACTCCCCGGATTGTGACTGGAGGATTCGGTGATCGAATCCCGGAGACGTGACTCCTGCTCGTCTTGTCGTGGGCGAGGTCGTAGACGTGGGGCCATAATAGTCCTGCAATTCAACACAAATAATAAAGAGAATATTAGTAATGCCAGGGTGTTTGGGACGACACACTACCGGGTACTCAGACTTCCCCTGTGGAAGTGAAGTGACAAAAACCCTTAAGAATGGCGTCACCCGGTCTATCATAGGGAATTTCGCACTACAAAGGCCAAGGAGACCCGAGGAAAGTAAATATAATGACATCTAAAAAAGTAAAGGGGGCATAGGACGGGGGCCATGCACGGGCCGTGTAAAGGGGCACGGGCCGTGTAGAGGCCCGTGTGAAAGCCTAAGGGGAGTGGCGACCAAGGGACACGGGACGGGCCGCCACACGGACCGTGTAGGGTCAGACGGTCCGTGCGAACGGACCGTGTGGCGTGCCTTAGCCTGCAACGGGGATTGCGACACGGACGGTCCGTTACACGGACCGTGGCACGGTCGTCGTCCCCAGTCAGCCCCATGACGGATTTTTGAAGTTCCAACGCACAATGGGGCATTAAAAATGCCGGATCGGGTACTCAAACTAAGCAAAACAACGGTCTATAGCACAAACCCAATTTTTAACCAACCAAAAGTCACAAATACCCTATGTTTCAAGAGTTCAAGAAAGCAACAATGGTGGTTAAGACTACCCATTAACAAAGAGTCAAAGAATCATGCCCCTAGAGAGTTATAGACATCACAATCACTAAGTATATGCATAAACTTAATCACAAGAACAAAAATAAAAACAAAATTTCAAGAACAAACCAAAGAACAACTAATCTAGACTCAAAAGCAACTAAATCAAAGAAACTTACTTGACTGAGGAAAGTAGACTTGAGACTTGAAAAATATTGCCTAAGGATGGTGTGACGGATCGTGAGTAGCGTGCACAAACCGTGAGAGAAGAGATGGAGGTTGTGGTGTTGTGAGGAAGAGAGTGGGGCGTGTGGGATGTGTGTTTAGAGAGAGAAAGTGATTGTGAGGGGAAGGGAAAATATGAAAAGAGGGTAAAAATACCCAAGTTTTCGGCACCCAAGACGGGTGGGAGAACGGGCCGTGCCACGTGGCACGTGCCGTGTCGCGAGCGTGGGCGGCGGGCGCTCGGTCCCGTGACGCACGCCAAACGGTCCGTTAGACGGACCATTTCACGGTAGACGGCCCGTGTTGTGGGCCGTTTGGTGCCACGACTTCGCGGGCTCTCACACGGTTCGACGCACGGTCCGTTTACCTTCACACGGACCGTGTGAGCGTGCCGTGTGCGGTGCCTTGGGTGATTTAACTCACCTGAAGGGGGACGCCTCAACGGGCCGTTACACAGTCCGTCCGGTGTCAGACGGTCCGTGTAAACGGGCCGTGCGGTTCCCCTTTGGGGAATTTTGACCCCGTACGCCTAATTGGCCTTCCTTGCCACCATGTGCATCCTTCCCTGAGACAAAATATAAGCCAAGAAAAAGCATAAGTCAGTGTACTTTTCTCGCTCAATCAACATATATATTTTTTTTTTTGATTGATGGGTTGCCTCCCATTTAGCGCTTGGTTTAACGTCACGGCTCGACGTGAAGGTCTTGACTACTCAGACTTCGTCAAGATGGAGAACCTCTATCACTGAGGATTCCTCTGCGGCGCCCAAGTACTTTTTCACGCGCTGCCCATTAACCTTGAAGCGGTGCCCGTCATCCGTCTCTAACTCAACTGCTCCATTAGTCAGCACCAGTGTGATCTTGTACGGGCCAGACCACCTTGATTTCAGTTTCCCTAGAAATAGCCTCAATCTGGAGTTGTAGAGTAGCACTCTATCACCAACATCAAAGCTTCGTGGGGCAATGAGCTTATCATGGTAAGCCTTCATCTTATTCTTGTACAGAGCACCACTATCGTAAGCTTGTAGACGAAACTCATCCAGCTCATTCATCTGGTCCAACCTCATGTAGGCTGCCTCCTTCCAATTCATGTTCAGGGCCTTGAGGGCCCACAGTGCCTTGTGCTCCAACTCAATTGGTAGATGACAGGCTTTACCGAACACTAGCTGATATGGAGACATACCAATGGGCGTCTTATAAGCTGTCCTATAGGCCCACAGCGCATCATCTAACTTCCTAGCCCAGTCCGTTCTTGTGGCGTTGACATACTTGGTCAGGATCTCCTTAATTTCCCTGTTGGATACTTCGACCTGTCCACTTGTCTGCGGATGATAGGGCGTGGCCACCTTGTGATGGCGTACCCCATATTTCGCCAGTACAGCCCGAAAGGACGTGTTGCAAAAGTGGGAGCCCCCATCACTAATGATAGTTCGCGGTGTCCCAAATCTAGCAAAGATGTTCCGCCTCAGGAACTGTACCACACTCTTACTTTCGTTGCTAGGTAGCGCTATTGCCTCCACCCATTTGGAGACGTAGTCCACAGCCACCAAGATATACTTCATCCCATACGAGCTCACGAACGGGCCCATGAAGTCGATGCCCCATACATCAAACAGTTCCACCTCCAAAATGGGGGTCATGGGTAACTCTTGACGCCTTGAAATGTTCCCTTGGCGCTGACACTGGTCGCACCCCTGCACCAAATCATGGGCATCTTTATAGATGGTGGGCCAGTAGTACCCACACTGCAGGATCTTCTTGGCAGTTCTGGCACCACCATGATGCCCCCCCACTGGAGAGGAGTGGCAGGCTTCCAGGATGCTCAACATTTCTGCCTCAGGGACACATCGTCGGATGACCCCATCTGCGCATGTTCTGAATAGATATGGATCATCCCAAAAGTACCTGCGCACATCATGAAAAAACTTTTTTCTCTGGTGAGGGTTAAGGCCTTCCGGCATAATATCGCTCACCAGGAAGTTAGCAAAATCAGCATACCAAGGGACTAGGTCCGCAGAAGCGGCTAATACCTGCTCATCGGGAAACGAGTCATCGATGTCCACCCACTCATTGGCCCGGGCTGCGTCCTCTAACCTGGAGAGATGGTCCGCGACTTGATTCTCCGTGCCTTTACGATCTTGGACTTCGAAGTCGAACTCCTGTAACAAGAGCACCCATCTGATTAAGCGAGGCTTAGCGTCCTTCTTGGCCATGAGATACCGGAGTGCGGCGTGGTCAGTGTGGACGATCACCCTCGTGCCCAGTAAATATGCTCGAGACTTGTCAAAGGCATACACCACGGCTAGCAACTCCTGCTCTGTGACAGTGTAATTCCTTTGAGCCTCATTCAGCGTCTTACTGGCGTAGTAGATAGGATGGAAAATTTTGTTCCGCTTCTGCCCCAGCACAATACCCACAGCAACTCCGCTCGCGTCACACATAACCTCAAACGGAGCGTCCCAGTCAGGAGCAACCACGACAGGCGCTGAAATGAGCTTCAGTTTTAAGGTCTCAAACGCTTGTCGACATGCATCGTCAAAGTGGAACTTGACGTCCTTCTCCAACAGTTTGCACAATGGATGTGCAATCTTAGAGAAGTCTTTAATAAACCGGCGATAGAATCCAGCATGCCCAAGGAAACTCCGGACCCCTTTGACCGAGATAGGAGGCGGCAATTTCTCAATGACCTCAATCTTTGCCTTGTCCACCTCTATCCCCTTTTCTGACACCTTATGACCAAGGACTATGCCCTCCTTGACCATGAAGTGACACTTCTCCCAATTCAGAACCAACTGGGCCGCTTCACAGCGCTGCAGTGCCTTGCTAAGGTTCTGCAAACAATCATCAAAAGAATCACCCACTACGGAAAAATCGTCCATAAATACCTCAAGGGTGTCTTCGACCATGTCTGAAAAGATGGACATCATGCAGCGTTGAAAAGTAGCTGGGGCATTGCAGAGCCCAAACGGCATCCTCCTGAAAGCAAACGTCCCATACGGACACGTGAAGGTGGTCTTCTCCTGATCTTCTGGGGCTATTGAGATCTGGTTGTACCCCGAGTATCCGTCGAGGAAGCAATACCATCCTCGCCCTGCTAGCCTGTCTAGCATCTGATCCATGAACGGCATGGGGAAGTGGTCCTTTAGAGTCCATTTGTTCAACTTCCTGTAGTCCATGCACACTCGCCATCCGGTGACAGGTCTCAGTGGGACGAGCTCGTTCTTGTCATTAACGACCACCGTCATGCCCCCTTTTTGGGGACGCACTGTACTGGGCTCACCCACTTGCTGTCCGAGATTGGATACACCACCCCAGCATCCAGCCACTTACTGATCTCCTTCTTCACCACCTCCTGCATGGGTGGGTTAAGCCTTCGCTGATGCTCAATGCTAGGCACGCAGTCATCCTCGAGCTTGATTTTATGAGTGCAGATGCCTGGAGGGATGCCAATTATGTCAGCAATGGTCCATCCAATGGCGCGCTTGAACTTCTGTAGGACCCCCAACAATGCCTCCACCTGATGTTCCTGAAGATCTGCAGCCACAATCACAGGAAGAGTGTTATTAGTACCTAAAAATGCATACCTGAGGTGTTGCGGCAACTCCTTGAGCTCCAGAGTGGGCGGTTCCTCGATAGAGGGTTTCGCCGGAGGTGTTGGCCTATTTTGCAAATCCAAGTCCAACTTTCTTGGCACGAACGGTCTGGTCCCCATGCCCTGCAAGGCATAGATGGTGTCGTTGTACCCCTCAACACCATCTTTTGGGAAGTTCATCAGCACTGCTGCCAATGTGTCAACAGTCATCTTTTCCTCCAACGAGGCTTCAGAAACATTTTCGTCATCAATATCCAGGATGGACATCACAGCCAACTCCGTAGGCCTTTTCATGGCAGCACACACACTGAATTTCGCCTCTTCGGTGTTTAACCGGAAAGTGAGTTCACCTCGCTCGACGTCCACCAGTGCCCTGCCAGTTGCCAAAAATGGCCTTCCAAGGATGATTGGTACCTCAAAGTCCACTTTACAGTCAAGGATGACAAAGTCGGCAGGGAAGATGAACCTTCCCACTCGAACAAGGACATCATACAGGATTCCCACGGGCCTCTTTACTGATCTATATGCCATCAACAGCCGCATGGTCGTGGGTGTAGGGGCTCCCAAGCCCAACTGCTGGTAAACTGCCAACGGCATCAAATTAATGCTGGCACCAAGGTCACAAAGAGCCCGTGCGAAGTCATAAGCACCAATGGTGCATGGGATGGTGAACGCCCCCGGATCTCCCTTCTTTTCTACTAAAGATCTCGTAGCGATGGCGCTACAGTGGTGTAAATTATCGACTGGCTCGATCGTGGCTGTTCTCTTCTTAGTGATTAAGTCCTTCATGAACTTAGCATAGCCAGGCATTTGTTCAAGTGCTTCCACCAGAGGTATGTTCACAGACAGCTCCTTCAACATGGATAGGAACTTCTGGAATTTGCCATCCTCTGCCTTCTTTTGTAGCCTTTGGGGAAATGGCGGCTTTGGTTTTGGGATGGCTGGCAGACTTGGGCCACTGGGTGAGTCTGTCACTACTGCCTTCTTGGTCACCTCGGGCTCTGCCACTACCGCCTCAGGTTCATTACTCTCAATGTCAACCTGACCCTCCATAGGGCCAGGCATGTGGTCATCGACTTTCGCTTGACCTGCATTAGGAACAGCAACTGGGTTAGCAAGTACCTGACCACTTCTCGTGGTGATCGCCATACAGTGGCCATCGTTCTTCGGGTTTTGCGCTGTGTCACTCGGGAGTGACCCAACTTTCCTCTGATTAAACGCCGCCGAAAGCTGCCCCATCTGCTGCTCTAACTGCTTGATTGAGGTGGAGTGCGAATCTACCAGCTGCCTGACATTGGAAATTTCGCTCTTGACATCTCGCACCCCTGCCTCAGTGGCCTCCACTTTGCTTAGGACTTTTGTCATCATATCCTCTAGCTTGGAGTTGCTGCCGCCCTCGTTCTGGCGATCACGGGTTCTGTAGCCATCCCTGTTCTGCCAGTTCCCTTGGTAATTCTCCCGATTGAAGTTCCGACCTTGGTTACTGGAGTTGAAACCTCGGTAACCCCCCTGACTACCAAGAAACTATGCTTCCTCATCATATTCGCTGCCTTGATCGTCATACCTGGGTAGTGCTTCCATTGCTTTGACTTTCTCAGTGCTCCCACCAAGGAACTTCTTTGACAGCAAATCAATTTGTGTCCGCATATGGGTCATGTCCTGGTCCCGTTCTTCCTCCTTCTTGCGCTGCGCCTCACTCATCTCAAATACCATCCCTGAGCAATCTGCCTCTCTAGTGTACCATGCCCTGTTGTTCTTTGCCACTTGGTCTAAGATGACCACGATGTCCGGGAAAGTCCTGGACATATATGACCCTCCACAAGCTGCATCAATGATAGGCTTGGTAACGAAGTTGCAGGACCTGTAGAAGACTGCCTTCAAGTGTTCATCAGTGAGATGGTGATTTGGGCACTGTTTGAGCTTTTGCCTAAATCTTTCCCAAGACTGATACAGCGCTTCATTCGGCATTTGTTTATGGGATCCGATCTCATCTTTGAGTTTCAATTGCCGTGAAGCAGGGAAGAATCGTTCCAGAAAGGCCTCCTTTAGTTCCCCCCATGTGCGGATGGAATCGTGGGGGAGCTCGTTTAGCCACCTTATTGCCTCCCCAGACAGAGACAATGGAAATAACCTCAGCCTCAACGCTTGCTGGCTAACTCCTGGAATTTCGGAGGACTGACAGGTAGCTAAGAAATTAATCAAGTGCTGATTTGCATCCTCGGTGGCCGCTCCAATAAACATCCCCTTCAACTGCAACATCTGCAGCATGGTGCTGGTGATCGTGAATTTGATCCCAGCAGGCAGTGGTGGGAGCACTATCGCCCCAGTAGACCCGGCATCATCATCATCATCTTGCACAGCTGGCGGGTACTGAGGGCCTTGAGGTCTCACCGGGGGTTGGTGTTGCTGCGGTGGTACAAGTGGTACCTGGCAAAGTGGCGCTGCTGGTGGTACCACATTACCAGCAAGATCATCCATACCCAACCCATCCTGACCTCCAGCTGCAGGATTCACTGCCAACTCCCTCTGCCTTGCTGCTTCACGATCTTGGGCGTTCATTCTGCGAATTGACTTGGTAAGCTCCGGATCGTAGGGAATAAGTGTTGCACCCTTGCTTCGGGTACTTGGCATACAATGTTGAACCCCTACGAGGACAAAAACAAGAAACAACGTAAAATCAGGGACTAGACTTACAAGCTGAAAGTAGCAACTAATAGACTAGTTCCTTGCCGCGTTCCCCGGCAACGGCGCCAAAATTTGATACGCCCAAATTACACTCCAAATAGAAGAGTAAAGCGGTCGTTGGTCAAATATAGAACTCAACCAGAGTTGAGGTCGATCCCACAGGGAACACGTAAGAATTATTCTATTAGTACCGGCTTTCAGTTGTAAATGCTGTTCCCAAGATAAACGAACATAAAGTAAATGGGGGTTGCGTTATTTAAGTTAGCTAATTTCGTAAAGTAATTAATAAAGACGCTCCGCTTCTTAGACAGATAGAGAGAGGCTAGGGTTGTGTTCCCCATGACATACAATTACGACAACTAAACTGGGTTTGTGAATTCGTTCCTAATGATGCATGCAAAATCTACAACTTAATTAATACCTAGGTCACCTTTCGGTCCTCTCTAGGTATATCTCACTCCTCTCCTCTCGGTCTCCGAGTGTATGCAATGCTAATCGTTGTCTCTGATCTCAGAATACCCTCACCTTTCGTCTCAGGCACTTAGACTAGGTTCATGACCTCGAATCTCCGTTGTTAAATTCTTTTCCCAATCACTACATCCCTTCCGGGCATGTAACGAATACAGGCTTACCCTAACGCGTCGACTCATTAAGGAGAAGTTAAAGCGAAGAATTTAACAATACATGCGATGTTTATTCAAACGAACCACCCCCAGTTTGCGTTATCTTAATTGAGTCGTCATGGTTCCCACAACCCTAGTTGTGGGTTTAGCCTAGCATACTGTTAATAATTTGCCCACAACGAGTAGAAGGAAACATAAAGATGGACTTACGATTGAAGAACAAGAATCCGTGTTACAAGCTTTGAACAATAATCACAAACGTGATTCTCTCGAATTACAGAAGCCAAACTAATGTTTTTCCCCTTGTTCTCCCTAGTTTCTGTGGTCAAAAACGAAGGTCCTTAATAAAATAAAATAACATCCTATTTATACAAAGTAAAACTAAGTCGATATAATTTAGGAAAATAATTTCGGCACAGGGCACGGTCCGTTACACGGACCGTCTAAGGTGAGATGGTCCGTGTGAACGGACCGTCTGGCAGTCAACTGTGCCCACACGGTCCGTGACACGGCCCGTGTAGCGTGAGACGGGCCGTCTGGCTCTTCCGTATCGATCCACTTGCACGAATCCTGATATTTTCGACGAAGGCCCTTCGAGCTACGTCAGTTACACGGCCCGCGACACGGTCCGTGTGGAGTGAGACGGGCCGTGTGGTTCCTCCGTGTGAATCTCCTTGCACGATTTCTTTAATTTTCGACGGGTTGTCTTCCGAGCTACGTCAAGTACACGGTCCGTCACACGGTCCGTCTGGTGTCAGACGGGCCGTGTGGACTGACCGTGTGACTCGTGTCGTGCCACGGTTGGTCACACGGACCGTCTGGCGTGAGACGGCCCGTGTAGGCCTTCCGTGGTCCGGCACTTGGCTTCGTTTTTCACCCGTTCCTTGCACTTTCCGCCATTTCCCATGCCTTAGTCATTTTCCTGCACAATATCAAAACATACCTATTAAACCAATAACACCGCTCGAGAACACCCAATAATTCTATGTTTTAAGCGTCGTAAAAAGTCGTATTTTCATGACTCATCAACAGGTATATTTATAACGACGGGAAAAATATTTGGTCACTATAAGTAAATTTATAACGACTGGAAAAGAATTTGGTCATTATAAGTGTATTTATAACGACCGGATTCATTTCTCGTCGTTAAGAAATGGTCGTTAAAAGTCTCTTTTCTTGTAGTGTAATAGCCCAATATAATCTACCTAATAAGATAAAAACTATCCAAGATCATATAAGGAAATGGCATAATATATAAATTGGATCTCATTTTAATTTTGACATTTAACTTTTATAGTGCACACGTAAATACTTTAACGTGTGCCTACTTGTTAAGTGTTGAAGTTAAAAAGTTCTTTTCTTGAAATGTTGGATAGTTAAAGTGCCTACTTGTATATTATGAAAGTTAAAGGTCAAAGGTAAAGTTTGAAACTAAATTTAGGGTCCAATTTATATATTATGCATAAGAAAATTAAGGTTCACATCCCACATGATACATATGTGAGCTCAACAACTACACCTCCTAAACTCGAGATGCATTTGGAGTAGAGATATAATACCCAATAAAATTACCAAAATATTCCTGAATGAGAGATACTCTGCGTCTTCCCAAACTCCGATGGCAAATGTGAGGTCGGAAATGCTATCAGCATAGAAAAATTATGTGGGAAAATGGTCTAGGTTGATTTTTAGAGCAATCGGATCAAAAGATAATTTTTCGATGCGAAAACGCATTCCAGTAAGTGTGTGACATGTTCGCGTCACGGACTCATCGTGAATTTGCACTTAGATGTGATCCCAATATTTTCTACGGGATTAGAAAATCAATCAGTAAATTTTTGGAAAAATGCAGAGGTGCGCGACAAGTCCGCGTCGCAGACCTGGTCCCCCGACCTGTTCCACCGAAGTTCAAAATTTTAAATCTTTTGAGGGGCATTCCAGATATTTTTCCCACCCCTTCTAAACTTAATCCATGACCAATATAAGTCGTTTTGGGCCTTAAAAGGGTTTCAAAACCTATTCTTAACTCCTATTACGCTAAAGTTAAGAGGGGACTTTGAGCGAAAAAGAGGAGAGAAGCTAGAGTTTCCAAGTATTCGATTGTGGTCCTTTTAGTTGCACTTGTTCTTCGATTGCCGGGTATGTAAGGCTACCTAAAATCTTACTTTCGTGTCTAATCTATATCCCTTATTAAGAATTCTAGTCAAGAGTGAAATCAATTTTATTCCTATGATTTTATGGAGAAAATATAGAACTTTATCATGAAATCCTTATTATTTTATCATTATCATGCTAAGAACTTCAGTGTTGAGTACATCCCTTTAAATTCTTGAAGTACTACCACAATTATAAGAACCCTAACTAGTTTGAGAATTATTTTCCCTATTGTGTTTACTATTACTCTATTATCAAGTTAAGTTTTGAATGATAAAACATTATGTTCATATAATTATGACTCTATAAAATTCATAAAAGGTTATTCCATTCAAGTATGAGTTGATTAAAGAAAAATCTTAGCATGAGTTATACAAGTGGTCTATTTACTACACTATCTTTTGAGCATAGCATATTAATTTTAAAATAGCAGTTCAGTCAGTTAAGGTATTTTGCATTACTATTCATCATGCATAAATTTCAGTGTTTGAGAAAACTTGATAGTTTCAAATGTATTATATTATCAGTAAAGACCAGTTATAAGAAAGCATTATCACTTTGAGATAGAAAAACCAGTTTAAAGAAAATATCTTGAACCAAGGCTCCAAGCAGCAGATTTTCAGTTTCCCCCTAAAGTGGGACATTTTACAGTTATTGAGCACAGTGCATATTTTGGGAGTAGTATTGAGCACCGATTTGCGTACAAGTTCAGATAACTCCAACCCCATAAACTACGTAACCAGCGTAGGATAGGATTGTACCAGATGTACAACTCCTCATATGTCACTGAGATGACCCAGTTTATATGGATCCCCAACACTTCATTTCTTACCCCGGCAAGGTATGGGATGATCCTGACAACGTGAGTCAGACGTTGTATCATCACGAGGCTCATAGTGATTGTTGTCGGTTAGAGAAACTCCCCAAGTTACAGTATACATTATTTTCAAACACAGACACAGTTGCATTTAGTTATGCATTAAATAAGATAGTTTGCTATAATGCATTACTTATGTTATTGAATTATTTTCAGCATCAAGCCTATGATTTTGAGCAATAAATCCTGAGTTTTCCTGTTTTGGCCATATTATATAACTTTCCACGTACTGATGTCATTTGGTGTTGCATCGTTTTATGATGCAGATTCAGGTATCCACATGATAGCAGACATTCGATAAGGTGGCTCTCCAGAAGCAGTTGGTGAGACCTCTTCACTTTCAAAGGACTCTAGTTAGTTTAGCTTATGTATTTTAATTTTACAGTCAGGTAGTCATCGATTTTGTTGCGGCAGTTATCTTCAGTCTAGTAGACACTTCATGGACAAAGTTAGTGAGTCAGTCTAGTCTTTTCATTCAGACATTTTAAGCATTATTACTAATAGTATGTAAAGATATTTTCAGACTCTGTATAAAGCATGATTGAGTTTAGTTTTATTAAATATTTTAAAAGGTTCATTTTGTAAAGCTTCTGCACGCATGTTAAAGTTTCCAGTTGAGTAAGTTAGTCAGGCCAAGGATTCGCTCGGAGACCAGCAATAGTTTCCAAGTGTTAATCACGTCTAGGGTGTAGACTCAGACCGTGCTAATAGAAATATAATATAGGGGCTCTAACATTGGGTAATCCTGAATACAATATTGGAATGGACTTATAACTCTAATAACATATATAAAAAATAGACCTTAGATTTAACTAAACTCTAAAACTAACTTATAATTAAATGAAATTACATAAACGATATAAGGAGAACAAAGCTTCACATCCCACCCCATGTGGAAACTCAATACTAGCAAACTCAATTTAAACTTGGTTGAAAAAAAAAAAAGATTACCAATGTTTTTGAGGCTTTATGCAAGGTAAATTTGAATTAATCAGTTCGGTAAATTTTGTAAACCAAAATGCTTATCGCAGGCGTGGTGATTTGTTGGACCTAATATTCTAAAAAATATATCTTGAACATAAGGGAAGGCAAATATCATATACAGATCCTCTTGCCTAGGTTCAACAGACAAATAAAAATCTCGACAAACACTTATTGAGATACCATATCAAAAAATACAAGAACAAAAATCAATAGTCAATTTCTTCATAATTGTTTTGCTTAGTTTAATTTGTGGAGTCCCATTACACTTAAGAATATGGTCTACATTCACATCACTTGGGAATTATTCATCAAGGTCCTACAAGAAATTAGGAGGAAAAAAATAATACTATTCCTATTTGATTGTATTGGAATTTGGACATGTGTCCTTCAACTATATTGTAAAGTACCAAGTCTATTCCTACCATATAGATTAAAGAGAGCCTTACAACTAAATAATAGTAGTGTATATTTTCGCCAAAATAGTACTCACAATTGGCTCTAAGTGGATTGAGTCGAATATAAGTTGATCGAGAAAAAAAAAAGTTAATCGTAAGTAATTTAATGAATTTATATCCAAATTCATTTTTATAGTGATTATTATTAAATATATTCCACTTTGATTTGCAAAATACATCCATACCAAAATTTAGGAGTGAAAAACATCAAATCGAAAAAAAAAAATTGAACTGGTAATTTGATTTGGCTTAATTTGGTACGTTTAAAAAAATTGACTGTTTTTGCGTTGGTTTGATTTTAATTAAAAAAAATTAATACGAGATCAAACCAATTTGATATTATATATATAATTTTTAAAATTTATTTTATATATAAAAGTGTTTAGTTTGATATAATTTCTAAATACTTCTTATACTTTTTTATAATTTAAATCTTTTAACATATTATAATTAAGTTTGAAACTTAAAATTTTAAATGATTCAATAGACATTATTTTGTTAAATGCAAACATCGTAGGAACTCCTAAAGAAACAGGCCAGTTGGCTTTCTTCAAACCTTGCCACTTTATTTTCTTTCTTATATTTATGCTGGGATTAAATATTTGTTCTTTAGTTTTATATTAGTGTAATTAATTAAAATATATAATTTAATTTTAATTTTTTTTAAATATTTAGTTATGTAATTGATATTTATTTTAAATTTAATACTTTTAAATTACGATCATTTTCGTCATGACCTATTAATTTGTAGTATTCATTTTATGTAACTTTATTATTAGTTTTTGTCGAATATTTTCGTGTCATAATTTGTACTATTTTCTTAAGAGAACACCTTATAGATAATTTGTATTTTTGATAGAAGTAAAAAAATATTTAAAAATATAAAGTTATTATATATATTTGTATGTGTGTGTTTGCAACAAATTTTAAAGTGATCAATTACAATCACAAACAAAATATGAAGAAACATAATTTTCTTCATAGACAAAACAATGTGGGTACAAATTTGTTCCTTCCTTAATTCTTTTCTCATTAGATTTCTCCAGGGTCGTTAATGGCTTATTTCTCGAACGTAGGATGATTTTGATCTCTTTAAGCGATATTTTGATCTCTAAGATATTTGAGATGTCTTTTCAAGATAATATAATCCCCTTTATATAGACATGAATTAAGGTTTAGAGTAGAATAACCTCTAAGAAACCCTAACTGAAACAGAAGTAATTTTGTAGAGTCTTACAAAATTTCAATGTCTACAATATGTTTATATAATTATTTTATCCAAAAAATCTAAAAAGATAGAAATTGAAAAATCAAAAATTTTATTATTTTAATTTAATATTTAAAAAAATTCAAACCAACTCGATTTATATAGACCTCCCCTAAAACCAGCTAAAATATAAGAGGAAAGATATACAAGACGCGTGGTCCATGAAGAATTAAAGAGAAGATTCGCTAATTTCATCACCGGCGCAGATGTTGACTAATCTACGTACGACAAGTGGACATAATTTGGAGAAAAAAAAGTTGGCCATCAAATAATACAAGTAATAATAATTAATATATATATTTTTTTCATTGAAATAAAAAATTATTATTTTAATATAAAACATTTAAACTGCAAGATCTCACACGGTTTCATGAATTATCACACCCTCCAAAGTGTTGTTTTCGCCGACATTCCACCAAAATTATATATTTTACTTTTTTTTCATTTCATGCCTTCTCGAAATTTCTTCCCAATTTTTTTTAAAATATTATTTTTGAGTTTGCAGCAAAATGATTAAAAGACCTTTTGAAAATTGATACATTCATAATTTCATATCTATATATTAGTTAGTTATTATACAAGAGTTCGTGGAAAGTTATTTGACATAATTAAAATTTTAATATATTTTAAATTATTAATTATTATAATTTATAGTATTTATTATAAAAAATTTAAATATATATATAATAAATTAAAATAATTAAAGTACATATATTTTTAAAATATTTAAATATATCGACAAATAGTTGTCTGCTTCTGATAATTTGATAATTTTCTTGTTAGTAATATATATTAGAATATTTCACTTAGCTCTTATCATGTTGATAAATGAATATGTTAATATTGGTATAAATATATTCGTCCACCTTTTATTTACTTAAAACAATTCTTCAAATTTGAAAAAAATGGGTTGTTAAAAGAAAATGTCGTTGAACTAACATATGGAACTAACACACACTAATTGCAAAGTATTTGTTTGGCTTAACTCGACATCTAAATTTGTTCTCATTTTTCGCTTTGACACTTAAATTAAGACATGATCATAATAGACACCTTAACTGTTAAGATTTGATTCCATTAAACACTTTTATTCTACTTGGCATCCCCTTTCATGTTAATTATACTGTTTTTTTTTTAAATTTTCAGCCAAAAATAAATAGTTACGGTCCAAGTAGGATAAAAGTGTTTAATGAGATCAAATCTTAGCAGTTAGGAACTTATCTTAGTTTAGATGTCTAAGTGAAAAATGAGAACAAGTTTAGGTGTCTCTTTATGAGTTAAGCCATTTTTTATAACAAGGTAAATCTGCGGCCACTATTCTTTGGATGCGCATAGGATAAATCTCCTCTCCTATGAAATAGCTTGCAAACCACATAGGAGAGGTAATTCGAACTAGGCAAGCCTGATGCGACAAGCTCGACCCAGAAGGCCAACAAATCCCTTACTTTGGCAAAGGGTTTCGAACTTGAGGCTTCTAACACGAAAGTCGACAAGTCGTATACGTTAATTACATAAATTTGTTTTGCATACGATACCCTGCTAAAAATAAAACAAGTTAAAAATGATTTGTCCAAATTGTTAAAGACAAATTTTTCATCAAAAATCCTTGAGCCAATTTTCAATTAAAACATCCTACCAAATCCAGTAAATAAATGAAGTCATCTCGTTAAAGCAAGGCAATGTAGGAAAAAACAATAAAAATTTTTTTAAAACAAATAGAACAATTTGTTTTAATTTTTTTATTATAAGTCATATCAAACAAGTAAAAAATCGAACGTTGTATTAACTAAATAATTAGCAGCCATTTTTGTTGATAATGATAAGTTTAACTATTATTACAACGATCATTAAATTCCTTTATGGAGTTTACCATAGTATATGGTGCTTTTGTTGCCGTAGTAATAATTAATTAATTAATTAGTGACCTATACCATAGTGCTAGATCACAAGATTATTATTAATTAATAAATTATTAGTATATGGTGATTTTAATGCCGTAGGTAGAAATAAAGTAAAATAAAATAGTGGCACTATATCCTTAGTGCTCGAAATTCAATAACAATACTAAAATATTTTACCCATTAACTCAAACAACTTCATGAATCATGATCAGGTTAACGTTACATATTATTAAACATGTATATTTCTTCTTTATTTTTTGGTAAATAAATAAATAAATAATTATAATTTTGGGGTAAATAAAACGTATATACTTGTTCTTATTCACTTCTCAAGAATCTCCATCTCTTCTTCCTGTTTAAAAAGTAATTGATTTATATAAAATTATGAGAATATATTACTTCCGTCCAATGTATGTGGCACTTCTTTATTATATTTATTTTAAAAATAATATTACTTTATTTTAATTAGAAAGAATTTAGCTTTAAACTTCTTTTTTTTTACCCTTAGTGAAATGATTTTCAACTATACAAATATCTAAGAATAATTTTAGACGATAAGCTTCAAAAGTCCTTTTTTAAAAAAATTCAGTGTCAAGTCAAAGAACGCCATATAAAATAGGACGGAGAAAGTATTAGATTACGTTCTAATCAAATTTTTGAAGTTAGTTTATTTCTAAAAAAAGTATTTTTAGAAAAGATATTTTTGGTGAACAATGTTCATTTATATTTGATGAATAAATTTTAAAAAATCACTTTTAAACAATAATTAGTTTATTTTACTTCGAATTCTAAATGTATTTTTTTTTTCGAAAGTATTTTACTAAGGACAAAAATTACTCTTTTAGCTTTTGCTACTATGAGGAATAACTTTTTTTTTAACCAAAAATTTGATCAAACACCTTTTACAAAATTAAAATAAATACTTTTTGATCTCACAAAAGCTTGGTCAAAACTCTTCTGATCTCTTGCACGTCATTAGACTAATTAAACTTTAATCACACTAAACAATTGTGATTAATTAGTTATAATTCAGTTGATAACTTGCTAAAAATAACATATTAATTATTAGTGCAGTGTTAATTGTTAAGTAACTGAGTTAACCAAAGAAAGCAACAAAAAGATCGCCTTAATAATCACTAATTCTAATTAGAGGGACCAAAACAAAAATGTCAATTTTATATTCTTTACCAGAAATATTTTTAAATCTTATCTCCTAAAATTTTCTATTTTAATAATTATAAGTGTAATGCAATATTTGAAGAGTTTTTTTCTAATATTAATAGATGTTTATCTTGTCACGCTTCGAGTTTATATCCTGGACGTGACCGACACTTGAAAATCATTTCTGGTCCCAAGTGAACCACTTAACTTGATTACTTTACTCAGCGAAAGACTTAAGCAATAAAGAATAGGTTAGAATTAAGCACAATTATGCAATCTTGTTCCACTTTAATTATTTTTTAATAGAACACACAAAACGAAATCAAGATATCCATTTTATGAAATAATGCATAAATCACACTCATGAAGTGTGTTTTATGCATAATTATATAAATCACACTTGTCAAGTGTGTTTTTTGAACAAAGTGCAAAAATAAACTATGCTAGGGCGACGCGGACCTATCGCATACTCTTCTGGTTATGCAATTTTGTTCTGAAAATTATCTTTTGATACGGTAGGCCTAAAATTCTATAGAGATCACTTTTTCACATACTTTTTTTTCCCTGATTGATATTTCGGCCTTGCATTTGCTAAAAATATTTGGAATGATATATTATATGAGCAATATTTTATGTAGGAATATTTTGATAATTTTCGAGGGGTAACATAC
Organism: Solanum rostratum; assembly: GCA_029948455.1. Classification (NCBI taxonomy): domain Eukaryota; kingdom Viridiplantae; phylum Streptophyta; class Magnoliopsida; order Solanales; family Solanaceae; genus Solanum; species Solanum rostratum. The sequence continues at coordinate 67,256,202 of CM057048.1, forward strand.
CTATGTTATCTTTGATGAATTTGCATTTTGTAAACGTAAAATAGAGAATCAAATAGATAATAGGATAGGGAATATGTTTTTATTTTTTTCCTTTTATGGATAAAGTTTTATATGGTATTGAAATATATTAGAAAAAAATAATATATTTTACCATTTAAAGTGTCATAATTACTAAAAAGTACACGTAAGAGAGAAAATTTGTTATTATTCCCATGAAAGGAAATAGAATCTTATTATTACTCGATGAGCAACGCAATTATGAGTAAGAATTTATTTTGAAAAATCGTTGAGAGATAAACAGAGTTGTATTTAATATTTATCAATAAAATTTTTGTTTAGTTATATCATATTTATGATTGCAATCAAGTTCAATCACCGAAGAGGAGATCTATATATGTATGTATGTGTCGAAAGTATTGAGATGAATTGAACCTATTATATTATTTGTATGTTATATCTACAACATTACTAGTTTTAATATACATATTTGGATCAATTATTTAAAAAAATTTATAGCGGTAAAAGAATTTAAGATTTTTTAATGTTACAGGCTTGAAAGTTTTGAAAAATTAAAGAAAAAAATAATTAAAATGCCAAAAAGTGCTACTAATAACCACGTAGAAAGATGTTACCCAATTTTAAAAAGAAAGAAAATAATAAGATAGATATAAAATTTAAATTTTAAATCTCATTTCTAGAAAGGTAAACTCAATCATCATCGCACTATATGATATTTTGGGTGTGAGTTCACCATATGCATGTAGATTTTGAAAAAAATAATATTTAATATTTTGATCTCTACGTAAATATAAGAATTTATAAGATATTCGATTTGCATGTTCAAGAGAATTATAAGTTAAGATCGAACATTAGGCGATCAAGTAACAAGTTAAAATTATCACAATGCCAAACGTTTGATGATATTATCAAAACAAATAATTTTTTAAAATTTTGATCAACCAGACTATAAATAATTAAATCAATTTATGACTTGCAAAATTAAAGTTCATTAGTCAAAAATGTATTTATTGATAATTATTATGTAAATGTTACTTTTCGTGTAAACCAACAGTGTGCCATAAGTTTCTGTATTTTTTTTTTTTTAGTCATAAATTGCTCCAGAATTTATTAACCAAAAAATCCAATTTACTCAATTCATTTCCTTTAATTTAGAGATTAAGATGAGTAATATTCATGTGAGTTTCCATAATACGTTAACTTGCTTTAATTTTGGTCATTATTCAAAGTAATCTGTTGTCTTAGCTTCTCTATCAAGTATTAACCATGGCTCTTGTTATTACTAAAAATCACTATTCCCGCATTTGAATTTTCTAATGAAAAATGTTTAAGTAGCTATTCTCACAGATATTTTTATTGAATCTGCAAGAAAACTAAAAAAGAAAAATAATGATATATTCGTACAAAAAAATTTAAAAGTTTTTCACCTTTTTAGTGAGAATTTGTTTCCCGCCATGTATTTCTTAAGTGATCTGATCGATACCGTGGGAAATGAGTGAAAAATCATGTTTTATAGTACTGATTTGTGGTGGAAGAAATTTTGTTTATGGTAGTGTCTGGTTGCTCCACAAAAGAAACCGGGGGGGGGGGGGGGGGGGGGGCGTAAAAAACATGAAAATTCAGATACACTAATTCAATTTTGGATATAAAAATTAGGACTTAATGTATATAAAGATAATTCAAGAATCAGAATTAATGTATCTGAATTATTAAATTAATGTATCCGGACGGGAAAAAGAAAATTTTGAAATTTTAGGGAAATGGGTGAGAATAATGAAAAATATGATATTTAAAGAAGTGTAACTAGGTAATTATTCCATTATTTTATCAGTGAAATTTGAGAAAAAAGTTGATGTATATATAACTCTACTCTTATCCTATCTTACAAAAATAAAAAGTTTTCGATTACTTATTTAGGAAAAAACAAAATAGAAAGAGGACAAATTTGAAGTCTTGAAAATCTAACCTTTGCCTTGAAAGAGTACCAATTGAATAACTCCCTTCATAAGAAAGACGTTTGAAAACTATAATCATATATGTAAATTTCTACTAATTGAAGCATACAAACAAATTTAGAGAGGAAAAAAAAGGGAGAAGAAGAAATTACTAATAAATATCTTTTTATTTTCTTAAAAAGGTTAAATTATTTGCTAGGAGTAGTAATATTTTGAACTGGAAATTACCTAAAAAGTCATAATTCTAATTCTCAAAAAAGATATTTTTAGGTATGCATAAAGTACTTTGTAAGAAGACAATTTACTTTTCAAAAAAAGACCAATTTAAGAGACACCTTTTTATGAGGATTTTAACGTTTGATAAAAGTCTGCTAATAATTGCAGACACTTCTAGTACGATGACTCCTAAATTCAATTTATTAAGATTTTTTTGTCTCAAAAGTATAAAAATAAAACCTTTTTGTCATTTCATATAAATATATTTTCTAATTTAACTTTAATTGGTATTACATTCTTCAATTTTATGTGTACGTCAATAGATATTTAAATTTATATAAAAAATAATTAAATATGTACATCCTACGTGACGTCTCACATAATTTTTCACATAGGATATGTGCTTACTTATCCAGTTAGCTTTATATAAGAGTTTGTTTGGCCAAAAGGCTAAAAAGGAGTTATTTTGAGAAGTATTTTTAAAAAAGTATTTTTTTTTGAGAAACTCTATGTGTGGTTAATTGATTTGAAAAGTATTTTTGATTAAAAAAATATAAATATTAAAAAATAAATAACCCATTTGACCATTTTTGTCTAAATAAATAAAATGATATTTTTACTATATTATTCCTAACTATTATAAGTCATCTCACTTATTAGCAAATGAATTGAAAATAATCATTACATAATAAGAAAGATAAATAGATATATAATGATAAATTATCTCTTGATGTTTAAAATTAAATAAATAAAAATAGATATTTATTTGTAGCATTATGAACACATAAAAATAGACGAATCAAATAGTATTTAATACTAAAAAGAATAAAATAAATATAAAAAGATAAATTACTGTTTAATTTTTTTTTAAAAAAAATGAGCATATATTTTTAATAAAAGATGATGAGTTAAAGTTGAAAGGTAGTTGCATATAAATTATCCAATCAATTACGTACCAATTTCTAATTTGTCGACTTCAACTATATAACTTCTATATATTTTTTTTTCTAAATTCAGAATATTCCACAAATACTTGTCAGTGTCATTTTATTTATAAAGGCAAGCTGATAATATTTTTGTATTGTTCGGTTTTAGTTTTACCGATAAGAAAATAATGTTTGTATATACGATTTTCATCAAATAGAAATAGTAGCAGAAAAAATGTACAACACAAATTCCTACATTGATCACTTTTATTTAAGATAGAATTGTTTGAATTTTTTCTAAAAGCTCAAACAATAAATTGTGGAAAAAAAATTAATCGTCCATCTTTGTCATAGAGTCAAATATAAAGTTGAGAAAACAGAAGGTATTACTAGTTTACGTCGAAAAGAGAAAAGGCATCAAAATAGAGACACAAAATGACTAACTTGTGTTGCCTATGCCCAAAAAAAATAATACTAAATTTTAAAAAATAAAGTTGTTAAAAGTTAAAATTATTAGTGTGCAATTAGGAGTTGAAATCATAAATCTAATGTAATCTTATTATATTATCAACTAAACCTCTAATTATTAATTAAAATTAGAGGGATAACTTAACAACAACATCATACCTAGTAGAATCTTACAAAAATTTATAAGCAAAATAATCTAGATATGGAAAACTTATAAACAGAATAAACTAGATATAAAGAGAAAGTGAACAGGAAGAGCGATTAATAACGAAAAACACATGATAGCAAGTAAATACGAGACAATTAACATATATAAGACAGATAAATACGACACCGAACGAATCCTACCTATCTAACCTATTAGCCTGCTACTCTAATTCGCGACCTTCACTCCTTCCTATTTAAGGTCATGTCCTCACTGAGATCAAGTTTCACCTTATCTTGTCTCTGATCACTTCCCCCAATATTTTTTCGGTCTACCTCTACCCCTCCGTGTAACTCGCCAAAGGGATAACTCGATTTTAAAAAAATTTAAAATCGTTCAAAGGATAAATGACTTGATACCATTTATCGATCAAATTAATTATTACACCACAAATAGTAAAATATTATTATCGAAACAGGTTTAAAATCACAAAATTAAAAGACTATTTTGATTTATAATATCAAAAATTATTTCTTTTTCTTTTTAAACTCTATATATTCCCACTCAATAATATATTAGTAAAAATCCAAATCTAAAAAGAAAAAAGGAAAAAAAATCAAGGAACCAACCCATAATCTTCCAATTCCCCCACAATATATACACACAAACAAACCAACGGTTCACAAATTGGAATTTTTTTCTCCTTTTCTTTCTCTCTCTCTCTCTCTCAAAAATTTCTCACAAAAAAAATTAATTTGACTTTCTTTGAATTCTGTGTGAATACAAGTCATACAAATTCTCCGTGAAATGTCAACCGATGGCACCACCATCACCACCGCCGCCGTCGTCGCCGTCAGCTCCTCCGACAGTGTGATCTCCATACCCACCACCACCACCCACCACAGACGCCGCGTCGCCGACTCCGCCATGACGACGGCCGACTCAGATTACAATTTGTCCGACGAGGATAATAATTATAATAACCCAGAAACTAGCAATTGCAATCTTCATCATTATCACCATCATCATCATCCGTTGATTAAATACTTATTGGTTCGGAAAAGGGTGCCGGAAAGTATTGTTTTTAGAGTGGAAGAATGGGTTTTAAGCGTTTCTACAATTATGCAGTCTTTGAGATCAAGGAAGAATATGGGTCGTACAGTTTTTGGGTTTCTCTTGTCTTTGTTGGTACTTTCTGTGTTCTTCAAGTTTTCTTTCATGATGATGAATGGCAATGTTGAAGATTTAAATGGGAATTTTTTGAAAAGGGAAAATGGTATTTTTGTTCTTCGTAATTTCAAGAATGATTTAGTCAATGCCCAACGGGTCCTTTCTGAAACAGAGTCGTCCTCTTCGGGTTTGGTTTCTGCTTCAGATTTTGTGAGAAAACGTCAGATGAAGGAGATACCAGTAAGTGTGAATTTTTTAAAAAGATTGAATTTTTAATTACCAAAATATTAGTTTGCTTGTTTATGTAACTCAATTTTCACAAAATGGGAGCTGTGATCTTTGCGTTTTGTTTACGTTGTTTGGGTTGAAGGATGAAAAGATGGAAACTTTTCTATGCATTTTGGTCTAAATCTTTGTTACGTAATTTTCTGAAAAAGAGAGGATTTTTGGTAACTGTAATTTTCTGGGTGGAAATTTATATTTTTTTTATTTTTCACTTTTACTTATTCCCTTAGAAAAGTTTGTTAGGTAAATTTGAGAGGATGGTTGGAATCTCTATTCATTGTTTGACTTGGTAAAAACCAAAGTAGTGGACAGCAATAGAAACAGTGTTGAATATTGTGAACCATTTGCCAGTTGGCTATTGGCAATGTAATGCTGACTATGATGGTTCCAATTATTAGTTGACTGTTAATGGGGCCTTCCTTTTTTTCTAAAGAAAATCAAGGCGAGGTTCGAGTTAACTTGTGCGTATCTCAATGATTTCACACATATTTGTGGCTTAATCACAACTTTTAAGTGACGTATTCGATTTGTTTTGTTTAACTGAGGACAGAGACATTTATAGTTTTAGTTGCTATGCTCCTCCATATGTAGTTTCTAAATTTCCTAAATGCAGACTTATTACAGCTATTGTATCTAACTTTTTATGTATGGATTGCTTTTTACAGGTACCAGAAATATGGATGAAGCCAAACAGTGATAATTATTACAAATGCATTTCTCGGCCAAGGAATCGAATAAGTACGTCAAAATTTCAGTTTTCTGAATCTGTATGGTGTTTACTGTGAAGTTCATTTGTAATGTGTTCTGATATCTGGAGTTCTTCTTTCAGGAACTGGTTCATCGACGAATGGCTATATCTTAGTTCATGCAAATGGAGGATTAAACCAAATGAGAACAGGAGTGAGTAAAAACCCGTATATGCCATTCTTTAAGCTAATGTATGGATGAGTTTTAGTGAATAGGGAAGCTGTTATGTTGTTGCTGATTATGTTTAGTGGATTATTGCAGATATGTGATATGGTTGCTATTGCTAAAGTAATGAATGCTACTCTAGTGCTTCCTTCTCTTGACCATGAATCCTTCTGGACAGATACAAGGTACGGTTCTTTAGTTCTCTTGTGATCAGTTGACAATTACCCCTCTTAGTGCTTCTCAATATCCGTTCTAATAAATTGTCGCTTCTTGCAGTGATTTTAAAGATATTTTTGATTGGAGACACTTCATTGAAGAGCTAAAGGATGATATTGAGATTGTTGAGTCGTTGCCACCGAAATATGCAGCTGTGAAATCTCTTCAAAAGGCACCTGTGTCTTGGTCAAAGGTTTGTAAATAAAACTGCTATATGCCATAGCTCTAGCTTTTAGTTTTTCATGGCGGAAACTAAAGTGTGATGCTTTATTGCAGGCTAGTTACTATAGAGGAGAGATACTTTCATTACTAAAGAAGCACAAGGTGATACAATTTACTCACACAGATTCAAGGCTTGCTAACAATGGCCTAGCGCCATCCATTCAAAGGCTTCGCTGTAGAGCTAATTATCAGGCTCTGCGTTACACGAATGAGATAGAGGAGTTTGGAAAGAAGTTGGTTGATAGACTTAGAGATAATGGTGAAGCATTTATCGCTCTCCATTTAAGGTAATCCATCTAAAGTGACACTTGGTGTTTCATTTTCTATTCCTCAACCATTAACTATGACTACCTTAGCTTATTGCTCGAATGTGCAGATACGAGAAAGACATGCTAGCGTTTACTGGCTGCAGCAACAATTTGTCTGTTGAAGAGGCTGAAGAACTTCGTAAAATGAGGTATGAAGTGAAACACTGGAAAGAGAAAGAGATAGACAGCAAGGAAAAGCGACTCCAAGGAGGCTGCCCCATGTCCCCTAGGGAGGCTGCTTTATTTCTCAAGGCGATGGGATATCCTTCCACGACCAGAATATACATTGTTGCAGGGGAAATTTATGGCAACAACAGCATGGATGAATTCCGTTCACACTATCCAAATGTGTTCTCTCACTCAACCCTTGCTACATACGAAGAACTCGAGGCTTTCAAGAATTATCAAAACCGTCTTGCTGCAGTAGACTATTTGGTAGCCCTTGAAAGCGATGTTTTTGCTTACACTTACGATGGCAATATGGCAAAGGCTGTGCAAGGACATAGACGGTTTGAAGGATTTAGAAAGACCATCAGCCCTGACAGGTGTGTTTATCATCCTCAATGCCATTTTCACCACTCAACTCTGATCAAATTAACACTAACATATATACATTTTTTCTTCATTTCAGATTCAATTTCGTAAGACTGATCGACTCATTAGATAAAGGTGATATCTCTTGGGAAGAGTTTGCTTCAAAAGTTAAGGTCTTACATTCCAACAGATTAGGAGCACCTTACCTCAGACAAGCCGGTGAATCACCAAGATTAGAGGAGAACTTCTACGCGAATCCTTTACCAGGTTGTTTATGTAATCGATCACACGAAGAAGCCAGTAAACAGCAACCCAACAAGACACCAAGTTTGAGAGCTGCTTCACAAAGATAAGTACATGTAATGATCATAATTTGGTAGATTAGTCCAAATGTCAATACTTATTCTGCAAATGGCCTATAAGGGGCTGCCAGATGTCGGGTTTTTTCGTTGCCCTTCATACTGCGCCGCGAGCAGAAACAAAGAGAGGTAATTTTAACAAGCAACGCAGCAGTTGGAAGCAGAGATGGTTGGTTTATAAGATGGACAGAGAAACATATATTCAAAGCAGAGATATACTCAGTTATTCTTTAGGGGGAATGTAGAATTTTTCATTCATTTATTATTTTTATTTTTAGTTTTGTGATTAGTTTACTCATTAGGTTCACACTTCACAACATGGATTCATATGTATACCAATTCTTGAAAAGTGATATATAGATCTTTACACGAATGCAGAGTTACTCTTCTTTGTAATCTTTCACTGGACAAATTTGAGTTAGCCTTTCATTTTTAGCTTAAACAACGACATAATGTGTAGATCAGACGCATGTCACAGCTTCAAATTCTAGTGTTTGAGGATAGAAGGGTAACGGGATAAGTCCATTATCAACCGAGTTTTGGATGTGCATAAGTGATCCCAGGGATTTCTTGATTATACAAGAGAAAACTATTAAAAACACCTCTGAAACAACTCTGAACTTGGCGCAAATTGTTAGTTTCACCCTCGAACTATTGACAGTCTTAAAAACACCCTTCTACTTGACTACACCTCCGAACTATTACAAGTGTTAAAAACACTTCTTAACTTGACAAAAATTTAGGGGTGTATTTCACTCGTGTTAGAAGATTAGGGATGTATTTAAGTTCAGTTAGTCAAGTAAAAAGGTGTTTTTAATACTTTTCTCATTATAAAATAAAAATACTATTTGGATCATTCCACCCTTTAGCAAAAGTAAATGTTCTTGTTATACTAGGGATTTTTATTTTAATTTTTTTTTAAAAAAATTCATGTAAAAATATATATAATCCTGGAATAAATTGTTCAAGCCCTAAAGAAAAGGTCTTGCAATACCTAGCAACTGCTCCACTTACCACTACTACCTTGCAAAGAGAAGTGGTTGTAACTTCTAACACTCATTTTATTAAAGAGTTTTAAGTAATATATATAATCGTCTAAATAATTTTGACACTATCAGATCACTTGATATGCGTTTAAATTCTTTATTAAATGGATAGGTTTTTTTCTTTTTCATTCAATTTTTTTAAAAAAATATTATTGTGTTTATATATTCCTCATGTCAAAGCTCCAGCTAGAAGCATGAATTGTGGTCCTACTTGTTTTTGCATAGTGTAAGCTAAGCACCTTGACAATAAAGTTGTTACCACTTTATTCAATTCCTAGCTGTCCAAGACAAAATATTTAATAGGATTCACAATTAGGAGGAATTATAATTTCGGCCATTTATAGCATAAATAGAGGAAAATATTTTTTTTCTCCATATCTATTATAAGAAAAAGTATTGAGGGAGGTGATTAGATAAGATACGGTCGAAACTTCATCTCACCAAGAACTTGAACTTAGATAAAAAGAAGTGAATGTCGTGTAGTAGGGTAGAAGGTTGATAGGCTTGTAGGGGTAGGTTTATGTCCTGCCTTGTGATATAGTAGGTTAGTAGGATTAGTCGTGTCTTTATATCTTGTATTTTTTTTCTGGCTTATATTTGTTACTTTATTGTATTTATATATTTTCATTTGTTTTCCACTTTACTCGGTTTTCTTTTTCATATCTAGTATCTTCTGCTTTTGGCGCTTGATTTTTTGAAGCGAGGGTCTTCCAAAAACAGTCCCTCTATCTCTATGAGGTAGTGGTAAGATCTGCATACATTTTAACTTTTCTAAACCCCACTTGTGAGATTCTACTGGAGATGTTGTTGATATTATTGTTATATCTATTATACTTTAAAAAATATATATGTAATTATAGCTATTCCAAATCATTGGAATACTTTAAAGAAAAATGGTACAATAATAGGTTTTGGAATGGAGACTTTAGGTGTTAATCTTGTAGTCATCTCCACCTCCCACAAAATATTTAATGTTTTATTATTTAAAAACTTTATGTAATTAACATTTTTTTTTACACATTTATCTACTTGGTACAATCCAAATAATTTTTTAATTTATTTTTATAAAAATTAAAAACCTACCTTAAATTCGTTATAGTTGTAAATTTGTGCAAAAACTTACAATTTTATTTTTAAAAAACATAATAATTAATTTGGTTCAATACCATTTATGAATCGATTAAATATGAATTGAGATGTCACATGAAAATTTCTCTAAAAGGAAAAGTAATTTTCATAGAATAAAATTAATTTGATGATTGATGGAAAACATACCAGCAAGAGCAAGCCATTTGGGAAAAATTTAGATCCACGTGAGATAATTTTAATACTAGAAATAATGCATGGCTTTTGTGTCATCCCTTTTTATTGTACAAGATCAACATAAAGCAAAGTTAAAATAAATTGACAAGTCAGAGGAGGAGAGATGAAGTTAGAAATTTAAAGTTGAGAATTTTAGGTAAATATATTTTTCGAAAAAGATTTTTATGAAAGTATATTTAGAAATACTTTTTAAAAGCTTGGTCAAATATCTGTTTTGCACATTTGACACCCCTAACTTGGGAATGGCAATGAGGTAGTGTGGTGCGGGCCAGGGCTAATCAACAATAAATGTTTCAAGAATTATTTTTTAATCTTTAATTAACTGTTTCTAATTAATATTTCAATAATTAAGAATTTGCTGGACACGTCTAATTTAAATGTTAGAAAAAGAAGTTAAAGTTAAAGTGTATGTTTAATATAAAAAATTATATATATATATTTGATAATTACAAAGATTTAATTTTCTTCTGATTCTTATTTAGTTATCTGCAACCCACCTTACCCTGCATTAATTTTAAAAATAATTACCTCAATCAGCCTTGCACCTGCTCCATCCAACATAACTTAAACTCGCTCTGCCCCGCATAGCTCTAAATCCACCCTGCCCCACCCCACATCAATTTTAACAATAATTATTTCAATTTGTCCTGCACCTGCTCAACTTCACTCCATATAATTTTAAATTCGCCCCGCATAACTCTAAATCCGCCATGTATTTGCCTCATTGCCATCCCTACCCTAACTGAACTGATGGAGGCATGCAAACTGCAAAGCCATTCATTGTCTTTAGACTGATAAAGCTCTCTACTGGCTAATTTTGCAATGGCAAAAAACCTAACTCAGCCCAACATATTCTGTTCCAGAGCCAAACTTATTAACACAAAGTTAAAAATGTGTTTAGGCAAAGATCTGTCCATTTACCAGCATGTTTCCACTTTTGTGTTATGCTTGTCAACATTAGCAGATTCAATATTTTCATCAAGGGAGTTCAGAAAATAAAAATATAGTGCATAATATTTCAACTTAGATTCTCAAGCTGAATTTTGAATTCCCCTGATCACTGAGTCTACCTCTAATTTTATGTTTAGAGGATTTAATAGTCACATGATTCACTTAACTCTTTTAAGTGACTTTTAGAGAACTAGACAAACAAGAGCCCTTGTCAGTTGGTGTGAGTTTTTGCCTTCTTGAAAACTCCTTAAAACAACACCTCGAAATAGCCCCTTTCCAACGATTAGGCTAATTCAACAATCAACAATATGCCCAGTGTAATTCCACAAGTGGGTGTGAAGAGAGTCGAGTGCATACCTAATCCCTTCGTCGAGGTTGTTTCGGATAGACCCTTGGCTTAACTAAAACAACTCAAAGCAATTTGAAAAGGGAATACAAAAATTAGAGCAGTGACAACAAAGAAATAGTGTGTAATGGAGAGTTGCACAGAAAAAAGAACAGTAACGACAATGAAACAATGCAATAGCCAAACCACAAAAAATTACAGGTGATAACCAAAACAGAAGAACAAGAAATTATCAGCTGATTCAACAATCATTTGACGTTCTTTGAAAAATGTGGGCATGCACATTACAGTGAATAATATGAGCTAAGGAGCCACAAAATGATACTAGTGAAAACTGCACACTCATTACAACAGTCAAGAATCTATATGGCATCCTTAAACCATGAGATGCACAATCAAATGTACCTCCTAGCTGATCACAGTTACAAATGGAACTGGTTTTCAAAGATCATGCACTCACAAAAACACTTCGGATTGTTCCTCAAGTACCTATTATTTGTGAAGTGTCAGATTAATTACAACAAAATCTACTTTTAAGTAGCAACTACAGAATACAATGTCCGGGGAATTGGCAGTATGGCACTACTACCACATTGATGGTACATAGACCTGCTCTTTCAGATTTTGTGTAGCGCTTTCAGTAGGAAAACCCCTAACAGCACCAATTGTCCACTGGGATATTATACCCGCGGCAATTGCAAAGCGAAGCTGTCTCTCTAGAAAATCTTGATCGTGGTACATCTCTGGTTGTGTCGTCAATTTTCTCATTATTCCAGCTACAACTGCATCACCAGAACCAGTTCTATCACAAGTAAACGGTGTTATGAGCACATCTTCTGTACCAACAACCACCCCATCAAAGGAAGGAGAGTAATAATGAATCCTAAGTGTCCCATCTGTAACAAACAAGAGTTTCAGTCCATCATGCCACAAGGGAGCGATTTCCTCAGGAGTATAGTGATAATAATTTCTTCTTTGTTTGGTTTGTTCATAAGTCTCCGCAAAGTATTGAGGTCTATAATTCCTTTTCCTTTCGTAATGCTCTTCGTCAAGAAGAAATTCAAGCTCTTGTCTTGACACCTCAATGATGTTAGCTTGTTGCCAGGCTTCCTTGATCAACTCCCTTGTTTCATCACGTGATCTCCACAGGGGCAATGGTAGATTTAAGTCAAAAAATATATGACCACCAAACTTCTTTGACAATGTAATTGCTTTAAAAAGAGTAGAACACATAGATGAAGATGTCAAAACTTCAGAATTAAAGTGGAACATCCTAGCCTGCAAGAGAGAAAGCAAAAGCCACACGAAACTTGTTAATAATAGTTTCCCAACATCATCCGGACACAATTTGTTGAAGCACGTAAGTCTCGGAAAGGATAGAACTGATAGAAGACACATATCCTTCTCCATAGTGTAGGCTCAAGCACTGTATTAAAAGTATCCAACACGTAATATGCAACTTATAATGACTCAACTTCTTATTTCTGGTTCATAACAATCAAAAAAAAACAAACAATTTCCCTACTGAACATAACAGAAAGAAAATTGATAATATATTGAATCACCTCTCACTATTGAAGGATCAGCCAGTCTTGAGCTAAAAGACTGATGGTTTCAGGAAGACAAGGTAACTAGTCATACCTGGTGCGACAAAACAATGTTACTAGTGCTAATGATAACTAGTTGTCGGGACACTAAAATATAAAGATAGGTAAGTACACTTCCACTACCTTGCAACTAAAAGGAGTACATACAATTAGCACAAGTCAAACTCAAATAAATGAATTGACGAGAATTATGCATCTTTAGTCAATTGGTTCTACAAACAAATGTCCCATTGGTTCATTGCAAAGAAATGTCATCAAAGTGAAGAGATCATGCAAATTTCAGAACCGGGGAGTGCAGTAAAACTGTTAACAACTGCACAAGAGTTTCTACTGATAAATGGTGAGCTTCTTCAACAATCTGGTGGAGATGGAGTGATTGAAATCAGCAGAATTCTAAACTATGGAACCAACTAGTTTCAAACCAGGAGAACAAGATCAAGAGCAATGAGTCCAACAGTTTGGAAGATATTTTAAGAAAAGAAGTCATGAGTTCTTTCATATGCCATTTGCTCAAGACATTTCAATACCAATATGGTTTGTTCATGCGAATATTTAAAAAAGCCAAACACCACTACACAAATAGAAACAAGAAGATGCTTACTCTATCCATAAAAAAGATTATATCCTTACTTTTTGTAACAATTTGTCTTCATTTCCACATACCTCTTTCAGAACATCGAGATTCAATTCAGAGCTACGCAGAGAATCCTCAGCACAGTCTTTAACTTTCTCCACCCTCATTTTCCCATGCTCAAACTTAATTTTCATATAAGTACATCCAGTCCTCATACTATCACAAAATTTGACAGCCCTGGTTTGCACTTTTTCTTTATTCATTAACAAAACCATTTCTTGTCCAAACTCATCATTCCCAACTTTACCCATAAATGCAGCTCTACCACCAAGCCTAACATGGGATATAGCAACATTAGAAGGAGGTCCTCCAGGAGCTCTAACAAACTCAGGTGGATTCCACTGCAACATTTTCCACTCTGAATACTTATCTTTGTCCATTTGCTCAGGTGATACTCTCACTGTTGGCACAAACTCTTTCTGTGCTGCACCAAAACAGCAGACTAAAGGTGGGTCTGGGTATGGAAAATCAACCCCATCATCATACTCATCAACATTTCCTAAAAAACTTTCCATTTGGGTGTTGGATTCTGCAATGTTGCTATCAAAGTTTGAATCTTTTGAGGTTCTTGATTTTCTTGAAGTTGTGGGGGTGGATGATTTTTTCCTGCCACGGCGAGAGGGATTAGGGGGTTCTTGGGTGGTGGTGGTGGGGTGGTCATTGGTGGAGGATTTGGGTGGATTTGTTCTATTGGGAAATTTGGAGGAGGAGAAGAAAATGGTGGGGTTTAGTGAATTGTGAGAATGATGAGGAAGAGATTGTGGAAGAAAATGGATTGTTGCCATGGTTTTTTTGGTATGTGTTAGGGTTTATCCATATCTTTTCCATGCCATTGTTCAAAGAGAACTAGAGGTTTTGACTTCCCACCGGGTTTGGATAATTTCAACCCGGTTTTCTTGACTGGTATTCATAGTCGGGTCGGGTTTGTATAATTATTTTGGGCCTAGTTAGAGCAATAGATTTTGAGTTTTTATCTGATGCAATTTGTTGCCTTTCCCTTTTGTCTTTCTTTTTGTTTGCTTCGTCCATACTATTAGTTTTACTTGACACGAAATTTAAAAAAATAAATAAAATTTATGATTTGAAATAAGTAATAGATGGTTTTTATAGCTATAAATTATTTCATTAGGGATAAAATGAATATTTTTAAATTAAATTATTACTAAATATAAAAACATATCCTTCTGTTTTAGACTAATTAAAAAGAAAAGTGAGTCATATACTAGGACAAAGGGTAGTTTTTTAGCTGGGCCGGATCGCCTTTGATTTAGCCCATTTTGAACAGATGTTTTAAATTGAATTTGAATAAATTGAGGCCTTCGAGCCTCACCTTTAGTTTTGATGAATTTTCACAAACAACTACTCATGAGTATTTTAATTATGCTTCTTAGTTATAAAGTTATGATTTCGTTTGCTATAAGGAGATAGGCAAGCAAGAGAGTCCAAATGCATGCAAATCACGCTAAATACATGTTATTCTAACATACATGTCTCCGTGTGGTGGGGGGGGGGGGGGTGACGATTGAGGAGCAAGTGAATCCATTTGGATACAGTATATCTAGAATAAATTATACCCAATTTTGACATATTTTCTTATTTCATCGTGTTTGACACCTAAGATATAGTGAATCGAGATTACTACCTGGGTGGATGATTGCACATTCATAACGTTTTTACAAGATAATGTCCACTCAAACTCTTAACTTGTCCAAATTATATTAAAACAGAAAAAGGAACATAAAATCAATGAAATTAGAAGAAAGGGATAACTGTTATAAAATAAATCTAGAATTAACTAGAATCTATGTAAGGGGAATCAAAAGCTTAAAACTGAGAGGAAGGGAGAATAATATATTGCAGTGTAATTTTTCTTTTCATTGATCTGTACAAAACATACTGAATGAAGGCATATATATATATATAAGGCAATGGTAGCCACTAATGTGGACTACCAAAGCCTTGAGAATAAGGAATCCTAATTGTTGACTTTTCCTTATAGCAATTCATACTTAACACTCTCCCTGAATTGTCTATGTAAAGGAAAGTTTTAGGTGACCTTAATACGCATCATTAGCTGCCTCATTAAAAACCTTACCAGGAAAACCCAGTGGGATAAAACCTTGGTTAAGGAAAAAAGAGTACAGCGCGTATTTTACTCCCCCTAATGAAGACTTCATTTGACACTTTAGAGACGGTGCATTCCAATCTTATATCTTAGCTTTTCAAATGTTGACGTTGGCAATGCCTTAGTGAATAAATCTGCAAGATTATCACTCGAACGAATTTGTTGTACATCAATATCACCTTTCTTCTGAAGATCATGTGTGAAGAATAATTTCGGTGAAATGTGTTTCGTTATGTCTCCTTTTATGAAGCCACCCTTTAATTGAGCTATGCATGCAGAATTATCTTCAAATATGACCGTGGGTACTATGACATTCTTTTTCAGTCCACATTTTTCTTCGATGAAATGTATCATTGATCTCAACCACACACATTCTCTACTTGCTTCATGAATTGCAATTATTTCAGCATGATTTGAAGAAGTAGCAACAACTGACTGCTTTGTAGATCGCCATGATATAGCAGTTCCTCCACATGCAAAGAGATAGCCGGTTTGAGATCGGGCTTTATGTGGATCTGATAAATAACCTGCATCTGCATAACCAACAAGGTATGCACAACCTTTGTTAGTATAAAACAAACCCATATCAATTGTACCTTTTAGGTATCGCAAAATATGCTTGATACCGTTCTAGTGCCTTCGCGTTGGGGAAGAACTATACCTTGCTAGCAGATTAACAGAAAATGTTATATCAGGTCTGGTTGAGTTAGTAAGATACATGAGTGTACCAATGACACTGAGGTATGGTACTTCTGGACCAAGAAGTTCTTCATCCTCTTCTGGGAGACGGAATGGATCTTTATTCACTTCAAGTGATCTAACAACCATTGGAGTACTTAACGGATATGCTTTGTCCATATAGAATCGCTTTAAGATTTTCTCAGTATAGGCAGATTGATGAACAAAGATCCCGTCTACTAAATGTTCAATTTGTAAAACCCAGACAAAGTTTTGTCCTTCCAAGATCTTTCATCTCAAATTCTTTCTTTAAATATTCAATTGCCTTTTGGACCTCTTCAGGAGTTCCAATGAGATTTATATCATCAACATAAACAGCGAGTATTACAAACTCCGATTCTGTTTTCTTAATGAAAACACATGGACAAATGACATTATTTATATATCCTTTATTTATCAAGTACTCACTAAGGCGATTATACCACATACGCCCTGATTGTTTCAGACCATATAATGATCTTTGTAATTTGACTGAGATCATTTCTCGAGACTTAGTACATGCTTCGGGCAATTTGAATCCTTCTGGGATTTTCATGTAAATTTCACTGTCAAGTGAACCATAGAGGTAAGTTGTAACTACATCCATTAGATGTATTTCAAGATTTTCATGTACAGCTAAGTTGATGAGGTATCGAAAGGTTATTCCATCCATAACAGGTGAATATGTTTCCTCATAGTTGACACCGTGCTTCTGAGAGAATCCTTGTGCAACAAGGCGTGCCTTGTATCTTACAATATCATTTCTCTCATTTCGCTTTCGCACAAAAACCCATTTATAGCCAACTGGTCTTACACTATAGGGGTTTGGACTACAGGTCCAAATACCTCACGATTAGAGAGTAAATTCAATTCAGATTGAATAGCTTCTCTCCATTTTGGCCAATCATCTCTGTGTCGACATTCTTCGACAGATTTAGCCTCAAGACTTTCACTGTCTTGCATGAGGCTAAGTGCAACATTATATGCAAAAACATTATCCACTGTAATTTTTTATCGATCTAAACTTATCTCATCACTAATAGAACTTATTGGAAGTTCTTTATTCACTTGAGTCTCGGGTTCACTGATTTCTTCAGGAATATCAGGATTTCTCAAGTCTGGATCTTCTTCAGGAAGTCCTTTTGTAGTATCATTTTTATCATTCCTTATGCTTCTCTTTCTAGGATTTTTATCCTTTGAACCCACTGGTCTACCACGCTTCAGGCGTGTTTGGGATTCAGAAGCTGTAATACTGGCAGTTGGTCCCTTTGGGACTTCGATCCGGATAGGCACATTCACTGCAGGGATATGTGACTTAGTTATCCGTTTCAAATCAGTAAATGCATCTGGCATTTGATTTGCTATTGTCTGCAAATGGATGATCTTCTGGACCTCCTGTTCACATGTGCGTGTTCGTGGATCAAAATGAGATAGTGATGAAACTTTTCATGCAATTTCTCCAATTTCTTTCTGGGGTTTCTTTTTCTCTCCCCCTAATTGCGGGAAAATTGTTTCATCAAACCGACAATCTGCAAATTTGGCAGTAAATAAATCTCCTGTCAACGGTTCGAGGTAGCGAATTATGGAGGGTGAATCAAACCCAACATATATACCTAACCTCCGTTGAGGGCCCATCTTGGTGCGTTGCGGTGGTGCTACAGGCACGTATACCGCACAACCAAAAATTCGTAGATGAGCTATATTTGGTTCATGACCAAATACCAATTCTGATGGAGAATATTTATGATAATTAGTCGGTCTAAGACGTACAAGTGCTGCTGCATGTAAGATAGCATGACCCCACACGTCAATGGGTAATCTTGATTTCATGAGCAGTGATCTAGCTATCAATTGTAGGCGCTTAATAAATGACTCTGCAAGGCCATTTTGAGTATGAACATGAGCTACCGGATGTTCAATTTTTATCCCAATTGATATGCAATAATCATCAAAAGCTTGGGATGTAAATTCTCCAGCATTATCCAGACGAATGGATTTAATTGGATAATCTGGGAATTGCGCCCTTAATCTTATTATTTGTGCCAGTAGCCTCGCAAACGCCAGGTTGCGGGATGATAAAAGGCACACGTGAGACCATCTTGATGATGCATCTATTAGGACCATAAAATATCTAAACACTCCACTAGGTGGGTGAATAGGTCCACATATGTCCCCATGTATACGTTCCAAAAATTTTGGGGATTCAATGCCAACCTTCAAGGTCGATGGTCTGGCAATTAATTTGCCTTGATGACAAGCAGCACATGAAAATTCGTCATTCATAAGAATCTTCAGGTTCTTTAATGGATGATCAATTGAATTTTCAAGAATTCGTCTCATCATTATTGATCCAGGATGACCTACTCGATCATGCCATAGCACAAAAGTTTTTGGATCAGTAAACTTCTGGTTTACGATCGAATGTGCTTCAATTGCACTAATTTCTGCATAATATAGGCCAGACGATAAAGTTGGTAATTTTTCTAAATTATATTTCTGGCCTGAGACACTCTTGGTTATACCAAGGTATTCAATATTCATTTCATTTAGTGTCTCAACATGATATCCATTTCTGCGGATATCTTTAAAACTTAGCAGATTTCTTGGGGATTTAGAAGAGAACAATGCATCTTCTATAACGATTTTTGTCCCCTTAGGCAGAAAAATGGTAGCTCTTCCGGAGCCTTCAATTATTTTTGCACTACCAGATATTGTAGTAACATTTGCCTTTCTTTTAAGTAAAGAAGAAAAATATTTCTCGTCTTTAAAAATTGCATGGGTCGTTCCACTATCAATAACACAAATATCTTCGCGATTGATTATTGATCCAAACAAAATTTGAGTCATATCCATTCTGTTTACAATAGCTTGAAATGGGCAGAGCTTCGTGCTGATAACGTGTTATAAAATAAATCTAGAATTAACTAGAATATATGTAAGGGGAATCAAAAGCTTAAAATTGAGAGGAAGGGAGAATAATATATTGCAGTGTAATTTTTCCTTTCACTGATCTGTACAAAACATACTGAATGAAGGCATATATATATATAAGGCAATGGTAGCCACTAATGTGGACTACCAAAGCCTTGAGAATAAGGAATCCCAATTGTTGACTTTTCCTTATAGCAATTCATACTTAACAATAACTAAATTGTGTTTGGTTTGTACAGAAAAACATAAAAGAAAGAGATACTGTTTTTTTTGTAACTTCCATTCAGTTACGTGTACTTCGACCATGTTAATAAACTAGTTGGTCGAAGGATATATATATTTGTAACTTTCCCACTTAAATTTGTAATAATACCAATTATAACATGTTACAAGTTCAGAATTTACCAATAAGAATTTTGCATGGGCAGTAGCTGCCTGTAAATGTCTTAATTCCAGTGATTACAAGTTACTTATTTTACTTCTAATTATCCTTAAAATGACATTGTAGTGCAAATGTGAATGGATGCATGGAGCTTGGGGAGGGTTGCTATTGAAGAAGAAGAAAAGCTTAAGAAGGTTTGGATTCAAAATCATCCTTAATTTTTCACTTAAAAAACTAATAGTCCTCCATGTTTGTAGTAGTGAATTTTCGGTCCCCACCCTCAAGCTTGTCTCTTTTTTTCTTCTTTTTTGAGATCGAGAGTTACATCACGTTAGATTTCACATGCAATAGTACGAAATTACTTTCCTTGCAATGTATATGCCTACAATAATATAGTTTGAAAACCAAAAAATAGATTCTTGATTTAGCTGCAGTGATATTTGAAGGAGCAGTACTCTGCTCATCTTCTCTTTGATGGAACTATTGTTCCATGTATGGCGAATGACTAAAAGTGCATCAATATTGCAAACATTGAGAACTAATGATTCGCGTCTTACTCCAAAGATAAGAGGGGTTTTCTCATTGAAGAATGATAGAAACCAGGAAAAACACAGATATTTGATAACACCAAATTCAATACATCTTGAAAAATTATGAACTAGAACACTTACCAATCTGAAGCTGTATTTTAATGACCATACCATTGAGCAACTAGTTAGCAGAATTACACTTTGGATAGTAAATCATTAAATTACAGCTACACAACAGAATAAGAACAAAAAGCACAAAACTTAACGAAGATGATTTACAGACCAACCAAACTAAATTCCCACTTCAATCAAGTGCCTAGTTCTTAACCTTACCATCTTCCATGGCTTTATCTACAACTACTATGAACTTTTTGTACTCATCAAATTCCTTATTATGAAGTTCCAGTACTGCAGGATGATCCTCTGGTGCCACTGGCCTCCTACTCCCCAAGACTGTCCACACAATCACAACAAGTAATGCCCCTAATGCTCCACATCCAGTACCAAATAGCAGCGCCCCAAGAATCCTCAAAGCACAATCACTTCTGCTGTGAACTTTCATCTCTTCTTTTTTCTCAACAAATGCTTGTGGATCCAATGGCTCAGAGTGCATCCACTTTGGTGCAGTCCTTGTTTTAAAGCTCCATGAATAGATATTGCATTTCTGAGTGGAATTCCCACTTGAAGAACTTAACCCCACAAACAATTCATCCTCTTTCCACATCTGTGACATGTCAATAGGGCAAGAAAGCAATGTATCAACTGGCCTAATGTCACCTAATTTGCTCAACCTGATTTCTAGTCTCTTTGAACTTGCTTCATAATCAATCCAAGATTGCATCTTTTCACCACTATTCATCAGCCCCAATTTAACAGAACTAACATTGCTCACTTTCACAGACACAAAGCTGCTCAAATCAACACCAACATGGTTTTCATTCACATCACCATATTTCTCATCCATAAATGTATCAAATTCTACAGCAAGAAACTTCATTTTTCTGTCACCCAATAGCCCAAATGAGCCACCATCAAACACATCAAAGGGATATCCCATAGGTACCATCACAAAAGCAAATCCATCCCCATTTTCTCTTGACAATGAAAACACAAAATGCATTGAAAAAGACACCATTTTTCTTGGATTTCCTTCAACTAGCTTAATAGGTTTCTTGTTAAAGACTCTTCCAGCACTAGAACCCATTGAACCACTCATTTGTATACCACCATTAACAACCTTAGCATCACCATAAAGGGACAGCTGAGACTCAAAGTTTGAATCTTTACCAAAATCCCCAAAATCAAATGACATTTGTTCCTCAGATTTCATAGTTCTCAAGTAAAAACAGAAGATAAAAAGCACTATGAGATACCTGGAAGCTGATAAAGTACCCATTCTTGATCTTGGCTTAACTTGAGCTATAGAAGCTGCAACTCTATATCCTTTTTTTCTCTCTTTTTCCAACTGGGGCTTACCAAGATTTCTTCTTGAATGAACCCATGTAGAGAAATTCAAGAAAGATGATATTTTTATATA
Source organism: Solanum rostratum (assembly GCA_029948455.1). Lineage (NCBI taxonomy): Eukaryota > Viridiplantae > Streptophyta > Magnoliopsida > Solanales > Solanaceae > Solanum > Solanum rostratum. Next base: position 67,278,065 of record CM057048.1, read on the forward strand.
ATTTTCAGGTATTTATCTTAAAGAATTTCTAGGGTTTGAGAAGAGTATTGAGAAAGGAGGTAAGGGGAATTGCTTGGGGAAATAGGCAAGAGAGGGTGGTGGGTAGGTAGGTGGGTGAGTGGTGGATTTTGCTTGGAGGTTGTGAAAATTAAATACTCAAATTTTTACTCTTTTCTGCAACTCTTCTGATTTCACTTTCCTTCAAGTGATTGCTCACTGAGGGAATATAAAATGGAGAGTCTTTATGATTATTGTCCTCTTTCTTCACATATTTATCATATCTAGTCCTTCCATGTTGTAAGATTTTAATTTGTTTGTCCTCAAATAATACAAGAAAAAAAAACAATACTCACTATAATTTCAAAATTGAATTTTAAAAGAAGTAGAATATATGTAAATTTTATTTTTATTTTTATATAATAAAGAGATTATTTTTACTTTTTCTATTTTAAAAAGAAGGACATGTTTTGACTTGACACAGAGTTAAAAAAAATGAAAAAGATTTTTCAGTCTTGTGGTCATAAACTAAAATTATGTTAAATGTATCAAAATATCATTTTTGTAGCTTAAAACATGTCACGTGAAAATTTGAAATTATAACTTTATCGAAAAAACGAAATGAATGGAGTAATAGATAATACAATGTGCAAGTTTACCCTTGTGTGCATTGAAAAATTAAGTTGTAGCAATGGTTTGTTCGATTTCACCCTACAATATAAAGAAGATTGATATAGGATCATTATGATGTGATTGAACGAATAGTTTTTTTATATTAATCTCATTTAATCAGTAAATTATGTAGAACTTCAAAAGCTGAATAAGGTAAATTTTATTCTTTATGATTAAATAAAGTAAATAAAAATAATGTAAGACTTGAGTTTAAGTTTAAATGAGATAAATAACACTAGATAATTTCTATTATAGTTATTTAAATTTTAATAATCAGAGTTATCTGATATCTGTGTTAATAGAATTTAATAAATGCTTAATAAAGTAATTTAGTAGAAGCAAACTAACTAAAGTCAAAATGTTAAAAAGCACATATATTTTTACCTTTATTTCTTTTCTTCCACATATTATAATTTAGAATGTATGATTTATTATGCAATATATATATATAAGAGAATTATATTGACCCACACAACACTAATTGAATTTAAGTAAATCAATTTACAATCACTAGCTTTTGACACAAAGCATTTTGTGCATCTATTATGTCTATGAACTTTTTTTGCTTCTAAGCATTATAATTTTAATAAAATATCATAAACATAATGATTGAAAAAAGATATGAAGGGCATGTCAACTAGTGTATACAAAAAATAAAAAAGGAGGTAGTAAAAGTACAGAAGTATAAAATATAAGGGTATTTTGAGTAAATATGGAGAAAGTATGTAATTGCTAAAAGACCCTTATACTTTACAGCAATAGAATAAGAAACACAGCTGGCACTGAAATACAAAAGAGGTCACAAGTTTTATACTTTGTATAAAAAATTATTTTAGGTGTAATTTAACTTGTAATAATAAATCTTATATATATGTCAAATTTATGTGATATATATTTTTAGAGATAATTTGACTTTTCTTTTTAATAAAATAATTTAGAGTCAAAAAAAGAGTAAGAAAATGAATTTTGAGTCGACTGAACCCTAAAAATTAGCGGATTGTCTAAGCTATAAAGAAACTATCCATATCTTGACCCTTGATGTGGGACGCTTCAACAACTCTACCTCACACTTAAGGCTTGACATTAAGAGCGCGGACAAATTAATATGAGGATCTAACATTAGGGAAGAAAATTGAATTGAAATAGGTCACGTTTTTATATCATGTGAAGAAATGAATCTTGAGTTTAACTTAATTTGAGAAGTTAGCTCAAGAAGTAAGGAATGACTAAGTGATATACGGAGATAATTCATCTGTTTGACCTATAATGTGTGATTATTCAACATATGATGTATGACTATTCAACACTAAATAGACAAAAAAGGCGATTAAATATTCCATAGATAAAATTATAGACAAATCAATACTTCCTCTGCCCCACTTTTATATGATCCCTTTTTCTTTTTTTATCAGTTTAAAAAAGAATGTCATATTTTTATATTTAGTAACAATCTAATACAGACATACAAATATTAATCATTTTTTTAGATCATACGCTTCAAAAGTCTCTCTTTCTTAGATTCTGTACCAAATCGAACTAAGTCATATAAAATGAGACAGAATGAATATTAAAAAAATAGACAAAAGTTCGATAGAGGATAAAAAATGTACCACTATTACAAACATAAGAAACTATTAATGCTTCATGTAAAAACTCGAGAATGACTTCAAGTCTTAACCTAAAATATAAAAAATTATTATAGATTTTTTCTCCAAAAAATATTATTATGAAATGGATAGAGTAGAACTTTGTCTTCCTTGGTTTTTTCTATTTTTTTCTTTTTTACCTTAGAAGTTGTGTTAATTAATGAGTTGAAGCTTTTCAAGTAAATAATTTATATTTTCAGGAAAAAAAAGGTTTTTGGGTTGCTAAAAAGCAAGAGATTCTTTTTGTTTTATGTTTGGCCAAAAGTGTGAGAGGGGTGTGTTTCACTGTGTGTGTATGTGTATGTATTGTGGACTGTGCTGACTTTATAAACCTTTTTCTTTTTCTGACCCAAAATAATTAATACTTAATGTGAGCATGCCTTATCTTTCTCCCTCATCTATACACAACGGTCTATTTTGTATAACATATAAAAAATAAGTTCGGTGTACTAAAGCTTTTGCTATATGCAGGATCTATTTTATATATGTATTTGAACTATATACCATGCAATTATAAGTATAATTTTTTATATAAACTTATTTTTATACCATCAAATCACATAATTATTGTAGAATATGTCTGCATATTTGTTCAATATTATATAATTTTAAGTGTCTATTTTCGTATATTTAAAATTAAAAGATATAAATATTGACTGAAATCAAATGAAAATGTACGCCTACGTTTTTGCCTAACTCAAATTATAAAGTATTTCCTCTATTCATTTTTACTTGTCACAGTTTCACTTATTGAGGTCAAACTATATTAACTTTGATCAACGTTTTAAGATGTATTTTTTTCATGAAAAAGAGTGCGACTTAAAGCAATTTTTGTTTAGTTTCCAATTGTCTATATTTTAGATTTTAAATATTCAATTTAGCTACTTTAGTTTAGCTTTGTAGTTTAGTCAAGTTGACCTTGAAAAATGAAACAGTAACAAGTAAAAGTAAATAGAGGGAGTATACTTTATACTCTGTATATTTAAGTTACTTCGTATGGATATACGTAAAAGGTGATGGCAGGGCCAGAGCCGTGACCACCTTCGGCAAAAAAATTATATTATTTTATATATAATTAAAATTATTTTTCATCTATATATAACAAATATCAAACTTCCTCCGACATGTCTTTTCATATTTTGAACATCTTAACTGAAATTTCGATTCCACCATTAGGTGATGGTCAAAGTAGACACCTAAGAAAACTATGTTAGAAGTATTACCTCTAAATATATTTCGTAATTCAATTTAATCGGAGTTCCAACACGATCTGTTAAACGAATAAAAAAGGACAGCTAAGGAAAGTGGAGTTGGGCCGTGAAAGAGACGGTTGACTGTCAACATTTAACGAACCTTCGCTTTGGCTAAGGTCATTTTGTGGTTTTCTTCCTGTCACAACTCCTTGTCATTATTGAATTTTTATTTTATATTTATTATTTTTGTCATATGGAATTTTTTAAAAAAAAATTATTTGTTTTTTGTAAGTTATGATGGAATTAAAACAAATGGTTCAGTCATAAATCTATGCACAAACATAAAAAGAACCTAACCAAAAATTTTAAAATTATTACTGCATCCTGTGGACTAAATTGAAAGGTAGTTAAGTACCAACCATAAATATAATGTGATTAATAAAATTTCTTTCACTTTTAAGGAGGAACTTTAAATTTAAGCTCATAAAATTAAAAAATTATTGATAGAAAGTAATTTTACGTCCTTTGAGCAATACGTAACGTGAATGCGAATTAATTAAATTAGTTATTCTTTTTATATTAATTTATCTGGCACTTTTCATTTTTCAAAAATTAAACAATTTAAGTTTGATTAGAAAATTATGCATGGAATCTTCAAATTTTTTGAAATAACATTTGTATGTTTGTAAACTATGTGAAAAGTATTATAAGTCACAATAATTTACAATTCAAAATATTTAAAAAAATATATAAAAGATTAACACTAAAAAATAGATCTGTTTGAATTTTGAAATTTGAAAAGCGTCATATAAATTGAAATGAAGAGAGTATCAATATCTAAAGAAGTAAACATATGAGCTAGTCGAAAAAGGCTCGATATTTACAATATAAACATTAAAAAGTTACTTTAACTATGTATAATAATATAATTTTTTGTTGAATGAGGTTCAAATGAACCCTTAAACATAGTGTAGCTCTACCCCTCTGTGTGGGGTGGGTAGAGTGAGAAAAAGACTTTCTTTTTTCTATAGAAATTATGCTTTCCAAAATATATTAACCAATAAAATATGAAAAAATTATAAAATATTTTTAAAAAAAGAAAATTTAAAAAAAATATTTTTCCCCATACCTAACTCACCACAGAGGTTACTGTTTTCAATCTAAATTCTCTGGAAATTTTATGTACAAAATTAAATACTACTACTTCTCAATTTGCAGGTTGACAAGTTTTGTAGTACATAATTCATTATTTTTTTACGTACCATAATAAATTAGATTTACTCATGTTATCAAACAGCTGTCTGCTTCTTAGCAGCTTATTAATACTAGAAATATATATAGGAATTATACGTTGTTCATGTGACATTATTTATTGATTAAACATGAGAGATAAAATCTAGTTATTCTGATGAGATAACTCAACCTCCCCATCGATCAATTCCATCGCAATGTAATGTACCAAACTACACTATGCATTAATTAAGGTGCCCTACGTGTTACAATATCTAAATCCAATGATTCCCCTTACCAGGGGCCAGGGGCGGACGTACAGTATAAGTTTATAACGAGCAAGTTTGGCCGAACCAATAGATGTGTGTGCATATGTTAAAACTATAGTAGATAGATATAAATAATATGGTATGTCGAATCTAAAAAGTTAAATGCATTATGAGTTTAGAAATTATTAATACGATAAAATTCAAATCTTGAATTTGAATTTATCGCTGATATTTACTTCATATGGTTATATTATATAATGTTTTCAGCTTGAACACATCTCTGAAGGAATTCACTCACCACCAAGTAACAATAAAGATATTTTTGGATCAAATTATTAAATGACTATATTTTATTAATTTTACATAATTTAAGAATATTTTAGACCATTTTCATGCATCAACATTTTCCCTAGCAAATGTTGTATGTGTCAAAATTCTATAGTATGAGATTTATAATACTTCATTCAGTTCTTAATATTAGTGTAATCGTTTTGGGTCTTTTGGCAAATTGAATATTTTTCAAAAAAATTTAACGTGTTAGAATAATACAAAGTTGTTATCAATTGTGCAAATGCTCATAGTTAGATATTAATAATATCTTTGGTAAAGAATCATATATATAAACCTTAAATTACAAATAATTAATCCATATAATTAAACCCCAGGTAAAAAAAATATTTTTAGTAATATTATCGAGGTAGAAGTATTGGGGAGAAGTGATTAGAAAGGATATGGCAAAACTTGATCTCGCCGAGGACATGACCTTAGAAAGTAAAGAGTGGAGGTTGCGAATTAGAGTAGAAGGTTAATAGGTTAGCAGAGTTAGGTTGACGTCTAGCCACGGGATATTGTAGGGTAGTAGGTTTTGTCGAGTCCGTATATCATGTGTTGTCATTATCTGTAATATCATGTGTTTTTCATTAGTAGTCGCTCTTCCTATTCCTTTCTTTTGCTTTCCTTTTTGTCATATCTAGTTTATTCTGCTTATGGGTTGATGAGATGAGGGTTCCCAGAAAACAGTCTCTCTAATTCTTTTAGGTAGTGGTAAGGTTTGCGTACATTTTACCCTCCCCAGACCCGACTTATGGGATTCCACTGGGTATGTTGTTGTTGTTGTATTATCGAGGTAGAAGAAATTACCGTACAAATGTTTGGCAGTAAATATTCCCTCCGTCTATGTTTACTTGTCCCCTATTCACTAGACACAAGGATTAAGAAATAGTAAATGATCATATTTTTACCAAATTACCCGAATATAATAAATACAATGTCTTGAAAAATATAAATAAAAATGGACGAAGGAGTATTAAACGACAACAATTAATTTATTTATTTATTGGTGCATGTAAAAACACGTTAGTTAGTAGGGGATGGGTCACAAAATTGTTAATGGGACAATAAGTGTAGGTCCTTTTGGCATTGCTCTAATTTAGAAATCACAAATCAAAGCCTTGTGATTGTGGGTCATTTTTATGGGCGGAGCCATCTTAGGTGAAGAATCATTCGATGTTCGGTGCATATTTTTTTTTTTAAGATAAATTATTGTTTTATTTGTTTTAATTTAGTTGTTATGTTGTAATTTTTAAAGTTAAATTAATTTAATATTATAAATAAAAATTTTGATATTCAAAATTATAATAAAAGTATCATTGATTGTAATTCCTTTCATATCAATATGATAAAAAAATATATTTAAAAATGTTAGTCAAAGTTACTAAATGAGACGGAGGGAGTAATGCTTTTGTCCTAATTTTATGTGTCATTTTTCGGATCTCAAGATTCAAACAAAGCTATATTTGACTATAAATTTTTCATATATATTTTAAATATTTTGAATTATCAGTTATTGTGACTTGTAGTACTTTTTACTTAATTTAAAATATATAGATTTCATTTATTTTGAAAAAATTAAAAAATTAATGAGTAAATTCTCGATCAAATTACAACTGTTTGACTCTCGAAAAATAAAAAATACTACATAAATACAAACTAGAGTTGTTTTTAAATTTTTGTGAATAATTTGAAGGAAAGAAAGTAAAAAGAAAAAAAAAATAGCAACAGATTTTAATGTTTTAAAAATTCTTACAACTTTTGGAACTCTGAAATTTTATGGTCAAACGTACACTCAGCCACACAATAGACAATACTACTCCCTCCATTTCTCCTTGATTATATTTAAAAACTTTACAAACATACTATAAATTACTTTTTTCGTTCACTTTTACTTGTTACTATTTCACTTATCAAGATCAAATCAGATGAATTTTGACTAATATTTTAAGATGTATTTTTTCATCATATCAATATCATTAAAAAAAATACATCTTAAACTATTAATCAAAATTTAAATCGTTTAACTCTAAAAAAAACACCGTAACAATTAAAAAAAAACAGATGGAGTAATATTTACTTTCATTTTAGCAATATTTATCCAAATTGTGTTAAACTTTTTTTTCTCTTTTACAGAAAACATCCAAAATTTAAATTCCTTTTGTTGTCCAGTTGTCCTAATAACTTCCATTGGCATTACATGTAAACATTATCTTAGGTTCACATGATCCACTATGTAATGTCACTTTCTTGTATTAATGTCTACTCTTCTTGCCATTCCCCATATTATAATTTCTTGGGTTATTGTTTTTTCAACTCATAAGTTTTAGGTAACTTAAATAATGTTTTTTGACTTCTCCAATATGGCCAATTCTTAATCATTTGTATATCATTGTGAATCAAATGTAAAAATAAAAATAAAAATAATTCATGGTAGCAGAGAAGGCAAAGGCGTACATTGTTTTTAAATGTCATGTTTCATGATCATGTGAGGTAAATATCGGGTGGGTGTAGTTAAATTTTTTTTTCATCTTATAATTATATAAAATTATTTATAAAATAATAAATTAAATTTATTGATTTTGTAATTTATACGTTAAAAATTTATCTGTACTCGATATTTATATCGCACTTCTTTGAACCCTTGAGTTCACTGGAGCATGCAGATGAGATCAAATTAATTTAGACTTAAATTGTTTTTCTAAAAAAGATATTAGTAATAATGTATACTCTCAACAAAATAAAATAAATAAATAAATATATATATATAATGTATACTCCTTGTTAACATTTTAGTTCCCTCCATTTTACACTTTCCAAATTCATATTCGAATTCAGGATTGAAATTTATAATTAAAAAAAAAAAATTGTGATGATCTTATTTGCAATAAATTTTGAACATATGAAAAACAAATTAATAATAAATAAAAATCTGAAGAAACAAAAATATTATTGATAGAATAATATGTGTATAATTATGTTTTTCCCTTGGTTGTTCTCTCTTATAAAGATTTTTCTATGATTCAAGAAATACAGTGACGTATTTTTCAAAATAGGATGATATAGACTTCCTTGAGATTTATTTGATTTCTATTATTTTTGTGAATATTTCATGAATTTGCGAAATATTTAAGATTCCTTTTTAAGGAAATATAATACCCTTTATATAGGCATAAATTATTAAGATAAAGTAGCCTTCAAAAATCCTAATGAAATCGAACACGTCTTGTAGAGTCCCACAAAATTTTAGTATCTACAGACCTCAAGCTAATAGTTGGGTTCACCATTAAATATTTATACATATTAAGTAGTGAGTAGTGATTTTCTTATATGTATAACGTGTACATAATTTGAGAAAAAACTATTAAATTTGCGTGAATCCATAGAGATTACGTACAAGCTAAATTCACTCTCACTAAAGTATATTTATGTTCAGTTAACGATAAGTATTTGCCTAAGTTTGTCGTAACAAGGGTTAAATAATCCAAAAATTCAGAATTATCACCCCAAAAGTTGTAAGATTTGATTTTAGATGGCATCTTTTCTACATATAATCTTATCAATACAAGTTGACCTCTTCAACCCTCATCATACATGAGCAAAAGTATACAACTACTTTGGCACAAATGATATCATAGCATAGAAACTAGTAATCGCTAATATGTAAACATGTCCTTCAATTTCTCTTCAACTGGTCGATATATTTGTCCTTCAATTTTGAATATGCACAAGGAGGCACTTAAACATATATATAAAATTGAACAGACAAATACATTCATCTTATATGGTGTCCTAGATGACAATTTTGTATTCTATCAAATGTCATTTGTGTACTATGTCACGTAGGATGTGTGTGTCTACTTATTCAGTTTTATACAAGTGTAAATGCCTTCTTTTACACATTCAAAATTGAAAGACATAAATATTAATGAACGTCAAATTAAAAAACATATTAATGTAGTATATCTATATTAATTTACCAAAACAATGTAAACAAAAGTTGGGATAAGAAAAGAAGAATGAAGTGTATGTATCAAATGGGATAACCTACTTTTAGTGGTTAGTTAACCCCATGAGCTTGACCTAGCTAGCACCTAGTTAAGTTGTCTCTTTCTCTTGCTACACTTTGAAAATGATAAGAACCAACTACTATTATATATTTTCCCCTCTTTTTCTAATGAAAAATTAACTACTTAAGTCTTTATATATTTGTTTAATCATAAGCTTATAGATTTTTTTTTTATTGAAACTAGTGAAACAGTTTCTCATATCTCTATCTAGCCTTTCTCAATTCAGTATTATAAGTTACTTATAGTTTCTCTAGGATATATTGATATATAAGTTTTTTACATTAAACCTAAAATATCATTCTAATATGGCTAAATCTTAACCTTAACTAGTTAGCTTACCCTTTGTGGATCTAGTGATGGGGTTCATCCTAAAATTGGGCGTTAACACACTTGTACCTTTTTCTAGTAATGCTTCGATATTCACTTTGACACCTCATTAGGTTACATCTGTGTAAGAAATCTTATTTTGAAAGATAAAAATGTTTTCTACCATAAGACGATTTCATATTCAAAATTTCCTACTATTTCATCACAATTTTTTATGGTTAAGTCTCTCATTAAACATGATCATCCTTTTTAAACTAATTTTTTCATCAGAGTGTAATAAGTACTAATTAGTAGACAAAAAGATTGGATAGATTTTAGTGGATGAAAAAAAGGAAAAAAGAAAATTGAAAAGCAAAAACTTTTCCGTGAGCTTTGTAATTTCATGAAATAGACAAATCATTGATGGCCTATTTGTTTTTTAAATACATGGAGAGTGGACCAACAGTAGCCACTTATAATCTACTTAAAAAATATTGAAAAAAAAATTCTTGAGTGAGTAATTTTTTTTTAAAAAAAAATAATTACTGATTTCAATGATACTTTTTATGAATTGTCATTTATAATAATACATAGCAATAGTATGATAAATTTATACTTGTATTAAAAGTAAAATTATGCATATAATATAAATATGTAATAAATGTTTAAAAATATATTATACATGTTTGATTAGAAATTGACACAATCTGTGTTAAAATATATGATAAATATATTATTCATCAATAAAACTTATATTATATATGTTTTATAAATAATTTTTACAATATGTATTAAAACGATTTTCTATGAGATAGTGGTAAAAGTTTGCGTACATTTTACCTTCCCCAGAGCCCACTTAAAATTATAAAGTGGTACCACTTCTTTTCTTTTGCTGTCTCCCAATTCTTTTGGTGAATCATAAAACTCTACTAACAAGGCAATGACACTACCTTTGAGATGGAAAAATGAATTACTTTTTCACAAACTTCAATCAAACTTTACAACAAAACATACTCATAACCTCACATGTAAAATTTAGAGAAGGTAATATGTATGCAATTTTATGTAAAGATAGAGAGAATGTTTCGATAAATCTTTAACTCAGGTAAAACATATCAAAATCAATAAGAATAAGAAATACAATAATAAAGAAACCTTACAAAAAAATAATGGAGAAACTTCAATCAAACTGTAGAAGTTTACTTACACTCTATATTTACCCAACTCAATAAATGTAGTTAAACATAGTTAATAAATCCTAATTTCTGATTTCTTAAATGAAACAAATTTGTCAACACTGATCAATCAGTACCAAGAATATCTTCATAGAGGTATGATTAAACCAACTTTCTTCAGATTTATTGAATCTTGGAACACAAATACAGTTGTGCCACACTTGAGTGATTTTGATATGAATCACATAGCAAAAACTAGCAATAGATGTGGGAGTGGGATTGGCCTAAGCTATATAAACCCTGCATTAAGATCCATCTAATTTGAGATCAAAACATACCTTACAATTAGTATCATAACAATCCACAACACTGCACAAACCGTGGACGATTCTGATACCAATTGATACAAACTAAAGGATATATTGAGGTGCGAGTGCAAAGCTATAGAAACATGGACCAAGTAGTCCCATACTTCAAATGATGAATTAAACTCCCAGAACTTGCAACTAATATCATAACAAATTGACAGCTTCTGACTCAGTCTCAACAAACGAGGTCTAAGCACAACAGAGAACTTGGAGAAAAACAAGATTTTGTTCATTCACAAGGAAAAATAATACAAGACAACTCCCATTTTTGGAAGTTGCGAAGAAGATTCCTCGTCCTCTATTCCTTGTGTTATTTGAAGCATTCATGTATAACTTCCAAGTAGCTTCACATAGACATTTGATCTGCACCCGAATATTTAGCAACAATACACTCATCAAGATTTTATGTAGATAGATTACCATCTCGTTTTAGTTGCAGGTCAAAATTGCAGCAGTTTGATACCCAAGTTGACTCTGAAATCCTCTAGGCAAATCAGCTTAATCCATGCCTTCAGCTTTAATCCCTTGCAGACCTTTGCTCTAAATCCTGCTGCTTACTGTTGACTCATCATAATATTTTGCTCGTCCCTGAAGTCAAATATAAATGTAGTAATGCAATAGAAATCATAATGAAAACAAAACATATATGAAGGAGGATAAGTAAGAATATTGCACGAAAGAACAGCAGTAGAGAAAATTGGGATTGGGAAAGAACTACATGTCCCCTTTGTATATGTTGTATGGCAAGATGGAGAAATTTTCAAATTTTAGAGAGCTCTAAAGCAACATGTGAGGACTATTACACTCTTAGTAGTAGTTTTTTGGTAGGTCTACTATTTCTTTTACCATTTGGAAGTTCAACCAGCTTGTGCTAGTCATTTTTCTACAGAGATTCATCTCTGTATTTAAAAAAACGGGTAAGTTGTATTCCACAGAATACAGACCTCCAAAAAGTTATCAAAAAAGAACTATGAACAAAGGGTTAATTATTTGAGCAGAGGGTCTTCCGAAAACTACTTCTCTATCTCTATGAGGTAGTGGTAAGGTATGCGTACACTCTACCCTCCCAGACCCTACTTGTGGGATGTCACTGGGTATGTTGTTGATTGTTTGTACAAAGGGTCGATTATAGAGAGCCTAAAAGATTACATCCTCTACATTTGCTTCTTTACACCAAAAAAATAAATATATATATATATATATTATATATATATATATATATATAATACAATTCCACTTAATTTTCTGTAAAGTATTTAAATCTATCCTCAAAACACCTCCATTTCTTTCCTTCCACACTGTCCACCAAATATATGATTACTTCTGTGATTTGCTACCAGCTCTCACATGATGTCTTCTGTGATTTGCTACCACCTCTCCTGATCCAGTAGCTTAGAAGATCTGATGTGCATTCTGACATCATCCAATTGTTACCTGTGAGGCTGAAGAAAAGTGACCACAGATGAACTATCACTTTACAATGCAGAAACAAATGGCTGCTTGTCTATGCAGCCTCATTACAAAAGAAACGTCTGGATTCGTTTTGAATGTCCCTTTTCTGTAGAGCTTCATGCGTGAAGCAGGCTCTTTTGGTCACTGACCAAGTGAAGCACTTGATTTTGGATAGGACCAGACATTTCCATACCTTTATCCATGGACATGTTCTGCCTCCTAGTTGCCCCAAAACTTCCAATTGATACACTGTTAAATAGAGAACCTCCATCACTGGTATGTCTCTACTTGATGTTTGGGGCAGGGGAAGTGCCTCTGAACTTATCAAATTCCTTGAAAAGACCAACCACTATCAATTTTCCAGTCATTTAGATTCCTTTTGAAACATATATTCCACCCTTTAGGAGTCCAAGAGTCTGCGAGAGTGGAGAAGCACTTCAGGTTGGTGCATATGGAAAATAAATCAGGGATAGACATCAAAAGCACTTGAACATTCCAGGATTCCATCCAGAACAGATTCTTTGGGACATCACCCACCTCATAAAACATGTTTGTGAAGACCAGGCCATAAATTCTTGATAGTCCACCAAACTGATACATTGCAAGTATTGAACACTTTATCGGTGCACATTGGCTTGTCTATCCATAGTTGTTCATGATCACCTCCTTCCACAATGCTTGATCTTCATTAGCATATCTCCGCAACCACTTCATCAATAGATAACTATTGTGTAATTTCAGATTTCTGATACCAAGACCCCCTGATCTCTTATCAAGTTGAACATCATCCCATTTCACCAAATGAAAACCCTCATCCTCCTTATTTCCATTCCATGGAAAGTCCCTTCTCAACTTCTGAGCTTGTGAAGTTTATCCACTACCCCAACTGGAATAGAAAACATAGACATCACATAAGTACGTGAGTAATCTAATACTGCATTTATCAGAATCAGTCTAATTTCTATTCTCTTTTTTTATGACAAGAGGAACCCGCAGCCGCTACCCTTTGGGTGCCCACAGGGTAAACCCCGCTCCTATGCAATAGCTCGCAAACCACACATGAGAAGTAACCCGCATTAGGAAAGCCCGATGCGACGAGCTCAACCCAGAAGGCAAACCCTTTGCTTTCGCTGGCAAAGGGTTTCGAACTTGAGACTTCCAACATGGAAGTCCTAAGCCCAAACCACTGTGGTCGAACCCTTCCCCGGACCCTGGGCATAGCAAGTTTAGTGCACTGGATTTGCCTTCTTTTGTTTTTCTATAATCTCTTCCAAGTTAACCAACTCCTAGTGCTTGTTGCCCAAAAGCATGCCTAAGCAGGTTGTTGGAAACTACTCAATCATGCACCCCAAATCCCAGCCAGCTCCTCCATTTGGACTTCTTTAATAGGGGAAATATTGCTCTTCCTCCAATTGACACTTGCCCCAGAATAAGTCTCAAAGATGAGTAGCATCAACGTTATAAAGCTGACTTGTCCTGCTTCTGTATCACAGAAAATTAGTGCTATCTGCATAAAGAAGACGACAAATTTCCACATTTACCCTCATGCATGTTGCCTCATTGGAACCTTTTAGCCATTTCTTCTGCATTATTGATCTTACCATGCTACAGAGTCCTTCCATGGCTATGACGAAAACGAAAGGTGATAGGGGATCACCTTGCCTGAGTCCTCTTTTTGAGGGGAAAGAACTCACAGGTTCTTAGGTTCTGCATTATTGATCTTACCATCCTTTGGCTCTTTTTTGGATTGAACAACCCCTTTATAAGACTTTCTGGCTCCCCTTCATCACTAATAAGGGCATACTCTGATGAAGAATACTTGGATGCCTCTATTCTTGGTGTTCCACTCATTTTCGTACTTTCTGCACCTATGGGATAATAAGAAATTGCACGATTCATAACAAGGTTAGGGACTATACAATACAATTCATTTCCTGGCCGATCATATGTAGTTCCAATTTCACTTTCTCGAAAGATGACATCTATACTTCTGATGACCTCCTTTTAATATCCCACCAATTTATACCCCACCTGTTCATCGTCATATCCAATGAATATGAAAAGGAGGACTTTATCATCCAACTTCATTCTTTTCTCCTTCGATACATGTGCAAAAGCTCTGCAATCAAACACCTTTATATAGGAGTAGGACACCTCCTTGTTGGTCCAAACTCTCAATGAAATGTCGAAATATCAAAACCTAATGTAATTGATGGACTTAGATTAATCAGGTAAGAGGCTGACAGAATTGCCTCACCCAGGAATAATGACTCAGGAAATTCAGCCATTTTGTGCATACTTCTCAGCTTCTCAACAATGGTGTGGTTCATCCTATCAGCTACACCATTGTATTGCAGGGTTCCAAGAGCTGCCTTTTTATGCCTGATTACATGGCTCAAAAATAACTCTTCAAATTCCTTTGAAGTATAGTCACCTCTATTGTTAGTTCAGAGATGCTTTGGCTTTCGACCTATGTCCCTTTCCATGGAGCATGGGACTTCTGGAAAACTTGAAACACATGGTCTTTGGTTTTCAATAAATAAACCCACAATTTTCATAAAGCATCATTAATAAAAGTAACAAAATATTTGTTATGCCCAATCGATTCTATGACCATTAGACCATAAACACCATAATATACTAAATCAAGTATATTTAATTTTCTTTCAGATAATGCCTGAAATGAGCCTCTATGTTGCTTTCCATATACACAGTAATCACAAGGTCCCACAGTCGTAGCTTTGGGAAAAGAGATTTGAGTGATTTCTTGGGAAGAATCTGCAATCCTTCCTCGCTCACATGATCCAATCTTCTATGCCATAAATATGTAGAAATCTTATCTTGAGTCACGTTCAACTCACCTCGACATAGTTTTGCATTTGTCTTGTACAACGTTTCCCGAGAAACTCTTTTTGCGATCACCAATGATCTCTTCGTGAGTCTCTGTTTCTAATTTCCAAAATAGTTCATGTATCCATCTCTGTCCAAAGCATCTAAGAGATTATGTTCATCCACAAATCAGGTACATGACGCACGTCCTTTAGAAGCAATGTGCATCTGCCATTTGTCTTGATATAAATGTCACCAATTCCCACAATCTTTAAGTAACTTACATTATCCATTCTCATAAAGCCAAGACCACCTACACATATTTGCAAAAGAAATTCTTTACGGGTATGGCACGGTAGGATGTTGTGTCAACATCCCATGCCGACTCTGAAATTGCTAAGTGCATGCATCCCTCTTCTTCATTTACGATGAGTACCACTTGACATTGTTTCTTACTGTGGCAGTTGTATTTTTCCCATTGTTTTGGCCATTACTCTCACCTTTGGCCCTTTTTCTTATTTGGGCAATCTCACTTGAAGTGACTGGTAATTGCCACATCTATCTATTGTGATGGGAGTATGTCATTGATTTTCATACTTCTTTCTCATTTATCTCATCAAGTGGAAGAGCTGATGTGATGTCCTTGAGCTCAATGGTGCTGAATGGTGTTCTTACCATGCAAGATGGTTATTGCCAAATTATCGTATGAAGATGACAATTAGTTCAGAAGCATAACAACTTTATTTTCTTACTCGATCTTTACTCTATGGTTGGCTAGCTGCATGATTATTCCATTAAACACATCTAAATGTGACAAAAGATCTGCACCTTCACCCATATGTAGTAACTGCTACTTTAGGTACAATTTGTTTGTCAGTGTCTTGTACATGTATAGATTTTCCAACCTTTTCTAAATGTCACATGCACTCTCTTCATCGATAATGTTACTGACCATATCATCTGATAAATGATATCTGATGACAGTAGCTGCTTTTTCATCAATTTCTACCCAATCTTCAGATTTCATGGATTAGGGACTTCTTGAAATTGTTATTTAGATCCTTGTGTAACCATTGTTGGATGAGCAGATCCCTCATCCTTCTTTGCCATGTTGAGAAACCCTTATCGCCATTAAATATGCCACCTCGTACTTTAATCCAAATATTTTGTATTCACCAAGTAGTATGACCAACAAATATTTTTGTGATATGAGCAGAATCTGAGTTCCGATAACATTTGTTGGGGAAAGAATAGCACAAAAAAAAATATTCATAGTATATAATAGCAACAAAAGCCAAGATACAGTAATTAACAAGAACAAAAAGACAGCAAAATATTTACATAGACCCGTCTAAATAAAGGGAAAAACCACGGGCCAAGAGGAGCAATTGATATCATTATAGCAAAGAAATTTACACTTTGTATGGTCTGAGTAAAATACTCCAAGGACCAACCACACATTCAAAAGTAACAACCCTCTTTTGATTTTCTCACCTCACTACAATATCACTCAAACTCTGTATTTTTCCACACATACTATTTTCTTCTTATACTGTCATGCTCACTCTCTCTCGCTGAATTTGTGTGTCTCAAATGAGAAGACTTGCCTCTCCTACTATAAGAACCAAATCATGGACTCCAAGCTGCATCAGGAAAAGTTAAATCCTTGGCAAATAATCTCTATCATACATTGCATTCTTAGGCTCCAAGAAAGAATGCCAGCCAATTTTTTGGCACGTTTATCACATGAGGATGAACCCCACAAAAATATACCAGCATGAGGCCAAAAGAATGTTTGGAGAA
The DNA here is from genome assembly GCA_029948455.1 of Solanum rostratum. Taxonomy (NCBI): domain Eukaryota; kingdom Viridiplantae; phylum Streptophyta; class Magnoliopsida; order Solanales; family Solanaceae; genus Solanum; species Solanum rostratum. The sequence goes on from CM057048.1 coordinate 67,295,405, forward strand.
GGATTAGAAAAGAAGAAACCACGCGAACACTAGAATAACAACTAATTATGTTTTACTAGCCTGTTACTCCCTGGGTTCAACATGATCCTGATAAGATATTACATTTTATTTCAGTGAGCAGATGCATATGCTACACACATACAATGTGAATCTTGAGTGAGGATACCATCATTTTTTAAACTAGTGATCACTCAGTGCAAAACTTACCATCTCAGACAAAAAAGTATCCGCAGCCTAAAAGGTCAGCCAACCTCTGCTATAATTTCTTTGACATCTATGTCAGCTAGAGTCTCCTTGCCAAACAGAGAAAATCCAACAGTTGCCTGCAAGAAATTTCCACATACAATGTCAAGAACAAACTTTGTCTTTTCAGTTGGCTTGGATCAAGTAATGGAAGAACAGTTCTCATACAGAAAATGGAAGATACAGCATACTGAGAACAATTAGCATCGATAAAGCTTTCAAACTGTACAGGGATAACCAATTTGAAAATGTTCTATTAAATATACTTTCTTTTTTGCATTGCCAGGGTGGAAGAGGCCCAAAAGGGCGGGGGAGTGTGGTGTTAGGAACAATTGAAGACATAAGCTGTTACTAAATTTTTCTTCTTTTTTACGCTGCAACATTTTTATAACAATGGTTCCCTTGCCCGCTCTCCCATACCCTGAGATAACACAAGGATAGTGTTCTAGGGCATACCAGTCCTGCCTTGCTATCAACCTTCTTAAGAATCCCTGAATATCCTGCAAAGGCTCCAGACACAACTTCAATAGTTGACCCTGGTATTAATGATCTATCATCTGCTCCTTTCAATGCATCAACTGCAAGAAGATCTGAAGCTTTTTTAGATTGCCTTCCTCGTTTTTGGGGCACAACTTTATCATCAACGGGAGATATACTAGAGTCTTCTGTCATCTTGGAATCTAAACCTCCTTCTCCTTTTTCCTCCTCTTCAAAAGCTAGATCAGCTTTCTCTTGCTCTTCCTTCGCTTGTTTGAATATGGCCTCCAAGTCATCCTCATCTACAGGTCTGGGTTTATTGATCTGCCGTTTTCTGCAAATGTTCTAAACTTTTAGGTACTGAGAAAAATGACCTTGGATACGTTCTGAGTTAGCCCGTTAAATAATAAAATGAGTATGTAGACACTAGTAACATAAAATTCATAAAAAGGGAGACCAAATGGTAGATATCATTTAAAGGCAGCTACTAATTAGATATCCTTGCAAAATACACTTGACCAATTGACATAAAATTTGGTAAGTATTCTGAAATTCTGTCAAGCAGAAGTAGCATTCATCACTAATCTCGCAGAAAGACCTTATAGTAGCTGATTGAATAAGCACATTTGACAAGCTGCACAAATTAGATTGGGAATGATTTTTAAGTAAAACTTTCCAATCTTAGGCCAACACATTTTATAAGCTACACAATTAGAATGCGAGTGATTTTGGAAATAAAAGAATCCAATCTTAGGCCAAGTTACTTAGGATATTTTTCCACATATGTCCCAATCTTAGGCCAAGTTACTAAGGATATTTTTCCACATGTCCCATTGAGTCGGGCACATACACTGTGGGTCTTTGTCCATATAGAAGACAGAGATCCCAGAGGTCAAAGAAAATTGCATCGACATATCAAACAAATCAAAGACATCCTCTTTCTTGACCGAGTAATACTTGCAAACGTTTTTTATAACCAAGATGTCCAGGCCAACTTGCACACACTTTGACTTATTCCAGGGATACCTATTACCTCGCACCAACACATGTATTGGGTAATTCTGTTCACCATAATGATAAGAAGTAATACTTGTAAACTGTGACTTGTGATTGGGACAACAGTGAATGCTTACGTATTTCCAACTTTGGATCCAATAAAGCCTCCAATTCCAGGACATTCCCGAATGAAATCATGTATTTCCTTGTTCAGTACACATCTCAGAAACACACATCCTGGGAAAAGGGGTTTCGGTTTAACTGAAAGTGTTCCATTCTTTAATTTCCTTTTGACCTGTACAGATGGAATGTATACCTGCACAAACTTTTACATATCAGTCAAAACTCAATATATATTGAATATCAATTCCTTCATTATTTAAATACACTTTATACCTTGCAGTAAAGGTAATCCAACCTCCAACTGTCCTAAAATTCACCTTGTTACAAAATGTATATAGACATCATTCTTAGCAATATACATAGTCATAATTAGCTAGCAGATCTTTAGGAATCTCTCTTTATTTTCTTTCCTAAATTAGCACCTAATGTATTGTATTTATATCTTGCTTACCTATTGAAATAAAGCATCAACTTCTATTCGATTACATGGTATCAAAGCCTATAAGCTCCTTGATCCTGTTTTGGCTTTGTTTGAAAAAAAAAAGGCAGCTCAATCTTGTTTTACTGTCTTTCGGGATTCAACATCTAGTGTCATCTAGTCAGTTACTACCTCGAGTTTCGTTTGGTTTGATACATTGTTTGGAGAACACTTCATCACTTCCAGGTTCCTAGGTTTCTGAAAACTACTTGCAGGATCATATTTTCTTTGTAGCTTCAGCAATTCAGATCTGGTTTTCTGTTTGGTGTTGCTGCGATTATCAAGTTCTGTCCAATATTAGTGTTTTGTGGATGTTCTTGATTTTGAGCATCGGCTACAATTATTTTGCTGGGTGAATAGGCTTCTACTTTTTCTTGGAATCTAATATTATTGGGGACCTTTTGAAGCTTGGTTATTCTTAAGTTCTTCATTGAAAAGGAAGTATGGCTACAAATCAGAAGGGTGGGAAAATTTTAGTTTCGGCGGATGAGTTTGCACAATTCTCTCAGTATCAGGAATCCATTAAAGAATTCACTTCAGTTACTACCCTTGTTGATTCAAGAAAAGCATGTTTGGTCTCCTCTCCGAACAACTAGGTGATTGATTCAGATGCTACAGATCACATGACAGGTAATCCTAATATATTTTCTACCTTTCGATCACACAAAGCACCCTCTCCTGTCACAGTAGCCAATGGGTCAACATGTAACATTGTGGGATCTGGGACAGTCAAAGCAACCTCCTCTATTACCCTGTCATCTGTATTAAATTTACCGAAGTTGGCCTTCAATTTGATTTCTGTGAGTAAACTTACCTGAGATCTTAACTGTTATATTTCCTTCTTTCCTGATCATTGCTTGTTTCGTGATCTTGCGACGCATAAGGTTATTGGTAAAGGACATGTAATTGATGATCTGTATATCCTTGATGAATATGAGCCTCAATTTGTTGCCTGCTCAAGTGTCATCTCTCCATTTGAAGCACATTGTCGATTGGGACATCCTTCTTTACCTTTGTTAAAAAAGTTTTGTCCCCAGTTTCAAAATGTTCCTTCTCTGGAGTGTGAATCATGTCGATTTGCAAAACATCACCGCATCACATTAGCTCCAAGGGTTAATAAGCGAGTTGGGTCAACTTTTGAGTTAATTCATTCTGATGTTTGGGGACCATGCCCTGTTGTTTCTAAAATTGGATATAAGTATTTTGTCACTTTTGTGGATGATTTCTCTCGGATGACTTGGATTTATTTTATGAAAAGTCGCTTTGAAGTGTTTACTCACTTTTGTGCCTTTTGTGCTGAAGTCAAAACTCAACTCAACGCTTCAGTGCATATTTTAAGGAGTGATAATGCAAAAGAATACATGTCAGAGTTGTTTCAATCCTACATGAGACAACATGGTATTCTCCATCAGTCATCATGTGTTGATACACCATCTCAAAATGGAGTTGCTGAGAGGAAGAATAGGCATCTACATGAGACAGCCCGAGCACTTTTGTTCCAAATGAAAGTTCCTAAACAATTTTGGGCTGATGCAGTCTCTACTGCTTGTTTTCTGATTAATCGCATGCCAGTGCTTATTAGTAATACACCTTATAATGTTTTTTTTCCAAACAAGACATTATTTCCGGTGGAACCAAAAGTTTTCGGAAGCACTTGTTATGTTCGAGATGTACGGCCATCTGTTACTAAGTTGGACCCTAAGGCATTGAAGTGTGTTTTCTTGGGTTATTCTCGTCTTCAAAAGGGGTATCGATGTTATTCTACTGAACTTGGCAAATATCTAGTGTCAAATGATGTGATATTTTCAGAGAGTACACCTTTCTTTTATAACCCTCCTAGTTCTACAAGTCAGGGGGAGGAAGATGAGTGGTTAGTTTATCAGGTTACTCGTGTTGAGCAATCAAGTGATGCTACTCTTCCATCTCCTAGTTACTCTATTGAGCACCACTCAACTACTGCGCCTGCAACACATGTTCCAGCAAGACCGCCTATTGTTCAAGTTTATTCGAGGAGACAAGAGACTAATGCTACATGCCCTGCACCAATTCCTCCTTTATCTGATCCTCCTCCATCAGACCCTCCAGAAAATCTTGACCTTCCTATTGCTCTCCGTAAAGGTACACGGACTTGCAAATCCACATATTCTATTGCTAACTTTGTTTCCTATGATCGCTTGTCTCCTGCATCTAGATCCTTGATTGCTTCTTTAGACTCTGTTTCTACGCCCAAAAGTGTGAAAGAGGCTTTGCATCATCCCGGATGGTCAAATGCGATGCTTGAGGAAATACATGCATTGGAGGAAAATCACACATGGGATTTGGTGGATTTACCAGACGGGAAGAAACCAGTAGGATGTAAGTGGGTGTTCACAGTGAAAGTTAATCCAGATGGTTCCGTGGCAAGACTTAAGGCTAGGCTTGTGGCTAAAGGATATGCTCAGACTTATGAAGTGGACTATTCAGACACCTTTTCTCCGGTTGCCAAACTCACTCCTGTGCGCTTGTTCATTTCTTTAGCTGCTTCTGAGAATTGGCCTTTACATCAACTAGATATCAAGAATGCATTTCTTCATGGTGATCTTCAAGTACATGGAGCAACCACCCGGTTTTATTGCTCAGGGGGAGTACAGAATAGTCTATCATTTGAAGAAATCCTTGTATGGATTGAAGCAGAGTCCACCGGCTTGGTTTGGCAAGTTCAGCGAGGTAGTTCAGGAGTTTGGGCTGAAAATGAGCAAATGTGATCACTCGGTCTTCTACCGACTATCTGCAGCTGGCAGTATCCTTCTTGTTGTATATGTTGATGACATTGTCATCACAGGAGGTGATTCTGAGGGGATATCTTCCCTTAAGTCTTTCTTGCATACTAGGTTCCATACGAAGGACTTAGGCCAGTTGAAATACTTTTTCGGAGTAGAAGTAAATAGAAGCAAGAGGAGAATTCTTCTATCTCAAAGAAAGTATATTCTTAACCTACTTGCAGAAACTGGAAAATTGGCAGCCAAACCTTGCAATACTCCAATGGTTCCCGGTGTACATCTTATGAAAGATGATAGCGAGCCTTTTGATAACCCAGAGAGATATAGGAGGATAGTTGGGAAGTTAAACTACCTCACAGTGACTCGTCCAGATATTGCTTTTGCGGTAAGTGTCGTTAGTCAATTCATGTCTACACCTACGGTGAAGCATTGGGCAGCTTTGGAATAAATTCTATGTTACTTGAAAGGAGCTCCTGGACTTGGCATACTGTATAGCAATCAGAACCATACTCGTATTGAGTGTTTTGTAGATGCCGATTGGGCTGGTTCCAAAATTGACAGAAGATCTACTACAGGCTATTGTGTCTTTGTTGGAGGAAACTTAGTATATCATCGAGGAGTAAGAAGCAAAGTGTTGTATTTCGATCCAGTGCAGAATCTGAGTATAGAGCTATGTCACAGTCTACGAGTGAAATCATGTGGATACATCATCTTTTAACTGAAATTGGGTTAAAGCATCATATGCCGGCAAAACTTTGGTGTGATAATCAAGCTGCTATTCATATTGCCTCAAACCCAGTATATCATGAAAGAACTAAACATATTGAAGTTGATTGCCACTTTATTCGTGAGAAGATTCAAGAAAACTTGATTTCTACTAGTTATGTGAAGACAGGAGAGCAGGTAGCTGATTTGCTTACAAAGGCAGTGAATGGAACTCGAGTTGATTACCTTTGCAACAAGTTGGGCATGATCAATATATATGCTCCAACTTGAGGGAGAGTGTTATAAAATGTATATAGACATCATTCTTAGCAATATACATAGTCAAAATTAGCTAGCAGATCTTTAGGAATCTCTCTTTATTTTCTTTCCTAAATTAGCACCTAATGTATTGTATTTATATCTTGCTTACCTATTGAAATAAAGCATCAACTTCTATTCGATTACACACCTATAGGGAAGTTGTCATTCATTGGAGCACAATCACCCATAATTTTAAGCAAACTGACCCTGCACACCCACCCCTCTCCCCCCAAAAGAAAAAGACTCTGATTTCCATCAAAGAAAATCATAGTGGAAACTAAGACAAGTCTTTGGGCTAAATTTACTTTAGAGAAAATTTCTACAGCAGTAGAAAAACTGATAAACGCCTGTTTATTATTTGTGATATGGTTATCATCAGGTCCATGGCTTCCAGTCTGATACAACAGAAAAGATCTGGAAGTTCCATGGAAACTCGAAATTATGCAAGAGCTGCACCTATATATATACTGCTATAAAGACTTCAGAAGCAAACTTCGCTTAAGCCCTTGTCATATAAAAATGAATTCTGTTATAAAGGGGAAAAATGGTAGGTGATACTGGTATGTGTTGGTTGGAAGTTGTAGGTAATGGTAGATTAACTGAGGTGCTCACAAGCTGTCCCCGGCACCACAATTCTCCAAAGGAGAAATTGCTACAAAAGACTATAGTTCACTTCCCTTGCTAGGTCCTACTTTCTTCTCCCCAACTACATTTTCCCACAGCTATAGTTTAAATGCATCGTATTATGAAGGCATGAGATAGAGCTTAAATGGAGAAACATGGTCGGCTCATAGAGTGGACCCCAACTTGTTTGGAACAAAGGTGCAGTTGTTGTATACTCTAAACATATTCTTGCTGGAAACCTATCACATCCCTATTTTCATGAACCTCCATAACTCATAATAATTGGACATCTTGCATTCTTCATGTTCCTATTCATGGAAACTAGCTTTTCGTGATTGAACTGAGCCAGTTTGCTTGTTGGAGTTAAATTTTGTGCAAACTATACTCTAATAATCCCTATAAAATGCTGGAAACTAAATAGGCAGCTTGACCTTTTAGAATTTGACATCAAATTCAAATGCAGTCCAAGACTGCATTGAGTTGATTTTCTAATTTCAGAAATATTACAAAATTTTTGATAAGCCATTCCAGGAATCGGGAGTATTTAAATTCAGAGAGAGTGTCTTGAAATCTTCTCCTATTCGATTGTTAAGAAAGTGTCTGAAATCTTTATGCTACTGGACCAGGATAAATTAATTTTATTTTTAGCAAGAATCATTGAAACAATTAACTAAAATCACACTTTGTTGTTGAACAAGCCTCTTAATCTAAATCAAATACTACTTCAAGTCTACGATATAAAACTTACACAACATCAATCTTAGTAAAGTTGCAGCTGTATCCTCTCTTCGATTAGACTCCTTACTTTGGAAGTGGTAGGAAATTCATTTAGAACGATAAGAAAAACACTGACACTATGTAGCCTACTGAAATTTGAAAAGCTAGCAGAAGTCCTTGGTAAAGGTTTTGAAAATAAATCCCAGGGATTTCAATACATTATACACGATCAATCAATCAACAATTCCTTACAACAACAACATACCCAATGAAATCTCACAAGTGGGGCACTGGTGTGTACGCAACCTTACCTCTACCTTGTGAAAGAGAGGTTGTTTCCGATAACCTTTGGCTCAAGGAAAGCATAGCAAAACGGGTAAGAGAGAAATACAGTAAAAGGAAATCACATTGAAAATATTGGAGACAAGACAGATAAACAATAACCGAAGCAAAGGAAACAACAACTAATAATAAAACCGAAGGAGAAAAATAATGGTAATACTTATGAGGAAAACTAGACTACACATGACTTACTAGTCACCTTAACCTTCTACCTTGATCTTTGACATTCATATCTTCTTATCTAGGATCATATCCTTGATAAGACGCACTTGCGTGTCATGTTTTATTTAATCACCTCTCCCCAATACTTACCTCTAGCTCTCCTTGGACCTACCATAGTCTCTTAAAAAGTTTGGAGTCTGCAATATGAATCCGCTATAATTTCCGTTCAATCTGAACCCAAATTATTGGTAATACTATTATATGACATTATAATCATTTTTATCTGAACCCCATTATTCAGATACTACTTTGCGGATGAATATACTGTTTTTTCAACTAGTGTTTTCTCTGAGTTTCACACTGATCACTGCATACATAACAGGCAGATATTACAAAAGTAATTACCAAAACCACCAAATTAAGAACTTCACCATCAAACCAAACAAGAAAGCACAAATCTTTACAACTACACACCCACTGAAATCCCACATGTGAGGTGTGGACACACCTTACCCCACCTCGTGAAGGCAGAGAGGTTGTTTTCGACAGACCTCTACTCAAGTAACACATATAAAAGCACAAATTTTTATCACCTGAAAATCTATAACAGGAAAATTCCGAGCAAGAGAACGAGCCATCCGTTCAGCAGTTTCATGACCATTAACTCTGGAGACTCTGACAACCCACCATTGAGGACCCAATTTAGCAAGGTTATCAAGATTAAGCTCTTCAGTCCAAGACTTATATTGCTTCTTACGTTTCTTAATAAACTTTTCTTCTACTTCTTCTCTCCAATTGTAACCTGTCTTGCTCTCTCTTCTCTCATTTCTCAATTGCCTTCTCTCTTTAGCAGTTAGCATATTCTCTTTAGGTGATTCCACAGTTGCATAAACCCTTAAAAGGGTTTTCTGGGGTTTCAGGAAAATTGAGGTCGGTGATGATTTGGGAAGAAATGGAGGAGCATGACTCCATGAAAGAATTGTTTGGTTCATCTTCTTCAAGAAAAAGTCTGAAACTTTCTTGTGGTGTTTATATGGTAACAAATATATCCGGTTTTATTCACTGGACCGGGTTAATGGGCTATTCCGATCCATTGATAATGGCCCAAGCCCCATTAGTTCGTAAAAATTGGACAGAAATACTAAAAACATCTCAAACTTGACATGAATTATTAGTTTCGTCCTTAAACTATTGATAGGCATAAAAATATCTTATCAATATTTTTAAGCCTATCAATAGTTTAGAAACGGAACTAATAATTCGTGTCACATTCGAGAGTGTTTTTAGTATTACTCTCAAGAATTAACTTAAATAGTCATTCACAAAACAAGAAAAAAGTGATTGTACATTAATGCCAACATAAAAGTTTGAAAGAATCACCCTAAATAGCCGTTCTTCCAACAAGAAAGACAGTGATTGTATGGTATTTGTATAATTTATACGTAATATATCAAATGAAAAAAAAAGATAAATAATAAATCTGTCTGACTGTTTATGAAAAGATCTCTAAAATTTGCAAGATTTACACAAATAAAATGATCTAAATCGACTTGTCTTTTGTTAGTATAGAGAAAACACCTAGCATACTTATTATACCATTTAAGGGCAACTCCTTATAATATGCTAAGACATAAGATAAAGTTAATTTGTCAATCATATCATGTAAATTTTAAAAAAGTAAAGTAAATATTTCAGGTTTAGTGTGAATATTGAACAATATAAGCAAGTTTTATCAATTTTGCAAAGTTGAAATTAACAATATAAATAAAATGAATATATCATACCATGTCTTTCCAATTACAAAATAGTAAATAATTGAATATCATATGCAGAACTTTTTTAATGTGCAATAATGTAATAAGATAGATAAATAAATATTAATTTATTTAATGTGCAAAAATGTACCAAGTTTTGCTAATTCAAATTACTAATTTCTAATGGGTCAATCCTTAGTTTGAAAGTACAAGTGTTACAACTCTAATAAAATGACACTAAGAATATAAAAAGGGCATACATGATTTGTAAAACATGTGAAAATATGGTATATTTTACAATATTACTAGTAACTAAACAATCTAAGTGATAATTAGTTTTTTTGTGTTCTTTCTATAAAATATTTACGATTTTTTAATATATTTGTTATTCGTTATCTAGATATATTATACTAAAAAATATATTTATTATTTATAACAATTATAATCTATACTATATTAAAAGTGTAAAACCCTAAAAAATGTTGTTTGAACTTTTTGTACTTCATTAAAAATCTCTTCTTTCGATAAAATCATTTTTTCATCATTTTTCTTTAAATTATATTTATAATATTGACTTTTAAAATATATGGAACGAAGTGATAAAATAAGCCATGGAAAGACTCCTAAATTTTCCTTATTTGATGGACTTTTAGTTCTTCCTGATTTGAACTAATAAAAAATCATACCGTCGTTAAGGAAATTCGAATTTACAATAAGTTCTAATTGGTGATAGAATCTCTCTGTATATAGGACCTTTATAAATAAATAATTTATCAAAATTAGTGAATTATTTATCTTTTTATAAGTTCGTGATTAAAATTAATTTTTCTTTGTGATATCTGTTATCAAACGAGATACACGCTTTCATCAGGCGCAAAGCGCCTAAAACAAGACTAGTATGTATAGTTATATGTAATATATATGTATAGAATGTATTATATTAAAAATAAATTATGTATTTAATATAGATACATTTTTCACATGCATTATGTATTAACCATAAATTTATTTTTCACTATATAACCATATTCATTTTCTAGAAATTAAAGTTAGTCAAGATTTATAATTCACCAAATTAAAGATGGTCAAACACTAATTCCCTCTCAGTTTTATGCAAGCTCTTAATGAATAAGATATTTTTTTTAAAAATCTCGTTATTTTTATACTATAAATTCAAAACACTTCAACATGAAAGATGAAAAATATTAATCTTTTCAGTAATGCGTGATAATGTAAAGTCAATTAAAGATTTAATTTTTTCAAATTAACCAGATTCATTTCCTGGAAATTTAAATTGATCAATACTTATTTACTTGAATTAAAGATAATCAGATGCTATTTTCCTCTCAATTGTATGAAAATTTTTCATAAATAAGATATTTTTAAAAAATGCTATCATAATTTTCTTCTATTAATTCATAACGCTTCAATTGAAAAAATAGGAAAATATAGATATTTTTATTAATGATTAATGGAGTAATACAAAATTAAAGATTCATTGCCTTGAATTAATCGGGTTCATTCCCTATAACTTAAAGATAATAAAAAATTATCTTCTCAAATTAAAGATGGTCAAACACTAATTTTTGTGCAAGTTTTGTGCAATTTTTTCATAAATAATTATTTTTAAATACTCTCATTATTTTCTTAGATAAATTCCAAATGCTTCGATTGAAAAAAATGTGAAATATTGATATTTTTATTAGTGAGAAATAATAAACCCGAATTTTGATCTAGAAACACAGAATTCACTAAGGGCTTGATTAAACCCAATTTTGGAGTCTAAGTTTGGAAGTTTCAGTTTCTCTTTTCGAAGTTGAATTTCTTTTGTTCATTGGAGTTTCAACGGAAGCTCGGTGGTGGAAAAGCTCTCAATCTCATCGTCGCAGTCTCGCTGCTCCAAAAGAGGTAAATTCGGGTTTTCTTTTTTTTTTTCGAATTTGAATTTCTTTTGTTCGTCGAAGTTTCACCGGAAGCTTGGTGGTGGAAAATCCTCAATCTCGTCGCTCCGCTCTCGCTGCTCCAAAAGAGGTAAATTAGGGTTTCTCGGGGAATCAGATTCTTGAAGATTTATCCATTCAAGAACAAATTGCAAGAGTCAAATGTTAGGTTCTTCTCTTCAAGTTCCAGGTTCTATATTTCCAAAGTAACTTCATTCGTTTAAGTTGCCTTTGATTTTTGATTTTTCAGATATGTTTCTATTGCTCTATACAAATTTGAACTATTTACAGTTCTGTCACGACCCGGGGCTAAGGTCTAGATGTGACATGGCGAATGGGAATCCGAGAGTCCCCACACAAGCCTCAAGTATCCAAAATTCACATCATCGGTTTGGGAAGAGCATACAAATAATAACACACAATTCTAAGAGGCGAGGGAATAGGACTCACGCTATGGGACTATACGGGGGCTTGGGACCTTCCATACTTCCACACCAATACATATAACCAAACACGAAACTTCCATAAATCAAATCATAGGGACACATAAGTCAAATATCACGTATAGCATAAAGACTTTAAGGAGTTTACAAATTTGTCCAACAAATGCCTCTAATCAAGATGGAATGGGGGCCGGGACAAAGTCTGAGCTCACCCTCAAATAAGAACGAGAATATTGAAATAACATAAGTAAAGGGGCAAATGGCTCGTCCTTGGAGGATGGGATTCACCACAGTATACTTCCGATCGGACCATTCATCAAGCGGTTGGTAATCAAAGTGCTCGGCCCCTACATGGTAAAATCATGTAGGTATAGAGTGTGCGTTAGTACGTTTGAATGTACTAAATATGCGGGCATGCAATGCATATGACTTATCAACCTACATTTAATGTTAGATGACGAGGGCACACAATATAGAAAGAATCATATATCTAATGGAGAAGTATACAAGATGCCATGAAATTCATGATGCATGAAATGCAATAATGCTCCTATATAGCGGGGATGGACTATAACCGACAAATCAAACCCATGCGAGCTATTACATGAATTAGTCTGATAAAGACTTCCCATCGGTAGGAAAAAGATTACTTGCCAAAGGTAATCTACATCACACCTTACGGAACACACCATTTCAATGGATGGTCACCTTCCTTATGAAACTCGCCATTTTGGAAGGATTTTCCAAAATCATACATATCATATCATAATCATAAACGAATAACCATTCCTTACGACCCGGTCATTTCGGTAATGGCTAACATCCCTATGTTGGCACATAGTTCAAGGAAAGGGAAAGAGCCCTTGGGGATAATCCTAACGCCCCCAATCCATCGGTGTTAAGTCAACAACATCCCACATAAATACACTTATATATATACATGCTTCAAGAGATTTAATATTCATTTCAAACCGTTCAATGCATATTTAAGTTCAAATGTCAAACCAACATACCTTGATTGAGGAGCTGAATTTGAGGAAGGAATTAGCTTGAATTTGAAATCCAATTGAACCCTAGCCTTGAATCATGAGAGGGAAGAGTGGAGAGTATTTGGGAGTGATTTTATGAGTGGTGGAGGGTTTTAGGAGAATGAATTAAGAGGGGAGGGTTATCAGTTGAGTTAGGGGTTTTTGGAGAGGTAAAATGTCACAATTCATAATTAAAATAAACCGTAATTACATAAACGACATTAATGAGACGAGTTTACACGGTCCGTGAAGCATGACACGGACCGTGAACAGTGACCGTGGTCTGTCACTTGAACAATTTTCGCATGCCAACGCTTGAAATTAAATCTGAGTCTAACAGATGCCATACAAACGACTACACGGCCCGTGTGACTTCACATGGGTCGTGTAAAGGGTCGTGTGATGACACTTAGACAATTCCCGCATGAAAAAGTTACGAGACGATAATTTTATACTTAAAATTTCACGTCATGAGCCATACAGTGGGTCACACGGCCCGTGACACACCACACAGATCGTGTGGGTGGTCGTTCATCCAACAAGAAAATTCTTCTCTTCTTCTTCAAAGTTCTTCATCTTTTTTTTTTCTTCTTCTGGATAATCGATTAATGCAAATTTTAATCTTTCAGCCATGAGTGTATGTGTTTGGAAGTGATTGTGCAACATTAGAGGGATACCGACTACGGTGATTTGCATCCCTATCAAGCCGAATCAATTTTATTAAGTAAGACACATGGCGTATGTTATTTTTCTTAAGCATAAGCTAATTCTTATATATTTTGATTTTTAGAAAGCAAATTATTATAATTATTTTCTAGGAAAAAACATGCCACTTAAATTGATATAGATACGTTTTTTTTTTAAAAAAAAATCAATTTAAGCTCATCATTCTGATTGTCTTAAAAAATGATTATAATTATTTTCCAAAATAAAAGTAAGATTTAAATTGATATGGAGGAAAAAGAAAAATTTTCTTTAAGGATTCTTTTTAAGTTTATTTTATAAAATATTTACTGATTTTAAATATATTTTTTATTTATTATCTAGATATATCGCATTTTAAAAAATATTTATCATCTATAGTAATTGTATTATGTATTAAAAATGAATTTTATATTAATATATACTAGTCTTGCTGCACGCGCTTTGCATGTGATCAAAGCGTGTACCTCGTTTGATAATAAATATTACAGAGAAAAAATAAATTTAATTATAAACTTATAAAAAGATAAACAATTCACTAATTTTGGTAAATTATTTATTTGTAAATGTCCTATATATAGAGATTCTATCACCTTGAATATTTTAATTATGAAAGTTCGCAGGAAACAGTTTTTCTACCTCTATGAGGTATTGATAAGGTTCGCGTATATTCTATCCTCCTCAGATCACACTTGTACGATTCAACTGTGTATGTTATTGTTGTTGAGTGATCTGACGTAATATTTTATATTGAACGGTATAAGCATGTTCTCCTCTTTTCTTCTTAAATTTTTTGAATACTCCCGCGCATTTTTCTCATTTTTATACTTTCTTCATCTTGTTCCCTCTTTTTTCTTTTTTAACCTTTCCCTCCATAATTCTCAGCTCTTACAAATATCAATGCTTTTCTTCCCTCCAAAATCTTCCTACATTTTCCCTCTGTTTTCTCCTTTCAGATGCACAAACCGAAAATGGGGAGACAAAGCAGATCCCGGAAAACTGAAAATATCGGTAAAGGAAAAGTTACTCCGGTGCAGATTGCGTTCATCGTCGATCGGTACCTCCTCGACAACAGTTTCAGTGAAACTCGAACAACTTTCCGATCTGAAGCTTCGCATCTTCTCGCTAAGTCTCCCGTTAATGAGGTAGCTATTAGCTTGGCAATTTATTGTTTTGTTTAAATTAGGATTTTTTCAGTTTGTATATCTAGATGTTTTGATAAATTTGGAATGGTTTAGCATGATGTATGCTCAATGAATTGATGTTAAATTAGTTGTGGAGATGGATTTATGGTTTGAAATTAGTAGGTGCAAATGTGTAATGCATGTTGATGTTTTTTATTTTTTTGGATAGGAATTAGGAGTATTTTGTAGTGTTTCTAATCGATTTGAGTTGGGATTTAAGGTTAGTATTCACTGAATGCATAATCTAGTATGTATGTATTTATTCAAGGAAATTGATAAATTATCTGTGTAATTGAGGTTAATTACTATAGTTATGCTTAGGTTTGCTAATTTTCGAATATCATTTTTCACTTTGGAATCAAAGACGACTTTTTTCAAATGCTTGCAATTTTCATGGTCAAACGCCCTCTTAATTCCTTGTATTTTGGATTGGTTGTTGTTTTTGTGTGTGATAATGAATAGGCGCCAAGGAGTTTATTGAGTTTAGGAGATATGTTGGATGAATACATAAGTTTGAAAGAACAGAAAGTGTTTTTGGACCAAGAAAAGTGTAGATTGGATCATGAAAAAACACGGGTCCAGAATTTACTAAATGGGATGCAACATGTTATGAATGCTTACAATGCTAGCACGAATCTGATGCCTCCTTCCTCAATTGGTGTTTCTTCTTCAATACCCAAACCAGGTGCTTTGCCAAGTATTGTTAATGGGTCTTCCCCAGTAACCTCAGGTATACATTCTACCTTTTGTTTGTCTTTTTCTAATTTATTTTCTTAGTTTATGTCAATGCTTTTTTGTTTAAGTAGCTTTTGGTTGCTCAATGTGTTATTATATGTGATATCATCTTGTTTGGTGCACCAAATGTTTAATGAGCTAGATGTATTCCTTCAAGGTTTTATCGTCAACCCTGTTTGTAGTTTCTCCTGGATGAAATGATAAGCTATTTTTATATGCATACACTGGATTAGCTGCTTTCTGAAGAGCAGTCTATCACTGTAAAGACATAGGCAGTTCAATTGCAGCTCCCAACCCTTTGAATAAACCAATAAGCCATATTAACTCAGACACCATTGAAACTATGCTCACGTATTCTGCTTCTGCTGAGCTCTTTGACTGTATTCTGTTTCTTGAACTTCCATGAAATGAGTGAGTATTCATGATTCACAACAAATCCTGTCACTGTTATCTTTGTCAGTATACATTCCACTTTTTTGTTGCTCATCAATACCCCAAGTCCTGGTTCCCTTTTGACATACTTTACAACTATTAAACCTGCTTCCCTATGAGATTGTTATGACTCATGTATAGGATATACATCCAACTGAAACAACTTCTTAATACTAATTTGCAGTGGTTGATTAAGGAACTTAGAATAGCTGGTCTGGAGCCATTACACTCATTGCTTTATATGATAGTAGGTGCTGACGTTTTAAAGAAAAAGATATATAAAACTGCAGTTCTATCCGTGGAAGCTACATTCCTACAGACTAGAGTGAGATTTGATCCTTGCACTTCATCTGATATGCGGAAGGAACAGAGGATCTTGGATCCCTAATGCTCCATCAATAAACCATAATAAGCAAAGAACTTAATATTTTTGCATATTCCTCCTGAATTAGTCTTGCATTTGTGTGACTAGTATGCAATGGGATGTACAGTGTCAATTTTCTAGACTGCATTTAGCTCTTAACTGAAGACATACAGCACATAGTTTTGGCCTTATAGCAACACTATCTTTATCCCTAAAGGGAAAAATCTCCAAAAGAAAGATTGGATTGTAGAGCTGTCACTGATTGCTCATAATCATATTCAAGAAACTGTACATCATCTGTTCATAGAAAGATAAATTGTGCTATGTTTCAAATGTCCCTGTCAAGTGGTCTATGGATTTTTGCCTGACTACTTTACCATTTACCGAAAGAATCATACCATACTACTTTTATCAGGTTATTATTCTGCAAACACAAGTGCAGCTCTGATGCCAGCATCAACACCTTCAAGCACTGCTCGAGATACCATGAAATTTTCTAATCCTAATTCCATTCCATCAACCTCAAAAAGAAAAGGCTTCAAAGATATCTCTACGGCTCCCATAACTGCCAAGAGATCTCGTAAGCACTTGATCACAAACCAGTTGTCACTTCAAGGTAAATCCATTTGAAGTTGGGTCTTTTTGTCACTTCATGTCAAATGTCCTTATTATTTTGACATTAGATGATTGTACTTTCTTGCAGGTCCTAATACAGATGCACAACCAACCAGTTCTGCTAAACACAACAACATTGTGAACAGTTCTGCAGTTCAATTATCAGATCCTGCAGCTGCATGTGATAAGACACCTGCTCAAGGATCTAATGTTGCCAAGTCATTGTTCAATCAGCCCATTCAGTCCCCTCCAACTAATTCTTCTGGCCCTAAAACACCGCCAAGAGCATCTTCATCCCAAACTGACAAATCTATCTCTCCAGTGGAAATTTGTTCGACTGCTACTTCCAGCAAAAATATTACACCATCTCTTGTAACAGAAACAAACTGCACAATCATCTCGTCAGAAACAATTCGAGTGAGCCCTTCCAAACAAATAATTTACTCCATAGAAAGAAATCATTGCATTTCAACATCTTCACCAGTAAAGACCAACCTGAAGAGGTCTATTAGGCGAGATCAAGTAAAAAGTAGGCTGGACTTTGGTGCCTTGGATAACATGCCATGTAATTCAGAAATGGCAGTTGGCCCAGACATGATTTCAACATCCGAATCTGAGAAAGAAGGCGATATTTTTGACTTAGATTTGCCTAATTTAGATACTTTTGGGGCGGGCTTTAATCTTTCTGAACTACTATATGATTTTGACCTTGATGGAGAGGGGATTGATCATTCTTGCCAGGCAATATTGCATTCTTCCCCAGATTCTTTTTCAGGGTACAGTTTCCTGCTTCATCCAGATTTATTTTTAGTTTCCTTGTTCTAATGCAAGTATGGTTTCTGAGTCCCCATTTGATGTTTAATGCACAGGTCACCTGATGAAGCAGGAAATGTCAATTCTGATGCAAACCAGATGACTTCTCATATTTCTTCAACAGTTACTGAAGTCATTTCAGAGCAAGACATGAATTTACTAGGTAAAAGGACATCTTTGACTATGAAAAATAGACTATGGATTGGTTTCATTGAAATTTGTTGAAAGAGTGTTGATTTTTCAACATTGATCATTCAGGTTCAGATTCCCTGACTACTACGAAATCAGTTACCAAATGCATCCAAATTTTAAGCCCAGGTAATTCTTCAACTGCCTTTTTTCTCCTTTTCAATTTGCAAAAAGCATAAACTAAAGATATGATTCCATGCCTTCCATCATTTTTGCAGTTAAAAGTATCAGAAGCTTGAAGGATTAGAAGAACTTTGTGATTGACTTAATACTGGCACAGATGACTATGACAGTTGACAGGATCTATGCAAATGCTCACTGAATTTACCAAATTACTTTTACATATTAACTGTCCATTCATTATCAAAAGGGTGTAAGTGCATTGGATTAGAATGTCTCCATAGGATCAATAGCTCCAGTCC
Organism: Solanum rostratum; assembly: GCA_029948455.1. Classification (NCBI taxonomy): domain Eukaryota; kingdom Viridiplantae; phylum Streptophyta; class Magnoliopsida; order Solanales; family Solanaceae; genus Solanum; species Solanum rostratum. The sequence continues at coordinate 67,313,973 of CM057048.1, forward strand.
TAGCCAGAAATAGAATATTGATTATATTTAGCTTATGTTTAAGCATATTAGGAATTTGTATAAATATATTTAACATGAACAAGCTTATAGCTAATTTCAGACATTTATATGCTCTCTGATTTGTCAGATCCATTTATATCTCAACAGAAATAACAAAAAGTGAACAGCCATTTTAAGAAAGAGGATGACAGATTTCAGACTTGGAAAACCTTTATAGTCACTGGTTCCTAGACTTGTGAAAAATGATTCCTTGGAGAGTATTACAAATCCATAGTCTTTTCTTGCTTACAAAATGATCTGAAAGTAGTCACATCAAGACAAACTTGATTTCCACTTTCACCTTGATTTCTGAATTAAGACAAATACTTCTCCAATTTTTCAACTTCTTCTTTGCTTCCAATGTACAATGGAACTCGTTGATGTATCTACAAAGTTAGAAACAAAAGAAAAACCAAATTAACTGAATGATATATTCGCTTATTGGTTACAGATTTAGTTTACCTATTGAGTTCTTACCTCTGTTGGTTGGATATCAAGAACTCTTTGGTGACCATCGGATCCTTTGCCACCAGCTTGTTCCACAATGAAGCTCATGGGAGCACACTCGTACAAAAGCCTCAACTTTCCGTTCTTGCTCTTTTTGTCTCTAGGATAACCATAAATGCCACCATATAGAAGAGTTCTATGGAAGTCACCAACCAAACTACCAATGTACCTTGCAGAGTAAGGCTTGCCACTAGGGCCAGGATCCTTCAAGTCATCGATGTATTTCTTCAACTTGTCATCCCAAAGCTGGTAGTTTCCTTCATTGAATGAATAGATCTTTCCAGACTTCGGTATTTGGACGTTTTCTTGGGTCAGAACGAATTCTCCATACATCGGATCCAAGTTAAAGGAAAAAACGCCATTTCCCAAGGTGATTACGAAAATCACAGAGCTTGAGTACATGCAGTATCCTGCTGCAAGAAGGTTTGTTCCTGGTTGGCATACATTCACGATGCACCTCTGCTCTACATTGTCAAGCTGCAATATTGGAGAGACATTTGGTGAACTGTAATTAAACTATTTACACATATAATCAATAGATTTTGGCTTATGCCAAAACTCACAACCATCTACTTCTCGGTGCATTATACATCAAAGCTAACACATCGTCACAAGTCAGAACATGACTTCATTAGTTATTTAGAGTTATCTTTTGGAGGCAAAAGAAGGTTATCTTGTTTGGTAATTACCGCAGAATCATCTCCATGATCAGCGAGGCACTCGTCATTTGGGCTGTATATTCCAAAGATAGAACCGGTAGACACGGCAGCATCAATGTTTGATGATCCATCAAGAGGGTCAAATACTACAATGTAGTTGCCTGAGTAACTCTCTTCCACTGCCACAGGTACATCCTCTTCCTCTGATGCTATAATCCCAGTCCTACCGCTTGACCTTAGACAATTCGAGAAAACCTGTTCAATCCATCAAACATCAACCTTCAGAAACCAAAAGCTCATTCGTATATTAATGTTCTGTATAAGTTATACGCATTGACAGTACATAGATATTTTACACAAGCGGGTTAAACTAAACTCTTCATAGTAAGCCTGATAACCTTAAGAAAAGAAAACAATAAGGACCCGCGATAGCCAGTAGTGTAAAAATGCTAGACACCATCAATGTATATCACTTAAATCCAATAGGAGATAACTTATATACACTGGCCATGAACACTATTCTTACACTATGGTGTCATGTAACTATTTTAGGGTGCACAACTCGTATAGAGTAAACGGCGATATTAGAAATACAAAAGTTATTAATACATGGATAGGCATGGTTGTAGACAAAACTACCCTTAATACACGAAACCAAACAGTGGATACGAAATACTAATAAAAGTATAACTAATCTCAGCACTACTAATCTCAATATTACTAATACAGCATATTCAGTACGATTCTTATACACTCTACCAAATGACCAACATGCCCTATTTTTCAGATTGCTAAGTCCACTACTTATACACCAATAGTGATATTTAAGTGCTCGGATTGTCGGTGTATAAAAGTTAAACTCATGTAAATAACTTCACATGGTAAGGGAGAGATTACTATGTTTCTATTGAGCTATTATAGGATGAAATTGTAACAAACAAACCTCATTAGAGACAACATCAAGTTTCTTCTGATCTTCTCCTTGAACATTGACAGCACCTTGAACTCCAGTAAGATTAGAAATTCCAGCTCTTTGGACTAAGGAAGCAATCTGCTTACAAGCCATTGAAATGCTTGAAATAACTATGGTAAGTTCAGCATCAATAGTTCCAGCTTGTTCTTGTCTCAATAACCAGCTTGTTAAAGTTTGCAGCTCATAGCCACTCCTTTTCTTGGTCTCTGTAACACCTGAAGCTGTCTCTATTGCCATGCACTTTACTCCTCCATTAAATGACCTTCTCTTTGTGCTGTTTTTGGGGTATAAAAATGGAGTCTTTTTGTCTAAAGCAAATAAAAATGGAGTCTTTTGGTCTAAAGCACATATATATGAAGTTGTTGCTGTTCCTGCTGCTGCCATAGTGATTTTCTTGGAATTCTTGAAATCACTAAAATTTCTCACCTAAAAGTTCATTCTGTAATATTTATTCCAAAGATTTGTTTTTTGAGGCTCATTGGTAGTTTTCTTGGGCGTAGGGGGTGGGGGTGGGGGTGAGTGGGGTGGTCTTTGGAAAGTGTAAGGCTGGTAGAAGATTTGTGTTAAGTGGGTTCCACTTATCCTCCTCCATGGGAATCTTTTCCTTTCATTTGTGGTTAAGCTTTTGGAAATCTACAAATGACATGATCCAAGTTTTCAGAATTTTTGAGTATATTCTTGGAGGAAGTTTTGACTTCTTGGTTAGCCCATTGAAAGGATTATTGTGATACATTAGTTTGGGCTTAGTATATTTTCCGATTTTTGCACATATATATTTGATTAGGGAAATTTCGTATATAAAAATTTTTTAATTAATTTGCAACAAATATAGTCCATATTTTATTTATATAAAAAATAGTCCCAAATCAGTAAAACGATACATGTCTATACGATATAGTTTGTTAAAAATTATAGAAAATATACACTATTATTACAATGTATATTACTTATACAAGAGCTATACACTATATACACATTATGATACACATATATATACGGACTATACGTGCTTATACAACGAAGACTATTTTCTTTATAATTATTTTAAGTGAAGGGTCCCTCAGTGTAATTATCCCTATTCGATTTTGGTGCCACAATTTAAGTTATGACATGATTTTTTTTTAAGAATTAATAATAAAAAATATATTTATTTTTTTCTATTTTTTTTTTGCAAGTTTCATATCCCATCTATTAGTTATTCTACTTGAACTATCATCAGTTATGCATTAAAACACACTTAAAATTTGACTAGACTAACTATTAGACGAATGCCAAACATAAGGAGCCTTCGATGGCTGAATCAACCCAGCATCAAGCAATTCATTCAACTGCTTCCTCAATTCAGCCAACTCTTTTGGGGCCATCCGATAAGGAGCTTGGGCCGCCGGCGTTGAACCCGACAGTAAATCCATTTTGTGATCAATATCCCTCCTTGGTGGCAGGGTCTTTGGCAACTCAGGCGGCATCACATCTGCAAACTGCTTCAGCACCACCGCTACACAATCGGGTACTTCAACCTGCACATCAGGTTTCACTTCGATTAAGGCAGCCAGAAAGATCTCATCACCCTTTCTCAATCCTTTGTCGATAGTAGTGACAGATAACATAGGGGTCTTGTATCTTGCAACCTTTTCCGCTTCACCATACGGATGCACAACTTTCACAAAACTTGGACTGGTTTCATCTAATCATGACACCATCCAAGTGAGGAAATGGAACAAACTTATATTTCCTTAGGAAATCTATCCCGAGTATGACTTCAAAGTCTCCCAATGGCATTGCCATCAGATTATGCTTACCTTTCCAACAACCGGTCAACATATCCACTTAATACACCTTGCTTAGCCTATCCATCAACATCAAGCAATTCATTCATCTTTTTCGTAATACCTTTTTCTGCTCAACGCATCTGGCACTTGGTTATGCTTTCCCGACTTATGTTCCCACATGAAATCATATTCTGCCAGAAACTCTTGCCAGCGAGCCTGTTTCGGACTCAACTTTTTCTGAGTTTTGAAGAACCTGTTTGCCACATTATCTGTACGCACAACAAACTTTGTTCCCAGCAAGTACACCCGCCAAGTTTGCAAGCAGTGCACAACATTAACCATCTCTTTTTCATGAGTGGAGTATCGTTGCTCAGCATCATTCAACTTTCTACTCTCAAAGGCCACATAATGGCCTTTCTGCACCAACACGCCCCGACAACCTTGTCCGATGCGTCAGTATGAACTTCAAAAGGCAACTCAAAATCAGGCAGCCTTAGTACCGGCTTAGATGCAATAGCTTCCTTCAACCCTTGAAAAGCTTCTTCGCACTACACCGACCATTCCCATTTGACATCTTTCTTCAACAAGTCTGTCAACGCTACTGTCCTTCTAGAGTACCCAGCAATAAATTTCAGATAGTAGTTAGCCAGCCCTAGGGACGATTGCAAATCCTTTGCTGTTGAAGGTGCCTGCCACTCAACTATGGCCTGCACTTTCTTAGGATCCATCCGAACCTGCTTTTTGCTAACCAAATGCCCCAGAAACTTTATCTTTTTTTGAGCGAATTCACACTTCTCCATTTTAACAAAAAGCGTGTATTCTCTCAATTTTGTTAAGACCATACTCAGATGCTGCACATGCTCCTCTAACATTCTACTATAAATAACTATGTCATCTAAGTAAACAACAACGAAGTCATCGAGATACTCAAATAACACATTATTCATTAAATTGCAGAAAGTCGCCGGAGCGTTTGTCAAGCCAAAAGGCATTACAAGAAATTCATAAGAGCCATATCTAGTTACACAAGTAGTCTTAGGCTCATCCCCCTCCGCTATTCTAACCTGCCAGTAACCCGACCTTAAATCCAGTTTAGTGAACCAGCTTACCTTGCTTAGCCTATCCATCAGATCTTGCACCAATGGAATTGGATACTTGTTTTTTACTGTCAACTTGTTCAGCGCCCGGTAGTCCACACACATCCTTAGGAATCCATCCTATTTCTTTTGAAATAGAACAGGAGCACCATAAGGAGCCTTCGATGGCTGAATCAACCTAGCATCAATCAATTCATTCATCTCCAACACTTAGTTTTACGAAAAAGAAAATCACCCCTGTGTCAATTGTCTGTCAGACCCCTGATCTACCTAAGTGTCATGGCACGGGCGTGGCACGGACATGGCAAGGACTTCTACATTGGCCTTGACATGTGTGTTGGCAAAGCAATGTAGCATGTGGGCTGTGCGACTAAGTGTTGGTAGTGCAGCAAGGTGTTAAGCTACTTGAGTATGTGCAAGTAAGCTTAGACACAACCACCAAGTATGCTGGGGTGATGCCAGGCAGACTTGGGCACAAGACAAGGCAGTGGCATCGGCAAGGCAAGGCAAGGCAGCGACTCATAAATGACTATAATTTGGGCTTAATTAAAAATCTACAATTCTGAGTTTAGATATTTACTATTCAATCCAAGAGGAGAAACGTGAGTGAAATTGAGAAAGAGAGAAGAGGTGAACAAGATTGAAGAGAGAGGAGAAATGTTAGATACATGTTGTATCTGATGAATACATGTTGTATAAAAAAATATATTCTAACACATACTGATTGTATTCAGTGCATATAGACTGATACATATAGGTTGATACTAGTTTTATCACTTATATTTATGCATTTTTATAATGTTTATATTAGTTCGCAATACAAAAATACACAAATACAAATGTAGATAATCTTGTATTTGATACATACAAGTAATCTTGTACCACTTATACTTATTCGTAATACATAAATACAAATACATCGCAAATGACATATAAAAAAAGTTACGAGCAGGATTAAAATAGAAAAAGAATACGTAGAAAATCTAATAGTAGGAGATCCATATCAAGTTATGTTTTCATATTGGTTGATTTCTTTGAAGAGTGTGAAGCAACATTAATAGCTTCTTCTACTATAAATATTGAATTTATACTTTGTTATAAAGCATCAAATTAGGAAAAATAATTAGAAAATTTTATCGCTTGGATGCAAACAATTAGTGGCATAGAAAGACCATTAAATTTTTCTCATGATAATAAATTTGCCAAGTTATATTAGAAAAATAATTGAAGTTCATCAAATTCAAAGTACATAGGCATTAAATTTTAATAAGGAAAGTGTTCAAAATTATCTTATGTCAGTTGATCATATTAGTTCAAACTTGCTGAGTATAAGAATTTTTCATCTGACTTATTTCATGAGCATGTGACTCACATGAGTGTTGTCAAATTTGATAATGAACCACTTAAAGAGAAATTAAAGAGAGAAAAGTTAGTTCATTTTAGGGAAAACTAAGCTCATGCTCCTTTAAAGCAAATTATTTACATCCATATATTCCTTTATATTTTATGCCCCCTACTATTAAAATTTGCGCACTGACGTCATGCTGACGTCCGCACTCACCTTGTATGATGTACCAATAGGGTATACATATACCGATAGGGTATCACAGAGGATTAACCTCAGTTCTATATGATTCCGATATAGTATCAATATACCGATAGAGTATCACAAAGAATATATTTCCTACTAATTTAAAATTTAATAAATAAGTCTGCACTTTAATAATTTTCTCTTAATTATTTTATTTATTAAAAAAAGAGCTCAAAATTATATGATACCGATAGGGTATAAATATACTGACGGAGTATCACAACGAATATATTTTCTACTAATTTAGAGTTTAATAATTTTTTTATTTGTTTCTTAAAGAAAAAAAGACATAATCCTATATGATACCAATTGAGTATCAATATACCGCCAGAGTATCACAGAGAATTGAATTAATTCTATATGATACCGCTATAGTGTATATATATTGTCAGAGTATCACAGAAGATTATTTCAAATATATGTCCCACTTTTTTATGGAAGGATATATCTGTTTTAATTTTGATTAAATTTATTTATTTAGTGAAATGTGCAGGAGCATACTTGCTGCTGCTGATGCTCCTGCTCCATCTCCTTCTTCTTTCTAAATTATTTTTTGAACCTTTTTTTTTTTTTTTTAAATACGAATGTTTTTTTTTTAATTTACAAACAACTTTATTGTTGTTTGTGAAATATTGCATTTAATGTTTAATTCTTTGGGTTTGCTGAAATTTTTAATTTTTCCCTGAGACATTTTATCGATCATTTGTACCAATTCTTTTTTCCACTCAATATTTAATAAAAATTTCCTCTTGCCTTTATATGATGGGATTTGTTATTTTTATCGAATGAAAATTTCTACGAGGAAATGAGTAATATAGATCTTTTTAATTTGAACGGAAGAAATTGATCAATCTTGTAAAAAATTTCTATGTATTATTTTTAAATTTTTTTATACGTACAAAATTAAAAGAACTGATGTGACACGATTATGATCATAAATATCCTATTTAGTTTAGAAATTGAAGAAGATATGTCTTTTGGCAATCCTAGGCATTAATAAAATTATAATGTCTTTGGTTCAATTTTTTTTGTTATTTGATGCAATTTATTTATCTAGTTTTAGCTGATGCACTTTTGGTCCAATTTTAATACAATGACATAATAAAAACAACTTGCAAGTTTTATACACCAAAGAAATGAAGAAATACTAAGAAAAATACCAACTTAACAAGTATGACAACTTTATAAATGAAGAAAATTTGTGTAAAATATCAAGAACTTTATAGATATCAAAACGAGTGATTTTTTTTTGTAGATTAAAAAATCAACGTAAAAGAAACCCTTAATTATGCAATATCATCATCGTAATAGAGTTAATAGACTAAACAAAAAATAAGTACAATCTTAATAATTAAATTTAGGGGGTAATAGAATTTTACATAGTTCAAAAAGATAATAAGATTCTCACATAGTTTAAATGCGTAAATAATACAAAAAAGTTAAATTAAGAAGAATAATTTGACCTCATATTTTAAGTATATAACAAACGATTGAGAAGAATTCTTATATCTTGTCCCTTCTTTTTATTACTTTTTACTAATTGGATTTATCACTTAAAACTGTTCAGAAACGAATATACAGAGAAAATTGCCTAAAAACTGTAAAATAAAAGAAAGCAAACTCATACAATCACAGTACTATAATAATAACAATGTCTTGTTATCGAGCAAATAAAAATTGGCTATATAAAATTTTAGTGAATTTATATCTAAATTTAAGCTCGACTAATATAATACTATAATTAATAAGTGGAGTGTAACTTACAAATTTTTGATAGTAGAACGTATTATGTTTTTCACCATCTCCTTTAGTAATAATATAAATCTCATTATAGTGATTTTTTTTTTAAATTTGGTTGGGATACTATAATTATGTATTGTTTTATATATATATACACACATACTGACATTTGATACCATAAAACTTTAATTTTTTTAAAATATAAAAAATGTTTAGATATAACTTCAAATTTTAAAAATTACATCATTTTTGTAGGTCGTCCATTATGATGCATGACATAACAAATACCTATAAAACTCTAAAGAAAATATCAAAAGATGGACAAAATAGTCCAAACATTTTATAAAAAGTCATGATAAATGAAAACTTAAAAGGCTACATCATTCTTATGCCTGATCTAGATTGTCAATCTTTTTTTTTAAAGAGTCGGAGACAATCGAAGAGGTAGCAAAATAGGAACTTTTGAGTGGCATATTTTATTGAAAAAAGAATATTCTTTAGCGAAAGTCTCATCTGGATAGTTTGTTCAGTCGCTTTCTAGAACTCAAATTGAATCCACTGTAATGATTGACGTAACTTGATAACTAAAAATACATATAAGTTTCTGAAAAGAATATCTATTAATAAAATAATCTACACAACCAAAATTTTTATAAAGAGACTATAGTATCGATATAAGATTAACTAATTAAAATAGCACAAAATACCAATTTTATCCCTTTGAACAGCAAAGCACAACATATTGATCGAGTGCTGCTTGTTATTCACTTTTATTAGATAGTAAAAAAAAATGCTTGATATATCAACCGTAATGATAAAATAATTTGAATAGTCTAATATAAACAATTATAGTAAAAATATTACTCTATGTGAATTGAATTTAAATTAGTTGAATTTTTTAAATATCAATAAATATATGTTGCATATTTCAAATATAGTATTTCCTTCATCTCATTTATGTGATATCATTTGATTTGACATGATGTTTAAAAGTTTAAGAAATAAAAAAGACTTTTAAAATTTGTAATATAAAATAATTCTTAGATATTTATATGATTAAAAGTAAGAAATCTAAAATTGGATTATTTCTAATTAATAATAAGATTATATTTTTTTTGGGATAGACTAAAAAGAAAAATATTATATAATATGAGATAAATAAAATATATTTTTAAAAAATATCAGATGAGTGAGATAATATTTTCGAAAAATTCGAACGAAAGGGTAAAAAGGGTAAAGTGAGCTGTCTTCACTCTCTATATACCTACCTTCATCTATTTTGCAGTTGTACTTGGGCGGGTATCCAAACTACACAAAAATCAAATTTTTAAAACGAAAAAAAAAATGGAAAACGATTCACTGGAGGTTCAAGAAGTGACAGTCGCCGTTGACGGGTTTTATGGAAGAGGAATAGGGGAGGCCGGCGGCGCCGGCGGTGGTGGCGGCGGCGGCGGCGACGAAGAGGAAGTGTTGATGCTAGAGGACGGAAGTGGAAGCAGTGATCAAGTGAGAAAGAGAACAACAGACCGTGTTAAAGGACCATGGTCACCTGAAGAAGACGCTATACTTAGTCGTTTGGTAAGCAATTTTGGGGCGAGGAATTGGAGTTTGATCGCCCGTGGAATTCCCGGTAGATCGGGGAAATCCTGCCGGTTGCGTTGGTGTAATCAGCTAGACCCTGCCGTTAAACGCAAACCCTTTACCGGTAACTTTCGAAAACCATCTAATTCTTTTTGTGGATTGTTCGGCCATTTGGTGAAAAGGGGTTTCATGGAAATTTAGTTTCTACTTGTGATTTGATCCTGCATTGATTTTGGGGTTGATAAGATCTTGACAGGAAAGTATTGACCATAGTTGACTATCTGTTGAAATATAGTTTCTACTTGTTATCTTTTTAGTTGTATTGTTTAGCTATAGCAAAGTTTAGATTTTGAACCTGGGGTCAAGAAAATCTTGAAGGTATTGACCAAAGTTGAATATTTTCAGTAAAATGTAGTTTCTACTTGTGAATTTATAGTGCATTGATGTTTAGATCAAACAAAGTTTGGATTACCTGAGGTCAAGATTAAAGTCTGGATTTTACCAATCAAGATTAAAGTCTGGATTTTACCAATCAAAAAAAGATTAATGTCTGGATTTTCAACCAAAGGTTATCTTGGGTAGAAGGTATTTGATCATAGTTCTGTATTTAGGTGAAATGTAGTTACCACTAGTGGTCTTGGAGTGTATTCCGGTTTAGATCCAGCAAAGTTTGGATTTTTAATTTGTCAAAGTTTGATTTTCAACTTAAGGTTAGCAGAATTCTGAACAGAAGTTATTGAACACACTTGAGAGTTTTGATGATCTTAAGGTTTGGTAAATTGCGTAATGATAAAGATGCATTCAGGCTTAAGTCATGGATCATTCAAGTGAATAGGTGATCTCACCTATGCTACATACATTTTTGACAGTAAATGTTGACTGTTACTTTCATTCTGTTTGACTTGCATCTTAATTTTCATTTGAGCTGAAAATACTTCTAGATGTTTTAGCATCTCTGTTTCGCTCAAATCTTCAGAAATGCCACTGGGTGTGTGTCGGGTCCATCAAAAGTAGTGCATTTTGGAGGATCCTAACACCGGCACGGCTGCACTTTTGGAGAGTCTGAACAACATAGCACTCAAGTCCAAATATTTATCATTGTTCTCTGGCCACGTGACCCTGTTAACGCCATTCTCGAGAAGCAGACAACTGATTGTTAAGAGTAGCTCATCTTTTGGTTGCTTGTAGTACCTTGAGAGGGAAGAGTTTTTAGTTTTTACTAGTATATAATAGTAGGTCTCTGCAATAATCTTGAAACTCAAAGTTGCTGAATCATGGGACGGCCTAGGTCTTATAAAAGTTGAAGTGTAAATACATGACAGCATGTTATAACTCTTTAATAGAAGACTAAAAAAGAATTCATCTTTGAGAACGCGGCCACGACTTAAGCCAGTAGTTTTAAAAATGAAATTTCTAAAAGCAGAAGTAGCAGAAGAAGAAGACTCGCACACAGAAAAGGAAAAGAAGAGTAAGTTTTCTGAAGAAGAGAAACAATACTAGAGAAGCCAATCAAGAAAAGAAAGGAATACTAGAAGGTTGCAATCTTAGAAGAAGAAGAAAAAGACAATGAAGAGAAGACTAAAGTATATCTGAAGAGAAATCCTAGTACTGAGATTGCAGAATGCCCTCGTTTTCAATTAAACCTACCATTTCTTCTTGTTTCAATGTATGTCTTACTGTTTGAAGTGTACACTTTTCAAAGTTGATTAGCTTCATCCATGCAAGCGAGGGCCCCTCACTTCATATCTCTTTATTGCTCTAAGCGTCCAAGCATAGATGTAATAATGCAGACTAAACTGATTACAGATAGGTTGCTGCAAATTAATTAATCAGGTTCTCCTATGCTAAGTTGGGTTGGGAAGTAAAAGAGGGAGTGTGCAGACTACTTTCCTATTTGTTTGAGAATTAAGGAGGGGAAGCAAAATTGTTGAGGTTGTATCTTCTCTACGGTGAGGACTTAGGTCCTTCCCCTTGATAAACAATTAAACGTCTTTACATCTAGAAAGGATGGTACTAGTTCTGATTCTCTCTCTCTCTCTCTCTCTCTCTCTGATTGGCAGCTAATGTTCAGGAGGAATTTGAATGATTGAGAGATAGAAGCATTTTTTCAGTTGTTTAAACAATAAGGATTAGTTTATATTGATCATAGTAAGGTGGAAACCCTGATTTGGCTGGCAAGTAAAGACAAGAAATTTTCAGTTAAGAATTGCTACAGCATGCTGATAAAACAGTCAGGTCAGTGGAGTTGGAGGGTGCTGTGGGAGACAAAAGATCCTGCTAAGTAGCATGTTTTGGAATGGTTGCACCATGGGTCGACATGCTTAACTCAAAATAACTTGCCGAAAAGAGGTTTTGACCTGTATGGTATATGTTACTTGTGTCAAGAAGATCAGGAAACAGTTGAGCACCTATTTCTCCGTTGCAGATTTTCTAGAGGATGTTGGGAGTTATTCGTAGGTATTTGTGTCATGATATGGGTGATGCCCTAGACTGTGAAAGGTTTAATGGAAGGTTGGCAGCAGTAGTTGGCAGCAGTAGGTGATACCAAAAGAGATAAAGCATATTTTGTTGTGTCTTGTGGACAATATGACTGGATAGGAATGGGGCTTGCTTTGACAGGTAGAAAACTCACTTTTCTAGAACAAAGAATAGATGTTTACAAAATCTGTACTCTGGTGTAAAGGTGGCTTAGTAGATAGTTTGAACTAGTACATGGGTTTCTTGGATATGTTAGGAAGAAGAGTGTAGGAGGCTTGTTTCTGTTTTTTTTTTCTTCCCTTCTCTTGTACCATCTTGATGCCATTTACTAAAATATTTTACCTTGTCATCAAAAAAAAAAAAGAGTATCTACAGTACTTGCAGTGGAATGTGCTCTTCTGCATACATATGTGAATATTTGGTGCGGTGCTACATCAAAGTATATATGCTTTTTAGCTTCCAGCTGTATCACCTGTCGGTTCTTATATTAGGAATCAATTGTTGTTATTCATGCTTATATAAGTACTGTTGGACGAAACTAATAATTCCGCCACTCTTGACAGATGAAGAAGATCGGATTATCCTTCAGGCCCATGCTGTTCATGGGAACAAATGGGCATCGATTGCAAGGCTTTTGCCAGGTAGAACAGATAATGCCATTAAAAATCATTGGAACTCAACCTTGAGGCGCCGCTGTGCCGAACTTGGCAAGTTGAGAAGTGACTCCAGCAACATCCAGGAGGATGTTAGTGCTGAAAAATCAAAAGCATCATCTGAGGAAACCCAATCGTGTGGAGATGTGAATTCTTTAAAAGTTATTGAAGGAAAAGACGTTAGCTCTCAGGGAAACCAAGAAGATAATCACTATGAGGATAAGAGTCAAGGAGAAGTTCAACGGAGTGACGTAGCAAATGATCCTCGTACTCTCTTCCGTCCTGTGGCTCGTATAAGTGCTTTTAGCGTATATGGTTCTCCGAATGTCCCAGAATCCCAACTGCAAACTCCAAGGCTAATTCCTATCCAAGCACCTGATCTTGGGGTAAGCAAATTGCTTGAAGGAGCTTTCACTGACAGATTAGTGCCTCACCAATGTGGCCATGGATGTTGTGGCAATGCCAATCAAGAAATTAACGGTAGTTCACTATTGGGGCCTGAGTTTGTTGACTATGCTGAGCCTCCTTCCTTCTCAAGCCACGAATTGGCCACATTAGCCACAGAGATAAGCAATGTTGCTTGGTGTAAAAGTGGTTTGGAAAACAGCAGCATCGAGGTTATCTTCAATCCAACAACCAGGGCAGCGTGTGGTACCTCTCATTTGCCAAGCAGACCATTCTAATCCTTCAAAAATAGTAACCATATATAAATACACATATAACTTGAAAATGATGATGGATGCAGTGTCAACCTCAACAAGTAGGCGATTTTGAGGCTGAGTTGATTTACCGAGTTTATTTGGAATACAGAGTATAGGATAGACAGAAGCTGGATACCCGATTTAGTATCCGAACTGGTTGAAATGAGTGTAAATGCATTATTTTCATTGGTCTTCATTCATTCATGAGGAGGAATTTTAGAAATTTTCTTAAGTTAGATGAGTTCAGTTGAATGGTATGATCCAAAGCTTCATATGTTGTAATTCAACAAGATGATGGATTTTTTTATTCAAAGTGTGTGGTTCCTCCTTGCTTTGTTTAGCCTTCTACTCCGTTTGGAAGGCACAAGAAAAGAGAAAGATGCTAAATTCTTATATTTCAGCAGCCTCCGGCAGAAATGCAAGGTAAGGCTGCTGCACAATAGACTTTTCTAGTCGGACCCTGTGCATAACGGGAGCTTTAATGCACCGGGGAGTTCGTAGCAAAATTATAACATGTCTTCTTCATGGTTTATTTTTTAGGGTGACTTTGAATGTAACTTCATATCTCAGAAATGAGTGAATCTTAAATCATTTTTCTTGCTGGCTAGTTCCAGCTTTATGTTTTTTTAGATGGTACAATAGGGAACATTGTTCTTCTAATTATCGGAACTTTCAGTGTCAGTGCCATTATGTGTGTGATTTAAGATTCTTGTTGCTGTATTAGCACTTAATTTTAGATTAAAGCAATTATTATTGCAAATAAGAGGTCTAGACACAATGATAAAGTTGCTTATTCAGAATTGAGGAGTGATATTCTAAATTGCAAGGACCAACAAAAAAGGAAAAAAACCCAACAGTCCTACAGACAGCCCTTGTGGAAGGAATTACTTTGTGTAGGACAAATTCTAGTTGTTGCTACCAAAGCCCTTGTAATTAAATAAAAAAGCCAAAAAAGTTAGCGCAAAAAAAGGGCAAGTTCGGTGCACTAAAACTCCCGCTATGCACAAAGTTCGAAAAAAGAGCTCAACCACTAGGGTCTATTGTACGCAACCTTATTTTGCATTTCTACCGGAAGCTGTTTTCAAGGTTTGAACAACTTTACCAGTTACTCTAAGTAATATGTCAAAATGTGACCTAGTGATAAATAAAGTGGATTGAATATCATGAAGTTTGACGTGAGACTTTTACAACATTTTTCTTTGTATATTCAATAATGAATTTCCTATTTTATTTTAATAATAGTTATTTTTGAATATAATACGAACAAAATATCATGAAAATCTAATGGAGTAAGAATTTTCATACGTCTCTTCATAATATAAGAGTGGTGCATCACGTGATTATGAGAACATAATAAGTATATTACTTTTTTTTTTAAAAAAAAAAATAGCATTGTAGGATATTACAAAAGAAGAAATATTTTCATTTTATATTATTATATGTTGTAACTTTTGGTATTTAATTCTATCAAATTTTGTCGATTGTGATAACCACTATATTATGTTTAGAAAATAAAAAATTTAACCAAAAATCGAAATAGAGACTATTATGATAATTTTGAAAGTCTAATTCTGATTATACATCATAGTTCTGTATTTAGGTGGAATGTAGTTAGCACTAGTGGTCTTGGAGTGTATTGCGGTTTAGATCCAGCAAAGTTTGGATTTTTAATTTGTCAAAGTTTGATTTTCAACTTAAGGTTAGCAGAATTCTGAACAGAAGTTATTGAACACACTTGAGAGTTTTGATGATCTTAAGGTTTGATAAATTGCGTAATGATAAAGATGCATTCAGGCTTAAGTCATGGATCATTCAAGTGAATAGGTGATCTCACCTATGCTACATACATTTTTGACAGTAAATGTTGACTGTTGCTTTCATTCTGTTTGACTTGCATCTTAATTTTCATTTGAGCTGAAAATACTTCTAGATGTTTTAGCATGTCTGTTTCGCTCAAATCTTCAGAAATGCCACTGGGTGTGTGTCGGGTCCATCAAAAGTAGTGCATTTTGGAGGATCCTGACACCGGCACGGCTGCACTTTTGGAGAGTCTGAACAACATAGCACTCAAGTCCAAATATTTATCATTGTTCTCTGGCCACGTGACCCTGTTAACGCCATTCTCGAGAAGCAGACAACTGATTGTTAAGAGTAGCTCATCTTTTGGTTGCTTGTAGTACCTTGAGAGGGAAGAGTTTTTAGTTTTTACTAGTATATAATAGTAGGTCTCTGCAATAATCTTGAAACTCAAAGTTGCTGAATCATTGGGACGGCCTAGGTCTTATAAAAGTTGAAGTGTAAATACATGACAGCATGTTATGACTCTTTAGTAGAAAACTAAAAAAGAATTCATCTTTGAGAACGCGGCCACGACTTAAGCCAGTAGTTTTAAAAATGAAATTTCTAAAAGCAGAAGTGTAATCAAAAAATTGTTATGATTCAATTTTCAAAAAATAATCAAACCGAACATTGATATTCCTAGCAAACATATCATATTGAATTAGTCGAGGTGTACATAAACTAGCTCAGACATCACAATTATACACAACAACAACAATAACATATCCAGTGAAATCAATGTACGAAAACCTTACCAATATTTCATAGGGATAGAAAAACTATTTCCAAAAGACCCCGTCTCGAAAATATCTAACCCCCCGAAAGATATCTGGTGTACTGGCTTCTCTTTAACCACCAGAAAGATCCAGTAGTACCATGAAAGCAAAAGAAATGAGTGCTGTATTATTCTTTCATTTAAATCCAAACTTTGACTCATATTTAGATATGTGAAAGTGATAGAAAACAGACATGTGCTAATTGTCAGTCTTTCAGAGTTAAGTGATAAATTATTTTTGACTCCTGTGGACCATATTATATAGGTTAAAAAAATAAAATAAAACAAGAATATATAAATAATAATGTAGAGTAGTAGTTAAACAACTACTATCATGTAGGGGTTAAGTAAATGTTTGTAGAAAGAGTTGGTGTAAATTTGTTTTTATAGACTAATTTATATTAGTTTAAATATTAACTTAAGTAATTTTATAAAATTTATTGACAAATTCAAACGCACAGAAAAATATCACATCAATTATGTTTTCTTTTACTTTGATAGAAAAGGGAAAAATAAAGGAGAATGGAAATTTAGGTGGAAACCAAACAAGGGGCTAAGAGGGATGGATTTGAGCTTTTCCTACTTGTCACGCAAAGTTCGAGAATAAAGTCTACATAAATTTTATTATTATTTTTTTCGTTTCGTTTTATATGATATTATTTGATTCGATATGATTTCTAACCACAATTAGAGACAAGTTACTTAACTAATAGCTATGTCAAATAATCCTTTTATTGTAATAATATGATTTTTATATATAGTATAGATCAATAATCAACACAAAAAGACATTTAATTTTTAATAATTAGTATGATCTAATGTATTAAAATGAGCAAATTATAATTTAATATTAAATTTTCTATTTTAAGTTAAATATTATTGATGATGTTAAATTTAATATATAATAATAGTTACTACTTTTAAATGTTTTATGAATCTATTAATTCTAAATATGTCTATGATGTATGATAAGCTTTTTATTACATCAAACAAATAGGATAATAATTTTGTATGATTAATTTTTTTTAATATACATTTGATTTTTATTCGATACATACATTGGAACCCGACTAAATTTGAATTCGCATCAAAAAGTTCCATGTTTGGGGGGGAGGTGGTAAACCATTCCCTAATAAGAGGAACTCCATACTCAAAAAAACTTAAACTCGAGATTTCTGATTAAAAATGAAAAAATACTGACTAGTACTCCACTATATAATTTGTTGGTAATATGCATGTATGGTTTAGTTACAAAAGCATAAACTTGTTGTATTAGTTAGAAAATTAATCAAAATTTCATTCTTTTTACTTCTTTAGACCAAACTTTGACGTAAATTTTGATCGAGGAATTGTTTAATTTTAGAGGGGGAGGACTTTATAAGTTTAAATGATTTATAAATATTTATATAACTTAGTTTATTGAGGATAAAACAAAAATATTAAAATAAAATTATTTTTAAAAAATAAAATAATATTCTGAAAAAAATGAAAATAATAAATTAATACTAGGTGTTAAGTTTTCTTCTATTCTATATAAATTTATAAAAAAAATGACAAGCCAATAATACATGCCAAACAATTAATAAAAAAATCATAGAATAGTACAATAAGATATACGATCCACATAATGACCCTATTGTCAGAATGAAAAACATGGATTATGATTTTATTTTTTTAATTTACTTTAATCTTTTTTTTTAATATGTAAAGTAGGTTGCAAATAAGACAATACAACACCTGAAAAGGTAAATTAAGATTAAAATTATATTCAATAAATTGTAAAAAGGCAACAAAAATACACTCAAATTTGCTAAATAGGGTGGATGGAGGAAAAGAAAAATGTTACTAATTCTTTTCCTTGATTTAATAATAATAATAATAATAACAATAATAGTATAATTTTATAAATAGAGTTTGAGAAGATGATATACATATAAATTTAATTTTTAATATAAATACAAATTCAAAAGACTCGATTTAAATAAAATATATCAATTTTTACAAATAATTATTCATAAAATTGACCAACATTTTTTTTACCATATAATAGAAGAATGCACAGAGGAGCTTAGAGTCAGGCACTCGATTGACCCGATTAGTCCGTCTACTTTAATTTTTTCTGTTTAATTTTTTAGTATGTTATGTATTTAAAAATTATAAAAAAAAGTAGTATTATAATATTTTATATTTTAAAAATATAATATTTTAATTAATATATTTAATAAATTATATTAAAATTTTGATTGGCTCTCAAAATTTCACACATGTTACGTAAATTAGAAAAGAAGTAGCATATCATTTTTAAAAATTACGTTAAAAGTGCTATAATCATAATGATTAACAACTATAAATATTTAAAAATCATATAAGAAGTTGGTTGACTCTCCTAATTTCATTTGTGCCACATAAATTAGAACAAATAGAATCAATGGCATTGGATTGAGTTTATCCACACGCTCAACGTCTGAATCTCATTTTAATCAAGTATTAAGTTGAGTTTAAACTAGTTTCTTGAATTCCTAATGAGTTAATTCTTCTTCTTTTGAATTCTATATAATTATGCATTGAGATTATTATTATTAATTTTGGCTCTCATATTAGAAATTATTGTTCGTGATTACTTTCCAAGGAGCCCTAATGGAGTAGATGATCATAATTTTTCCATGCAGTATTTGACACCGAGTTAATGATTTTCATGTATAAAGCAAAGTATTATTTTCAAACTATTGTGACATATGTTTTAAAAAATTCTTAATAAAAATTGAATATTGAATTTAATGATATTTAGATGCAAGAGTTTCGATGAGATGTAAATGATTTTCACGTTATCATTATTGATGAAAGATGATGACGATGTTTTGATGACGAGATTGATATTTTAAATTGAAGTCCAATTAGACTAGACGAGATGACGATATGAGCACGCGTATTTTGGGAGTATTATTGAGCATTGATTTGGGTAAGAGTATAATTACCGAATCCTATAAACTATGTAGCAAGGGCGTAGGATATATGCTATGCCTCTTTAATTTTGTCCCAAAATAAGACTTTTATATTGAATCCATTGACGATGTTATGTCCTTTACCTTGAGAAGGTACTGGATGGATGTGACAACAACAACAGTTCATTATATCATCACTAGCTCATGAGTGGTGGTCGTCGCTTATAGAAACTCACTAAGAGTGTGTGTGTGTATATATATATATATATATATATAATGAGTTGCATATGTATATTTATGATTGATGAAAATATTATTTATATTTTGAAACTTGCATGGTATATTGATATTGAGTTGAGTTGAGTTGTTTCATTCTTTCCTGGAGGATCTCGATGTATTATTCTACTCACTCATCTTACATATCGTACATTCCACGTATTGACACCACTTGGTGTTGCATCATGCAAAACATAGAAATAGAGATCCCCAGTAGATGCTTTATTGTAGATCTATTAGTTTCAGATAGTGGTGAGACATCCTTGCTTTCAGAGAAATCAATTATTTGAGTTGTTTTCTTTTTAGTAGGTTTTTGAGATGGGCTTGGAATTGTCTTGATACTTTCTTATGAGTCGATAGAGGGTTCATAGACCGAGTCAGATAGAGTTGACGTAGAGTTGGTTTTCTTTTAGAGTCAATTTTGAAAACTATTATTATTTATTTGAATTGAAACGTTGAGTTATTTTAATAAACGATATCTTGAAAACTATTTTATATGATGATACAAATGTCCACTTGAGTTTTTTTTTTTTTAATTTCATTAAGTTTTCCACTAATTGAATGAGCGATTAGGCCAAGCGATTCGCTTGGAAATCAGTAATAGTTTTTGAGTGACAGTCATGCTCAAGATACCCTCATAAATAATTAGATAAAATTAAACTCTACCTCAATACGTATAATAAAACAAAGAAAGTTCGGAAAAGGGGAAAAAAAAAAAAGAAGTTGCTATCCATATTCGACATGATTTATTATTAAGTGTGTACATATATAAATAAAAAAATAATTTATGCATATATAATATAATTTTTTAATCCAAATTTTTTTAAATAAATTATTGAGCGTCATGCACCTCTAATGAATTGCTTACATTCACCAACTCCAAAGAGATAGGAATTCTTTTATTAAAAAAAAAAATGGAAAAGGAGGCACTATTCCAATGCTTATAATTATCTTACACTAAAAACGATTACAATTTACACCAACCACAATCATTTGCACCACGAACACAAAATATTGGAACCACAAACTAAAAAAAGATAATGTAAAAAAAAAAAATCTATGATAGATTCTTATTTCACTTTTCATATTTCCTTCCAAATAAAAAAAAAATGCAGAGATCTTGAATGGACGGTTCAGATCATTTGATGAAGGTGCTGTTTGAAACTGCGAGACGCTTTCTCCTTCAATTTATTTGTTTGACTTCAATTTTTAAATTAACAAAAAAACTTTAAAAAAATAATTAAATTTATGATCTTAAATTGATATGAATAAATATACCAAAATTTTTTTTACTCTTATGATCTCAAATATGTTAGGTGAAAAGTTGAAATTAAAGAATTGTCAAGAAAACAATAAGTATTTGTTCCATATTATATGGACACTTACTAAATTATGATAGAATTAATTATTTTTTTTCATTTTACCCCACCATTAATTAGTGTATTAATGACTTTTTCTATCTTTATGCGCATTGATCTAAATAAAGGATAAAATGTTAAAGTTCACTATTGCAATAATGATTTTTTAATAATCGTGTAAAATGGAAAGTGCCTATATAATATGGGACAGAGGGAGTAATTTTTTTTTAAAAACAAATAAATAAGTTAAAATGGAGTGATTATTTATTACTTTTTTCTTTCAATTTTTAGGCTTGTTTTGACTTGATACAACATTTTAAAAAAGTAAAAAAAATTAAATCTAATAACTTTTATATTAAAAATATAATAGATATCAATATATCCTTTAATCTTACTCCCTCCGTTCCATGACACCTTTTGACTTGGCACAGTGTTTAAGAAAAACGTAAGACTTTTAAAATTTGTGGTTTATAATCATTCTTAAATATTTGTGTGGCTGAAAATCATTTCATTAAGGATAAAAATGACATTTTAAAGATAAACTATTTTCAAATTAAAGTAAGTGACATTCTTCTTAGATGGATAAAAAAAAAGGTGTCATATAAAATGGGACGAACGGAATAACATAAAGAAATAATGTAATATTCTTTCCATTTCTATTTATGTACCCTATTTTTACCATTTTCATCAGATTTAAATACTCTTAACTTTTTGAATTTTTTGATTTTAAATTCATTTTAAACTTACTTAATTATTAGTGAGATGATCTTACTCATAAAAATTTCATGACTTATTTTAAATAATTAATTTTTTTCTTAACAAAAAATTTTCATGCTCAGTCAAATATTGTGTAAATTTGGACACAGAGATTACCTCACCAACTACAGTACAATCATTATCATATCTCAAAGGTGGGCCATTTCCTTCCTAAAGTCTGTCACACAGCTACTCTTAACAGAACCATGAGCTCTCTCCCCTTTACATTCTTGTTTTTTTCCTGCTTAAACCCTCTTTTCTCTCCTCTCATCACTTTCTATATACACTTGAAAGAATACATTTTACTTTCTCTCTTTCTTTTCTTGCTTACTGCTAAATTTTAGAAAATGGGGTGTTAATGGTTTACCTAATCCATCACCCCACTACTTCCATAAATTTTACATATTAATAGACCAAGAAATGGGGCATTGGGGCCTTAACTCATGCAGCACTATAAAGGGTAACAAAAAAAAAAAAATTGAATCTTGGGAGTTGTAATACTTCAAAGTTTTGATTTTTAATGCTTTTCTTGGTTATGGGGTTTGATGAAATGGGGAGAGAATTGAATCTTGGAAGTTGAAATCTTTCAAAAGTTTTGATTTTTTTGATTTTGGGGTTGTTGAAAATGGCAAATGTAGATGTGTCTCATGTGGATTTAGAAGCTGGCGCCGGCGCCGGTGGACATAGTCGCCGGTGCTCCGGCAGTAGTAGCAGTGTCTGTTTCTCTGATGCTGATGAAGGTTCTTGTTATTCTCAGTTTTATTCCACTGCTGATGGTTCAAATTATGATGATTATAGTTTTGCTTGTGCTACTGAGTCTGAAATAGGGGAAGTTATGGAGGAGTCAAGGAGAGTTTCATCTGTGGCTGAGTCTGATAGATCAGTGGACTTGGAAAATGGAATTGGTGAAACAAAGCTGCATGTGGGGAAAATTGAAAGAGATTGTAGGATTTGTCATCTGAGTTTGGTGAGTTCTGGTCCTGAATCTGGTTTTGCCATTGAACTGGGATGTTCTTGCAAAGATGATTTAGCTGCTGCACATAGAAATTGTGCTGAGGCATGGTTCAAAATCAAAGGAAATAAGTAAGTATAGCAAATCCTTTAGTTTATGTTTCAAATTTCTGACTTTGATTTTAGTCTATGGTCTCTAAAGTTTGATACATTACATTGTCTATGTGATCAATCTGGATGCTTAAGTGGTAATGTTACCATCTGGTAACAAATTATTGTTAATAATTTTATGGTCCTCTAGTATAATTGCCTATATATATATATACATTCGATAATCGTGGTACCTAGGCCAGCTTACATGCATCTCGACTAATACCATGGATACTTGTCACCCCCCACCAAGCAATAGGTACAGGTAACTTTGTCCTAAGCTGTCCCTCGACTAATTCCACAAGATGCCCATCAGCGCCATCTCCCACCACAACATCAACAGGTAACTCCGCCTACCAAAGTTATTACATATAGAAAGAAATCACCGAGTATTTGTTGTTTCCGTGTGATTTGAACCACTGTCATCTCACAAGGTAACACTGTCCACCAAAACTAGCATAGATAGGAAAAAAATACCTAGTGTTTTTTTTGTCTCTGCTGTGACTCATGCTTCTCAACCAACCAATCTAAGACCTCAGGGATCTCAAGAACTTAGTTTTTTTGCACTTAATAGTTTGCAATGAAAATGATTTGTTGAATCTTCTATTGGAAGTGTTTGATTTCTTTATTCATATTGGCAGTACTTGATCTGTCAGAATAACCCTTTTATGTAGGGTAACGTAAAAGTTTGGTCTGTGATGTCTGTTCTCTTGGGAAAGAGATAACATCCTGTATTTTATGGGAAAAAAAGGAAAAGTTATTTAAAGAATCAAAATGGAATAAATAAAATGAAAAGTGAGAGACTAAATCAATTGTAACTTGACTAGTATAACTAAGATGTCTAATGACACCGACAATTCTTCCTACTATGCTCTTTAATGTTCTTTAGTTTCTCAACTCTTCCTGATATTTGATATGCACTTATCTTTTATCAAAGTAAAGATTTAACCTTAGTGGATAAAGTAAGTAACTTTTATTTTTCCCCTCAATATGATAATATTTTGCTGTCCTCCACTCTGCATATTCTATTACTTAAATACTTAGATCTTTACTTTTGTTGTCAGTTCTCTGACATGACCTCTGATGTGTACACAGTCAAGATTCTAGTGTCATTTTTCAGATAGAAACTTTCATCAATGAGTCTGTTGATCTTTTAAGTACATGACCAAGTAATTGAAAGGATCAGATGGAATTAAAACTGAATTTTCTGTTATAGATTGCGTATGCTTGATCCTGGAGACGGAATTTTGATTTGTTGGTCTTCCTGAAGAATTAAGCATGTGCAATCCATAACAGAAAATTGTAGGGTGGTATTAACTATTAACAGGTAAAAGCTCCGTATGTGTGCCTGCATATGCAGGCCTGGTGGCGCAACCTCACAAGGGGGAGGGGGAGGATTGGAACAACTGAACTGTGCATAATGGACTTCTTGTTTGCTTTTCCTAATAAAAATGCTTCTTGAAGACAAGTATAATGATCAAATTCTCCTTCATTCCTAGTATTACAGCGAAGGAGGAAAAAGTAATGAATCTCATTATGATCTGTTCCATTTCTTTTGATGTTCATTTTAAAACTGTTTTATGTTTTTGTGAATATTATTCAACTGTGAAGCCAGGGAACAAATGTTCGTTATTCCAACAGACCAAGGTAGTAAAATCAATCCCCCAAACCAAAGTGTAAAATTTATCTTACATTCAGTTGTTCGTAACAGTGTAGTGACTTCATTCCATGGTTTTTTGGTACTGTTGTTTCGTTATTTTTCCATCCATAAAGTTGATTTAGTACTGATAGATCTGTGTAAGCGACATCTTACTGAAATATGATACTTTTGAAGTGTCCATAGTGCATTAAGTATTATAGGGATACTAACTTACAGAAATAGTTGCCGTCCTATATGAAAAAATGCATACACATACAGACATGTTGAGTACTCCCTCTACTGTTGACTGGTGTGCTTTACTTTGCCATTTCCTCCTCCCAAAACCAAAAAGAAAACAAAGTAACGAATATTATCTCTGGAGATCTGTCCAATCCCACATGACAGAACTATTGCCATCTCTTATGACCCACCATTCACAGACTCATTGCCAATTTGCCATCATAAGGGTTAGTTTGTTATATCCTTAGTAGTGTTGTTTTTGTTGTCATTCCTCCTCAACATGGTTGTAAATTATAGAAATAATTAGGTTTTGACCGTCAACCTGTTCATTATAGTTTTTCTTTCTGGTGTAAAACTGAATTTGTCTGATAACTGCATTTTGGTAATCTTTCTGATCAACTTTGTGACTCATTCTTGTAAAACCGCAGAATTGTAGAGTTTGTCTTTTGCGAGAAGTTAAAAATTATCATCTTTCAGTAATTAGAAAATTTAGTTAGACAAAAGACTTTGATTCCACAATCATGTCAGCATAAGTTTCAAACTACTGCTTCTTCCAAAAGCAGTTAGCTTACTATTCTAGGTATCTCCAGTTATATGAAAATATGTCTCATGCAATTCGTGAAAGTATTGACTGATGACTACAAACTTGGACAGGCATCCTTATGTTATTGCAGTCCTAATTTTTCAAGATTGTTCTTTTAAGTTCCAAGAAATATGTTTTTCTGACAAAAAGGCTCGATATTTGTTCAATTCAGGGCACCTGCACAACCCTTGATCATGTGCTTCCATCTTTTATGCTTCTGTGTGACTTGTGTCAACATTGGAATTCTTTTCACTCTTGTGACCCTTGTTAACATTTGAAATTGTTTTTCCAGGACTTGTGAAATATGCAATTCTATCGCATGCAATGTCGTTGGTCCAAATGATGTTGAATCAACACAGCAACAAAATGAATCAAGTGCAGTGGCTCCAAGTGCAGCATCTGCACCAGTATCATCAACTTCAGAAGCTCGAACTTGTTTGAATGGCCATCGGTTCTTGAATTTCCTCTTAGCTTGTATGGTATTCGCGTTTGTCATCTCTTGGCTCTTCCACTTTAACATCCCATCATAGGGGTAGTGCAGGAAAGAGCTCATGTGCCATGAAATTCGAAGGCGATTGCAGGATTATGGTGGTAAAAAAGAAATGTTTAACACGTATTTACGGGCTAGTTTTGGAAACATACCTAAAGACCAATGTGTCATCTGTCTACTACACGTAGATTTAGAGATCAATTTGTAAGTGTGTATGGTCTATTTATGAACTACTATTGATTGATCTCATGAAAATGCCAAGAGTTGTTTTAGTTTGTTATGTTTCAAGTTTAAAGTGACTCTAAAATTTGGGTAGTTTGATTCATGCATTTTCTAATTAGGATGTTTATTAGGAGTATTTTAATCAAATGGGTAAAAGTTAGGATACTCAAATATTTTTACCATAATTTACTTTATAGTTCAAAATAATTACATATTGGTTCACTAATTAATAATTTAATATTAAATTTTAAATTAGACATGTAGAGAAAGAGATGAGCGAGATAGAGTTCGTGTATTCCATATATATGCGTTGAGATGCTAGATACATGTCTCGGGATACTAGATATTTTCTGAAAATCCAAATAAAAAGAGAGAAAAGTGAGCAAGAGAGGAGAGAGACAAGCAAGAGAGGAGAAAGATGAGAAAAAAATTAATGTATTCTAGATACATGTGAATTACGCTCAAATATAATGTATCTAGAACAAATTACACATAAGTTTACCTACATACATGTATTTGAGTGCACTAAATAGTAGATATATGTACTTGTCGAAGTAAATGTAGCATGAAAGATAATTTCAAAAACGAAAGTGAAGACGGACTATTGAGTCCTAAACTAGTGGGATTTGTGTTGTTTGCTCTAAAAGTTAAGGGTTTACAAATCAATAACAAACAAAAATGGATTGATTTATTTCAGATATTTTTGGAGTGGAGGTCGCAAATTAGAGTAACAGGCTGATTGGTTTGTAGGGTTAGGCGGATGAGTGATCTCGAGGTTTAGTGAGGTAGTAGGGGTAGGCGGGACTGATGTTTATCGAATGTGAGTTGAATTTATCGTATTTACATATTGACACGTGCTTTTCGTAGATAGTTCACAGGAAACAAACTCTCTACTTCTATTACGAGGTAGTGGGAAGGTCTGCGTACATTTCTACCCTCCCTAGACCCCACTTGTGTTGTTGTTGTTAAGCCAAAATAACTTTTTGTTTCAAAATGTTTGAATAAAATTTAAAAAATGCTTATAAATACTTATTTTTAAAATAAAATAATAAAAATAAGTCAAAGATCAATCTAAACGAGTTTATTGTCCAAAAAATAAGATGTGAAAAGGGTTAGAGCGTATGCAGAGCTCACAGTACAGTTCTCGTCGACTTGAGCAGCGTACCAAAGAGGGGCAACAAACCAATAAAAACTATTCATTTATTATTTTATTTATAAAAAAAAGTTAAAATAATGTGTGAAAAAAATTGCAATTAAAAAGTTTTCTTTTAAAAAAAATAATTCAATATTAGGTATGTACTCTTACCATTTCAATTTTTAAAAATATTTTTTCCGTCCATTTCAAAAAAAATATCTCTTTTTTTTTATATAAATTCTTTAATTCAATTTTTTACGTGACATATTTAAGATCACAATATATAAAATATTTTAATATTTAATCTTTTCAAATTACTTGACATCAATACTTAAAACTAGTTGTTTTAATTTATTTATCCAATTTATATAATCAAGAAAGTTTTATTATATTTTTTCTTCTCTATCCTTGATATTAAATAGTAACTAAATTAAATAATACAAACTAAATTTAGTGGTCCAAAGTATCATTAATAAAATTATTTTAATAAAATACATCTCTAATTAAAATTTTCTCAATGAATATATCAATTTAACATGATCCGCGTAGAATGAAATGAGAGGATAATTATTTTCTTAAATTTTTTGTCGAGTCAAAATCAAACAAACAAAGTGAAATTGAGAAAAAAGAAAATTTGGTGTTGTTTTTTGGGATAGAAGAAGTTTTAGTATTTGTTTTAAATTTTAAAAAAAAATTCCAACTAACATTAGTTTAACCTCAAAACCCTCACAGCACTCTTGCTCTTCTTTGCGCCTCTCACTCTTGGATTCACCTTCTGGGGTTTTACCAAATTCCAAGATTTTCTTAAATCTTCCATCCTAGAAAGGGTATGTAAATTTTTATGTTATAAAGTTCAAATCTTTTTTGTGGGTTTTCAAATTCTACATGTATCTAATCTTTCTTTATTTTTACAGTTCCAATGGCTGCTGCTCCTTCAGACCTTGAAAGAGAACAGGTTTTCTAAACACTATATGCTATTTTTATCTTTGGCCTTAATGGGTGTTTGTTTTTGATCTATTATTGCTTTTGAAATTAAAAATCTTGTTTTTTTTTGAAAATTTTTGGGTGAGAGCAGATATTCTCTATGGCGGAGAAAGAGATGGAGTACAGAGTGGAGATGTTTAACAAGTAGGTATCTTTTAGCTTTCTTGAATGTTTGGAAATATACCCATTTGCTTGATTTTGCTGAACCTAAGGAATTGTATAAGGATGATTAGTGCTATGTGTTGTGTTGGTACATTGAAATAATACATCTGCACTTTACCTGAAATAAGTAATAACAACAACATAGCCTCGCAGTCTTACTCGAAATTGAGAAGGTAGAGTGTTTGTTTCTCATAGACCTTAGCTCAAGCAAAACATATTAAAATCAAGTATGTAAAAACTAAAGTAGGAAAAATCCTTGCTTAAAACAATGGATAAGATAACAATAGCAACACTAAATAATAGTATAACTAAATATAATCGAGATAGTAGGAGAGTAATAAAAACACACTATCAAGGAAATTGGAAATCAGACAATGCTAGACCACCTACTAACCTTCTATTATAATCCTTGTACGTGTGCCATATTTTGTCTAATCACCTTACCTAACCTCAATACTTAATTAAGCAAGTACCACACAATTGTATGGTGACTCTTTGTTGTACGTTATCTTTTACTACTAACATTTGTGCGGGGGACTGGGATTGATGGTGTCTGTCCTTTTGAACATCAAATGTTCCAGATATACAGTTGGACCTTGGTGAGGAAGACCTGTTGTGTGTGGTGTAAACCTTCTTAAACTAGTTAGAGTGAGGAATGGGGATACTTTTGCTTATTCGTTTTTAAGTTTGATATATACTTTTCACTTGTGACCTAATTTCTTTTTCTTGGGACAAGCACACAAAAAATTTTTGTTGACAGAAGGTGCGAGCTGTGTTGTTTCCGCAGCACCTTTTGCTGGACTTGATCGGGGAATGTTCACACATCTAAAGGCCTAAATTAAGCAAAGAAAAATGCTTTCATGAGGCGGTTTGCACCATTTGACATTGTAATCAAGTCCCTCAAAGGTGCCGTGGGAAAAAAAAGGGCTTGTTTGTAAGAAATGCTACAAAACTCTTATTATGATGTTTGGAAGTAATTTTTGTCTCTGTATAAAGGTGGTGTTTTATCTGTTTTCTAGTTTTTGTCTTGACTTGCTGGGCTCTAGTTCGTATTTCTCATTCTGCCTATTTCTCTAATTTCTTACCCGCTCTTTTCTCCTTATAAAACTGTAATTCAGGCTTACGCATACATGCTTCAAAAAGTGCATCGAGAACAAGTATGTTACTCATTCTTCTTATGCTTCTGGTCTAATATGAGTTTTGTGCATCATTTTGTCAATATTTAGTTTCTTGCTTGACAATGCATTTTTAAATGGCCTTATAGGTACAAGGACTCGGAGTTGAACATGGGTGAAAATAGTTGTATTGACCGATGCGTTTCGAAGTACTGGCAGGTAAACCATGGCTGTTCATTCTGACTTCACTAAATCTTGCAGTTAGCTTGGCACACGTAATAAATACACATAGATCTACTTTCATATGGTAAAATTATGTTGGCTGCATTAGCTAAATCATCTTACTTTGTTTGTCTAATGGAAATGGGTAAGTTTTCCTGAAATGATTTAGTTGTTATATTGAACTTTTAAGAGATGAGTAATCTTTTCTATTGATAAATCTTGTGGCTTTTGGTAGTTCTCTGGTTTAATCATGATAATTTTCTTTTTCCTCTTATTCTTCATTTTACACGTTAGGTTGCTGCGGAAAAGATATATTTTAACCAAATTACTCGAATAGAATAGATGACCCACTACTTAAAGTGGATTTGTAGCTTGGTAGGACAAGTTTTTGGGAGATCAGAAGTGCTTATTTATAGAAATTGAAGTGTTTGGCCAAGCTTTTCGGAGAAAATAAGTGCTTTTGGGGAGTTATGGAAGCTGAACAAGTAGCTTTCTCCCAAAGTACTTTTTTGAAAAACACTTTTCAGAAAATATGCCTCTTTATCTCTATGAGGTAGTGGTAAGGTCTGTGTACACTCTAACTTCCCAGGATCCCACTTGTGGGATTTTATGGGGTATGTTGTAGTTGATGTTGTTGTACTTTTGAGAAAATGTACTCAAAAACACTTTCTCAAAGCTTGACAAACACTAGTTGCTTCTCAATAGTGTTTTTCAAATTGATTAGTCAAACACATTCTTATCATCAAAAAACACCTTTCAAAATAAGTTGATTTTAGAAGTTTGGCCAAATAGGCTATAAACATGGATTTAACATCTTTATAATTACTAAATGGAGTGAATATGTTAGCAAGGAAAGGATATGCATTGTTTTGCTGTTCATATACATCAGGTTGTTTACACTTATTCACGTAGCTCTGGTAATCCCTTGGAGGTCCGGGCTCACTAGTTGTTGTTTACAAATTAGACACCAAAGTGAAGGTGAATGAAAAGCTTAGTTTTTTCCCATTCTTTCTGTAGTCTCTGTCTCTCTCTCTCTCTCTCTCTGTGCATTGCAGTGCTAACCTGTGCCCTTTGCTCACTAGCCTCTCTCTCGATGCGTTGTAATGCTAACACACTCCCTTTGCCATAATGGCAGGGGAGGCAAAAGAAACCATTCCCGTAATAATGGGGAGGGAAGTTCAACATCTTGTTCAGATCATTGGAAGAAACCAACACCTTCCAAAGACAGATATGAACCCTCATACTCCAATAGAACATTTGCCTCAGGGAGTTGAGAACTGTCCTCCATTAAGGACTTAGAATGTAAAGACAATGACAAAGGTTTTCCTAACAGGTGCTAGCACTATAGCTAATGCTATGGCAAACATGCTAGCCTGGAATCGAAGAAGACCTGGTCTGCCTTGAAGGAACAAGCAATGTTGACCAATACAATTAATAAATCCCATCGACAACTACCAGTCAAGCAATGGTAAACCCAGCTAATCCAGATTGCCCTAAGCCAGGAAGCTCAGGGGGAAATGAGGACATGACTCTTGTCAAGATCTTTTGTCGAGAAGCAAGCAAGAAAGGACGAAATAACTTTGGTTAACATCTGACCTCTCTCCTAATGATGATAATATCATCCACATAGAGGAGCAAGTATATAGTACAGATGAAGGGTGATGAGGGAAGTATCAGATTCAGATTTTAAAAATTCCAAAGACAGCAAATAATGTTTGAGTTCGTCATATTGCACAAGGAGAGCTTCCTTGAGATCATAGATTGCCTTTTTTGACAACACAAATGGGCAGAAAATCTCAGAGTGTTCCATATATACTTCATCAAGACGACCATGGAGAAAAGGCATTATTGGCGTCTAGTTGTTGTAGAGGCCAATCTAATTTGTTGCCACTTACAGTATTACATGAATAGTAATTGGTTTGATTACTAGACTTAACATGGTTTAAAATCAATATCAGGACTGAATTCCTTTGAAATGAGTCTTGACCTCATAATGATCTAATGAACCATCAGCTTTTTGCTTGATCTTGTACAACCACTTACAACAACATACCCCGTGGTTGTACAACCACTTACAAGAAATAATATATGATAACATGGTAGCAATTCCCTTTTCAACAATGCATCAAGTGATGAACAATCGAAGGTGGGAATTGGTACCATGTGATCCAAAAAAACATTGTTTCCTGCAAGTGTGGTAGTATAAGATCAAGAGGAAAACTGATACTTCAATAGATCGTTACAAGGCATACTCGTCTGGTTGCGAAGTGTGTAACTGAACATCCTGATATATTGATTTCCGCTAAATAGTCAGCCTAGATGCCACCAGCTACTCTTCATGTGATACTTTTTTTGGTAATAAAACTTAAATAGCCTCTTAAGAAAGCTTGACATCAATAATGCCTTCCTCTAAAGTCATCTAAGAAGAGGCATTATAAAACAACCTTCAAATTGACTTGAAAAGAATTTCCCACGTGTGCATCTTTAAAAGGCGATTTATGGTGTCAAACAAGCTCCCCTTCCATGGTACAATGGACTCAAAACATCATTTGCTATCTTTGGAATCTGTGAAATCCGAGTTTGATACTTCGATTTCATTTGTCATCAATATTACGCCTTGTGTACCTGGTTCATCAATGTGGATGATGTCTTAGTCACTGGAAGCAAGAGTTTAGTTATTAACCCGTTCATTTACTGGTTAATTTTTCTTCATAAAGACGTGTGACAATCTTAACAATTTTTTAGGTGTTGAAATATTTCAATGTGTAGATGACAATATGTTGTCTCAACATACTGCATTGCAATCCTATTAAAACTCCAATAAGTGCTCCAAGTTATTTTGGGCGTGCAAGCAAGCAGCTGACACAACCAGATACAGAGAAGACCTTGTGAAGCTACAAGAGAGTAGCACAGTTGGTGTCAGATGGATGGTGCAAGGTGGAGAAGATCCATCTAAATGACCATATAAGTTGTGCATGGGAGATGGTGCCTTCCACGTGTTAAAGTTATGTCTTCGATTTGGCTTGATCGGAAGTTGTGAAGTGGGTGAAATTGGACTACTATTTTGTTGGTAATGTTATTAGCAATGCAATTCTTGAATAGTTCGTCATTTTGTGGATGGTGAGCGGGAATGAAAAAGAAAAGGATCTTATGAGTTTAGACCTTTTGGGCTCTTGATACCCCATATAAACACCAAAGAAAGTTGAATAAATTTGATGATCTTTAAAAAAACCAGTGGGCGGCATTAAATACGAGAGAGGTTTTCCTGATCTAATTAGTGACAGAGGAGACTTACTCACAGCTGGACCGTGAATGAACAACTTCACTGGATAGGAATCAAACCTTACAAATTGCTAAGGAGAAGATCAAGTGTAATAATTGTGCTAATTCAAACAACATTCAAATCAGTTGTCAGGATTGCTTTGCTAAGATTAGGGTTTTGGACAATACTTGATTTTAAAATGTAAAACGTTTGTTCAAATTGATTTTGTTTTGAACACGAGCACTTGAATCATAGAATATGTGAAAGTTGAAGATTTGGGAATGGAAACCATAACTTCACTTAAAATATTAGTTCAAATCGGTGTTCTAATATTTCATTGAAGTTCTAATATGAATTTTAGTATTTGCAAATACTCACCAAACTAGTATTTGCAAATATACTGAAACAATATTTTATGTTCAAACGGGAAATTTCAAGCTGATGATTTTGCTGTTGGCCTACTTGAAATATGAACCTAATCCCTGCTGTTTCAAGTGTTCCCCTCCCCACCTGGCCAAAAAATTCACTCAAGATTTTAGTGAAGATGAAGCGGTGATAATCTTATCTATGTACACCCTACCCTCTCCATACCCCATTTATGGGACTATACTGGGTATGTTATTGTTGAGGTGGCGATTATCTTGATATCTAAATTTCCTCCCATCTCATTACTGCAAGACAATTAGATATTTACCGAAGTGTGGTAGTTGCATCAAAACTTAATGTCTGTGCTCCTGAAACTTGAAGCTATCTAGTTGAGGTCGTTTTACTTCTTTTTTCTCTAAGATCCAACAATAACTAAGACACCATTTAAATATTTTCTGCAGGTGACTAACCTAGTGGGGACGCTTCTTGGGAACACTCGACCCATGTAACTTTTTCTTGTTGTCGACTTTGTGGAGTTCAATAATCTATCAGGGAGAAAGGCGAGGAAGAATTGATAAATCCTTTTCTTTATTGCTCAAAGATGTTGTCTCTTTGAACAAATTTTACTATATTTAGGATTATATTTCAACTTTACTCTTTGACAGTAAAGATGATCTGAACCAATATGTGATGGCTATTGATGATTTTTTGTGATACAACAGGTAAAATTTCAGCTTTTGGCCAGAATGTTAGATTTTGATGTTGCAATGTATCAATTTCGCAATTTTCTGCCAGAACCTTGGAGCATCTGCATCTCACTTGATGCAGATATAAATGGTTTAATATGTTGCTATGTTTTTGTTCTTGTTCTATATTATTGTTTTCAACATTGTAGTATACAAGTCTTTTCAACTCTTTGTGGTGGGAATATAATAAGCTTATGTACCCAAATCGAATCATACTTGTCTTCGTGCAAGGTAAATCCACAACGAAGTCCCATGTTGATCATCGATCACTTTCGTTGTGGAATTTCAATGTTCTGAGCCAAGCTACTAGGTCTATGATGCTCTGCCTGAGCTTCTTGTATGAATACATTTACCTTTCGTTAATCTTTTTGGCACTATATCCCACACTATCATTATACCCATTTAGTGTGGAAATGTGAAGGGTAGAGGGTTTGGTTCATTATTCATCAAATCTAGAAGCATGCACCATCAGCACTTCGAAATTTCTCGATTAGACAAAACATAACAAGAAAAAAGATCCATTAAAGTTCTTGAAGTTGAGAAATATTCAAGGTTGGTTGTGTGATCAATGGGAAATGATATTATGTAATGTACTATGAAATTTGTCATAGATTAAGAGATACATATGACATCTGTGATTTGACTATGAATGCTATTCAGTTGTACATATTGTAGATAAATATCAGTAGAATGCTGTTCAGTTTTGGTTCAACCAAACCAAAAAAGAGATCTTTTATTCTAGATTTGCTGTTATACCCAAATATTTGGTGTTGAACCAAAAAAGAGCCTACTATCTATTGCACCTTACCAAAACCATCTCATTAATTTCACTTCTTAATAAGAAGTAACAAGACTTGTATGTAGTACTCAAGCCTCCACTCTTTCCTCACGTTTATTCAATTCTTGATTTGTTTATTCTCCCAAGGATAGAAATGACAAACTTTACCAACTCATCTCTAAGACAATGTAGCTACTGCTGCCGCTGCTGATTCCTGCTGCAACAGTAGTTCTTCCAGCAGATTTACCAACTGAACCTGAACCAGATCCAGCCCCTGTTGTTGCCCCTTCTGCCAAGGTAACCCTTCCTGTTGACATAACAAACACTGGGGTAGCCTCTGTCACTGATGCAGCGCCAGTAGCTACATCAGGAGGGTGCACAGCAACATCAGGTGGAGTTGCAGCAGCTGCTAACTCTGGTGCCACAAAGGGCAAATCCTGTCCTGGACCACCCCATGTTCTCTTTCGTCATGCATGACATTCTTGGTGGTTTGCGTCCTTCAGGAAGAGTGTTCACCGGGATTATAGCTAATTCTGATGCCAACAATTTGCCTTTTCTCCAAGCCCAATAATCAAATCTTCCTAATCAATGGTGGAGTCCCTCTGAACACTATTAACGACGTCGTTGTCAACAACAATTATCCATACCTTATAGGCCTCAACGGTCAACAAGCAACTAGCAGTCCTCCAACACAGTGGCAACAACATAGTTAATGGTAGACCAACCAACCTTTTGTAACAGCAGGACAGCTTCCTTCTGGCCTATCCCTTCAGCAGCTCATGTTTGGCTCCATTACTGTAGTTGACAGTGAAATAACCGAGGGGCATGAACTGGGATCGGCTGTTCTTGGCAGGGAGCAAGGATTTTACTTGACAAGCTCTTCCGATGGCACCAGCCATACTAAAACCTTGACAGCAGTTTTTTCATGGAGAAGATGATCATGAAGTGGACCATTCCATTAGTTTCTTTGGGATTCACAGGGCAGCGACACCAGTTTCTCACATCGCGATCATTGGAGGGACTGGTAAGTATGATAATGCTAAAGGATATGCTACCATTGAGACTCTTCCTCATGTGGATCAACATACAAATGATGGTGTAGAAACAATGACTCACTTCACTGTCTACCTCACACCTTAGTATTCTTTCTAGATAAATTATTGATTCACCATGTTGAATTTTCTGTATTTTTGAATCTTCACTTTACACATATCTTGAAGCATGTATTATATGGTTAATTGTATCGTCGAGCTCATGATTTGTATTCAAAGTTCCTTAACTTAGTAAGTTGGATCCAATTTGGATTTTCATAAATTTCAAATTAATAAGAAAAGTAGTCAAAAGAAGTACTATAATAGTAGTTAATAGGAATCAAACAGAAACTACTACTCTGTGATAACTTGTTCTTCTGGCTCTCTGCCTTTGATATAAATTCTTGCTAAAGTCACATTGATATAAAATGATGAAAGCTGAAATAAACAATAAAGAATAGAAAGTGTGCAACTGAGGATAAGAGATAATCTTTCACCAAATGTGAAAAACTGCTTCCAAATTGGAAAGAACAAAACTTGAATATTAACATTCAACAACCAATTGTGTTCATAGGCCCTTTAGGTGTTGCTTTTGTAGATAAATACAAGAAACTCAAGACAATATAAATCAAAGAAATGCAAATCTATACAGTTTCAGTTTTTGCTCCTTTTTGCTTCCAACTTTGTAGCTTCTTTAAGAGCTTCTTGGGCATCATTCTCAACCCCAAGGATAAAGAGGCCAGTGGCCTGGAGGTAAAAGGCAGTTGGCCATTCAGGGAAAACCACCTGAGCTTGCATTGCATCCCCTAGAGCCTCTTGTGGCAAGTCGCTCATCAGATAACACAAGCAACGCCTGGCATATACAGTTGGTGATACCATGGTCCCTCCATCAATGAACTATATAATAAACGGAATAGCATGTAAGTCTGCATTGTCTTGTTCAAATAGCTGAATACTAAAAGATACATTTCATCTTCTCATTTTGAGCTTTTACAGAACATCAAGAGGAATTTATCCATTAAGATAACAAACATATTATAAATGGTCAGACCTGTGTATAGCAGTCGATGGCAGTAATGAAATCCTTGGCTCGGAAAGCAGCATCTCCTTGTTTCTTAGAATTCAAGGTTTCCTGCATCTGATTTGTCCACATTTGGAATGAAAGCTGTAATGGAATCATAAAATAACAAAATCAAGATCAAGTGGTACCAACAAAAATGAGACATGATTTATGGTGGGGCTATTTAAGATATGGAGATGGAAACACATATAACAAACAGACAGTGAAACACTGAACTTGTAAATTATCACAAAACATTCAGATATCTTATATTGACTTATTGTAAATCCTTTTTTTTTTTTGGATGACCAACAGACAGATATCTAAAACTTTTACTATAATATCTGAAAGAATAATACATTGGGCCTAATAATGACATCTGGTAGACCCCATTGCTATTTGATAGAAAAAGAAACAGAATGAGTAGATTTAAAAGGCAAAACATAGTGGACTCTTTTTTGGTAATAATTAGAGGAAGAGGCATGATATTAAAGTTGGATCATTACCCTCTTACTTACCTCCCTCACTGAGGCATTATTCTCTTAGATCTTCTTTTAGGCAGGAGGGAGAAGATAAATTTTCTGCATCTAAAATTAACCTTTTAAAAGTGGTTCCTTATCAAGATTATCATGATAAAAAACTATTCCAGGAAATACTCCCTCCGTTTCGATTTGCTTGGCAACTTTGGACTTGGCATGGAGGTTAAGAAAATTAATAAGACTTTTGAATCTTGTGGTCTTAAACTAGAGATGTGTAAGATGTACCAAAATGTTCTTCAATATTGTGGTCTTGAACATGCCATAAGGAGTGTAAACATGTCGTTCTCCCAAGGTGTTAAAGAGGGGTTGATTTTACTAGGCTGTGAGAAGAATACATAAGCCCGAAGACATCTTCTTTTATATATTTTTGAGAGATAAAAGATAATCGATACTGCTAATGAATAGTGAAATTGTGTAAAAGAAAAGGAATACCTCATTGGCAATTCCTTCATCATCCTTGTACCCACTCTTTTCCAATATTTCATGAAGGGCAGTAAGATCCTTTCTCAAGCATGCTTCACCCATTGGTGTCAATAATAATGGCTGAGGTGGGGTTGCAGTTCCATGTGGAATGCCCAACAAAACATGTGATGGCACCTGGAATGTATCAATGGCAAACATGGGCTCCAAGCATTATAAAACAAAATTAAGGAGAAACCAAGTATGAATATATAGCATATGTTTCCTTCTTATAAGTTGAATAATTCCACCAAGTTTTCTGTTTCCGTTGTTGACTAAATACAAAATATGAGATGGCAAAATACATGGGAGATATATCCACACTATAGTAACAGAATCCACCTTACTAAGGTGTTATCCTAGAGAACTAAATAACAAAATGCAAAAAGAAGGTATTCATCTGTATGGTATTGATCCATTTTTTATCTCATAAATGAAAGAAGGTAAGTAGTTTTAAATCTTTCCGTGATCTGTAAGCAAGTCAAGGAGCACAGTCATACCTCTGTTTCTTTCTGAAGAGACATAAGTGAAGTGACGAGAGTTTTTGCATTTGGCCTCTCGCGTGCCTCATACTGTAAACAGCGAGTGGCTAGCCGAACAAGCTCAGTTCCATCATCATTAGAAAAATGACCCTCCAAACAAGAATCCATAAGCATCAAAAAATTCTTCCCCCGAATTAGATCAAGCGCCTACAAGAAGATAAAAGAAACGGTAGCTCTTCAGTTTAGGAACTCAAATAATAGAGTCGATAAACAAAAATTCAATTTATACATGATTTCATATAGTGCAGAACTTTAGGTCATTCTTGAACTTACATGGCTTGGAGGAATATGCTTTCCACTCAAAAGATCTAGCAACATTGTTCCAAAGCTGTAAACTACACTTTCAGGGGTCACTCTTCCTGTCAATCATAAACACGTTTCAACATTCGGATTAGCGGAATTAAGGAAAAGACCATAGCACAATACTAAAAGATATGCTTGAACTAATTTGTAAATTATTTAAGCAGATCTTTCTTGATACTGCAGTTTTGCAGTAAACAACAAAAAGCCATCTCAAATCCCCAGAGCAGAGCATGTGACACTTGGATTTTAGAAAATAATAGTTTAAAGAAATCATATTTGACCTGTTTTCAAGTACTCTGGCGGAGTGAAAGCCAAGTTTGTACTATAACTTTTCCCATCTCTACTGTTCTTCATCAGGCCAAAGCAAGATAATCTAGGATTACCATCCTGTGAAAATGCCAACCAATGTAAGAAGCACTACATCTAATGCAACGTAGGATTAACAAAAACTGCGATAGAATCGAAACTTTACCTGATCAAATAAGATTCTATAAGCATTAAGATCGTGATACAATGCCCGGCCTTTGCTACTGCAGTAATCCAAAGCTTGTGCTAGGTAAAAAGCGACCCTCAACCTCATCGCCCATTTCATATGTTGATTCTCCCCTAATTCCATTTCAAATATCAGCATTGACCACAGACTCATAGTTGGTAAAAGCAAACACAATTGACACAAAATAACAGTCAATCTGCCTTCCAACAACAAATAAGTTATGCCTTTACCACTACTCTCAGACTTCTAAATCATGGACTTAACTATGATCTAGATCACAATAAATCCCATCAGCTACAACATAAATTTCCTCTAATCCACATTTCTGAGCTACAAAATTCTGGCAATTGGGGTTGGACTCACAGTGAAACAAATGCTTTGCAAGGGTCTCATTAGGCATGAACTCAGCCACCAGCAATTTTTCCTCCCCTTCACAGCAACACCCTATTAGATTCGCCAATCGTTCGCTCCTCAGATTCCCCACAGCTCTAGCCTCATCCTTTATAACACACAAACATTGTCCAAAGTATAAACAAGACCAACTGATACAAAGAAAAGGTTACAAATTGGGACAATGGAGCAGCAAAATTTAATCAAAACTAACCAAGAATTGACGAGAATCAGGCCAAGCAGACCTATTGAAACGTTTAATAGCAATCCAACGACCATTTTCAAGCAACCCTTTATAAACTACATTTGGAGCTTTCTCTCCATGCTCTGATACAATGTTTTCAGAAGAAAATCCATTGGTAGCCATCTTCAGCTCATCAAGACTAAACTCAGTAAAAACTGGAAAGGCATTTTTCTCATTTTTACCTCCATTCTCTGTCAGCACAAAACAAAGTAAAAATCCCATCAACACATTCAAAGAACTACACAAAAAGCACAAAGTCAATATGGAAATATAACAAGCAAGAAAATAAATACCCAGATCAGATGAATCAAGAAGGGATGGTTTGAGATGAGAATGCCACCAACAAAAAGAGAATTTTGAGCAACGAGCACCCATTTGACAGTGAAAACGAAAACAGCAACAACAACAAGATTTCTTGAAATTGTGCAAATGGGAAAGAGAGAAAAAGGAGGAACCTTTATGGGTACTGTTTCTTCCAAGAAACAAATAGAGACCCAATTTATAGGGATCCAAAGAAAGGATTTTTAAGCTTTTGCAGTTCTCTTTTGTTGAGGAAACATGACAGAGGAGAAGAAGAAGGCAAATGGGAAGAAAGAAAGAAAAAGGAGGGGACTTTTATAGCTACTATTTTATTTTATTTTTCTCTTGAGGGAACAAAACAGTGACCCCAACTGTTGTTGGAATCCAAAGAAAGGATCTTTTTGCAGAAATTTGCAGTACCCCTTTTGGTGATTCTGTTAGTGTTGTAATTTGAAGCCTTTTTAAGAGCATGCAGAAAGCAAGAAAAAGAAGAGAGTATGTATACAAGTATTACAGGAAGTATGGAGCTTATTGGATGAAAATAACTTAGTATAAGAGAAGAACAACACCCAAGCCAACACAGTTGCTTTTTTTCATTTTCATGTGTCTCTCTTTTGAGAGAAAGCCATGTGATGTTGCTTCAAAAGAGAATGATCTTCAATTCTTCATTGGTTTTTCACCTTTCCTTTTTTGTCCATTTAAAAAATACACTATCTGTTTACTATTAGATAACCAAAATTTTCTTAATTTGATTTTCATTTTCACTTGTTATTTTAGAAAAATCAAAAGAACGCACATTTTTTTTATTTCTTTTACCCCCAATTTACTTACAAAGTTAATAGTTTCGAAGAATATAAAACTTTTTAAAAATCTTCAATGGTCAATTCATCCTTAGATTACCTAGACAATATTACTTGAAAAAAATATTATTAAATCAAGAAATATTTTCATTTGCCATTGTGTTGATATAGATAGTATTAAATACATTAGAATTTGAATTATAACTTTAATAAATATTTTAATCAATTAATAGTAGTAAAATGGTAATCTCACTATATTTATCATTGTTTTCTTAGTCGATGTGCCAAGCTAAAATTTGAAACAGAGAGAGTATTCCTTCCATTCAATATTAATTATTTATATTAGTATAAATAATCATTATTTATGAATTTACAAACATTAAAATAAGGCTGTTTTTTATCATTTTATTTTTATAGTTGATTCTTTTTTAAAGATATAAATAAGTTTGTAAAATTTCACAGGCCAAACACATAGACAACCACAGACTAAATTCCACTATTTGTATTTGCGTATCGTATTTTGAACTAATTTCTCCATAAATTAGCTTTAGTGTTTCTCATATGATTTTCTACATTTGATTAATTTGGATTGATTTCGGTTAATTTATTAATGGGTTAGTATTTTTATGTTAATATTAATCAGTTTATTTCTTATGCTCATTTAGTCATCTTTCCTTGGTTGGCTATTCTCTGATCTTATCTTCGATGTTTGTTTCTCTAGCATTGAGGGCTTAAATATTCCAATGGAGTTTTATGGACAAGTCTTATCTCTTGCCTGCCAATGGATTTAGCAGCAGTTCGAAAGATTGTTCTATTCGAAAATCTTTGAATTTATGTTTATTTTCAACTTCTCGAAATATTTCGTCGATTATTATGCCCTTCCTCGTTTCTGGGTGCCTAGGTATGAATCGTAAGTCTTTCCTCGTTTGAACCTCGCCCTTCACTTTTAAGGTTGTGGAGGTTGTAGAGGAAATAGAGAATGTCTATGTAGTACTCGTTCACCGTCCCATATAACGGGTTCGTTTGGACATGTAATATGAAATTATTGCGATATAAAATTATCAAAAAATAAATAAATTCTTATATAATTGTATTAAGTAAGTAAATTATGATTCATAAATAAGATATCAAAATATTATGAGTGTCATATTGATTATCACATATCTTTATGTCTCTTTATATAAATATAAATTTATGATTATAAATTTTTAAATATACATAATTTTATAAAATTCACTAGTCAACAATAATAGTATCTAGTTATCGTAGAATATAAATCT
This sequence comes from Solanum rostratum, assembly GCA_029948455.1. Taxonomy (NCBI): domain Eukaryota; kingdom Viridiplantae; phylum Streptophyta; class Magnoliopsida; order Solanales; family Solanaceae; genus Solanum; species Solanum rostratum. Next base: position 67,356,193 of record CM057048.1, read on the forward strand.
TTTGAACAATCTTCTTACATTGAGTGATAATTATTTCTTTTGCAAAATTTAAATTATTAGAATTATTTTCTTTAATAAAATATAAACTCATGGGTTACATTGAACATTTACAAAAAAATTAGAATTTCAAGTTCTGTTTTTTGAGGAGTTGAGATTTGAATAATGATTACCAATCACATGTTCAAACGTCTATTAAATCTAAATTTATGTTTGAATAATTAAGATGTTATCTTTAGGTTAGAACATTGAATGATTAAAATTGTTTATTTTTCAATATGTGAATGTGTATAAATTTATTTATTTATTTGTAATTATAAAAGTATATAATTCAAATATAAAATGAAATATATATAAATTTAATAAAATAAACTATCAATTGATTAAAAATGAAATATTTATATTCGCTAGTGATGGTGGATATGACTTGTAGTGACAACAATGATTGATATTGGTGGCTAGTAAAAGTTGTGGTGATAATTACAGTTTACAATATGTCGATTAGCTTGATGGTAGCAGTTGATAGTATTGATGATGGTTGTGACAGTGAAGTTGATTGATGTCAATCGTAGCTTTTATTGATCGTAGTGGATTAAGAATATGTAGTGGTTGATGATGTGTTGGCGATAATTGATGGTGATACTAGTTATGATGATGGGTATGGTTGATAGTAGGTATTAACCCTAGAAATAGTAGTGGTTAATAGTGATAGTGAAGATGACGAAGGTGTAGAGGCGGTAATGGATATAATTATAACGATGGAATTGACAGATGCGGTAGTGATGATAATAGTGTTGGCAGTGGAGATAGTTGCTAAAATGATTGTGATGACAATGATGATTAGTGATTATGCTTGGTGAAAGTTATCCAAATAAAAATAATTCTCAGTGATATTAAGAATTTGTTCAAAATCTGATTAATTAAAAAGTACTCAGATCAAATAACAACAACATACCTAGTAATTTCAATTGAGTGGGGTTTCCAAATGATAAAATATGCGCAAACTTTATCCCTGCCTTGAAAGTTCAAGATAGAAAGATTATTTTCAACAAACTCTCGGGTCAAGAAAAAGTAATTCAAAGAAGATTGAGAAAGGGATGATGAAGTAGAGAAGCCATAAAAATATTACAGAGTGTATGGTTTTGAAAAAAGAGCAGTAACTACAATATAATACTATGATAATTGGATTACAAGAAACAACAAATAGTAATAAAAATTGAAGGACAATAAACTACAAGGGTAATACCATAACCAATAGTTGTAAGGAAAAATAATACATCGGTCAATTGTGTACTGACTTTCTAATATAATAATGTCCTTCATAACCTCTTATTTAAGGTCATGTCTTCAATAAGTTAAAATTGTATTAAATCTTGTCTAATTATCTTACCTTAATATTTATTCAACCCCTCTTTATCCGTCTTGAAGTCATATATAGACAACACACCTCATCACTAGGGCATCCCCTTCTCTCTTTTTCACAATGTCCGAATCATCTCAACCTTACTTTCTGCATCTTATAATCCATCGAGAACATTCCCACCTTGTCTTAGATATTTTCACTTCTAATTTTATCTTTACTAGTATGCTCACAAATCTATCTCAGCATTCTCATTTTCGCAATTCTTTTATATTGAACAAGAGCATTCTTGACTGACCACCAGTTCGCCTTATACAACATAGTTTGTGTAGCCATCACTCTATATAGTTACTAACAATCTTGGTAGAAAAGGTACGCACATGGGATTGAATTTTGATGGCATCTTCTTATCACATAAGACTCTAGAAGCGAGTCTTTATTGTATCCACCTGTACCACTTTGACGTGTGTCATCATCATAATCTTCTTATTTTCTTGGATAATAAATCTAAGATACTTGAAACTTCGCTTCTTTTCGATGACTTAGGTATCAAGCATTACTTCCACACCAATCTTATGCATTACATCACTAAATTTACACATCAAGTATTTTGTCTTGGTACGTTTAACTTGAACCTTTTAAACTTTTGAATTTTTCTACAAACCTCTGGATTAGCATCAACTCCGCAACGAGTCTTGTCAATTAGAACTATGTCATTAATAATTACACCTCATCTTATAACTATCACATCAATTAACCCATCATCAAGACATCTACCAAAAGGCTAAGAATTGATCCATTATGCTATCCCATTACAACTGAAAAATGCTCTGAATTTCCTTCCTTTCATCCTTGCCCTGGTCTTCGCCATCATATATTTCTTGATCGCCCTAGTATATGCAATAAATACACTTTGAACTTTCTAGTGTCTCTATAAAACCTCCCTTGACTTTGTCGTATATGTTTTCTAAATTCGATTAACACCATGTGTAAACTCTTCTATCTCTCCTTATATTGCTTCACTAGTCTCCTAAATTAAGATCAAATGATTGTTTCAGTTTTAATATTAATAAATACATTTAATGTCCAAAGGTCTGAAAAATTCAAATTCAGACATGCAATAAGCGTAAATAAATGAAACATAAAAATACTTATTATTTTATAGCATCAAAATAAACCTAATTAATTTTATCTTATGTTACCCTTAATATCATGAATTCCTGAAAGTAACTTATATTGATTATATAGCTTAGAAACTATAAAATTTAAAAAAATTCAAATAAGTAACTATTAGTTGATATTATGATTGTCCAAATATTAATAAGATTAGTTTAATCATATTCTTAGAGTGTTGTTATTAAAGAGGGATAATGATATACCAATAAACAAACATATCAATAGTGATGTTTGTTTAAAAGTACTCTTAAATCTGCCTAACTACCTAGCTATATCCAATTAGTCATTTAATTTCCTACTTCTGTTGACTATATACAAAAGAAACAAAATGAGGAGAAGATAATTCAAAGTGGAAATGGAAATTGGCCTAAATCAATCAACCCTTGCTGACTTTCTTTTTTTATTTTTATAAATTATAAAAAAATATTTCAACTTTTTATTAGGAATTTAGGGGTATTCATGGTTCAGTTTGGATCGATTTGATTTTTTTGGCTAACTTTTTTTATTTAAAAGTAATAAGTTTGTGGAACACATACACATCTCGAGAGACACAAATACCAAGTACATGAATAATTCACAGAAAATTACTGTGAATTCAATTAAGCAATAGTACTAGAGTTATTGTTAAACGAACAAAGTGATTTAGTTAAGCAATATTAAAGTTATTATAAACAAACAAAGTGATTTAGTTAAGCAATATTAAAGTCATTATACACCAAAGATGTCACGCCCTGGGAGGGTACCCTAGACGTGGCCAGCACTCAGAGACTATTGTTAGTCCCCAAGTGAACCACTTGGCCCCATAACGATCGTTCAATCACTCAACTCAGTGGAAGACTTAAAATAATATGACACTATGATGGGCAAACTCAATCATCATTCTAACTCAGTGAATAAAGGCTATAGGCCAACAAAAATCAAACTCAACATCTATGACATAAGATAGTTTTAAAGAAACTCAATTCAAGAAAAGAAGGACCTCAACATCAACTCGTCATCTTTTAGTCTATGAAGCTTCTACCTCTAAATGCCTAGATGGTACCATGATAGACCATGACTACCCCAACTCAAAGAAAATATAAATAACTCAAAGCAAAAGGGATATAGATGGTATCCTCCGAGTGTAGGGGAAGACTCGCCAATTAGTTGTAGGAAGATAAGATCCTCAACGAAGCGCCTATTGATGACCCCTAATACCTATTTCTGCATCATAAAATGATGCATTCCAAATGGTCGTCAGTACATAGAATATGTTGGTATGTAAAATTGCTGGAAAGGAATAGGTATAGTAAAAAAAATACTCAAATCAAGGAACTCAACTCAAATCAAGAGGCTCAACTCAGTAAAACATGCAGGTTTAAGGATAAAGTCATGCTTTGAAAATAAACTCAATAGTATGCAACTCACGCCAAATTGCTCAAATTTTATAATAAATAATGCTCCTCAAAAGATACTCTACATGCAACTTAATGAAATCAGTTATGCAAAGTTAGGGAGTTTCTCTAATCGACATACATCTCACCACCCTCTTTGGTGATGCACAACGAACGTGACGTCGTTGCTCGCCCATCCAATACTTCAGCATCTCCATCCATTTTTTTGGGACAGGAGTTGCCAGAGTTAACTGCACAACTATCTTATGCGGGCAACTTAGTTCTGGGGTGTTAAACTCTCACCCAACTCGGTGCTCAATACTACACCTAAAAACATGTACTCATAGCTATCAAGTGAATAGATTACTCAAAAACATCTCAATCAAGTCTCTTTGGATTTTAATTTGTTATCAAACTCATGTCAAACATCGTCATCATCATTTTTCATCAATAAATATATTTTGAAAATCATTTATATCATTATCAAAATCAAAACATCAAGTGCTTTCTTTTAAAAATATGCTTCAAAAATCTTTACACATCATCAAGACTCTTTCTCAAATTATCATTTATGTTCAAAACTCATATTCATGCAAACTCAATAAAATATGTTCAAAAATCATCAATTACGGTTCGAAATAATGCATAAAATCCAACATAGTCCTCAATTAGGGTTCATGTGAATGAAGACATGAACATACAATCAACTAATTTCTCAACTTCAAGAGCATCATCAAGACATTTTTTTATACTAGAAACTCATTAAGACAATAGAAACTCAAATTTAATTCAAGAATTTAGGATAAACCTCCGCTCGAACTCAATTTCAAGGAATTAACATGTGGGGCGCATGGATGAATTCAATCCAACATTATGAGTAGCCTTACATACCTGAAATGAAGGTAGACAATCAACTTGGCACGAATCCGACTTGAATTCCTCGAATCTTTGCTCTTCTTTAGAAAGACTTAGGAATGGGTTAAAACCCCTTTTTACGCTCAAAACGACCTATTTTGATTGTGTTTAAGTTTAGAAGGGGTTGGAAAAGTCTGGAATGCCCCTCATGAAAAACTGAAAAAAAAAACTTCGCCTCGGAACACCTAGTCCGCGTCGCGGACTGGGTTATTTTTCGGGGGTTTAAGCCGAAAATTCTCTGATCGAGGTTTCTAATCCCGTAGAAAATATTGAGATCACATTTAAGTATGAATCCGCGACGCGGACATGTCGCGCACTCTTACTAGAATGTGTTTACGCATCGAAAAATTATCTTTTGATACGGTTTCTCTAAAAATCAACCAATACCATTTTCTCATACAAATTTTCATGTTGATCACATTTCCAGCCTCGGATTTGCCATCGGAGTTTGGGAAGACGCGTTATGCGCACACCTCTCATCTAGGGGTATTTTGGTAATTTGGTGTTACAAAAGATCAAATCTTAATTTATAGAAAAAAACCAAGCTCAACAATCAAATAACTACCCGAGGGAGAGGGTACAAGAAAATTATATACCAAAACATTAACAAGAGAATTTTCAAATATAAATGGTAAAGTTAAAGATCTAAGTTAATTAAAATATGATAAAATATTTATATATTATTTATGAATACTGTATAAATAATTATAAGATTTATATATATAATTATTTGGTGCGATTAGGTTATTTTTGCAAGTTTTTTTAGTAAAATCAAACCAAACCAAATAGTATCAATTTTTAAAATTTAAAAATCAAATCTAACTAAACCAAATCAAATATTAAAACTTTTAATCGATTTAATTCGAACTGCAATTCAATTTAATTTTTTAATCAAAATCATCAACGGCCCTAATTAGGATGGGCCAAGTACGCGGCAAAACAAGAATAAACCAATTTAAGTGTGGGGAATGAAACTCCTTTTCAAAGGTCAAAGTCAATAAAAGAAAGAAAATAAATTGGTTTGACACAAAATTATCTTATTAAGTTTAGGGAAAGTATGTCAAAGTAATATTCAATAGCTTTCTTGATTTTTGCCATGTGTCTACCTAATTTTTTTAGGATCGAGATTTAATTTTATTTTATATAATTAAAATTGATAAAATTATTATGAACAAAAATCAATAAAAATATAGTCATGAGAGAAACGATAAAAATTTGATGCACTTATAAAATCATTAAGAGAGAGAGAGCAAGTATAGTTTTAATTTTTTAATTTTTTTTTAAAACTACATATTCCTATACTAATTTAGAAAATTGTTTATATTTGGAAGAATTTTTTTTAAAACAGTTGAAGAACACACATCAAAATAAGAAAATTATTTTAATTTAATTTATTAATTTTATTTTTTAATTTTTTTCATTATTTTTGTTCATAATAATTTTATCAATTTTAATTATATAAAACAAGATTGAATCTCAATCCTAAAAAGTTTAGGTGGACACATGGCGAAAATCAACAAAGGTATTGAATATTACTTATCATACTTTCAGGATCCTTTCCCTTTAAGTTTAGGTGTAATTTTCATAGTTACTGTTAATTTGATTTTAAATCCTGTCATGTCATTTTCACTTTATTCTATTTAGACCTAGTACTACTATGTATCACAACATATTCTATTTAGCGCTCGTTATCCTTACTTTTTTTTTTCTATTGGGGCCTTTTCATTATTATAGCTATAAGCTATGGTAGCTCCAACTTGCAACCAAAGGGGCCCGTCCCGCGAGGCTAGAGTGGGCTCAGTGGTCAGCCTCCATTCGAATTATGTTAGAGGGTCTTTTGCTTTCATCAGATCTAGAGAGATACTACAAGTCCTCCGTCTCAGATCCATCACCACGGCCATCTGGTTCATCGATACTATCAAAAAGTCTCATGCTTACGTTATTGTTATTGATGGTTTGATTATCTTGGACCATGAGGACCCCATTCGTGCTTCTGATTTTCATTCCAATCATCATATTGATGATAAATCTCCACGTGCTTTGCCATAAGAACTTCGAATCCGTATGATGTTGAAGATAAGGTGTGATTCTTGCTCAAAAAACAAACCAAACGCCTTTGAGTTATTGGCTCGTCCAACCTGGCAACATTCATGAGTCACTAGTTCAATTGTCCCTCGGAGACTCAATAGGACTTCATGAGTTCATGGAGTGGCATTATCTTCTTTTGCAATTAATAATTCCTAGAGTAATGAGGATTTCATTAAAGAATCATCTTGTGTTGTCAGACTCAGATCACATATTTGAGTTATGAAAATAGTCGTTAATGTTTATATTAAATAAAAAAATTACGTAATTACAAATATATGATATATGTGTTTATAATATATCACTATAATTTTAAAGAATTATAATTTGTAGCTAAAATAAGATCTTTGTTGCTATTTTCTTTATCCTCTCTTTCAATTTTTCCTTACCTCTCTCATCTCTCAATACAATCTCGTCTGTCATTCTACTCTCTCTTTGTTATCTCTCCCCTCTTATATAAATACAAGTTATAAGTGTCAACCGTACAAATTCTCTTCAAGGATACAAAATATAATACACATGTATTACGTGATACAATATGTACAAATGATAACAACTATTTATACAAATACAAATGTTGAATTTGATACATTATTGATACAATTGTACTTAGATACAAATTGTATTCATCATTAATATAAGTGATACAATATTGATAGAAATGATAACAATCAAGTATACAAATACAAATGTTGAACTTGATACAACATTGATACAATTGTATTCGCTGATAATATTTATTCATGTATACCAAAAGTATTCGTTAATACTATTATGGACATTGATATATATACATACTAATCACACACACATATATAAAGTAGATATACAAATATAATTCGCCTCTCTCCTCTCTTTGCACTCCCTCCACCCCCCCCCCCCCCCTCTCACTTTAAATAGTAGATTTTAAAGTGGGCTCACTTGTGTTCAATTCTCACCTTATCATTTTTCCAAATTTTATTTTCTTGACATTTTAGTAATTGCGATCCAATATTTTTTTTTTCATAACATTAGCAAAATTTTTCCATATACCAAGACTTATAAATAATTTAACAAAAGATATCTAGAATGAATCATTTGATATATAATATCTGAATAATAGAACAATATATGAAAAAAAAAACTTTATGTTACAAAAAGTTATGAACAATTTAACAAAATAGATAAAATATAGATAATATCAAGTTGTGATCATCCAACGAAACTTATAAATTATAAAACAACATCAACAAGATTCACCCATTTAGCAAAGCATGGGATGAATAATTTAACACGATAGGTAGAATGAGAATAGTATCTAACTATGACTTTCGTCCTAACTTATAAACAACTGAGTAAAACATATAAGATTCTCATCCGATGGAATGCCATATTTATAAAATTATAAATAATTAAATTTTATACTTTTCATTATAGCTTTGATATTTTAAAAGGAAGTTTTTATAATTGGAGAAATATTATGATATAATTTAAATGATAAATTTAAATATCTTCATTTTTGAGAAGAAAAAAATCCACACCTATTCAAACTACTAACACATAAAGGGCCCATTTGGTCACAAAACATTCTTGGGGTATTTTATTGTTATTGATGGTTTCAATTACGTATATTATAAGGTTATTTTGTACGGAACATGTCTATTATAGAATGATAATATAAAATTTATAAATATTTTTAATAATTTTAAAATTTATGAATATAAATTATATTTTTTTAATAGTAAAATATTCTTGAGAAAATTTATGGCCAGATGCATGGTGAAACTTCACCAAAACCTCATCCAAAAATAATTTGCTAAAAATATTGAAAAATTTATTACCAAATGATAGCAAAGTATAAGTAATAACGCAATATATAATTTTTAACATTCCTGTGAAAATGAAAATTTGGAAAAGTGGTCAATGGTCACTGACAAGGTTCATGAATTTTCTTTTCCATTTTTAGAAGTCTTGCAGAAAGAAGGAAAAAGGAGTTGTAAATAATGGGGAATTGACCCATTCAATTCATCTGGAAAACAGTATCTCTATTTCTATGATATAGTAATAAAATTTGCGTATATTTTATCCTTTTTAGATTTCACTTATAGAAGTATATTATTATTGTTATTTGACCCATTCAATTAAGGAATATATATATATATATATATATATATTTATTGAGATATTGCATTATTGAATCTTGGGCTGTTTCATACACAAGATTTTGCCAATCAAGTCAGATTACTATTCTATCCCTCACAATTTATCTGATGTTATTTGACTCAATATAAATATATATTTTTAAAAAAAATTCAAACATGTGGTCTAAAGGAAGATAAATATTTATGTGACTGTAAATTATGTATTTCATTAAAAGGTCATTTGGTAATATATATTAAAAGAAATAATGTGTGTATTAACTTTGTATATTAGTAGTATCTTATTTGATGCATTTTGTATTGTATATTGAGGATAAAGGCGGAGCCACCTTATGTATAGGAGGTTCATCCGAATCCTTTTCGGTAAAAAATTATACTATTCCTACATGGTTAAATTTATTATTTAAACTTATATAGTAGATGTCGAACCCTTTTTGACTGGTTCGTGTTTTTGCTTTTTCAAATTTTGAATCCTCTTAATTGAAATCCTAGCTCCGCCACTTATTGAGGAGTTACAATGGGATTTAATTCATGCATTAGCATGGTTAAATACTCGATTGCCCCTCAAGTTTTTTAATATCTTTTCCGCCATATTTGTGAGGAGTATTTTTGTAATTAAATATTTTTTAAAAATAAACTATGCAATGCATGCTATTTTAATACATCAAACTAAATAATGTATAAAGATCATGCAAGGTATTACAAATATACTAATTTAACATTTTTCTTATACACCATACCAGACATCCCTGATGATGAAATGACCATGTTAAAATTAAATTCTTACTAAATATATAAATGTGTCACTTTTTTTAATAATTATTGTTGGGAAATTAACATGAATTTCTACCGGAAAATACTTATTTTTAAAAATATCAGAATTCATACCTATTTACAAAATACCATTTTATAATGGGAATTTTTTAAAATATAACTGTGTATAAGGAGATTATTTTTTAATGTCACATAAGTAGTTTTATAAAAAAAATTACAAGATATTTTATTACAATAATAATATTATATTCAATGATCTTAATCTTATTTAGAAGTTGTTTTAGATAAATGTTTGACTAAATATATATATATATATATATAAAAAGGAGCAATTGTGAGGAATAGCCATTTTAGAACAATCATTTGGTTTGGTTCGGTTCGGTTCATTCTTTGACTGCTCTGCTCCCCCAAAAAAAGAGAGAATGAATTTCCCTGTACGAGTAGTGAAGAAGTCTAGATTTCGTTGGTTGTTGACCAACGGAATGGGAGAAAGATGCACAAGCGAAAAAGGGCTCAAAAAAAGTGGGAATTTTCTATACAAAAGGAGCGGTACACTGAACATGAACTCAATATCAAAGAACTAAAGAGGAAGCTAGTCGATCATTCAAGAGCAGGAATCATATATATATATATATATCAAAATATATCAAAAAAGAAATAACTTAAAAGAAAAAATTGTGACAAAATATTCTTGAAAAGAGAAAAATCTTCTGTTATTTTATAAAAATTATACTAATATTTTAGAAACTATAGGAAGTGTGTTTGAAGTTTCAATGGGAGAGACATCGCCTTGACATTTTGACAAATCTACACTAGTTATATCATCAATCATCAATGATATATCTTATTTCTTTTAAATTTAAATTTAATCAAATAATCATGTATCCCAGATTTATTTTTTAACCAAAAATTACTTTTGGATTACATGTTTCATTCTCTTTGAGGGTGGGACATTTGTTTTGCTAAAATTTATGACTTATTTATCACAATTTCGTCATTAATTAATGTGATGGGATAATTTGTCACCGAATTATATGATTTTAATTAAAATTTAGCTTATTAAAAATATGTGATTGAATTCTTAATTTCGTTATAATATTACTACTAATCAAGATAGAGAAAGTAGGTAGAAACAACAATTCAATTTACAAGTCAATGCTAATTATGATCACTTATTATTTGTCAAATATCATGTTCATGAATTCAAGTTTATCAATTCTATAGTAAACTAATTACAAATTCATTACAAGGTTATAATAAACTTGTTCAAAAAAAATATTTTGTTAAAATTTTATTTTTTATTGTTATGTGATACAATTCAACAATTACTATGAAAAAATTGAGGAAAAATGATAATTAATGGAGAAGAACTACTCTTTTGTTTCTCTTCTTTCTGTACCTCTCATTCATGAGATGACAAGTATTTATACTAGTTAGCATTTAACTATTTTAATTACTTGCCCGCTCAACTACTTCTTCTAATAAAAGTAAACAATTATACAATTGAGATCATAACTTTATGGTGATAAAAAAGAAGGATTAGTCGCTAAACTTAGAGGAAAAACATGGCAAAAAAAAAAATGATGGTGATCACCACGTTAATAAGTAGGGCAATTATGTATGGCTTGTAATAATGGGCATCACCACAAAGATGAGCATGCAAAAAAGTAAATAAAAGTGATTGTTATACTCACAAACACTAATCATGAAAATGAACATAATTATTTATTCATATCAGACACCACCATGTCTAGTTGTCTACCCTCTTTATTTTCTTTGTTGGCTGACTTTTACAGCTGAAATTGTGCCAACATAACATCTTTCTTTTCTATTTTATATTTTTTTTATCTCGTAGAATCAAACTCTTTTATAATAATATTGTTATTTATTTTGATGGTTTTTATATATGTCTAACAATAATTATTATAAAAAATATATAATATAACATAAAAGTTTAATTGCATGAAAAATATGATTATTATAATCAAATATTCTTATATAGAATGATTGTTATAGAAAGATCAGATAATACGTTGTGATCCAAATCAATCTTATACTAATACTATATAAATCTATGCCTATAAGTAAGCTCCAAACCAAGATATTAAGAAACTAAAATATCCTATAAAGTTGATGGCCAGTATACCTTTTTTTTAAAAGAAATTATGCACGAATATTAATGTAAAGAACTCAAGGTACAATTACGCAAATATGGAAACTTTCTTCTTCTATTCCATTTTATTATTTTATGTCTTGGTCCGCATTTCATTTCCTTTTTTTAGTTTTATATTTGATATCTCATATTCGTATTGAAATTTTAATTAATTCGAATTTATGCATGTCGTGTGATACCCATTTAAAGAAAGAGTCAAACCCTAGTCCCAAATTTTTTTTTAAAAAAAAAAAAAAAAAAAAAAAAGCTTTTTTCAATCCCCTCCCACATCCACCCTACTCCCACCCACCTTCAAATTATTATTTTTTTGATTTTTTTTTCTTTAAAATTTTGGAAGTGGAGGGAAGTTGGAGGTAGGGTGGAAGGGGGAAGAAAAATATTTCATTTTTTTTATTTTTTAAAATTTTTCTTTAAAAAAATTTGGGATGAAAGAGGGGGGGGGGAGGGGAGGGGGAGAAGGGTGTGGGTGGTGAAAAAATTTGACTTATTTTTCTAGTTTGTTTATTTTAAAAAAAAATAATCAAGATTGGAGTTGGGGTAAGGAGTCCGGTGGGAACAGAGTGGAGGTGGAGGTAGCGGTAAAATTTTAATTTTTTGAAAAAAATATATTTTGATTAGTTCAAAAAGATTGATGATTAATGTCGAGATAGGGGACGAGTGAAGGGTGGATAGGGTGGGGCAATGTATTTTGATATTTTCTTTAATTTAAAAATGGGGGGTTGATAGAGGTGCGCTTGGGGGTGGGGTGTTGGGTTGGAGTCCGAGTACAAAAGTAGAAAAATGTAAATTCTTTCTCATATGAAAAAGTTTTTTTTTTTTTTTCAAAAGCATTTATTTAGGAGTGGGGCTAGGATGGTAGCGGTTGAGTATTAACAATTTGGCTTTGATTTATAGGTGTAGAAGATTAAAGTGGTTAGAATCATTTTATCCAAATCATATTTGACCAAATCTGTATTTATCCATATTTTATATGGATAAATTATAATCCAATCCATTTTGGCTCAATTTATATTCAAATCAATTTAAATCTAATCCAATCCAACCATTTATCATCCCTATTATTAGAATATCTTTATATCAAGAATTCAAACTCGAGATATAACATACACGGATCTTATTATATATTCATCCCAGAATAATGTAGGGAAAATTTCATAAATGAGCAAACCTTAAATACAAAATCACATAAGTTAACTACAGTTTTAAAAAATTACACAAAATAACCAACCTTTTTTAAAAAAATGGTTACAAATTCGTGGTCCCAACCCAATTTGTATAAAATCAAAAACTTTTCAAACATTCTTATTTCTCTCTCTTCTATACACAATTTCAAAGATTTCTTTCCATTTTCTTCTCCTTCAATCTCTCTGGATCTTTCCATTTTCTTCTCTTTAATCTTCTCTGCATATTCTTCCAGATTTTCATTCAGTTTTAATTCTATTTTTTTTGTGGTTCTTAAATTTTTTTTTTATTTCACTTTCCCCCATTTTTTTCATAAAGCGCACAACTCTAAATCTTTCTAACAGCCGGGTAAATCACAAGCTTACACTACAATGACCGACGAATCATTATCTAAGAGGATCACTAGAGGTATAGATTTGCATGATAAGTTTAGTATAGATGATTTGCCGTCTTTTTCGTTGGGTATAACCCAAGAGGATGAGCCTATTGCAGGAAGCATTACAAGAGATAAGGCTAGTGTAAAAATTAGATCCAAGAAGCGAATTGATAATGTTCATCGGCCAAGCACTTCCAAAAGGAAGATGAAAGATGTGGATCTGGATTCCGGCAGTGGCGAAGCAAAGAAAAATGGGGACGGCTCTGATTTTAACAAACCAAACAAAATCGAAGAGGACAACGAGGTTCAAATTTATTTATTTTTTGTAAAAAAATTGTTAGAAAAAAAAACGTTTGACATATAGGTAAGCATATAAATATGAAAGTAATTTCTTTTTGTTTGTATTAAAAAAAAATTGTTTGTAAAAAAAAAATTATACTTTCAAATTAAAAGCACAAGGTATACACTTATGTATACTGTTTATGTAAGATGTAAATGGTATTATACATTTTTTATATATACCATTTATGTAAAGTGAATGGTATTTAAATTGTATTATTATGTATAAGTTATAGTATAACATTTAAGTATAAGTTATACTATTATACACTTTTGTTATACAAGCACACTGTCTGAGTAATTATACACTTACAACTGTGTTTTTGCCAACACATTATACAACTGCATAAGCACAAACGCAAATGCAAGTATATACACAATTGCAATATATATTTTAAGATGTGTATGAGTAATTATACAAATTTTATACCTGGACACGTTTAAGATGTGTTTTTATACAATTGCATAAGAAAATTATACAATTTCAGACAATTTTATACACTGCAGATTCTAGATTTGAATCAATGATATTCATTGTACTTCAATTTTATACACTGCAGTATATACATATACACACAGTGGAATTCCCATATATATACACACAAAATATTCAATTCAAAAACATTTACATATACACAAAAAATATTTTTTATACACACAAAATTTGGTTGGGTACATACATATTCAACAGTTTGCATGCGATTTCATTCATTTCGACGAACAACTTATACTTACACAATTTATCTGATGTATAAATTATTCATCTTTTATCTATCGTAATGTTATATATTAATCAACCGTATAAATACATATATGCGCAATCACGAACGACAACATCAAGTTGTACCATTTTATACAACAAAATTAACATTTTAATGCACACATCAGTCCAGTAACACCACTACTGCTACATGTTCCTACGATCCAAAAATCAACAAATAAAGACAACTAAAAATCTTTTTTCGTATAAAATGGAGATTGCTATTAACAAAGAAGGGCAAGAATTTCAAATTCAAATAAACCGCAATATTTGTTCATCACGATTTTTAGTAATTCGTATAATTCCATGAATTCATAGGATCAAACGTATAAAAAAATAAAATAAAAAATCAAATTTACCTCAGTAAAATTGGTATAGATCAGCGGCTTTTTTTTTACAGCATTACTTGTCTCCAAATATTTTTCCTTTTTCAGATTTATGTTTACGGATTCATAATAGGTAATAATTATTGCATATATTTATCTTCCATTATTTAAAGGAACGTTTCCTTTATTGTATCCAATCAGCAATTAATGAACATTTAATGCCAGCTATTCTTTTTTGTATAAAATATTAGTCTAATACTGTTTTATACAAATAACAGTACACGAAATAGCTATATAATGTAATTTTCTAAAGTATGGCTATTTTAACCTATTATGTAATTATTTGACAGATATGTAATTATAATTACACATATGTAATTACATATGTGCAAGAGAGGGCAGAGAGTGTAGAGAGGCGAATTTTATATGTATATCTGTCGAATTAACTATGTATATCTATTAAAATAATTGTATATATACAGCCGGTATACATATGTAATTGTATATCTAGCAAAATTGGAGAGAGAGAGAAGAGAGAGAAAGAAAGGAGAGAGAAAATAGCAATAAAATTCTAACCATAGCTATAAATTGTAATTTTTTCAAACTATAGTGGCATAACGTAAATACATATCATATATTTGCCCAGTTACGTAATTTTTCTGAATTCATGGATATATAATTTTGAAAGGATTAAATAAAGAATGGTGAATTTGAACGGAAACATTATAATACAGTTTGTTAAAATATGTGAAATTGTAATAATGCAGTTTCTATACAAGCATTTATTTTCTTTTAGAAATAATTAAATTTTATTAATTTTTAATTCCAATATTTAAAATTTGAATCACATTAGGTACCATCCATATGTTAGATACAAAAAATTAATACAAATGAAGTTTTAAATTTATCATAATAATTAGTAACTAATTAATTAATTTACTACTAACTTAATAGAGAGGGGTTTATTTCCCTCAAGCTGTTCAGGAGTCAATTAATTCCCTTTTATTAGCACGTGGCGAAATTAGTTGGTTAATAATGTGGGTTAGTTAGTTAGTTAATATGAATTAGTTAGTTGATATTGTTTAAAAGTAGTTAGTGGTGTACAACTGTACATTCCACATATATATATATGTACCACTTGTAAATGTACAGTTCAGCTCATATATACAAGATTTCTTCTTCCCCAAATTATCTCTCTTACTAATTCTCCATTGTAGAAACTGTTGCAGCTTTCTAGAGCTTGATTCTTAAGCTCAAGCTCTGTTTTCACATGGTATCAGAGCGGATCGACCTGTAGTGCGACTGGTCCATCTTAGTAGATTGTTACTTCATCTGATGACAGGGGCAAAAATTGACGCGAGTCATCCTCTGTTTCTAGGTCCGACAGATACTCCGGCGGCTGTATTAATTCCAGTTAAGCTTACTGGATCTGAAAATTATGGCTTATGGAGCAGATCGATGAGAATTGCGTTGCTGGGGAAAAGGAAGTTAGGGTTCATAGATGGAACATGCAAAAGGAGTTCATACAATGAGAGTTGCAGGAGCAGTGGGAAGCTTGTAATGCCATAGTTTTATCCTGGATTATGAACACAGTAGCTGAGAATCTTCTGAGTGGTATCGTTTATGCATCTAATGCATGTCTAGTTTGGGAGGATTTAAAGGAAAGCTTCAACAAAGTGAATAGGGTAAGAATATGGCAACTTCATAGGGAAATCACAACCCTAATGCAAGGTACTACTTCTGTATCAACATATTTTGCAAAATTAAAAGAGTTATGGTATGAATATGATGTACTGGTTCCTTCACCGAGCTGTGATTGTGAGAAATCAAAGGATTATGTTGAGCACATGAGTCAGCAAAGACTAATGCAGTTTCTGAGTGGCTTAAATGAATCATATGATCAAGCCAGAAGACAAATCCTCATGAAGTCTGTAACACCAACCTTAAGTCAAGCCTATGCTATGATTGTTCAGGATGAGAGTCAACAGGTTGCAACAGCAGATGTGGTAGCAAAGGCAACTGAGAAGGTAGAGTCACTAGCAGTACAGGCAAATAGTGCGTCAACACAAGCTGGAAGAGGCAGAGGTTTTAAAGGAAGGAAACAATTTGAGCAATGTGATTATTGCAAGATGAAAGGCCACTCAAGAGAAAATTGCTACAAACTTATTGGTTATCCACCTAGAAAACCATTTGGAAATAATTCAGAAGGTAGGAGGTATGATAATAATGCAGAAAGTTGGAGAAGAGGTACAGGTAACTTGAATAACTGGAAAAGGGAACAACCATTTGTAAATCACACTGATGCTGGGACATCATCCAAGAATAATGGAGAAGGACAGCTTTACAGTCCATTCACTGATGAACAATACAGACAAATTCTGAACTTACTGAACAAAGAATCAGGAGAGCACCATGCTAATATGGCAGGTATTATCACTTGTTTGATGTCTATGACTCATAATCAAATGAATGATTGGATCATTGATTCTGGAGCTACACATCACTTTACTGCAAATAAGAATTTATTAAAAAACAGTATTAATGTGAATGTGTCTAAGAAGGAAGAGGTACACTTACCTACAGGAGAAAGGGCAGAAATTACTCACACAGGAAGTGCTAATCTGTTTGGTGGCCAGGATTCAATAAAGGGTGTGTTGTATGTTCCTGAATTTAGATTTAACCTTTTATCAGTGTCAAAAGTGACTAAAGAGCTCTCTTGCTTTGTCACTTTTTTCCCTGGTTTCTGTGTATTTCAGGATCTCTACAATGGCATGGTGAAGGGGATTGGTAAAGAACATGGAGGTCTATACTTGATCAATGCAAGAATAAAATCAAGCCTAATGACAGATAAGCTGAATGCAGCACATGTGACAAAAGGAAATGAAGAACACAACCTTTGGCACAAGAGATTAGGACATCCTTCAGTTACAGTCATGAAAAGAATTCCAGACTTAAAGAAATACACTAGTTATGTTGCAGAGAATAATTGCCAAATATGTCCATTGGCAAAACAGACTAGATTGCAATTTCCAACAAGTACTTCTAGAGCTGTTTTTCCTTTCAATCTTGTGCACGTGGATCTTTGGGGTCCCTATAAGGTACCAACTTATGATAAAAAATACTATTTCTTAACTATAGTGGATGATCATTCCAGGTTCACTTGGATTTACTTATTGCAATTAAAGTCTGAAGTAATTGTTGTGCTTAAACAATATCTGTATATGGTGAGAAATCAATTTGGAAGGATGATCAAAATGTTGAGGTCTGACAATGGAAGTGAGTTTTTCAATTCCTCTTGCAAGGAGTTATTAACATCCTTGGGAATAATACATCAAAGTAGTTGCCCATATACTCCACAACAAAATGGTATTGTGGAAAGAAAACATAGACAGATTTTGAATATGGCCAGAGCCTTGAGATTCCAAGCAATGATTCCTCTAAGATACTGGGGAATGTGCATCAAAGCTGCTGTCTATTTGATGAACAGATTGCCTTCTACAACTCTAGAAGGAAGCACACCATATGAGCTTCTTTATCACACAAAGCCATCAGTTAGTCACATAAGAGTATTAGGCTGTCTTTGTTATGCCACAAATCTGCTGAAAGGAGACAAGTTTGGGCCAAGAGCAAAGGCTGCCATACTTCTTGGCTTCTCAGAAGAACAGAAAGGATATATACTTCTTGACTTAGTCTCAAGGAATATATTTGTTAGCAGGGATGTTATTTTCAGAGAAAATGTATTTCCCTTCCACTCATCATCTTCAATGCATTTGCTAAAGAATGGTACAAATGAGGAAGCACTTATATCCACTCATACAAATGATGATATTCTATTAAGTATGACTTCCTCACCCTCAGAATATATAGATGAAATTACAATGCATCAGAATATACAGGAAGCTGAAGGAGTTAATGATCATATTGAACATGTTGATGGTGCTGGCACAGAGTCAAGAAATATAGTGGAAACTGGAATAAGAGCTTCAAGAAGAATATCTAGACAGCCTATATGGATGAAGGATTATATTGGGAATTCAACATCTAAAGCAAGTTGCAGCACCAGCTTATATCCATTATCCAATTATCTATCATATCACAGAACATCTACTGCTTATCAAACTTTCCTCTCCAAATTTTCTTCATTAATTGAGCCACAGACTTTTAAAGAAGCTGTCAAAGATGCTCGATGGATTGAAGCCATGAAGCTGGAGATTAAAGCTCTAGAGGACAACAAAACATGGGAGATTGTTGATCTACCTGAAGGGAAGAACACAGTAGGCTCAAAATGGGTTTATAAAATCAAATTCCAGGCAAATGGAGAAGTGGAGAGATTTAAAGCTAGATTGGTTGCAAAGGGATATAGTCAAAGGGAAGGTCTTGACTATTATGAGACTTTTTCTCCAGTTGCAAAAATGGTAACAGTCAGATCTGTGATTGCCATAGCAGCTTCACAAGGTTGGGATCTTTTCCATATGGATGTATCCAATGCCTTCCTTCAAGGTGATTTATATGAGGAGGTCTACATGGAGATACCTGAGGGTTTCAGAAGTCAGGGGGAGACTAAGGTATGCAAGCTACAAAAATCACTGTATGGGCTCAAACAAGCCTCAAGACAATGGAATATAAAGCTGACTGAAGCATTAATTGGAGATGGGTTTATTCAAAGCAATCATGATTATTCCTTGTTTACAAAGAAGAAAGATGAAGATATTGTCATAATATTAGTGTATGTAGATGATTTGCTGATCACAGGAAGCTGTAAGAAGATGATTATCAATGGAAAGGAAGCACTGCACAGACAATTCAAGGTAAAAGACTTGGGAGATCTTAGATATTTTCTGGGAATAGAAGTGATGAGGTCAAAATCTGGAATATTGTTGAATCAGAGGAAATACATATTGGAGCTAATTTCAGAAATGGGACTAAGTGGTGCAAAACCATCAGCCACACCTTTGGAAACTAATATAAAGATGACAAGTGCAGA
Organism: Solanum rostratum; assembly: GCA_029948455.1. Taxonomy (NCBI): domain Eukaryota; kingdom Viridiplantae; phylum Streptophyta; class Magnoliopsida; order Solanales; family Solanaceae; genus Solanum; species Solanum rostratum. The sequence goes on from CM057048.1 coordinate 67,376,151, forward strand.
AGTTGATGAGGCAGTAGGAAGACAAGGTGATACTTTGTTAACAGACATTGGTGCATATCAGAGGTTAATAGGGAAGCTGCTGTATCTAACCTCAACAAGGCCAGATATTAGTTATATTGTGCAAACTCTGAGTCAATTTATGCAAAGACCAAAACAGTCTCATTGGGAAGCTGCCATTAGAGTGGTGAAATACTTAAAACTGGCACCAGGACAGGGTTTACTCATGAGCTCATCACCTGATCAAGAACTAAAATGTTGGTGTGATTCAGACTGGGCAGCATGTCCAAATACAAGAAGATCTGTAACAGGATACTTGGTCAAGTTTGGGAATTCACTAATATCATGGAAATCAAAGAAACAGCAGACTGTTTCAAGGAGTTCTGCAGAAGCGGAGTATAGGAGCATGGCCTCAGCAGTGGCTGAAGTGATATGGTTGCAGGGACTATTCCAAGAATTAGGAATAAAGGTGTCACAACCAGTAAAGGTTAAAAGTGATAGTAAGGCTGCATTGCAAATTGCTTCGAATCCAATTTTCCATGAACGTACAAAACATATCGAAATAGATTGTCATTTTATTCGAGACAAAATTAAAGAAGGAGTCATAGAAACAATCTATGAAAGAACTGAAGAACAGCTAGCAGATTTATTAACCAAAGGACTAGGCAAGGCACAACATAACTATTTGATGAACAAGCTGGGAGTGCTCAACATTTTGCACCCTCCAGCTTGAGGGGGAGTATTAGCACGTGGCGAAATTAGTTGGTTAATAATGTGGGTTAGTTAGTTAGTTAATATGAATTTGTTAGTTGATATTGTTTAAAAGTAGTTAGTGGTGTACAACTGTACATTCCACATATATATATATATATGTACCACTTGTAAATGTACAGTTCAGCTCATATATACAAGATTTCTTCTTCCCCAAATTATCTCTCTTACTAATTCTCCATTGTAGAAACTGTTGCAGCTTTCTAGAGCTTGATTCTTAAGCTCAAGCTCTGTTTTCACACCTTTGGCTAGCAATATTGCATGCTAAAATGTGTTACAAATGTAGTGTCTGTAATGCTTGTCAAAACAACTTTATTGCCAAACATGGGAGCATAAAATCGAATCAAAAATCGCATCAAATGATAAATTGAATTAATTTTTTTTAAAGAAAATTAATTAGTGATTTAGTTTGACTTGATTTGATATTAAAAATTATTGACTTCCAGAAGTTGATTCGAGAGACCAAAACAACTCAATAGTGTGTGTATGTACATATATATATAATAACATACCCAGTGAAAAGTAAAGTGTTTATTTTGATATGATTTAAAAATATTTCTTATACTTTTTTATAATTTTGATTTTCAAACAAAAAATTATTTGTTTGAGTGATATTATTGTTGTTTTTAGATGTTTCGACTCCATGCTCTTTTTTTCCCAATTTTTTGCTAAGCAATTCCAATATCGTTACCACATTTTCTGCCCTGAAGTTTTGTTTGCCCCACGAATATTTTGGAGAAAAAGAATGGTACACACTTGAATACATCAACCTGGATAAATCTACTCTCATCAATGGACAAGGAGACCATTCCTTTCTTAATGGATTTTCCATACTTGGAATCAATGGAAGCAGTATTGCGACTTGAGAATGGATTTCCCAAGGATATAGACTTGTTGTTGTGGTGGTTAAGTTGGTCACTGTTTTTGGGGTATTTTTTGATTTTTGGATGTTGGTGTTTTATATTCAGATGTGGCTATTTATAAGACACGACTAGATGTGTTTAAGTTGTTATTGCATATACATTAGTTTAGACAGCTAAATTATGAAGTTTTTTGTGATATTTTTATGAATGTTTTTCATGCTCTTGTTAATTTTGATTCTATTGGTTTAATTTTTAGTTAAAGTTGGGTTTTTTTAAAAAAAATATATATGATTTATGTCAATCCATATACCAACTAGGTTTCCTACTAAACATCTTTTAACTATTAAAACGCCAATACTATACCAATTTTTAAACCAAATTTTTAGTCATACACCACACAACATCAGTCTTATATTCTAAAAAAAACATTACAATACCCGAATTATACCAACTATTATACCAAAATTATCTAAATCTATGCACTAATTTGTTTTCTTATTACACGTCTTGTAAACCATTTAAACACCAATATACCAACTTTCAAAACAAATTTTTGACTTATAAGATTAAAAAAAATATGGCCACCAGAACCAATTATTATACCAAACATATTACCATCTATTTTCTTACATTATCAATTATTATGATAGTTTAGGACCAATATCTATACAACACAAATCTGCAACTTTTGAAAAATATTACATGCTTTTGTATGAACAATTAGACTATACAAAAATATATACCTTTTGGTAAGGCAAATATCATTTAATCGGACCAACTTTACAAAAATCATAAATACCACCCATAGTAACCCAAGATTCAAAATCGTACATTGACACTTCATTTAAAAATTAGTAATAAATACGCAAATTTTCCAATAATCTACAAAACTGGATAATAACACACAATTAATTCAATACAAAACCAAAATAAATCCATCTGCAACACCATAAGTCAGTTTAAGCCAGAACATAATAATATGTTCATACAAATTATAAGACTAAAGAACGAAAATAAAATAAGATAAATCAGCAAGTTCATTATATTTACCCATTTATTAGTTGTGTTGACTTATTTAAGGAACCTTTATATTTATTTTTGGTATTGGAAATTTAAAATCCTTAATAATGGCATGCCGATCAATGCGTCCTTTTTGTTGGGATTTCATTCCATTAATTGTGCAATCCCCTTAATTAAACTCATTCTAATTAACTATTTATTTGTAATATTTTTTTTGCATAATTTCATTATTAACTTCTATTGAATATTTTAGTATCATCAGTAGTATCATATTTTGTGTTATTTTCCTTAAAAACATCCTAGATAGTTGCATTTTAGTAAATCTAAAGAAAAATTGAAACACAAGTTAAATTATATGTTTGTATAAAAACTTTATGAAAAACTTCCGAAAAATCGAGATCTGAAAAAGCCTACGGTTGAAAAACTCAAGTTTTATTAATTTGGTTTGATTTATAGATTTAAAAATTCCACACAAATAAATTTAATTTGATACTTAAAAAATTTCAAACCAATCCAATTCAACCCATCACGCACTACTTTCTTTGCCCCAAAGATTACACCACACAGAGGAGGAAGAAGAAAAAAACTTTTAACTTAATATAACCAAGCAAAATTGGCTGTGAAGAGGTTATAGTTTAGACACACACAGACACCAAAAAAAAGGATGGGGATGATTGCCTAACAAGCTACAGAATACTATAGATATAGTTAAATGATGTTGACATAACCTTTTTTTTATATAGTATTTCTGTAATTGATGTGATGTAAAATCTCAAAATTCATACCATTGATCTTATGACCTTATAATAGTGATGTCCTAATCAATTTGCACCCAACATTCTCTACTAGTAACATCTTTTGTTGTTGGAATTTGAATGTTGGTATCTTATAATTTTCAAATATCCTAAATTTATTCTCCTAAGGTTCTAGTAATTTTTTGGTAGTTTGTTTTTTCATGAATTACTAAGACAATAAAAGGAGCTCGAGTGATCCCAAAAGATGCCTGAGTTGGTTCAAAGGTCCATTTGCCTTGATGAGAACTTCTTGATCGAGCTCGTAGCACTGCACTTGGTGCAACACAATTTACATTTTCTATGTGAGTAAGTGCTATGAATAAATTTCAAAATAAAGAGGCATTATAACGTGCCAACAACCAAATTATTGTTGGAACATAGAGTGGCTTATTGTCATTTTAATAAACATATAAGACAACTAGGCAAGGATTGTTGTGTCCCAGAGGAAAGGGGAGCAACGTGCTGCGCTGCAGTGTCCTTTAAAATAAATGTTACCAAACAGGTAATGAGCAAAGGGAATGTGTGGACATAAAGTATTCACTTGGATCTTTCTACACACCAGCTCATGTCCATGCTACTTGCAGCAGAAAGGAACAACACAATATAGAAAAATAATTTGCATTAACCAAAAAATAAACTGAATTCCATGATACATTTGAGCAACATTGAATTTAACCACAAAGAGGGGGCGTGGAGACGACATCCATGGCATCGCAATCAACCTTCATTTCATATCCTACACTAAAACCAAAACTATTCAACTTGGAAGAACACAACTTGTAATGATGGCATTGTTGTTACCAGTCTTATGTACTGAGGGGGCATCAGTTAGTGGCATTCCATGAAGTTTATCGTCTATGCACCATTAATCACTACTTCATGTACAGTTTTGCCATCTTCCGCAATCTTTCCATTGATTTGGGTTCGGGGCCTCTACAGAAAATGCAGAAATCAGTGTCAAAGCTAATCTCATTAGCGATCAAAAGCTATGATACCTAAGATGGAAATGCATAAATCTCTATACCCATTCTGCAGGATCTCCTGAATTTCCATTCAGCAGTTTGTGATTCTCTTCTTTAGACTTGCTATCCTTAGTCACCGGAAGCAACAAGGCACTAGTTCGATCAGGCAGTTCTGCAAGAAAGACCTCAGTACTTCAGCTATTCAACATTCCTCTTGTGTGATAACCAAATTTGGGAGGAGGGGTGAAGGGCAAAAACTAGATAAAATAATTCATCAGAAGATAAATCAGAATTAAAAACTAACCTGGCAATGTTTTATCAATGAAGAACACTACAAGGTTGACAGTGTACCTGTACCAAATTAACATGGCTCAATCAAGTGTTCACAATAACAAGAATGTGCCGAGGAGTACATCAAGAAAAAAACCATCACTCACCATGCCACGACGACATCAACAGTGTAATGCTTGCGTGATGCAATAATCAAAAAGCTCTGTGCAATAACAGCTAACCAAGCACACTGTTTTATAAACCTGGAGAATCAAATCGATCAGTCAATGATAAATACAAGCTGTGTCGAGAAACACAGAAAATATAGAGATGCAGCTTAAGCAAAGGAAGCAGAAAGTTCTAGTCACTCCGTTGATTCATAAGATATATGTACCATACAACGCAGTTTTTTGCTGTTGTACCATATAAAAAGGAAAAAGATTCAAAAGGAACCCTTCCCAACGTGAACTTGCAGAACCCAAGGCAGACATATCTTCAAGGTAAATGATTGAAAGAAAAGGAGAAAATGAATCAAAAGGAAGTAGGAAAGTGAAGGTGTGCCATCCCACTAAATTAGGCTAACTACTTCCAGTACAACTCACACTGAACTCCCCTCCTCCCCACCAAGTAATGGATGTTTTGCACAGTTCATTGTCATCAGAACAAAGTTCAAATGATTATGAGATATCAAAAGTCACTTAAATCATTATTAATGTAGTACCTTCGTGTTCCATATTTCTGGTATGTCCGCACAAAGACTAGGGAGAATATCATATGAGATGAAAATATAAGATCACCACAACCATAAAGCACCCCACGAGGAACTGCACATTCACAAAACTCACATAAGTGTCTAAATTAAAGAATGATCCTTTAGATGCCAGGAGGAGCAATCAGTAAAGGAAAATGCAACTTACCAATCAATAGCGCTTGTAAAATGTTGTCAGGAGGAGGAAGCGTGGCAAGCTTTGAACCCTGGTAATTTGCAGGGGGAAAAGGTTAGTTGACATTTTGTCAAAAAAGATAATAAAGTAAGCTGAGGCACAGCTGACACACAGCAAACAAAAAGGTTTTAGAAAAACAGTAAAGAAAATAGCTTTTACCTCACGACAGTGATAGTTTGGACCAGGAAGCTGTGTAGAATAGAACGTGATGATCCGAAGGAATTGACAACCCTGTTACAAACATTATTAACCAACTTAGAAAATATAACGTATATCAAGAACTTTTTTATTTGTACTCTTGTAGACAAGAATGAAAAGCAGATGAAGGAATACAAGAGAAAGTAATCCTGGCAAAGAAAAGTGGCACTTACAACTAAGAATGCCAGGACCCTGCACCATATGAGAACTGTATAGATCTTTTTGGTCTTCAAAATGAAAGGATGGAACGTCCACTGCAGCAAAGCATGAGAGAACATATTAACTCCACAACAAAATAAAGATTAAGACTACCACATCCCTAAAATCCACACTCCAGGGTAAAGGAAAATCTGGTTGACCACCACATCAACATCATTTAAACTAATATCCAAAGTTCCGCCGCTTCTAAAGTCTGAAGCAGCCTGGCATCACGGTTTGCCAAAAACTAATGCATGTGAGCTTTCTATAAACTTAAATTTCAAAGGCATAATACAGTAATGACAGACAGAATCTAGTTTCACTTATAATCTTGTCAAGAAAAAGATGAGAAGTTATAGAGAAACAAACTCACCATGACAAAAGATAGAAAGATGGTGGTGAATACAGTTTCACTTATGTAAGCTCTATCTTGTCCAAGTTCCTGGAATTTTAGCCCATACAGAAAAGGTCAGAATGCAACTTCCATAGTAGTGGGGGAGAAACAAAAACAAAAATAAAAACCAGAAAACCAACCGGAAGAAGATAGAAGCCAACATCCTGAAGAATTGGTCCAGGCCGATGAAAGTAATGCACCCCTCTGGCAGCAAGTCCATGGATATACTGAAGAAAAAATATAGAAGTTTCACAACCCAGGAATCCATAACGCCTTAAGATCAGGATTAAAAATGACTATAGAGCAGAGAAACATAAAATCATCACATTATTTGCCAAAAATCATATCAGCAACCACAGAAAATGAGCACAAGTTCTATGATTCAGTAAGAGATCAGCAAGAAAATATTTAACAGCTCCCAACCTCCCATCACTTCAAACAAATGCTGCCCTGCCTAGACAGAGGAAAAAGAGCATACTGCTGAAGGAAACATTGGGCAAATCGCGAAAGCGGTTGACTTCAAATGGAGGATTTTTTTAGCTGTCAAGAAAATATTGCTAAAGGAAACACTGAATAAATTGAAAGCAGCTCACTAAAAATGCAGGAATTTGAAGTAACACACTGTAGAATCAAAAGCAGTTGAATTTCGACCTAGCTTATACTACTTGCTACTCCATGCAAGTCCAAAGCCAAAAAAACTATACTTTCTGTACAAAATGGAGGAGGATAAAATCTACTTGTCTAAATTTTAACAACTGCTATAATTGACTACAAATGGAGAACTTTGTCGTAACAAACTAAAATCATATAAATGAAGTTACAGTCCTAGTACTCCCTTCCTTCCCAGGTCCCCCACTACAAAAAATTCTTCTCTTAATCAATTAGTATCAACTAATGAAGTAAGAATTGACTACACCCGTACACCATTAAAATTTGAAACTTCTGGAGCTCTCAGCAAAGTAAAACTACAATTGTTTATACCAAAAATGCTATGCTTGTAGATGGCATCATTGAAACCTTTAGAAATCCTAATCCCAAAAAGTACCAAAAGGTCCATGCAATCAAGCACCCCCAAATAACCACAAAACAAAAAGGAATTGATCAAAAGGAAGAGCATATAGATATATACCTGACAAATCAAACCACCAAGAATATACTTCCAATTTTCAGCAAGAAGATTGATCTCTGTTGTTACCTCCGCACAAAATCTCTTCCACAACTGCTCTCCATAAACAACAAACCAACACAATCAGGAAAAAGGGATCTCCAGAAAAACAAAATTAAACAAATCCCACAAGTAAAAATTCAAAAAAAAAGGAACCTTTGAAGCCTCGCGACCAATGTAAAACGACATATCTTTATCTGTACCAACCAGAGCCATATTACTTCATAAACCAACCATGGCGGTCAACATCCTTCAACCTAAACCCTCCTTCCACTTCAGAGCAAATCCCAATACCTCCTTTTCCCCTTTTTTCCCTTCTCTCCCAAAATTCAATTCAAACAATCACAAAAAAAAATAAACTTCAACCCGATCGGAACCCGAAAAACGTTAACTCCGATGATACCCAACCGATCTCACAAAAAAACCTAAACTACCAAATCCCAATTGACCCAAAAATCAATTGACAATGAGTGTACAAATAACGAAAACTTCAGTAAAAACAATAATTTACAGAGTTGCCGGAAAATTCTTATTGGAGGATAATCCGGTGTACTTTTTTCTCTCTCTCTAGAAACTGCTTGTGTTGTGCTTGATTTTCTCTCTCTAGAAACTACCCTTTCTCTCTCTTTTAGATTTCTGCTTTGTCTGCTAGAAACGCGAGATGAACACGGAGGACAGTTGAGAAGAGAGGCGAAGAGATTTGAGAGAAATATATATATAAAGAGTTTTGCTACTTTTTTTTCAAATAAATAAATAAAAAAAGAAGAGAAAAAAAGATACTATGTAAAAGAAAATTCCCCTGAGGAAAAAGGGAGGAAATTGGAGACTTATTTAAAAAAGAAGATCTTCCATGTTGAAAAATATTCCAAAATTTATTTACTATCCATTTTTATTTTAGTAAGTTTTAAAAAAAATTTATGTGACATGTTTAATATTATAAAATTAAAAGATTATTTTTATAATTTAACTTATCTTTAATTTAAAATTATAAAATTTAAACAGATTTGGATCCACTTTAAACAAGAATTTTTAACTTCTTGAATCAATGAACTTACCATAAGTTAATGGTGATGCATTTATTTCTTTACGTGCTAGTTAACTACTTGTTAAATTTAAATTGATTTTAGTACTATCTTTGCAAAATTTCAAATAATAAAATAAAACTTTTTTATAATATACGGAAAAAAAATTGCACATGGAAGAGCATGGATGAGACTGTTTCTTTTTTGTCGAATATTTCGAATTTGAGCTTTAATATAAAATTATTTTAATAAAAAATATTTTTTTAAATGAATTTTGTACGATATAAATTCAAATTAGTCGAACTTTATCGTGAATTAAAAAAAGGTTGATCGACTAACTTATTTTTTTTTCAAATATTAATATAAAAATAGAACGTTATATTCGAGGAAAAAAATATATTATTTGTAATGTTTTTAGCGGAATCCGAAGTCACGAGGCTCACGGCCCGACGATCGAGAAGAGAGACTCAATTTTTCTAACACAACTGAACAATTTTATCTTTTCTATTTTTAATTGTTTTTTTTTTTGTAATTCAGATAGAAATTATAATATTTGGGAAACTAGAATTATAATATATACATACACACATAACCCTATTTTTTAATATAAATTTGAAATATTCAATTGATTTCACCATAAATTTACACAATCAAAAAATAATTTTTTTAGTTAAAAATGCTATCTAACTTTAGTAAATAACAAGAATATCATATTTATTCCGAAGATTAAGTCTTATAATTTGTTTCGCCGAGCTTTTGTGAAGGCAACAGTGTGGTTTTCTTTTTTTTTTAAAAAAAAATGGAGCTTATTTTAGTAAATTAAAGTGTTTTATGCAAATTTTTAGGAAAAAATGTAGCACTTAATAGAAGCTTTTCCAAAAGGTGAAAAATATTTTTTCCTTCAAAACTACATTTGGAATATTGATATTAGCACAAATGACTAATCTAATATTTCATCCGTCCCATTTTATTATAATTTGTGTGACAATACATATATTATATATATTAAAAAAGTATTTAAAGATAAAAATTAAATTATATTTTTCACTATTATGTTTTATAAAGTCATAAATAGCAGTGTAATGAAAAGATAAATATGAGAAAAGTTTCAAACATTAATTTTTAACTTTTAAACAATTTAATTATTTGAAATATTAAAAAAAACCTCAAAAATTAAATTAATTTAAGATTAAGAGAATAATAACAGAAGAGTTTCTTTTCTTTTTTGTTTTTATCAAAAAAAGTGTTTATCTTAGAAAATACTTTCAATAAACTTTTAGAATAAAGAAATTGTTATCAAGTATAGGGAAAAAAATAGCTTTTTTGAGATACACTCCTTTTTTTTCGTCCACAACTCATATTGAAGCCCGACCAATTTGAATCACGTTATAGGGTCAATGTGGAAGTAACATTCCCAACATAATTTTTTATATACGCAAGACTAGAACTCGAAACGTTTAATTAAAATTGAAACAGTATCATCACTGCACCACAACCCATATCGGTGAGATACACTTTTGAAATATTAATCGAGCGCAAGAATATTGCTCTTATATAAATAAAAATATTTGTTTAAATTCATTAGCCAAACACAAAATCGATTTTTTTTTTCTCCGTATCTATTATGAAGTAACTTAGGTTGATTAGTCAACCCAAAACATTTAATATCCCTTTTTTTTTTTATGTCATATCTATTATGAATTAATTGAGATGCGTGCAAATTAAAATCGATGAATTTCGTTATTTAAACGAGAAATGTTTCTTAAAAGAATTTTAAAAGTTCAAAAATATTATTTAATAATAATAATATTAATAAATAATGGAACAAAGTATCTAGAAGCCAGGTAGGATACAACTCAGAAAATAGTAGGTCCACGTGAGCATCATTAACATTAATTAACCGTTTAATTAACTGATGTGATTTAAAGCCCTTAATCTTAGGGCCCCATAATCTTTTTCACTTTTTGGCATGTTTGTCTCTGCATTTTATCCTAATTCTTTTCTTTTTTTTTTTACTACAAAATTCATAAAAACGTTCTGTCCCACTTCATAAAATGCCAAAAGTTCGTTTTATACTTTGTACCATTATAATTAATGTAAATAATAAATTACTAATAAATTCAAAATAATAATGTCCAGTCTATCTGCCAATCTTGGAGGAATTTTTAAAATTTAAATTCAAATAAAGCCGGCTAACTAACACAATGCAAATATTTTATATTATTTATTTCTTCGTTTCGATCGTTAAAATTGTCATGAATATTTGTATTAAGATAAAATTTCTATATTATGCTTTTTTGGATGTAACTCTTATTTGGATCATGTATAATATTTTGTGTGTTGCGTTATACATTTTATATTTTTAAGAAAAAATAACATGTAGTTTTTCGAGGTAAATAATGAATTAAAAAAGGATAAATTTTAGCGGATGGTGGTGCTACGGTTGGTGACAAACTTGCTTTGGAGAAAAATGTATTAGTAGGCTTATATATCGTGGGAGGGTTACAATTTTGAAGATACAGTACTTGTTAGTGAGCGTTTGGTATATGAAGATATTTATCCTTCTTTTCACATATTCGAAATATGAAATTCATACTCATATGACAAGTCAAAGCCCTGAAAATAAGAATTTTTCTGACTTTTTGAATTTTAGCAATTTAAGTTTATTAAATTATGGCACGATTAATTCGATATGCGGGTGAGTTGGATATCAATCAATTCAGTAGGTATACAAACCAAATAATAACAGAATTTTGGCTGGTGAAATTTTTGGAATAAAAAAAGCACAAAGGTTTGAAAAAGAGTATTCTATATTTTTATTTTTGTGGTTTTTTACCAACTTGAAAGAAGAAGAAAATAATATTTATAGGTTTATTTTCAGAGGAATTTTTTTTTTTTTACCCTTTTACTTGTTTAAGCATCCTTTTGTCATGGTAGTTTTGAAGCAGAAACTTGAAAATTTGAATTTTGAACTTGCGATTTTTTAAGTATAAAGTTGATGAAAGTCGTATGTACAATTTAGAGCAGAATATTTTTTATCTTTCAAAATTTACCTTACAATACGTGACAAAAAAGTCAAAATAAGTAATTTTAGTGGAAGAACGGGTTATATCAGCTCAGTATCATCAAGAATTCTTGACTAATATATGAGAACAGGTTCATCTTTAAAGTATTTTCCTTTAAATTGTGTTTTTGAACATGTATGTACATAAATTTTTGTGAGTGAAAGCTTAAAAATATTTAAACATTAAATTTGTAAAATCTTAGTTCCTTTATTCATCTTTACTTATTCATTATACTAGTTCAGCAATAACTGTTCAATTTATCAAATCAAGAGATAATTTTACACTTGGTTCCTAATTTTTCCTTATCATTAATTATAGCTATTTCTTTATTATATTTTTCGATATATTATATTTATTATATTCAAAGAATCATTTGATAAAATTACTCTTATTCTTTATTATATGTTAATTTGTATACTAAGTCAATGGTGGATAATTATTATTATACAGTATCAAATTCATAGTTATGAATAGTTATGTTTGACATTGGTCCTATATACAAACAAACAATGTATCTTGTTCAATTTTTCTTTATCTTTTACTAGTCCTTTCTCCTCTTTCAACTTAAATTTCAATTATTATTTTCTTTTCCCTAGCTCAAAGAGGGTAGCTAAAACGTATCTTTCATTTCATAAAAGAAAAAAATTTCAAGTAGAATTGAAGTAGCGGACTAGATTTTGCTAACCAACTAACTTAATCAATATGACTTTAATTTCTATTTTGATGTACACGTGACAGAGTTGTATAGACAGAAAATAGTGATTAACTGAACATCTTTCGTTTAAATAAAATTATTATATATATATATATATTAAAGTTTAAACACTTTTAATGAAATTTTTAATTACAAATTATGATAATAAATTAATTATTAAACTTTTGATTTTCAACTATAATAAAACAGAAAAAAAGAACACATGAAATGTCTGCGCGCTCAAATTCTTTGAATTGTAGGTTGAAATTTTGAAGTGCTCAAAGGTCTAAATTGGGTTCCATGGGTCAAAATTATTGGTGGCGTCAACGCATACTTTTATTTATCCACATTTAAAGGTTGAAATTATTTCTCTTATTTTAATAGTTTTCTTAGTCTTCTAGATTTTGGTGTTACTCATCCAATTTTAATTCGCTCGGTGCAACGAGTTCGATCTACAAGATAAATTTCTTACTTTCAATGGTAAGAGATTTTAAATTTGAGACCTCTGATATATAAGTCTCAAGTTCAAACCACTGGACCACCTCGAAGGATAATAGTCCAATTCAACAGCTTTGAGTTGAGCAACCAATAACATATGGTAACTTACTTCTAGATATATTTATCTTACGACAAATGTAATCTCTTAATTGTTGAGTAGGTAGATAATTCTTTAAATTAATCATCAGAGTAAATTTTATTTAGACACCCAGCTTATGAATTATCTATTTAAATTATTGCCACAAACATAAGAGAAACTTCATACAACAAAAGGTCTTATATAGCTCTCTTTAAGCATCTTCTTTTGCCAACATATTCAAAATATTTCTTATATTAGTAAATATTTTGAATTAATTATCTATTTCAAATAATTCTGATAAAATATCAATGACAAGATGGACCTCTACTTGTCCTTTTCTTTCTCCTCAGAATTTGTCCCTCAAATTTTGTTTTAAAATTTTATCAAACACAAATATTTATATAATGCAGATAAAGATACTTCTAAATGATTGACCAATAGAAACTTTTACTAATTCAAAATATTGTTTTCATATACTCTATTTTGAAATAAGTCATTTAACAAATAAGTAGATCTCGAAACTTATTGAAATAAGTCATTTAACAAATAAGTAGATCTCGAAACTTAGACAACCAACAGAGTCAAATTTAGAATTCAAATTAATAAGCTTGAAATTTCTTTTATATGGTCCAAAATCTTTTTAGCATAGTCAATTCCTTTTACTAATATTGTTGCAGAGGTGTATTTAGAATTTTGAAATAATATGTGCATAATTATGAAAAAATGAATTTAAGATATCAATTTAATCGATTTGACATTTAAGTTCTCATCACTTGAACCATTAAAAATTTAAAAGTAAAGTCCAAAATTAATTTCATCTATTCAAATAATTTTATTTATATATATTCCATGCCAAAAAATATTGACATCGATTGAACCTGTTGATTGTATGTTATATTATCCAATACAACTAATTTTAATATATACATTTAGTTTAATTATATAAAAATAATAAAATAATAAAAATAATCTAATATTAAATTTGTGATCTCATTTAAATTATTGAAAAGGAAAAAAAAATATATTCAACGGTGAGGGATTTGTCCCAGGGTATAATTTCGTTTTCATGGTGTCAGTTTTAAAAAAAAAAGAAAAATCCAATTACGTCAGTACTTAATTAATTTGTTTTTATTTATATCTATCTTTCTCCCTATTGAGTCATGAAATTTCTTGAATCCAATAAAACGTCAATTTCATATTCTAGATGGAAGATTTTAACAAAAATGTATCCAAATGGCAAGAAGGTTCATGCCAACTAAGGAAGCTTCCATTCATACTCCAATTAATGAACAAGACATTTCACATGTGAAATCAAAATTTCTTCGTAATTCATACGTAAATCAAGACTAAATTTAAAAGAAGAGGACATTTTGTTTGTTTCTATATTTATGGATAATAAAGAATCAATAATAGTATCGATCAAGGTGGTAGAGCTGATGCAACAGATGGGTCGAGCTTGTTGTACCAAACTAGTCTAATATAATTTACAAATTTTTATATGACTTACACGTAGATTATTACGTATAGATATATTTATGTGATGTAACAGTCGAAAAATAGTTCGCGCAAATTTTTAAATGTTAGTAAAGGTGACAAGTGGGCTTTCTTTAGCCAATTGGATGACGAGACAAAGCTAATTGACACCTTCGATAATATTCGCTTAACTTTTTGTAATCAATTATTTGATAGATGCTGTACTGATTATTTTCTTTAATTTAGTAAAATATTACTAAGAATGTATAATAACGCATTCCAATAAAATTGGCATCATTTAAATTTAAAAATTAGTTTATATTGTGAATTTCTTTTTATAAAGTTATATAAATAGATACATCTCAATCAGAGGTGGATCCGACTAATACGTTAATGGACATGAATTTATGAGTAAAGAATGATTAGAAGTATTACAACGAATAATTCATACAAATTCATTAATTTTAAAAATATATTAAGTTCAAGCTAAGAAAAATTGAATTCGTAAACTTTAAATATTAAATATACTTTTTAATTATAATAACTTAGTTCATTAAACCAATATAAAATATTCTAACATTTTGAACATGCACCTATAAGATGTGTTGTCTACCTATTAGATAAATCAAGAAAGAAGATATAGACTTTAATATATCATGTGAAGAAAAAGTAATCTTTATATCCAAATTAACTCAATTAATTGATCAACAGTAATTTCAAAGCATAGCATAAATTTATGTGAGAAATATATTAAAGTTATAATAAATATTATTTTTTTTTAGTAATTATGATAAGTTTATGTACCGTCCTTAATTAAAAAATTAGTCGAAATGTAATATTTCTTTATTAATTTACATGGCTCTTTATTCTTGAATAATTAATGACAAGTATAAAATTAGAAAAAAATAATTAATTTTTTATTGATTGTTTAAATTGTCAATTATCTTAAAAATAAGTAGTATAGAATACATGACAACTAAAAAGAAACGTAGAGAATATTATTTTTTCGTTTTAAAAAAAAAAGGCCTCGTTTAACCTGTCACAAAATTAAAAAAAGGAGTTGGGGGATTTTTAAATTTTTTTTTTAATAGTGATATTACAGCAACACTACATGGCTGACGTTTTGTATGAACAAATATCTTAGGCTTCAAAATTTAAAATATATATACACACATTCATCATGCAACATGATAGCATGTTACACTAAGGCAACAAATAATTGTAATTATTAATTTCAATGATTATAAAAAAAAAATTAATTTGCCTAGAAAAAAAAGAGAATATAAAAATTTTAATTTTAAAAGGGCAGCCGAATTGACGGAGTCAATGGTCAAAATGAGGCGTTAACTCCACTAACAGAGCGGGATAAGGACTTTTTGTTTTAATATATATAAAAAATATATATTTTTATGTGCCGCTTTTAAAAAGTCAATTTAGCTCATTTTTAAAGTTGAATTAGATTAAATTAATTTAATATTTTAAAATGAAAATTTAGATTTTTCAAATTTATAAGAACTGTACTATTGATTTCATTTTTTTTATATCAATATAATAAAAAAAATCTTAAAATGTTTGTCAAAGTCTATATAATTTGATTTTAAAAATAGAAACTATACAACTAAAGTGGGATGGAGGCAGTATTATACAACAAGTATATAAATATCATTGTTAAAATATGTACTTTTATTTATTTATGAAAAAGTTATGCGGATAAGCAAATATATACTAGTCAATTAGCTAGTTTAGCTATAATTTGAATTAATCATGGCTTGTAGCAAACATCTAGCTGTAGTTACAGTTCAAGTTTTGTATAATTCGAGCGATATACAAAATATGTGAGCGATTATACAAAAACTGTGCGCGAATCAAATAGTATAACGAAATATACAAAATACTATGAATTGTATAGCTAATTATAAAAACGTTGTGCACGAATTGTATAGTGAAATATACAAGCTACACAAAAACTGCAAATTGTATAAGAATTATACAATGTATACAAATGCTACGCGAATTATACGAACGTTGCTCTAACTATAGTTACAAAATGTAATTACCCAAATTATAGTTTTGAAACATAATTTAAATATTTTTGAGTGGTTACATGTGGAAATTCCTCTAGCTACCAGGTACGAAACAGAGTATGACTATCATATATCATAGAGCAGTGGGGAGCATGCCCATCCCATTAGATATCATTTGAGCTTCCCCTTTCCTAAGATCCTAGACGTGGTACTGACACATGAACTTGGTTACTAGTCTGATCGCTTTATTGGCAAAAGGAAAGGTCTGTTCATTTGTCCAGAAATATATTTTCGGTCTATTTATCGATTGAACCAGGGGCTGGGCTAAGTTAAAGTGATCAAAAATGTATTTTTTTTAAAGAGTTTGTTTGAAAATTGAGTAATATTTGGGATTTTGGAATATAGAGACTGGTCTTGGCCGCCTAGGGCGGCTTATTCAACGTGACCACGACCTTTTTTCCTCATAGACATGTAATTAACGTGTTTGAATCATAATTATTTTAAAATAGTACACTGAAATTAATGAAATTATTTCATTCTAAGAGCAGTGATCTCGAGTTTGAATTTGAGTGTTCGGAATTAAAAATAAAAATAGATGACAAAAATAGTGATATATTCAGTTCCATCGTTAAAATTTGGTTGTTAAATTTTGATTTGCCACATTTATTAAGTAAATAATTATTAGTACAGTAAATTTATCATTTTATCCCTACTTATTGATGGATTCCTAACATATTTACTCATTATATATTTTTTTAAAATATTAAATTAATATAATAAATTGAGGATACAATAAAAACAAAATTATCAAACGGAGAAAATGACATCGAGTTACCTTTTTGATGTCTTGAAATTTAATTTTTCTAATTCAAACTTTAAGAACATCATGTGTTGAAGTTCGAGAATCCTGTTAGATTGTGAAATGAAAATTAGCAACAACATGAATTTTAAAAAATACGTAAAAATGTTAGATAAGCTAAACGGAGAAGAAGAGAAGTCCAATGTGTTGGGTACGAGGAAATTTTTTTCTCAAAAATATTTTTAATTTTTTCATATTTGATTGATTTAAATATTTTTAAAATTAACTTATTTTTTTATTAAAAAAATCTTAAATAACAATCCAAAAAAGTTGGTTTATTTTAAATAATTTGCATATCCTGTTTAAAATTCTTAAAATAAAAATCCAAAAATGTTTGCTACTAGCCTTTGAGATTATGTTTTTAGAAAATGATTGTAATTTGTAAAGGTCTTGTGAACTCTAGAATTTTTTTCTTCAAAATCATAAAAAATGATTGTTTCTAAAAATAGTTTTTACAAGATTCAATTTCCCTATGAGACAAAAATAAAATATTGATCATCTTAAAAATAAAATATTAGAACTAAAACAAAAATATGTTAATCAGTATCAACAAACACTAAAAAAAAAGACAGAGATATGGACCAAAATAGAATTGCAGATTATGAAATCTATTAATGGGTCCTATATCTCTACATAATGTTTTTGACTGTGACTTAAGTCCTAGATAACGAATTAAGATTTTCATAGGTCTTTATCTGTATTATATGTGTTAAATTTATCGTAGTTACATAATATCATGTATTTTTTTTTAGTACTCGTTCTTCCTATCATTTTCTTTTCCTTTTTGTCATATCTAATTTATTCTGCTTTTGAGTTGTTGAGACGAGGGTTCCCAGGAAACAACCTCTCTATTTCACTTCACTGGATAAGTTATTGTTGTTATATATAAATATAAATTATTTCATTAAATATAAAACTAGAAAATTATAAAGTTGAATGCAGAGGCCTATGCTAAAATAAAGTTAGGATTTTGAAGTGTCAAGAGGAAAAGTTTTTGGAGTAGTTGAAAAGTCACAATCCAAGTACGTAAGATTTACTTTAGTCTTGCTTCTTCTAAACATCATAGAGCTACTTTATTATCTGCTTCCTCCGTTCATTTTTAATTATTGTTATTTTGCTTCTTGAGGTTAAATTATGAATTTTGATCAACTAACAATGTTTCGCTGCAGGTCGACCTCTAGCGAAATTATCATTCATGTATTTTAAGATATATTTTTTCACCATAATTAGTATGAGAAAACTCGCAACTTATAATATTTTTCAGATTTTAGATTTTACATATTAATTTAACTTTAAATTTTAATCAAGTTGACCTCGAAAAATGGAACAGTAAGAAGTAAAAATGAACGGAGGGAGCATTTGTTTATATTGATGCTATGTATTCCTTGATTCTTAATCATAGAATTTCAAATTTGAATATTGAATAAGGAATCACCTTTGGAGGGAGTGTTTTATTCATCAAAGTGAGACTTTTCAATATGAATTTTAATTATTCTGCCCTCAAAATAAATACCAGACATTATTGATTGACAACAACAACAACATATTCAGTGAAATTCCACAAGTGGGGTCTGAAAATGGTAGAATGTACGCAGACTTTACCACTACCTCATAAAAGTAAAGAGGTTCTTTCCTGAAAACAAGTACAAAATAAATGCATTGGCAAATCTATGCGTTTGTTTGATACTATGACTTCTAGATAGGTTTTTGGTGCCAAAAACAAGTATAAAATAACCATAATAATCGTTGACATTTAAATTTTAAATTTGACACAAAAAATATTAAAGATAAGACGATTAAGTACTATGATTGCGAGATTTATTTTATCTTTTTGGAAAAAAGTCAAGTTAAATGTTGTTGAAAATCGTTAAGCATGCACTTAAGTTTGAATTAGCTAGCTAATGCGTTTATTCTCTTTTTTGTTATAAATTTAATTTAGTTGACTAATGTATGGATATGAATATAAAAATATCTTAATAATGAAGTTATGTCTATATATAGATAGAAGGGAAAAATAAAATAAAAATTACGTAAGTCGTACATTTTATATATGTTACAAGAGTATATTATTTTTCAACTGTATATATAATTCTTGTTTAATTTTAAATTGACTAAGAGTTAACGTCTAAGATGAATCTACTTATTATTTCAAAAATAATTTTTTGCTGAAAAATAACTTCTATAATTATTCAATAACACTTACTCCTATTTCTTCATAAAAAAATTTTTTTTTTTTGACCAAGCAAATAATTTAAGCTTGGAATGGGTGGCCACTTGGCCATCTAGAAAAAAAATCATTATAATATGTGAGATGGAATAAGTGAGAATATTCTATGAGATTATTTTAATTTATGTCTTATATAGGATAGTAATTTGATCACTTTAGTACAAAAAAACAAAGGAGTAAAATGATCCAAAATTAACTAATATGTCTCAAATTAAATAATTTAATAAGATTTTAGTGTAAGTCTTACCCGTAGCATCTGTGAAATCTATGGTAGTGTGATGAAACTACCGTGAACCCTATATATAGGGATGCCCCTCTCTTTAACATCTTTGATCATATTTTAAATGGTATAATAGCATCTTTTTTATGAAGAAAATTCGCAAGTTCGGATAGAAAATGGGTACGATTCCTCCTCTTCTCGTTCTACTGTCCAAATATGCTGATCGTATTAAGTTTCGAGATTGGGTAAGATGGGAACAAATCCAATCGAATCTGGTCGTAACTTTAAGTTCAGGTGCCGTACTGCAGCCTGATAAAATTAATCTCAAACTTTATATTAAAATTATCATCTTTATCTGATGTACTAAACGACCAAATTTTCTCAAGTTCCTACTTCATTGAACATGTCCTTTGATAGGTTGATTAATTTAGACATAAAAGAACAAAACATAGGAGAGCAAGAAGTAGCAAAACAATATCCACAATTACATACGATTTCAAAGTCGATTATTTTAACGTCTACTATATATAAAAGTCATTTGATCATAAATTTTGGCTTAAATTTGAAATTATATTTGAAGATTATTTCAAACAAGTGTTTGTTTATCAAATTAACCTTCATTTTAACTTTAAACTTGAAATATAAAATTTAAAGTTTCAAATATAAGTTTTAAGAATTTGTTAAATTTTCACTCACAAAACTTCATTTTTCATATTTAATTCCTATTTTAAATTTTAATTTTTTTTTTTCAAATTTCAACCAACTCATATACAAACATCTTGGGCCCAATTAATCCTGAGTCAGCCCAAATATGAAGAAAGCCCAATTACCATTTCCCTCACCAACCAAGCACATGAGTTTCCTGTCTATGGCTTCTGAGCCATTTCCATCGACTCCTAGGTAAAATGAAAAAAAAAATTAAACTTTTGCTCGATTTCCTTCTTGTATTTCTCTGGGGTTTGATTTTCTTTAATATGAATGAATTCTTTGGCATTTATGCGCAGATACTGAAGTAGTTGATGACTTGAACTGTATTACAATGTGGTCAGCTTCAAATTTACAGGCTATGTCTTTGAGACCTCGAATCATCCAACCCCACTTCTACAATGACGTGAGTTTTTTTCCTTCAAATTATTAGTACTTTTTTCCTTTCAAAGTGAATTTGGGTAGGTATACAAAAAGGGAAAGAATTACATTTGTTGGCAACAACTAGGTAAGCTTCATTCCCATATTTGAGGAACTGTTTTATTGTAACTGAATGAGGTAGGAAAAGGGAATTATTGATAGTTCAGGTGTGTTTTAATATATAGATCGTGATAGTTCAGGCAGGAAAAAGGGAACATTGATAACTCTTTGGGAATGGCCCAGTGGTTTGGGCTTGGGGCTTTGATATTTGGAGGTTCAAAACCCTTTGCCAACGAAAGCAAGAGTTTTGCCTTCTGGTTGAGCTCGTTGTACTGGGCTTGCCTAGTGTGGTTTATCGCTCGCTCCTACGTGGTTTGCGAGCTATTGCATAGGAGCGCAGGTTTACCCTATGTGTCCAAAGAGTAGTGGCTACGGGTTCCCCTTGTCATAAAAAAAAGAAAGGGAACGCTGATAGTTGTGGTGTGACATTTGCGAAATAAATGATTGTTCAGTGTGGTTTTGACCATTAACTCAATTATTTTCCAGCATAAAATTAATAAACTGAATAAAAATATTCTTAAGTATACCTAGTTAAGAATACCAAAGGGTAAACCTTATTTCAACTAATTTATATCCTTTATATGTATGTTAGGCCTTTGTATTTTTATGTCTTTTTAATTTAAGTCTAGTATTCTGAGTGATTTTAGCTTTTGTTTTTAAGTAAATTTACTTGTTCTATCTTGTTCCTCTTTTAGTACTTTTAAGATCATTGTTTCACACCTTTGTATGGACGCATTTGGAGGTTTACATTCGACGTGACTAAATCATCTCAAGCAACCTTCTCTTATTTTATCCTAATTGTGATAAATCCTTGAATATTGATACAATGGATTCATAGGCCGACTACTAGTAATTTTGGGAGTAAAGTTTAGTTCATTGATTAAAGGTCCTTCATTCATCCTACAATTTTTGGTTTCTAAAGGTAATGATTAGATTTTAGGATTTATATAACCAACAACTGGTATAGACTTCTGTTTTCTTCGTATCATTAGTGTCAAATTTGTTTGTTATAGTAGTAGTGGGTAATATCTTATATTATGCAATACTAAAGGAAAAGGTTGGTATCTCATTTTCATAATCTTATTATAGTGTGTGAAACATATTCTTAGATTTATAGTTAGAACTTAGTCCACCCATGGTGGTGTGACCCATAACTTACTTCATTCATGAAGGTAAGTTGTAACTCCATCACAGGACTCCCTATAGTAAAAGAAGAAAAGTTGATCTTGAATTAAAGTGGGAGTTAAGGGGAGACGAGTTATGAGTGAAATAGAGTTATAACTCACTAAGTTCACCTACAAAGTCACTCTCAACATACCAAGATTTGAGAGTGAAATCTTTAGAGTAAAGAGATGTGGAGAAACGATAAGAATCCATAAATGATCTTGTATGAAGCTGCTAAGGCAATTGGTGGCAGTAATACACATAAATCCTAGTTGAATGTATGTCTAATTCCGCATAAATCTCCAAGCAATTAATATCTTCATTGGTAACAAAGCATCAGTAAGTAATCTTATAATTCTGAAGTACTAATACTAAAACTTCCGCATTTGTCTACCAACCTTCTTCTCCAATTTACTTCCTTTTACTTTCCCTTTTCCATAATTTGACTCATATACACCACCTTTTCTTTTCCTTTTCTTTTAGTTTTTTTTACTTTTCATTTCCTTCAAACCACCAGTTTCGGTTCATTTTTCGTATTTAACTAGGTAAAGGATAGATAAGTATGCAAGGCTTTATTACCAGTCAAATGAAAAATTTTACAGGAAAGGGGAGAGAAGGAAAAGATCACGGCATTCAGCTGGAAAATGTGATTGTTGAAATAGCAAGGAGTGGTATTTGGAAATTAATGAATTAAGGTGCTTGCAAGCTGGCCTGAATATTACAGTTATAAAATAAATGAATTAAGCTAGAATTGTGGTGGCATGTAGAGGTGGTGGTCTTTAAGGTGTGTGGTACATATGCTGCCAGTTGGCTGAAAGCTGATTAGGTCCTAAATGTCAAGGCCCGCCGCAAGGAATATAATTTTTGATTTAACAGGAAGTGTTCCTTGGTAGATTTTTAAAGAATGTCTTCATTCCTATAACTGAGTTGTTTGGTCTATCTTCAGCTTCCTGTTACTGTAACTGTTTCTCTTCCTATGCTTCTTCAATCTTACCACTGTTGCCATATTCTGTGAACAACTTTAGTATCTTTTTATCTTCCGTTTTTACTGCTACCTTCTACTTACACTCTTAAGCCTAAAATTTTCTATTACTAGTGTAGTGATTATACAGAACCAACTCCTAGACCTCTCTTTTTTTTCTTTTGAAACAGGTAACTTTGTATATATATGTTAGAATCATCTTACAAGAGTTGTAGTACCTTCCATATTTACCAAGTACAACCTACATCTATGATCCTATGTCTATAATGAGTCTAAAACATCAATAATAGAGATAGGATCATTAGAATGTAACTGGTTACACCAAAAACACAGTAGCAAGATGCAGTTAAGCTTAATCTGTTACATACTATTCTCTATGCTCTCAAAACACCTAGAATTCCTCTCCTTCCATATTGTCCACCCAATGCTTGCTGGGACTATGTGTGGAGGCCACAAATGACTCCTTTAAACTGTGCAGGATATACTGTCACAGGTCACAGGTCTCAGGTCACTCCCACAGTTCCATGCAAAACCGATTAACTCTCCCACGATCTTGGCCAATATATGTCACTCCGGTGGTTAGCATTAATTATTGGCTTGAGTGCGTAGCTGTTCTTATGAGTCTATATTTGTGTTTGATTTGCTTGCGGACAACCAAAGCTTAAGCTTGGGGAAGTTGATAAGTCGCCATTTTTGCCAACTTATCTTTAATGCTAAATTCATCCCCCATTTGTGTGGTGAGAATTGACTAATAGTAATTAATACTTCTTCCGTTCCATCTTATGTGACACCCTTTGACTTGGCACGGCGAAAGAATAAAGGAAGACTTTTAAAACTTGTGGTCTAAAATCATTCTAAAATATTTGTATATGGCTGAGACCAAATACGATAAGAAGCACCCCTAAATCTATAGGTCAAAGACAGAAACATAGTACCAGTGACATCTCTAATCTTTGAGAAAATCGGGGTCTTTTCCACATAAATAGTGTCAACCAAAGGGTGAAAGGAGAATTTTTAAATTAAATTGTTCCCGATTAAAGTAAGGGGACATTCTTTTCAGGATGAACCAAAAGGAAAGAGTGTCACATAAAATGGGACAGAGGGAGTAGGTTACAAAAGCTATGACATTATTCGATAGAGAGAAGTCAACGAAAATGCCGACTTATCAGTTGTGTGAGACACATAATAAAGTTATTCTGAGTCAATATATATTTTAGTGGTTTGAAAGGGCAAAGGAATTCCCTTTTCATGAATACTAGGAGTATATGCATTTATATTTTCTGAAAATATGAAAGAAAGTAAAACGAAAGAAAACTGGAAGTGTTTACAGTTGTGTCGAATTCTGTAACCTAAGAGGCCTCGATCTATTTATTACTATTGTTCTGCTCCTATTTAATTTATCCTGTGAAGCAACTGTGTTACTTACAACTTGCATTATGTGTTTACTTCTAGCTGCATTTCACCTTTATTATCCGACTTCAAATGCAGGGCTGCACTAAGTTCAGACAGCACATGTTTTTACCTTGGTCCAGAATCAAACAAGTCGAGATCGACCACGGCCTTACTTCACATCTCCATATGCAGTGTTTTGCAGTTTTAGCTGACACA
Organism: Solanum rostratum; assembly: GCA_029948455.1. Taxonomy (NCBI): domain Eukaryota; kingdom Viridiplantae; phylum Streptophyta; class Magnoliopsida; order Solanales; family Solanaceae; genus Solanum; species Solanum rostratum. Next base: position 67,400,827 of record CM057048.1, read on the forward strand.
ACTAAGATAGTTTCTGCCAATATTCTTGGAAACTGTGCTTTTGATTCAAAATCTAGAACTTTCAGTAAGTTCTTCTTGCTTGGTTCAAAGATATCTTTAGAACTATGATATCTCTCTTTTAGGATGTGTAAATGTAGTTGAATAACGTAAGATTGTTGAGTTTGTCAGATATGTCCTATATATCCCATCATTTGTATCTTGCTAATTAACTTGGAAGAGAGGAATATATATTGAAGATCTATATAACTCCAACTAGTTAGGGGTTGCAGCATAGCTGATGTTGTTAATATTCTTGGGAGTGCTAGAATGGTACTATTAGCTGATGTGTTGGCATTTTCTGTTACTTGGGACTTTAACAAAATCGAGGATGGCATTATGGGAAGAAAAAAAGCAACATCTAGTATTCGACCTACTTCTATTCCTTCAACCTTCATAACATCTTCCAGTTGTAAAATCTTCCTTATATCAGTAAGAAACTTATGCTTTGAGAAAGCAGTTTTTATTGACTCCTATTGAACAGATACCCAAATTCTTGTCATTTGTCCTCCATATTTAGCGGTGTCAGGCTGTGTAGAAATCTTGACGTACGTACTGTATGTAGAATGTCAGGGTTAACACTCATTTATTTGTTTCCTCTTTAATCTCTAGTTTTCTTTTTGGGTTACACTAGATCTCTTCTCTCTTAAGCTGCAAATTGGTCTGATTGTGTATTTATCCAGAACAGCACCTTTCAGAAAAGCATCCCATTCGCTATTGCTGGGACGATGCCAAGTCACGAATGAAGATTCAGGAGGAACTTTGAGCGGTGAAAGCATCTTGCAAAATGAAGAAACCTTGACTCAAGATTTAAAGACTGCTATTAAAGAGGAGAACTATGCCCAAGCAGCAAAAATCAGGGATAGCCTACGGCTTCTCCAGGAGAATAGTAAATCATCTGTACTAGCAGCAAATGCTCGGTTTTACAATGCTTTCAAGACTGGAGATTTAGCCGCTATGCAAGCCCTCTGGTCGAGGGGTGAGAATACATGCATCGTGCACCCTGGGGTGAGTGGCATTTCGGGCTATGATCTTGTAATGGGAAGCTGGGAGTTTGTGTGGGCAGAATATGATTTCCCACTTGATATTGAGATCAGAGATGTCCAGGTTCATGTTAGAGGTGATCTCGGGTACGTTACGTGCGTTGAAATGGTCAAGACAAAGGGTAGCAGCTGGGGAAAACAGTTTGCTACTAATGTGTTTGAGAAGGTTGATGGACAATGGTTCATATGTATTCACCATGCCTCTTATATTGACCTGTAAATTGTGAACGAGAGAGCTGTTTTAGAGAGAGTGATAATGGTATATTGTTAAAGGTTTTGTAACCTATTATTAACAAGTCGTATGATAAGCACGATTAAATTAATAGCATATTTAATCAGGTTCCTGAAGTGTTTTTGGAGAGTCAAATATGTATTAGATTGATCCACAATAACAAGATAAAAGTCTAGACATAAATCTCAGTTTAATGAATTATGGAAACCTGAATAACCAGTACAACCATCAACATTACCTAGCATAAAAACAAAGTAAAGGAAATCCAGCCACTGTATGTTCTAATTCAAGAGTTACTACTACTTTCTCTCTACCTTTTCCACTGAGTTCATTCTATACCTTGCGGCATGACATTATTTCCTAAACATTATTTACACCTGATCAAGGACGTACAAAATGAGAGGTCGATGATTAGGAATATGTGATGCTCAAGAAGCTAAGACAGTCTTGAGATTCTTGCTTCATCAGTTCCCTAGATCCTTCCAACAGGTGAAGGGGGTGGAGATGACACATATCTTTGAGGGACTTGTCCTTGGACTGTGGTTGAAGCCTTCATCTCCCTCATGGCATCTGAAGAAGCCTTCTGTCCAATTTCAAAGAGGTCAGCTAGTTTATGACTAGTCAAGGCAGATACACAGATGGAGAATGCCTCTAGCAAAGGAACCGATGAATCAAATTCAACAGAGTAAAGTCCATTCTTGAGTGGTGCCATACTGAAGATAGGCTTACTCCTCCGATCTCCTCCCTGTGAAGAAGCATTCATAACCAAATATTATTGAAGACTTATCAAGAGAAGCGGCAAACAAAGTGAAAAAAATGTTTGACGCAAACAGGTACCTGAATCAAAAGGTTTAGAAAATCTTGGCTCCTGCAATTCTTATCCTGTTCAAGTATTTTTAGCTTGCAACCGACATCCCACCCCCCACAATCACATAATCCACCAGATCTCCATCGTTCGAGCAATGAGGAAGGAGTTCCATCACTTGGCAAGCTATGTGTACCACCAGGAAGAATGACCACAACATCACTGTATGTTTCACGGGTCTCTCGGGGTAATTGCTGCATACCTTCTTGTTTACATTGACTTGAGTTCATAACGACAATGGCAGCAAGCTCTTTCTTTTGACAGGAATCAGGGACTTGCTTTTCCATCTGTCCACAATCAATGCTATACAAGACAGATTCCCTTTGCACAAATATGCTTTTTCGCTCATGTACACTTGAGTTTTGAACTTCAGAACAAGAAATCTCCATCTGACCAATAACTTTATAACCAAAGCCAGCACTTCTCTCTTTTAGTCCATTGCTCATCCAACCCCCACTCCTCCTTTTAATTTCATGGACTGCATAGAAAGCATAAACCAAGCTACTTCCCCCCTTCTCGGATGTTGGTAATTTCTTGACAGCTGCAGCAAGAATGCCACCATCATCGTTAACCCCAAGTTTAAAAAATGGAACTCCATCCTTAAGTGAAAGCTGCAGAAGAGCCTGAAGAGTTGAGGGGTGATGCTTTTTCACATGAACGTATTTGCTGTGGTTAATGGGCAAAGTATTGCCATCTGAGTTTCCATTAGAAAGAGGATATGTGTCAGCTGAATGAACGCCCTTGGGCTTCAGCAATGGATCTAGGAGTCTTCTCAAAGGAGATCTTCCTCTGACACCAGCATTTGGCTTCTCCTGGTTACTGAGATCTGTACTGGAAGAAGGTCCTGCTGGGCCAGACTTGGGGATGCTATTTGCACTAATCAGTGGTGGAGCAGCCGAGGTCTCCTTAAAACTGAAACTTCTGCTCATTCGACTAAGACTGAAGCTAAACCTCCTATTAGGGGATGGATGTCTTCCCTTCACCACTACCTGCTCGGCAGTGTCCAAATCTGCTCTCTGCGAAGTCTCAGCTGGGACTCCCAATTCTGCATCAGATTTATTGTGTTTCGGACATTTGACATCAAATGATGAGCGACTAATTATCCTCTCATTTTGACATGGGGATGAGCATATATCTTTTACGCCCCGAGCACTGGACAACTGGCGTTGCTTCACATGAGACTCAGTATTCGTTGCAGAGCTCGCAGGCAGAGGACATGAATGTGGAACAGCAAGCAGTTCACTAGAGAACGATTCCTGCGAAGAACAATCAGAAAATCCTGTCCTCATTGCATCAGCTGGTTGCTCATCAAAAGATGTTCTCAATTCTGAGAACTGAGAGGCCTCTGTACTTGTTTTTGAACGATGTTTTGGAACCAAGAGAACAATATTCTTGGGTTCAGCAGCATAATTTTGGGAATTAAGGTTGTCTTCCTTGTTAAATTTGGGCTCGCTTTTACAATCTTGAACACCATTTGTATGACTACAAGGAACACTGGCATTCTTAATCGATACCCATGGCAAATCTTCTTCATCTGGTCTCGTCTTTTGAACTGAATCATGGTCTATGTATTTGCCAATATTTACTTCGGAATTGCGCCTGCGAGGTGGTGTCTCCTTCCTAAGATGTTGTTTCTGCTTACCATGCTTGGTGGGGATAGTTTGCATATTGTGGGTCTGCATCATAACCTCTGGTTGGGATTGCTGGACAGGTTCTGCAAGCTTTTGTTCACAGGACAGAACGCTAGGTACTGGCATTTGCTTTCTCTGAGAAGACATGCCATAAGCTTTGGGAGACCTTACAGCAACAAATGAAGAACTACCTGACAGTGTTTTCCGATGACAGCTTGCAGGCATACGTTCATTATACTTCCATTTCTCCAAACGCTCCCAATCAAGGACTCCAAAATTCAAAGCCTTTCCTTGAATACTTTTTCCCTTTTCCGCATGTTGCAAATAATCTGGCAAATTGGACATGTACTTGACAAGCTCATCATCTTTATTTTCCTTACTCCCTAACCACTGGTTCTTGTGATCACGAGAGGAGGTCAATTGTGTAACATTCTGATTGACCGTCTTGCTTAAGTCATGATGCCTGCTAATGTATGGTTTATCTTCTGTGCTTTCAACTTTATACTTGTCTCTGAGCTTTGAACTTTCATTTGCTAGGGATGATTTGGTCTCTTTTGCAGCAGTGGAGCTTTCATGATGACGTCTAGTTTCTAGTCTGTGTCCCATTTTCAACTTTAAATGGCAGAAAATCTGATATCCTCCCTTACATTCTTTACTGCAAAGGGAAAAAGAGTTCTTAGTAATATTCGAAAGACATCAAACAAAAATCACATCAGAGAATGATATGCCCAACAAGGACTTCTATAGAAGACAACTGCACAAAATAGTGGGAAGGATTAAGCAGACTATTAAATCAGGCACTCCTAGACAAAATATCTATTGTACTTCTTGAACCAATATGGAATCACTCAGGCCTAAGAGAACAACAGACTCCAAGTGAGTCGGATGTTTGACAGAAAAAGAAAGCTTTATCTAGAGCAAAAGCATTGTGCCAAGTATGCAGATTAATGAGCTGAATCGAATGTACACCCCTAATAAAATTAGAAGTGTTAAACCAATTTACTAAAACGCTTCAAATCAGTGGTCAATGTCTTTCTAGCAGTAAGCAGTCAATAATTCAGCTTCTTTAAAATTTGGCAATTTGCCAAATGTATTGAGTATACCAGCAACTCATTGTAAGCAGATTGGCGCAGACTAGAGGGAAAAGTAAAAAGCCCGCCCGGTGCATTAAGTTCCTGCTATGGGCCAGACCAAAAGGCCATATTATAAGCAACTTTACTAGTTACAGCAGTTCCATGCTCACAAGGCATGAAATTGAGCAAGCGCAAAGCTGATGGATTGCGGAAGTGCTAAGAGTAATTGAGCAAGCGCAAAGCTGAAATCTCATCATTTCTAGTAAAAGCTACTAAAATCAGCCTTTATGAAGATAACACAAAAATTATAACCAAAGAAGCTGTAGAATCACCTTTTGATTCTTACATACTATACTATCCCAGAAGATCTGTATATAGATAAGTAAGAAGAAGAATAAGAACAAGAAAGTAGAAATAGAAATATAAAACTACTAAAACATTTTGCTTGGCAACCCAATAGAGACATATTTTCTTCACATGAAAAAGCATGCCAGTAGGGGACCTGACAAAAGTGAGAAAAACAAATCCTAACTAGACCAAAAGTATCAAAAACACCATCTTTTTCTGAGTCTTAAATGACAAGATTCTGTATCTGTAACATAAAGCCACACAATGCCCACAACTTTAACTTACAGATTGAACATTTCTCATTCAGCTGGTCCCAAAATGTCGTGAATCTTATTCATTGTTCCACATTTCAATCCAACACAGAAAACAATAGTTCAACTGAAATGGCACTTTCAAGAAAGTTGTCAATTGAAAAAAAAAAATCCTAATTTATGAAACAAGATCTGAGAGCCAATAATCACAAGTGTTAATACGGTTCATTGTAGTTCATCCCAACTCACAGATCCAGCTAAATGGAGCTCAGTCCAAAAAGTAAACAGAGTCAAAATAGCTCAAAAACAATATCTAAGTCCTTCACACTCACATAAAAAGGATGTTATATCCCATTCCATTAAAAAGAAATCAAGAAATGTAGACCAATAATGCAACATCGATAGAAACCCCATTTACACATTTTGTGTGGAAATAAAAAAAGACAAAAAGAAGAAGATAAAATCAAGAAAATGCAGACCCATATCATGATTTTGAGTGGGTAAAAATCAAAGACCCAAAAAAAGAAAAACACAAGACCCATAACACAATATTCATGGAAACCCCATTCAAGATTTAGAGTGACAAAAAAGGAAAAGACAAAAAAGTATCAAGAAAATGCAGACCCATAACACCACAACATTCACTGGAACCACTCCAATTCAAGATTTTTAGTGGGTAAAAAGCAATGAGACCCATAACAACAATTTTCATAGAAACCCCATTCCAAGATTTAGAGTGATAAAAAAAAGTGGGTGAAAAAGCCAAAAAAAAAATCAAGAAAATGCAGACCCATAACCCCATTTCAAGATTTTGAGTGGGTAAAAAGCAAATTCAATTAAATTTTTTTTTTTTTAAAAAAAGCAGACCCATAACATAATATCCATGGAAACCCCATATTCAAGATTTAGAATGAACAAAAGGGAAAAGGGGGAATGATTTGAAGAAATGAATGTACTTACAGTAAAGGGAAAGAAAGGAATAGCAGAAGAGAGCAGAGAAAGAGAGAGAGTTCCAACTTCCAAAGCTAAGAAAATCTTCTTGGAATGACATGAAACGTTCTCTTGAAAACCGGAGGACAAAAAAAAGCAAGGGAGAGACAGAGTGAGAGTATACTGCAAAACTGATAGAATATCATACGTATAGAGAGAGAAAACCCCCGCGAAAAATCTAGTGAGAGAAAATCGGACGGTGTAAAGTTGAGTGGGCCAGGGTTAGGGGTGTGCGTGTGGGGCCCATTTATTTGACATGATTTCAACGTCTCGAATCCCTAGGCCCAATCACTGGGCCTTCCCATGTTTATTTTCGTAGCTTATTATTATTTGTGTTTGATATAATAATACTTTTTTATATATATATATATATATATATATATATATATATTATAATTATTATTATATAAATATAAATGTATCATTAATTGTCATTGTATATATATATGTATAGACAAGATGAGAGAAACAAGATTGAGATAGTTTGAACATGTGCAAAAGAGGTGTGTCAATGCTCTAATTAGGAGGTGCGAAACGCTGTATTTAGGGGTTATGCGGAAGAATAGGAGTAGACTGAAAAAATATTGGAAAGAGATGATTAGTCATGATATGATACAACTTCGTATCATTGAGGATGTGACCTTATTGAGAAAGGAGTAGATATGCCACAGCTTCATATCATCGAGGGCGTGACCTTAATGAGAATGGCGTGAAGGTCACGTATTAGGGTAAGTTAGTGAAGGTAAAATGTTGTCTTGTATTGTTACAGTTTTAGATCTATCAAATAATTAGTCGTGCTATTACAGTTGTGTTGTTATTGTTTTTCGATTATTTTGACATTGTTATTTGTTTAGTTGTTATTGTATATTTTTTTTCAATTAGGACGAATATATTTAAGCCAAGAGTCCTTTAAAAACAGTCTCTTTATCTCCATAAAATAATGATAAAATCTGAGTGTTCAACCTTTCTGAGTACGTAAACTATGTGGTGAATACGATAACAAATAAGCCTTCTACATCAACATCTACCCTTCCCAAATCTTACTCTCTGTAAATTTGCTCAATATGTTGTTACTACTATTGTTGTATTGTATTTTATGTAGAATGCATATTTTTGGTGGGCATAATATTAGATCAAGTCAAGTTAAAAAGTACTTGTAATTATTTTTTGTATTTAAGTGGTAGTACAATTTTATTATGGTTACTAACTTTTTCTCTATGTTAACTATTTTTGAAATCACATAATTTTATTATTTTAATTTCTATATTCTTTTTTTATATTATTTAAAATATTTTATTTGAGTCGGGAGCTTATTAAAAATAATCTTATTTATCTCTATAAAATTATAATCACATATTTTTATATTTTACTTGTGTCGGGAGCTTTTTTCCTTTACATTTGTCATTTTACTTATAATCACATATTTTTATATTTAGAAATATCATTACATGTTAGGAAATTGTACGTTTTAAGGATATTTTCTATATGTATCGGAAGTCCTTTCATCATTTCTTGAATTAATAAAGTTTTGAATCAAATATCATCATACGAAATAAATAGATGGAGTATGTACATAATAAAGTAAAAATTTCAATAATTCATAACAGGGGGAAAACAAAGGTTGGTGGAGAATAAACTAAGTTACAAGTTATTTCTTCCTTAACACACACAAAAACAAGTTCATAATTCATAACTTGGTGGGAAAATAAGAATAATTTAACCAATCATGGGAAAATATTATTTTACTTTCTTCCCTGGAGGAAAGGGTACCTTGTTTGTCCATACATTAAAACTTTGAAGTATTTTGACAGAAAGCTTTTTTGGACAAGTGTGAAACAATAACAATTTAACCAATCCTGGGAAATGAAAAAAGAAAAGAAAAAGAAGAATCATTTAATAGTGAGAAATAATAATAATGGCACAGTTAAATCTTTTTATACTATGAAGTCAACTTAATAATTTCTAATGGCTAGGTCACTTTATTTTTAAGATTATTAATTTCTTTAATTAGATTGATTGGCCGAAAAGGTTAGCAAATTATTAATTTGATTTTATTTCAAGCTTTATATAATAGTTATATACTATTGTAAATCAAGTAAATCTGATAAGGACCCGTAAAATTCAATAATTTTAACGTATATTTTGTATTTGTGTAAAACAATTTGCGCATTTGTCGGTAGAGGGTTCAGAGTAGCTCACAAAGAGGGAGTTCCCTGGCTAGTACCAATAGATAGAGCTACTTGTAAGATAAGCAAAGGTGGTTGAAAGTGAAAGGAGTTAACCTCTCAGCCTCAAGGTAAAAAAAAAAAAGCACGTAACATGTATAAATAATTTATTAAAAACTCAAATATTTATTTATTTTTTTAAAATTTAAAACTCATAAATTCAAAATTTTAGCTTTTTCTGTATTATATTGATATTGATAGTAGCTATCTAACGGAAAAATCTTTCAATCAAGCAAGCAAGCCAAGCAAGGTGAATCGCCAATTTCTTGGTCCAACTATGAACAAAATATCACGTCCAAGATACCTATTCTTATTACAATACTTTGTTTTAATTATATCGCACTGTGTATCATTTAATAACCCTCAAAATCTTCCATCTTTTGTTCAAATCGAATTAGTAATTTTTTAATTATAAAAATTACACCTTTTTTCTTACCCTGTCAGAAAGGGTACGCTGTTGGTCAATTGAAGTAGTTTTGATAGTGTGGATAAATCGTTGAAATAAGAGGCTTATATTTATTTTATTCATTTGTCCATTTCCATTATTTACATGTAAAAACGACATCTTTAGTCATGGTGAATTTGAAGCTGGCTCTTTTGGACTTTTTTGGTACTAGAGGTTGAAAAATGTCACAAGACAAATTTTATCTTTAATTTTATTTTTGTGTTGGAATTATATTAGCTATTTGCCACCTTATTTTATTTAAAATGTCCATGTGAGCTTCTTCAATATTGTTCTAGACAATATATACGTACGAAGACAACGACAACAATAATATACTTAATGTTGTCCTATAATGTGAGGTCTGAAGAGATATACGTAGGTAACATAAGGTAGAGTGCATAACTTCATGGAACTTTAGCATTTTAGCTAGAGTGTTAGAAAATATATTCACTCACTTAATGATAATAGATTGTACATAAAGATTTTTAATTTTATGCTGATTTATACAATAATTATACAGTGTAAATTGACTTCTTTTGATTTCTTTCTTGAATTGTCTGAAAATATGTGGGCAGCTGATTTTAGGGGAAATTGATAACTAGGAATTTGGAATTTGCAAAAAGATTCCTTTTCTGTACTCATTTCTTTACTACTATATATATGTGAAGGAACATTATTGTCCATAAAAAAAATACACTCCCTTTATTTCACTTTATTTGCTTAGTTTTGATTTATTATGAAATTTATTAATAATTAGAAAAAGATCTTAAATTAAAACATCTATTCTGAGTTAAAATATTTTGGTAGGTTGATGTCTAGCCTTGTGATATAGTAGGATAATAGGATTAGTCGTGTCTTTATATCATGTGTTGTACCTATTTTCCTTTCTTTTCTCTTTTTTTGATATTTAGTATTTTCTACTTATGCGACTTGATTTTGTGGCAAGGGTTTTTCGTAAACAGACTCTCTATATCTTTGAGGTAGTTCTAAGGACTGCATACATTTTACCCTCCACAAACCCCACTTATGGAATTCCACCGGGTATGTTGTTGTTGTTGTAATCTTAGAAGTCATTTTGCGTGAGGTATAAAGTATAATACTTCTATAATAAAATATAGAATTATTTTATGTTGAGTTTGGTTGGAGGTATTAGGTAAGTCATGAAATTATTTATTCCATCAATTATGTCTGTGATGTGATAAATTATTCTATATACAGAGTAGATATGAATAATTAATATTGAAATAATTAATTTCAGGATAACTTACTCACATCGAAAAATCCCTCTACATAAAGTTAAAATTAAAAAGTTATTAAAGAAAACATTATTTTTTAAAATGAATTAAAAAAAAAACAAATTGAATGGAAGGAATAATAGATTGATTTGATTCTAATTTAGCGCCAAGGAGGAGCTAATTGGTCAAAAAGGGAATATAATAGTACTAATTATTTTTTAAAAAAGTGAATGACGGCACATATTTCCATAAATCCACCTCAAAATAAATTGATGTTGAAAAGACCTTTATTAATATAAATAAATTGACCTTTTTTTTTTATAGAAAGGGTAGATTTTTATATATATTAAAAAAATAAAATGATGTTGTGTTATATATACATTAGTTACTATTAAAAATATGGAGTATGAGTTTTTCTTGAGAAAGAAGCTCCTATAATTTCTGCCAAACATGCTTAGTAGCGCATATTGACGAAGCTATCAAAGCCATAATTATCGAGAAATTTTTCATAATTACACGGCATAATCTCGATTATGTGACCTGAAGGGGAGAAGAGAGATGAGCGACATCGAGAAAAGAAGGAGAAAGACAAATTGTATATGTATATCTGTCAAATAATTATATATATATATAACTAATATACATATGTATTTGTATATCTGGAAAGCGAGATCGGATGAGGGAGGAGAGAGGCGAGCGAGATCGAGAGCGGGAGGAGAGAGGGCAGAGTGTGGAGAGGGACAAATTGTATATGTATATTTGTCGAATTGACTATGTATAACTGTCAAAATAATTGTATATAAGTAGTTGGTATACATATATAATTGTACATCTGGTAAGAAATTGCAGAGAGAAAGAAGAGGAGAGGAGAGGGGAGAGAAAATAACAACAAAACCATAACTATACCTATAAATTATAATTTTTTCAAACTATACTTATATAATTTAAATACATATCATATGTTAATCTGATTATGTTATTATTCATAATTATTCCAAATGCACTATAATTTTATCTTTTTTTCTAATAGTAATGATGTAGTAGAAAATAAAAATACTTCCAATATACTTTTTCCCCTTCCTCTTTCTCAGTTCCCATTTGTCATAACTAAATTATATGTAAATATTCTTAAAGTAATATTTTTACTCACTTATCAAACATCATGAATAAGTTAAAGATACATTTTTTTTTAAAAAAAAGATATATTTTTCATATGAATATTTGAAACTTTTTTTTATATGTGTACTTTCATTTATTGAAATTTTTATAATTTCTAAGAGATATATCACATTATTTGTAAAATTAAGTAAAAAGTATGATTTAAATTATGTTCTTGAATATTTTCTTTGCGTTACCTCCTAAATCCAGTTTAAATAGAATGGAGGAAGTAATATTAATTGAGATATTTACAGTCTAGTGTTTTTTGATGACCTTCTAACTTACAAAATACCCCGCCCCGTTCATTTTTTTTTGGATCACTGTTTCATTTCTCAAGGTCAAATTGTATAAATCCTATTTAATATTTTAATTAAAATATATTTTTTCATCGTATTATAATATGAGAAGAATTGTAATTTAGTATTTTTCATATTGTTTTCAGCCATCTAAATTTCAGATTTTAAACATTAAAGTAATCTACTTCAATATAGTTTTGAAGTTCAGTATTGAAAAGTAAAATAGTAACAAGTATTAATGAACAGAGGGATTAGTCAATAAATGCGTAAATATATACTCCCTCTGTTCCTTTTTAATTGTCATATTGGGCTTTTCGAAAGTTAATTTGATTAATTTTTAAAATTAAATTAGATTAAATTAATTTGATATTTTAAAATAAAATTATTAGTATGATAAAAATATATATTTTAACAAGTTATTCAAAACTAATACAGATTGATTTTAAAAATGAAAATTGTGGCAACTGAAAAAGATAGAATATATGATATACTTAATTAGTTTTTTTTTTATATATATATATATATATGCGAACGCCTGCAATTAATTTCGGCCAATAGTCCAAAAGTGAAAAAAGTTTTTTTTTTTTTTTTGGTCAAATTTGCCTCATTGGGCCTTTTATTAATATGATAAAACCAAATCCAAATCAACAACTGGTATGGGCCCAATCCGGCAGCCCATCAAATAACACATGAAAACATTATATCCATATCACACTAGAGCCTTCCTAATTCCTTTTGTCTGAAACCTTCTGCAACATGTCCCTTCATTTCCCCATCTTTGGAAATTAATCACCGCCTCAAAGCCTTCTGCACTCTTCTACAGTTCACTCCCATAGGAGTGTTTGAGCTTCGGATCGCCTTTATTTTGTGGGTTCGCTTCCCCGCATCGCTTTGTGAGTGTTCTTCCACCTTTTCTTTCCTTCGATCCAACCATTTCAGCTCGCCAGTGTTCCCTGTCACGACGTGGCTGTCTCCTTCTCGATCTCTTTGCAATGAGCTGACTTAGTTAGATTTGGGCATCGCTGAGTTGCCCCCGGTGCCTCCCATCTCTGCTAAGTATCCTGAATCTCGCCTCTCCCTCCACTTTTTCTATGATTTGTCTGCATGTCTTCTTCTTTGCTGAAGTCTGACTGGTTTTGGTTTTGCAGGTATTCTCTCATGTTTTCAACAGAAAAAGGAATTTGTAACTGCATAGCAAGTGATACTTCACCGTCCTCTTCCAGGTCAGCTCTCAGATCTCCCTCCCTCTCTGGTTCGATCTTGTCATTCTCTGCTCTCCAGTATCCCCTGTGCCACCATTTTGCACCATGTTGTGTCCTTTTGTATTCCTGCATTCCACTGATATTTGGGTTATTTTATGTATCTCTACTCCTCCTCTTCCACTTGTATAATCCTGTCCTCAACAACATGTATCGGCCTAGTTCGAATCCTAATGTAAGGAATGTCTTGTTTATCCATGTTTATTAATTTCCTGCTTCTACTAGATAACTGTGTGAACTCCGAAAACATTAGAGCACCATCTGCATCCAGTGCTTCCTTGGCAATGTTATCGGCCACCTGATTAGCTTCTCTGAAAACATGAATGATTCTGACTGTGACGTGCTGCATTATGGCTCTAATGTCCTCTATCATCTCAACCACTTGATGTGTGACCTTACACTCATTCAGAACCATAGCCTTTACGATTTTAGAGTCAGTCTGTACAACTACTTTTTTAAAAGCCTGGGCTCTGCAGAAAATAAGAGCCTGGTGGACAGCTTTAGCTTCTGCTTCGACATTAGTACAGACCCCTAGCCCTCGACCTTCAGCATACATTATGTTACCTTCCCAATTCCTAATGCAAAAGGCATATGCGCCTTGTCCTGGATTGCCTCTACTAGCCCCATCCGTGTTGCATGCAATCCAACCCTCCCTTGGAGGGTGCCACCACACTTTGTGGAAGTACAGGGTAGGCCTGTATGTCCTCAGTGTATCAATCATATCTGCCCATCTATCAGAAATTCCCTTAATCCATGGATACCTCTCTTTAATCAACAACTGAATTGTATTTTGACACTGAGTAAGCATCCAGTCATAGGAATATTCCTTGCCATTTCTCAAGGCATTTCTCCTCTTCCACAGTTCCCACATGACAATGGCTGGGACAGCAGCTGTAATTCTTTGAAGTCTAGCCGGCTGTTCAATGTTCCACCATGTTTGAAGTGTCTGAAATATCTGGCTGCCTTCCATTCTGATACCTGCACATGTAGCAAAGTGCTTCCATAGCTTTTGAGCTATGGGGGCTGTTAGTAATAGGTGTTCTAGTGTCTCCTCCCTCCCTTCTTTGCAACAAGAGCATTTGGATACCAAACTTATTCTCATACTTTTGAGAATGTCATCAGTTGGTATCCTCCGTTTGACAACTTTCCATAGAAAAAAGGACACCTTGAAAGGAAGCCCTTTACACCAAATATTAGTATACCAGTCATGATTAATCCTCTTATTCCTAAGTAGATTATAGGCTGATTTTACTGTGAAGCCCCCAGAAGGGTTGCATATCCACCAGGGCTTGTCACTAGTGTCTACTAGTTTAGGCTTAATATTGGTCATAATATAATTAGCCAAATCTTCCGAAATGCAACCCACCAGTCTCTCCCTACTCCAGTGCCCATCCAGAATCATATCTTTTACCTCTAGGTCCTCCTTTTGCCCATTATACTCTTCCAGGAAGTAAAGTGCCCCCAGCTTGGTCCAGTTATCCAGCCAAAAATTAGAGTTCCCTGACTTGACTTGCCACCAAAGTTCTTTCTCCACTCTAACCCGAATCTTCAACATGCTTTTCCATGTTACAGAGGCCCCTCTGTTATCCACAATAGCAGGGTGTACTTTTTTGCAATATTTATTCCATACAAATTCTGCCCATAATGACTTGTTAGCCACTCTAAAAATCCACCAAAGTTTGGCCATAAGGGCTTCATTCACCTCATGGAGGGATCTAAAACCCAAACCCCCTTCCTCCATAGGATAGCATAAATCCTCCCATTTAACCCAATGTTTTCCGGCTAATCCCCCACTGCCTCCCCAAAAAAAGTTAGCAAGTAACCTATGCATTTGATTAACCACTTTTTTGGGGGGGTTTAACACTGCCAGCAGATGCAAGGGTATAGATTGAAGAACATGCTTAATGAGAATTACCTTACCTCCAGCTGAGAGAAGTTTATTGTTCCATGATAAAACCCTTTTAGACATCTTCCGAATCATATCTTCAAAATAACTAGCTTTGCATCTCCCATAAAAAACTGGACACCCTAAATAGGTGAAAGGCAAGTTACCTTGTCTAATGCCAGTTAACCTCCTCAGCCTGATAGCCACTGCAAGTGGTGTTCTGTCATGGAGGAAAAATTAGCTTTTTCCTTTATTGACCTTCTGACCTGATACTTTCTCATAGTCGCTTATTACCTTCATCATTTTTATGACTGATGACCTGTCAGCTGAGCCAAATAGAATGGTATCATCAGCATAAGCCAGATGATTTATCTTTGGGCTCCATTTAGGCAAGCCATATCCTTTGAACTGCCTATCTTTTGACAGTCTGTTAAGACCTCTAGACAGCACCTCCGCCGCAATGATAAACAAAGTTGGTGACAATGGGTCCCCCTGCTTTAGCCCCCTTTGTGACTTGAAAAAACCATAAGACCTGCCATTCACCAACACTGAGTACCAGTTATTAGATAGTAGTCTCCACACCATGTCGATGATACATTCAGAAAAGCCAAAGTTTCTTAACACCTTAGTAAGGAAAATCCAGGACACTCTATCATATGCCTTTTCCATATCCAGCTTGACTATTACATTGATATTTTTATTCCTTCTGTTGATGTCCATAATGATTTCCTGAGCAAGGAGCACATTTTCCACAATATTTCTACCTTTAACAAAGCCGGATTGATTCTGGGAGATAATCTTAGGAAGCACTCTCTCCATTCTTTCATGAAGTGTTCTGGAAATAATTTTGTTGATGAAAGAGCTCAGACTTATAGGGCGCAAATCTGAGAAAGTTGTAACTTTCTCCTTCTTGGGGATCAATACCAAGTTTGTGTGGGTAACAGATCTAGACAACTCGTGCCCACAAAAGAAAGCCTTCACCACATTCGTTATATCCTCTCCTACAATGTCCCAGCATACCTGGAAAAAATGACCTGTGAAGCCGTCGGGTCCACCCGCACTCTCTCCATTTAAATTACTCACCACAGCTTTAATTTATTCCATATCTGGCAGCCTAGTCAGCAAATTGTTGTCCTCTTCAGTGACCACCGAAGGAATATTCCCCAGCATAGTGAAATCAGCGCCATGATTCTCTTCCAGGAACAGTTTCTCGAAAAACTGCACCGCAGCTTCCCCAATCTGAGCCTGAGTGCCCCATGAAGTTCCATTCACATCTGAAGTCTCTGCAATATGTAATCTCTTCCTTCTCCCTTTAACGTATGCGTGGAAGAACCTTGTGTTTTTATCCCCATCCTTGAACCATCGCATGCCTGACTTTTGCTTCCAAAAATCTTCTTCCAGTTTTAACAACCTTTTCAACTCAGCTTCCTGCCTCTTTTGCTCTATTCTGTTCTCTGGACTTGGGTCCATCTCCAACTGTATCTCCATCATCCGTATGATATCCTCCGTTGTAGCTATTTGGTGAAACACATTCCCAAATGCTTCTTTACTCCACCTAGCCAGCGCTTGTTTCACTCTTTTTAATTTCAATTGTACCACATAAAATGGGTTTCCAGTAAAATCAACACTCCAATTCTCCCGGACCAGATCCTTGAACTTTCGATGTTTAGTCCAGAAATTTAAGAACTTAAAAGGCTTTTTAATCGGTTCCTGAGCTGCATTACAAATCAGGTGCAAAGGAGCGTGGTCCGACCCCTGCCGCACTTGATGGATAACTTCTGACGCCGGAAATAGCTCCACAAACCTTGGATTAACCAAAATTATGTCCAACCTCTTGAATATGCAAGCATCCCCTACCCTACCATTCCACCAAGTAAATTTACTACCTGAAAATTTGACTTCTTCCAGATCACAATTATTGATGAAAAAAGCAAAGTCCATCGCCTCAGCTTGTTCAAAATCCAGTCCCCCCATCTTTTCTTCCTCGTTAAGAATCACATTAAAATCTCCTCCGATGATCCATGGGCAATGGCACTCTTCTTTGATTAATATAAGCTCATCCCACAACTCTAATCTTTCCAATGCTCTACATCTAGCATAAACTGCAGTGATCCAAAATTCGCTGTTATTGTATTTGAATTTAATAGTGACATGTTGAATCGAATCCACCACCTCAAGCACCTCCCATTCCTCTTTCCAGTAATACCAAATTTTCCCAGATGTATTCACCCCCACATGATTAAATCCCAATTGCGTTCTATACATGTCCACTTGAGATGGATCCTGGAAGGGTTCCATCAGAGCAATAAATGAATAACGATTTCTCCTATTAAGCTCCATTAGTCTATCCAAAGAATTATGGGTTTTGATAGACCTAATGTTCCAAAATAGCATTTTTTCTATCATTGATCACTAATTGATAGCTTCTCCCTACTCCTCCTTGTTCTAACTTGAAGCGGAATAAAATTCCTACCCTTCTTCGCACTGTTTCTCAGCGTTGATGTGTGCCTTGGGGAGAGATCTCCCGCTTTACTGATCTCCTGGATGTTGTAATCCATATCTTCATCCCTTTCTCTGTACTGCTCCTGCCTAATCTCTTCCCCCTGACTGTGTGTACCTGTGTTATTTAATATGAGTGTGGGTCTGTTGTGTCCCACTTCCTCCATAAATACTGCATCACTGCATTGTACACCCACTCCCCCACTGTCCTTTGCTGCCCCTCTAGGCTGCTGAACCATCTCTTGGTCGGATTTGAGTGTTCCTACATTATTATTTTCGTTGGTACCACAAACAATCTCGACAAAGGTCTGGTCAGTTTCGTTAACACCTCCACTGGAAGTAGCTGGCAGCATCACTTCCCTGTTGTTGTAGGACCCTGTGCCTGAGTTTGCCTCCTGTTCAGCTTGTTGGATCACTTTCTGCCCGTTGGCGTCACAACCGCCATCTATAGGAACTGAACCAGTGTTCATGTTGCCCAAGGTATGCAAATTCTCGCACAATTCTGGTTCTCCTTTCTCTGGATTCTGATTTTGTAACGCAAGAAAACTGTTTCTAAAGACTACGCCAGTTTTGTGCCATTCTTTTCTCGCCATTACATCCCCTTTCTGAATCCATTGTTCATCTCCCAGCTCCTTGTCCTTATCATCCTTTTTGTCCTTATTCTGTCCATGTGTTTGCATCACCTTTCTCCCCTCTTCTTTTTCATATGTCTCCTCTCTTCTGGCCTGCTTCTTAACTTCTTGGACTGCCCTGCTTCGTTTCGCCTGATATAGTTCAGGATGTCGTACATAGCACTGATCTTCATCGTGTCCCTGAATCATGCAGGTCTTGCAATACTTCGGCATATAGTCATAATTTATAGTAATCCATCTTTCAATAATAACCTCCTCCGCTTTCTTTACGCCTATCTTTATCCTCTTTGGAAACTCCTTTAGCAGGTCAACTTCAACTTTTACCCTAGCGCAACTAGGCCTTGTCTTATTTCTCGTCGCCATATCAACTTGCAGAGGCTTACCCACAACACTAGCTAGCGAAAATATCGCTTCTTCCCCAAAAAAATTTGGTGGCAAAGCAGGAAATGAAATCCAAGCTACCGCTGTTGAAGTTTCTTCGTCCGCCTTAAACATTGGATCCCATTTAAATGTTCTCATTGGGTAGGAGCCCCTCTTCCCGTTAACGTAGAACACTGGCTTTGATAATAAGTGGACATAGTCTTCCAATATCGATGCCCTAATTAGAACATGTCTATTGCATAGCAATCCTATTTTGCACTCTCCTTTTAATTCGCATTGCTTTGGAATAATATTTCGCAGCTCATATATATCTGGTCCCCCATATGAAAATTTCCCGATCACTGCAAATTCCAGATTTTCGTTGACAATCATCTGATCAATTTCTACCTGTTCCCATATAACCTGTGGCTCACCGTGCAGGTATGATATTGGCTTCATCGGGATAGCTCTCACTGGTGCTTTTGGTTGCTTCAGCAGATCCGCAAAGGATTTCGTTACTGGTCCCCCTTCCAGAGGTGGAGGGCCACTGGCCGGACCGGCCATGAACGCAGGAATCAAATTTTGTTGTAACTATCACTTAGGGTTACTAGAGAGAACGCATTAGAAAGACGTAATTTTTTTATTATTATTTTTTTTTAAGTGAAAAAAGTTCAATATTAATTAAGATAAAAAATAAATTAAGACTATTTAACTTAAAAAGTTCAGATAAGAACTTCCTTTTTTTTCAAGAATAAAATCCTCTTTTTGACTTAGTAAATGGAGCGTGCAACAAGATTGTTTAATCCATGCAGAAAAGAAGAGAAACATTTACAAAAGATTACAACTACAGTAACAACATACCCGGTGATATCTCACAAGTGAAGTTTGGGGAAGGTATGCAAACCTTACGACTACCTCATAGAAGTAGAGAGACTGTTTCTCGAGAACCCTTATCTCAAAAATCCAACATTGACAAAAAATCAATTAGGCTTATTATTTTTTGGACTAACTTTAATGGATTATTGCTATCTTATTCCCCTTTGATGTGCCAATAAGTTTCGAAATCAACATTATCCCATCTTTTTTCAACAAGAGAAGTCTTAACATATAATTTATATATAAAAAAAATAATCCAATTTTTTAGTTAAGAGGTGTGAATTAAATCTCCGTCGATAAGATTTCTTCTATTCTATATTAAGTGAACTTTTAAAACTGTTTGTTTATTGTTTAAAATAATTGAATTTTATTCAATAAAATTTTTCATATTTAGTAAATCATTTATTGGAGTTTTATTTTTCTTAAGAGATAAATTACATTACTTATAAAATTATATTTATGATTTCACAAAGAATAATAGTGAAAATTATGTACTTGAATATTTTTCTTAGTACGTCCGCATTACCTTACAGATTTAATTAATATAGAATAGAGAAACTATGACAAACAAAAGCATCGATAACTTCTAATTTTGGCAGAAAAAGAATTTGAACCTGCAATTTTCAGATCGTTATAGACCGGATGACTTGATCAATTTTCTATCCCGGTACATCTTGTCCCTCTTTATTTTTAGAAACAAGTCGAACATAAGATAAGAACTTTCCAAATTCTATTTATGAAGAAATATGATAAGAATGTTTTCTTAGTTTTAGAAAAGGAGGAATGGAAAATATTAGAAAAATAATAAAAAAATCACCTCTAACTAACCAATCAAATGTAATGCTAAGGAATAGATGATTTCTTATTGGCCTTTCACATAAAAATTTTAAAAATTCCAAAATGCCACAAGTGGTAATAATTTATAAAGTAAAGCCAACCAAAGTTGGCTAATTAAGCTTCACATAGGTGGTGGATATAAAATTAAAGAAAAAAAAAAGAGTAAAAAGGAAGAAAAAGAAAATGATGAGAAAAGAATTTGGCACGCCTGTTAGTGTGAAATAATTCATCATTATCTTTTATATATTATCTCTTTTTTGCCTTTTCTTGTTTTTAAAATGATGCCAATCTTCTAATGCATTCGTGTTCCATATTCAATGTGTAAAGGTTACGGTCAGTAGCGGAGCCAGATTTTTTAGTAAGGAGTATTAAATAAAAATATATATGTTGCCACAAAAGATATAATACATGACCTCAAGTAATTTTTTCAATCTCTTAACTATTAATCTAAACAGTTAGCTTATGCCAAAAAGTGTCAATACTTGTAAAAATATTTATTAAATTAAAACTTGACATGTAATTTTTCGGCGGAGGGGTGTCAAGCATGTCAACAATTGTATAAATATTTATTAAATCAAAATTTAACCTATATATACGATATAATTTTTCGACGAAGGGGTGTCGCTTGATACCCCTCCATCAAGGGTGGCTCTGCCGCCGGTTACAGTGGAGTGGTATATATTCCAGCATTTGTAATAAGAGATTTCAATCAAGTTTTAATTCTTAATCGAAAGCCTTAGGTTCACATCTTGAATATGTAACCACATTTGTTAAAAAATGCTTAAGTGAGGTACTCTTCTACAAGAAGTCGGATTTAATCATACTTCAACGCGACAATGAAAATGCGGTGTATCCCCAAACATCTTTTTATTGGTTTGGAATGAGTAGTTTTAATCTTTTATGAGAATTCATTCACATACAATTGGTGTGTCCTTTTATTGCAAATGAATGGTTGAATATTGTTTGCTTGAAGGTGAAGCATGTGTAATCATGAAATTTAGATACTTAGCTTTTTATACATACATAGAATTTGCTAAAAATCCTTTAGGCAACTTTTAAGAATAATTCATGGTGAAGCTTAGCTTCATCCTCATGATTTGTGAAATTTATAAATAAAGTAACAGACCTAGCATAGGTTTATAGCTGCATGGAGTAATTAATGAACATTAAGGTTTGTCTATAAGAAAATAATAGTAACAAAAATGGGTGAGCATTGTTTGGTTTGACCAGACCTAATTTTCATTTGAAAAAAGGTGGGAAACTATTCTTTCCAAATCATTATTTGATGTTGAGCAACAAGCCAACTAGTTCGATCTCTTAAAGTTTTTGCTATATCTAAAATTTGAAAAGAAAATTCAGATCATAGAAACTTATTATATGTTGTCTTATTTTATACTTTCTTCGTTTCTTTTTAATTATCAAGTTGCTCTTCTTGAAAATTAATTTGACTAATTCTTAAAATTAAATTAGATTATATTAATTTCATATTTTCAAATGAAAATACAGATATTCAAAAACTATACGAAAAGTGTTAAAATTTTTAATTTCTTTTCATATCAATATGATGAAAAATTATATCTTAGAATATTAATCAAAGTTCATATCGTTTGTGTCAGTCTTGTTGATACGGACCAGAGTTGGATTGAGTTTAATTAGACAAATCCCGATAAGGCAAAGGCAAATTTCAGTGTTGAATCTAGGCAAATCTCATGCAGTGAGACAAACCTTGAGGACGTTGAGGAGGCAATGTATGTAATAACCCAGCTTAAGATAAAAAGTCCCACATTATCAAAATACAAGAGAAATGTTAGGTATATAAGTAAATAGATTTTACCTACTAGTAAATTATTTTAAAGCCGTGGGGTCTGGGGCTCCCAAAGAGGACAATATCACTAGCGGACTATGCTGTAACAGTTGGAATAATTACAGTGCATGGACTTTTGGCCAAAATAATTACAGAAAAAAAGGTTATTCGTTGTATAAATACGTCTAGTCAGTGTATTTTTCATGTATAGTTAGCCTATATTCAGTTTTTGAGTGTATCGTAAATATATATTGAGTGTATAACACATGTATAAGTAATCTACATTGTATAATTAATGTATACTTGTTATGACTTTTGGCAAGTTATATTGTATAGTCATGTATATTTCTATGATTTTTGGCTATTTTTTATGTAAATAAAATAAAGCTATATTTATTGTAAATAAATAGTTTATTGTACATATTTAAAATTATCTCATAACAGTTTGAGTCACAAAAAAAAAATCATGACGACTACAACGAAATGGAGAGAGTAATGTTTAGCAATTTTCTTAATCTTAAGTAGAAGCCCTTTCTTATATATATATATATATATATATATATATGGTCTCCTCGCCAAGAGCTCCCCGGGACGACAGAGGAAGCAACCTGTCTGCTGTGGCGGGGCAGCTTTTTTCTTTCACAATAAGACCTGGACGATTATCCCTACCTTCGGTAGCTTACGAGTTTACGTCGACCATGTATATATATATATATGAATAGTTCATGGAATTAAAATATTATTTAATTTGAATTAAAATAACTAAAGTTATAAGGTGTAATTATTCTTTAGTTTACAAGTTTGTTTTTTCGAATTTTCTTTACTTATTTATTTTTCAAAAAAGATTACTCCCTCTGTCATATTTTAGGCGATACCCTTTCCTTTTTGGTTCATCCCAAAAAGAATATCACCTTACTCTAATTGGAAACAATTTAACTTTAAAATTTTCCTTTTACCCATTCTCACCCATAAAAATATCTAAAAATAATTTTAGACCACAAGTTTCAAAAGTTTTTCTTTTTTCTTTAAACATCGTGCCAACTCAAAGGGTGCCACATAAGATGAGACTCAGGGAGTATTATTTTTCTTTAGTCATAGGATGACTCAAATTTATGATCATTGTTAGTTATATTTGATTTGAAAATCTTCTCATTTTCTTGATGTTATATATGTCAGATAATGAGATTGTAACTAAAAGCGTCACTAATTATATGGATAATGTACATTATGATTGTAATTATTATGTTATTTCATATTAGTTTTGTTAGACATGTTAAAAATTTAATATATTAATGAAATTTTAAGTTAAAAATTTAAATTGAAAAGATAAAATATTAAAAAGCAAGAGAAGGACTACCCCGATAAAACCTACGGCCCTATTAAGATTAGATTGGGCTAACCTTTTTAAGACCCTTTTCAAATAAAAAATCGACCCATCCTAGATCTTCAATCTTAAGGAAATATTACATAATTAAGAAAACATATAACTATAAATATCATATCTTAATTACATTTTAATATTATTACATTTATGGCAATTTCGTAATTTTTTTTGCTATAAAAGTTGTGGACCCCACAACTCCCCATGTATAAAACCTAAAAATTTCCCTCTCTCACTATCTCTCCAATATACACAAACAGTTCCATAAATAAAGAAAGTAAAACATACAAATATAATTTCTTTTCCTAATAGAACTCTTCTTCTAAAAATAAAATGATGTTTCCATTCTAAATAAAAAATAGATTTTATTTCCTAGTGTGACTATTTTGTCCCAAAAAAAAAGAGATCCATCCTAGTTTCTTGCAGACAAATTGCAAAACGGAAAAAATTACTTTTTTGCTGTGTTTTTGGGAGAAAATTACTGGTGAGATTTGTTTTGAACTCATCTTCCATATACAATGGTGAAGGAGTCTTCCTCCAAAAGGATAACAAGAGGTATGCATTGTGCATGTTAAAAAATGGAAGAATCACCATCATTTTCACTCGGATTAACTCAAGAAATTGAGAATATTGCAAGGTCAAGTTCAAAATCTAAGGGTAATGTATATACATTCATGGAATCCATCATTTCAATATAATGTATATATTCCCCCAATTGTATATTTTTTTCAAATCTGCATCATTTATCCCCATTATTATGAAGGAGAACTTATAAAACCTGATCCATGTAACTTTTTAAAAAAACATAAGTGTAAAAGTTTATAAATTTATTACAAGTACGCACACATGTATACGATCATGAACATTTTATACACTTTAATGATATGCATGTATAAATTGATCTGTGTATTTCTTTATAATTATTCAATTACTAGAATTGTATAAAAATTAATAGATCTATACAAATGTCCTAACTACAAGAAATAAGAAATTATGTATGATTATACACTTTTTGTACATATCTAATTTAAGCCCATATACATAAGCCAAAATACATAACTTGCTGTATACATTACTGACCAAATTTAGAGATTGTATATACTTTGCTGGAACTCATACATATGATATGTCACAGAAAACTGTATGTTCAGTGTTTATTTATACACTTTCTGTATTTATATACACAGTGCCCATATTTTTTCGTTGGCAATTTGTCTGATATTTTATTTTTGGTGACAAAATAGAAAGGATATCTTTTTTTTATTTTAGAGTAGAAAAATCATCTTATTTTTAGAAGAAGAGTTCAATTAGGAGAAGGATTTAAATTTGGTATTTTACTTCCTTTATTTATGGAACCGTTTTCTATAAAAAAATATCTAAAAATTCGCCTAATTAATTAACAGAATTTTGGCATTTTCATTTTATACGTTACCATAAATTCCGAATTATACATTAGATTTGCTATAGCCATAGTTAGAAAAGGTAATTTTATTAACATTGACTATTTTAGGCCTTTATGTTTTTTAAGTTTGCCATTTATGAAAAATCCCCATTTCTTAATCCACAGGGCTTGGACTAGATGCAGCTGGACTAATCCATTTTGACAGCTTTGAACTTTAAGTCAAATTCTTAACTTGTTAGGGTTGGGCATCTTATTTGGTTAATTGATTTCTGGCCCAAAATATTCAAGGAGTGAAATTGGTTCTCCAAGTCCAAGGGGTTCAAATGTTTTCATTTGTATTAAACACCCTTGCCAATCTAACTCATCAATTTTTTTGGTGTTGAAAATAAAAACACACCTTAATGCTGATTTGATTAAATATTATTTCTATAATTTAATCAACTCAACATCAAAACTTATTTTACTACAAATGTACTATTAGTAAAAGTCTAAATTGATATTTCACAAACAACCAACTTTTATTATTGCTTATACATAGCACTTACAACATTATCAGATACCCATATCTCAAATTAAAGAAAATACCACTCAAACCTCATTCCCAATTATTAAACACAAAGACAACATTAATAACGTAATTAGCGGCTAATTAATCTCAATGGTCTTAACCTCAGGTTTCTTAATCTCCTGCTTAGGAATTGTGACAGTTAAAACCCCATTCTCCATACTTGCCTTCACCTCATCAATCTTAGCATTTTCAGGCAACCAAAACCTTCTACAAAACTTGCCACGTGGCCTCTCGACGCGTCTCCACGTCTCATTCTCCTTTGTATTATCTTCTTTATTAATATGATTAGCACCTTTAATCTCACCACTAATTTGCAATACCCTTCCTTCTTCAACTTCAACTTTAATTTCCTCTTTGTTTAATCCAGGTACATCAACTTTGAAGACATGAGCTTGTTGAGTTTCTTTCCAATCCACACGTGGATTCACATATTTAGAGGTTTCATCATTACTTGAGTCAATTAGGGTAAGAGGTTGGAAAATATTTTCGAGCAATTGAGGAATTAGAGCCATTTTTGAAATTGAATCACTTTGTTTTGTAGTTGGCATTGTTGATCAAGGATGTGCCAATTTTTATAGGGATTTTCTTGGGATGGGCAATTGAAATTTCGAGGGGCTTCTACATTTTTGTGTTGCTTTTTCTAACGTGGCATCTAGAATGGGCCACTTTTAGGTAATGATGTGTTCTCTCCAGAGAAATCTAAGGTCTTCTAAGGAGTAAGGTTCTTTTTCAAAATAAAAAATAAAAAAATATTATTATTATAAAGATGGGACGGTAACAATCAAATTGTCACGTCTTGGGAGGATATCTTAGGTGTGGCCAACATTAGAAGATCATTTCTGGACCCCAAACATATCGCTTAATCTGATCACTCATTTAATCAAACAACGGAAGACACAATTTTAAGAGTATAAAAGACATTTAAGTGAGTAGCTAAATCAAAATTAAAAAAAAAAAAAAACTCCACAAAGGTATAATTTAAATAACAATCTCAATTAACTCCACATCATAAGAAAATAAATTCTACACATCATTATTTATGAAGTCTCTTCCTACCAAATACTAAAAAGTGCCAGTACCAGGTCAACGGCTACCTCAAAATGTCTACTCAAATAAACCACGGAAAGGTACTAAATGAAATGGGCTTCTCCTGATGCAAGGAGAACTCACTAAACATTGGGATTGATCGATCTTTAACAATGTGTATGTTAAAGATCCCTAACACTTATATCTGCATCATAAAATGATGCAATGCCAAATGACTTAGTGTATGAAATGTACAGAGTGTAAAAATAGCTAGAAAGTAAGGCATAAAGTACTTTACTCAGATAACTAGTAAGTTCAAAGATATAATCATGCTTGTTAAGTAAGGGACTCAACAATATGCAATTCATTTAACTTACGCCATTCCAAACACCATTACGCAACATTTTTGAGTTTCTCTAATAGATAGTTATCACTTATGAGCTAGTGATAATACAATGAAGCAATGTCATTGCCACATCTGTCCAATACTTTGCCAAGGTAAGGGACAATCACATCATTGGATCCACCATCAATCAATCAAAGTCGCCTTTTTGGACTTAGGAGGCATAACCTCTATCCTACACTGACTATATAATTTATGGATTTGAGTTGTTATTTCCTTTTACCCAATTCGGTGCTTGATACTACTCCTAAGACTCGATATGCTCATAAGCTCAAATCCTTCTATTCAATTCAATCGTTCATTTAGTCTCATTTGACTCTTGTCAATTCAATACTCATATTTTAACTCCAAATTCTGTCAATTATCTCATACTTTCAACTCACTCGCATTCTTTTTTGAACAATCTTTATGTGTTTTTTTAAAAAACATTAATTTATACTTAAAATGCTTGTGTTTAAAATAGGATAACCTTCAGTTACTACTCAAACTCAATTCATGTATGACTCATTTCTATTTAAGACATTTACAATCCATACCTCCAAATTCAATTAACCATCAGATATCAAGTTACATGCAGTGTTCAATTGGGGTTGATGTAAATGAAGGCATGAACGTATGCTTTTAATATTCAACTCATGATGGTGTAATACATCAGAAATATAATAGATTATAGTTGAAAAAGAAGGACATAATTGAATAAAAATTCACTCAGCCTGAGGCGCGGATATCTCGCTTTCTTCAAACCGTAACAAAAACATGTATCTCCTTAAAATTGATGGTGCAATATACCACAAATACAATAGATTACAGGTGAAAAAAATGCGGATATCAAGATGGAGATCTCAACATCATTCT
This sequence comes from Solanum rostratum, assembly GCA_029948455.1. Classification (NCBI taxonomy): domain Eukaryota; kingdom Viridiplantae; phylum Streptophyta; class Magnoliopsida; order Solanales; family Solanaceae; genus Solanum; species Solanum rostratum. Next base: position 67,428,442 of record CM057048.1, read on the forward strand.
ATTTCAACCTCGCTCTCTTCAAGAGATGGAAGAGAAGAAATGTACGGGTAAAGTATATTTCTACTTGCTCAATTCAAGCGGAGAAAAGGTAAAGAAGAAAAAAATATTTACCTAATCATTTTTATGAATAAAGTGATATTTCTTTTCATGAACATAAAGGTGTTCTTTTTGTGGAGCTTTGGATTTTTCAATCAATCCTGAATTGTTTGAGTGATACAACGTTGTTGGGCTTTTATAAAGATATTTTGATACAATCAAAATATTATTATTATAAAGATGGGACGGTAACAATCAAATTGTCACGTCTTGGGAGGATATCTTAGGTGTGGCCAACATTAGAAGATCATTTCTGGACCCCAAACATATCGCTTAATCTGATCACTCATTTAATCAAACAACGGAAGACACAATTTTAAGAGTATAAAAGACATTGATGTGGGTAGCTAAATCAAAATTAAAAAAAAAAAAACTCCACAAAGGTATAATTTAAATAACAATCTCAATTAACTCCACATCATAAGAAAATAAATTCTACACATCATTATTTATGAAGTCTCTTCCTACCAAATACTAAAAAGTGCCAGTACCAGGTCAACGGCTACCTCAAAATGTCTACTCAAATAAACCACGGAAAGGTACTAAATGAAATGGGCTTCTCCTGATGCAAGGAGAACTCACTAAACATTGGGATTGATCGATCTTTAACAATGTGTATATTAAAGATCCCTAACACTTATATCTGCATCATAAAATGATGCAATGCCAAATGACTTAGTGTATGAAATGTACAGAGTGTAAAAATAGCTAGAAAGTAACGCATAAAGTACTTTACTCAGATAACTAGTAAGTTCAAAGATATAATCATGCTTGTTAAGTAAGGGACTCAACAATATGCAATTCATTTAACTTACGCCATTCCAAACACCATTACGCAACATTTTTGAGTTTCTCTAATAGATAGTTATCACTTATGAGCTAGTGATAATACAATGAAGCAATGTCATTGCCACATCTGTCCAATACTTTGCCAAGGTAAGGGACAATCACATCATTGGATCCACCATCAATCAATCAAAGTCGCCTTTTTGGACTTAGGAGGCATAACCTCTATCCTACACTGACTATATAATTTATGGATTTGAGTTGTTATTTTCTTTTACCCAATTCGGTGCTTGATACTACTCCTAAGACTCGATATGCTCATAAACTCAAATCCTTCTATTCAATTCAATCGTTCATTTAGTCTCATTTGACTCTTGTCAATTCAATACTCATATTTTAACTCCAAATTCTGTCAATTATCTCATACTTTCAACTCACTCGCATTCTTTTTTGAACAATCTTTATGTGTTTTTTTAAAAAACATTAATTTATACTTAAAATGCTTGTGTTTAAAATAGGATAACCTTCAGTTAATACTCAAACTCAATTCATGTATGACTCATTTCTATTTAAGACATTTACAATCCATACCTCCAAATTCAATTAACCATCAGATATCAAGTTACATGCAGTGTTCAATTGGGGTTGATGTAAATGAAGGCATGAACGTATGCTTTTAATATTCAACTCATGATGGTGTAATACATCAGAAATATAATAGATTATAGTTGAAAAAGAAGGACATAATTGAATAAAAATTCACTCAGCCTGAGGCGCGGATATCTCGCTTTCTTCAAACCGTAACAAAAACATGTATCTCCTTAAAATTGATGGTGCAATATACCACAAATACAATAGATTACAGGTGAAAAAAATGCGGATATCAAGATGGAGATCTCAACATCATTCTATTTCAACCTCGCTCTCTTCAAGAGATGGAAGAGAAGAAATGTACGGGTAAAGTATATTTCTACTTGCTCAATTCAAGCGGAGAAAAGGTAAAGAAGAAAAAAATATTTACCTAATCATTTTTATGAATAAAGTGATATTTCTTTTCATGAACATAAAGGTGTTCTTTTTGTGGAGCTTTGGATTCTTCAATCAATCCTGAATTGTTTGAGTGATACAACGTTGTTGGGCTTTTAAATCCCGGAGGGGACAAGTCAAGAGTATTACTGCTGGATCGGTGTAGATTATGCCGCAGTGGACTTCAATCTCCTTAAAATTGTTTTTTACTTCAACCTCCTAATTACTCTCTTTTTTTATATAGTGAATATAGTGAAAGACTTAGAATATTTTTCATTCGTCTTAACTCTCTCTTTCACTATTGCACATTTCACTAACTTCATTACGCACTTCTCTTTTTTTTTTCTTTCCCCATACTACTTTTTCTCACAAAAACAAAGGAAGATCACTACTATTTATAGGTGAGGAATTCTTCCTTGTCTTGAATAAGAATAAAGTGGATAATAATGTAGGTGAATGAACGGAGGAATTATTCCTTGTAGGTTACATGAGTTACAAGACTCAAATGGTCATATAAGTTACAAGAAACTAATGATCATAAGAGTTACAAGAACTAATGGTCCTATAAGTTACAAAAAATAATAGCCATTCTACCACAATTTATACCCACTAACATATACACTTAATATTATAATTTAATAATATAAAATTCATATACACCAACACCTCATAAACACTTCAATTTAGGTATTAACATTCAAGAACTCGCTAATATTTTAGAAAAAAGTTCCAGTATAGAAAACTTAATATTTTGAATTTGAACTCAACTCTACTCAACAAAGTTGTGGAGCACGCGAACCAACTCAGTTCAATGGTTAGGTTAGCCTTATATAATTGGAATCAAGATTGGACAATCAAAAGTTGAAGATTTGACTTGATTCTCTTGAACCTTCGCTTTTTTTTTTCTCCGTTAACTCTTCTTCTCAAAGTCTTAGAGCATTAATGAGAGGAAAATTATGTTTTGGTACTGATATGAGATCAATTCCGACCTTAAGATACCATCAGTTATGTTTAAGAAGGGTGAAAAAAAGATCAGGATGTCCCTTATTAAAACTGAAGATGAGCTAAAAATTTGACCTAAGGTGGAATTGCGAACTGGTTCCCTCATAGTTTAATTCTGTTGGTAAAATTTCAATAGTGATTCTTGACACAAGATTGTCTACACTTGGTGCAGACTCTTTTGATTAAGCAAATCCACGCACCTAAAAATAATTACCTAAGTCCGCAACGTGGACTTGATCTGCCATAACTTATTTTTTCGTTTTCTCTTATTAATTTTTTTTATAAATAGCTTACTGCTGAAATTTAATAGGTCAAAATATATTTAATTTTGTTATGTATATCTTGATTTGAATGTTGAGTTCATGTGCAGCCTAATTATAGGTTGTATAATTGTATTTGTATTTGTGAATAATTGTATCTTTTTCAACAATTAATTTACGTGTTTAACATCCATTATATTTAATTCGCATATCACTGCATATTAGGAGTATTCTTTGAGGATTAATTCAGCTCTCTCTACATATAAAGTTGTCAATAAAACAACTTAACAAATTTGTATAACTAAAAATATATACAAAATTTGAGAAATTATTAATATGTATAAACAATTATATATACAAAGGCTATAGATAATTTAGTATTTATTTATACAAATATAAATTAGAGGGCACAATTACTCAAATTATACAAAAAATAATTAAATGTATACAACAAATGAAATCATTAAAAAAAACATAAATTGTATATATTTTCTTATTTATGAATAATTGTATATGGATTGGTCTAATTATAGGTTGTATTTGTATCGTTTTCAACAATTAATTTGTGTATATAGCATCCATCATACTAACATTTGTAAATCACTGCATGTGAGGGACATCTTTTGAGGATAAATTCAACTCCTTATATATACAAAGTTGTTAACAAAATAACTTAACGAGCTTATATAACCAAGGATATAAGAAATTTGAGAAATCATTAATATGTATAAAAATAATTATATAAACAACGATTATAGATAAATTTGTATTCATTTATACAAAGTATAAAAAAAAATATCAATTATTGTATACAATTACTCAAAGTATACATAAATAATTAAATGTATACAACTAAAGAAGTTATATAAAAAATAAATATAAATTGTATTTTTTTTTCAGTACAAACTAAGTCTCATGTACATCTATATTGATACAAACTAATGGATATACAAGCGAATCTACTAATATGATATACAATTTCAAAAAAGTAGAGAATTTACAATAAAAATTGAATTATACAAAGTACCCCCTCCTCTTTTTTTTTTTTTTTGTTTGCTTCTTTTGAATTCGATTTTGTGTGATTTGTCGCAATCTAATGAGGCTAGTGCAGACTTCGATCGAGTTTCTTCACTTAACTAATTTTTCGCAACGGCTTGAGATTTCACAAAAAAATCTGTACTTTCTTTGAAATCTTGAGTTAAACCCATGAAAAAAAAATGGAGGAAGATAAGTTTTTGTTGCATGCAAATGTATACCTCTAGTAACCTATTTGATGGAGATGGTTCATCCATGATTGTGATTACACTGAAACAGTCAAAGATTATGACTGAAAAATATGAAATAACGGGAACGAATTGAAAGAAAAAAATACAAATATATAAAGAAACTTACGAAAGATACAAAAAAATAAACTAATAGAGGTTACCTTGATTGGGGTATAAAGGATTAGGAAAAAAAATCAGAAAATTTCAAAATTTGAATGTTGATTTTGTTGAGAGATTTAAGAGAATCTGAAAGATTTTTAAGGATTATATTATGAGTAAGATGAGAGAGAATAATTTTGGATTGTATAAAAGAGGAAAGAAAAGATTTGTGATTTGTATACCAATTAAATACGTGGAGCCCAATTAATAGCTATTTCATTTTAAACTATAACCATTATTTGTAATTAAATTATACATTAATTATATATCATAATTAACTACTGAATAATAGCTTAATTATGTAATTTTTCCTCTCTTATTTTGGCTATTTTCAACTAAGATAGTACATATTACACAAATATCTTATGATATATGAGATCAATTAAGTGCAATTTCTTCTAATTTATTCTAGATATATCTTCTCCAAATAATTAAAAATTTATTACTTACTATTTAAATTTATGTCAAGTTAAATAAACGAACACAATTTCCAGTGTGTTCGAGATAGAAAGCAGAAAGGTACTAAATAGTGTTTAAATTTTTTTTTAAAATTTTTTTTTTTAAAAAAAAGGACTGTCGAATTTTCTAGATGTAAAATATTCTAGATTACACTGGAATTGCACAAAATTCTTTATAAATAGCATTTTGCTCCTTTCCTCTTTCATCAATCATCATAGTAAGCAACAAGTCATCAGACAGTTCAAACGCTGCAATCCAAAGTTCAATTTCAAGTACTCTGTTTTCTACAAATAATAAAAAATGTCATTGATTCCAAGCTTTTTCGGTGGCAGCAGGAGCAACATCTTCGACCCATTTTCCCTCGATGTATGGGATCCCTTTCTGGACTTCCCAACATCAACCACCCTCGCCAATTTCCCCTCATCCTCTGCTCGCGAAACCTCTGCTTTTGCTAATGCAAGAATCGACTGGAAAGAAACCCCAGAAGCCCATGTCTTCAAAGTGGATGTTCCGGGGGTCAAGAAAGAGGAAGTGAAAGTTGAAGTGGAAGAGGGAGGAGTCTTACAGATCAGTGGTGAGAGGAGCAGAGAGCAAGAGGAGAAGAATGATCAGTGGCACCGTATGGAGAGGAGCAGCGGTAAGTTTGTGAGGAGATTCAGGCTGCCGGAGGATGTGAAAATTGGGGAAATTAAGGCGGCGATGGAGAATGGAGTGCTGACTGTGACTGTACCGAAAGAAGAGGAGAAAAAGAAGACTGAGGTGAAGGCTATTGACATCTCTGGCTAAAAGTTTATGAGTGAGTACCAAGTGTTTGTTGAAAGTCCTCGTCTAATATGTGTGCATGTTTTGTAAATTTTTTTTATTTTCTAAATGTTTACATGTCTACGTAATTGTCTCTGCATCCTGTTGTAATGACCAATAGATAAATATAATAATTGTCTTCTGCATAAAACACAATGCAGTACCAAATGACTTGGTACATGAAATTTACGGAATGTAAAAATATCTAGGAAGCAAGGCCTACTCAAAGTACTCAGATAAAGTTGATAACTAGTAAGTTTCAAAGATATAATCATGCTTGTTAAGTGACTCAACAATATGCCATTCATTTAACTTATGCCATTCCAAACACTATTACGTGACATTTACGGGTTTGTCTAACTGATAGCTATCATTTATGAGTTAGAGATAATACAATGAAGTGATGTCATTGTCATATTTGTTCAATCCTTTGCCAAGACAAGGGCTATTATTGGATCCACAATCAATCAAAGTCGTTTTTTAGACTTAAGATGCATAATCTCTATCCTACGCTTACTACATAATTTATAGATTTGAGTTGTTATTTATTCTGCATAATCTCTATCCTACGCTTACTACATAATTTATAGATTTGAGTTGTTATTTATTCTTACTCGATACTACTCCTACAACTCGATATGCTCATAAACTCAAATCCATCTATTCAATTCAATTGTTCGTTTAGTTTCATTTAACTCTTATCAATTCAATAATCATATTAAACTCCCAATTCTGTCAATTATCTCATACTTTCAACCTATTCGCATTCTTTTTTGGACAATCTTTATGTTTTTTTTAAAGGGGATTTTTCATAAATATACATTTAAAAAACACTTTTTCATTTTGCCTACCAAGCCCAAAAAATTATAAGAAAAATACCAATTTTTTTTACAAAAGTAGGAGAGAGAATGTTTTGGTATAATTAATATAGTATTTGATGTGATGTAATGTGTTGGGATTTGGAAGAAAGTAGTGAATGAAAAATTATTTATTGGTTGATGTGATATATTAGTATTGGGAAATGGTGAAAAAGAATGGACATGGTTCAATGCGGCATTGAAAACCATACAGACACCATACGGGCAACCTTACCGAAACCAATACAGGTAACCTTATAGAAACCAATACATATATACATATATATATATATATATATATATATATATATGCATAAAATGATGCAAAAATCCTACATGGAAAACTGTGAAAAAACCATACAACCCCATGAAAAATCATTAAAAATTCTTATGTTTTTCAGTAATTAACCATAAAATGAACCATAGAAAACACAAAGCCGTCAATCACATTTAATGCCTCTTGAAATTTAAAAAAAAAAAAAATTATATATATACAAATATATTTCATTTGACCACATTTAATATATAACACACCACGAAATTAACCACGTCGGACACCATTAATGACCTGTCGCGCCAAGGTCATTTTAGCATTAAATGCTGACGGCGCATGTCCCGATTTAAAAAAAAAATTAAAAATAATAAAATAAAAAGGACATGTGACTAGAATTATTTGAAAAGGGAAATTTGTATAAAAATCAATAAATGTGAAAAATCATGAAAACCCATTAATGGTCGAAACACCATCAAAACAACCATACAAATTTGGGGCCTGGGAACCGTAGGCACATATACATGTAAAAAGTATTTATCAATTGTGTACATTTTAAAATAAATAACAAACTCATGGCTTAGAAATAGAGAACATTTAATTTGATGTGATATGAATACAATTGGTAGGACCTAGTGTTTCCCTAGGTAATTATTACTTTAAGGTACTTTAGACACATGTGCAAAGGTGTCATCATGGTGAGTTGGTACGGTTTGGAGGGAAAGTTTGGTATATAGTCTTATTTTGTCCATGTAAAATTCTTTTAAGTGTTTCACCAATTGTTGTGAAGAAGGTTTTTTTGTGGCAAGGCAAAGGTATCCTATTGGATAAGTAAGAGCATGGGTACCGAAAATATTATATCAATCTTGGTGAAATATAATGGGAGGTGGGATTTTGCAGGTAACGTGGAAAATATTGGAGTATGTGTTAAATTTTTTATTTTTTTTTGACATAACAGTGAGCAAATCATTGGTATTATTGTGTTGATGTTAAGATTATTATTTAAATATTTGGTTATGAAAATGTTATGGTATATTCCAGGTGTTGACTTTTGTTTTTTGGGTTTTCTGGATAAGATCAGCGATGGTGCGTGTGTTGGTAGTATTGATGGTGTGCTTGTTGTTTCTGATAGATGGTAATTTTCTACATGGAAAACTGTGAAAAAACCATACAACCCCATGAAAAACCATTAAAAATTCTTATGTTTTTCAGTAATTAACCATAAAATGAACCATAGAAAACACAATAATTTGTGTTGGCGCACGAAAAAACCCATACACCACCATGAAAAACCATTAAAAACCATTATGTTTCAGTTATTCACTATAAAAAGAACCAATGAGAACACCCGAAAATAAGTGGGACCTTAATAATAAATATACACACAATATATATATATACACATATATGAAATTATGCTATTAACTAAGGTAATACAAAGTCCATTGGTTCAAATATAATTTGTGTTGACCCAAAAAAATATAAAAATCAATAAATGTGATGTGACTAGAATTATTTGAAAAGGGAAATTTGTATAAAAATCAATAAATGTGAAAAATCATGAAAACCCATTAACGGTGGAAACACCATCAAAACAACCATACAAATTTGGGGCCTGGGAACCGTAGGCACATATACATATAAAAAGTATTTATCAATTGTGTACATTTTAAAATAAATAACAAACTCATGGCTTAGAAATAGAGAACATTTAATATGATGTGATATGAATACAATTGGTAGGACCTAGTGTTTTCCTAGGTAATTATTACTTTAAGGTACTTTAGACACATGTGCAAAGGTGTCATCATGGTGAGTTGGTACGGTTTGGAGGGAAAGATTGGTATATAGTCTTATTTTGTCCATGTAAAATTCTTTTAAGTGTTTCACCAATTGTTGTGAAGAAGGTTTTTTTGTGGCAAGGCAAAGGTATCCTATTGGATAAGTAAGAGCATGAGTACCGAAAATATTATATCAATCTTGGTGAAATATAATGGGAGGTGGGATTTTGCAGGTAACGTGGAAAAACTTGGAGTATGTGTTAAATTTTTTATTTTTTTTTGACATAACAGTGAGCAAATCATTGGTATTAGTGTGTTGATGTTAAGATTATTATTTAAATATTTGGTTTTATTGGTTATGAAATGTTATGGTATACTCCAGGTGTTGACTTTTGTTTTTTGGGTTTTCTGGATAAGATCAGCGATGGTGCGTGTGGTGGTAGTATTGATGGTGTGCTTGTTGTTTCTGATAGATGGTAATTTTCTGTGTTGAATACTTACAATCCTGGACAGGTGAATACGTGGATTATATGGTGGAAGGAGTATTATATGACAGTTCGTCAAATTATAATGGTTTATTGAGCGTAATTGCATCACAAATAGGGGGGGACAGACCATGCTCCCACATGGTGATACAATATGTTGTAGATGCAAATTCACCGCCTCTGAGGATCCATAATGATATGGGCGTAAAAGTCTATTTGGATCAAAGACAATGTAACCCTGACTCCTTTTCAAAATATCCCTTGTGTGTTACATACATTGATCAAGATGGTGATCGGCGTGGTGAAGTTCAAAGTACTGAAATAGTTATGTGCAGCCCTATGCCGATGTCAGACACTGGGTTTCCGGCCGATGACACTGTTTCAGTGGATTTGTGTGACGAAAACGAACAACAATTTATAAACAACCCATTGACTGACGTAGTTGCCGTAGGACAAGTCTACGAAAACAAACAAACTTTGGTTGCCGTTATGCAGAGGTATGCGTTATTGAGGAAGTTCAAATTCAAGGTCGTAAGGTCATGTACATCAAGGTGAAAAAAATGAACAAATCATTCTTACTGTTGTGGTGTTTAACATGCAATTGTAAAAAAAATAGAAGTGCTCTAATTATTTGGTTATTGTTTTTGTAGTTTTTCGTTGAAGTGTGCATGTGATGATTGTTCGTGGGTATTAAAATCATCATCACTTGGTAAGTCTGGTTTATTCAAGGTGCGTGTTTTCGACGATGAACACCAATGCGGGACTGGTTGCATGACATACTCAAAGCGCCAATCGTTGAGTTCGGTGCTAGGTGCAATGTTACTGCCAAAGTATGCTATTGCCAAAGCAGTTTACAATCCAGCAGACATACAAGCCGACCTAAGGAGGGAACATGGTATTTCATTGACATACATGCAAGCCTGGAGGGGTAGGCAAAATGCACTAAAGATTCTGCATGGCAACCCCGAAGAGTCGTACAGTAGATTACCAATGTATCTGTATATGCTGGAAGAAGCTTATCCTGGGAGTATTGTTAACCTTAAAAAAACCGAAGATGATAGGTTTCTATACTCATTCATAGCGCTTGCTGCAAGCATTCAGGGGTGGGAGTATTGCCGTCCCATTGTTGTAGTCGATGACACTCACCTACGATCCACGTTCGAAGGGACACTGTTGATAGCTAGCACCATGGATCCTGGAGGTTTGTTTTTCAAGAAACATGTTGCACGAAGTATCCATGGAAAAATCAAATTTTTTCTTTACTGTAATTTTGTTTTTGTCATAGGGCACATTTTGCCGCTAGCATATGGGATTGCAGATTCTGAGAACGACGACGCATGGAGTTGGTTCTTCGAAAATTTCAAATTAGCATTTGGTGATAGGGATGGCATGTGTTTTGTTTCGGACCGGAATAAAAGCATATGGAATGCTACCGCAACAGTTTACCCGGGCATCAAACATTATGCCTGTATCTACCATTTGTGGACTAATTTGTTAAAGATGGCGCACAAAAATACAGATGAAGTTAGACGGTTGTTTTTCGCGTTGGCTAAAGCATACACAGTCGAAGAATTTGATGAGCTGATGGCCAAAATGCATGAGATCAATCCAAAAATCCGTGCGTACCTCATTAAGGCTGATTACGAGAGGTGGTCTCGATGTCATACAACAGTTAAAAGGACGTGGACTTTGACAAGCAACATAGCTGAATCCATCAATAGCGCAATCGTATGTGGAAGAAAACTGCCAGTAATACCAATGTTGGAGTACGTGAGGGAAACAATGCAACGCTGGAACGAAAAAAACAACGAGGAGGGTAGGAAAACAACAACCGTACTGACAAGGAGATATAACAAGATGCTAGTAGATAATATGAAACGGTCAAATAGTATGATGGTATGTGAATTATAGAGTTCTTAGGCTTAGCTTATAATTGTGTTTGAATTGTTACGAAATATAATATTTTGGTGCAGGTACGAGCTTCTACTGAACATCTTCATACCGTGGTGGATGGTGCTAAACGATTCGTTGTTTGTCTAAACACGCGTATGTGTAGCTGTGGGAGGTTCCAACAGGACGAAATACCATGTGGGCATGCAATAGCAACTATTGAATACCGAAAACAGCGCGTAGAAGACTTCTGCTCAGCTTACTATAGTACAAAAAACTTCAAGGATGCTTATGCAATACCAATAGAACCGCTACCCGGTGAAACAACACGGAATATACCAACTCATGTGTGGAATAATGTATTGCTGCCACCCAACACAAGAAGAAGACCGGGGAGGCCATCAAACAAAGAACGGAAAAAGGGATTCACTGAAAAGTACTCAAAAAAGAAAAAAAAAATTTCCACTCCGGATGGTGTAAAAGGCGACGAAAAGAGGCATTGTGACAAGAGAAATGGAGGGTTTTAAGCATATTGCTTATGAACAGCACTTGGTAAACTGGATAGGTGGTTGAATATGGCTTTTGTTGGTTGGAATTTTCAGGACATACCATGTTGGTTCTACTTTTTTGCTGTTTTGTAGTAACATTCCCAGTGGTCTGGTTGTGCGTGTGGTGTTCTGAATGGTTGTTCTCTGTGATTTTGTAACTGTTCGGCAGTTGGATTGGTTGTAAGGATGTTTTCATGGGAATTTGGTCGAGTTGGTGCTCGTCACATTTGTTTACTGTTCCACTGTTTTCTTATTTTGGAATATTCACTGTATACCATGTTGTTTTGCTTGTGATTTAATGTTTTGATACAATTTATGTCGGCCAAAGCCACCCCCGGTTGTACGTTTGGTGTTTCAATTGATTTAATGTTGTTTTCTTGATTACTTTGGTGTTGTGGATGCTGTTACGTGGAGGGAGTGTTTCCCGATCTGTTGTTGGTTTACACCATATTTCCGTGTTGATTTTGGCAGTGTGAATGACTTCTAAGTGTTCATGGTTTTTTGCTTGGAAAAAAAATTACTTGGGACAGTTTATAAAAAGATTAAAAAAAAGAAGTCAGTCAATATATATAACATAGAGCAAAAAACTGTCCACAAAAACAGTTACACCATCAGGCAAAAAAAAAATCCCTGTTGTCCCATGGGAAAAAAAGAAAAATTATCCAAATTTACACAAATAAACTACGACTTCCTCCTGGGGACATATTTAGACGCCGGTACGCTGCTGGTTTCACCAACCTCAACAACCTGCCTGGTGGGGCCTCCATATCTGCCAACAACCTTTCCGGTGACCTCGCTTTCACTGACAGCACCAGCGTCGATTTTCTTCTTACCATAGTCCCACAGTAAAGTAGCATATCTCCATCGCTGAAATTCCGCATCAAGAGGTTTCGCTGAAATCTCGCCATAATCATAGCCTTGGCAAATAAGCTCAGCAAATACACTGATAAACAAACCACAATCGCTGCAGGAATAAAACAAAAAAAAAATAAACACCAGCCTTCACATAATGAATAAATCAAAAAAAGAAAATTTACTTACTTGGAGTCACCGCGCTGCTGGGGGACATTATCCAATATAATAATGGACAACGCATCCGACATTGCATAGTCCGCATAGTCCGGTGAGTTTTGCCAATCAATGTCGTTCCTTTTGCCGTAAAACCCAGTACTGACCAGGAACAAAGGGATGATTTCTGCCAACTTTTTCACCAACTGTATTACCCCCCTGTAGTGAATCGACCCAACCTCGCATAGGGAATCATAAACAAAAAGACACCTATTGGAGATCGAAAAAACTACCAAGACCCAGTGACATTGCTTGGGGACATGTACAGGGATGCAAACGTAGTCCACTTTATCCCATGGAGTATTCGCCAAAATCTTGAAACCCCGGATGTATTGTGCTACGTCATGCTCCTGTGTTATGATGGTATTATCCCTATTATTAGCATCCCACATGTCGTGAATCTGTTCAACCCAATTAAAGAAAAAAGTATCGGTCGTCGTCACTCTATTCTGAGTCGCGTCACCGTACTTGCATTTCTTCCGCAAGTAGTACATGACAACATTCACATGCTGGTATTTTGCGTGAAAAAATGTGATGGAAAAAAAAAATTAAGAAAGGGACCAAAAACTGTAATGGCAGCAATAAAAATACATACACAAAAAATGGAAAAAGAGGAGAGCATGACTCAGGTAGGGGAAAATTACCGCATCAGTCCATGCCAATCCAGTGGTGGCCATGGTATAAAACCAGTCCATCAGTCCAACGGATTCAACGCCAAAATCAAATGGGGGGGTTATCTTGTTTGACTGAGCCGTAAAGGCACTGGCTCTCCTAGATGTGTGTAATTTAATAACATTGTTATTAACATTTACTTAACAAAAAGCATGAAGACAAAAAATACATTGAAAAAAAAACACAGCATACCTGCCCCGTTTCTTGGACAAACGGTCGTTCATCCACTTCTTAAAGGCCTCCACCAAACCTGGGTGAACTCCCATCTCATCGTGGCCAACAAAGGGGTGCTTCACATCAAAAATGATCGGCGATCGCACTAATTTGCCGCCAGAGCTACCAGACTCTGTAACTGGGCTAGCGCCAAAATTCAAAGTGGCTTTTACTGCTTCACGTTGCGTTGGTATAAAATATGGTATTCTGTTCTCCAACGCCATCATCTGGGACTCTCGGAAATCAGGGAACTCAAAATCATCCAGCGTGGGGGCCCGCTGCACGGGCGTCGTGGCGTCTGATTTGGTTCCCTGGTTTGCCACTTCCTGTACAGTTGGCAAATCTGAATTTTGTTTATCACAATCACCCGCATTACCATCCACCTCTGGCCCCTTTGACCCTGCAACAACCTATATAAAAAAATAAGTAGTGGCTTTACAAATTCAGGGAAAAAACAAAAAAAACGTATATAAAAATGACCCTCCCCCATGAATGGATACCATCCTCCCCCCATACCGCATATTGTTCACATTTATATACCAATTCGGGTACCAATTTTATAGCATGTTCTAAACATTGATTAACCACCACCTCTGTATGCCATGCTTAATAACAAAAAAACCAAAAGAATTCCAGTACACATGAGAAAAAACCCTATTAAGATAACCATTCACATGTAAAACCACCCCATGTCAACCAAACAAGAGAAGAAAACACACACAAAGGATGCCAAAAATCAGAAAACCACCAGGCGTCGCCATACACAGCACTAACTTACTAAGGAAAAAACAAGAAAAAATAAAAAAAAAAGGACCCCCTTCCCCCCCGGTGTATGCATACCATCCCCTGTGCCAACATATTGTTTCATAGTTATATACCAAACCACATACCAATTTGGTTGAGTGTTCTAACATGGTGAATTACGACCTCTGTGTGACATGCTTAATAACGAAAAAGAAAACAAAAGAACTCACCGTGCACATGAGAGAAAAAACTATTAAGATAACCATTCACATGTAAACCGGCCATGACAATCAAAGAAGAAAACAAAAACACACAAAGGGATGCTAAAAAACACAAAAACAGCGGGCGCCGACAAACACAGCAATAACGTATTCAGGAAAAAAACAGAAAACAAAAATATAAAAGGACCCCTTTCCCCCCCCCCCCCCCCCCTCTGCACGCATACCATCCCCCGTACCAATATATTGTTCATAGTTATATATCAACCCAGGTACCAAATTCAGTTCTGTGTTGTAACATGATTAATCACCGCCTCTGTGTGACATGCTTAATAACGAAGAAGAAACAAAAGAAATTCCAATACACATGAGCAAAAAACACAACTTGCTAAGATAACCATTCACATGTAAACCGCCCATGTCAACCAAACAAGAAAAGAGAAACACACAAGGGATGCACCAAAAAAAAAAACAGCGGGGCATCGCCATACGCAGCACTAACGTACCTGTTCCTGCCGAACACCTTCATCACTCGACCTTTCACTCCTTGGATTCTTAATCTCATTAACAAAAAACCTAAAACAATCTTGTATATATCCTTTCAAGTCTTGAAGTTGCGCCGCAACTTTGAATTCTAAGCCCTTGAAGTCCTTGCGCACCTTTTAAAAAAAATGAACTTAAGGTGAACAAACAACTACCACCATGGTATGATTCTTAGGAAGACTGACACCATACTAACCAGAAAAATCTCCTCTTCAAGCTTTTTTAACTTGCCCACATCCACATCCACATTCGGCTCATCGCTGCCATGGTGAATGTCATTCGTGACGGAATTAGAATCCTGAAGCTGCTCAGCATCAAACGCAGCCAATTCTCCCGCACGAAAACTAATGTCTTGAAACTTGTACTTCAAAAAATAATAGAACAGATGCAGGAATGTTTATTAATAACTAAATAAATGCTACATTCAAATGGAACATTAAGGCATACCATTGAAATTGTGTTCTTACCTGACTGCCATATTTCCGAAACATTCCTTGCATCAACCTGTCATAATAGAGTCTGCCATCCGCTGTTCTCCAATTGAATATACGAGGACTTCGATTATCAACTCGTAAAGCAATTGCCGGATCTACCTTGTTGCAACATTAATAAAGCCATATTTGAATGGCAAGCGGGAAACCACAAAATTTAAAATAGTCCGGTTCCGCCGCAAGTTGGCGGACCAAAGAATCTCTGAAGTCAAAAAAGGCACGTCGACCCCAAGGATACGTAACATAACGACCAGATTCTACAAGCAAAAAAAATTCTACGGGGACAAAGAATTTTTTGGCAGGGGACGAAAGCAAGTATGTACTAATAAAGTATATGACCGCTATATTGAGAACGTCCTCCCTTTCAAACATTCCTCCCTTAAAGGCATTAATCAGCTCCTGTTTCTCAACGCCCCTTGTGCTGGCCGTCGGGAAATACCTCTCTATTAACTTTGAAGTTCCAGTCAAGTCGTGCGTGTAATCATCCACTGTACCACACTTTAACCCAGTGATTGCCCTAAATTCCTTCAACCCAAAACGCAACTCTTTCCCATTAAAGTTAAAAATGAACACATCACCAATGTTGTCCTTGTTGGACATGTGGTGAACTATGGCTCTAATGACCTGTGATTGTACATTCAGAGGTGGCAACCCAAAGAGATAACCAAACGAGCCACTTTTAAAATCATCAATCATACCATACCGTGACAGAAAGCCGGTTATTTCATCAAAGACATCAACGTTCACATACGAGCACCATCTTGTGACTTTGTCCTAAAAAACACAGAATAATGGAGGTTCAAAACTCACAGTGCTACCATCCGAAAAAAAAAAATCCAAAAATGATAGACAAATAAATACCTTTGGTTCACGTTTGGTTTTCTTAATTCTGACATTATCCTCTTTCTTTGAAGTAGAACCCACGTGAGCCTTCCGTTTCTTGGCAACAGACTGCCAATTAAATAAAAAATTAAATTAAATAAAAAAAAAACCAAACTGACATACAGAAATATAAACAAGAAAAACCAAAAAAAAAAAAATACCAACCTCCACGTCCACGTCAGCAGTCGGATTGTTATGTTCTGTTTGCTTTACTCTCTTCGAAAGAGGAATTTCATCCTCAAAGTCACTGTCATGGGGTAGATTGGCAGCATTCGATTCCCCTGCCCCGTCCTTTTGCAAACATAAAAGCCTTGGGCTTTTCCGCGTTGGTGTAACGTCCATGATTTAATGGTATACACTACAAAAATCATTGACAAAATAAAAAATAACCTAAATTATATAGCATAGTAGAGACAAAACAACAAATTATGCCAAGTCTATCAGCCTCATATAAAACAAAGGGGCAAACATAAAAAAAAAAGGTTCGGCATCTGGAGTGGAAGAGAACAAAGGGGCAAACAACAAAAAGAAGGGTTCACTTTGGAAGTTCAAGGTGAGCACGGGCAGTGTCACAACAAAAAAAATAACTAGGAATCACGTAAAATTTTACAACAACTAACATTCCTTCATTAGTTCCGACAAAAAACCCACCAATTACCACATTGCGCGCACCAAGACAAAATCATGGAACAATGCCGCCAACCAAACAAAAAAAACCACTCTGCATACCAATGCATCCTCCATATTCCAACACCAACAAAAACTCAAAAAACAACAACAAAACCCAAAATTGTGCCCATTAAAAAAAAGGCACACTAACTACCAATAAGCAACCATCTTCCGATGCCTAGATACTTCAAAAATAAACAAAGCACACACATCGTATGCCCCAAACTCAATTAATTGAAAAAACCATCACAAAAGAAATACAAGGAATCAATAACCATCACAAAACCGTGAAAAGGAAAGGGTCGAAAAAATTTCACTTGCTACATTTTTACACTATTTGCGCCAAAAAAAGGATATAAATACACATGGTGGCCCAACCCTAAAAAATGCCGCAAACAAAAATAATTTATTGCCCCAAGAATAACCACGATTTTCGCCCAAATCTACCCATTAAACATTTAAAAAGGGTCCCCCCCACATGAGGGACTACCATCTTTTTCACACCACACCGAAACCATGATTTTCCCCCAAATCTACCCATAAAACATTAAAAAAGGGTCACCCCCACATGAGAGCCTACCATCTTTTTCACGCCACACCGAAACCCCCCGACATACCAAACAAAAAAAATCCGCAAAAATCAAAACGTTTATGGTAGAACACTTAACAAGAATCTATATCATAAAACATTTACAAAAAAACATACATATTGCGAAAAAAAAAACACATACCTCAGAGGTTAAGAGCGACGGAGAAGAGAGAAAAGATGAGAAAATTGACCGGAAATTGTAAAGTTAGAATGGTTATTCAATGGGGTTTCAAAAGTTGTATTTGAAAGCATGGGGGGACGCGCCGGCTGATTGGACCGGCGCGTCAGTCGATACTTCAGCCGTCAATCACATTTAATGCCTCTTGAAATTTAAAAAAAAAAATTATATATATACAAATATATTTCATTTGACACCACGAAATTAACCACGTCGGACACCATTAATGACCTGTCGCGCCAAGGTCATTTCAGCATTAAATGCTGACGGCGCATGTCTCGATTTAAAAAAAAAAATAATAAAATAAAAAGGACATGTATATTATGGTAATTTCGGTGCTATTGTTGTAAATAAATCGAAGTGTGTAAATTTGGTAGAAATGATGTATATTTTGGTAATAAATCCTTTTTTTAAAAAAACATTAATTTATACTTAAAATGCTTGTATTTAAAATAGGATAACCTGCCGTTACTACTCAAACTCAATTCATGTATGGCTCATTTCTATTTAAGACATTTACAATCCATAGCTTCAAATTCAAACAACATATAGGATATCAAGTTACATTCAGTGTTGAATCGGGGTTGATGTAAATGAAGGCATGAGCGTATGTTTTCAATATTCAACTCATGATGATGTAATATATCAAAAATACAATAGATTGCAGTTGAAAAATAAAATGACAAAATTGAATAAAAATTCATTCAGGCTGTGGTGCGGATATCTCGCTTTTTTCAAAATGTAACAAAAACATGAACAACCTTAAAATTGATGGGGTAATATACCATAAGTACAATAGATTACAGTTGAAAAAAAAATGTGGATATCAAGATGGAGATCTCAACATCATTCTGTTTTAATATCGCTATCTTCAAGAGATGGAAGAGAAGAGATGTATGAGTAAAGTATTCAATTCAAACGTGTTAGGTTTTGCACCCCCTACGGATTTGCCTAATCGTTGGAACAGGTTAATCGAACGTGTTTCAATGATGCAGAAACAGACTGGAACGCAGCAATTTTACGTGGAAAACCCCCGGCTCAAGAAGGGTGAAAAACCACGACCTGTACTCTACAGGATTTAACTTCAACTTCACTACTTCAAAAGAGCCTTCAACAAACGATTACAATTCCTAGTAATCTAAACTTCAAAACAACTTCCTAACTTCACATAAACCTCCCTAGGCTTATGTTACCAACGTCTTCGAGTTGCCCCCAACTTGAAGACTAGAATCTAATCTCAGTTATAGACTCTGAGAGATTACACAATTGTTCAGAATTACAAAGAGAAAACAAAACTGCCTAAGCTCTATGCTATGTCGCCACGTTTCTCTTCTTCTTCTTCTCTCCTTTTCTTTGTGTCTGAATCTCTCTTTTTCTCTCTACTTCTTTCTTTTTCTTGCGCCAGCTTTTTGCTGTCATATCCTCTAGCTTTATAGTTGCTAATTGGAGATTTAATTGCTCTCCACCTCTTTAAGGATAACACCAATTATTAGTGGAATCCTTTTTCCTTTAGAACTCCTTCTTCTAATCAACCTTCTCCTTCTTTTTCTCCTTCTTTTTCTCCTTCTTTTATGCATCTTGTTAGAGTTGGAGTTGTATTAGTATTCCTTTTTAAATCCTCCTTCTTTTTGACAACTTGGAGTAGTATTCCTTTTTATATGCCTTATTTCCAGCACCCTTTATTCCATTTTTATTGTGTGCAGCGTGTGCAGTTTTGCCACAGAAACAGTACGTTGAAAGAACCAGGTAGACCAACCTGTTTCACTATCTTTTGTCAGCCATCAAAACTTTACTGCTCTAACAAATTCCCCCTTTTTGATGATGACAAACTTTTTGAGTGTCAGGTCTATTCATCTTTTCTAAATTATTTTCAGCTTTCCATAGTTCCCCCTGACTGTGTGCCCTCTGCTTGTCCAGTGGATAGACCAGGTAGCCTGACTTGTTCCTCCGATCCAGCTTTCCATAGTTCCCCCTGACTGTGTGCCCTCTGCTTGTCCAGTGGATGGACCAGGTAGAGTGACTTGTTCCTCTGATCCAGCGCATAGTCATCCTGTCCTCCCTCTTTTTAAAAGGTGCAAGTGAAAGAAACTTGTACTTATAACCAGTCATGTGTCTTGAGCAAGCGTTATCCATGTACCAATGCTTGCTTTCTTTCACTGCAACCTGTAAGACAGATCAAGGGTTAGTTTTAGGAACCCAGACTAGCTTGGGTCCTTTCCAGTTGTAAAACGGATGAATGAGATCCCTTCTTGCCCAAGTAGGCAACATGTTCCTTGACCTGTTTCTTTTATTATCTTCATGCCTCCTTTTATGCACATGATATGTGTTTCTACTCCTAACATTGTTTGCAATTGGACACTCAGTAGTTGGATGTCCAATTTTTCCACAGAGGTAGCACAAATCAGTAGTAGTAACATTCTCCTGAAAGAACCCTATTCCAGCTTTCTCATTGTGACTCCTGCTTCCTAGATGGTTCACTATTCTTGATGACTGAGTCCATCTTTTTGCCTTTTCTAAATCCAGTTTTAAAATGGAGTTTTCCTGGGTCAATTTTTTCACTTTTTCTTTCTCACAAAAAAACTCAATTTTGCATTCTTTCAACTCAGTTTCTACCTTCTGAAGCTCTTCACTCATCGTACTTTCACCCTTATCAGCAACAGTTAACTTTTGGATTTCTGACTTTAGGTTCAACACAAGTGAATCAAGTTGTTTAACCTGTTTCTTCAACTTGTCATTTATTTCTTTTGCTTTATCCAGGCAGTTTTTTATCTCAAGATTTTCAAATTTTTGATCTGAAAAATCTTTAATTAGTTGATCCTTTCCATTTGCTACTTCTTCAAAATCGTCTATCAATCCATTCATTAGCAAGATTAGCTTCCTTTTTGAAAAGAGATGCAACTTTTCTTTCAATTCAGAAATACTTACCTCAGATCTATCATCTTCTTCTAGATCTAAATCTCTAGCAGCCATGAACGCAGTTTCATCAATCTCCTCTGTATCAGAATCTTCCAATCCCGATCCCCGCGCGGCCATCATAGCATAGGTTTCCTTTTCCTTTTGCTTAGCAGCTTTCTCTTTAAGTTCTTTCTCAGCCCTTTCTTTTCTCCACTCAATTTCCCACTGGGGACATTGTTTGATATGGTGATCAGTCTTTCCACACTTGTAGCATCCAGAGTTGTTTCTGTCATTGGATCACTTTTTGTTACCTGTTTCATCAACCCCCCTCCTGTTACCTGTTTCTCTCTTGTCCTTGCCTTTCTTTTTCATGAATTTTTTAAAATGTTTTGCTAGAAAAGCCATCTGATCTTCATCCAAGTCTGACCCTTCATCATCTGAGGCTGCTTTGAGAGCGAGTGATTTTTCATACATTCCCACTTCTTCCTTTTGCTCTTCCATGTTCATCTCATATGTTCTGAGATTTCCAACCAGCTCATT
The DNA here is from genome assembly GCA_029948455.1 of Solanum rostratum. NCBI lineage: Eukaryota > Viridiplantae > Streptophyta > Magnoliopsida > Solanales > Solanaceae > Solanum > Solanum rostratum. The sequence continues at coordinate 67,449,830 of CM057048.1, forward strand.
CAATGTCATGGTTTCAATATCCTTAGCTTCCCTAATGGCAGTAACTTTTACATCCCACTTAGCTTTTGGTAAAATTCTCAGAACCTTGTCTACCTGTTCTTCAGAGGTAAGCACTTTTCCTAGAGAAGCCAGCTCATTAATAAGTAGTGTGAGCCTTGCCATCATCTCTTGCAATGTCTCATTCTCTTTCATCTTGAAGGTCTCATATTCAGTAAATAGCATGGCAACCCTGAACTTCCTAACCTGAGCAGTTCCCTCGTGAGCAATTGTAAGAGCATCCCAGATTTCTTTTGCAGTGGAGCAATTTGAAATTCTGTTATACTCTTCTGGACCAAGACCACAAATCAAAATATTTTTAGCTCTGGCATTTTTCTTCATGGCCAACAAATCCTTAGCGTTGAACTCCCTTCTCTCTTTCGGCACTTGTTGGTCCTCCACTTTTTTCATAGGAATAGTAGGCCCTATACTAATTCTATCCCAGAGTTCGTAGTCTTCTCCTTGAATGAAGTCCTCCATCCTAGCCTTCCACCAACCGAAATGTGTTCCATTGAAAAGAGGAGGTCTCACAGATGATTGTCCTTCTCCATGTCCAAAGGGTGGTGCAGTATTCATCTGGATCAATTCTTAGGTACTAGCCTTTAACAAGAAAACCCGCTCTGATACCAACTGTTAGGTTTTGCACCCCCTACGGATTTGCCTAATCGTTGGAACAGGTTAATCGAACGTGTTTCAATGATGCAGAAACAGACTGGAACGCAGCAATTTTACGTGGAAAACCCCCGGCTCAAGAAGGGTGAAAAACCACGACCTGTACTCTACAGGATTTAACTTCAACTTCACTACTTCAAAAGAGCCTTCAACAAACGATTACAATTCCTAGTAATCTAAACTTCAAAACAACTTCCTAACTTCACATAAACCTCCCTAGGCTTATGTTACCAACGTCTTCGAGTTGCCCCCAACTTGAAGACTAGAATCTAATCTCAGTTATAGACTCTGAGAGATTACACAATTGTTCAGAATTACAAAGAGAAAACAAAACTGCCTAAGCTCTATGCTATGTCGCCACGTTTCTCTTCTTCTTCTTCTCTCCTTTTCTTTGTGTCTGAATCTCTCTTTTTCTCTCTACTTCTTTCTTTTTCTTGCGCCAGCTTTTTGCTGTCATATCCTCTAGCTTTATAGTTGCTAATTGGAGATTTAATTGCTCTCCACCTCTTTAAGGATAACACCAATTATTAGTGGAATCCTTTTTCCTTTAGAACTCCTTCTTCTAATCAACCTTCTCCTTCTTTTTCTCCTTCTTTTTCTCCTTCTTTTATGCATCTTGTTAGAGTTGGAGTTGTATTAGTATTCCTTTTTAAATCCTCCTTCTTTTTGACAACTTGGAGTAGTATTCCTTTTTATATGCCTTATTTCCAGCACCCTTTATTCCATTTTTATTGTGTGCAGCGTGTGCAGTTTTGCCACAGAAACAGTACGTTGAAAGAACCAGGTAGACCAACCTGTTTCACTATCTTTTGTCAGCCATCAAAACTTTACTGCTCTAACAAAACGGAAAAAAGGTAAAGAAGAACAAATATTTACCTAATCATTTTTTATGAATAAAGTGATATTTCTTTTCATGAACATAAAGGTGTTATTTTTGTGGAGCTTTGGACTCTTCAACTAATTCTGAGTTGTTTGAGTCATACAATGTTGTTGGACTATTATATCCTGGAGGGGACAAGCCAAGAATATTACTGCTGGATCGGTGTAGATTATGCCGCAGTAGGCTTGAATCTCCTTAAAATTGTTTTTTACTTCAACCTATATTTTTCATTAGTCTCAACTCTCTCTTTCACAATTGCACATTTCACTAACTTTATTACACACTACAATATTGTCACGACCCAAAATAAGGTCATGAGTAAAAGACCACTAAAGTCCAATTCCAACAATAAATGTACCCTAGAAGGAGAAAAATCCAATAAACGAATAGTCACCACATAACAATAATGTCCCAAAGCCTAGTGTCACGAGCATAAAGAGTATCTAATACTTAATTAGTAAAATAAGTGCATCTCAGTCTTCGAATAGAAATAAAGACTAAATAACTAAGATAGAATCCGATGAAAACTCGAAGACTTGAGTCTCACCACTAGATCTGGTATGAACCAAGTGCACGAGCAAATCAACTATCACGTGGATAACCCTGACGAGAATCTGTGGGGGAGAAAGGAGTAGGGGTGAGTACACATAATATGTACTGGGAATTAGAAATTGAATAAACTATGAAACAATCAAGGAACGCTTCCACCTGCAACGGAAAAACCAGTCCGGTATCGGTGCCGACAATTTATATAGATAGACGCGAGTAAAGTAAACATATAATCTCATAGAAGCCAACCCCAAAACAACCACAAGTAGTATAATGAAATGGTATGCAATGTCGTGCAATGCAATGTAATGCAAGGTAGTATCAAGACCGCCGCACAACCTGTCGTATACACCCCCGTCGAGCTAAGGCTCCCAGACTAAGGGGACCCATGGGGACCTCGCATGCCATATACCTCAATCACAATATATCAACTACCTTGCTAGCCAAGTGCTCGTGGTCAAGAACTCATGATAAAATCACCATTCACAACTTCCTAGAATGCCATGACATATAGTATGAGGATGCATGCAACCAAGACACATTTATGGAAGCAATATTCTTCTCAATAATAAGCACAATAAATATCAAAGTTCTCAAAGTTTATCAATTATAATATTCACCCTCTTTTATACCTATTTGAATACAGTGCTCACTATTTGGAGCAACCATGGCCTACATAATGTTTCACGTAAACCAATGACTGCTTGACCTTCTAAAATCCTATTACATATATATGTATATATATACTATTAGTAATTGTAATATACATCTCTAATGATTTTATCAATTAAAATCTCACCTGAAGCCAACAATTTCTTTTTCTTTTCTCTCGAGTTTGCCGCTTTTGAAATCGCACGGATAGGTAATCTCATTTAAAACCTACTCTCCCTCTTTTCTTTCTTTAGTCAATTTAATTAAGTAATCCACTACTTATTTTTACATAATAATCTAAGTAGTATAGGATATTTAAACAACTTAACTCTTTAGTCCACGAGTTAATTTAAATGTCTATACTTATCCATAAACTAAATAACCATAGATATCAAATAGTCCAAATACACATTTAAAATTTTACGAGGTAAATCTTTTAGGAAATCAAGAAGACTAATTCTCAAAATAACCTAACGGGTCATTACATCAATATTTATCCACACTTCTCATTTTTTCCCCCATACTACTTCTTCTCACAAAAACAAAGGAAGATCACTACTATTTATAGGTGAGGAATCCTTCCTTGTCTTGAATAAGAATAAAGTGGATAATAATGTAGATGAATGAATGGAGGAATTATTCCTTGGAGGTTACATCAGTTACAAGGGATAATGATGTAGAACATGACTTAGTTGTTACATGAGTTACAAGACTCTAATGGCCATGTAAGTTACAAGAAACTAATGATCATAAGAGTTACAAGAACTAATGGTCACATAAGTTACAAGAAATAATAACCATTCTACCATAATTTATACCCACTAACATATACACTTAATATTGTATTTTAATAATATAAAATTCATATACACCAACACCTCATAAACACTTCAATTTAGGTATTAATATACAAGAACTCGCTAGTATTCAGAAAAAAGTTCAAGTCTAGAAAACTCAATATTTCGAACTTGAACTCAACTCTACTTAACAAAGTTGTGGAGCACGTGAACCAACTCAATTCAATATTTAGGTTAGCCTTATATACCTGAAATCAAGATTGGATATTCAAAAGTTGAAGATTTGACTTGATTCTCTTGAACCTTAGCTTCCTTTTTTTTTTCTCCTTGACTCTTCTTCTCAAAGTCTTAGAGCATTAATGAGAGGAAAACTATGTTTCAGTACTGATATGGGATCAATTCCGACCTTAAGATACCATTAATTGAGTTTAAGAAGGGTATAAAAAAATCAGAATGTCCCTCATTATAATTGAAGAGGAGCTAAAAATTTGGCCTGAAGTGGAATTGCGGACTGGTTCCCTCATAGTTTAATTCTTTTCGTAAAATTTCGCTAGTGTTTTTTGACACAAGATTGTCTATACTTGGTGCAGACTCTTTTGATTAAGCAAATCCACACACCTAAAAGTAATTACCTAGGTCTGCGATGTGAACTTGATCTGTTGTAGCTCATTTTTTTGTTTTCTCTTATTTTCAACTAAGATCATACATATTACACAAATACATATATCTTGTGATATATGAGATCAATTAATTGCAATTTGTTCTAATTTATTCTAGATAAATCTTCTCCAAATGATTAAAAATTTATTACTTACTATTTAAATTTATGTCAAGTTAAATAATCCAACACAATTTCCAGTGTGTTCGAGATAGAAAACAGAAAGGTACTAAATAGTGTTTAAATTATTATTTTTTTTAAAAAAAAACCTGTCGAATTTTCTAGATGTAAAATGTTCTAGATTACACTGGAATTGCTCAAATTCCTTTATAAATAGCATTCTGCAACAAGTCATCAAACGCTGCAATCCAAAGTTCAATTTCAGGTACTCTGTTTTCTACAAATAAAAAATGTCATTGATTCCAAGCTTTTTCGGTGGCCGCAGGAGCAACATCTTCGACCCATTTTCCCTCGATGTATGGGATCCCTTTCTGGACTTCCCAACATCAACCACCCTCGCCAATTTCCCCTCATCCTCTGCTCGCGAAACCTCTGCTTTTGCTAATGCAAGAATCGACTGGAAAGAAACCCCAGAAGCCCATGTCTTCAAAGTGGATGTTCCGGGGGTCAAGAAAGAGGAAGTGAAAGTTGAAGTGGAAGAGGGAGGAGTCTTACAGATCAGTGGTGAGAGGAGCAGAGAGCAAGAGGAGAAGAATGATCAGTGGCACCGTATGGAGAGGAGCAGCGGTAAGTTTGTGAGGAGATTCAGGCTGCCGGAGGATGTGAAAATTGGGGAAATTAAGGCGGCGATGGAGAATGGAGTGCTGACTGTGACTGTACCGAAAGAAGAGGAGAAAAAGAAGACTGAGGTGAAGGCTATTGACATCTCTGGCTAAAAGTTTATGAGTGAGTACCAAGTGTTTGTTGAAAGTCCTCGTCTAATATGTGTGCATGTTTTGTAAATTTTTTTTATTTTCTAAATGTTTACATGTCTACGTAATTGTCTCTGCATCCTGTTGTAATGACCAATAGATAAATATAATAATTGTCTTCTGCATAAAACACAATGCAGTACCAAATGACTTGGTACATGAAATTTACGGAATGTAAAAATATCTAGGAAGCAAGGCCTACTCAAAGTACTCAGATAAAGTTGATAACTAGTAAGTTTCAAAGATATAATCATGCTTGTTAAGTGACTCAACAATATGCCATTCATTTAACTTATGCCATTCCAAACACTATTACGTGACATTTACGGGTTTGTCTAACTGATAGCTATCATTTATGAGTTAGAGATAATACAATGAAGTGATGTCATTGTCATATTTGTTCAATCCTTTGCCAAGACAAGGGCTATTATTGGATCCACAATCAATCAAAGTCGTTTTTTAGACTTAAGATGCATAATCTCTATCCTACGCTTACTACATAATTTATAGATTTGAGTTGTTATTTATTCTGCATAATCTCTATTCTACGCTTACTACATAATTTATAGATTTGAGTTGTTATTTATTCTTACTCGATACTACTCCTACAACTCGATATGCTCATAAACTCAAATCCATCTATTCAATTCAATTGTTCGTTTAGTTTCATTTAACTCTTATCAATTCAATAATCATATTAAACTCCCAATTCTGTCAATTATCTCATACTTTCAACCTATTCGCATTCTTTTTTGGACAATCTTTATGTTTTTTTTAAAGGGGATTTTTCATAAATATACATTTAAAAAACACTTTTTCATTTTGCCTACCAAGCCCAAAAAATTATAAGAAAAATATCAATTTTTTTTACAAAAGTAGGAGAGAGAATGTCATTGATTCCAAGCTTTTTCGGTACTCTGTTTTCTACAAATAAAATATTATACCAACAAGTCATCAGACAGTTCAAAAGCTGCAATCCAAAGTTCAATTTCAGGTACTCTGTTTTCTACAAATAAAAAATGTCATTGATTCCAAGCTTTTTCGGTGGCCGCAGGAGCAACATCTTCGACCCATTTTCCCTCGATGTATGGGATCCCTTTCTGGACTTCCCAACATCAACCACCCTCGCCAATTTCCCCTCATCCTCTGCTCGCGAAACCTCTGCTTTTGCTAATGCAAGAATCGACTGGAAAGAAACCCCAGAAGCCCATGTCTTCAAAGTGGATGTTCCGGGGGTCAAGAAAGAGGAAGTGAAAGTTGAAGTGGAAGAGGGAGGAGTCTTACAGATCAGTGGTGAGAGGAGCAGAGAGCAAGAGGAGAAGAATGATCAGTGGCATCGCATGGAGAGGAGCAGCGGCAAGTTTGTGAGGAGATTCAGGCTGCCGGAGGATGTTAAAATTGGGGAAATTAAGGCGGCGATGGAGAATGGAGTGCTGAGTGTGACTGTGCCGAAAGAAGAGGAGAAGAAGAAGACTGAGGTGAAGGCTATTGACATCTCTGGTTAGAAGTTTATGAGTGAGTACCAAGTGTTTGTTGAAAGTCCTCGTCTAATAATGTATGCATGTTTTGTAGATCTTTTTTTTTCTAAATTTTTACATGTCTACGTAATTGTGTTCTGCATCCTGTTGTAATGACCAAGAGATAAATATAATAATGGTCACAAGTTATTTTATTTAACATGTATAATCTTATATGCAGATAAAGAATACTTTGATTTTAGTTTAAGAATAATTTGGTATAATATTATACACCAAACGTATCGTATTTTATTTTCACTCGACATATGGACTATGGATGTGGAATTCTTCTTTTTTTTAATTAAATTGTAGAATTATTATTCGATCAGAGTAGTATAGATCTATCAATTCTCATTATTAGCTAACTGTCCATAATATTTTTCATAAAGATCACTTGAATACTGTAAGCATCTAAATGATCAAGAATTGGTTTCTATTGTGAAGGGGATTATTTTTTGGTGTATAGTTAGAGATAAATTTTCTTCAATCCTTTATAAAATTGTAAGAAATGTCTTAAATTTCTCTCATCCAAGGTATGATAGACACTTATGGTATATAATCATTCCAAAATTTCAGTGTATGATCTACTTTTATGGGCTTTTGACAATTATTGAAGTTCGTTCTCCCATCTTATTATTTTTCATTCATGTCAAGAGCGAGCCATATATTTTGATGGGGTATTCACCCTCAAAAAACAGATGAGAGAATAACTCTGTTGATCTTGTATTACACAATATGCAGCCAATAGGAATAGGGATATTCTATTTGTTTAGTCTTTCAACTATAGCGAGTCTCTGATGAACAATTAGTCACAAAATGAATTGATGTCTAAGCACCATGCCTTCCCCAAGTGTGAGAAACTTCCTGAGAACTTTGGAATATTGTGAATTATGGATTGATTTATATATTTTTCGTATTAAATATCTCGTGATGTGTATATTTTTGTAACTTTTTAATCGTATTCACGTTTATAAGCCTATTTTGAAATTGGAAGATCTTCCTAATAAGCCAACACACTTGTTTAACAATTGATATTTCATCCACGGATTTATCTTTGATTTAGATGCTATGAATCTATTGAACTCACAAGTTATTTTTCTTTAAAGCTACAACCAACAGGAGCTTATATATGATTGCCTTGATACATAAATAGTAGTCTATTAATTCCAATCCTCCGCAAATTTAGGCTTAAATAATGTTTCCAAGCTGTTAAAGCTTTTCTAGATTTCTCAGCGTTCTATATCTATAAAAAAGTTTGATAAATACTAATGAATAACTGGATCACTCTTATTGATAGGATGAACATTCGAGCCCAGTAAGTTCACATCTTGACTAACACATTTTTGATCAACTGGACTCAACTACTGTATGAGAGAAACTCTATTGTTCAACATCTAATTCTTGAAGTCATCTTTTCTATTAAGGGCATACATTACTAAACAATTACTTTCCTTGAGGACAATGGAACTCTGAGATATTCAAAAGGCATTTCTTCAAGGTTAAAGTGTATTACGTCGAGCATTTGATTTTTCAACTCTTGAGAGCCCCTATTATGTATAGGGAACTTTTTTTTCATATTAGCGTGCTATCCAGAAACCTCAGAGAAAAGATTGAACATTTGAATTAGTAGTTAGATAGAAGTTTTATTAGCCCTGCAGAACATTAGAAGATCATCGGCAAAACAAACATGTACCAAGCTCATCTTTCTACCTTAGGATGAAAGTTAAAGTTTGAATCATGCTGAAGTTGCTTCAGGGATCTATTAAAGTATAAATATGGGGACATGAAATCACCTTGTCACAGACCTTTCTTTGCTTGAAATTTTGTAGTGAGAGTTTCATTCATCAAGTAAAAAATATTGTACAGTAATAACACATTCCATTACGAAGTTAACAAATTTTATTGTAAAATTAAATTCCGTTAGAATCATTTTAAAAAAAAATTAATCGATGGAATTATAAGCTTTTCTGATGTGGATCTTAATCAAATATCTAAGAGACAATCTTTTCTGCGAGTATCCATTAACCAATTCTGGACGTAGAATTCATTAAATGAATAGAGGCATAATTGAGTCATTTTTTAATAATAAAGGTATATCTGTTCTATTTAGTAATTCAAAAGTATTCTTGCACCAAACATCAAATCAGTGACATTTTTATATACTCCTTTTTATTTTATTTTTTGGAAAAAGGCAAAAATACATTTAAATTATGTGATATAAAAAAAAAAATTCTTAGTTAATAATTTAGTACAAAAATATTTTTATGAACGATAGTTTAAATTTTAAAATATTTTTATTGTTACTTAACAGATTAAAATGGATTTTTCTAAATAAATATTCATTTTTTAAAATACAATTATTTTCTAATGATAATTTTTTAATTAAAAAATATTTATTCTATTTTAATTTTAAAATTAAAAAAATAAATAGTATATTATTAGGTAAAAAGGTATATGAAGTTATTTTATTTTAATTGTTAAAAAGAGATTAAAAAAATATCATTTATTTATTTATTAATTAATTAAAGTGATTTTGAAAGAAAAGAAACAAGAAAATGATTCTTAAAAGTACTAATATTTTGATCGAAATGTCATAAAAATGATTTTATGCACTCATATTAACCCTATTATTAATTTTTATTTATATAATGGTAATTTTCAATAAATAAAAAATATTATTCGCAAAGAAAGTAGGATAATTTTTTTAAAATTAAATATCATCATTAGAAAAAAAAAAGAGTGTTTTGAAAGAAAGAAAATTAATATATTTATTTTTGAAAATGACAGTGTTAATAATAATAATAATAAACACATTTTAACTCACTAAATATTTTTGGATCAAATGATTGACCAGAATAATATTTTCAAAGATATTTTATCTTTCATGCGTGTTGAATTTATCGTATTTACATATTAATATGTGCTTTTCGTAAATAATAGCTCTTTTTATTTCTATTTTTATTTTTCCTTTTGTTCCCTTTGTCATATCTAATTTATTCTGCTATGGATTGTTGAGTTGAAGGTTCCGTATAAAGTTTATAGGCGTTGTAGATGATGATGCAAAGCTCACTCAAGCCCCTTTCGATTTGCTATTCCATCCAGGATTTTCACCATGAATGAATTAATTGTCTAATTTGAGGGAGACGGAGATCTCAGGACACTCTCAAATTTTTGATTGTTGTGCATAAATGCTTCACAAAATGTAGTGATGGAAAATGGGGCAAAGTGCCAAAAAAAAAAGGGCACAATTGAGGTGGGGACTTGAGCATGAGAGTGTCCTCAGAGTCTTGTTTATACGATGTTCCTATTCTCGATTTGAGTTGATGGCTTCCTTCCTGAGTTCAAAAGACTGATTGACAAGGTGTCTAAATGATTCAAATTGATTGAGTTTCGATGTTCCATTCGTGCTTGATGAAGAGAATGTAAGATGTAATTTTCTTACTCTTGATTTAAATTGAGTTCTCTAATTCTGAATTGATGTGTCCATTCTTGAGTCTGAATGGAGATGGTTTAAGATTGATGAGAAGTCGATAGTTTATTTGATTGAGTGAGTTTTGAGAAGAGTTCTGATTCTTATTCGTGCCTTGATGTCTACTTTACTCATCATTCGAGGACGAATGATCCCAAGGGGGAGATAATGTAACACCCCAACTTTTTTTTTTCTAAGATTGAGGCATCCTTCATATGATAGAATCAATTCCTGAGTATTTAAAGTATATTAGATGTGATTTAGAGTTATAAAGGATCTTTTACATCAAGCCAAGTCCAAAGAATTTCTAGTGACTAAGTTTTCATATGAGTTGATGAAAGGGTCAAGTTCAAATGATCATATCTCCTAAAGTATAATGATTTAGGTGACCCATAATATATCAAATTAAAGATCTTTGAATTATCTTTCCAACGCATCTTATTTCGCGTTAAACGGAGTTCGGAGTAGATAGTTATGACCATTTTACTGGAGACCTATAGAGCTGTCTGAAGGTCCGCGACGGCTCCGCGACGCCGACCTATCGCGAACCCTTTCTGGATAACCTAACCGACGTTTTTTTATTTTATTTTGAGGGTACTTTTACCCTAAAGCCTTTGGGCGTCTATTTAAGGTCCCAAAACGCATAATACGTCAGTTTCATAAGTTAAAACCCTCTCTTTCACTCCTAAACATAAAACGCTCAAGAATCATCAAGAAAGTCATCAAGTTAGGATTAACTTTCAAGATTCTTCATCAAGGTGAGTTATTCTTCATAAGCTTTAAGCTAATTTCTCTATCTATTCATGAAATCCCTAATAGAATCTTAAATCCTAACCTAGGGTTTCAAGAAAGCGAAATCAAGAATCCCAACAAAGGATTCCTTGATTCTTCTTTCCATGAATTAGGGTTCTTCATCAAGAAACTCTAAAGATTCTGAGTCAAAAAGTCAAGAATAAAAAAGAAGCTCTTCAAACGATGTCTTTCCAAGTTCTTTCATTCTAAAAGAACAACGAGATTGAGGATTTTCTCCAAGAAACGAGTATTCATCAAATTTTGATTGTAATATCAAATTTCCAGGTATGTAAGGCTAAACTAAAAGCATGAGTTTGTTCTCTCATGTGCCCCATAGAGGTCAAAGATGAGTTGATGGTTGAAGAGTATGTGTGCATGAATATTTGAGAGTTTTTCATTGAAAAATTGATTTGAAATTACATGTTTTCTAAGTTGATGATCATCATACTATTTGTTTTCTTGAAGTTAACATTTTTCATGAGATTTTGCATAACCTTACATGATTATTTGAAAAGCATGCATAATGAACTTAGGGATGAGTCTAGAGCCTTGACGATGATGATGTTGTGATGTTGTGATTGTGTTTCACATTTGATGAGAGTCTTGATGATGATGTTGATGAGAATGACGTTTTATGATGTCTTAAAATGGGAAGTTTAATTTCTAAAAGAGTATCTTGAGTCTATGATGTTGATGTTGATGTTATGAGGTGAGGTACTATGTCCCTCTGGGACCGATGTTGATGTTGAGGTTTTATAATATGTCCCCATGGGACTGATGTTGATGTTGAGATGATGTACTATGTCCCTCTGGGACCGATGTTGATGTTGAGGTATTATATCATGTCCTTATGTGACTGATGATGATGTATTATATCCCTATGGGACTGATGATGATGATGTTTTATGAGCATGTCGAGTTCTGGGAGGAGTATTGAGCACCGAAATGGGTAGAGAGTGAGTCCCACTCAAACCCATTAACTACGTGGCCCGCGTAGGAAGAGAGGATTGAACCGCAATGCGGATGGCTCCTATCTTGTCCCAAAAGAGGACTGATGTTTGATGTTTTTTGTGGATCCACTGATGTGATGTCCTTTACCCCGGGCAGGGTATTGGATGGATGTGGCAACGGCATCGCTTCGTTGTATCATCACTGGCTCATAAGTGATGGTTGTCGGTTAGAGAAACTCCCAGTTAGGTTCCTTTTGATAGGACTCTGATGTTGATGTTGATGTGATGTTTGAGTCGAGTTCCCTGAGTTGAGTTGATGTCGATGTTCCCTGAGATGAGTTGATGTTGATGTTCCTTGAGTTGAGTTGATGTCGATGTTCCCTGAGATGAGTTGATGTTGATGTTCCTTGAGTTGAGTTGATGTCGATGTTCCTGAGTTGAGTTGAGTTGATGTTGATGTTCCTTGAGTTGAGTTGAGTTGAGTCGAGTCGAGTTGAGTTGAGTTGAGTCGAGTTGAGTTTCCTTGAGGTGAGTCTGATGTATTGATGATGTATCGATGAGATGTTGATGGGTCATTGTCTACTCTTTATTCTTTCTTTAGATAGACATTTGACATTCTGATGGAGTATGATGTTGAGTTGATGTTATTCCTATATTATTCTACTTGTTTCTGTTTCACTCAGCTATTTTACATACCAGTACATTCCAAGTACTGATGTCCCCTTCTGGGACTGCATCGTTTTATGATGCAGAGGCAGGTATTAGAGATCATTAACAGGCGCTTCGTTGAGGATCTATTCGCATTCAGCTGATTGGTGAGACCTCCTTGTTTTCGGAGGATTTCCATATTTTTATCATCTAGCTTGAGTTGTACTTTATTTTCCTTGAGTTGGGTAACCATGGCCTGTCATGGTACCATTGAGATGTTTGAGTTAGAGGCTTCATAGACACTGAGTAGAGGATGTGATGTATTGTTTTTCCAACTATTCTTTGTTGGAAATTAACATTTTGTATAAAGGCTTGATTATTTTAATTATATTAAGGTCTTTTCCTTGAGGATGTTTCTTCCGCTGTTGAGTGTGATGTGACGATGAGTCCAAGTGGTTCGCTTGGGGACTAGCAATAGTCTCTGAGTGCCGGCCACGCCTAGGGTACCCTCCCGGGGCGTGACAAACTTGGTATCAGAGCACAGAGTTCAAGTGTCCTAGGGAGTCTATGAAGCCGTGTCTAGTAGAGTCCTTATTATTGGTGTGAAGCGCGCCACATCCATAATGGGGAGGCTATAGGACATTTAGGATAAGTTTCCCTTCTTTCAGATTCTGATCGTGCGATAGAGCTCTTTCCTAAGAAATTTGCGATGATTCGTGCGTTGCTCTAAACCTTTCGACGATGCCTCGTCCACGAGGTGATAGCGACAGTAATTTTCTAACTCTTACAGATGAGACCCTTTGAGATAAAGTAATCGGAATGGTAGAGAGACTGTCTAGGCTTGTGAAAAGCCGACTGAGATGCGAAGTTGATTGACTAGGACGAGTGCACTATTAATCATATGAATCGTGCATTTGAATTATCTCTAGATATACCTAGACCCATTTGTTTTTCAAAACTTGCTTCCGATGTGACCCATGAAAGGAGAACCTATGTCTCTAAAGAGTTTGATGTTACCACCTAAGAGTGAGATATGAGGTCTTATAAATCCTGAGTAGAATCGAATCATCCCAGAGTTAGAAGGACGATGATGGAAAGAAAGGGACGAGATGACAAGAGTGATGACTGGGTGAGGCTTGTAGTTAGAGTTAAGTATTTATTAGGTAAGTAATGATGTGCTGAGTTGATTCCCATAAGTTCGATGAAAGAGTTATAAGTACTCTAGTGATTTTCATGATGAGGTATAGAGGAAGAGTTGTTGTTAGAATGTGGTAGGGCGTGCTCAGACTATTAGGAAGTTATGTTGATATGTTGTAGTATTCATACTATTGATGGTGAAGTGTAGATGTTGAATAGAGGAAAAAGAGTGCTTTCGATTTGATAGATCTAAATTAGGCTTATGATTTTTAAGTGTGAGTTCATGAGACTCACCGAGTTATGAGGTTAGACAGATAAGAAGAGGCTTAAGATATGTATCCATGATTGTGTAAAGATGTGTGAAGCTCTAAGTTATAACTGCTATAAGAATCTAGATAGTATATTTGAGTTATCGATGTAAAGTACGCTGATGTAAGTAATCTTAATCATCATGAGTAACTAAGTTTATTTGGGGCTCATCAATAGATGATAACGAGTTTCCATGGTAGACTAATTCTCATGCAATTAAATTTATGGGAGCACAGAAGTTGAGTGCCAGCAGGTAAAAGAAGAGGTTAGATTGTGAGAGTTGTGGGAAGTGGTTATGTACGCCATAAGAATAGCAAACATAGAGAGATTTCCATAGAGACTGGAAGGAGCTAAGAGTAATAGCGTTGAAAAGAGCCTGAGTGGCTAGCTATATGTATGCGACTATAGCATAACAGAAGAGTTTAAGATATTCTTGTGGATAGTGATTCCTTGACCATGTGGAGGTATATGCTTATAGCCTAGTAGAGGAAATTGATTTATAAACTTAGAGAGAGGACCTTGAGAGCTAAGGAAGAGTTGATGTAAGGCCCGGTAAAATTACCAAAGTACCCCTAGAGGAGAGATGTGCGCATAACACGTCTTCTGATGCTCGGGTAGCGAATCCGAGGCCGGATTTGTGATCAGCACAAAAAATTGAGTGGGGGAAGGGCCTCGGTCGATTTTTAGAGTGACCGAGTGAAAAGATAATTTTTCGATCCAAACACCGAAACAGTGTCGGTGCGCGACAGAGGCGCGTCGCGCACCTGTAGCGGAGTGACACTTGCGTTTTTTCAAAATTTTTCGACGGGATTGAGAAAACTCGTTCAGAAAATTTTTGCAGAAAATGTACTGTTCGCGACCAGTCCGCGTCGCGGACTGAGTCACTTCGAGGCTGGAAATTTCTAAAATTATTGAGGGGCATTCTGGTCCATTCCTAACACCTTATAAATTCCCTATAGGACTAATATAAGTCGTTTTAACATGAAAAGGGTCTAAAACTCCATTCTAAGTCCTTTTATAACAATTGAATAGGACTAGAGCTTGAGAGAAGAGGAGAAGAGCTTGAGGTAGACGAATTCAAGAGTGAATAAGAGTTCTTTATTCTGATGATGATGTGATGCCATTTCCTTTTAAGGTTATAGATGAGGAGGAGCAGTTAGAGAAATCGTGAGGAGTTTGATAGATAGGTATAAAAAAAAACTATATTAGTATCTCCCGAGGTAAGAGTTCATGCGATCGAGGGTGTAGGCTGCTATGGTAGGCTTAAATATGTGGATGTTATTATGCAAATATATTAGAGTGATGAGGACGAGCAGTATTCTCTAAGTACAGGTTACTATGGAGTAAGAGTTCTTGATTCTGATGTCATTTTACACGTGTACTGACCTTCGGCTTAATATGCCATTATTGATGATATGATGTACAGCATCAAGTTTTAGAGGTATAATCATGCTTATGCTGCATGGAGAGGGGGTAGTTTGGGGGTTTCGTCAAAGGGGGAGATGATGAGTTCCTCCACGTCCAAATAATGATGTGGATAATAGTAGACTGAGAATGAGGTGGATGAGAAGGAGTGAATATATCCTTATTGTGATATCGGTGTTAAACTTGTGTCATGTAAGGATAGAGATAAGAAGGAGGAAAGAGATGAGATCGTATGATGCACAATAGATAGGTAAGAGTATGTTGATGTGACTTTGAGTGAGAGTTCATTGAATGGTGGAGGTAGAAGTGACAAGTAGGCTTGAAAAATTCTGAGACATAGATAAAGAGGATGTTATTGTGCGAGTATGAATGATAGACTATTGAAGACTTCATAACAAATATTTCGAGTATAGAGCTGAGTATTGAGGATTAGTTTTATATGAATATGATCACCTTAAGAATGACACCTTGAGGCTTAGAACTGGGCCTGAATGAAAGAAGAAGAGGTGGTTAGGTAGAGGTTTGAATAAGAGCTATGAGTTTGCATTGATGGGGCAAAGTGCCAAAAAAAAAAGGGCACAATTGAGGTGGGGACTTGAGCATGAGAGTGTCCTCAGAGTCTTGTTTATACGATGTTCCTATTCTCGATTTGAGTTGATGGCTTCCTTCCTGAGTTCAAAAGACTGATTGACAAGGTGTCTAAATGATTCAAATTGATTGAGTTTCGATGTTCCATTCGTGCTTGATGAAGAGAATGTAAGATGTAATTTTCTTACTCTTGATTTAAATTGAGTTCTCTAATTCTGAATTGATGTGTCCATTCTTGAGTCTGAATGGAGATGGTTTAAGATTGATGAGAAGTCGATAGTTTATTTGATTGAGTGAGTTTTGAGAAGAGTTCTGATTCTTATTCGTGCCTTGATGTCTACTTTACTCATCATTCGAGGACGAATGATCCCAAGGGGGAGATAATGTAACACCCCAACTTTTTTTTTTCTAAGATTGAGGCATCCTTCATATGATAGAATCAATTCCTGAGTATTTAAAGTATATTAGATGTGATTTAGAGTTATAAAGGATCTTTTACATCAAGCCAAGTCCAAAGAATTTCTAGTGACTAAGTTTTCATATGAGTTGATGAAAGGGTCAAGTTCAAATGATCATATCTCCTAAAGTATAATGATTTAGGTGACCCATAATATATCAAATTAAAGATCTTTGAATTATCTTTCCAACGCATCTTATTTCGCGTTAAACGGAGTTCGGAGTAGATAGTTATGACCATTTTACTGGAGACCTATAGAGCTGTCTGAAGGTCCGCGACGGCTCCGCGACGCCGACCTATCGCGAACCCTTTCTGGATAACCTAACCGACGTTTTTTTATTTTATTTTGAGGGTACTTTTACCCTAAAGCCTTTGGGCGTCTATTTAAGGTCCCAAAACGCATAATACGTCAGTTTCATAAGTTAAAACCCTCTCTTTCACTCCTAAACATAAAACGCTCAAGAATCATCAAGAAAGTCATCAAGTTAGGATTAACTTTCAAGATTCTTCATCAAGGTGAGTTATTCTTCATAAGCTTTAAGCTAATTTCTCTATCTATTCATGAAATCCCTAATAGAATCTTAAATCCTAACCTAGGGTTTCAAGAAAGCGAAATCAAGAATCCCAACAAAGGATTCCTTGATTCTTCTTTCCATGAATTAGGGTTCTTCATCAAGAAACTCTAAAGATTCTGAGTCAAAAAGTCAAGAATAAAAAAGAAGCTCTTCAAACGATGTCTTTCCAAGTTCTTTCATTCTAAAAGAACAACGAGATTGAGGATTTTCTCCAAGAAACGAGTATTCATCAAATTTTGATTGTAATATCAAATTTCCAGGTATGTAAGGCTAAACTAAAAGCATGAGTTTGTTCTCTCATGTGCCCCATAGAGGTCAAAGATGAGTTGATGGTTGAAGAGTATGTGTGCATGAATATTTGAGAGTTTTTCATTGAAAAATTGATTTGAAATTACATGTTTTCTAAGTTGATGATCATCATACTATTTGTTTTCTTGAAGTTAACATTTTTCATGAGATTTTGCATAACCTTACATGATTATTTGAAAAGCATGCATAATGAACTTAGGGATGAGTCTAGAGCCTTGACGATGATGATGTTGTGATGTTGTGATTGTGTTTCACATTTGATGAGAGTCTTGATGATGATGTTGATGAGAATGACGTTTTATGATGTCTTAAAATGGGAAGTTTAATTTCTAAAAGAGTATCTTGAGTCTATGATGTTGATGTTGATGTTATGAGGTGAGGTACTATGTCCCTCTGGGACCGATGTTGATGTTGAGGTTTTATAATATGTCCCCATGGGACTGATGTTGATGTTGAGATGATGTACTATGTCCCTCTGGGACCGATGTTGATGTTGAGGTATTATATCATGTCCTTATGTGACTGATGATGATGTATTATATCCCTATGGGACTGATGATGATGATGTTTTATGAGCATGTCGAGTTCTGGGAGGAGTATTGAGCACCGAAATGGGTAGAGAGTGAGTCCCACTCAAACCCATTAACTACGTGGCCCGCGTAGGAAGAGAGGATTGAACCGCAATGCGGATGGCTCCTATCTTGTCCCAAAAGAGGACTGATGTTTGATGTTTTTTGTGGATCCACTGATGTGATGTCCTTTACCCCGGGCAGGGTATTGGATGGATGTGGCAACGGCATCGCTTCGTTGTATCATCACTGGCTCATAAGTGATGGTTGTCGGTTAGAGAAACTCCCAGTTAGGTTCCTTTTGATAGGACTCTGATGTTGATGTTGATGTGATGTTTGAGTCGAGTTCCCTGAGTTGAGTTGATGTCGATGTTCCCTGAGATGAGTTGATGTTGATGTTCCTTGAGTTGAGTTGATGTCGATGTTCCCTGAGATGAGTTGATGTTGATGTTCCTTGAGTTGAGTTGATGTCGATGTTCCTGAGTTGAGTTGAGTTGATGTTGATGTTCCTTGAGTTGAGTTGAGTTGAGTCGAGTCGAGTTGAGTTGAGTTGAGTCGAGTTGAGTTTCCTTGAGGTGAGTCTGATGTATTGATGATGTATCGATGAGATGTTGATGGGTCATTGTCTACTCTTTATTCTTTCTTTAGATAGACATTTGACATTCTGATGGAGTATGATGTTGAGTTGATGTTATTCCTATATTATTCTACTTGTTTCTGTTTCACTCAGCTATTTTACATACCAGTACATTCCAAGTACTGATGTCCCCTTCTGGGACTGCATCGTTTTATGATGCAGAGGCAGGTATTAGAGATCATTAACAGGCGCTTCGTTGAGGATCTATTCGCATTCAGCTGATTGGTGAGACCTCCTTGTTTTCGGAGGATTTCCATATTTTTATCATCTAGCTTGAGTTGTACTTTATTTTCCTTGAGTTGGGTAACCATGGCCTGTCATGGTACCATTGAGATGTTTGAGTTAGAGGCTTCATAGACACTGAGTAGAGGATGTGATGTATTGTTTTTCCAACTATTCTTTGTTGGAAATTAACATTTTGTATAAAGGCTTGATTATTTTAATTATATTAAGGTCTTTTCCTTGAGGATGTTTCTTCCGCTGTTGAGTGTGATGTGACGATGAGTCCAAGTGGTTCGCTTGGGGACTAGCAATAGTCTCTGAGTGCCGGCCACGCCTAGGGTACCCTCCCGGGGCGTGACACTTGTGTTATAATTTTTTCATTCACAAGCAAAGCTAGATACTTTTTGTACAGATGAATTTTTACATTATCTTGAATTTTTTTTAAATTGAAGTTGAAATAACTGAGAATCTTCATGAGCTTCTTATTTACCTTTTCAATTTGTTTTTCCAATACAAACAGCCTATTCCAAACAAGGGTTTAAGTTTCAACCGAAACGCTTGCGATTAGTTGATACTCATTTAGATATTTAATTTAGGGTATGAAATGATATGTTGATTAGTCTCATATTTACGAATGGCAATGAAAGATGCGGGGCATGGACGATGTTTATGTTGATGGAATTGCAGGCGTGAAACTAGGCGTAAAATTAATAGGGATGGAAGAGGCTTTTCCTATTTTAGGTAAGTCAATTAGTAAGAATCCTAAACAAACTCCTCTAATTAATTAAGAGTCCAACTTAACTTTAATATTTTTTTTATGAATTTAAATAATAAATAATATGTGATACTATTTATTATTTAATTAAAAAATAGCTGATCATGTGATTTTATTATCCACCCTCGGTGGATACTAGTTAATCTCAGTTGACATTTTTGTTCCTCCAAATTTCCCCGAATTTTCTAGAATCCTCTGTTTCGTTTAAGTGAAGAACATCCTAGATTACACCCGAATTGAATTTTCCTTATAAATAGCACTGCACCTTTCCACTTTCGTCAACAAGTTATCAGAAAAATCAAACCCCGTAATCCGAAGTTCAATTTCAAGTGCTCTGTTTCCTTCAACTTAAAGAAAAATAACGAAAATGTCATTGATTCCAACCTTTTTCGGTGGCCGTAGGAGCAATATCTTCGACCCATTTTCCCTCGACGTATGGGATCCCTTTCTGGACTTCCCAACATCAACCACCCTCGCCAATTTCCCATCATCCTCTGCGCGCGAAACCTCTGCTTTTGCTAATGCAAGGATCGATTGGAAAGAAACCCCAAAAGCCCATGTCTTCAAAGTGGATGTTCCGGGGATCAAGAAAGAGGAAGTGAAAGTTGAAGTGGAAGAAGGAGGAGTCTTACAGATCAGTGGTGAGAGGAGCAGAGAGCAAGAGGAGAAGAACGATCAGTGGCATCGTAAGGAGAGGAGCAGCGGTAAGTTTGTGAGGAGATTCAGGCTGCCGGAGAATGTTAAAATTGGGAAAATTAAGGCGGCGATGGAGAATGGAGTGCTGACTGTGACTGTACCGAAAGAAGAGGAGAAGAAGAAGAAGAAGATTAAGGTGAAGGCTATTGATATCAAGTAACTTATGAGTGTTTTTACTAATTGACTACCAAGTGTTTGTTAAAAGTTCTTGTATATAGAAATGTATGCATGTTTTATGGAGTCTTAATTCATCAAGAGAGTTAATTTACTAGTAATAATTGTGTGTGTTATTTCATTGCTATTTAATAGTTCCTTTGATCCATACTAATTGATTTTTTTTTTAATTTTACATGGTATTTAAGAAATTTTAAATATGATAATTAATTTTATTAATTTATATTTTATATGAAATTATAAAAGAAAATATGCTTAATAGTCTATTAATTTATAGATCTATATTATTAGGGAAATGACCCTCGTGGTAATAGTCCTAAAGGGGTGTTAAATGGACAGCTTGCGTTGAAATTAAAAATGAGTTCAAATAAAGATTGTATTGATTATGGACTATTCAAAATTACTTTGGCTTAAATGGGTTAAAATTTAGGTTGGGACGTGACTTGCCTATTTGATCCGCTCAATTTCAATAATTTTAACATATTATTATTTATTTTTTTAATTAAAATTTGATTTTCAACTCAAAAAAATAAAAAAATAATGTTATAACTAGACAGATAAATCATAAAAAATATAAAATAGATAGAAAATACACATTATATCAAGCACATAAAGAGTCTTAGAATGGGTTAAAATTGAAGATTAAATTGGGCTCCTCAATTGAAGATTTTTTCCAAATAAGCTAAGTCTTAAATATGTTGAGATTGAACTCGATTCAAATCATCTTAAATCTAACCATAAAATTTTTGACGAATTAGATAAGTTATCTATATTTGAACTTATTTTGATATTCTTTGCACTAATTAATCAGAAAACAAGTATGCTCTCTCTCGAAAAATATAGCAAAGCTTTTAAGCCTCACAATTTAAATAAAACAATTAATAATCTGTATTCACAGCAAAATTCAAAGTATCTAATACAGATGCTTAAGCCCTATGGTATTGCTTTTCAATGTTGATATTAAAATGATAAGATAAAATGAGTAAATATAATACTAATAATATATTTGATATAATTTTATTATTGGATTCAAGATATCATGTGATCAAAAGATGTTTAAATTTTGTAATTTTTCTTTTAATCAAATTACGTATCTATTTATTATTTAATTAATAGATTGAATGTCAAAAAAGTTGCAAAATATTTTTTTTTATATATTCCCTCTATTTCGAATTAAGTGAATTATTGGGAAGTTTTTACTTTTTAAAAATAAGTGAATTGTTCACTTTTCAAGGGACATGCTGAAATTTTTTCTCAATTTTTGTCCTTTATTAATTGAGTTTCTAAAATTGATTTTCAAGATTTATTTGCTTGAAAATTTCTTACTCCATTAAATGAGTATTTAAAGTTAAAAAAAATTAAAAATAAAAAAATATAATTAAATTTTATCTTTATTTTATTTTTCATTTAATTTGAAAGAGGGAGTATATATCAATAGAAGTTGGGCTAAAAGTCCACCTTACTTGCATTTAAATGTCATTATTAACAAACATTTTCTTCAACAGACACGAAAATAAGAGAAACAATTTTCAATAATTTACACTTGTGAATTAAATAAAAATAATATACATATTCTCGAGCACTGCTAACTAAGAATGATTTAGTTAAATTTTGACAAATTCTAAAAAGTAAAAATATGTGAAGCTTAGAGTATAACAATTTTTTTTTTTTAAAAAAAGTATCAAGTAAAAATAGAAATACTCTAATAAAAAATGTAAATAATAACTAAATTTGAAAATTAAGAGATGACCCAAAAACATTTGTAGTAGCCAATTTTCTAATACCATTGTCTTTTCTCCTCCTTCTTCAATTTCAAATAACAATCTGTTACTTTTTTTTAATATAAAATGAGAATGATTACTAATATAAATAATAATTAGGTCATCAAAATACAAAACACGTCTTAATGAGTAGAAATAGTAAATATTGATGGATGGAAAAAAGACAACTTTGGTATAGAAATTATAGGAAGGCATATTATCAACAATACATGTCTTCTAAGTAGCACGAGTTTCGAAAGTACCATAGGTTAATAATGTTCATACAATAATATAACGATTTAGTATGTGACTCATAATGATACATATGATATATAAAATTTAATATTTCTTCTTAAATTTAGAAGTTAAAATCGATATGGAACAATAATCATACAAGAAGAAAGATTCATCTTTACTCATCCAATTCTTCAAAAATCAAATTTTTAGATGTGATCGTGCTAGTCGTCACGCTAAAGTATAATACGTAGTACCCAATTTTCTAGTACATTGTCTTTTATCGTTACTAAATTTTAAATCAGAAACTATTATTTTATCTTTTTCCACAATAAAAATAAAAAAATACGTTATCAAATTAAAAAAATGAAAGAAATTTTTTCTAGAGAAGTTTGAAACAAATGTACAAAATATGCAAGTTTGAAATAAAATTGCTCAAATGAAATTGATAAAATGTGACTCACCTACAAAAACATTGATATTTGATTTTATAACTTTGTATAAACGATAAGGGTAAAGTTCGGAGGTGACTTAAAGTTTTACTGATTCCGCTCTTGTCTTTTGGAGAGAGAACAATAAGGTCGTGAGCGTTGTATGCTATAAGGTCACGTTAGTTCTAGAAAATGATAAAGTAGATACATCCAGAGGAAAAAGAATCACGGGACCAATTATTTTATAATTTTCATGGATAAAATCAAATTCGACTATAGAAATAAATGCAGAATTTAATTAGTTTATTAAACATTTTAATTTTAATAAAGTTAAGTAATTATTTAATTATCACAATAAAATGAATCATAATACTAACTATAATTATTTAATTCGAGGAAAACAAATATGTAATAACTTAAACAATACTTTGTTTTTTAAAATAATTTTATAAATATTTATATAAAAATGAAAGTAGTATATAAATTTATAGAATTATATAAATCTCTTTTTAAATAACAAAAATACCTTACAATAGGATTGAAAATATAATTTGGATTTTTAAAAATAAATATTTCAAATTGTTTAATATTGAAGAAGCTTAATAATTGATTCAAATTGTAGAGTATAAAAATTGAGTGTTGAGAATGTTAATGTTGTAATTTTAGAAATGCAGACTATATTTCAAGGATGTTGCTGCAACACAAGCACCCAGAGCCCCTTTTTTATTTAGTAAATATTTCTAGTTAATAAGATGTTAGCAAATTTCTTACAATATATTACACGGGATGTTATTGTAAAATTTTTATTTATTAGTTTTATTTATTAGTACTCTTGGGGTGAGCACTTTATGAGTTCTTTGGGATGAGCATTTTGTGGTAACATGCCCATCGTGCGATAGTTTGCATTCATACGGAAAATATAAAACGCATTCACTAGATAAGCCCTATGCAACAAGCCCTATGAAAAAGGCATGTGCCTTTGGTCTCCCAGATTTGAAGGGCCCCATGTTTTAATAATAATAGTAGGTTATAACTTACTATTATTTCTAAAATATTGAACACTATTTGTAGAAAAAGTAAATTTTACGTATAAAATGAAAGAATAACTAGTAGAAATTTGACATATTTGAAGTATTCTATTTCATGAAAGATAATATAGAGTCATTATATCATCACTTAGAAAAAGATATTAGAAGAAATCATTTATATAAAAGTTATGAACAACTGTTTATTTTATTCATAGCTGAGTAGTATACGAACATAATATTAACCTTAATAATCGATAAATAAGATAGATCACTATGTTAATTTCAGATGAATACTCAACAAGATTGTTAAATATAATCACCCATTACCAAAGGTTCTTATCAAATTAAGCTATGAAAAGATGTTTAAACTCTCTAAAATTCATACTATTCCATTTGGATGGAATCGCATAATTAAAGTTGTGAGAGCAAATAAAAGATGGAATAAAGTATATATAAATGTGAACAGAATTAGAAGTGACACGTCCAAATTGTACATTTAGCATGCACAAAATAAAATGACAATGATTATTCTTGATTTCTTGTACTATAAGCTTTGCTTGATGTAAATTTTTCATTGATCAACGAGTCAAATGATGGAAAATATATATTCAAGATGTAAAATTTTATATGAACAAGAACACTCAGATGGAGGTTTGATAACATGAATTAAGAACACAAAATTGAAGGCTTAAAACAAGTGCGGAACGCTTTCCTAAAAATAATATTTGCTCTCTCTCATTTTCGAGATTGTTATGGGATTGCACAAATTGTTTTAGTGGATATGACAAGCTGATCAATTTCTGCACTAAGCAAATAATGAAGAAATTCTAAATTCTATTAGAAAGCAAAATTTGAACTTGATTTTTTGGAGAATTTTGATGACAAAATATTATGTAAAGTTATGATACATAATATTTTGTAAAGTTATAATGACAATATTTTGTAAAGTTATATTAGAATCTACAAAGTTGAACTTAAATAGAATTGGTGATCCAAAAGAATGAAAGGACGTACCCTTCAATAAAAGACATATCATTTCAATAAAAGACACATCCATTCATTTCATATACTAAATAATAGAAGTAATTTCATTTAAATAAAACTCCAACATAAAATTCTTTACGGACGATTTAAATACGTAATAAAATATTGCAAGTGGTGGAGTGAACTTATTATCGCGATTCTATTCGATTGATCAACCCTTTGTGATGAGCTAGTGGATTTTTCTCTGTTTATTTTGTGTTCTATTGTTTATAAAGATGGAATCTTTCAATCCTGTTTTCTACATTATTGTGTCTATCACATCCTAAAGGAATTCCATTCTGTTTTATTTCAGCCATAATTTTTTTCCAAATTACACTGTCTCCTAAACTTTACATCCCTCTCAACAAATTCCATTTCTTGAAATTTCTAAACTTTTACCCTTTATAAATACCTAACCCTATTATTCATAATAATCCCATCAAGAAATCAACTCCACAAATCACATTCATTTTTTTCCTTTACTTTCTTTTGCCAAAACAAGACATATATATCCAAGACATGTCTCTCCTGCCTACCGTATTTGGTGGTCGGAGAAATCATGCACACCAGGTGCATGATCCTTATTACTCCGACCACCATGCACATCAGGTGCATGATCCTTTTTCTCGACATCCGCACCAGGTGTGTGATCCTTATTCTCAACACGCACATCAAGTGCACGACCCTTTTGCTCATCATGATGTCTGGGATCCTTTCCATGAATTTTATCTAGAAAACCCTCGATCCCTCATAGCCCCAGCACCATCGTTCCACCATTCACCTGCAACGTTGGCGCAAATCGAGTATAAAGAAACACCAGAGGCACATATCTTTAGGTGTAACTTGCATGGCTACAAGAAAGAAGACGTCAAAGTACAGGTAATGGATCCCTTTAGGTTCTTATAATTGAAGCTATTAGTACTAATTTCTTATTTTTAACATATATTACTAATTTTTTTCGATTTATACGGCATATTTTGACTGCACAAGTAGTTTAACATAGATGCAAACACTTTTGAAACTTGTTGTACTCCCTTGAATACATTTTATAATGTCTTAGTTTGACTAAATACGCAAGTTAAGAAAGAAAGTGATTTTTGAATTTTGTGATTTTAAATTAAAGATGTGTATAATATAGTAAAATGAATTCTGAATTATGTGCTAGTAAACATATCATGTAAAATATTGAAATAAAGACGTTACTCCCTATGTCCCAATTTCTGTGCTACTTTTAGCTTTGTGAGAGTCAATTTTTGAGTATCGATACATATTCAAAAACAATATAATTATATGCCTATATACCTTGAATGTTGGTCAAGCTTATACATAGTTTGAATCTTCAAAATCAAAAAGTTTTACATAAATAGGGATTAGGGATTACTAAACATGTAAAGTGATATTCCTTTTGAAACATACGCAATAAAATGGAAAGTAACTTATAAATTCAAAACAAAAAGGGTACCAAATATGTCATAATATTTGTTGCGCCTAAAAAAGCTTATCATGCATTAAAAGTACTATCAAAAATCAAATTTTCCAACTTTAAAAGAGTATCATTCCCTTGTTACTTGACTTTAAGGATATATACTATCCTTCTTTTGTCTTTTCGGAATATAAAGTTAAGTCAGCTGAACCCATTGATTATATGTTATATACGTCTCTTCCGCAGGTGGAAGACGACAAAATCCTCAAGATTAGTGGGGAAAAAAGGATGAAGAAAGAAGACAATTGGCACCATTATGAAAGAAGCACTGGGAAATTCTTCACATCCTTTTCACTGCCTTTGAATTGTAGGGCTGATTATGTTAAATCATCAATGGATAATGGAGTGCTTACTATAAATGTTCCTAAGAAGGAAGTTAGCAGGAATCACCACCATGTTAGAACTGTTCAAATTAATTAACTAATTAAAATCATGAATATGATGGTATAATTTGTCTTGTTTAATATGGTACTCCACATATTATATATAATATATTGTGGAATGAGAAGTAAAAATAAAAAGAGAAGAGTACTAAGAAGTTCCTTGTTTGACAAATGGTTGTGTAATATTAGTACTACTACATAAATAAAATAGTATTTCTTTTTCCTTTTGTTTTCCATTTTGAGCTAATATTAATGTGTACGTAGATCTTAATATGTTATTTTTGTAAAGTAGAATTGTTGTTTCTGATCGATAAACGTTTCACTCAAGTAAAAACATAATAAAGCAATTTGAAAAGGAGACAACGAGAGTGAAGTAGCCAAGATAAAATGCTAAAGAAAGTATGAAAACGTATACTAAAAATGGAACAGTAACTATCACAAAACAATAGGATAATCGATGTTTTAGACACAATAACAGTGACAGGGATGGAATAGCAAGAAACTCTTAAGTAAAACTATGATTACCAGTATGAAGGATTAATTTTGCTCACATGTTAAAAGGGCAAAAGGACCTCTTCCTAAATTTATTGGAGTAGCTTGTTTAGCCAATATCCTAAGAAGCTAAAGTTGTTTTTTTTTTTTTTTAGAAAAATCATTTTAGAAAATTAAGTTGTTTGGTCAAGATTTTAGAAATAAAAATAAGTACTTTGAGTAACATTATAAACTGCTTTTCATCAGATTTAAAAAAAAAAAAATTTCCCCAAAAGTATTTTTGGAACATTGGTCAAGTACCAAGTACTGCTTTACTACTCACAAAATTGTTTTTCTAAATAACTAGTCAAATATAGCTAGAGCCCTTATCAAAAAACATTTTCAAAATAAAGAGAATTCAAAAGTTTGGTCAAACAGGCTATCAATCATGATGATTTGTCTCGATTATTTCTAGAATGAACTGGTGAAATTTATTCAAGACATGTAAGTTGAAGAATAAATTTTCTTATTATATAAGTGGCATTTAGGCAGCAAACAAACAACTCTCCATCGACGTGCCTACTTGAGCTACTTGCTTCCTCCTATACATTATACGGGTTCATAAAATATTTCGTGGATTCTTTTATTTAATCTTTTTAAAGTAGTTGCTTGCTTCAACTATGATTTTACAATATTATCCCTAATAATAATTTTTCCAGCTATTTCAACTATGATTTTGCTATATCACCCCGATCAATTATTTTAAATTAAGTAAATACTGAAATTAGGGTAAAAACAAATTTTTCTTTCAACTCGACAAATAAAATTAAATAACTATTTTAATATCATTTCGTGATTATATTTGTGTCAAAAAGAAAGTACTACAAATATATATGTATATATATTTAAAATCACTTAATCATTAAATTTAAAATTTTATCAATATTAATAATATTTATTGAATATTAATATTAGAGAAAATTTAATAGCATTTAATCCTCTCATTAAAAAATAACTATTGGACCCGTGCATTGCGTAACTAGTTTTATAGAAGCCGTAACGTAAAGGAAAAGATCAAAACAAGGTTTATCATGCCAAAAGAAAGGAATGATTAATCATGTATATTAGAAGTAGAAGTTAATCTTCATAATTGCAAAAAAGGATTTGATAATATTTTAGTATTTGTTATAATTAATTATGAACATCAATTAATTATGCATGTGACTATGGTAGTTAAATTCTTAGAATACTTTTATCATACTACTCTAACCACTTTCAAGTTGCCCAATCTATTTATAATACCCTATTAATTTCTCAATTATCAAAGCATAGTATTAGTGGCCATGTCCAATTACCCTATTACTCCAACTCCAAATAATTCTTCACATGAAATATCTCAAATGGACTATTGTTTTTCTTTCTGCCTCATTTTCTTGCTTGCTTTTATGTCTGAATTATGTTCTTTCTACAATTTTACCATGAAGAAATTAGAAGAAAAAAGCAACAAATGTTGCCTACTAGATGCTGGATTTCATAGTCTGAGGATGTTCATGTCTTATTTGGTTATCATCTCTATAGTCACCACTGATTTTAGGTTTTTATTGGTGGCTGTTTCTGGTCATTTTGTTGGAAATTTCGCTCGTAAAATATATCAATATTATGATGAACAATTAGACACATGCACCATCTGAATGTGCTACTAGTATATATGTGATTAGTGCTTGAAGCATGATAATGTGGCTCATTTGAGGACTCAGTACATAGATGTCACAAATTTATTGGCATAGAAACAATGCTTAACACATGTAATTGGAGTTTGTTTCAAGGTTTACAGAAGCTCGTACAAAGATGATTTATCGAAGAGAAGTTCTCCATTCCTTTTAATAAATGTAACTGTCGTGGCAGATTCATGATTTAAATAGATTAATTCAGCTTTCAAGATTGATTAGAGTAGAACTTAATGTATTTTGATATTAAAGCATTTAAAATTAAGAAAATTGAATATTTAGTCATATGTTATATGTCCAAATTTCCACTAATAAGGTGTATTTGTATGTATATTGCTTGTTATATGATCAACCTAAGATTAATTTGCTCTATATTTTTTATTTCCACTATTATTAAAATTTGGAGATAAATTGTAGACCATCCTCATAGTACGTATCACTTAAGTGGAGATAAAATAGAGACAAAAATATGCCTAGGCAAAAAAAAATATTAAAATTAAAGAAAAACGATATGATTAAAAATAATATCAATTATCATCAATAGTGTGTACATCTTCTTGTGGATGTATTAAAATACTTTTTAGTCCAATAAAAAAACAATGAATGTTAAATCCTAGGACTAGAAGTTCAATAATTACAGTAATTCCAATTTTTCTCCTATTTTTTCTCCATTATAAATGTCCTTATCAATCAGTGACAGAGTCAGAATTTTCTGTAAGAAATTTAAAATTTTAAGGAGTAGACACATGAAGTAACCGAAGGAGGTTCGACATTCATTGTATATATATAAAAATTATATTACCATATATAAATAGTATAGTTTTTCATTGACGGAGGTTCGAAAGAACCGCCTAATACTTGTGTGGCGCCACTGTCACCACCACCACCCTACCTTCCAAGGCAGGCAGGTGGGCGCACCTTTGGTATTTCAATAAGATGGTTGTTTGATAATGGTTTCTTTCGTTCAATAGGATAAAAAATGTTAAGTAATTAATCCTTTCATTTAAAATAGTTATCATATTTTGATATATAATTCTCTAGAGTTAATTTAACTAATTCGAAAACTATACGAATAACATCATAAGTGGAATTCTTCTTATATTATATAGTGAAAAATGACATTTTAAAATATTCGTAAAATAAAACATAACAAATATTTTGTGACAAGAGAATAATAATTTTATTGATTGTTGTTATCTTCCTTTAACTCATTCAAACTATGCAGATTCTTCTCCACAATAAACATTTTCAACAATGAAAGATAATGGACGTTGTTGTCTTTAGGCTGGCTCCAGCAATAATATATTCTTCCTTGCCCATTCCAAATAAACAGACAACAAATTATACTAAAATTTGTAGTAGAAGTCATTTTCATCCTTGTTTTTCCCTCCACTCAATTTAGGGCGGAGTCGATCAGGATTTTCATTTAGGAGTTGAAAAATTTTAAAAAGTATACATACGAAGAAAACGAAGAGGTCTCAATATTTATTATAACTACATAAAAAAATAAATAATTTTGATGATATATAAACAGTGTAATTTTCTGCCGAAGGGGGTTTGGATGAACCCTAAACCCATTCTAGTTCCCCACCTGACTGAGAGTCAAATCAGAATTTAAGTTTTATGAGTTTAATCTTTAAAATTTTTAGTTAGGAATCATTATTTTCAAATTACGAGTTCGTATCTACTATTCACCGCAATGTTTCTAATAAAATTTTACACATAAACTAATAACGTGCGCCAAAACTATTGAATTCATCCTGCATCTCAGTAGAGGAGGAGGGGTTCAGGATTAGGAGTTCAGGGGTTTTAAAAAAAATAAAAATATTGCAAACCATATTTTTCTAATACAAATATAAGATCTACGAAAAGCCAGTGGGTTCGTTCGAATCCATGAAGCCCCACTTAGCTCCGCCTCTGTATATCTGCCCCTTTTATTTACCCCTTCCTAGGAGCTCTCACTTTTTTTTTTCCTCCTTAATGACTCGAACCTACAATCATAAAATTAGAGGTGAGGGTGTTTACCATCAGAGTAGCTATAAAACACACTCACCAACTCCTAATCAAACAATTTATCTATCTTTTGTGTCTCATCTCCCTAGTAAACAACATCCATTTCTCTAATTCCTCAAAATGTCAAACATGGACATGCCTCATCAAGATATGCCTATGATTATGAACATGGTGATGAAGATGAATTTCTATTGGGGTAAAGATGTGACAATATTATTCAAAGGATGGCCAAACAATAACCTAGGCATGTACATATTGTCTTTGTTGTTTGTTTTCTTTATGGCTTTTGGTGTTGAAATTATGTCCATGGGTCCAATAATGATCAACAAGAGGCCCACAGCTGCTGTTGGACTTATTCAGGATGGGATTTGTTATACTGTTAGAATGGTTCTTGTTTATTTTGTTATGCTTGCTGTTATGTCTTTCAACATTGGTATTTTCATTGTTGCTATTTTAGGCCATGGTTTAGGCTATGTCATAGTTAAATTCCGCGAAATTGGCGCGGCTGAGACAACGACAGGTTCAAATGTTACCGATCCTAAAGTTTAATAGCTTTGGACTCTAGTATACATCAAGAACTGGCGATGTAGATAATGTGGTATCTATTGCTATTGGAACGAATTCAAAAGGTTACGAAAGGATATACTATACAAGGGTAATTTTAATTTTTGGTTTTTTTTTTTTTTTTTGTTAAATATATTACCTAGCTAGATGGTAATTTTAATCTTTGATTGATATCAAAGTGTGGAGTGATATATAAAACATAATTTATTTGGATTTCGTTTTGTGATCTTCATGATTTGTGCAATTAATAACATTCCAATGGAATGAATTATGGGATGGGAAAAGTAGTCAACACAATTATGAATTATGGGAAAAGCTTATTATATTTAGTGCTTTTCTAGATTGAGAAGAGTTCAACTAAACCCCTTTTATTGAAAAGTTATAATTCTGCAAATACGATAAAAGAAAAAAAATTAAAAGAGAAAGTTAAATGGTATAGGTATTAACTTTCTAATTATGGTGGTAAAGATAAATTAAAATTATATTAAATTACAAATTCGGTTTTTTAATTAAATTTTTTGATTGCGATAATACTTCTATGTAGTTTTGATGTGTGGATGAGCACAAGTAGACTTGAATTCGGAGCCATCAAGGGTGATTTGGTGCGCATTTTTCGTCTAAGTACAAAAAATAAATGTTAATATTAGGTGTTATTGAATTTTTACACACTATTCTCAATATAATTGAGAAAGAAATTGCATATTCTTATTTAAAATTGTTCATTTGAAGATGGACATTAATTGAAGAATGAAGAGTATAGAGGATTGTCCTCATCACTTATTATTTTTTAAGAAAAAAATTAAATATTTATGTCATTTTATTGTTTCTTATTTATTATTTTATTATTAAGCTAGAAATTCACAACAGTCAAATAAATATAATATTTACACATAATATAATTATTTATACTATATTAATACACGTTTATATACTATTTATTTGAGATACTTGCTAATACACATTTTATACAATGTCAGTTATATAACTATTTATGCAATATTAATACACCTTTATATAATATTGCTACATGAAATCTTGTATATGTCACCTATCTAATATCGGAGCTAGAATTTTTATTTAATGAGCTTAAAATATGAAAAGATAAACACACTAATAAATTAAAGGAGATTTAACATTCTGTATAATACATAAAAAAATAATATAATTTTTTATCGAAGAAAATTTAGATCACCTCATGAACCCTTACTAGCTCCACCCTGCCACTAGCCCATGAAGGGGACAGCAGCATTTTTAAAAGAAGCTAATCGTGATTAAGGGATATTTGAAATCAATCATGAAGATATTCATCCCATTGAAGGATGCTAATTAGCTCATCAAAATATGATTCGTCCAATTCGCTCAATCTTATGTGGGTCAATGATATTCTATTTATTAACTCAATCATTTTAACTTATTCAAATTTAACACAATCCATCTGTTTAACATCTCTATTCCAAATATGCATGTATAATCTAACTAAAATATTTACTTAGTCGAACAGGAAATTAATTAGGAAAACAGAAAAATATATAATACAATTTATCAAGACCTGCTACTTGGGCCTATTAATAAAATTCCAACCCAATTCAAACTCCGGTCCCTTGTACTTATTTTGAGCCCACAAGTAAAAAATGGGCTTTAGTAAGTAGGGCTTTTTGCACCGAAATATTTTGAGCCCACATATCAAAAATAGGCTTTAGTACCTTGGGCTTTTTGCATAAATGTGGCCTTTCGGTCAAAATAATTACCAAAAAATGATCATTCGTCGTATAGATATATATATATATTTCATGTATAGTTGGATTATATTTAGTTTTTGAGTGTATTATAATGTATATTTAATCTATAGCACATGTATAAGTAATTTTACATTATATATGTCAGTGTATACTTTCTATGACTTTTGACAAGGTATATTGTATAGTCATGTATATTTTCTATGATTTTTGGCTATCTTTTATGTAAATAAAAGAAAACTATATTTTATTATAAATTAATTAGTTTATTGTATATATATGAAGTTATCCCTAAATGTACCTCATAACATAATAATTTTCACTCTATATAAACAAATGACTTGTTTGAGAACGAATTTTATGTGGAATTTAAGGAAAACGCGAACATTTTATTTTTGTTGTTACATCATTACTCGTAGAAACTACACATAGAAAGTTGCTCGCAAAACTAATTAGAAGTTATTTGTAAAAATAATAAATGAACATTTATAATACGAAATATTTATACACAAACCTCAAATTTATACTCCTTATGTATCAATCAATAGTTAATCTTAATCTTAATATCCCAAAAAGAATGTATACCATCGAAATCTAATTTGTCATATTACCAAAAATAATAAGTAGGCATTTCCAAAAAATTATTAAATAAAAAAAAAGGGACAACTAATTAAGCAACCAATAAATTTTACTTACAACAAACAACAATTCTATTTTTTTTTATCTTAAATGACTATATTAAGTCAAATTAATAAGGTGTTTGATTGGTCAAGTGGTTCATCAACCAGTAGTGTGTCATTTTATAATATTTTCTTTAATCTATACTAATTTTGATATTTGGCATTTAACATCACTACATCTTAATTTTTTTAAATTTTGAGTTTTAGAAGCATTAATGATCCTTAAGTTGTTAATTATGCACTTTTGATTCAATTGTTTGTAAGAATTCATTCGTAAAACATTGAAATTTGTAGGACTCTACAAAATTAGTTCTATTTAGGTTAGGATTTCGTGAAGGTTATTCTACCATAAATCTTAATTCATGCCTATATAAAGGGTATTATATTCCCTTGAAAAGGCATCTCAAATATCCTATAGAGATCAAAATATGATGACTTAAGTAGATCAAAATCATACTAACACCCTCGAATCATGGAGAATCTTAGGAGAGAAGAATCAAGGGATAAACATATTTGCACCCACATCGTTTATGAGTAAAATTTTGTTTCTTCATATTTTATTTGTGATTGCAAGTTATCTTTCTATCACATTCAAATTTGTTGCAAACATCATCATAATTATTAATCAATACGGTAAATTCTTCTATTATAAATATATTATGATCATCAATCCTGATTTTACCATTTATAATTGATCGTATGTTATATTAAATTTGTATTAAATGTGAAATAACAAAAATGGGACTAGTAAATTTGAAATAACATATAGTTAAATTAAAGATAAAAACTTTTAAAATTAGTTAGTAATTAGGCAAACAACCTTAAAGAACAAGTTTCTTGGTTGGTGAGCAACTATTGAAATTGAACACATAAAACAAAACACATTCCACTACAATTGAAAAAACTCATGATATAATTTCCCAAAAACATAAGCAAAACCACTCTTTTAATGACAAATGGGCAATCCTCATTAGCAATTACATCATAAGATAAGAGTCTTTTCTTTATCTTCTTTAGATTTATACAAAGTGATATAGTTAAGTAAAGGAGAATTTTGCATTCATCTAATCACAAAGCATTCAAAGAGAAAAATACTTAATGAGCAAGATAACTACATGTCTATTACTCTCTCGGACTCAGTTTATGTGGTACTCTTTTTTCTGTAATTCGTTTAAAAAAGAATGTCATTTTATTTTAAAATAATTTTAACTTTAAAATTTTCCTTTTATCGTTAATAAAATGATTCTCAGCCACACAAATATTTAAAAATTATTTTACATCACAAATTTTAATTTTTTTTTTATTGTTAAATATCATGTCAAGTCAAAAAATATCAAATAAAATGAACGAAAGAAGATTTCTTTTCCTTTTTTAGTTTTCATCCCACGGTAACTAAGCACACTAAGTAAAGTGTTGACTCAGCTCATTTTACCGCTATTAAAGATATAGTTCATTAAATTATCGCTATTTTTCTGTAGAATTATGTACTATTGAGAAGGGATAGTTCTTTAATATATAAAGGTATATTTAGAAACAATTGTTCGTTGTCATGTTTTGATTTTTGAGATTCATTTTGATTAATTTTTAAAATAAAATAATTTAATATTTAAGTTAAAATTAAAATTTCTAAAAACCATATGAATCTTACTA
This sequence comes from Solanum rostratum, assembly GCA_029948455.1. Lineage (NCBI taxonomy): Eukaryota > Viridiplantae > Streptophyta > Magnoliopsida > Solanales > Solanaceae > Solanum > Solanum rostratum. The sequence continues at coordinate 67,485,437 of CM057048.1, forward strand.
TAAATTTCAATTTTTCTGATATCAATATGATGAAAAAATATATCTTAAAATATTGATCAAAATTTATGTCATTTGAGTTTCAAAAAAAAAATTACGACAATTATTTTAAAATAAAGGCAATACTATTTTTATCTTGAATTCTTAAATCGATACTTATTTTAAAATGCTTTCTTCTTAATCTAAAGCGACATTTCTTGTGATATAGAGAAAGTATGAACTTTGCTAGTGCTAAAAATTAGATACACCCAACAATATTAAATTTAAATAATCTAACGGTCAATAAAATAAATAAATTTAAATGGGTAATATAAGTATTACATAAATATTTCTCATTAAATTTGATTGGTTTTATTATTGAAATAATTGAAGTTAATGGATATCAAATAATCAATAAACGAGTAAATTGATTCAGACATCACTATTATTTATTTATTTTTAAAAAAGTGTAAGATAATGTTAAACCTGCAGTCCATTAGTTACAAATTTGACTCTTTGTTAATACTTGTTTGATTGTGAGAAAAACAAACACAAAATAAGAAAATCATAACATAATTATTTAATTTTATTTTTATTTTTATTTTATCCTAGATTTTTTTTTTATGTAAATAATTCAATACTTATAATTTCTTAAAGAACATGTGAAAAGAAATATGTGACAACTAGTATAAGATGGAGGGAATATTTTAAGTATGATTCATAATATTAGCTTCTTGGAAGTGTTTTGTTTTCATATTAGTACTAATTTCTCACCAATCATAGTGGGAAAACGGCAGAAAAATAAACCAAACACAAGTGTTAAAAAGTATTTACACATTTGCAAGGTTGGAAATTATCAAATTTGTAGTATGATTAAGTCCACTTATAAGACGGCAGTTGACTTCACATTGAAATTGACATCTCTACACTCTTTCCCCACATTAGGAGTAAAGTAATACCATAATAATTTACTCGTATAGATTTTTGAGACAAGAATTCACAGGAAATAGTCTCTCTATCTTTATGAGGTAGTGGCCGGTAAGGTCTGCGTACACTATTTTCCCTAGACCCCACTTGTGGAATTCCACTGAGTATGTTATTGTTGTTGTTGTTGAGATTTGAAAAAAGAAAGAGTGTATGTAGATATAGCAAATCATAAAAGTTTGGTTGAGTATCTGAACTTTCATTTTGTTTTATGTTAGGAGTAAATTAATACAATAACTACATACTCGGTATAATTACATAAAATGGAATTTAAAAAAGATTAAGTGTATAAAGATTTGAGAAAGTTTAATAGTTCAGTTGGTTGGTTATTTAAGTGAATTAATACAACCACAATATACTCGGTATAATCACATAAAATGGGATTTCGAGAACATAGAGTGTGTATATAAATTTGGAGAATTTTAGTAACTCAGTTGATTGGTTATCTAAATTTTCAGCTTCTTGTTGAGAATTCGATTCTGTATCTTATAATTCCTTTCCATTGTCCTAATTTATTGATTTACTTTAAAAAATATATATATATATATATATGCGAATCTTACACCTATATTAAACATGGATTCATTCTAATGAACTCTCAAATTAAGAAATAAATTAATGATACATCAATATAATATGTTCCATATGGGTGAGTTTGCATCTTTTCTTGATGTCACTATTCTAGAATCCAAAAAACTCATAAAATTTAAATTTGTATAATCTTAGCCTATAGAAATAGTTAACCATCCAAATGGCAAGATATAAAACAATATCTCTACTTATTTTGGCATCATATATTTAGATTAATAGTACTTCTTCCTCAATCAAAGGCTCAAAGCCAATGCCATAGACATTAATGTTCCTTTGTATCCATAATAAAGAAAACTCAACTCTATTATTAAATCACATAATTCCAATTATTTTTAACGTAAGAACGCTCAATCAAATATGAGTTGAGGGTCATTCGGAAACAGTTTCTCCATCTATATGAGATAGTGATATGGTCTCCGAACATTTATCCTCCCCAAACCCCACTTGTTAGACTTCACTGCATGTTGTTGCTGTCGTAAGAATGCTCAATCAGTATACTATTACACACTCTTTCAAAAACTAATTACTTATCCAAATCGATTTTAAATTTATCCTCTCGCGATTATATCCTTTATCACTACGCGATCATTTAAGAACCTTATCTTAAAAAAAAAAAAAAAAAAAACATAAAAGCAATGGGACCAATGTGGAAAAAAAAATAGAAATTGTGTGAGGCCATTATCATGAAAGTGTCCAAGTGAAGAAATGTGTGATGTTGTCGTGGACCATTATACCCCGCCAATTCCTCAAATTCGATCCTTAACTTTTATGAACATTTAAAAACTTAGAGGGCCCAATTAAAATGGTAGATTTCATTAAAGATTTTTCAAATAAAACGCGTGAGGGTACCCTTAAAACTAATAAATGTATAATATGGGGGTCACTTTGTATACTTTTTGTGGGTCAGGGAGCAACATCATAAAAAAAATCTTCCGAAAATTAAATTCAATTAACGCGCTTCTTTTCCTTTTTTTCTTTTTTCCTTTGACAGCTCACCATAAAGCCCTCCAAAACTCAAATTTCTTTCCCTCCAAGCAAAAAAATATTTATTTTTTCCGAAAACAATCTCTCTCTATCTTATTTTATCGTTCGATTTCAAAATAGTGTAAACAAATAAAGTAAAAGGAGAAATTTGAATTAAAATAAAAAAGTGTTGCCATGGGGTAAAGCAAAAGGTACAAACTTCTGTTCTGGAAAAAGAAGCCTGAATTCATCAGACAACATTCAACGAAGCATTGCACATTTCTCCATAGCTAAAAAACACTATATTAATAAGGAACAACATTCCACGTACTAGTATTAAATGACCTCATTAAATTAAATGATTAAGACATAGATGATCACTATTAAGTTAATTAATAACTAATTAATCCAAGTTGAACAAATGACTATTTACTTTGATAAAAATAGAAGAGTATACTTTAATTGAAAGCGACAAAGGGGACTGACTGGGTGGTCAGGCATTATAGTCAAAGTGACAGAATGCCAATGCATGTGCCGCAACATGAAAATTAGATCAATGCCCTTTTTAGGCATGTTACAACCTTTTCATACTTTGACAAAAATGTTCAAAATTTAAACTTTAATTTCTTGAAATAAATATAAATAATGGTATATAATTATTGATCCACTATACCTGACCAAATATGCAATGGACAGATATAACATTACACTTAAATAAACAATAAAATATGAGATGGAAAAGGGTTGCAACTCTTCCAAACAAAACATGAGCCCCAACCATTTTTTAACCATCTCTCAAAAACTTGCAAAATATATAAAAACTATATCTTATTTTTTTTCTTACTAGTATTAACCTAAATTCTTGAATCTTGAACTTCTCCATAATCTTATTACTATTATTCTTGCCTATTATACTAATACCCAAAAAAGCCCCCATTTTTTGTTTACCTTTGCTAAAACAACTTCGACATCATCGGTCTCCTGCTGCTATCTAAGAACCCTATATTTCTGCAAATCATCACTACCCAAAAAACAAACAAACAAACAAACAAATCCCTTTTACTATTTTTTATTAGTTCTTCGTCAGTAAGTCCATTCTTGAGGAAGTTGAAGTTCTTGAGGCAGCATTGCCGCTGGAGGCTGTGTTCTCGGATTTCTCCTCTGTTGAGCTGTTGCCACCGCCGACGCCATGTTGCGGTATTCTGGAGCTGGAGTGAAGACATTCTCATTGTGACATCTGGTTTGGACTTGAGATTGTGGCCTGGAAGCCGCATCCATGGCTTCCAAATTCAAATTCAGAGCCTGGACCACTCTGTCTGGCAAGATAACTGGACAACCTGAATTGACAAATGGAATAAATTGCAAATTGCATCAGAATAACAGAACAAATGAAACCCTAAAGCACATGGAGCAGTAAATAGCTATAAAATTTAGTAGATAAACAAAAATGGAAAGAAAAATAGAGACATCTGGGATGAAGAAAAGGTACCTGGTTTCTTTCGGGTTTCAGTTTGTGTTCCAACTCTTCTAGGCAAAAAGACGCCAGTACCAGCACATTCTCGTTTAGGACCTGGATTTCCAAGGAAAACAGCGCGCATGCCTGATGCAGAGTTGGGTTGCTGCTGTTGAGACTGTTGCAGAGTAGGCCAAGCAGAGATTGGCAAGTTCAAAGCCCCTTTCACTCCATTTCTGGCTCTGTTTTCAGCCATTTGCTGGTGACTCTGGTTCAATGAGAACTGCCTAAATCCAACTTTTCCATTACCCAACACACCTTGACCTTGACCCTGACCTTGCTTAATCATTTGCTGTTGCTTCAAACGCTGAAACTGCATTTCCACAGTATAAATCCACAAATGCCCCAAATAGAACTTCGAAAAAAATAAAGAAAACAGAGGATACATGACTTACTTGAGCCACCTGCAATTGCTGGTAAGTAAGTTGAGGCTGAGTTGTGCTGAATGGACCGAGATTATGCTTAAGGTTTTTTGGGCCAACAGGTACAGGGCTCGTCTTCCTTGGAGGAGCAGACCATATACCACCTTTGTTATGGTACAGTCCGGCTGACTCCTCCATCATCCTAATCCTCGCCACTTCTCCGGCGGCCGCATAAAGCAGATCCAACGACACATCCGGCCTGTTCATCGGCGGCGGAGAAGAAGCCTGAGATAAACAGTTTGGGCTTCCACGACTCGACCCCTGCCTGCAACCACAAGCAGCACCAAGCACACCGCATAACGTCGACTGCGGCGAACCAGACAAATTCAAACCCTGTAGCAAAGAACCCCATAAAAATCAGACGAAATTCCAAACAAATCAAAACTCAAAACACAAACTAAGAAAATAAAATTTACCTTGCCGTTTTCATAGCCTAAACCACCTTCTTGCAGAGTAGAACGTGCCATTTTCCTAGTTAGCCCAGTTATATAATCATCTTCATCACTCTCGTTCTCCGTTGAACCAACTACAGACTCAACCGGCGAACTCAGATCCGAGTTAGAACCAAACGGGTTAAACCCATAACCAAACAACTTGTTCTCTTCCCCAACAGAGTTTGTCTTAAAATCCATCAGAAGATCATCATCAGTAAGAAACTGTGGGGGCAACCAAAACTCACAATCATCCAAATCTTTCTCCATCTTCAGAAATCCACCCACAACACAAACCAAACTCAAAAAACCCCTCCACACAAAAAAAAAACTAAAAACAGCTACGAACTGCAAAGGAAAAGAAAAGGTTACTAGTTCTTGAAGGTATAATAATTCCACCAAAGGGTCCCCAAAAACAGGGTCCAAAGTAGAAGAATTAAAGAGAAAATGGGAAGAAGAAGAAGAGAAGTTGAAAAACAGTGATACAGAGAGAATGAAAGAGATGCTTATAGGAGAGAGAGAATTGGAGGCAGCGAGCCTTTTATAACCAAAATTTTGAACCCTAGCTACCGGGGGAGCAGTTTTTTCCTCCACTCGCGTTTCTACTCGTTGATTTCACGCGCTTTGGTTTTAGAGTTGTATCCAGGTAAGAGTAGTGGGCCGAAAGTGGGCTCCGTCGACGAGTGGAGTGGGTCCGTTATATCTGACAGTAGTTGCACGGCATGCATGTGAGCCGGTGGTGGGCCCCACTAACACAAATACTCGCTCCGTTCACTTTTATGAATTCTAATTAAAAGAATAATAATATCATATTCAGTGAAATTTTATAAATAATAAGATTATTTTCAAAAAAAACTCATAATTAATTAAAATTAATATGATATTTTGTTTATAATTAAGAAATGTAGGTATCAAATTATTAGAGAATTTGTATACAATTTATTGAGATAAAATTATATTATGTCCCTTTGTTTAGAGTTAATTAATTATGATTAATTAGGAGAGGAAAACCGTAATGAGAACGTGTTGGCGCCTTTGTTGATTGGTTAATGTGGGTGGTGGATGATGACAATTGTCCCTCATCCACTCCCATGTGGCACTTCATGCTTTGCATGTAAGCAACTTTTGTACATTGGAGCCATTTTATTTGCTTTTTTTTCTTTTTTTAAAAAAAAAAATTGAACTTTGAAATTTTTTATTTAATTATAAAAATGTTTATACAATCAAATTAAGAGTGCGTTTGATTTTGAAATGTGATTGATAAGTTTCTCTAATTTATTTATTTTTTCGACATGTATGGATGAGCTTAAATAAGTGTGATATGATATGTGAGAATTCAAGTAATATTTAAAATTAAATTATTATTGTTGCTAATTAAGATTATCATATTTGATAAAACAATATTTAAAATTATACAAATTCATGTAATCAATTTCAATGTATTTAAGGTAATAATATTGTTATTATAAATTAGATTACTTTTATTTTATTAAACTAAATATTTAAAATTGTGAGAATTCAAGTAATCCTCTTAAATTTATTCAAGAATTTCATTTAATCAATCTGAAGTTATTTATGATTAAGACATTGTTATTCTTAAATTGAGATTATCATACCATTAAATTTGTAAGAAATTATGTTAAATTAAGATATTGTGGTTTTTAATGGAGATTATTATATCATTTATTATTAGTTACGCGTTACTTCTTTTTTCTCTTTAAAGTCACAATTGTAGTTCAATATATTTATGCTAAAAACACAAGTAATTAATCTAGGAAAAATAGTGGAAATTAACTTAATGGGTAAATTAAATAATGTGCCAAATATTTTAATTTTACATCATAATGTAAATTTTTTTCTAAATTTTCTACTCTTCCTCTTCTCTTCTTTAATAAATCATATTTATTCTAAATGAATCTCCCTTTCCCCTTTTCTTTTTCTTCATATAAATGATTTTCTCACTTATTAAATATTTACCTACTATGAAATACACAATGTTTGTGACTAAATTCTCCTTATCTAACTTATTAGTAATTCAACATGGTATGTTTTATATATCCTCATGTATTATGCAAGTTAATTGTTATGTGAATGGAATGAATTTCATGATAATGTACCATGGATTTGGAGTTTCATAGAATTATGTTCTTTGTTTTGATAATTGTTCATGTTTTTTTTTTTTTTGTAATAATTATGATTATTAATTTATTATAGTTACTTAGCATGTACAAAATATTTTATAACATCTGGTAGAGTTGATTGTTATTGCAAGCTACTTATTCTTTCTAAGTTTTTTTCTTCTCTTTTTCCTATTTTCTTATCTTTATTTTCTAAAATTTAAAATAACTGTCATAAACTCATCTAAGTTGGATTCACAATCAAAACCTTCTTTCCATGTTATTTTTCTTTGCTTGTTTTCTAAACCTCGTATTCATTCTCTTTAATGTGATCATTAATAATTAAATTTTAAGATTTTTAAGTAGATTTTTATGTGATATTTGCACTTTAAATGTATTTTTTTTCTGTAAAAAATAAGAAAAAACTTAATATAATTTACAAATTTTCACAGATTATAAATTTTGGTGTTGATATTTTTATCTTCAAGATAAACAAGTTGAAGCATAGAAGAATCGCTTCTTGCAATTTTAATAGTTTTTTAGGTGAATAGTTATTTTATCAATTATAATGATTTTATTGAGAGAGAAATATGAAAAAGTTTGATTTGATTTATGTTGTTGAAGGAAATAATAGCTAATTTAGCTAGAGTACAATTAGGATTCTAATTTTGATATTTTTTTACCTGATAAATCTGATAATAATTATTTAATTTACCCGATAGTGTAAAAATATTTTATCAATTTGACTTATTGGTTATTGATTTATAAAAATGCTAAATCATTATAGATCTATTAAGATTTTCACTTATCAGTTATCGATTATTATCGATAACCATTAAGATTTGAAACAAATTCTTTTATTAAAAATTACTTAGAAATAAGGTGACAAATCAGATGAGCCATGCACATGAGTTGACATATTGCATCTTGTTCAAAAGTATGAAACTAAACTCCAAGTCAAGGACTTTATATACAAAATGGTATAAACATAATTATTTAATTTACTATCAAGTTATCGATTAACTCATTAAGAAAAATCTTAACCCGTTAAGAACCAATAATCCACTAATAAAAATAAATAAAACCATTATCTAAAACAAACTTTTTATCTCCCCGATGTACTAGCAAGATTTGTGGTTGTTCTATCTTTTTCAGATCCCACTTTGTAGGATTTCACTGGATATATTTTTGTTATTATTATTATTTTCGAAATCGCTAAATCAATAACTCATTATCAATAAATCTGTAATTCTTTTTTGGTTTGATTTACCAATTTTGGTTCCATTCAAACATCCCTATGTGTAATGGAGTCAAAATTTGGTAAAGATAATGGAGGGTGACTCAAAATACTTATCGGCAGTGGTGAGGTTTGATAAAAAATTAACTCTTATCTTACTTTTATGTGTCTTGGTCAAGAATGAACTAGTGTGGTGTATAAAAGGAGGGTCTCATAGTGTATGTTATTTATAAATGATATAGTATTAATTAACAAGACACGCATTAGAATTGTCAATAGACCGGAGAATTAGAGACATATCCCAAAGTTTAAAGAATTTAGACTAAGTGGGAATAACACAAAGTACTTGGAGTACAAGTTCGTCAACTGAATCATAGAAAAGATGTGAACATGAATATCGATCCAAGTGTCATCTTCAAGAAATCCATGAAGTTTTAAGTATCTGGAATCTATACTCCAAAAGAAATGAAAAGATTGACGATAACGTTAAACATCATATTGCACCCGAATAGATAAAATGCAAAATCGCATATTGAGTTTTCTGTGAAAAGAATGTAATGTCAAGACCTAAGAAAGCAATATATTGTGATCGCTAGATCAACTATTTTGATCAAGAACTCACATGTCCAAAAGATGAAAGTAGTACAAATGAGGATATTGAGATATGTGCACGGGCATATTAGGATAAATACGATTAAGAACAAAGAAATTTGGAACAATGTACAAATGACCTTTGTGGTAGACAAAATCACGAGAATGAAGCTGAGATGTTTAAGCATGCTAAGAACATATGCACAGATTCTCCAGTAAAAAAGTATGAAAGGTTGTCCATGGTAGGTCTAAGGAGAGGTAGAGATATCCAGATAAGGTGAATAGATAATACACAAAACACATATAATTTACCGAGTATATAACCTTAGAGAAGTGGATTTAGATGTTAAGGATTGGTAGATGATTAGATAGTCGTTAAGCATTATCTAATTTTTCCCATCAATATTATTTTTATTGATTATTCAATACATTATCTTATTCTTTGACTTTTTTATTATTACGTGTTATTTCGTTTGATCCAGCTAACTTATTTGTTGTTATTATTATTGCTATTGCTATTGTTATTGTTATTGTTGTTGTTGTTGTTGTTGTTGTTGTTGTTGTTGTTGTTGTTGTTGTTGTTGTTGTTGTTCTTATTATTATTATTATTATTATTATTATTATTATTATTATTATTATTATTATTATTATTATTATTATTATTATTATTATTATTATTATTATTATTATTATTATTATTTTCTTTTATTTAGTCCCAAATACTTTTGCTTCTAACTCATCCCTTCTTGTATACCTACACATTCATCTTAGCATTCTCATTTATGCTATTTCTAACTTCCGGATGGGCGAGTTCTTGATCAGCTTACACTTCACTCGATACAACAAAGTTGGTCTAATAATCATACAGCAAAATTGGTCTAATAATCACTTTATAAAACATACTTTTAAATCTTGAAGATATATTTTTCGTGAGTTTTCATTTCATCCACGTCTTTTCAATACGATGTGTATTATTATCATCAGTCTCTTCATTTTCTTGGATATATCTAGTGTTCTTAAGACTTCCTCTCTTAAGATGACTTATATATCAATGCAAACTTTTCATATTTTCTTTATGACTTACGTCACAAAATTTGCACTCCAGGTGTTCAGTCTTAGTCTCGTTCAACATGAGCCGTTTAGATTTCAAGGTCTTGTCAGTTGTTTCTAAATATAGTTATCTCTGTCATAAGTTTCATCAACCAATACTATATCATCTGCAAATAACACATACCATGACACCTCTCTTTAAATACGTCACATCAGATCATTCATCACCAAGATTTTTTTTTTAAAAAAAAAAAAGAACAAGACTAAGGGGTTGATATCTAATGCAACTCCATGATGACTAGAAAGTATTTTTTGAGTTTTCTTCCATTATTATCATTGGAATGTTGGCTCCCTTGTACATTACCTCAATTACCCTAATATTAGACACAAGTACACCTACAGCCTCTGAACAACTCCACAGGACCCATTAGGTACTTTGTCATATGTGTTTTTAAGACTATGAACATCATATACAAGTTCTTTCTTTCCTTATTTTATTTTGTTAATCTCCTCACTAGATGAATAATTTATGTACTCGATCATTCTGACATAAATTTAAATTGATTCTTTGACAAGCAATATTATACTTCTCATTCTATTTCCACCGTCCTTTTTCAAACTTTAAATTCGAAAGACTCAATTTTTTTATTATTATTATTATAAGACCTTTTAAATTTTAAAAAGACATACATAACAGAGTATGATATTGTATTTATATTATTTATCCCTATATTTTTGTCTTAGAATATGACATTATAAATCACTCATTATTTGTGAAATTATTGATGATACTATAATAACAAATAAAAAGAAAAAGTATGAATTGTTCACATCAATGAAAAAAATGCAATAGTTATTACTTATTGCACGATTGGTTAGATTTTGAATTCAAAATTTTGTGAATAATTATACAATTATATAGGCTAGTCCTCATTAATAGCCGTACCTTATCTATAATATTACATTTTTCATAATTTTATATATGACGGTTTTTTATTTTGAAATGGAATAATTTAAAAGACTGTAATATTAAAGATTTCAAATTAATTTAATAAATAAATATTACATTTTCTTTAGTTAGTACCTTCAAAAACCATCTTTCTCAACTATTGTTCTTCTTTAAAATTTCAATTATTAGTTGTATAATAATTCATGAGTAAAATAGTGCTATATAATCGGAAAAAACGTGATGGAATAATAAGTATATTTTTATCATTGATTAAATAAAGATTTTCGATCAATTCAAATCCTCATAATACAGTCACTTTTAACGTGAAGTATTTTCCCCCCCTCCTCTCAAGTGTGCTTTTTGTCGTGATTTGAGATTAATTATTAGATCCCAATGTAAATATAAATTTTGATTGATAGTGTAATACTTCTTTGTTTCAATAAGAGTGACAATTTTTGTTTTTGTACCAATCCCAAAAGAAAAATATTTTATATTTAATAATTAATTTAACTTTAACTTTTATGTATCCTTAATAAATTTATTCATAATCATATAAATATTTATAATTTATTTTAGACTATAGTTATTTTTTTTAAATCTTCTATTCTCAAAACTTTGTATCAATTCAATAACATTACAAAAAATGAGAAAAAGAAAATAATAATTAGGTGTTCATCTTTAAAGGATGTGGTGAAGTTCTTTCTTAATCTGAGTTTTCGGGTTTAAGTCTTGATTTTGAAAAAAAAAAAAACTTAATAGAGAGTCACTCCCCAAAATGAAGTTTTATGCGATGCGAATTCAAATTAATTAGGCTAAAATATAAATATAGAACACTAATGGAAAAATTTAAAGAAATTAGTTGACCAAAACTCATCAAACAAATAGTCTTTTATGTAAGTTTGAAGTTTCTCACTTTCAAATTTTGAATTTTAAATTTAAAAATAGTGTAGCAGGTTATGACACATTAGAAATAATTCAAAGGAGAACAAAAATCCATGATGAATTCTCAATGGCAAATCCAATTATTTATTACTGTCTGCTTACTCAACTGGAATTTTTTTAAAAAGCTAATTATACGTAACCATATAGTCATTAGTAAATTATCTAAAAAATATGATAGTAGCAAATTCTAATTAGGAGTTCATTATTCAAATAGTTGAATAAATTTGATGTATCAATTGTTCAAGCATTATTTTAATTTTTTTTTTCATTGTGTTCATTGATGATAAGGTAATGTACTCTCATTGAAAGTGTAATGATTTGTTCCCGTCATAAGGGGTAAATTAATCAACCAGAAAAGAATTTGGGCTTGAAAATTCCTGAGTAGTAACTTGAAAATTTTGAGTCTAAGCCAGACTTGTACGAAATCTGAGTCAGGTGAGATTTGAAATAATTTGATAACGGGTTGGGGTTTGATTTATGTATTTGATTGTTTGAGTTGATAGCTAAGATAATAAGAAACATGTATTGTTTTACAAAATCTACTTCGAACGAGTAGAACTTTCGTAATTGATCTTGATGCAAAAGGATAACTTTAGGATGTCAAGATTTGAGAGTGTGTTGCTAACTCGAGGTTTGGGATGCAAATTCTGAATCTATATTTCTATTTAACACGCCATGGCAAAATTATTCCCACCATGATGGGTTCGGAGAACTATAGCGGCCCGACACAAATAAAAATGGGAAAAAGTTTCAAAAACGTTATTTTTATTGCAATTTTGTTTTAGAGAGCAAAAGAATGATAATTCATCATATTCATCACATTTTTTACTGCAATTTTGTTTTATAGGTCAATGGGAAGGAATTAGAGTAGAAAATTTTTGCGTAGTAACTTAAAAATTTTGAGCCTAGCGTGTTGAACGAAACATGAGTCATGCGAGGTTTAGGATAATTCGATAATGGATTAGGGGGATAAATTATAAGTTTGAATATTGGAGATGATAACCAAGATAATAAGGAGCCTATGTGGCTTTATAAAACTTAATTCGAGTGAGTGGAACTCTCCAAAATGAATTTGGCGCAAAAGATATGTTTTGAAACATCATGATTTAAGAGTGCGTTATAAAAAAGAGATTCCAGACGTGAGTTATGAAATTTCTGTCTCCGTACAACCTACCACAGTGGGATAATTTCCGCTATGACGGTGACATATTGGTACCGCCATGGGGGATAAGGGGCCGTCACGAGAAGGCATTCGCGGATTTTAAGTCAAACAAGTCCTAAAATCATTCTTATTTCTCTCATTTTGTACTTGAGAGATCAAAAATGACCAAGGCCTTATTCTCTTTGATTTTCCACCTATTTCATTGTCAAAGGTAAAGTAATTATTACCCTATCTTGTAACTTGATTCCTAGACCTTAGATTCTAGGAAAAACTAATACGAGGGAAGATTCAGAACTGCAATTAATGGTGGGTAAAGGCCCTAGTTGAGGGAAGATGATTATGAAAGTGATCAAGCGTTAGGATTTTGATATATTCCCGATAATTTAGGTCATTAATTGTTGGTTATTATATTTTCTTGATTGTTATGGACCAAGAGCGAGCTAGGCCTTTGATAAAGGGAAAACCTCTGGTTTTATAAAATTCAAGGCTTGAATTCGAAGTAGGTGATAGTTTAATCTTCTCAGTTTAATCTTCTCATTTGCGATATATGATTATTAACTATTTCGTGGTACTTCTTGCATGTATATGAAAAGGGAAAAAGTGATATGAAGCTAATCAATGATTTCTCATGATCAAACTATAAGCAATGAATCTATTACTTGAACTTGGATGGTTGTGAATTATTTATTGTGTTTATGATATTGCAAGCAGTGAGAGTGCGCGACAGGTGTGCGACGCATACCTGTCGCGGACCTATACTTAAACTTGGTCCTAATATTTTTCACGAGACTAAAAAACTCGTTCGGAGAATTTTCAGCGAAAAATCCTGAATTTTTACATAGTCCGCGACTTATATACCCGAGGCGAACTTTTTTTAAGCTTTTCCGTGAGGGGCATTCTAGACCTTTCCCAACCCCTCTTGAATTTGATCTATGATCATCTAGGTCATTTTTAGTCGAAAAAGGGTTTTTAAATATCATTCTAAAGACTCTTACGCACAACTTGAGTTAGGATTCTTGAGAGAAGAAGAGAAGAAAGCTAAGGTTTCAGAGGTCGGGGTCAAATCTTTGTGAAGATTAGTGTCTTCCTTCATTCCAGGTATGTTAGGCTACTCATAGCGTTGGATTGAGTTCATCCACGCGTCCCACATGTTGATTCTTTGAAATTGAGTTCGAATGAAGTTTTACCCTAAATTCTTGAATTAAGTTTCTGAGTTTTCTATTGTCTTAATGAGTTTTCTGTGTACCATAATATCTTGATGATGTTCTTGAAGTTGAGTATCTGATTGGCTGAATGTTCATGTCTTCATTCATATGTACCTTAATTAAGGACTACGTTTGGTTTTACGCATTATTTCGCAATTGAGATCGATGGCCACACTAAGCATGTTAAGTACAGATGATTTTTTAACATATTTTACTGGATCTGCATAACATGAGTTTTTTTAGCATAAATACTGATTTACAAAGAGTCTTGACAAGATGATGTATGTTTTAATGAGTTTTGATGAAATTGCGCATCGAGTTTAAATGAAGTTTTGAGCAAATATTTGATGATGATGTAAATGATTTTTTAAATATATTTACTGATGATGATGATGATGTTTGAGATAGGTTTTAAAGAGGATATTTTGGGAGTAGTATTGAGCATCGAGTTGGATAGGGTACAAAGGACTCAAACTCCATAACTACGTTACCCGCGTAGGATAGTTGTGCAGCACGTTCTGGCAACTCCTGTCCCAAAAAGATGGACGGGGATGATGGATCATGATTCCATGATGTTGATGTTGATGTCCTTACCTAGGCAAGTAATGGACAGGCGAGCAACGATGTCGCCTTCGTTGTGTACCATCAAAGAAGGTGGTGGAATGTCTATCGATTAGAGAAACTCCCTAATTTTTCATAACTGATTTGACTGAGTAGCATATTATTGAGCTTATTTTCAATGCATGACTACATTCTTAAACTGCATGTTTTACTGAGTTGAAATGAGTTGATTCTGAGTTGAGTTATTTGAGTCGAGTATCTTTGACTATGTCCTTTCCTTTTCATCCATTTTACGTACCAGTATATTCTATGTACTGACGCCATTTGGGCTGCATCATTTTATGATGCATAGACAGGTATTAGAGGTTATCAACATGTGCTTCGTTGAGGATCGTCTAGCAATACAGTTGAGTGTCGGCCACGCCAAGGGTACCCTCCCGGGGCGTGACAGCGTGTCAAGTCTTGACACATTATTTGATCTAATGTCATGTCCCAACACATTATTAGATCAAGTGTCACATTCCAACACACAACTTATTTAGGTGTCGGTCCCTTGAAAGGACTATGATTGAATTTGCATTTAGACAGAAAATCATAAAATTGGTATATCGAGCATGATTTGTGAACTTATTACTTTTTGTGTATATGTATGACTTACTATATTATAGTTGGTTGCTATATATCTTGCTTATCGAAATAGCCTCATGATCCTACCAGGATACTGTTGTTATATGTACTAATACTACACTTGTTGTTTCTTTCTTAAGTACATGATATCTTCATATGGTTATTAAAAGACATCAGCTAGGTGATTGCTGATTTCAGAGTTCAAGGGTGAGCCAACATCTTTCAGGCTACCATGGATTCTTCAACTATCTTAGTCCAGTTGTTCTCGAACTCATACTTTTGTTATTTAATGGTTTAGTCTCTTGGGGTTGCATCCCCTTATGTCAGACTTGTAGTTAGAGGTTTTGTACAATGACTTTCAGTTTTTAGGGATTGTTTTGCCTGATTTGATTCTTGTGTGAATTTGTGGAAATTCAACTCATTTTGCTTACTTAATTTGCTTCCATGGTTTTAAATATCTAAATTATGCATAATCAATTTAGTTGGGTTAGAGCATTGGTTTTTCCACCGGAGAGTTAGTGTTGGATACTACTTACGACTCATTTAGGATCGTGACATACCCTTTGTTTGTTATTAGTAGAACAATTTTCTCTCATTTTTCTACATCTTAATTTTCTGAAACTTTTCTGCATATTTTCTTATAAGTAAAAATATAGAGTCATTGTGTGATTTATTACTGTGTTTGAGTTCGACGAAATTATTGGCATTTAAAGTACTGCTACATCAATAAGAGGTATGCCTGTTTTATGATATTACCCCTAATATGTAATTTTTCTAGTTGCTTTAACTATGATTTCACTATATCACCCAATCAGTTATTTTAACATAAGTAAACACTGAAATTAAGATAAAATAAATTTCTCTTTAAACTGGATAAATAAAATTAAATAACTATTCTAATATATTTCAGTGATTATATTTGTGTCAAAAAGGAATTACGAAAAATATATATGTAAAACTTTAAAGTCGCTTAATCATTAAATTTAATCAATATTGATAATATTTATTGGTTATTAGGTTTGCACTTAATGAGAAAATTTAATAGCATTTAATTAAATCATTAAAAAATAAATTTATGAATAACTATTGGGCTCATGCATTGCACGAGATCTTCGTAATTAGTTATCAAAATAAGAGGTGATAATGATTGGTTCACAAGTTAGGGAGGTTATTAGTGAAAATTTTAGGTCTAGACACCAATTTGAGTATACATATATGTTAGAATGGCATAAATATCAAAGATATATGTATATGCAAACAAATTGATAATCTTAAGAAATGACTTTTTGTCAAATGGACCTAAAGCATGTGTGTGT